>BSDF01000016.1:6752689-9322689 GCA_027925045.1 Hypotaenidia okinawae
TGTACAGTGCAGTGTCCCCAAGCACTAATGAATAATAAAGTGCCCCACAAAGTAAAGATCCCCCAAGTGCTACTGAGGACTAAGTAGTCCCCAAATGCTCACATCTCTCTCAGGTCAAATTCCACTCTTTAAAACAATCCCCAGTACACTTTACACATTGGGCTGTAGAAAGCCTCAGAGGGGCTGTTAGGGTTTGTTGTAGGGGAATAAAGCAAGTGTCAAAAAGACTTTTAATGCCCAGTTAAAAATGGACAAAAGACAGCCTGCAGTTACCTGATAAGCTGCAAGGTCTCTGTTGGGAGAAATATTTTGGGTTTTAAATTGTCTCAACCCTTGCACACTTACAAGAGGCTGTCCTTAGCTCTACACTAAAGCTTGTCAAGTACATTAAAACATTATTAAAAGCCTGGCTTTTGTTCCATAAAGACTTTTAATGCTTGTTTCTTGGGTTGGATTTTTTCTTGTAATAGTTATAGTTTTCTTATAATGACCAGTAATTACTGAACATATGGAAGTGTCATGGATCTCTGCAGCTCTGTGTGGGTTACAGCATCAATACTTCTCAGCATGGCAGCTGTGTCCTGCCCCACTGCGCTGGTGTGGGAGCCACAGAGCTCTATGGGATTAACCTCTCCAGAGATGCATGATGGGGCAGTGCTAGCAGACAGCACCCCACACTCATGGACATGCTCAATATGAGAGAAAATATTCTCAGTCCTCTCAGTGCAAGAGTGCAAGTCCTCTTCTTGCTCTTTACAGGGAAGCTCAAGAGATCACACCTATTTAATTAGTTCAATTAACCTTTTTTGGCAACAGCTACCCAGTGGCTATGCAGTATGTAGATACTGGGACATCAAAAAGATATTCAAACAGCTTTTTCAAAGCAGATTGCAATTCATTAAGTGATTCAGTCTCAGATCATCAACGCCCAAGAAACCCAGGGTTCAAGGTGCAACAGCGTGTTTCTTACCAGCCTGTGTTTTTCCTCCGTGCAATAAGGGCTCTCTGGGGCAGACCAGCCTCATGGGGCTGTTGTGCTGCTATTAGTGTGCTCTGGGAAGCGTGTTTGCATAGTAGCAAGTGAGGCCAACACACAAAATTAATGGCAGTTGAAGCTCAGTGCAAGTCCTGACTGTCAGGAATGCAGCATTGAAAACAAAACTTAAAGCTTCCATATTGCAAAACCTATTAGCTGCTTTACTGTTTCTGCAGTCATGCCAGTTCACTCATACTGGAGCTTTTACCAAAGCATGACAGCTCATTTGTTTAGCTTGGGCCAGGCTTAAAGTTCTGATGAAGCCTAATCTTGTGACCTGTATTTACTTTGGCTGGTGATGCTTTTTGCACAGACGACTTCCTATCCTTCCTAATCTTTCCTGCAGGAAAGGAACTGGGAGTTATGAGTTGGGGGAGGAAGGCAAAGCCAACCAGACAAGCAGCGAAAGAGAAACAAGCGCTCTGCATGTCAGTGAAGTGGGCCAGGTTCAGGGACCTTGTCTGTTAAGGGAAGGAATTAAAGGGGGAGTCAGCACCTCTGCTGTCATCATTTGAGATGCGTCAAATCCATCATTGTTTCTCTGGAATGTTACCCATCTGGAAACATGGCTGGCTGCAACTGCAACAGCTTCACGGCTTAAGGATGGAAAAGTCTCTGCTTGGCTCGAGCTTGCCAAACCTCCCACTGAAACACAGAAGAATTCTGTGGGCATAACCCCTCCCCAAACCCCCAGAACCTCTCTGGGACTTGGCACTGAAGTGTTGCTCATGAGTCCTGGCTGTCAATCCCCTATGGAGTGAGCTGGCTTCTTAGCACTGCAAAGCACCAGTGGAAGGAGCCGCTCTCTGCTATGTGACAACAGAGGAACCGCAGGCCCTTCATCAGGTAATGTAGCTGGATGCCAACAGTTAGCTAACACAAACTGCCCTGCTCCTTACCTCCACTTCTGAAATCTAAATCTAATGCAGGAGAAGCACGTGTAAATACCAGCCTTGAGCATCGTCCTTTTATCATCCCTCCAAAATCTGCCTCTTCACGTCCTCCACAAACACGGGCCACTTTTAACACTAGGCTTCAAGTTCCCTGAAGGAAACTGGGGAATCTGGGATCTGCTCTGGTCTTTGCTCTCTCCTTTAAGACACAGGCAGACAAACTGTACAGGGACCCTACTGGTGTAATTACAGCTTGAGATCACGCAGGAAATACCCAACCTTCCCCTTGGCTTCACCTTCCATTTACTTCAGAGCCCCTGAACAGTAGCTGTAAGATTAAAGACAGAGGGGAAAAAAAAAAAACCAGAGAGAGAGGAAAACCCCATCACACTCCTTGGATGTTTTCAAAGACAAAGCCAGGACCCTGCGGTGGCTTTTACCTGGTTCCAGTGGCACAAGTCACCCTGGACATGACACTGTTTTTCCACTGGAAGCCAGATAAAGTACCAAACTGCTTCCTAAAAGTCTCTTTCTTACCGTGTTTTGAAGTAACTCAGCAAGCACAGTCCCACCTTTGCAGTGCAGTGCCCAGGCACTATGCACTGTGCTGGCACTAAAAGTGCTGGTGAGCTCCACAAAATCCCTACTTTATATTCAGAAATAGGGCTCTGAATGCAGACCCGTAACAATGGGATGGAGGGCATTGTCAGAAGATGAAAGGCCAGTCAGGTCTGGATTCTGTTTGGTATCTTGGGTTTGACCAATTCCCATGAGTTGAAATTAAAAAATCCTGAGTAGCTGGAAATAGTCCCCAGTTTCATTCCCATGGAAGACAAAGTGCTTAAAAGCATTCTAAGGTTAATGGCAAAGTGATGAAAGAACCATTTCTGTAGAGCAGCATTTTGAGTAAATGCCTCCTTTAAATGCATTTTCCAAGCATTATAGCAGAGAAATTTGGGATAGAGTTCAAATCTCTCAAACTTCTGGAAAGCAAATGGTGAGGAAGCAATCTATTGTGGTGCTGCAGAGATGCTCCGGTTAGTGGCTCAAGGGCTCTGTGGTGGCCAAACTGGGGCTGCCTGGGAGCCAGCACCCACGTGAGGAAACCACCTGCTGTCAGCCTGGCCACCCATGAGGTGCATGCAGGGATCTGTGCCAGAATAGCATCTTTCCAAAGCTGACACTTTTTGCTCCAAAGAGAAAGCTATCATCCTAAAGCTTCCCTAATTAAGCAACTGGGGAGTGTGGGAGCACGCTGCACCCCTGTTTCCCTTCTAACCATCAGGCCAAGAAACAGGGTTTGGAAATACAGTGAATTTGAGGGTGCACTTTCCTCCTGCTGCCAAACAGCATTTCCCAGGCTTGCTTTGCAAATCCAGGAGTGAACTGGAGCAGCTCAGAAGCCATTAATTACTGAGTGACAGCAACGAGCCTCCCTCACCACCAGTGCAGAGTTACCTTCTCCAAAGGGGGCTGGGATTTGAGGTGGGGGCCACAGCAGTTGCAGGTACACAGTGGGTGCTTTCCCTGCCTGCACCAGCCTCCCAGGCTGCACATGCAGAAGCTGCAACCGCGTGCACAAGACGTGCAAGGCACCACACACGTGCCTTGTTAATTGGTACCACCATTGTTTATGAAAGAAAAACTCTCCAGCATAAACAGTTGAATAATAATTATTTCATAATTATGGCATTTGTTGCTGCTCACAGACACATTGGAATGGGAGCAAAGGGGTTGCAAAGGCTCTGATAAGAGTGTCAAACCCACCAGCAGTGATAAGAGAAAGCCTGGAAAGGCCACTAGTTCTTAACACCATGAGAGCAGCTTAGTGAGTGCTGTGCATTGAGTTTAGCTCTCTATTAGCTGCCTTTCGAGGTTACTTCCCAGCACAACTGCTCTCAGTAACAAGAAGCCTTAGAAAGCCTTCAGCAGAGGTAGACATTTCAAGCCCAATGGCCCAGCGCAGTGAGGGATGGGTTTTATGCAGAGCACAGGCAGAAGTCTCACAGGCAATTTGCTGAATCAGGACCTTAAAATAGGAGCTATTTTCTACCACGGCGCAGTGCTTCTGTAAGGCATTGGATTTTAAATGACCCTACCAAAAGTGAATGCTGATTTCACCACCAATGTGCTCTGGTCCCCTCTGCTCCAGTGCTGCCCTGCCTGCCTATGTCCCAGCCCAGGGGTGAGGGCACAGCAGATCAAATCGATTGCACACTCCCATGCTATGGATGTTAGTGAACAAGCTCCTCGTGACCCCTCACCTTTCTGCCATGGGAAAATGTTGGGAGACTCATTTCCCCCTGCTTGCTGGAACAAACAGCAGCAGCTTTACACCGCAGGACAACTTATTAATGGGCATGCTCCATCACATAAACCTCACTTTACAGTATAGTTAAGCAGTTATGCAAACCAACAAGCTACCCCAGCAAAGTTCTCATGGTTCATCAGACTGAGGAAGTACGACAGAAGTTTTGCATTTCTATTGACTTAGCTTTAGTGCCACTGGAGGCACTGGGAAGAAAGAAAGGCTCTGGTGATAGACTGATCTAACTGACTTAGAAGCAATCAGAGCAAAGCAAAGCAAATAAGAGGATTGCCTGCAGGCAGCTGTGGCCAGGAGGCTGTGCTTGCTTTCCTGTTTGTGTTTACCAAGAGACAGCTCCTGCCATTAACCCCATTGTGCTTGCAGGGAGCAGCTCCAGTGATGGATGGCTTCTGCGGAGATCTTTTGTACCTGCCAACAGGGCTGAGCAATAAACAGCCCGAGGCAGCATCCACTCCATTTCCTTAACACATAAGTGCGCTGTGCCCAGCTTTCAGACCATGCACAGGAGCCAGCTTGCAGTTGCACAGCACTTGTGTGCCCAGAGAACTATGTCCCAGCAAGTTCCTGCAGCTTCCTCCTCCTCAGGAGAGAGGTGAGATGCAAAGAGCTGAAAGGAGAAATCAACGGTTGCTTTACCAATTACCTGTGGGTCACTGACCACTTTGCCTGTGGAGAAAGACAAGCCTCATCTTGCAGTTCAGCAGCCTTCCCAGCATGTGCTTGTTTCCAGTCAGGAAGCCACGTTGATTTTCGGGCATTGCATCACCTTGGAGAACCCCCAGCCAGTCTCCCTTGCCCACAATGCCAGCACTGAGCATTGCTGGTGCTGGAAGAGTCTCTGGGAGCCAGGCACCACCTTGCAGCTCCATGAGCCACGTATCAGAGAAAGGGCAGGGAAGGTATTGAGGTTAACTGCATGCACACATTCATCACCGAACCCTCTTAACACAGGGAAGGGATGAGGCAATGTACCCTGATTCAGCATCCCCGGGCACCTCCCCTCTGAGGACCAGCCCCCAGTTTTCCTGCTCTGACAAGCAGGCTCTCTATAGTTGGCATCCAGCATGGTTGGCTCTTCTCAGAAGCCCATGATCTTTACTTTAGCTTTGACCTTGTCCTGCATAGCTCCCAGCAGAGCCCCAAGGTGTGCGACCTCAGCCTGCCCTCACTCACCCCTCAGCCACTCCAGCCCTGGGAATCCTGCCGAGGGCAGTAGGACCTCCAAGCACCAAGCAGCTCCAGCCTCAGCCCTGAACACTCCAACTTGCCAGCATGTTTGCAGAGCAGAGTGTGTCATACTTCTAAAGAGTGACAAATTACCAGGAAGGGCTCCCCCCGCACCCCAGCTCCGCTGTGCGCAGCCGAATTCCCCCGTGCCGCATTAACAGCTAATAAAACAATAGAGCTTTTAGTGGTGGACTTCAAAGGGTTCTGGGGCAGATGAATGAATTTAGCATTTCTTCACTTACTGTCAGCACTGAGGGAGAAAAGGGCAGGCTGAGGTCGAAGGCTTCAGGAGGCAGCGGCAAACAAATACAGCCTGGTATTTGGGCTACTGCGGAAAAATGAGCGGTAAGCCAGCCCAACAGTCTGTAAGTATCAGGGTTGGTTTCTTCTTAATCACTTGCTCATCCACTTCAGCTGCCCTATTTTCTTTTTTTCCCTGTTTGTTTTCCTGTGCTCTCTGGCGACCACAAAAATACATAAAAAAAGGGTAGTTGCACCTAAACTACAGGCCAAGTCACCAACAGCTCCTTACAGCGCGGAGAATCTTCACCCAGCCTGGCCCAAACTCAAGCAAACATAATTATTTGCAGACGTAGCAACACAACTGCATTTGGTAAGTGGGTGTTGAGGTCTCACAGGCGATTTACAACTATGTGTCCATCTACAAAAGGACTCCTGTGAACCGTTAGCTCATTGTCATATGCTGTCACAATAAGCATCTATATGAATTAAGCTTTGAATTGTGCAACTAAGAGTGGATTAATATTACTTAAAAGGTATCTCCATTTTAGGAGCCAGAGAGGGAAGTATGAGAAAGCAGGAAAAGCAGGGAGAACAGTATTTGCCTCAGCAATGCTCAAATCATACCTCCTTGGCCATGTAGATAAAGACCCTCCAAGCAGTTTATCCACCCTGGAGTGAGAGAAATGCCAGAGCTGAGCAGCATAAATTGCATCCACAACAGAGATGCTTGCTGGGGGAAAAGACAGTCAAAGCTTCACAGCTCCCACCAGCAAGGCTGTGCCAGCCAGGTCTTCCCCAAGGATGCCTACATAGCAGTTTGGGAGGGAGTACAGATAGAAGAGCTCTTCAGCAGATGAAGCATCGTTTTATAAAATTACTGCAAGTAACATGTCTTGGTTTCTTATTTCTCATCCATTTTCTGACCAGCTCTTGCTGATTCACAACCTTTACTCCTACGCAGGATCTGAGGAAGAAAGAAAAATATCTCTTAGTGTTCTGTGCACGTGATTTTTTTTATCCTTATGTAGTACATGATATACTCAAAACAACAGGAATAAATTATCTTAGTTTTTAGAGTTGGCAAGGTTTAACCTCTTGAATACCAGCATCTACATTCTATATCATTCCCAAGTCCAGCCCAAACGGCTTGTTTTGGAAAACAGCTTTAAAGGTTGCAATCATTTATGTCGCGTTCACATCTGCTGCCCAATTTTCAAAGCATTCCCCACTTGGCCACCCTACAAAACACTTCTGCAGAGGACACTTTCCAAGCATTCCCCACCACTCCGCAGTGACAGGCTTTGGTTGCCATCAGCTCGCGGGGAGCTGTGGCGTTGCTCAAAAGCAGCAGGCTCACAAGCAGGGAGGGAGACAGCCTCCTGATAACTGAGCTGACAATTTCTAGGTTCTCTAAAACCAGACCCTTCCGAGAATGCCCTTTGTTCAGCAGTTGCTCCATTCAGTCTCTCTCCCTGTTTGCTTGTAATTTATTCCTTCTAAAAGTCTTGCCCTAGGCTAGTAGAAAATTAAAACAAGGAGCCAGATTTTCTTTTTTCTTTTCCTCACTTTTGCTCTTTCATCAAGAACAGTGAAAATTTGGCACAGTTGAATATTTTGTTCAGCTCACTCTTTCAGCCTTTGAAGTCCCCTAAAGCTTTGGTAGGAGTCTAGGCTTCCACTCACATCTGCTTTGCATGAAGCCATTTACCGCACTTTATTTGTGCCATATTAGATTTTTCAGGACAGGGATAGACCTAACGAAGCATTTACATTCCTGGGAAAGTGGCATGTACACAACTACCACATTACTCCGATAGAAACAAACTACAACTGACATATTTCAAGTTCTCAAGCAAGCAGCCCTGCTGTACTATGGGCAGCAAAGGATCCAGAGCTGCTGGTTACGTTTTCCTTTTTAATGCCCACTTCAAATTAAAGACCCTCAGTGCAGTTTCTGTTCCCAAGTTACCAAGAGATGCTCTAGCACCTGTAAGAAAGTGAAGGAAAATGTCTTATAAAAGGGAGAGCTTGGATGAAAGCTTAATGAAAACAAATTGTGGTTGAACAGAAGCTGCATCAGAGACAGTATCAATGACATGGAGCACTGTCAACAAGATAATGGCATCATGCTGCTAACTAACTGCTAAGGCATTTCTTTTACAAGCAGAAGACTAATCCCGTGACAATGCTCTATTCCAAGGACTTTATTACTATCAGAGCAGGGAAAGGGTGTTGATTAAATCTCTATCAGATAGATCCTGGTGAATCGTAGGGACTATTGATTGTCTTGCTGTTTTCTATTTTGTATTTCTCTGTTTAATAGTAATAAAACCACCCTAAGAAATATTTGTCCACTTCTCATATTGAGAATGCTGTTCAGATTGTTCTAAGGCAGAGACAATAAAGTAGCAACTGAGGAAAAACGTGCCTTGGAGGAGTCAACATCAAGAGCCCAGCAAGCTTGTTCTTTGAGCACAATCTCCAATGCCCCTCTGAACTTCAAGAGGGGAAGTTTGTTAAAAAGCCAACTGGAACTTGGAAAGCTCATCAGAGGATTGCCTATCCAAGCTCAGCACAGCTCCAATCACTGAAGCTCACGGAAGAAACATTTTTTGGAATCCAGCCCTTTCCCATTCAGGCAAAAGACCAAATCACAACCAAATGACAAAGCCTGAAACACGTGCTTACATTCATTCAGGCTTGGGAGGAAAAAGTCACTTACTGACTGAGCTTGATCACAGGGTCTGCACATCAGATAGCGGGCAGAAGTCTTCATAACATCGTTTCACATCACTTAAGGCAGAAATGGTCACATCAAGGTCTTATATGCTGCTTTAAGTATTTAGATACCAGACTTTGCTGTCTACGCAGCCATGAAAATCACACCCCACATACAGCTATGAACAGCTGCAAGGAAGGTGATAGCACAGGCTCCTACCTTGGCTTCGCTCACTGTTAGGGAGTGAGAGAATAATGTGTCCGTAACAGAAGTTATTTACTACCTGTCACTGACAGGTAAGATCACAGCTAGATACAGCGATTATCTTGGGATGGAAAGCACAGAGAGGGTGTTCATGCCACAAAGTCCTGCTCAGTTTCCCTCACCCGAAGCTGAACAGCGCTGGCTCCTGGGCATCTAGTTTCCCAGGGCCTCCTTCCCCCTTTTTGGATACATCCTTCTTCCTAACAATCTCAGTTTCTCCATGTCTTTCCACAGAAAATGTTTTCAAGCTTAGAAAGTATCGAGATAAGTCACGAGAGAATCACTGTGGTCCCCAAAAGATGACTCTTCCCACATCTCTTAGGTTACAAGAGGTATCACGTACCTACACAACAGCTCCACTACTGTCCTGTATTTTGCTACTGAATTGCACATGCCTTACAGAAATAGAGACATGTGAATCAGGTGCTAAAAGTCCTGTGGATCTCGAAGTGTTTCCTAACCTGGGCAAGGGATCAGATGCTCTGGTGATGGACGTTCAGGTCTCCCCTGTCCAGAGACACAACTCTTCCTGGGAGGCATTTGCAATCACTGGAACAGGGGCAGTGGTAGATGTCAGGAGGTAGGGGGCCTGAGAGAGGGATGCTTTTTCCTGCTGCTCTAGTGATTTGAATTATTTCATGATGGCAAAAACTAGGAGAGGAAAAAACCCACAGTGGTATTTAAAAAAAAAAAGAAAACCATTATTTAAAAATGTGCTGTGCCAGGTAAAACTCCTCTGCTTTGTTGTTATGAGAGTTCCCAGTATTGATAATTTCTCCTAGTTGCTGGTTTGTAAGTTACTTCTGAGTAGAAAATTCAATTACATGGGCCAAGTCAACAATAATGTTTTTCCTGGCAACGGTTCATTTTGCCAGTGGAAACATTTTTCCCCCTTCTTTTCTGGATTCAGCTCTGCAAAGTTGCTAAATTCTTCCAGATCTCTGGTCTGATGTGATCATAAATATCCTGATTGTATTCCACTGATTGACAGACTGGGGATGGATTAAGTGGGGATTACAGCCTGGAATGATCAAAATGTGCTTTCATGGTCAGTAACTCTGCAATAAGTCATAGTTCCAATGTACATTAACTATATAATCTAATTAACATGGCTGTTTATGTACTTAATATTATTCTTAAAACTTTTTAATAAAAGAGGTTTTAAGGAGAATTATACGTTGTTTAAAATATAAGAACCTGTTCCTTGAATGTATAGCAGTTTGGGGTTTGCACTCTCATTACAATGACTAATAAAACTATCTCTTGCTATTAAAACGTGGTTTGAGCAGTATATAGGCCTAATTCTGCCCTCACTGATGGGTGAGTAAAATCAGGTTTTCTCTGTTTTATTTAAAGTTACTTTGGGTTTCCATGTTTGTAATTCAGGATAGAATTTATTTCACTAGGATTAAAAAACTAACTTCTTAATAAACTGAGACTATTAAATCCATATAGGCACATAACCAAAACCATCTGAATTTTGTAAGGTCCTCAGCACTCTCAGGTCTTAAGGCTGTCATTTACTGAGTGGGAGCAGCAGGAATTAGTCTTATGGGTACAAATCTTAGATGTTTTACTGCACAGGTTTACACACACACAATATATGCCCAATGATACCAAACCAAATTAGACAATTCATCGAGGCACAACTCCAAGCTACAGCAATGTATCCAGCAGCTGCACTTGTGAATATAAGAAGAGCTTGCTATTTGATTGCAGGGTCAAGGAATTAATGTGGAGATGTCATGCAATTCTCCATAAGACAAATTATTTCACTGGACTGTGGATTCTTCGCTGTCTCCAATCCACCTGTCCTTGGAGTCAGCATCTCAGAGCTGTGACTCGTGTTGCTCTGCAGCAATATCTCTGCTCAGAGACTATTTTTTAACTTTCAGAAGATTTTTGGATTTTTTCCTGCCTGCTGGAACTGCAACTGAGTGTCTCTGAACCTGCAGCTCTGCCTGGAGCAAGTTGCTGCAGTGGTTGGGGGCATTACAAACTGTGCCAGGCATAGTTGGGGGCTACTTAGAGTTCAGAGAGGTATTCAAGCTCCATTGGGTATATCAGGAATCTGCACTTAGTGGTCCCAGTACTAGGGTCCCAAGGAAGTTTAACTGCTGCTGAGAAATATTGATGAGAGCCAGGGGTAGAGTGAGCCCCTTCTGCCACAGGCTCTCACCATCGGTCTCCTCTGTCCATCACAGGGTCAAACTCTCACCTACATTCTTACGACTTTTTCCTGATCTGGGACCTTTTAAAACACAAAGTAGCCTAAAAGCTTCAGCATGTCCAGTTGTCATCCTCTGATGTCCCTGCTGCCTTCCCAATTAGAAAATGTGCCTGAAGGAACATCTTTTCTGGTGCATAGACATCGCTAAACAAGGGTCAGGATGGACACTACCTGGCCTGGACTTTGGACCTGATCTGGAAATCAGAGGAGGGTTCAGCTCTCTGCTCACCCGGGGTCCTGGCACAGACCACAACGTTGCTGGGCTGTCACCAGAGTTTGGGTGGTGATTTCCTGCCTTGAGGCTGGCCTTGTGCAGGAGTCCATCCATCAGCCCCAGGACGAAACACACTTCATTGTACTGCTGATCCTCCAAGCCACACAGAAAGCTCTACCCAAAGTCCCTTAAATGAAGTAGGAATGTTTCAATTTAAAGGAATTAGAAGCATCTTTAAAATGTGACGGTTCCCATCATACAAAGTCCCTGCACAGTGCACTGCCCGACAAGCCTGATTATTCCCCAGCCGACCAGAGGCTTAGAAAATATGTCGAGCACTCAAATCATTTTAGATCCTGCTGCACTGTACATACCCAGAATCTGAGCAGGGTTCACATTCAAGGGCTTATAAAAACTTGAATACACTCCAATAACTTAAATCACTCAGTGAGGTTTATAGTGATTTAAAGCCATTGGAACTCTCCACGTTTGGTGTGCGAGGGCTCCAGCTTGGATGAGAATCAAGGCATGTTCCAGCATGGCAGCTCCAGGCATATTGAATCAATTTCAGCATGTAAAAATAATTAACAATGATAAAAATACATTAATAATACTGTAATTATAAGGCCAGACCAAAGTTTCAGCCTGAAGAAGGAAAAAAATAAAGGCTGCAGAAATTCAGCAAGGTTCGTGAACAGCTTGAACTGGGAGTAATGAGGGATTTCAGTGACAGGAAAATAAATGAAGGCAAATCAAGGGTAAGGAGCAAGGGAAGATCACATTTGTCAGTAGTTAAAAAGTTTTACTGGCCTGAGCTGCAGGACTTGCTAAATTCTGCCCTGGAGCCATGCCAGCCCAGCATTGCTAGGCCAAGGGATCAGAAACAATTTGAGGTCCAAGACATTGCAAGCCATCAGGACTAGGATCAGATGCTATATATCATAGAGCTGGCTCATAAATCTCTGCTTTCTAGTAGCACATAGTAGGAAAGCCAAATTTAACACCTGTCTGGAAAGGATGCAACATCATCTGAAGGATGCTTTTCCAGAGCTTCCCAGAACCAGCTCAGTCCCTGCAGGGTGATGTCAGGCCCCAGGGGACAACAGGGCTTTGGCTATTTCTACATGTGTTTTCCAGCACCTGGTACACCAGCCTCTAGCCTGGACCAGCACCAGGAAATGCCGAGGCTGCAGGAATAAATACCAAAAGGGTATTAATCACCACATGGCTTTGTCACATCCAATGACTGATTTGTTTTGGTCAGAAATCCAGGATGGTTCTTATTTCATCAGGGGTGATTCATCCATCCCAACCAGTTCTGTACTCAGCCATCACACAGGTGCCTCCTTGAGCCTTTCAATAATACCACCCCAGCCCACAGAAAAGTTTGTAAAATAAACTAATAGCACAAGATCTCTCCAAAAGCTGTGGGAAAAGAACATACAAACTGTAACAATTTCCAGTGCACATGGTAGAGAGAAGAGGGTTAGGCATAGATAAGTGATGTCCCTTTTTGGAGGGGAAACACACATTAATTTTAATTCTCCTGGCAGAAGGAGGAGAGGTGTTTTCTCATTGTTCACATTAAGGTGACTTTCTGAGTGTAGAAGATAGGGACTCTGCTTCCAGAGCTACCAGCAGAAAAATAAAGCCTAATCTTACCCCATTATATTCACAATTCTACTGTGGTTTTGAAATGGACCTTTTGCTTTGGCATGAATTCCCATCTCATTTTCTGTGAAATACAACAGAGCTCGCTCAGGACAACTGCAACCAAGAGAGTTTTCTATGAAAAAAAAAAGCCTGTAAACCCTTTACTATCTTTAATCATGAAAATAATTCAGTTGCTGCAAACCTGATATTCATGGCTGGGGCCCAAGGACCTTGCAATTCACAAAAGCACTGAAGGGATCCATAAAAAGTGGCTGGCCATGAGGAATTTACACTTGTTTTTTAAAGGGAGTAAAAATGTGACTATAGCAATTTAGAAGAGTTTATATATTCGGGCCTTAGAGAGGTTTAAATCACTCAGTTCAGAAAGATGCATTGGTGCATTAGTGAGGCTTCAAGCAACGCAAAGAGCCAGAACTACTGAAGGACAGAAGCACTTCTGGGCAGTGTGCGCCTTCACAAAAGGGCTCCCCAACTCAGCTGTGGGGTGGACTCCAGCTTATCCTGCCCCATCTTCAAAGCATCATCCCAACCCTCCCCATGGCCCTTCCACCCCACGCACCAGTGGTTAGGGTCCCTCACAACCAGCGCTCAGATACCCCTGCTCCCCTCGAGCAGCCCCTTGCGTCGCCCAATCTCTCTCAGCACCAGGGAGGTCCCTCTCCCAGCACAATTGTGGTCCCCTGGGATGACCAGGAGCCTTTGGCCAACAGAAACATCCAGGATGGGGACGCCCAGGAATAAAAATGCTTTCAAAGGGCTCAAGATAAGAGGAGCTCTTTGAGAGGTAATGACAATCCCCAGCCTCACAGCACGCAAGACTAATTGCAAAGCCCATCTCCCTGACCTGAGTTTCCCACTCTTAAGCCCTTCTCTGTTTCTCATATTCACTTGCTAATTCTGTTCAAGCATTTTAATCCTACCTACTGCCAGGACAGAAAAATAACTTACTATTTGGAAACAAAGCTAGTGGAATTACGAGAACACAGTGAGGGACGAGCTGCCAGTGTCAAGAGCTGTGATCTCTGGTTTCAGAGGGTCTCCAGGCCCCTGACCTGGATTCCCCATGTTGCCCTCAGGTACCTGGGGAGATGCTGCCCTCTCTGCAGTGTGCGTTCCCCATCACCACTGTCCAAGCTGCCTTCCAGCATCACTCATCTCCTACAACACTGTCAGACACTGCTCCCTGCTGACAAAGATTTGCTGTCAGACTGCACAAATTTGGGACACTACCTTTCAGCTGCTTGCAGGGGCTGTCACATCCCAGCAGTGCTCCCCCATGCAGCAGCGAAAGGGACCAGGTACCCCGTACCTGTAGACAAGAACTGAGGGAAAAATGACTGATGCCAAGACATTGACCCAGGGACAACACAACAGTGACAGGAGCAGATGGCTCAAGCAGCACACGCTTTGGGGCTCAAAGGGCCATAACTCTACCTCTTCATCTCCAAATGCTGCAACCCCAGGAAAAGCCCAGGTGGCTTTGCTGGCTGGTCACACTCCTGGTTTTGGGAGCAAGTCTAGGGAAAAGCACTTTTCTTGCCTTCAGCTTTGAGTGTGCGTTTTATTTTCCTTGCCTTGGTGCCCTCAGGGTGGTTGTTGGCTACAGTAGATGGTGAGTTTTATTTTTCTAGCTTGTTGCACCCCTCTTGGGAGAAGTTGTTACAGTTGTAGTTGTATTTTTCCAGCTTTTCCAAGCTTACCAAGTCCCCAGGGTGCTGTTTGCCTGAGTGGTTTGGTACAGTTTTATTTTTACAATAACTATTACACTTTTTAATTTTATTTTTGTATGTTAATTAAATACTTTTTAATCACAATGCAGACGCGGTTGTGGGGGCCAAGAAAAATACATAAACAAGAAGAGAATCCAAACATATATCTGCCCAGCATGGTACAGAAAAACTTTCCAAACCCAAGCTCAGTCTGGCCCAGTCCTGCATCTCTGTATTAAAAATTTAACAACATGACTCAGCCACCAGTAGTCTACCATTCGGGTCACTGCAAATCTTTTCTTTGAATTATCAAGTAGGAAGGTGCTATGCCCAGAGAGCAGCCAGACACAATGCAAGAGGGATGTTGAGCTGTGACACCCACTTTGCCCACCACAGCAGGCCTTGAGCCAGAGAAAAATACCTCAAAGTTCCCTTACTGTTTGAGAGATCACACTGGAGACACGCTGAAATTGTGCGGTGAGTGGGACTTGTTTCTCACTCCTGGAGCTGGACACCAGTCCAGTTAGCCAGTTCAGGCTGTTGCCCTGCACAGTTTCTCCTATCTCAATATTTGCTCATGGAAAACCCACAGGGAATCAGCTTATTCCCTACAGAAATGCAGCAGAAAGGAAGAAAAGGGACCTGGGACATCTGGAGAGACACGTCCTTGCCCAGCATGGTCAAAGTCACCTCTTTAAAGTGCTAGTGCTGTAAAATTCTTGCCATGCCTGAGAAATAAAATGTGAGATTTAATTTAAAATGAGAGATATTAGAAGGGAGACCTGCAGGTGATGAGGTGATGGCATTTCTTTGGGTGAGGGCCAGGAGAGTAGGAAAAGAAAACAAGTTGGATGCATTATATCCTCCATGCCCTGGCAGCTCAAAGTGACACTCATGCAGGGCTCATGAACAAGGCAATTAATGACAGGGAAGTGGCATTAGCTGCCACGTAAGGAGCACTGTAAGAAATTAGAGCTGAAGTTCATTCAAAGCACAAGAGAGACAAGGCAAATAAAACAAAATCCAGCAGCACTGTGTATGTGAAAAGTCAGTGTACTAGGCATGGAAGTAGAGAGGGTTTTTTTCTGCCAACCTATGTGTGATCCTTGCACACCCTGTCATCCTCAGTCAAACATTTTTTTTAAAAAGTGGTGATTTCTTTAATATCTTCATCTATTTGAATCATGTTAGTTAAAGGCTGGGAGGTTGGAACAGTTAAGTATGAGGACCCCCTGTCCTCAAAACCAGATTTTCCTCCAAACTCTCAAAATTGCATGATGGAAACTCCAGCAATGGAGTTACCTGGATGCATACAAAAATTAAATAACATTATTTCAGCTATATCCCTGCCATTCTGTTGCAGGCTCACTGAGTGAGCCACCACACCACCTCAGTGACAAGCAGACTGTACTGGGCACAAGCACTGGAGGACTGTTCTTCTGTTATAGCTTTTCTGGCACAAACTGTGGCTCTGGTAGCCCCCAGACTGT
The DNA here is from genome assembly GCA_027925045.1 of Hypotaenidia okinawae. NCBI lineage: Eukaryota > Metazoa > Chordata > Aves > Gruiformes > Rallidae > Hypotaenidia > Hypotaenidia okinawae. The sequence continues at coordinate 6,768,718 of BSDF01000016.1, forward strand.
GCAGCTGCAGGCCATCCTCAGCAAGAGGCTCGCTAAGGATATTTTACTGCTCTCCCTGTCTGTTGTGGGCCCAAGCACCCTTCCAGCCACTTGAAGAAAGTTTTGAGACCAGGCCATGTTAGAATGATGTTTTCCTATTATTAATTATTGCCACCAAAACCACTTCTGTTATTGAACTTGAAAAGCTGATTCTGACAAGTGTGGCACATCTCTCAACTTAAAGCTGGGCAGAATAATCAAAGTAGCTTAACTTTGTGAGGCATGTTTTGATTATAATAGATTTTGTCATGGTATTACAAAGAATATTAGAAGAACATTTGAAAGATAAGATTTACTTCAAAACGTCTATTTTTAGTGGTTTCCCACAATAAAGTTTTTCATCCCATTTGTGCTTATTTTCACATCATGGGGAAAAAAAAACCCAGCTGTGCCTGCCCCTTCAGCAGAAACTCTGCTGTCTGCCCAGAGCGTGATGAACCTACTAAATTTGCTGTAAATACGTTTTAAAGTAATTTATAGCAGTTTGATTAGAGCATTTCTGAACAGGCAGCAGCTCTTCTGCTCTTGTAATTTGTCCAAAAAGACAACAACGAGGCTCAGCTGCTTGGCAGCCAAGCAGAAAGGTCAAATTGCTGACCTCCATTTTGGGGTATCGGTTACAGCCACCTCAGCACTCCCCGTTGCCTGCTCCAGTTGTCAGTCTTCTAAATATAGCTGCTCTTAGTTGCAGGATACTCTCTCCATGTATACAATGGCAATATGGTTCATCACTCCCCCCAGAAAAGCATATGCAGGATACCAGCAGCATTTATCATTAAAAGTTACGGCCTGTGTGCTATCTTATTTATTAAGTGTTGACAGAGACTTTGATGCTGCTGGTACACCCAAGTAAAGACAGCACTGTTTGAACTATTTAAGCTTAAAACAGCAAAGACAGGCCATATAAGTCAGCCCAAATAAAGCTGGATGAGTGGCTCAACAAAATCTCAAGTCATTTGGAACAAAGCAAAATTAGGTCCATGGATCCATGCTACACTGAAGATTGTTGTACATTTATTTCAATCATGAGCACAAGCTGACCTGAAATGCATGACTCAGGCAGACAAGACAAGCTGATGCAGGGCTGGACAAGTCCCCATGGAAGCAAATCAGTTCCCCCATGAGCCTCCCTTCACCTCCAGTGCAGCGAATGGTGGGGGCAAAGCCAACCCTAGAGCTGCGTTCTGCCTTGTCCTATTTTTAAAACACAAGTATGTTATTCATAAGCAGCTCTTGGGGTGCCTATTAGTTCAGGGAGTCACAACAGCAGGAGACTTCCAGCACCTTCCTCCAGGAAAAACCCAGCAGCATTTGCCAGCATCCCACAGGCTGGGGCAACCAGGCTCAGAGCAACACACCCCTTCCTGGTGGTTTCCCCTTCCCTCCTGCTACAGTAACAAATACATAAAGCTTCTGTCCTTAGAGGACCCCTATCTTTGACTGATAACTAGAGGGATCCCTTAGTGCCAACAGTTATTTACAGGGGTCACCCTACAAGGATAAACACTACGCAATTTCACAACCCATGAGACCAAGGTTGGTCTTGGGGGACAAAGATAAAAGTCTTTCAAAATATGCAAGGGAAAAGTGAGAAAGATTGGCTTGCACAGAGCATTTTTGACATTCCCACATGTCCCAAATGTCCACAGCTTAAACACAAACAAAATCAGTGGAGATTAAAAGAACTTTGACCCTATATTCTTCTTGCCTTTCATTAAAAAAAAGAGCCAGAAGCCCCTCATGCATGCTTGCAGACACACATGGTCACCCTGAACCCTGGCTCCGGCCTTCTTCCCACCTTTTCAGGGGATGAAACATCCCCTGAAGCTTGGACAGGCTGCCCAGGGCACACTGTGCTTGTTTTTGTATCTTCAATCTCAGCAGAGCAGCAGGTAAGTGCTGCCAGCAGTGCTGAACAACCACCATGCTTGACTATTGACTAGGCTCTTAGAGGCCCAGAACAAAAGGCTGGATCCCAGCTTGCTGAAAAAATGGGGCATTTGAAATCTGGAACCAGATCTAAAGCCTGTGTTTGAACTCCCTTCTCTTGGGTTTCAGCTTGGAGTTCAGTTCATAAACACTTCTGCCAGGGCCTTTCTCTGCTTTACTTCACCAGGACTGAGGAGTTACTGCTATGAAATTAAGTTAGACCTCATCCCACATGGGAATAGAACTGAGTTTACTCATATAACCTGACATACCTTCTCATTTTTTCATTTGTGGGTAAAAAGCAGCTCAGGACAGGAGCTCAGGATAAAGCTTGGCAGTGTGATGGCAGGAAGAGGTCAAAGTGAGCAGGACAAAGACTAGAGCCACTTAAACAAGAAGTGCTCAGAAGAGGATGTACAAATCCCTCTGCCTCCTCTGCCAAACGATCATCTCCAGCACCACTGCAGCAGGCACACACCACAGACTCCACTGCCTGGTACAAGCCTACACACATCTACATCAAAATGCTCCTGTTCACAAGCTACTCACTGAGCATCCAGCTCCTGAGCTTTGCTTGTCACTCAGAGCAGGCAGGAGCCACGCATCTGAGGCTTCACCAGGAACACTGCTTCTGTGCTGTCAATGAAATAGTAAACATTAACATAAATTAAGAAAAGCTGCCTATGGGCTTGTAATAGTAGATCTGAAAACCTGCACATCCCAGCTCCAAGCATATTGCTTTAAAAACTACTGTAATGCTTTTCTGCAGCTCATACACCATGGAGGGGAGAATCTGAACTGGAGGATGCTCCCTTGTGTGCCACTAAACTGCTGAAATGTTGAGCTCAGGGTACCAATGCACTGTCTCCTGGACCATGAGGAGCTCAGAGAGCCCAATGGTGTTTTGGCAAGGGTTTCAGGAGGTGACGATATCACCCTTCTTTCTCACCTTAACTTTTTGCTGCTGCTGGTTCCATTCCTGTATTACAACTTCCCTGAGCATCAAGGACTCCCTGGCAAAAATTCTAACAAGGACTCGCTGACCATTTTCATGGCATGATCTCTTTTTAAGGTTAAAATCTGTCAGGGAGTTGCTATAGTTAATATAACCAGCTTGTGACTTCTGTTAGGATGCAATACATTCCCTGCATGCTTCAGCATGAGTGGTAATTACCACAAGTGCAGAGTATTATTTTCTATTCACAGAAGGAAAAAGGAAAATGAGTTGATGGGAGGGGAAGCAGTCATATATAAGCCATCACCCAGTTCATCAGCAAACTTTTCACCAACCCTTTGCTCATTCAGTGTTTTAAGGGTTAATAAAATCTCTTAGAAAGCAAAAGGTTTCCATCTGTAATTGGATCCTTTGTATGTGCTTTCCGCTATAGGAATCAACTTAGCATTGACATTCTCGTAAAAATTTCCATTAGATTGAGGACTGAATGCCCACTAAGGCTATGTGTGGTTTTGCAATTGATTCACTGAATGAAATCTTATCTAAAATCTTTTTATTTTATGCTATTATGGGCACAGGGGAAAATAGTGATGTAAAAATTTTCACCGCTTAGTTAATGCACAGTGCCTCTTGGAAATGGCCTTCAGGTTACCTAAAGAGATTGCCATTTCTATTTCCCACTATTTTGTTTCATATTACCAGTAATTGAAAAATGTTTCATTTGTTACAAAGTTACATATTGACACTTTGGATTGAATTCAGAACCTTTATCTTTAATCTTCTTATTAGATAGCTTCAGACAGCAGTTTGTGCTATCTGGATGGGGAAAACACAGTTCATCAGCTTGCTTTTTCTTTTTCCCCCTCCAACAAGACAACTTTCACAGGACTTAGGTAAAATTGTTCCTGTGCTTTAAAGTTGTGAAGTGCAGTTTGGCTATGTAGAAGGTACAAAGTGGGCTTTCTATGGCTTGTGCACCTGTGGCAGCGGCTGTCTGAGTGCATCTCCAGAGGAATCACTGGACATCACTTATAAAAATTACATCTTTTCTTTCTTTACACACTACGAAGGATAATCTCCCAACCCAACTCAAACTGAAGCCAGAACGAAGGCTGAACTGAGGAATTATCAGAATACTTTGCAAGTATTTTTATGTCCTACCAGCCATCTATCCCATTCCTATCTATCCACTGCAGCTGCAAAGAGAACCATGTACTTACACTCTGTAAGAACCATGTACTTACACTCTGTAGTTAGAGTACACACAGCTATAACCTCATAAACAACCACACAAACCCAGGACAGAAGCATGTGTACAACACCTGCATGTTCACACCCTGTGCACGAGCACTCAGAGATAAGCTAAACACAAGCACATGGGTGACTCAAACACATGGACATATGGCACACATGTGGCTCGTACCCACAAAGTATGTATTTGAAACTAGCAGGTTTATTTTCCTTTTCTCTCTATTAGTCCTGGCTTAGGAACATTTAGTGTCCCAGCAGCAGTGCCATTATCCCTTACTCCAAACCATAAGGCATTTGGGCCATCAAGTAAAACTGTCTGGATGTAACTGTGAGATCCTCACAGTCTGCTCTTATGTACATCCTAAAGCAGATAATAACAATAATATTTTGCTTTCCTACCTCTTATTTCAGGTGCAGGAGGTCTTTGCAGTGCATAAGAATGCAAATAAAGCCATCCCTTGCCCTACTGCTGGAGGGGAGGCAATGCAGTGCTGGAGCAGCCAGGACCTGTGTTAGGCTGTGCCAGCCTGGAAAGCACTGCACATCCCAGGATGCAGAATGTGCCCCATCCCTTGGGCTGGTGGCAGCCAAAGGAAGGAGAGCAGCACCCAGCCATGTTTGTGATGCCTGAACAGTCCTTGCCTGCCCCAGCACCTCCACAGCAGGCATCTCCACTGTCCACGATACACGGTTCTCTAAACAACACTTAATTTGAAAATATCAATCCAGCATACCCTAGTCGTGTATTGTCAACTTTCCAAGCATTTATTTCAAATTGAGCTGGCTGGCAACTTTCTAAAATTTGAGAAAGCCATTTTCCTAATGTGTTTTAGATAACTTTACATTTTTCTTTTTAAAAAATATCTCAGATTTCAAAAATAAAATGTCTTTTATTCTGAGTGTGACGAGTGCTCTATCCTTTCCTCCATCTTCCCTCACCTCTTCAGTACCAAAACATGAGAAAACAGAGGAACAAGACAGCAGGAAAGAAAGGATCAATCAAAATCAGAACCAAAACTGCAGTTTCAAAACAATTTTTCTTATTTTATGTGTTTTGTACTGAATATGCCAAAACCACTTTTTTTGTCACAAAGCAATTTTTAAAGTAACATTAATGAAAATAGTCATTTTTCCTAACAACTCACATCTGGCCTGGCTAATCCTGAAGGCACCTGACATTAGATGAGCCACGGGACTGTTGGCTCAGCAGTGATATTTGTCACTAGTCCAGGAAGAAACCTCGAATTGGCAGAATTTTCATTCTCCGCATTCGCGAACACACACAGTGTGACCACAGCCTGGAAACTCCCCAAGACGACAAATGAGCTGAATCCCAGATTTCATTTCAAAGCCAACCTCAGAATTTCCATGGTGCATTGAACCCTCCAGCCTTACATCCAGAAACCAATGAGGTGACACTGGCATAGAATAAAAATAATGTAATGATGAAACAGGGCCCTAAAGTGCCTCTTAAAAACAAAATACCATTAAAAAGCAGTCAAATGCCCTTTAGTCTCCATGACTCTAGTGTCACAGTCTAATTAAACCCGTGGCCTTCTGCTGAGTTTGAGCTACGCCCATTGAAAAAGGATGCCCTGTGATAAACATTATGAGGTGACCTCCTCCATCCCAACATCTGTATTACTGCCCTTAGTTCTAATGAATGCACGTGCTGGAAGAATGATGGGATTTCCTACAAGCTCAAATTCACCCCATAAACTGCAAAGCGTTGCTATTGTTTCTGTCTGTCCTGCTAAAATCCTGTCCCTGGATCAGAAACGCAGAAGAAACGAGCTAGACTCCTCAGCTGAAGTTCCTCACAGTTCCCTTAATATAAATCTAATGCAGAAATAATGGCAACTTATAACCTAGGCAGCCAGAAAGCAGGGAAATGAAGCAAGCAGCGAGTTCATAGCCTCAACAGTGCTTCTGAGGCTAAAATTGAATTTCTGGCCCCAGAGGGTGGTTTTGGGAGAGCAATACCACCTTGCACACGTTCCTGCTGTGCATCACTCCCGGCCCCAGCACACAGACCTGTCAGGGCTCACATGTTGAGCACAAAGATCTCCCTTGGCCACAGCCTCTTGCTCATTCACTCAAGCAAACTCACTGAGCGTATTTGTGGTGTGCTGCCTCCTTTGCTGGGACAGCAGTGACAGCACAGCTAGTCACTCACTGGTTGCAGCAGGGTGTTCAGAAGAACTGTTATAGGCCAGGGTACCACATTGCTAAAATTTCTGCCCCAGGCAGCAGCTTCATTTGGCACCCTCTGCTCTGTCACTGGATGCAGCATATTTGGGGACACAGCTTGACACCATTTCCCCTCTATTCCCATACACATCTTCGTGCAGCTTGAGGTCTGCAATATTACAGACCAGTAATACTACCGAGCTCATGACTAAAAAGGTCACCTCTCTCCCAGAGAATCCCTTGCCAGTAAGGATTAAATCCCCACCCAGTCTTACTGGGCATACTATCAATAGGAAACAACTCTACTTGTTTCAGGCAGAAAAGAGTAAGGGCTGAGATTTGCCCTTTTCTCACACATTTACCATTGAAGAGTCCTCTTACTCTGCATCCTCATTTCATGTCCGGGTTGCCAACACCCCAAGTTGTGCTAGACAGAGTTTGAATACCCTGCACAGGAACCTTAGACAGAAGGAAGAGTAATAAATATGTGTTCAAACACACCCCTGTGTGCAGTACTGATCCATAATCACAAACCACAAAGGCCTTGCCATCCAGTCTGAAAAAAGGTGAAGACACATTTCCAGATCACACAGCAAGTCAAGGACAGACTAGAGAAGACTTACCTCCTTCAAGTCAGTCCTACTTCAATGACTTGTCCTTCCTGAGGCCTAGCTGCCTCTCTCAGGAACTCAATACACCCAACCCACCCATTTTGCAGACAGCTGTGTAAAGGACAAGCTTTCTGCACCTTTTTGATGAAGAACTAGCCTGTCTGCAAGCACAGACAGGGCAACAAGACAGCAAAGAGAAAGCAAGGGCAGAAGCTGGCTGGAGTGGCTGCACACACAGATGGGATCACCAATGGATCAGTCATTGATGGGCACACCAAGGGGATTGATGTTATAAATGTTTTTGAGTACATATCTTTCAAAGGTGTTTTGGAGGCTTGAACCCCAAGTCTCCTATTAAAGGTGTACCTCCACACCTAGCTCAGCAAACAGACCACAGGTAGATGCTCATTCATCCTTCTCACTACATCTCTTGGGTAAAGCAGACACTGAGGCAGTTGCAGAAGGAACATGCAGGCCATGGACAGTGCCCTGTGGCTGGCAAGGTGGGAACCTTAGTAAGAAAGCAGCAAAGAGCAGCCAACTTCTGTGTTGGCACCACTTAAGCAAGAGGAGAACATGTGTCCACAGCCCACATCACTCATGATTTACATTGACACAAATGAGACCAGAACCAGGCCCTTCTTTCTCTCTTAGGGCAGTAAACGCAACAGGGAGCTTAGCTTCTCCTCCTCAGGGTTTATGCCTTCCCTACCCCTTTGTGGTACGAGCACTATAAGGAAAGCATCCCTGAAAGAGAAGATCCAAGGAGGTTTCCATAAACAATTCAGGACTTCTCTAAAAACCTCTAAAATGTTTTCTTAATGGCTGAGCCATGTAAGTCATTAGGTTTCTGTCAGTCTGCTCAATACGTATGTATGTGCCAGAGACCAGAATCCTGGTGGAGTCTGTACTGCAGGACATCTATAAAAGAAAACTACAGTTTAAGTGTCCAAAACAATGATCTGTGGGTGGCCCTCTGGCTAGCAGATGGGTTTCTACAGCATATATATAGCTATTAGTAACAAACACCTCCTTGGTTCTGCCTCAGTAGCCTCCACATATGAAGGAGGGTTAATGCACAGAGGATTCACTGCCTACAGACTCACAGATCTTCACTTGGGTGTACAATTCTACCTGTGCAGGTCTGATAGGTCTAGCAGCAGCTTCACTCAAACTAGAGCTACATGTAGAAGCTTAGCAGTGTAAAAAATACCAAACAAAACCCAACCCACCCTCCACTCTTGCATGACATGATGCCCTTGAGGTGAAGCCAAACCAAAACACGGTAGTGGTCTTTACCTCTCTTTCCTTTGATACATGGAGACACCCATACAGCTCTCTGGATGGTGCCTGCTTGTCTTACCAGCTTTAACCACAGGTGTAGCACAGAGACTCTTCAGCCTAAGGTTTCTTTAAAAAAATGCCATGAAACCTCATCTTAATCTTCTCAGTTTAAGCTTGACCCAAACAGCACTGCTCTTCTGATTTGGAGCATGGCCCAAGGAGCAGTTACATGAAGCTGAAGAGAATCCCCCAGGACATGCAACATGGAAAACATTCTGAGGAAGGTCAGAAACCTTTTAAACAAGATTTGCACCTGCAGAAATTACAAAGCCACACCCAGAGGGTAACTATCTCCTCCCTCACCTGGAGGGAATCTGAAGTTTGGGTTCCTATCTTGTTCATCAAAATGCTAACTCAAAGCCTGCTCTCAAGTGTTGAAATTATCAGGAGCAGCCCAATAATAAAGGAATACCATATACTAATTTGCTATTGGGATGAGTAGTGATGTATGCATACACTGAGTTTAATACAGACTTTTGGAGAAACTAAAAAGTGGCAGGATTTGCCACTTCTCAGCAAATGTTTGGGAGCTATTAAGTGACAAGGTCAGGAAAGTCCTGCAGCCACAGGAGATCCTCAGTTTTAAGGAAGCCACTGTGACTCTTGGTCCCAGACTCTGAGAGGGAAGGCTCACTACCAGCAGCTGTAGTCACTGAAAAAGTAAAAATAGGGGTGTGTGTGTGTGTGTCTTGCATCCCGAGCCTGCCTGTGAGTGGGAAAAGCCAAACTGCATTCTTCAAAAAGGGAAAGAAGTGTACAAAGGCAATAGAGGCTGAGGGGACCCCTGCAGCAGAGGGAGCAGATGCACAACTGGCACCGTGACCAAGCACACAGTTATTTCACCCTTGATCCCTCTGGCAGACACCCTGGGAACAGGGAAGGAGTTGGGAGCAATTAAGATGTAAAGGTGTACTGTTAGGAGCAATTAGCTAATGTGGTCTACGGCACAGGGAGACCATGGCCAGACGTCCCAGGGACACCCACTCCCTTCCAGCAAGCGAGCTCAGGTTTCAGCAATGGACTGGCCATCACCAGCACCACACTCACCAGGGACTGATGGATAAACTGAAGCACAGGATGAATTAGCCTCCGCTGAGCTCTCTCTCTCGTGCTGGTTAGACTGCTACCAGCATCTGCATGGTTAACTGCAGGCATCCCGCTGCCAACTTTGCTGTTACTGCTGTATGGACATGTTTTCCTCCAAAAAAAAAATCTCTAGACAGTGCAAAGGGTAACAAAGATTTTGGTTCTGAAGCCCTGCTAATCCCCTGACAAAGCACTGCTGGTTTATAGCTCTTACCTAATAGTGTGACGACTTGAATAGATCATCTCTGGCCAACTCTTATAGAGCCAATCATCTCCAGATCCAGGAGCTAACTGTGCTGTATCACTTTTCTGGACATAATTACACATGAAAGGGAATGTAATGAAAAATATTTTGCAAAAGCTTAAAAAATCAAGCAGATGTCAGGTTTCTGGGGGAAGCAGAGCTGCCAGCCTATGAAGGCTCACACCTGCTGGGGAGAGCTGGGAGGGAGGGAGGCGGCTTTAACCCACACGTGCTCCCAGCTACGTGGCTGCAGCATCCCCCAAATCCCCTACATGTCTGGATACAGCCTGGACTTTTCTGTTTGTGAACAGGGATCACCAGGGATGAGAAGACAGGGCAGACATACACCAAGCAGCAGAGTTACGTGTTTCCACAAAGAGTGCCATGCACAGGGCTTCTGAAAATCCAGCTGAAATGACCAACTGGCTTCTTGAAAGTTTCTTCCCTGCCTCCACGGTTCTTTGAAGGGTGAAAGTCAACTGATTCTAGTGTGTATTTCACTGTATGGATGATCAGAAACTATTCTGTTTCTCTTGGCTTTAATTTTTAATTAGACCACAAGGAACACTCCTCCAATGGGACATTTTGGCCAAAAAAGTACTGAAATGACAAATGTTGTACAACACTCCAAAGCGAATCAGTTTATAAGCACTTCCAGGGCACACAATGTCTCATCCTGCAGAGCTTTTCTTAAATTTTCCTTCTGGGAGTAGATCCTAGAAGAAGATGTCACCAGTCAGTTTTGAGAAGTGTGAGTGTCATTAGCATGTTGCTTTAACTGTGTTTTAAATATTATATTAAACAATTTTTTGTACATTTCCTAGGAAGAGTCTCCTTTCACGAGGTGTCCCAAGTCTCCTGTCAACTTTCTGTGCCTCAGATGTGTACGTGAAATCAGATTAGCACATTCCAAACTTCATTTCCACTGAAACACAATCAATTGTAACTTATTTTCAAATCACACTGCTTTCTCTAATTGTTAGCTCCAGCCTCTGCTGAATAGGTGGTTAAGCAAATTATTCCATCTCACATATGAAAATTGTGCTATTTATGCTGGCAGCTTTCATGGTTACTGATGAGGTTTCTTGAGCTAATGAAATAATGAAAACACAAAACAGATTTACCTTTCTTAATAAGGAAAAAGATAATGAACTAAAATTAAAATTGAAACTCTCACTATACACAGAGTTACTGTAATATTGTTTCTGTTTTAAATTAATGCTTGTGCTTTTTATTTTATTTTTTACATGCCAGTGACAAAGCATTATAAGGATGGGTTTACTTTATTGCATTTTTTTATAATAGAATTATGGGACATACAGTTTTGGTGACTTTTTCCCCGTGCTTAGGCACACTTGAAAGGGCAACACTTTGATTAGATTCTGTGGCAGGCTTCAAGGAAGTGGGGTCAAAGGGGAGGGTAGGTGAAGGTGGCTTTTGGTCACCTTTTCATCCTTCGATCCATGCCTTGATGTCAGGCTGGCAATTTCCTGGTGCAAATCTGCTGAAATTTGCATTGTTGGAGCTCTGCAAAGCAACCAGGCTCCCTGTTTGCCCACCTCTGCTCTGCTTCCCAGTATGTGCCAGTGATACGTCTCACCTGGAAGCTTTGCTGAGGAGAAAACATAGTCACAGCATCAATTTGTGTTTAGAGAGCCCATCCTCTTACCCCAAGGCCAAAGAGGGGAGGAAACCCCAGTGAGCTTGTGTCATCTATCTGGCAAACCCTCCTTTCTCTGAAATGGTGTAGCAATATTTTTTTGCTCATTCACTCATGGATCTATGGGGAAGCCAAGGAGTGGGTCTGTGGGCCTCCAGTTAGTGCTGAACAGACACCATGCTGGGCTGCGCTGGGAAGGAGACTGGTCACAGCCGTGCTGAAACAGGAGGTAACCTCCTGTTGTAACTTCTTTAGAGCTGGGGGCCAACAAGTGCATGGACCCTCTGTTTTGTAAATATTTATTTCCAGAGCTGAGTGCCATCACTTGTTAGTGTACAGAGATCTTGGCTGGGAATACAAACCTGAGAAATTCAGGGCACTGGTATTTCTGTCAAATAACCTAGTGCAGGAGAAGCTGCTAGTGTCCCTGCCACAACAGTTGGTGTTTCACATGATTACCAGCTGAATTCTGAAATTGTTCCTCAAAATCCACTCAAAATTTGTTGGAGGAAGGACAATGAAAAGGAACAACAGCAAAGCCCAGTGCCGAGGGATTCGAGCACTCCCAGGGGGCCCAGTGCTGGGACATCAGGTGGTTCCCCTGATTTGCTGTATTAGGAAATTGCTGCAAAAACCCTTCAGGCTGCCCACTCCCACTGAGCTCACAGCTCACACACCCCATCCCTGTGCCACAGCACCCACGGTTTTCTCCTTAAATGTAGAACAATTATACAATTCTGCCAATAACTATCATGCCATAAATTAGCGGGCTTGCTGGCTCTCTGCCTGCCACTGGGGGAGGAAATGGCCCCATAAATATTTGTGCAAGACATCAATAAATTTGAAGTGTTGACTTGACTACTCAGCTTCCCTATCTGAGACCTGGAGCAGAGCTTCCGGAGTTCACGTGTTTCTGCCGCCAGAGGCCAGTGCTGGAGGCCAGTGATATCCCCAAGATGCTGAAACTGGAGATGGAGTGAGAAAACCCTTATAAACTCCTTTGCAAGGTCCCTTCATGTTACTGATCCAGGTGGAAAAGGGACAACTCAGACAGAAAAGGTCTTTGGAAGAAAAGCATTTCTCTGGCCCATTGCTGTTCTTCATTTTTATTGATTCTTTTGATTTATCAATTTGTACCAGTCCTTAGTACAAAACCACTCTGCTCTAGTGCTTCATGGGGCTGGACAGCTGGACAATCCCTTCCAGCAAAGCTTCTTTAGGCTTTGCACAAGATCCAGAGGAAGATCAGTCAATGTGATCCCACCCGGTCCCACAGAACAGAGGGACATCAGTGTCAGGACCTTCTGAGATCACTGAAATTTAATCTGGGTTAGAAATATTATTTTGAATTGTCTCTACTTTTGTGATGTTGGAATGGCATCACTTCAAACTGGAGTCCTTTGGCTGGCACTGCTCTATGATTCCCTGTCTAGGCACATTTAAAAGCTTTTTGACTGCAGTGCTGACATTTCCAGGTTTGCAAACTTTCTTTTGGGATGAATAACTCCAATCTGTAATGCTCAAACACTAACACTAATGCTGGATCACACACATTAGTGTTGGATGCTCTTCTTCAGCTGAACAGTTTTCATCTAAAGCAGAAAGTGTGACCCAGTCATTATATCCTTTTTATTTTTCTCATTGCTTTGTGTCAGTGCATGTATGTAGACAAACAGACCAGTCCACATACATTGTCCAGGGAGCACACCAGCTCTGCTCCATTTTCAGAAGATGGTCCAAGTTGTTTCATGAGTCTTTTTTCACTTCTTGTAAATCAAATATTTGGGAGTCTTGTCTAGAAGGGCGTTTTTGCTACTTATGTAAAATGTAAGGGGAAAAAAATGAGTCTGAGAATGTATGGAGAGGAGGTGAGGGTCAGGAGGTTCTCCCAGCTCTGTGTGGGACTCCTTCTCCAGGAGGTGAGCAGCACCAATCCGATAGAGCAGCATTGATTGAAAATACAAAAGGCCTATTTTTGTTGCTATACAGACAACAGACTCTCCTAGATTCTCTGTCTATGAAGCCTCAGATTGTGACAACTAAATAGAAATCACTGTGAATAGAGCACATGTGCAAAACTTGGACTACAAGGTGGAGCAGATGTACTAGCAAGGTACTCTCTGGCTTATTCTCTCTGGTGTTCCCAGCTCACTGTCTAGACTCAGCTCTCCTGGGAAGAAAGAAGGTGAGAAGGCTCAAAGAAAAAAAGAAATCATGAAACTCAAGCTAGCAATTGTCAGATTTGTGATAATACTAAATTCCATAATTATTATCCAGGCTACTCAGGAAATAATTTTACAATGCTTAGTAGACATCTGGGAGTGAAGTAAAAGAGAGATTTGTTCAGCCACTCACGTTTCCAGGTTTGCTAAAACAATTGCTTCACCTCTAAATTTTCTATGTATTAAGATGTGGTTATGGAAGCACAGACCTGGAGACACTCCCCATGAGCAGCATCAGGAACCACAGCTCAGCTGTGGCACAGCACAGACTTAATTTCAAGGCACCATTTGCTCACACCCAGGGTAGTCCATGGACCAGCCTGCTCCCCGCAGTGCCCAGCAGCTCACATCAGCACTGCTCCTGGCAGCGTGCGGCCGCTTCTCCTGCCAACAGAAAATTCCTGTGTAATGGGGGCCCTGGGTACTCGCTGCCTCTGTGGTCACAGATTGTTCACAGTTCCCCCCGTCTGGCCTGGCATCCCCAGCTTCCGCGCTGGAATTTGCCATTTCACTGCAGCCAGGAGCTCAACATCATGTTCCCTCTTCCCTGTTGGGACCTGGCTGCAGATTATTCTTTCCATGTTGTTTTCAACACAAGAAAGAGCACTTTTTTCCCACCCTGCTTTCCATAAATGGGGAAACCAGGAAGCAGGACAATAATTCTAAGTTTATGGGGAGTCTTTTTGTTATTTTGCAATGGGGGACAAGGGCTGGCATGCAGCAGTTGGGTTTGTTCCCCAAGTTATGTTTCATGAAATGAATGTTGTAGAGACAAGGCAAAGCACTGCTAGGGAACTGAGGCCCCTGAAGAGGCTGTAGAACTGCTGGTTGTGTTGATGCATGTATATCTGTTGTGTGCACAGCTAGGGTTTCACCATCAGTAACCTCAGTCTCAGCATTTCCCCGCCTTCATCAGCAAGAGATTCAAGCTCAACCCCACCACTCAGTCCTCCTGCTTATTAGAACATGAATCGTTATGACCCTTGCCCAAATAAATATTACAAAAAATTGGAAAAATACATTGAAATTACAACTGTAATAAAATCAACCTAACACAAACATGGCAAAGCGGCTGCATGGAAGACAGACAAGTGAGAACTCCCCCAAACCAGGTGCCTTAGGTCTGCAAACAGCCATTGAGCATCATCAAACTATCCAGAGAAAATGGCATTTGGTTTGTTTGCTATCACATCTGCCTGTCCTAGTTACCATCTACTGCCTTCATTACACTGAATTTCTCTTTTTTTATTTTCTTAAGACAAGCAGTGTTGCAGGACAGTAAAATTAACACAACTGCTGACTGAGAGGCTTTATGCTGGCAGCTTTATGCACAGAAGCTATTTTTCAAAGGGAAAAAATTATGCCACACTTCCTTGGCCATCAGCGATCACTCACTTGGAAGGGAGTGGTTTCAGGCAGGCTGATGGCAAAGACTCTGGTTATCAGCTGCTCTGAGAAGATAGTGGCACTGCACCTGCAGCCACTTTCTGAAGTCCACAGCTTAGAGCCCAGCACCAGACCACATTGTTAAGCAGAAAAGGGCATAAGCAGCCGTATATTATGTCTAACTATCTTGACTCACTAGGGCTCCTATTCTCAATTCTCTGTGACCTTTAGAGCAGTGGAGTTGATACTGAGCAAACAATACAGCTCCATCCTCTTTGGGAAGCCCCTTCTCCTGCCCTCTGCCTGTCTGCAGGCAGTTTGCTCGGCACTGCCAGCCACACACCCCGCACAGCCCAGCTGGAGGAGCAGGGATGACGCACCAAGCCATTCTGATTTGTGGCATCTCCCTGAGTAGGATGTGCAAAATAAAGACAGATGGTAGTAGATAAACCCCAATGACTGTGAGGCTGCCATTAGCAATAGCTCTCACACTGTGCAGAGCGCCCTGGAATGAACTTCCCCGTGGCCCAAAGTCCCTGGTGACACACAAGATTCTGTAGCTCATCGTTTAGTGAGAATTTCTGTGCCTTTTACCATTTTACCATCTTGTTTTGCTTTTTTTAAGAATTTTGTTTCAGCCTCCTGATCTTCTTCTTCAAAGCCACCATCTTCATGTGGCTGTTCCTGCAGCCACCCTGTCCGGCTTAACAGCGGTGCCTTGGTGGAGCAGGGAGACTGTTCACCTTCGGGGTCAACATGGGAAACCTCCTTCCAAACCAAGGCTTCAAAATGCCCTGAGAGCTGTGATGTTTTTCATGTGGCCCACTCACCAAGTAATTCCTTAACACCCTTTTCTCTTGGGATTTCTGCAGGTTCTCCAAACCATACTGAACCTCAGCAGAAGGAGCCAGGGGATAATCCAGGCACCGTTCTGCCACTGCAGCAATTTGGCTTCTCTCTTCATTCATCACATTACCTTCATGTTCAGGTGCTTGAAGTCTGCAGCTGACATATGTTACGTCATCCAAGATAAATGCAGGCACATTAGTGCTTTCTGATACCTTTTCCTTTAAATATATTGATAGAAATTGATCGCTGATGGACTATTCCATAAATAAGTGGCAAAAATAACCAAAAAGCACAAACCATTCTGGAGCTGCTATTTATAAGACACCTCTGTGGTTTTGGAGCCTACTTCCCAATTTCAAAAATAGTTTTTTCCACCATGGCTTTGGGTCAGTTTTGAAGAAGAATCCTACCTCACTTACTTGCTTTTGCCATCACTCCCTTCAGCTTATGAAGGTCGGCTGGCTCTGCCTCCTGCCCCGTGCTGCTGTCTGCCAGAGCTGGCTGAAAAGCTGCTGCTGAACATGCATCAGGGCTTTTCAAGCAATATTCCCAGGTGGGGTCATGCTGTGGGCAAGGATCTATTTTATCTTGGGTTCTCCATTTGGCAAAGTCCACACCATGTGGTACCACAGCAATATGGCCTCTTAGGAAAAATAAATAAATAAATGAATTATGCAGTGAGCACAATAACTTTGTGGGGGTTTAGTCTGTTATTATTAGCATGGAAGACATGACAAAGGAAGTTTCCCCTCCATCTTTTTCCAAGTCCAACTGAGAGTGAACCAAGTCTCCCTAGGTCAGCTCCCCAGTCCACCAGAGGCTCAGTGAAAGCCTCTAGTAGTCTGAACAGCAGATTTCCAAGCCACTCCAGTGAAGGCAAAGAATTTTCTCATATGTGCAAACATACCTGACGATTGGCATAGTCCCAACAAACACACATTAGGTCAGTTAAAATATTCCAGTGTATGGACGTTAATTCCACAGCTCAGGCCCAAGATCATGTTCTCATTTGTCTGAATAACAGAGCATTTAAATATTTAGTTCAAATATAAAGACTTTCGGCTTATATACAGGGAGGGGGAAATCCAGGGGACAAAAGTTTTCCTTGTAGCATGCACCGTGCTGATTTCCAAACCTTGGCAGCCACGAGCACGACGCAGAAATGGCAAAAGTCTAGCCAAGACAAATCTATAAAATTTGCACTGTACATACACCTCCTCCATGCATGAAGGTCTAATAAGCCCAGATACTTTCTGCCTCTCTGAACAGTGGAGCTACAGAGGTTTCCCCATGGATTCCAGCCGGGCCAGGAGCATGGAGACTTTATTATGTAACAACCCACATTATTTAGTGAAAATCTGGAATACGCTTTATTAGTTGGGCCTTTGTTTGGTCAGGAAATACCTCCAGACAAATGTGATGACACAAGCATTTTTAATTTGCCACTTCACGTTCATAGCAAATTAGGTGATTTTACTTGTTATTCCTTCCATTAAAACCGACAGGCTGCAAGGTTAGCAGTTTCCCTCAGAAGCTCTTGATGACATTATAGACACACATAGAAAGCACGAGCACATCATAACGAATTAAGATCACCTCCCTTGCCTATAATCTGAAACACTCCATGTGGTCTCTCCTAGCATCAGTCCCAAATGCCAACGCTCTGGAACAGCATGTGCAAGTGGTTGGAGGTAAGGGAAGGGAGAGGTCAAATTCTGTGTGCTCCGTACGATCAAATTTGTGGTATAAACCCAACAATTGCCAGCAAAGTGGTGAGCAAAAAACAAACGTCCTATCTATTACCCAATTTCAAATGCCAGTGTGATGCCCACAGGACTCTCAATCCTCAGTTATTTTTCTTGACATATTTGGTAATGTGTCAAGTCTTAATACCTGCTCTCAAATGAAGTTGGGTTTTTCCATCTGTGAGCTCAAAGTAATTTTCATTTCAGTACAGACATAGAGAAAGGCCAGCTAGGCTGCTGCCGAAGCCTAATTTCAGCATGTATTCCTCTGTGAATTACACTTCTGCTTAGGATAAATAGGAAAAAAAAACTAGCAGAAATGATGTTAAGTGCAAAGTATTTAATCTTGACTAGGTATCACCAAAGCAGCTCAATGCAGATCCAAAGGAAACATTGATAAAGAAAAAGAAAAAATACAAAAAGAGGGAGGTAAAATGCAATCCTAGCTTTCTGCGCAGTGAGGATTAGGAACTGAAATGCAGCCAGCATAGAAACATACTCTTTTTACTGGACTTCTGTCTAGATAATATTAAAAAAATACAGATTATGTAGAGCTGTGTAATAAAAGAGGTAGCCATGGTGAGTCTGCAACTGCACGTTTTTTGGCTGGAGGTTTAATGAATGAGGCTGAAGGCCTGCCAAACGGCACTGAACGAGACTGACGCAGCTCCTGGGGTTTGCTTAAAGAGGGGAAGCATCAGCGGAGGTCTGCGGGCCGGCCACGGCGAGTGGGTGGGAGTTTTACAGAGGACCTGCTGCTCGATCCATTCGCAGCGTGGGACACCTCACCTGCACACCACCATCTTCTTGGGAAGCACCAGGCTTAGGGCTGTTTGTGTAGGCTGGAGGACACTGTGTGATCCCCTCCTCAGCCACACGTTTTATGGCCAGGCAATGAGGTACGGCTGGGATTTTGAGGAATGCCAGGTGTGTGCCGGAGAGACTGATTTCCACATTGGGAAAGCCTCCTGCACTTAGGCCTCTCAGCCTGGCCAGCTGGGTGGGCCTTCCCAAAAGAGAATGAGTGCTCACCCACGCCATCCATCGAGCCAAACACTACCAGCATGCTTCAGTGTGATGGCACGGGGAGCAAGGAGGAAGAAAAACACAGTGCTCCACAGGGAAATCATCTCCCAGGGCCAAGAGCTGCAGACTTCCATCTCTTCCCACCTCCTAACTGGCTTTAGAGCCTGCATATAACCTTTTTTCCCCAAACTGCTCTGAAATTAGGCACCTAAAACTGTCAATGAAACTCAGGCTTCAAAGCACAAAGAAGAGCAGGGCTGCCCTCTGCGCACATACTGGTGAACACTTCCACAGCTGGGCTTTGGTGTGTTTCTGGATCATGGCCTCCTATGTTGTTATTGCAAACAACCCAGTGTGGGACTGGGCAGAGGTGGAATGTCAGAGGGAGCCTCTTTCCCTCAAGTCAAGGGAATTTGGCTGGGTTTGTAATCACTACACACATTTTTCAGGCACCCGGTTGTCACTGGCCATATCAAGAAAAGCATCCTTTCAGAATTCATTCTGATCCCAAAAAGAAACCAGTGACAAAAACACCATCTCACTAGCATGGCATGTTTCCTTGGCAGTGGCTCTCAGCAGATGAAACATAGGTTGTTTGCAGATACTTGTCTTCAGCTCTGAGAGATGCATGACCTGCAGGTCAGCAAGGTGTGAGCACAGCAATGAGAGAGCACTCGCTCCTCTTGCTTCTGATGGATGAGGCTAACATGCAGGAAATCCCATACTTGCATTTTTTTCCCCCCAGTTTCAGATTAATAACCTTTATTTGTAAAGCAAGAAGTGCCAGATGTATTCCCAGACATACCTGCCCTGCTGTCACTGTTCCTCACCCTCTTGCCACCTCCACTCTGCTCAGCAGTGTGCAATAAGCACGTGCTGTTGACTTTGTCTGCCAAGCAGCATTTTAAGCCTACATATAATTGCTGAGAAACTCTCCCTACCTAAAAAGTCAGGGGAGACTCTTTCTTTGTGTTTCTTTTTGCTCAGAAGGGGCTGAACCAGCAATCTTGACTTAAAGGCTGACTCTGATTGGAAAATAAACAACTATAAAGTACAATAAATCCCATTGAAGAGTCCAGTCAAAACATCCCAATGAACAGCTAATGCTCAACTAACCAAATCCAGATGTGACTGCCTTGTCTGGCACTAATTGGTTGACTGGAGAGTAAGTAACTGTGTAACCTGAAGGAAATCTCTACTGCTTGCATTTGGGATGAGTTGCTAAGGCAGAAAATGGTTTGGTTTTGTTGTGTTTCTTAATTTCCTAACTACAGCGGCATCACAGGCACCTGTGGTCATTAGGACCTCTGCTAACCTCCTCCCTATGGCAGGACACGCTCCTACTTTAGGTACCTTAAAGCAGCCCACAAGAAGTTTCTCAAGAGCATGAAGCTGCCTTTGACATCTGATGTTCTTTCATTCCCAAACATTTCTGGGTTTATTTGTTTAACCAAAGGACATGCCCTAGCAGATCGCAGCTAAGTTCTTAGATAAAGGTAGTTGCAAATTCCAGCTGGAAGTCTTTGAAACACCAAAGAAAACACCAAAGAAAGTAATTGCTTTCATATATAATTAAAAAATAAAATCAGAAGACAGGAGAGGGGTTTGGAAATGGAAAGTTGATTTTTCTAAAAAAAAGATTTGCCTGGTGCACCCCAATTCCTACAGCCTGGAAATTCCATATCTGCCTGCACAACTCTGCATTGGCAGAGGATACACAAAGTGGCTAACCAGGATTTTCCAATGATTATTTTTTTTAAGGTGTATTTGACAGGATGATATTATATATTCATATTTTAGAAAGAATTCTGCATAATACTCTGAAGCAATATGTGTGCCTGGAAGAATCATCTTTGCTTTACCAGAATACTTCCCCATGCCATGAATCTGCACACATTTACTTCCATTGTTTAACTGCAAATAAAGATACCTCATTGGCTTCAATAGCTTCCAAGACATTAAGAATGGGGATCTAGTCATATCCTAAGCATATAAGAGGTTCTGGAAAGACCTTCCTAGAAAGTTAATTACTAAGATTTTTTAAAAAAAGTTACTGTTCATATTCCTTATGATTTTAGATCAGTCAGCAATATTAATTTTATCTTTAATTTTATCAAATAGCTTACATAAATTTTATACACATTTCCCTTAGCATCACTGCAATGTTTGTACTTTATAAGATAATTCTAGAATTATATTAATCTGCACACAAATCTAATGTTCACCTTCTGCTTGCTTATATGATTTTTAGTGCTCATAACCCCCCCAAAAAAACAACCCACATAAGCCCTATAACTTGACCCTCAAGTGCCAAAGCCATTTTTTCAGGGGAGCAGTGTACAGTGGAGCATCTGTCTGGACACATCCAGCCACATCTTTCACTCACGATACACAAGTGGGTAACGCAGGACTTGAAATACAGTAGACAGTTGTGCAAAGCATGAACAACGAAAATTACATCCAGCCTTTAATCCAGGGGATTCTGGGCTGAGCTCAGCCTCCGTGGATATACATATCCACCCTGCATTTAGTTCCACATATTCTAAAACTGGACATTCCCCTAGAAGAGTCACATGGGAGCAGAAGTGGGATTAAGCAGCTTTCTCTCCATGTTTTGCTATTAGTATTACACATGTAATATGCAGTCACATAAGCAACTGTGCTGCACAATCATCATCAAAAACTCGTTTCTTCCGAGATACCAGAAGGTTTCACATTTCATGTATCATCTTAATTTTGTTCTTGGCCTTGGGAGAGAAGGGATGGGAGGGAAGCAGGAGGATATTCATACACCATAAATTTGGAATCAGAAAAACTTCGATAAATCTTCCTCCCTCAAACCTGAGTGAAGTACCTCCTGCCAACAGGACTCTGAGTGCAAGACCAGCTCCTCTGCTGCACTTTGCCACGAGTTGGCCTGGCTTCAGCAATAGTGATACAAAGGAGGATTTCTCTCCTGTGGATACTGGATATTTATCAAATTAAGTAAAACTACTATCTTGCTGGAACAAGCTACTATCTCACTGGCATCTGTTGGCAACCCACTAAAAGGCCAAGGACAAATCAGGATCCTCCAAGGACCATCTCCTCTACCTGTTTAAATTCAGCTCCCAAAGGTCTCAGACTGGTATCTCCCACCAGCAGGAATTAGATGTGTAACTTGAACACCAACAATAATTTTTTTAGAATGTGTAATGTGTAAAAGCACTATATTTAAGTAGACAGGCATTGAACTGCTCACCAGAGGAGAAGGGAATTGAACTTTCTGTTCAATTTTATGTCAGAAGTTCCTACAAAGAAATTGTGGGATGTTAGGAAGAAAATACTCATAGGAGTTAAATTTCTGTTTCCATTGAGCTGAGTTAATTAGTTAAAATGGATAAATTTTGAAACAGATTTTTTATAGCAGTGCAGAGCAACAATTCTTACTGACATTTAAAATTAAATCTCTCTCTAGCCACTTCAGAACACTAAAACATCTTTTAAAACCAGCCTTTGACTTTGGCAGCATAGTAGACTGTTAAAAGAAACTGTTAACATTTGGTTGAGTGGCATGTGGAAGAAAACTGGCAAAGTAAACTCAAGGGTTAATGAAAGTAAATGAGATAATCCTCATTGATCCCCCATAATCCCCACAGTCTAAGTGCAACTGTCAATCACTGGGAGAGACTTTTTTCAAATCCACCCCTGCGTGAATAGGTCATTCCAAACTGAATATACTTTATATACAGACATAGATACATGCACACTGAACATACAACAAAAATCTTATCAGAGTAAATTCCAAAATGAAGGGGAAAATAAAGCATAGCTAAAAGTATGGCCTGTAAATAAAAAAAAAGGTTCTTTTGCTAGTTGAAATATGTTCAAGCTGTCTCTTCCTAACCCACTGCTTCCCATGTAAGCTGGTAGCAAGCAATGAATCTGTTAAACCCCTTCTCCCTAAAGGAAGAAAGACTGTTCCCATAAAATTACAACTTACCGTTTAACAGATTGACCTAAGCAAAATATGATCTGGAACAGAAAAGAGATTATTTCAGTCCTTTACAGAGAACTACTGACATAAGAAATGCATCAAATCAAATGATGGCATATTTGAGGCTTATAGGACCCCAGCATGCTGCTCTCTCTTCCGAGAGCTGCACTGGATTTACAGGACATCAGTCTAACCCTTGACTCACTTTGGTGCTTAGCTACTTGAGCAGTGCTGTGCTCCCCCTGCACCAGCTCAACTGGGGAGGGATGCATATCAACAGGCATGAGATGTGTGCTGTCAGAGCTGGAGAATGAGCTGGCTTAGGAGGCAAACACATTCAGACTACAAGGGCATCAGTTCCATAGTCCAGATTTTAGCACAAAAGCTCAGCTCTAAACCCACACTTGATTTTGTGAGAAACTCATCCAAGGTACCCACAGCATAAGCATACTGTTACTTACATTTGTAAGCACGCAGTTATTCTGAGATGTTTCCATCTAATATTTTGCTTCTGGAATTCTTGATAGCATAGACATGGCACTCTGGAACATGGTTGAATGGTGGATGTGGCACTGTTAGGCTTACAGTTAGACTCAATTGTCTTAAGGGTCTTTTCCAACCTAAATGACTCTGATTCTGTAACATAGCAATCACTTTCAGAGGAAGTCTGCAGGATTTAAGAGAAAGACAATCTTTCTACAGAGCATTCAGACACACCTGTAATAACGTTTCTGCGTGCTGCACCGGAAAAGGAAATTGTCTGTCAAAGGTTTGAGATAGAAATGCTTCACACCACCCAAAGGTACCTCTTGATAACCCAGTACAACAGTCATTTTATTCCTGTAAACATTCAGAACAAACTTTCCTGCCTAAGCCACTACTTCTAACCTGAGGCTGAGCTGGAAAGAAATGCCCCACTCTCAGGTTTAAAGAAAAACCAGCTTGGTAGCCATTTGGCCTGCAGCCAGGATTAAAGTGCTAACTCCATGTCTGTCAACCTGTCACTTAAACATTTACCCAACTACTGACCACTTCTATTAAAAGACCATTAAACCAGGATTAAGCTCTTCCAGGGTTAAGCTGATGTAAAAATGCATGGAATGTCACACCAAGGGTAGCTGATTTTATTTGTATTTATGTATTAATGATTTATTTGTAACAGGCAGAAGATGGAGGATAAAATGTTACATGTTTATTAAAATTTATTAATATTAAAAATGCTTTGCATTTTCCCTTCTTTCAGTTTCCTATACCCAGATCCTGTTCCTCAGTGCTCTGATAGCTGCAGAGCATCACACAGTGAGCACAGAAACCTCCATCTGCCTTAAAACCAGCACTGGCTGCTTTAGGGCAGGTCAGCATCACTCTGCCTGGGGTGGGGACACAATACAGCCCAGCCACAGTGCAGGGGAACAGCAATGGTTATAAACACACTTGGTTATCATGTCATGCCATAACCAGAGGGTTAAAAAAAGGGGCCATCTCACCAAAAGTGAGAGCCTATTCTGAGCAGTCTGTGAGTTCATTCTGTAGCAGTGTTTGCAGCTGAAGATGGAAGGCATGGGAGCAGGCAGAGCATGGGTGCTGCTGCTCCTTTCAGTCTGTTCTGTTATCTTAAAGTCCTATAGAAAAGGACACAAAGCTCTACAAATCATCATTCCATCAACTAGGAGAGCGCATTACTTCTGAAAATGGTCAAAGGAAGATAAAAATAACCAGTAAAAGCAGCACACTGTCTCATTTTCACCTTTTTCAGATCCCAGTAACTCAGTGTTGCATCACCTAAAACCAAAATCCTGGAAGACCCCAATCAGAGCACAGTCTCTACTTAGTCAAGGTGGACTATGCAGCCTTTCTGTCTCTGAAGCCTGGGCTCACATGATGCTGTTCAACACTGTTGTAAGCACTGGGTTACTCCATCCAGGTCAACACACACAAGTAGTGCCAGAAAGCAACTCTTGGACTGTGCAAATTTAGTGGGTTCCTAGATGACACTTTCTGGAGAAATTCAGAGACTCCTAAGACCTACCACATGTAGCATTGGAACTAAAGAATCAGGTCTATAGATAGCTACAAGATCAAAACATTAACAGGGAGTATTAGAAAGTTGATACCAATGCTTACTAAGGTGAGCAATGTGTTTAACACATTGTTTAATACTCTTACATGTTTAACACTTGTTTAACGCTCTGATTTCCATACAGCTCCAGAGGTAAAAGGCATAATGAAGTCCACCAAGGGGTACCAAGCATCTCAGTGGAAGTTCCTCCAGCTTAGCTCACCAGGTGCTGTGATGGGACACATGAGGTTGCTCCTGTTGGCTTGTATTTACCCACTACCAGCCCTTTGTAAAGACAGGGTACAAGGCTAGATGGCCTGACCCGCTTTGGGCAGTTTGTAACTGCCACCTAATTAGTTCTGAATGAAGGCATGCTGACCTGTCTGAGCATTGGTGCAAAGACATAACTCACAGAGCTGTTGGTCTCTGTTAACCACTATTCTGAAGACTTTGAAAAGCCACTGAGCAGTTCTGCCTACGTAAAGGCCACAGAACTGGCCATTCCCAAAGAGGGAGGTGCACACATTTAATGAGATTCCTCCCCTTCCCCTTAGCCTTCCTTGCTTCTCTATCCTGTTATCTATATTAAATATAATTTTGCTTTCAGGAAGTATCTATGATACTTCCATCTGAAGCAGGGCTTCCAGTATTTACAGATATCAAAGAACTGGTCTTAATTTCATCTGATACTTTAAAAAGCCTTTTATTCTGAAATAAATTATTGAGATGTGGTATTGGTAAAATGGGCTGCTCCAGTAATGGATTTACTGTGCTGGTGCAATCAATTTCAGAGATTGGATTTCAGGAGAGAAACTATTCATCACTCTCCATGTCAATGCAAGGTTTACCTTCACACTGCGGTCACCCGCTGTAGCTTACCCATACCGAGGGCAGAAGAGGATCTATTGGAGGAAAACTCTTTCTGTTGCCTTTTTCCCCCCCGTTGTTGCTGAGGTCAGGTCCTCAGGAGTTTGTACAGATGCAGCAGCTCCAGAGCATCACAGTGCCATCCAGGGAGATGCAGCAACAGCAGGCATGCTTAAAGATCCTGTTGACCTGCTTTGCCATCATTCAAATGCAAGGTTTCTTCTGCACTTCTGCCATATTTCAGGCTCTGCAAAGCCCTTCATTTGGTAAAGGCCACAGGGGTAGAGACCACAATGGTTTTAATAGGAGAGATGGGGTGAGACACTGGAGTGGTATTAACTTCTTCCCATCCTGTAACATAAGGCACCCCGCACACAACTGGTGCTAACATGGGAAGGCAAAGAGGAGCTGTGACATTTACTGTCCCTCCTTCTCCTGCCTTCCTCCCTTTCAGTAAATTTGTGCCTGAAGATTTTCACAAGCTGGAGATCCCAATAACTGCAGGTACACCTGTCCTGCCACAGCTACAACACTTCTCCTAGACCTCTGCAGCAATGGAGGAGGCTGAGGAGAAGTTCAGTCCTGGAAGTCAACAATGACAGGATTTTGTGCCATTTATTTTTGCTCCACAGGGGTTCGTGTGCCTTTATTAGCATATATACATATTCATAACCTCATGAGTCCCTCTTTTTCCTTGCTCCCTGCCTGGTAGGGTCCCTTCAGTCCTGCCAGTGCCACAATCCATGGAGGTTCCACAAACCACAGCTTTTCTATGGTGTCCTGAACTGCCAGTGGCAGGAACAAACAGCAAATAAAAGCCTTGTGACATGAAAAACATGAAAGGTTTTTTCCACCCTCATCTCTAACAAACCTTGTTCCTAGAGAGCAGAGTCAACTGCATAAATCAAGAAGTCCATGGATTTGGGGTTTTACATTAACACCTTCATTCATGCTTTGCTGTGACCTCTTAGATTGGGTTGAACTATTCTACTGTGCTGGGAAATGGCAGCTCTGGAGCCAAATTTAGCACCTAGAAAATTTCCCTTGGCTCTTAGGTGCCATAATTTTTAACCTGACTCCCTGCTTAAAGACAAAGCCATGTCTACATTTGATTTCAGGTGTTATGTACAATAATTTAAGAAGTTAAATGGGGATCTGGCAAGACTCTGACTATGGAGGGGGTTGGAAAATATTATTTGGAGCCAGAAATGCAGCTTTCTTGGCTATGGCCTGTCCACCAGCATCAGCTCTGCATTTAGTCTTTCACTAACTTTCTCAGATACTACAATGGAGAAGTTTTGCTTAGCTGCAGAATCACCATCAATAAATACAGCTGGATTGGAATACCTAATGAAGGGCAAAAAACTGAGCTTGTGATACTTATTTATAAGGCCTCTCAGGACATTTAAAAGTAACTGAAAGGTGTCTGGAATTTTAGAGCTTTCTTCTCACTCCACTGCTTACACTCCTTTTGCTCTGGTTTTGCATGTGAAATATGGCCTATCCTGGAAATTTATTTTTTAAAAAAATCCAAATTCTCAAAGAACTCACAAATGGCACCTTGCAATGATTAACACACAGCAAGAAAACTACTGAGGATGCCACCATGACGCTTGCAGAGGGAGGGCTCCTGGAAGAGCACAATCTCCCAGAGTTAGCCAACTCAAACGTTGGTCACAGCAAGCAGTTCCTCTTAATGCTGCCTTTATATGCACAAATACTGTATTTAAATGCACAAACTCTTCCAGCCATTCAATGCAAAGCTTATGCTTTACTTACTGTCAGGCCTGCCCACAGCCTCAGCAAGCCTATAAGAAAGATAATTCTGTTCTCATCTCCTTAGTCTCTGTTCAGAGCTTTTAATTTTGCTCAGGGACAAGACCAGGCTGCTGTATCTGTGCCAGAGTCTCAGTATTCTTCACCTGTGGTAACCACACTCAAAGCATTATAATAAATGAGCTCTTGGAGTGCTTTACCTTCTGCAATCCAGCACTGACCAGGTCTGCACAACTCAGTGGTCTCCAACACTGGCACAGCTACTTTGGAGGTGCTTTTGGGATGGGAGGTGCTGGAAGGGTTCAGGAAGAAGCAGCAATGAAGCTACATCATAGAGCCTCACTCAGAATTTCTAAACTTTTTATTTTGTTATTTCAAAAGAGCAGCCATTCCAGTGATGAAGAAAAGATTTTTTTAAAATTAAAAATCCCATACTTCTTACTGCTCAGATAAGATGTAACACTCCAAAAACTCTACATAAAAAATAAATCTATTCCCAAGTCTGACCATCATGCTATAAAGGCCCATTTCTGCAATTGTTTTGTTTCTCAGCTTCAAAATATCAACAGACAGAAAAAAAGTTAAACCCAGAACACTGCAGCCTTCTTAATGAATCATAAAAAAGTGAAAAGAAAAAGTACCCATAGACACAACCACATTCATCAATTGACATATAGAAATCATAGTTAGTGTCAGCTGGAGCACAGGATGCTAAGTTGTTAAGAAGTTAGCAGTGCTGTGATGTTGGCTATACACATATCTAAGCAAAACTGAGCACCCTCCAAGGAACCTTTAAGAGCCATGGATCTAAGCTCACCATCTGGCTCTGGTACAACACCACAGACACATTCCTCAGGGTCTCACACAACTTATACCTAGTTCATCTGTAGAGTGATGAGCTTCCAGACCTCAGCTCTTCCCTCAATGACACAGCAGTGCCTCCTGCTGTACTCCAGGCTGCATTTATTCCCAGACTTCAGTTCTGCCTGGTTTCAGTTACCAGTGAAGCCAGGGTTGGCATTTTAAGAAGAACTGAGATGAGCAATGGAAGATTCATCTAACTGTTCTCAACAGCTCTGGAAACACCAGCCTGTGTCACAGAAACACACTCCACATAATCCCACACAGGACAGGAGTGAGCTGTGCAGTGGGTGAGGGAGCCTGAGATACTCAACAGATCTGCTCACTAACCAGCTTTTAAACACATTCCTGGGTGTATTTGAGCATCACAGCACATCGGGGCTGGTCTGTGGCACCCACAGGGTTTCAGCTGACTTAGACATGCTCCCCTCCTCTGGCTTTAACAGGTTTCAGCACTAATCTGCAGGAAGCCCCACTGCAGCACTGTGACCTGCTGCTGAACAGACATTCACTTGTGCTGACCCATGACAAACTATCGCAGTTGGGGAACGCTGACTGCATCCCAGCCCACGTGAATGCCAAGTCTGGCTTAATCCAAAAACATCAGAAAAAGGAACTTGGGGTCAACCTCACTTAAGGAATGTGCCAAGCTTCCTGGAGGTCACAGCAAGAGAACAAGCCCAACGTTTTACCTCTGAAATGGAGGGAGAGAGAGGTTTTAAATCCTTTTGAGTCATCAGCCTGTAAAGCAGGTAGACCAGCAATATAAAAGAGGGGCTTGTCTCTGCTCTGGGCTGTAACTGGGAGCCTTTCACTGGAGAGGGTTCTTCCTCCCCCTCGGGGTGGTTTTCTGCATATCAGGTAGAAAATCTCTTTGAAAAACAGCAAGTCAAATCTTTCAAAACAATCATTATGATAACAGAGAATAATAATGTTAAAGACCACTCTGCCACTGTGACTTCCACCCAAAAAGTTTCTGAAGGTTTTGAAGGAGCTATTTTTTTAAAATCTCACTGCAGGACAGGCAGCTCTGGGGAGGAACATCAACAACAAGTACCCTCCACACTTGGTGTGGTCATTTCCTGCTGTAGTCAGAAGAGCTTTGCTGGTGAGGTTGCTCAAGCCAGAGCATGAGGCTCTGGACTACCCTCAAAGCACACTGAAGGGCACTAGCAGCCCACCACCCATCCCTCTCCAGAGCTATGCTAATCCAAATAACATGCCCCCAGTCCTTACATCAGATAATGGCACTGCTGAGATGGATGTTTGTCTGTCCCACCCTCACTCCACTTGAATCAATCTTGTTTGCCTGACTTCCAGGCTTTGGGGCTATGTGACACTGCAAAGCAGTGTGAGAACTTGGACTCAAAACATGCCATGGGGCAATGGATAGTCTTTTCATTCCCAGGAAGTTTCTTAGCAAACCAGTAAATTTCACAACACATTTGGGAGACTCCTACATTTTATATTTGAAGAAACTGAGGCAGGAGGTTCCATTGTTTCTGAAGATCACCAAACAAAATTGTGGAAGTGCCAGGAACCAGACACAGATAACTAAAGCTCTCCAAAGGCTTGAGAAATATCCTAACAATCCTCCCAGCAGAAGATGGAAAAGGACATCTATACCTGAAACAAGTTTCATCAGGGAACAGGATTACCAAATAACCTTCAAGCCCTGCCAGTAGGAGGGGTCAGTGGATGTGGAGGCTGTGACATGTCCCCTGCCAGAACCACCTGTGACCACAGTGGTCCTGCCAGCCTGGCTCTGGGGGCTGATGCCAAGTCCAGCTCTGCTGCAGTAATCTCCTGTCATCAGCACAGCCAGGAAAAATGTAGCCTACAAGCTGTGAGGCCAACATCACTGCAGTGATGAACCCTGGGAAGGAGCATCAAGATGAATGTTAGCTCTTCTGTAAGTAGAAGCTGCACCAGTGGTAAAGATCTAACTCAGCTGTGGTGCAAAGCCCTGTGAGGATGGTCTCAGCTGAGGAGGAGGTTGGAAACTCAAGGAGTGGTTTGTTTGGCAGCAAAAAGGTACTTGTGAACACTAATAGAGTTGCTCCAGACTTATTCTGGGATGAATGAGAGAAAAAACTTGGTTCTGTACATGTATAGCAACTGTATGCACAACCTGAGTAAAAGGGAACTATTTCTCCTCACCTCTCCCCCTTTACCCATTTCACACTTTTCTTCCTTATCCCACAGGAAAAGCCCATCAACTGACAGGCAATCCATACATAATTTTAAATTTTCCCCAAACACTTTTCCTTACAAAATTATCTACTCCCTGTGCAGACCAAAGAGCATCATCTTCTGAGCATCTGTGCAAGCCAAGCCAAACTTCTAAATCTTCAGCAGTTCAAGAATCACAGCAAACTGGGAGATTTCAGGAGTTCTTCATAGCTCTGTTACTGAATTCTTAGAACAGAACAAGCACAGCACTTGGGGAGTTATGCAAAAAATATTAATTTACATTGCTAAAACACTTTTCTTGAAGCTGACTTCATTGACTGTCTTCTTTTCAAAATTGTCATTGAGCAGAAGTAGGAGTAATCAGAAGAGAAATCCTTCTGCCATCAATTGGAATGTCAGCATGTGCCACCCTTCCTGAAATTAAAAAGTTGATGCTCCTCCTAAGCTAGAAGGCAGCAGATGTGACCACAGCACCTACCTGCAGTCTTCTCACAGACATTTTGTGTGCCATAGCAAGAAACACTCAAAGTGAAAGTTTTTATAAGGGAAGGGAAAGAGGCTTCTCTAACTCACACACACAGAGCTGTCAAGGAAAGTTTGCAGAAAAGCAATTTTGAATTCATTCAGGAAGATCTTGAAAAGACTGCTAAAGATTGAGTTCTTCAGAGGTTTTTCCTGTGCCAACCACCTAGTAGCAACACCGTGACTTCACAAATGAGTTACACCTGCAAGCAGAGAAGCAATGGGCATGTATCAGGCTACTGCAAGACAGTAGTTAAAGAATATGACTCAGAATATGTTAAATTCTGTTAATTTTGCAATCTGCTTCATCTTTTCCATTGTCTTTTTGCTTAACTGTATGTTGTCCTGCTTGTCTGTTGCAATTAAGCACCCCAGATCCATTTCCCAGGTCATCAGTTGAAGAAACTCACCAGAAAATGTTCCTTAACTCTGAGCAGGGAGACAGGGCCAGGTATGACTGTAGAACTTCATTTATCTTGCCCAGACAGCAATTACATCTGATGGACTTTCTGGCTGCTCCAAGTTTTGTAGAGCCTCCCCTTCTTAGCAGAGCAGCAGCTCCCATACTAACCTGAAAAGTCTCAGCCAGACAGCCAAGAACTCAGACGTTCTATCAGCTCTTGCTTTTCTTTTTTTTTTTAAGTTAAAATATTCTGGTTTTGGCTTTCTCTGCAGAAAAAGACTTAGGAAAGGTCTTTTCTTTCAGGCACATTTGCAGCTTCATGCCAGGATCTAATGAGACTCTGAACCAAAGCTGACACAGTTGGTCTCAGACAGAATAATCTCTTCTCATAGTGCACATAAATGCTTTCTGGACTGGTTTCCTTTCTCTCAGGCAATTATAGGTGATTTTAAAGAGGCAGATGTTGTCAGATTCCTCCTTTGTCTGACAGGCTTTTTTTTTTGTTTCCCCTTGACTCTCTCTTTCCTGAACAACAATAAAAAAATTGGCATTTCTGGCAGACTTACCCAAATTCATGACCACACTCACCACACTATTGCATTCCAGCATAAACCCCCAGCCTTTTCCTGTTTCTCTGTCACAATCAGTAAACAGGCACCCCAAGAGATCAGCTTTTATAGGCAGGAGCTGTGGGTAATCTGCTGGCAAATGACTGCAATTAAGTACAATCTTATATTTATTAAGAACTCTCTTACCGTGATAAAGGACAAAGGTGTTTTTCCTACTTATCCATCACTCAGGAATGACATCTAGGATGTAATGTCATTACAATCTGATAGCCAGAAATAAAATTACCTGTTACAATCCCAATGAAGAGCCTGGCAATTAGAAGCAATTAGGACCCCTGTTAGGCTTTTGCAGTTCTCACCCAGCTGCTTATTCTAGCCTCCTGCCTATCTTAGTGGCTGGTCCCTGGACTCCCTCCAGTTTATTCCTACTTTAAACTGGGGAGCCCAGAGCCAGCGTTTCACTCCAGGAGGGGTCACACAGCCATGCAGCTGAGGGGAACCCCTATTTATTCCAACGTGCAGGCTGTGCTTTTGTTAACACAGCCTGATGTGCCTTCATCCCCTTTGTGTCCATCATCCCTTCCCTCTTCTTACTTCCCCTGTGAGGAGGTGAACAGATTCCTTCAACCAAAGAGAATTTTCACATGCTATTTGTCTTTGTGTTGTCCAAAAAGGAAAACCCACAAACCCAAACCGAGGTGTTACTGATTTTGCAATAACCTCACAGTTTTTGCAGAGCTTCAGCCTTAGTTTAGCCCACTTCACAGATTTACTCTGGTCCTAGGAAAGCCTGAAAGAATTGAGGGCTTGAGCAAATGTTAGACAGCTGCACGCATCTCTCCAAAGTAAAACAGATACTGAATGTAGCCGCTTGGAAATGAGGATTTTCTGCTTCTGCTATGCTTGTCATTTTGCAAGTTCTTGTTTTATTTATCAGTTTGGATGCACCTGACCTTGTCTGTTCCATCCTGAAAACCTCCTTGAGCAGAGACAGCAGCTGGGCAACCGTCCCATTCCAGCCCCGAGCAAAGCACTCAAATAACCCAATGTGTCTGTAGATGTGCTTGTTTCAGACATTGTTAAGTGAAAAGAGGGGAGCAAAGAACTTGGTGAGGTTCACCAACCTTCACTGGAACAGGTGCAAAAGGAAATCGATCCTCTGGGTTGCTCCACTCTCGCTGCCATCCCATGGCTCTCTCTGGCCTGGCCACCCTGTGTCCTTCCTCCCAGCTGCCCCTTCCAATGGCCTTACCTAACTGGGATTACCCAGTTTACCCAGTAAAAACACACCCTGTAGGAAAAGAGAAGAGAAAAGTTCCTCTTTGCACAAATTTCTGTCCTGATGATGAAAATGTCTAATGAAAACATATCTCCCTTCCAGTCATGAGGAGATGTCAAATACATTGTCTCTTTCCCCTGCCCCTGCTCTCCACAGTGCTCACACAGTGATTTTGGGAGCTCTCCCCTCCACAGAAGCCAGACAATGTGGGAACCTGAGGGAGCTGAGGCTGTATACCCCAGCTTTGGAGAGCCCTCTTGCCACTGTCAAATATTTGTAGAGGACGCAGTGTCCCTTCAATCTGTCTTCAGGGATGTAGATGGTATCTTCATTCTCTTTTAAAGAGAATCACAAAAAGAAAAAGCCCTTGGATCCTGAGCTGGTGAGGAGTATTGACCTGGCTCTTACTTCTCCTGTTCTCTGGGCTAGTGACACCATCCACCTGTGAGCCACACCACAAGTGGTCCTTGCCTTGTACACTGCCATCCACACACACTTGTACAGTGATATAAAGAGTGACTTTATTGCCTCTGAAAGGCAACAAGTAGGAGCCCTGGCGAGGTACAGAGGTAAGCTAAAGGCAGTCCATGACATTGATGGTGGCATCTAAACACTCTGCTTTGCTCAGGAAGGAGATGGGCTCCACTCAAGGCCTCTGACCTCATCAAGATTGAAAATTGAGATTGGACGCCCTCTTGTGCCGTCCCATCCCCTGGAGCAGGGGCTGGTGAGGGATGGATCAGGGTGACCCTGGTTCTGGCCTCACCAGAGAGGCTGGGAGCAAATCCTGACCTCGGCTGAAGCTCCAGCCCTGTACCGTCCAGGGACTACAACCATTAATCTGATTTCTGCCACCAGTTGGGATGGTATTGCCAGGACCAGTTCTCAGCTGCCCTGCAATGAGGGCAGACTTTTAAACACCAGGGAAGTGTCTGCAAAATGCCTTTAAACCAGAACAACAGAAGCCCACATGCACTTTGCAACAGGTAAATGAATATAAAAGCTTCATGGAAACCAAGGATCAGTCCTCTCATGCACAGCAAATGACTTCCCCACCCCCAAGATAATTTTTTGGCTCCTCTCTCTTTAAATCATCAGTGTCACAGTGGAAAAACCAGAAGGACTCAGTCCCTCAAAGCTCTTTCCTCTTTTTGCCTGTCGTTTAATTAAATTATCCTATAATGAAATCTTTCCCTAATGAGTCAGTGTTTAATAATTTATTAGACACTGAAGCCCTGCTTGGAGTCTCATCAATTATGTATCACAGCACCAGGCACTTTCAATCCCTCTTTTTTCATTTCTCATTCACTTCATTAAAAGCTCCAGCCTTGCTGCTTCTAGGTTTCAATCTGCTTGCCCAGACTTAGAGGTCAGTTCATTGATACCTCTTGTGCCCCACGCTCACTGACAGATGTGTATGTGCATGTGTGAGCTGGTCTAACATTACCAGCAGCATCTGTGTACATGTCTGTGCACACATGTACCGGAGCATGGGTACCAGCCTTTCTCCCTGGGAGTGAGAATGGGCAGAGGTGTACATATGTATGTTTGTAGATTTATAAAACCTGTGTATGTGTAGCTGTGTTTCTGTTAGTACTGACACATCTACATCTCTAAGGTTGTAATTGCTTCTGCATCCATGCAGCTATGTATCAGTGCTGCCCAGTGAAGAAGTTCATCTTATTCCACTATTTTCTCATTGTTGTTCTCCTTAAAACAACAGCACGTACAACCTGTAGGAATCGGTGAGGAAATCTTACACGAGCTGTAAAGATGAGTTTGTACCTACTGAAGGGGTCAGGAAGGGATACCACGTACACATTGCTGCAGACCTGGCCATCATCCACAGAGTAATTTGGGGAAGGAGCTGACTTTTCACTGAGGTTTCCTGTCCCACTATCAGCCCTCTGTAGTCTGTAGAGCACAAAGTCTTGACACAGACCAAGCTTCCTTAGTCACTCCGAGGTTGTTCTGGAGTCAGCAGCCCCACTGACTACTTGTCCCAGGAGCATTCTCTGAAGATTTGTGTAAAATATGCTGCTACTGAAAACTGAGTCTGGGGGAACAGTTTCCCCAAAGAGGTATTGACCTCAGAATAGTTAATCTAAAATTTCACCCATTTGCTCCAGCTTGTTCCATTACCATAAAAACATAGCTAGCTTCATCTCCCGTTTGGGAGCAGAGAGTCAAGCTCTGTTGTTCCTAACTCAGGTGGTGCCCTCAGTAGCCCTGGTGTGCTGGTGCTCAGGAGAGCTGAGAGGTCTGGAGCAGGTTGAAGCCCTGGGCTCTGCACGCCCATGTTGGGAGCACAGCTCAGCGTGATGATGTTGCCAGCAGTAAAGCAGAGCTGATGCTGCACTGATGCTGTCCTGCCAAGGTACAGAGTGGTTTAGTTTCTTTTACAAGCAAACCCATGCTTAGTCCTTACCAGAAGCTGGGCACACTGAATCGCCACTGCTTTACTGCAGTATCCAAAAGTCTCTTCCAAGAAACAGACCCACAGCACGTGCACTGGGTCACCACATGCTGCCAACAACCACTATCCACCTGATGAGGAGGAAGCCAGGGCAGAGGTAAGACCTTCACCTCCTCTGAGCAACCAGGACAGGCTTAGCACAGCCTGGTGCTGCTCCATCTGATCAGGGCTGCTCCAGTCCCTGGTGACATGGGGTGAGGATGATGTTGGTCCACTCTGCCGCTCCTGCTTACCAGTGTTTCCAAGGACGGGAAAATCACATGCACTCACATCTACATGCATTTGCATTTTGAATACTTAATTAGACAGCTGTGCATGGGAAAGATTTTTTTGATCAATTTATACCCCAAAGCACAAAATTTGATTTTCCTCTTAATTAATTTCTCAAGCATTTTCAAAAGAGTTGTTAGCAGTAATGATCTCATCAGGCCTTTCAAAAATTCTGCCGAGATTTTAGGTGGTCTTTCTTTACCTCAAACTGTTTCTTTCAAAGTGAACACTTCCCCACAACCACAGAAAGAGGATCTGTAATGGATGCCAATGAAATGCATTTTACTAATTACATGATGATTATTTTAATTTATTTTTTTTTTACAAAGGGTGCAACCTTCCAAAACAACCCTGTATGGGTGTTACTGGAACCCTGTGTTGCTCATCAATAAATATTCTGTGTCAATAGGCCATTAACTATTAATCCCAGTGCTGGCCATTTGAGAACTTTACATCAACACCCTTGTTATTTTACACATTGCTTCTCATCTTATTGAGTGACTTGTGCTTATGGACAAGAGCATGGTCTCACAAATGAGCCCATGTCAATAACACACAGGACACCACCTCTGATAAGGAAGGGGGAGAATCACAAGAAAATGAATATGTCTGGGGCTATCCTGAGTATTTATTTCCATTGAGATGAAAGAGAATCCATTCTTGAAAAGCTTACTGTGTTACCTAACCTGAACTTCCAACATAAGTTCACTTTCATCCACATTCTGGCTTCATTTTTTTTAACCTTAGAGCAAATCTGGTGTTAGTGAAAGATGCCAGACTGACGAGCAGAGCTCACTGCTCGCCATGCAGGCTGCTGCCCAAATGAGCCCCTCTCCAGGCTCAGCTCCCTGCTGCTACCTGCTGCAGACAGATGATTTCCAAGGCGAGAACTGAGCTCTCTGATCCAGCACCATGGCACTATTAAAGAGTATTGCCTCCAAGAATGCGTTCTCCAGAACAAGAGAAACAAGGGCAGAGTTTAATAGGTTTGATTCTCACCCTTTTCTTCAAGAGCATCTTGCAGCTAAAATGCTTTAAATGAAAAGGATGGAGCAGGAGAGGCATTTTATTTTAATGGGGAAAAGTTGCATCAAAAAGCAGTGTTTTTTCAAATTATTTCAATATGCTGAGTATTGTTCCTTCCAACAAATTCTCTCCAGGCACCTAATTTATGATCTCAAATCAAACTCTGACCTGATTGAGTTGATTTTAACCTGACTCTTCTGTAAGTCACCCTAGAAATATTTTGGTTCCCCAACTGGCTTTTCTCTTCCTTCCAAGTAACAGTTGTGCAAGTCCACAAAGCAACTCCAAGCAATTACTCAACTGGACAAACTAAGAAATACAATATCCTGTATCCAGCTACTAGAGATGTCCCTACAGTATTCCTCAGGCTGTTACGGAAGGTGACTGACAAAGTTTTGAAAAGTCCTATTAGTGACGTATATGGTGTGACTGAAGGGGAAAAAATACCCATTTTATATTTTAACTGTAGCAGAGAGATAGAAGTGAGCAAAGAACCCATGTTAGCAGTAGGCGTCAAGAGTGTGTGGCAACGTGGCAGTCAGAGAAATGACCGCGCACAGATAGAATTGAATATTATTGAAGTGGCAATTGCTGCTCTGTGATTGCATGGCTCCAACTCCTGGCATTTATTTGGCCAGAATTCAGCAGGAATTGGTGCATCTTCAAAGGAGAGAAATGATGACAGTGCAACAGCTGTGCTCTCTAGCAAACTGCGTAATGATATTCAGGTTTTATGGCTCTTTGGTTTGATTCCCAATAGCGACTATCCTATTATCCGTGGTCGGGACAGGTTAGCACCTGCTCGAAGCAATTTCCCATAAATTAGTTCATGTCAGCTCTTGAGCAGCTGCTGCTTAAGCCTAAGGTCTGCCCGTCCCTGCCGCAGCGCTCTGCTCGTGCAGATGGCCGTGTCCCTGCAGCTGCGGGCAGCCGGGCAGGACAATTGGGGCAGTGTGTGAGTTCTGCCAGGTTGTGCAGGGTGCTCGCAAGGAGACCCACACCTGTGCTGTGCAGATGGTTAGTGTGCGCTTCCCCTTCGGGGGATTGCAGGGGAGCAGCGCACATGGTTTCTGTTTGCATCTGAACCTGGGTATCCCAGCAGCTGTGCTCAGGAGAGGGGTCAGAGGGTCTGGCTGGCTGCAGGAGGTAGAGCCCACACCCCACACCAGGTCCTTAAGCAACCTGAGAAACTAGTTCTGTTTGGCACTGGGAAATCAGCAGGGCCCTGGCTCAGGCTCGACTGAAACATGAAGTGGGGCTCACTCAGCCATACGGGAGTCTTGAGGAACATCGGCCACTACTTTTACATAGCATTCTTCCAACCCAAGAAGATCCTGCACTCTCCCAAGCTTCTGAGGCCAAACTCATCCCTAAGTTCACAGATTCACAGATTCACAGAATCGTAGGGGTTGGAAAGGACCTCAGAGTCAAACCCCCTGCCAAAGCAGGGTCCCTAGGATGGGTTGCACAGGTTGCTGTCCAGATGGGTCTTGAATATCTCCAGAGGAGACTCCACACGCCCCTGGGCAGCCTGTGCCAGGGCTCTGTCACCCTCACTGTGGAAAATTTCTTCCACTATTGGTGCAGAACTTCCTGTGCTCCGACTTGAGGCCATTGCCCCTTGCCCTGTCCCCACAGACCACTGAGAAGAGGCTGCCCATTTCCCCCTGTGCCTCACACTTCAGATATTTATAAACATTGATCAGATCCTCTCTCAGGCTTCGTTTCTCAAGGCCTAACAGCCCCATTTTATTCAGCCTTCACAGTTTATGCTGCTGTGAAGACAAGGTTGGTCCTTGAGTTAATAACACAATTGAATCAAAAAATGCAATCTGATGCAAACATGCAGATCTGCCTTCAGTTCTCCCTGCCCTTCAGCTGCTAGAGATTAACACGTGGTTCGTACTCTCTGCATAGATCCACACGAGTCTGTCTGCACCCATTCCACACCACGCCTGACACAGCATCATACCAGACCCACGAGCCACAGCTCCACAGGCGGAGCCTCTGGCATTGACCCTGGTGCCGACCAGCCGCTCGCTGGATGGCACACACAGATGGAACATTTCCTCGACACAGACAGACCTTACATTACACAGAGTCCAGTAGGTCACTGTAAGTGCTTTGAATCAATGACGCATCTCACGAGAGACCGTGCGGGCCCCTGAAACGGGGTGAAATCTGATCGTGCAGCTCAATGTGTTACAACAATTTTTCAACTGCATTGAAAACAAGGGGGCTGGGGGGTAAGCAGTTGTCTCTCCTGAGGAAATAGCCAGAAAAGGATGAGGTTTACACAAGGCATGTTCAGGATCATCAAATTAGGATTTCAACAGACTGAAATGAAAAGTAACAGTTGTCGAATGTGGGGAGGCAACAAAAATTGATGCCAGTGAGTTGACTGACAGTGGTCAGAGTATGACTGATCAGCGCAACACATTTGCCAGATATGGAGGTTACATGGACCTGTCATTACAGAGCAGCATTTCCTGCAGATGCTACACTTGTCACCTTGAAGACCACAGAGCATTTTTTTCACATATGCTCCTGGTATCCAGTCCTTCCCTTCACTTCCACAGAGTCCCATCCTAGGTTTCCCCCATCCCTCCAGTGCAGGCTGCAGGAAGCCTGTACAGACTGGCCAAAGGAGGCACTGGGGCTGCTGGGAAGTGGTACCTTTTCCCCCACCTCCATTATCACACCTTTTCTTGCTCATTTCATTACCCTGGGCTTCCATTTTGATTTCAGACACTTTTGCTACCACCTTTGTTTTGATTTCTGGGGATAATTTTCTCTTCATTTTCCCCCTGCAGCTGTTCTTCCCACACAGTGTTTCTCATTTTCCTTTTCCACTCAGTCCTACCACCTCCTTTGTTCTTGAAACCATACATCTCCCCAGCTCCTTCTTCCTCTTTATTTGTAGACAGATTCTTTTTTTAACACAGCAATTTCTTTAGCTGTTGGACAGTGTACTAAACACTGCCCAGACATTTTGGTTTCCAACTGTGGGACAGCCAAGCAGACCTTCTACCCTTCCTTGGGGGTAGTGAATGCAACACATTTTTCAAGTAAAACTAGATTACTCCTTGAGCAGAGTGAAGACCCTGTTAGCTAACAGCCAAGCAGGACTGACACACCTTCATCCACAGAAGTGGTACTGACTCTTGAGGAAAACATGACTTGTCATATTTTACCTGGGAAAAAAGTGACCATTGGAGCAGCCCCCAGATTCTGTTCAGGTAGTGTGGGTATATACAGGTGCAGAGCCCTGGGCTGTCAGCAGTCCTACAAACACAGGGTTTTCACCATATGGAATTTCTCAACACTTGAACACCAGCAACAGCAAATACTAGCAAGTGTACAGCACGGATGCTCAGGAGGGGAAGAGTCACAGAGCTAAGAGCACCCATCATGCAGGACAGCACTTGCCACCAGACAGGCTTGGCAGTCTGGATAACAAAAAGTACCAGTGAAGTTGGGAAAAGGTGTGAGAGTCAATGCAGGAAAGTCACAGTCAGAAGGAGACTGAAGACCTCAGTTCACAGCAGCAGGGTTAAGAAAAAAAAAAAAAAGAAAAAAACAAAAAACCCACCAGAGCCAACTTCATCTGTCATAGGCAAGCTGATTACAATCAATAGACACTTAATGGTCTCTCAGAGTCCCATCTGGGCAATTAGCGATAGCATTAAGCAAGCGAAGACATATCGTAACTCTGTTTCCTCAGTGGAAGTGACAGAAAAGAGAAATAAGAAACCAAGTTACATTTTTAGATTCAAATTCTTCTCTCATTAATTCTGCATGAAACCTACTGCTGCTGGTAGAAATGGAACAAATGTCCATGTTTTTCTTTTCTTTCTGCGATTTTCTGACTTGTTTGTTTAGTTTAAATTTTAAAAATGCAATCTCAGTTTCAAACTGTAATAACACCTATTGAAGTCAGGAGGTAAATATGAGTGCCAGTGAAAGAAAGAGTGGCCTTTGGGATATTTTTCTTACATCCAAATACACGAAAAAGAATGATTTTGAAATGGCCCTGACTTCATTAAATCTAAGAGCCGCATTCACAATTTCATTTTCTCCACCCTAAAACGCAGTGAGTGTCATTCCAGGCTTTCTGAGGATAGAAAATGACACTAGAAAGAAATGTCAAAAGGAAAGTTTTCTGTATAGCTTTTATTTTGTTCATGGCAAGAACTGAAAAATAACATTAATCAGGCAACAGTGCTTAATGTGCTCTCAGTTTTATTAAATATGACATTGCTGCATTACGAATGACAAAATTATCTACCTACAAGTCGTATAACTAAATTACTGTCTCCACTGTGATCTCAGGACATTTTTCTTGGGAAATGGAGTAGATCCAGTATCTTGCACAAATTTAACTCATTGTCCTAAATTTTTCTCCTGCAATCCAGCTGACCCACTGTTGTGCAAGTTTTGACCTTTGATTTCATAGAAAATAAAGACTAAGGTTGTTGTTGGATTGGGATATTATTTTCTATTATAAGCTGTGCTCTTTTAGTGTCTATCAATCCAGATCTTCCAAAAATAACAGGGAAAGTAAATGATGAGTGAAGTTCCTGTGTGAGATGTGCTTAATTATTATCTCTCAAAAAAAAGAGGAATCTATGCACACAGCTGACAAATTGGGCACACCCTTGCGTTAAAAGTAATTACATTAAAAGTAATCACCTGTTTTGTGTGCGATCAGTGAACTTCCACAGAGGAGACAAAGTACCATACAAAAGTCTAATAGAAAAAGAATCACTTTTGAAATCTTTTTTTACCAGCTCAAGACTTCAGATTCTGTCAGAGAGTGCAGCATCAGGCTCCATAAATTTTGGCAAGTTATTAGCACCTTTCTACATCCAAGCAGGGCTACTAGTATCAAATTTAATGGCAGCAGATGCTTTTAACCGAATCCACGGAATTTTGCAGACAAAACAGACAAATTGCACAAATGTATGTCAGTTTGCCAATGGGAAGCCATACCCTGTCTATACGTAACTTATGTTGAGCAATTAAAAAGAACTGATGGAATAGGCATTCCTTATGCATTTGCCCCATGTCATATCTATAAATTAAAGATAATAAAGATAATAATCTCAAAATGATAAAGCAAGAACACGACGCAACTCTGAGCATGATAAACCTGTATCGCGGTAACTTCCTGCATCACTCACTGGTGTAACAGAAACTCCTTTGAGGTCAGTGTTGCCCCTCTATGGATCAAATTACATTTTAAATCTGCAGTGCTACTATTTTTCTTATCTTTGATCTACTGTATGAAGCAATTTAAAATCTGTCCCCATTGGACCCATTTTCAACAAACTTTTTAACTATTGCACTGGTGCTGAGCTCTGAACGGCCAGAGCAGCAACTCACTTGTAAGTACTTAGTAAATCATTTTACCTGAAATAGTTGTCAGTGAGATAGAGCCTGGGTTTCTTTGCAAAATCTTATCTAAGAAAGAGCTCTTTATAATGGCTTTATTAAATACTGTAGAAGACTTACAGTTCTCCAAGCTGACAGCCATAACAACTGAGCCAT
The DNA here is from genome assembly GCA_027925045.1 of Hypotaenidia okinawae. Taxonomy (NCBI): domain Eukaryota; kingdom Metazoa; phylum Chordata; class Aves; order Gruiformes; family Rallidae; genus Hypotaenidia; species Hypotaenidia okinawae. The sequence goes on from BSDF01000016.1 coordinate 6,811,082, forward strand.
AACCAGATGCCAAGAGTCAGGCCACGGTAGCAATTATATTTGGCAGGATAGGTTTGCTGAAATACTCCTAGTCATTGAATTTCTTCTTTAAAACCCCTGCCTTTCCTCTGCCGTAATGAGTTTTGCAAACATATATAAAAGATGGCACTGAGACAGCTTGCAACATATTGACTGGGTTAACCAGGTCTGCCTAGAAGGGGTTTAGGTATGAAAGTGATACTGAAACCAATTCTGAATGCTGGCTGCTTGCTCCTAATTGATTTACATAAATGTTTATGTGACCCTGATTTGATAAACATTAAATGCAACATTAAAGGATTTGTAGGACAGATTTTTACAGCTTTCTGTTTGGTCTCCATTTATCAGCAGAGACAGAGATCAGACAGAAAAGGCCCAGGAGGAGAGGCAGAGGACCAGGAGATCTAGTGTCAGAGGTACTAAACATCAGATTAAGTTTGTCATTTCTGATGGCCTTTTAAAGGTTTCTGGGCTCCCCAGAGCAACAGAGATGTGGACATAATGAAGTGAGTCCAGAAAAGGGCAAGGAAGATGATTAAGGGACTGGAGCGTCCAACGCATGAAGGGCTGGGACTGTTTAGTCTGGAGGAGAGAAGACTCCCAGGGCAGGGGGCTTATTAATGTGTACAAATATCTGATGGGAGGCAGAGGAGAAGATGGATTGGTGGTATCCAGTGAAAGGACCAGAGGCAGTGTGCGAAAAATCAAACACAGAAAAGTCCATAGAAACTTAAAAAACACTTTTATGGTGAGAATGGTTAATGCTGGACCAGGTTGCTCAGCAAAGCTGTAAAGATACTCAAAACCCGTCTGGACACGGCCTTGAGCAACCCACACTGGCTGACCCTGCTTTGAGCAGGAGGCTGGACTAGACAATCTCCAGAGATCCCTTCTGCCTGCAGCCCTTCTGTGATTCCCCTGTAAAGATGGGGCTGAGCAGCGATGAACAGCCACATTGCCCTGACCTACACCATCAAAAGGCCGGTTCCATAGCAAGATACTGAAGACAAAAGCAATTCTTGTTACAGTCTGGATTCTGTAGAGTGATTTGGTAGCACACAAAATGCGTTGCTAAGTTATTTGTGCCTGTCCAACACAGTGGTAGCAGTGGGTTTTTCTGAACGCAGTGTGAGTGTCTGTGTGCTGATAACGTATCCTGCACCTGGGTATAATGGTCATTATTAATACTGATGTAAATGAAATGTTAATTCTTGCTAATAGATTAAACTATGAAATGCTTTAAGAGCAGAATTGCTACAATAAAAGCAATTGGGCTGTTTCTTTGTAATTTGATGGCCACAGAAGTGCAGAAACATATCTTACGGCTTTACAAATCTGTGATAATTTCCCTCAACTTTTACTTTTATTGCCTTGTCATTAAATTCACATTGAGTTCTTAAAACAAAAATGTTTAAAACAGATGTGGCTGTTAAAGTTACAATATGAATTTTACAACCCTAAATTTTATGACACTGAAAGAAATTTCAGTCACCAAAGTCAGAGACAAGAATGGAAGCAGAAGGCAGCTCTAAAGGTGACAGATTTCCATTGTTACCAAAAACGTAAGGTAATGTAATACATTATACACCAATTGTGTAAGTCAGTGTTCAGAAAGAAAATTATTCAAAAACCTGTGAATTATCAGACTGAATAGCAAACAAACAAGGAAAAAAAACCCGACAGCTAATGCTTTAATATCTTACTTCTACTTCCATCCTTCATCATTTTCCTCTATGGATCCAATTCACAGGACCTGAATAGTCAGGCTGTACAGTGACCCACACAAGCAATCCTAAGGCAAGCATTCATTCTAACAGAAATCATCGCTTTCATGATATTTTGGAGATGAAATTCAACTTCCACTTAGTCTGACTATAAGAAACCTGATGCCTGATTTCACCAGACCTTCCACTATGGGTAGACAGATGGACAGAAATGCAGACATGGTTTCTTTATGTCTTAAAATAATTCACAACAAGTGTAGGAATGATCTCTCGCAGTATATTATCCCACACAATGTGTTTTCTGATGTTTCATGCAAATGGCTCTATATTAATTCCTCATTTCCTGGACTTGTGTGCTGCATCCCTTCCCTGGTGCGTGCCTGTTTCCTCTCCTCCCTTTCAGCAAGAAAGATCTTTGCTTGTTGACTGCTTCTCAGGTCACGTTCAACAGGATTATATCACAGTTACCCCAAGTGTGAAAGGGAAAAAATTTACTTCAGCTTTACATCTAGTTTCCTCTTTCTCTCAAGCTTTGTTGCCTTTCCAGTTCTACAGATCTCTAAAGCTCTGATCCTCCTAGCAACTGTGTTGTCATCTTTTCCAAGGCAAATCATAGCAATGATCTTTTGCTAAATTTAAAGTCCACATATTTCAGATACGGTCTGTCTGACTCTCTTGACAATAAAACATCCATGTTCTGGTTTAAAACCTGTCCTCTTTTTGGTGTTTATTCAGCTCTACCCACTTCATTTTTGGAATCTATTTAAGCAGGCTTTGTGAGGATTTAAATCCTATGCTCAGGAAAAGTGGAAATTTCAGACCAAAATAGTCTTTAGTAAGACAAGATCATCTCCCTGGGTGCTGTGAGCCACTGCAGGAGGGAGCACATTGAGGTTTTCCCGTGGGGTATGTCATTAAATAAAGAGTAGTATCACCTAATTAACTAATGCAATCAACATGCTAGAAAGATGGGGTTTGTCCTGTGCTTATACAGTCCCCATTTTTAACTGGCTCAATGTTTTTCTTTAGCATGGTGTCTCCCAGAAGAGTATCTGCGCAGTGCTCCTGTCAGCGGAGGCATCCCTGCACCATCCCTGCACTAACTGTCCCGCAAGTGAGGTCCTGTGGACCTTTCCCTGTTCCCCAAATCCTTGTTCTTGCTTATATCTTGCTAAAGACTGGGCAGAAGCTTTCCAGCCTTGTGCTGGTCCTTGATTTACTGCTTTTCCTCCCGTGCACTTCACAGTAACTTCCTTGTGCTTGTTATTCCCATAATATCAAGCACGTCCTAGAAAACGCAGCTCTGTCACTCAGCCACATCATGACGCACACTTTTGGCTTTAGTGGAGAAAAAAACTTTTCCTCTTCTCTTGCAGTCGTCCCAAGCTCCAGCTCCTCTTCACCAGCAGCCACATTACCTCACGATTTCGGCAGCCCTCCCTCTGATCTCCCCCTTCCCTCGTGACTGATCTCAACGCTGGCCAGGTAACTTTCCATATTAGCAGCTAATCTCTCTGCTTCCATATGGCTGGGGCCAGTCATCATTTCCATGACTTATTTGTTTCAATATCCGTAAAAAGCGAGGAAGTCCTTGGCATCAAGTAGCTTTAAATGATGTCAGGGGTCAACTGTGCCTTTGTTCCAGCACCGTAAATGTTCCCCCGTGCCTGTGCTCACCTCTGAACGCTGCCCTGCAGCGAGCAAGGGGGTAACGCAGGTGTCCTTCCTCCTCATTGAATTTACTGCAGACATTATTATATCCATAGCCGTCCAGTTAAAAATAATACAGCCCCTTTTCTAGCAGCCAAGTTGTAGGTGCCTGAGAAATGTCTAAGGTAGGAGGGTAAGTCTTGGGCTTGAAGGGAAATCTGATAAAATACTGCCTCTGTTCCCAGCACCACAATCTCTGTATTATCCATGTGAGATCACAAAGGGAAAAGAAGTGAGAGCAGATAGAGAAAATGATCTTTCCTTCAAACACGCAGTGATCTGAGCTGCCAGAAAGCAGAAGCTCCAGTGCTTAAGGGAGATATGTTTGACAGCTATCAGTCCATTTTCCTTAGGTCTGTTAAACCTCATCTCTTCTAAAATTATTTTTGTAGAATTCCTCCCCCATTGCTGTGTAAGATATATAAATAATGATGCTCTTACAAGCTTCTTTCTGCCAGTGTCTTGGCTCCTCTGCCATCTAGACATGTTCAGAGTAGGATTGAATATCCCTTTGATTAATGCTAATGCTTGATTAGTGTACTAATGCTCTCATGAATGGTAGTAAGCAACCACATAGGAGAAAGCGTTATAGGAAACATTTAGAGACTGGCAGGAGAAGGTGATTTAACAGGCCTGATAACATTTTAATTTTAAAAATTTATTGTAGCAAATTTATGTGCAACTTACATGCTCTGGTATGGTGATAATATTATATGAAAAGTCAGAAATTTCTCTGATATTAAAATATTCATGCACCTATATAAAATCACATCTATACTGAAATTCTTCAATAGCATCTGGACATTTCCATGTCTGGCTATTTCTTGTAGCTTCAGAAAAGATATTTCTTTGCTGAAAGTATCACCATCAGTTCCCATTCACAAATAGTTTGGACATGATATCATAGAGACACTGCTTCACACCAGGCAGCCCCCAGATTCTGCAGATGCACTGTGTAACTGGCTGCCACCCAAGCAGCGATACACTCCAGTCAGACCAGTGCAACAAGATTTCACCCAGCAAGTGAGACCAGCTCCTCCCTAGGGCTGCAGAAAGCAGAGTACAAGCTGTGTTTGTCAGCGCTGACCTGTGTGCTTTCGTCAGCCAAAAAAATAGAGGGGGCATCATCCACAAGTAATACTGGCTGGGAGGTCCTCTGAGGCAGCACATTTCCTTTTGTGCTTATGGAAAAGGAATACACAAAGGGACTATGGCAATACATCTCACCCATTGCTTTAGGATTGCTCAGGAGCTAGTTAAGAACCTTCTGGTCACAAGCTCATTATAGAAGGTGGCAAAACAAGAGGAGGAGCAGAGGGTCTGTGCAAGGTTTTCATCACATTAGGCAGCTCAAACTGTTACCGTTTAGATCCTGACCCACCTGGGTGACATCTCTGAGGCTTAGAAATGCTATAAAAATAACCATCTCACACCTGTTTCATGAAGAAACTCTTGCTTCCTCCCTCCCTTGACATCTGGTGGTGTGGGAATCAGCATGGATCTTTTGTGGTCCCTGATGTGACTGCAGCTTTGCCTGTGTCTGACTAATCCACGAAGTCCAGAAATGTCTGTGTATACTCATCAGAGGCTTGTGGAAGCTGAGTGTCTGTCTTCTCTACTTAGTTGTAAAAGGAGGCTAGTAATATGATTGACTATTGCAGTATTGATGCAAAGGTGAAATAATTGATTTGAAGAAGGATTCAGATATGATGCTGATACCACCACGGAAATGTACACAAGTAAATTAACTTTCATATTCCAGCAGCATTTGAATAATGTGCAGTACAAAACATCTGGGACAGCATATTAAAAAGGGATATCAAAATCCTGAAGGGTGAGTGAGCAGCCAGTGGATGAAACAGTACAGGATAACCTGATTATGATTTAACTGAATCAAGCATGGCGGGAGGAATCTGCCTTAAAACAAGCGGGGGGAAAGGCTGCATTGAAGTTACAACATTAATTTTTGACTATCCTAGGTTTTGAGTGCTTGAATTAACAATTCCAACAGATTTTGTGAAATGTAATATAAATAACTTTTGTGCATACCTAATGGTTTCAATGGAGGTGAATGTAGGAATTCCTAGACAGTATGAGGCATCCCTGACACTTCTAAGTTACATTATAAATGGGTCTTGCACATGAAAGGAGAGATCCATGTGAAATACAGAGGCAAACAAGCATCTCTTTCTTGTGCCAGCTAGGGCATGGAGGAATGCCTTGGACCTCAGCTCTGCTTCAGAGTTCCTGTTGAGCAGCTTTGTAGCTATTCACAGCCTCCCTGGTAGATGCACACATAGAAAACAACAGCAGGAAAACTTGATACTATGTGAAATTAATCTAATTATAGCCTCAACACCAAGTACCTCCCTGCTGAAAAATCTGTGTACCTGTGGCCCATATTTGTGTTGTCTTGAAAACTGAGCAAAGACAGGAACAGACACAATAAAGGGTTGGTTATGACCGTTTAAGCTAAGCTTAACCTCTGGATTTGGGCTTCATGCTCTGCAGCTGAGTGATAACCAGAGTAGACACTCTCCCACATAAAACTTGGGAAACATTTTTGCAAGGTCTTGGGAAACGAAATAGCAGAGCGTAGATGGAGTCTTCCCAGATCTTCTCCAATATGGAGCTGACATCCCCAGTGTGCAAACAGTCTGAACTGTGTCTGCACAAAGACTGTCAAACCGTGCTTTGGGATATGCCCCCTTATGAAATGCCCCTGCTTTTGCTATGGTCATGCACAAATGAAGTTACAATTGCAAAAGTTTAATTCTCACACACTCCTGTGGCTCCAGACATCGATGAAACTGGCCACTGACACCTGTACAGCCCCTTTCATGTGAGCAGCTCAGCACAGAATACAGATGGTGACCAAAGCTATCATTTGCTGCTGCGTACATGGCAGCATTGGCAAATAAAGTTCTTGTCATTCATACCTGGCTCTGGTATGACAAGCATCTCCCAGGTGCAATGTCCCTTCTCCTGCCAACCTGCAGCAGACCATGGGACAGACGCACCACAGGGACTGTGAGTTTGCTTTCACATACTGAGCAGCTCAACCAGGGCCAGGGCTGAAGCACTTTGATGGGGAAGAGGCATTTTTTACTTTATTTTCACTTACTCTGGGATGAGCAAACAGGAACCCATCAGCGCTGCAGTGGAGGCAAAAGTACAGTGTGGCTCTGAAGAGCATCTTTGTAAAAAGACCATCATGGAGTATTTACTCCTCCTCCCTTTGATTTCCATATAAAAACATATGCATATTGCAAGTAAATATTGTCTAATAAGAGTTAAATTACCAAGATCAAAGTCTGTTTTGTGTGTGTGTGAGTTCCTTCAGTCCTACACCTTCACCACACATTATTCTGTAGGCCAAATTAGAATCTCAGCAATATTCATGGTACTCTACTGCCTTAATGAGTTTAAACAGGTGAATTTAGTGACCTTGGATTTGTATAACTGAAGCCCTAGTTTGCTGATTCTCCATTGTTTTGGTTCTTTCAGGCTAACAGAAGTAAAAATCAGTAAAAACTTATTTTTGGCATTAGAGGCAGTGGATCTGACTGAATACAGAAAAACAGTACACGGACTGAAATGGTTCCATTATTACATGGTCATTTTGAATGTTGAACTTCACTTTAAGCCAAAGAACATGCTAAAGAAAATAAAGCTTGAATATATTGTTCCCACATTTGCAAACCACTAACATAAGAATATTTTTGAGCATCCTAAATATTCACCAATTTTGGCTATAACTTTATCTCAGTCACCATCTCCAATGCCAAGTTTATTTTTAAAGAGCAGTCTAGTTCCTGCTCCTTCAGGTTTATGCAGACAGCTGTTTTGTTTTGCTCTTCCCATGCTATGAAAAATCTGTCATTCAGTATTTAATTCTAGCACCTAACTGGCTCTCTTGAGACAACAGAGGAGCCTCCAACAAATATGAACCCATCAAGATCCCCAAGTAGGATAAAAAACCCCAAAGTGAAGGCTAAAGCAAAACAGCGGGTCAGGAAGCTCAAAGGTTTGTAGCATTGATTTCTTTGGCACAAAAACCTCTGGGTTAGTCCAGTCCGTACTCTGATTTAAATGGAATTATCCTGAGGTAAAAATAAAGGAATGCAGTGGTGAATCAGGCTCATTGTCTAGAGCTAGTACAAAGCTGAGATGAAGGCACTGGGCTGTGTGTGATGCAAGGTGTAAATGAACAACACACGTGAGCAAGGCTTGATCTGTTCCTTATGGCACTCGCTAAGCAGTGTGTCAGGTATTTGTCTGCACAGCTCCTTAGGCTGCTCACGCAAGGCTCATCTGGTTTGTGATAAAAAGATTTGGCTGCTATATCAAGATCTTAAAAAACAATTGGAGCCAAATGGCACCATCAAATTCCACCATTTCTCTGTCTAAATGTGGAAGAAGCCACTTTTAACAGGGGAGCGTTCAAGGCTGCAAACTCATGTTTGTTGCTATGTAGTTGGGAACAATTCTCTGTCCCTACCTCTAATCCTTTCATGTGGCTACCCAGCAACTGCATTTGGATTTTTCACCCCTTGGGAAAGTTTAAGGGCTGCTCCTGCAGCTGCTCCTTCCCTCCTCCTTGCTACCCAAAGCAAAAGCTGTTCCCTGCCCTGAATAGCTTGCGGACAGCAGGGGCTGGGCTCCCCAGCCACAGGGACTCAAAGTTCCAGCTGTGCCGAGGCTGTGGGGAGAAACCTGTCTGGGGAAGAGTGGAAGATCAGTACCTCAACAAGCCCTTAACATGAATCTCAGCAAATACTGCCCTACTGTGCTTTATATCCCTCAGGAAAGCTGATGGCGGGACAGCCTGCTGTTTTAAGCACTGCACTGGGTTTAAAGTGGAGCATGAGCAAGGGGCCTATCAGACCGTCTGGGTGTCCTCGAACAGGCCAGTTGCATACTCACAGTAACAAGGCCTGACTGTCAGACTGTGTTTTGGTGGATTGTTGCACACACCCAGTGTTTCTGAAGAGGGGCCCATCAGACAGACAGAGGTAACCATAGAAGCACTCACTGGAACTTCCAGAGGCTTTGTGCAGAGTGGTGCAGAGTTTGAAGTTCTCTTTAGAGCAGCAGGCCTCACGGCGCGTTACTTGATAACGAGGTCTGACATCACTTGTAATATACAAAGTATATTGAAAATCGCACTTATGAGGGCAGCCCTTAAAAGCTCAAAGAGCACATCAGGAGTTTTTTAAGTGCCAACTGACCTTTCCTTACACCAGAGAGGGAACCTCCCTGTGATGCTGGAGCTGTGGGACTAGCAGCAGCGCCAGATTCACAGGGACTACAACGTGGGTGTACATGAGACTCCCAGAGAGGCAAGTGACACTTCTTGAAGCAGCTTCCTGCCTTTACAGGATACCTCTTCTGGAGATTTTCATATCTCACTACAATCTGGCTGAATTTTAAACAGAAACTTAGCTGAAAAGGGGCTTCTCACTGTGTTTCACAATACCTGGCACTGGCTGCTCCAACAGTGAGCACAAACGCCCTAAGAAAAACACTAGTTCAGCCATAATTTCCTGTCTTTCTGTTTCTGCTTTTCGGGGTTATGCATACCATTACCTAGAGCTTAGCAGTGTTGTGAAAGACACTAACCAAGTGTAATGACTTGGGGAATTCAGCTCACTTTAGAGTTTCCAGAAATTTTTCTCCCCCAAGAAGTTTTTCCAGCTATTTTATAGGCACCAGAAGGAAAAACAGTTTGCCCAGACAGCAGCAGCGTGAGCTATCTTTGGATTCACACTGTCAAATGCAGAAGGCATTTTCTGGGCAACTCCCAGAGTGTGTATGCCACAAGATTTAATCAAGGAAACTCAAGTTCATGTCCTATTTTGCAAGAGGTATATTCCCCAAAAGGGCTTGGCACACCTCCAGAGAAAATTCATCACTACTGTGCAGAATGGAGAGGACGAATGCTTTAATGTTGGCAGCAGCCCCACACTGCTCCTGCACTGCCTGGTGATTGCTGGGCTGTGGAGCTGGGACCACAGCTTGTGCTGGGGCATTGCAGTGGGGCACTGGCACTGCTTTCGGCATCATGTGCCTGGCAGCAGCCTGTGCAAAGGGCCGTAGTGGATCTTCTAAAAACTCAAGAAGGTCCCTCATAGCTGTCAAAAGTTGCAATAGGTATTCTCAGGTTTTTTGTTCTTTTGTTAGACAGATAAGTTGATTTGGAAATGTCTGTTTGACTAGGAGACAGACTAATTTGAAAACCCACTGTGTTCCATAAATGATGCTAGGGTTATACCAGCCCAACTAGAAAAACTAACGACCAAGGTAGAGAAGAAGAGATAGATCCTGTTATCTCTGCTCACCTAAACCAGCACTTCTGTAAAAATAACCTCATGGAAGCTGACAGCTATTGGATGCTAAAAAGATCATAATAATCTAAAATATTAAAATAATATAAAATATAATAATATTCAAATAATATGAGAATCCCTCTTTTACTAATAACAAAAATGTATGCCAAGGGTGATGATGATCGACACCAGTAAGGAGCAAAGTATGCTTCTTTTTAAAGGGAAAACATCTGCTCAGTTTTGGTTTTTTCTGAACACTGAAAATAGTTGGTTTTGCCTCAGGAGGTAGAAAAGATTTCACTCCTCTGGTAAGGCCTTCATTTTTCATCTGACCCCTTGGATCATTTAATTGGGCTCCTTTTAAAGCCATCATGTAGGTACAGTGCATGCATAATGAGCCAGCTGGGTCCCCTGCCAAGAGGGTGTCATTTAGTGTCTGTGAGTGCCAGTGGGGTCAGGCATGACACATGGTGCAGCTCTGGAAAGCAAACAACCTTAAGGTCTTGTCCATAAAACACAGAACACGTTTGGGGCTGTGTCGGGCTCTTTCAGCAGTTCCTCATGCATGACCAGAGGTGTGGATTTTATGTACAACTCATAAAGAAAACTCTCTAATTTGCACGCCACAGGCACTAGCAGGTGATGGCTCAGAGTAGCAGAGGAGGTGAAAAAACTTTGGCAAAGAGATTAAACTGCGTCTGCACATAAAGAATACCCCTTTCAGTTCAGTGCAAGCATCAGTTGCTGTGCAATGGCTTAAGGAGCTCGGCAGCAAGTTTGAAATGTGGTTGGCAATCACTGCTTCACATCCCAGAATGACTAGCTCAGCCCCTGGGGAAAGTGAAATTTTAGGCATCTACTGGTGAGGTGCATTTAAATTTGCATGAAACACTGGCAAGGTGCACCCTGCCCTTCCAGTGCCAGGGCAGTGCTTTGCACAGCCACCAGAGAGTTAATGGTGCCCTGGCCCTGCGGTCGCTGGCACAAAGTCCTGGGTGGATTTTGCAGAAGGGTGTGTGTAAGCGAATTCCAGGCATCTCGGCAGCCACTTGAAAAGCACTTGTAGCAACAAAGCTGCATTACGGCGTTTCTGCCTTCACTGGGAGTTGTCAGTGAGGATAGGGTCTGCGGCGAGGAGAAGCGCTGAGATTTATCCGGAACTGATGAACAGAGAGGCTGTTTCCTGACCACAGTAGAGTAATTTAATGCATCATTATTATAGCAGTGCTTCCATCAAGTCAGTTGTACCTTAAATATCTGCCTGGCCCTCAATTAATTTCCTTCCAAAATCCAGATGAGGCTTATACACGTGATAAAGCATTACCTGCCTGCATGCAGTAAGGAGCCATCAGACACCATCTGCTTCCAGAGGCTCTGATTTCTATCAGTTACCTTTGCTCTTCCCTTGGGTCAGCTGTGACTCTGCCACCAGAGTGTTACCTGCTCATTCGAGGGTGTATTGCTAAGTCTACTGCTGTTAAATACATGCTAATTGTAAAGCAGGGTGAACATGGAAAGCACTCACAAAAACAGTGATTCAGATATATAGTGACGGATATATAGTGACAGATATATAGTGAAGGATGTCGGTACCTCAGGATGGCCACACCACCTCTTACCACCAACATTTCTTTCTTGTGGAGACTTCACAGGCCACTGCTTCTATTTGTTGAAGCATGGACAGTCTTGCAGGTTCAAATGGTAAAGATCTGCAAAATCAACAACTGTTTTGTGTTTCTTTGTATTTGAATCTTTCCAGTCTCACTTCCAAGGTTTTCTCCACAAGGAGGAAAACTAGTAGCTCGCCTGTGTGCTTGCTTATGTAAGGTACATGGAAATGATGACAAATTTGTCGATTCCAGAAGCTGGAGATTTAGGAAAAACACCCAGTACTATGAGACTCTCAACAGTCATAAGACTTTGATGTTTTGAATGATGGAGTTTCCACCACTTCCACTGGAGACTTCTCCATAACAGGTCCCTGTATACTCATGTTGCTGTTACTCAGCAGTTTTGTGTTTTCACTACAAAACCAGTCCTTTCACATAATTCTTGACATCCCATACCAAGGAAAGCCAAAGTATGGAGGCTTCTCAATTCTCCATAACACTTAGGGATACATTTATGTGGTCCACTTAAGGTTATCACAAGATTGTCTTCAGGAAATGAAAGGGGCCAGAGCATTTGTACATTTTAAAGAATATACCAATAAAATAATCTTTTAAAAAATCCCAAAAACAGAAACCTCTCCAATTTTCTTGTCTAACAAAGAAGATATTGTTTGGAAGATAGAAAAGAAATTAATTTTCTACTATGACCTCATTAAAATTGGATTTAAGTTCCAACCCAAAAGAATTTTAGAATGTTAGTCTCTTGCCCTTAAATCTCCATCTATTGAAGCTGGTCTATTTATTAATTTCCCTGCCAGAAAGCATATTTTGACTGGCCTGCGAGCTGAGCAGACAGTCTCTCCCCAGAAGCACACACACGAGGGCCATTTCCTTATTCATTTCTTCTCAGCAAAGAGGGTGTTTCCAACCATATCATTTTTAATCAAAGCACTCTTGACTCAGACACAATTGTTCACATTGATGGACAGATGGGGATTTGATCCTGAACCAAGAAAACAAAAAAGCAGAAAGGGCAGCGCCACTCTTATCTGCAACGAATGAACAAGATTAGCCATAACCTGTTTTCTTCTCACCATACAACAAATCCAGTGTGTGCTCCCAGCACAGCCGTAGATTCTCATCTTGTAATTTTTAATACAAGACATATACAGCCTGAGGGGACAAATTACTCTTCTGTATTCAACATGCTTCAGTGCCTTCAGAGGACTGTGCTTGAGAAATATAGTTACTTTGCTTGGCAGGAAAAGCCTTTGAAAACAAAGGAGAGGGCTCTCTGCGATGAAAGTCAAGTTCATCCCAAAAGCAACAAAAGAAAGCGCTTTGGGAAGTTGGACATGCTTTGGTGGAAGATTGTCAAGACACAAGTTTACTTTCTAAGTGGCACCGTGCATCACATTGTTTTTCTGTGCAGTCCTAAAGTATGACTGTTTAAAACCAGAAAACCCCACGTTTGAAATCAGCAGGACTCTGTATCCCAAGTTTTCCATTGGGAACCTGGAGCTGAGCCGAGGGGATGGGGCAACCCTTCTTCTCCCTCTCCCCACTCTCGTCTGCCTGCTGTTAAAATCTCAGCTCTCCAGGACAGGCACTATTTTGTCATGTGCAACTGCAGGAAATGGGCTCTCAAACGCTACTGAAATAAAAATACCAGTGAGAGATGAAAAACGTGTGCATGTCTGTAAATAAGCAGAGTGGGCTTGCTGTCTGATACCCCTCTGCAGCTGTGCCAACCGCCTGTGCACTAAATCATTGCAGTGCAGGCCTCCAGCCCTGGACCACGACATTCATTTAAGAATCATGAGATTAAAAAAGTTACAAGGTTTGTGAGATCTTACTTTCTTTCAGGATGAGTGAGGTATCAGCCTATGAAAGGAGTAAAAACTAGAAATATTTTATAAGAGAGAAAGAAGACACAGAGAGAGAGAGAGAAAGCAAGCAAGCAAGCAAGCAAGCAAGCAAGAAAGAAAGAAAGAGAAAGAAAGAGAGAAAGAAAGAAAGAAGAGAAAGACTTTAGTGCAGTTGTCTGTCTTTAAAAACAGTAAATGTATTTTTACTGAGCTAGGAGTAGGAGATGGGGGTCTTTTTTATATGGAATATTTGACAAATTACATCAAATGCTCCGTTTGAATTTCCTTTTTCCCATGCTTTGCTACATGAAGATTTCTGTAGGACTGCAAATGCCAAATACAGAAAATGTTTCTATTTCTCTGACCACAATACTTCACACTAACCAGCCTATACTACTTTACCTTTTTTTTTTTGCATAAGTACTCTTCGTAAGAATCTCTTCAAGAAAAATCCAAGTGCAAAATCTTCCAGGTTTTTTGTTTTATTTTGTTTTCCAGAAATGTTTTCAAATATGATACAATTTTATCTCCATTTTAAATGGTTCAAATGAAAACATCAAAATATCACTGTTTTATACTGCACTGGTTCAGAACAGCATTTCAGGTTTTCACAACTGTTTTCCACCTCTGGTGGCAGGGCAGGAGGGTTTCCAATTTCTTCATTTTCTTCTTCTCTACAAAACACAATATGGCTTTTAAGGGGCATGAAGAGAAAATGGGGGGAAATTATATTGCTTTGCATAGGGAATGTACATGGTGTTTATTTACCCCCTTTCTCACTTGAAAAGATTTAATTAGAATGCCATTGTCCGATATGGAGTCTGCTTTTTTTTTTTAATATAATTGAGATTTTCCTATGCATTTAAATCCAACATTCAAGTCCAAACTACATTCCTGTTTTCCCTTAAAAATGTACCCTTGTTCTAGATGCATCTTATTGTAAACAGTGGCACAGGTTTGAGAACAATGGAGCCTGTATTTTCCAGTTTACAAGCAATAATAAAGTGTAATTTCCAGGAAGGAAACCTGGGATAAAGCATCCTGTCATCTTTCCATAAGGACCCTGATATAGTTGTTTGCAAAACTAAAAATGCAAAAATACATAGAGACACTAAGTGTAGGTTTGGTGTACATACATTTGCATGGGTACTGATGATACTTTTGTTTGTTAGTTTGTGGCATACTTCTCCAAGTGCAATGTTTTTTCAGTCTGTTCTGAAACTCTGAATTCACATACAGACTAATTCTATGGCATATCTTCCCTACTAATGATTGTCATAACAAAGAAAACACATATGCAAACACTTACATATACAGTGCCTATTAATGCAGGCTCAAGAGAAAACCCCTTGCAAAAATGGTATATATGCTCCCTGCAGTGAATTTGATTTTGTCTGGTCTGTAACTAAATTCCCTTGATACTCCAGTTTTATGGCTCTGTGATGTAGTGGTAAATCAGGGCCATACTGATGATCTAAATCAGAATAGCCAGCATGTTTTTCATTTCAGAAGCAAAGAAAAAAGAAGAAAGTTTGCAAGAGAAAGTTTGCCAGTTTCAGCACTTCCTGGCCGCCAAGAACATTTACTGAAAATCAATGGTCTGTCCAAAACCTAATGTGAGCAGGAATCGTAGTGCAGCTGTTCAGAATCTATACTGCTTCCTAGGCAAAGTTTCTAAGCCCTTTCAGTCCTTTAGAATAATAAAAATGATTAATGGTCTCGAACACTGTGAACCAAGTGTTTTGAAGTGTAACCTGCTACTTGTAATGCACTCAATATTTCTGATCTGTATTGTACTGTCATACGGGGCCTCGGGAAGTTAGTGTTAGAATGGGCGACGTTTGAAATGAATGAAGAGAGGCTCATGAAGCCTGACGGCAAAACCATTTTCTCCCTAACCAAGACATTATTTTCCATCAGTTCATAAAGGGGAAAAATAAGTGATTGTAAATATATAAAAATATATATCAATTTCTATAAACATATATTCTAGGAGAGTAATGCTCATGCCACACAATATTTTATCAGCAAAACGATCCATCTCATGCAATGCAGGAGCTTGCCATAAAGGGACCTCAACCTGCTTTGGAGGAACATAGAAGTGTTGGGTCTTCTCAGGGACTGGGTGGAGGAAAAAGCAGCTCAAAAGCTTCATGGAACAAATTTTTCCTTCTGGGTCTTCCGTATTCCTGCCCCTCTTGGGTGCAGACCAGCCATAAAAACAACCCTTGGAGCCAGTGTGACCTATATCAATAGGTGGTTAATTCACCTAAAAAATAAAACCCAGTGAGTCAGTGAAATGCTGGTGACCAGTGGACACCAAGTACCTGCAGATACACCGGTCACCTTAGACACTTCTTTGGTTTGCAATGAGCCTGTCTCCAGTTGCTCTACACATGCTCCCCGTGTCTTCTTGCACTGAGACTGCAGTTGCAGTCCTGCCTTGTTCCAAAAAATTGGACACCAGCCTAAGCTGTTAGTTGGCTCGCCGTTTACCCTGACTTGTTTGCTCATGCCCTGCACCAAACTCAAGCAAGCAAGCCGATGAACTTGGACCTCACAGATTTCCAGATATTGTCAGGGCCCTGAATGTATCAACAGACCTTAACTGCCCCCAGCCTCACCTGGGACACCCACCCACAGCCCCTGCCCATAGCCCAGCTCTATTTAAGCTCAACTCCAGGATATTTAGCTCCTGCCTCTGCTGGAGGTGTTTGTATCTTCAGTC
The DNA here is from genome assembly GCA_027925045.1 of Hypotaenidia okinawae. Classification (NCBI taxonomy): domain Eukaryota; kingdom Metazoa; phylum Chordata; class Aves; order Gruiformes; family Rallidae; genus Hypotaenidia; species Hypotaenidia okinawae. The sequence continues at coordinate 6,827,069 of BSDF01000016.1, forward strand.
CTGACTTCAGTGCTGGAGGTGGCTTAACCCAGTCTTCTCTCTGGACCTGGTGTCTGGGGACCTCAATGGGCCCCATCACTGGCATCCGTCACTGCCTATGCTGGGGTAACACCTGGTTCACCTTCCCATTTGCTGCTCCCTAAAAATCATAACCTTTAAGAGAACAGTTGTTGAGGCTGGAAAAACAGCAACAAACTAAAACAGAATGGAAAGAGCTTGAATGCTGGATTGGATCTTCACCACTGGTTCAGCATCCTTGCTGCCTGTACTTCCCTGTCTGCTTGCTGGCTGTAATGGAAGCTCAGGAAAGCATTGTAAGGAACACTTAGTTAACATTTATGAAGAGGTAATGTGCTGAGCTCTCTTATGAATCTTTTTATCCTAAATTTAAAGGCCTTATATGCAATATTATTTTGGGGACAGCATATTGTATTCATTAGATATTTCAAATGGTATAAACAAGGCAGTAGAAGTACTCAAATTGCTGTGAGCCAGATGGAGATCTTATCATACTACCTCCCACAATGTAGCATAACTTCTTTTTGAAAGCCCCAGGTTACTCTGCTTATAGCATAGCAGATGAGTGAATCTTCTGGGTCCATCCTGACTGGTGCCATGTAGAGCAGGTATGTGCCTGTCCCCTCTCCACTGCTATGGACACAAAGTGCAGCCTCCTGGCTGAGCACTCACTGTGCTAGTGCACAGTGGTGGAAGGTGCATGTAGGCTTCAACAAAAACAAAGTAAAAATGAGATCATGAGAAGTCACATTTTTGGAGCATAAGGGAACATTTTAGTCTAATTATCTTCTTGTGCACAGAAAGAAAAGGAAACATTTTACCAGAGTCAGTTTTTAAAAGAATTATCCTAGGTAAATTGATCTGTAGAGAATTGCTCCCAAAACTATAAATCATATTGATTTACTTGCTTTATGTTTCTAAAGGGTGACCAATGAGTTATCAGATGGGTCTACAGAGCCCTCAGCCTCACAGACTGAGGATGTGGCTTATTCTTACCTGTGATATGGATTAACAAAATGCAAATGATCTTTCTCTGTTGAAATAAACAGAAAGATAATTATATTTCTTCTTGACAAAAACTGAGAATACTCTATTTGTGATTTCCTAGTGCTACCTGAGTTTCTTATTTTTCACTGTATTTGCATGACAGTTAGGAAAGAGCATTTGTTCTTTTAATTTGGGGTGGGTCCTTACGGTTTGAAAACATATGCATTCATTAAATATAGTATAAGTTGCCCTCTGGAAGCATATCTCCTCTGGTACTTTCCAGTTTTTGGCATATAACATTTTGCTATTTCATTAGTTTGTAAAACAAATGTAAAAGTCCAAAGCATACTAATGATGGGAAAATAGCAAAATGCTTTTATGCATCCATTGTATTCTCAGCTTGTTTAAAAATATTTACCAGATGTAGTTTGAAGCAATTTTTAAAATATTATGTTAAATTTTCTAATTAAAGTTTTGAGGCAGCCAGATTGACTTATTTGAACGGAGCAATTAGTTTGGAGAATTGACTCATGGTCATTCTACCTGACAGCATTCCCTTTTGTGGGAACGTAACTCCTACTGTGAAAACGTTGTACTAAGCAAACCTTAGTTCCGCTCGTAAATCAGTTCGATGAAAGGCTTGAAAGCTTGTTTCTATGATGCAGTTAGATTACATTGAAAGTACAACTGAATTTGTCCCTAGTTTTTCCATCAAGCATAATGTGACTTGAAGAAAAGCTTAGCTAAAGCAAGAGCACAGTTTGGAAAGCCAGCTGAGATTTCTTGAATGAAAGTAGATAGAATTTAGGTAAACATTCTCCAAGTTTAAAATAACATACTGAAGCATTTGTCTTTGATTATCAGTTTTAATGTACATAATAATGAGACTTTATTCCCACGGGGACAGGCACATTAAGAAAATTTCCAGCGTGCTTGCATTCAGATTCCTAAAATCCAACTCCTCTTAGCAGTCAAAAGCTGAAGTAAAGCGGGCAGAAGGATGGCTTTTGATTCATGTGTGAGTAAAGCCCCTAAATACCACTTCTACAAGAGAAATTAAATGGAAGATTTCTGGAAGACATGTCAGCCACTCTGCACCAGCAGTTCTGCTGAGCTGCTGTTCCAGCAACAGCCGAGGACTCAGATACTCTTGCATCAAAACCTAACTGGTGCCTAAGTTGGAACCCACAGAAAATTCAGCTTTTTTGGCTCACTAACATCTACCTGGAGGCAGATGCAACTTTATATGGGTCAGAAGAAACTCCAGTGATGTCCCTGGATTAAGTTTTGCCTCATGCATGCTGTTCTAGTCATAAAGAAACGGAGCCAAAAGTTGTGATTTATGAGCAGGTTTGCCAGTCTATGGAATTCATAAGTTTTCCCAGAGGGGGAAGCTGATACCTACAAAATACTTCACCTGGAGTGTAAAAAAGGAAAAAGTTATCAACCCATGAGAAAACAACTGCCCAAATACCTTCCCTTTTCTTCAACAGCCACGAATGGACCATGTGCCTTCCTTCCAAACCATGGATACATCCTTTTTTCAAAGGGAATGTTCTTTTGTTAAAAATGAATACAAGTTTTCTTAATCCAACTTATAATGATTAGGATTGAAATATAATTATTAGAGTTATAAGGATTAGAATTGAAAGCTGGCCATATTCCAGCTGAATTGTGCACCCCCTCTCCAAATGGATCAGTGTCCAAATTCTTCCAAGTGATTTTTCTTTTATTACTGGTGATAGAAATAACACATCAAACCTTAACGTTAAAATATTGCTCAGGCTCTGTCTCAGGTCCAGTTTTCAAATCTTTCCTCCAGACCATCATTCACTCCACCAGCAGAGCCACGACCATTTCCCATATTCAGGTCAGAGTTTGTAACTGCATGTACCAACGTGAGTCAGCAGGAACCACATATTTGCATATAACACTCCATCCCAAGTGAAGAATTTCACTCTCACATTATGTTATTAAAAGAGCTTTTAAAAAACACTCACAGAGGAAAAAGATCAAAAAATAAGTCACTAAACTTATTTTCTATTTTAATAAATTTCCATGCAAATTAGCTGTTATGCAGCTGTGCTCACAGGTGAAATTGAGTTTATTCCTATTATTTGAGATGCCTGTCTGCAGTAAAGAAAACCAGTGTCCCACTTTGTAACAAATCCTATTTTTTTCTCCATTTGTGGAATTTCATTGTCTTCAATCATTTTTCTTTTAAAGCACGAGGAAGCAGGAAGGATGGAGTAGAGGGATATTTTGTTTCTACAGGAGAAATTCCAAGCAAAATAGTGGGAGGGTTTAAAAAAAAAAAAAAAGTAAAAAATTCTGGGATTTTTTTTCTTTATTTCAGGCCAGTAGTGGAAATTGATTAATGAAGCCCGTCTGTAGCTGGTACAAAGGGCCAAATCTTCAGTTAATACAAAATAGCAAGCTTCTACTTTTAAAAACCAGAAAGAGGAAGGGGACATAAAACTAAAAAACAAACAGGCATATTTGATCATTTAGTGGTGAAAAGACCAGGCACTCCTCAGTTGCTGGGTTTTATTTTTGTGCATTGTGTCAATGATTGGAAACCATATGTTTTAAGACCAGCTTCAATAGTATCAGTAGCTACAGTCCTCCTCTCAGATTACTTTTTACTGCCTGCCTAATTTTGAGCTTTAATAGCTAACATGCACTTTGTTTATCAGTTACAAATGTTCTGAATTTTGATGAAGCAGGCTAAACAACATATATTGGTTTATCAGCACTACTAGAGACCCAACAACCAATTGCTTTAATATCGCGGCCTGTGACTTTGTGAGCAAGTAGTTCTTAGAAGTAAGAAGAATAATCTTAAAATTGATGGCTCTGGTTGTGAATGTGAGATGTTAGCACTGGGATCCTGACATGGTGCTTGTCATCCCTGGGAGAATCCATCCTACAAGGTGCTGAGCCTTTTGGCATCAAAAGTGCAACCAAGTATAGCGCCGTTAAGTCCCCTCAGACGGCACTCCTGCTAAATAGCTGGGTCCATCTCAAGCTCTTTATTACACAGAGGTCAGTCTGGCAGTATTAAAATTCAATTTATGTTTCAAATCGTTCCAGAATCAGACCCTTAATACCTTGTAGGACTGAGCACTAATACGTGAAAGAGCTCTCTTTATTTTTCCTTTTTCAGTAATTCTGTTTAGCTACTCAGCAAAGAAATTCAAAATAGTCTCTAGCTTGTCTTATTTATCCCCTAATTACTTGAGGACAGAGTACCTCTCCCCTGTTTTTAAAGCAGTGTGTAAATTAATGATGTTCTAACAATAACAGCAGCAGCAATTCTGGGCATTTACCAGAGGGGAAGCAAACACTAGCCCTGAGAATGAAATTTCACTGCAGTCCACAAAATAACGTGTTAGGAAATAATATGGTTGCCAAATTCTGCAATTTTGTTGAAAGTCATCTAAAATATGAGGGTTGGGGTGTCTTGGTTGTGTTTCAAAGCCTGAGCTCTGGCATCATGTGAAAACATGAAAATGTGAGGTTCTCAGTTTTAATTTTAGAAGAGAACTAAGTTACTCAGCATTGTGGTTCCAAAAAGAAATTAAAAACATGAACCCAAGGGCCAGAGAGCAATTAGTAAGAGCCCAAATGAATTGCTTTTAAAATCTTACACTTTGTAAAGCAATTTCATGACACTCAGGGTCTGACTTGGGATGTTTTTGGGGGGTTAACCTTATTCATACCCCGATAAATCCTCTATGCCCTTTCTGAGGGTTTCTCACCTTGCTTTATACCAGAGGTAGCATCACATCTTAATTTTCAGAGAATATGCTAAAGTTAAATATTGGCTCATTTCTTGTTTTTAAGTAGGGAACCCATTGTTTGTACTGATGTAACTCTGTCCATTTTGATGATGAGGTGGATAGCAGAAACTGGAAATACTTCAAGGGAAACACACTTTCCATGGTAACTAAACTTTGGGATGTAGCTCCTTGCCTCCTCAGAGGAGAGGCTGAGGTGGAGCTGTGGGCTCTTCCATGCTGTGGGATAAGCTCTCTGGATCCCAGGCTGTGGCAGAGGGTAGCTCCCTGGATGCCCTAAAGATGGGGTATAGGCTGGCTGCTCAGGTCCTCTGGGGTGTCCAAGGAGGACCATTAGCTTCTCAATCTGTCCAAGACACTGTCAGGCAGCCAGGTGACTGGGAGCATTTCCATTTGGTGAATATGTGGAGTTTTCTGCACAGTTCCCTTTAATTCTTTAAGTTCATGGTACATGGGAGTAAACACAGGGTGACAACAGGCAAACCCCTTTCTAAACCTACCCTGGTCTTTGACCAAAAAAATATTGCATCACTCCAAGAAATCCCTGGCATTACATGGCTGATGATAACCCAGCCTGATGAAATGGAGATGTTTATTGAGGCAGCTATGAGGACTTGCTCCTATTTTCTCTTGTCTTGCAGGGTGGCACCCCATGCAGCTGTATGACCCACGCAATCTAGTCCATAGCTGCATCTATGGGGCAGAAACCATCTTGTTCCCTTGCCTTTCTAAATGGCTTTTAAGATCTACAGGTATTTTGCTGGACACTAACAATGATGAGAATACTTAAGATTCCTAATTGAAAAATATCCTTTTTCTTCCTCTTTGCACCCTTTTCCCACTGCGCCCTTATCTACTTTTCTAAATATTGCATACAATGTTTTCAGTAAATAGAAAGGATATTAGAGTAGACAAATAATGTTTACCCACCAGCTCAAGAAAGGTGTTTCTGGCACCAATTCACAAGTTACAAAAATTACTTAAACTGAAAGGGACAAGGAGTGTCTTTTTGTGTGTGGGGTGCTGTACAAACAATGAGGTCCTGGTCTCTGACTGGCTTGCCGTGGCATTACCACAAACAATACTAATTCTTAAATACCTGCCTGGCTTTAAGCACTTAAGTAAATAATTGTATTGATTGTCGTAGGGCTATTCACATGCATAAAACTAAGCATATATTTAAATATGTTGTGAAACCGTGGGTCGAGTGAATTCTGCATGCAAGGCATTTTTAGATGATTAGTATATATGAATTTACTTGTTAAAACCAGCTTCCAAAGGAGCTAATGTGGCAATCAGGTTTTTGGGCAAGGTGGGGTGAGGGGGGCGGGGGGTGGGGGAAAGGAAAAGATTTTTTTTTTAAGAGGGATCTAAAGGCTTTCTTGTACTTCAGAGACTCCTCACCAGAACCACGATTACAGGCAAGAAAGGCAGCGAGGAAGTGCCCCAAAGCAGCAATCTCTCTGAGTTTAATGTGAGAGCGGTGTAAACTCAGAACTGCAGATAATCCGTGGGGAAATCAGGGGGTTAGTGCTGAGAACTGACGGGGAATAACAACTGAAAGAGCTTTGGTTTTTCTAGGCTGGCGGGAGGTAGCTCATGCTAGGAAGGCTGCCAGCTCCGAACTGATGCTGGGAGCTTTGTCTCCTTTGGATTGTAGGAACACACTTTGCAGTCAAACTGATCTGAGAGATTTTGATAGTAAAAACAGCTGTCTCGTTGCAATGATGTTTTTGTTCCATTGTCAAAAGTTTGAGTTAAATCCATGAGTGGGCTGCAGCTTGTTCAAACCCTGAACTCAACACCCTTTGTGCTCCTTTGGCTTTTCCACTGCGGTTCATGGGATATCCCCTTCCTGAGGAAAGGGCTAGGTGTAATAAAAGCCGTCGGGGTGAGGACTTGCAGGTCTCCTCTGATGCCTCCCCAGTGCTGGAGAGACAGAACTGGAGAGCTGCAGTCTGCCTCAGGCTGGTGAGAAGGGGGAGTAAGGAGAAAGAACGGGTGTGGAAACGAAACGCCCCAATGCCACTGTGGCCAGGCTGAATCCCTGCGAGCAGGTATGCTGGTGGGAAGGGGCAGCTGCGTGCTACTTGTGTGTGTGTGGGGACAAGGCCAGCATGGGCAAGGTGAGGCTGCGCGCGTGGTGTACAGCACAAGGGGATGTGTGGAGGGTGGATGCAGTGGGAGGCCCACCAGTCCCATCCCCCCTGAATAAGCCCTCCGAAGGTGCCTGTTGCCCCTCTCTGGGACATGCAGAGAAGCAGATGATGCACCTGATAGAGATGTCTGTGATCAGGCAGGAGCAGAAGTTCCCCTCAAGGTACACATGCCAGAGATTGCCTCTGATTTTGTGCTGATACGGCAGATGGGGAAGCACCTCTGGCCACAAATCCATTCTGGTGCCCTTGAGGAGATCAGAGCTAGAGGCAAGCACCTGGGGGCCTTTCACCCTCCAAGGAGCCAGGTGCTGTGTGATGCTCGGGCTGTGAGTGCAGAAGGACGGCCTGCCAGAGCAGAGCTACTGCTGCAGGACCTATGGCTCTGTGGCACAGTGTGCGTAAGCAAAGCAGGCATCCACAAAAGCCCATCTTTTTAAAGTAATACTTGCAAATCATTACTAGAGCTCACTAACACAAGGACTGGAGTAAAAAGTAGTAGTTTTGAGGAAGCAGAGGCTGCGGATAAGGTGGTAGTCAAGTGTCCAAATTTTAAACTACGAATCTCTTTTTAAAACTGCACAACGATAGCACCGACAGAGATAAAACCGTAGCTGCAGAAGCAAAACTGGGCGTTGGGCGAGTACCTGCTGTCAGTGCGAGCGCTGACCGGCTGTTGTTAAGAGAACGTGGGGGAAGCGGCCGGCACCACCGCTCTCCCTACAGCCAAAAACACCGGCGGTGGGTGACACGGGGCAGGTTTGTCACAATAGCTGAGGAGCTGCCGGGGCGTCCCCGCGCTGCGGCCGGGCCCCGCGGCGTGCGGGAGCAGCGGGAGGCTCCTCCTACGCCCCGGCACCGCGGGCAGCGCAGCCGTGCGGGCGCTGGGACGCCTTCGGGGGAGCACGCTGCGACACGCCGCGGCCCCACGCGTGCGGTAGGTGCGGTGCGAACCGGCCACCCCCGACGGCGGGTGGCCCGGGGAAAGCCCCGCCGCGCTGTCAGGGGCCGGCGGTCCCGGTGACAGGCTGCCCCGGGGGGCGGAGGGGCCGGGTGTTCCGGCCTCGCTACCGGGGAAGCAACAGGTCAGATGAACCGGTTAAAAATCTCCGCGTCGTCCCTCGCGCTGCGTGCGCCGGCGGACCGGCCGGGTCTCTCCGCACTGTACCGCATCGCACCGCTCCGCGGGCTCTGGCGGGAGGCGCGGAGGGGAGGGGGTGGGCGCTCCTCGGGCGCAGCGCGGAGCGCGGAGCCGCCGCCCCGCTCCGCTCCGCTCCCTTCCGCGGGCATGCGCGCCTGCCTCGCACATGCTCACTGCGCCCGCAGCGGGCGCGCACACTCCGCAGCGCTGCGGCTCCGCGCTGCACCTCCGGTGAGTAAGGGGCAGGGGGGTACGGCCGCGGAGCGACATCTCTCCGCGCCTGCGGAGGGGGGCCCCGGAGCGGGACTTTGTGCGCCCGCGGCTAACCCGAGGTGTGAAACCGTCCTCCGCGTATTGCGCGCCGAGCGGTGCGCGGAGGGCACGGCGCAGGATGCTGTCGTGGAGCGAGGCGCTCTCCCCGAAACCCGTCAGGGGTCGGCGGCGCTGGGGGAGCGCGGTGAGCTGCCCTCCGCGGGCGCGGAGCGGCTCTGGGCGCACCGCGGTGCCTGCCGTGGCGTGAAGCGCGGCAGCGCGCTGGAGTCCCGCCGGCGGAGTTGTAACCAGGCATTAACCGGGGCAGTTAATTGATGCGCGGCGTGGCGTTTGACTTCACCTTAAAACCGGCTTCATTCAGTAGTTGTTTTCGAACCTGATGCATGTGTTCAAATAAAATGAGTTAATGCTCTGTTCTGCGGTTGCTCATAGGAGGGAAACTTGTACTGTGATTTATGCAGCTTAAGTAAACTTTTTTGAGTGTGAAATTATGCTTGAACCCAGTGAACGGCCTCTAAAGGAAATTATTCGTGGTATACAACTACTGTTTTTCAGATGCTATAAATAATGATTTATTCTGTTGTATAAAATTGTTAAAATATGTACAGTTAACCAATAAATAATTTATTGGTCCACATCAAATATATTAACAGGAATGTAGTTCAGTGTAGTGTCAAATCCACAGATCCTTCTGCGCTGTTAAAGGCAAGGGCAGGAGTGGTTTGTTGTTGAATGGTTCTCATGGACTTTACGAATTTACTGAGAATTTCTTATCTCTGCAATGCCATCCCCAGGAGGGGTCCCTCCCCCCCCCCCCGTCCCTCCCCCCCCCCCCAATATATGGAGGAAGCATGTCTGAATTATTTTTACCTGTCCATATCTGTGTGCATTAGGGCAGTCTGATCCATGAAAGGTGGCATGTATTTAAACTAGTTGTTCTGTGTCTAAACTACTGTTTCTTAGATCCTTTCATACATCTAGGGTTGCGTTGTTTTGTGTTACTTTCTGCTAATACAACGTAAGTTCTTTCTCCTTACTCTTTTTGATGTGACTAATCCATTTATATTCTTACAGATGAATTTTTATTTCTACTTGAAGGCACCATGTGGCCTCAAATGTTACACATGCAAGTAGGAAAGACTTTCAGTAAAAATACCTTGAAAATAATCAGTGCTTGCAGCTTTGGAAACATTCCAGAAACTTTTAAAGCATGTTTTGAAACTTCACTGGAAATGGCATAGCAGCTGATAGCTTGATTTAATTATTCAAACTTACATCTGTTAAAAAAAAAAATAAAAATCTTTGTGTGATGTAAAATTAAGTTACAGGGTCAATTTGTCCATACAATTCTTGTGCCTCTTCTGCTCCCCTACCACCAGGCTACACGTTTGTTGAAAGTGGTGTGCTCTTTTGGTTTTATGCTCATCTATTTGTTTTGCTTTGCTTTGTTCAGCCTGCTCACCTCACTTTCTTTTAAAAGTCTATGTACGTAGAGACTTGATTCCCAGGACTCACTAACCTTATTACCATTATTTGGTTGAAATGTTTGAGATGGGCTCCTGTTTCAAATATTTCACAACCTTGGCAGCCTTACATTTCATTAGAAAAGCTTCATTAGGGAAAAATAAAAATGTTGTTGATAATTCCCCCTCCAACAATAAGTCCCATGTTCAACTGCATGATGCGTGCAAATATGCCTTCATTGTACAAAGGGATTAAACTCGGCTATTGCTATGAGGAACTCGATCTCAGAATGCTGCTTGAAAAATCTTGTGTGTTGCTATGGTGGTATGCTTAGGAGGTTGCTGTGCTAGATTCTTCTGAAAAATAAATAATTTAACTATTAATCCTCAAAAACACAGTTTCGTGTTTAACTTAAGCCTGGAAGGCATCCTCCTGAAGTCGGTGCGGCTGTATTTATATGTCAGTGTGTATTTGTACACACTGCTGGCTAAAAAAACAATTAAAGAAGTTAGAAATTTTCTGCTGTCTTCCCAACTGTTATTTATGATGTGTAGGAGTAAAACAGCTATTCTGAAATCAGCTATAATTCTCTTCAGTAAGATTTGTTTCTTCTGTGCCAAATTTTGTGGTAACCAGATGGTTTTAAGGTGTCTTCAACTGGAGAACAAGCAAGAACAGTGCTGAAGACTAATTATTCCTTGCAGTAAATTTCTTCAGCAATAAATTCACAGGTTGTTAGACTTAATCTGTGGAAATGATTGTTAAGATTACTTGTGCAGTGAAAAATGCTTTTAAAATTTTGTGAAAACTAGCTGAAGTTCTTAGAATGCTAAGAAAGCATTTTGGAATTAATTTTGCCTGGCTGGGGTAACTTTTATTAGGGACAAACTGTTAAATGAAGTTGCAAATTCAAATCCTTTTCATAAACCGTGGCACGCTGCAGTTTTATTATGAAGATTTTAAACATCACGCATAGGTGGAGGGCTTGCTTGGTAGATAGAGTAGGGAAATCTTGTACTGCTGTTTCCAATGTAGAGTTTACCATATGCATGTGTATTATTCACAGTGTTAGCGATATCACTTTGGATAGTATGTGGTATAGTCTCCCAGACTAACAGTCATGTTCTTTTAATTAAATTTCACAGAGTTGTACTACACAGGAGAGAAAAAAAATGTATATTTTTCTCCTTATACTCCTTATTACTTGTTATACCAAGGAGTAATAAAAAATACACTTAAAACTATCAACAATTGCGTATGCAAAAGCAAAGCCATTCAGGTTTTAGATACATCCTCCTTTTCAGTGGCTTATTTTAGTAAAAAGTACAAGCTCATTTTTTCTTTTTCTTTTTTTTTTTAATGAATTTTACCTTTAAAAAAAGGTATAACTATTCAGACTTCATGGTATAATATTAAACTTTGGTATGAACAGTTAGAACTCAGCAAATCTCTTTGCTTCCCTTTTCTACTGAATAAGCCAGAAAGACCATCCTGGTTGGGACTGTTTGCTTAGAAGTCTCATCAGAAAACAATTGTTTATGGCAGTCTAATTCTTAAAACAATACTTCATCTTTATTTGTAGATCTTAACTCAAGTAATGATGTTTAACAAATGCCTTGTTTTAATCAGGTGAGAATAAGCCCCTCAATTAGGATGCAAATAATTGCCGTCTTGGTTGGGTCCTTCAGGGCCTGGAGGTGTTGCCATTTGCAGGTAGATTTGGTGCTACCAGGGTATTGAAGCAGGAGGGATGAGAAAATGGGGAGTAAGGATTTAAGACTCTGCAGTCATCTTGCAAACTTTTTTTCGATCACAGCATCCAAAACCTGATCCAGTTCTCTTCAGCAAGCTGTTCAGTTGCTCTTGATTTACAGCTGCATGAGGTGTGAGAGGAAAATTGGATCCAAAATAGTGGTCACTGCGTATATGGTTCCAGCATGTCACAGACTGAATATTTAATTAAAATAGCCAAGCCACTCTCCGCTCACTCTTTCTATTTGGGATTTAATTATGTATTTACATTATTTCAAAGGTGTGCAAAATGAGGGGAGAAAGATAACACAGCCATAATCCTTCCCATTTAAAATTATTTGTCTTCAGCTGCTTAAGTCCTAGCATTAGGAGTTAGATATAAACATGTTTATTTAACGTCAGCGTTATCTGCTAGATTGTACATGGTTCATTAACATGGAGAGAATACTTTTTGTTTAATAGTGTGTGGGAGCTGCCAGAGGTCAGAAGAGGTTGTTTGCCTGAAGTCGAGATGGCATCTTGGCTTTGCTCTCCATTCTGTTTGTCACCTCTGCTGTCTCCGGGAAATGCTCCCTGCTAAGGTATTTTCCCTCGCATTTCTGTACAGAGGCTCTGTGGAAAGCCAGGAGTCTGCCACAGGGTTGCGGTAAGGTTTATGGGGAATTTTAAGGAAGGTTTGTTGTAATTTGTGGAGGATTTTTTTTTTTAGTTGGGGTTCGATTAGTAAAAACAGCTTGGAAAGGGAGGAAAGGAGCAGGGGAGAGGGGAACCCGGAATGGTGGTGTTGTGCCCACAAAGCGCATGGCTGTAAATCATAGTATTTTACAGGAATAGGGGGATGGAGATCTGGTGGCTTGGGAAGTTCAGAGTGGGTTTTGTGCCATTGAGTAAATTTTTGTTGCTGTCAGTGTGACTGGGTCCCAGTAGGGCTCAAAACAGCTGTACCTGGCCGTGAAACTGAGCTGAGAGCCATGGGAGAGTTGCCACCTCCATTTGCAGCGGATAGAGCAGGAACAGGCCCTTCTGTCCCCTGCAGACCTTCACGGGTGCTCTCCCCTCCTCCTGTTAGTGAGAAACCTACTTCGATAAATGAATCAGTATCAGGGACTCTGGAAATACCTTGTGTAGAAGTAACCACAGCTTCAAGTTTGAAAAGGTTACTTAAAACGTTTTAATATGATTTATGTATACAAGCTAATAGCAGTGCGCTACACATAGTGCTGAGGGAGAGACGTGTGCGTGCACACGTATGCACAATTTCAGGTTTTTTTATTTGAGCTTCTAGAATGTGTTTCTGAATGTTTCCGACAAGCTGGTGAATTTCTCCAGCCTGATTTACATGGTGGGGACTGGTTGGGATTTTTTGCCTTGGTGGGAGAAGATAATTTAAACTGCCATTGTTGGGGGGAAATTAGAAAATCAACTTCTGTGATTTTTATTAAGCAAGGACCCTTGGTAGATAGTAACCAAGAGGCACTGAATGAAATGAGCGTTATTGTGGAGATCAAAGTGGCTGTGGAAGATGCAACGTGAATGAAGCATACCACAAATGTGCAGTTTTGTAAAAGCAAAACAGTAAAAATAGAAGGGATTAAAAAAAATAAACTGAACTTCTGTGTTGATTATAAGTTGTAACTGAACTACACCGAGCGCCTGAATATTGTTTTTAAAACAGCAGAACAACTATTTCTAAAAAAATAGTATGTTTTCTCAGAAGGGGGAGAGAGAGAGAACAAAAATAAAAGTTGTTGGGGGGAATGTCTGATGTAGGCTGGGTTTTTGTCCTTTTTTTTTTTTCCCTCTTTGAATTATTTTCAACAAGTACTTACTCTGTTCTGTATTTTTAAGAAATTATGTGGACAGCAATTTTGTTTCTTTACCAAGGCAGTGAAAACACCAAGAATCCTTTTTATAATTTGGAAAGAATGTCAAAAGAATGAAGTAGTTAAACCTAAGTGTATTAGATCATACGCCTTAAATGCATAAATAAGCATAACTGCAATCACAGTAACCAATGTTAAAACCACCAGGAAAACTCACCCACAAACCCTAATGACTTAAAGGGAATGACCTCAGCCATTGTGAAATTTGTGCCTATTTGTTGACTGACATTTTTTTGTAGAAGCAGAGTGCATGTTTTGTTGGGGTGTGGGATTTTGTTGTTTGAAAGACTGCTGGATTGTTGGGTTTTTTTCTGTTGTTGCTGCTGGGTTTGAATACAAAGGGTGAAAATGGGATTGAGGCCGGGAGAGCTTGGATACGATTTGGGCCTTAGCAATTTGAAAAGCAGGTGAAGGGTTTGTTACTGATGGACAGAGACCGGTTGAAATTGATGGAAGTTTGGTTTTCAGATATTAGAAACTTCCTTGATGATAGCCCAATTCTAACTTAGTCCCAGCTGGATTCCTCTTAAGGAAATGAAGGTTTAAAGTATTTGGTTACAAACCTGAGATTTCTTCATGTTCGTGTCTTTGCATGAGTGCTGTATGAAAAGCTGGTTGTCATTCATCTCCCTTCTGCTTTTTGGAGAGGAAATTGATGCACGGTAGAACCTCAACTTGCCTTTGCTACAACACCACTTAATAATTCAGGGAGATGGAAGTCTTGAATTATTTCAACAATAATAGACTTCTTTGGGAATGCTTTTAAACCAGTGCTACAGGCTGTAAGCCTGGACAAAGCCAGGTCACTCTGTGGACAAAGCTTCTCTCTGCTGTCTGTTCCTGGCAGCGGGCTCCTACTTTTCTGGGTTGCGGTAATTAAAGAAGGTCCAGATTTGATTATTCCTTCTTAGATGTGTAGAAAGATTTTTAAAAATTGGTCATTTTATGTTCTTTGATACCTAACTCTATTTGCTCTGTCTTGTGATGCAGAAATTCTCATTTGCCATCTCTGCTTTTGAGAAGGAAAACAGCCCAGCTAAACAAATAAATACATGCTAAGTAAAAAGAAAGATTTAATACTAGTCAGCCCAGATAGTAACTAGTTAACCCGCAGAGAGTTGACACCTCTATGTTGTAAAGGGCAGACTTCACAGAGAAACTCAACCAGAGTAGCAAAGCCTGGTACTCCCAAACAAAGGGGACGTGGGGAGAATTTCTTAAACTCAGCAAATGCCTTAAAAACTGGAAATGCCTCTATGATTACTCAGGCACCCACAAGAAACAGTGAGGAGAAAGTGGGGCAGGCATCTGATTTTTTTTTTTTTTTTTTTAAATAGGTTGAGTAAGCAAAGCAATTTGGGGGCCCCAGTTATTTACAACTTAGTCTGTGCACCATGCAGAGAGGCTCATCAGCTGGCCAACGGCGAGTTTTGTGTCTTTTGATGACACACTTGGTTCAGGTTTTTGCTGTGTGGTTGGCCTACGGCTTCTTTTGAAACAACTTTGATCAGTTTTGAATCTAGATCTGTATCGCCAGTTTTGATTCCCATTATGAGTGCTCTCTGTCTGTGCTCATTTACCATCTGTAGTGTTGAATTGTAACTATCTGACAATTCTTTGATTGTAAGTCAAGTCAAAATTTATTTACAAAGTAGTTTACTTTCAGTAGACGTTGACAGTGTGTACTTCAGTTTTGTAAACTATGCAAATTTATTATTTTTTCCTAGTTCTGTGGCTGAAGCAACTCAAAAATTTTGTTTAGAATTGAGCAATACTTTTTATTTGGAAGAAAGATTGTTTTTCCACCCTTTAACAAACAGAAAAGCACCATTTTTTATGAAACGTGACACTTTTATAAGTAAAACATTTGAATGTTATATTGGCTGTGTCCAAATTTTCCCTTTTTTAATAGGCTAACTTGATTTATTTTTTTTAATTATTATTATTTCATAAGAGCTGAGTTTTGCTAGTTTATGCTTGGTAAGAGCTATGTTGATACTACTCCTCTCCACTGCGTTACACAGTTGGGAGTAAGTCAGCAAAATAGATAAATTTATAGCACGAGAGATACATTTTCTCCTTCCTTGTGTTTAACTGTGGGTAAATACATTAGATCCAGTCCTGCTGCCACTGTGGTTCGCAGGCATTTCACTCCAATAAGGGTTGGCCCCTTATTGAGAGGGAACAGTTTTGAATCTTTATACTTGTTGCACAAATGCATTGTAAAAAAAAAAAAAAAAGGCAGGGGTTTGGAAAATTGACTTTTCAGTGCCTGAGTCTTACAAAACGGGTGGGAATTGCTGATTTTCTGTGCTATCCTTGCTGCTTTATAGGTTGTATATGCAACATGGGGAAGGTTCTCAGAAGCAATTAGCAGAAGTTGTCAAATCCCACTCGGGTGGGAAACCAGTACATGCCCCAGAGAGGGAGGTACTGCATCCCCAGTGATAACAGTGGATGTAATAACCTCCTGGACTGAAAGACACCTTTGCAGTGGTACCATGTAGTCCTTGCTCCAGTATCTCCTCTGACCACATACTCTTAAGTTAGGTGTGTAGCAGGAAAATTAAGTCCGGCATCGATTTTCTTGTTATTTATTGAAATAAAATTATCAAGATCCTCATTCTGTTTAGCATTGGTAGCCTGTTGTGTACATACCTACTTCAGAGGAATCTTGTTTTTAATAAATTCAGCTCTCTGAATAAGTGGCAAGCTTAGGTCTCTCACCTAAAATATGTAATCTTTAAGCAATGCTGTAAATGTGTGTAACCTTACACAAGGCAATGTAAGATATTTTCTGTATGAAAAGTTTGACAGATCTTTACTGTCTTTTCTTAAAATGACTTTGCCCTCTTCAATATCTCTGCACCTGGCAGTTTTAAGTTGTAGGTCAAAAGAAGGCTTATTCTGCCTATTGCATATGATCTAATTTTGTTTGTTTGGCAACCATCCTTCCTGTTCACTGAAGCAGAGGAATATAATTTGGAGAGGAGAAATGGATGGGGAGGGGGACTGAGGAAGCCAACTGAATCTTCTGTAAAATATTTGAGATGCAGGAAAACTTCTGGGCTAGGTTAGTTTTGAAACACCACTTATGCCCTCTGCATAGTAGATGTGGGGGGTGGAAGGAGATGTTGATTTTTGCATTCAGAGTCAGAAAGGTTGTTGCTGCTAAGTGTCAGATACATTGGTGTCGGAGCCTTGTGTTTTCCTTCTTAAAGCCCAGTTGCTTCCCCTTCCCCCAGTCCCCCCTGCCACAAATCAGGATTGTTCAATCACAACAGCAGTTTAACCATATCTGTGGTAGAGCATGATGGTTGCTTAATGATGCACAGAAGCATTGTGCCCTGCTTTAGGACAGGAAGTGGAAAATGAATATTGTTTTGAACTTGAACTTTGCGAGCAGACAGAAAGTAATTATCGGAGCTGGAGCTCCCCTGGGAGAAGTGGGGGAGTGATACACTGTGCTTCTAAGAAGCACTGAGGGATCCTAGTTGCGTTTAACGCTTTGGTTTTACATTTCTGTTTTTTAATTGATCTTCCACTCCTATTTTTCCTTCACAAATAGAGGAAGAAATAATTGCATGTAGACTTCATGTACTGTATTTGACAGACACCATTCTGCTCTCCCTTTGCTGGTAGGACAGGACTCTTAAACTTCTGCCTTGGTCCTGGTGTTACTTTCAACTGTAAAATGAATTTTCTCTGTCTGGGTTACTTAATGGGCCTATTATAACATGGAAAATGTACCTAATTGATGACTAAGAGCACATAATTGTATGTGAAGCCATTTAATCAGAAGCTGAGCAAGCTGCTTGTATTTAGTATTAATTATAAGTTATATAAGTTTTATATCTGTCTTATGAGGTAGAAAACTCCACTAAATGACACAGTTATGAAGTCAACATTATGAGTATTAACTTCGTAGTAACATACTAAAATATTACTGACAACTTTTTTTAAAAAAAAAGGGGGGTGGAGAAAGCAAAGCGTTGCCTTTGCTGAGCATTTTTTGCTGAATTTCAATAGCCTGTGACTTCAGCAAACTATCAAAGTGTTTTGAGTGGGTTTTTTTGCTCTGCTTTGGCTGCTACTTTACAAATTCTTTAACAAAGAATAGTCAGTGTGTAAGACTTCAGCTTTTCTTACAGACTGTCGTATCTTCTGTAGATTTTTTTAAAACACTGTTCCCTATGAAGTTAGCAAAAAATCTTTTTTTATTATCTAATTTTTTGAAGGTGATTCTTCTACCTAGTGTAGGTACTTGGTTTTTGGTTTTCAGAAATAATTTGCTATTTTAGCACATTGAAAATGAATGTGATTTTACTTTTATATTTTAAAAGTAAAATTAAGTATGAAGTCCGTATGATGATGATCTCCCTGATCAAATTCACAAGACTGTTTTAACCTTACATTAACAGTGTGGGATTCTTTATTTTTGGTGAAGTTTTAAAGGTAGTAAAATTAAGTCACTTTAAAAGAAAATTGTGTGATGATTTATTGTAGCAAAGTAGGCAAATTTCCTCTAGAGATGTTAATATCTTCCACCTGGTATAGAAATGAAAAGAAAATATTCTTTAGCCGGTGACTAATTTGTCACTAATACCCAGGGGTTCCTTCATTACAATGCAAAGATGTCAGTTTTAAGAGAAACGTACAATGAAAAAAAAGAGTGCAGCTTCCTGTTGCAGACACTTACAAAAAGGAGAAAAATAAAGGTCTGGAAAGCAGCCGAAGCAGTGTGAAGGAAGGCTCTAAAGCTATCAATCAGGGCAAAATGGTTGGGGAAGGATTTTACCTGCAGGCTTCGGTGGAATTCATTAGGACATGTTTGAGGAGGAAAGTCACTTGATATGACTCTGGAGGAGGAGCTCTGACATGCAGTAATACCCAGGCTGACGATCAGTTCTCCTCCAAACTGCACGTACTGGGTCCTGGTAATTGTTTGAAGAGGAACTGCATTGTTAAAAAATAGTCACACTCTGCTTAGTGATGGCTTTTATATTTTATCACAGTGTTAAATGCTGCTAAAGTATATCTGCAGCTACCAACAGCTCAAAACTGACAACACAGATCACAGTATCTCTGCTCCATCAGTGTCTTGACAAGTCATTTTTCCCAGGAGAGAACTATTCCAGTGTCCAGACACTTGCATAGTGTCATCACTTTGCCTTTTCTTCAATAACAAAGCTGTGACTCCACTCCTGTCCTTCCAGTACTGTGGTTTCACAAGAGCTCAGTGTGAGGAGGCAGAGCATGAGCTGTCGCAATACCAGCAGAGAGTGGAATGAGAATTTCTTTCTCCCTCCCTTAACAAATCAGTTCTGCACTCATGTCATCTGTGAGTAGGCACTGTAAAATGTGAATATTGGGTAGAAGATGTCTGCTTATGACCAGCTTTAGAAATGGGAAACAGGCGATTGGCAATGGCAGCAGAGTGTCGGCCTGTGGCAGCAGAGTATCTGCCAGCAGTCTCTGTGGCCCATTTTATTGGGGCAAGAATTGCAGGAACTGGTCTGGTTTCTGTTGCTGGAGTGGATGCTCTCAGTTGGAGCAGATACTACTCTCCTGTGCCCCTGCAGCAGCAGCAGTCTAGCTGCTTGGGGGCTTTCTGGTTTGTCTTACTGTACCTTCTAGTACAATGCAGAAAAATCACTCAGGAAGCATTGTAGCAGTAGATGTCTGTGACAGAAATAATGATTCAGTGTTGGGAGTGATTTTTGAGATTTGGGAAGAAGTAGTCAGTACTGCAGCAAACAGCAATGTGCATGTTAGAAACGACACGCACGACAGCTTTGTGGTAAAAGTGTTTATGTAGCCAGTGGAAGCCCTGGCATGTTCTGCAGACTTCAGGCCGTGTTAACACAGTTTTGTTTCTCACTGGAGAGTAAGTTTTAATCTCAGCCATTCTACAGTTAGTTGGAGAAAAGGAAGATCTTGTGTTCTGTCAGAAGCAAATTATTGGAAAGGAAATTTATTGGATTTGCTATGTATCTTTCAGTTTTAGCATATTCTTCAGTCAGAACACAGAGGTAAGAAACGTTTTTGTATGTCTGGTGGGTTGGCCTTGGCCAGTGGCCAAACACCCACTGGGCTCCTCTCCCATGCCCCATCCTCAACAGGTTTGGGGGAAATAAGATGAAAAAGCTTATGGGTCAACATAAAGACAGGGAGATCACTTACCAATTACCATCACAGGCAAAACAGACTTGACTCAGCAAAAATTAATTTATTGCCAGTTAAGAATGTTGGATGGTGAGAAACGGGCAAAAACTAAAAGAACTCTGAGTACCCCTTTTCCCAGGTTTGGCTTTGCTCCTTCATTACTGATTCTTCTATCTCCATGGGCGGTGTGGAGGGTAGGGAATAGGGGACTGAAATCAGCATGTAATGTTTACTTTAACCACTCCTTCCTCCTCCTCACACTTCTCCCCTGCTCTGGTGTGGGCACCTGGAGCGCCTCATTCCCGCCTTTATCTCAGGCCTTGGTGGAGGCCTTACAGGGTCGTTTCTCTCACTTTTTTCTTTTCAGCCATGCTGAGTTTTGCCCTTTCTTAAAAACCTCACAGAGGTGCTACTCACTTTGCTGACAGTCTCAGATGGGTTTTGCTGCAGGTCTGTTGTGGAGCTGGCTGGGACTGGTGTGGAGCAGGCCTATGCCTCTCCTCAGAGGTCACTGCAGTCCCTGCCAGTGCCAGCTACAGCTGCCAGGTATAGTATGACAAAATCAGCACTTTATTTCATATTGGACTGTGATCTGAAGTGACTGCACATCCCATCCTGTGGGAATCACCACCATTTTTAGAGCTTTTAACAACAGGGAGGGAACGGCAAAGGTGATGAAGAAGGTCAGCCTTGCTTATCCTGTGACCCAGCTGAGGGAAGAGACAAGTCAGATAATAGCGAGCAGTCCCTGGTAACTGAAAGCTAAAATTAGATCCATCTTTTCAAAAGTCTCTTGAATTGGTGCTAAAAGGCTTTTCAGGCATCTTGTGGGCACAAGTCAGCCTGCTTGGGAAATCAAACTTGTGCTTTACTAATGTTTAAGGACTGTTTTTCCAAAATTAATCTAATAGCACTTGTATAACATGCTGACTGATGTCATATTTTAAATGAATACCTATACTAGTGATATATTTTTTCCATATTCAGGATCTTGTATTTGCTAGATCTGTGTTCCTGGGGTTTTTTTGAGTTTAAATTGCTTGTCATTTTGTAACTGCTCTAGAGGATACAGCCTAATCTCTCCAGAGGCCAAGTCTTTTTATATGCTTGGGGCTTGTTGCCTATATTCTGTTATTATTTGTATCAGGAATGTAGAAACAGGTGAGATAGTTTTGTAATCAGATGGTGGCCATTCTCTGATTTTAATCATGTGTCCAGGGCTTAAGTAACATTTACATTTCCTTCAGGGCTTTTCAAGCCATTAACTTGAAGCTTGTATGGTATCATTCTTCTACCTGATTTATGCTACAACACTTGCCATTCCTGCTGGTGATGGTAGCTCTCTGCCTTGGAAGACCCTGGAGTGGGCAGGGGATAGTTGGTCTGAGGAGGTCAAAGGATCCTGCCATTCTTGTTGGAAGTAAGTTGACTTTGAAAGGGATCTTCCCGAAGATTTGCCTGTAGCTGCTAACAGGGTGATAAGTGAACATGACGACATGGTGCTAGTGTTATTGCATCTACTAGTGTGCCAGATGCTCTGTTGGCAATCCAAGATTTTGCTCCGCTGCTTTCTTCTCAGGAGAGAGCTTTATGTTAATGCTTTTGTTCTGGGACTCAAGTTAGAAAAGTCACTTGAATAGCCATCAGCTTAGCAGAGGGGTCTGTGTAAGCATTTTTATGCTTAACTTGACAGGCCAAAGTCTTGCCCCAAAGTATTGTCTCCCACTCTACAAAGAAACTGTCAGTCTTTCATTAATCATTCAGTGGTTCTTTAACTATATGGTAACCAACACCCACCAGGCCTGTGTTGTCCTGCTTGCTGCCAGTTCCCTTTTGCTCAACACTTCATGCAGCACTTGGTTTGAAACGCAATCTAGGGAGGTACTGCCTCCCCCAGAAGATATACTATTAATGGCCCAGATGTCTCCATAATGAAAAGGTTTTGTTGTGCCAACATGATGTTCTCTGTCCTTCCTCAAATGGATGCTCTCTGTGTTGATGCAGCTACCATTACCAGAAGTAGTAGTATGGAACCTGCAATCTTGTGGTCACTGGAACTTAAAATTCTGTAATTTTTCTTGGCATATGCCCTTAAAGGCTAGCACATACTGGGCTTTTTTTCAGAGTCAAGACTTGAGTTGTCATGGGGTTTTTTGTAGTACTTCAAATGGTTGATACACCCTTGTGACCTCTGGAACTGCAGTTTGGATTGTAATCCACAAATCAAATGTTAGTAAAGAGGAATGTGAAAGGGATGTGACTTGTGGAGGCATTTTTCAGATGGTTCGCTGATGACAGTGAACAGTGAAATGCTTGGAAGTTACTTACACAAAAGGGAAGCAGGGTTTAGTTGCCAGAATCTGACTACTTTAACTTGAGTTGACTGAATATAGGTATGCTTTCCCCTGAAGTCTTAGCCTAGAAGTTATGCAGCAGTTCCTGACACTGTAAATTTGAAGATTTCCAGACTCATTTAAGTGCTGTCAACCAAAGCTTGTGTTCAGTCTTAAGTATTTTTCATTTCTGTTAGGAGGGCCTGAAATCATCAGTCCTTGGAAAGGAAGCTGTATTATCCTGACAAGAGTTTAAAAGAAATATTTCTCCCAGATTCTGAATGTCCAAAATACAGTGCTCAAATTTGTTCTGCTGAATGTTACTTTACAGTGGTGAAGGTAAGTGACTGTAAAGTCAATGTTCATGTTGAATTAATTGTATAGATGATTCATATCTTTTTTTCTCTTTCCAATTTCTTGCCAGCTGTGTATTTTTATACTGCTGTGAATCTGACTTTGTATTTTGAGGCATTACTTGCGTAGTCATGGCCACCAGCTCTCATATTTCTTGGATATACTAAGCGCATTTTGATCTGAGGATCTTGACTCTCTAGATACTGACAAGATTATTTTTTTATATGCATATATACAAAAGATATATGATCCAGTTATCTTTAACAATGTGTGCAGTCTCAGAAGAGTAAACCCTTATGTTTATCGCTTAAAGAGCTCTTCAGAAAAAAAATTGCATGGAGGAAAGAACCTGCTAAGCCACCTTCTGCTTAAAAATGCTTACAAGTACCCTGTAGCCAGCTGCTATGTTCACTGATACTAAACTCCAGTGAGCAGTCTCCCACCAATGCCTAAATGCGATTTAATATTCTAGGTATCTAGTAGAGCTTTTTGGCTCTGTTTTTAACTGCAGTAGGTGGCTGCCAAGGTACGTGTGTGACATGAAGTAAAACCCCGAAGTGGTTTGATATTCCTGCAAATAGGACAATGCTGCAAATACCTGAAGTAGATGTCAAGAAAGGATTGCTGACTCAGTCTGCACATGAGTCTAGTTTAGGGACCAGGTGGGGTGGGCATAGTTCTCAAAGCCATGTTAATTTAATTAAAAGAGTAGAAGTGGTGACAACTTCAACTGTTTTGGAGTATTTAATTGTCATCCTCTGTTTACAGCTACCTGTAGTTCCCTGTCACCTAAGTAGCAGAGTAACTTGGGCAGACTGCCTTACTTGGCATTACAACTGCAGTCACCATGCAAACAATGGGACCCTCCTTAGAAGCAGCTGTGTTGATAGATTGCAAGTATGGTTTCAAGACTGGATTAAGCTGACTAAGAGCTGTGTTGACATCGAAAGAAGTGGCCTCCTCAGCCTGGCTGCATGTTCCTGTCTCCCCCTCTCTATGTGCTATTGAGCATGCCTCAGACTGGATCAGCTTGCTGATCTGGCTGAGAAGAACACCAGGAAAAAAAATCAGTTTGGCCTGGCTGTAAACAGTCTTTTGTGGCTTCAGGAGTCTGCAGGAGCTTCTGGCTGGGCTGGGTGGAGGACAACAGGGTTGTGTCTTTGTTAGAAGTAAGGTCTTTGAATTTTTTACATTTATTTGAAGCTAAACAAATCCTAAGATAGAGAATGATACAGTGTTGCTTATTGTCTGTGATAACTGCACATCCACACAACGTTTTAGGAAGTAAATCAATGTGCAATAAGTAGTCAACTTAGTATTGAGGATTAATTAGCTTGATGATTTAGTTTAGGCATTTTTAAGTGTTCCCCGTTTTATTTATTCATTTAATATACAAAATTCCAGCCCTTATCTGTCTTGGACTGCCAACAGCACCTGCCAAGTCTTGTCCTGCCTCTTTACCTGGTTCCCAAGGGTACTTTTGGGTAGGTATTTTTGAAATGTGCATCTTAAGCACATTCCAGAGGAGGTTCAGAGCAGGATGTAAAGTTCACTGCTGCTTGCTTTTAAGACAGTGTGGTGGTTTAACCCCAGTAGGTAACTGAGCCACTCTTGCTTATCCCCCTGCTCCCAAGGAGATGGGGAGGAGAATAAAAAAGAAAAATAAAATCTTGTGGGTTAAGATAAAGAAAATTTAATAGGACAACAAAAGAAGATAATAATTATAGTAAGAACAACAGTTTCCATTTAGGATCTTGTCAGATGTGGCTTTCCCAAAATCTAGCATCATGTTAGTAGGACAATGATGAGAATCAGGAATTCTTAATTTCTGAGTTTCTGAAGTCATTGGTGCATTGGCTACTTAAAGACCTCACAGAAATGAGCTAACTTTTGGTTACATTTTATGAAATTTGGTAATTGTATTCTAAGGTAGCACTAACTTTCCGTTCAAGTAGGGTTGGTAGAATTGACTGACTAGCTATATTAATTACTGAACGTAGGTTACATGTATACAAGAAAAACTTCTCTCTGACAAAAGCATATTACATCTTGGCTCTTAATACTAACCAGCTCAACTTTAATTTCACAACTTGCTGCCAACAGCTGCCTTACTGAGATATAGTACTCATAATAAATGAATTTTCATGAAAAAAGAAAAATGAAAACTTTGTTCCAGCTGGATTGAAAAGGCAGTTGGAGCATTTCTATCCTGCATGTAAAGCTGCCATCCACATAAACATTTCAAATTACTTTTTCATTTTTAATAATCAGGATCAGACCTTTTTTTGGTATTGAGGCAAATGAAAGATATTAGAAACATACAATTTCATTCAAAGTCCATTAGTTGTTGAATCCTGTCCAAGTTTAAGCATTTGAAATGTTTAGGGAGAAACTCACCTTTTCGTTTCAGGTTTTTGACAACATACTGGGATGAAAACCCTGCAATGATCAGACCATTCCAGTCCTGCTTGGTAGTGCTCAGAGGGACATTAGTTACATCATTTGCTCTTGGAGCTGTTGCTTGTGTATTGTTGAAAGCCCTGCAGCTGATGAGTGCTTGCCCAGGCTACCAGTGGGAGTCTCAGTTAAATTATCACACAGCCTCTTTGCACATGGAAGAGATTAATTCTCATAGCCACAAACAGAATGAATGCTTTGTACTTGGTACTGTAATGTAAGTTCATGCTGAAATACAGTGCCAGTAACCAACTCCTTCGCTAATAAATTCACGGTTCTAATAACCATGTGTTTTTACAACATCTGGGTCCCAAAGGATCAGAGAGACATCAACTTATCCAGCTTTGGGTGCCTTCCCTTTTTTTTCACTCCTTCCCCTTGTTCACCATGAACTTGAAAGAGCCCCGTCTATGAGATGAAACCTAACGGTTGTTGTATAGTCCACAGCAGGAGTGGACACTTTGCAAAACCACAGAGAAGAACATCTTAGCCAGTAGAAATGACAGGAAGTGTTGTGGGCAGACAGAACACAAACTGTGGAGCCTGCTTTGGCCAAGAGTCGATACCAACCTGCCTGAACCACTGTAAAGTTCTTTATTGACAATAAATGGCTTGAAAGTTAAAAATTCAACATCTTAAATTACATTGTGGCATACAACTTTGCTGCTGTATGGAAAAGTTCACTGAAGATATCACTGATCTTTCCAAAACCTAGTTGAGGTTGCAATTAATGTTAGTGGTTCCAGACAATGAAGTTGAGAAGTGTTGATATGAGTGTCTAAAGATGCTGGTATGCAGAAGGGGATAGCAGCAGAAGCATTTTGTCCTTTAGGAAGAGATGAATAATGCTCACAAGGAGTGTTACCACTCTATAGCTGAGCCATTGGTAATGTGATCATGTCCCCAGACCACTGTGAAGGCCCTTTGTCCTATTGCAAACATGTGCTAAGACATTGTGTAACTTCTCTGGTAAGTGGGCCTTGGGGGCTGTTAGGATTTATAATCCAAGAGTTTCCAGAGTTGTAGGATTGGTTGATGTTCCTTATCAGAAGACCAACTCAATACAAGAAAGTTTCTGAAAATTTGAGTCAACAGAACTATTTAGCAAGCATTACTAAAATTACTCTACAAAAAAGGTGGTTTATGGCTTAGACAGTATTTGAGGGCCATTCTATTACAGCAGCAAGTGGAGATTCCAGCCCCACTCTGTAGTAGGTGTAACTAAAGTGCTTCTTACCTCAGAGTATTTATTTCTTGTGACCAGAGAAAAATGTGTGGAAAACCAGCGTGGACACAAGATAAAAATTGCCATGACCAGGTCATTATTATGTTATGAAGCAAACCAAATATTTGGGTTTTGACTCTGAATTATACAGCGTTGGGAAAGCTCAAGCTCAATGATTCCTAATGGCAGAACATTTTAAACCTAGAAATGCTGCTTCTGACTCAAATAAAATCTTTTAAAAATAACCTGGGTCTGAGTAGCTGCAAGTTTCATTGTTTTAAATGTTTTCCAATCCCTAGTTAGAGCAGTGCAATGCAATAGAGTTATTTGTTGTATGCAGGCCTGTGGGTCTATCATAACTGCCCATTGTTCAGGGAAAAATGAATTGATACTAGCAATTGGAGAAAATCCTTTTCTGGTGATAATGTACTTGAGCAGCATAAACAAAATAAGAATTACACCAGAAATTGAAGATTCTTATTTTGTTTGTGCTGCTTAAGTATATTATCACCTTAAGCAGTGCTTTGTTTGTTTGTTTACTGCTGCCTGGGGTCTATAAAGTAGAGATTGCAGCCAGTACTTGAAGCAGCATAACATATTTGTGTGTTCAAGAGCATGTTTCTTGTGGTTATTTGTTTGGGTTTTTTTTTTGGGGGGAAGTAAAGATTCAAATGTGTGTGGCGCAAAAGCATCATTACTTGTGTCTGTCTTGGTGGGAATGGCAGAATTACATACATGTCTGCATGTTGGAAAATGATTGAATATCTAAAATTGTCCCTGACTTAATATTTTCACCTGCATCCAACATACAGTAGAAACCTTTTTTGACATTTGATCTATACTGTTCATAGGTCTCTTATGTACACAGAGGGATGTACTGCTTTGTAATCAAGCTACTGAAGAAAAATGTTGTCCTCTTATTCACTAGGGATGACTGTAATAAATTAAAATGGTTACCCATTAGCCTTCCCTACTTAGTTGAACCACTTAAAATTGCTTTGGACTTTGCCCTTGTCTGACCTCCTCACCTTTGCTCAAACATTTCCGCTTCTGGGAGCGCAGAACTTGGTCCTGGAGCCTTACTTCTGTGACTGAAGTTACAGTTCATTTCAGGCTGGAAGCAGAATACTGAGGAGGAGCACGTTTGGAGTTAGAAGAAATGTTCAGTAGCTTTAAAAGCCTAAGGCGTGGCCTAACTAACTTGCAAGTGATCTGTGATGTAATAGATTGCTTTTAGGGTTAAAGAGCTGATTGTACCTTGATTGCATGCATATTTTCTGGTAAGACTCTGCATGCAGATGAAAATGGGTTGTTTTGAGGGGGGGTTTGTGGGCCTTTTTTTTTTTTTTGGTATTTTGTTATTATTACTCCCATGAGGTTTCTGTGGCAATAATAGCTTTACCAGCTTGTGGTCAGAAGTGTGGA
Source organism: Hypotaenidia okinawae (assembly GCA_027925045.1). Classification (NCBI taxonomy): domain Eukaryota; kingdom Metazoa; phylum Chordata; class Aves; order Gruiformes; family Rallidae; genus Hypotaenidia; species Hypotaenidia okinawae. The sequence goes on from BSDF01000016.1 coordinate 6,854,502, forward strand.
GTTGAAACAACCAACGCTCTGAGGCTTTTCTGAACACAGAAGCACATTTAAACAAGTATATGTAAAGTTCTCTCTGTCTCCTGCCTATTAACGCCACCCAAAATTACACTGGTTTACAAAACACACTGCAGTTTTAAAACTGATGTTCTCTCAAATGTGCAGCTCTTGTTTTGTAACTAATAGTGCCCTACAGTTAAATGCATACACGCTGACAGTTGTGCTACAAGGAAAAAAAGTCATGGCAGTTACTAGACTGTATATATGCAGTTCCATTCTGGACTGTCATTTTTAGTTACTATATGAATGGAATGGCTGGGTTTCTTACTGAGTGCCCACATCTTGTGTCCTCATATCTGTTAACCTTACTTTATAATCAGGTTTCGTACTTCTCAGTGGCTTGGAATAATAACTTGGAGGTGATTTAAGATAGTCTTAGATGTTGTAATCTGGAGAGCCTTGAAAACATCATGTTTGTAACAGTGCAGGGAAATACATGGCATTGTTGAGTGAGATTCTTAGAAATACTTATTTGGTGAAATAAATGGGCGTGAGAGATGGGTAGAGGAATAGTGATAGGATTTAGAAGGCCTTTTAAAAATATAAAACTCTATTTTTCTTTTTTTTTTTTTTTTAAAGGAAGTCTGACCAGATTGATGATTTTTTTTTTCTTCTTTTTTCCTGTGCCAGGATTTCATGCAGAACAGGCCCAGAATGATCCCATGTTTGGGGTGTAGCAGGTTGTTCAAACATCTGTCTTCTGAGGCACTGCTAATGGAATACCCCCTGGTTTAACATCAGGGCATGCATAGCTTGATAGACAGTATACTTAGTAATGCTAACAAATTACTGGGTCATTTTATAGACAATGAGACAATAGAGCTCCAACTATGTCCCAGCACACCCATCTTAGAGGCAAGTAAATGCACTAGGGAAAGAGCTAACCACAGCCTTGGGAAACACAGCTTACTAGTGGGAAGATAGCAACTGAAAGAGAAGCTCAGGTGGCATTTAGCAAAGGTATCTTGCAGTAACCTATATCTAATGCCAGTCCATATGATTAAGGAAAAATTCCAAAACTGACCTACAAATCTCTGCTATTCCAATTTTGAAATATTTTTGTTAAGCAAGGGCTAACTTGTCAGAAAAAGCAACCATAGCATTCTTGGCTGTTCATAGTGAAGATCTCACATCTTAAATATTTCAGCTATCTGTGATTATTCCACATAGGTAAAAATAACTGATAGTCTGCATAAATTTGACTAAACACAAGGAAACCACAAGCTGACTACAGATGTTGCTTGAAGAAGAAAAACATATAGGATATGCAATTGATCAAATAACTGAGGGATGTTTTGTGTCACTAGTGGTTTCTGGTCAAGAGAATGCTGGGACCAGGGTAACTTATGGGGGGCATTATCATGGGTTTCAGGTGCATCACACGGCATAGGGAATATCTGCCCAAGCAACATGAAAAAGTACTGAAGTTTCTGAAACTATTTTTGGAGTCTCTCTACTCATGTGTCTTGGGCTTTTGGGGTGCCAAGGGCAATATTGTGAGCAGTTGAGGAAAGGAAACGTTCCCTAGTTTTGCAATTGCTGATGTGCACTTGCATCCTGGGAGGAGAGCAGACCAAGCAGAGTGTTTGCCCAGTGAGGCTTGTCTCTGTTCCAAAGCAAACACTGGGCTTTTTGCATATGAAAGAATGCGAGAATTCATAATCTGGCCCTCTGTATTATTTGTGCGTATATATAACGTGCAGTTCATTAAAGACTTTGCTGCAGTTCTCTGCCTCTGTGCTGTCTGGGAGCAATGCAGAGATGAGAATGGTATTAGCAATTGCAAGAGGCTTCAAACAAAACCACCAGCTTGAAAGAGCTTATAGTTGGTGAGACAGTGATCTTTGGCATTTCATAAATCATCAGCAGTACTAACATGCTGTTTGGAGATTTGTATCATTAGCAAATTAATCATGTTCAGGAACACTCCCGTAGCAATGTTGGACAAGATGCTGTGCAAATGCCTTTCTGCCAAATAAACTGCAGAGGGGCCTGAGGGATGGGAGGTGGAGAGGAGAAGCCAGGCTCAGCTTTCATATTACCTCAGTGTTGTCCTTGATAGCAGTCTTTAGAAATATTTAACCAAAATGACAGTGAAAAGCTTCTTAGCAGTTTGACTTATGCTTTTGGAAGAATACGAGGAAGGAGTGATTTCTGGTTCTGACATCTTTAGTTTTTGTCCTCACAGGAAGTATCCACAATTTTCTCAGTTACTTTCCAAGTCTCTATAATCTCTGCCATCCTCCAGCCCTGCAGTACAAACGGTCATCAGGCTGCTCTAATGTAAGGAAGAGGAGAGATGGTAGGAGGTGAAGTATTTTTATAGCCCACGGGAAAACCCAATTTTGGAGTGAGAACTAAACCTGAAGTCCTGCCCATCTGAGTACTCCTGTCAAAAAACATACAACTTTTCTTGGTGTGAACCCACAGTTTTGGTGTAACTGAGGGGAATTCTACTGCTTAGTTATTCATAGATTTAGGAGGTAACTTTTTCCTTTGAATTCACCAAGCTTCAATTTTGAATTCTAAACCAAATTAGCAGTATTTCCCATGCATTATGCTCTTGAATTCATAATTAGATTTAATTTTCTATATAGCTAAGGATAAGGTTTATACCACTGCTTCTCTGATGTTTTATCATCTTCTCCTTAAAAAATAAGCATATACAAAAATCCCCCCAAAAGTGTTAGACTATTAAATCATAGGAATTTTCAGTTGCTAGGTGTTGCCTGGAAATTCAGTGCTATAGGAGTGCAAAAGACCAACAGAACCATTCTGTAATTTGATAAACTGATTTGTATGTAGCCTTTATTTGGCTGTTGTATTAACCAAATACAACCACTGTTGTATTAACCAAAATTGAATGTTTACACTAAGAATCAATGCAACTAACTTCAGCAACCTCCAGGTTAGGAGAGTGTATTTCAGGAGTTGCCATAGATAACATTAGTCCAGAGTCCACCACTACTCATTTTGTGTTCTGGTATAAGTCAGATAACTGCAATTAATGACTAAACCCACAGTATAAATTTGCTGTATTTCAAGACAGCTCTTAGTTTAGTTCCCTCGATTCTTTTGATGTGCTGGTGGATGCTAGCAAGTTCCAAATATAACTGCTTTTTAATGCTTTGTACAGCACTGGACACATTTTATAGAGCTGAGTTGGAGATATGCTCTATTGTGCTTAATAAACTATTCTTTAAAATATCCATGATTCAGCTGCTCATATGGAAAATATATGCTTAGCTTTGAGAAAAATCTTAACTCTTAGCTCTCAGTATCAGGCTATCACTTTTAAAACCTGCATTTTTGTTTAAGGTGACTGTATGTGCTTTTCAGAGTATTTCTCCTGCATATTTACCAGTGAAGTGGTATGTGGCAGGACATGGAAAATGTTGCCTTTTTCAATTAGATGGTGGTAACCTTTTCCCCACCAAGGCAGAAACCTGAATTCTTGTGAATGGCCCAATGAGAGAGGAATAGACAGTGTCATTTTAGCAGAAACTTATTTTCTTTGTTTACAAATTGTAATGAAAGTTTTTTAGGTCTTTTTTTCTCCAGTGCAGCAAAAGGAAGAGATTGTGTTTTTCAGTAGTACTTCATAACATTTCAAAAGTCTTTCCTCAGACCTATGTCCCAGAAACTTTTTATACTTTGTCACACATTCTTCTGGTTCTGTGTGGTTTTTCACTGATTTTTTTTTTTTTCTTCCCCTCAGCTTCCACTATTCTGACACAAATCACATATACACTAAGGAAGTAGTTCCTATGCTGGTTTTAAAGGGGGAAGTTCTGGTACAGGCTGTCTGTCCTCTCTTTTGAAACCCTGTGGTTTGGGATTGTTGCTGTACCCATTTACTGTGCAATATCTATTGAAAAAAATGCACCCTCCTAATTTCCAGGCAATATGATAGAAGATGCAGGATTTAAAGATATTAATGACCCCCAGTTTGTAAGATGAAGCTAAGCTAAGCAAAACTAGTTCTCCTAATTTTGGCATTTCAATTCCATGCTTAAATTTGCAGCTGAACTGAATGAATTCAGTTGCTGGGCTCCTAAAGAATCAAAATCCCACAAGCAGGCACACAGGCAGCCTTTGTGATGACAGCATGTAAAACCAGCAGCTGTCCAGGGGTTAGCAGATTGGTTATGCTTAATATGAACCATGGCGGGACATGTGCTAACAGAAGATGTACAATATACCTAGCACCTATTGCTCAAGGATAGAAACAGACCAACTGGGGCAGAATGACTGGGATAGAAGAGTTATGCAGCCAAATGTGAATTAAAGGGAGAATTCTGTCGTGCAAAAGTTGAGTGTAGGAAGGGAGATGTTTTGTGGTCTTGGAGAAAATAGGAATGTGGGGCTTAGGCTTCTGCTTTGCATTGACAACTGTAGGCAGTGTCTGCTTTCTATATTGAAAGAAGAGCATAAAAAGGTTGTGAAGTAGTAAGGAGAACTCAGAAATATGCCAGTTTCGTGGCATGTTTATAGGGTGTAGTGTTGCTTTTTTGTCTCTGCTGTTTGTATGGTTTTCTCCCACATGCCCTTGTGCTGGCTTACCTGAGTGGAGCACATTACCTTCACAGTTTTGAGTTCAGCATGCTCAGAAGTGGAAAAAAGCAGTAATCTCTATTTTACAGAGAAGGTAAATAGAGGCAAGCAGATTAAATGAGTTGGCTTTGTAAAATACTGGTAACAAGAAACCTGTGACTGACACACAACTGAATCCACGTCTCCCTAATGAGAGCCCTAGCTGCTGGACTATGGCATCAAATTTGCCATTTCTGACAATCCCACATGAGAAAAAGGGATTTTTCCTAATTGTATTTTTACTTGGTTTACTATTTTAAGTTGCCTCTCTAATTAGTAGCTTAGGGAAATGCATGTAGTACTGTAATTTGTCTGAGCCAGACAACCAGATATTAGGCAGACTCTTTTTTTTTTCTTTTCTTCACTAGATTTACCAGGATTACTTTTCTGGGAAGAGGGAAAAGAGGTGACCTGCTGTATTTCCTTTGGAAGCCAAGCACTGCATGCAGATATTTTGCACAAGTTGTTTTTGTTTGGTTGTTTTGTTTGGTTTTTTTTTTTTTCCTTTGGTAGCTCATTGCTGCAAATAATGGGGGTCAGCAAGAGAATCTTTGCATGCTACTTATGAGTGAATTAGTCATATTTGTGCCATCCTATAGTAGCTGGAGGGAAGAAATTATTTTGCTGCTTTTGTCTGTTGTAGAAATTATTCCATAAAAGTGTCAGAGATAAACTGTGCTGAAGGCAATAAGCTAAAGTTAATCCAATCTCAGGAAATGCATCAGTTGTTGAACCAGGCTGTTGGCTACTCTTCTGGGCTGTGAAAGAGTGAGTACCTTTGAAGTCCCATGTATGTGAGAGAAATTTGCCTTTGAGCTAGGGATATTGCAGATCAAATCTGAGTTTTAAGTCTTAGGCGGTCCCCTTCTTAATGGCACATGTAAGCTTGTTCTCAAATATCCAAGAAACTAAAGCTGACTCTTACTTGCAGCTGGACTTCCTCATCTGTACAGTTGATGAAACTCTCTTCATAGAGTATTTGAACAAACTGTAGGTAGCTGCCATTTTCTCTACCTGCAAGAAATTTTCTTGAGCTGCCTTGCAGTCCTGTAAATGAAGGAGCCATATCTGTTGCTGCTATGAATCCCAGCACTTGTGTTTGCAGCAGTCCCCTGATGTGGCATTGTGCTCCAGCAGTGGCTGTTGACAGGTGGCCTCAGAGGTGATGAGAGTAGATTCTTGAGAGTTGGGCTGCTGATCCCAAGGATGAGTGGTATATATAACATGATAGGAGGAAACTGCTCTTTAGTGAAACAAAGTGGGCTTTAAGATGCTAGGTTTTGCCATGGAAGTTGTAAACATCTTCCAGTAAAACATCTCATTGTAGTCATTTAAAGTTGTCCTCAGTTTTCAGATCTGATGGTTTTGAAGCTGTCAGAGAAAAAGTGAGGTCATAGTAACCAGATCTTATTTTTTTCAGCTTGATTTTTGGGGGTCAGGTCTTCACCTGCAAACCAATTCTTGCTTTCTATCTGTACCTAAGTTAGTTGCAACAGGAAGCTGTAACTTCTATATACCTCCACGCACAAATGCCAGAAGTACTGGAAAGATAAATTTGTTGAAGATGTGTGTTCTTCTATGGATCAAGTATTTTTCTTTGAATAATCTTCTGGAACTTGCAGTTTTGCAGAGAGATTCTCCTGGCTGATATGTAGCTGGCTGGTGGGTTTTGTAAGCTCAGTTTGGTATGATAGACGTATGAAAAGCACTGTTCTGTTACACTTGCTCCCTGCTACTGCCTTTAATTTTGACATGCTGTTGTATGTAGAAGTCTAGTTTTCATATGTAAGTAGGTGCTAGATTAAGTGGTTAGCTAATCTGCTGCTTTATTCCAGTGACAAAACTGTGGTCTCTTTCAGCACTTTTCCATTTACTTCACTGTATGCTATTTACAGCAGCAATGGCAAATGTTTTCAGTGTGTCTGCCAAATTTATTTTAAAGATCAGGGAGTTTGGTGCCAACCCTAATCTCTCCTGGTGCCAAACTTGGCTTCAGCAGCAGTAGCTCTACATTGTTAGACTTGTGCAACAGTTGCATTACATCATGGTGAAAGGAGGAAAAGGGATTTTAAAAATTCCAGTTACTCAAATGCAATAGTCACAGTGGGGGAAAACAAAATGGAAAACAAAACTCCTGCAGCTCAAATGTGAGTGTCCCTCTTTATTTTTGTAAGTCACTTGAGGCCTGTTTAATATCATAAAGTTGCACTTTCGGGAAGTGTTTATCAGATCAGGCTTTGTAAAGGAAATCAAGGGCATTTGTGTGAATGGCATTGGGTTGGTGCATTTGTCATTTGGCATTTTCACTTCCCTGTGGCCCTGTGGTATTTCAGTGACTGGATGGCCAGGTCTCTGTAAATGTGCTCCATAACTCTTCCTTGTTTGATAGTATCCTCTGCTTATCCCTTAAAAATCCCTTTCTTCATCTTGAAAATAAACCTGATGCTAACAGATTTGGGAACTTGGGCCCAACTTAGCTTTCATCTAGGCTTAAATAAAAAACATCAGCCTATTGTCACACCAAAACTTTTGAGTAGTCAGACCTCAGCCCACCTGAATCCAGAGAGTGAATCAAACCATCCCATTTCTTATTTCTTTGTTGTTATTTTAGCCTGGCTTTCAAATACCCACAAAAACAAAATATTAAAGGAATAGGTATCAAGAAAAACACCATGTGAACTTTTCCTCTGAGCAAAATCCTTCCCCTCTTGGCTGTTTACAAACTATTAATTGGCACAATGATGTGACAAAGTGCAGTTATTGTTAAAGCATTGTTTTTGATGAAATATATTTTTTGTATTGTAACACCCCCAACATATGTGGCAATTAGATCACGTTACTTTCCTCACTACTGTTGTACTGTAGCTGTTTAAAAGTTTGCTCTGCTTAAATTTTATCTATGAACTGCCATCACCAGGCTGTCTTCTGATGCAGAAAATCCCTTTGGAACCTTCCAGTTACGGATACAGAAACAAAATTACTATGTGTTATTCCTACTGATGAAGTAACCAACTTTTGCTACAGAACTAATATTTACCAGCATAGTAACTCCTACACATTTCACACGGATTATTGAAGACCTTAACCTAAACAGTAACTTTTCCTCATGTTTTTAAAAGCTCACTGCTGTAAAAATGCATATCTGGTATGCACATATAGTTGCCAGTAATGACAGCACAAATGTTTCTGCATTTGTATCGGCAGATGAAAACTTAACCAGTAACAGGAATTACTGGTGTGCAGAACTGCTGGCTCTCAAGTTAAATAAACCTTTATCAGACCTATAATAAGGAATGGGCAAAGGAGGGGTGCTACGTATGGCCAATGAGTTAGTGCCAGAGCTGAGAATAAAAACCTTTGACTTCCCAGCTATAACATCTAGAAAATACTTCTTTCTTCAGAAAAATTTGAGATCAATAATGATTATTAACAATGGCATTTTATTTTTATTTTATTACAAGTCAAAAGGGGGGAAGATGTTTTTAATTATATCAGTGAATAAGAGGAGGGAAGGATAACTTCTTGAAGTTTAGCTGAGCGATAAACTCTCTTCCAAGACCGCCCTCTGTTCTTTTTCAAACAAAGCAAAAGGATTGTGACTAAGAGAACATTAGAAGTTTATAAACTTGATTTAATTAACCACAATATTTACTAAAGCCAGATTGGTAACCTGACTTACTTCAAATCAAAATAGGGAAAGTATATCAGAGTACAGTTGGATTTCATAATTCAGGAGCAAATCAGCTGCACAGCTTCAGGGTTAAGCGGTAGTGAACAAGCACCTGCATTCGTAGTGCTGTAGCAATTGCATTAGTGCTTGTACAAGCTTTGCCTGCAGCATTTATGAAGAAGAGTGTGTTAAGCAGGATCAAAAGGAGGAAAGCAGCTCTTTTTATGTTATTAGGCTTATATAGTTTGACTCAACGTGTTTGAAGATGATCCAGCCAGAAATTCAGTTCTGATCACAGAATGGTCTAAGCTTTGTGAATCTGGTCTTTCCATAAACCTTAGCACTAGTTTTATTCAGAAGTCTCGTAGCCTTTTCACTATTGTTCCTGTTTTATTGATAAGGAGGGCAAGGCAGGAGGGTTCTGTAGTGAGAACACAGAAGTCAGCCTCTTGACTTTGGACAGAAGGAGTCCTTCCCACCCGCACAGTGTTAAGCTTCGGGGCAAATCCATTGCCTTGGCAGGCAAACTGCCCTCAGACCAACTGGTAGGGTTGGTTTGTATCCCACTGCTGTTACAGACACATTCAATCAGTAGTTGCCTGGGAACCACAAGTTCTGATTTAGTGATGCTTTAATTAAGGCCACAGCTAGGAAGATCCAAAATTAAAAAGACATTCCCCCTGCCCTGCAAACCCTAACCCAAAAATCTATCAGGTGATGAGAAGCAATTAGGGAAGCCAACTTTGGGGAGCGGTTAGAGTTTTTATTATCCCTCTTGTGTAGTTCTGGACTACCACAGAGATTACTTTTAAAAGTTTTTGGTTGTTTGGTTTTTTTTTTTTTTTTAAATATGAGGAGCTGAGGGATGTTTGGGAGGCTGCTTAAATTCCAAACTATGAGGTCAAGCTAAAGCAGTGCAGGGGTCTCAGACACATTGTTAAATTATATCATACTTTGAGTTTTTTTAAGAAAGTGGCTTCAGTTTTAGAGAGACCATAAACTTTGTTGCATTTCCTTCTGGTATTTAGGGCATCAGTTGCATTTAGGAAAATGAGGACAAACACAAACCACTTGTGTTTTCCCTCCTCAAGATTCTTCGTAAGTGGATGAAACAATATTCTAAAGATATAAAACGTGAGGCATTTCTTGCTTCTGACTCCTTGAGAATGTACCTTGGTTTATTCCTGCAGGCAGGTAAGATAGTCTTCCTTTCCCTCACTGGGACTAGAGGGAGAAGAGAATCCTAGTCAAAGAAAGATGCTTTCAGCTTTCCACATGTACAACAGACCTTCTTCTTTGCTGTCTACTCTGGTCAGAGAAAGTCTGACTTGGGGGATTTGATGAAGGAGAGGGTACGTCATTCTCACTCCAGCCTCACTTGTGCTATTATGCTAGACTTTTCCCTCACATCCAAGGTCCTTTTACTAACTTACATTTCATAGTTCTTTTCCCATAGCTCTTTTTGAATTATTATTCCCTGAATGCTACTCCTTTACAGGCTGAGAATGGAGGTGCTGACACAGGCCTGTTGTAAAGGGGCAGCTTTACCTTTCTCACTGGGTTGTTGGAGTCATTGCAGGACTCTGACAGGTTTAAGGAGTAAATCAAAAGGGTGAAGAAATTCTCATAGTCTGGGAATGGGGAGCTTTTGGACCAAAAATGAGTGAGAGAACATGCCCTAAAGGACAGCTCTCGTGCCTCACCTCCTTCATGGCTGTCTCATGTTCAGGATGGTCATTATTCATCGTCAAGGTTATTGATACTGCAATGGTGTAACAAATGTCACCTGAAGATTTTAGAGCACTTTCCATCCACTAAAAAGAGCTTAATTGGCAGTTTATACTGTATTTCCCAGTTTTACAGAGGCCTTAATGTACTTCTGAGAAACTTGCCGAGTCTGTTAGTGACAGAGTTTGAGAGCAAAAGTAGAGCTGCAATTTTTGGTTGTTAATGTGTTCAAGACATCCAAGGCCATTTTTCTAAAATCTCCAGCTATGGATGCTGTGGTAGTAACAGTGCTGAGTGTGGCCATAAGAGAGGGAAAAAAAGGGCTTTCCATATTGAAAGAACTCACCAGGAGCTGTTTTGTGTTACTTCAAGACAAACTGCAGCCCTAGGGAATTCTTTTTGTTTGTTTGTTTGCTTGTTTGTTTTTTGGTTTTGTTTTGGGTTTTTTTTGTTATTGCTGTTTATTTATACCTTGAGGTCCCACTGAGAGTAGAACATCCTTTCCCTTCACACATACTGAAAATGAGCACTTGTCCTGCAGTCTCTTTAGTGAAGGTGTGGGAAGGTCAGAAAGCACAGCAGTGCCACAAAGGACTTGCCTAGGGATCAGCTGAGTCATGGGGCAGGTTGGGGAGAAAGCTCCAAGTTTTGAGTCTTAGACCAGGGCTTGATCTGCTGTTTCTCTGCAGCAGAATGAATTTGTTCTCACTGTGTTCTCTGAGAGAACTGCCCCCATGTGAGCCACACACAGTTACCTATAGATTTTATTAAAAGCATTACCTTTCAACAATTGTGGGCAAATACATTCTGGTACATTCATTTTTCTGTGGAAATTTCATAAATGATGCATCACTACCCTTTGAATCAAGAGTTCTTCCTTAGAATCTGGCTGGTATAAATGTTTATGGGTAACCATGCACATTTAGATCCACAGTAACGTCAAGCCATCCATCAGCAAAGAAAGACAGCTTCCGGCACTTCTCTCCCCAAAGTAAAGCTGTCCAGCACTAAACTTCCTGGAAAATGTTTCCCTTTGGCACTCATTCCTGCTAATGGCCAACTTGCACTGCGTGAAACTTTCTGCATTTCTTCTGGTGTTAAGAAACTGTTGAGCTCCACTCTTCCTTCCAGGGACTGCTGAGTAGCAGAAGGAAGGATGAAGTTGCTGCTAATGTTCAGCTCAAACTAAAGCACAGTGAAAGGCTTCTGAGAGGGACACATGGCTCAAAACCGGTCGTGTTTGTGGTAAGAGAAGGAATGTTGCCCTGTAACTCACAGATGCATTGAGCTAGCAGTTGTAGCTGCCACAGCAGCAACCTGCTGCTTCAGGCCTGTCTGATGATGGCTTTTGTGTGCTGTTTTGCACAGCGCTTTCCCTCCTGTGCCCTTTGCAACTTGTGATGACTTCTTTGTCTTGTCCTGTTGCATTGAATATAGCTTAACACAAATTAGTACCTGAAAATAGGTGTTCTCATGCCGTGCTGCAACTTGACCACTGGAGTATGTGTGGGTTTAACTAAGTCTCCGTGGTGGGAAAGAAAAGCTGTTTTTCCACTTGTGATTTCTCACTACTCTTTGAAGCAGATGTTCTTCTGTGATGTTTAGTGCTTTATTGTCTCTACTTCATCTTGCTCTGGTAGAGCTCTGGTAGCTTTGCTTTTGCTTGTGTAGTTGCTTTATGTTACAATGTGGAAAAATAATTGAGAGAAGATAGAAGTACTAGCCTCAGTCCCATGGTGGTAAAGGTGGAGGTGGACCGCTAGTAGGGACATGGAAGAGCATGCCAAGAGAAGGATTGCGGGCAACAGAAAGAATCTTTCATGTCTTTGAGTAGGCAACCTCATGACTAGAAAAGTTTGATATTTTAGGGAAAAAACATTAATTTCAGCATTTTTCACACTTGCTGAGCAGCATTGGTGAGAACATTCTCATGTATTTTTACAGGTTAACAGAAATCACTAATCTGGTTGCAGTCTATTCATGTTTCCCTCTTACTTTGCTTCTCCATGTGAATTAGCATGCTAAAGGCCCTGCAAAATACATATATATCCCAGTGAAATATGTTAGAACATCAAGGTTTCTCCTCATTCCATGTCAGAATTGTGCTGCCTTCAGCAAGTTGAATCTATAGTTTTTCTGCAGTTGCATGTAGAGTGCCTGCAGTAGCAGTTGCCAGAGTAACTGCTTTCAGCTGCCCTTGCATGGGGTGTGTGGGGAGCACACTGCTGCCTGCGCCCATCTTTTCCGTATTCCCATCCCACAAACCCTACAACTGCTGATTCTGAGTACTGCAGAGTTTCTGGAAGGAGTTATTTTACTTGTTTTCTTCCCTGTGGAGGTTATTGTTGTCCAAGAATTGTAGGTGAACTTAGTTTCTCAGAGCTCCTTTTCCTGTAAATTTCAAAACTAGATGAAACTAGTGACTTGACATAGAAGTAACATATTTTTGTGATTTTTAAATGTTTTGGGGGGTTTTTTTAATTTTAAGTGTGTTTTTAGCACTGGTAATTCTGAAGAGAAAGGATAGAAAGTGTAGCTCTTCAGAGTGAGAAGAGATGCCTAAGTAATGCAAAGTAAGTCTCATGAGCTGGACCCAGCTGTACCTGATCTGGGAATTCCCATCGTTGGAGGCAGTTGTTCTGCATTACAGACCATGATATTCTGAGGCTAGAGCTGCCAGATGCTCTTGGGGGATCTGAAGAGGTGTAATGGAATCAAAAAGCTTGTGAATGTCAAAGAGAAGCATAGAAAGTGAAAGATTATATTTGTACCTTTGTGTGTATACGTGTATATGTATGTATACACATACAATTTCATTTGTCAAATGACTGTAGGCTGTAAGCTTGTAGTATTTCTTTACAATGTCATCTGTTTTGTGGGGTAACTCACTGTCCACAGTAGAACAACTGAGTAATTTTATTCTTTGATAAATAATAAGATTATTTGCAAGTGTTTCTCCATGTAGAAAACAGTTTCAATAGACAGGAAAAAAAGGCATTCTGAAAAACTCAACTTTCTCATTTTGACTGATTTTGAAATACTAGTGTTTAAATTAACTTTAAATACCCAGTGACTCAAAGCAAATATATAATGTGTTTCCTGGTTTGGCTGCCAGATTGAAAGGCTGTGGCACGAACCCCATCATTAGCTCTCTTCGAATTTTCAAGCTGCCTTTCAGAGCAGCCTTCACAGCAAACAGCGAAGGTGGCTCGGCTTGTTTGTGTTTATGTGCGCTGAATCCCCTTTAACTTGGACTGCTCAACCAGAAAATGCCGATGCTTCCCCTGGTCTATCTTCCTTCAATCTCTTCCCGAGTTAATTGCAGGAAGCACAGGGAGGATCACAGCCCACCCCAGCCCCACTCTTTCTTCTCAGTATCTCTCTCTCTGCAGGGTGGGAGTCTGGGAAAGAGCACCTGGAAAAGGGAGTAGATGCAGGGAGAGGAAGAGCAGTTATTTATATGAAGACAGCCTGCTTTTTTTTTTCTTTTTCTTTTTTTTTCTTTTTTTAAATCAACAGAGGTGAGACAAGAGAAACAATGTGTTTAAAAAAAAAAATCATAGAAAAGCAGTCTAGAATAGCAGGTGATGAAACCTGGTGAAGCAAGCCAGTGCTTCTGGAAATTCATGACTTCCAGGGAAACAAGTATTGCAATTATTTTTGCCAATCCTAAGCACTGAAAAGTCTCAAGTCAGGCTTTCCTCAAAAAAAAAAAAAAAATCCAGAACACCAAAAAGGTAAATTTTGCTTAAAAAATTCTTGAGATTTGATATTTCATCTGTTTTCTACTGTCTGGTCTATGGGTTAGAGCAAGACAGAAAACTCCCAGTGAAAGTAAAATTTCAGTCATAAAGACTGTCTCATTTAAAACAAAACAAAGCATGTGGGGAAGGATTTTAGAGCTGTTGGAATACTTTGGGTATTTTTAAACAATAGTGGTTTCAGAAGTGTGACAGAAATGGTCTGTTTTGTTATTTTCTCACTTACTTTTCTTAGAATTATTTAAATTAGCACATTTAAAAAAGAAAAAGGAATTTGAAAATCTTAATGTAAACACAAAACAATTTTTTTCTTATGTGAAGTGAATCATTTTAGATGTACATGGAATTAATAGGGAATAAGAAAGGCTGTTTTTCTTTGTGAAAATTTTTCCATTTGTCTACTGAATTAACAAGCCTGTTTGTGATCCAGCTCTTACTTGGGTGCTTGAGCTTTTATTTCAAGTCTTGGGGGTTTTTTGGGGGTTGTGTTTTGGTGGGGTTTTTTGGTTGTGGGTTTTGGTTTTGTTTGGGTTTTTTTTTATTTAAACTGAAGCATGACATCTGTATCTTACTTTGTTAGAGCTCTTTTTTTTTTTTTTAACCTAACATTTTGACCAACCAGTCCAGTGGTGACTAAACATAAGATGAGTGTTTTGGAAGGCTAACAGTAACAGTGGTAGACAATATGTACACAAGGGAAGTGCCATGAAGAACAACTTGAGACCGCTGTCCTCTGGCCAGAGAAGGCTTGGGTGTCTGTGTAAGCTCCACGTGCAGCCTCTGCCCAGCTTTCTCTGAGCCACACCAGGGCACTGCTCAGATGGAGCTTTCTCCCCAGCTTCTTTCAGAAAGCGAGTGACATCCTTCTTCAGTTGAAATGAAGATTTTTCTTGCTGTGGTCATGAGTTAGGCAATACACCTCCCAGCTCCTTTTTGGTCTCATTTATTTATTCCTCATCTCTCATACTTGACTCAATCTGATCAGCAGTTGTCAGGAGTTAGCTGTGTACCTGTCATTTGGAGCAGCCTCACTACCACCTCATTTAAGTTCTGATTTCAGTCTGATGTGCTTTGTCCCTTGCCTATCTATCACATAACTTTTTTTCTTGTTTCTCATTGTTTAATCTTTAGCCTGAGATGTTCTGTGCTGGAGAATAATGCAACTACGTACCCCCACCCCCAGATGCCATGCTCCAAGCTGTACTACTATGAGCTGTCTTACTTTCTGTGTCTGGAATGGGCTGGGCAATGATAAATCCAGACAAGTACTACTGCTTTTATTGTCCCATTACGTCAGCGACAGGCAGCTTTCAGGAATATAAACAGCCTGAAGCATGCTGCCCTGTAGGTCACCTTGAAAGGATATCTTGTCATCACGGCTGTACTGTCAGTCTTATACATGAGCATTTGTGCCAGCTCAGGTTTAACTTTATGCCTGTTCAGGCCTTTCCTGCATACATCTATCTGGTGTCCTTGTGGATGAGCTAAGTTTCATTATAAAGGAGAAAATAGCATCGTGGATTTCACCTGCTGAAGCATTTTTGAGTTCTTGAAATGGAAGGAACAAAGGATCTATTATAGATGAAGAGAACACATCCTAACAGTACAAAGAGAATGTGCTGACAGAGGAAATGAAATTACTGTGCTTTTGAAACCTACGGATAGAAGTAGCCAAAATCTTCAGTGTGGGAGATTCCCTGTTATTATGCCACCTAGAAGGTGACTGCCACATGATAGTGTTTTCCCTGCTTATTAATTATTCCTTTTTTTTGTGCAGAAATGGAGTAAAATAGATTGTAATTTTGCAACCAGTTAGTTCTGGCAAATCTGCCACGCTTCTCAGAGATTAAAACAGTAGAATTCTTAATTCCCAGTGAAAACTAAAGAGACCTAGTAGGTGCTTTTGAGAATTCTACCCATGTGGAATAAAAATAGACCAAATCTTGTATTTCCTAGGAATGAAGGAAAGACAAAATTTTTTGGATTGGGATTTGTTTGTTTTCTTTGAATCAGAGAATGAGAAAACCATCTTCACACTTCTGAAACAAAGAATCAAGAGTGTCTTTTTTCTTTTTGTGATGAATATCACTGGAGTCATAAAGTTGCAAATTTCTGCTTATCTGCGCTGTTTTTCTGAGAACAAAGGTGAATGTAGTTGATCAAGTAATTAAAACCAGATAAAGTCATGGAAGCAAGACAAAAATGTTACTCTTGCAGTTAGGCTGCAGTCTCTGTCTGTACTCCTCCTCTTCCCAGCAAAGCTAAAAGCAGGGAATTTGGCTTGTACCACTCCTGCCTAGGGCTCTGTGTTGGCATATGCACATGTTTAGGAAGATCTAGTGGTTTAAGCTTGTATTTGGCCTCTAGCCAGATACAAGTAAAAATTCTTGAGATCATTGCATGGGTTTGTTGCAGGGAGAGTAACTTCTAGATTTGCCTCTCCTCCCATGGACAAACTTTCTTTGCAATTTCTTACTCCTTGGCTTTTCCCATTGTAGGATCTGGCAGGTTTTTCCCAAGGCAGGAGGCCCGTCTTTCCTTTCTCACCTGCTTCTGTGAGACTCCTAACTCATTGATTCCTCCACTGATGGCAGAAGCAGAGCTCATTCTCTTCATTTTTTCCACAGCCATGCCACTTCCCCCCGCTACTGTCTTTTACTCCTGCTGTCCTTTCCAAACTGTACCATCAACGTCCTGTTGCTGAAATACCCTCCTGTGGACTGCTGACATTATGGGGCAAATGCTCTCTTCTTCCTTCCACATGTTCCTTCTGAAATCACTTGGCTGTGGAATTTACCCTAGTAAATTACCCTGGGGTGCATCCGGAGGAGTGTGGCCAGCAGGTCAAAGGAGGTGATCCTCCCCCTCTACTCTACCCTGGTCAGGCCCCACCTGGAGTATTGTGTCCAGTTCTGGGCTCCCTGTTATGAAAAGGACAGGGATCTCCTGGAGAGAGTCCAAAGAAGGGCTACGAAGATGATAAAGGGCCTGGAGCATCTCCCCTATGAGGAAAGGCTGAGAAAATTGGGACTGTTCAGCCTTGAGAAGAGAAGACTAAGGGGAGACCTAATTAATGTTTATAATTATCTTAAGCAGGGGATGCAGGGGGAATCAGCCAGTCCCTTTTCAGTGTCTGTGGGGACAGGACAAGGGGCAATGGCTGCAAGTTGGAGCACAGGAAGTTCTGCACCAACATGCGGAGAAACTTTTTCACAGTGAGGGTGACAGAGCACTGGAATAGGCTGCCCAGGGAGGTGGTGGAGTCTCCTTCACTGGAGATATTCAAGACCCGTCTGGACGCCTATCTCAGTGAAATGTCCTGGGGAGCTGCTTTGGCAGGGGGTTGGACCCGATGATCTCTCGAGGTCCCTTCCAACCCCTACAATTCTATGATTCTATGATC
Source organism: Hypotaenidia okinawae (assembly GCA_027925045.1). NCBI lineage: Eukaryota > Metazoa > Chordata > Aves > Gruiformes > Rallidae > Hypotaenidia > Hypotaenidia okinawae. The sequence continues at coordinate 6,871,714 of BSDF01000016.1, forward strand.
TTCTTAATACCTAGGTGTCCTGTTTACTGCATCTGCCCTGGGAATGGTCTTTTGAACATTTGTTCTGCTTCATGTACTTGTATGTATTGAAGCCAGAATGCTATCTTCTCACCCCAGAAATGGAGTAGAGATGAATGAAATACGCAGACTCCCAGGAAAAAGTCTGCTGCCTCCACAGTGGGGATGGAAATACCTGTGGTCCTGAGATGATGTCTGAGTGTGTTATGGGGAGGATGTTAAAACCAAGTTAAAGCAGACTGAGATGATGCTTTAAATTATGCCTGAGCAGCAGAGGTCCAAGCTTTGAAGGAGGTCTCCTTCATCTCTTCTGGCCTATCAGTTGTACTAAGCAGAGCTGTGGTGTGTTTGCATCAGCCCACAATGCCATGGTGGTTTCCTGTTTCATCCTTTCAAAATATTATCCATGAAATTCTTGTCTCCATCCTCACCTTGCTGACTTGGTCTTCACATTGGGCCCCGCGTTAGCATTGCACTTAAGCCAATCTTTGAGTACTTTGCTGGAGAGAGATGGGGTTGCTCACTAATTTGATCTTCAGTGCACATTTGAGTGTTTTGAGTTGGGTTCTGGAATCACTGACTTCAAAAAATCATTGTAAAAGAAAATTTGATTTGTAGGTTACCCCGACACCTTGATCAAAAATTTGAAACCTTAAAATGTTTAATTTGGCATTCTTAGCTTCAGAATGATGGAAAAGAAACTTTTATTTTTCTTTTTTTACCTTCTTAAACATTAATAAAGAGAAAAGTTTCTGTTCTTGGCAGTGATTTTTGTGGGCAAACTTTCAGGGCAAAATACTGTTTTTTGAGTAGGGGATTCTAATGGAAAAGCTGAGCACCAAATTCACACAAGGTTCTTCTTAATTATAAAAGCCAAAAACTCTTCCAGATGTCTGTCAGCCCAACATGTTAGATGCTGCCATCACTGGTTTTAATAAAAGCTCATATTCAGCAAACATTATTACTGATTTACTGTACATTACTTAAGCCAGAAACTGTTTCTGTTCTAAAAAGCAAGCAAAGAAAGACCTGATATTTTCATCAGCTGCGCTCCAACATGTCATTCACTGTGTTTAATACCACCCCAGCGCCATTATTTTACTAAAGATTTTCTATAGATTGCCATTGTTCAAACTGGCATTTTAGAAACTCTCCTGGAGAAGTACAGAAGTGAGAAATGCACATGAGCAAATCAGGAACTGATGCGTGCAAAGCAGGCAGAGCTGCTACCCATGCAAACCCATACGTGACACGCACAACCTGACAGGCATGTCACTGAAAAGGTAACCTGTTTGTACATGCATCTAATAGGTACTGTAAAGAAAAACGGAAGCTGAAAATCCCCAGGAAAAATGTTACAGGACAAATACAGCAAAGTGTGATGTGATTTTTTTTTTTTGTGAATACAAAACTGAACAGAACAAAACCAACAGAAAAGTCATCAGTCAGAGAGAAGCTAATGAAATCTCTGAACAATGATGTAATTAAAGTCCATTAATCATTATAAAAGATCATTTCCCTTTAAACATCTGCTCCCATTCACTTGGCAACAGACTAGGCAGTGTCATGAATGATGGGCTTTTGGATTATGCTGAAGGGCACGTGTTATCAGAGAAACTGTAGAACATCCCCAGCTTGGCAGGATCTGGGACAGCAGTGCTTTTCCTCAATTCAGGTATAGCATTAAGGCACTAAGGGGAAAGAAAATTGGACATTTCTTACAGTGGAAAGGAAAACCTGCTATAAACCTGAACCCTGACTTCTCAACCGTGCAAACAAAATCTAATTTGGTGCCAATGGATTCAAATACAGTAATTGCTCAGCAGTCTGCCCTTCCCAGACTGCTGCTTTTAAGAGAGCCTTAGGAACCATAGCTGCTTATTGAGAGACCTTGTTTCTCCCCACTGAGAAGTGCCACAAAAGCCTTCCTGCCCCCTTTCTCTCTGGCAGGCTGGGTGTGCCAGGGAAAAGTGAGATCAGCTCTTTCAGGAGAAAAATATCTGGATTGTTTGGGGTTTTTTTTTTCTTCCCTCTGGCATAACCAAAGTGTGCAGAAGGGCCATGACCATCCTGTACTGTCTGACAGTTCATGGCTCTGAGGCATCTGCCTGCCTCCCCCATGCCAGAGGCTCTCTGCAAAGAGAATACACATGTGGTTCGGTAAATCCTCTATCTGCAGGTACCAGTTCGGAGCATAACTTGCTCCAGTGTAGTCAGGCCTGAGTAAAATTTCTCATGGGGGGCTGTGTTTTGACTAGGGTTCTGTCAGGAGTCCCAGATTGCCATTTTGGCTCTGCCATTAGACTGAGTCCCTTAGGGAGGAATTTATACAGCTAGGGACTAATTATTTTTTTTAGCCTAGCACAAATCTGGAACCTTGTTGCATTTCTGTGCAGTTGGTAGCATGAATACCGGTTGTGCACACAACTGGGACCCCTGTTCATCTGCATTCTTACTTGTGCTGTGCTTTTGTGCCTGTGTCTAAGGCAGGGAGGGGGAGGCGGCAGTTGTGCTCATCTTACAGGGACGCTTCTAAAGGTAGAGCCCTTTTATCCTCTAGCTGCAAAGCAGCGCTGATTTTTATGCTGGTCTTGTTTTCTTAGCAAACCTACCATGCACAGCAGTTAGGAGCAGGGAGCTCAGCAGCGTTGGATTCGGAGTGCTGTATTTCTACCCCATTGGTTGTTTACTGCTGACTTAACATCTCCTCCATGGCACATAATCAGGAAGCCTTTGCCAGCCTCTGGACTGGTGGCTACACTGGTGATGAAAATGCATATACCTACATTTATTTCCAAGGAGACAAGGCAGACAGGAGGAGCCCAGATCCCATTTGGAGAAAGGATCAGGGCTGTGGATGTTGTACTGGGTTATGCCAATTCATACCCATTTTTGGCAGCTCTGCAAATTCACAGAGGATGGATGCTCTTTCAGCCTGGGCAGAGCGCCTTTCCAGCTGTTAGCTGGGGAAAGTAATGAACTTGGCTTTCAACTTTGCTGTTCATTACAGGTAAAATACCTCATCTCCTTTGTGCCTGTTGATAACAATACTTAGCCTTTCTGTAAGAGCTTGATAAAAATTATTGGAGAAGTTCAGATAAAAAGTATGTAGTTTGTTATTCTCTGTTTCTCTTAGCTGGTAAAGTCATACAGTGGTATTTAAACAGAAAAGCAAAACAAACCACTTTACATCTCACAGAAGTGTGTAGATTGGTATTGCTGAAGCCCAGTGTCAAGATTTCAGGTTTAAGTGCTGTTGTCTTTAACTTCAGGATGTTTAGGTATGCTGCGTCCTGCTACTGCCCTGTTGCTGCCATGCCATGCTACCTATGAAGAGATAGGTCCCAGCCTGAGGGCAGGGGTGTGCTGGCTGCCTGTGCAGGTAGTTTGTTCAGTGCCAAGCAGAAGGCAGAGCCAGTGTGGGCTGCAGCAAGGTGCCTCAGATCTCTCACCACTATATGCCTTCTCTCCCATCTGCTGTTGCCAGGACCCTGCTCTGTCCAAGAGCACAGTTACTTTTTTCCCTAGTAACCCTAATTACCCCCAATAGCCTTCAGGAGGTTGATGTGAGGACATACTTGATGTGGCTGTAGAAAGCAAAGAAGGACACAGCATCTTTGAGTCCTCCTCTTTTCATCATTTATTTTGGACTTGAATCAAAAGCTGCATACTTGTGTAGTCTTAGAAAATTCAGATAGGTTTCCATGGCATTGTGCTTATTTTTTAAAAAAAGAAATACAATTAATGGACAAATTTAGCTTCAGATTTTCTTTGGCCTGTTTCACAGTTGCAGCTGTGATCCCTGGTTGCACAGGAAACAAGGGCAGAACATTATGAGGATAAAGGTGTCCAGGAAACCTGCCTTGCATAACAACCATTGTGCAGATATTGAATGTAACACACAGTTTCCTCACTGCACTTACCCTGTTGTCTTTATTCAAACTTGCAAATAAAGGTACTCAAATCTGTGCTCTTAATGCAGTGTTTTGTCCCTATCCAGAGCATCTAATGCTTCCAAGGGAAGCAAGCAGCTCTATTTCAAACAAGTGTCTTCAGAGCCCACTTGTGAAAAGGTGTGTACCTGGAGTTAGGTCACACAATGAAAATGGTGGCATTTACATGGGTAGATGTATTTGTGTCGTGCGTAGGATCTGAAATAATGATCTAGTCATTCTCTGTCCTGAACTGTTGTGTAATGAAGAGCCTGTAAGCTTTCTAAGCTTTCCTTGTAGTGAAGGTCATGTGCACACACAAACAATTACGGTTTTCTTTGCATATGAAGTCTTATATATTGTTCATGTGAAATTGTGGTTAAATCAGATGAAGTTACGTGAAAGGGACTGACCTTGTATCAGTGCCACCTAATGGTCAGGACATCACAGCGAGCTGCCTGGTTTAGGTGTCCACTGGAAAACTGCTCCTATCACCAGTACTAAGCTTATTATCTTGTAAGGCTAGATATTGTTGTTAACTGCCCTCAACTTCGTTTTTAGCCTCTAATAGTACGTTCTGGAGCCTCACTGGATGCTGGTCTGTACATTCTCACTCTGACAGCATATGAGAGAGAAGGAAATTTAGTTTTCGTATGGCAAAATCCAGGAAGAAAGGGAAAGCATTAATCAGATGGGTGTAATCTCCAAGGGAGCAAGTACTTAATTTTAATTCAGCATTTCCCTTTGATGAAAACTTTAGTGAATGTTATTATGTGGAATTTATATGAAGCCTGGGTTTAGGTAATCAGCTTTAATATTTATACTCTTAGGGAAAAAAAATTGAATCATTAGTAAGCATGCATAATTAATGAATAAATTATATTTTTCCTTTGTTTTCCTTCAGGTATAAGGAAATGCTAGATCTAGTGATATCACCCAACCTGACTGTAAATAGAGAGTGCCCTGACAGACTGAAGCTTAACCTTTCCAACATTTATGCCACAGCTCCAGATGACATAGAAGGTAGGCTGCCTCTTTTGCTTACTAGCTTTAATATAATGTGTGTATATGTATGTAACCAAAGGGAACTGGCCAAATGCAAGGCCTCTGCTTCACATGATTAGTTCTATAGTACAGTGAGCAGCTGCAGTTTTTGAGTATTTGTTTGTAGATGCTTCAGTTGTGGCTGAACCCTTTAGTTCAGCAACAGTTTGAATGCAAATAGAATTGGAATTTATATGTAGATATATATGTGTGTATAGTAGGTGCATACATATGCATGCATCCATGTGTATAATTGCTCCATTGGAGTAATTACAGGTATAAAACATGTTTTGTGTAGAGCTTGTAGTTTTTGTTTGAACCCCGCTAGAGCCCCAGTGGTGGCCAGAACATGAGCCCTGTGCTTTGCTGACTGTGCTGCTGCTGTTGGGGTGGGGAGCATGCATGGGGGCTCCCAGGCCCAACACCGTATCATGCAGCCAAAAGGCATCTTGCCAAAGCAGCCCCATGCCCTGGTTTGCGTTGTGCTGAGATCATTGCTATCATCTCCAAACAGCCCTGCTGGACTCTGGTCTTGAAGTTTCACATTTGGCAGGTACCAAGGACAAATTCTTTCAGCGGTTGAGGCTCTGATGGAAATTTATCTGCTCTTCTCCTCCTCCTTCCCCCCATTCATACTGTTCAAGTGAAGGAAACAGAAGAATGTTAAATCTGCTAAAAAAATTATTGGCAAGTGATGCAGCTGAACTAGTTCTTGCTAGTACAATCCCAGCTATTGTTTGCTGCGGTCAGGATCTGTCAGCCTTCCTGTTGGAGGGGAGTTAGCAAAAGGCACTGGCTATTACATTTAGTAGTATGTTTAACCCTTCTTTTCTAGGCTCTTAAAAGCTAAAGAGATGTTTTCCTTGTGTGTTTACTAAGGCATTAGAAATTGCGTGATTGTCACGTACATCATGACTGCCTATTTACAAGAGTAGATGAGGGGATAATAATCTAAAGGAAACATCCTTTTAAATGTACGTGTTTGCAGAAAAGATTAGAGCTAGAAATGATTTTTAGATACATAATTTTGTAAACTTCTTGGTGCAGGAACTATTTGTCATTAATGTGATATAAATAGGAGCCAACGTTGCACTTGTACTGTTGACACCAGTTTGCCTGTGACAGCTCATGTTGATACATTTCTTATGGAAATGTTATGGTTGTTTTCCTACAGAATGAGCTGTGCTACCAAGATTATGCTCTTTCCCTTGAAAATACTTCATGTTGATTTGAAAATCCTGAAAATATGAGTGTGTTTGTCAAGTCTCAGACTGCCAGAGCTTTTACTGCAATAAATGCACACAAATGCATGCTCTACATTACATATACAGTTTTAATTTTAGCAAGTGTAGTTGCAGTGCTTACTTAGATGTCCACGCAGATGTCTGGCCTGCTATTTTCATGAGTGCTTATCATGAGATGTGCAATTACATCAATATAATTTTAAAATGCACATTTTGCCTGCAGTCCTGCACTTTTGGGTAGAAACACAATTGGTTTAACTTGCCTTTTTTTGGCAACAACAGCATATTGCATATTCATTTACAGTAAATCCCCACTTGGCATTCTTGGCAAATGTGTTTATTCTGTACTTACCTCTTAAAAAATAAAATAAAAGAAGATGTAGTATTTTTCAAATAGAAATACGCTTAAACTGTCCTGCTGTTTTTCAAATGTACAAGGTACTATGAATTACATGAATGAAAACTAAAAAAGTATATTTCTTCACTGCAGTTGTGTTTGGTAATGAGGAATGGTGTGACAGAAATGGTATGGGTTTTGTTTTCACAATCTAAAAATTAATTTTCTAAACTGTTTTCTTTCAGGTAAGTCAAAGAAAATTTTTCATAGTGAGTTTGAAGGTGAGTCAGGTAAGCTCGGGTTTGGATTTAAAAACATTTTTTCTATATCTTTGTGTGTAAATGAATATGTACATTTGTACAATACTATCCTTTGTAATTTTTTTTAAGCTAAACCTGTCTCCCTGTTGCTTAGGAAATAGGGCACCATTGCCTATGGTTTATAGGTAGAACAGCTAAGGCAGAGTTGGTGGTGGGTTTCAGATTTTTAAGGTGTTCCAGGATTGAAGGAGGAGTCCTTATGGTTTTGTTTCTGTCAGTGATTAGGGTGATTCTCTTAGCAAGTAGGGCTCTATAGGTTGCACAGTCCATCCCCTGGCACGCACTTCTGCCTGAGTTGCCCTTTGCAAATAGGTCAGTGCTCAGAGCACAGAGTGTCTGCAGGAGAGCCTGGATCAGGACAGAAGGGTTCATAGCTGTGGTATTTGGCCTCTGTGGTGTTTTGGGGTGTGCTCAGCCAGAGAGACAGGTGTGGCAGAATGGGAGGACAGCTTGAGAGAGGTGGGATCAGGAAGGCCACGATAACTGAATTTGGTTTGGAGGAAGGTGTGGTGAGAGGGATGTGGCACAGGATAGCACTTTGGAGGAGGAATAGTGAAGAGTGGGTGATGAAAGTGTATTTGAATGCAGTGGTTGTATTTGGGTTTGTTCTGTTTCTTCTTCATACCCAGAGAAGAGAGGAGATGGGTGGAATACACATCCAGAATGGTGCTGGGAAAGATGTTAGCTTCTAGCACCATAGGCTGTGGACAGATGACTCTTGCGGTCTGTCACTGCACAAGCAGACGTACTCAAGCTTTGGTTCTTCTCTTAATAATGATAATAATAAGCATCAGTGTTGATGCAGTCATGGCCAGCTCACTCAGAAACGCATTCCCCAGACAGCAGTGCCTTTGTTACCAGAGCCAGTTTCCCTAAAGCAATGATGCTGCAGTAATACTGCTCTGATGCTGCATGTGAAACATTTGGGAGACTCTTAAAGGTCTGCATGGGGCAAGAAAGCGGTCACAGTCAGCTTGCAGGCACTCAGCTGAGTGACAGGTTGCTGGGGTGAGAGCTGAGAGGCTCACAAGCATTGTGAAAGCAGGCTCTTTGCTTTCAGATTCAGGAAAGAGTCCACTAAGTACCAAAGCATAGATACCTTTATTTTCACATTTTTAATGTATTCTAACCTAATGTATAGTTCTTATTAAACAACTGCAGTTAAACTGGAGAAGAGAGAAAGGAGTACCTGGATTTTTATTTTTTTTTTAAATTTTCATTAAAGTTATCTCTGAAGATTTCTGAGCTTGGAAAAAAGACCTCTTTTTTGAATAATGTGTGTGATTTGATGTTTCCATCTTTTAAGCAAATGTTATGGTTTCCTAAGAAATTCAGCTCAGTCTTATTAAGCTCAGTATTATGTTTCCTAGAAAATGTGAATTTCAGTATTATTATATACATGAAACACTATACAGAATAATCTTGTAATTAATATTTTTAGTATTCTTATTACTTATAGTAGACATTATAAACGTTCACATTTTTTAAAAGAATAATATCTAGTAATTGATAATTTTATAACTTCATTGAGCCTTTTCCATAAGCAAATGAACAAAGATGAAAATGCATTTTTTCATGAAATTTAGTTTTAAAAGGCATCTGATTAAGTGGCTGTGTTTTTAAAAGTAGTTTGGTGTATCCATGTTATAACATAAAATGATACAGACAGCTAAACAGTACGGATTCTACAGAGGAGCAATTTCAAAAGTGAGTTAAATGAAGAACAAACATTACATGTGTGAGCATGTCAGACTTTTTGGGTGTTCTCTCCAGATTTACGGCATTACAAGTTAGTCAAACCTATAACATTATATGCATGTATTTGCATATGTCATTGAAGAAAACATACTTTAAATGGTTTACTTCACCATCTTACAAAGAGCTGAACAAATGAAATGGTGCTGTTTTGGACAGCTTATTACTGAAGATAACCTGCCTACAGCATTGTTGGTACATCCCTCTGGATGCATGGGATAAGCACTGCAGATGTTTCCTGCCTGGCCATAGCAATAGCCAAGCATCAGGGTGCTGCAGGAATCTCCTTTCCCACCCAACATGTGCAACTGCAGTTGAGAGATCATCTTCTGCATGATATTGTGTGATATTTCCTATCCTATGTAGCAAATGACACCACAGATGCCAGCAGCCAGTGTCAGGGATGGCGGTGCTGCTGTCAGCTGCCAACATGATGCTTGGTGTTCTCCCTGTGTGGAGAAGCTGTGTGCAATTAGTTTACTCTGTTCACTGAGGCAGCCAGCAGGTAGAGAGGCTGAATCTGTTGTGCTTGATCTCATTATTGATGATTTTGAACATGGTTTGGCATTTATAGTGCTGTAGTCTGACAGCTCCAGCCAGGAGAAGCAGAATTAGGATTGGATTATGGATATAACCTGCATAATCTCATTTAGGTGTGCTGTCTTCACTACAACTTGCAGACAACTGGCACATTTTAGTTTAGATTTTTTAAAAATTAATTGATAAAACCTACATTTATCTCTCAGTAAAGATGGTGGCACATTTTTCTTTGGTAGTGCTGCAGGACACAACTTTGTGGTACATTGGAAGGCATTCTGCACATACAACCTGTGAAATACAGTTTCTACTGGTTTAGTATTTTGATTGCTGGCAGGTCAATAAGGTAGGTTCCAGTTAACTCAAAACATTCAAGAATAATAAGACTTAGTGTTGTATTTTTAACATTTTTTTTAATTTTACCTATTTTAATGACCATTAAAGAACATGAGTCATAGTCTAGGAGAATACCACAAAAAACAAAAGGGCAAAAAGTGCAGTGACTTTAGATCACTTGAATAATCATAGTAGTTGCTTTTGTAGCCTTCAGCATATGGATCTTCCCACTAAAACCCAACTTCATGAAGAAAAGAAATTGGTGGCTCAATCAATCAGTATCATCCTCAGTTAAAAATGAAATCTACATTTGCTGTTAAGTGGAGAATAACTTTCTTATCTGTTTCAGTTTGTGGAGAGTCACCAAAAATATATACTTTCTGTATACAGAAGTATATATTTCTGTATTTACAAAAATATACTTCCTGTACATTTTTCTCAAACCAACAGTGTTAAAAACAGTGGGATCAGCTTGGCCACAGAACAGAACGTGATGAAAATCTAAGACTCTCTAATTTTGTTTTCCAGGCAGCAGCAAAGCAGCACCGCAGTGTCCTCTCCATCTGTACTCCACAAAGTGAGTGCTTATGCCAAGTGCTGTAATTTAAAAACTCTGTTTTGCTGAACAGCCATTTTGTGCAGACTTCTGTCACCTTAAAAAGCATTTGCCTTAAGCCCATCCACCTGTTCCCCTGAATGTCTCTGGCCCAGTGAAGTAACTGGTTCTTAATCTTGTTAGATATGGAGTGAAAGGAAGTTGGAGGTTCTGTGCATTGTACTTTCATACCCCTAGGAATCCAAACCTTATCAATTTGAATATCATTATGTTTATGAATGATGACAGAGGAATATTTTGAAATGTCAGAGTTTTTCTAAGACACTTGCTTGTCTGACAAATTTAAATGAAACATGAAAAATCAGTGTTGGTATTATTTTACTTTTTTAACTTGCATATATTCTGCACAGTCTGCAAAGTCCCCATGAATTTAGGTAGCTTAATTCTTAGTAACTCATACCAGGACCTGTATACTAAAGCAAACCTTTGCCCCAATCTAGTCAATGTTGAATTCCTAAAATGCTCGCCATCATAGTTTGGATATTATCAAAATGTCTAGACCTGTTCTACATGTACTCTCAAAGATCATGTATAGTAACTGTTGCCTTAGACCTTCTGTTTTCTTGTTCTGAATAGACATTATCCCCATATAGTGACAGTCCCGGCTTTCCCAACAATGGCAACCTATGGACAGACCCAGTACAGCGCAGGGATCCAGCAGGCTGCTGCATACACTGCCTACCCTCCTCCAGGACAGCCCTATGGCATACCCTCCTACAGTGAGTACTCTGATGTCTTGTTACCTTTGAGGACATCTTCCTCTTGCTCCTAGAAATAGGTATTTTAAGTCTTCAGCTTTAGAATGAAAGGTCATTTCTGTATTGCTCTCAACCTTAGAGGAAAATCTGACTTTTTAAAAATGTTAGGGTTACTTTTGAACTATCTTTTAGCTCTTGATATCCTGGGTTATGATCATACAAACTAGTCAGTAGTAGGATATGAGACACAGTATGAGAAACACAGGTTCTGTAGGTTGTGCCATTTAGGAGTAGTAGCTGGTGTGGTAGTGTTCCCATGACTCATTGCCAAGACAAGGTATCTTGCAGTAAATGTGATATTTAGGTAAACTACACTTTGTCTTCATTGATTCTTCCTGGTGTTTCAATGATACAAGCGAGTTCAAGAAAAACTTTTTGTATATTATTACAGAAGAAGCAAGACACACAGCAGCATAAGGCATGGGTGAAATGATAGAGTATTTTGATTTTGGAAAGCAGTTCATATTTAAATGGATGGTTGTTAGCTGTAGGTGCAGTAAACATTTCTAACCCCAGTCAGCTTTGTTCCCTGCTTTTCCTTCTCAGCCTTGCCAGCAGCTGTGGGGAGGTGGTGCTGGGCAGGAACAGCTGGAGGATTAAGGCAGGGGACTAATTAAACCAGCACTTCTGGTAGGGGGAATGCCTGGTAAACCAAGTGTTAAGAGTATCCTTGAGCTCTATGTGGAAATACCAAATTCTTGAGGGAGCTGCGAAGTTCTTTTTACTCCTAAGGACCAAAGAGATATTGCTGTTACTTAGGTACAGCTTTTTAACAGGAAGCTCTGGACTCCTTATTCCCAGCTGATTCTGTGGGAGCTGCATCTTGCAGCATTAAATGCATTTTTAGTTCTGTTTTCTCTTGCACTGTTCTACACATTCATTTGCTTGGAAAATACAGTATCCCTCCCCAACAAGAAGTTTTCATACAGCCATTGTGTAAGGCTTTTACTGAAGCAAAATTTAGTGCAGCAGTCTGGAAGGCCGGAGAAGTGGGCTTGGCAGAGCCAAAGCTCTGCCAGGATGATGAGAGGAATGTTTTGAGACCCTTTCAGGGAGCAACTTGTGTGTTTGCATCAGCTGGCTGATTTCCAAGGCAAACTCTGAGCAGTTGTCCTATTAGAGCAGGTGAAAGTAGAGCCATTTGCTACTGCATAGAGTCTTCAGGGCATACATGTGTCAGGCCCATATGCTGCTTATAAATCCTGTGGATGACCTCTTAGCATCCTTGAACAGTGATTTCCCTCCCCCAGCCCATATACCCTCTCTAAGATACTCCACACAGCATATGAAAAACTCCACCTGGCTGACAACCAAGAACAATGAAGCAGTATTGTTTTTAGGCACAAAAATACAACTCGTCCAGTTTCTAGACAAAACAGAACATTGTGTGGAAATTAATTTGGTGCTAAGTTATTTAGCTGTCTGACAACAAATTTTAGACTTCCAAAAAGGCCTATTTGCTGAAGATTAGTTGTAGCTGGAGTAGGTTGAGTGCTTGCATGCAAGGCGCTCATGTAATTGGAAAGCATGGGATGTTATGAAAAGCGGCTTCTCTGGGCACACTTGCAAATCCCTTCGCTTCCCCAGCAGTAATGGAGCCGGACGCTTGCACCAACACATGTTCATTCACTGTCATCATAAACTTCCTGCGTTTCACAATGCAGCATTGTCATCTTGTAGCTAAACTTGTGCTCAAATTGCATTGCAGTTATTCTCACCTGAAGCTAAAAGAAGTGGGTTTTATTAGAGAAAACATTATTCGAGAGAACTTATTCCCAACCTGAGCAGATGCATACTTGTTGCTTTTGAGTCTTTAAAACTAGAAAACAGCATGTTTGGTGAAAGTCATATGAATTCGACTTGTCTTTTGGCAAGCTTGCCTGCAAGTGCTAGAAGATGATAACAGCCTGGGAAGTGTGTAAATCCAAGGCCAGGACATCAACAGGGTCTTTGTTTAGTCCCAACACTCGGGGTCTGTCCAATGGCCATTTGTTTTGTGCAAATAAGCATGCAAAGGAGAGAAGTATCACACCCAAAGGGTTCATAATAAAACACACCTTTCAGCTGTTTATTTTAATAATACAGCTGTACAATCTCGGCAGCATCTCATAATAAAATATCAAACCCTATCACTACCAGCAAAGGTTTCATCTTGCAATGTTTAATTCAACTATTGCTCTTCTCCCTTTAAATTGTCAGTTTAATTGCCTGATTTTAGTAATGAAAAGATTTTTGTGGCTTCAGGGCTTACCTATTGTTCCTGAACTGTATGCTACATCTAACTGAATAGATGATAACTCTCCTGTATGACTTGCCAATAAATATTGTGCTACCAAAGCTGAAAATATAATGCAAATAAAAGATAACTCTGTTGAGAACAGAAGTCTTGAGGTTATTTTGCTGAAGGTCCTGTTGCTTTGTTAATCAATGCTTGTATCTGATAACTGTTCAGAAAGTTCATTGTTTAATTCTAAAACAAAACTATTTGTTCAGAAGTTTAGGGGGTTTTAAACAGTATTGTTCATAGTTGTTTCCCCATCTTCGCAGAAGTTCATTTGGGTGTGGATACAGGATGTAGCTGACTGCCTCATATTATTTTTGATGAAGTTACTTGACTCCATTAAGAGACCTGTTTGGGTAATGCAGATAATTTAATAAAAGACAAGAAAAAAAAGTTTATTAGATTAAAATCTACCTAAAAATTGTTAATTCCTAAACTTGCTATTTTTACACCTTTGTATGGCAAACATTCATGTTCTGCTTTTGGTTACTACTGTGTGTCCCAAAGGCATCAAAACAGAGGACAGCCTGAGCCATTCCCCGGGACAGAGTGGGTTTCTTAGCTATGGCTCCAGCTTCAGTACCCCGACAGCCGGACAAGCACCGTACACGTACCAGATGCATGGTGAGTACAGGTTGGTGCCTTGCAGGATGTGCTGTGAGAAGTCAGAATCTTACAACCACGGAGCAGATCAATTCTTCTACTGTGATCACAGTGAAAAGCATTGGTATTAGGTATAGGCAGTTCAGGGTAGGCAAGGAGGTAAGTCTTCATAGATCTGTTTTGCTTATCAAGGGAATGAAATTCTGGCAGGGGTACAGGATTTAATACCAGTATCCCCTAGCAGAACTTCATAACTTCATGCATGATCAATATAAGCTGTGAGATCTGAGTTTAAAAACACCTGTCCAGGCAATCCTGCAAAGAATGATGATAAATTCTACAGCAACAATAGCGGATGAGAGGAATCATGCAATAACCATTTCAGTTTTATAAATCATTTTATATACAACAAGAGTAATTAGTATATTCTGAGAAATAGATCATGTCCTTAAAATGTCACTCTATCTCTGTGCCTTTACCTTGAGTCCCCTGGGAGTGGGGTTTCATTCCTCACCTGTAGGCCTCATATTCTGAGTCCACTTTGGTGTTTGTATTGAACTTGACTACTAAAAAGTAAACATTAGATTTTGTGTTCTGCACACCTGCCTTTGAAAGTGTCTTGCATGAGAGCTTACCCTCATTGTAACTTCACATGCTGATTTTGTCAGAGTATATATCTGTAATGCTAAGGTGGGTTTTGTGGCTTGAATCCCTTACGGGACGTGCTGGAGACACCTGGGTTGAGTGTGGCACCAAAAAAAACCCCAACCCACGTAGCCTATGTGTTGGGGCTTTTGTAACCTTGACTCCTACAAGCTTCATTCATCTTACTCCTGAACTCCAGAGTTAAGTTTTCAATTTCTGTTTTTCTCATTGAGTGTATTAGTCTTGTTTTGAGTTATACTGTCAGCAGTGGAAGTCCTGTCTTTTTAGTCACACAGTGGCTTGCAGTTACCAGCAGTTGTAGGTGCTGGAGTGTCACGGCTTCGTCGATAGGCTTAAGTGTCAGGTCTGTGCTCTCCCAGAGCAATAGCAGCCATGCTACTTCCTGTGGAACTGCTATGTGATTAGATACTAATGCCTGTAACACCATTATTGACAAAGTACTGGCATTTTCTTTTGCTGCCTTGGAAGATTGCTGTATTCCTGTCTATGTTTCTGTTGGTTTTTGTTTCCCCAGGACACAGCTTTCACATGTGCTTTGTGTTAGCTTAGAAGAATCTGAACTGTTTGAGAAGGCAAACTCAATTCACTTGGGACTGAAGTTTTTAAGATGCCCCCTTTGTTCAATCAGGAGGTTTAGATAAGCAAATTTTGTGCATCAGCACTTGAAAATGTTACACTTGCAAACAATAGTGTCACAACCATGTATTGAACCAAAACAGGCTGTGAGGAACTTCATGCTTATGTGTACAAGCATGAATATGCCCAAAGTGCTTTCAGATGATGTTCCCTGGGATGATGCTGTGGTGTTAGGTGAAATCACTTTTTTCACTTTTTTTTATGCCAAGGAGATAATTTCAGCCAGCCAGCTAAGCCTTTAATGCAAAAGAAAATGGAGAAAAACAGTTTCTGCGAGTGGCAGGTGCTTACGGGAAGGCAAAGGGAGAAGGAGTAAATGTGTCTTCCTGTTGTAAACAAGTATTTCCACCCTTCTTCTCCTTCCTCATGAGAAAAAGTCTGAAGCTCCCTGACAGTACAGTTTATTTACCTTGCTGAGTGCTAGTGAAAGGTTTGAGTGAGAAGCCAGGAGGCTTCCTGTGCTGAGTGCTACCGAGGAATGCTCAGTGCTTTCCCACGCCACAGCACTTGGGGGTGGGGACATGATTGTTCTGTCTTCCTAATGTGAGTACAAAACTCTCCATGCCACCTAGTTCCAGGACCATTAAGACTTTTGCTAAGTTCACTTCAGATCTGTTGGTCACCGGTTGCTGACCCAGGCCAGGACTCTGGGAAAATTTTTATTTATCTGTTTTTATAAAATCAGATTTCTTGGGGACTGTAAGATGCAAGCTCTTAACCTCCACCTCAAGGGCAAAATGTTTATTGTATCATGTTGGAAGAGAGATCTTGAAGAGGGTGACTTGCAGGGGAGCAGCATGGAAAGGTATCTCCAGGAATGTGTACTGCTCAGTTTTGTATTTTGAAGTATGAGGAAAATAATATTAAGCTAAGCTCTGCAAGTATTTTAAGATGGTAATACTTCAAATGTGTAAGTGAAATAACTTGGGTATTGTTTGCCTTTGTTGAGAATGAGTTCCCAGAGCAATGTAGTGAAGTCATCTGCAGGCAGCCATGGGTGGTTAGTCTGTGAATCTTGAGCAGACTGTGCAGTCTGCATGTTTCCTCCTTGCTGTCCTCTCATTCGTGAGTTACATGGTCCAGCCAGCAAATAGACACCCATCATAGACATGTTATCTCAGTCACCAAGGAATAAATAGCCTCTGGGGTGACAAATACTTTGTCTCACAGAGCTTTAGGACAAGCGTTCTCCTTCAGTATGCATGAATGTAGCTGGTGCTGGTTTCTTTGCTCTCATATTTCATTGGTACCAGCACTACCTCTGGCTGGGATACACACCCAGTTACAGCCTTACCTCTCTTGATGGCTGTTGTCAGTGACATGGTACTTCTGAAGCCAACTTCTGCTCTCTCTTAAGTCTGTTTTCATTACAAACACAGATGATTGCAGGTATAATGGGGTAGCATTTAGCTTTTTATCTTTAATTCCATCAGTGATATCCTGGTTCTTGAGAACAGAATCCACTAAAAAGCAAGAATGAGGATGGGACATTCTTTCAGTCATTAAGAATATAAAGAAAAAAAACCCCTATTTTACAGCCAGCCAGAAGAGGAAATCTGTTTTCATGCTTCTCTGGCATGAAAATAAATTAAATGTGGAAGGGTTTACAAACTAAATAGCTAATACACCGTGTCATACACATGTATAAATATAAAATATGAGATTGGCAAGTTCAATAGCTCATAAAAATGACATTAAATTATATCAAAAAGGTACTATAGATTGAAATAATAATTTTAATTATCCATGTAACTAATCTGAGGATGCCACTCATTTTTAGCATCATGAATCAGAAGAGGAGGCAACAGTTTCCATCACGTGTTTGCCTTTAAAGTGATAAATTTATAATGCTGGTAAAGAAATGTTGCTTCAAGGTCTGTGCTTAAATCAATCTTCATGTAAGTGTACAATTAGAGCACCAAATCCCCACACAACATTCTGGACTGGATATTAGAAGTATATTGTGCCTTTTAGCATGCATTTTCTAAGCTTATATTTTCTGATAATTTAGCAGTTCAGTGATTAACTCAGGCTATTGGTAAAATTATTGAACATAAGACACACAGATTATTTTAAACTTCTGCCCCAAAGATTGAGGAAACTGAGGCTGAGAGAGAAACTTTTGGAATATAAGAAACTTATTATTTAATGAGCAATGTAAAACTGTGCAAGCACACTACCCAACATAGAAACCCATCAGCTATGCTGAGAGAGCAATAGCAGCCAGCTTATAGAGCATTTCCTGTGGTTGCATGAGCATATGCTACCTCTTTATTGCACATTAGGCCATCTCTTCTCAGCTTGTCATTAATTCCTAGACAATGCCTTGCTCTTCAGTCATTATGGTTAAAAGGACAGCTGGTATGAAGCTATGAAGTTGCACAACAGTTGAAACTGTGGCCAAAGACCACTGTGGATACTGTTGTTGGGCATGAAAAGATTTTGATTTGAGTGCTTTTTTTTTTTCTGGTCCCTTTTTATTTTTTTTTTTCCTTTTTTCTTTTTTTTTAAAATATCCAAATCCATCTACCCACAAAATACTTTTTACATTACAAAGGAAAAAATCAGTTATGTAACAGGGATAACTTTCCTTTGCCAAGGAATTACAAAGCAGTATTGAGTTCAGTACAGACATAAATTTGGGGCCAAAGACCTACGCAGTGAAATTCTTTGCTACTGCTGAGCATTTGTTTTCTTTGTAGAGTCCATTCTGATCAGCTGTCAAATAATGAATAGAAAATGGCATTTTTTTTGTGCAATGCTGATTTGAAATTGACTAATTAAAGATGTTGCTTATGTTTGTGGAATGAACTACTTATGAATTGTTCTCCTGGCCTGAGACCAAGTAAAATCTGAATATTTAATCAATTGTTATGTTATGCTGGAAATGTTTTAGCTCTTGTTAGTATCTGGATAATCTAGATTTTTATTTTTTTTTCCCCTGAGATGCCTGATTTTTTTTGTAATTTTGTGTCAGTTTCTGTGTTGTGTATTTAATATGAGCCCATAAATATCTATTTGGCATGAATAGCTAACTCCATATGCATGAATTTTGTAATGGAAGTGGCATGTTTAATTTTAAGCTTGATTCTCTGAAGTACTTGGTGGTGAAATGTGTGAGAAGGGGAAATTTCAGTCTGCACTTGAGATACATGGATTGTGCTTTGACATACAGATAGTGAATCCATCTTAAGTCCCAGAAAATACAGGAGAGTGAGAGCACGTTCTCAGCAAACTGTCACTCAGATGCCTTAGATTCATAAAATTAAAACCTCAGTAGAAAATGAGTACTCTCTTTCAAAAGCTTCTGCTTCACAGCTGGTTTGAATTAGTTGCAGTCCAAAACTGTGGCAGCAAAGCTGTGCTCCACTCAGTGGTGAGTTCAGCAGGGAGAGGCCTCTCTTCAGGAGGGGTCAGGCTTCACTTTTTACAGTGTAAATACAAGGTTTCTCAGAATAACAGTCCAGTCTTCCTTTCAAAGATTTTCAGACACCAGGGGCTGACCATACTACATTTACTTTGTTTTAAAATGAGCTCTCTTACTGGACAGGGAAGTCAAGGAGAGAAGCAAAGGTGTTGACAGTGATGCACTGTAAAGCTGCAAGGATCTGTGCTACTGCTACCCAAATGAAATCCCTGGTCTAGCTTTTTCCATTTTCTGCTTTTTTGAGGTTCCATTCAGAATCTTGGTTATCATTAAACAAGGAGGGACATGGGAAGAGGATATGCTATTGTAAGGAAAGATACCAGGGTGAATGGTCCTGAAACTAGGGGAGCAAATGTGTGCTTGCAAGAGAGAAACAGGCTGATAAATCATCTGTAACTTCTGGTCTGTTCAGGCTCATCAGGGGCTTTTTGTCAATGTCTTTGAGGAAAACTAGGGCTTAAGGTAAGGACACAGGCGTGTGAGGACACAGGTTTCATGGCTGAATAGCACCCATGGAAACTCAAAAGTAATGGCAAAATTACATTAACTGTAGACTTGATGGTTGTACAGTCAATGCCAGGAATCTTCTCTTAGAGCATTTACTTTGGAGGTACCTCACATCTGTTGTCTGTGTGACTGAGTTGTTCAAGAGGAAGTTTCACCAGAGAAATGTTTGGAGAAGGGCTCTGTCTGCACCCAGCTGCCTGCTGTGAAGAGCTGGCTTGCACTTTGTGAGGCTTCATTCTTCTAGCTTGTTGCCTATGTTTTAGAGTGTTTGTCCAGATATCTGTGCTTAAGAACTACAGGTAGTTTTAGAAGGATATGATTGAATGTAAGACAACTCATCAGTTCACTGCAGGCAGCATTGGATAAAATTCTGTGACTGTCCTATACAAAAGATCAGATGATACCCATAAAGGCAATCTGGCTGGTTGTTCACACTAAAACAAAATGTATGAGTGCTGCCTAGTGATGGTGGTGATGCTGTTTCTACATCATTGCTGCAACTATGAGCCTAGTGGATTAGGGTAGAGAAGAGTTAAGAAAAGTATGAAGGAAGAATAATAATACAAATCTGTGTTAGAAGCATTAGCTTAAGCATCTTGGCCTCCTGCCCCAAGGTCAGAGTTTTGGAGGAAGTACAGAAAATGAGTATTTTATATATGTTACAAATATTTAGGAGGAACTCATTCCTCCATGTGAAGAGTGGTGTGGGAGGAAGCTTGAGAGGTTTGTTTGACCATCAGCTGATGGGCTGGTAGAGAATAGCATCAGGGAGATGGAAGCAGTCATGACAGTCATGTGTGAGAAGCAGTTAGGTAAGGGAACAGCAGTGAAGGGACTGGACAAAATGAGTACAGTTTTTATGTGATATGGTAAGGAAGAGGGAGACAATAGAGAAGAAAGGAGTGACATTTCCCTGGCCTGCTGCTTTGCTATCTTGAGAGCATTTGTGGAGGTCAGATAGAATGCTCAAAACATGGGTTAATGAGCAAAATCAGCATAGAAAACAGATTCAGAGATATTTGGATGTCACAGAGACTTCATTTTATGGATTTTATATTCATCCCTTTTTGTAGGATGGAAAAAACCCCAAACCATAGGATGGTAACACTTTGACAAATTATGGACTTGGCCTTGATTATTCAGCTTAAGTGCAGTTGGCATAGAATGTGTTAAAATGATACAGAAGCATCACTGAATAATTGATTCACTATACCTAGTAATGTTTTCTTGAAAATATCTAGAAGGCAGTAGAAGAGCTAGTTTAAAATTACATATGAAAATCTGTGTAAAGAAACATCATACCTGAATAGTCAAGCACAGGAAAGCTAGGAAGCATCAGATTCATGATGCTGGTGCCATACTGTACTGCTTTCTCTTGTGTGACTTTCAGAACTATGAGAACACCTGCACTGTCTGAAGAGTTCACCACCAGTTATTAAAAAGGATAGAAACTTGGCTTAGAAACTCTGTAACTGGCAGATTAATTGAAGCTGACACGGCAATACTAGGGCAAAGATTGCTCTGGTTTTGTCTTGTTTCTTACACTTTTCTCTGATCAGACACTGTTGGCAACTGTTTGTTTTTTCCTGGGGGTACTACAGTACTGAAGCAGTGCACAGAGGGGCTGGAAAAGCTTTTGGGCCACATGTCTGGATCTAGAGTGTTCAATAGAGTTACCATGACCCCAAGTGATGGGTCAAAAAGTGGAAGACATGCTGCCCGGATCTTTTTTTTTTTTTCTTTTCCACTGGTATTTGGAGATTCACATTGCTCAAGGGGAAGGGAGTTGCTGAACATGTGGCTGTGCTTACTGGACAGATTTTTATCCCCAGTTGCACGACAGCAGGTGTTACAGGGCTGGTTAGATTTTAATGCTAACCTGGGAACGGGAATCTGGTAGGAACTGCACAGCACAGGAGATGGCAAGTCTAGCTTTCCTTTATCATGTCTTGTTATCTGTCAGTGGACAATTGTGACCAGGACAAAACTGCAGCTGAAGGAATCTTTAATCTTTGATGTCCATGGAGTCATCCAAATGAGGCCAGTTTTGCTGGGTCATTTTTTCAACAAGGGATTGCACAGAAACAGTCTACATTGTTGCTGTAAGAATGTTCACTTTTTGGCCCAAACATTTCCTTGTGATTTGTTTCTGAAGACAGCCCAGTGTGATTTCTTTCTATAGCTGCAGCATCATTTGATAAGAGTGGTTAAAAGGAACACTTTCTCAAAATATAATAAAATTTAGTTGCCTTCCCATGGGTCAAATCCTGAGAGTAAATATAAACCATCCCAGCATTTTCAACACCGTTGTTGAGCTGGATTGAACTATACAGGTGAGCAGGCTCAAAAGGATGGTAAAAGCCAGGCCCTTAAAGCTGCTCTGGTCATCACTTGTTAAAGCTCTTTGAGGATCTGTGGGTTGAGTACTCCCAGAAGCAGGCAGCAGGGGAAGAGTTTTGACTCAGAAAAACTGCACTGTAAAATGTGGTTTATATCACCATTCAGAATGCCTTCAAACACCTGGTCAGGCTAGCAGGACTGGATGGAATTGTAGTGGGAGACAAATGGACATACTTGAAATGTGTTGGGTATTGGCAAGTGTTATCTGCAGGAGGTGTTCACATGCTTCTGGGAGCAATGTCCTTCAATAGACACTTCTGGTGTCAAGTACTGTAACATTGTGGACTCATGCTTTTCATCTAGGTTAATAGAGTGTGCTCTTCCCTCCACAGTCTGAACCCTTCCAGACAGAAATAGACTGTTTTTGGGGAAGAGTTCATTATGTCTAATGGCAAACAGTTAGGCAATATGCTGCAAGGTACATATGGGTTGCGTTTTTCTTCTCCTTTAACAGGTCAGATAGTCTTGAAATACCTCCACAGCTGACAGCTATGCAACATTTTATGAGCTTTCTTGCCCCATAAATGCAGGCAGATGTTGTAGGATTTGGAACCTTACAAGGCACTGGAGTATAACTGGTGGGAGGTAATTTTGAT
This sequence comes from Hypotaenidia okinawae, assembly GCA_027925045.1. Classification (NCBI taxonomy): domain Eukaryota; kingdom Metazoa; phylum Chordata; class Aves; order Gruiformes; family Rallidae; genus Hypotaenidia; species Hypotaenidia okinawae. The sequence continues at coordinate 6,893,727 of BSDF01000016.1, forward strand.
GAGTGCTTAACCTCTCACTAAAAAAGTAGCAGCTTGAAGAAGGCAATATTTACTGCAGGAAACATTAGCTTGTCAGAGAGCAAAAGCACAGCAAAGAACCTTTCTGAATGACCATGCAAGTCTTCAGCCAGATGTTCTTCATAGCATAGAGTAATGCACACTCTGGTGGGAGTTAGATTAAGGCCTTTCCTTGCATCACTCACAGTCAACATAGTTTCCTGTAGGAAAACAGCTAGCTGATGTAAGAATACACAAGCCATTATATGCAAGCTTGTAAAATACCATGCAATTCAGCTGAACCCTATAGGCATTTATTTTATTAGTGCTAAGTGATCAAATAATCCTTTGAGAGAAATCCCCCTAGAACTGCTGTGCAATTCATCTACAAGTTAGAGGAAACACTTCAGTGTTCTATTTCAAGTATATTCAGAAGTGCCCATGGTAGCCACCCTCTGAACACCTTCATCTCAGTCCAGTATTCCATCTTTTGAATGTTCATGGACTCATAATTGCTGCTGGCTACCCAGAGAACTGTGATAAATGCTTTGCTATCCACCTGTGTTGAACCTGGCTATTGTTGAGTATTTCGTTGAATATTGGAAGGGCAAACCATCTGTTCTTCTAAATACAGCAGCTTATTCTCTCCTGAGCAGCACTGGATACCAGGAGATCAGGTCCCTGATGTCAGGGCCCCTCTTACCTGTGAAATGCAAGGACACAAACCTGATTTTCAAAGCTTGCTGTGGTATGGATCTGAACTAGGACACAAGCCCATCCTGTCTCTGTAATCACACCTCTCTAAGACAGCAGTGTTCCTCTGTTACACTATGTACTGATAAGGGGAAAGAACATATTTTTTTTTAGCAATGCTAGTTCTGAAGATACTGAAAATAACCATGAATATTCACTTATTTTCTTTACTTGCTCTTACCTGGGAAGAAAGGGAAGAAACACAGCCAGTTACCACAGTGACTGAAAGTCAGAAAGGGAGAAACTGAAAGGAAGTAGAAGCTGGCATGAAAGGATCACAGTCCAGATCACTCCCCAGTGAAATTATCATTGAGCATGGCATAGATTTTATAATACTTGAATTAAAAAGGGAGTGAAGGGGAAATAGCAAATGAAATCCATCTGTATGAGAACAGGAATATACCATCAATCAGCTCACAAAGAGTTCCTCTATGCTTGTTGCCCTTGGATATTCATACAGAAAGGCCACATCTACTTATTAAGGAAAAGTCATGGCACTGAATATGTATGGCATATGCACGCCTTTTATGCGGTGTCTTTTCATGCAAGTGTGTTTGTGATATACATACTTTACAGGAACGTTTACAGTACCACACATCTGAAGAGCTATCCTTCTGTAGAGCCCAGATTGTTTTATTACCAGCTAAATGTTTTTTAAGCTACCTGTGAATGAGGGCATTGTGACATTTAGCAACTGGTTTGATTGAATACAGATGTGAACCATATTCCATATGGAGAAGATCCAAAGGGAGAGATCTTAGGTTTGTTTCTGATTTGCAAGTAGGAGTTTCAATGCAATTAACTTGACATTGAGCTACCAAGATAGATGGAAACAAGCCACTTGCTCACACATCCACAGTATTGCAAATGTAAAGTTAGGTGCAGTTTGAGATACTGCACTGTCTTCAGAGGTCAGGAAAAAATCCCAATATATGTGAAAACTGAAGTACTGTGGAAATGGCCAGTATCCACTCAGAACTGGGGCAGGGGAGGCAGACATTCATACGCTTCTAGCCTTGCCCCATTCCACATAAGCACCACTTTCTAATGTCATTCCATTCTACCTCTGAATATTACAAGAAGTGGTATTACCTGGGAAAGCATTGGGAAAAAAAGTTTACATGGTGAATAGGGCTAATTTGTTAATGCCAGTATGCAGGGTCTGTTAATTATCCAATGTTTCTTGAGTGTAAAATGTACTAATGCAAACCTGAAGTCGCATGTGTTAATGACGGAAATGTTTATGTCTCATCAGGAATTAACCATTTAGGGCCAATTCTTTTATGTGTTCTGAACTGCTGAGTTCTACAGGGCTGCTCACAGATACTATAACTAATAGGCCTCTCCTACTCATGGAGAGGGTTTGTCTTTGTCTTCATTGCCTGTGGTGCTTGTTTGTTTTCTTTCCATTCGAACTGAATGTGCGTCATTGAAAATGTCATCTCTCCAGTCTACAGAGTTTGTAAAGTGGAACAGGGACTGAGCTATAGTAGCCCCCAAACTGTAGTCCCCAGGACAAAGGTTGATGTTGAGATTAAATATTTCTGAACCTGAATCTTCAACAGCTTTCTTCGGAATGCACATAATTGATTCCCCTACCCCTCCCCCACCTTCCCCGCCCCAGCTTTTCATCCTTGTTTGATGGGAAGAAATTCCAGGTTTTTACTAGCCTTCTTGGTTGTCTTAAGTGTCTTTATCTGCATCTATTCTGCTATAACAATACTGAGCTGTCAAGTGATACTGAGTTTAGCATCTCTCAGGGTATAGCCTGGGGGGCAGGGGTGGATATGTGTTGTGTTCTCTGAATGCTATGCTGTAGGGGCAGAAAAAGAGACTTGTGTTTGATCTCAGTTTATACAAACTATACTGAAGTGATGTTCCTACTTGATCAGATACAATGCCAGGAGCCAGAATAAGTGAAAAACCTGAGTTGCCAAAATTTGTTCCGAGGCCTGTTGAACTTCAGGGTATAGGAAATACCAATCTTAAGTACTTTCACAAGTGCAGGTAAAAAACCAGAAAATTTAGTTTCTGTCTCTGTACCACAGTCCTTCCTTTTGAAAATCCTGTGGGCAGAGGCAGCCAGATTGCAGCAGCCTGTAGCAACACCTGAACTTGGACCTGAGGTAACCCACCTAAAATAGCAAAAATACATTCTACAAAACCTCCATGTAAACTCCACGACGTAGGGTCTAGTCACAATGTACTCTGGGAAGCTGTGGAGCACCAATCATTCCCCACCCTCTCACCCCTAGTTTTTACCCTCTCCTCGCCCCTCACATACCTGCCCTGTGTGTGTATGGACACACTCGCTTTGCACGGCTGTTGCACAGTTCAGAGTAAGTCCATTCCGATTGTGCAGGTCTCTCCATCTTTTTATAATTCTCTCTGATTGTTTGGAACCCAGGAAGCTATGGTATCATGTGCAGGTAGCACAGCAATAAACATGTTCTCATCACAATTTACACATAAAGCGTGAGTCCCTCGAGGTAGCTCATCCCTCTCTTGACAGCTTTAATAAAGGATGATGGATTGTTTCTAAATGACAGTTTAGGAAGATCAGAAATTCCCCCTGTATTGTTTCGCGCTCTGGTGTACAAGAGCTGTTTTGTGTTCTGTGAAAGTTGTTTTTGCCTGTAAGCGCTGGGGCTCCATTACTCCCCTTCACAGTGGTGAGAAATGCTTAGTTACCACAGGAATACATTCACCCGCTGCATACTCGTGACTTCCTGAAGAACTGCAGAAAAGCAAAGCCTGCTGTGGGCAGGAGGTGGGGTGATGCCAATAGCTGAATGCGCTGCCATTTTCAGGATGCTGCTCTGGGCAGGTCCCCTATATGGGCTGTAGGGAAGAGGAGGGGTTGGGTACTGATCCAACCAGAGCTGCCTTCAAGGGGTGAATGCCAAGAGGCATCACCCAAACCCAGCTGTGCTGGCTCAGCTCCTCAGTCAGCATATGCAGGGAGCTTGGGGAAGACCCAGGTCTCCAGGCACCTGTCAGTCACCTGCAGCCTCTTTTCTCCTTCTCTGTCCTTATCTTTTTAAAGACTACATGTGGCAATGAATTAGTTCTGGAGGGCAGACTCTTCCCTCTTGTTTCTTTTTGGCTTGAGATTTATTTCTTGCTACATGTGCTTTGTAGCTGCGCTTGGCAGAATGGAGTTTGCTCAGCTGTCCATTCCCTAGCTAATCTGGTGTCTTAAAATAAAAACAAGCAAGTGGATCTTTGGAGAAAGGTTGCCACATGAAGACATGTGGTGATTCATGTGGTTAAAACTACACTGCTCAGTCATTCATGTGTTAAGAAACCAGATGAGAAAAAAGACAGAGTCCCTGATTAAGGCTGAGTCTGATGGTACATTGAGGTGACAAAAGGAGGCCCAGACAAGAGCCCACTGTGATGGTGCAGCACCAAAATCATAGTTGGTCTGAGCGCTCTTTGGAGCTCATCACATTCCATTAAGAGAGTATGACATAGTCCAGCTTTTGTCTCCTGTACAAGAACAGCCAGTCTTTGAAGCATACACTGTTGCAAAACACTGGAAAAAGACTTTTGGTATAGATTCTCATAAAACTACGCAGACTCAAGAGGAATTTTTCCACCCACACAAAATGGTAAATTTTGGAATAGAAAACACTATAGACCAGACTTAAAATTAAGGCTAGAACTTTCCACGGCTGCAGGATCCAGGGGATCATAATGTCGTCTGGGTTGGAAGGGACCCCAAGGTTCATAGAATTGCAGCCTCCCTGGCACAGGCAGGGCCACCAACCTCCAGGCATGCTCTAGAAAAGGTTGCCCAGGCCCCCATCCAACCTGGCCTTGAACACCTCCAGGGATGGAGCATCCACCACTTCTCTGGGCAGCCTGTTCCAGCACCTAACCACTCTCTCTGTAAAGAACTTAATGTGATGGGAAGTTGTAGCAATCTGCCACTTCCCTGGTGGCAAGCAAAGGAGGACTGTCCCTGTAGATCTTCTCTGAACCTTTACTCCTCCACCCATATATGTTTTGTGTTAATGCTTCCAGCAAAGGGGGTCTGGGAGGATGTCAGCTTCTTCATTTGGGACAGAACCATGTAAAACTCACCTGTCCATCCTTTCTTTGCCTAATATCCCAGGATGAAGCTGTTTTCCTCCCTGTTTTTCTCAGGAATTTTGTTCAAGAACATATTTTCAAAGTCTTCTAAAAATTCCATGGTCCATTAGGACAGGTACATACCATCTGGGACATAGCTATACATGAAAGAGCATGTGTGTGGTTGTATATCTAATCTGAGCTTCTTACAACAGAAGATCTTCCACTATTTATTGGAAAAAGAAATAACTTGGTATTTAAATTAGGGTTGAATCCTTGTTTTCCAGCTTTGTTTCCCAGCTCCATAAGTGGTGTTTTAGTGTATGTAATGGTTGTCTTTGAACGCCTTTCAGCAATAGCCCTAAATCTTCACAGCCTATACTTGTCAAGATTTGTGGTACACTTTTTTTCTAGTGAGCATGTACTTGCTGGAAATTATTTGTATGAACATATCCTCTTAGTTTGATTGCTGCTGTGTTTTATGACTGATATTCTTCTCCTTAGGCACAACAGGGATTTACCAAGGAGCCAATGGCCTGACAAATTCTGCAGGATTTGGTGCTGTGCATCAGGTATGGTTCAGCATTTAGATTGGCAGCTTTGATACTATCTTTAAACACTTGGAAGTTTGGCAGATCAGAGAGGTTATCCTGTTGTTTACATATATTTAAGGAAGGTGCTGCTATGTGTTTTGCTGAACACTGTTTTGCTCTATTCCTATGGCCAGTCTGTTTGCTGGACTTCTGGGTATCTTGATTAATTTTAAGATTTGTGTATTGATACACAGGCTTGCACAGACTGCAGTCCTTGCAGGGGGAGGATGCCCTACCAGTCTGTTCTGTGCTGCTGCAGCAGTGCCAAGACTTTCATCATTCTTTTGCCATGTTACAACTTTCAGATATGTTTTCCATCTTCTGTGGAGAGCTCAGTGTCTAGGATCTTGCTGTCTGGTGTCTTGGCACTATGTAATAAATATAAACAATTTGAAAGAGACATTGGCACACCCTGATGAATATTGAGCCATCTGAGCTTTGTGCTTCCTTCTTTGAGAATACACCTGTCTGTGGGCTTCATGCTTCAGATACCTTGATAAATGTGTGTATATAAATAAACAGCATGCATATATATACACAAGACAGATGTTTTTCAGTGGCAAATGGCTCTTTTTGATTGGACTAAACATATGAATCTGTGCCAGAAAATGTGTTTTGGTTGGCTTATAATTTCAATTCCTTGTTTGCAAGGTGATTGTTGACTTGTATTTTTAATGGCAACAGTGAACAATTTCTTCTTTATTACTTCAGTTTTGGCTAAAAACATTAATTGAATTATGGAGGTTATTTAAAAAGGGGAAAAACAAATGGGTCATTTTCATTATTTGTGATACTCTTTAAGAGAAAACCCTGTAACTCTCATTCCTTTTTTCAGTTTAATTTTTATTAGAGTAACTTGAATCTTTGTTCTTGAGAGCTCCCTAGTGACTAAAAGTTAATGAAATAGCTGTATCACAAAGTTGTAAGCAGTTAAAGAGGAAAGTGCTTTTGTGTTTCTAAATAATATTTATTATTTATTATTTAATCTTATTTAATTCAAGACACTAATTAGCATTTCTGAGGAAATAAAACCCTTTTGCTGAAACACAATCCCTTAAGCATGAATATAGTTCTCTACCTGAAAGAGCAAATAGGTGGACAAGAACAGGAGTGGCAGTTTAAACAAGAAGAATAAAACTAAATCTTTTATGGTTTAGTTGTCCATAGAGAAGTTTTCTAATCTATTCCAGTGTCCTGCTTCTCACTAAAAAAACCCAAACCAAAAGAAACCCCAGAAAACCACATGGTGATAACAGGATGAAGTTTGTTTAGGAGAGTTAAAATCAAGACAAAGGGCTTTGCAGTACCTCAGTTCCCAAGGTCACTTGAATTTTGCATTTTTCATGCATTTTTCATTCATTTTCTGTAGAGATCACTCTGGCATTTAGTTTTTGCTGAGATGACTGGGCAATCAGCTTCTGCAAAGCAATTGTTACTTTCCTTTGTTTTCTTAATTTTTGTAACCTAACAGCTGATCCAAAAATATTGCTGGTCATGGGAAAATGCATTCAGTTTTGCTCCTTCCCTCACTCAGTTATTGATTTGGTTCTTCTAATTTCTTAGATATTTTGCTGTTCACAGGTATACTCGTTCCATCATCAAAGTGCCCTACTTCACTCCTATATAAAATTGTTGAACTCTGTAGTAATAATGATAACTAAAATCCTATAGAAAAAGCAGAATTTGCCTGATTTCTGCCCTCCTGTAGATGAGTTGATCCTAACAAAATAGTATATATGGGAGAAGCAGAAATGTACTTTTGTAAGTGAATGAAGCATGGTTCTTCAGTGACATTTTCCTGAGCCATGACTTGCTTCACATGTAGATAATTGTGCCTTTGTAATGCCTTGCTCATTTATAAGATAAAAACAGATACACAGACATTAGATGTTTCTTTTTTCCTCAAAGGAATATTCATCATATCCAAGCTTTCCTCAAAGCCAGTACTCACAGTATTACAGCTCCTCCTACAACTCTCCATATGTGTCTGCAAACAGCATCAGCCCCTCGGCCATCCCAACCTCCACTTACTCTCTGCAGGAGTCTTCTCACAATATCACCAGTCAGAGCACAGAATCGCTGTCTGGTAGGTGCATCTCTTCTCTTTTCAGTTTGCCAGCCTTGGCCACATGTAGACATAAACACTGTAACCTTGTTGTTGGAGTTTTTTAAAATACATGGATAAATCACATTTCCTGGGACTTAACAGTTCTGCTTACATGGTGCAACACAGGCTTTTGGGAAGAAATGATAACATCTAAACTCTCTAAAGCCACCATTTTCGTGGTTACATGAGGTTTGATCTCCTCTAAAGGTAGTACAGAAAGATAAAACAATTACGTACCAAACCCAGATCAGTACTGAGGGCAAACATGGAAGCAGTAAGTTCCAAACACAGATATGGTCTGAAAAAGCCCCAGAGTTTCCTGATTGTCTGATGACTTTTTAGCCTATCTCTCTGTTAAGGCTTTTATTCACCTCTAACATATGTTTGTAAATAAGTACATCAAGAGAAGTCCCTCATTTAAAAACCAGCACAAACTGTTTACCTAAGTGGAAAGTTCACGATGAATTACACACAAAAATGCTTTGAACTTTGTGGCCTCTCTTTGAGCTCTTCATCTTTAAACCTTAAATGGTTTATGGAATTACTGATGGATTATGATCCTCCAATGTACTGTTCAAGTACAATTTTCGGATATCACTTCCCTACTAGAGTTTTCATTGGCATGTAATAACATTTATGTAAAATGCCACATAATTTGTGGATGATCAGAGCATACGCCCATTGTAGGTCTGCTGACTTATGAAACAAATCTGAACATCTGTGGTTGCTTTAAAAGAAAAATAAACTATATTGTTTTTTAAAAGGCAGTGATCACAGATTGGTCTAAAAGCAGTTGGAGGATTTTCTGTTCCTTAGATCTTATCTCGGCCTTTTTGAGAAAGGGTGATTTCAAAAAGGCTTGTTAGGCACAATCCAAGCTTCTCTGAAGAAGAATATGGTTATTCTAGGAAGCTGGAGAGGCCACAACTTAGCAAGGTGAAAAGAAAAATATGTTGGGAAAGGATTTGTAATGTAAGGTAAGTGAAATCTGGACAGGTTTATGAAACTCAAGCCAATCAAAACAGATAATTTATACAAGGGAAGTTCACCTTTGTGTCTTCTCAGTTATTTTTAAAACACTATCCTCTGTGAAATAGAATATGGCTAAACAGACTTGTTCTGTATTTTTAAATAAAAGCTGATGTTGAAAGTATATTTTTAATCATGAGCATTCAACTATTTTTAAAAAGAATAATTTAAGAAGTTGAATTGGTCTTGGTTTCCTTTTCTGTTGCCTTTTTAATTTTTCTCTTGCAAAGTAAGAGTGTGTGTGTGTGTGTGTGTGAATTCAAAAAGCTTTCTTTTTTTCCAAACAAAACTAAGATGTTTTTCAAGTGACATGTCCATTTTAAAATGTTATATCTACAGTCTTGGTGCTTTTTGAAATTGTTTTAACAAATCTTAGAAATTAATAGTTATTTCTCCAACAATGTCAGTTCTTGACATGAAAAGAATAAGATTTTCTGATGACGTTTTCACACGGTTTCTAATACTTTCCATTAAAAGGTTTCATGTTTTAATTGGAACAATACACTGCAAAATTTAAGTTTACAGTGGAATTTCTTTTTCCATGATAGGGGAATATTCAACAACACCAGCAAAAGATTTAGAAACAGACAGACATCATAGAGGATCAGATGGCAAAGTACGAGCCCGGTCAAAAAGAAGCAATGATCCTTCCCCTACTGCTGACAGTGAGATTGAGGTAATAACTTTAATTTATATCCCTCAGTAAATTCAGCAAAGATAAATAGTTACATCTATTAGTAAATCTCACCATTAGACTGGTGAGCTGTAAGAGCCAGAATATAATTAGTAATATAACGGAAACCTACAGACATCAGTAGTCAAAATAATTGCTGAATTTCTATATTATCAGCATTTCAAACTATTACTCGTGTGGTTTTTTTCCCCTCTAGACTTTTTATAAAGTCTGCTGGATTGTTTCCCTGACTTGACATGTAACAGGATTTCTGTGGTTGTTAGGAGATCAGACTCTCAGGATGACCAACACATACAGAGTTCCAGAATTCCTGATGTTTCATTTTGTCTGCTTTCACAAAAAGTCTACAGTTAGTTCTCCAAATGGCTTTGAGATCTTAGAAATCTCTAGTCCAACGGGACATATTTCCTGACTGAACAAGTTCTTACAATTGCTTAATATGTAACTGTATTTCTTTTTCCCACCCTGTCTGTCATCACAGCGCGTGTTTGTGTGGGATTTGGATGAGACGATAATTATTTTTCACTCCTTACTCACGGGAACCTTTGCATCCAGATATGGGAAGGTAAAATTTAATTTTTTTAGCATTACTGCTTGTCCAGCCAAATTGCATCGGGAACTGTGGGGGCAGCTAATAAGACAGCTTTTCAAACAGATGCTGCCGATTTTATTCAGACACATTTGTATAAATATGTCCTGTGGTATTTCCTTCTAACATGTGAAAATTTAATTTACCCTCCCTTTCATGTTGCAACTAGCCCCTTGTTTTTCAAAAGCTTGTATTGTTCAGCTGCTGCCAGATAGGACATCAGGATGTTCTTTCAGTGTCTGTCTGCTGCAAGAAAGAGCTTATCAAGCAGCCAGACAGCATTAACTCTAGCCTGAACGAGGTAACACATGTTTTGTTAGACTAGTCTTTTTCTTATGCATCTCAGACTTTATAATCTTTAAAAGAACTTTTGTGTTGATCACTCTTGGTTGCCATGAAGAAGGTCGTCTTCCCACATGGCTGCTGAAGCTCACATTTCTATGTGTTTTTAGGAACCATATCTTTAATTATCCATACTTCAGATACCCCCTTTGAAATGCAGGCAGTTCCAGTTTTTAGGTAATTCTCTGGCTGAACAGACTGAACTTGGCTGCTAAGCAGAAAATGCTGGCTCTTGGATTTAGTACCATGTGCTTCAATTTCTTCCTAAGGCAGCTTTTATGATAAACACTTAAGTCACTTTGAATTACAGAATGTCAAACACTTCTAAATGGGTAGGAAAAAAGACAATATCATTACCTAATTAAAGGTGGATGACCTAGTTGGCAGCTGTTTCCACACAGTCAGCTTCATCAGGAGACTGGAAAATAACCCTGCTTCTCTCTAGAAAGCAGAAATATGATTTGACATCATTTCATGGCTTTACCAGCTGTACTTGTTTTACGATTGTTATAACAAGCTAAATGTGTAATTAGTAAGATAGATTTATTGTTCGCTGTTAGATGTGCACAGTTGTAAAGGATATAAAATGGTGTTTGTGGTGTGGAAGTCTACTGCAGCACTTGGAATGCTGCTAACACTTCCAACAGCACCCTCTGAAAACCAAGCACGTGTTTCCATGCAGGGATTTATTCAGACCTGTGTTGTACAAGGTAATTGAAGTGGTTACTTTTCCCAGGGAATATAATAAATGAGGCAGCCTGAGGTATACATGTGTAAGCTCAAACCTAGTGCCTGCAAAAAGTAGAAGGAATTAGGCAGGATCAGGAAACATAAACTGACACTGAGTAGATCTGCTATGCGGTCATGCTTAGCATTGAGTAGGGGCTGTGGTATGTACATGGAAAAGTCCTTTAATGAGCTGACTTTGTCCTAGCATAAAACCTATGAAGAAGATGTCTTCATCTGCTGTCTCCCGCACAAGTTTAAAGGGTGTGGGGTTGGGATCTGCTGCATGAGGGCAGATGAGAATGGACTGAAGGGTGTGATGGATCCCTGGAGATGGGTCGGCCTGACGCTGTAGTACCTGTGAGCTCTTGGTGATGGGCTGGCGTAAAGGCAGAAGCTGCCATCTCTAGACCAGCTTGTGTGGGGATGAAGTGGGGTTGGGGAGTGAAGCCAGAAAGGGTTTATCAAAAGCACTCACCAGTAGCCAAGCTGTTCCCATTGGTCATGAGAGCAGAGTTAGGCCAGCAGCCTACAAAAGGATGTAGGAGAGAGGAAAATGGAAACTTAGGGAACTGTCTGCATTGGAAGGCCTTTAAAGGTAAAAAATGACAAACTTCTGTTGGCTATTTCCTTTATACAGATGTAAAGAATGATACAAACAGGATTCTTTTGAATGAATGAATCACCTTTTCTGTTAAGTTACAACAGGCTCTTTGAGAAACTTCTCCAGAAGGATTTTTTTTTTTTTAGTGCTTCATTTGTTTCATCAAATTCCTCAGGGCTTTCCTACAAGGGAAATGGTGGTGTTATAAAAGTATTATAGGCTAATGGCTTGATCCAAAGACAATCAGAGGCTTTGGTGAGCTTTGAAACAGACCTTAAACCAAGAGGGAATACAGCACACTCAAACAGACTGTCCTGGGAACTGTTAAATAGAAACACAATTCAAAAATATTTTAGTGAGCTGAACTACCAAGTAGAAGTGAAGCAGTGAGCCAGAGGTTAAGAGAGTTTCAGTGTCTCATACTTGAATAATGTACTAAGTGTTAATCTCAAAGTAAATTAAGTATCAAGGTCTAAAATGCTTATTGTTGTCCATAATTGGTCATAAAAGATTCTTGTGCCTATAATTAGGCATGCACATGCTTTGAATTAAATCACACACATGGAAATCTTGGTCCTCTATGTCTTCATCCAGAAAAAGTGTCAGTTTATATATGACATTAATGTCTCAGTGTCATCCTGTCTGTTGCACTGGTAGAGCTGCTGGGCAACCACTCAAAGAATTGTTCTATAAAAGTTGATTAAGCTGAAGAATAACACATCTTTCTGGAGTGATTTTTATGGAAAGAGGGGAGGAACATCAACTATAGCTTCAGAGATTTGGGTCTAAGCTCCTGTTCTTCGGCTACAAAATCTCAAATGGTTCTGCAATGTGTTTGGTCCCTTCCTGGTGTAGGCTACAACAGGGAGCTGTCCAAAAAAATCTGATTTTGGAAAGGAAAAAAAAGAGGAGGAAGAATTCACAAAAAAGTTATCAATTGTAGTCATATTATTAATCATTAATGCTTTGGTGTTTTCTGTCCTGATTTCATGTGAAAATTCTCTTTGGTTTCTGAGGGAGAACTCTCCAGTCTTTGACATAGATATGGGCTCCTCAGAGCATAGACAGTTCATCTCAGGTATTTAGAAAACAAATTGTTCACAGTATTAATAGAACTTAAGCCAGACTCAAGGTTAAAGCATGAAGGAATGGCTTGGCCTACATTGCTCCTTTTTTGTTGCCTCTGCCCACGCTCTTTGCTCTATCCCATGGATTACAGTCATCAGGCATTTGGTCTTAATGTCTTTCCCGTATGTTGGCTGCCATATAACCCTTATAGCAGCAGTCAGACTGGCCTGGAGATTCACACGGCCTTTTGCTTTCTTGCCTGTGGTTGATTGGATGTGTACCTGCACTAACATCCTGAGTCACGGTCTAAGTGATTGGGGCAGCAAAGCTCTCAAACCCAAGGAAAACTCTGCTCTTTCCTTTCTCAGCAGGAGACCCTCTGACAGAAAGCAAAAAAAAAAAAAAAAAAAAAATAATAGTTCCATAGCCACTTGATACTATGTTCAGGAGGGTTTAGAAACCTGCTCTGCAGGCTTCTGATCACTGCTTCGGTGCAGAGCATTCAGCATGTGCCTAGAGACCGTGACGGATGCAGACCATCATTATAGTTTACCATACTGTTCCCCCAGCCCTTTTAATCCTTTCAAGCATGTGCAATAGGGCTCCTATTCAACAAGAAGATGGCTGCAGTCTTTGCTAGGTCTGCAAAGATCTGCCCGCCAAATCACTGACTAAACAAGGCAAAATCCCTAACAGTGCTGCTGAGGTTTCACGTGGGGGGGTATAAAAGTGGCTTTGGCCATTTTTTGGAAGCAGCTAGGCACAATGCAGAAAGAGTCTTTTCTAGTATTAATTCAGACACAATTAAAAGATTGTATGTGCTCCTATGCCAAAAAAAATCCTGAGTCTATTCCCCTTTTCCTGACTGTTTGCAAACTTCTGCCATAATCTATTGTCAAAGCATTAATGGAAAATTTCTGCATCTCTTTCAGTCTGAGACATTTAAGTATTACATTGCAGATTGGTTCTCATGCTTTTCAAAGGACTAGTATCAAGATAAAAAGGGGACCCTGGGTGTGTGTTTTCCCTAGCTGAGGGCATGTGCGAAGCTAACACCTTTTCTCAGTAGCATTTGCAGAATGTGTTGGTACACTCCTTGGGATTTTGGTGTCAGAATGAATTGTGAGTAAGGTAAAATCTGGAGTTAAAACTCATTTTTTTATGTACAAGTTACCCTGAAATCCTGGAACCAAATGGAAAGGATTTAATTTTAGCACTGACTTAATGGAACGTATTTGGAATACTTAATGAAGTAAAGTCTGGAATTGTGTTGGTACTTTATCAGTACTTTGTTCATGTCTGCTGATAGCTGTGGGCTTTGATCAGAGCCCTTTCCAGTGGAACACATGGCAATTTCAGTATCTTGAATTGGCTCAAATTAAGAAAAACATGCTGCAAAAAATAATAGTGCACATTATGTGCCAGCTTGAATTCAGAGCCTTGCAAAGTCATGTTCTAGAGTTTAGTTAACCTTAAGTGAAAGGTGCTTAGATTGCCAGTATTATCATTGAGCCTGGACAGTGTGCTCACTTTGCCTGGGTGGGCACTCTGGCTGCTTTTGGTAGAGACTTGCAGTTTGCCTTGTAATTTCTTGGTTGATGTAGAATCTGTGTTTTTGATAGCCACATGTTTTTACTGCTTTTGCATTTCAGAAGTGGCAACAAGAAATTTATCCAAGTTGTAAGCAGACAGGTATGAGTGAGATAGAGATGGGGCACACACAGCATGTGTGAACCTGGGCTCTGCCTCTCTGCTGAGAGACTCGCAGTGGCACAGGAATGTGAAGAACTAGGAAAGGGTCCTCCAATGGTAGCAGGGCCTCAAGACCTTTTGGACAGAGAAGCTTAAGTTGCTGCTTGGCCTAGACTGTTGAGGACAGGACCTAATCATGATTTTCTACCATTTCAAGCAGATCTCATAGCTGCTGTATATTGACTGTCTGTGAACTGGACTCACCAGAAATGATGTTCTGGATCTAAGAAACATTGTTCCTTGAAAGTTTCATTGGCAGTTGTATGTTCTTACAACAAGTTTTCCTTTAAGTAAATTATAATTTCCAATTAAGGAAAAAAAAGTCATTGAAGAGTTCCTGCTTGGCTCTACTCAAGATCCTTGTAAAACCCTAGGGTTGCTTTTGTTTGTGTGTGTCTTTCCCCCCTCCCCGCTTTCATGGAATGCTTCAAGTAGCTTGTGCTTTTCCTGGCTTTGTTCTCTCAAGGGACCCCAAAGCCAGGACCTGATTGAAACACCATAGGGATTTAATCAGATCTGATGGTGATTCGTGCTTCTAATAGCTGAATCTGTCCTTTACGACTTTACAAACTGAGAAGGAATAAAACCCCATTTTATTGCTCGGCTGTTAAAAACTATTTGTAGAAGTTGCTACGGTTCAAATCAAAAGCGCCCTCCCTAGAGAACTATTAGTTAATTCTAAGTGCCATGGCGTCGCTTTTTCTCTTCTCACTTGAGATGTGGCCTTATATCACTACTGCTGTTCAAACATCTGAGAGTTTTCCATTCCTTTGACAAACATGAGCCAAAGTGCTTAAGGACATCTGTTTATTTTATTTCTTTAATGAGAAAACCTTCCAATTTCTTACTGGCTCAGCTGTGTTTATTTACGTTTTGTTAGTCATATGTGTGGGGCACCTTGGGACGTTAAAAACCTTCAGAGGCCTATGCTGAGGGCTGCTAGCCGGCATCCTGGACAGAAAGGCAGAATAAGCCCTTCCTAAGGAAAACACAGTCCTTGGAACTCCATAAAATAGATTTTCAAAACAAATAGAGCCTAATTCACTCAGTAGATCATGGATTAAGTCAAGATGAATACAATTTGGAAAGGATTTTCTGAGGAAGTTGGAGATTTTTTTACCCACTGGAGGCTAAACCTTGTATTTAATGCCTTTTTAAGTTAAATTAAAAAAGCATTCTCACTGCAGGTAATAAAATAGTCTTTTACTTTAGACATACTGCTATATCAATTATTAGTTCGTTATTGGAGAGAAGGGAGTAAATAATTCCAGCCATTTGATTATTTCAAATGTGTATTTCGGGAGCAAGCATCTGTGTTTATCATCTGTGCTGGTAGATGAGAAGCAGCAGCAGAGACAGCAAAAAAGATGGTGGGCAAGGAAGATACTCTGAGCTCGTGTAGATGTAACCTCTTGTCCTAGAGCTTAGGTGAGCAGAGGGTTTTCTAAGCAAAGTGCATGTGTGGCATTTGAAGAATTAATGGATTATTTCTGACATAGAAAGTGTATCAGAAACGATGCTGGATTGTCAAACAAATCTGAGCAAAGGGAATCTGCTTTCTAGTATGGGTCAATCGTGACTTGATTTTAAGGGAAAAATAGTTTGAAAAAACCAAAGGGTTGTAACTGTCTTTAGAAAGTTGCGTCTGCAAGATACGCAGTTGTGCTAAGGACTGCACACTGATGTGTTTCCACCAGGAGTTCTGCACTTTTCACAGAACTATCAAGAACCTACACATAGAAATAGACAGTAATTTTCCTGTGGGGATGGGGAGAGAATGAAAATATATTTAGCTTAAATTCCACTCCCTCTATAGACTCTTATGCCCTGAATAGTAAACAGAAATTACTTCTAGATTTTTGTTCGTGAACCTTTTGTATTACTTAAGAGGAACAATTTCCATTTGTTCTCAAGCATCACAGCCCAGCTTTTTTAACCTGTATTTAAGTACAGGATTCCCACAGGACTGTAATACATTTCAGAACTCATGGGTTCAGACACTGGATAAATTAATGTCATTACTGCTTGTCCCTAAGCATAGTACATTTAGGAAGGGAGAAGAACCTTTTCAACCTCTTTGTGCTCTTGAATGTGAAGATTTGGTCACTTACATGCCCATTTGCTTACTGGAATAATACCCGAAGTGTAGCACCCATCACTTCTGAACAGATGCATGCCAGTAGAATGAGAGCCCATCAGTAAATAATAAGCAATACTTTGGAAGTACCTCTCAAGACCAGGGTGAATATGAAAAGGCATCTGAAGAAAAGAGATTAAATTGTGTTTGCATGGACTATTCACAAGGTCATACTGTGATCAGTGTGGACACTATTTGTTTAAATTTAGTACGTTGTCAGTAAGCTTGGATATAGCAATCTTTTAGGTAAAACAGTATGTCTTCATTTTGGATAAAAAAGTTTAAATCCTGAAAGTGAGAAATCTGGGTGATTCTATTTGAAAAAAGGCAATTTTTAAGAAAACTTTTAAGTGTAGTCACTTAAGACACTTCTGAAAATGGATTTCAGTTCCTGAGCTACTTTGGTTACTTAAAGCAACCTTTCTCACAAACACCCACTCTCACACTTGAAAAGCTCTGAGAAGCTAGGTCTAGCTGTAGCCTGTACCTATCAAAAAAGTAAAATTTGCAAGCTAAGCCACTTATGTGTAGTGAAAAACTAGATGTGCTCTCTTTGATGATGTGCTTGAGAACATGGTCAAGAGGTGGACTTGGCAAGGTTAAGCTGTGGTTGGACTCAATGATCTTAAAGACCTCTTCCAACCTAAGGGATTCTGTGGTTCCTTGAACTAGAACTGATGAACATGGTTAATTTTCCATTATTTTGGAAAAGACTTCTTCATCTCTCAAATTCTGATCAAGGCATAAAACGTTGTAACCAAAGAATGATTATTCTCACAAACTCTTTTTGTTCAAATGTGTGGCCCAGGTATTTTTAGCTTTATGGTTTTTATTATTATTAATTTTATACCACAACCAAGCTGGTCCATCTTCCAGGAGTTTCCAAGTAATTAAATGCAATTAAAACTATTATATCGCTGCTTTTGGTGACAACTTCATTATTAACAGCTAACCACAAGGAGGAGATTTAACTTAGAAAGCCCTTGATTGTATACTAATCCGTCTCTCACCTCTGGCTGACACCTGTGGCAGATAAACCCTATAGAATAGGAGTCTGATGAATACTCTTAATTAATACTTTCTTCCTTGTAGAAAAGTAATTATTTGCTCACGGCATAAACAGGTATTTGGCAGGGATTGAAAGAGACTGATTAGTTTTAAATACTAGGGCTTTATTTTGTTTTGTTTTGTTTTTTTTAAAGCAAGGAGAGATCTGGATCCAAGATCCACGCTCAGAATGACTTTGTCCTAACATTTTGAATGTCGGGTTAATTGGCACATTGCTAAATAGAAGCAGAGTCAGACATCAAACTGATTTGTTATCCATCTCAAAGGAGCCAGCTTTGCCCCTTTGCTAATGGCCTGCAAGTCTGAACAGGGTACCTGAAGGCAGAGGCTTGGAATGGGCTTTGGAGCCAGAATCAGAGGCAAGAGTGACTTGCACTTGAGAGATTGCCAGAGATAAGTCTCCTCTCTTCCTTTCAAATTACAGTGTAGAAGAGGGGAGAGCTGGCTGTAGACACCCAGCCACTGGGATTAGTAGTAGCTGCAGGTGTTAACAAATGCATGTCTTTTTAATGTGCTCTCTAGGGCAAGTATAAGCAGTTTATGAAAAATCAATCTCAGTGTTTCAGGAGAGCAGTGGTAAGAAGGTTTTAATATAGAGCCTTTGGGAAGATGCTGATATTGCAGTCTGAAGTGCAGCTACAATGCCTGTGGGCTTTTGTGTAGGTAAGGCCAGTGCCTTTAGTAGTGAAGAATTGGTAATACAGGCTTCTGTGTTGGTTGGCTCATGAAGAAGGGTCTAGAGACTTACATATAGTACATGCCACAACAACATAGAGCTGTTTCTACCCACATTCAGTAACTTAAAGCTAATTTGGCTATGCCCATGTGTTCTGCATTCCCTTTGCTTTCCTAAAATCCAGGCTAATCAGTCAGCAGACCTAACTTCCCACTTTAACCCACTGCTGTAATAGGGAAATATTTATTCTTTGCTCACCTTCAGTTTTTGTGGAAATCATAGTTAGGCAAAGACAGACTGAAGATTTTTCAACATACTCTTTTTAGCCATCTTCTGCCATCCTATTACTAAAAATAGGGGATCTAAATTAAAACAGAAACAGAAATTAAATTTAGACAAAGTGTTGCTAGCTTGAGTTTAATTATGTTCTCCAAGCTGTAATTCTGAAATGCAGTTCACTTCAAATGTACAGAGCTAGTGCAAGGATTAGGAACAGTACATGCAAATAGCCAACATAAAAGCAACATTCAGAGCAAATGTGTCAGGTCATGCCATAGAGATGTGAAAAAATGCATCCTTGTTGGTGAATTGACACTTTTGTTGTTTTGTGCAGCATGTTCCACAGGCTTCTGTTGCCCATGTTTTCCTCTAGTAGGACGATCAGCTGAACAGACAGAAAAACTACCCCAAAACATGCAAATACAGAGCTGGGAGTTGGCAGTGCCTCACTTAAAGTGGAAATTCTCTTGCTCACAAGATATGGCTGTTGTCAGCAGTAGCCCACCAGTCCTTAGCTGAAAGTCACAACTGTGACAAACAGAAGAGTGACATGTCCAAGGAATGAGTACTTCAAAATGACCACTGCTCCCCTGGTGCTTATCTCCCCAGCTGATGGGAAGAAGCCTGCTAAAGCTGTGTGGTGGAGGGTCAGGAGTGCCTGGTCCATCATGTCAGAGCACCAGAGGTTAGCACTAAAAGTAATTTGTGGGGCCATTTAATTTTGACCCTGAAGGAAGCTCCAACAATGGTGATTGACAGAGATGAGGCATATAGGGATGCACTGTGATGCTGGAGGTTTTATTTACAAATGGAGTTTATTGTCTGTTTTCTATCCCTGCCTTTCTTTGTCCTTGTTTGTGAAAGCATGACCTGTAGATAAGCAGAGGGGTAGGACCTTGCTCCTCTAAAGCCAGTAAACAAGCACTTTGGGTTGTGTTTTTAGATTTATCTATTTTCAGTGTAAAAAAGCAGTTTCTGGAGGAGATTTGATTTCAAGCTGTCCATGGTCCATTCTTCATTGGACTTCATATGTGTCAGGAAACACTGACTAGGTCAGTTACCCAGGAAGCTTGTTCTCAGGGCTCCAGGGTGCACTCTTGCTATGGAAGAACATGTTAGCAGGGGTCATTGGTGTGAATGTGGCAACTTCATGTTGCCCTGCTAAACTCCAACTACTGTAACGTAGGCATTAGCAGCCCATCAGGGCATTCCCTGCAGCACAGAGATATCCTTTAGTGGTACAGGACTTCAGTGCTTAGGAGGAGTTCTCTGTTGGAATCTTCAGATAAACAGTGTAATTGTCTTACAGACTATTTACATATTTTACAGAGAATCTGGACAACCTGTGATTGACATACCCATCTTGTTTTGCTGCTTTCCCATCAGTCTGATTTTCCTGTTTATTCGTACTTGAATTGAAAGCTGTAGCAACCGTGTCTTTGTGTGGATACAACCTCCAGCACAGTGGGGTTCAAGTCTGGGACTAGTGCTTCTAGATGCTACAGTAATGCAAATAAATAACTGCCAGTGGAACCCTGGCCTAGTGCCTCTAGATACCTATATCATACTGGGAGTGCTGATTTGCCTTTTAACTTTATCAGCCTCTTTAAGACTTGGAAGCAAGCCTTGCTATAGAGGAAATGTCCATACTGTGAAGGCAGTGATGCCAAATCATTTCCCCAAATGACTTCCCCTCTGGGTGGTAAAGTGCATTTTTCTGTTTTATTTTCATTCCAACCCATCATATTCTCTATCTCAAGAGAAAGATTTTTTTCCCCCTCACATCTACAGATTAATTTCCATATTGTTTAGTTTAAGAGAGGTAACTTCATACACTGTGGAAATGTTTCCTACTCCCCATTAGTGATTAATACCAATAAAGCTAAAGACAAACTTAGAGGATAAATGACAGATACCAACCAATGAGAATTCCTGAAAGAGTTTTAAAGGCTAATGATCCTTGAAATGTATAAAAATAAATTGCTTCATTAAAAACTATTTTACAAAATAATTTCTTCCTAGCAGGATATTTTCTTCAAAACAGTTCCCCTGTGTAACTACACCTGGGTAGTAAAATTTGATTCAGTGCTGTTCACATCGAGCCACAGTCAGATGCCCTGATTATGCCTGTGTCCCTGTGCCTTGTCAGGAAAGCAGGTTTGGGGCTTAAAATTAGAGACATGTTCCAGGCAAGTCTGTTGAAGTTTACTTTTTGCCCAGAGGAGAAAGTGCCCATTTTTCTGGGCCAGCAACAAGCATGTTTGAACATGAGTGACAGAGCTTTTCTTTAGATGGGCACAATGCTTGTGAGTCACACACATGGCTGAAACCACAGCCATTCTTCTCTAATTAGAGAGAACTACACCAAGAATGCGTAATAATTAGGTTAGTGTGTAATACACCATCCATGTCAACAGCATCTGCTGCAAAGGTTGATTGAAATGTAGTCATCCTCCAAACATTGTGCTCCCTGTTAGAGCTCCTCAACTAATTCACTTCTGTCCTGTCACACAAAAACTCCTCAGAATCTGCAGAAAATTAGAGCAAAGTCTACATAGAAATCAGCCCTGGTTTAGCATGGCTTGTAACTTCAGTGGAGGAAAACCACTCACATAAACATAAGGATGAGAGATCCGTGTCCTAATGAAGATGAATTACAAATAAAAACCTGTTGTGGGAATGCTCTCTTTTGTTTTTTTCCAAGTTGTCTGTTGTTGTTTAGCTTGAACAGGCACAATACTTTTGAGCTATGAGTGTTTATCAAATTAACCACAGATTATTTTTGCTTGTGTTTTGAAGTGTTTAATGAATCAAAAAAAGTTCTGCTGGCAACCTTGTTGACATCAGTGCATTTCCATGCTTTTACTGTGGGTTTAGGAACAAGGTCAGTTGTTGGGAGGAGTGGTTGACTTCATGTACGAGACGTGGTAAAATGACTGATACTTGTTTGATAGTGCTGTGGTCCAGCCTGGGTACAGCAGGGCACTTGAGTGTATTTCACAGTAACAATTCAACAGAGGCTGTGTCCAGTGCTCATTCTGCAGCTTTTTAGCAGGAAGTCAAGAGCTGTAGGACCCCCTGCATCCACCATGCCCCATCTAAGGGGCAGCTTGGAGGACCAAGTAGATCTGCTGTGCACATGCAGTCAGCTGTTAATGTAGCCATCCAAACCAGAAGAAAGGGAAATGGCCCAGCCAAAAGCATCAGTCACTTCTGCCACACAGGATTGTCTGTGGGTGGCTTCTCTGGCCAAGCCCCATCAGCTTGGGCTGATTTAAACTTGTTCTTGCTGACTTGGCAAGGAAATGAAGTGACAGCCCTCTCACAGGCAGTTGTGGTGTCTTGGCTGGATAGCAAGGGGCAGGGAAAAACATTAATTCTCTAAAATGAATCAACTAAAAAGACTGAAGTGGAGCTGCAGGTAGCATAGTCCTTTTCCAGGGGAATTTACTTACAGTTTTACCACTGATGGTGGTAGGAACAGAATCTGGATGTGAGAAAGTTCACACATGCTTAAGAGCATGCAGAAGCTGTTTAGAGCTGCTGGCATGTGCTTTTCCACATTCTCTTAGTCATTAAAAAAGTGTTTTTAAAATGCTGCAGGCAGCCAGAGCTTCTGCAACCTGTCCTTCTCTCTTCAGGAGCAGTTTGGGACCCTCTCGGGGAGGGGCCGAGTTAGAGCCACACCTGGCTGGGCAGGGGGCTGCTGGTACAGGAAAAGGGCAGAATGAGCACACTGTCCCAGTCAGCCAGCCCATGCAGACAGGAGCATCAGGTGCATATCACCACTTCTAACACTAGATAGAATGACCCATGAACCCATCCAGCATTTTAATGTGCTGCCTCTTGTCTTGTCTGTTCTTTTTTTTCAATCAGTGCAGTTATTTGGGTGTAACTGCCATTGTGGCTGCAGTTCTGGCTCTGCAAGCATGCTTTATACCACTGCAGAGCATGCTCTGTCCTGAGCAGGAATAGTCATATTTGGACAAGCATTTTATCGTGCTGTGAGTGGTTTTTCATGGTAGGATGGGATTGGTTTAACTCTGCTGATGCTGTTAAATGAGTAGGCAGCTTTGGTGGTAATGGAAAAGCTTCTTAGTAGTGTGGTGGCTCTTGCATCTCCTTCCTGGTGTAGGTGTGCTGCCAAGGACTGTATACTGCAGTGTAGTAGTACTGTATCACACACTGGGCTCTGATGTGGTAACAACACATCTGCCTTTCTGTCCTGCCTGTCACCACAGTTAGCATGGCAGTAAAGCTCTAAGCCAAGCAGGTTGAGACACATAGATTGCACCCTTTAAAGAGACTCAACAATGTCTGAGCTCCTGAGTTCTGTTTTGATCATCAGATTGCTCTTTGACATTAAAATAGAATAATGCTCACCTATAGCTGTTTTAAAGGATGGAGTCAGGAAAGGATCATCCTCTTGCTTGTAACTGCATCCTAACCAGTCACTAATGATGCAATTGGAAATCAATTCTTGGTCTAACCTACTGAAGCAATTCTTACATAGTCTCAATGTTTAAAGGTTCTTATTATATCATTTGAAGTGTGGTGGCTATTACTGGTCAAGGCAAGCCACAGACATCCTTCAAAGAACAGTATGTGATTATCTAGGAAAGCAAAAGAAAGGATGGGAAAATCATGTTAAGATACGTTTGGGAAATAAATTTACTTTAATACACATATCTTCCAAACCAGGAACGTGTAGATCCTATGTTTGTTCAAAGATTCCCCCACCCCAAAATTGGGGGGAGGGGGAAAAGTCAAAGTGAATGAAAAAAACCCCTCATTTTCCCCTAACAGGACACTACAACGTCTGTGCGGATAGGTCTTATGATGGAAGAAATGATCTTCAACCTTGCAGATACACATCTGTTCTTTAATGACCTGGAGGTATGTAGCTGCTTATTTTATTTAACATCTCTTTCTCTCTAATCATTTGCATCTGCTCTAAACCCTCATTTTTTCTAAGAAACTTTAATTTTTAATCCCAAAGAATGGGCCTTAGATGGCTTATTGGAAGCATACTTCACTGTGTCCCTCTGACACGTTTGTTCTGTTAAGGAAAGTTTTTTTCTAAATATGCAATTACAGTGATGACTTTTGGCAGTTTTACTAAATCTAATAATGAGGACATTGCTGCTGCTTCTCCTGAAATTGTCTATTTAATAATTTTATTAAGCTAAATTAGCCTAGGTCCTAGTGGGCAGGTAGGAATTAGCTATGAGGTTTTAAAAATGGTCTCTCTTCTTGAGGACACTTTGCACATACAGAGGTCTGCTCAAGCTTAGACACACTGCAGGATGACACTATTGGAGTTTCAACATAAAAGACCAAGAGGAAAAATCGTTCCTGTTTGTGGCCTGATTAGATGTGACTGTGCCTTATACAAAGTGAAAATCCTTTTGAATCCATGGTAAAATTCAAGCCAAGTGATGCTAGCAGAATTCTGTCACCAGCTGAGAAACAGCTGTACAGCACTGATGAAACGTTGTTTGCATTGCAATCAGAAATAGTTTGAATGAATCACAACAAGTGAGTAAGATGGGTTTGTGCTGTGGGCACCTTGGAGTCAGAGAACTGCTTGATGCTGTTTGGAGGAAAAAATCTGGTATCCCTAGGGCAGACTTCCATGGTCTTTTTCTTCACTTGAAAAAGGGAAGAATTTGTTTCTCTGCCAGATGAAATGAGAGAACCTTTTATATGCTTGATGATTTCAATGAGTTCTTGATCCTTCATTGCTTAATGGCACTGTGGTCCTCTGCATCACAGGAGGTACATCTTGCCTGGCACCTGTCTCCTTACAATCTGAGGTTTCATTTGCTGAGAATTTTCATTTCCTTTTGAAGACAAGAAGTGGGTAGCACCTGAACTGACAGATTTTTCCTCTTTCAGTTTTTTTCAAAGTAGGAGTTGGTGACAAGAGTATGGAAAAATGTGAAGTGAAAAAAATCCTTCTCTTGGGGGAGGGGGGGGGGGAAGAAAAGAAAAAAGAGAGAGTGCTGCTGTTCAGGAGTCCAGGGCACTATATAAGTAGTGATAACACTGAATATGCAACCACCACTTTCCACCCATCAGCTCTCAACATGTGATGCAACAAAGCTCCACATCCTGCACAATCACCCTCTGCCTCTTGAGACTTTTGGAAGAGTATAAGTTGGTGCATCATTTCAAACAAGTTTTCTCTTTGCTTTACTTACTGCTCTAAAACGTGAAATGGAGTAACATATTGCCTGGCCTCAGTCAAACTCTGCACATGTATTAATAAGAGCTTTGGCTGCTAGAAGCAGAGTCCTTATGTCACTCTTGTCTCACATGGCCCCTCAAGTTCTTTAGCCGCTACGGTAGAGCAGAGTTTTTAGTTATAAAAAATTAGTATGTTGTTTTTCTTTTCTTTGACTTCTAGACATTAAGAAAGCAAGAGCTAAACGAAAGTTGCTCAGATACGGGACCCTCTCATTCCAAGAGGACCATGTAACTGAGTACAAACTAGTCCAATTCTTATAGCTAAAGTTTAGCACCATGTCTCCAAATAGAAATCAAAACCTTGTGCAAAATACCTGGGCTCCATCTCCAACACAGGAAGAGAGGCAAGTGCTACAGGACACATCTGTTCAGCACAGTGTTCATGGAGGTTGCCTCTAAGTAGTTAGGACTACAAAGATGATAAACCCAAACATTTATGTTACTAGTGCTATTTTGTTGCTGCATGAGAAAGTAGAAGCATTTTTTGCTGATTTCCTAGGCTGTCTCTAATCAGCTTGCCTTTTACTAAAAATGAGAACCACAAAGTTGGTGACTGAGTGAGCCCATATAGCTTTAATGGCCTTTCCAGAGGGTGTAAAGGGACATAGATGCCTAAAGGTGGGAACAACTTGCTGCTAGACCTGGATGGCTCAAAATCATGACAAATCTTTAAAACTTTTGAAAACATAGTGTTCCATGTAGATAGAGCAGAAACAAGCAAAGGCATAGCACTGTGAGACATTTTTATTTTAGGTCCAGCACTAAGATAAAAATACTAAGCTGTCTTACGTGATGGTGCATGGCCCAGGTAGCTGGAAAGAGGAGAGCATTTTCTACTGAACAATTTTGGTTTTCGCTTTCACACATGCTTGCTAAGTGAAACAAACCAAAGTCTTTTTCAAACGAAACCAAGGTAGTTTGGTTTTAGCTGAGCCTTTTCACTGAAAAAAAATGAGGGAGGAGGAAAAATTCAAGAGAAGTAAATGTTCTTTACAAAATTTCACTTTCCAAAAAGAGCCACTGCGGCTTGGAAGAATTTGCAACGACCGAGTCACCCATCCTCCTTCATTACCCATACCTGCCTACCCAGGTTGGAGCATTCACAGAGTGATATTTAAGGATCATATGTCACCAAGCCTTAAGCTTAAAAAAAATGCAGTGAATGGTGAAAAAGAAATTGATAAAACACAAGCACAGAAGCTGATTCACTTGGAGACCCACAAACATTACCATGTGCAGTAGCACCATCAAGTGGTGTAGCACTGGCTTGTACAAGACAAGATTAGCTAAAACCACGCGGGGCTGAAACCATTCCTGACCATCTGCAGTGCTGGGGCAGGGTGAAAAAGCTGTCACTGAGAAAGCAGTAGGGTGTTGACTCATTTGAGACCGAAGCAAAACTACTCTTACTAGGTAATGCTGAACATCACAAAACCTTTCTTTGGCACAAGTCCATAGCCAAGTTCAAGCTCTTTGTGGGGCCCAGCAGTTTGAACCAACCAGAGCATGGCTGACCTTCTAACAGGCAGAGGCAGGCAGAGAAGAGGAGGAAATGTCATCTGTCCTTGCAGAGAGGCAGGTTGGACAAGGAAATTGGTCATTACATTGCTTTATTTATTTATTGTTTATTTTGCTGGCTGCAGTTTTGCAGTGCTGTGCAGAGCAGGTGCTGCCGGGGTGTAAAGCCCTTCAGGAGCTTACCCAGAAAGTGCCTGATGAGGATGAAACATTTGTCCACAGATAAAGCAAGGTTTGCACAGTCTTATTAGTGTTTGTGTGAGCCTCCTTAGTCTGGGGAGGATGTGACTGCACATCGTAGCAAAAAACTGACTTCAAAGTCTGAGTGAAAAGCCTGAACTGGAATTTCTATCAGAAACTGACTCTGAGCCTCTGCTATTAGCCCAGGGCTTTGTGTTTTCAGGGTCTACCCAGGGCTTTGTGTTTTCAGGGTCTACCCAGAAGGGATTCAAGCGACTGGTTCCTGGGTGCATTTTTCCTGCTACGCTTGGCAGTGGGAATCTTGGATGTGTGAAAAAGGAAACCAATTCAGATAATCTGCTTCACCCCATCCTCTCCTAGCACTGTGGCCTCATAGAGAGGCCAGTTTCCCTTGCCAGTTACCCCAAGCCTCAGGCTAATTGCATAGAAAGAGGCTGATCATGGGTCCCTAAGGCAGGTGGGTGGCTGGAGAAGTCTTAAACCTAGACTCTTCCCAAAACTTTCTTTTTACAAAAGGAATGCTCTGTCAGCAAGGTAACTCTTTAGTGGTACTGCTTAGAAGCTGGACTTTTTTCCAGCTGATGGGGGGGCAGGTATAGGTTGATGCTGGCTGAAGCACAGCATAGTGGTGTGCCTGCCTTGTAGCAAAGAATCAAGGCACCCAACCTTGACAAGTGCAGTCTGTGTGTAGCACTTCAGGGCATGCAGTGACACGGGGGTTGCCCCATTCTGCAGGTTGTCAGCAGCATAGCCCAGGCAAGCAAAGCCTTTGTTTGCTGAGCCACATGTTGAAGTCATACAAGTGTAGTTTTGCCGCACTAATTCACCCACTCATGTAGCACTTAACATGGCTATTGACCACATCACCCCTGCTTGCAGTTGCAAGAGTATGGGCAGATTAAATCTCTACGCTCTGCACATATAGGCCATACATGGTGTTGCATACAGAGGGCTCTGATCACACTGCAGAATAGATCAGCAAATATGTACTTGAAAGGAGGTATTCTCACTCTCTGTTCCCCTTTTGAAAAATCATGGAGAAAAAGAGTTGCCCAAGGTTACAGATCAAGTAAAATTAAATTACAAACTCTGGGCTTTCCAGGGTTGTGCTTTTTCTCCCAGCTGCCTTTTGTTCACAGTGCAGTGCTGCCTTAAGAATAGTACTTTGCACACCCCCTCCCCCGTCCCTCTGGAGATACTATTGTCCAGCATTCTGGAAAACAGGTATTAAGGACAGAAGGGCTGACAAGGGGATGAGGAATTAACAAACAAGGGGATTACTGTGTTTACAAGTTACTGCTTTCAGAGCCATTCCTGGAGGTTTTTGTGTTCTGGGACCTGTTAACACCCTGCCTAATGAAGGGTGTATGCTGGACTGATCAGTGATTCCACGAGATGAAAACCTCATAGCACAGTCCTGATACATAGACAACATTCATACATTCTTTTAATATGTGCATGAGACATACCTAGACAGTATTCAGAGGGAGCTTGAGACAGGAACTTCTCCGTGCATCCTCAGGAACAGTTTGTGTTTCACAAGGAGGCAGCAGAGGCTGTTTCCAAGCCTGCAGTACCATTTCAAAGCTGTATTAGCCCAGGCTCCTTTACATCTGAGTACAAGGGTCTGGTCCCACCTGGAGGCAGGTTGTGTAGCACAGACTGACCTAGAGATATCACAACAGTAAAAACAGCTTCCTAGAGTTGGGAGGATTGACTGAACTCTTGGGTTTGACTCGGTTACAGGCTGTACGTGCCACACATCATATACCTCTGAGATCCTAAAGTATCATTTAAAAAAACTCACCGGATGTGAAGACCGGGATATGTGCCCATTGCAGGCTTCCATTTGAACAATCTGCACCTTTGCAGCAACCCAGATATCCTGCCTTGATTCCCTGCTCACTAAGATTTCAAGGCAATTCAGCAAGAATGAAAAATTAGTCTGGTAACCGAGCAGTAAAACACGGTGCACATTCTTGCTTTAACCAGCTTCCCTGTGTTTCACCCAGTAACACGATAGGCTCAGCCGGCGGACTATGAGGTAGTGTCTCACCAAGTGTCATGGTATTTTATTAAGTTAGAAATGTGATAGCTACTGTTGTCACACTTCAGTGTACAGAACAATTCATTCACAAATGAGAAAAACAGATCCCTCCACGAATACCTTTCCCCTGACTTAATGCCCCGCATCACACAACTGGAGTGGGCTGCATCAATATTATCCCAGCATGGCTCACAACAGCTATTGGGAGGGGGGCTTAAAAAATGATGGTGCTGGAGGAGAGGGAGTGCTAGCAGAGATCTGCTATTCAGTCACTTGGCTCCATTGTAAAATACGCACCCCGGTGGCCAGTTGATAAGAGGACTGATGAGAGGAGAAGATGTCTTGTTGAGAATTGTCTAAAATAGATGCTGCACAAAATCTCATGATTATGGACAAGGACTATCTGTGGCTTTGGGATTTTTTTCTTTTTGAAAGGGGCTAGCTTAAAATAATTCCTAAAACTCCTGATTCTGTAAGGAAGGTAAGACAAATTCTGTGGCTTACAAAATACTGAAGTAGTGAATAATAACTGTACCTTGGTAAACTACAGGTTTTAGGACCTGGGAGTCCTGTTGCACCAACTGCTTTTATCTCTTTTAGAAAAATCAACCAGATAGTGTTCAGAGCTTGAAGGCTTTCTGGTTTGTTCTTCTTGCAGAGTTTATGGAGAAAGCAGCTTTAAGATGATGGGAGAAACTGCCTGATTTTTCTCTTCCTAATCATAATGCTAAGACTAGGAAAGAAATAAAAGAAATAACTTTTCTCAGATTTTTGAGGCAAGGCCTCCACCATTCAAACAATGAAGAAGTTTGGAAGATAACATCTAGAGTACATAGTTCATGCAGGCTGAGCTCCAAGTATATGTTCTGGTTAAACTTCCTGTGCATAGGTTTCCTCATCACGGACACACGTTAGTCCTTAGCTCCGTCTGTGGCAGGGGTATGAATGGGTGTGCCTTCCGTGCTTCAGCCCAGCTTCCTGCACATCAAAGGGAGCTCAGGCCCCTCAGAATGAACTGGGAAAACACCAGCAGGACAGGCGTCTTGGGAAATTTCTTTGGGACAGATCTTCTCCTTGTAATTACGTAGGCATACAGCTCCTGTCCAAAGCAGTATTCTTACAGGAGGAGAGGCTGCCAAATCTCTGCCTTATCATGCATACAGAGTTTAAAACCCAGAGTTTTCCTAGCTAAGATGCCAGCATCTCTCTCCCTCCTGTCTGCATAGGAAGAAGTTTTACTTACTGAATTATTCAACAGCTGTTGTGCCCTTAGATAGCAGCAGATCATACACTTCTCAGTCTGTCTGTATTTTGTGCAAGTGCTGTGTCATATTTGTTCCTAACAATTAACTGCCTAGACTCTGCTAGACAATACTAGCAATATGTGAGATTTAATCTCCTTAATATGACCCTTAAAGTAACTTTTGTTTCATTATTTTAAGGGTTTTTTTTCAAAGCATTTACATACTGTTGTATTTTTTTCCCCCTGCACTTCTCAGGACTGTGACCAGATCCACATAGATGATGTATCATCGGATGATAATGGTCAAGATCTAAGGTACGGGATCTCCGGGCTGGAAGCTGCAGGTCAGGTAGTCCCCAGCTTTTTGAACATAGCAGGGGGCTTGGTCAGTGATATAAAAACCCATTCTCAGCCATGGCCCTCTCCCCTTCCTGGCTCTGTGTTCTATGCATTTATTAAATACACAGAAGCCCAGAGTCCCCTTTCTCAATTTAATATGTCTGTGCCTATTGTCAAGCCCTGACTATATGGAGCTTTGAACCGATCTGGGAAATATATCTAAAATTAGGTTCAATTCTAGTCAGACTATATTAATTCCTGATACATGCCATCCAGTTGGCACAGGAGGAGCCAAAACACACTTCAAAACCAGACTGAAAGGTTTCCCACTGCCCAGTTGGTAAGAATGGGCTCAGCAGTGAGGACTGTGGACCTTGCCATCTCAGAACCTTAGTGCTTGTAGAAATTTGTACCAAAACTGCACAAAACTGTATTATCTATATAAGTTGCATCATGGACATAAAAGCTACTCCTGTACAATTAAATCTGCCTTTCCCTAAGTGTTGCCTGTAGAGCTATGGTAATTGGCACAATGAAACTTGCAGATCTCATATAGAGATTTATAATTTGTGGTTTTATGGCTGGTTATTATGAAAAAATGGTGCAAAAACAGCACAGGTGAAAGTGTTTTAGGGAAGAGACTTTTCCTTTTGCAGAGAATATTTGAAAGGTGTTGGGTATTCTTTAACTGAAATGCTAGTTTGTGCTTTGCAGTGCACTGAAATGGCACATGTATATTTAGATCCTTCCGCCCAGTGGCCTCTAAGCAAGTGAGTCTGGATACTTGTTCAGGCATTGATTAAATCATTAATGTGGGGTTTATCTCATTCAGAGCACTTTGAGTGGATGAAAAAATCCATATGCTAACAGCATATCTGACAAAAGCCCTTGTCTGAGTGGTGTCAGTTGTTTCAGAAGTACTTCACAGCTGCTCATGGCTCATCTATGTGAGAAAAGAAGCTGAGCTGACTGAAGGATGTTGAGCATGTTAAACTCCTGTCTGGTTGCTCTAATACAGAAATAAAGTGGCATCAGGATTTTCTAGAAGGAGAAAATACTGTGCAGCAAATCAGGATGTGAATATACCAGGACTAGCTACTCCCCCCAGTGAGGCGTCAAAGCACTCTAAGCTGAGCTAACTTCAGGCTGCAGCTGGGAAGGGTAGGTCTGTGTCACTGAGCTCCTCTGTCCCATCGTTTGCTCTGGTTCCAGCTGAGTTTGTCCAAATCTGCTGGGTCTGTGAGCTGATCCAGCCAACTGTGCCCCATGAGCTGTGGCTGCCCTCTTCCACCGCAGCTCAGTCTGAGGTCTGCTCGGACCAGGAAACCCTTCCTGACCATGCTGTCATTGGCAAATCATTTTAAGATGACATGAGCTGGTACTGCCTCTGTATGCCCCTCCTTCCCCAAACCAGGTAGCTGATCCAGCAGAAAAGCAGCTTCTATTTCTTCTTTCTTTTTTTTGTTAAGCTGTATTATATTTAACTGGAGCATTTCCCTGATCTGATTCACCTCAGTGCTGGTACAAAGAAAGGGAAATTGAGGAGAGCTGAAGACAGGAAAAAATGCCTGGTGGAAGGCAGGATTTCTGGATTTCTTCCTTCAGAGAAACTGCTTGTTAAAGGTGTTTGTGGAGCTGTCACTTGCCCCCAATTCTTTGTGGTTGCTTTTTTCAGTTTAAAACAGAAACAAACTTTAGGTGTTGCAGGCAGTCATGGCTGCTTCCAATAATTTTTACATTTTTTTCTTTATCTAACACGTTCAGAGCCTTTTTAGCAACGTAACCAAACAGCCAGAAAGGTAACAGACTTTTCTCCTTTAGCAGCCTTTTCTACCATAGCAGCCGTTAATGAGAGGGAGGTGAGGAGTTTCAGTGACCTCAGGACATTCAGATGTTTGGTAGTCCAGAGAACCTCAGAACTGGCAGGTAGTGCTAATTAACCTGCACTGTGTTTACACCAAGAACATTTTTAAATCTGTTCTTGTAGCAGTGCAAGAGATGAACCCCAGTTCTGGGCAGTGTGTCCCACGTACGTCTCTGCTACCACTTGTCTCCATGGTTCTTTGCAATTGTTTTCACTCCTTGCTGGCAGTGTAATTATACTGACCTCTCCCCTTCCCTCCTCCCTTTCCTAGCACGTATAACTTCTCTGCGGATGGCTTTCACAGTTCAACTGCCAGTGCAAATCTGTGTCTGGGCTCCGGCGTTCACGGGGGAGTTGACTGGATGAGGAAATTAGCATTCCGCTACCGCCGGGTGAAAGAGATGTACAACACCTACAAAAACAATGTAGGGGGTAAGTGTCTGTGGCCAGGCAACACCTTCCCTAACACCTCTGACCTTGCTACGGACATGCTAAGGAAAAGGTGTGGAGAGCATTGTAATAAGGATACTTCACACTGAGCTGTGTGTTTCAGCAGTCATCCTTATAATAAGGCTCTGTACAGGATTTGCAAGAGATACGCTGAAATACCTACTTCAGTAGTTGGAGAAAGACTCAAGTCTGAGAGTGGGGCTTTATTTTCTAATTTCTTTGGCAGGAGAATAACCTTCTCCTGTTTTCCAAAATGCTTAGTAAGCAAGGAAACGGTTCAAAACTAAACACACTTTTTTTTCCCTATAGAACACGTGGTTAGCCTCTGTCTGAAGGCATTCTTGTATCCTAACTACTTGGTTTTAACTCCCACAAAACAGTACAACCAGCTATCAGAATGCTCTGGGTTCTTTCATCTCAGCTAGTTCCAGGCAGTTCTTCCAATAGGCTGCTCTGCTTCTCTTTTAGAACATCAGTGCCAGGTGAAAAAGAAGCAAAAAATGAGAAAAAGAAGCAAAAGATGAGAAAAAGAAGCAAAGCTCAGAGTATCAACAGGTTGGAGGACTAGCCTACCAACATGTACTGGCAATGGTGTGTAGCTTTTCAGGAGAAACAAAACCATCCTGGCTTTGGGTAGATCTCAACTCAGGCCAATACCTGCTATAGACAGCTCTTCTGTTCTCTTGTTTACTTCCTGTGCAAGCTTTATGCTCACTTCAAGAAAGGTCATTTATCGTGGCCATGTAGCATGCAGGTGGCTGATGCCATTCTGTCAGAGAGGAAGGAAGCTGAGCTGGGTAGCAGCTGAGTGTGCTGCAGTGGGGCTTTGTGTACCTCAAGGCAGAGCCTTGGAATGACTTGGCAATGGGCAAAGGGGAGCAGCCTGCACCGGGGCCAAGAGAAGGGCAGCGGGAGAGATCTGCTTCAGAACACAGACAGGAGCCCTTTGGCATTCTGTGTACAAAGCCATGCAACTCCCCTTCTGTGCTTCTGCAAAGATGCTTTCCCTGCTTACAGGTTTAATAGGAGCTCCTAAGAGGGAAACCTGGCTGCAGTTAAGAGCAGAACTTGAAGCGCTGACTGATCTCTGGCTCACACATGCTCTGAAGGCGCTGAATTTGATACATTCCCGGTAAGAACAGCTTAAAGAATTGCCTACAGGCTTGATGCAGGATCTCCTTTGCTTCCCTTTATTCCCCCTTCTAAACAAATCGAGACACATTTATAGGACTTTTCTGGCCAAACCTGTGGGAGGCCAGTCTGCACATGTTTGCCAGACTTGAATTATCAAGGGTTGGGGTGAGCTTGAGATGAACTGAGCCAAAGAAACAAGCAGTCCTTTTTCTTGCCTTTCCTTGGTTACCTCATCTGTTGCATGCTTGTCCTACAGAAGAGTAGGAAAGAGAGAAAAAGGCCCTTCAATCCCTGAACATGTTCACTCAAAGAAATGGACATTACTATGTGATGTTTAAATTCCCACAAAACAGATCCTGGCCTGCATGCTGTAGGGCTGCACCACCGCTGCAAGTTTGTTCTATGGTTTTTTTCATTCTACTAAGTTGATAAAAGACATTACCAGTACCCACTTTACCTGCCTGAAGCTGCATAATCTCCCAAGGGCTTGGCAACTTCCAATTGCAAGAAAATTTTGCTTCCTGGCATCTTTCAGTCTAGAGTAAAAGAGAAAAAAATGTTTGCCATTTCTTCTGTTTTTCTAGGCCTAACTGTGTGAACGTGTTGGTCACCACAACTCAGCTTATACCAGCTCTTGCTAAAGTGCTTCTCTATGGACTGGGCACTGTCTTCCCCATTGAAAACATTTACAGTGCAACAAAAACAGGTAAGAGCAAACTTACTTAGGCCTCACTGAAGATAGACTGAAATTTTGTCACTAAGTCAGGCACACCTGTCCAACCTAATGGCAACAAGCAACATGTGAGCTTTATTTCTAGCTCCTTGTTCCCACATCTCTAATTCACATTCTCTCTGCCCACAGTTAGGCTAGTACAGGCTGAGGAAAAAAAAAAATCAAAGTCTTCCCAAGTGTCTCCATGGGGGAGTGAAAATTACCCCCTGTGGGGCATCTGCTGCATGTGGGATGTTTGCTTCACCCAGCTAGGAGGGAGTCAGTCTGGTTGGACCCTCTTCTTGCAGAGGAGTCAAGTGTGCTGAGTGAGGTTCATGAAGCCGTGTCAGTAACAAGTACTGGCAGAGTTGGCTGGAGCCTTTGGGTGTGTGTGTTCTGTTCTTTCTGGTATAAGTGTTTGAATACCTGAGGTTTGTATTTTCATGTATTTACTGCAACCAGAACGAACAGAAGAGGGTTCTTGAAACTGAATACCATGAGTGTCAGATCAGTATACCAACTGCCAGGCTGAGCAGTGCATCAAAAAGTCACAAAGATTATGGAAAACTGGCAGCTCTTGGAAATCCTTGGCTGATAAGGAAAATGCTAGTAACTGTCTTGAGATGGAGAGAATCCATCTCAGATGAAGATTCAGTTAGGTTCTAATTTCAAAAGAAAACAAGGAATCTAGCAGCAAGTTCAGTTAGGTTCCAATTCCAGTTCCAGTACCTGAACGTTAGCCCCACCTGCTGTACATGTCCAGGTAAAAAAATGTGTCTTTTCTGTTGATTAGGGAAGGAGAGCTGTTTTGAAAGAATAATGCAAAGGTTTGGAAGGAAAGCCGTGTACATTGTAATAGGAGATGGTGTTGAAGAGGAACAGGGAGCAAAAAAGGTACAGTTTGTGGATGCCATGCTGGATTCTTCCAAGTTTTCATTTTAATGACCCTTTCTTTCTTAAGCATTTAATGAAGCTCCCTTCATTTGAAACAGTTTACATTTGGTCTTACTTCTAATTAAGCAAAATACTCAACGACCTTGTGAGAAATTTCCTACTGTAATTTCCCCCACCTTTGACAACTAGTCCAATTTTTCAGGTAGTCACTGTCACATGTTCTAGTAATCATTCTTGCTTAATAAAGTTGGCTTTAAATGTAAGAACAGGAGAATTCCAGTGTGTGATCTCAGATGATCAAGCAGGGTGAATTTCTTTTGAAAACTCAAAATTACTGGAATTAGTTTTGATTGACTTATTAGAACACATATGTGTATTTATATTTATGACTCACTAAGATCAGAGGGTTTAATGTCATTAGATGAATACCAAAGGGACTAGTACTGAGTTGCTGCCTTTGATCTATAAATCACTGATAATGTGATTAATTTCACAAGCAAAATGGAATTGGGAAGATGAACTGAATACAGAGTAGAACAGCATGGTCAGGAGTACCAAACCCTTGGTAATGTGTTGTGCTCACTGCATAGATGTGGCCTTAGAATTAAATGGACCAACCTGTGCACCCAACCGAGTCCTCCAGTCATTAGTATCCACAGTCCACTCAGAACACAAGAACTGGAGTTTTAGGGACCAGTTGAAGCTTCTTTGGTTTTAGGTAGACTGTAAGAGGAGAGAATCTGGAACGCCAGGGCATACAGAACAGAGAAGCAAAATTTGAGAATACCAAAGCTCACATTCTGCTTACAGTGATTTAGGTGGTGGTGGAGGAACATTTAGAGATCCAGCAAGGAATGCCTTCTGCCATATACAGTATATTAGAGAAACCCAGGAGGGGCAGAAACGCAGAAACCAGCAACCAAAGCAGTCAGGTACATCATCTACAAGAGAATTGAACAGCTAGAGTTTTAATTTCCTAAACTTTAAAACAGACACCTGCCTGGAATCTCCATTTATTTGGCTTTACAGGGAGAGGAATACAGTTTGTTAATGGCACGTGCCATTTGCAAGATGTCTTTGCACATCCTGGGTCTGATATGAATGCAGAAATGTGATTGAGTTGCTTTTGCTTCAGGAGGGGTGCACATGAGATGCAGGAACTGGCTGCATTGAGTCCCATCTTCAACTAACTAGTTAATTGTTAATAGGCACACAGATGACTGTTGTAGGTGAGGTGTAGGTGAGGTACAAAATCGTACACAATAGTACAGAAACTCAGCTCTACGGCTTTGTCCTGGCATCTCATTCTAAATGAAGGTCCTGCAATGACTTTCCAAGCAAATTTGAACTCATTGGGTGTACAAGCCCAGGAACAAAAGGATCCAGCAAATAAGGTGATCAGCACATGTTCTAGCCCCACAGTTTTGTCTCAGACCATCTTCAAAGCAGCAGACACCTTCCTTTTTATAGCTTGTTTCCACTGGCCAATGGCAGCAACACTACCTGCCCCCACCTTGGAAAACTGCATACCTCTGCAGATGGGTCTCTAGTACATGAAGGGTTAAGTAGCTGTCAGCAGAGTCCCAAATGACGGGCTGTAAAGCAATAATAGTCTGCTGCTTCTGACAGCCCAGTGCTGAACTTCAAAGGCAGTGGGTCAGTGAACATGAGTGCATCAAAGGCTGCAGGGGCTCTCTGACTGTGGGAAGAAGGGGGAAGGTTCAACCATCTCCTGTAGGCAGGATTTCAAGAGCCCTCTTGCTTGTGTCTCCTGGCCTAAGCGGCTCTCCCATTAGTAAAGCACATTCTTTGCTGTGCTGTCGCCTCCTTTGATTGATGACAATCATTAGTCCAGACTTCCACACACCTGAGCTTTAGGAAAAAAAAATAAAGAAGAGGGGCAGGCAGGGAGCCTTTCACTGCTTTGCCCACAGCACTGATAGTATCTCCATTTTAGGGGGTTGTTTTTCTTCACCTGTCCGAGTGATCAGTCTGTAAATGCTGAACAGGAGGGGCTAGGATGCCAAGTTTTGTTCTTTTTTAAGAAGGAAAAATACATAGTATTTTTCATGGAAGGTTTTAATAGCAGCCAGGGCAGGGAGAAGGAAATAACTTTTCCCCTCTAAGCGAAATTGCAGAGCGATAGGTTCCAGCCACTTCAGATGGCTGTGTTTGCTCGCTGTCCCTGCACGCTGATAAATAGCGTGAAGGAAACCCTTGTTTGCTGATAGGTAACATACCAGAGGGGAGCTCGAGTTGTATTTAAAGGTTAGAGGGGTGTAAATAAACACGCTGTAAAATAAACATCTGGAACCACTGGAGCTGCTTGACACAGGCAGGTTCACTTGGGAAAGGCACATCTCCCCCATTAGAATCATCTGTCTTGGATGTGTTCGTTGTCTGAAGCTTCCGGAAGGCCTATGTTTGCAGTTATTTACAGGGATCATACTAAGCCAGTTTATTCCCATGCTGGGAGGGGAGTAGCTATGTCAGTTAAGGCTCCCTATACGTTTGTTACCACATATGTATCACTGACTGCACAGAGACCGCTATTTTGGGAGAAAACTGAGAAAGATCATCACCCCAAACATGGCTATAAAGTCTAGGTGCAGCAACAACCCGTGTCTTGGATGTGAAGGAAAACTGCTTTAACCAATCCAGCTCGGCTGAACATACCAAGAAAAGCTGTATCTAATGTCTGAAAGCGAGTTCTAATTACGTTGAGGCTATGTGGCTCTTTGCAAGTGACCAAGGGGCTTGTAGCTGTGGCCGATGCTGTCTGTACCGTACTGGATTACCAACCTCAGGTCCCCTACCTGAGGGAACCGTGCTTGTTTCACAAAACGTTGATACTTTGTCCTCTTTCAGATACAAGTCTCTTTTTCCCTAGAGTATATTCACATTTTTAAGAGATGCTCGGGATGTTCTACAGAAGATAGAGTAGGTCACAGGTAACTGACTTTTCCAGATGCTAACATTGCAAGTGGAACTGGCTGGTGAGGACGTGGCCATTTGTGTATGTGACTTCATTATTTAGCACACTAAATGTAAACTGAAAAATAGGGAGGCAGGAGGAGAATGCCAGGTAGTCTGTCAAAAAGCAGGAGTTAGGAGAGATGTTTGGGGACAAGCCTGTTGCACCTTTCTCTGAGGCAGCAGTTGATCTGAGTGATGATTCCAGTTCCTACATTAACAGCAAATGCAGTGTGACCTGTTCCAGTTAACAGAAGGGACTTCTTAGAAAGGATTTTGCCCCTCTGATATTTATTCTTTTGGTGACATTTTTATAAACTTTAGTGATTTTCTTTTGTGTTATGTATCATTTACTTGCCTGTGTCAGAAGCCCTGACAACAGCTTTCACTAGCCATGTTCACCTAAAATTGTTTCTAGAAATACTACAAGTTTAGAAACATTCCTAATTAGTCTGGGGGATGGGGGAGGAATTGGAGAGTAAAGTTCAGTAGCTAGTGCATTGAGAAAGTCAGCCCCCATCCTCCATCATCTCTGAAGCAGGACACTGAAGCAGACTGTGGAGGATGTCTTTCTCTCTGCATAGGAGAAACCTATCAGCAGACACTTCCCACTTCTCCCTCCTTCTCTCCCTCCTCCTTGCCTGGTGGCACGGTGGCAACCTGGTGGCCCAGGTGTACAGAGCTCTGGTTCCGAGGGTGCAAACTAAGAAAGTTGTTTTGATCTCAGTATTAAACAAAAAACAAAAAATCCCCTTCTTTTGGTTTCACTCTAGCACAACATGCCATTCTGGAGAATCTCCTGTCACGCTGACCTGGAAGCTCTTCGGCACGCCTTGGAACTTGAATATTTGTAGCAGACCCCAACATCTTAGCACTGTGAGGGCTTCACTCAGACTGTTACAGCAGTTCCACCTATTCCTCAACATTTTCTTACTAAAAAAAAAATCCCACAGCAGCTGCAGTTTTTCTCTTTTTGAAGGAGAAACCCTTTCAGGGGAAGCCTTTAGGAACTTGCAGCCAAAGAACGTTGTATCAAGTTCTTCTTCCTTTGGACAGAGGAAAAGCCTTCAGATAACTGGCTGTGGATCCCACAGTTACATGGCTCAGCTGGATGCCTAGAGCTGTAACTGCCTTTTGCCATCAATGACAAACACTACAAGTCTTGGGTCTACCTGTCAGCTTTCTTGCTTTTGAAAGGGGAAGAGGACACAGTAAGGAGTCTCTGCACAGTGCATCACATCACATGGGACCTTCTGAAAATAAGAGTGAAACTGTTGATTTTTTTTTGGTTTTGGTATTTTTTTAATTTATGAACTAATCTCATTACTCTGGTATTAAGCTCTGTACCTGTGTTTCTGATCTGGCTTTCAGGGGTGGGGGTAGGGAAAGTCTTATGGTTCTAAATTAATAGTTGATTTCTCCAGAACAAACTCTGGGGAAAAATCATATCATGTACATTAATAACAAGGACACATGGTACTGTTGGTAAGAACTATAGCTGTGTTTGTAAACCTTACATAGATGGTATGTGGACTGTGCATGTGTCTACACCGTGCCTTATGCTGCCATCTTGGGGCTGGGGTTGGGGAAAAAGTACCTTGTGATGAGTGAAAGGCATTAAATAAAAACATGTTTACATTTTGGGGGACTAGATTACCTGCCTTCTCTTCTCTCCAGCCACTCTTGGATCCAAAGGTATGTGAGGAATAATACATTCACCCCATGTCAATGTGGGTCAGGCCAAAAGGACTCTGAGCAGAGTCCCTCAGGTGCCCAATGGAGCCTGAGTCCAGCTCTTCTGTCTGGTGCTGGGACCAGGACCGAAGACAGCGACCGCGTCCACTGGAAGGAACATGGGCACTCGGCAAACCTCACTTGTTGAAGGAAGACAGAGGGCAAGCAAACCCTGCAGCTGTGCCTGTTTATTTCTGTGTAAATGAATGCATCTACAAGCAAGCTTCAGCTTTAGGATTTCTGCTGAGCTGGCCAGTGAATTCTTGCTGTCAGAACATTGCGATTCTCTGGGCCTGGCTGAATCTAATTAATTTTCAAACCTGCTTTTTCTTACTTGCTGTGGCACCAAGAGCCCTCGGAAGGACCAGCGCCTCAAGGGAACGAGGTGTTAGAGAGATGCAGCAAGCAACACAATCTCCTTATCTAGCACCAGCGAACCAAGATCAAACAAGTAAAGGTTACACAAGTTACAAGTGTGACACAAGTGCTACACAAACCTGAGTGCTGTTCCTAACGGCTAAAAACATTTTCCTCAGGAAACAAGATTCATTGGTGGATCTGAGAGGGGATTTTCTGCAGGACTAGGATCTCAAAATAATCTGATCTCAGGCTTTGGCTCCAAAGGCAGCGGCGGTAAAGCCTGTTAGCTATACTTGACACCAGCAGGCTCGAACAAAACCATCCTCTTAAGTACGTGCTCCAGGGGCATTTGCAAAGAGCTGCTCTCAGGGCTGAGTGCAGCACCAAACAAAGGAAAACCGCCTGAGAAGCCCTTCTGGCAGAATTTCCCCCTCGAGGTTTTCCAGCTGTAAGACTGTCACAAATAGGAAGTTTTGTTACAAGTCAAGAAAAATCAAACTCAGTGGAGAATTGACTGATGTTTGCAAGATAAGCACACCTGTAAATAAAGCCTTTGAAAGAGAAACAAATGCCAGGGATGGCAGGCTCCTAAGGAAACACAACTGCAACTTGTAACAGCCTGTCAATCAGCTAATTGCTCTTCCTTGAAATTCCAATTTTAACACCTGCCTTATTTCAGTCAATTGTCTGAGTACTGATTATTATTTCCCCCAAAGCTTCTTCAATGATGTTGCTCTCTGAATGTATTTAAAGTTTCTCAAGCTCTGCTGTCTCTGTCCCTGAAGTTCTGGGCAGGGGCCCGTGCTCTGCTAGTGCCTGCTCGTGCTCTGTGTTCTGTTGCTGTACATTATTTCCCCACCTTGCTCCCAGATAACAATTTTCACTTACCCACAGGTGAGATGTTCTATTCTGGCCAGATCAGCACCATGTCCAAATGCTGAAAAGCCCAACTGAACCAGCCAAAAAAGCCTTCCTGCCCCCAGTTGATTTGGCCAGGCTGCAATCAAGAAAGGAAACCAGATTGTTCTTTTGTCAGGAACAGCTGCTG
Organism: Hypotaenidia okinawae; assembly: GCA_027925045.1. Taxonomy (NCBI): domain Eukaryota; kingdom Metazoa; phylum Chordata; class Aves; order Gruiformes; family Rallidae; genus Hypotaenidia; species Hypotaenidia okinawae. Next base: position 6,934,984 of record BSDF01000016.1, read on the forward strand.
GTTTGAGGTTGTTCAGGGTTTTCCCCCAACAGTGCAAGGCAGGCAGAGTCTTTTGTCTTTTATAATGGAAATTGGAGTTCAGTTAACAGCAAAGGCACATGCTGCAAACTGAATTATTTTACAGCACTTCAAATGTATTTTCCAGGCCATGTCAGCATGTTCATTTTTGGCATTTTCAATCATTTCCTAGAAAAATTAATGAAAAATTTGGATAATGGAGATTTCCTATTGGGCCAGGCATTTCTCAGAGGTGGGAGAAGACTCTAACCTAGCTGATGCTCCCTTTGTGATTATGAAATTAAGGGCAGCAGTTCACCTGCTGCCTGCCATCTATAAAGGATGGAGTTTCAAATGCTGATTTGCTTTAAGTTTGCAGTTGGATTTATCCTACAGGACGAGTGCTGATGGCTGCTGCAGCTCTTTAATACACTGCAGGGTCACGGTGATAAATCCCTGCACACACCCTGCAGGGGTATGGTGGATAGGATGTGGGTTCTAAGGGCCAGAACACTTCCTCACATGCTTCCTAGGAGTGCTACATGTTGCTGTGTTAATTTTTCCTGATGTTTTTCCATCATCTCTGCTCTGTCAGGTAAGGACCTTCCTCACTTGCTGTCACTTACTGTAGTTGTTCCTACATAACACACTGTGGGCTTCATTGGAGCCAAGGTTTTATCCCTGAGGTTTTAATTCTTTTCAGCCTGACCAGAACTTCATATCTAGTAACAAACACCCAACAGACTTACAGGTACTGCACAAAAATGTATCGTAAAAACTCACAGCATTCTACTTTTCACCGTGGGGTTTCCTGGCCTGCCAGGATTCTAAATAAGATAACAGTTTAAGAGACAAATTGTTACTAAAAAAATCCATACCATTTTTTTCAGCATGTAAAATGTGACTAGAAAAAGCCTGGAGATTCTTTACCTTCTGTTGAGCTTCAGCTACCTACAGTGCTGACAAATGAGGAAGGAGCCATAGCAAATTTGGTTGTGAGGGCTTCTTACCCTGAGCATGGGAAACTTGTGGAACACTTAAAGTAAGAAGTAACAAACAGAGCAACAGGCCTATGGGAACACTCACACTGGCACAAAGGCTGTTCCACAGTGAAGATGGACTCCTGACCTGTCACTGGGGATGGGAACTGAGGAATTCCCCCAGCAGACAGGGAGGGCAAGCAGCCCTTGAGGGCACAGCTGCTTCCCTTTCAGCTCCAGGCCCCAGAAGCGCCTCAGGAAGTTTAATGGGGTTGCTGTTGCTGCTGGCTTTTTTCTGAGGCCCCTGTTCGCTCAGCATGTCAGGCTTCAGCTTTGCTGGCACTAAAGCTCAGGTAGGTTCCCAGCTCAGCATGCCCTACGTGATGTGCAGTGTCTATACAGACATCCTTTGAGCCTATACAGTATGACTTGCCACACTGCACACACACACAGCACTCCTGCTAAAGCCTAACTCTGAGCCATACCACACACCTGCTCTTACCTATGTCCACTTCAGGTGAAGGACTGAAACAAAATACATTGGTTTTTCCCCCCACATAATCTTATCCTCTGCTGACCCAACTATCTGCTCTCAGCTGCTGTTTCTGGGAAGCTGTGCAGTGCAGCACAAACTAACACACCGCGGAACAAGCAGGGACCCATGGAGAAGACGTGCCAAAAGGGAATACCTTGATGGGCTTCTGGCTTCTAAATCCATCGTTTGGGTTAAACCAGGACCTGGATCTGAACAAAAATCACACTCGGGCCTTGCCCAGATTTGAATAGTTCAGATCAAACGACAGAATACAGAGTTTTGTCCGATAACCAGAAAACTGCAAAGAAAATAGCTGGAACAACACACAATACGGTGGGGGCTAGAAGAATGAGGTATGTGCGTGGTGGTACCTGTTCTGCCTTGCCCCTTGCAGTTCTCTCCCTTGGCTACCTCATGGTAGCCAGGCCTGGGAGCCCCAACAAACCGGGTGGCAAACACCCGCAGAGCCAGCAGCTGTGGGGTCTGTCTGGTTTGGACACACTGCTCTCCTTACAACCCCTCTGCTCCTGGCACACCTACACTGACATCAGGCTTCTGGGGTGAAACCTGGCTGTGAGAAACTCCATCCAGATCATACATCTGGGGCTAAACAAAACCTCCAAGCCCCCTGGCTGTGGTATTGGCATCTCCAGTCTGACAGCGTGGGGGGTCCTGTAGTAACACTATGGCTAGGAAAACACTGCCACCGCTTGGTAAAGCCTTGGAGGTGACTGACCCAGATAAGGAACAGCAGTGCCAATCTCCCCTCATCATCCTAAATAATAATGGAAGGTAACAGGGATCTCCAAGCGCAAACGCCAAGACAAATTTGTTCCCAAAAGCAGAGGAATCAGCAGTGATACACCCATGTTTCAGTAGTTTGTAACAGCAGGTGGCAAACGAAGGGGGCACAGTGCCTGTAGCTGAAGAGTGACAAGTTCTCTCAGGACAGTCAAAGAAGCTTTTTCATTACTCACAATTTACTACCCTTTTTCCCCATCAACTCAGCACCTGATCATTGGCATCACCCTTGCAGCTAGACATTGACACACCTGAGAAAGGTACAGCAACTGGTAAACCGCCAGCATCAGAAAGAGGTAAAAATTCCAGGCCCAGGACAGCACTTTTCCTTGGAATACTTAGATCCAGAATAAATGAGATGAGATACACTACAATGGGTAGAGGGATACTCTAGACACAAACAAGAATGGCGCTTATCCGTAGTCATGGTATTCAATCATACAGGAAAGCAAGCCTCAGCCTACCTCATCAATTCATGCACATCAGTGTCACCTCCTTCCGTAATGCCAGACTTGTGTTCTTCCTTCAATTCAGTTAATGCAAAATAATCTTCAGGAAAACAATTAATACTATACTATAACTAGCTAAAATGTGCAAAAAGTGCAGTCACCAGAACATCCAAGGTGATAGTTTGATCCTGACCTGATAACTGTAGTTGGGAGCTACTGTTTCAGATGTATGTAATCCTCTGCTAGGCTTTGCTCCTCACCGCTTTCTCATGAGGAAAGAAAAGTCTTTAAAGGCCCATTTAAAGAACCCCCCCGTAGGTTGCATCAGGCTTTAGCCAGCAGCATGGTTTCCTGTAATCATTTCTGACTTACTCATCTCTCTCCTTTTCCCTCCTAACACAAGAGCTTGTTTCAGTGATACCAGTACTCAGACCCCCTGAGGAAGGCCAAAACACTTTTAAGACTTGTGCTTTTCTTTGAGCAATAGCAGTGGGAGCATGAACTTCAGTTGTTTTACAGATGCATGTAACAAGGTAACTACAGGTGTAGGAACTTTAAGACAATATTCACAGCAAGATTTTACAGGTAGCTACTTCCTTAGCTCCCCATTTCATCTAAGAGACCTTTGAGGCACATGCAGCAGTCTTGTCCAATTCGTGCCCTCCTGGGGAGCTACAATAGTCCCCATTTCGAACCCACAGACACACCTGAGGATACAGCACATCTGTCCAACCCCAACCCAACTGAAGCATTAAGTGTTAAACAACACCCAGTGAGCTTTCACTGCTGAGTTTTATACCTCAATGGCAGCTTCTTCACAGCCTGCCAGTGCTGCTTTGGTTCTTTCTCAAATTCAACACTTGGGTTCGATGGTCCCACACTTGTGAGCCAGAAGATCCAATGTTAAGTGAAATGACCTACAGTCTGGAGACTGTGCAGAGATGAACATTCATCCAGACTGAAAGGAAACTGGAAATCCAGGAACACAGGACATTTTTCTAAAACAGTTTAATAAAAAAGTTGTGAAGTTTCTTGAAAAATTGGAGAAACCCAAAGCGTATCGTGTGTGTCACCTGTCTCAGTCACAAAGAAACACAATTGTCAAAAAAGATATTTAAGTTTAATACAAATTTTATACAAAGAAAATGTGAAAAAATACTTCCATATGCTAAAAGCAATTATGCTTCACAAATAAGGCCAGCTAGGCTATTTTTGACACAACTGCAATTCACGAATATTCTGTTCTCGCTTTTTTCTCTAATACTCCTTTCCCTCTAACATGGGTACTAGCTGGAGACTGTACAAACCGCATTCTTTTATAAACAATGGGAGAAATCAACATGACTAAAATGTACAACAGAATGTACTGGAATGATATCATACAGTTAATTTTCTCATATACATACATCACCTTTGCTTTGTTCAATGCTTTCGTTTTACACAACATACAAAATGGTACTACAGTATAAGTGTAACAGACAGCATTTTCAGGGGTTACTTTCTCTCATACTGTACTGTTTCATGCTTACATAAAAACATAAACCCATCATATAAATAATACATGCTCTGGCCCAGCATCAAAAGTCCTTTGCCCGTGTTTCCCGATCCACACCTAGTTGTTGTTCCATTCAAAAAGCTTTCCAAAGTCCTTTTGGAGGATTTTAAAAGAAAACTGAACTGAGAAGCATAGGAAAAAAAACTTTGCTTTTCTCAATCTTTGACATCAATGGTCAGAAATCCTGCTCAAGCAGCTGGTGTTACCTTTCCAACTTTTCTGATACCGGACTGAACGAAATTATAACTTAATTTTAACCTGTAAACAATATGTTAATAGCCTGGTCACTGAAAAAACCAATGTAAATCTTTATGGATCGCAGGTTCTCAGATTGGAAATGCTGTAATTTGCCTAATACAACTGACTGAAAAAAGACACCCTTCATCGCCTGGCTGCTCAAAGAAAGCCTACAATATTTTCAAAGTGATGAATTTTTTTTTTCAATCCAAATGCAAAGCAAGTTGTTCAGATTCTCATTATTATGTTATTTGATGCGTAACTGCTGTTTCCCCAAGACCAGTTTTCAGTGTTAGCTTGTGATAAGGCTGTTTAAACCTTCCTTTTCCAACTTCAAACGCTCTTTATAAGTTAAAGTCAATACAAATATAAAAAGGAGATGGTACTCTAACTTTAATGACATCCACAAATTGTACATTATTTACAAAGGAAGCATAGATTTAATACGGATCTTACCTGTCCTCAGCTTTTCTAAGCCAGCGCTAATGCTTTACATTAATGTAGTGTAGTTAATGCTTTGTACACATATACAAAGCTAAAGTCTGAATCTTTGAGGTTAATCCAAAGAACTCTGTTTATTTTTCACATTTCTATTAATTTATTTATTCCAACAATTGTATGGACTTCTCGTTAGCAGTTAGACTCTTCGTACTTGGACTGGCATTGTGGTCTGAACATACTGAACTCCAGTTCTCATTGCCACTGTCCCAGCAGAAGGACTTACCACTACAGGAATGGTCTGTGGATTAAAACCAAGAGAAACATATTGTTATGTTAAAGGTCACATAAACATGACCACAGAAATAGATATTTCTTTTCCAGGGAAAATCCAGAACAAGTTCCAATTTTGTGCGAGAATTAATACATTTATTACTGCAACATGACCTCATTCCAGGGCAGAAAGTAGTGTAATTACTTTCCTATAGCCAAGAGTTTTTCTGTCTTCATATTACTGTTACTGTATAACTACAGGGACAGGTGGTCCGATGGGGACTGTACCCACTCTGGCTGTGCTTGAAGAGTTAGGTTTTCATAGTTAAATCCAGTTATGTACTTTCCCCAAACTAACACTTGGGAAGAGGAAAAAAGGCTAAGAAAATCCCTCATCATTTGAAAAAGTTTTGACAAATCAAACTGGAGTACAAAAATACCCTTGTTTATAAGTATATTCTTGTTACACATTACTTAAATCTTTCTCCCCAAAAGGAACTCCCCCATGCATTCAGTCTACACAGAAGAGACAAAGAACATCCATGTGAACAAAAAAGTACTTAAGTTAGCTTTTGCACAAATCAATAACAAAACCATCAGCATTACTGGGAACTGTCTTATACACCCTGTAAAAATATTAATATAGAATAAGCTTTTGACTTCCATCATACAGATCATGATTTATAAATCTTGACAAATGAAGTTTCAGGACATCTCTATAGGTGGTCATTGATTCTACAGATGCAGAGACAAAGGCACAAGAATGTTAAACAATCTGGCCACGGTCACGTCACCCTGGAAGATCTGGAAAAGGATTTATTGAATCTTAAGTCTGTGTCTGAAGCTTCCTCCAAAACCGTGAGAAAGTCTAGAAATGCTGACCCGGTACAAGCTGCAGGCATGTCTCGGTACAATTCAGTGATGCACAACCCGCATCAAGCACACACATCCATTTCAGTTCACAACATTTTTTGGAAGAAACCGGAAGTGAGATTTTGAGGAATCTGAAAGGGATGCACAGATCTTCCCCCTGATGGTAGCGTGACATTCCGGAGAGAACATGGAAGAAGAAATAGACGTTCACTGAAGCCCAGCGTTTCCCCACACTGTTTTATGAAACCACATTTGTGTCTTAATGGTATTCAACAAAGTATTCCTACTGAGATGGGTTCTGGCCTAGAGTGCTTATCAGCTCCTGCGTGACAAAGTCTGTGCCTTCCAGAAGCCTACTCATTCCGTTCCCTGGAACGCAAAGATGATGAATTGGTATTTTTATCTTATTTTAACTGCAGGAAGGATTAAAAAAACCCAATTTGCTAAATAAATTCAAGATTACTGCCATTTTGTAATGATTTTGGATGCGTACAGAGGGTCCTGTGGAAACAGTACCCATTAGATATACTGGAAGTTGTTCAGAGGAAGAAATTCCTAGTTGGAAACAAAGTGCAAATGGAACCCTAAAGAAGCCATTATGTAAGTCATTGTTAGTACTACAGGTGGGGAAATTAAGGTTGCCACAGTTGCAGATATAAACTTAAGAGAAAAAAATAAGCTTCAGTTCTTACAGTGATTGGGATATGGAATGTGTGAGACTCCTTAAATGTGTTTAAGATCATTCCCTGAGAGGTAAATTTTCCACCTCTGCCAGTTTTACACATATGTACATTTTGCATACATATTATACATGCACTAAGGTTTAAAGTTATTTAAATTGCACGTGCAGTCATTAGAATACAGAGGTGTCTGTAGCTGTGCAAGACTAATGCAAATGTGTACAAAGTTTTAAACATGCACAAATAAAGGTTGAAACCTTTCAGCCATTCCAATAACGCTTTACATAACGCAATACACTTTGTCTTACAGAAAACCCAGGAAGGTAACTGCCATTTTCCCCAATATTACGCAAAACCACCTGATGACCTTACAACCTCTCAGCTGTTCACAAGAGCCTAATATCTTTGATGCTTGCCATTTGACTTTAAACCACATACAGAACCTTGTTGTTATGGTAATTGAGTCCAAGCAACTTAGGGCCGATGCTGCGAAGGTGCACAGTGCTCTCAGCTGAGATAAAATGAGGCGAGTTAAAATGCTGCCAGGAATGTGAAAAGTCATGATCCCCACTAAGAGGATTTGTGTGGAAAATAATGGCTCTGAAATACTGTATGTGTGTGTGTGTGCATATGTATCCACAGGCCTATGCACACAGGGCACGTGTCCTGCAGCTGGTGAGCATGGGGGGTGCATGCGGGTGTGTGTACACAAGGAGAGGGTAACTTCTGTAGCAAACTGGGCCTCACAATCACAGTGTGATTAAGATACACTGTTAAACTACAGCACGGTGTTTGTTACAAATTAGCTAACTTCAGTCATAAGATGAACTGAAGTTACGCACACAGAGGCTCCTCTGTTGAACCCACGGCTGAGACAGAGCACGCCGTTCAGTGACCACTGTGGTATCAGAGGGTTTCCTTTTGGTAAGAAGGATGTCAGTTCAGGGGCTGAGCTGACTCAGAGGCGAGCCCTGCGGAACGCCACTGGCTGAAAGAACGGGATATTCCGATGTATAAAACGCAACACTCAAACTCACTTCTGTCCCCCCTCCTGTGACTAACACTAGGGAATTCAAGTGTCCTTGGTGAAGTCTGATGGAAAAAACAGGTCTGATTCCAATGTCATTTCTCATAATTTTGTAATGCGAATGTGCAAGACTGCATGGGAGATACACTGCTGATGAATGCATATTTTCTTTCATAGTTACTGAGATGTCACAGGAATATCAAGCATAGCTAAGAATTAATTAAATCTCTTTAGGATACCATAGACAAAAAGATATTTAAAAGCTATTTAAAATGAATTCTATGTATTTACATTGATATTGTGGTCAACTATATACATGAAACAGACAAATAACTAAGATGATAATGTAGAATGGAAGTCTGACTGTCCTCAGCCTTTGCTATACTTCATGGCAATTTCTGAATCCTTGTATCAATGAAATGATGAAATGAAAGGGTGGAATGTTGCACAGCAAAATAGGACATTTTGCACTGCAAGTTGAGACTACCAGTGAATTCATATCTTGATAGAGCAGCAGATGGAGACAACCCCCCAGAAATACTGAGCAATTTTAATGCCAGGAACAGCACTACTGCAGACTTTAAATGATGATATTGTACTTACAATTGTGGGTTGAGTAGTTGGAATATAGGTGGTGGTCTGCGGTACCTGGACCAGTTTTATAGGCTGGTTGCTTGTCACACCTGTTGCTATCTGCAGAGACAGCACAGGCAACCTCAGTAGAAGTCTCAGCTTTTACATAAATTCCACCTAGTTGTTATTATTGTTATTATATGAAATTTATGTTGGATGTTTTGTTTGTGTTAAAAATTTTCATCTTAATGAATTCACAGGTTACTTTGTTGTTAATAAAACAAAATTCAAACTATGGACATGATCAATGTATACAGCATGATGTTTCAGGTAGAACCTCTAGGTGACAGCTATTCCAGATTTGTAGAACTGGAATATTCCCTGGCAAAAATTTTAGGTAATTGATTATCTCCCATCCCCTGTTTCCCCAGTAATACAAAGGTAGTGCTGCCACAAACAACGCATATGAACATTGACTGAGCCAGAGTTCAACTAACTTCACCAAAGCATTCAAGGTGGAACAGCACATCCTTTTTTCCTCTCCATATCCGTTTCCCAAGTTACGCCCAAGCTCAGAGATCTAACACCAGACAGTAGCAAAAGTGTCAAGAAATGAACACAGCTCTCTAGTTTACTATGCTTCCCAATTCTATAGGACTATCTCAATGAGACATCATGCTGGAATCACAATACTACAAAATTAGTTTGCTTTTAATATTTTAAAATACAACAAGGCTCCTACTGACGTGGGGGATTATGCGTAAGGGTTTGACGGATCAGCCCCCTCCCCCCCAAATTTTTCATTTAATAAATCTTGCAAGGGCAGAAGAAAAACGGTGCTGAAATTGCTAATAGTCAAGCCCTACCTATAAAGCAGAATCTTCTCTATAAACATTTTCTATATATGCAATGTTAAGTCCCTTTTATTAGAGCATTTGCTCATCCTTGCCTACTGAATACTATCAGAGTAGATGCTATGGAGGATTTCATAACTGCACACTGCTCCGTTAACTGTAGATCCAGGTGAACTGTTGTATCAGTGTTACGGAACATTGTGGTACCCTAGTGGCAGTCTGTTGTGATAAAGGAAGTTGATTTGAATGCAGGTCTTGAGCTTGGCCTCTGAACCCCCAGGCAAGAAGGGCTTGGAAGTGCTGCAGTCAGTATTGCTTATCAGAAGGCAACTTGTATCGAAAGATCCAGACCAGAAGCTACACTGCTGTGTCCTGGAGAGAGAGAGAGAAAGAGGTCCAGTCCCCTTTGGCTGGAAGGATGAGTCAAGCCAACACAAGGTTTTATTGGGAATGAGTGAAGGGGAAAGGGTATTCCCAGAGGAGGGGTTTTTTTTTGCAAGACGAAGTAAAAAAACCACAACTCCCTATCACACTCCCCAAATCACACTCTGAAATACTCAAAGTCATAAATTCCTGGCCAATACAGGGAAGCCTTTAGGGCTAGGTTTCAGAGAAATCTTACAAACTGGTTTTGTTTGAAGTGACTGCAGTAATACTCACTGTAACACTCTCTTTGCTTTTATCAGCTGAACCTTCCTTTTCCTTAGGGGTGCTGGCTGTTTCCGTGGGTGTCGGCTGCACACTTGAACTGGGCTGGGATGATTTATTTAATGTTTCTGTGCTAATTTCATTATCTGTTTCTTGCTGCGTTGCAGTAGCTAAAATAAAGGAAAAAAGAGAAAGTAGCAGCTACTCATGTACCAGTTCCCAGTCACATCTGCACCCATGCGAATGAAGAACATTGCACCACTGTATTGCACCCACCCTGACCCCCCAGCTGGGAAACAGGGAGCCCAGAACAAGATTACCTGACTGTGTGCAAGATTTCATATGTTCAGGCCAGTGAGCTTGTTGGCAGGGATAGTCACAGTAGCTAGTATTCCAACAGCAATAAAAGATGGCCTCTTTTTTGCAGTTAGCACACCACTGTTTCTTTTTAGTTTCATCCACTGCTTGCTGCTTTTCCAGTTCCAGCTGCTTCTTCACCTCAGCAATCAAACGATCTCGTTCTTGCTCTAGACTCTGACGCATTTCAGCCATCGTCAGTTCTATTTGAAATGCAAAGGAAGATTAGTTTTCCATTTTCCACCCCCAACAGCAAGGTGCTAATTTTTCATGAGTTTAAAGACAACATGAAATTAAAACTAACAAACAAAGTATTCCCTGAGTTTTGGCCTCTTTTGTTTCATACCTAGTGAACAAATGAAAGTCTTCCAACTTCTCATTCTGGTACTATGATTGTTATCCTTCACCATTACCTTCTGTTTAACTCTCTAGTTCTAGATGTCCCACAAAGGAACAGAATCCAGGTGAACCATGTGCAGCATAAACACAAAAAGGATGTATGCAGCTGCTAACACGCTTTGTCTTTACAAGCCCGAACTTTTGCTCTACTCCATTATTCAGTAAATAGAGAATTACATTTCCCTCTTCTCATAAATAAATAACAGTGAATCAATTGTACTTTGTATCTTGGTTTCTTTACGAGAAAAATGGGAAAGTTGCAGAGGAACTTGCCCCCCAACATCAGAGCAGTGCAATATGTAAGATTTTCTCTGCTTCACACTTGGGACAGTTCATAGTAGTATATGGTGAAGGCAGTATATACCACTAGCATTTGGATTGTCTATTTAGGACAAAAAAACTGACACACAATTTTGGAATGCCATTTTCATACCTAGATTATGCTTCATTTCTGAGAGTTCCTGTTGATGTAACCATTGAAGTTTTTCTATCTCAATCCTCAAACGCCGAATCTAAATATTAAAAACTTAATAATCAGTAATAATAAACAAGATGCAGTGTATAATCCATAATTATACAGAAAAACATGCCCAAAGCAAAGAGTCTGGTGATCACTTACATCAAGGCTCCTTCATATTAATGTGAGAACAAGACCATAGTAAACCCCAAACCGGTCAGCGGTATTGTAAATATTTGTTTGCTAGATTTGCTTTGTCAGCATTTTTCTCCACCACTCTTATAATTCCTTCTATAAAACAGTATATAAATTAGGAACTCTAGGCATTCTTAATATATAATACTTTGTAGGGATAGTTATAGCACACTTTTATATACAAAAATACTATTGCGCAACTTTCAAAGTTAAAATACAAGCTTTTTTATTTAAAATCTTGCACTAACCTCAGCTATTGTACTTCCAGTAGTATTTTTTGAAAGATCATTATATATTTCAGTCATTGTTCCCTTGATTGCATCCATCATCTGAAAGGACAAAATAAGAATAAAAATTATTTGAGATTTATTTATTTATTTAATAGACGCCCACCTCCATTTCCTTTCAGTCACTCTAATGTAAACTTATATTACTATCAACAATGAGCCATGTGTCTCTATATATTTATCTGGGTCTGCTTTTAGAGGACTCTTGATCATGACTGATTTCTAAGTGTCCTGAGCTGGTGAACTGCTTGACCTACTTTTCCAAGAAATTGCCTTTAATATAATTTATCTAAGGAAGAAAACAAACAAACAACATCTGCTGATACTGCTGACCACTGACAATCCTACCAACATTGTATGATTGAGTGAGAATATTGAAACCTGGCAGTCAACATTAATCTGGCATTTTTAATGCCTGGATACTCAACTTTATTTCTTTATATAGTATTCACCTTGATTTTTTAATTTGAAGATCTAAGAGACTATATGAAGAGCTAATGTCCCATCCTTCATCATCACTGTTATGAAAAATATCACATCACATCTTCCTTCTAACAACTTAGCTTCTGTTTTAATACCTGAACATGTATCTGTGACAAGGTACCATATGATGAAACTATATAGTGTCTTAAAATGTAGATACATTTTTTGTGTATGTGTTACTGGACACTGATGAAGAAATGGTAATGTTTACTGTAATTATGATGCTATGGGGATATATGCACCTTTAGGAGAAAACACAGAAAATGGTCCAAAAGACAATGCAGTATAAATAAGCAGCAGCAATGGGGAAACACAAAAAGGAAAGGGCCTGAGCTGCTGAAGCCTACTGTATTGCACACTGGCTTGGAATGGCATCATTCAGCCAGCTCTCAAATGATGGTTCAGCACTCTTGTCAAAATCTAGCAGTTCCTACCCAGTAAAATGAATATGTAGCACACGACAACCTGAAAAAGAAAACCTTATCCAATAACTTACTTTGCTAGTGTATTTAGCAATATCTGCAGCCACATCAGCTGAAGCCGTTGCAATTGGCAAGTCTGTATTAACTGAGGAGGAGAGTGTACTTGCAGATCCAGAACTGGTAACCATAGAAATAGGTTGAGTACTTGTAACCAAGGTTATAGTTGATGTGGAAGTGCTCTGGGTGATCTCTTTCTGCTGCACAGCTAAGGAAAGAGAACATACAGCGGATTAATTGCATAAACAATTATGAAAATGAATAGGCAAACTTTTAACTTAAATGCGTGCACCTAACCATTTCCAAAACTTAAATTAGTTATACAATGGTGCTATTTAATCAATTAATTATAGAGTGCCCAGTTACTGAACTTGCACATGATTGTAAGGCTTACTGGTAATGAAGCAAATACATCTTTGAAACTTTTGATTTTAGACTGGCCAATGCAAAAGTCTCACTCTATCCTATATTCATCCTATTTTGGGGCTTTTCCATTCCACTTCCATGGAATTCACTTCCTAACTTCTCAATCGGGAGAGCTACCAAATAATATAATGCATATAAGCATAAGTTAAGACATCGACATTTTCATTTGCCATATTTTTGAAACTTTTTATTGATTTCCACACCATCCCCCCAGAAACAAGGTTTAGTGAGCCAGTGTTGAAGAAACTAATAATTCCTGATGTTACTCACATTCTTTTGTTAATAATGCTATTGATTATCACTAGTGTTTAATATCACTATATATTTAATATACAGACATCCAGATCAACACTAGGTTTTGGCTGGCTGCAGAGTAAGGAATGCAACATTAGATTAACTCATTGAAGCAAAGAAGTTACTCATAGTGTTAGCTCAAATAGGATAAGATAAAAATTTGTCATCTTTGGTCAATATTTCAAATAATCTTAAGCAATGGATAATTAAAAAATATGTACAAATCAGAATGCAAAGACCCTCTCCTTTTCATCCCCAATAACTTATCTGCCTTTAATATAAAAAAACCAAAACAACAAAACTTTAAGGATTTCTTTTTAAATTATGTATGGTATAAAAGATGTCTTCATTGCCAATATCCTCAAAATAGAAATTACTGAAATAAAAAAGTTATTAAATTTATCTTTGTGTACTGTAATTTTATTTATGCTGATTTGTATGTAAGAAATCTGCACATTTCATAGTTCTCATTTCATCTATTTTGACAACGTATTATTTAAATTGGAACATAGCTATGATGGGTGCAATACCAAACACTGATAAAACTCACAGGCTGAACATTTAAAGTGCAGTCCATATTATTAAGCTCTTATATTAAAATATGACTCTGTTAAAAATAAGACTTTACCAAGTTCCACATTTATTTTTCTCACTGAATATTCCTTTATCAAATTTGTGCAGTCTACAAGTAGAAAGACACCACTTCTTCAACATTTCTTAAATGTCAGTCACAAAAGTAGTTTCAGGCCAGAGAATGTGCCTCTGGTAAATATTTGATTGTGACCCATTACTAAGACGTCTCTTCCTCATGAAATTACTGGCTTGCCAGCAGTGTTAGCAGAATGGAGAGTATCTATTCATCAAGCTCAACAGTAAACAGTTCAGTATATTAAGTTCAAATTACACTGAAGCTGGATTTGCAAAGTTACTGTTCTGTGAAGTGAAGCAATAGAAGCACAGACTTTTATTACCATATGCTTACCATTAGCAAAACTTTTGGCAAAGGCTTTTTTAAGAAAACAGTTATGAAAACATTCTAAAATGTTATGGCTGTTTGCTGAATGAAGCAGCATCAAAGTCTTGTTAAGAGTTAAATGACAGGGACTTCAAGACAAATGCAGCCTGGGTAAATTCATTGTTGTAAAATTGTACTCTATGAAAAATTGTACAGATCAACTTCTTGTCAGATCAAACTGGGTCTTGCTTGTAGATACTGAAGTGATGCAAGTGGAATGGAGTTAATGGCTTTATCATATTATCTAGAAAATAATTTGGTTTACTCTCCCAAATCCATGATAGCTAAGAATGGGAAAAAAATATTTATACAGATACATGCAGTAACTTTTCATCATTAAAATAAGGAGACATGACTCTAAATACACACCAGAAGGAGCAGGTATGGTAAGATGTTGTATTTTAAAGTCATTTATCAGAGTAGAACCATAATTTTGAGATTTTTTTTATATGGAAGAACTCCTGGTTGGGCAGCCTTGGAGCACTGAGATCACTACTGGGGAATTATGGCATCACAGGCACATTCAGTTAGAAAGTGTGTACCTTTAACTGCTTGTCTTGTTTGATATCTTGTCCCTTGAGAGGACTGAGGTTGCTGTGACTGAGACTGCTGGCTCTGCTGCTGTTGCTGCTGTCTCTGCACCTTCTGCATGTGCCATTTCTGAGAAGATGTCTGAAATTTATTTGAAGAATTCCACACCACCCTCTGCACAGCAGGGGCAGTTTCCTTAGGCAGCAGAGGCCTCTGCTTTTTCACAGGGCTTCCAGTGGCTGCAGATGGAGCACTAACAGTAGAAGAAGCACTAGTAGTTGCTGTCACACCAGCTGGTGGAGTCTGGGCTGCAGAGCGGGTAAGTAGTGGAGTTTCTGGTAGAGGCTGTGTGCTTGCACTGGAGGAAGGTGGAGTTTTGCCTACAACTAAGTAAACATAAGATGTAATGCCAGCTTTTCACCAACACATCCGATTAATAATTTTAACCTAATTTTTGGAAGAACCATATGCACCTCCCAGTCTACTTGGAATTGTTTTCCTCAAAGGATAGCTGATATTCTACAAGTAAACTCATTTCAATCAGTTAAGTTGGTGGCAGTTCAGAAGCATGAGCCATTAAGTGAAACATGAAGTAGATAACCCAGAAAACCAGTTTGACACCCTTTGGAAGATGTGATAGAGGTTAGCATTTGTTAAGATGTTTCTGGGTTACCACTTACACCTGTCTTCACGATTTCTTTCAGGGGCAAAATGCAAATGTTCAAAATGAACAATAACTGAACAGTAACTGAAGGAACAACATGCTAAAAACTTCCTAAGCAAATGTGAACTGGTACTGACAGCCAGATATGCAGTGCATTTTAGCTATCTATGTTTACTCAAAAATAGTCGAGTTTACAGCTGCCCATTCCACCTATCAGATCAATTAGGAATTGGATAAATCTTCCTAAGCTATGGCCCAGAAAAACATGTCTGAAAAAGAAGGCTGCTGCATTGACAGGTGCCTGGAAAGTGGTCAAAGACCTTCAGATTTGCAGACATCAGCTTTCTTTTCCTGGAGAGTGCTTTAATATCAGAGAGCCACAGTAAAGGTAGGAGCCTTGGAGTCATGGATGGGACAGAAATTATATTCATATAGGTCTCTATATAGTGATCTTTAAATCAATTTTTTATTTTCACTTGGAATATGTATCTTCTTTTGTAGCTGTAGCAAAGTAAAATTTTGAAATTACTTATTATTTCAACCATCACTGGTTTAAGCCACTATTAATACTTGGACGCAGTGGGTTTGAAATTCACAAAGCTGCCTTGATTAATAAATTTTTACATGAGACAAGAATCGTCAATATTAACTCCCCAGAAGTAAAATTCTGGTTTTAGTTTATAAGCCTACTTTTTTTTCTTATCTCATAATAACATTTACCTATCACATCCCATTTTAAGATTCAAAATTCAGAAGTATTAATTTGTTTTTAAAGTACACTCAGTTATGTTATTGAAAACATTGTTTTAAATAAAACAGTTGAGCCAACATGCTACAAAATATAGTTATCTTTTTCAATCTAGCCATTTAAATCCTGTTTTCTATTTTGTTTTATCATTTGGCTAACATGCAGTAGAAGCTTAGCAAAAGCACTTTAATCATTAATTCAGATTGCTTTCCTCTTTTAGCACAGGAACAAGGGACAAAACATGTGATTTAGCTGTTCCTTTGATTATTCTGAGAGCATTTACATTAGTTTCGATGTGACTTTATACAATTTGTAGATTTGCCAAGTTCCACCTTCTTCTATACCTGCAATTTTGGGGAGCTTATGGACATGTAAAGCTGTAACTGAAAGTCGTAAAAATTGCAAAATAAATTCTATGTGTGTCAGAAAAAAGATATTACTGATATTCATAATTTTACACTGCTGAAAGGAAACTCAAAGCAGCACAGTTTATTTAAACTACAAACTATAATGACTGACAAGGTTTTTCATAGTCACAAAGAACAAAACATAATTTATAAAAACTGGGTTTTATGTTAATCCAAAAGCTAGTTTTAATAATAGCCTTACAAAACAGGAGGAAAAAATATAGAAGGAAAAAAGTCATCCTACCATCTTGTTTAGGAGGAGGTTCTTTAGATTCTTTCTTGGTTTTCCTTCCTTCACGGCCACAATGATCATCTCCTAGATCGATGACTAGTTCGCTCTCAGAATCAGAGTCCAGTCCTAAATGCACAGTTGGAGAGTCTGTTTCATCTTTACCTTTCAGTTTTTCTTTTGCAGGGTGCTGCAAACTCTTTCCCTTTTCAGAAAACTCTTTTTCAGTGTCTACAATGGCCTTTTCCTTGACTGGGTCATCTGTTTTGTCTTCTTCTGGACTTGTGCTTTTAAGTTCCTCCTTGTCCTCATTCTGTGCTGGGGGCTTAGGTTTTTTTTTCAAGCTCAATGATTCTTTGTCACTTCTTGTACCTTCCTTGTCCTCTCCATCTTCTTGATCATTCTTTGATTTCTGATCCTCATCACTATATTCACTGTCACTGGTGTCAGACTTTTCAGAATCTTCAGAGTCACTGTGTTCTACTGCAGTATAAACAGCTTCAGATATTTCATTTATTCCTAATTATGGGAAGAAAAGTATATTCCATGCTGACATCAGGCTGACATGACCAAAATAACAAAGTGTCCACATACCACACACACCTCACCATATGACTGACATCGTAACTGTCAGTTCTTAAGCTATAAACACTTCCCTCAGTGCCCTATGTCAATACCAGAATGTCTAAGGATTACCTTCCACATATTCCAATTCATATTTTTATTCAGTGGCTCTTCTTTCACTGCTTTTTTCCACTATCTGCAAGCTGTAGCTTTGTTCAACTGAAAACCAATGCTGGCAAATACACAGAGGAATTTTTATCCACAGGAAACAACCTTAAAACCAGTAACACTGTTCACATAAGGTTACTTATGTGCACATTTGCAGAATAAATTTTACAGCATGTAGGTTTTGTGAGGAAGACCTTTTTTTGGTGCCTAGAAAGTCTTTAAGTACCAGACAACACTAATGTTTCTAACAGCATTCAGTTCCCATTTCCCTGGATATATTAATTCGTGCAACTGACTAAGTAAGGTACAGTTCCAAGTTTTTCCATTTACAAAGCTAATACTAATACTATAATTCTGTCATACTATCTACATCAGAATAATACAAAAATAAATTAAAAGATTAAAGCTTTATGACAAAAGTTTAAAACATCATATGTCACTGTATTTTAACTTAAACTACTTCAATGCCTTCTATCTGCTGCAGAGTTCCAATATCACAGAACATTAGGAGTTGGAAGGGAGCTTGAAAGATCATCTAGTCCAACCCCCCTGCCAGAGCAGGATCACCTGGACTAAATCACACAGGAATGCATCCAGGTGGATTTAAATGGAGAGGGAGATCACAACCTCTCTGGGCAGTCTGTTTCAGTGCTCCATCACCCTCACAGGGAAAATGTTCCTCCTTATATTCACATGGAACTTCCTCTGCTCCATCTTGCACCTGTTGCTGGCCATTGCTGAGCTTGGTTCTGTCCTCCTGAGTATAACCCTTTACATATTTATAAACATTAATAATGTCACTCCTCAGTCTCCTCCAAGCTAAAGAGGCCCATCTCCCCCAGCCTCTCCTCATAAGGAAGGTGCTCCACTCTCTTAATCATCTTGGTGGTCCTGCACTGGGCTCTTTCAAGGAGTTCTGTGCCCTTCTTGAACTGAGGGGCTCAGAACTGGACACAATATTCCAAGTGTGGTCTCAGCAGGGCAGAGTAGAGGGGGAGAAGTACCTCTCTTGACCTACTAACCACCCCTTCTAATACACCCCAGGATGCCACCGGCCTTCTTAGTCACAAGGACACATTGCTGGTTCACGGTCATCCTGCTGTCCCCTAGGACCCCCAGGTCCCTCTCACCTATGCTGCTCTCCAGCAGGCCAGTCCCCAACCTATACTGGTACCTTGGTACCTCTATTCTTGCTTTAATGCATAAAATATTTAAGAATTTACTATTTGAAATCTTTTGAACTCCAATTCAAAACTTCCTCAAGTATATCCTTCACATGTGCATTGTATTATTGAGATATACTTACCAAGTTGTGCTTTACAACTCTCTATTGTCTTGTCAAGGTTAAGCTGGAACCTACTACGTATCTGACGTTTCGGTGAGATGAGTTGCACAGGAGTGGCCTGTTGTTGGACTGACTCACTCAACTCTTTCAGATCCATCTCTGCTTTGCTACGATCTAGAAAAAGAAAAAGACACTTATAAAAGTATTTTACAAAAAGGAAGGAGAATGCTATCCAGATAAGGTAAAATATACTCAGTAACAATGCAGACAATCTGAAACACATTTTCTTTCTTTTATAATTATGGGATAAATAGTCATTCTAAAATTACTACAAATAAGGGATTCTTCCTCTCTGTTACCACAGATTTCACATGCAGAACACATGCATTAGTTATGTTACTTTCTTTGGCAACATGAAATTATCAAGAAATAATCATTTAAGTCTGTAAGCTGTCTGACAGAACTTCTGGTCAGCTACTGCTGTAATTTACTAGTAGTAATATTTTCACAGAGAAAATCAATACAACTAAAAATCCTTATAGCCACCATGTAGAATTCAAAAGATAAGTCACAAGAATAGACACACAGATGTGGACTGTTACACTAGATGATTAATACATTTAAGATAAAACACTTTTCAATGTATGTCAGAAAAATCTTGAGTTCTCCTAAAGAGAATTTTCATTCTTTTTGCAAAGAGTGCAAACTATAGTGCTAAAGCAAAAACTGTCTTAGCAACAAAGTTTCACTTTTTTGCTTCAATTTTTCAATTTCAGAGGTTATCTTTCTGTTTCATTGTCTGATCCTTTACTCTTTGCTAAAAGTGCTAACACTCCATTAGTGCTCACAGCACTAAACAAATCTGGAGTTCATTACTTGTTTGGGAAAAGAGGAAGGGGACGTGAAGAAGGGATAAAGAATGGAGAGAAGAATTAGGTTTGGCCAGTCTAGTTCCTTGAACTGGCTCATGATAGGATCAAAAGAGGCAATAGCATATGCTGAAAAAGACAGATGCCATGGAGAAGGCACAAGTCAATGCTGGCATAATGTGCATTTATGCTTCATTTAGTTTCATTCCACAGCAGTTAAAGACGTCACAGTTTTTCCTTACTTACACAATGTTTTTTGTTGATGTACAACTTGGAGAAAAGTGAAATAACTGAGTGCTGAGCCAATGATTCCTCTAACCAGACATTCTCTACAAATTTGAACCTAATATCATGGTACCATCCACAGTACACCGTGACTCACGTCAAATCTGTATTATGGATAGAGCAGATCCAGAAAGAACCATTCAAGTATTCCTGCCATTTTTGTTCACTGCTAAAATAGCAGTTCTTCATCTCCTCCTGGAGAGGCAACCTTGTGTAGCACAATCACACAATCCAAATATACAGGCTACAATTTTGATCATCATGGTTTATAATATATATGCATTATAGCACACATGAATTCAAACTAACACTTCAATGTCTTTTCTAGCACCAGTGAAATGTTCATATAACTGATATTGAATTTCACAGTCAATGACCTATTGATACTGGAAGAGACTGAACATAATACAAACTATTTTCAGTGTAGTATAAATTTTGAAAACAAATATGAAGGTTCTAAGTGACTTAAGTACTTCTGAAAAATCTGCTCCTTGCATTGGAAATGTTTACTAAATGAGGTTTCTTCTTCCTGTGCTATGTCACCGATCTCACTTTAATTCCACAGCAGTAATGGTTATATCATGCTTAGTATAGAATTGGATTCCAGGCCTTCATAACTACATGGCAGGATCCAAACAGAAGAAAAATAGAGAATGGGGGAAGATGAAGACAAGACACAATATACCTCCCCAGGGAGCCCTACATCTTTATTTATTAAAGAAGTCTAACAATCCAAAT
Organism: Hypotaenidia okinawae; assembly: GCA_027925045.1. Taxonomy (NCBI): domain Eukaryota; kingdom Metazoa; phylum Chordata; class Aves; order Gruiformes; family Rallidae; genus Hypotaenidia; species Hypotaenidia okinawae. Next base: position 6,955,784 of record BSDF01000016.1, read on the forward strand.
TATCTAAACTACAAGGAAGTCTCACTGAGAACAGCTGGATTTCCAATCTGTCTCATTAATGTCAAAGCATTAGTAAAAAGAAACCAGAGCCAAAGAGACGAGACAAGCTAACTATGGTGAGAGAAATCTTCCAGTGCTCATCTCCAAAGTGCTCAGTTATTACTGATCTGAAAATTTTCACACCTTACTTGGTCAAACTTCTTGTTCTGTCTTTTCTGCCTCTGTTTTACAGAGACAGGGCCCATACTATCAGGAATATGTATTTTGCCAAGCCATCTGTGTACAGCTTGGTCATTCACACCTCCAGTTTTTTGAATTTACTCAGTCTGCTAGTAACAGCAGATGGCTCATTTCCATTCATGTTCCTTCCTTATTGCCAAACTGGAGGACAGTCAGAGTCCTGCAAGTAATCTGCTCAAGGTACCTAAGAGTCTTTCTTTTCTGGACTTTCACTTTTGGTTCTATTCCACCCAACCCCCCAAAGAGAAACTCTGCTCACATGATGTTTGACAATAAGACACGGCAAGTCATATCTGAGAATCATGGGATTCAGAGATGAACCTATGCCTGACACAGCTGATGCTATTAAAGGAAGAAGGGTTCCATTTTCATTCCTAGCAACAAGGAGTATATTAAGCACAGGAAACTCCCCTATAGCTGAAAAAATAACTGATATTCTACTCAAAACCATACTAGCTGTTCTTTTATGTGATTGCTCCTGGACCATTACACTGGATTTTCAAATCCACACTATTTATTCAAAATATTTTGTGCTCCAGCTGATGTGTCCCCATCTGTGGCTCAAACTACTGCATCACAACATATTTCTTAATGTTTTTCAAAATGCACTGTCACCTCAGATAAGACAAACAGCTGCAGTGCAGCAGAAGAAATTAATTCTATGGTTATGTCCACACAGATAGATTAACAGTGAAAAATATACTCAAGAGTTTGTATCCAGAGTCAGAGTGCCAGTAAGTCACTGAAAACATGAATATAGCACTTGATCTCAAGCCTTCCTGAAGCATTTTTCTAACACAGATTGATTTTATTTCTCCATATAGTATCATGTAGGAGATAAAAAGAAGCCAGAACTGATCCAGAATACTCACAGGAACAAAGTGTGACTGAGGAAACTGATTTACATCTGTTTGCTTTCAGAACTATTTTACCAACAGTAAGCAAGTTTGTTCATACTATGTGTCATTGACACCAGTGTAATTTCTTCAGCTATAACAGTATCAGATTTTTAAAGTTTAAGACTAACCAAGATTTAGATTCAGAATGCTTCCTGGAGTGGAAGTTCTTTCCTGCTTAGCAGAGATTGGTGTTGATGCTTGAGGAGAGAAAGGTTTGGGGCTGCCTGACAAGCTCCCTGCTTGACCCGTTCTTGTTGGTGCTGGAGAAGCTGAAAAAGTACAAAATTAATAAAGATAAATTTAAAAAATAATCACAGTAAAGCCATATTCACTGGTACAAAGCACCTTTTAAACTTACACAAGCAGGGAAAGAATTTTTTAAAAACAATTTCAACAGTTATACACCCATGTTAAGTTACAACTATCCCTTTAATTTTAGTTTAATAAAGAAAGAAATTGTAAGGAAAATAATTTTATTGTAAGTATATAGTTGGGTCAAGTCCTTACCCTCAAAATCACTCTGTCTGCAATGACAGAAAGTTTCTAGCTTTGGATTTGGTTATTTTTGATGTTCACAAATTCTGACACTCAAAGTTGCTATCTTCATGTGTTTCATTTATGCAAGTATAGAAAACCCCAACTGAGCCATTTTCTAGCTACGTTAACAGAGAATTAAAAGTACAAATCATAGTAAATTTAATCAGTACAGCTAGAAATCAGTAACCAGATGTCTCCAATATTCTAATTTATACAGAACTTAAGCAAAATCCTATGCTGTTAGCCTTTAACATCTCCATGAAACATTGATTCAAAACAAAAATTCTGGAAACAGCCAAACAGTCTAGAAAGGGAAGCACTAAAGAAGTTTATTTTAACAAAAAAAAAACCAAAACAAAACCAAACTAATTTTTGTCATCAAGAGAGTAATTTCTGTTTGTTAAATCTCTGCTTAATGCATTGAAAATGTCATCCTAAACTCACTACTGGATTCTTTCTCTTCTCCAGTGCAACCAGGATTGTCTATGTATTTTTCTTGCCTTAGAAAGAATAAGATTGTAAAAATAAATAAGTAACATAATTTTATCTGAAAACATTGATTTGCTTTTCTACACAGACTTTTCTACACAAGACAACACAATTAATATACTGATGCAGTATATTAATTATCTAGCATTTGGTCACTAACTACATTATCAGTCTGAGAAATCCAAATCCTGTATTCCAGACTCTTTGCCACTGCTTCCCCACTCTGCCTATGGAACTGTATTTTATCACATTTTAGCTATTCAGCTGTGAACATCGTCAATTCAGCTCAGTGCCTTGAATAAGAGCTTTTATGTTTTTAATAGAATACGTCCTAATCATGACAATTGTAACTCTCTGAATTTACTTCCATTCTCCATTCACTTTGATAGTTACAACTATTTCCTGCTATTTAAAATGAAGGATTTTGGTCAGTTTTCAAGATGATTTATTGCTGCTCAATGTGACAGAAAGGGCAGATATCTGTGATAGTGAAAATGGTTTTTTGGTAACATTTCTTCATAAAACGAGTCACAATACAGTCAGTCTTTAAAAAGCACACAGAATAAAACTAGTGCATTAATTAACCAAATGTAAAGTCCTAGACCTCCTTTTTTTTTTACCTGTATTTTTCTCAATAAAGTCCATGGATTCTTCACTGGCACTAAAATGACTGGAAGTTGCTTTTTTCTCCGCATCCTGTTCAACATCAGATCCAGTGTGAACTGATGAATTTGTACTCATTGGTGACCGTGGCATATCTGTCAATGAGATCCTACGACCAGTACTACTGCTCAGCATAGACTTGCTCATTAGGATCTTGGGCGACGCTGTCATATCAAAGTTCAGTTTGATTTTCTCTTGTTTGTCTGTCTTTGCAGTTCCAGCAGTTGGGTTTGTAGGGTCTAATAACATTTGGTATTGATTATTGGGAGTATATGGTGTCCGGAAAGGTGCGTAATTAAATACTCCAAATTTTCTACGAATGTTATCAACATAAACATCCATTTCTTGCATTGCACTATTGAAGATGCTTTTAGTCTTTTTCACAGAAAAAGGAATTTCTTTAGACATGAGGTAGCAATTATTTATTGGAACCCAGGCCCTATATATAAAACAGAAAAATAAGATACTGTATCACTACATTTCACACTGTGGATTAACATTAACAACTTTTTTTTCACATACTAATTTATTTTAGCCTAATCATAAAGATATGTACACCTCAGATTACTTCAAAAAGCCATCTCTATCTTCTGTTTTTAGTAGTTCAGTGTTTAATAAATCAGTAAATTGCATATTATCACTATGCCTAAACACTGGTCGTGAAGACAAAATATTCCTAATTAGAATGCTCTATGTCATTTTAAGATAGGCATAACAAACAGTTTTTGCACCTGTCATAGCAGAAAAACATAAAGAGCAGGTCATGAAAAAGAAAAAAAATAAATAAAGACTTCACAATCACATTCTTAAAAACATAATATTCTATTTTACACCCCTTACCAGGGTGATCAAACTCCTCAGTGCCAGGAAAAGTTCCAACAATAAGTATCAAACAGATTTTATTTATCATTAAATGAGGCAGACTCTAAAACTGTGCCTTCTGAGACACTAAAATACCAGGAACTTTGACTTAATTATTTCATGGCCCTAAGTAGGGACTTTTAAAAATATACTTCTTTTTCATTAATGTATAGATTTATTTTGTCCATTTATGACAATTATGTATTAATCTTACAATATCATGACTTAAAACTTAAGACTGTATATAGCACAGTATGAGGTTATTAGGGTCAAGGTGCAAAAAAATGATCCAAAAAGTCCAAGAGCACAAAAGTACAAGAATTTGGTAAGTACATCCTTTGGTTAAATTCCCACCTGTCGTGTTGGCCAAAGAAACGGGCATCAACTTGCCCATCTTTATCCCTCAGTGCTTTAGCAGGCCAGAATGGAAAGCCTTTGAGTTTAGCCCAGACCAAAGGGTGGGGATTGCTCTAGAGGAAGAGGCAAAATGCACTTTAAAAAGTGAAAATAACAAGCAGAAATACCTTCAAATCTAATAACCAACAAGATTTAAAAGAACCCCAAACTTGTATGTATTGCTTAGATTCTAATGAAAATCCAACATGCACAAAGTGCTTGCCAAATACAAGATTCCATTTTACTAAATACTTGATATATATGTAACAAATCCTGACTTAATTTATTCTTTAATGACATCAAACTTCATCTTGATTACATGTATCATAATTTAATTTATTTTTTTTTTATTAGTCCTCTCTATATATGTAGCATAATATAAGTTAGGCTAAGACCAAGCTTTCAAATTCTAATTTTCACTTAAATCCAAGTCAGAACTTAATGGAATACACGCTTCTACTTAAGAATCTTAAGGAGTCTTCCCAAGTTTGGTGCAGTACTAAACAAAATCAAAACCCAACCTATTAATAGGTCAGAAAAGAAAAATCAAGTCTACATTTTCATATTCAAACACACAGTTTTCAGAAACATGCATATTTCAGAAATCTTACCCTGAGTGCAAGTACTACATGCAAACACAGGTGACTGAGGTGCAAATAACTTATACTGGAGGATTGAAAAGTTATGAGGTGTTCGCTGACACTCTTTACAGTTATTCCTGAGCCAATCCTTTAGTGAAACTGTGTAACTGTACAGCTAAACATCTTGAGATAGCCTGACTTCATAACGAGCACGATACACAAGCTACTTGGTAAACTACAGCAGCTCAGTAACCACCACAGATTTAAAACAATGCAGGGATAGCAAGCAACTGTCAAATGGGAACTGCACTTTTAATGTGTTAGCTAGACTACCATAATCTATAACTTACACAAGGCTCACAAAACCAATTTTCTCGTTTTTGGCAAGCAGCTAAATAACATTCCGGACATACTTCAATTTCATTCATCTGAAAAGAAAAAGAAATCAAACAGTTATCAAAGAGTTTAAGGAGTCTAAAGTGTGATGGGTGTTCTTATGCAGCCAGTTTAGTTTGCTAGCATCGTATTTCCACACATTTGTGGTCATGAAACAAGATTTACTTGCTGTGAAGTCAACATTGTTTAGACAAACATCCATCTTTTTCTACCCCTGCAATTTACTCATTCCAGTTAATAAATAAAGTCACATTTTTACATCCCTCTTCAGATTGTGTACTACTGTCATTTACTCCAGTCAAAAAAAAAAAAAAGCCTCCTTTGTTTGATGCTGTGTGAACATCTATGAACCAGGTGATGTAGGTGTCTCTTTTCAAATCCAAGTATTCACTTAGAAGATAGGTGTCTGAGCAGAATCCTTAAGTTCACTTTGTTTCCCCCCTCCGCCAGCAAGATATAATTAGAGATTATAAATATCCTAATGGAAGACACATTAGCAATGCCCTTGCCAAAAATCCTTCTGTAGGGCATGGATATGCATATATAAACATAAGAAAACCTACAAAAATTATAGTCCTGCAATAGACACATTGTAAAACACATATTTCACTCATGAATACATGAAATTGAACACCTAAAAATACAGAACAATCGAAATGAATTGGAACACACATACCTCATGCTCACAGATTTTGATGATGACTTTTGCTGTTTGTGTCAATTTGTGATTTCCTGAGGAAACAATAAAATGCTTTAACCAGGAAAACTGTTTTGTTAGAATTATTACAAAATTAACAGGTTTTAGCTTCTAAAGTTAACATTAAAAGACAAAAGAGAACATCTAAAAGAGACAATGTAAAACACATATGTATGAACAATGTGCTTGCAAAAGCAGAAGGTAGCCACTTCTCAAGGTAACATCTCTAACAATCTTTACACATTCTTTTTGAAGCCTACTGCAGGCTGCCCACTGCTGATACACTCTTTCACCGAGGGACGTGCTCTATCAACTCCTCAATTAAGTCTCCTATAAAGAGCTGCACAAAGCAAAACGCTAACCAACTCAGGGGTTCAAAACAGATTGTCTTTCAAGTCCCTTCTAATCCAAACCATTCTATCAGTCTAATTTATCTGAAAATTTTCTTAAGGCAGAAAGAGCAAGTGACAGCAGAGGCTGTATTTGACCCTACAGTTTAATGCATGCCAGTTATTTAAAAAAAAAAGATAAAAATCTGTTGTGTTTAGGTACTATGGTCATTAACAGGAAGATACTTTCAGCATTTGCCAACTACAAGTCTACAGATTGCTTTATGACTTTAACTATTTCAAAGTTGGAGGCAAGTACATATGAACACATACCCCCATTGTAAATAATGCAGTTGTGCAAAATCCATTTGGCGTCAGCCAAAAATGCTTCAGTGCAACCGTACATTTTCTTTTTGACATTCTGTAAAGAAAAAGAATTAATCAAGAAATAGAAATAAGACAGCTTCTTCTTGAAGACTGTTTCCTATCAGTCCTATACAATTAATAAAACTCACTACACAATTCTAAATAGTTAAGCATCTGTCAAATTTAGGGTGTCGTCTGACTACCATGAAAATGTATGAACAGAAACTGTGTATCATTTGTTGTCTCTTCAGAAAATGGAGTCCTTGGTTTCTTCATCTGACATCACTCCACTGTATTCTTTTTTAAATTTTACAAGTATACTTACAAGGTGAAGCACTTTCATTAAATAAAAACAGTCACATGGATTTGTTACACCTTTACAACATAAAGACATCAACTTCCACTATAAGGACATAGATATTTAAAACTTGCTGTCTCTTTAAGTCCTAGCAGAACAAAACTGTGTGATGCTTCACTCTTCATTAAACAGTGGAGAATGGAGAATTCTTCATAATTTAAAATATTTAAATTATTATTGAACAGAGAATTATTTTCCGTTATCCACCTCTCAACTGTTTCTTTTTCTTCCACAACTCAAGTTGCAGTGGAGATTCAGTGTTTGTTGAATGATTAGGAAAATGAGTGAAATGACCCCTGGAAATAACCTGAAATGGTCCCAAAAAAACTATTAATTAATTGTGTACAAACATGATGATCAAATGCAAACTCTAGTTGCATTAGTCCCCCTGCAGGATGATTCCTGGAAGCAGATGAACTTTTACAGAAGGAAGTCATCTGTGTAAAGTGGTCTATTTCATACTGTTTTTCCCAAGAATTTGTTACTGGCTCAGACAAAATAGTGGACTTATTAAGTTGATACATGGTTGCTCTTAAGCTGTAACATAACTGGAATTTATATCAACAAAACAAACAAAACCAAAAAGGCATCAAAATCATTTTAAGCATTCTTTCTCCCCACCCCCATCAAACACTCCAGAAATCTTAATGATAGCAATCTCAAGGAGTCTTCCTCCCTCCTTCATACAAACCTTCTCTAATGTACAAAGGTCCATTGGATGAAAGATATATTCTGCATAATCTGGGTGTTGATCCAGTGAAACTGGTTTTTGAAATGGCTCTGTCTGTTAGAACAAACCAAAGCATATTGCTTATTAATACAAAACAGATTAATTAATGACACAAGACTCATTTTTTTCTAACCTTCCATTTTCACTGGCACCACTTCCAACTGTGATGTCAGAGAAAATTCTCTGAGGGTAGGTTTAAAATTTCATGATGCAGCAAAGTACTTGCAGAACAAGAAGAACTAAGAGGTCTCGTTTAACTGATCTTTCATATGCTGGAAGTAATGAATTGCAAAAGTTAAGGGTTTTCTAAAAAGTGCTGTTATTTACTTGGGATTGTAAAGCCTTGGGATAAGGCTCAATAGATTTTAGCAGAATAAAGAAACTTTAATAAATTTCCAATTCACTAGACTCACCTATACTTATTTTTCACACTTTCATTAACATCATAACTTTCAAAGCAACAGTGCCTGGGTAATGCAAACACATTCAAACTTTTATCAGTGGAACTGATCTGCTAACATGGAGGGACTGCAATTCTTAAACACAACCAATTAAAGTACTCAGGTACCAAAGCAACAGGTTACTAGTAAAATGCCTAAGGGGCAAAATATCTTAATAGCATTTATCAAACATTATCTTTCTAATATATTCAAAACACTGGGTAAACTCTGACATTTTGCTTCTGAAAAGCCGTACTTAAAGCTTATAATGGCTTCATTAATAGGATAATATTTACCACTCCAAAGTAAAACCATTCCAGGAGGCATAACCTCTAGGAACATAAGAGTAACCTTCCCAGAAATTGCCACTATTAGTCTGCTAAAATGCTTACACATACACCAAACTGCAGAGATTCCACTGATTCTCCACACCTAATTTTTCCAATGTATTTTACTATGACAACGAAGGCACAGAGACACTCTCCCTGCTTCTCTAACTTCCCTAAAAGAACAAGGCAACAGGAGTTAAGACAAACTTTGGTAATTTGATGACATTGTATTTTAATGTACTGTTTTCTTCATATGTGTGAAAACTAGGCAAATTTGCATGGTGAAGAACTGACCAGAATTGTTGAAGCAAGAATGAGTGATTGGAATAGCTGAAACTTTGAGGCATGGTGATTTTGAGAAGTGCACCCACATTTCTGCATTTTAGAAGTATACGATACAATGAACTTGTGACAAGAATAACATCTACTAACAGATAGAAGTTAGGTTTTCAACAGGTGTAACCAGTAGTATAAGTGTCTGTACCTAAGGTTCCTAACCCATGTAACTCCATTAGTGAGATATCCCATATTCTCATTCTCCTTGTATCTCGAAGACAGCATTGTACACTTTTGCTGAGTGAAAAGCCACCGAAAGCCACAATGTGTTTTCAAGACACATACTGAAACTAAGTCCAGAAATTACATCAAGAAACTAAGTTTTACATGCAGTCCAGAACAACCTAAACTAATGGTGGCAGACAGCACAGAAACTATCACATACAATCTGATAAAATAAACTGATTCATCATCCACAAAAAGAAAAAAAGCCTAGGATTATGATAATCATATGATCCACGCAAGAAACGTAATTCCTTACCCCTGGCTGTTTCATTTTCTGTAGTGCAAACTTCAGTAAATATGATAGCTGTTCAATGGTGAGCATTGTCATAGCTTTACTCTGTGTTTCTATGCATTCTGCAACTGTGATTTTCTAAAAGATAAAATTAAAAAAGTATTTCATCAACAAACATTTCTAGGTGAATTTTTCTCCTCCCCAGAAACACTCTAGCATTCAAATGGAAGATAAAAACTATCTTATAAGAAACAAAAGATTTCCAATGATGCACAGTACAAGTACTTCAGATGTTTATTTTACTTGGATCTTTTTTCTGGGTACATTCTAAAATTTAAAAAAAAAACAAACCCCAAACCAAACTGAAATAAACCCAAAAAACCAAGCCACCAAAACCCCAGAAAATTATCCATCATCTTCAAGATCACACAAAATGAATGTGTGAATACATACAATTTCCAAATATAAATCAGTTTCACATAAGTTAGAAAGGTACCTGGGCTCTACTGAAATAAATTATCAAGGGAAGACATGTGATGAACTAATTTGCTTTCATTATACTTTGATGCTAAGTATTCTCTCCTCAGTAATCATGAGAGGAATGATTAAATTCTTCAGTCCTGCAGAAAAAATTAGTAGTAAAATACGCACTTGTTTATGTAGACCCTACAGTGCAATTTTTTTCAGCACTGCTGCAGAGCTGATCAGCCCACTAGAAGAAGCACAAGCTAAACTACTCAAAACTGTAGCATGTTTTCAGAATAAGAGCTGCCTGATGAAGAGATCACTCTCTGAAATGGTGCCTTCTCTAGAGACGGAGACACAAAAGGAGGTTGAAAACTTGTGATAAGGTGGCAAACACAGTCCAGGTGCACAGAAAAGAAGTGGTGGAGCAGCAATGGATGCCTCTCCTTCTGTACAAATTTTTCTGGTACCTATACCTAGAGGCAATACAGGAATAAACTAGATACATTTCAAAACAAAAAAGCTGGTATCTCACAATTAAGAAAGAAATCTACTCCTTATAATAAACTAACCTCACATTCTGGACAAAACCAATCCCCCTCTGGTTCCGCTGTCAGTTTCAGACACTTAGCATGATAAACCCGAGGACAGAGTTCACAGCAGAGGACTTGGCCTTCCCGATGACAAACCCAGCAATAGAAATCATTCCGTCCATCCTGTGGTACAACATCAACAGGGTCTGTGGTGAGTGGCTGCTTCATATAGTAAAACGGACCATGTCTTAGTTCTGACTGAAATGTAGGCAAGAAAAACAGGTTTGGTTTCAAAACAAATTTGCATTTTTTCAAACAATAATATTCATAATATATAAGCAAACAGCAGTTTACAGCTTTTTATTAACATTTATGCAAGCACAGTATCTCATTCATTGCACAAAATGCTTCTTATTCAGATGTCAAATGTCAGTTCACACTCAAAACTGAAATAAGTGAGTGCAAGTGAGTGCAGAGTGCAAGACAAGCGATCCAATGAAAGTCATTAAAAACACCGAGGTATTGCTATAAGAAGCAATTAGGTACTCTAAAATCAGAATTCCTAACCTTGGGACAACTGAACAAGTTAGTCATGAAACAAGAATTTCAACACCATGCAAATCTGTCCTAAATTGCAGCAGTTCACAAGTTTGTCCAATGAAGCAAGCCAGTGCTGATTTTAATAAGGCAGTGTAAAGTAGGATGACAAAGGAGCAAATTCACGTCATGAACAGCCATCTCTGCTACAGGAGCAAGAACTCTGGGAGAGATTTAATCCACCATTTAAATGCATATCAGAATTTAAAACTGGTTTTCCTGCAGTAGAAAACTGTGCTAAGTTTGTAAGCTACATGAACTAGTCTTCCCCTTGAGCCCCAGACAGCTCAAAGATGTCACAGCTGATGTCAAAACACAAGAAGCAAAGAGGTTGGGATGGCTAAAATGGATCCCCAGACACATAAAGTCTGTTACATCAGTTTTGAAGAGCTGCTGACATTTAGTAGGAAACTGCATTCTATGTATTAATGACAAGGGAATTTAGGATTTCTGTTTGGTATTAATTGTAGGGGTGGTTTGCTGAGGAGGGCATGGAGTGAAACCATCTTGAGTTGTAGGCAATATTTACTGTGATTTGTTTTTTGTTTGATGCTCATGACATTACTTGTAACTATCCAAAATATTTGCAGTTTGCAGAACCATTTCATTTGGTTCTCAGGTAATTTCTCATGCGTCCTGCACCATTTTCACATCTGCAAGTTCTTAGACTCTTGAGCTGTCACATGCCCATGTGACTCATAAAACAGCACAGGCATATGCATGTTCCATACCTTTGCAGCATCCTGTACAAAATTAGTCACACAGGACAGAAATTAATGTCACCAGAAACCACCAGCATGCCAGCTTGGACCATGATATTTCTAGATTTCTGAAGTTACAAAGGACAAGGGCTAATTATTTGCATGAATAGAGGGGCTCCAAGGTCAAATTAGATGATGCAGAAGTGACAACCTAGCTGAAGATGTTGTATCCCTAAAGGTACACTAGACGAGGTATCACCTGCGACTATATGAAATTATAATATTTTAGGCAAAGAAAGGATGTTACCTACAAACATTCCCAAAGCAGTTTTCTACCTAAAATTTCACTTGAATGACTATCAGGTTTGGTGTTGGTTTTCTTTCTATTTTACAGATTAAACAGCTACTAAATAGATTATTTGTTCCCACCATGGAAATGGGCCAAGTCTTATTTTCTGTACTTTCTCTGCATGTATATATATTTAATCACACCACAAGACTTTCAGGAGGAAGGGTCTACAAGATCCTGTGGAATTAGAGGGAAGGCATAAGGCTTTAACTACGTCTCAAATATATTACTGCTACAATCCAATAAATACAAAGCCCAGAGTGAAGAAGGGAAAGTTGAGATTTCCAGAGTAGAAACATGTTTTGTTTGCAGCTGAGACTAACGTCTCAATAGAATATATGTGGATATGCAGCTATGGGGCATTTCCTCAACTCCAGATAAAGGAAATTACCAGAAGAATTTACATATTGTGACTTTGAAGTGGGGATAAGCAGTATATCCACACGAACTTCCTAAGAATCAAAGATACTGCTTTAAGACTGTTGCAGTTCTACTGAGAGGGCCAGGTCCGGCAGAAAATGGCTGCTGGAATCTTCTGCAGGCCTGCTTATAGCGCCTCTGGGAATCACATATGGGAGACAAAGACTCCAACCAGAACTTGGAGTGCCAGGAAGACCGCAAAGTTTGGCCCATTAAGGGAATTGTGATGTATATTTGCATGTGAATGTAATCAGTTGACAGACACAAAAGGCCGGGAAGGCTGGGGGAGGAGTAGGCGCGCCCAGGTACCCAGGCGAGTTTGCCCCTGCAGCTCGAGCAGAAGCACCTGGAGTAGCCGGAGGAAAGGACCCATGGAGGAGGCAGAGACCCGACCTGGCCGGTGGAGAGGCTCGGCTCCACGCTGCATGGAGCCGGGGGAGACATAGAGAAGATGCCGTGACTTACGGTGGGATGAGCCCCTGACAGCACAAGCGACCTACAGAGATGAATGAAACAGGTTTGCTGGAGGAGGCCTATAGCCCCGTGGAGGACTGGGACTGAGAGACACTGTGATTTGTTGCTGCCTGCCAGAGCAGAGATGAAGCCCGGTGGGAAGAGATTTGCCTTGGAGAAAGTTCGTGGAGGACTGGCTCTTGTGGGTGAGATCCTACGGTGCAGCAGGGGGAGGCTGTGTGGAATGGATGCCCCCATCCCGGCCGAGAAGGAAACCATCTTGCAAGGGACTGACTGAAGCCCCCATCTCCTAGTCCCTGCCCCCCTGTCCTGTGCTGCGAGCAGGAGGGAAGAAGGGAGCAAACTTCTAACTAAAGCCTGCTAAGGAGGGAGTGGTGGGGGGAAAGTGTTTGCCTGGTTTGCATTTGTTTCAAGATTGTTGGTTGCACTCCTGACTCTGGTTCTTTTTCACTGTTTCCTCTTTAGCGTGGTGTAATAAATTAGATAACTTTTCTCTTCTGCTCTCTATGTTGAGTCTGTTTTGCCCGCGTCAGTAACGAGTTTGTCTCTTGAGCCACCCAATTATGTTTTTTTCCTCCCCTGTCCAACTAAGAAGGGGAGTAACAGACTGATTTTGGTGGGCGTCTGGCCTTTGGCCAGGGCTCAAACCATCACAAAGACAAATATAAAACCTGTGTTTTCCACAGAAATTAGCTCATAATATCTGAATTGAACAGAAGTCCTTTTTTGCCAGAGCATGAGAGGAATTATTTCTCTGTTCAAGGATGCTGTTTGACATTTATCACCTTCTGTGTTTAAACCAAGTTTAAGAACAACAATGACAAAAAAAGGCTCAAACAGAAAAAAAGATTCAAAAAACCCACAAATAACAAAACTTAAGAACAGGAAATGAATGATTCAACTGCATCAAATGACCTTTTCACTTGTTCTAATCAGAGTAAAATGTTTTAAATGTTTAAATTTTAACAGTGAAGAAAGAAAAGCTTTTTCTCAAGTGTTTCACAACTAGCCAATTCAAGTTCAAATAGAGTGGTAGCCTGCTTTGAAGTCTTTATTGAAGTTATTAAGACCTGTAGAATAACATAGAAAATGGAAGGTAAAAACCCGGCATTTTAGCTCTGGTTCAGGAGAAAAAAAGATCACTTTTTATTACCAGTTTAAATTAATATTGAAGCTAGTAGTATAAACAAGCTGACAACTTCAATTACATTACAACTGACAAATTAAAGTTAGAAGTTCTTGATTTCTAACCTGCCACAGCTACATTCTACAATTGCATAATCCTTTGCTTGTACTTCAACACTTTAAATACCTGTTTGCACCATTCTGAAAGATCTGTAATGCACCCAACATGTAACATGAAGCATCATGCAAAACTCTAACTTTAGTAACAGCATCTCAAAATTCTCAAATATTACAAAACACTTTGTAATGTAGAATATTAAGTGGAAGGTTCCCAGTGACATCATCATACCTCAAAAAGGATTTATCAGCCAATTAGAACCAAAGCTATCAGCTACATTATACTTGAAACTTAACCTGAGAGTGAAACAAAGAACTGCTTAACTCACACCTGTTTAGCAGTAAAAGAAACTTTAAGAACTCCTGATACCATACAGCACCTACTTTAAAACTACGATTTTCAGATATGTCCATTTCAAATTTGACACACAAAACAATATTAAAAAGATTTTAAAAGCTAAAGAAAACTAAACAGATATATTCTTGCTAACTTGCAACAAATACAGAAGAAATTTTTGTTTTGTTTTTGTTCAGTAGATATACAACTTTATTCTACCCTGTAATAATTCAGGTCTGAGATACCGGGAAGACAGAAAAGGATTTACCAAGGGGAACGTATCAAGATCAACAACTGCAATTGTGTTTTCACATATGTTTTTAAAATGTATAAAAAGCGGAAAATAACACCCTAAAATTCAGTTCCACTGTTTGTAAAATTATAAATGCCCAAGATATAGAAGAATTTATACAGCCGTCAGTGAAGATCTGTAAAAGCCAAACTGGCCATAAATAAAATATGCCTGACACTATAAGCCCTGGTTTATTCACTGTTTTGGTCCCAGGACAACTATAGTGATCAGAAATTTAATTTCCTTTCCTAACCACTGCAATTGTACCATGATAATAGACCATGTGGATGTTGTTACACCAGGAAAAAGTGCTTTAAATGCTCAGAGAACTTAAATCTGTGTTTATATGATCCTGGCAAAAAAGACTGTCACAAAAGCACTTTGAAAAATACACAACCATGTCATTATTAAATTAGATGAGAAATAATTCCAGTAAGGCTAAAGACTGATTTCATGTAGTCTCCTCCAAGATGATGCAGGTGCTTTACAGCATCTGCTACCCAACACACTTCATACAATTCTTTCACTTGCATCATGCAATGAATCAGAAACGTCAAAGTCTTTTGCAGTCAAGTTCTTCTAAGAATTGCAAGAAAAACTACAAATTGAGTACGCAGAGACACCAAAAACAAGGTTTTGAGTATGAAGACTCAAAAGTGTGACCTGTGTGACCCTTTGATTTAACTAGTTTGGTAGGAGTGTACACTGCCCAGCAATTTAAAGGAAGGGGAGAGAATCTGCAGAGAACCAAAGAAGGAGCTGACTTTTGTTAATAACTGGCAGTAGGACTGAAAGCAGACGGGGGACTTCCACTAACATGATGAAATCTTTCTTAATCTAGGATACCATGCCACTAAACATTACCTTTTAACAGTTTCAATTAATAATAGCTATTGTTGTTGCTGTTGTATTCTTTCATGATCCTTTTGTTAAAAAATGCATTTATTGTTTATACCTCTTATTAGCTTTATGAAATAAAAAATAAGAACACAGGTGATCTTTCTCATACAGATGTAAAACAAAAATAAAAGAACATCCAAATCTAACCTATAGTGTCAGCTCCTACACTCATTGCATTAAAAATTAATATTTACTTCTTAAAGGACAAAAATGGACCTTTGTCAAGAGGAGCTCTTGATCAGCTGTGTCTACATCCTTCATTGTTTCATACTCAAGTATAACAGGATCATGCCTTCTCTTACCTGCTCTTTATTATTACTGTTCAATAGACCAGGTTTCTTTTTCTTTTTTATAGGACTTGTTGACGCATCTTGTGGTGAGTGGCCGTTAGAGGAATGTGGAGGGCTGGGAAATTTCCTTTTTGTGCTGTGCGTTCGGCAGAGCCAGGATCTTTAAGAGATACAAACAACATGGCTGAAGAGTGCATGACAATGAAAAACATTCAAACAAGGTCATGGTTTGTCATTCAAACTCTTTCGCTGAACAGAATAAAAATTTTCAGTTGCCTTTCACCCAGTATCTGACAAAACGAAGCACAGACTTGTTAGACAATGCCCCTGTTAAGTGAATTCTCAATGCAGTAATTTAGAGCAATTTTTTTTTCTTTTCCCACAGCATTCTGGCCATTTGCATGATCACAGATTTTAATATCTTGTAAAGTATAAAAACAATTATTTTCTGTAGTTTAGCAGAGTTCTATGCTAAATTATGTCATGTACTTTAAAAGGAGAGAAACATTAACAGTTCCTGACAGCTTCATTCATATAATTTAGGAGCATAAGCAACCAGATATAAAACATGGTAATAGCAAAGTCAGTCCCTGTGATTATTTCTCATATTTAAATAAAATTATTGAAATATGTCAA
Source organism: Hypotaenidia okinawae (assembly GCA_027925045.1). Lineage (NCBI taxonomy): Eukaryota > Metazoa > Chordata > Aves > Gruiformes > Rallidae > Hypotaenidia > Hypotaenidia okinawae. Next base: position 6,972,124 of record BSDF01000016.1, read on the forward strand.
TGGAAAAAATTAAATCAGCATATTTATCTTCAGACAATAGGATACCTCAATTACTTTGCCACTTGTAGTACCTGCTACACTGGATTATAAAAAGATGAAATTAAGACAAGACTCCCAGACAAGTAGCAACTTCTGACAGCAAGATAGGGCAACAAACAGGAAGTGGCACAACTATTTAGTGTCTTGTACAGGTAGAGCTGTCATAGAATGGTTTGGGGTCACATTCAAGAAGCAAATTCCAAGAGCAGTTTAATAAGTCTCAGCTTCCATCTATGCCTGAATTATTTACAGCCTCAAAACAGTTAATACACTTAACCATTGACAAGCTCATCAGAAATATCCTAGACAGAGCATTTGCATCTTCATTTTCTCAGACAAAAGTTAAATGATTCCTAATGGAAGTGGATTGCTCAGCTTAGTTACAAAGAACTTACTGACATTTTTCGAAAGAACCAACTATGCAATCAGCTGTAATAGACAATAGTGAAATGATCCTGATACAAGGGAAAGTTGAGTCGGTTTAACTTGTTTAATTTTTTCTCAAGCTTTTAATGCATGCAACCAAACAAAATGATAGATAAAATCACTGGGATGAGAAGTCATCAATATCATAGAGAAACAATGGATCCCCCTCCTCAAAGTCATTCTCATATTTTCAATCCCCACTCACATGTGCTAGGATAAATGTTTTGTGACTTCACACTAGACAATTATGGAATAAAGCCTGTCTAAAACATAATTTTTTCTGAGTAATTTCCTTCATTCACCGCATAGCCATACAAATGCTTATAATGCATTCAGCAAAGCAGTTATACTGTATGGGAACATAGAAAGATGGAGAAATGTTACTTTGGGTATTAATGCCACTTTAAAATTGGGGGGATTTGGGGGGGTTGTGTGTTGGGGGTTTTTGGTCTCTTTTTTTGTGGTTTGTCTTGTGTTGTCTAAATATAATATTTTTGATGAACCTTTTTATAGTTAAAGTTTCTCAAACAGAAAAAATATTCAACACCATGGCACTAGACCATGTCACATAGGCTGTGGATAGCCACCCTTCTCCCACAAATACGTCCCAGTATAGAGCTTATTTACTGAACGAGACAGTGCTGTTGAGCTACAACATTAATCTCAGGGAGTGACTTTAACACATTTAAGGAGTCTCACACACAATATGGCCACTGACATTTTCTCATTAGACAGTCTTACAAGTGAGCTAGTACAACACAGTTTAGTACAAAACTATTGTTTTTGGGGGTTGGACCCGATGATCTCTCGAGGTCCCTTCCAACCCCTACAATTCTATGATGATATTGAAGGACAAGCTATTGACAGCAATTGTAGCAAACACCTGGGAAATGTAAAACCATCTTTAGTTTCATGCTGGCTCTGTAGAACTCAGTGACCAATGAAAAGCACTTCACCACACCAAGCTTGCACCAGTTTCCTTATTCAGAATAATGTCCTGTCAAACTGAAAAGTTACACTGAATCACATTCAAAAGTAAGGTAATTTGTCATACGACTCAAACCCTAGAAGGTCTATGGCACATTGAAGAACTGGATTGGATTTCTAAAAAGTTTCTGTATTTTGTGCAAATGTGGAGAGCAAACAATTAAGAAATACATATTGGCTACAATCATGGTTTGCACAAATGAAGAAGAGATTAACAACCTACACATTTTTCTGTAAATAGAAAAAAAAGTATTTGGAACAAGACTTGAACATGAACTGTTCATGAGCAAATTATTTTTTTCTCTTGTGAAAAAGGGCAATTTATACCAAAGTAAAAATAGAAGTGATACGTAAGATGTAATCCTGGTATTAAACTTAGAAAGCTAATATATACACTCAAGTTTATTAAAAATGAGATATTATTTAATGGAAAGAGCAAAAAAATATCAGGAAGCCATGTAATCAACAAAACAGGAAAACATTTTTGAATACTATGCTCAGAAAACATCATGACACCACTAAAACTCATTATGCAATCTCCAGAATTGAAAAGACACTTCTAGACTAAATTGCATTGTAGTAACATATCCTATTCACACGTATGGAGGAGAACATAAAGATGGAACAAGTGTAGTGAAAGAACTTCTGTGCAAGAAAATGTGCACTGGTATTGCCTATTGTAATTAGCATCACACTTTTTTCAGATGGATCCAGACACATGTAAGATGTAAATGTTACCTAATCATCTGTGAACATTACAATTTTTTTCAGTTTCTGAAGCTTTTCATATTTTTTTACTGAAATATATAACTGTATAGAAAGAAGCCTTGTGGTTGATTTTTTTCTATACAACGCTATGGAAAACATGGTGTTATATGGTGACTTCTGAACATCGAAAATTTTTGGTAACATGACACAATAACAATTAAGATTCCAGAAACTATAAGTAAATATTAAAAACATAGGAAAAAATAGAAGAATATCTATCTGAGAGAAGGAAGACATGTTGGAGCATTTGCCTATCCTCAGTTTTATTCATCTAGAATAGCTGCACCAGGCTAATACCACATTTCAAAAGTCCTCTGAAAAGTGATTGCTGTTAGTTATGAAGCTATTACAGCAGGGCTGCCTGGCAGAAAGATAGTGTTGCTCTCAGAGGAATTTTTCTTTTGACATAAGACATAGAAATTTGGCAAAAATGTAGTTAAGCTAGTTTAAAAACACACACACACAAACTTTTCACATTTTGAGTTTTCTTTGACATTTAGAAGTATCATTTCCTCTTCCTTTGCACCCCTCCCCTTTTATACTTGTAGGCAGCATATTGGAAAATCACATTCTGACATGCCTAGGCTGAATTAAACGAATACAATGTCCTGAAACCAGAATTTACCTGACCCCTTTCAATTCAAGTGAATCTGCCTCCTACTCCCCATTTAGGCCGAAATGTAGCTTCATTCCACAATACAAAGAATTGACAGGTAAGGTGTATCACCTAAACATGTGAAAAAATCCCTCCTTACACAATTATGACAATAAAAATTCTAATACAGGTACAACTACTTTGATGGAAGACGAGGGATTGGGTTTTTTCCAGTTTAGCTCATTATGCACAGAAGGTGGCAGAAGAACTCCAGCAGGCATATGCTTCATATATTCCAAGGGAGATGAGCCAATATAGCTATCCTGGAAGAAACACTGCAGCATCAGTGAAACCAAAACCCACACCTGAACTAAACCTAAAACCAAAACAAGCTCTGGATTATATTTTTTTTTATTAAAACAGAACAGAACTGCTTCAGCCTGAAAACTTTGCATTCAGAATAATCAGCAAAACCAGCTCAACTGTATCTTTTCACATCTTTCCATCACCACGTGGTTCAAAGCACCATGTACAATATAAGTCTTTCTTTATTATAACTTGCAGTTTCAACAGACTTCCCATACATTCCTGAAGGCAGTCAGAAGTAAACTACTCCTACTGTGAAGTGCTGACCATGCCTTAATCTTTGTGTTCCAAACATAGTGATCTGCAGAACTTTCTCTCTCTGTAGCAAACACCATCCTCAAAGTATTTGAAAGGATAACACAACCTGAGTTTCTCTCCAGCAAATAATGCCCTTGCCATAATGCACTGAAAAGACTTAGGCTTTTAATTCCAGGCTGTACATATGCAGGCACAGCTTAAAGCCAGGAAGGTAACAGAACAGCACAGTTTTCTTCCCTTTGGCTTCCGTTTCTTACTCCCAGGCACAAAACTGCCACCAGTGGAGCACACCAGTTGCCTTTCCTTTTCAGCCTCAGATTGTGGGGTTTACAAAGAAGATGCCTGTGGCACTGCACGTTGTGCCTTGGCTCTAAGTATGAGAAGGCCCCAAGCATAAAAAATAAAATCAGGTATAAAGATTGGTCTGCCCCCAAATCGTGATGCTTCTCACCTTTAAATGTTGTTTTTTTCCTAAACTAAATGATTCATCATGAAAAGAGTGTTAGAACTGTTACAAGATAAACCAGCCCTGAATTACATAAAATCCAGTCACAGCCAAATCCAAACTTCACTTCAACAGAAAACATACTGACTGATTCAATACCAACTTAACCAAATGATCATACAGACATACAAGCTTGGCTAAGCAAAGTTAAAAACTAATTAACTATTGTAATTTTCTTCTGTGGTCCAAGCTTGAGCATACTGTGAGGGACTGAATAATAATGAAAAATCTTTTAATTCAGTTCAAGTAAAATAAGAATGATAGCACCTACTTAAGTTACAGTTTTCAATTCTAATGATGACAAAAAATGCTCAATTTGCATACTGTCAATTTCTCTGAACAGCAATGTCCCATTTAGCACACACTGCCTCTTCTTCCTTGGTTCTTCCAGCTGTGTTAGCAGAGTTTGTGTAGCTGTGTTGTACCAAATCAAAAAATTTATGCCTGTGAAACTAACCTGCCAGGAGGAAGGTAAATTTTTAACATGTATCACTTCCCCAGCATATTATTTTACTTAATACTTATTACTTGACTAAAGTTGAAACAAATTTAAGAGGAAAGAATAAAAAGACCAAATTTAAGCAGTGCAATAGGTTGTTGACTAAGACACTTAGGAGGTGGATTCCAGTTTCAGCTCCAAAAAGGAACAAGAGGAATTTACGTGATATCTTCTATTTCAATTATTTTTAAAAATGTGTTTAATGAGCAAGAATGGTCTCATTTTGCAGAGTATCTCACCATGCCAGTTCATCTCCCATTAGCATGTAATCCCTGCCATCTCCTTGCTTTTTCTACAAAACTCCTGTTACTTACTGGGCAAGTCAGCCTGAACCAAACTTTTCAGACAGAAAAGGTGGGTGCACAACTTGATGTCTAACTGAAAAGACTGAGATCACTTGCAGTTACTCAGCACTCAGAAGGTTAATAAGATATGAAAAGTTCTGTATATTAAATGGCATTATATTAAAATAATAAATTAGCATTTAATTGATAAACCAACTGTACTCTCAAATTAATTTGTCAAGCAACCTTACTCCACTTATTTCTTGATTTTTTAGTGTGTTATTTTGCTTTCTTAGCATTATTTTGAAATAGCATTCCCAGTACAAGTGAAAAAACAGTAATAAGGTTTTAAATTTGCATTAGAAGCTACCTGGTTTTACATCACTAGGTTATAATTAATTGCTCTGCAATACTGCCAGGGTTGACATAAGCACCTATGAGTGCTCTCACAAGCCATCCCTTGGGGAACAAGCAGCTAACCTGATATTCACCTGAAGTTTAAAATCTTTGTTTCAGTATGCCATCATGTGACTAAAGGATTAGTAACTACAACTCCCAGAAGGCAGACTAGAGCATACTTAAAGCATAAAGCAACTTAATTTCACTCTCTATGACTATTTGAGAAGTCAAATTTTCTGTGATGGTAACGCAATTTTCAAGCGGATAAACTACGATAGTGACTTACTACAGTTTAGCTTAGAAAAAACTATAAAGCCAAAGAAAGAGAAGTATGATATTACTGTACATTAAGTTTCTTATCTTGCTGCAGCACATGGATTGTGGATGACAGCCATATTTTCTGTATTCTGGCCATTGCCAATTCTGTACTGTAAGCAACAAACCCTGACAACTGAGAAGTCTTATTTTTCGCAATAGAAGCACATGCCAACTCGGAAAATGCATATAAAAGCAAAAGATTGTTTTCCTTGTTTTTCCCATAATACTTGTTTTCAGGAAGACTTCCATTTGGGTAACAACCACCTGCATTACTGTAAGAATGAAGCATAAACTGCTCAGTACCAAAGACTTATCTACAACAACATACTACTCCTTATGCATTCCTTTACATACCCCTGTTTCTTTGTTTTTTTAATTTTAAAAAAGCTTGCTTCAGCTAAATGCAATCAAAATAATTCTAGACTAAACCAAAATGGCATCTACATATATATTTCTAAGTATCTATTACACTTGCATGAGTTTCTCTACCAATAAGGCCTTAATGAGAGCTGAAATCCACAGCACGTTACACACTGTGCACTGTTAAGACTTCACAGTACCCTTCCAGAGACACACTTCCTTCCATTTTCCTTTCTCTAGCACTATTATTGGTTTACCCAGGAAGCAACATGGTTTTAGGTAACTGATTCAGCCAAAACCAACAAAATCATCAAGAATTCATTTCAGCTGAATCAGCACGCCAACAAGTCACAGAATTGACAGTTCCAGTCTGAAGGAAAGAGGGAAATGTGGCTGACACATAGGAGCATGGCAGGCCTGATGTATCAGCATACACTGCCTCAGTGTTGTACCCTCAGCACAATAGATAGGAAGCCAATTAAGAAAAGCTTGAGGAAATCAGTCTTACTGATAGGCCATTATTTTCAAATTCAACCTCACAAAAAGAGTTATGAAAACAAAATGAGAGCCTTCCCAGAAAGCATGGAAACTGTCAGCAAAGAATTAGCACTTTTTTGAGCTACTGTGAAAGGGAAGAATAGTTTTACACTTCAAAACAAAGCAATAAGAACCAAAAAATTATCTTAACTACTTGAAGTTTACTGAACTCATGAAGAGTATTAGTTTTTGCCCCTGATTTTCTTGTATTTTAAATACAACCTATGAAAAACAAGCCATTATAAAATTATATTTACTGCTTGTAAAACAAAACTTTTCTGTTCCAGAAATTTTCAGGAAATTAGAAGAAAATTTAGAAACACATTTGTTTCAACAGTTAAAAAAAAAAAAAATAAAAAGCCTTTCAACGTGAGTTGTGATAAAGATGGTAAAAGAAATAATATTTTTGGTTTTACAGGTGCCACAAACAGCAATGTATTTTTTCAGTGAAAGCATTATTTTTGTCTTCCAGGAAATGTATTAGGTATCAGTAAACAGAGTTACAGCAGTAAAATTTTCTGTGATGCGAGTTGGTTCTGTACATTTCAATGCAAGTGAGACAAATATGCAACATTTTAATAATGAATGTTTCCAAATCTAGTCAATTGTTCTATCTAAGTTAGATACTCAGTGTTACATAAACAGAGCCAGCCCAATACTACTCTTAACATTAATTCCCAATCCCATGCTATCCCTTTTTTTATGACAAAAATAGTTCTACCAACATTTGGTGAACCAGATCAAGGAATTACATTAGATTAAATGTAACAGAACAAAAGAACAATAATTCCATGAAAGTGGTTTCATGAAGAATTAATTTGATGGCTGTAGAAACAGCTAGCTTAAAAAAAAGAAGGCAAAATGAGAAAAGGTACATGAATGCAAAGATAATAGAAGACTGCTTAAGCTGTCATTACCCCACAGAAATGTGTAACTATGTCTTTAGGAGGAACAAGAACAGAAACAGAAAACTGACTTCCACCTAGGCTGTCACTTCTCTCTTCCTTCCTCCTCCTCAGAAGCTCTGAATGCATGTACTTTAAATAGTGCTGAGGAAAATCAATGAAGAATTCTGAGAGAAAAAGGAGATACACTAACTCCACTGTTAACATCATTACAGTATGATTCAATTAATAATTTATATAGATTCCAGAACTGTGAAGTCTCCCAGTTACATTTATTATCCTATATGGTTTAGTTGCTAATGAATTTACAATTTTTCAAATTCTTTACCTATAACATTATAGCAAGCTTAATTATCTTCACAACACAAAGTCACAGATAAATCTCTTAGAATTTATACTAAACTCTGAGACATTTTAATCTTATGCCAGAATTCTGAAACATGAAGCAGTTGCAATCAACCACTAAAGACCTGTTTACATTCCAGAAACTTCAGCTGATGCAATTAACCCAATCCAGTTGCCTAATGTAATCAACAGAGGTTAGCCACAGTTGTGTAAATCCTGATGAACTCCTACTACATTGCAATTTTACACAAGTAAAAAAAGACACTGTTACTTGTTTCTTCTTTGTAGGACTTTGAAAGATTTCAAAAATGAAACACTTCCCAACAACTTGCAATGTAAGAGCTCCAAGCTGTTTATAAGCTAGAGCCTGGCTGTAGGGGAACTTGCTGTCCCAAGGCACTCCTGAAGACCCCCTGTTGATTAGTAAGGAGGGCTCTGCACTAGAGATAAAAGCCTCAGGGTGTGCTACTACTTATTGGTGGATTCTCAGATGACATTTCTGGTTGTAGCAAGAATCTTACCTCTCTGTGATTAAATACTTCATATCACTGCACAGAAAGTCCAGACACAGTGCATTATTATGAAACTGTTACAAAATATGTAATGTATCTAAACCCTAGATACTTTGAATAAAATCTGATAAAAACCCCCTAAATTTTATCTCACTGATAAAATCCCCTAAAATCAGTCTTCAACACAAACCCACAGCAATACAAAAGCTGTGGAAGTCAGAATTCTCACCCTTAAGCAGTAATGTCTCAGTATATGATTTTATGACAAGCTAAGACCATCTAATGACTAGCTGTCACTGATGGGGGCAAGCCTGCTCCTAGCAATGACATCTGTCCAGCTCCTTAGTAATCTGGCTCAGGGAGATAAGCAGGTAGAAAACTATTCTATACCCAAGTCCTTAACTGACTCAGGACTGGCTAAGAGCCATCATTGATGCAAAGGAAACATACAAGCTGTATGACTGATGATGGGGAGAAGAAAGTTAAAGACTTCCTTTTGACAGGCAACAGTTACAGTCCCAGCTGAAACATACAAAACCCTCAGGGAGGTCAACCCATCACTGCAGCTAACTACTGTTGGCAGGTCAGTAAGATAAACTAGCTGAAAAATAACCCAAGAATTTTAAAGAAAATTAAAAATTAAAAGTTCTTATAGTGGAGAGTTCACTGCCATCTAAAGTGAACATGTGAAGATAGATCTGCACCAAACAACTTTATTATGCTGCTCTGGAACCACAACCTGGAAATACTCAGAAAATTCTCCTGAAAGCCTTGCAAGCCTCATCCTGAAATATTTAATAAACAAGGTTAAAAAATAGGCCATAAGGCTGGAACAGAAATATAACAAGATGTGTCTGTCAGACATACTAAGATATCATATGCAGAGAACAAAATATTATTATAATCTAATCCATGACCTTTCTCCTTTGCTAAACAGCAATCCACTGCTGACCCCATTTTGTGTTTTTGGACTCCTTTCATTCTCTTTAAGCTGTCATTTCCCATTTCCAGTTCTTAGATGCCTTACGCCTTCTTGTTCTTATCAAGAGAGTAGTGTATTTTAAAATCTCGTCTTTAGAAAAGCTGCATATGCACAGCCTATAAACAGATCTACATTATAACTGCTACAGCAACTCTCCTCCTCTTCCTCACCTCACCAGATGTCTGTCCTCGCAATATTTTGTAGACAGGCACTTATATGTAATAGTAGGGTTAATCAGTTCATGATTCAGGCAATCACTAATACTACAAAGAAAAAGATAAACTTTCAGCTATATCAGCTGCTTGATATAGCTTACACTGCAACAGCATAAGCATCACTATAAAGTGTTAAGTAAAAAATGTCAGCTATGGCTTTAAGGTCTAGTTTCATTACAGCCTAACACTATCTAAAAGCTGCCTAACAAAGCTCTGTACTTCCTGCACCCAACTGGCATATTCCTGTGCTCTCTCTAACACCAGTTCTGGCAGTCTACCAAGCCATTTCAGCACACTAAGCTAGCAGAATAATATTCAGGTTTTATGGTTCAGTTAGTTTCCTGCCAGCTTAGGTATGGAAGGAAGTGGATAAAACTGCTGCATCAAGCAGTTTGACCAGCTTAGGCTGCTTTGAAATCACTACTTTACTTAAACCGATTCAAGGGCCATATTAGCAACTTTGTTACAGATTAAACAATGCATGTTTCAGTTTAGCTTAAACTGAACTGGAATTGACTTACAGCTATTAAAATTAAACTTCTTATATGAAAACAAGAATGCTCATGAAGAGGTCTGCATTGAGTTAATTGTTTTTTAAGCAATTTAATTTATTTTCCTTTCTTTATATATGGCCTCACATGAGTTGTGGGAATAAACTGTAGCAGAGCAAGTTAGATCACATATTTGCATCATATCTGCTCCAAGACAAGTGTGAAGTTATATAGTATCACTGCCTGATCCTCCTGCACAGGCTTCTCAGACCATCATGACACCCAAATCAAGAAGACCTGTCTGCTTCCTTTAATGGTTTGTCTCTATAGGGTCAATTTTCTCCTCTACTCTTTTCTAAAACACACAAAGCAAAACTCTGAACGAGACTACTGCTACCACTATCCCATCAGTTCAGGACCCTGCGGCACTTATTCTACCTTATGCAGAGTATTACAACAGCTTTTAAACTGTTCTGTGACATTTGTGCTACAGAAACACTGTACTGAACTAACAGAGAATACTGTCCCATTCCAAATAATGGAAATGCAGAAAGATTAGTTTTACCAGGTATATAATATGGCCAGCTCTTGCACTAAACAGATGACATGTACAATCCTTTTACTTGCTATGCAAAACCTACATATTCAGCTAGTATAAAGTGCTACCACTAATTCATAGATGAGGTTGGAAATAAACCAAAGCAAGATGGCTTACAGGCAAGTCTCAAGGTTCCCTTACAACCCACATCACTTCCTCGCTGAAAAAAATCTACACCTTTAAAGGAGTGGTGCAGGGAGTTGTTATTCTTGCCCTTAGAATGGCTCTGGTGTGGATTTCATCAACATTCATGTCAAATTTAACAAGCTAATTAAAGGAAATTGGTATCTAGTTAAATAAATATAAATTCTACATTATTATTATTCAATTAATTCAACCTCTGTTAAGTTTTATTTTTACTATGGCTGTTCAGATCACCCTTACTGGTGTTAAACACACCTGTGTGCAGTCCAGTGACTTCCAGACAGTCACAGATTGGGCCAGTCTAAACTAGCACTGTGGTGATCCTGGTTTTGTCTTCCAAACTACTCACCTGCCAATTACTAGCAGAGCTTGCCTGTAAGCTGGTTCAGGGACTTACATCAATGGTAAACTTAGTATAAAACCACAACTCTCTTTCTGTCAGGTAGTTCCCTCTGAATTCAAACTGATCAGAGCCTGCAAAGCAGAGGGAGCTACAAGATCATATGGCTGAGAAGGTTGTGAGATGAAAGACTGACCTTATCAATAACCATTAAATCAGCTCACTGCTCTGGGAAACTTCATCTTAACCAAAGCGGGGGGGGGGGGGCAAATGTTGAAAAGTTTCCTGTGTGCTTCATGCACTGAAACAGTGCACCTTGAGGTCAGACCAACATTAGAATGAATGTAAGGGAACTGCAACCTTTTGCAGACCACATACCTGGGCTGAGTAAAGCAAGAGCACTAAAATACAGTTATCTACATAAATAAGTATCAGACTCATAAATTACTTCCAAACATTGATTACATCAGAGTGACATAAGTAATAGGTTAGTATTAACATGCAGGCTAAATTCTATCTAAGGGGAAGTGAAGGTGAGATTTCATGGGCAGCTAAATGCATCTAATGTGTTTCTTACATCAAGTTGTCATATCAAACTCACAAACAAGCTAGTCACAATAACAAAAAAATATTTCAGTTTTATTTGTTTAGAAAGTTCAGGATCTGACAAACATCAAAGGAAAACAATACTGGGAACTCATGCGATTCAACAGCCATCACTAAAGCAACAAGTATAATTTAATTTCTGATGGCTTAGGAAACTGAAATACAGAGATAGGTAAACAAGTAGTCCAGTGATGGAACCTGACGTGCAAGACCATAAGTAGAGAAGAGAGAAAAGGACAAGGAGGAGAAACAAAAGCAAGTGAATCTCCTTGGAACTGTCAGATCATATGGACCACCTCTTCTAACCACACCATGAGAACCACGCAAAGAAATTTCTTGTCTTCATAATTAACACCTAAATACAATCTCATAACCATGTTATCTACCCAAGCTACCTCACTGAAAAACATAGGAATGCAAATGATCTGTGCCACACTGCAAGAAAATTACATCTGCATATTCAGATTTAACTAGACCTAAAACTCTGTAGGAGAAACTTGAGGTAGTGAGAATGTGCCAAGAGTTTGAAGAGGATGGTAATAACAATTGCTGCCATTTTACAGAAATGGCTTTCAAGTAAATTGAGCTGCAAAGTCAGCTGCAAGCACAAAAAGAGATGGACAGGCATCTAGTACTCAATTACAATGAATTGGAGTAAACAATTATGCCCAAGTATCCGGATTTAAGGGCAGTTCTTCTATTTCCCATTGCAAATGACAGTGGGAATATTTACACTGATATAGATGGCTTCATATTTGGCTTTCGGTAAATAACTTGCTGGTAAATAACTCATTCATAGGGAAAACGCCAGAAACTGGGAGGACTGAAATCACCTGCAATTCCATCACTATGTTTAATTCATGTCAGGGTAATAAGATAGATACATAAATGTTGATGAAATACATACTGCTCAGGGGATCATTTTTTATGAAAACAGCAGTGTACTATGTTTATACTTCAGAAAATTAGGATTCATTACTGTAGGAAATGCTATTAATATTACTACTACTACTTTCTCCTATACTGCAAATGTAAAAGTACTTTAAAGGAAGTCATGATAAGTGAAATGATACCAGAGGCTGATGTTTTTTCCTAAATCAGTTATCCACAAACCAGAAACAACAAGGGAGGATGAGGTGGTGAGAGGTTTGGCATATAATGGAAACCAAGAAAACTGTGAAACACTTCCTAACATACAATAGTCAATGTAAAAATACAATGAGTCTTGGGCCTTCATTCAAGAACAGCTTCATGGGCCTTCATTCAAGAACAGTTTCACTATTCTGTGTTACAAATGCTCATACGTTGAGGAATGCAGATGAAATTCACTCTTACCTTTGGATCGAGTGGAGATATCCATCCCCTCCACCACCTCCTGCTCTGCCTTTATTTCCTCTTCAGCCAAGCTGCAGGATTCAAAAAGGTGAATTAGAATACTTTGTATTATTCCCATGTCTAACTTCACGTACAGAAGTTCAACATAACACTATCAAATACAACTATATTAACATTTCTGATGAAGTGAAAGGTCTGTTGTTTGCCAGACTATACACTGACCAGAACATGAAGAGAAACAATCCAGGTACACATGTATGCTGCACATTAGCAATTACAAAGGGAACATTTTCATACTAAGGACAGTCTTGTAACATTGATGATTATGTCACTGTATGTGTAAATTGTATGAGACAGACAAACAGGAATTCTGTTTTTTGTAGCTCCTAATCTAAGACCTCTATAAATTGTGTAGCTGGATGTCTGCTAGTATTTAAACACCAGCATCAATGAACAGATTAGCTGAAGTAACAGATTTAGCAACACTTCTAGAACAGCTTGCAAAATTAGAAGGTAACATGCAGTTTTAAAAACAATCCAATAAATAATGTCAAGGATTTTAAAAGCCTATGTATCAGAAAACAGAATATTTATAATTTATTTGCAATACAATTCCACCAGTTATTAACTATAATAAAAAGTAAATAGAGCAGATTTGTTACTAACATTTAACCCTTCAATCTTACGTAGAGAGTTTTAATTCACTCCAAGCAGGACTAAATTATTAAGTAGCCAAATTAATCGACCTAAGTCAGTTAGGTGAAAGAAAGTGGGAGCAAGGGGGAAAAACAACTAAAATGAATTGAGTTACACACAGTTTTTGGAGATCTGACTGTCAACAATGAAAAACAAAAGAAAGAAAGATGTTGAAGCAAGCCCAAATTCAAAATGATAGACAAATGATGTTATGGTGCCTGAAGCAAGTATCAGAGATGTCCATCAACATCACCAGAGCCCAAAAGCCAAGCAGGATGTAGATCTTTTCCTCTGTAGCGACAACTTGCTGCTGATACCAGTTTATACTGATATGTCACACTGAACCACTGCTGCTCTGGAGAAGACTGAGATATCACTCAGTGATCTGAGACCTAGGGACAGCTATTTCTACTACAGAGGCGAAAAGCACTGCTAGAGACCTTTGCTTTAGCCACTGTGGTCAAATCTGCCTGAGACAACTAATCAGAGCTTGGAAACACCACTGAGGACTTCGTTACATTTATATCACAGAAGCTATTCAGCCTGACAAACAATTTATATTAGCAGAAGTTTTGTTACTGGTATAAGTTAAAGCAGCTTCCTAAACAAAGTAAAACTTACCAGCAGAAAGACTTTTTCATCTGGTATTTGTCAAAACTACTTTTAATTAACTATGATGGGGGCTGGGTTGCAATTTATTTCACACTTCTGTACAGGACAGTTGTGTCATTTTGAAATACAAATTAACCAAGCTCAATGTATGGAAGACTCAAAGCTGAGAAAATCTGTGAACTCCCGTTATTCTTGTCATTCGTATATATCAATAATTTATGAATTAGGCTCTTTAAAGTGATAAAACACAAAAAGGGAAGTTCTATTCTACCAGAATCCAAACTCCCAGCTCATGGACTGTGCTGTTAATTTCAGTAGGAAGAAAAGGCACTCATGTGACCAGAATTATGGTAAATGTGTAGCACAGTTGACCATTGCAGAATGTTTCTTATTTTGCATGAGCTGATTAAATGTGTAACAGAGTTGATCATACTGCAGTGCTCACCAATTTACTATGCATGGGCAGATCAATTACACTGCACACTTGTTACACTCTTTTCCAGAGGGCCTCCAGTGAAGAAGAGCTGGCAGTGTGTTGCAGACATCAAAACATTTCATGCACCACTTGCCTCTCTTCGTTCTCTTTCCTAAGCTATGGGAAAGGATGGCTCATAAGATGGGTTATTTGTTCTCTTCTCATGTTGCACTGTTTTTTTCTTCCTCTGTCACCTTATAAAATTCTATTTCATATCAAAATCCCCAAACTGTAACTAAAACCATATTTTTAAAACATCATGTATATACGATTAATAATGCACATAAATATGTAAAATATACACTAATTCTATCAATAGTGAAGTCACATTACCTGTCTTTAAAATACAGATCCTGTTTCAGCCAAAGGCTAGGACATACAAGTCTTTACAAGACTTATCTTGAAGTCTTAAGATTATTTTACACAGGTTGCTACCAAAAGGAATGGTTTCCCCAATCCCTAACCTCATGCATCAGAAATCATGGTCATTTTAACAGAATCATTTCTGTCATCTAGCTCACGTGTGCAGCTGGATGTATGTGCAGAAAAAAGGAAATGGGAGTGTACCACATGTGGGGAAGAAGGGGAAGGGTAATATCACCAGGAACTCACATTCAAGTTACATTAAAGTAATCATAATATTCCAGACTCATCCAAATCTATCAGATGCCATTTTGTTACAAGGACAACCTCAGGGGAACATGATACAACAGAAATATACAGTAGTTGATATAAGTAATTATTAAAAGACATGGAGTTGAGAAATGGATATGACAGATGAGTATAGCAACACGGTAGCAGGAACTGTTCCTACATCCCTGACCAAAGTAGCAAGGGAAGTTACAGAGCTGGGTGAAGATGCTTGGTACCTGTGGGTCCAAACCTAGCACTGCAGGGGTGTTATAGGTCAGGACTCCTATGTATTAGTAACAGCATATGACTTTCTTCAGCTCTAAATTTGTCTCTCCCCTTCTAATGATTTTCATTTAGGACATTCAGCCACTTCCCTCCATCACCTTTTTGAGTGTATTTCAACAGATTTAGAGACACAAAAAACATTCTTCATAAGCAGTTCTAAGATGAACAAGTATCTTCACTTGACACATCTCTGATACATCACATAAAAGCTGCCTGAAAGACAGCTTTCCCAAAGATTCAAAGTATAAATGGACAGTCAAAAACGCATGCAACACTTGACATAAGGGTTCTTCATTTTTCTTACTAATGGAGGTGCATATATGCTATATGCACATAGGCACAGTGTCCGTCACACATAACTAAACTAAAACTCAGCAATTACCTACTATACTATGAAAATTGAGACTTTGAGGACCAGATTACATCTCCATAGTCTCTACTATAATTAATCCCACTCAATCTTTTAAAGGCACAAACATTTAACTAGGTAAGAAAAACACTGAGATTATTTTGAAAAAAAAATCAAAATGGGGGAACAGTTAAATAAGCATATTAGACATAACTATAAAAGACACTTAAAATTCACAGCTCTTCAGAAGCATCTCCCATTGTTTTATTTGCTGTAATGCATTATGACTTGCACAACATGACATTGTTTAAATGGTGGCAGTGATGACTACAGTGGTAATCTTTAAGACTCAAGTTTGTAAATACATGCTAGCAATTCACAGCAAGTTTACAGTAACTTTTCTAAAGCTGACAGATCTTTTCACCTTTCTACCTTCAATCAGTATAAGCAATATTATGAAAATGCTTTATAAAGCACAAACTTCCAAACACAGAAATTACATTAGCAAAAGATTTTAAATTAATTCAAGAAAAGCAGGTCCTACATGACAGGTAGCTTACTATTACCCACAACAAAATAAAAACCAGCAGCCCCATAATTAAAACCAAGCATCTAGTTCTATGGAAACAATAGCTGTGTAACCAAGTAGGCTATTCTAGAGATTTTTATTTTGAGAAGTCATTTTTGCAAGGCTTAGAGCTGTTATTTCAGATAGCATACAATACTGTCATGTGTGTGTACAATGAACGTGATGCTCTGAGGTTGCAGATCAGAAATGACACTGAGATATATTCAATTAAGTACCTAGGTGAATACAATAAATACCTCATGTTATTCTGAAAGCTACTTTTATTTCCTCATCAAGATGAATGAACACAGAGGTACATTATTTAAGAACACAAATTCAAGCTTTGCCAGTTTCACTGTCAGTTGATTAGAACACAAATTAATCATTTAAAACTTCCCTACTCATATTGACTAAACTTCAAAAAAAAGTAGGAGAAATTGTTCTCTAAAAAGTTAAACTAATTTTTTTCATATAAATTATTTTACAGTGTTTGAATCAGGAGAGAAGGGGTGGAGGTTATTCTTTTGGGGATAGTTGGGGATGGAAAGAAAAAAAATAAGGATTGAAAACATACAAGATTTATTGATCCTTATGTAAAAACGCAAAAAGAACTTAGTTGCCTCATTTTTAAATATGATCTCTATTAAACTAAAGAGAATGTGGGTTTTTTAATATGAAAATCCATCTTTCAGATTTCAGACCAGTAAATAAAAGACTGACTTTTCTGTTCAGGAAAATTACTCCTGTACTAGTAGCAGTACTTACATGAAAAAACATACACAGACTATTTAAAGTTGCTCTAGCCTATATTAACTACAAAGAGCAATTAAAAGTTGCAGATGAACTACTGCACCTTGACATTTAACCAAGAAAAACTGACAGTTTTGGAAAACCACTCGAACCAGCTAATGCCCACATATACAATCTAGAACTACATTAGGGAATAAACACAGTAATTTAAAATCAAGAACTATATAGTTATGGAATTCATTTTTCCCTTTAATCAATAGAAAACAGAACAAAAAAAGCCCTGATTTAAGACTGTAAGCACTAAAATTGAATTTCATCCTTAAGATAATTCCTGCCTCTCCTATATCTCACTTGTGAGTAGCAATTCTAAATAATGATTTCAAAAAACTGCATTCAATAAAAATTTGAAAAAAAAATATTTGCATGCCATTGCTGAATAAATAGCAGCTTTGTATAAGCACTCACCTATAACAGTCTCTTACTCATCGGTAGCTATGCTATTTATGCAGGATTCTTAAAATGGCGTCTGACAGCACTGCACTGCCTCATTCCTGTACTGTAGCTAAAATGGTAGCAGTTTATTCAATAACAGTATTTCTTGTTTAAACAGCAGTGCTATATTCAAAGCAAGCTTCTAAATATCAGAAATGGTAAAGTATGACAAAAGGACATCTGACATCCAAGCGTTTATCTAAAAAGGACAAGACAGGGAGTTTTGTGAAGTCACAGGTTACTAAGGAAATCACTCAATTTTAGATTCACTCTCCAGCTCAAGTGTCTCATAGTTTATGCTTCCTTTTGCAGAATTCCCTGAAAAATGCTCAATTTGTGTTAAGCAATTAACACACAAAAAACCTTGTTCAAATACAGCAACGTTTAAGCTAGTTACCTCTCATGACAAGCAAAGTAAATATAGATATATCTTTTTTTTATTTAATTTAAAGAACATTTAGGTTCTTTTAAAAACCTTATTCAGTGTGCATTGAACCTAGCTCCACAAAAGAGAAAAATCAGAGGGTATGATACAAAGTATCTCCATCTTCTTTAAGACTATAAACTATGGTGTTAAGGCCCAAGCAAGGCAACTAAAAACATAATTTGTAACCATCATGTTTGAAAGTAAAGGCTGATACTTAGTAAATTAAGGATGTTAACATCCTGCTACAGGATGGTTTTTATCTCACAGTATGAAACACAGATGCTATGACAGCTGGCAATAAAGGGTTAACATAAGAATGACAGACAACTATCAAATAAATAAAACTCAGTTCTTATGCAGCTATTTGTAAATTTGAGTTTAACCCATGAATACAAACATGTTTACTAATAAATATATTTTAAATACCTTCAAAATAAAATTTAAAGGGCCAAGACTGATGGCCTACTAAGAAGGTTTTCAGTCTCTGGTGTACAGACCCCTCAAAACCAGTGTAGTACTAAGGGGTTTGCAGGCAATAACTAAGCAAGTCAAACCTAGTCTAACAGGCTTAAATTCACAATAACGGGATTCACATGTCTATGGGAAAAATACTAGGGATCCATAAATAACAAAACTTGAAAATAGCTGTCTACTGTATTCCACATGAGCAAAGGTTATGCTCATCTTCCAAGATATTCAGGAGATGCAAATTTATACCCTGAATTAGAGACAGAGTAGAGGAGAGCTTTCACTGAGATTTATCAACCTTTAACCAATTATGCTGGAGTGGCACCATTACTATGGAAAACTTACCATGACCTATCACTTTTCAGCTACTGAATCCATATGGCAAATACACTTGAAAACAAAGCAAAACGGAAAAGGAAAAAAAAAAAAAAAGGAAAAAAACCCCAAAACAACAAGGCAAGCAGAGGTGATATCACAAAATGGAAGACAGCTCAGCTCAGGAAGACGAGCCAATCAATGTTTGTAGACAACGATATGAAGGGCTACATTTGCCATATAATCCACCTATTTTTGAGCATGAAGTTCCTTTTATTACAAGCTTCCTTAGTAGCAATGTAGTTTCTCCTCTACATTTCAATAACCCTGCCTGATGGGGGGAAGGAGGGGGGGGGGGAATGTCACATTTGAAGTGGTTTATACTCTGCATTTTTTTCCTTCTCAGTATGTTAAGTAGTGTCATTTGTTTAAAGAAAACACTCAGTTTTTCCTTAGTACTATTTAGCTTCCAACTAAAACAATTTTCCTGAAAAGAATCAGGCATATAGCTTCTAAAAAGCTACTGTTTTCATCATACTTTATAAATCCAGATCACTCCTTTGTTTTTCCCCCACTGCATTCTTTGTCCAGCTAATTACAAAAGTAACTGGATGTTGGCACAAAATAATAATGGCTAATCATATTCATCCTGGGCAATTCAAATTACTCTGTAGTTGCCAGAAAACTTAAAGTGCAATTATACGATTAACTGCTAGTTACATTAGAATAATGGCCATTCGCTACAAACCTCAGCTACACTGCTTAATCCATGTCCCATCTAACTGTGATATTAACAAGATCCAGTCCTGTAAAATCTTGTGTAGAAAGAATACGTGCTTTCACCCACATCTATCGCTTAAACAAAACCCCACATTCCATCTGCCCTGAACAGTAGAAAAAACGGCACAGAGTGCTTCTTATTATGCAATCTATGAAAGTGACTGATAACATCATACCTTGACAAAGCACCAAAAATACATGAAATTCTTCAGCTTGGCTGAATTTGCTTTACTTAGATGGAACAAAGATGGTAGAAATTTCCAGAAGGCCCCTCTCAGTCTTGCCACTGCAATTGTCAATCTTTAACCTACCCTCTGCTTCTATTGGCTCGAGTAGTCCATGGAGCAGCGTGATTGGGCTGATCTGTAAAACAACACTGCTGTCTCTACCTTGCCTCAGACATCTTGCTGCAATGCAGACATTTATGTTTTGTGAACTATAAAATTATTGTATTTGAGTGATTAAAAATAGTGAACTTTAACAGACTCACGATGCTATGTTTCATTACATGCACAAGGGCAGCTTAGACAAATATGCTTCAGTCAGCAGTGTGTCTGGAGGTGCAGATTTGAAACAGATCCTAGTTTAACAAAACCTGTGGGAGCCATTTTAATACAAGCTTTCTGATTGCAGATCACTTACTCCTGCTTCCTCATATTAAACAAATATTATGTTGTGCACTATTTGAGACTGAAAGTAAACTGCTAATGTGTTTAAACTACTGCTAGGAAAATTACGTCCAAATGTAATTTCTGTTTTTAGCAACCAACTAACAAAATCCCAGAATAATCTCTTAGCTGCACTTCTAAGTATCCTGAAAAATGCATTAAAATTGCATACAATAATGCTATCACATGAAACTCAGTGGTACAACCCAGCAGTGCTTCAGATTGTAAACTGAACTAGATAGTCTTATAAGTTGGGGGGGGAAAAGGGGGGGGGGGAAGGTGGAGGGGGGGCGGCTAAGCAAAGTGAAATATGTGCAAAGTAAGATACTCATAGCGGCAAACAAGTAACCAGAGGTAAATTGTTATGTTACAGAATGGTATCAAATACATGTTAACCTTCTACAAAAGTTACCATGGAACCCTGTCTAGGTGCAGTCGTTTGCAAAGCTAGTTTAGCTCTAAGTTCTCTCCTAAAATCATGAATGTGTGTGGACTGTTAAAGCAAGTGCAAAATTCACACTAACAGCACAAAAGAACATCCTTCCTCTGCTTTTGTACTGATCACTGAAAATCAGCTTGTTAAAAAAGCATGCAAGCATGTATCTTAAAGAGTATAAAATGTTCTAAATTCGTTATAAATCAAGCAAGTTTGTCTGAAACGATACTTGTAATAGTATCAGAAAGGTACGTTCATTATGCATTATTTATTTTACTTCATCAGGTCACTTCATTGCTGAGTACTAGCACTTTCATCACACCTGAAAAGCCTAAGGAAAAACAAAAATGCGTTTTACCCTACAAACATGGTAATTAATGAACAAGCAGCAAGTAGAATATTTTTCACTGGCCTGAGGTAAATCTGAAGCATAAGCTTCAAACTTTAGAGGCAAATTATAAAAAAAATACTGCATTCAAATTGTAACAGTTTACACGTACATGTCCCTTAAAATGGACGCTAAACAAACCTAATTTTTTATACAACTAACCAGTAACATTACATCATCTACTGGAATAACTGACCCAGTAAAAACAAAATGTTTGGAAAACTATTAAAAATGTTCAGAGAGTAGCATGCTGCTTACTTACCAACTGTTCAAGCACCCATCTCATTTTTCCAGTTAAGAAGATACAACAGGCTGGCAGATTTGGGAATTGATCAAAAAGGAATTTCTTGAAATAATTACGTAGCATTAAACCAAAAGTTTAAAAAAAAAAAAAAAAGAAAAAAAAGAAAAAAAGAACGAACAACATGTACTACTGTCATGAACCACACATGATTTTATATCCTCTGGACTCCACAAGACAGAACTGTGGCTGATACAGTGTAAAACAAAAAGGCACAGATAAAAGGTACATTAGTTTATTTGAACTATGCAACAGAAGAAAGCTAACAGTTCAGAAACATTTTCCATAAAGAATCAGATTTGTAAACAGATGTACTGCTGCATTTTATTGAGCAGCACCCCATTTCCAAAATCTGCAGCATAAAAACTCCCTTTTAAAGGAACAAAATATTAACCATACATTGTCCCTCAGAAAGAGAAACACGTTGTATTAATTACTCCTGCAAGAAAAAAAGTTCAATAATCATTTTAAATTAAGATAAGCTGCATAAAAAACATGATGCAACAGCACACCACCACCTAGGCCCAATATCTACAATCTGCCATTAGCACTTTTTGCTGACGTCTAGGTTTTTAAAAATCCCATATTTTCTCACAGATAACTTATCTTAGCTATTCCATTCACTGTTTAGAAAGGTAAACTTGCCTGTTCTTCTGTCTGCCATTATCCCTGCTTGACTCCCTGTAGGGCAGTTAAATGCATCTGCTCCCTAGCTTCCATTTTCTCTTCAGCAGGCATGTGACACAACAGACAATAGTGCTGGCAAACTGCTCAGAGAGAGAAAGCTTCTTTGGAATACCAGGATCTTGATAAACTCTAAAAACACCATCCTCCTGTGAAGAAGTAGGTATGCCAAGGTTTTGCCAGTCTGCAAAATAAAGCTGTGGCTAATGGCTACTAACCATGTGACCCAAGAAAGCAAATTTAAACAGTTCCAACTTAATAAAGTGCTGTGGTGTGAGTTTTGCACAACAAATCACAGAGAATCACACTCTCAACCCACAACTCATAGGTCCTAGAGAAAAAAAAATTTAAAAAGTAAGGCTTACCTCTGTGGATGCATTGTTAACACAGTGTTATGTCAATACTTATAAAACATGGAGGACAGGCTCTCAGTACTCAGGCAGAAAGGGCTTGGCACTTCAGCTTGATGATCTGTCTTCCTAATAAAAGCTAATCCCGGATTGGCTACTTCGGTAAATCTGAATGTAAAGCTTCAGGGGATTGGCTGAAACACTTCCTGAGCGATTATCTTTGTGCAGCTCTGGCAAGCAGGAGCCATCCTGTGCATAGAGAAGACAGGCTAAGCTAGGCCCGTTTCAGCAAAAGAAACTTGAAAAGAATCCCCAAACGAGCGCTCCCCGTATAAAAGACACAGATTTTCAAGCAGAGCGAAGTGATCACAAACTGCCTGACTGAGCAAATGTGTCTCAACGTGCCACTAACTGAAGGCATTTGGATATTTCAAACCTGAAGAAGGAAGAGTTCACCCAGGTCACAAAAGCTATTCTTTATAAACAAAATGCTAAATTCACTTTGTTGGGGTTCTGCCATGTGCTGCACGGAGAAAGCAAAGCCACAGAAAGAGCAAAACAGACGGAAAGTGAACATGCACAGGAGAGACTTAACTGAAAATTCAGAGAGAATTCTCCTACTCCAGTATTTATATATATTGACACCTACCGTAGCAACCATATACCGACAGTGTGATTTCTTTAGACACTAGGATAAGCCGAGCCTTAAATAGGAAGAACTTCACATCTCATTTCCACAAAACCTATTATACACCTGAAATTGCATTGTCAGGGAGGGCTGCTGCCATTCAGTGCATGCCCTCCTTGTTTATAAAAATGCTGCAGAGCACAACCGAAAATATCAGCATCACACCAGAGCCTGTGTTCTCGAATTCCATACCCCCCCACGGCCCCCACCTTTCGGCCTGCTCAGGCTGGCTGTTACACAAAAATCTGACTAACTTCCGTGTTAGGCGGCTGCAGCTGCAGTTTCCTGTCCATTAACCCTTTAGGGCTTGGTACTTTTTAAGATACGATACAGGCCCTGAAAAGGCGTAGATTTCTCTACGTGGCAAGTTATCTGTCTGCTTTCACAAAAGCATTATTATAGCTTTTCAGATGGTTTTGCTTTTCCTTCTATATTTCACTAAAAACCTGCAAATGAAACAAAATGAGAAAGTGGCACGTAAGCAACCAGGTTGATCTCAGGCCAATTCCTAAGCATTTGATTCAAAACTGTTTCAGTTCTCTTCCCTAGTGCAGTGAAAGTGGGAGGATTTATCGCTATGCCGGGAAGGAAGAAAGTCGTAGGTCCAGGGGAAGATTTTAAAGGCCTAAATCTTAGAAAGGCCCCAACAAGCCTTTACGTTTTTGTTCAAAATTTTGCATCTCTATTAGATCAGTCTGCAGCCATCAACAGATTGCACTGGAAACTGTGGATGAAAAGGTGTTTCTGAAGCATACTGCATATTATGACAGGATTATTTATATTAATTAAAAAAAGCAAGCAGCCGTAGTGGCAGAGGTTTATTATTAAAACAGTAATTATTAAATAATGAGCTAAAATAACCAAAGCAAAATAAATACTCTTCCAGTACAGCATGCAAAATCTAGGACTGTTCAAAACTGACTGTCAAAAACCCCTCTCCCTAAATCCAGTTGCAAAAAGATTATGCATTTCACCCTACCTTTATACTGAGTGCTAACGATCCCAGAAAACAATCACCACAAAACTAACACCCTCCTTCAGCTGCAATCAGTACCTTTCATGACAGAACTTCTTTACCACACAAAGTTCTCCTACTCTGCATTGTCCACACTACATTTGGATTATTTCTGAAGACATCATTGTCACAGAAAAATGCCAAACCGTTCTAACACTGTGCTTACATATTTTTGTTTTCCTGCATTTTAGGCTGCAGCAGCAGATTAACAGTCCAGCATACAAATTCTCTTAAGTAATTCTGGAGTCCCTGCTGGAAGCATTTTCCTTTTTTAGCTTTGGCAATGTTTTTCAGGGCAGGGAGCAGGAAGGCTCATGGATTACACTGGCAGTTTGTTCTGTTTTAGGAATTTAGCAGAAACTAGCGAGAGTACTGCTATAAGGGGAATCAAACAGCCCACTATAGCAGCAAGAGCACACTGGAAATGTGTCATGACATTCAAATGCATACTTGCATCGGTTTTAACAGTTCAAACCATTCAAGATAGTTTTCTTTTTAATTGCATACCTAAAGGCCTATGCCACTCCTATCACATAGATGATACCTCCAACACACAAACACCCAAATTTTCATTCCTCTGTGCAATAAACATGAAGATTGTCAGCCACTAACATTTTTGCTCATTGATTGACTGCTCTAATATTACGTTTTAAAAAAAATTAAAAATCCTGATCTCTAGGAAGCACAGCAAGGGAGCAAAACTAAATACACTGAATTTGTCAATGCTTTGTGCTAACTAGGGCCCGACGCTGGGAATTCAGTTATGCTGATGGTGACTGGGAACACTGCCAAAATGACTCTTGGACCTATCAAAGAGAATCAGTATGCGGCAGATAGATAGAAGCAGCCTTAATCCTATCGTCTAGATTCAAGGAAATGGTAGCCCAAATGCAAAACAAAAGTTTACAAACCTTCAGTCATTAGCAAGAAAAAAACAGACAGAATGTTGCATTTGTATTCAGCCACTAGGCTACTCTGCTTAGACAAAAGAATTCGGTCAGGAATGAGAGAGGAAAAGCTTGGAGTATCTTCCTCTATTTTCTTGTCCATAACCAACCGTATTTTGTAACAGGAGGTACAAGTCTGCTGTAGCAAAACACAGGTACTGGAAATCTGGAAAATTCAGAAGATTTTGTCTGTTAAAACACAATAATTGCACATTCTACTGCAGCTCGACCAATTCTTTTACATAGGAGTGACGATTTTTTTTTGGAGGGGGAAGGGAAAGAAACGTAAGGAAAACAAAGAAGAGAGACAGGGGAAGCTAAAAGCTTTGTTAAAGCAGAAGAGAGGGCAGAGAGATTAGATTAGCTAGTATTTGTCCTTTTCAGTGCTTTGGAGATGTTAAGAGAAAACAGAGCTGTGAAGCAGGGAGAGAAACCAAATGTAAGCTGGAAAGCACTAATTCAATCAAAAAGGAAGTTAAAAACCAACAGCAAAAAAAGTGCAATCTACTATATTTAGAGTTCGTTGCAAAGAACTCTGACAGTTGTGCAGAATCTCCGGAAAGCACCACAGTGCTGTAAGGAACTATACTCCTTAATACGTACTGAATGCTTCAAAGCTAAACAAATACCAGTTAGCAAGTGATTTGTCTGTAGGACTGAAATAGTAGGTTTGATACGTGCCCTTATAGGGGGTGAATCATCACTGAACAGAGAGGGAAGAGCTGGCGATGGATGAAAGACGGAGCTTTAGAAATAACATTTTTAACAGATACACAAAAGGAAAGAAAAAAACCCAAAATCAAACCCCAAACCAACTGGGACAAGAAGTTGTATTAAGGGATTGTAGTTTGGTCCTGGATTTCCAAGTAATTGACTAACAACCCTAATTTCTAGAATAAAAACACAAAACATTGTAATTCGGTCTTTCCTTTTTAAGTGTTTTTTCCACTTTTCCTCCTTTTCCTGAATCTCCCAATGTATCAGTAACTGCTTAAAGACCAGAAGAACAGACTATGGTAAGATACAGAATCCAACAATAAATGTCCATAAGGGGAATTACTGAATTTTTAAAAGTCAGCTGGATGTTAAAATCAGTGACTTAAGAAAGTTGGTAATTTTGTAAATTATCAGAAACTACTGGAGTATGTGTTTATGTGCAGTAGATAGCTGATTTGCCCATAAGCTTAAAAGGCTTTGTGACCAGATACATGCATGCATTTATCCTTCTGACCAGTATTTTTGACTACGTTTGGTTTGCATTACTTGTTCTGGATCACAATGGTCACGCATTGCTTGCAGATTAAAAAGCTGATTTTGTTTGTAATACACACTGAATATCTGGTGCATTATGAAAGTTTCTCTTGACAGCCATTTTTAGTATGCTGTGCAACTGCCTCATACATTTCCTTCTAAAGGAAATCTCCATTCATGTTCAATCATCTGCCAAAATATCTAGAAAAAAGAAAAGTACCACTGAGCCCTTACCTTTAGCAGCTGTGACTTTCAAAAAGAGGTGCTACAGCTTGTGATATCTTAAAGCATAAGGCCATATATTTCATTTCTTTCACCCCCAGTTTGAACCAGTCTCTCCGTGATTTAACAGCTGGGAGCTGGGCTGTAGGATATCCTGTATAAAACACGATTTTCATTATTACATATTTAAATTATATGTTCTATATTAAAAGCCTAACAGATATAATTTATTTCATATTTAATACACAGCCAAATACTTTTTCAGTTACCTGGAAAACAGCTGTGAGACATGTGCAGACACACTGGATGTCTGACCTAAAGCATATATCCATTCCGCAGTTGAACTGCATCTGTGCAAATGGATTTATCATGTCTACTCTGTGATATCACAGTAATGAATTGAAGTCACTGCACATGCAAGGTCTGTGGCTGTGGGAATGTAGATACTGTATAAAATCCTGAGAGAAGTCTGTTTCACCAAGGGATTCTAATACCCAAGCATGAGACATCCTGCATGTAACACTTAGTCTGACATCAAGGTCAGACTTAGATGCTAGCAAATAGAAGACAGTCATTATTGTTAGGAATGAATTATTTAGAACCAGGTCTGGATAATGCCAAACTCTAATCTTATTACAGTGGTCTTTGACTTGGCTGGCCCTGTGTGGAGTAAAGAGTTGGACTTGATGATCCTTATGGGTCCCTTCCAACTCAGTATACTCTATATTTTTTCTCTTCTGATTTTTTCACATTCAGGAATTGTTTGATTAATCCAAAAAACATGATTCTGTTTGGCTTGTTTTTCATAAAAGCTGATCACCTCACAGAAGACTCCACCAGTAAAAGCTCATACCAAATAAGTGATGCAATTACAAATGTACTGTTACAGCAATTCTTCCTTTCTCCTAGTCTTATATCTTCTCACAACCTGCTGCAGATTTTGATTATACCACTCACTCTCACATTTAGCCTCTTTCCTTCTACACTAAATTTGCATTTTGGCTTCAACATTAAGGCTCTGCATATTCACACCTCTCTCTTCCTTGATATTAATTCCAATTGTGATATTAGTTTCATTTTTGTGGTTTGCCTCTCACCAGCAAACAGACCTTTCTCTCTCCACCACAAATGTGAAGTACAATCACTTTCACAAACCCACAGTTTCACCCATTTTCTTTTTTTTTTTTTTTTTAAACCAGGTTTGCTAGCTTAAACATCTCACCATTCCTTCCAGGCACAGCACTCAACTCAGTCACACTTCTAGCAGAACTGTGTACTTGGTTACATGGAGAATAGAATCAGAGAATCAAATATTTACTGTGCTAACTTCAACCCAGGAAAGGCACCAATCCACAACAGTTCATAACACGGCTGCCATGACAACTGTAGCAACAAGACTGAGAAGCTCAAGATAATTTAAACAATCATTACCAGTAAAAGAAATTTTTATGAAACCATGTGATCAAGCACTGCATCCATGTATCCACTGGACTTGTGTTTTTAAGCTATATTTTCTTCATGCCCAAATGACACTGTAGACCTGTCCTTGTCTCTTAAATGTTATGAAAAGACAGGAAGAAAGCGAGCCTTTGAAATATAATCATATCTCTGAAAAAAAGCAACACCCTTTCCAGCTGTGACTTTGTTTTCTGAAGCCATAATAAAATCTAAGTGTGTGTACACAAGTAAGTCTTAACTGTATTACTAGTCCCCAAGCTTTTTTATTAAATGGACTTTAACTTTTTTTAAAAAAAGTCGGAATAACCTCATGACATGAAGTAAACAGATGTCAGAGTTTAGGGGATTCAAAAGTAAAGTTGTATGTAACACTTCAACCATGTAAGGAACAACAGAACATAAGGGGACCAAATATATTTGCGTTGAAGTTACTATAGGTCCAAAAGGAACTCAAACACAAATGTCAAGTTACATTTCTACAAAGCATTATTCTGACTTCTTGTGTAATAATCTTGCTTAAAGATTAACTTTTAAAGATACGTTGGAATGGAACATTCCAGGCACTAAAATGCATACTGAAAAGAAGTTGTGATATTCCTCTACATTTCAGAGTGTCATTAGTAATTCAGGAAATACCAAGGTATTTCACAGATGAAGAAAATGAATTCTGCAAATATTTCTAATATTTCTTGACATACTCTATGCAACATCCAGAGGATGGCAGAGGATAAAATTAGTACTGCAACCCTTGTTTTACTGTCTTTCTCTCGATCTCTCAGCTGTATTTCTCTTAAAAATCACTCAGATTCCAATCCTGCAATTTGTACATTTTTAATCTCTTCTGTGCATTCCGATAACTGCTTGGTCTTTCAAGGGATGTGAAAATGTTTTGGGAAAATAACCAACCCTGAACATATGCCTCTGCAAGCATTTTAACAGAGAAGAAAGATATGACTGGGGGGAGGAGAGGAAGAAAAGGTATTTGTTATAATTCTGATTTATAGTGTATTTTTCTTCAACTTTATATGATAGCAGAAAAATACTTAGAATACTAAGGAAAAAACTATACCAACAATTCTAAATTTGGGATGCAAATGAAAATAATTTTCATTCCTTAAAGCAAAAGAGGTTCTTGCAATATAACCCAAAAAAATAAAATTGATACAGGCCACCAACTCCTTGACCTCTATTGTAGTCCCATGCTTGTAAACTTAATAAATACTGATTCATAAAGATGAAGAAGATTCTTTCTAAAAGCAGAGATATTATCTGCACACATATTTTGGATCCAGCTCCCAAGTAAGTCCTAAGATATTACTAATATTAACTAGGTGGTTAAGTCTTAAATAAGACTTTACTGCCACTGAAACAGGTACTTTTATTACCAATTCCTTTCCTAGCCACATATTCCCACTCCTTCCTTTGCACTGGATTTATTAGCAGTGGGCCAGGTCACTTTGCTCAAACAGAAGAAAACTAGATGCAATGTTAGTGTTTGGCTCTGCAGCTACATATAGTGGCATGAGGGAGATTACCCCTTTCAACAGGTAGGGACAGTTAGATCAGTTCAAATTGTGTGTACATCCCTGAAGTCACTGCTCCAAATTTAAAAACAGAGACACATATTAGCTAGTTCTCATCACTTGCTGTGTTTTCACTTCTCAATACACCTCACTCATCTACAAGGATTTGGGTACGATTAGTTCTTTGCATTCCTGTGAGAAAAACGAACCTTTTAGCACTTGGCCTGTTCTCTTTTTCTCCACGCGAGTCTATCTTGTAACCAAAACAAAACCATAAACCACAAAACCCACAGCATATTTGCAGCAAACACTTGGGGTTATTTACATGTGTGTGCATTTGTGTAGGAAAATGTAGATCTTGATGGATAGACAACATAAAGTACCACCAGCATTTAAAACTGCATCCAAAAATTATATTGACTTTTTCCCACAGTGCAGAAAAGAACAAAGAGATTATGGCAAACATTATATTCCCATTTTCAGAACTGAGCAGCATGACTGTGTAAGGCAGGGCTTTCAGCAGAAAGCTTGAATTGTTCCTGTCTGTATAATTTAAAATATAAAAGACTGTTCCTGCTTAGCTTATGTTATAATAATTAAAAATTCTTCTTAACATAGATTCTATTTGCAAAGGTTTGTAAAGCAAATGTAACAAGTGATTTCTAAATAGCAATTTCTTTAAAAGGTAAGGTTGTCACTCCTGCTTGTTCTTAGTGTTGGGTTTTTTGTTTAATTAAAAAAGGTACTCTGCATACATTTTTACATCTTATTGTTCTTCATGTTAAAATATGATGAAAGTTTACATAATTGTCCAACATTTAAATATTTCTATTTTGTATATTTTTTATAAGCACTTGAAAAATCTGTAAATTATTTACAGGAAAAACAAGTTCTATTAAGGAACAACCAGGCTTCTCCTAGAACAAAT
Source organism: Hypotaenidia okinawae (assembly GCA_027925045.1). Lineage (NCBI taxonomy): Eukaryota > Metazoa > Chordata > Aves > Gruiformes > Rallidae > Hypotaenidia > Hypotaenidia okinawae. The sequence goes on from BSDF01000016.1 coordinate 7,002,647, forward strand.
TTCAAACCTGCAAGCTGTGCTAAGATTTGAGAGCTAGACTAAACAACTCTGCAGCTTTGTATATAGTGTATCAGAAATGTTCTTCAACTACTTTTGTATGTTATCCATTGAAATATGATTCTGATCTTGATTTGGATGTTTCTATACAATAGATATTTTAAAATAAACTTATTTCCACATACATAATGGGTCATTTTCCACGGACATTTAGTTAATAATTAAAAAAATTTTTCACAGATTTGGCGGGGGTTTTTTCTCTACACAGTTCGCTAACTTCGGTAGAAGTGCAGCATCCCCTAGCGTTCATTTACACGTTATTACACTGGGAAAAAATGCGGGCAAATAATCACCCGTATAGAGAAAATGCTATTCAGAACAGGTTTTGACACAGGATTCAGTATGCATTTTCAAGTTGAGAATTTAGCAGAGAGAATTCACTGATCTGCCTGATAACTACACAAAAGTCTGAAGGTGAAGCATTCCTCAAGGGACACACATCTATCTCTACTGCAGCATGAAGAGAAGCATATTTACATCCAAACATTGGTTAGTGTCACCAAGACTGTTGATGAGCCCTGCAATACTGACCTGCATGGCTCTTATATAAGCAGTCACCATTCTGAGCTTCCAGAAAAATTCTAGCCACCAGTGTTCAATGCATTCTTAGTGAGGTAACCATAGAACAGTCTGTCCTGCACTTTGATGGAAAAGAAGAGCTTGCATATCTCCCATTACTCTAGGGCATAATCTTCCTTTAGCCACATCAAATGACCCATATGAATTTAACTCTAAGATGACAAACAAGCAAACGCAAAGCATTTGAAATCACTGCTAAGTCTTAGTCCAGACATACTTTGCCATATAAGTTACAGTTAAATATCTAGTACTATGTAAACAAATCTAGGTAGACATGGATAAAAAGACAAAGGCTAGAAACAAACCGGTTCTTGTACAGTGCAGCAGCAGACCAAAAATACTCAGGCAATTAGGACTACACTTCTAGAATGTGTAGGGCAACCACCAGGAGAGGCACTCAGATAACCCCAAGAAAATATGCATCTGAAAGAGCTCAACATACCAGTGACAGTGCTTTCTGGAGAAAAGGCAGGCATATGGGCCCTCAAAACACACCTCTAAATTCATCACAAATTATAACCAGACTTCTTCAAAGTTCTGCCAGCACTGGATTACATCAGAATTAGGAGTCTTTCACAAAGTACATGTGATTTGTTGAGCTTTGGTGTGTCAGATTTAAAATCAGGTTTGCTATGAAGCTAAATACAAATCAGGCAGTTGTAGCTGAGATTTTTGAACTACATTTTTATTTACATTAAAAATGACCAGTTGGAAACAGAGTGGCATTCATTCTGAGCTGAATAGATTTCCATATATCTTAGAAAATGGAAAAAATATTATTTCTTTCAAGTGGAATAACAACCACACTCTTACAGTTTTACAAGTATCAAGAAAGAACACAACAGCTGAGTTCAGAGCATGAGTAACCCAATGGACTTAGAGATCTAATTTACCTAAAAAGGCCATGTGCAATGTGGATTCATCTTAAAGATGGAATAATTTCCAATCACAAGCACATTTTTCTTTATCTCTGGCTGATGTTCTTAGCATCTTTTTAAGATATTTTTTTTCGTGATGGTTGTAGGAACCTACCTCACCTTGGTAACATTGAACATATAAGCAAAATTTTAAATTCATCCTCCTCTGGATGGCATGATGATATTATTTTTGCCAGCTAAACTGAAGAGAGAGATGTACTATAAACAGTTTTAATTAACCTTTCTAAAAAGAAAGTTGTAGTACTTTAGAAATAAGTCTCTCTCTACTTGTCAGCAGCATAAGAGAGGTGCTCAGTTCTGAAATTAAAAAGCCAAAGGACTTTATTTAGTCCTAACCCTCCAAAATATTCCTATGTCAACAGAGTAATTTAGACAACTAGAGATATCTGTTAATATTGAAGATGTCCTAGAATATCCCATGTGGCCTCAAGCTTCTACTCCCAAGGCCAGGAGTCTCTCAAGTCATATGTGTCAGTCACATATTATAAAATTGCACTACATGCCTCCATTTAGGAAGCTAAATCACCCTTTGAAAATATCTTGGACAGTATCACATTGCTGGGCTGCTGGTTAACATCCACCTAGAACATCAAGGCTTCAAGTCTTTCATCCACTCCAGAGAGATGCTATGCTTTTATCACACAGGCTATACACAATGATCAGAATTAATATATCCAGATAGACCAACAAAAATTTACAGAATTCATTGCTATATCACCTTAAGCTACTAGAGCTGATTCATGAAGCTCTGTACAATGTACTTCTTACAGAGAGATGTCTTTATTGATGTCTAATCTCATTGGTAAAACAGTTAATGTGTTTACCATATAACAGGAAAGAACAGTATTTTTCACAACAGACTAATCTTATGAACATAAGTAAAGGGAGAAAGAAAGGTAAAGCAGATGTGGTGCATTTCTTCATGACTAAAACCCTTATAAAATTCCTTACAAAATTCTAACATGAATAGATAAAATAAAGTAGAAGTCATGATAAACACATCTTGTACCATACTCCAATACATTTAAAATCACAGCACTAAATCACAGAAGCATGAAGTCACTTAGCAGTACATACAAACATTTCTCCTCTTACAATCAATCCCAAGCACACATCTTACATTATTCTATTGACTAACATACTAAAGGCTACACTTTTCACCATTTTGTACATACACATGATCAGGAACACATTTCTTCCTCACTGTCTGTTAGACAGCAATTAACCTGAGAAGGTAATTTCATGATGGATTTTTTGGGGAAAAAAGAAAGCAAGAGAACAGAAATAAGGTTAAGTTTACATGGTTCAGTTTTGTGCTCTGATATTAGTACAGTGGCAAGAGACCTGGTTTTGGACAGAAAAGTAAAGAACATAGATTCTTTGGTATTTTTTAGGTATTTGCTTTTGTGGCTTTAGGTTATATAACTCATTTATAAAAACACTATTCTCTATAGTTTCTACTTACTAATTTTCAGTTTTGCTTTAATGTTCAATTAGTGTAACCATTGTACAGAAGAGAGATGATGCTATTATTTATGTGGAATAAGAACCGATGCTTATATAGCATACGTTGCTGGCCAACAGCTGTGACAGCTTTTATCTTATAACAGGGGAATATTCTAACAAGGTGGTAGTGGGGAAGTTCCTGGAAGGCTATCAGGGTTTATGTGCATCGAGTACTTCACTATTACTACCTGTGCTGCCTGGCTTCATTTGGCAAAGTGCTTATGTGTGATCTTGGTCTCAGAGTTTGTACTAATCTCACAAAAACTTTCAATTTCTAATATGAATAGCAGTAAATCATGACAATAAACCCAGAATAAGAAAATTCTTCTCTCAATTTTCGTCTAAATTTTGTGGGGTTTTGCACTTTTAGGTCAGATAAAGGTCAATAATGGATTTAAAAAAAATTTTTTTTAGCCCATTTTAGGAGACTTGCTGCTAGGTGATTCCATATCTAAGCAATACCAGAGTAATATGTTGACATACTATTACAGAGACACAAGCTCAGCAGATTTCCAAGAAAGCATAATATATGTTAATAAACATTGACTTATTACAATCCTTAGAATACTGAAAATAAGGGAGTTTATCTCCCCAAATAAAAGATAAAGAAACATCAGATTTAAAAAAGGTTTATTTTGATTTTCAATTATTTCTAGTCATTACTTTTCCCTTGACAGACTACTTAGCATATTAACGCATGAATGAAATATTAGTCTTTACATTGCAGGGTCATCTATTTAAATGTCACTTTAATAGCTTATTACATAAAACCCTAGGGTAAAATCCAGGCCCTATTATCTCCAGTGAGTCCAGAGTTTCACCCAGGACATTCATCTGTTTTTCCAATACATGGAAATTATAGCCTTTCAAGGACAATAAAAATCTTTCCTGGGCAAATTAAAAATTATTAATGTATCTGAGCCCTTCTTGTACCTACTGAGTAAGCTGTGAACAGTAACAGCAGAAATGTTGACAGAAACTGTGAAAGGGACTGGAAGAGTCTTTCCAGTTACAGGCTCATATTTTTCTTTCTCTACCAATGCAGTCTAAAACTTTCTTCAAGTTCAGGTAAAGTAAATCTGGAACATACAAGCTATGTTTTCTAACTATGAAGTAAAATAATAGTTCCAGCCTGTGCTTTCATTCTTATGTATATTTCAGTAGTACTTTTTAGTTTTTCAGAAAGAACATGATACAGTAAAGAATTCACTGGGGAAAGACAGAAATACAAAGAAAAAAAAATATTCACAAGCTAATATCAATTATTGGGTCATGCTACTTCTAATTCACTATGCCTCTTCCATTCTAGAGAACATTTCAGGCCACAACAAAAAGAAAGTGAACCATGTTGGGTTTTCTAAATAAAATCTTAGAAATTATTTTGTAATCACTTCATCACCTAATAGACACCCTACAATACAAAGAAGTGTTACTAGACTTCAACCGTATTTCCAGCCTGAAAGGAGGAACTGGTCTCAGAATGGAACAAAATATTTCATAAAGCAATAGGGATGTAGGAACTTGTATTCAGCTATGATCTTTGAAGAACACACTACAGCTTTAATGTATGTGGCAGTTGTTCACCTCTTTTGCAAGCAGAATATTTATGTGGTTAACAGATTCTAAATAAAAACTGCAATCAGTCACCATAGAAATTGCATATCATTACATAACCGCCAGTAATTGATTACCAGAGGATGCATACATTGAACTGGATTTCTACTTCTCTTTTTTACAAAACAGCAAGATATCTTTTCACTCTTAGAGGCTACCTAAAATCTAGTGCCTACTCCTTTCCTTAAGGCTCTACAATTATAATTCAATTATGTATTGTAGTAAAATGACTTCAACTGCTGTTTAACTGTAAAGTGTTTTTTGATGTATGGTTCCCATGGAGAATTTTAATTATAGGGCAGATGGACAAATCCACACTTGCTTCAGTTGCCCTGTCCCAATTGTATGACCTATCTTGTATGTTCTTAACACAGTTTTCTTTTTTTTCAGAGATAGAAGAGTGTCAAAATATAGGCAGGTGTTCTCAGACTGTAGCACAGAATCTTAAAAATTCACTATTGTACATTTGCTACTGTAAAATGTTTTTTGTCTCTATGCAATTCTGGGTTTATACAATGCCCAATAAAATAATGCACAGACAAACCCCAATCTTGTGTTGTCTTCTAACACACAAATGGGAAAAGGCAAATTTGACCATATTTGCCTTGTGATTTTTAAACTGTGTTTACTTACCCCATGACACTGACTGGATCTTTCTTCTTCTCTTAATTTACTCAAATTCTGAATTAGTTTATCTTGTTTAACTGGAGAACAAAATAAAGGAGTCATTCTGAACTACTTCTGTGTGGTCAAGCAGATCTCTGGCTGATTTCTACAACTCTGCAAAAGATATTAATTTGACTTTCTAAATAGTACAGCAAATCATCAAAACTTAATAGTAGGCAAGCATTAAATGTTACACAGTTGTTTTCAACCTAAGTGGCTAGTGGGGCATGATTTTCTAATTTTCTGTTTAATCCCTTGACTAAATACTTAAAAAGATAAACCAACAGAAAAGTTGTAATCTTTTCTTAACTGGAGGCTATGTTTTATTTTTTCATCTACTTTTTTTTACCAAAAAAAGCAACATGAAAGTAAGAATATTGAAGTTTGTTACGTTTGTTTAAAGGATAGGAGAATGGAAATGACACAGTGCGCTGTGTGTGAAATGGACCCACATATCAGAGAAACTGTGGGATCAGAGATTAAAAAAAAAACCCTGGAGTCTTTAAACCTGGGATTTAAGAGCTTAAATAACATAGACACAAGATTATAAAACGTGCAGGAAAATAAGCAGCTGGAAAAATAAGTGGGTTTTCCTTAGATAGGTCCATCCAGTTATCTCAGTTTCCAAACATTAGATAATCTAAATTCTGAAAAGATGTATAAGAAAACTAAGTAACAGAAGTATGGGATTTCACTGGTCTCTTTTTATACACATGAGCACTTGCTTTAAGAAATAGTTTACTTACTTTCCAAAAACAATTCAGTAGACTAGAGAGTTATCAAAAAATTATATCACACATATAGTAAGTAAAAGGGGACACTTCAGTACCTTAACAGAACACTGTCATCCACTGCCAGAGGAAGAAAAACAGAGCCTGACCACAGGGTTCTAAAGAACAAAATTTTACATCATGTCCTTTTTCTTTCCATGCATCCTACCCACACGGTTTTAATGCAAAAATAGATTTGAGCCTTTTGTGAATTGAAATAATCAATTTAGACAACTACAATCTCCTCTCAAGCATAGAGCATATGCCTATACTAAAATTTTAAACTAGAATATATACGAGCAGAAGTCACTGGATATCTCTTGAAGCATGCAGTTAAACACAAATTTAATATAGTTATAAATTATCATATTTGATTGTCTCATTGTATCTCATGGTCTAAATCTTCAAGTGTTAAATTTGCCTCAAGATGAATTTTGCTAAAACAATGTAATTCCTAGATTAATTATTAAAAATTGAACAATGTATTAAGTCTTACCTTGTCCTAAAGAAAGCATGCATCTATGTAAGCAAGTAACCAATTATGGAAGTTATCTGCTCCTAAATTGCTTTATTTTTGTTTCAAAATAAAAACTCAATATTACTTGTTTAGAACTTAAGCAAGTACAAGAAAAATAAACTTTACGCTGAAAGGAAAACGATCTATAAAGCTACAGATGTAGAAGCTATACAAACGTAGACCTTTTCTTAAAGCCCTATATAGGGCTTGTAGAAAACCATATTCCCAGACAAGAAAAATCTAAACTGGCTTGCTCACTCTGATATGGTACAAAAAGAAGTATAAATTCTATCAGATTCGTATATTCTGTGTTACAAAACGACAATCAAGTTCTTGTTTCTTGCTGTCCATCCCTATTCCTTTCTCAAATGCGTTCCAGGAAGAAAATAAACTGTTTTAAAACACACACAATTATTTTTGTGTCTTTTACAAAAAAGGAAGAAACAGCAACTATAAAATTCTCACCATTTTTTTTTTTGCTAAAAAAACAACAACAAAAAACCAGCCATAATTTGTAAACAACCTACTATAAGGTTTGGGATTTTGAATTAATTTTCAGCTAAGAAAAACAACATGCAGAGCAGTTGCTTCCCAAATAGCACCTGTGCTCTATAGCACTTCTTAATTTCAAATGTAAAATACAGTTTCTGAATATTTTGGCCTGAAACTCAAAATAGGGGCAGGAAAATGAGTATAAGTCTATCCAAATTCAACAACTACACAGAACATTTAACAGAGAATAAATTCAGGCATGATAATAAAAAGTTTCAGTGAGCATTAAATATTTAATAGCAGGTAGCAAAACTTCTTTACAGCTGAACTGAATTTCAAGGCCTTTTTGGCAGCTGGGTACAAGGTGGATGTAGAGCCAGCTGAGGCAACACCCCACACAGAGAGGAGACATCCATTCCCAGATGGGACCTTAATTTTATTTTCTCCTCCAACCTTGTTCTCTGGGATGCTATGCTACCTTCAGCCTTTCCTTGACTTATTTTTTTAAAATAAATTGGTATGGGTTTCCCCCTAAACTCCAGCAAGAGCCAGCTGATAGCTAAGTATCTGCTTTTTTAGGACTTCAAAGCTCTGACTCCCCTTTCTTCCCATTTTAATAGGAACAAAACCAAACCCAAGGCAATTTCTTAACAGCTTTTCTGCTGTTGCCTAGCCATAGGTGAAGGAGCACAGCTGAACCTGACAGGAGGATGACGGGAGCAGCTTCTCACACCTAGACAAACGGCAGTCCTTGGACTTGTGAGAAAAACAGACCAATCAACGTGCCGAGCAGGCTTTACGAGAGGGACTACCTAGCCTCTGGAGCTGCGTCGAGCACAACGCCCAGAGGCGAGGGCAGACCAGATCGAACCAAAGACCACTCGTTCCGCTGAGCCTCCGCCGGTGAGAAACTCCTCAGCGCCGAGCCCGCCTCCGGCACGCGCCAACCCCTGCAGTCCGCGCGGCCTTCTGAGTAAGCCCCACCCACCTGCAGTACGGGATTGGTGGGAGTGGTGTCACTCGTGTCGAGCCCCGTCTCCCATCGCAAGTAAGCGACCTCCGAAACCGCTCTCCCAGGGAGCTTAAAGATTAGTTGCTAGGACTGTCAATCGTAAGTGCTTTTAGACATGATTGGCCTGAGCTCGGAAGGGAGTGGGCTTTTTCGTCCGGCAGCGTTGGCGGTGCGTGAGGTGAAGGTTGTCGGGTGTGTTCTCGCCTTCGTCAGTGGAGCTGCCTGTGCCCTGTCACCGACACGGGGCTCCGCAGGAAATGTAAGAGCCCGGTGGTGCCAAGCCACGGTTCATCATTCAGAACCATGTGGATACCACATCTTGCATGATGATGGGTCTGCTGCTGGGGCTCATGCTTGAGATACTAGGCGGGTGGAAGGGAGCAGGAGGCCGGTGGCTGCCGAGTCGAGTGCCGCCTGGTCCTGCTGCAGGGCAGCCGAGGCTTGTCGCTCTGGAGCTTCCTCAGGACATTGATCCCGTTCGCTTCAACCTCGCTGCTAAGCAGCTCTGCTCCACCCCTCTGGCTGCCTTTTCCCTTCTCCCTGTGGGGTTACATCCCCGTTTCTTCTCTAGCTCGAGGCCTATCTCTGTGACATGCTACTCCAGCACCCTCCGTATGCCTCTGCTGTCCCGAGTGCAGCAAGTTCACTTCTCTGTCCTGCCCCAACTTGCTTACTCCCTAGTGCCTTCCCTACTGAATTGTGTCCTCCAGCTCCTGCTCTCCCTAAGCAACTTCTGTTATTTTCTTTGGTTGCTGCTCATGTTTGTTTTTTCCTTCAGCTCTGCAGGTTTCATTTCTAGCACCCTCCCATAAGTTCTTACTTATTCAGCTTTAGTATCTGGAGTTACAAAGCTCCTAAAGCCACCTTGCTGAAAGCAAAATCGTTTTATGTCTTTGTTGTGTCTTATTTTCTTTTTTCCTCCCCCCAGTTCAGAAGTCCATGTGGTAAAGCAGTTGGGAACACTGTTATAAAGAGATTCAGGGAGTTCTGTGATTTCAGCATGCTTGGCCAGGTGGTAGTTAAAAACTGCTAGTCACCCTTTTGCATAGCTGATCAGTCTATTGCTGTCTGTGGCTCAGCTCCCTAGGGATGGAAAATGTGAAGAAAAAAAAAAGTGGGATTAGATAGTCTCACCTCACTTCTGAATTCCTCTTTGCCTTTGTATTTGAAAGTTATCGTAGAGTTTTTTGCTTGCAAGCTGCTTTTTAATTTCCAGGGGTGATAAATTGGGTGTCTCTCTAGGGCATCTTTACCCCACTTATGGGACAGCAGCCTTGTGTGTGTTGCTACGTGAGTATTTTATGTAGGTGTTGAGTACGGGGTAAGGCTTGATGGATGATTTAAATTCTGGGTAGGCAATTAAAATTCTTTACTGAAAGATTTAAACATTTTCTGTCAGTTGGATAAGGTTAAAAATCAGATCATCGGTGTTAGAAATGCCAATCGTCCTAAGAAAGGACTCGACGTATACACGTTAGTGAAGCAGTAATTTGTTATATGTTCTTCCAAGAGCGGGTGACCTAACAAAGTATGTACACTTTTGGTCAGAGTTAGTAGCATTTTTATACCATATTCCCGTCCGAAATCCCTCCCCTGTTTCTCTATGGATTAGCTATTTCAAAGGTTTACAGGTTCAACCAAGGCGCCTTATTCACAATAGTACATAATATAATACACATTGCATGTCTGGCAGGTTCCTAGTTCCCACTGGTGAAGAAAATGAATATTTATGAGCTTACTAGATTATCTTACCCTTATCTGTTGCCAATCTGGTTTTGTCGGGGCCCATTGAAGCCCTGAATAGTGGGGCTTGATTGTTTGTTGATTGCCGACACCTGTTTGTGGAATTGAGCCAGATAATCCTCACATTCCACCCCATGTCCTGAGTCACAGTTTAACCACTCATTGTCCTAAATTCCCGAAAAAGGCGGTTTGCAAAAGCAACATTTCCCAGCATTTTCCACATCGAGAATTAAAAGTACTCTTAAATTCTAAGATAAAATATTTAAATATAGACATTAAGTATACTGGAAAGAAAAAAATACATAAAGCAGTAGTGATGGTCAGATAATTTCCTTCTAAATGCTGGACGTGTGCAGTATAGACTTGTTTTATCTGTGGAGTTAATATAATAAATGCAGAATTCCATCTTTGGATAAAATAAAAATAGCTAGGGGCTTGACAAGTCAGGTGATAAAACCTTTAAGAATGAAAGTAAATGTCTGCACGTGGAAAAAAGTAAACCCAATTTAGGATCCCCCATGGTACTTTATATAACTTTTTATATGGTACTTTTTAAAAGGTACTGCTATGTGTCTTTTTGCTGTTAAAAACAAGTATGTTTTCTGGAGTTCCATCTCTTAATTTCATTTGTCTTTACGTGGGCTTTGTATACACCATGAAACCTGTATTTCTGTAACCCTACTGGTATTGGAAGGGAATGCGCAGCTTCCCCGGGGTGAGCATTATTATTTTAATGAAGGTGATCGCATTTCTATTCAATGTAATTCTAAAAGTTCAAATGCAAACTAGACTCTGGTTTAGCTTGTGATATGCTTTTATTGTGATTGTTTGAAGATACATTACTCAATTTAAACATCTGTATCTCCTTTTTGATGCAAAAAATTTCACTTTTTTCATGGAGACATCTTTCATTTATTATGTAGAGGAACAGTGGTGCTATGTAACAGGTTAGACCTCTGTGTTACACCTCTGCCTCACTCACTGAAGAAAAGCATACTGGAGTTACTTGAATGGAATCTAGATTTTTGTTGTTCACTGTCTAGCTCTTCTATCGTCTTTATAATGGGTAATCCATTCTGCCAAATGAACAAAACTACTGATGTTTTTTCAGTAAATCTCTATGTTTATAATGATTCTACATTGAGTGCTTCCAAAGTGTTCCTGAACTCACTTATACAGCTGTTCTGTCTGTTTTCTTTTGGTCTTGGTTTCCTCTCTATATTAAAGTGGAAGTATTTTTAACTTTTAAATTTCTAGCAGTAATGGCAACTTTTTAAAATCAGTGCTCTTCACAACTCTTTTTGCGTACTGTGGTTTCAGATTCATCTCTCAATGACAAACCTCCAAATCTAAACCATTCTTACATGTTAGGCTGCTCATACACCTTAATTGTGTTTTCCCTTACCTTAACTTTGCTCATTATTCTGAGGTGTATATATCTGTGTAGGGAGGTTTGTTCTGACTATAACATACTGAAACGTAGCAGTTGAATTTTAGCATGTTAACTGTTATTTTCTTTCTTCTTCCTTCTCCAGGAATATTTGGTCTTTTATATGCCCAATCCTACTCCATTTCTTGACAACAGAGTAGGTCTTTTCTTTTACATAATACTTACTTCTAGTATTTGTGGTTCTTTTTAAGCTTCTGATATTGTAATCCTTGTATCTGGCTGTCTTACAACAGAATGCCACTTAGAGGGATTGCCATATTTCCAGCAGACAAGAGGGACACTGTAAGGGACACGGCTGCTGTGAGTCCTGAGCAACGACTTACTGAAAGCCAGCAGGTTAGTTTTAGTTATATGCTGATGACATCAACACCTATGTAGCTATATATTTTCCCTGTTCCATAGATATTTTAAGTTGGTGTTGATGCTCTGGCTGTTTATTCTCATCAAGCACACACAAAAAAACTTATGCAGCTGAGCAGTGCAGCATATTAGGAAATTAATCTGTATTAAGGGAGGAGAAGACCCTATTAATCTCCTTTTTTGCTGGGTCAGTTTCAGCTTTTATAATTTTTCTGTCCAATACACCACACTACTAAGTTGGATGACACAAGTGTGGGACAGAAACAAGAAGCAACTGGTAGTAAAAAGAAAGACACAATTGCTTCTTTTCATGATAGTGCTGGTTTACAAAAGGTTAAATTGTTCTTAGAACTGCAGTGTCTCAAAGTCAATTTTGTGTACAAGAAAAAATGGTATTTTCATTTTTCGTAATGATTATTCCTCTTAAAAGCGCTTCAGTATTATGACTGCTCTACTGCTTAATTTCACAGGTGCAATCCCAATGTACTGAGGCAATTTGCCTTCTCCCTTTTCTTGCTTTGTAAGATGTTCTTTTGCATTATGGGTCTTGCTTACTTTGTAGCTGGGTAAGTTAGTGCTTGTTTTATATGCTTCCAAATGTTCGTAGTCACACTTTTTGAAATTAGATGGTGTATCGTCTGATGGAAATAGGTTTTTTAAAGAATGTTCCTTTGTTTTAAGTCATATCTATGAGGATAAGTTTAAGAGAAAGCATAAAAGATAGAAGATATTGACTGGTGGGTTTTTTACATCAATTTTCAATTTATACCTGTTGTACTCTGATTTACAAACTAGTGTTTACAAACATAATAAATGTATTTGCTGTTGTCAGTCAGTGTAGGATTTAATTCCATATTGTGCTTTTTTTTTTTTCCCCACAGCAAAAGAACCAGTTTGTGTCTTTTTTCCCCTTATATCCCTGTATTACAGCTTACCACATTTTCAGTTCTATCAGCTCAACTGTTTGTTTTCGAAGTTGTGCAAAGCAGGTAAACTAAGCAAATGTCTTTACCTCGTATCAGTCATTTGTAGGGTCACACAGGAATCTGGACCATAAACAGTTGCATTGTTACAGCAAAGGGTTAAGTATTCTGTCTCTGAGCAGAAAACAATTTGCATGGGCTGAAGCAATGGGATTTTTTTTTTTTTAGAAGAATAATAGATGATGGAAAATGATGACTGACCAGTTATTGTTCCAATAAAAATCAATGGCGGTGTCCAACAAGTAAGGTATGGATAATATTTCCCTAAGTATATTTTTCAGTTGACCTTTTTTTTAACTGACAAAACATTGGAATCACATTAGATTTCATTATTATGTTACATAACCACAGTTTACATTTAAGCAAGTCTCTTGTGTACATATTTGGCCAAATTTTTACTACATTTAGGCTTCTTTAAGACAGCTTTAAAGAAATATGCACCAGCAGGTGGAGCAAATAGGTAAAAATTCTACAGCTATGTTTACTATGATCGGCCTTGAAGACAAAAAATTTGGCAGGTTCTTATTAATTTTTGTAGAGCATCACATATCAATGAAAAATGAAAGCACTGTATCCTTCATTATATAAATTCAGAACTAACTTTGAAGTTGTGTACAATTGCTATAATGGAAACCAAAGTTTAAAAGATTAAAAAATGAGCACACAATATCTGTACTCTATTAACACTTAAAGTTCTGTATCATTTTTGAGCCTAAGGTGTCATAAATGCAATGTAAGTACAGTTCAAAGACATTATATGAATAATGTGCAGTTTGATAAAAAAAAAATCTACAATGTAACTGAACTCCATTGTTACCACTGCCCCTCATTAAACTATTCCTACATACCTCTGTATAAATGCTCTGTTAGAATACATAGTGAAAGAGAACAACCTGCAGAGGAGGATTACCTGGAAAGGAAGAAGTGGAATCGTTAAAAAATAGAACTCACACTTTCAGGGAATGCAACAGGAGGTCATCCCTCTTAAGGTACCCTAACAATGTGAACTCTTTTCTGTTGTGATAACATGATAGGGAATCTGTCCGTACAAGTTGGTTAAATGTCAGTTCGTAAGTACAAACACATGTTTAGAATTTGTAAGTTCCTATGTAGTGTAACTGTACAGTTAAATCTAAGGTGGAGGTTGTTTTTGCAGAATTTGATGTATTTATTTTCTTTTGTCTCTGGATTTTTTTTGTTTTTAATGCTCCTCTCAGAGGTAGCTGGAAGCTCATATTGTACCAGTAACTCCCTTGCAGGTGCCCACCACTAGTCTGACCTTTTTTTTTTATTTGAGAATTACTGGAAGATGTGTTTAAATGGCTCAATTTGTCTGTCCATCTTGAATACTCATTGTAGCTATAGTCCTACAGTTGGACACTGGAGGTTGCTTCAACTCCTGCATTTAGGTGAGCCTCCCTCGAAGAGCTGACCTTGGCTGACTGTATATTCTGCATTATTTTTGTGGAAGCTTTTTGCTTGTGAGTATTTAGAAATATCTCATCTTATTTGTGTTTTAACTAAAATGAGCTCTGTATGAAGAGCTTATGTACCTTATAAGGTACATAAGTCTAAACATTTTCGCTATTTCATACTTTATAAATTTTCATAATAATAAGAGCATTTTTATATGGGTGCTTTAAGTAGTTAAAACTGAGGTAATACCATGTTCTCCCATTGCCCCGTTCTAGTTTGCGGGGTTTTAAATACTCATTCTAAAAATGTTTATGAAAATAGCATTATGCAAGCTAACTGGCCCAAGAAGCTTGTATTCTGTAAGGCCCCAGTCCTTCATCTTGTTGCCTTGCTTCTTCACAGATAGCAAGTGAACTGCTGTTGGGAGTTAGTTTGAAAACAAACCTCGATGTGTACCTGAAGTAGAATAGCTGAAACCTTCTTAACTTTGTATCCCAACACATATGCTTTTTATTAAACATTCCCTTAAGAGATGGCTGGTGTTTGTCTTTAGAAAAAAACTGCTTTATTTAAATAAGAGGGGGAGAAAAGTGATTGGCATAGCAAATGCACCATAAACATCACCTTTCACCTCGGTGTTGTGCCTGAGCGCTGTGCACAGGCCTGGCACCTTGCTGCAGTCCTGCGTGCCTGTAGCATGCTCGTTATTAAACACTGCATGGACCACTCACAGCTACAGCGCTTCATACTGGTGGAGGCGGCTGGCACGTTGAGCATCAGCCTCGCCTTAACCGACGGGCCCCTGCGTGCCTGGAACAAGGAGCTTCCCACGGGACCGCTTCTCCACCCCGTTCCCGACTGCGCTGGAAAGCAGGGGCGGCAGCACCGAGCTGCAGCCGCCAAAGCGAACCCTGCTCGAGCCCCCCGCGAGAAGAAACGGGCGAGCCCGCGGGGGCCGCTGGGAGCGGTGGCGCAGAAACGGGCAGGGCCAAGCGGGTACTACAAGTACCGAGGTGCCCTGCGTGAGGAGGGGTGGGGGTTCTGAGTCCCTGCACTACAGGTCCCACAATGCTTCGCGCCACCTGGTGGCTCCTCTCGGGCAGGCTGGTTCCTATTTAAATCTAGGCAGCGAGGAAAATGGCGGCGAGAGGCTGAGTGTGGGGGAGACGGGGAGAAGGAGACGTAGCTGAGCTTTGGCTCCTTTCCCAGGTGAGTGGGGTTTGGAGGGAGGGAGTAACGAGTGGAGGGAGGAGAGTTCTGGTTCTTGTTCCCCCGCTTCTAGCGCTGGGGTGGGACTGGGATGGGGGAGGGAGGGCCGGCTGCCCCTTGCTGGGGAAACGAGCAGCCTCGGGCTGGCCCTGAGGGGCGGCTGTCTTCTCTCCCTCTCGCCCCCCTCCCCAATATGGATGTGTCTTCCTGAGGGAAGGAGGAAGGGGAGCATAGATGGGCTGTGTGTGAGGAATAATCCTAGGGCTGGGGATGAGGAGATTCCCAGAACAGCGTGTAGATGCCTTTACCTCTTGCTAACCCTTGTAACTTTACCGCCGAGCGTAGTTAGAAGGGGGCATTCCTGAGGCAGTGTGGGGGACTAGTGTGTTGAGCTGAGGGCTTCCCGTATCGCTGTGTGGTGCATATGGAAGTAGGGTGAGTTTGGGTGGAGGTTCCTCATGTAACAGTGAGAGACTTGGGGTCGCTATGGATTTGTGTTCAGAATCGTCTGACCCTCTGTTTTGCAGCCTGAGTAGAGGGTGTGTGTGGGGGTGAAATACCTGTGCTAAATGGCTCTATCTGCCGCTCATCTGGGTTTATCTGATACCAAGGCGGTTCCAAAGACCTAGATATTTGCGTTCTTCTGATCATCCTGTAGCCTCGGTAAGTTTGAGAGGTGACTGCTCTTGTCTCTGCTAATAAGGAGGGGAATAAGAAATACGGCAAATAAAAGGTTGATTTCCATGCCTCTCGACCATTTCTGCCTTTAGCTACAATGTAACTGTGCTGTTGAGGGATGGAGATGAGAATTTTTATTTAATTTTGTTCTTGAGGTCACATGCTACTGTAGGTGTTAGTGATTCTGGAGTATAAATGGGGTGAGTATGGGTGGGGATGTTTTCTGAGGTTGACATAATTCCCAGAGTCCTCTTTGTTTGATTATAAAGTTGGTTCTGTTTGTGGTTTCTGCTCCTACTCTTAAGCAGTCAGGTTTTCTTTTAAAATAGAAGCTTTCCACAATGTGTTCACTGGATCAGTTGAGTTTTAACCAGTCCCTTTTATTCAGGCAGTATCTCCTTTTATAACCTATTAAAAAAAAAAATCTGATTCTGCCTTTAAACCTTTTACCTAAAAGTTGACAACAAAAACATTATGTTGAATTCTATCTGGAATAGCAAGAAAAAATTGAAGCAAACCTGGAAGTTTAAGACAGTAATGTCTAGCTATGTAATATCTATAATATAGTTAAACTGGACACTTGCAGTAAGCTTAAAAATCTATCATTGCTATTTTTACGTAAAAATAAGGTTTTTTTTCTTGTGAAATACTTCTGACTTAGGAGGTGCTACACATAAGACAAAGATCCATGTGTTTTAAATATAAATACAAGATTGCTTCATAGTAATAAGTAGTATCTGAGTGAAAGCTCCAGCATAAGTGCTTGGGTTTAGAGGAATGGACAAAATTGTGGGTTGGGTTTTAACTAGATTGTGCATGATAACATATAGAAATGATATTTACTGTTAGCAGTTGTAATTGAAAGTTTAACTGCCTGTTGTTTGGAATGTAATTCAACTCTGTTACTGCTACTAATTTTTTATTAATACTAATGGGTTTGCTGCTGTGATAGGAAGCTAGAGGTTGGGGGATAGGGGAAGTGATAGCAGACAGAATAAACCCTATAGTCAGCTTTGCTTTTAAGTGTCTTTCCTGATTTGCAGTGTGCTGTTTCCAGTCTGCTCCTGTTTGGCATGTGAGTTGTGTGGATTTTGGGCTTGTAAGGGTTTTTTTTGGTGTTGTCTTTTTTGTTTTGTTTTTTAATTCTTCATTTGAAACCCCTATTTGTTCTGGTTGTAGATTTATTAACTTTGAAGTTTACAGTGTCTGCTTATCAATTTTTTGCATTGTATCACTGAGACCAATGTATAGTTGAGGCAAAATGCAGAGTCAGAAAGATAAGGAAATCTATTTTACAATAGAACATTATCTTTTGATCATGGGCTCTTCTCCCCCTCCTCCCCCCCCAATAATAGACAAGAAATCACAGTCAAAACCTTTGAGATTAATTTCTGTGTTACAGTTGGTGTAGAAAAGGGTGCTGTGGCTTTTTTTTTTTAAGAACCCTGAGAAAGAAAGGGTGTCTTGGTTATATTTGTCTGCAAAATCAAGCCATCGGTAGCATGTAAAATGATATTGGACACTACAGTCTGACACTGGAGGTTGCTTCAACTCCTGCATTTAAATGAGCCTCCCTCGGAGAGGTGATCTTGACTGACTATGATACAGGATATTCTGCATTGTGTTTGTGGAAGCCTTTTGCTTATGAGTATTTAGAAATACCTTAAATATTTTTCCAACTTGTTTTTATGCTAAAAATGGAGAGGAGGGAGAGAAATAATATTCTTTATGCCAAGGATATGAGAGGATGGTGAAGAATACCTAAACCTGAATGCTGGGGCAGCATGCCTGCATGCTTTTTTTCTCTGGCTAGATCTATTGATGTTTCTAAATGTAGTGTATTAGGGAAGAGGCAATTCTGAAAGAATGTAACTGCTACTGATTTAAATCTGCCATGGAATATATTTCTATTCTGATTTTATATGCTGTGTTTAGTTAAGAGAAGGTAGATCAAATCCTTTTTTTAACCCATGTAAATAGAAGGCATACTTCAGATAGCCCCTATTACTTTAATAATACTTTTAGTTTAATAGGCAAGTTTTGATTTTACTTGACAGTTATCAATACCTTGATTGTCTTTGAAGTGCAAGAAAATTAACTTGCCTCCAAACTCAATCTCATGAGAAATTTTTTTAGTCTTTTTTGTGCAGCGTGTGAAATTATTGTTGGTGATCTTGTATGCTTTTAGATGTAGAAACACATTTTTCCTTTATGTTTTCTAGAGCCAGACCTACTTCTGTAGGTCTGTACAGGGGTAAGGAAAAAGCAGTTGCTTGAGACACCATGCTGTTGAAATGAGAAGGTAGCAAGGGGGGCACCACTGGTTTTTCTACTCATTTTGCTTATACCCTAGAAATTCAGGCTTACTGCTGCTGCTGATATGCAACTTACACCACATCCTAAGCTTGTTTCAGAGGTTGTGACTGCTTTTGCAATGCAGTAGAAGAACGGAGGTGATAAGGTCAGGTCTACAGGATCTATCTAACTTTAAGTATTCTCTGTGGAATTTGTGTGTTGCTTCTTGCGGTTTTGGTCATCACTGCCACCACTCACCCTGCCTTATCACTGTTAAATATGAGCCAGTTCAGGTCAGGTGCAGTTAAACTGTTTGTCAAACATTCTTTGTTAGGTTATGGATCATTGCCCTATTGGAAATTTTATTTTAAAGACTTTCTTCCCATGAAATGACTTTCTTTTTTGAAGACTGTGATCATGGCTAGTGTCGTGACTTCAAGTCAAACCATCATAGCTACATTTTATGGACAAGATTGTTCTAGAAATGTGAAAACACTGTTAATTTCTCCAGAAAGCATTGTAGTTGTTAGGTCAGGGCAAGCAGTTCTTCAAAGTTGCTACACATGTGGCTAAGCTACATAGTAGTTTTGCTCTGATTTATCAGATGCACCTGAAAATGGGGGAGGAGGGGGAAGAGGAAGGCTGCAGAACAATGTAACTGTTATTTTGCTAGCCATAATGACTAGCACCTGCATTAGTTTTGTCTGAGTTCGGGGGTTTGTCACAAAGCCTGAACCCTGTACTGTTTCCATGCTTCCCTGCAGGTCAAGATGTGTCAGAGCCATGGAATAAGATAACCTAGTACCACAGGTATACCCAGAAAGCTTTGTAGAGGCACATTTTCCAGGTATATATAGTTGCATGCAATATTTCTTATGTGACTTCTGGGTTATGAAGATTTTTTTTTTCCTCCTTCTGTGCTGCATGGAAGTGAGAAAATGAGTGTTCTGCTTTTTTCAAAGGTAATCCTGAAACAGGTTGTATGGCTAAAAATGTTACCAAGATAATGGCTTTCTCTTGGGTAGTTGTGATCTGACACTGCCCCCCTGCCTCACCCCCTGTTCCCCCATCCGTGGCAGTGGTAGGAGGGGGACTGAGCAGAACAGGGCAGAAAGAAAAAGCAGAAGTACCCTTTATCTCCCTAGTCTCTGAAACACTAAAGCTATTAAATGTATGGATGAAACTTAGTCTTTGGGATTTGTTTTGCCTAGAAATTCCACAGGACTATATGTGTGCTTTTTCTTGTGAGGTGCTATAGAACATGATACATAGTCTTGTTTGATTCCAGTAGCTTTCTCTCAACAAACACAGATGGTAAACTGGAGTACTTTATCATTAGGCCATACAAATACTACAAATACCAAAACTGAGAAATGGACTGTGTTCCCTTGAACAGATACAGCCAGTTCTTAAATTGTTTCTAATGGAAATACTTTCTACAGGCATCTTCAACCTGAGTTCTGCGTGTGTTTCTAACTATAGTAAAGGAGCAGTCAGTGAATGTGGGAAAGGGAAGAAAAAGTGATTCTTTGAGAACCAGACTATGAAAAAGCAAGCCAAAATCTGTCATTGAAAGACTATTTGCAAGTTGTCTCTGAAGAAAACAACTAGCAGAATAGGTATTTGCCCGCCACTTTCTACCAGTGTAGAATAAAGCAGATCAGCCTGTGTGTTCAGAACCATTGTCAAAGACATTCTTGAAATCTTTGATGTTAAGCGTTTTTCAGTGACAGTGTTTGCCTGGGATATGTGTGCAACAGAACTGTTAGGAAGTACCCTTTTTTTCCCTAAGACAAGTGTAGCAAAACTGTTAATTCATATATTGTAGTCCTTCCAAGTGTGTTAGACATTTGCTTATGTTTGTAGTTGATCACAAGCTAGGCAAGAAGTCAGTGTCACCATGCTGTGTCTAGGGAAACATCTCGTCCTGTTACTGATCCAAGTCAGGTACACTTGTGAAGATATGTGATGCAGTACTCAATATGTTTTCTTGGAGGTAAGAGGAGACCACGTTTATATGACAATAAATATGCTAAATGTCCTTTCTTTCTCTATACATTGTCAGGTAATTTTGAACTTTAAAGGAAAAAATCTCTTTTTATTCTGGATCATATAATGTGCTTTCATAAGCAAATAGTATCAAATGCTTGTCATCTTTATCAAATGAAGAGGAAGGATAAAAGCTTTAAGTCAAAAGATCTGTCATAATGCTTAATGGAAAACTTCAAAAAGTGAATGTTCTTAGCTTTTCTTCACAATGAAAGCTTTGTGTTAAATATGTTGGCCGTGTCATAACTTTAACTCAATGCTTTCAGGTAATGCCTTAAAATACAAACTGTGATCTCCCTTCCAGGGAGACAAGCCACTAACAAGGAGTTGGTGGAGATTTAAAAATACCCAGATAGCCAACTCTTACCCCCTCCTTGCATCTCCTTCCCTCCCAATTATTCTTTTACAACTGGTAATGCAGGTTTTAAGCTTGTTTTTTCTAGAAACCTGGAATTTCATAACTGTTGTGACAAACTTGAGAGTGTGTGTATGTATAGTTTTTTAAAAGCTGTAACTTGCTGATAATGTTCCCAGTACCAGATGGTGCAATATTGAAATCTGTAAGCAATAGGCTGCATGGTAAAATCAAGCAGACTGTTTCTTATCCCATGCTTTTCTGAATTGCACAAAGTGAGTAGGTAAATGTAGATACTACTTCTGCAAAGACAATATAAAGCTGGCTCATTAGCACCAGCCACTGCAAAACTATTGTTGTCATTCTCTTCTGTGGTGTTTTGGAGGCTAATCTTTTTAATCAAGACCTAACAAGCGCATAATATTGGGAAGGAATGAGAAAAATAGTTGAAGTGTTATTGATGTTTTGCTATGCCAAAGAATGACTAAGCAGTTGAAGCTTACAGTAGTGATGTATGGGGTTTTTTTTCACTTTGCTCATCTGAAAGCCTCTGAATTTGTTTTTCTAAGTCTTTAGCAGATATGTTGCTTCTCTCAGCTCTATCTAGAGCACACGATAGGAAGTGTTGTATCATGGTAAGACTAAGCAGCTTTTTCTACCATATTGGCAAATAAGTGGTGAACTATAAGGATGTTAAAAATCTTGAGGACAAAATCTCCTGTGTATAGATGAACTGCTTTCTTAACTTGCATAAGCAGTGGTTCACTTCTTTCTTTTAGATCTCTCCTTCTTTTAAAAAGACTCATAAATATTGCTGTAGGTCTAGAAAGCACGTGTTTAATGTTATTAGTTTCCATTGCTTGAATATTGATGATGCAAGTCATGTACATACAGATAATGGTGTGCAGTCAAATCAACCTTCCAGTGCTGATTCAGCAGGAAAAGTTTGGTGTTAAAATCACTTATGAACAGACTTGTTCAAAGTACATCAATCAGCTTCTGGTTAACTCTTATATGAATGATCCTGGAAATTGTAATTGTCTTTCAAGTGCTTTCTTAGCATGAGCGTGAGGAAATTATTCATCAGAGAAGTCTCTAATAAAATGGAGTTAAAAGTTGTTATACATGCACACCTAAAAATGTATAATAATAAATATAATAATAAATATAAGAATAGAACAATTTTGTTATGTTTCTCTACATCCCTTATTTTCTCTATGATTACCTTATGTTGGGTAAAAGAATGCCCTGTCTCATTGAAACACCCAAAACAGATAACGGAGCAGGTTGGGTGGCTTTTATTGTCTATTAATGGAAGGGTTAAGAAGAACACAGAAGGAATTTACTTTAAAACAAAACCCCATAATCTAAATTAATGTTCTCTACTCCACTATTTTGAGGAAACTTTTTATTGCTCAGAACAGTCAAGAAGACTCTTGTGTTATTTCTGCACCAGTCTGAAGAACTAGAACCTAAAGCAAAGGTAGCATTCTTCACTCCAACTGTTATTCTAACACCTCACTGATTGCCATATGGAGTCTACTAACAACCTAATGTTGCTGGTTTTGTCCAATACCTGAGTTAGTGAGTCCCAGGAAACTTTGTTGCTGCGTCCTCTTTTTGCTACTAAATGTATCAGCTAATGTGTCTACTTGGATGAAATTTCTCAAACTTTTTAGACACCCTGTTAAGTGTCCAAGAGTGTGTGCATGCAATCAGTGCTTGGAAATGCTGTATTATTTCTTGGAAGCTTATGGAAGAAGTAGTAGAGGTTCAAAAGGTAGTTTCTTTCTCTTATTACAAAATGATGACTTTATCCATTCATAGCAGCATACATTAAGGAGATGATTTAAACCAAAAATTAGTAATTTCTTTTTCGCCAGTGACTTGGATAGCTTTTTCAGACCTCAACCCCTATAATGGCTGGGCTAAAGATGTTAATTGGAAATAGGGAATTATGGCTCATGTTGTGCTCCATTTTGTGTTCTGTCCCTCTTTGCTGCTGCAATGAGCTAAAGCAGATATAAAAGTATCTTTGTTGTAGTAGTCTCTTAATTTTTAGCTTCTGTGGAATCCTTTTTAATGCCCAGAGTGGGGATTTCTGGCTCAATGGATAGACCTCAGCATATGGCCTACTGCAGAACCACGCTTTAGGTACTATTAGGTGTGCATGGATTCTTAATTCTTTAAACCAGTACTTAGGAAATACCACTTGCTTGGCTTGGTTATAAATTAAGTGCTATAATAGAGAATCCTTATGTCTTAATTTCTTAAGGAAGTTTAAATAGTTGCTCGAAGTCATGCTTCATGGAAGTATTTTTTTGTAGTAGCCTTTTAAGCAAGTAAATCCTAAGGAACAAACAGATTCAAAACATTTTAAAGCTATCTTACTTGGTTGCATACCAGCTCCATGCTGTGTGCTTGTGTGGGTTGCTTTTGCTTTGTAAATAACTTGCATTTCCTTACTTTAAAGCTTCAAAGTCCCATTAAAATATCTGAATAGGAAATAACATATTTTGGGCAGTAATTGATAGAATCCCTTCTTAATCAGTATTTAAAGCATTTACCTAACCATATATGGTTTTAAAAGCAACAATACTTTATCTGTGAATTGTTCTCTTTTGTTAAAATGGAACAAACCCAGCACTGTTGTTAACCTAGAATGTGCATTGGATTGCCCTTTGAGGAAGGCAGGTCTGATCAGTGTACAGAAAACAAAACACTTGCACTGGCTGGAGAAGCTTGTGAAGACTTTTGTATTACACCTGTGGGTTTTCTGTTGAAGCTCCTGATCTTCTGGTGATGCGTGTTCATAGCTCATAAACAAGACTTGTAGTGTGAGATGTAGAATCAATGCTAGTGGACTTGCCAGGCTTTTATTGGCTGTGTTAGATCATAAGAAGGTATTAGGGATGATGAATGGGATCCAGTGAAATGTAAAAATAAGTGAAATTTTGAGGAAATTCAAGGAGAACCATCACTTGATAGGGACAGGATTGTCACCCGCTGTATTTTTTTGTTCAAATGTACAGCTACAAGGTAGCTTTATTCTGACCTGCATTGTCTTCTCTTGGTCATCTGTAGCTGGACCTCAAATGACCTCCATCAAGAGATTAATACGTAGTTAGATAATATTTCAGATTGGCCAAGCAATGCTTTTGGTATATGAGCCAATCTTTTTCCTTCCCCCCACTCCCTGCCCATGTTAGCACTGCTTTATGTTGATGAAACTCTTGCTTAAAGATTCAAAGTAAAGTTTGTTGAGTTGTACCTTTGAGAACTTTTTAAAAATACTTGTAAAGCAATGGAAATTTCCAAGCTTCACAAAAAAAAAAAAAATTCAAGTTCTGGTCTAATAACTGCTTTGCAAGAAGAGAGAAATATGAAGAGGAACCGCAGACATTCTGGACGTCAGCCTGTGAAGTTTTCCACTATTTCCTTTAATAACATGCAGGCATGCTTATATTGCTGGAATTTTAGTTGGAAGTCTCATTCTGACTCAAGCTACTTAGTGAGGTCCCTAAAAATGAGTTGTCAAGAAAAATATTTCTTATTTGTAAGAACATGCATAAACCATTCCCATACTTGATATCGACTATTGATTGTTTTAATTTTGCCTTCAATTTCTTGTTTTACAATTTGTGTTCAGAGTTACTATTACTAGGTGATTGCTGCCAGGTGACAATCCATCTTTTCTGTCTTATGATAATAATTATAGACTAATATTTCCAGTAAGTACTCTTAAGTTTCTAAACTAGAAATCTTAATTGTCATATCTTTGATAACAATGAAGGAAGAAAGATGTTAGGAAACATAACCTGTTCTGATCATTCTTTTGTGAAACAGTTAACTTTAAAACCTGTTTGATGGTTATTTATAAAATTATTGTGGCTTCAGATGTGTTGGTGAAAATCAAACTGAAGGGATCTACACGTTCAACTTCATTTGTCTACCTTGAAGCTCTTTTCTGTTTAAGTTCTTGTTTACCAAAAGGCTCCCTGACCTTTCTCCAAGATCTAGAGGACTCTGTGCTTTGAGTGTGCCTTGTCTTTCTGTCACTACAGATATTTATTGTTGACTTATGCTCTTTTGGGTTAGGGCCTAAAGAATCCTTTATATAATGGGTTGAGGTTTTTTGCTTAAATGCTGGGGTGGGGGCTGCAGCAGTATATTGTGCAAAAAGCAAGCAACATCACACCAAGCCAATTTCTTTTTGGTATTAATTGAAAATACAAAACCAGAACGCTTTAAATGCATTCCCGTGGAATGCTGTCTTTCCAGGGCAGTGTGGTACGCTTTCACAGCTGCTCAAGCCAAGTCAGGGCTATTGTGCTTCCTTTTTGTTTCCTCTCCTCCCATTGCTCTGGGACTGAGGCCCCTGCAGTCAACAAACAGCTTTAATTCAAAATTGTCCGTTCCCTCCCTTCTGCCAACAAAAACCCCTGAACCCCAAAACTAAACAAAAGCACCCAGACAACTTCTGGGTGCAAAGTATCACTACTAGTGCAAGGGAATGGGTGGGGTAGGACTAGAGCAGCCACATTCTATCAAAATATAAAGCGGACAGAGTTCTGTAAGACTGTTCCTGAAACAAATGTGGTATAGAAGAGAGACTCAAGTGGTACTTGTGTGTAGAAGAAATGCAGCACCCTTTGTCTGTTCTGGTACTGTAACTAGAAAGTTGGTGGTGCTACTAATTATGTATTGTTACTGGTAGTTCCTTACTTGTTGTATCTGCATTGGAAAAGTTAACTTCATTTAAGTCAATAGGGATTAAGTAGATACATTGAGTGCTGGTCTGAAAACTTATGTTGAGAAACCTGCAAACTTTTACTGTGTCTCTGTTACTAGTGTAGCACATACACATTGCTGAGCAGAATAACCTACAGAGGGAGTAAGTACTGCAATACTATTTTGTAGTAAGCTAATCTATAAAGTGTAAATGCTCAGAAGATCAGGAACCCTGTGCTATCAGATCTTGGGTTGAAGGATTTTTAATAGGCTGTAGAATTAGAATATAGTAGTTCATTATGAAAACTTTTATTGTTTATTTCTCCTATGCCATTGTGACTAGTGGCCCTTCATAGATAGTAAGGGGCCTCATGGTTTCTAGGTTGAAGTTAAGGACTAAGAACAATAATGAGGTTTTATAGTTGGTGATCCTTGTTTCTAAATCAACACACAGAGTTGACTGATGTGCTTGGCAGCATCTATAGAATCAGTGCTTAGTAATCTCTGGTGGAACTGTCACTTGAGTTCTAGCTTTCACTTCTACAAAGTGAAGGTTTAACTTTTTTGTCTGAAGATTTATTTTTTTATGGAGACAAAAAAGAAAAGGTGAGGGGAAGACAGTGCAGAACAAGTTTTGTGTATAGCTATGTCTGTCTGTCTTTATATTGGGTGCCTTTCATGTCTAGGTCTCAATTGTTTCCAAAGTTAACCTGTACAGCTGGGCCAAAATAAACGATTGCATGCAAAGCTGAAGACAAATTGTAGTACTCTGTTAAAAGTATGTTTACTGTAGGAAGCTATTGCTAAATAGAAACATATTCAATGTTTGTATGAACACTTGTTCAAAAAGAATCTGTCAATGCCTGTACACAGATTGATAGGACACAGGTCAATGTAGAATCTAACCATCATGCCTGCAACTTCACAGAAGTGATGAAAGTGAAGAGTGGCACATCACAGTAATTGACAGGTTCATAAATATAAAATAATACTGGTTTTGGTGACAGTGTTTTGAGACCTTCAGAAGCAATGCAGCTGAACCTTTTTGGTAACTGCAGTATGCACACAGTTGTCAAAATAATTATGGGTGGGTTTTTTAAAAATGTAGGATCCTGTTGAAATTCAGCTTAGTTTTATCTGGGATCTTTCTTTCCTGTCTACCTTCAGGTTACAGTCAGATGCAGGAGCTCCTCAGCGAGGTTTCAGGGCAGATACTTGATTGACTGAACTAACTATGGACCAGACTCTTTAGAATGGGGTGTCCAAAAGCCTATCTTAAAGTGTGGGACTTCATTTCTAACTGGAATTAACTACTAGCTGACATGCAGATTCCATTGGTGTGGAGGTTCAGTAAATGTTTTCCTTTATGATAAGGGCAAACTCATGAAGTGGGTTGACTTCATCAGAGGCAAAGCAGTCCCAACTCTTGTTTCTAATTAGAATACAAACTATGAAACTTACCTGATTGGTCTTTTCTGCTGGTTTGAGTTTAAGAAAAAAATGGGTTTTGGAATTGCAGTTTAGTTTTTTAAAAATTTTAATGTTTGACTGCTAGGTTGTTGTAATTAACTGTTGTAATCTGTTCATTAATCCTTTGTCTTTTAAACAGAAATGGTTCTGCTGAGCACTTCTGTTAACTAGTACTCTTTAATTCTAGTTGTTTCATTTTTATTGATATTTCAGTCATGATTCACCTTCTTCCTCTTCCAGAGCTCACAAGAACTAGTAGTGTGCTATGTAGAGGAAAAACCCTTTGGGGCAACACTATTTGTTATTGCCAGGTTGGTTTGAAAGTTTATTCAAGGTGTTAAGGTTGCACAGGTGAGACTGAAAATATTCTGATATGCAAAAAAATTCCATTGTGCTCCCGTTTTGCATGAAGTTTGACACAGCAGGGCCACACAAAGGTTTTTTTTGTGTTAGAGACTTTGAGAAAAGGTAAAAAAAAAATCTTAGTGTATACTATTGCAAGATTTCTTCAGTTGACTCATTTCCTGGACCAAAGACTGCTCTCTGGATTAATACACTGAGTAGCTTGAACATCCAGTAGTGTGTTATTTTAGGGTACTTTATTTAACTCTTCCACTGTGTGGACTTGTATAGCCTTAGTCACTTGTATTCATACAGAGTATCCAATGTCTCCCCCAGTACAAGAGGTTTTGGAAGTAATTCTAAAAAAAAATCTAGTAACCTCCTCCTTAAATATTGAAACCCTATTACAGGATAGATGTACTTATTATGGATCTGTTGCACCAGATTGGTGGTGTCAGCTGAGGATGTACCACGTTTGTGGTGGTGTTACTATGGCAACTGTCTTCTAAGAGCTGTCTCAAGGTCACTCCTCAGTTGTAGCCTGGAGTGCTTGCTGCTTAAGCAAAATATCTACACCAGACAATTCAGGAAATGATAATTCTGCTTTGAGAAAGCAACAATAGGGATGCAAAGCAGTATTTTATTTTTGGTTTGAGGGAGAGGAGGTGCTTTTAAATTACGCAGTATGTTGATCTGTCAGATATTTAAAGAGTTGGAATAATTGAGGGGTAGATTTTAGTTGAAATGTAAATCATAAGTAATCTAGTATGAATGACATGAATATTATTTTATTTAAAAGCAAACAAAAAATAGAACCTGTGGAAGCTGAAGAACTCTAATAGAAAATGGAGACTAAGCCTAAAGTCAGGTTTTTATGGCGCAAAAACGACTGCCTACACTGGTGAAAATTTAGACAAGATGGTGAAATCTTATGCTGAGTTGTGAATTTAGGGCTTCTTCTGAGACCTCCAGATGCATTCTCGCATCTAAATCCTTGTGGATGTAGTTAGAGAATGTCAAATACATTTAGCAGCACTTTCAGACTCCAGTGCACAGTCATTCAGAGAGAAGGGGTTGTTCATGAAGCTGATCTTATGTCTGAGGTTACAAAAGATTCTCTTATACTACATGCATAAAAGTGACTCCACTTGACTAAACCTTGATGAGAATGACAGTGGTGTGTCCTTGGTTTCGACAGTTACCTGATTAGTAAAAAGCTTCCATGGTTTTATGTGACTTTTTGGTTGGTTTCCTTTCTGGAGGTAAACTTGGTTTTCCACTTTCTTTTTGCATTGTTCCATGAGCTAAAATTAGTAGTATGATAGCAACAGAATGAGCCATTAGATTCAGCAGTTGGTATTTGGCTGCCTACATATCAAACCTCATTCACAAAGTGGTAAGCTTGTGTTTTGAGAACTTAATGTATTTAGACAGAAATTTATTCCCTCTTTTTGTGTTTTAGGTGGAACAAACCAAGTACTCCTAGCTTCTTCCTCTCAACAACATGTATTAGTTAGTCTTCCTACATGTATTGTTTTTTAACTTCTGGTAGGTTTGGGAAACGTTGTTTCCCAAGTGCATGATTTGTATACCTTGTACTAAGAAATACTACACAGAGCTGCCTCAGAATCATTTTTGTTATATTTATATATCTGAAGCTATGGGCCAGAAGTCACTTCCTATCGCATGATTGAGATTTGGTTTCATTCCCTAGACCTGGATTTGGAGATGTCTGGTTATAAATAAACATAACCAAGACTTAAGTCATGTCTTCAAGACCTTTAAGAGTTGGGATTGATTGGAATTTTTATATAAGTAGACTCTGTGGTTCCACAGAACCCCAGGAACTCCACCATTAGAGTACTACTAGTACTAAACAGAAATGATAGGTGAGCTGGTACTTCTATTTCTAGATTAACAGGATATACACGTTTAAGGAGGGATTGACAACATGTGAGCTAAAGATATCATGTTAGTAATCCAGTCACCTTCCAGCCTCAGTAAAACAACCCTAGACCGTAGTAAGAGGATGGAAAAAAGTTCTTTTTACCAACAGTTTGAATGCAGGGGATTAAGAAAAATGTGTGCCTTATTAAGGTTGGTCTTTGAGGTATTCATTTTAAGTGTGTCTAACTAGTGTATCCATTGCTACAGTGTGAGGTCATAGCAAGAGAACAACTTTCACCTGTGCCACAAAAGAGGTTTCTAGTGCTTAATACAACAGTCATTTTCACATGCTATGAAGCAGTGGCATATACAAGGACTTCCTTGTTTGCAAAATAAATAGCCTTACACAGACAACTAAGAAATTGTACATGGGGAAACTTTTACTGAGAGATACTGAGCCACAGGGCTGGTGTCTGGGACTGAGGACTAAGGATGTGCTTGCAGGCTGAGGTACGCTTAGGGCCCCGGAGCTGGCAGCGCAATACCCTAGCTGTCCCACCACAGGATGGCTATCTTGTTGCACTGCTCTGTGAGCCTGTGCTGAGCTGCAAGGGGAGTTTAGCCAGACAGTAAACTAAATTCTTTCTGAATGCAACATCTTGGCCACATACTTGGTAAAGGTAACTTCAAAGCTACCTAAGGCATATTAATGCAAATGTCATTACAAGAAACCACTGTAGAGCAGATAACACGATTATCCATTTAAGAGAAAAATCAGATTTGTATTTTGTTATGCGTACTCTTAAGAGGTTTTTCTGAAAGTGAACAGGCTAGATTTGTGGGTCAGCCTTACCCTATGTTTTTATTGTATTTTATGCTGTATTATTGCTGTTTAAGAACTGTCAAAGAGTTCATGAGAGAAAAAGCCTGATCTTACACAGCTGTTACAGATTTCTTGAGGATGCTGCTAACTGATATCTTTTAACAGAAGCGGGTGAGTGGAGATCCTACGTGGTGGCAATGTTTTATTCCAAGCATCCACATTGACAGTAGCCAAATGAGTCAAGTTTAGCTACACTAATTGCATCAGCCACTTCAAAAGTTTTTCTTTGCAGTAGCAAGGCTGCTCCAACATTCTAATATTTGGAACAAAAGGTTGGATACTTTCCTGTAGTCATGCTCACTTCCCTGAAAGTTTCTTCTATTATAAAACCTTGCTATTTATTAATTCCAATCCAGTCTAGACTTTTTTTTTTCTGGAATAATAAAATACTTGCAAATCTTCCTGGCTTTTCTTCCTCCCTAAATAAAGTTAGCAAGGCACTTATTTCACCACAGACTGATTCATTTAGAAATTATTTTCATGTACCTTTACTGTTAAAACAACAAAAAGGCCACCCTGCCAAGGAAAAAAAAAACCAAACCTGTGCATGAAATGGAATGTTTCTCTTCTAGGGTTACACTGGCTCCATAGCATCAACAGTTGAGGTAGGAGGGGGAGAGGAGTAACTAACAGCCCTGGACAGCCTTCAGCAATATGAGTTGAAACAAGGATACGGCTAGAGTTATTGGCTAGTCTAAACCAAACAAAACCCCACCCACAAAACACCACAAAAGAATACAGCTGAAAAGTGGCTTGTTCTAACTTGCCTGGTATATTAAGGTAGCATTTTTAGCATATTCATGCTAAATTAAAGGCCCCACCTCCAAACTGGGGATTTCAGAAGCTGCACTGAGTTTTCTCCCTATACTTGCATAGGAAGCCCTTCAGTATTACTTTGAAGAACTTGAGTGAGCATGGAGCACAGTTAAGACATTGCTGAAGTTCTTACTAGAAGATTAGACACCATCAATTACTTTATAGCTGGTATTTCATAGCTAGAGAAATTGGCATTAAGATTTTTTTACATAGAACAATATAGTAAACATTTTTCAGAACAGATGAAGCAGTTTTAGTATTAAAACTTTATTAACCCTCATGAGAAGATGCACCAAGTAGACTGTGTTAGATTTCTAGAGAAATTGTATCACTGACACTTTTTTTGAAAGAATTCTGGAATAAGCCTAAGGGGCAAAGCTCTTTACCTGCATTTCTAATCAACTTAAATTCCTTCACTGTCAGCTATCTTAGCAATTCCTTCCTCAAAGTGAGAGAAGAATTTCTTGACAAAGCCTGATAGAATATTAACCAGTTTGGCTTACCTTGACTAAGTGCTTGAAGTCCTGAATCTTATCTCTGTTTGTCAAAAAGGAGAGAAACAAAGACAAAGCACAGATCAAGAGTTAGGTAAAACAAAGAATACTTAAATCCTTTAATAATATTAGATTAGAAAATACAACTTCTCTAATTAAGATGTTTCAGTTGTTTTACATTCAGGGTAATTTTTTTATCTTGGTTGTACTGCCATATATCCAGATATGACTAAACTATCTCCATGCAAATGTTTACCACAACACTTTCCTGTTGGCCCAGTTGCAAACATATTATTGTCATCTTGGAAATGTTAAGTTCCATATTAGTTAGAATTTATCGTGACACAGCAGAAATTTGTTGCATTTCACAGAAGTTAGTTTAATCCTTGGAGGAGGTAAGTTTTTGTATATTTGCAGTAAAATAACAGGGATGCACTGTTTTGCTAGCAGTCATCTGAAAGATTTCAATATTGATCTGCTGTGCCCATATAAATACGGCATGGTCTCTGCTAGTGCTAACAGTATCTCTAGGAAAAACAGGCTAGTTCTTATGCCCTAGATTTGTTGAAAGAGTTCTGGCCTCCAAACAAGGCTATCTATCATGTGATATGGGTGCTCATGTACAGGAGTTCTCAAAACAAGTTCATTTCTTAAAGACAAGCACTTGCTAGTGCCTCTAACCCATTTGTTAGCATCCTTGAAATGCAGAAGTATTGGGCTTCTTTTCAAAGGTAGTGTCTGTCTTTCAGTTAACTATTACATAAACCCTGCTTTTTTCCTAGTATGTCAATTATGAGATTGTGGGGGTTGGTTGGACCTTGTGAAATGCCTTAAAAAGTATCTTCAGCAGGTCTTACAGCTGTCCTAAATTTCACTATTTAAAAGGTATGCTAAAGAAATTATTCTATTAGTGTCAAAGTGTATGGATATAAAGATTGCATTTCTCTGTGAGCTAGGGCAAGGGGAGAGTCCAGAACTTCTTTTGGTTTTGGTGGGGTTTTTTTGGGGGGTGGTGGTGTTACATTAATTGTCTAGCTCTAAGTAACTTTAACTGAATTATCTGTGGGGCTAAATATTTTTTTAAAGACAAATTTCTATATCAAACTAACTTCCTAGCTGCTTCTAATCCTTTCTCAAATATTAATTTAGTGCCAATGAGAAGGGACTTGACTAAAGTTAAAAATAGAGCATGTTGAACTTGACATGAACCTTAATAACTCTTCCAGATTTTACAAGGATTGTATTGTGAATTGTGTATTGTTAGTTTCTCACTGATTAAAAGTATTGAAATAAACTGAGTATTGTGAAATAAAGCTGCTGTCATGTCTTTGTTTACATTTGGATAGCATATCTAAATGTTACTTTACAAATTTGATGCAGAGTTCAAGATGGGATTTCTAAGTCTGAGATTTATTTTTCCCCCTAAAGGCAAAATATATTGCTAAAGGCATAAGACAACTGAAATGTGTTTATTGTCAAAGCCTAAAACAAACTTACTTTGTTTACTTGGGCTGTGGATAAAGCCAGTCTTACAGATCAAATATTTCACTATATATATATGTAGTTACTTACAGCCTTATAGAAGTTTCCAGTGTTCTTTCACGTTTATTTTACATAGATCTTTATTCTGCTTATCATAAATGAATTGATTGACTTAACTGATAAGTTTAATTCCTTCATAGATTTAAGACAGATATTGACTAAACTCTGCAAATGTTATTGTATGAAGATTTGGTAAACCCTTAAAATAGGTCTTCTGTTCTGGAAGTAGGTCCTCATAGTGGCTTGATTACCTCTGATCTTTTATACTTGTAGACTTTGTAAGTACAGGTAATAATTACAGTTGCTGTCAGGGTGGTGAGTAGCCATATGTATCCCTAGCACTTGATTTAGGAGACATGTCCTTATTCCAGGTGATGCTTTTGTCTTTATGCCTAGTGATGTACTAGAGAGAAGCAGGCTTACTGTAACTGATAGATTTTTTTTGCACAATTATCTTCCAGTCAAACAAATATAAACCTGAATTATTTATTCTGTCAGAATGACAGACCACTGCTAAGTAGTATTCAAAGCAGTGAGTGTTGTAAGTTGCTAGTGAAGAAAAAGACAAAGTTGAAAATACCTTATCAGTATACGATTATGCCTTTCTCTTGAATGTGAGTAGTTCTTGTCTGTGCTGTATTAAAAATGGTTTCGTGAACTTTATCAGTCTCTTTTTTTGTTAAGGTCAAAGCTAATTTTTTTCAATAAGAAACAGGATTTGCCAACACTTCTTTGCCATGTTTTGGTTTTTTTCCTAAGAGTACAAGGCAGATCTATACAAAATAACCACAAATCAACAGGAAGAAAGTGTTTTCCTCTTCAGTCATTTCATTTATTCTCATCCTCCTCTTTGTTATGAGATGGTAGAGTTAAAAATAAAAACCAGATACTTCCACATAGTGTAGAACTTAACTACAGACCTGACTGCCACAGCATATTTTAGCTACATTAACTTCCTTAGGTTTGAAAAGAAACTCAGAGAGGAGAAATCCAGCTGCTGGGAAAACCAGTCCTTTTGAACCAGGAAATTCCTGAGCTGTGCAGTTTGAGTATACTGAAACATGCTCATATGCTTACGTTTTTCTTTCTAGGCATTCCTACTGGCTTCTGTTGGAGAGAACACTGTGCTAGGTAAGTATTCTGTTCTGACATAACTGTTCAGGGCTACTTTGATTAATGAAAATTGATTTAAGGGATTAGGAAAAGGGGGAAATAATATAAATTCACTTAGAAAAATACAGTTATTTTCTTATGTTCTATATTAATATTGATATATTATTTGCTCTCCTCCAACTCCTTTATAACTTGAAATGTGTGGTATGATCTGGCCTTAGTATTTGTGATAGTATCTAATGCTAATAGGCTTCTGGGGGGTCATTGTGCTACCAAAGGATGGTGCTCTTAAGAGCTGTGGGTAGTAGCATGTGGTACTAGCTGGAGTGGTAGCATTCTGCTGTGTGCATATCTGCCTTTGGAGTTTTCTTCTTTCTGAAATAACCAAGGATGTGAATACTTTGCTTAGAATGGCTCTTTGGGGATTTTTTTAGCTTAAGCTGTTCTGGGTCCACAGTGGATATGATGTTAATCACTGATGGCTTTTGTTTGGTGTTTGTCACTTCTTTCTTTTGGGATTAACCAGTTTAGCCTTCAATACTCAAATAGATGAATGTGTCAAGCTCTAAACTTGTTGCTTCAGAGCAGTGAAACTGATTACTTATTTGGGCGTTCAGTTCAGTAAGATTTTGGTCTCCAGAAAGGAAACACCTTCAGACTAATCTCTTGTGATAAGATCAACCTGTTTGCTCTGCAATTTAGCAGGTACTCTCAAATAAAATTCAAGTGCTCTGACTTGGTTAGAATAAGGTAAGCAAATGAAATGCACTCCAGTTGTATGACATAAATGCATGACTGGCACTAATCAGTTAGTCACCATGTTTGATATGCTTACCAGATGCTAATATAAAAACCTCCCGTTGCAGAGGTGTGGCTGAAGCATCAAGTTAAACTTTGAATTAAACCACAGAATGACCTGAAAGTCTGCTAGAAGAGAATGTGAGTTGTTTAAATCATGATGAATGCATGACAAATGCTACAACAATGGTTCCTCAGCTAAGGGTTTTATTGAATCTAAGATACAGTTTGGTCAATCTGCTTGTATGGGCACTAAAGATGCAATGCATATAAGAAAATGTAAATAAAATTAAAGAGCTCTATCCTGGTATTTCCTCCAGTGCACTATATAAAAATACATAAAATTGCTTCCTAATGTTGTGAAACTATACAAGTACTTAGCTATTTATCTGCAAATGAGGAAGCGACTGGATCTGAAACAAAAAATTAGAAATGTTTTTGGCACTTGAAAGGGAAGGATGTGATCCCTTCTGGTTTTGGCAGTCTGTGACCTCTTGTTCTAACTTCCACAATGGCTGCAAATCTGCCTAAAATGACTTGGAATTTCTATGCTAAGGATGGTAGTGTCATTTTGGAGAGTTTTGCAGGTATATATTAGTGTTTGATAAGTGCCATTTGTATAAACTTTCATGAGAAAAACTGCCTGCTGCAGGAATTTGAGGGACTTTAGTGTGAGATTTATTGGAAAAGGTCTTTAATGAAAATGAAGGTATTGCTTCTTTAATAGAATGTTAAAAAACCCAAATAGTAGTGTGAAGTTTTTATGCAATGGAGTTTCTTCACAAATAATACCAAAGTTTGACAAAATCTGGAGGGCACTGAAAGCCTTATTCAAAAACATGCTGGTTTTTATCATAGATAGGAAAAATAAAAATCATTGATGGTAGGAATTAATGTTGTAGTCAGGAATATATACATTGTGCCTGGTAAAGATAGGAGTATATGAAATTAATAAAACATACCTGCTTAAATCAGTACCAAACAGAAGGCAGAAATACGTGTTAAGACAAAGTAGGATCAATTTTAAAGTACTCTTCTGTCTTAGAAACCCATTGTTATAATGGTACCAGATTGTTGTTGGGCTGCAGGACATAATTCTGTGATAACAATGTTTTACTGAAAATCATGGAGAAGTTAATGCTGACATCAATCCAAACACTGCAAACAAGGCCAGAACTGGTTGGTCAGGGTTTTGTTCAGTCAAGTCTTGAAGGTCTTTTTGGATGGAGATTCCACAGGCTATCTGGAACTGGTTACTGTGATCAACTGCTACTTAACTAAGATGTAACTTGCTGCAGGTAGTAAAGCTTGCCTCTCGCTTTTTTGTTGTAGGCTTCAGAGGAGATTCTGTGACTCTCCAGGCTATCTCTGTATATCTCTCTAGGTGCTATTTTTCTGTTTTGCATAATACAGAACAAACATACCAATCTTTGGGCTTTTTTCCTCCTCCTTTTTATCTTAACTTTTAAATAATTGACCCCCAAAACTGAAGATTTGAGTTTACTAGTGATGTTGAGTTTGCTAGCAATGTACAATGTAATGTTGCAGCTTTCGGCTTTTTGCAGTACACTTTAGCAGATGCTCTGTGTTTTATAACCATTGGCACACAGTGGGTGGGCAACATTTGGAATATAACAAGATAACCTGACTGTACTGTGGGAAGACAAATTAACCTAATTCGGGAATGATTCTATTCTGCCTTTATTTCTCAGCTCGGTGGAAGGCACTCTGCTAAGCTCTGGTCACTGTGAATATGACATATAGCAAGGTATATGAAAAAAAAAAAGAGAAATGGTGACTTCTAATTAATGAAATGGTGAGATATATTGGTGCATTATATACATAATTGTCACTTAAAATTTTGAGTGGTAAGCATTTGTGTTTAACACCCCTTGCAGACATACTAAGTGTACCTGTGTACACTCAAACTTAATCAGATTATAATTACAGCATTGAGCTAGGAACATTTCCATGTTTCAAGGTCAAATTGTGTTAGAAATTTAACTTTTATATTAACTAGCTGTATCTTATTCCTTACAGTGAAGTAAATTGTACATAAGCACTGATACTATGCATGGAAAACTTCCTTTGTTTTTAGTCTCTGATCTTTTAGTCTCTGATTTGGGAGTCTTCTTACACCAAAAACTCAAGAAATGTCATTACAGGCCTTTTATGATTATTAGTTCAGAGAATAACAGGATCTAATTTTAAAAACAAAGAGGATATGTGCCTTTCAATAAAATAACCCCCCCAACAGCTATTTTAGTAGCATGATAAAAAGAGATACCAAATAGAATTCTCAGAAGCACTCTGACACACCGTGCACTGAACTCCCATTGAAGCCAGTTTGTGAGTCTGTGCATATGTAATACAATGGATAGCTGCTTTGCACTCTGCCCTCTCCCAAAAGCACTCAAACACTTTTTCAGAGTATGAAGCTGTTTTTAAAACAGTAATGTATCCAGAGCTTTGATGAAAATTAGTTGTTTTATAGTAAAAAAAAAAAGTATTTGCTAACATTATTTATTACAGCTTAGTTCTTGTGCAAACATGAGTAACTGCATCTGCTGATTAGCAAAATGTGCCTAAGGCAAGTCAATGGGATTTATGGATTATATTTCTCCCTGCTCATGTACTCCTCCTTATTGATAGATGTAAATATTTCCAACAGTTAAATCAATTATTTAAATGCCACTTTAAAGTTTGCTCTAAATGAACATTCTTAATTGGAAGTCGCAATCTGTCATAAGACAGTATGTATTGGTGGTGGTTTCTCTTCGTAGGAAAAAACTTCTATGTCCTAATTTGAATGTCACTGAAACACCCTGGGTACCCATGTTGGGCAAAGACTAAGTTAGGATACAGTCCTTGACAGACTTCAGTTCTCTGTTTGAGACCATTATCTATATCACTGTATAGTAAGGCAAACGTGGTTGCTGAAATAGTAATGCACTTTGGAGATGATATGACAGGAGTAAGTCTATAGTAGTCTTTCCTGTGAATTGATGGGTGCCAGTCCCACATAGTCTAATAAGCAGTTACACAGCAATGTGCTTAATTAAATGTGTAACAAGGGTTAATTGAAGTGCTGAGAGATGGAGTTGACAACACTATTTTAAGGGTTTTTTAATGACCTCACAACTTTAATATTTTCAGTGTAACTTTTTGTATGCCTTTAAGAAACATATGGAAAAAACAGTATAATTTTCTATAAGGAAATTTCTGCTCTGTCTGCTAGCAGGGCTGTCATCTGGAATCACACAGAGCACATCCACAGCGCTTTGGTCTCCAGACTGAGGGTGCTTTCTATACGGGCTAGCCACTAGAGGGGCGGAAGCACTGTCTGTCAACACCACCAGAGCCCCACCTGTGCTTTCAACTGGGATCTTGAACTGGACTGAGAAAGTGTGGCCTTTGCTAAGCCCTTGATCTTACTGTTGCCTAGTGTTCTGTGGATGTTGTGTATGGGTGGGGCAGTATAACCTAGAAAAACGTCCCTGTTCACTAGCTACGGTGCTGCCAGGCACTTTAACTGCTTCACAGCCAGCAGAGAAGCTGCTCTTGGTCTTTATAACACAATGATAAAGTATGTTCTATCTTGTCAGCATGGAGGAGCTGTGCAGTGACAAAGCTTAGGTTACATAAAATACATGAGGGTCTTGGCAAGTGGTTTAAAACAAAATTGAGCATCTTCAAAGACTTTAAAGGCACTTACCATCTGTACCAATCTTGATTGGAGCATCAAGATGAAGCCTGGCCTGTTCAGAGATCTGATTCATTTCTGTTTTAAAGCTTTAACTTCTTGGATTGAATAAAAGGTTATATTTTGTTCAACTGAATTCTCCACTTTGTTTTTAAATGTCTGAACCAATTTTATGCAAGTCTTCTACCAAAAGTAGTTCTCAGGGTGTATGAGGCAATCATTAAAAATTAGAACAGGCTTCTGTGATGGAAAATGTTAGGCATCCTTAACCACAGATGTAGCTGTGTCTGCATAGGTAATGATATGCTTTAGTGTATTTTTCTATTTCAGGCAAATACGCCCACCTGAAAACAGCAATGCTCTTTTCCTTTTAGTGCACCAGTTTGTCAAAATAAAACGCTCATTCAGTGGATCCTCCTAATTTTAGCCTAGTACGAAACTTTAGTTGCAGCATTGGGTGTGTCAAGGCTGTTTTAAAGATAAAGTATACTAAATTGTGTGTGTGTGTCCACAAATAAAGTCACTGGGGTCCCTTTCCTAGACTAACAGATGACATTGTGGGTATGTCTGGTGTGTGGTTGTAAATGTTTTCCAGCAATCTCTTCCTGTGTACACCCCCTCCCGGCCGTTCCCCAGTTAGGTACTCGAAATTGTAGAATCTTTATTTGTACACCCGAACCACAAAAAAATAATGTAGTCTCTTATTTGCTGTGAATTTATTTTCATTGTCTGTAAGCTTTAACTGTGCCCAGGAATGAAAGAAACTACATTTGTTTAGCCTCATGCATAATGCAACTGCGGTATGTTTTTATAATAACTAAATATCTTTAAATGGTTGAATGCAGCTAATTTTTAATTGTTTCTGTAAACAGTGAGTATAGTCTTCAGAAACTGGAAAAATGCATGCTGTAG
The DNA here is from genome assembly GCA_027925045.1 of Hypotaenidia okinawae. Classification (NCBI taxonomy): domain Eukaryota; kingdom Metazoa; phylum Chordata; class Aves; order Gruiformes; family Rallidae; genus Hypotaenidia; species Hypotaenidia okinawae. Next base: position 7,042,027 of record BSDF01000016.1, read on the forward strand.
ACTTCTGGAAAGAGCTTGTATGCTTCCTGAAATATGTTTTTTTCTTAAATGGCTTCAGAATAGGACATGGTGTAGATTGGGTGGAGCCTTACAGTCTCAGTAGGACTGAGGCATGCTGTTAATTCAAGGGCAGTCTCTCATAAGCTTCATGAGCTGCATAATAAAACATAGAGAAGAAACAGTACACTTTCAAGCAAATCACATAAAGTTTAGTAAAGGGTCCTCAATTATTTTTTTTCAGATGTGGTGCTGCATCATTGTGAATATCTTTTGCTTGAAAATGTGATTCTACAGACTCAGACTTTAGTTAATAGGTTACTTATGTGGTGATCTAGCAAATACTTCTAAATAGCATTCAATTTTAACATTAGTGTATTTTTGAGACAGTGTTAGAAATTGCTAGTGTCGTCTTCCCATCCCCCAGCTTTTGAGTTCAGAGGAGTCTCGTTTGCTTGCAGCTGCAGTGGTAGGCATCTTTCAGGAAGTGACCTTGGCTTGTATTAATCAAATTCAGAACACACAGAAAAGCTACTTGGTAACATGCTGACTTGATGTAAAATTTTATAGCATCCATTTTCTTTAAAATGAGGCCATCTTATAAAAAGGGGATTTATTTATGATATCTCAATTTAAAGGAATTTCTCTAAAATGATACGGTATTTAGAAAAGGTAAAACATCAGAAAAAACTTCTTTTTTACTGAGAGGAAAATAGCTTTTTATATATGTAATTAAGTCTGAAATTACTATTGGCAAAATATTTTAGCCTGGCTAAACTATGAAAATAGTGTTATTTGACAGTGTTTTCATTGGTGTCTTACCATGTTTGAACTACAGTAGAAAAGCTTGGTAGTAGGGCATGATCTCAATCAGCAAAGATTCTCATGATGTCTTTAATGTTCTGACTTAATGTATTTTAATCACTTACTGCATCTTTTGTTAGATGCTCTCAAGGCATTAAACTTAACCTCATATTAGCTGTATTGAGCTGCTATTCCTATTTGCATAGATTGAGAAAGGAATCTACCTGTGCCTGTCGAAGAAATCACTGTTTGACCTTGCACACCAGCTGGAAATAATTTTTTTTGTTGGCCTCTCTTAAATTGAGTAGTTGACTGTTCCTGAAGCAGGTTTTAACAGTTTTGCATTACTATCTTTTTACCCAAAACTACTTTGTGAATTGAGTTAACAAAAAGAAGATTGGCAGTATTTTCAGAGTATCTTTTTCCTTCTTTGGGACCTACAGAGAGAGCTGAGACTGTAATATTGTTCATCATTACAAAGGGCTGTGAAAACCTTTAAGGTTCTGTGTAAGAAAATTTGTCAATTTACAAGTCACATCTTTCTGGAGAATTAGTTATAGCTGCCACCTCACTGGTGTTTTTTCCCTTAGGTTGTAATGTGCATTATCTTGAACAATCTGCCATCTGGTTGGTTTCAGGGTTTGGAAAACAGTTCTACTTTAACTGGCATCTTCAGCTTAAACCTCTTCTGCATGTCAATGGCATATTTAGTCATTTTACCTCTCCACAATTATATTCAGACTCGTGTCATTCCTTCTGCAGTATGTGGCAGATCTGAGCATGCTAGCATACGTGTTCTTCAGTGTTTCCTGACTTGGCTGCTGTCTGTTTTGGAATGGTTTAATTCAATGCTTTTTACCTTGCAAAATGTGTGCAGTGACTTCCCATTCTACGTAGTGTCAGGTCAGAGCTGCTGATCATTTACTTCAAAATCCCTGTGTAATCCTACCCCATTCTGCAACATACTCTTAAGTGACTTTGCTGTTGAATTTGCCTTAACTACATACATGCTTTTCATACACTTTTCATGCTGCCTCATATTGTCTGTTACTGCATCAATCTGAGAACTCTTCATCCACATCTTCCCTTAGAGTGCTTAGTCCTCTTTCCTTGTAGACTGCAAGGCCAGTGAAGAGGTGATAAATCTGTTGCTCTCTGTGCAGTTGAGAGTGCAGTTAAGACTGACTTTCCAAGATAAGTGGAAGCCAAAACACAATCATAGATTGTGTTATTCAGTATTTGCAATCTTCAGCATTTTCATCCGTCTCCCAGCAGAGTACGGTCCCAGCGCAGATCTTGGCATGCCCCACCATGAACTGATTCACTGAGTTAGTAGTCCCCAGCATGAAAGTACATTGCTAGTGATGGTATTTTGACTCAGAAAAGCTTGTGTTAATTCTCTCCATTAACATTTTAAACGAGAACTACTGATTAGGAAACGACAGAACCTGGAATCACTGATGGAGAATGGAGGCATACAGTGGAAAAAGGTCTGGTATGTGTGTTCTTCCCAGAGTTCTGTAATCTTAAAATGAGTGGGGACAAAGATGCTGTTTTTTTGTGGTTGTTTTTTTTTTCACTGTGCCAAAACAAGGCAACCTATGTGTCCAGACCTTTTTCTACTTCTGTGGCTAGGTATTGTTTAGTTGTGCAAAATAGTGAAGAGCTGAATGTTTTCCTACCTACAAGCCACAAATTCCATGTCCATCCTTGGAGTAGATGGAGGGGGAGTTGTTCTGAAGTCAACATCTTGAAGCAGAGTAGTTTTCTGTGTGGACAGGACAGCATGGCAGTACTCCTTGGGCTGCCCAGGCTTATACTAGGGGCAAGGCAATTCCTCCTTTGACAAAGAGAACAGTAAATCACTGCAGCTCTGGACTGCGCCTTCAGAATCCTTTCTGACAATTCTGGGCTGGTGTTCTCCCTCCCTCCCTTTTTCCAAGGTCAGTCTTTCCTGTTTGCCAGCATATCTCCCTGCTGTCACTTACAGCTCCATAGTTCAGTGCTGCTTTGATACTGCCTACTCTCAGTCCTACCCCTTACATTACTGACCTGGTTTGGAACTAAATTGGAGGTAAAGGGACCTGCTTCTGCAGCCCTTAACTTCTGACTCACTGACTCGCCGCTTCCACACGCCTCCCGCTCCCTCCTATTTCCATGCTGAAAGAACCGCTCAACTCGCGGGAGGCTGCCGGGCTCTGTGCTACGTACTCTACTCGAAGGGAAGGCGAGGAGAGGCGAAGGGAAGGCCTTTCCACCCCAGCCGGCCCCCGCCGCTGGGTCCCGGGGCGAGGCGCGTCGGCTGCCCCGGGCGGACCGGGCCGCAAGGAGTTAAGGGCCGCGCTGCCGCCCGCGGTTCTGTCTGGAGCCGCCGCGCTCTCATTGGTTGCGAAAAGGTGAAATTGAAACCACGGTAAACTTTTGACCCTGTAGCAGTTCTTGTGGAACGCCTTCCCCTTGCCAAGAGCAGAGGGCTTTTTTTTTTTCCTTTCCCCCTTTTCCTGTATTTATTCTCTGTGATCGTGCCGTGCCGCATGCAGCCTCTCCAAGGGAGGGGGAGGACAAGCACAAGCAAGTAGTTTGCGTGTCCAGCTAACGGTAAAGCTGGAATAAGTCTTAACTGCTGGTGCCAGCTACCTTCTCAAACTCTGATCAGTAAACAAGGAGGAGTCCATTTTTTTAACTTCCAGGATGGTTTTTGTGTGGCTAAAAAAAACCAAACCACCAACAAAAAACAACGCCAAAATGATGCTGACTATCACTGCTAATTAGAAAGTGGGGAAGGGAGGATGAGTCATCAGGCACACTGGCTGCTGTCAGCTCTGCTGCTTAATAAAAGTGGTGTTTTTTTAAAGATTGAAGTGGTTTCTCCCTACTGAAATCCGATGTAGAAATGTCTCATTATTACTTAGTTCGTGAGTTGGTGTATTAAATACCTATTTGCCTAACGGTATGTTTTTCTCTAATTCTTCTGTATCTTCCTTAAACAAAGGAATTCGTATGTTTAGTGTGGGAGAGAAGTACTGCCAGCTGAACCTCATTGCCAGCTAGCACAGTGTCAGAGGCCCATGGCAGCCCGTGTTAGGAGTTTTCGTTTGGGTAGGGTGCCTAACAAATTCTGGACCGAATTAGTGTGTCACTTTCATGCTATGTGGTGTTTGTCACCAAAAAATCGGAAATACCTGTGGTCTAGAAAATGCACCTTCCCTCTGTAGCTTTGCCAAACCAGACAAATTAAAGCAGCATTACGTTTTCAATGAAGTATGAATATGAGATTTAGTTAATCCACGTTTCTTTCCCCTTAAACCTCTCTTGTCTTTTCCCTGACAAAAGAATAGCTGACTTGGTTACTTTACTGCATCAGCTGCCATCTTCTCCCTCCCCCACTCTCAGGCACAGGTACTGGCTTGCTGTTCTTGCTGGAACATTAAACTTACTGAATGTTAAGTGCCACTTAATCAAGGAGTCACTCAGCACCTTGCCTAGAGATAACATTCAAAACTCTTCCTCCACAAAGAAACTTGATTCCTGGCTACTTCAGGCTGATGTTTTTCACCTCTCTAGTGGCTTGTTCTTGCAAATAGTTTAATCAGATTTATACAGCATGTTCATTTTCCTAATGAGAGATTAGGGTGGGGAGTAGCCCTCAATTGCTGCGATTTTGATTTTTAAAAAACTCAGTCCAATAAGCAGGGCAGTGGCTAAGAAGCGTTAGATTGTAGGACAAGATCCTGAAGGTTTGGCTGGTGGTGGAGTGCTGCTGTTTTCGCCAGTCTTATCTGGGAAGCGAGAGTCTCCCGAAGCATTGCCAGCAGCATCAAGGGAACAATGACTATAATATGATTAATAGCAGATCCCCTGCCCCCTCTTGTATGCAATTCTCCTTGCAACTGCAAAAGAAACATGCTCTTGTAATGATAGTTGGTGGCCTCCCTGTTTGTTCCTGCTAGTGTTCCCAAGCAGCAGCTATTATACAATTTATTTTTTTCCACTCCCTGAGATTCTTTGTTCAGTCCTCCCTGCGCCTTGTGCGCGTCCTGTCTGCTCCTCAGTGTCCCTTTCATGGCAGTCTGTCTGCCTTCACAGTAGAGCTGTAAATCATTTAGCTTATCACAGGGAGACGGAATAACCACTCTTCTAAAAGAAAGAAGAGTTAACTGCTACAAACTAAGAATCACTTGTGAGCTCTATCTTTGAAGTGTCATTTCAATGTCTCTATTCGAAAGGCTTCTCTTGGACAGTTGTATGATTGCATTGTGGTAATATTGGGTGTACATGCCTTTTAGCGTTAGAAATGGTGATCTCTAAAAGTATTACTGATATGCCAGTGGTGGAATGGGAAACTGGCAAAAACATGAGTGCTGGCTCTCAAGATAAAGAAACACGAACTTCGCCAGACCTGCAAATCCTATAACTTCAAAGCCTTCTGTTTGAGGGGATCGTTATTGAAGACTGCTATTGAGAATTAACTGCTGCTCATGAGGCAATCACTAGTGTATAACCTTTAGGTCTAGTGAAAATGACTGGAAAGAGGGGTATCTGGGTACTGTCAGTGCATTTTGCAACCAAAAGCCGTTACACCAGTAGTCACAAACTGAAAATAAATCGAGAGTTCTATACTGTCTCATTCGTTGTGTTTCTTCAGTAGATTTTGGTTGCAGCTGCACAGTTTCCTCGGGGGTCAATTTCGGTCTGCTGCTTTGGAACAGCCCTTTTAGATTCTCCACACACCCCCCCACACCTCCATTCCTCCCTCCCCCCCCCAGATTTCCAAACTGTCGATGAGAAATGTGTGTGCCGAGGTGTTTTCTTCTGTTACCTAGAGTAAGCAGTTCCTATTGTCATGTTTTACCGAAGGAGGGAAAGATGATTTAGAGGAAATTCTAGAGCACAACCTCTCAATTTGGAAAATAATTTTATATTCTAAAGCTCATCAGTATTTTTGTTGTGTGCTTTAGGTTGCTGCTGTCTTTTTTCCTCTCGGTGTGCTGGCTTTGATTGTGAAATTGTATTATGAGCTGGACTCTGGCATCTAGTATTGAAGCTTGCCACTTCCCCTAAATCAGATGCTCCTAACTGTCATGCTAGCACAAATGATGTTGAAAAAGCATAAACTTGTAGTTGGAACTTAGATTTTTAAAAAGTCAATATCACTATTGTATCTGTGTCTTTTATTTCTATTTCTATTACTGTTTGCAGTCCAAGTATTTAATCAGGGGATGAAAAAAAGCGCAACTTTTTCTCTGCTTCTTCCTCAGTGTAGTTGGGTTTCTGGAATGTAAATCTCCCTTTGAAGATCTGTGTGAGATATGGAAACAACTTTTCTAAGAAATACATGGATCAGATCTAGATGTCTTCAAAACATTTGCAACCAACTTTGAGGTCCAGTTTTGCTCTAGCCTTGGAGCAGGTTTAGAGTAAACTTCTTAGAGTAAAAATAAATGAATATATTAGTTCTCTCACTTTTTCTGCTAGTATCATAATTTTTCTAAATTTTCTTACATGCCATCAGAATCTAGTGAGATGAATAGAAACCAAAGATTTTAAGCTGCAGATGTGTTGATTCCCTTAAGCATGTGTGTACACACACGGAGTCTCTGTTTCTCTACAGCTTCTCTGGTACTAGGGTTCAGGAATCAGTGGCTGTGTAGTTGTGGGGTTTTTTTTCTTCTTCATATTTTTTCCTTGTAATATACAAAACAGTATGTAGAAAGTGTAGTTTTTCAGATAGAACAGGTCAGTGTGATCTCAGAGAAGCAGACCTACTGCAGGGAGTTGTTTCACCTCCTGAACTTTCTTGAAAAATGCTGTAAACAGGTATTGCCTGCTATAGCTGAAAGGACTTCATGCAATTATAATCCCTGTAGTTTGCATTATCTATATGGCTGTCAGTCATAAATGATTCTGGGTTGATGTGCCCTAATAGCCAGTTTTTTCCTAAGCTTCTGTTGTAGGCTGAAGTCTTCTTAGGCCACAGACACAGCAAACAGTAGCTTTTCTTATTGATTTCTACTGAAGGAGCAGACCCAGATATTTATTCTGTGGTCTTTTTCGAAGACACTGCTTTATTTCCAGCATGGTTTAAAACTGGTTTTAGATTGTTTGTGTAGGACTCTTGGGGGTGGGATAGGACAGGACAGGATTGCTGAAAGAATTTCCACATGCTCATGTAGAACCCTTTCTTCCATTCACATTCAGCTTTTTTTGGTGTGTTCTAGAATGCTCTTCTTATCTCCTGTTTTGTCATTAACGCTGAGTTCTCTAAACTTTCCCTCTGATGTTTATTGAACATACAGTACTTGTCCTTCAGGATAATAATCACTATAACCTATCTGGCTATTTCTTAAAGCAGTACAGGAATATTAAATAGTAAAGAGACCACATCCTTGAACAGATGGAGGAAGAAAAACAGAACATTGGCTCAAGTGCTCCATAACTCTTGCATTCCTTCATTTGTGGTATGTAGTTATCCTTACAATAATCTGCTGAAGTCTAGATCTGGAAGGCTAAGACAACAAAAGGGATCTACTACATAGTTTGTGATGTCAAAAACTCTTCATGCACTATGCCCATTGTTCACTCCAATCAGATGGCAGTAGAAATGCAGTTTTCTTCAAGATAAGTAAATTAAAAGCATAATAATAATAATACGATGTAATCCTTACAGTAGATAGTTTTAATTCTCAGTGTCCAAATATGAATCTCCTGATAAATCAAGGACCTGACAAATGTAAATAGAGTCAGAGCAAAAATGATATGCCAGCAAAAATGGTGTCTTTTGTCTTGCTGGCTCCACATGCTATTGTAGTCTTCTGGCAATGATGCTGTGAAAATAGGGGATTAGTATTTTTCACTTTGGATGTTACTACTTAAGCATATTCCTCTTTCCAGCACTAGAAGTGACAACTGTAAATAATAAACCTTAGGGCTGTGATGTGATAGAGAACAGGAAAATTAGTGATGCCTGTCTAAATTACTTTCAAGTGCTAAGCTTTGTTCTAGGGAGGAAAAAGGGCCATGTGTACTGAACATGGACAATTACAGAAAGTTTGTTATATGTGGGAAGAATTTCTTACATCATACAGTAGGAGAAATAACAATTTATTCAATGCCTGTTTAGTGTAGCTATAAATTATGGGAAGCAAAACTGAATTATTTTGGCTATGCAAACAGAAGAGGAAGGGGAATTGCAATCTCTGAGGGTTACGGTATCTGTTTTAATTGATCTCTACTACTGTTCATAAGAAAAATACCCATGTAGATAGTGACGTTTCTGATAATACTTATTTCAAGAATTACAAATTAATACTTTAAATTATGTATATTTAATATATCAATAACTTTTTCTCTTTTCTAGCTTCTTGTATAGACTATTCATTAGGTGATTTTTTTTTTTTTTTAATTTTAAAAGCTGTCATTCCCCTTCTTTTCTCTACAATGCAGTTAAAGTAGGAAAAGCAGTTCTGTCTCTGGTTTAGATTTCTTTTGATTTTTTTCACCTTGATTCTCTACCACCTATATAACGTTGTCCTTCTGAGTCCTGTGTCAACATTGTTTGCATGATGTTGTGACAAGATTAGAATTAAGGATTCAGAAAAACCTTGTTTTAAGACATCAAGTTGAAAATAAAGAAAATTAAGATCAATATGAAGCTTGCTTAAGCTTGCTATATGAGGCAGAAAACATGTGGAGAGAGAATAAATGTTTGAGACTTTTAGAAGCTGAATAACAGCATGACGTGTAAGAACAGATTGGAGTCTTGTGTGTTTTATGGGGAGGACAATTGGGGTACCCTGTTAAATGAAAAGCAAAACCATTTAAAACTGATTTAAAAGGAACACTTAGACAGCTAGGAGGCACATGATATCAGACAAGTTATTGGTATACTAAAAAGCATTTTGGCTATTTTTTTAGTAGAGGAGTATTTATAGTTATATTTAGTAGAGTTTATAAGGGTACATATTTGTTTCCTACTGCTTCTTGGAAGCTAAACTTTCCTGTGGTATATTCACCTTTTTCAGTATTGCATAAAGTGAGGCTCTGGTGTGATACAGCACGGTGAATTCTATGTTTCTGTGGCAAACAGGTATCAATAATTACCACATTATCCTTAACGGTATCCTTATTTGAAAGAGAGACCCTTTGTCTTTGGCGTTCTTGTTATTTTCTGGGTGCATAATGTAGTGTTAATTATGTCTTTTCAGGTATGCAGAAGATATTTCTGATCTTTATAGAAGTAAAGCATTCTAAGTTGTAATTCTCTTGCTGCTTTTGCAGTCTTTCAGGGCAAGATGACTACTGTTTAATGGCACCATTTTACATAGTATACTATTCATGCTATCTTCATAGTGTTCTTCAGGTAACTGTTCTATAGTTTCAGGGTAGCTTCTGAGACACTTTTCAGACTGCTAGTTACTCATTGGCTCAAAAAACTTAAGGAAATGTTGACTTGCTAGCTGTAAAAGCAAAATTAGTCTTTGATCTTAGGAAACTTAATCCATTGTGTCTTTGAAGTGCAATTGTTAAAACCCAACCTTTTTCAAAGGTATTTTAAAGATTTTTTTTTTCCAGTCCTATAAACTAGCAGACTAAGACAACTTTTTTGTCTTAGGATCTCTGAGAAACTGAAGAACTTCTGCCTTGCTTGTGCTGTGACACATTTATTTGTCAGCCCTGAACCACTGCAGAATGGTGTTTTAAGACACCAATTTCAATTTACTGAAAATGCTCCCCTGTCATGTGTGACATTTCAGTGGCTAATACTGAGCATTTCTCAAGGAGTAGCTGGCCATGCCAGTAACCCCTTTGCTTCCCAAAGATAGTAAGATATTCCCATTCCACATCCAGAACTGGGAAAGATGTGTAAAGTAGTAAAAATAGCTGCTGTTCACTGCAAAATGGCAGAATTTGTGGCTTTCTTGTAATGTAAGGCAGCAGTGTTATTCATAGATAGTGGCAGCATTTAACTCTTTCACGGCAGATGGATGAAGTTTACCTCTCATCAACCCTGAACTTCATTTTGGTTTGATGTGTGACAGGTTTCACTTTAGAGTGAGTGAAATAATCTACCGATGTTCCTAGAAGTTGTGAGGATAGAAGGAAATACATAATTTAAAGACTAAGAGAAGGTTTTAGAATTTCTCAATGAAGTATTGTGCATCTTCCATAATACTTTAAAACTTAAGTCATAACAAGTTATGATGAACTGGAATGAGCTGTTTTTAATTTTGCAGGATATTTTCCCTGTTCAGTAGTAAGTACACTGTGGTCCTTAATTTGACAGCTTTTCTCATTCTTAGTACCTCTTCTTTCCTTTTTTATATGTCTGTCGCACCAATATGGGAAATATTTACTCATCTGTCTCTTTGAAGGTACCTATTTCAAAATGTTGATGTGAGGATTATAGCATTAAGAAGTATGTAATGTTAAATACTTATTTTGAAACAGAACATACAAATGTTACTCTTCAGAATTATGTTCATCTTCATGCTGATATTAACAGGCAACTTATTTCAAGCTACTACCTTTTCATTAGATTTTCTGCCATGATTGTTCATCTCTAATTTCACGTCACCAGTGTTGGAGGAGAATACTGTAAATTAAATATACAAAGGGTCTTTTTCATACTTCATATTTTTTCTTATGCCATAGAAGATCCAAAGAGGCTTTGTATTCTGATGAAACTAGGTAGTTTGCTCTGATTAGTGCTTACATTCACTTTTTCAGTTAAAGGATGTTATTTTGATGTTTTCATTGCTACAAATAATGCAAATTTTGTAGTAAACGTAGCAGTTAAGTTGCCTCTGCTTTCAGTAGTTATTGTTCTGTATTTGCAACATTGATCTTCAATGTGGTTGATGAAAGGTCATTTAGATATCATAACTACAGGTAGTGGACATTGTGTAAAAAGTGTGACTTTTTAAAATAAAGGAAGCGAACAATGTAGGTTATTATTGATACTCTTTGAAAATACCAAGTATTCTGGAATAATAATTCACATCAGAGTTGCTGCAATTCAGACACCGGGTTTAACATAGATAGTAGGACTAGAACATTCCTAGGTGGTGTCCGCTGAACAGACAGATGTATTTTTTTGGTGGTTTTCTTGGCTCTGTGTACAGCATACACCTAAAATTCTAAATTTTAGGACAAAACAGTGTATCTTTCTATTTGAAGTTGTTAAAAATATTCAGGTAAAAGAATATTTTTTTTTTCCACTGAAAGTAAAATTTTGAAAGAAATTTTACTTTTGGCCTTAGTTTTTCTAACTGTGACATCCTTCTCATTGAATAAACAGAAGCAGACTTACACCAATACTAAGTGCTTCTGAAAATCCCAGTAGAAGTTTATTAAATTTCAATGGATCGAAATACTTATTTCTTAAATAGAAAAGGGAACAGTATTGATATGATGCATGTATTTCAGTCTTTCAACACACTGAGCTATTATCCTCCTCAGGAAAACTAGCTAGTACTTTTAATAAAAGCTCACAGAAGACTATCATAGTGCTTCAGACTTAGCTCCAGAAGAAACCTACTTGTTCACATAATAATCAGAGGAAATGTTTCAAGTAAGTTTCACTGTTTGGCATGATAATTGGAGTATATTGATAAATTTTATGTGGCTTCAAATGAGGGAGCTAGGGAATGAACAGATTTTAAGTGGACTACACTGTAGGTAGGGATGATTGACGTATTTATAGTACATTAAAAAGTAACATTTCTTAATGGAAAATTCTGCCAATCTGATCCCTACCTTTTTATTGTACCACTAGTGTTTCAAGACTTTGCTCAGTTTGTTGGGCTAATTCTGCAAGATACAATTAGACTTTTATAATGAGTCATTTACTACAGCAGCAAATGTTCAAATAAAATTGGACTGTAAAAAAGAGAGAATTGGTACTGGGCATAAGGACACCTTTTTTCTGTTTCAGGTTCTTTTAGACTTGGTTTGCTGTTGAATGTGCCTGTTTGGTAAGACGTGTATATTACAGTGTTGTGTGTAACTTTAGCCGAGATTGTTGGAAATGCTTCCATCAGTTGTAGTGTGATGATGTTGTCCACTTAACAATACACTGCTCTGGACGTTAAAATTTGAAAATGCTACACTTCTGACCTTGGGTACATGTTGCCATGTATAATGCATTGTATTCAGCTGGTGAAGTAAAAATTGCATTTCTGGGCTCCAGTTTGTGGAAAAATAATGTGTATTGGGCTGTGATGCCTGACAGCTGACATTTATCAAGAGTAACATGAGCTTTACTCATTCTCACATTTTTAAGCAGCTTTCAAAGCTTTACATGTATACACATGTTCAGCATATGTCTTGCAGCTTTGAACATTTTGTTCTAAAGATGTTAACTCTCATTAAGATGGGAATCCAGACTATAAACCCATAATCATTTTCGTTTATCAGGTTTAGTGACAACATTAACATTTTGTAAACTGGCACTATAATGTAAAACAGTGAGAATGATGTTTAAAGCTTAAAAATACTTTTTCCCCAATCAAATGTTTTAGTGAACTTTTCGATCAGACTTTCAGTACCCAGGGTTGTGTTGAATGTATGATGTTCTTTGAGAAACATTATTTCTAGAAAATGTGGAATTAAATACAGTAAAACATGCTATTTCTTATTAGAATAAAGTGCTAAAGATTCTCTTTGAAAAAGAAGAAAAAAAACTAGTTTGGTTTTTTTTTTTCAGTGATGAGCAAATGATCTGGTAGCCGTTTTGGGATCTTCATAAACAGATTGGTGCATTGGCCAAATAATGAAAAACTTGTTCTGCTTGCTTTTGGTGTTGCAAAAGAATTACGTGTTTGTCTTGAAATGTTCAAAACTCTGTGTGTAATTATTCTTGCTTAATAATCCTCTTAAAGAGAGAATTCTCTGGAAGAAGTGGTTATTTTCATGTTTGAGAGTTTTTATGCTAGTTGACATAGTTTGCGGGTCTATTTTTAGACCCAGTTTCCTGTAACCTCATTGTAGTGCTGTACAGATCCTGCTGGTCTGATGCCAGGTAACTTGAAACTGTAGGTGACTCCTAAAGATGAAATGGATGGGTATAATTGTGATTGTCATAATTTTAATTACCATTCAGTGGTGTAACATACATCTCTCCTCACATTCTTACTAAATACTTCATACTAACAGTCATACCAAGTGCAGTCAATTTGTCACCCTTACATGGAAATAATTTCAGATGACCTAAGAAATGTTGTTTTTCTTCTTTAAATAATATCCAAATTCCTAAAGTAAACAAATTAAGGTCTGAAGCCAGTCTGGTGTTTAGGCTTTTCTAGACCACTTTGATTAAAAACTGGACATTCAAGATGGGATTTCTTTGCTCCAGCTTTTTTTTTTTTTTTTTTTTTTTTAAAGTAGCAGGACTTCAACATTAGTTGATTTCAAACACTCCATAAAGGTAGAATGGACTCACTGCATTTATTATTTAGTTTTGGTTTGACCTCAGCCAGCATTATGGTCATCATTGTTACAACCCTCAAATCTTCCCCATTTATTTGATGAATTTAAAATGTGGAATTACTTCCATCAGATAATCTAAGCTAGCACTAATGCATAACCACAAACTAAAAGTCATGCAGGCAACAAACAAGTCAAAGTAAGATGATAATAGGAAACGTCTCCCTTTTGAGCTTGTTAGTCTTGATATAATCCATGTATTTTAACCACTGTCCTTAAAAACTGTTTGTTTAGTGTTTTTTCAGACTAATGAGAACCCTAACCTGATGGCTAGTAAAACTTGTTCTTGTGGATAACGTAAGCTGTATGAATAGAAGAAAATAGCCTTTTATAAGCAGGAATAAAAAGTTAGTGTAGCTGTGCCAACATTACTGTTTTTAATTAATCGTGAATATCTGTATATTACAGGTCACTCAGAAGATCCTTTTTTCTCTTTAGGAGTATCATGATTTGTCTGTTGTTTATGGAGTACTGGTAGAATGAAGAGCAAATGGATCTCTCATAAATTAATGTTTTCCCATGTCAGACCATATGCTTTTAGCCTGTAAAGTCTTTCTTCCATGCTTCCCTCCATGTACTCACGCTCAAGAAAACTAGTATTTTTTTATACATATAGGCACCTCTTTGTTGAGGAAAGCTGCTCTTTACATGCCTTTTCTTGCAATGTTTTGCATTAATGTGTTGGAAATCCATGTGATTTCCCTTTGCAATGACACACTGTGGTTTTGGTGATGGTGATGCATTGGGATTTTTAGGGATTTTTGTGTTTTGAAGGTAGCAAATAAGCTATTTTGCTGTAGTGGCTTGCCACTTGTCTGTTCGATCTTGGCTAGACCCAGTTGTAGAATTAGTCTTTATTTCACAGTTGTAACACACACATTGCCAAAGTGGTGATGAAGGGACAAGCACATAAAAGTCTTAGAAGTGAGATACATGCTTTCTTAATTTCATACAAGCTTAAATATATGGTAAGGTATGTACTGGAGGGGAGCATATTTCTGGCTGTGATATTTTTGTTGCTTTATTTCTTCTTTTGTGACATACCTATAGGCGTTGTTATATAAAACTAGATGCTAGGGATGATTAAGGAAATAAATCCTTTGTTTTAAAAAGCATTTTGTAATAATAAAAATGGATAAGTAGCTTTATTTTATTGGTGCTGGTCATTGATATTGAACAGCAAAAGATACTCTGGAGCATGGTGAAATTAGCATGCTGTAATGAAATTAATTCTTGTGTCCTACTGTTGCTACTGTGATTGCATGCCAAACTAATTTTCCAACAGTAAATAAGTTTACTATTACTAGTCTAAACCTCATTTTACTATTGTGAGTGAAAGTCTTAAAATTATACTGCAGTATAGGTACAGTATTTGCAGGTTATTCTTTTGTGGGTTGCTTGATTAATGTTAGATAGGTTTTCTGCTTTCAGATATTTCACATATAGGCATCATTCACTTACAGTCAGCCTAGAAAAGGAAGGAGGGGATTAGCACACGAGTAATTTTTGAATACACTGATCAGACAGTAATATCATACCTTAGTTAAGGAACTTGTATATGTATTGCACAAGTGTTTGTGTTTACCTACAGGGTAAAATGTGTAGGGGTTATTATGCCACTGTTCATAGACTTTTGTCATTTACTGGCTGAACATTCCCTACTGAACATTTGCTCTAAGTAATTTATCTGCTGTCAGGGTGTTTTAGTCAGTGTGCTCTGAAGTAGGTGTAACATAGAGGTGGTGTTTTATTAGTATAATAATGCTAGTAAATCTTCCCATGTAAACAAGCCTGTAGTTTGGAGTTTTACAGATCCTTTCTAAGCATAGTTTCTCAAAATGCACTGATGGTCAAATGCTTTCTTCATTTGTTCTCCAGAAATTTTTTTTTTGTTCATTTGCTTGTTTTTGTTTGTTCATGACCTAAATAATTGTAAAGTATTTTTTTCTTGAAGCAATTTTGACAAGTAGGAGTCACAGGTAATGTAGTTTTTAGTATTTTTTTCATATCAAAATACTTCTCAGTTAATATAGGAATGAAAACATGTTTTCTTTTTCTTTATTTTTATGTCTCTGTTGCAGGCTGCAGTATTGCCAGGTTTTTTCTAAGCTCATACTTGGTCTTTCTCTCTCTCGTAACCCCAACTGTGACAGTGATATGACTAGCAAAGCATCTCATTTTTCATTTAAAAAGAAAACCAGATTCCATTCCCCCAGCAGTGTAAAAGAAAATTTGAAAATACCATCAGTTTACCTTGAACTCTGACTGAGGAAGATGGAGAAGCAAGGAGTGTAAATCTAGAAGACACTTTTTTTTTTAAAATAAGGAGAGAAACATGAGCTTTAATGATACCTAGTTATAAAGGGAAAATACAAAACCAAACCCAGAAAACCTGAGTTGCACGATTCAAGGTTTCATTAAGCTCTCTACAGTCCTCCTCTTTCATTGACCTCTGGTTCATAAATGGTTGAAGCTTTGACTTTTAGAAAACATTAGATGTTCAGAATGATAGTGCCATGTTTATCCCACTAGTTTTTCTTAGGCTTAATCTGTTACTAGGGTAGTTTCCTGGTAAAACAGTGTCAACAAACCGTAGTAAACTCAGATTTCCTACTAGCAAAGGAGTCTCTATAAAAGTTCCCTGAGCAAAATAGGTTAGTTGGGTAAATTCATTTTTGCTACTACATTAAAAAAAATGCAGATATTAAAGAAAAAATAATCTTCCTACAAGTTTTAAGAAATGTGAAATGACAAGAAATATTACATCAGTCTGAAGATCATAGAGGTCACACAGTAATTCTGTGCAACTTTCTTTTTTTCTTCAAATAAGCTTTCCCTATTCAAAAGTTGTCCCATGTTGGCTGTTCTGATGACTTTATGTGCTTAGTGGTATTATTCTTTAAAATGGCTTCTACCATCTTACTATATGTGGAAGTCAATCAAGGCATGGAGGTCAACTTCACTGATCTTGAGAGTCCCTCTGGATTCCTGTATGTCAGCAGATGCTCCCCTGGTCACCCCCAGTCCTCTGACACAATGCCCTTTCTTAAGAACAGGCTGTGCAGCTTGGCCAGCAGTTCTGAAGATGCATGTTTGAATCCCTTCTCAGATGAAGGGCATCCTGGTGACTAATTACTACCTTGTGTGTCTGTCTGGTTTAATTCTTCCTCTCTTAATTCCTTAAAATTCAGTGTGCTGCTTCGCCCAGTTTTATTATGAAGAAGTATTGAAAGTGGGAGTATCCCCAGTATCTTCCATGGTGAAGGCTAAGATTTTCAGAGCTGTGGCTTCACCTTCTCTGAGTGTGGGTTTTATGCTTTTGCCATGAAGAGGTCCCCTGTCTCCCTAGCTGGCTTCCTGCTTCTGATATGCTGTTTAAATATCTTTGTATTATCAGTTGGAGTTCAGTACAAGGCACTTGTGTTCTTTTTTTAGTCCTGTATTTCCTGTTTACGTTCAATTTACCATGTTCTATGGGTGTTTCAGTTCTTCCCATGTAGACAAGCTTTCCACTTTTTAAATGCTAACCTTTTCCCTGTGGTATCCCCAAACTTTCTTACAGAGGTATTCTGTGTTATGTTTTTGTTCTTTGCTCCAAAAGCTGTGTAGGTGTAGCAGCTATTATCCAGAATTCACTTGAGAGCCTGCATCTTATTTGTCTTTCTCCCTCTCTCACTGTTGTCATCACTGCACAGTCATACAGTGGCAGCGTAGTCACTTCTCCGTCTTGAGGACTGGAGGTGTGTGCTGGTGTCCTCACATATCGCAAGAGATGTGGAAATTTATATTCCACACTGCTTCTAAGCTGTGTATTGTTTAATAAGCACAACTAACTATAGGAGAATTATACCATCTTTGAGGAATTCTGATTCCTGTGCACATGTATTAACTGATTAATGCACTGTATTACTTTCCTTTTTCTCCTTTTTTCCCCCCATTAAGACTATTTTCAGATATTTGTTTTTAATACTTTGAACTGGAATGACAAATACTGTGAAGAAACAAATACAATGTTGTAATGTCCTTCAAATTTTAGAAAGTGTGTCATGCAGCCTCTATATCTTTATTGTGGAGAAGCGTTTTGGCACAGTTCTTAGTTGTTTTGCAAATGAAATCTTCACTTGATTCACATAGTGTAACACAAGACTTCTAAGTTTTAAATAGCTGTGAATCTGCAGTGATTGTCTTGTTCAGTGTTTTTAGTGTGCCAATGTGTGTTCCTAGTAAAGAAGTCATTAAAAAGGAAACTTAAAATTTAAAATCATAGAATCGTAGGGGTTGGAAGGGACCTCAAGAACTCATCGGGTCCAACCCCCTGCCAAAGCAGCTCCCCAGCTCATATTGCCCAGGTCGGTGTCCAGACGGGTCTTGAATCTCTCCAGAGAAGGAGACTCCACACCCCCTGGGCAGCCTGTCCCAGGGCTCCCTCACCCTCACTGGGGAAAAGTTCTTCCCCATGTTGGTGGGGAACTTCCTATGCTCCAACTTGCAGCCATTACCCCTTGTCCTGTCCCCACAGACACTGAAAAGGGGCTGGCTGATTCCCCCTGCATCCCATGCTTAAGATATTTATAAGCATTAATTAGGTCCCCCCTTAAAAAGGCCTTTTTGAACTTAGAGTAGATGTGTTTGAAGCCAATTAATTACATTGTAAGTAGTACTCTTGCTGATCTTGTAAAGATCTTCTAAATGCTATGTCAATTTTGGAAGTAAATTTAGAAAGCCTTCCTACATTTTAATCTATGAACATCTGGTAAGTTCTTGAAAGAATTTGGTCTTTTTTGTTTTCTGCTGTCTTCAGTATTTCTCCTAAGGTTCTGATCTGCTTTCTCTGATGGCCAGGCAATAATGTATTTTTAAGTCTGTAGAAATGCTAGGCTGTATTTGTTCCATGGATCTGGCCTTTTGTTTAATGGTTTTTATAAAATGTGTTCATCATACCTAGTTGGTTTCTTCTCCTGCTGAGGCCCAGGCTTTCTTTTCCTTTCTCTGTGTTTGAGTCTGTTTCGTGACTTCTGCCTGATTCTTCTAAAAACTGAATTCAACTAGGAAATCGAGCAAGAAATAAGACTAATATAGTTATGTGAAATGCTTTCTAACTGTGTTTTATAGAATTATTCACATCTTCCTGTTGTAAACAAAAAAGGCTTGCTAACCTTCCTCCCCCACACCCTCATTATAGCTGTATAAGGCTCCTTTTGTCTCTATTCATATTGAGATATCACAGATGTGTACACTCTTCTGGGGTCTTTTTTCTCTAGCTGCTCTAATGGCAGGGGCTATACAAAAAGAATTTAGGTCACAATCTTCAAATTATTCTACTTGAGTGAGAAGAAGATTTAGCTGACTGTATATATGGGAAATCTTTGGCAAAATTAGTTTTATCCAACTAATGCTCTTTTGTCATCTCAGAGATCATGATTTAAAAATATCAATAAAGGGATGTGCAGTTTTAGTGTGAAATGTAAGTACAAGTGAAAGAGTTTTCAAGCTAGTTCTATGCTTTTTCCTAGAGATTAAAAGCAGGTGTGTTCACCTGTACTGTTAAAACAAGTAGGAGTATTAAGAATGACTAATATTAAAGAAATACATTTATTTTAATTTCAAAACTATTATAGATATTTTTATTCTATTTTGAGATAGCTGCCTTCAGTACCAGATGAGGGTAGAGAGCAGTGAATTTGGGGTTTAGCTTTAAGCATGGATGAGGCTTTCTTTGAAGTACCTGGAGCCTCCTGTTCCCCATAACTCTTGGCTCCATTCGCTGAGGTGTCATGGTAGGCAACTTGTATTTGTTTGTGGACCATATTAGTTGCACATATAGGCAGATGGTTGAGTTTGAGCTGGCAGTAGCAGTGGTTTTCTATTTGTTAGAATGATTTTTTTGGTAAGCAAACATTCCTTTTCTACGTGCTCCTCAGATGCACTGTTCATGTGTACAAAAACCATGCGTTTACAGAAACAGGAAACTATTTTGTGTTTTGCATCTCTAAACTGTCTTGTACCAACATCCTTTTATGGGTGGCAACTGCTACTGTATTTTCAAGTTAAAACTAGTGTTGTGTTTAAAGTGTACTAGCCCGCCACACTCTTCATTTCTGTAGGCTGCTTTGTCTGTATAGTACTATTTTATAAGATAAGAGCACTCAAGGGGTGAAAAAATCCACAGATACAACATCATTTCTAGTTGTTTTACAGGATGCTGTGATGATTAAATCTAAACATATTAGCGAAGTATTTTAAGCTGCTTCTCATGACTGTTTGTCTTTGTTGTTGTTTATAATAACAGAATAGCATTCCCTTAAATATTTGTGCCGTTGAAAGTGTTGTGCATTTCATCTGGCTGCAATTCCATGACAGCAGGCCACACAATTTATTGCACGCTTTCCTGAAGAGGGTAATCAATGCTTCTGTCCAGAACGAGAGCCTTGCTAGTGTGGCATGTTTTGTAGAACTGGCTATGAGTGTTTAGGAAGAGGGATAGAAGTTGCTGTGAGCATATTTTGGGTGGCTTGTATCCCACTGGACCCAGAGCACAGCTGGCAAGGCGTATTCCTCTCTATTAATTTCTGTGTAACTCTGCTATTAATAATAAAATATGGTTTTGAAGCATCATAAAGACAGGAAACAAAACATTTCATTAAGCGTTATATTATGCTGTTTTCTTGGTATTTGTGCTATGAAAGTCTTGAGAGATTGGAGTTTTTCCAAGGTTAATGTCAGAAACCAATTTGTTAATTGTGTAACAAATTGTGTTCTTATAAATGCAGAACAAACAATTGTTGTCTAGACACTTACATAAAAGATTCTTGAAACTGCAGCACTGGATCACATAATTTATAGACCTAATTTTGTGTCATTCATAAAAGAAAAAGATTTGCTTTTTAGTAGTCAGAATCAAAGAGGCTCTTTCTATTGATGGCCAGGACATTCCAGTAAATTTTGAAGTTGATCTGATGTGTTTAATGTTCAAGCGTTTTCACTTCAGAGAGCTTTATGTTGAGTGTAAGAACTTGCCTTGCTTGCTGAGTTCGGCTGAAAATCATCTCTCTCTCTTTTTTTTTTTTTTTTTTTTTTTTTTATAGCATCCACCCAACAAAAGGTCAGCTTTGTTAGAAGTTTTCAGAATCTGCCAGGAAACCCTACAATAGTGCAGTAACAATTGTATTTTACTGTTACCCAGTATTTTCCACAAAGACAAAGTATGACAGAGCTGTCTAGAAATATTCATAAGCATCAGGACCCTTATTTTTAAGTATTGGTGGTTACCAGCAGTTGATAAATTTTTGTGCTGCTTAAATTTTTGATTATTCAAGGGCTAGGAAATGGCAGGTGAAGTGAACAGGCTGGTAGCGTAATCTATAGTGAGATGATTAATGGCAGTGCTGTTGAAGGCACATGAGCATCAACCAAATCACATTTGATCTCCCAAGATGAACAACTGCCCAAAATAGAATGGGGGAAACAAAACTCTGATTAGATCATTGCAAGAATTCTAGATTGCAGACATATTTTAATTGAGAAGCTTGCTTTTGAAATATGTAAATAAATTTTTAAAAAGTAGTTAAAATGCTTTCCTCAGCTGTGCAATTCTAATTTAAAAGTAGCTTTCCTCTGCATCTCAACACTTAAAAGTGATTACTTCTTTAAATAGGCAGTTTTCTTAAAAGCCAGTTTTCATACCTACTGAATGGATGAATTCTTTTAATACACATACAAATTTCAAAACCTAAATTGGAAATACATGGAGTGAACATCTACTACTAATAATAGCTGTAGAAAATGCATCAAATTCATCTGTTATGAATTCTTTTCTGAGTATTTCTTATAGGAGTTCAAAAGCCTGCATTAAGTTTGGCTTCTACTTGAGGGAGATCACGTGCCAGAAACTGATAGTGTGTACAGTAAATATTTCATTCTGTCAAACCCAGTCAGTTTTTCCCTTTGTCTGAAGGCATTTGGTATTAAGAGATTTTGATCCAAATGTAAAATGACTCTGTCTCTAAATTTAAACTTGTAATGAACAGGCTTTTACAAGAAAACTACTGATCTGTTGCCCAACTTTTAACTGCTGCATTGGAGAACTGATTTTGAACTGTTCTCATTCTAAACATGCTTTGTATAAAACTCTGATCTCTGTAAAACGAGTAAGATTTTGGAATAGTAGAGTCTGGATCAATTAGAACAATGCCATAGCACTAAATGAGTCAATGCTACTTATAATACTATACTTGTGTTTAAATTGTCTCTCTTTAGGGACCCAGCAAGAAGTCATTGTTTCCATGAGATGCTGGTATTGTAGAATGGTAGGACAAAAAAAATAGGCATAAAAATATATATGAACCTAAACAGAGTTTGGAAGGAGAATGGACTTGCTGGTGGCACATTCAGAGCTTCTGGAAAGGGAATGGACTTCTCAAAACAACAACGGTCTCTAAACAAACTCAATTTAGCTGATTACATTTCCTGTTTTCACAAAGAACGTGCTAAGTACTCTCTGCTTTCAAAGTGTCAGGTAGTGTATAGTTATGTCAAAGCAAATGGTAGAACTTGCAGATTGAATTATTACCATAATGAAATTATATTTGTAGGTTACTTCCTCCCGTGTAAGGGAAAACTAATTCCTTAGTCATTGTTAAATTACGAGCTCTTGTATCTTTATCACATCATGTAGGAAAAGGTGTCTGTCATTCCATTATCTTACAGGAGCTACTGTATTCTCTAAGAAAAAGCACCTTGTATTTATGTGAGATTTTGTTCCCATAAAATACAATTCTTCCAATCTTGTAAGTATTGCAATGAGTCCAATGTAATATCTACTAGTAGTTTTTGGTTTCTGTTAGCATTTGATATGATTGTTACTTAATTTTTGGCAATCATCCCGTTGCATTGGACTTTATAATGGCAGTGAGTAAAGTTTGTACTTTACTTTGTAAATAAATAAACAAACATTGTCTTCAGATTTGTACTGTAGAATGGATAGTTTTGTGTTCTACGGCTCTTAGTTGATGTCCTTTTCAAATTTAGATAAGTTTCCATACTAATCTTAAAATTATTTAGAATTACATAATTATGTGTTAGCAAATTATGTTAATTTAAACTGAATTCCTAGTTAAGGTGACATTGTAATATAAATACATGTATTCTACAGCTTGCGTTCTTCTTAACCTGTGGATTATGTCATGTCAAATGCCATGGAGTCACTTAGGAATTATGTGTATGTAGAGCTGGAAGATGACTCTTCAGTGCTGTTACCTTAGTGTTATCTTGGTATTCTCTTGTGAGCTCTGGTAAGGGTATTTCGTCTTATAAATGGACTTTTTTTAACATAAATTTCCTATTTTTCTAGAATTTTATTTGTGTTGGTAATAGAGGGGTTTGTACACTGAGCAGTACAATCTCTTCCCATAGTACTCACTGTTTTTGGCAAGGATGATGGGAAGAAGTGTTTTCCACTTTTAGAACTTCATTAAATATTAATATAAAACCTAAGTAGACCATATGTATTGTGGTCAGCTACAGATTTGCCTGAGTTTCTTCTGCTGTTCAAGTGTCTGGATGTACAGAATGGTGGCGGTCTGTGGTTTCTTACTAGTTAAGTAGTTGTCAAGTCCCATTATAGTAGCCCAGACATCACATCCTGTTTTTTTCTTTGTGGTATTTGAAGTAGGGATTTTTTTCTTGTCTATAGATATTTGTTAAATTTATTATTATTATTTAAAATAACTGTTTATTAACAGTTAACTAACTCCTCTGGATACAAGACCTTTGCTATGTTAGAAGCATTCTAAATACATTATAGAAACACTCAACCGATGCATTTAGCTATATTGAAAGCCCAAATCACCTCTTTCAGTAGAGTGGCTCAGAAATTAGTCAAGATTGAAAGCCACCTTCAGTATTCTTTTTTGCCTGCTGTGTTTGAGGATACCCATTTTTGCTGCCAGTGGCATCCAAGTAGGTGGTACAGCTGTATCATGCCCAATTGCGTTGTACTTACAAGACCTATATCCTGACAAACATGTTTAGCCAAAGAAGTTCAGTACCTTTTCACAGCTGGGTTAGGAGGACTGAAGTTGTTGTGTGTCTAGAACATTTCTCACGTTGTCTTCAGATCCATGATGAGATGCAGTAACCACTTTACTGGAGTGCTTTGTGCAGAAGCTGGAGTGTTCAGCAGTGTGTGGTGACGATGTAAGGATAAAGAGTGGGTTTTTTTGTAACAGGGAGTTCAGTGAAGCCCCGTTTCTCTTTCATACATTTTATTTGTCATAATAGGGTCCTATATCTCTTGCTGTGACTGGCTAACAGTGACGTATAGAAAACAAATTAACAAGTAATGACATTCCAAAAATAGAGCACACGCATTATTTATCAGAGGATCAGGAGACACACACCAAGTGTGTGCCACCTCTGGCCATCCTTTAACTGAAAATATCCTGTCATTTTAATATATGCAAAGTGAACAAGGCTCAAGTTAATTGTCATGTCTGAGAAATAGCCAAGTAGTGCATACTGCTTACTAAACACTGCAGGGGAATTGGTAAATGAAACCTGACAAGGCCTGAAAAATTATAGTCTCTCTAAGACAGATATGAAAAGGATGTGTGCTGAGTTAAGATCATTTAACATGTTGCAACAAGGTGTGCTTTGCTGGCTACCAGATTAGAGATGGCACTTTTCTTTCTCTCTCTTTTTTTTTTTTTTCCTATTCTTTTCCCTGCAACTGACAGCCCTGATTCAGTGAAGTCTCTGAGTCACTTATTTGTTATCGAGTAAACGACCTTTTTGGCTGAGTGGGTGGGAGGAAAAAGAATGATGAAATACATATGTTTGGAATAGTGTTTTATTAGTTGTTGTGCTGATGGAAGTGCTAGAATAGGATAATGATGTATCGTTACAGGTAATATAATTTGCCATTTGCTTCAAAATGTGAGTATAGCAGCTTTAATCTTAAAAGGTAAATTAAAACTTTTAAATATAAAATAGAATACACAGAAACCTTTATGCAATATACTTAAGTATTCAGTAGTTTGTTATCTTGTACTTTCAAATTCACAGAGCTGTAGGTTCAACGGCAATTTTTCTCTTGCATTTTCCCCCTCTCCCAGAGATTTAAAAAGGTTGGGTTTTATGCACTGTAGTCTTAAGTGTAGTGTATTGTATTTGATATCTTTTTTTAAACAGGCACATTAATTATCTCTGAAACATTTAAGGAGATTTACAGGTACAACCCTTTTTAAGTCTTCTTTCAAAAAGTAGCCATTGTGTTTACTATATCCAGCACGTTTGACTATGAATATATATACTTATGGGTTTGTTTTTTTTTTTAACCTTGAAAACAGTGTAGCTTTATCTCTCTGTCATGTTGTGGTCTGTGCCACAGGCAACAATATGACCTGTCACTTAGCTGTCCCATCCAAACTCCCATATAATACTCTTATGTGTTTTTAAAATTGGATTAAATACCAGGCTGTATGTGCATTTAAATTTGGTAGCAAGGCTAGTTGGATGCCTAGTTCCTGTGTGGTGTAAACTGACTATCTCTGTAGCTCACACTGAAAGCGGGGAAATCAGTCAAAGGTCACAATGTTGAGCTTATTGAAATCAAAACAGGCTGAACGTTTTAATGTGAGCACTCTTGTTTTTTGCTAAAGTATTTTTTTAGACAGGAAATAGTAGGCTTATGTATTGGAAGTGGTAGTGGTGTGGTGAGAGCTGATGGAGAAGCTGACTACACAGCCCCAAATGCCAGGCTTTTTAGAAGAGTACTGGCTCTGAGATGGGCAATTGCTTAGTGCATGACTATGCTTTGGTACAGGTACTCTAATAACCTGAACTCATTCCATTGAAGCAGATAAGAAAACAATACTGAATTTTTTTTTTTTTTAATGTAAAAAGTTAAGTTGGCTGTTACCTGTGTACTCAGAGGAGGAAGCGTGTAGGTTTACAGTAGGGATGAGAGACTTCAAAGGTGAACATTCAGTATATTTTCATTAGCAGGAAAAACCCAAGTATTATTGAAAAAGAAGGATGTATTTTAGTTTTTCATTTAAATGTAATAGATTATTAAGATGTAATGATTTATTAGACTGTAGAATTTTAATATCCTGTTTTATTTATAGAGGTAGTAACTTGAGGTCTAATTTACTTTTGATGTATGGCAAAATTTTACTGTGGTGTATTTGGTGTTAACTTTTTGTTTGCTTTACTGGCTAGGGTTTTCATGCCTGCTTCAAATTGTTTAAATTTCACCCTGGTCTATAGAATAGAATTTAGACTTATTTGTCTAGGCTGCCCTGCCAGGTGACAGTTCTCATAGGCTGGTCCTTTGCGGCATATGACCAGACCAAATGAATGCAAATGCTGCCCCAGATCCTTTTCTAATCCTTCAATGCATTCAGATTATTCAGAAGCTTGGTTTTTGTTACTTTGCTGTAGTACCTTTTTGAGAAGTTTTGTTCCATCTTCTGTTTAAACATTTCAGATGTTGACATCCATGAAATGAATATTTACTTGAGAGGAAATATGAAGGGAATATTCTAAAACTAATTTAAATAGCTTTAAGATTATTATGTGGTCTTCAATTTAAGAAATTTTCAGGGTTCCTCTCTTTTTCCTTGAATTTACAATAAGAGAGAATCCTTTTGATACTTCTGGATCTTGAATCTCCCATGTTGCAGTGACTTTTGTGCTGTTCATTTCTCCCAGATAGGTCAACGTCTCAGTGAGACTCGTGTTTGTGATTCTGTTGAATTTGGGTATGAGCATCCCAGGGAAGCCAGAGAGCAAGCTGTCCCTGAGAGTAGTGTAGGTCAGGTTAATGAACAGCTGAAGGATTTAATTTTCCATGATCTCTACGTGTTTTTGATGCTGCGTCTGAAGATTTCTTGGTGGAGTTTGGGGGTGTGTGTGCGCAGGCACGCTTTTGTTCTGGTTTCCATGATTAGCAGAGGTTGATTTAGCATAAAATGATGTTATAGAAGTCTTTAATTAGGAGACAATTTACTCTTGATGCTTACTGTTACGTGACCACATTGTCAATCAACCTTCTAATTGGTAATTCCAGTTCATATAATAAAGCTACAATCAGTATTGTCAAAGGGATGGTTAAAACTGCAGATGAATGCACACACAACCAGTTGATACAAAAAGCTTCAGCTTAATTTCTTAAGAAATGAGCTACTTGAATAAAACTCCTTTACCTGGCTGCTAGTGATTACCTATTAAATAGTCTGGCTAGAAGTATCAATTTTGAAACTCTTGATTTTGGATAGGACTATGGTGTGTGCTTACATGTGAACGTCTCATAAATATTTCCCAAGAGCAATTTATTTTTCTAATTAGCTTGAACAGCCTCTGCTTTACGTAGCGCTTTAAGCAGTTTTCAGTAAATCAATTCAATCACACAGCTGTTGTTTAAAACTTTTCCTAAGTTACTGTAATTCTCTATGGAGACCCAGAATCTCACTAATTGGTACACTTAATCATACCTTATATAAAATGCATGATGATATGGGTTAGTCATTCCTAGAATTTTTCAGAAAATCAGAGTAACAGAACCTGAGTGTTCATAGCTGTGAAAAGTGTTTGCTATTCTCATGTAATAGTTGTGTACAAAGCACTTAATTTTTATATGCCAGTCATAAATGTACAAAATAATTAATATGGGGCTACAGCTTTTTATGATTATTTAAAAATTACTAAGACTAAACATCTAAAACAGTTCCATTATTTTAATAATTAAGAACAACATCATTCAAAATAAATATCTTCAGTTCTGAAAAGAAATTTAGCTTACCCGGTAGTATCTGTGATGTTAAGATGCAGACCTACGTGGTTTAGCTTACAGCAGAGATGGTAGTTACAGTTTTTACAAGTGAATTTTGAACTCATTTGATGTTAAAATACCTCAATATTGTGTATTTATGTTTTGGTAACATTATTAGATGAAGAACATTGAAAAGCAAGCACTTGTTTTTAATGTACAGCATTTTTTGTTTTTCAGGATGTGACTTAAAATGACTTATGATTCTGAAGGTCCTCTGAAAAGTATGCTGAGCTTGAATATTTGCTAAAGACAAGTAAGTGACAAATTTCATATTTGGACTATATGTACCTAAATAGCTATTCCCTTACCATTTTTAAGACTACAATATAGAAGTTGTGTGTATAAGTATATAAGAAGCACGTTCATAAAAAGAAGTGAGGGGAGGAAAGAAAGAAAGAAAAAGAAGGAAAAAACCCACCACCCTAACAACACCTTCACTCCCATCCCTCCATCCCCCCACCTTAATTCACTACTGCCAGAAAGTGAATTTTCAGTTTGTTTTCTTGTGGGTGGATTCCTGTCAATGTATATAGAAACATCAGTTGTTTCTGTGGTCAGTCTTCTAACATAAGAATTTTTGCATAGTTTCAAGAATATTGTGAATCAGAATTTTCGCTATCATACTTTTTATATATGTGTATTTGAGGGAAATATATGAAAATTTATTATTTCAAACTAAGAATATGGAGTTGCTGGAAGGAATGTCCTCTAGTTTTATTTATAGGAAATACACTTTAAATATTTGGGATTTCTCTTAGCATAAACCAGTTAATTACAATTTGCTTCTTAAAAGCTGGGTGAATTATGTCTTGGGTTTTGGAAAGGAGGCTTATGTTAAAAAATAATAAAAAAATCCAGACCATCTTCATGTTTCATTGAAAATGACTGG
This sequence comes from Hypotaenidia okinawae, assembly GCA_027925045.1. Lineage (NCBI taxonomy): Eukaryota > Metazoa > Chordata > Aves > Gruiformes > Rallidae > Hypotaenidia > Hypotaenidia okinawae. Next base: position 7,070,031 of record BSDF01000016.1, read on the forward strand.
TTTGATTTAATTCTTCATAATTGGCTTATTCTGGGAAATGCTAAGAGTCAGTTTATGCTTTTTCCCTAGTGAATTTTTCAAACAATTAATCAGCTTAGACAGAAGAGCTCCCAAGTGTGCAAGATAGCATGAGTACATACATTTATTTTAGGAAAAAGTTGATGCTTTCATGGGACCAGAGAAGTGTAAAAAACGTTTTGATGCAAAAATATTTTTTTTAAAAAATAGTTTGGATATGTTTTAAATAAGTATTCTAGTTGTGCTTTGTTGGTTTGGGGGGTTTTGTGTGTTTGTGTGGTCAACTGTTTCAACACCACAAATACAGGAACTAAATCTGTGTCTCTATATTTGGGACCTGTGTTAAGACAAAACCTTCCTAGTTGCTGTGTTCAATTTGGTGAACAGGTCTTTCCTCTACACTTGCTGAGAACACAGGCATGAGTTGGAGAGGGAAATCAGTGCACTGAAAGACAAACCAGCAGAAAGCAGTCTAATGAATGCTGTTAGTAGCTTTCAGATTTCTGTGAAGGTGAAGTGATCAAGACCAAAGAAGATACTATCCCATCAAGCTGAAAACTTTCTGCTTACTGTGTTTATTACTTCTCAGTGTCCTTTTAATTTCTTGAATGCTCTCTAGGAACTGGCTTTAGGAACTCTATGGATCTCAAACAACCTGTATTTTATAAGTAGTTGTTTGCGGTGTTTTTAGTTTTTTGGGGGGGTTTTGTCTGTGTGTGTGTTATGTTTTTGTTTTTTTTTTAAAGCCTGTGAAAATATGCTAACCAGGGCAGGTTAAAAAATGCTAGTCCTAAATGCTGATGACTTTTTAAAATTCTGTGGTTTTGTTTGGAAGGCTGCACTTGATGGATTAATAGTTACTAGAATTGTTTTACCTGTCACATTGAAAACTTGGTGCTTTTTTAATAACTCTATGGTTATTAAAACCATATAACCATTCTATAACATCTATATGGTTTTCACAGAGAAATAAACAGGTTCTAGACATGTGTACCTTATTAATAAGGACAAATGTTTGGTTTTTTCAATGCACTTATTGATGAATAAGGAGGTGTCTGTTTCCTTGTTTCCCCATTTTGATAGGTGAGAAAAAAATCTGGAAAATTCTGCATTATGTCTAAAAAATATAAATGGTAATGTAGAAATTAGGATTTGGAAAGAATCAAGAAAAACTGGAACTTGTCTCCAAATATTGATGCCTTTGGTTTCACTCCACTCATGGGGAACACCCACATGTAGCATTTCATTACTGCTACAACCAATGGAATTAAACAGCTTTTAAAGACTGAGCCACCTCTTATGGCATCTTGGTTTGTCTCAAATTTGCTTCAAGTAGAAACTTTGGAGGGCTCTGGACATACTTTGTTTCCATTCAACATTAGCATTCTCTATTTCATACATATGTATACCTTTCTAAATTATTTAGCAAGAGCTAGGGCTTTGTTTTTCTAGGGTTGTAAGGATATTCTTAGGGAAAGGAAAATACATGTGCAGGAGCTCAGCAGCTTCAGACCTGAATAAACTGTCACAAGCTACTTGGGTGTAATAGTAGGGAAACAGCCTACACAAATTAGCTAATTTTTCCTTCCCTCTCCAAGCTTCTGTATTTAGGCACTGAAAGGTTGGCTTAACTAGAAGAAGAGTGGGATTCTCTGATAGGTATCATATTTCTGAAACAAAATGTAGTATTTTTTTGTTTTCTGTTAAATCATATCATGAGTTATCTGTCACTGCAGGTAGATGTTAAAGCAGAAATGACATTTCCATCCTAAATCATTTAATGCAACCTTGTTACAGCAGAATTACATTCTGGTGAAATGTCTGTCCTAGCTCAAATTTTCAACTGTTAAATGTATTTTAAATCTTTGCTCCCTTAAATAGAATTTACTCTTGGCTTCTGCCATACTTGCTCTGCCCACACCCTTCCTGAGTTATCCTTAAGTCTTATATTTTAAGCTCTTCCCTTCTCTTTCCGCAGTAGCTCTTAACCCTGCAGCTCTATACTTTGCTAGCGAGTGCAGTTGCAGGAGGAAGCACCGTTCCTGGAGTGTGTGTGTGTGTCACCTACAGAATCACTCTCAGGATTCAGCCTTAATTGTGAGGTCTGTAAGGCCTTATGACTCATGTTCTGTTGAGTGTTAGCTTCAGAATATCAACTGCTTTTTGCACGATCATAGCCTGTTTCTATAATCTCTTTTTGAAACTGCTTACTTGTTCAGATGAGTAGTTTTTCTTTCAGCTGTTTAATTGAAGCAAATGTTATCCTTGCTGTTGGCCAGAGCTATGCTGTCATCTAGTGGCATAACCCTGTATTTTTCTTGAATGTCATGTAAGGTGGGCCACTACAAGTCTATTTGAGAGCTTTTTCCCCTGGAGGAATATATTTTTGAATAAAAGTCTTCAGACTTGCTCTTCCACCTCTTTGTATATTGGGGTTTACTAGTTCATCCTAGTTTTGTATCAGATCTTTAGATGTAAAATCGACTTCTCTGTGCAGTCCATGACCATAATGATGGAGTTTGGCTTCTTGTAATTGTTTCAAATGCAACATTATGTTTTACTTTGGTTTTACTTTTATTGTGATGTGAAAAGTATATTATCCTTCCTCTCCTAATGCCTGTCACTTGGGATGAGGATTGGTTACGATTTCAGTTTTGTTAAGCATTGTAACATTTGCTTAGCTGCAAAGAGAACTTGCACTTTAATGAGATGTCATTTTACTCCTGAGCTTTGTACATATACCAGAGCAATTTGGTGTCTGCTTCTCAGTGCAGCCAGCGCACTTCTGCCCTAAGTAGCTTTTAGAGGTTTGTACTGCTGGGAGAAGAATGTCCTTTTACATTCTCCACCCATAGCTAACATCCTGCAATAACAGTATCAGATACTGCAAGCAACCTCTGTGCTGCTTCATGCAAATATGTCCTTGGATGTCTTTGCCCTTTCAGTTTTGCCTTTAGAGAGAACTAAAGCAGGTTTTTTTTTTGTGATGAAAAGCCAGTAAGCAAAAATCCCTGTCAGTCAGGGTTAGTACCTCAGAAGCAAAACTTTAACTGCCCAGATGTGTCTTGTTGTTATTGTTGTACAAAAACCCAAACCACAAATTATTAGACTATTTTACAATTCTAAAATACTCAGGCTACATAAATAGCATAGATCCATTAAAAAGGTTTTTCCCCCTCAGAATGGTGTTGATTGTAGCGTCGCAGGATCTGGTATCACTGTCTTCTCTCTGTTGTGATGGTTTCTTTTTTCTCTTGGGAGTGAGGGGAGATGAGTCTCATGGATTTATAATCTGCCAGACTTGTTTAACATAATTAGACTTTTAACAAAGTAATCTATTATTTTATCGGGTTATGGCCCAGTCTGCAGAAACTGTAATATTGAAGGAGTTCTAAAGTCTTTGTTTGCCTAGTCCTCAAAGTTTTGGAAAATTGTGTTCATTTCAGAAAGTTTATCAGGAGTCATGAAGTTGAGGCTATAGTAACCTGTTGAGTTAGAGATGATAATAGTTGGCCACGTGTGAAAGTCTCTTTTAAGCCCACTGATTTAGTCCTAGATATGAAAATTATTTGTGGCTGCAGTTGTTAGATTACATGAAGAGTAAAAAGGAGCATACAGAAAAGGAAATGTTATTGAACCTTTCTGTATCTTCAATGTTCTGGCTACCCATCCCTCATTGCCTTTGAGTATCACTTACCTTTTCTTTAATGGTATCTAACTTTATTCTTAGTATATAACTTCATTTTGGCAAGACATATTAATGTTCCACTTTCTTTTCAAGTTACCTAAACATATAAGACACTGAGCATCTTTTTATCTTCAGGGAAATTGGAGCTGTACAGTGATCCCAGTGCTATAGTGCAAAAAATTTAAACATCTCTAAATCAAATTAAAAGCATTTTTAAAATTTAATCTTGCTTATATTGAGTATAAAGCTTTGCAAACCTATTTTTTGACAAGATACAATATAGATTTTAAAAAGTTGTTACAAATATTTATTTTTTAATACTAAAAAGGTATATGGGTTTCAAGTAAAAATACCTGCTCATAAATCTAATAAAAATAACCTATCTAGATAAGTTCTTGGTGTTTTAAATTATTCTTTTATTGCTTTTAGTTGCTGATGCATGTTCAAGATGAGTGGATTAGGAGAAAACTCCTTGGATAGCTTGACCAATGAGTCAAGGAAGCGCAAGTCATTGCCCTGCGATACCCCAGGCGCAAGGTGGGTTTATAGAGACATTTCCCTTTTTTCGTCTTCTGAGTTAACTGATAAATTTGTTCAGTTGAAAAATTCTCTAGGTCAGCTTCTGTTGTGAAGATAGAAAATTTTACTATTAAGTATAGATGTGCCAAAGCTGATGAATTCTGCTCTATAATTAGACTCTTGTGGAAATCTTAACTGATTGAACATAAAAGGAATTATTCCTAGAAATTTCTGAGGTATCACCTTCAGTAGTCATCTCATTCCAAGCAAACCAAAGGGATTTCATTGAATGTGAAAATTCTGTTTCATTTGTCCAATAGATTATAGACAACTCTGAAGTAACTTTTAAGGTTAAAATACACTTGCTGTAGGAGTGTTACAGTTTTATAACAAGGAATTGCTATTGTCTTTAAATTTATTGATAGAGTTATCACAGGAGGATTTTTTTGATGAGGAGCTTTCTCATATCCTCCTATTTTCTTTGTTTTAAAAAGAACACAAAACCCAATCCAAACAACAATGTAACAAAACACACCTCCACCCCCTTCAAATTTTTGTTTGCTGGAAGAATAAGCTGTACCTAGGTTTAATAGGTAGGTGTTGCTTGAAGTACGTTAAAGGTCACAGAGTCAGCACAACTTTTGTATATGACAAATGTAAGTGTGAAATTATGTTTTTGGTTCCTAGTCTGTCCTGCAGTGGTGAGAAGCGTCGGCGTGAGCAGGAAAGCAAATACATTGAAGAACTGGCTGAACTGATATCTGCTAATCTGAGTGACATTGACAATTTCAATGTCAAACCAGACAAATGTGCTATTTTAAAAGAAACTGTGAGACAGATTCGACAGATAAAAGAGCAAGGTACAGGTCCCTTGTGATTCCTTTTCCAAAGCAGTAGTGACTTGGAACATGGGGTGGTGTTTTTCACAATAGTATGTAACTGAAAAAGTCTTCAGACTTTGATTTGAACCAAACCTTTAATATGCGATAAATAAATTTCTGCTTAATAGTAAGCAAGTATTTACCATCACAGTGACCACTGATGATCAGATGATCAAAATAGAACCAGAAGGAAGAGATACCTGTAACGAGTGTGTTAAATCGCCATTGAAATATTCAGCAGGGAATCATCAGACACATTATCCAAAAAGCAGCAGAAGAAGAACTGTTTGTAAAACACGTTGATCCAAATTTAACACTCAAGTCAACTTATGTAAGCAAAGAGTTTGGCATTATGTAGACATTTTTTCTGGACTTAAGCATTTAACAATCTGTAAGAATTCCTCTCTTATTTTTGCCTTTATTCATGTGCTTTCCAGAGTCTGGCTTATAGTATGAAGTGTTGTTTTACTGAAATGTATCTTTGGTGTTTAAGGAAAAGCAGTTTCTAATGATGATGATGTTCAGAAAGCTGATGTATCTTCTACGGGTCAAGGAGTTATTGATAAGGATTCATTGGGACCTCTTTTATTACAGGCAAGTGCAAATTAGGCCCTAGTAAATCCCTATGAGAACAATATTTAAGGAACGTTAAAATATTACAATAAAGCCTGAAATTGTATAGTAATTTATACTCTGCAAGAGCTCTACAGAACTGTGTTTGAAAGGGTCAGGAATAAAAAAAAATAAATCTATCATGTTTTCTTAATTTTGCCCAAATTCTCTCAGAAGAACAGCTTTTGGCTTTTTCTTGTACTTTCTCCAGCAGTCATTAACAAACTACTACTAAGGCAGTGCTCCAGTAATACAAGGAATATTTTCCTTTTTGTTGGAGATAGCCATTAAAATAATCAGATGAAGTTTTGCAAGGACTAGAGGCTTGTCATGTGTATTGGAGTTTGTGTTTCTGCTTTGTGAAGCGTTTTAAACAAAAGCTGCCATCAAGTAAAATAACCTAAGAATAATTGTAAAAAAAGGTACATAGCAGATATCTTGTATTTTTGCCTAGAAAACCAATCCCTTATTTACAAGTCCATTAAATAGCACTTTTAAAACTTAACTGTTTTACATAGATACTGAATTTTTCTTTCAGTTAAGAAAATACAGTATTTTAAGACATGAATACACCCACTTCTCTTATCTCATCACTTGCTGGTGGAAATGTCTTTGTGTTCATGTCTTACTACATATTTCTACTGACGACTTCTTGTTTCGATTTGCCAGCAATTGTAATAGTGTTATAAATTTATTGTCTTGTGTTCAAATAGAGGAAGAATGAAACAATAAGCCTGGTTATCATGGTGAAAGAGCTCAATGGAATAACAAATGAACAGATTAATTTTTAATATTGAAATCATTCCTCATCAGATGCGTTTTTCCTCAAAGAAAAATGTAAAACTTCATCTCTACCCTTGAAAGGAAATGTGTGTATTCTAATTTGATGTTTGTCACCCACATAGTTTTTTAAGCTACATTATTTCAGAGTTAGGTAGTGTGTCTTATATTGTCACGTTACTCTTTAGGCATTGGATGGTTTCCTGTTTGTTGTAAATCGAGATGGGAACATAGTATTTGTGTCAGAAAATGTCACACAGTATCTGCAATATAAGCAAGAAGATTTGGTTAATACAAGTGTCTATGGTATCTTGCATGAAGAGGATCGGAAGGACTTTCTCAAAAACTTACCTAAATCTTCAGGTAATAAAAGCTGACTTGCTACACCTTTACTAGGCTATTTGACAATAACTGAGAATTAAAAAACAACTTGTAATAGATAACCTCTCAAAACAAAGTACTTAGACAAAGAGTATTTGACTACAGAAGTATGTTAATCCTAAAATATCTTACTGTGTTCTGGAAATACCCACCATTCTTCAGCCTATCCAATTTGTTTTCTTGTAACTTAAAACAAGGAAACTGAAGGAAGATGTTGCCTAAAGCCACAAGACTATGTGAGGGAGCTGATTGTTTTTTAAATATGTGAATGACTTTTCAGCTCTCCTTCAAGTGATGGGAAGTGACATGTAAGGGAAAGAGTTTGTTGGGATTTTTTTGCTAGGTTCTTAACAGAACTAATTTACACCAAAGTGTAAAACTGCTGGTGCATTGAGAAAGCACCTTAAAAAATTATTTAATCTGTCTGATCTAGGAGCATGGTGTCTACATTAAGAAAAATCAGTTATGAATTGATTTCTAACTGAAAATCTTTTAAAATTCTTTCTATGTTCTTTTAAGTTAATGGGGTTGCTTGGACCAATGAAACACCCAGACAGAAGAGTCATACATTCAACTGCCGGATGATGGTGAAAACTCATGATCTTTTGGAAGATGTTGGCAGCCACCAGGATATACATCAAAGATACGAAACAATGCAGTGCTTTGCTTTATCTCAGCCAAGAGCTATGATGGAAGAGGGGGAAGGTAGGAAATTTTGTGCAGTTATTGTGCACAAAATTATTGTGCACAAAAGAAATCTCAAAGTAAGATTTTTGGTGTTTATTATGCGTTATATAATCTGTAGTTTCTGCAATCCATTTTTAAGTAGGAACAGAATGCCAAAAAATTAATTCTTATTTCCTATACTTGGATCTTCACAACGAAAAACACTTCAGCTATTTTATTAGATGCTTTATTAGAATACAACAGGAGAGGAAATGAAAAAATAAACTTTTCTTTTTAAATACAGATTTGCAGTCCTGCATGATTTGTGTGGCACGACGTATCACAACTGCAGAAAGGGTATTTCTAACAAATCCAGAGAGCTTTATTACAAGACATGATCTTTCAGGTGAGAAACGTACCCGAGATGAAGGTGTTTTTTTGGGTCTGTGTGCTCTTGTTTTAAATAAATCAAGTATGTAAATAATTTGTATATTTGTAGCAACTACCAGAATTCATTCTGAGAATTCCCAACCATTCTTTGTAATATACTCTTGTTGGCAGTGGGGTAGGCTATAACAAGAACTGCGAGATGCATTTTCTGTGTCTGTGCTAGTCTGCTTTGTTTGGAAACCTGGTATAAAGCATTACTTGTGTTTTAGCTTGGCAGCATTTCAAATGGTTGTCATGCTTTTCCTTACACATAAGAAATACTTTAAATCATAACTGAAGCTAATGAAACTTCATTAGAATTCTTGTAATTTTCTACAGTGTGTGAGCTAACATTTAAAGTGGTTTATGCTGTTTTAAATTGAAATACTGATATGACCTAGATGGGGCTTTTTCAGGTGTGAGTTGATCTTTATGAGGTTCATTTGTGGATGTGGCTCATTGGTGTTTTTGAAAGTTTTGCTCTGTGTGCATCCTTTGTGTGCCTGTAACCAGAGACTAAAGTTACTGTTTCCTAAATCTCTGACATTAACCTGTGGGTGCTTAACTTTCTCCTTTTTTCAGTTATCTAAATCCCTTTCGATATCAGTATTTTAGTAAGATGCTTTTACAAGCATCATATTCTCACATGGCAGATAACTCATAAAAGTAACTTCTGCATAATCAAGATGTGGTGTTAGGCTAATGAACAATGAAAATGGTGATAGTGAAGCCTTCTGAAATGTATCATATTTATACAAGAGATTTGGCATAATCGTAATGAGTTTTAACTCCTATATTTTTCTGTCCTGTTACAGGTAAACTTGTCAACATTGATACAAACTCATTACGGTCTTCCATGAGACCTGGTTTTGAAGATATAATTCGTCGGTGTATTCAGAGGTTCTTATGCCATAATGATGGACAGTCATGGTCAAACAAACGCCACTATCATGAAGGTAGAAATGTGTTTGCAATGTTTAGTCATCCTGCTTCTAGTGGCTGCATTTTTTCCTGAAAGACAAAACCACTAAGTTCTGTCCATGTTAATTTTTTTCATATTTTCTGTTAGTGTTAATTGCTGTCACTCGTATTTACAAGCCAAAGGAAAATGACTGCTTTGAGAAATAGGAATTCTGATGGAAGTTATTTTGTTTTTCTAATGTGCCTGTTTGGATAATTTTCATGGCAAATACCAGATACTTGATCTGGGAGCCTGCAGTAGTCTGTGTTTCCACAGATGAATATAGCGATGACAGTGACAGCTATATTTCTGTAATAGTGTGTAATCCTTAATTATCATTACCTTTGATGTCTTTGTTTAACTTCCTTTTTAATTCATCCTGCCTTTTGTTAAAGGATAGCTCACTAAAAGTTGCAACAGTTGTGTTGATTTGATGCCTTTTTCTTATTCAAGACATAAAGGTTCAAAATATTTTCAGTCTTCCAGTGTTATGTATTTTGTAATGCTAATTTGATAACCTTGATAGATAAAGTGAGGTACAGCCTCTGTCTTCAGTATGAACGATGGCTTTTTCTGTTTTCTAAACTCCAGTCTTTTTGAAGGATTCACAAAGTAATTCAAGTTGAGGAAATATTAAGTAAAGGGAAGCTTATGCTGGCAGAAAATGGAGTTTCTGTTCCATTGGAAGTTCTTTGACTCAACTGATCAAATAAATCCTAAATTAACAAGAAATTTGGAGCTCAGATTAAAAGCAATGACTTGCACAATTGTTTGATTGAAATAAAACTTCTAAACTTAAAAATACTTAATCTGAAGCCTTCCAAACTTCATATCAATTACCTGTACATTTTAGTGCAGCTAATATTGAAGTGTTTCTTAGTCTTCCTTCCCAAGGAGAAGCCATGGAAACCTACTAATCTAGTGTTGGAAGTCTGTTAACAAGCATAGAACTTTGTGCTCACCATACACAGCTGGCAAAATACTGCAGCATTGTAATAATCTTATTTGCTGTTGTCTTTTCTCTACTAATTTAGGAGAAAAGGCAAAATGCTTTCTTTTTCTAAGTATCTCTCTTTGGGGGGTGTATGTGTTTTGTAAAAAAAAGCCCTTTTTAAAAATTGATGAAAAAAATAAACTTCAGCAAAGGAAAGCTATTGTGTTACAAATCTGTAGAGTGCATATGAATAATTTTTTTTTTGCATTTAAGTATTAACTAGACTTATGTGTTTCCTTTCCAGCTTATACACAAGGTCATGCTGAAACACCGCTGTATCGGTTTTCTTTAGCGGATGGTACTATAGTGACGGCGCAAACAAAGAGTAAACTGTTTCGAAATCCTGTCACTAATGACCGCCATGGATTTGTTTCTACTCATTTTCTTCAAAGGTGAAATCAGTGGTATCTCTTTGTCATTTAGGTGTCGTAGCTTTTAAAAATATGTCTGACCTTGAAGATACCTGAAAAAACCAGTATACCACAATATTTTATCTGATTAAAACAGAAGAAATGACTCAGAAGGCAGAGTTGCATAGCATACAAATAAATGTGTCAGCCTAACACTGATACTCTCAGGTGTGTGGCAGAAAGACAGTCAGAGTCAGCAGAGGTTTTTCCTTAGTACCTGCATGGAGTTTGTATTAAGTCTTCATTATTCTTTTGGGTTAACATATATAATGAAGAAACACAAAAAATGAAACCTCTCAGTTACATGCTTAATCTTACTCTTTTTAATTGCAGACCAATTAGAAAACCAACAAAACTCCCTCAGATTCATCATTGATAATTCAGAGTTAAAAGTACCTTAAATAGAGCTTCCTGTGATCTGTTCTTGTTGATTGCAAGAATAATTGAAATGCCACTCTGGAGGGAATCTGTCCGCTTCTGGCATTAAGGTGCCTCCAGATGCTGACAAATGAGTAGCTGAGATGGGTCTGGGCATCAGTAGTGTGCACAATAGAATAGTGTCATGCATTGACTCAGAAAGGGAGTAAAAGAAGGAAGATGTTTAAAGTGATAAGTCTGACTAATGATTGTTGTTGATGAAAACCTTTTGAAGGGGTGATACTGTATATACTTATAAGTCAAATCACCGAAAGAACCAAGCATTTCTGTAATGAATAAATGAGTGTCATGGCTTAGTTGTGCTTTTGGTGGAAGCATAAATTCTCACTGGTCTCTTGAAAATGTATTTGGAAAATTATTTAATAACATTATTCTGTCTTTGTAGCACTTGATTCCAATTAAGATTTTAATTTGTTTTCTTGGTGTTTTGGGGGATATTGTTGAATTTACAGAGAACAAAACGGATACCGGCCAAATCCTAATTCAGTTGGGCAAAACATCAGAACACCTGTGGCTGGCAACACAAATTCTGTTGGTGGTCTTATGAACATGTCACCTGGGCAAGGCATGCCAGTGCAGAACAGAAACTATGGTATGGGAGATCCCAGTGCAGTGGGTCAGCTGAGCAGCGCTCGGTATGGAGGCCCTGGTAATATGGGGCCAGTGAACTCTGGAGCCAACATGCAGTCATCTGCCTATCAGAACAACAATTATGGATTAAATATAAGTAGCCCACCACATGGTAGTCCTGGTTTAACTTCCAACCAACAGAATCTAATGATATCCCCTAGGAATCGAGGGAGTCCGAAAATGAGTTCACACCAGTTTTCTCCAGTTACAGGTATTGTACTATTGCTATAAGCTTTTTTGTTTAAGCTACCTTTCCTCACTTTCATCTGGATTCCATCTTTCATCCTTTTTCACAGTTCTATATAACCTTGTATGTATTACTTAAATGCAGCATGCATCATTTAATAGTAAAAATTTAATTAACTCAATGTGGCAGTCAGAATCCAGAGGACAAGTAAAGACAGGACTGTAGCCTGATAAGTCTGATCTCTGTCCTGTGATACAGGTATGCACTCACCCATGGGATCTGCCAGCAACACCAGCAACAGCACTTTCTCTAGCAGTTCTCTTAGTGCTCTTCAAGCCATTAGTGAGGGTGTTGGAACTTCCCTTTTATCAACGCTTTCTTCACCGGGTCCAAAATTGGATAATTCACCAAACATGGGCATGACTCAACAAAGTAAAGCAAGTACCCAGGACTCCAAGAGCCCTTCTGGTTTGTATTGTGAACAAAACCAAGTGGAAAGTTCCATTTGCCAGACAAACAGTAGGGATCTCCTTAGTGAAAAAGATAGTAAAGAGGGAAATCTGGAGGCATCTGAAAGTCAGAGGGGACCATCTGAAAGCAAAGGACATAAAAAACTGCTTCAGCTGCTCACGTGCTCCTCTGAGGAAAGAGGACATTCATCAAATTCGCCTTTAGACTCCAATTGTAAAGAATCTTCTACGAATGTTACCAGTCCTTCAGGAGTTTCCTCATCAACATCTGGGGGAGTATCTTCCTCCTCAAATATGCACGGGTCGCTCCTGCAAGAGAAGCATAGGATTTTACATAAATTGTTGCAGAATGGTAATTCTCCTGCAGAGGTGGCCAAGATCACAGCTGAAGCTACTGGTAAAGACACGTATCATGATGCTAGTAATGCAGCCCCCTGCGGAGAAGGCACTGTCAAACAGGAACAACTGAGCCCAAAGAAGAAGGAAAACAATGCTTTACTAAGATATCTGTTGGATAAAGATGATGTTAAGGACCCGCTTTCCAAAGAGTTGAAGCCTAAAGTGGAAAATGTGGATAATAAAATGGGACAGTGCAGTAGTTCTACAATTCCTACTTCTAGTCAAGAAAAAGAGATGAAAATAAAAACAGAACCAGCAGAGGAGGTACAGTATAATGTAAAATGATTTCTTGTTACAGTGAATATCTAAATGTAGAAGGCTCTTTTTAGTATGTGTGTGTAAGCATTTCTAAGAACGTTCTGTGCAAATGGTGTGAAACTACATGCTCAGATTTTATTGTAAGTGAAAAAGCATGGAGAGCACTACAGGGTGTGTATATTACTCAGTGTGTCCTGAAGTCCTAGACTAATGTTATCTTTAAGATAAGGTACAATTAAGCTAATGAATATTTACAAATTATTCCTTAAAACCAGATATTTAATATCTGCAGTTCCACATAGGATGTGTTCACTTTTATGGCTTATTAGGGAGTTGAGCTGTACTGCCTCTGTAATTAGTTTGGAATAAAATAGCAAAAGGTAAAACATTATTTCATTTTGAAATATAAACAACACACAAAAATGTGTAATACTTAAAATAGCTATAGATGCTTTTAGTTCATTCATTGGTTTTAGCATTTTTTCCCCCTTAACTAAGGGAAAATCTTGTCCCAAATCCATATATATTGAGCAAACAAATATACATATATTTATTTGAATATTTAAATATAAATATATATGTGAATGTTTAAATATATGTATATTTGTTTGTTTCAATGTTTCTGGGATTGAAATTCCAAGAAACGTCAAGATACAGCAAACTGTATTGTCAAGGAACAACTAACTCCTCTGAAAGCAGCAGTACACTTGTTAAGGACAGCTGTTCTTTATATGTAAAGTGTGTATAACCTGTAGGTACTACTTCTAGTTTGTCAGTCACATTTGGAACTGCTTCTAAGTATTACTGGTCAGTATTGCAGAGTTTACTGAAAACAGGTGATACTGTAGAACCTGAATTTCCCAAGTCAGTAATAAATATGTAAATAGAAAATTACTGCAGCTTTTACACTAGCTAATGGCTGACTATAAATGAAATGCCCTTTTTGAGTACTACTTACAGCAAAGTCACTAACAACTGTGTAATAGTACCCAGTGCATAATTTAGGAACTTGGTCCTGAAAGCTCATTAACATATTCAGAGCAGCTTGTTTTGTGAAGTTATGAATCCTCTATATTCTGATTGCTTTTCTGTTAAAACTGCATCTGATTTAAAGAGAAATTTTGAAATATTATCACTTCAGTTGACCAGAAAACTCTGTGGGTATTTTTCATGTGTTGTCTTTACCCGTGATCAAATTTGTCTGTGACAAATACAGTATTTCTCACTGAGTGGTACACATTCTTGACATTGTTTGCTCTCATTAGTGTTTTTATCTTTGCAATTTGAGATGACTAGAATGTTTATATTCAAGGCAGTTTTCTTTTTATTTATGTGGACTTCAGATTTCTCCTAATTCTCAAAATTCACAAAGCATGGCTTTGAAAATAGAGAGTGAGCCCCAGGTACTGTCAGTGAACTAAAACATTAGCCTCCCAGTTACAACTTTTAAGATTAGTGAGCTAAATAAAAGCTGAAGGATAGCCATATGATAGTAAATAACCTTGGTATTTTACTGCTGTTTTTTCAGATGAGTGGAGACTTGGATAATTTGGATGCAATTCTCGGTGATCTGACTAGTTCAGAGTTTTACAGTAATGCTATGTCTGCAAATGGAAATAACCTTGGAACAAAGCAAGCATTATTTCAAGGAAATGCCCTATTGGGTAAGGAATTGGTTTTAAAATTAGGGTTTTCTTCTTACCTGATGTAAACATAATACATCCTCAAGTCCTTAGAGAATACTGTCTTGATCTCCTATATCTTCAAGGACAAATGTAATACAAAAGGGCTAATTATGCTTTCCTAGGCTGTTATGTACACTATTAGCTATCTTGACAGCTCTCATCTACTGCATGCACAATGAATAAAGTTAACTTTAGTTCCTTATTTTATGATTTCTTCTAGGTTTTTAATGTAGATTTTGCAGAGACGAGATCAGAAAAAAATGTTTTGTGAATTGTAAATGAAAATTGAGATTTTTTTTGTTCCTTACAGATGACTAGGGAAATAATATGGGATTGGTGGCAAGCTTTTGATTTTCTACTCACTCTGTGCAAAATAATTTTGGGGCTGGCAAATTCTAACGAGTATTTTCATTGAGAGAAATGCTCTTCCCTAGTAGGAAGCTGAGTAGGAGGGAAAGATCTTGCTAATAGACCAGTGTCTGTTGATTATATAGGGTAATAAGTTGCTGAGGGTAACCTAAGGAGATGAAACAGAGATATTTAAGACCACAGACACTATTGGCTGGTGGAGCACAGTAATTTCTGGGTTAATTAGTCCATGCAGTACAGTGTACTCAGGAACACTCTGCTTCTGAATTCAACATGTTTCAAACAACCAGTTGACTAGTTTCTCTCTCTGTGTCAGAGTTTCCTGAAGGCTGGGCAGTTCACTCATACATGTAATACCACCGTGTTTCACAGTGTTAAAAACATGGTTTGTTACAGGACTTAAGTTAAAATGAAACTTTTTACATCTGGGGCCAAAGGGAACTGCATTTGGCTTTTCCTGTAAAAGGTCCTAACTATGGACTCAAAATGTGATTGGTATTGTGATAACATAAGTAAAATAACTATTCCTGGCTTGTTTAAGCTCAAATATATGTGCCCAGGCTAATTTAAGTTTATTAATAGTACTTTCTCTTTAAAAAGTGCAGTGGCATGCATCTTTTAATTCTTTAGCAGGTATGAGGAGTCCCCAGTCTGTGCAGGCTACCCGCCCAACTTTCAACAGAGCCATGTCTTTGGACAGCCCTGTGGGCTCAAGCGCTCCAGTGAGGAATGTCAATCCATTTTCCATGTTACAAAAGCAGAACTTGATGGGTGGAAGTCCAAGAATGATTGAAAGCCAGGAAAACTTTGGAGCAAATCTGGGTTTGTTGATTGTGTACATATAGATCTCATTCTAAAGGAAAAAGCTTTTATGTAAAAAATATTACAAGATCATCATAAGAATTTTGGTTAGAAGAAACCTTAATGCTAAAGAATATGAATTTTACCATGAGCATATAAATACCTTTTAATTTTGCTATCCAGAGTTAAAATTATAAGAACATAAATATTTACCACCTGCCTATTATTACTAGTACTTTTGGTTAGTAGTTGAACTATTTTTTACAATTTTGACTTTTGAATTTAATGACTTTTGAATTAATGGTTTTGATATGTAGAAGCAAGAATGGGTCATGATGGCAGTCAGTCATTAATATTTTAAAATATATTTAGACCAATGTAGTTGTTTCATTTTGAAATTGGCATGGCAAGCTTTTGTAGGAGTTCAGTGAATTGCTCTGTCACTGACAGGTGTCCTTATTGGTAAAACAAAACAAACCCCCATAAAAATAATTCTAAAAGCAAAATAGCTTAATGTATTCTAGGTGAAAATTGATTGTATTTTCTGCTCTTCGTTACAGCGAGTGCTCCCAACAGAAATGTGGCTATGAATCAGCATCAGGCAGGAGACTGGGGTTTGCCAAACTCAAAGGTGAACAGGTTGGAACCTACAAGTTCTGCTTCGATGCTAAGGCCAGGACCTGAGTTTAGTGCTTCCCTTCCTAGACCCACAGTGGGTGGTGGCTCTATGTCTGGGCTGCCTGTTCGCTCGAATAGCTTACCTGGTACGAGAGCGATGCTTCAACAGCAGATGATTCACATGAGTAAGTTCTTTAATTTTATTGTCCTACTTAGTACAATCTGACTAGTCTTGTAGTAAGGATTCATCAGCAGAATCTTTTTTGGTTTTGGTAGAATTCTAGCTTTTCATCCAAAGTTTTTTTGTGGTAAAGTCTATAGAATTGTAAAATCATTTAGATTGGAAAACCCCTTTGAGATCTTTGAGTCCAACCATTGCCCTTGCACCGCCAAGTTCACCACTAAACCATGTCCCTAAGCACCATGTCTACACGTCTTTTAAGTACCTCCAGGGATGGTGACTCCACTCTGTTTTAAGGGCTTAAGGACTAGAAACAGGAATTCAGCCCTAACAGAGTAGTAGCTTTATATCACTGTCACATTTAAATCTGTGACCTATTATAGTTCTGGAATTCTCTGGAGTATGAGTTTATGTATGTATCCACGTTAAACATGCTAATGGAAATCTTGACAATTTGTGTGATAATTCACAGTGCTTTATGTGAACGCTGGGACAGCAAGATGACAACTTTTGTTTTTTAAAAACACACAAATGTTTACCTCACAGGACCAAATGAGATAAACATTGGCATGGGAGGGAATCTATATGGCCAGCCAGGACCTTCTAATCAGCCAGGATCGTGGCCTGAGAACATGTTGTCCATGGAACAAGCATCACGGGGTTCACAAAACAGGTAGAGTTGGGGAAGGTTTTATTATAAGTTTAAATACAGCTGTTCACTGTTTATTGTAAGAATTTAGGACCTGGAAAAAATTAATGTAGCAGATACAGTAGGGATAACAGATTGGAGTCAGAATCAATTTCCATTTCTGCTGCTGTTTTCTTATGATAGGACACTGTATCCCAGCTCCACAAAAGACATTGGTGATCAAATCAATCAATCCTTGAGTTGAGAGGCATGGAGAAAAGAGCTGGGAAAATC
This sequence comes from Hypotaenidia okinawae, assembly GCA_027925045.1. Taxonomy (NCBI): domain Eukaryota; kingdom Metazoa; phylum Chordata; class Aves; order Gruiformes; family Rallidae; genus Hypotaenidia; species Hypotaenidia okinawae. The sequence goes on from BSDF01000016.1 coordinate 7,087,328, forward strand.
TGAAGTCATGTATCTGGCACAGGAGAAAACAGGATTTGTGTGTGTGTGTTTTCAAGGACAGATGGCAGTTGACTGGGACCTAAATTTGGGACTTAAGTCTTACTTCAGTCTTCTGGGTGATTGTAGTACTTAATCATCTCCAGGTCAATCTATTATCTAAAAAACATGTGTATTCCTGTAGAGTCCATAATGGTTATAATGCTTTTCTCTCTACAGACAATTAGTTAGAAACTCCTTGGATGACCTCCTATGTCCAGCACCAACTATGGAAGGCCAGACGGATGAAAGGGCACTTTTGGATCAGCTGCACACATTGCTCAGTAACACAGATGTCACAGGTCTGGAAGAAATTGACAGAGCATTAGGAATTCCTGATCTTGTAAACCAAGTAAGCCAGCAGATTTTGGCATTTTTTGGTTGGTTTTGGGTTTTTGTGGGTTTTGTTTTTAGTAAACTCTATTATTTTGTTATTTGAAAAGAGAGTGTAGAGGGCCTCCTCACTCATTCAGTCTCCTCACTTGCTTGTCTTCACTTTCCTAAATCTGCGTTTGGAAGCATTGCCATGGAGTGGTAATTTTCATTGGAGAAGTTTAGTTTTGATTATATTTCTTGTGCACTACAAACAGAGAAACCAGCATCTTCTTATCTATGTTTATTGTTACATGCTTTGGTATATACGGGTGGGGGTGGTTTTGGTGTAGATCATTGTAAATCTATAAGCAGAGGATTGCATTGTGTTTCTTTTACTGTCACTGAGATTAGGTTGTGAAACAAATATTTGAGTAGCAATGGCATGTTAGTGCATAGGACATTTCCACCTCCTCTAGTTCCAGCTTGAATTTGTGTGACTAGTAAATAGGAAAAAGAAATTCTGTGAATAGTTTGGAACTTACTAAAACCCACAAAATCACCCTGTCATTTGTGCAAATGGCAGTTTACAAGTGCAAAAGGGCTTGAATAATGATACTGCTCTGCCTGTGTAATCAGTGTGCAGCAGAAGGGAGGTTCTTTAAAAAAATAATTATTATTAATAATATTTGATATTGTCTGGAGACAAAATTAATTGTAATCTGTTCATGCTGTGTTTTACCCTGTTGGTTGTTGTATACTGTGTTAGATTTGTTTCTTTAGGAATTCCTGCTTAAAGAATATACTGCTAGTGAAAATATTTTTGTGTCTTTTGAAGGGACAAGCTTTGGAACCCAAACAAGATTCATTTCAAGGTCAGGAATCTTCAGTTATGATTGACCAGAAGCCTTCATTATATGGTCAACCCTATCAAGGGCAGGGGGCAGCAATGCCAGGAGGATTTAGTAACATTCAGGGACAACAGCCATCCTTCAATTCAGTGATGAATCAGATGAGCCAACAGAGCAATTTTCCACTTCAAAGTATGCATCCTAGAACAAATGTGATGAGACCTCGAACCAACACACCAAAGCAGCTCCGCATGCAGCTCCAGCAGAGGCTTCAGGGGCAGCAGGTAATCTTTTGCTCCTCCTTTTGCACCTAGTTTTGGGATGGAATACGGTGTGTGCTGAATTGTGTTGCTTCATGAATATGAACTTTGACATTATTACAGCAGATGACTGAAAGGATGGATCTTTCAATGTGACAGTGCTTTCCACACTGAGTGCCTAATGATTCCAGGAGTGAAAGAACCTTTATTAGGACAAGTGCTTCTCCTTTATCAGCCACCTTAGCTGCAGATTGGATTAGTTTCTGTAGCACACATTATTGCTACTTAGAAGAGTACTCTTGTACAAGGTAGCTGTAGGTCATCTCTTCATCCATGTTGAATGTTTTATCTGAATCTTGGTGCAGATGAAAGGTGAGAGAGTAGATACAGCCATGTGAATCTTAACATTGTATTGAAAGCACTTCTTAAAAAATTGCTGCAGGATTTCAGCATTGAATTTCCCATGTCAAAATCCAGTCCTGATATCAAATGCAGTGTACAAATAAAACTTGGAAAACTGAGACAGTGCTGTGTGACACAGAACGGTGATGTTTAATCAATAGGAAATACCATCTTCTCTCTTGGTTGTTGTCTGACTATAATATATATTTTTATTCTTTAGAAGTGTTAATTCAGAGGGAAGAAAAAAAAATCATCCAGTTAGTGCTACACTGTTTTCTAGGGTTTTTCTTTTCGTGTGTGTTTGAGCTGCTTAAACAAATAGTTCGGTACTTCAGGTGCATCAAACAGGGCAAAAACTGACCATTGCACTTTATGGATTCCAGCAGTTTGTAAAGAATGTTTTTTGGAGGAGTTGCTATAACTTTGTTCAGATACTGGTTCTTTCAAGCTAATCATGCTAAATGTCTTTTCCCAAGTTCATGAATCAGACCCGTCAAGCGCTTGAAATGAAAATGGAAAATCCAGTCAGCAGTAATACCTCAGTGATGCGACCAGTTATGCAGGCACAGGTGGGATCACAGGTAAGTAACTGTTACACTGGCCAAGACCATAATTTTTAAATGGACACATCTTTTAGGTGTCTGTTTGGAATTTGGACCTTCTTTCATGGCTCCTTTTGGTCTTTATTTTTTCCTATATACAAGTAATTTTATTTTTTTACCTCGTTCGTCAGATTTCAGAGGGATTTGTTCATTAGGTCATGCTATTGATAGAGCATGTCTGATATTTTGGCAAGCTTTGTACTGGCTGTGGGTTTTCTTACCTTTCTGTGCTGTTAAGGGATCTTCTGGGTCTTAGAAAGTGTAGGTGGCTTGATTGAGTCTGATATGATTTCATTTGTGAAAATGTTTTCTAATATAATTTTTCTTTTCTTTGGGGGATAGCAGCAAGGTTTTCTTAATGCTCAAATGGTGGCTCAGCGTAACAGGGAGCTAATAAGTCATCATTTTAGACAACAGAGGATGGCAATGATGATGCAGCAGCAACAGCAACCTCAGGCCTTCAGTCCCCCACCAAACGTGACTGCCTCAGGAAGCATGGATAGTGCTTTGACAGGCCCTCCAATGGCTCAAGTTCCTCCACAGCAATTCCCCTATCCTCCTAATTATGGTATGAGTACTAACATATGAGGTTTTTGTTTCTCTGGTGTTCTTTTCCCTTTCTTAATTTGTAATTAATCCAAACTGCCTAAATACCAGTTGTTCTGAAAAAAATGAAAATGCTTCTATGAAAAGGGATGACTTTTTTTCCCTTCCCATTATTACAAGAGGATAAACTAATAGTACTAGGTGATGATAACCAAAATATATTGTCTATCCTTTATTTTTAAGGAATAAGCCAACAACCCGATCCTGCATTTAGCAGAGTACCAAGCCCTCCCAACCCAATGATGTCATCAAGAATCGGGCCCTCCCAGAATCCTATGATGCAGCATCCTCAGACAGCAGCAATGTACCAGTCCCCCGAGATGAAGGGCTGGCCATCGGGAAGCATGGCCAGGAGCAGGTGAACTTCTTGGTTATAACCTATTGCTCAAAAATACTCTTCCATTTCATCAAAGTGTTTAATGGCTTATGGGGGAAAGGATTTAGAAGAGGGAAAAGTACTTGTATCTCTGGTGCCTGAATTGTCCTCGATCCTCCCCTGGAAATAGACTGCTCAAACGTATCTTATGCTTAGCTCCATTTGGTCCTGTTGGACCTCAAGCAGTCTGTGCAACTGGAGGCAACATTCAGTCTTTGAATACCGCAGAGTAACTTGGGGGGAAATACAAGAGTTCAGGATAGCGTTACAGTGTGTGGCCCTAGCTGACGCCTCCAAAGAGGCTGTGCCAGGAAATGCATGTACATAGGTCTGTGCCTGCCTAAAAGTTCAATTCCTTTTGGATTCCTTAGGAAATTTCTGTTTCTACATTAAACAGGTATTAGATAGAAGCAAGTAAACGTAAAAATAGTTTTATGCTTCTGGTGACCATGCAGTTCTTATCTTTCATGTGTTGACAGCTGATGCAGGGAAGGCAATATATCAGTGTGTGAAGTTCTTGGAACATAATTTTGTTTGTCCTTCTGTGCTTTAGTTCTTTCCCACAGCAACAGTTCAGCCATCAAGGTAACCCAGCCGCCTACAGTATGATGCACATGAACGGCAGCAGTGGCCATATTGGACAGATGAATATTAATACCATGCCCATGTCAGGGATGCCTATGGGTCCAGACCAGGTAAGTTGTACATAAAGTTTGGTGAAAAGATCTGTTGGCTCTCTTCCCATCCAGTGCAATGTTCTTCAAGCCATTCCTCTGGTGCAGTCCTGTTCTCAGCTCTCCTTTTGTGTTTGTATTTACATCTTTGGACCTGCCATCTGTATGTCCCAAGGGATACCTTATTTCTGATGATATCTAAATCATATCCAGGATGAGCCAAAGCTGTATGCTGTGACTAGCTGTTTACTTTGAAGGATCATGGTAGGATCAAGGCTTAAACTGCACAAAGGATGCTTAAATGCTTCTGAGCCTGGAGAAAGCCTCGAGAGCAAAACATGGAGATTGTGAAAAGCATCTTCAGCAGACGTAGTAGATTATAGATAATAGCTCTCATGAGTCAGACCAAGAATCCTGGTAGCACAGTATCCTGGCAAAAGCTGCTGATCCTGCTTACCCTGGTAACACCTTAGAATAGCTTGTACGTGCATGGCAAGACACTGTGGAAAATTTAGGCCCCCTTAAATAAGGGAAAGTGAGCAAATAATAGGCACTGCACAGTAGCCTGAAATACAGATGTATTTTTGCTGTAATCTTGCCACAAAATACACAGGATTGAACAATGTAAAACTGAGATAAGCTAAATCTATTCAAATAGAAAGTACCCCATGAAATTTTGTCTAAGATGCCTAAGGAAGCAGCCAAAATGATCCGAGGACTTTTAGGGGGTAAGTAAAGACCTTGTTATTCAAGTACCTATCATAAAGAGGAGAAATGGGAGGTGAAATGTCAGATTTTCCAAATCTGTGTGTCATATACAGTGAAGATACTCAAGTTACACATATAGGAAATTCTGGGACTGCATTTATTTTATACAAATTTCAAAGCAGAGGACTGCAATGCTGGGTTTTGCTGAGGAGCTGACTGCCAGTACTTGCCTCTTCAAAATGTCCTATGTTGACTGGTTTTTTTCAGCAGAGGTCATTTTCTCTGATTATTATTTCTTTTTTTTTTCTTTAACAGAAATACTGCTGACACCTAGAACCATTCTCTTCAAGAATGCGCTGTATTAATGATGCACTAGTATTGTAAAGGAAAGCTACGCATTCTTCACAGCAACTAGTACTGGCCTTATGGAAATAAGTGATTTTTCCTGTTAATCACCATGATGTCCTAAATTACTTCGTTCAGCGGAGGAGGAGAAAGATCAAAAATCCCATTTGAGTAGAAGCAGTCTCTGTGTTACTGTATATTGTGGTGTACAAGAAAAGGTCATAAATATTTTTGGCGCTCTGCCTCTAGAAATGTGAATTTGGCAATGGCGTTTTGGTAGATAGGATGGGTAGACTCTGGGTATACCTCATCTGTTTACTGTAGCTATCCAAAGCCCTTTAACTACAGGCAGACAAAAGTGCCTGGAGAAGTCACGGTAATAAGAATTTTCTGATTTCTCTAATAACAATATCTGACAGAGAATGTAGTTCCTAGCCTTGACTCTTTTATATTCATTCCTGAATATAAATGCTGCTTTTAATCTCTTACCCCCAAAAGTCAGGATTTCCCAAGCAAAATAGCAGTGCAAGATGTATTGACACACACTAGTCCAAAATCCTGTCCATTAAAGCCAAGGGGTAAAAAGAGAGGATAATAAATTTAAATTATTTAAACAGAATTGTGACTAATATTTACATACTGATGTGCAGCTGAGTGCACTTTATAAAAGACTATATAATGGATTAATGCAATATCTTTGATAAGGACTTAATATGAAGGTAGGGTGTACTCATGTTCCTTCTCAAACACAATCTCTTAAGAATTATTTGAAAAGACTGCATAATGTAATGTTTTCTGTGTATGGAAATTAGAGCAATAATCTTTCATCTTTTTGAAAATAACTTCAGAAAACTCAAGGCAAGGCACTGCAGTCTGAATCAGAATTTTGCAGTCTTTTTGTGAATAAATTTTGTAAATATCTTTAAGATAATGTATTATATATATGACTTTTGTAGGTCACTAACTCATTTTTGCAGAGTTTGTGAAGCTAAATATTTAACAAATTTGATTTCTGTAAACTCAGTGTAGTTGAGGTCCAAATAGGGGTTTTTTTTGTTTGTTTGTTTTGAATTAAATTTAATGACTTTGAAGCTGGGTGACTTTGGCCCACACCTTTCTCTTCTTTGGTCTTCAACACTTCATTTATTTTTACATCTTTAACATATAGCTTTTTATAAAAGACCAGTTGTTTAATGCTTTCTCCACCTGTTTGCACTTTGTTACATTTCTTTTTACATATGGCATTTGACAAAAAGGCTCTGCGTTGTGAGATGTTCCGGCTTGTCATGATGGTCATGTCTTTCTACAGTATGTTGTCTTTCAGTTGATGAATCTGGATTGTGTCTTTTTTGGTCAATTTTCATGAACTCTACATGTTCTTCAGAAAAGTTTGTCTGTTGCAAAATAGTTGTTGTTACATGACATCCAGAAACCTTTAAGGATATTAAGCCACACTTTAACCAAATGTCTGCACCTCCTTGGATTGTTCTGATAGTAATGAATGTATTTTCTAAGCAGGTTTCTCTCATATCAGTATTTAAGTCTGCTTACAAATTTATTCATATTATTTGCTGATAGGTTCCCCCTGCCTCTATTTTGGTCCCTTGACATGAAGATCCCTTTGCAGTTTTTCCAGTCTGAGGCAGTTCCGACGCATCAAACCTCTGAACTTCGCTACGGGACGCCCCAGAAATGTTTAAGATGTGTGGTGCTTTTGTTCTGTTGTTCACTGTGTAATGGAAAACTGACTTCTCCCAAGTGAGTAAAAACCAAGTATCTGTGTTCTTGATTGCTTCTTCTTGGTACTGTAAGCAAGAGGTGGTTTTATTGTTCAGAATCTTCAGTGATCTTCCATTTAATAGAATTTACCTAGAGATTCTCCGCACGCTCATCCTTCGCTTACAGCCAGTGGTTCCAAAGGGAACGTAGGGTCAGTTGATGCGCTTTATGCAGCCCTGTCTCTGCCATTAGAGCTGAGTGTAGCGATTAGGTGAGAGCTTTTGTTCGAATCCTTCAGTCCAATTCCTGTGTGTTTTAATGCAAATCTTTTAAAAGCCTAAAGGATTTACATCTTCTTTTTTATTTCCTAGAACAGATCTATTTGCTGAGGACGTGCTGCCTACTGAAGTTGAAAGGCAACACACTCTTGCTTTTTATATCAAATCCACGTAGAACAATCTCTATATTTTGTAGTTATTCATTATATTGATGGAAACTACAAACCCTGATTGCGTTTGTTAGGTGAGCTCTTAGAATAGGTATTACTTTTACATCATGCCCTTTTAATTTTTTTTTTTAAAATGAGTAAGTCTACTTATACATCTATGTATAACTGGTACCCGACTGGTGCTAAAAGATTATCCTTTTTGCCATCTGTGTTTAGAATGTTGGCGCTTTCCAGTACCTACTTTTTTGCTGAATCCAAAGATTTTTAGTTGAAACTTGATTAAGGGGGAGGGGGTATTTTTAAAAGGCATTGATGACATCTTTCTTGGCAGCTCTGGTCCTAAATACTGCATCTAGTGTGAGAAACTTAACTACTGCAAGAAAAAAAAAAAGACCTTGAGATGTGTTGACATTTAATATTTCCACCAGTTTCATTTTAGTTCTAGAACAGCAGATTTTTCTGATTTTTTTTTTTTTTTTTTAAAAAAAACCAACAGGAAGAGAACATTAGCTAGTACAGCCACCTCTGATCCCTGCTGCATAATGAGTGTTGTTTTGCTACATGACTTTGTTACTCTCCTGATCACAGAAACCGTGTTTTTATAAAATTCAGGTGTAGGGTATTTTTCCAACCTTGGCCTAAAATACTGCTTTTCAAGTTAAAATCTGGACCGTTTTGCAGTCACAAGAGAAAACTATTTGAAATGTTTTACCAATATGCACACATTTTATTTTAGAATTTATGTGCAGACTACCAGATGACAGAATGATACAGCGAGGGTGAAACCATGTAATTCTGAGAGCAATATTAAAAAAAATTCTCAGGAGAAGGCATACAGTATTGAGAATTGCATTTAAGTTTAGTTTACATTAAGTATTGCTTGAAATATCTGTATCTTTATGTTGCAAAACAGAAAAATCATGGGGACTGATTTATAAAAGAGTTGGTTGTAAGGTATTACTGCTCTTCTGATTTTTGTGTTTGGATGTTAATAATAATGTAAATAAAGGTTTCTATTTAAAATCAGAACTTGGTGACACAGTGTATTAGCTGGCTAATACTTTAAGGCTGGTAACTGTACCCTGGAAAGGGCAGGGGAAATCTGGTGCTATTGCTGAGGAACTCAGTGTAGCAAATGATTTACATTTTTTCCCAGTTGGCCATAAAAGCCAAGGGAGACACAACTTCGACCTTCTACCTGTGAGACCCATTTAGCAACTAAAGTGGGAATTTAAGTCTTTTTCAGCTTAAACAGCAGTCTTTAGCAGAGCTGAAAGGTGAGAAGGTGGTAGTTTTCCTCATAACTCATAACAACCTACCTTTCAGAAAATAACCACTGCTTCTTGTGTCGCGTCAAGTCCCCATAGCCCAGGGTTTGTGCTAGAGGGACTCAGAAACTTCTCCAGCTTCTGTCCAGTACACAACAGGAGCTGTGCAGGGTCATGCTAATCCTGCTTCATCTTGGCAAGGCTTATAGGCTGAACACAAAAAAAGGTAAGTGCAAATTTTTTTTACTCAAACCTAGTAGTGTCTCTGTGTGCTCCCTGGGGATGGCAGACAGCTAACACATTTCTCTGGAAAGCAGCAAAAATGTGTTTATTGGTGAGGTTAAACTCTTAATTTTATGCTTATTTGTATTGATTCAGGATCTCATCAGCTAGCAGATGGGTCTGAAATAGTCCATGAACAGGTTGTAAACAAAATCTATGCCTGGATTAGGAAAGACAATCATGTTACTTCCATAATTATAAAGACAAACTGGCAAAAAAAATGTTGGAAGTGTATTTGACTCATTCATGTGATACAAATACAGGCTGAAGCCTGGTTTTATTACAGAGCATGTACAACAAAAGGCCCTGCTGCCGCGCTCAGTTTGGAGTTAAAGTGTATTTTTGAGTACAGGGCTGTGGCACCAGAGAGCCCCATTCCTTGTGAAGTAATTCCACTTGAATTTCCTAATGTGCGAAATCAGGAAGGGAACCAAAAGAATTCTGAGGTTTACACTGAGTTCCTAGCAGTGCAAGTCAATCTGTGTTTTGGAAAGAAGTACCTCTTTATTAAGAGTGAAGGCCACAGTTGGTCCAGTCTGTCCCATGAGCTCCCCTCCTGTGTGTGTCTTTAAGCCAGGTAGCAGGTTAACATGAGCGAACCTATAAACACAAAGATCACCGCTAATGCCTGTACTGCAATGTAGTTACAGCGCCCGTATGAAGATACTCACACTGTACACTGTGCTTCCTTAGCAAAGTCATGGGTGTTCCCCCTTAAAGTCTTTGACCAGTAACTGTCATTCACAACATCTCCTTTGCCTGTAGGCTGCACTTGTGACTATTCTTTATTGGCTACAAGTATTGAACTTCTTGGAGCTGCCTTTTTAAAAAAGAAATGTAAAAGTTACACTGCTAAGCAAATGCTGCTTTCTCAAGGAATTGTTTTGGTTTTGAACATACAATATAATATTGCCACATAAAAAAACTTCATACAAATCTGATTTCATTAAAAGTTAAGGTGTACATTTACTGAAATTTTTCAGTACTTTTAAAAATGGATAAATTCTGAAATGTACTATGCAACATTAAGTAACATTTTGAGAAATGGTGTGTGGCCATTCCACTCTTTTTATTAACAAAATTCTTCACAACCTGAAGGAATTTATTTTCAAACTGTATACTGATCAATATTTACAGAACCCCTCCAAGAATCCGGCACCCTGTTAGTCAAGTTTGTCTCTAATTTTCCTAGAGGTGTCAATAGGATGGACAAGTTGATGTGGAACTAAAACGTATCCTCAGAGGAAATTTGAGAAGCATCACGGTGTTGAGAATACTCATTGCTGCTTGCTTCAGTTCCCAAATCTTTTAAAAGTTCTTTCCTACCATTACCTTTACTCTGGTTGGAAGCAAAAGCATTCATGAGTTCTAAATCTTGCTTTAGAGTTACACTTGGCTTTGAAGTTTTTCTTATGACGTCTGAAGATACAGTTGAACTCAAAGGCGTTTGAAGTTTCCTTTGCTGTCTTTGTGGACGCTTTTCCCCCGGGATGGCAATCAATCCTCCTTGGCATGTGGCTGCAGTTTCCTCATCTGTGAGTTCCTGGATCCATGTTAGTGGTGTCGTCTTGAAGTAAAACGCCTTGTGAAGCAGGTGAGGTATAATCCAAAGCGAAAAGCCGGTACAACAGTGTATCTCAGAGACCTGTATTTCTGACAGCATTTCCCACAACTTCACTGCATCTAGTTAATTCACTCACCAGTGCAAACATTCTATCTATTTCAGCCTCAAAGTTTATCCAGTCCTCCAGGCTAACATTAGAATTCTTTCTGAAGTCATACACATTTTCATTTAGTCTGTACATGGATTCAAGTTCTGGCCAGTTTGTGTCCTCATGGAGGTGCGGTGGTTGGGGGAGGTTAGCCCTCCCATCCTTCCCACAGTTGTCCTCTTTAAAATAAAACAAACATGATTTAGTGTGTATCATTCCAGTGGGAAGTAGTCAGATGTTTTTAATTGTAGAATCATTGAGGTTGGAAAAGACCTTTAAGGTCCTCTAGTCCAACTGTTACCCTAGCACTTCCAAGGCCCCGTAACCATATCCCTGGCATCTACCAGTCTTCTAAACACCTCCAGGGATGGTGACTCCCCCACCTCCCTGGGCAGCCTGCTCCAGTGCCTGACAACCCTTGCAGTGAAAAAGTTTTTCCTATTATCCAATCTAATGGTTCCACCCAGGAAAATGGACCACCTATAAAAATACAGTAGCAGGTACATCCCCAAAACTATGCAACTACAATTGAAACATGAACCTGTTTGTTTGAAACTTGTACCTCGTGAACACAAGCTTCTTACTGGTTCTAAAGCCAGTCTGGGATCTCTTCAACTAGAAATTAAAATATTAGCAGTAGATGAGGAAACCCTCTCGGGTGAGTTGAGGCTGCCAGCCTGCTGGTATGGTACTCGTGCATGTTCTGTCACTGCACAATGTCAGAGTGCCCTGTGGTTGGTAATGAGCTGAAGTCTCAACCCTCTTTTTAAGGGATGATTCAGAGACTGTAACTGGCATGGCAAAGGTGACTACTTTTCATGACTTTAAATTTGCGTCTCACCTGTGGGCTCTGCAAGTTGAGAACTGAATGTCATCTTCCAAGTTTTCAAGGGCAGCTCAGTAAGCAAAATGCAGTCTTGAATTTTAGCATAATGTCAGAATAAACCAAAATGTGCAGATCTGTCTAACTCGCTTTCCTCACAGCACGTGAAGCTGTGGTTGGATAACCAGCAAGGAAATACAGGATACTCTCTCTAGTCTGACAAATTTCAGTTAATTTTACTCTCTTTGGATGGTGTGAGAGACTGCTAGGTAGCTGCTACATGTTTAAATTTAGACAAAACCAATATAACAGTCTCTAGTTGTTAATGGCAGTGAACTATAACTGGTTTCTTCAACTGAGCATCTGTCTTGGCTGAATTTGGAAGTCACCCTGACCTTAATGCCCCCTGACTCCCAGAAAACAGGCATAAGAGGTTTGTACAGCAGCAGTTCCCATCATGATGGCAGCATCATGTTTCTTGCATAATTTAGAGGACTTTCCCCACTTAGGCATTCCAGGAGAAGATGTTAAAAAAGGCACTGCATGCAAAACGAGAAGGGAAGGGAAGTAAGTAAAAGCTTAATGCTTTTCATGAACTGTGCCCAACTCACAGTGACTTGGCAGATGATGGTCTCTTCACATCTGGCCACTTTCGACGCTGAAACTGCCTAATTTTCAAGCAGCAAAAGGAGAAAAGAGTTAACCATCACCACTGAGCCAACCCCCAGCACTATGGTCTGAAAGATGAGGAAGGAGAAGAGTTTAGCCTGAATTTTTACTACAAAGATTAGAATATGCTGTAACATTGAAATAGAAACAGCTTCAGTGTTTCAAAGTAACTGGGATGGAAAGATCTTGCAAGCCCATTCCAGGTGGTTCCCCACCCTCCTGACCCCAGGAGAGGGAAGGTAGGATTTGGGAATAATAATGTAACATTTTAAAAAATGTACCTGTACTGCTCATAGCTTCCATCTTTAAGTCCTAGATGAGGAAAAATTAACAGTGTTACTAACCAGTGCCTGCAACAGAACAAGGTACCAGGTAAAGGCAGCATTTTAAGTAAGACCTAGAAATATTAAGAGATTAACATGTATTTCCATGATAAATATTTCTATTGATGTGAACTAGAGCTGTTATTTTCATATTTAATTCCTTTAGGTTGTAAATAGGTTGCAAATTGGGATAGAATCTTTGAAACTGTTCTGTAAATGTCCTGCAGTGGTGGATTTAAATGCCAAAACCTGTTGATTTCAAAATGTACAGCACTCTGTGCTGCATGGACCAAGTAAGAGCCAAACCAGTATTTTGGGCTTGGTGGACTCAGGTATATAGCAATATTTTTGGGCTGGGGGTATTCAAACTCTATATGCCATGATTTCTTTAAAAATAGCAATTCTGCTGTCAGCTTGATTGAACTGTGCAATTAGGGGTATAAGAAATGCAAGTTACAGAGAAAAAATACAAGTAACTGTCCCTTTGATGTCATCATGAAATAATAAAAGAAAAAACCAAACCCCACATCACCACAAGCAGTGCAGAAGCAGTTCCACTGAGTAACTCAGTAGACCCAGATACAATTTAAGGGATAAGGATGAAACTAACCTAGAACAAGAGCAAATACCAAAGGCCCATGTTGCTATTCCAGGTCTGCCTTGCAGTAACACAATGATCAGCTAAAGCACTAACAGCCCTTTTGAAGTTACAGTTACTTGTCAGGGAGTTTACAACCAGGCTGCAGGGACTGCACTGCCTCTGAAAGAAGTGCTTCTAGAACTTGTGCCTTCAGCTGGAATGCCAAAACTCTGCTGTGCAAACCAGTTGCCCAGAGATGTTGTGCAGCCTCTGTCCTTGGAGGTGTTCAAGATAGGACCAGATAAAGTCCTGAGTAACCTGGTGTGACCTCAGAGCTGACCCTGCATTGAGCAGAAGTTTGGACTAGATGAACTCCATATGTCCCTTCTGACTTGAACTGTCCTGTGAGTTGATGAGCTTAGAAGTGGCTTTTTGGGTATTCTTCACCTCATTTCCCTTTCCATCAGGATTTTCCTTCCTCATCTCCACTCATTACACTACTGAAGTGTCACTCTTCCTTTAAGAAACATTACACAACACAAATCAAACACAAGAATTAGAACATGCAGTGGTCAGCCTCAGCAGGACATTACTAGTGTAAGCAAGCATGAAAGCCTTGGGACTGATACAAGTTTCATAAAGGCAAGAGGAGCCCCATTTCTGAGTGTGACAGGAGAGGCACTTACCCATATCCATGTTCCTAGTCCTTGGATTGCATTGTTTATACCCTTTGCAGCTCCTTAATTCCATCAGCTGGACGTGTAGTTGATTGAGAACATCTCTATCTAGTGTATTCACTGCATTAATTAGCTGCAATAAACAGGGGTTTGTGTCAGTAACTACTGCTCTGTAGCTACTGCTCTGTACATGGAATAATACATGGGGTTTATTCCTGACAGGAAAGAAGCCACATCATACTGCATTCAGTGGTGTAAGGCCTTATCTATATCCTGCACCGATACTTTCTAGAGCTGTTTTATGATCAAGTACCTGATATGGATCCGTATTGAGATCAAAATACTCCAGAAATCCAGTAGCAAATTCACAAAACAGGAAGTTGTGGGTCTCGTTGATTGTCCTCAAACACCAATAAGTGTTGTTGTTGGCACTGGTGCAGGCACAGAAAGGGCCCACTGCAAACAGAAGAGTTACAATGACATAAGCTACACACTGCTGGCTTTGACACTGTTTATTATGTGTTGCTTTATTCACAGAGTGACACTCTCTCTCACTCCTGAGCTCTAAAGCAGAGAATGCCTTTCCAGCATCAGGTTCTTGTCCACACAACAGGCTAGCTGCTGCTCCTGTCTCCTCTGGTTGGGAACCTTTCCAGCTGGTGAGACACTACCTGTAATGTACCGTACACAACATCTGTAGGGGATTTTGGCAGTTGGTTTTGGCTTTAACCCTCATGCCTTTTTGGCAAGGATAATGCCAACACTGAAATAGAGATTATTCAGTATGAGGAAGGCTGCACGGCTTCAGCTGCATTGCTAATGGTTTGACAGCTTCCCATAACTCGGCATCCTAGCCCAGCCTAGCCAGTACTTGCCTATCTCTGACTTAGTTTAAAGTCTCCTTACGTGTCCACAGGGGAGCAGTTTGCCAGTGCTGGTTGTCGTGGGTGAAGCAGGTCAGACCAGGCATGCTGCACGTGTCGTTATTTTTTATTCTCTTCAGCAGTTTGCGCAGTTTCTTCTTCCGTCTTTGCTCTCTAAGCAGCCACAGCCTGTCTTTCTCCTGGAGGGCTTTCCTGCACACATGAAACATTAGGGCCATGCAGACTCTGTTATACTTGAACACACCATAAAAAAAGACGAAGCAGCTAATAAAATAGAGCTGCTTTGAGGGAAAGGAACACCTGGTATTTTTAATGAAGTGGCTTCTCTTCCACAGGGCGCTGGAGATGATGTTGCAATTCAGTGGCACCAGGGTTGTGGGTGTCACATCTGAGTCTGTGATGTGACATTCCCAACCCAGGAACCTTATCTCAGAATTTACAAGCACTTCATTCTGGGCTTAGTTCCTTTGCCCAGGTCTCTGTGTGTTTATCCTGTTCCATACAGGATCAGTGGAACAGAACTACTTTTGCTGACTTTGCAACTGGTGTGCATGGACCACGTGTCAGAGTCCGCGCGTTTCCTCTCAGAGGAACAGGCCTTCACTTACTTGAAAGGATGAAGACCAGAGCCCTTGTGCCTCAGTTTGCTTTTGTGCTTTGAATGGTAACTGGAAAATAAAAACAGCATTGCTGGTGAACCATAGAACAACTGCTCCTGTTCATACCACACTATCGCCCTGTATTTGAAGCAGATTTAATCCAGTGTCACTTTTCCCTTCATTCACATACATGATGAATACAAGGCAGCCTTGCTAGACTGGGTCAGGCAGTTCTGAGCCTTCTTGTGGCTTGCTCCCTCCTTGGGCCATCCTTGCACAGTGACCGCGGTGCCCTATGGCTGCGTTGCAATACGGGGCTGTGTTATCCCAGCTACGATTGTCAATTGTAGTTGCCATTGGCTCTTGAAAATATTCATCTCTGGTATCCAACAGCAGCATATTTGGTGTAGCTTGCTGGTTCAGAAGCCACATAACATGTCCTGTTACCTCATCACCCATCGACAGAGAGGCAATTAACCTCCCGCCTTGCTGAGGGGGGCCTTGTACTTCCATTGAACCCAACTCCCTCAGAAAGCCTTATGCAAGAGTAGAGTAACTGGGCAGCCACTTAACAGAGCAGATTGTGATCTCCCCCATAAAAACACAGATCAGCTAACAGTTGCACACCACAGATAACTATTTTGAAGTACACAAGAAATACCTTATCTTGTTACAATCGCAAGGCTCTTCAGGTCGCTTCTTCTTCAGGTGGCCCCTCACCTCCCTGAGGTTTTTGATTTTATTTTGCAAAGTTTCAATCTAAAAACAGTAAAGATACACTTTAAAAAAAAATACAGCATGATTTAGCCTTACTCTGATCTTCTCAAACCCATTCTATTGTCAGCAAATGCTTCCTCGTTGCCATCTTTCACAATTCCCACTGCTAACAAGCATTTTTAGCTTATCTCATCTCCCTTTCCAAAGGGAAACTACCGCAGGAGGAAACCCCGCTGGCAGCTTCCCTGCTTTGATTACTGAATGTGAGAGCAGAACGTGGCCCTGGGGAGCAGGGGACACAGAGCCTCAGCAGACAACCGCGGGTTGCACTGTGATTTTCCCCTCGTGCCCTACAGCACACCTGCAAGAGGAGAAAGGTTACTCAAAGGGAAGTGACGCCCTTGAAGTTCAGCCTGTTATGAGCCTAAGGAGGGGATAGGGAGGGAGCGCTCTGAAGTCCCTTCAGAGCTTCTGAAAAAGAGAAGCAGCAAGGCTCTGGCCTTTCTCATGGCAGTCTTTAGCAGCATCTGCCCACACGGGACATGGAGCAGCAGTTAATTGTGCCACCCACATGGTTTAATTTTAACTGCCTGGTTTTTCTCAGTAAATGAAACTCCTGCTCTCGTTCAGTCTAGCTCACACACAGCCTGGCCCCCTTCCACTCGGATGGGTATTACAGGCTTCTACCTTGGCTCCCTACAGAGCAACAAAAACCAGAGTAATCCAGCGTGACCAATGAGGTCGCTGCAGAACTACCATTAGATGTCAGTGACCATAAGCCTGGTGGAAGTACGGACAGGACAAAGTGTTCAAGAAAAACACACAAAGAATCCAGCCCTGTGACCCTGAATCAGGAATGCAACAGGTCAGACGTGAGACTGCAGCTTGTTCAGCACTCCATACTCACTCAAGGAATTAGGAGCGTATAGTGACACTGAAACTGCCCTTCTATAATCAGCAGAACTAGTAGGCTTTTCAGCCATGCTACTTGTCAATTTGTGCCACCAAAGGGGGCAAAAAGATCTTCCACAGGAGTTCCCTGTAACTCCATTAATTTGGTAAGAGATTACAGGAGGTCTTTCCTTTATGCTTCTCTTTGGCATCTGTTCCCCCATTATGTGGTCCCTAGAAGACTGCCTCTTTCACACACAATGTGTGTGAAGGCTTTGAGCTTATATTCTTCAATATTAGCGACAAAAATGTCAGATGAAGTTTTGTGGGCAAATTTCATATGGCAGATGGTCTCTAGGTTCTTCATCTACACAAGCCTAAGAAAAACTAATTCAATTCCAAAGTACAAGTGGTAAGGAAAACATGAGCAAGCAAAATAAATACTTCTAGAAACACCAAAGCAAATAAACCTCACTTTTCTTTGGGCTCATGTTTGACAGCTGAAGGCCTTTTTTTGAGAGGTACACTGGGGAGCAGGGCTCATAAGGTGTGAAAAAGATCCATGAGAAATTTTTCACAGGATGGGGACACTTAGAAGTCTCTCAATGCTTATGACATTGCTCAGCTGTCCCTTCACAGTTGCAGTTCTCTCCTCCACGCAGCATTTTGTCCTCACAAACTTGTAACAACTTCATTATATCTGAAATATCTATTCTGAAATCAGCCAGCCAGTTCAGAAGGTTCCAGGGAGGGACAAAGACACCCAGAGGCCCTCAGACACAAACACAGTCAGCATGATCCTCTCAGCCCACAGAAAAACACGTGAAAAACCCACACTGAAAATGCATGACTGATAACATCACTGACCTCGTGGTCAATATGAAGTTTATGGTCCTTCCAAGCTTGCAGTGACCTGTAGAGATCTGTGTCACACTGAACAGTATCGTTCTCCAAAATATAGCACCTTGGCATGGAAAAACAAATGAAGTTTATTACAGAAAACCAAAGTTCATTTGAGAGAAGAAGAGTGCTGTGAGCCAGGAAAGAAGTTTGGGTTGGAGTTGCCATGGAAATTTTTCAGAAGTAGAAAAAAATCAAGAAGAATATTGTTACGGAGCAGAATCTGTTGACTGCTTCATTTCTCTATGCAAATCGTGCTGCACAGAGTTTTTGCTTATTCATTAGGCCATCTACATAAATAATCTCTACTAACTAGCAAACACTGAAAGCATTATTCAGAAACGATTTCCCAATGCATATGTGAGTGGTACAGGGGTGGGGGCAAGGATAAAGTATCTCTTTACAAGATTAATTACTACACCTGAAAGCAAAGGGGAAAAAAGAAACAAAGAGAAGTTGTGATTTTCTACAAAAGAAATAACTTCTTCCAAAGGTGATTCCTGACTTCAAAGATCAGATACCCTCTGACAATTTCAAGTGCTTGTTTCACTAACATCTAATGCAATCCAGGTTTTCAAATTCTCTCAAAAACACTTGACAGGTTTTTTTAAACTAAGGAATTTATTAGGTGCCAGCAAATACCACGTAGTCATTTTTGAATGCTTGGGTAAAAAACTTAAAGCTGAGTATTTTCAATACTCCTGTATTTCCATTAAAGCCCCTCATGCATGTTGCACTGATGCCTCTTCTGCAAGTGTTCCTGGGGACTCTCACAGATTCTGCACAATCTCCTGATGGTTCCTTGTAAGGATTTGGGATTCACCCAGTAAGGCAGCAAAAATTAAGATAACTGGTTCCAGAAGAAAAGCACAAACAGTGGTTTGGGGATCCTGAACATTGATGAGAGCTGGGGTAAGAGGGCACAGTTCTCTGACGTCAGCCTAGCTACGTTTCCTCATATTAGCACCTGTAAACAAGTCAAATGGACACCACAGATTTCAACAGCAGCTTACTGGCTCATGCATGTTTACATGAGCTGGTCATTAAGCAATTTAATGCACATAATCAGTAATGACTGACAGATTTCCTGATAATTCACAAGCAGAAATGGTGACTAAACTAATTAAGTACTGCTGAAGATACAGCATCAGCTCTTAGACCTGCACACTTTCAGCTATTAGAGTGCCCAGACAATTCCCTCACCCCTCTCTCAATACATTCCTTTTCCCAGTTCTCCTGATCCAGCCAACTTCACCCTTAGTATAGACTTTCCTTCCCTGACACTGGTTACAGGGAGCTCTGAGAAGCTGCTTCCTTCCTTAGGACTGGGTTAGTGTTTGAAATCTAAACCAGGTCATGCTCCTGTTAGAGCCTCTGCCGTCAGAGGGGCCAGGTTACCCAGTGCACACCAGTGCAGAGCCAGGGAACTTTCAGGCAGGTGAACATACAAGTGGTGCAAAGAGTTTTGCTTGTCCTCGCTGGAGACATGTCCTGATCAGTCATTACTGACTCCCAAGTGCAGAAGACATAAAAGCACTGCTGCAGTTCTTCAGTACCTTCATGCCCCTCTGTCCATGACAAAATTAAACCCACAGATGAGAACAGGAATTTCAGTGAAGCCAGACTGTGTATCCAAAAGGGACACACCCATTTATCTACAGCAGCCACTAAAGCAAAAGCTTTTAGAGATGCACCCACCTGTGAGTCACTTTTATCAGGTTAGGGGCTGTGTACTCTGCAATGCCACCGGTGCCACTGTATTCTCCCATGTCTTTATCCTCCTCCTCACGAAGAATAGCCCTGTGCATCTTGTGCCTCTTGGTGATGTTTCTTGGTAAGACAGGTTGGTAGCCATCCTCTAAAGCCAAGCTGTAAATGGCTCCATCCAGCTCAACAGACACAGAACGGACAGAGCGATTCCGGACATAGCTTGGTTTGTATTCTGCATGGAAAAGGAATTGAAAAGATTAAGAGGGGGAGAAACAGCACCTTACAATCTGGTCCTCTTTGTGGTTGTTGGGAGGAAAACATGACATGACATTTGGAATCAACTGATGATAAAGGGTGTTTGCTAGAGCTGTCCTCAGAGCTGCTGCTTCATCACCTTTGCACGGCTAGATGGGAACCGTAAGGCCTGAGAGAAGGCAGATACAATGAAAATGCACAAGGGATGGCAGAGGGGAAAGAAAATGGACTTACCTAGCAACACTTTGAGAGCCAACAGCTAAAGACACCTCGCTCTTCCCCACAGAGTCACTAGATGGCAGCAAGGACTTAAAAACCTAACCATGATGGTTGAAGACAGCAAGGTCTTGGGTCACCCTTACAGACTGGTTTTCTGTTTTCTATTGTCTACTGTACAATGCCCCAGGGCTAGGACTCCTCCAACACTGCCCTAAAGTTGTCCCCAGTATTCAACCTGAGCCTCTTCTCAATTCTTCAGGGTAAGATACTTAATTTTTTCAGGAGAGATTAATATCTGAATCTTTCCATTTATCTACATGTCATGCTTCTCCTTGCAGTTACCTTCCTGATGTGCAGGCCAGCCTGTGAATTACTACATGATGCACCACCCTCCATTGCTATGCACTCCCTCAGATTTTGCTTCTGCATTTGCAGCTCAGAGACAGAATGAAACATTTGCTACCAATTGTCACCACACAGCATGACTTTCCCATCAATCTTTCCACTGTTACTGCTTTCCAAAGTTCTCTGTCCTGGCCCAAATCCCCAGAGCTCCTCTTCTATTTGCTCTGGAATGGCATGAATATATCTTAGTTATGGGTGTAAATCCATATCTAAACTCCCCTCCTGTACAATGGGTCTACCTCTGAACATGTTCCCTGCTCACTGCCAACGACTGCTCAGAGTCACTCACTACTCAGCATAACCATCTCGCTCCTTGAGAAAAAAGTGCAGCCCAAGTACCACAGCTGCTCTTCTCCTCCCTGCCTGGTGCCTGAGCCTTTGCTCTGTGTCTGAGGCTTGGAGCAATTTAACACATTGCTAGAAACAATCAAGTCTCTTGGCTCCTGCTGTCCCTTTTCCTTCACATAGAGCTGAGACCCGCAGCACATCTCACAGGGGACTTCCTTCTGCAACCTGGTAAGGGGGTAAACTCAAGCAATGAGAGGAATCCCAAGCTCCACAGAAAAAAACAACTCTCTCTATGGGACAATCTCCCAGCAAAACCGGCAAGCAGAAAAACTCCAAAGGCATGGGAGGTAGCACAACCCACAGTGACAACAGAAACATCCGTGTCGATTGGCACTGATGCAGAGTGACTGTTCTGAGAAGCCTCACATCCATTGCAAAGAGATCTCAAAAGCCTCAAAAGCCATTCTGCAGACTGTGGGAAGGGAAAGAAATATCTCCTGCCACCCAAAAGCGATCCAAGCACTATATTCTTGTCAGTACCACACACAGAAAGTGGAATACAAGCTGGACTGTCTGGCTTTGCGATTTTCCACCTGTGGTTCAAAGTTTATTGCTGATATTAAGCCAGGTGAGTCACTGCTTAAAGGAAAAAACCCACTCCAAAGACCAACCCTATTTCAGGCACACATTTGGGAAATGTTTGACTGAATGAGGAGGAAACTCCCATCTTTTCTGAAGTAAGAGGAAGTTCCAAAAAGCTACACCCTAACAATTATACTCAAAGTATAGACTCCCATGTCTTTAATTGTTCCCTCATTTCATCTTGTGAAGCTCAGCCAGCTCTCAATTTACCTTCCTCTCAAGTCTAATATGCCAATCCAGCACGTTGGACCTCAGCAGACAGCTGCAGGGAACTGTCATCTACACATGTCCCCAGAGAATTAGCAGCCAGGAGTTACTCCTCCTGTGCAGCCAAACTAACCCAGCCTGACAACTAACAAATAGGTCTGGAGCGAGACAGCACATGAAGGACTTGAATTGCTGCATCTCAATGTGGTACCCACAGTGCTGACTCAGCACTGTGATTCGTACCAAGCTCCACTATTTTCAGAGGAAGTGGGTAAAATATTTAGTAGGATCAATATTAATCTGTGCTATGCTCTCCCCTGCAAAGTGCACTGCAGGCATAAATACCAACATCTAATTACTTATTAGTTGATCCTCTCCCAGGTTTATTTTACTCTTCAATTCATTTGTCTGTGCACACAGCCCATAAATAAAGGAGATCTGGGGCCATTAAAGGTTTGGTCCCAAACACCTACACTCTTTTCAGGTTACTGAAGTCTGGCTCCAGTCAGCTTCATAAATCCTGACACCTCTCTTCCTCTGGTCTTACAGAGGCAGCTGGCATTCTGATGGTGCTGCTGCATCCTCAGAATTGAGTCTGGAAGTGGAGTTTGGAGAAATTTAAGCCTAAGCAAGCTAACTACATTTCAGTGCCCCACTCATCCAGCTGTGTCATCCTGGACCACGGGACAAGCACGCTTGTCTTTGTTGGAGCCTGGAAGGAAATAATGCTGCTCTGGTCCAGATTTCCCCAGTCAGTCTAGGGACTCAAACACGCCTGAGTTTTTAGAACTCTCTTTTGGTAACATCTTAGGTTTCAACACTGGCAAAAGCAGGAACTGCACTATCCAAAATTATTATTCAGCTGAATAAAGCAAGGAGTATTATAAACCCATAAACTTGATATCTGACATAAACATGCCAAGCCTTCAGGTTTATATTTAACTCTCCTCACACATCTTCATCACTCGAGCCTTATTACTTATTTTGCAGTCACCAAATTCATCATTTAACACTGAGATCATTTGGAAATGATAGTTCTCTCAGGGATAACTGAGAAGACTGGAACCAACTGTAATTTCCCCAAAACAGGAGCACAGCTGCTCAGCAGGAACACCGCAGGAGGCAGAAAAGTCTCCGTCTTCCTTGATAACACTTACTCTATGTAGTACTTTGGATCTGCTGTATTTTCCAGCATCATAATGACAATAAAATAAGCCAGCATGCTAAAACTCTGCTTCACCACTAGCCTCATCAATCCCAGCTTGACATTTCCCAGTAACATCTGAATATTTTCCAGAATTCTGTTGAGAAGCAGCAAAGCAAAATTAGGCACTTCCTTATGACATTTTTAAAAATCTCTCAAGTCTCTAGAAATACAGAAAAAAGTTCAGATATGCTTTTTTCTCAGGCATTACACATCTAGGGATTTCTAGAAACCTTATTCTGAATCTGTGTCCTTAGATATTTCGAAGGGGAAAAAACCCACCCAAAAAAACTTACTTACATGCAGATTCTCAAAACTGCCATTAAAACCCGTACTTCAAATGCATTATTTTAAAAGTAGCTGATGTTCAGGTTTGTTTTTTGGGTATTTTTTTTTTTAATAACAGAAGAGGTCATTTTGCTCCAGCATTGAAACTACCTCAAAAGAAAAATGAGTGACGTGAAAATTGGAATAAACAGGCACTAGCCCCTTTGTAGACACTTCTGTTTGTTGTTTACAAATCTGTGTGGCCTATCATCATTTCTCTACATGTAGCTTAATAACTCCTTTAATCACATGCACTTGTTCATCACAGGAGGAAGAGATCAATCCATAGCAAGAAAAACATAACAGACCACAACACAGCCAAAATGTTTAGAGCTCACTATTACTTTAAACTTTCTTCCTACTGCAAAGCTTTGTTTCATCTTTCTTATAAAAATAAAAACATACCAAAGCAAATGAAGAGGACACAGAAATGCAAACATTCCTGACACCCAAACCCAGATATTATGGGTTATATGTCTCTAGCATGTAAAAGCTTTGCAGGCCAGTTGTGTGCTTGTGCACAGCCCAAATGGCACGTCCATGACATGACCTTGTTTTGCAACTGAGTTTCCTCAATTTAGTAAGCCATTTAGAAACTCAGTTTAGTCACCTGCTAAATGCACTGGTGCACTTGACAATTTAGTCTGGTCTTAAGCCATGTGTTCTCCCAAGATATGGCTGGTTTCAATCTGTCTGCAAGACCCAATCAGGGTTTGCAACACACTTGATGCACCCTAGAAGCAGGGCATCCAATTTAGTTGTCTGCAAATGACTGTGGATTAGGATTCTGCAAATCCATCTCCACTGTGCATGAAAGAAAGGAGTGATCAGCATGTTTCCTTCAAAACCACACTATTTCTGTGAACTAAAGCATTGGTGTGGACGTGACCTTAGTCCAGTTTGAAACATCTATTCTCTATTTAGTTACTGTTCAATGTGATGGACAGCATTTACTGGCATTCAAGCAGGGCTGTGGTATGATCCCATGCATTCATCGAATTCTGAGCAGCAGACCCCAAAGATGCCCTCAGAACTATGCAACCCAGAACACACTGCCCTTTATTCCAAGTCTCACAAAACAGGTCATAAAGCTCCAAATACGCACCACTGGTTTTCAGGTCACCCTCCTACCCTCCACAACCCAGTGAGCCAGCTTTCTAGGTGAAAGCTGCTTGCTGTGTTACCTTGACTAGTATTGCTTTGTGCTCACGTGCATTCAGTGTGTGATTTATTAGATGACTGCATGGAAAAGAACAGCACACCAAACCAAAGGGGCTATATCAATATATCCAAGCTAACCTCTTCCACTGCATGGCTCAACATGTGGGCAAAGGGGAAAACAAAGCATCTGTGGAGTCAATTACTTTACTCAAGACACAAGCAATAGGAACAGGATTGTCAAGACCTGTCTTACACTGCTCAAATTCATGCCCTATGGTTCAATGAGGCAAGTGAGCTGAAGGGCATGGTATAAACTGCCTCTTCTGAACATTGGGAAAAACACCGTTCTGATCCCAGGGCTAGAGGGAGTAACCTTCATTTTTTTACCTCAACCTCCTTCGTACATAGACTAAAGGTAATTATACACTTAACCACCTCCTCTGGATGTTGTGAAAATTAGTTAATGTTTAGGAAGCACTACACAGATGAAACACACTTAAATAAGTGTTAAGTATTATCAGATAGCATTATGTTGCTGTCACTTAAATTGTTTTCCTCTTCTTACTTAAGTGCCTTCGATCTACTCCTGTTATTTGACTCCCCATGACTGAACTTTCTTCTGTATGACTTCAAAAAAAACCCCCACCTTAATTGAACTGCAAGTTCTGGTGTTATTTAAAGATTATCTGCAGTGCCACATATTTAAACAGCAAGTATAGTTGAGTAATTTCATCCTGGAACCAATAATTTCTTTCAACTAAAAATTAGCTTAGTAGGTACTAATCAGCTTGCAAGGCAAATATAATGGGAGAAAATCAATTTAAACTCTCCGTTTGAAGCCTGTGCCAGGTCATTATACAGAAAGACTAATCTGCTAAATAATTAAGGCTCTGTATTTGTGGAGTGAGACGAAAGAAACATTACAAGTGAATAATAATTCTGTGCTGCTGTTTGCCTCTTTAATCTATAATTAGACTGTGTACTTCAAATATAGATGTTAGTCTGACTAAGGTTTAATACAGAGCCAGTGGAATGGGCTTTCTGAAAAAGCACCTGACCTGTGCCAAGGAAACCAGAAACAGTCATCCCCTTTGGACATGATCTCTGGTTAAAAGTCAGCCCTGTCTCTGCTGACTGAGCACAAGGAAAGGATGTTAGTTAAAGCTGCTTCTGGTAACAAAGTACAGGCATCCTTATTAAAAATAAATTACTGCAGTAACGGTTTCAAGCACCACAGGACCTACTGAAAGTCAGAGTACTTGCTGTAAAACACTGCCCGTGTTTCACGGCCCGTGGAAGGATGTGCTACTTGCCACTTCAGTGTGTCTACTGTATTTCCCAGTTTTGAACAACATAAATACAGGATTTATGTTGTCCAAAACTGGATCGATGTATTTGCAAATCCCACGAGAGGCACACATGATACAGAATAAATACACAGATAGAACTCAATGCCCATGAAAATCAGGACAATCACATGTTAGTGAACAAGCACAACAGTTCTCTCAGAGGCAGAAGATACAGTGTGGGTTTGCTTACTTTTCTTGGAGAAGAGTTTCTTTCTCCTTCCGATGTGGCTCAGCTTGTACTCATTCTCTTCACAATTGCAGTCTTCACTATTCCTGTTGTAATACTTGGGCAAAATATTGGAGGTGCCTTTGCTGTTGCCTGCAGCTGCCAAGTTTGCCATTCCCTTGCACTTGTGTAGCTTGAGCTTTCCACTGGCATCTTCCACACACTGCCACTTCTGCAAGAAAAATTTGGTCATGAAACCTCCATTTTAACTATGCTTTATCTTTTATGCCAGCTCCAGCAGTCCACCAGAGATTCCTCATAGTAAGCTGGGGCTCACCTATCACCCACTAGCAAAACAGATCTTTTTGTCATCTTCCACCCTCAGACAAAACAGGAACTTTTTGGAACACTCCTGTGTTTGTTTCTTGGAGGCAAAACAATGGAAATTTCTTAACAAAATCAATGCTACAGCTAAAACCACAGAGGTGACAGGTGACAACTTTCAGAAGCGTAACTGTGGCATAAACCAAGGCCATTTAAGGCTTGACCACAGGTTTGAAAAGAATCCTTCCCTACCGGGAAGCGTGTGTGTTGGGCTGGAAGGAATCTATGCCATTAAAACTCCACCAAGCTCCATGCCTGCATGTAATTTTAGTCACATCTCATACTCTACAGGAAGAGAAAAAGCTTTTCAGGAGTCGCCTTCTCTTTCCTAGTTCAAATGCCTGATAGTGGGATGATTTTATCCAAGTTGTAGTTACTCCTTTACTGTAAAGATCTGGGGTCTGAGCTGGTTATCGAGACTCATTCTGCAGTCAAAGAGGAGGAACAGTCTCTTTCAGGGTATAATTCACTTCACAAAAGAAAAGGATTGCCCTGCAGAAGTGCCTGTTTCTCTTCACTGACCTTTAAAAGAGTCGGCAGAACCACTCTAGAAGTCTGTAGTTAGACAAGTTTACCTCCATCTAACTCTAACAGCCTTTCCCATTCAACACCCTTGGGCTTGACTAGCAATGATGAGCTGCACTGGATGCCTGTGAAGTGAGAATCCCCTCCCCTCTTCCGCTCCAGCAAGAGGAAAATCTCGTCTCTAATCTCCAATTCCTTCAGCCACTCAAAACCTGAAGTAACTTGCTCATAGCTCCCTTTGTGCTGCTCTCAGAGCTGTGCCAAGGGGGAGGGAGTTCAGCCACTTTCAATCTGGCACAGAAATTCTACCCACTTCCCAGATGCATTACAAAATAATTTCACCTTCTCCTTTATTTACTAACTTGCTACTAGCTACACAGCTAGGCTTTGAGATACATAACAAACCCTCACCCTAGCAGTTGCTACTGCTTTAAATGTCATCTCCTGGAAACACTTCAGCTTTTTGCTGAGTCTCTAGAGGCGTTCCTCTTTTTCCCTATTACAAAATCCTCAGTCTGTGCCTCCAGGACTCACTGGAATATTGAGAATTTTCCAAGTAAAAGAACAGAAGGAAAACCAGCAACAGCTCCCAAGCGAGATGATATTTTACAGCAGCTCGCAGCAATACAAGGGAGATTCAGTCACTTTGGTTCCCAGAGTGGTGTGCCCAGGCCAGGGCAATGAAGCCTACATTTCCCACTGAAATTCATGCTGTTGTTTATGTGACAGCAAAGAAAACATTATCACTGTATGTCTATAACAGGGAATTTAACTCAAGTGCACTGGCCAGTTGCAGTGGATTTATCTATGTCCACTAATTTTATGGTATGTCCACGTATTTCCACAGCTGACTGTATGCCAAGTCTCCTGATCCCCTGTTGCTTCTCTGGTGCAGGTATGGTGTCCAAACTCCTGTACAATCCAAGCCTCACGCTGACGCAGATGAACCTGGCTTAATCTCCAGCACAAGGAATTGTAGGAAATAAATGAGAGACATTGATAATAAGATACTTGAATCAGACATCTTTGTGTGACTGTCTTCATCTGTAAAGCAAGACACATTTACCAAGGTGCAGAACAAAAATAACCTCTGAAGAATAAATTGCTCTCTTAATTTCATTCTTATTTTTTTATAAATGCCTACCATTGATTGGTGTACAGACTGAGGTTTGAATTCAAAGTTAGAATAAGCAATGGCTTCTTTCAAAACAAAAAGAGATGTAAAAATGTTATCTGTCTTTCCTATTTCAATCTGATTCTACTTTTGAAAATATATGAAAAACCTGCATTTTTTGCTCAGTGGAGCTCTATGCTATAGGTGTCTGATACATGAAAAATGAAGATTCAACAGAAAACAAGTTAAATGCCATGATGAGAACTACTGTAAATAAGTGCTCTGATGTGTGGCCAAAAAATATTGTTTTAATATTTCTTTCACTTCCTGTCAAGAAAGTGATGCTCATTTTCCCCCTTCAGGTGAACTGGAAAAAAACCCTTGAATTTCTGGTGCAGTTTAAATCTTTCCAAGGCAGCTTGCATGCTACAATGAAAACATCTTGAAGGCTTTGCTAGAGGGGCGCATTGTATGCACTAACAGGCCCATTGCTAAACGACTGCAGTACAGAAGTACATACAGGATTTAGAAGCAAACACTGAACACATGGGGGGAGGAGGGGAGAAGGGAAATAATTTTCAAGTTTTTACTTTTTTCCCAAAGCAGATACAGGCATGTGTGTGAAATGTGCCTGGGATTCAACAACTTACCTGCAGCCTGCTTTTAAGTAGAAACAGACATTTTCTAGGTCAGTATCACAGCTATATTGGCTGCAGTCATTTCCATGGGATGCTTTCAAACTCAGGGAAAAAGGGCAGTGACTGCAAGGGAACTGTGAAAAACTCCCCTTTAAACATTGCAAATTCTTGTCTTTTTAGACTGTTTTCTAGTGCACAGTGTACCATCATGCAGAAACCTGTGTCAAGCCCTGGAAGCAACTAAAATATTTTGTAAGAGGTAATAACTTAAATAATTAGATCTCTATATTAAGAATTCCACAGTGCCCCAGAGACACTTTGGCTCACATGTACAAATGATAACCATCCAGCAGCAAGACATAATTACATATAAATAGAGAATTATCTCAACCCGTCAAGAAAACAAAATGCCCTTGATTCACCACTTGCCCCAAACTTTTCAGGTCTTTTCTTCACTGGGCCAGAAGATATGTTCTTTATTCAACTTCTATAGCTTGTAATGTCTCACAAGAGCTACGTCCTGAAAGGGAGGGTGGTTTAACACAAACTAAAACTCAGTGGAAATCCCAAACTCCCCCACAATCTTCATCCCAGGTCATACCAACACATCCTAGGGAAAAGCCTGTCTTTCCTCTTGTAAAGCCTTGCAGAACAGCTACTCAAGCCATCAAATAAATGGCTTTTGCAATACATCCTGAAGTCCATCATGCTCACATTGTGCAAAACTTTCCAGACACCTCATTTAATCATGTTGCAGCTGGAGATTTCCCACCATCCTCAGGCAGGCCAAGTATGCTGCTGTGCTTGTGCTTTCTGCCGCCTACTGTGCTGGGCTTGTTCTAACGCTTCTACTCCATCCTCTGCCCTACCTCCCACTGCACAGCAAATGCCGCTCAGTTACTCATGTGCAGAGCTGAGGAGCCTGGGCTTTAGTTTAATGGTGAAACAGTGCTACCAAACTGAAATCTTGTTCAAAGGTACACTGCAAAGGTAAAGAGAAGACAGTTTTGTAACATATATTTTTCCCCTCCAGCCCAGCTATATGTATAGAGTAAATTAGGACTTCAATCTCTATGAAACATGAATCTTAACAGCAGCAGCTGCAGACTGAACAGATGCCCCGTTTTCCTCCAGTAACACTATTCACCTTGAACATGTAAATGACCCCTTAGCAGAAAAAGACATGTTGTATTTTTCTGTGTGTCAAAAACCCATTATTTCCTTCACAGCCCCCATCACCATCAAGTGGTTTTTGCATTATTGTGCATCACTGTCTTTTTACCGCTAGAGCAATCACAGATGTTAATTCAAAGTCATTACTTGCAGCCCCAATCAGAAATAAACAGCCATGACCTTCCCTGTAGGATTTTTTCCTACAATTCACTCACTCCCCTCAGTGAATCTCTCTCAATTGACATTGTTTTCTTTGGGGGAAAAGGGCTGATGATCACACAAGCCCAGCTAAGAAAAGATTCCGGTTGAAACATACAGCCTTCAGAGTTGAGCCCTAAATCATCACGCTGTGTCTCATCAGCTCCTCTTTTTGTAAAGCGAAAGAGATTCCATTCCCTTTTACAGAGAAGTGAAAAGTGAAGCGCTCTGATCAGTTAGCTGCCAGCAAGGCTCCCTCCCTAACAGTTTTAGGAATATAGGCCCTAGGAATCAAAGTTTCTGCAAGATAATGAAGTTCTCTGTCCCTGCCAGCAACCTGACAAAAACACTTCATCAAAATCCATCTTCTTTAGTTTATGTGGATGCTTTCTGAATCCCATTCTCGCTGCTACATTGGATGGTGAGCTAGAAACTGTTTTAACAGCTAGAAGTAGTCTAACTTCCAGCCTAAA
Source organism: Hypotaenidia okinawae (assembly GCA_027925045.1). Lineage (NCBI taxonomy): Eukaryota > Metazoa > Chordata > Aves > Gruiformes > Rallidae > Hypotaenidia > Hypotaenidia okinawae. Next base: position 7,117,430 of record BSDF01000016.1, read on the forward strand.
TTGTGTCCAGTGAGGAATATATTTCTTCTTGTATGAAACAATACAGTTCCAGCTTGGTTTGTATGAATCAGCTGAAGTTAACAGTTTAGTTAGCTCTTCTGCTGTGGTTTGCTCCTTGTGTTATATTTTATTGGCTAATGAGGACAAAACAGAAGAACCCAGAAATGCCAGCCCCTGCTCTGCAAGGGGTATTTGTACTGCTTTCACTGGCAGCTTGTCCTACTGCTCAGGTGCTGCAGAAATCAGGAAATAGGCAACTTAAGTTTCTCATCCTCTGTGTCACACACACATCACTATTTCTCTGTTCCTGTTGACTGAAAATTGGCTCATGTCTTTTGTATACAAGACTCACAATCCTCTTACACTGATGCAGACAGATTCCTCTCTTGTTAACTATTTTTTGTGACTGAATATGCCCAGTTCCTTAGCTCTTCCCCACACATATTATTTTTTTAATCTTTTAACATTTCTGTAAGTTTGTTTTGGGTTTTGGGGGCTCTATGTGTGTGTGTGTGATTCCACACAGTCTTCAAAATTATCCATTGGCAAAAGATAAGTCAAAGTTTACTCTATTTCATGTCATCAGTATATAAATAGCACTGCCTGGTCTTCGTTCCAACTGGACATTATTTCATTATCCTGTCCCATGACTTTTAGAGATTCAGACCTCTGGGCTCTCAGCTCAATTTCAGTTCTCAAAAACTACACATCCCTCAACCCTTACAATTATAAAATAGATGAACAATTTATTGACAGAAAATTTGGAGGGCTTTTAAATGCCCCAAATAGTAGCTCAATTGAGGCTGGTGGGAAATCAACTAGCACACAAATTCAGCTAAATTTAAGATTACAACTATATAATTCATTTATTATTACTATAATAATTGGATTGTGGTATCAAATGGTCCCAGCTGCTGTGTTGGGTGGTGCAAAAGCCAAGGAGTGAGTGCAGCCTAAGCAGAAATTACATTAGTGGTAGCGGTAAAAAGCAGCAGCACCAAAAGGGGAATTGATTTGTTGGAGGTCCCACATCGAGTCTGTAACAGTTCTGAGACTGAAGCCAGTCTCCTCACTGCCAGCTAAACTGCACTGCTACTCATGTCAGGGTATTAGGAAAAAAAAATGGCACTTTTATTAAATGTTGGTATTGATTTTGGCAAGCTCTTTGCAACACCCACTACTGCAATGAAAAGGAGTTAAAAAAATCTTAGTTAACAAGAGATGCAGCTTGCTTAGTTTTGTGAGGCAACAACAAGGAAAAAAGAGCCTCTGGAAATCATTACAGGCTATTTCTGGCCAAAGGAGGAAAACAGTTTTGTTAATTATAATTCCTGATAAGGAATACAATTCTTGAATAACATGCCTTAATAAATCATCACTATTTTAATTTTCATGGTTTGTTGCCTTCTAATGTTATCAGTTTGAGGGCTGATAACATTTTTAATGTATGAAGTTACAGACAAGTCATTTCTTGTTGCAATCACAGATTAAGAACCGGATCCTGAAAGTTGCTGAGCACGTGCAACTTGCACTGGAACTCCAAAGATCTGCCTAATGAGCTATTAAAATTATCTGGATTCTAGCTGGCTTGTTATGCTTCACTTCTCAACAGAACTGAAATTCTCTAGTAACCTCAGGATATCTCAGCTAAGTTTGAAGGAACCAGACAACCACAAAAGAAACATGGATCAGAAATGTTCTTTGCTTTTCACAGAAATTCCTCATAAAACCTAACTTAGTTTCCCAGGTTTGGCTAACGTAAGTTCAAGCTACAGTGCCTTCAGGAAAAGGAAAAAAATGTAGGTTTTTTTTCTACTGCTCCACCCTTGGCACTAGGCAATAGCTAGTCATGATTATGGTGGCAGGAATATGATCTAGAGGTACCACTTATGAACCGCTGTAGGAAAGGACACATTGATCAGGATAGTTTCCATCACTGCTATGCCATGCTATGTCAGAGAATTGGGAGGACCAATAGAGTAAGTGACATGCTTTTACTTAGGGTATCTTCATGCCAGGTACAAAAGAGAATATCCCTTCATGACCTTGCTTCAGCACAAAGCAATGAGAAGCAAGACCGTGTGTCAAACCTTTCATCTGCAGAACACCTGGAGGAAACAATGTGCCAATTTTTGCATTTTGAACACTCTCCTGGTGAAAAAGAGAGTATTTTTAAGGCTATTTAAAAACATATTCTATTAGTATCAGATCTGCACGTAAATAAAGCTTTGAAAATTAATTTGGAAAGGAAATAATGTTAATTCAGACAACTGTTGTTCTTCACCAGTTAACAAGAGTATTGTACTATGCCAGGCCCTGCTACAGACAAAATTAATTTCCCCCCACCCAGTACAGCACAGATTCCCTATCACAAGCAGCAGTGCTGCAGGTACTGCATGTTTAGCAAATGTGCACAAAGTTGGCAAATGGCTTAGAGGGAGATTTTGTGCAGCTGTTGTTATGATACTGTGGAGTTGCTGGGAATACTCTACAGAGAAATGCTGATATCATAATTGGCTTCCACAAAAGCCCATTAATGCAGGCCGCCAGATAAAAGTGGGTCAGCTTCCACTTACCAGCCAGTTTAGAATGAAAGGCCAAACTACACTGAAGAGAAAAAAATTTGTGTGGAAGCCATTAGGTACCAGGATAAATGTTTTTTATTTCATGTGGGAAGAAAAAGCTCATCTCTTTTAAAGCCTCGAATATAAATGCTGAGCTGCTCTTTCATCTGAGCCTACAGTCACCCTTTGTTGGATGCAAATAACTAACACAGACCAAACCCTACTAAATGAAAAAGAAAACATGGCAACACACAGATTCCCATTGCACTCAGAAGAATTTACATATATTAGTGTTGCCAAAAAAACCCACATAATGGACTCTGAATAAAGGTTTTAAACGGCGTGAATAGCCTCATCTCCATGATCGTGGTGCTCTCTTATCAAAACCATTATAGGTCAAGGAGGGTGACAGAGATTTGCAGAGGAAGAGCATTTTGCATGATAGAACTGTATTCACAAACTTGCACGCTCACAAAGCAGAATTTCAAATTCTCCATCTCATATTCAAAGCTTTCTTTACCTCTCCTTTACTCTAAGCTCTGTCTTGTCTCTTCTCATTCACTCCCCTTCTGACTCTTTGTCCTCCATTTATGCTCCCAATCTCCTGCTCACACTTCAGATGCCCTGGCACTGCTCAGACTTCTCTGTGCATGGAATAACAGGTCCTCAAAACTTGTTTGAGTCAAAAGAAAGAGTCCCAATGACTTCAGCAAGCTTTCACCCAATTTGGGCCCAGAATTCTCTTCAGTTTTGCATCAGGCTGTGAAAATTCACTGTTTGCATCAAACACTGCAGACACTGTTAAATGCACAATAATAAAGTGTCCTGCAGGATCAGGAGACATCTGCTAAATAAGCACTGTATCTGTATACCATAAACTCCCCCAAGGCAGCGGTATGTTATTCATTTGGGCTCGTTCTACTTACTATGCAGAGCTGTGACCAGCACCAGCAAACAGACAACACCCATTTGTCATTTGAGAAGTTAGTCTTGCTTCGCTCTGAAAAGACTTTTGGGTGCGCCCAGATTTAGACACAATTTATCCTCAAGGAAACACATTCATCTCCCACTATTCCTGCTGTCTAGACAGACAACTAGGACATATTCTCTAGAGCAGGGGTTAGATGGATTGCGACTCCCTTGAGAGCCCTTCCCAGACTCTAATTGACTTGATTGTTAGGCAATTTTTCCTGATGTCCAACTTAAATTTCTTTTAGTTTTGCTCAATTTCATCCTATCACTTCCAATTATGTCTGACTGAACTGCTCAAAACAATTCTCCTCCTCTCCATCTCCTCACAATGAGTATGCGGCACGCGCATCTCTCATTAGCACACCTTCACTCTGGAATTTATTGGCAATTCTAAGTAAGGAGTTGACATTTTATGCCCACTTTTTACAGGTGTCAAAGATATTCTATTATCCATGGAAGAAAACATGAGCTTCTGAATGTGTGTAGACAATACAGGGCTTTCCCTCTTTCTTCCGTAACTGAGACATGTGGTAATTACAGTAAGAAAGCTTGAATGTAGCTAAGTTACCTTATGCAAAGAGACAGCTTCAGTGACAACATGGACTTGGAAAGTCTCTCTTCCCCTCTGTTCTAACAATAACATTCAAAATAATTGGGAAGATGAAGACAAAAGGAAGAAGTTGAAACATCTCTCAAAGGGAAAATACTGATGGAAAAAAAAGCTGTATTTCCCCAAACTACTTATTGGATGATGTCATAGCAGTAGCAATGCCTTTTACCCCAGTTTCTCAAAGAACATTGCAAATTCAAAAAACAATGGCTTGCTCCCACCCATCCAAAAATTTCAGCTCAAGACATCCGATGACAATAAACTACGGCAATTCAGGAGTCTTAGGAAGAAGAGGCTGTTATAATCTCTTTCTATACTAAATATGACAAAGACGACACAAGAGGAAAAGAACATCTGAACATGCTTGTACATAATAAATTGGATCCAAACACCTAAGGCACAATGGACTCATTTTGCAGGTATGCTGTGCTTGGTAGAGCCAGAAGCAGGGAGTGTGGCCTCCAACAGCAGAAAATGAGCTACTGTAGCCTAAGTAGCCCATTAGTGACCATAGCCTTGGTAAGACAATCAGATCATGTCTGAAAGAATGGTTATATTCCACAGATTGACTTATTCTGACTGCCTTCTGAGCTGCCAGGATACGAGGCAATGCCAGTCTAGTAACACACACATCACCTTGTGGACCCATCTACCTCCACCCACGTTCGCAGGCAGAATGTGTTATTCCGACCAGTACCCGGATGACAAAGCAATGGCATAGAGTCAATTCTGCCATGTTTCCAGAGGATGAGAATTCTCCCAAGAGTGAAGAACTCTCCCCAGGAGTGGAGCTGCTGGGGATAGCTTTGCTATACCTTTGCACTTTCACTGGTAAATTTTCAAAACCTTCTCCTGAGCGTCTCCTGATACTACGCTGAATTTTGTTTCCTGAATTTCTTCTACAACACTTGGATGGAAAGTGAACATATTTACATATCAGCATGGAACGTTTATGTAACAACAAGAGAAATGACACACAGTCAACGAGCTTTGTGCCCACATGCACGCAGCCTGCCTGCAGTCATAACTGCACATGCAGGTTTTGCACAGTATATTTTGTTAAGAGGAGGGGCATCTTCAGTTCATGGAATGCTGGTTTCCCATATGTAATTCCAAACAGTAACAACAAACTGAGTTAAAATAATAATTCAAAGCAAAGGGAGCTATATGTACTTGGAGGAGGCCAATCTGTTAGGTTCGTTATAGCTTCTCATCACTAATGAATCCCAAACCACATTCTATTTGGGGAATAAAAAGTTAAAACGGCCTAGGCAGATCTCTTAACAGCAGTCAGGAATCAATACAGAGGCATTTGAATCAGCAATTTCCTGACTGACAGTCAATCTCATAAATGCTGTAATATGGTTTTGCGCAATGGCCACAGAATGAGCCATTTGATTTATAAGCTGGTACTGACGACAAGGTGAAGGACATAGGACATTGTCACAGTTAACATGTTAAACTTAGCCCAACTACAGCTGCTTGCTTTCAGTCAGGGGGACAATGCCCTACCTGGCCAAGCTGTTCACAAGCTGTTTGATACTCAGCTCTCTGGCAAAGGTCTTTCACACGCTGGTATTTGGGTAGGAAGTTTTCTTCTTGGGCATCAACCTTCTCATTCTCCCTCTTATGCAGCAGTTTACTGGAAAAGAAAAGAAATGATTTTTGCATTAATATTAATTCCAAGATACACGTACAGTACATTGAAAAGGTTTGGAGAACTAGGTTATCTGCTAAGTCCATAGCATCACTGCCGCCAAAACTTAATAGCCCAGCTGAAACTAGCACTTACCATCATCTCTGATAACACACAAGTTACTCATGTAACTACAAAAACATAGAAAACCAAGACAGTGTGTTTCATGTCTGATTGGCAGGCAGTAACAGCAGCTGATATAAAGAGACTATATTCTCATCACTCTACAGGGTTGCACTTTGCAAACCCCTCACACCCCACATTATGTTTTAAGGCAGAGGCATAGAGGGAATGGTCAGCAGATGGATGCAGAGAGGAAAGGTTATTCACACTCCCATGATACAAGCAGGAGGGTTGGGGGGTGGGGGTGGGGGTGGGCAGCAGCTGAAAGAAAAACGGAATGCCTTTCCATCTCTCAATCCAAGTAAAACTCCCCTCCCCCACCCCAAGAGCACGTTTCTGCAGGCTGTAGGCAAAGGCCATACATTCCCTCCCATCACACAATCACTGCCATTAGGCATACTGCAGCCGTGTCCCCGCTGGCACAGCTAAATGGCTTTAGGTCTGTGGTAGAGTGCTGCTTTGGCTTCAGCTATTCAGTGTCCTTCTACTTAAAAAGACTGGGCTTTGTGATTAACACTTTCCTTACCCTCTTTCCACTAGAAACGAGTCTCTCCACACCTTCATCTTTTTCTTTAAATGGAACCTAGGAGGAAATGAGGAGAGGAAGAAGCAATTCCCACAAAACCAGTAATCAAGTCATGCCCCAATTTTCTCTCCCACCCCCAATTCAGATGAGAAACATTACATATAGCTGCACAAGGGGACATCTAGCTTTATCAAGCAGGCACATATGCCTCTCCAGTGCAAATCATGAACAAACACAGGATAGATTTATTCTCACACAGATAAAATCCACAACTGATTCACACTGTACAACTATTTCAACATAAGCATGTTTAAGGCACAGGGGATTAACAGAATTGTCCTTGATCACAAAGGATTGTAAATTAAATGAGGATTTCCAGACTCCAGTTTGGGCTCTTAACCTGCACCCTACCCCCAAAATATTCTGTTCTAAAGCAGCTGCTCCTTTCCTCCCTCTCCCTCCACCCAACGACTTTGTAAACCAAATCTCCATCTTTCCTTTTTTTGCTGATTCTCTCCAGCAAGTACCCAGTCTAATTCTTTCTCCCAGTCTTTTTTCCAATTCAAGTATTGATGGAAGGTCTCAAATAATAACTGTGAAATTCTGAGTGCTAGCCTCTTTATATACAGTCTGATACACAACCAGCCCTTTCAACTCAATTATTCTACAATTTATTCAATATGAAATGCTTTGCTACAAATGATGCCACAGAGACATTTACAATCTATAACTCACATAAAGACCTTTACGTGTAGCCCTCTCACTGCTACAGATTACATTTAGTACATCCAGATACAATATATGCCATATACCTAGCACATGAACCTGACAAAAATAACTAACTGAAGTCAATCATGTCTTGCCAAATAGGTCTTTAGATTTTCCAGTGAATGATGGACTCAGAGATGGTAATTTTATTATATTTTCTTTAAGTTTGCTGCATGTTGCTGAATACTAGCTCAGTCTATTGTACAAGCACATGCATGTTTACACACACATTTCCATTTCTTACCTATTCACTGGTCTCTCAGAATCCAGAAGCTTTAGAATGGATTTACCATCCATATCAGAAGGTATATCTAATCCAGCAATATCTAGAATTGTAGGTGCAAGGTCAATATTCAACACAATGTGAGGATTTCTGAAAAAAATATGAGAACCTGGTTTAAACTCTATGCAAGGACACCAAGCAACTCCAGCTTGTCTACAGAGACCAGGGACCTGCAAAATGCTTTATTCTGTGACATCTCCCCTTTGAATTGGAGGACATAATCCAATTCCTTTCCATGAAAGGAAATAAAATGTAAATTATAGCTACAACAGTGATAGGGACTAATATAAAAACATGGAACTTTAGCAGAGAGTATTTTTGAGAAAACAAAGTAGTTCAGAAGGCAACCTTAGTTAATTATTGCAAAAGAGGGTTCAAAAGTCTTTCAAAATATGAGAAAGCTTTGGAAAAACTCCTTGGGTGTTTTTCGAATCAAAGTGTCTGCCAAACATGCTGATGACTATTAAAAAGTAGATTTGGCAGATAGCATATGCCTTATCTGTTTCAAAATATGGTATAGAAATAAGTATCTCAGCAAGCATGTTCTAAAGAGAACATGATAAGAAATACATTGCTAGACACCACAATAAGTAACTAGAAGTGCTGTTAATGCACAGTGAGAGACAGAAAAAGGAAAGGGACCAGGAAAGAAAAAGAAGCAAGGAAGCAATTATCAAAGACAAAAATAAAAAAGCACAGCTTTAACTGAAATAATATCAGTGACCCTACTGCAAACACTAAGAAACTGCCGTTCCCTGTTACTTAGAGTATGGCATATGCTCCTCAATCACCACAGTTAACAGGACAATATTTGAACTCAAATTGTCTTAAGATTTAGATAAAACATTGCCATCAACTCCTGAGTAGTACAGACAGCTCCTATCCCCAAATCCCTTCAACTGCCACAGCTAAATACGAGTGAGTTCATGGATCAGAGCATCTAGTTGCACAGCCTAGCTTTCAGTAGCAAAACTAATGTCCACATTTACTAATCATGTGAGTTGGCTTTACTATGGGCCTGGTTTTGGAGAAGCATTTTCAGTTTATGTTGAACCTTACAATCTTATTTCAAATTACAGTGTTGTGTAGTTACGGAATTAGGTGCACACATACATTTTATCAGCTGTGTACTATTTCTTGCCTTTATTTCTTTAACATAAATCAAGGCAGGCACTCAGTTTCTTAAAAGCAGGGAAAAAAAGAAAGTGAGCATGCTGCTATACAGTCTTCTACAGCACTGAACATAAAGAATCACCCTGTTATGATTTGCAGGCACAAAGGAAGGATGGGACCAGATGGGCTGCTATACATATCAGCGCAGAATTCTAGCTCAAAATACAGAAGAAAGCTGCTAAATTCACACTAATTAATGAGACACCATTTAAAAATTACTACATTTTTGAGCGAGCGAGCAAACAGGCACTGACAAGAGCATGGATGATGAATTAAATTGATGTACCTAATTTGATTTTAATTACTAATAATTGTGGTGTAGCATATTCGGTAATAGAAATGAGAGCTTAGTAATGACTTGCTACAGTGACTGCTATTAAATCTTTGTTGGTATCAAAAGGGAGTCATAACAATTACTCTGCAGGAAAAACATAAGGTTCACACAAAACATAGATGATTGAAGTTCTACCATTTGAAGGAAATTAGGCTGAAAGGGAAGATCAATTTATTATCTGATATATCCTCCCCCCTCCCAAGTATTTTATCCTGTTCTTCCAATTTATTGTACTGTGATGGGCTCTATGTTCTTCTAGACTGTCACCCCAACTCCACTGATTCTAATAGAAATATTTTTTTCATCTTCAGAGGCCTCTGAAAAATAAAATTCAGTGGGAAGTTTTCACAGCTTTTATGTATGCCTAGGTGTAAAGATCCTTGAACTCGAGCAGACATGAAGTGCCTGGTCTCTAGTACTGCATATTGCAGAAAAACTAGCTCAGCCCACCCAAGCTGTACTAGCATCACCTCTCCACTAAGAACAAAAATTGCAGTCAAAGGGAAAGAGAGTAAGTTCTTAGAAGGCTAACTCAGCTCACTTGCAATTCTGTCCCACTGCAGACAAATTTCCCTCAGTGCTGAGGTGGTATGTTTAATCCCACTCCAGCTCTACAGAGAGGTAATGTTGTTTATTTCACTTGCATAACTGCTATAAATAAATTAGACACACAATGCAGTATCTACAGAATTTAATGTTTTTGTTGTTATTGATAATGTGAATCAGTGAATTTAACCAGCAAAGGAAAAGAGATTTTTTTTATATAAATATTTGCTAGCATACTACACACTAGATCTGTTCATCTGCAGCAAAGGAAAAAAAAAGTGTGTGTAAGACTTTGTGTGTGTTAATTATGCTAACACATGCACACTGATATAAATAAAAGGCAGCAAATTATGGCACTCTGTCCAGAATCATTACTTAAGTGCAAATATTTGCTATTGAAATAATTGCCTAGAAAGTGTATTTACATAATTTCTTAGCTGATCAAAGCTACCATTTTAATTAACAGTCATATTCTGCATGCTTGCATGCATCCGACAAACAGCCCTAACCATGTAATCTCAAAGGATAAGCCAAGAAGAATCTTTTGTGGATGATAATATATGAACTATTATGTAGATTTTTCTCTTCATGAACTGAAACAAATGACTCCACTTTAATGTTCAGCAATAATGATGTCCTGTGGCAGTGAACATTATACAATACGGTTTTTACCTCAATGATGCCACAGTAATGTGTATTACCTGCACCCCTCAAAAGGGGGCAAATAAGTGTTTCCTAGATTGGGCATATTTCAAACTGGCTTTTCCAACTACATGCACAGAGGTGTAGTGCCTTGCACGGCACACTTCCGCGAGCGGGAAGCCAACGGCATAAACCCCTGACATTGTTACCCCAACACATGCTATCCATTCAGAGCTCTACCCGAGCCGATGTATTCTTCTGCCAAAGGTGAGCAGGAAAGTCAGCTGGAATGGGAGAACTTTGTGCCTCCATTTGGATGCCAGGTCAATATGATGAGAGATGTGAACAGAAAGGATTTTTCTGGTCACTACATGCACACACATGCACCCGCCAGGAACTTACAAGGATCCAGCTTCCACATTTGGACCTCGAACATAGAAAGGAACTCTGATATCAAATTCATATGGCATGGACTTTCCTTTTACCAGCCCAAACTGCCCAATATGATAACCATGGTCTGCTGTGTATATTATATATGTATTCTCCAGTTCACCTGTTTCAACCAACGTATTGTAAATCTGAAAAAAAGGCAAAAACCATTAAATTCATTCCACTGAGTAGTACTATATGCAGAATATTGGATATAATTTTCCCCAAAACAAATAACAGTTTGTGATGTCACAATACTGTGGCTATAACAACATAAAATTCTGTTTTCTGTTTCAAGGTAAACACATTAGCATGCTGTATTTTCAAAAGTGTTTGGGCTCAGTATTTTGCATAACATCTATAAAAATCACACCACATACATATGGCAACAGATACAAGTTGCAAGGTGATAAACATTTTTGAAATTTTCTCTCCACCTTTATATTTTTCCTGCAGCAAACCATTTTAATAAAATGATAGAGCTTTGAATCTCACACTTATTTAAGCAACACTCCGTGATATTGCCTTCAGACAAATAAGTCCCCATGATGCAGAAAATTTGCAAAATCTCTTCCAGATAAACACCACTCAGTCATACCCTCTCACTAGCTGGAGAAATAACACAGCAAATTAACATGAACTTTAACTCAGTTTGTAGTCACTTCTATAGATTTATATTAGAATCTTTATGTGAAATGTAACAAGCTGAGCATGACAGCTCAATTTTTATGTGACATTTTCACTTGCAAAGGTATGAAGGAGGTGGGGCACCACTGAAGTGGCACCTCACACAGATCCAGAACACATCAGCACAGAAGAAAACAAACTTTTTTGTTTGTGCTGTTTTGGAATTTTTTTCCTCTCTTTTATTCAGTAGAGAGGGTCAGGCTAACTTGGTGATTACAACTAAAAACAATCCAAGTGAATTTGCCTGCAGTCAATCACCAAAACCGAAACCGTTTTACTAAACAGAAAATCAAAACAATGTAGTAAAATAGCTGATCTCCCCTAATGCTGGTATCTAATCCATCTAAACAGGTTCATTAATATGAAGCAGAGATCATACTTGCCTGAATCAGTAATTATGAGATATTACTAACAAGTTGATGCAATGCCATCCAGATAATCTCATCTTTCCCTTACAGGACTCCTCTTATGTTCTACCTCTTTTGAATAAGAATGCCAAGAGATAAGCAGTAAATTGCAACACCTTTAAATCTGCTTATTTACAACTGGAAACCCATTCTTTTTCAGAGTAGCTTTTAGCTAATTCAGAGGTTTCTGTTTGACACCCAGCTTGCACTAAGAGATTTCATTGTTACTTAATACAGCCTTAATTAAAAAAATCTACCTATATACTTATTTACTTCTAACATCCTGGGTCTGGTTTATTGTGGGATTATTCCAGTTCAGACTCGCATAGCATCACGTTTTGCTGCTGCTGTTGTTCTCTTAGAAACTTGGTGTTAGAAGATGAAAATTAGCCCACAGTTAGGCAGCTATTTACAACTGATTGTAGGATGACTTTCCACTATCAGATGATATGTTTCTAGAATTTATAACGAACATTTTTTCAGTTAATCCCTCCCTCTTCCCCTTATTCAGTAGTGGCTATATGGCAACATATCAGCTCACTTTCACCACTCAACTTACAGTGCCTATCTTTAGGAGATGAGCTTCCTTACACATTAAATAGAGAGACAAAAATCTACGAGGTGAGAGGATTAAACACTATTAAACTGATGCAGTCCTCCTTCCTGCCCCCTTACCTTCATATACAGGACAACTTGGAGCTTCACTCAAGAAACAAAAAAAAACATGTGACAACTAATCTTACCATCTCCATGGAGTCATCCACAGACATAAGTGTTTGAAGGCGCTTTCTCTGTAGCATGTTGGTGAACTCCATGTGTATAGGTTTCATGGGACCTGTATACCTCATTATCCAGTGCTTGTCTGGGTTTGGAGCATAGTTATAACTGGGAGTGCTAAGGAACAGAGAGAAAAACCAATGTTTCAGCAGTGTAGAAAAATGCCATAGTAAGGCATATCAGTAATTTCTACTTGATCAACTCTACAGGACTAACTCTCTGAGGTGCAAAAGAAAATACTAGATTTATTTTGGAAAATTCTTCTATTTTTATGTTCTATGTGAAAGATGGGAGAATGAAAACAACTCTGCGAGGAATAAAATCTATTAGTAAATATACATTGGGTTTGTAATGTCTTCAGACTAACTAACTAATATATTTCAAGGCCATGAGACTAGTCTCAGAAGCCTAACTCCTCAAGTATGATCTGGATGAAGCACAAAGTATAGAGTTCCTCCTGATGTAATTGCCTTGCTTTCACTCTGTCCATGTCAGCACCAAGTATTATGGTGTGTGCAAACTGTTTAACAACTACAGAACTTGCTGAGAAGGTTCTACTGTGTTCTTTAACAGCTTTTTTGAATTCAACATGACTGGCTACTTGAATATTTCTACACTCATGTACCCAGAGGAGCACAGGCACCCTACCTGGTAGTATCAAACTGCATGTGAGCTCAGGGCAAGCAGTAGTGGATACATAGCCGGATTTTAAAGACCTGCCAAGAAAAGCAGGGGTAAGGGGAAATAGGACTGTATTTTGCAGACACTTTCCAGCCACCAACTCCTTTGTGATCATCAGAAACTTTAATTAACTAGGAAGCTACATTAGCTTACATTTACAAGAAATATTATTTTTACTTACTATGTCTATTCCTAAGCAATTGTCCTTACTTAGGATTGAGAACCACCTTTGTCAGTATCTTGATTTTGTGGTTCAAACACATCAACTACAGAGTCTAAAATATTAAAAATTACCTAAGTGATATTTCCTAAGTGATTTGTTGAGGTTTCCTTTTTCATTCGAGGCAATAAACTCAGTTTATGCAAATGTGCAAGCCAGGAGGGTGACACAGTAGCACAGGAAAAAACAATAGATATTCAGTTATTGTCTTTTTCCCAACACACAATTTCCTGACAAATTCAGCTCCTATTTGGCAAATATCTGCTGTTGGTTTTGTGTATGCAACAGAGCAGCAGGGTAAGTTATTAAGATAAACAATAGTAATGTAAGTTGAAACTTCTCCTCGAAATACTGTGTATCTAATGTATCTTTGAATATGACAGGTAGTCTGAAGAGTTTTAATATAAATGTGAAATTAATAATCTGACAGTGAAACGTTTTATGCCAAAAGGCTCTGTTAGATGCTATCTGAAAAATGTGTGTAGGCGGCAAATGGAGGCTTCTTCATATAGGGTGGAAAGGGCTGGTGTTTATTCTCTCTGTATTGTTAATAGCCTCTTGAATTCAGAATGTTATTGTGGCTGAAATAATGACATTGCTCCTTTGAAAATGCTGACAGTTATGGAAACTGTTGCTATGTGATGCCCAGAATGAATCAAAAATGCTTGGCAAACTCCTTTTCAGCTTACTTTGTGATTTCCTGGCTGATTTGAAACCTCCCGCTGTTTAATCCAACCAAAGCCTGTGATTTTCTTTGATTACTACAAATGTAACCCTCTTACACTTAACAGATTTGTCTGTCTTATGGGAAAAATACACAAATATAACGTTTTTAGAAGTTGGTTAAGATAACCTCTTCAAATGTACTCAGAAGATAAGTCCTAGTCTGATTGCATTTGACCTTGGAAAAGATGGGTGGCAAAACGTACCCTCTACAGAAATAACATTTGTGACCGTTGTTAAACTGCCCAGCTGTTGCACTCTCTGCAGCTATCAGTAAGGGAGGGAAAAAAAAAGAAAGAAGGAAACCCAGCCACATAGCCCAGGGATTTGCTGTGTGAGTTCTGGTTGATGTGAATAATTTTCAAACAAGAAAAGACTGCAGATGCACACAAAAAGGAGCTCTACAGAGTGAGATGGAGAGTGACTGCAGTATAGGGTGGAAAAGTCATACCAGGTAGGATGTGTAATAACAGAAGCAAGAGAACAAGGGCATAAATTAGCAACAGAAGTAATACCAGAGCTCCCAAGCAAAGCAGCACTCTGACCGCTGGTCTATGCTAAAATCCCTACCACTAATTTCAGCTATTATTAGCAACACTACAGAACACAATATGTATGTTAACTGTTATAAGCATTACAGCCACACCTTCCCTCTTTGTGGATATAGCTCCAGGATCTGCTTGCAGACTATGTCAGCACTGCCGTAAGAAGAAGTAGGAGAGACATGGTGTACTGCCTTCTGGCTGTGGGACTAGGCAAAGCCTGTGTTGCTTACTGCTTTAGGGCAATTCATAAGAAATGTTCTACCTGTGTTCTGATCCTTCCCTGTCACATCCACATGGCAACAGAACAGTGTGAACTGCCTACACCCCTTTATCACTGACAGATTTATCTGTCACTGAGGGATTCGTGGGAATGTGGGAACAAGGGAAAAAACGGAAAGCAGAGAACTAATTTGTACATACAGTAAGGGCACATTTTCACATTTAATCTTAAAGCCAGGCCAATAAAAATCCTTGCAGATTATTATGTAGTGCCATGAACATTGATTAGAATAAGATTAGCAGCCTCTTTGCACAAGATGCACACAAAATCCTACTCTTTGTTCATCTCTAAAAGAAAAACACAGATTCTTGATCTACTAAAATAAGTTCTGTAGCAACAAAACCTATTTCTGTGAAGTGACACTTCCTGTATAATTGTTCCCATTTAAAGAAAAGCCACCTACAATTAAAAATATTTTTGTGTAACTACTTTATGATCAGGAAGATAAACCTAAGTTGTATGAAAAATGGAAGTAGCAAAAGAAAAAGAGATGTAGTTTATACCTTTCACTGCTGACCTTCCTCAAATCTTTCTACCTTTTCTCATTCAACTAGCATAATTAAATTGCTACAGAATGTTGTTTGATAAGTGATTATCACCTGTGAGATGTGAATGTCTTCCAAAAGAAATTCTAATAAGACTGAGGTCAATATTCTGTATAAGCTAAAGCAGGAGCTGCTCATTTGGCATTTCTGCAATTTTCATTTCAAAGAAAATAAATGAGCATAAGACAACAAACAAACATGAAATACTGCATTGCTGTAGATCTAGGACACAGATTCTCTTTGGTAGCACAGCACAAATTAATGAAATACATAATTCTAAGTTATGCAATAAGTAGACAATAGAACGAAGTAAGCTTTTTCTTTCAGAGTCTATTTTAAAGTGAAAAAGCTTGAATGGATTTCACCAGGCATTGGACTAGTTCAGAGTGGCTTCATCTACCAACTGATTACTTCCATCAGTTCCCAGTTCCTTCACAAAGACAAAACAGAATTCCCCTTGAAAAACTAAAACCAACCAACCAAAAAAAACCCACTCTAAAAAGGGCACATGGGAAGAAAGTTACAAATGTTGAACATGAATGAAGGCCAGAAATGTGAAAAACATTGGAATGTTTTCAGTTGTGCCAAAAGGTGACTTGGAAGAACAGTGTGTTTTATCAGTATGTGAGAAGAGGCCTGTAATGGAGCATTACAAAGCTGTGCCTGGAAAGTATCTCTGTGCTACAAACAAGAACCATCTCATCATGGTGTTTCACTGGAGCTTATGAACACGTTAACTGGGTAACTGGGGGATATTGCTTTTTGGACCCATTCAAGGCATTGCACTGGGTCATGTACAGGCATACCAGCTCATTCAGAAATAGCTTATCTAATTTGGTGCTGCAGCCCTGTACTTCCTTTCTTTCCATATATGAAACAAGAGTAGGAAGTACTGCATACTATGTCATTTTTGGTAATACCCAATGAATAATATAGCTTAGGCATAAGGACAGGGAGATAGTTTCTTCCCCAGAAGAGACTACAGCCCAAGAACCAGTTTATGATCGCCTTGCTAAAAATAAAATAGTGCTTAACTTTCCAAATAGGTTGTAATAATGTCCAATGAATTCAGTGTGAATCTTTTTATTTATCTCAGCGAGCTACAATTCTGAGTTGTAGATGCAGCAGCCATTCTCAAGATACTTGTGCTGGTCTGAAGAGGTTAAAAAAATAATCTTGAAGCTCTCTTTATATATCTGCAATAAATTTTTCCAAGAGTATTGTAAAACAAACATTATTTCCCCAGAGGTACCCAGGACTTCCATACCCTTGAACCTGGAAATTAAAGGGTTTTATTTTTCCTTACATGTGTTGAGAGGCATTAGGAAAGAGATGCGAGTACTGAGGGGCTGAATCTTCAGGGCCGTGAGGAGCGGCATGGCTTATAACCATCAGTACAGGCCTGTGAGGATACATCTTCTTTGAGATTCTGAAGAAGGTAATACTGTCATTGGTAATCAGATCAGTTAGATAATCCTGCAAGTAGAAGTAAAAGTATAATAAGATACCTGAAAAATAATTTCAAGTTGGGGGCCGAGATGGGAAGGGGATGTCTGGCGTATCATAAGAAATGGGCAAAAAGAAGGTACTTCACTCAGAATGGGAGGAGGGAATTACAGATGTTAATACTTCAAAAACTAAACCAAAATCATTCTTTCTTCACTGCCTAAAAATATTAAAAGCAACAGCTTCCTCTCAGAAATGAATGACATTAAAGAGGATCAAACAGGACTCTTTCTTCCCAGAGTATGTAATTACATTAGGGAGATCACAGTACTAAATACAATGACCAGCTACTACTAATAATAAAAAAATTAGAAAATTACAAGGCAATTTCTTTGCTTTTTGATGTCAATGTTCTCAAGGTGTGTAAGTCCAACCTTACACCACAGAAGTGCTTTGAAAATCCACATGTCTTGGTGTTCATTTGTCTCAGCCTCCCTTTGAACTACAAGTCACTAAAACTAGAAGATGCTGGGCTAATTGGACAGAAAAGGTCATTCATATCACAGACATGTGACAACCTGATAGGGATATACCTCTATCAAATAAATTGTTGAGAATTTAGAAAACTTTCTTCGGGACATACAGACTATTTTCATTTTCATTCTTCTGATATCTGCTGGTGCTATGTATGGACTGAAGACTATTTTAGTGACAAGCCATGTTCTCTCTTAGGCTCTATCAGTTCCAGGTTGTAGTAGACTGTGTGAATGCACACAAATCCGAATCTTCATCTAAAGAGCTGACAGAAACTGAAAAAGAAAATTCAAAGTAGAATAATGTCCTGTGAGATAATCTGAAAAAAAAAATTGCGGAGATTTGCTTTTCAGAGGAAGTGTGTTTAGCCATTACTCTGGGGGACAGAATCAGTAATGTTTTTTTCTAGTTTTCCACTAGCACATAATTAACACTGTCAAGTAGATGAGGCTAAAAAAATAATGTGATTATATTGTTCATAGCTGAAATTAAGCTTCCAGCAACAAAAATGTCAAGAAAAAGAGCAGCAGTCTTGTAGTTCAGCTGCTGTTTGTTCATTTGAACTCCAGCGTTAACATCAAGTGCTGTTGCTCTGTACGCATCTCTTTACTACCATCGCTGTCTATTATGCAAGAATATGAAGATTATCAAAACATTTACAGTTTCAGACTTCTTTTTTTATTATTTACTACCAAACTTGGTATGAAAAACTAAACCAAATGAAAACCTAAACATTTTCAAGTATTGCATGGACAAACCAGAGCTGAGGATATTGGAACATGAAGTTCCCTGTTGGCCCTTTGGTACAACAGGGAACAGTGCCCCATGAAATCACTTGCCTGACATTGTTCCATGAAAGTTATATTTCCATCATAACATTTTGGGTATGTGGCTGTAAAGATTAGTGCTCTCATTCTTCACAGATCAGAAGGGGATTAAAAAACCAAATAATTTTGTAGATCCATTGCCCCTTCCCCTTTGCAGCTGGTGATAGAAAAGGAAACCCTAGAAGCCTGTTAAATTTTATCTTTCAACAGAAAGTACATTCACTTAAAGATGGCAAACAGGGGAAGGGAAGGAGGAAATCACACAGACATCACCTTTAAAAGGAAAATCTGACTGAAGACATTGTTAATGAAGCACAAGTACGTAGGGAGGACTTGCGCTCAGTAAGAGCAAACTGAATCCCTGCTAAACAAACACACCTTAGACATTAGTATCACTCTAGAGTAAGTCAACTTCATAAGTTATACACTACTTAAACCCTAGCATTTCATGGATAAATTTATTTATCATCATACTTCAGAGGCAATTTTGGGCAATTTAGGAATGCACAAAAGATGGTTCCTTTGGAAAGGTAACACTTTTGGTTGAAATGAATGTATTCCTGCCTGCGAGCAGGTAACTGAGGTGTAACATGTGCTAGGTGAGGAAAAACACAATATTGCATTTGACAGTGATTAGCAAGCATTTTAATAAGTTTGGCCAGGGTATAACATCCTTGCAGGGATATTAGGAAACAAACATGCCTGTAACAATGCATAGAGATATAAATTAAGTAGTTAAATTCTCCACACATTCAGAATTACCATAAGACATACTATGAATTCTCCATCAAATTATGTCTGTGAAACAAGTTCTTTAAACTAACATAAAAAGATGGGTCTAGCTGGAGGGAACTGGATTCTTATCTCATTTATGCTTCCCTAACTCCACTGGAGTCAGTTCTATACCAGGGGAATAGATGACAATCAGACTCTGCACACAATAATTAAAGTACAAAGCACAGACATAGTTATCATGCAGCATTTAAATCCATTTTCACATCTTCAGCTCATAATTCCTAATAGTCTCAGGAAGTTTTGGTTGTTTCCATTGCTGCTAACAATGTTTTCAGTCACAGGACCCTCCCAGAATGGAGGCTCACAAAAACTCCAACCATGAGGCCTCCTGGGCTGTAGCCAATGTTACACGTAGCAGCTTTCAAGTGCGAAAATGTTTTTTTACTTAGAGCAAAACCACAAAGTGCAGCTTGCTGACATGTCCAAATACTGAAAGAAATACAAATAAACTAACAGGACCTACCCTGGAGTAGTCATATCCATGCTTCTCCTTCACTCCATTTCTACAGAGTGTGTAGTTGTAAAACCGTGAGTTTTTAAGTAATCCAACCCATTCTTTCCA
Source organism: Hypotaenidia okinawae (assembly GCA_027925045.1). NCBI lineage: Eukaryota > Metazoa > Chordata > Aves > Gruiformes > Rallidae > Hypotaenidia > Hypotaenidia okinawae. The sequence continues at coordinate 7,137,125 of BSDF01000016.1, forward strand.
ACCAGGAGGCACGTAGGAGCCATTGTATTCATTAAGGTACTTTCCAAAGAAAGCTAAAGGTAGAGAAAGCAGAGCACAGTTAGAAGGCATAAAGAAACATTTGAAAGACACCACATTTAACCATATTCCTTGCCGTCTTTTCAAAGAGGAGCTTTGTTATCTTCATTCTGATTCATTTAAGATACAATTCAGAGTTATAAGTGGGCCTGTGTTTTTTTCAGAGCTCCATAATGCAGATCTTCTGATTTACAGCCTGACTATGCATGACAGAAACTGGACCACAATTACCATGATATTGTCTTTAGTGCCCGACACACTCGGAGTCAGACAAACAAAACAGAGAACGCTTAAAATAGAGCCAGTTGCTGCATTATCTCACCCTACTCTGAATCACCCAATTTAGCCACATTTTTCATTTTGGTTACACCCACTTAAGCCATCTCCACCTAAGGAACTGGCAGAAGCAGTGGAGGCTGGCTTGGGAGAAATTATGACAAACAAGGACAATAAATACAATGAGATTTTGAACTTGCTGCATAGAAGAAATGAAGCAGCAGCCTGTTTGGCAGCCCAAGTGCAGAGTGAGTAGACAGATTCTCATAGAACACAGGGCAGGCATTTAGGGCATCCTCCCAGGAGAAGGATGTATATGCTGGTCTTGCTCTGTAAGCCACAAGTGTACAGACACAAATTATTTTCACTGTTCTTAACCATTTTCTGGAAAAGCATTAGATTTCTATCTAGCACAACTCTCAACACAAACTCTCTAAAGTACATGATGTACCCAAAGACGCTTTCACACCATCCCAGTAAAAAAATAAATAAGAAAACATAAACCAATACTAAAAAATGTTATATTATCAGTATGCAATTACAGGACAAATTGTACCGGAGGACTCCATTCGTCTGGCTAGGTCTTTTGTTTTAAAGTTAAAGGCAAAAAATTCTGCTCTTGGATCTTCAGACTGCACCATGATTCAGCATCAGAGCTCAAATCTCACTTTTTGAATGGCCTGGCAACTCAAGTTAGCATTGCTACAATAACTACCACAAATATCTTTACACTTGTTTCACTTGTCCTTACAAGTATTTTTAACCCAGAGGCACATAGTTTCTGCAGCATCTCACTTGACTGTCCATCAGTAAACATCTGTGCTTCTATAACGGCAGCAGAATATCAAAGACATTGTTCTTACAGTTAGTTTAAGCTTTGCCTCATAATGTAGGGGATTTGAGCACACAATTCACAGTTCCCAAGTTCTTAAAGACTATTTTTAAGCTTTCAGCCTGTAATTTCTGACACTGAACCTGCTTGTACCTACATAACTACGAGGAGTAATGCTGGGGATAGAGTAGAACAGGTTTTCAGGCAGTGTAAAAAGGGCCAGCCTCACTGAAGTCAATGGATTTATGTCTATTTGTAGTAGGCTCAATATCTGCCCAAAAGATAGACATACTGAGAAACAGTGCTATCAAATGTAATGGAAGACAGCTCCCCATCATTACCTGAGGGTGGGGTTTTTTTTCCTAAAATAACCAGAAGCATGGTATTAGCAACATACTAATATAGTGAATGGAATTAAATACATTTACAGGGAGTAAGTACATTATGCATGGAACGTTCATAAGAACCAACTCCAAGTGCTACAGTAGAATGGAAAAGCATATTTTGAATCATCCTCCCAAGCAAATTTCAATGGATTCCATTAATGAGCAAGGTGAGGTAAGAGAAAGTGAATGTCCAAAATCTTTCAAAATGTCTCAAAGATACAAAAGTGCTGACAAAATTCAAACCTGCATCACAGAAGATGAGGGCAGCACATCTATTGGGACACAATTAAGAAAATATTTGAAATTCCAATGTGCTTTCAAAATATTCTGCAAAAGCAGGTAAAGTGCAATGCTACTTTATAGCTGAGCTACTTACAAAAGGGTTAAGTGATGGGTAAGCATACTGCAGAAAAGACATTGCTTCACTGACCTAAACTACCTCATGATCTTTAACCAAGCAAAGTAAACTAGCAGAAAGGAACAAAGCAAAATCTACTCTGCTGTAGGTGAAAACTACATTACTCAGCAACTGTGTTTAGACAGCTTGTACACTTCTTCAAATTGTTTTGCTTTATGAACAAATTCTCATTTTTAAAGAATGAAAGGCAACTTCACAGTGGTTTTATGGGTAATTAAACAATACAGACACACACTGTTTCTTGTCCCAGTAACAAGGAGCTCAGGACTGTAACACTGACCACCCTCTGCAGTAGTAGGTATGCACAAGGCATTCCAAAGCCTTTTGTCCTCCATTCAACATATTACATCCAAACAGAGGTATATATTTGGCATCTCTGCTCACAGGAACCAATCCATTCCCAAAAACTTTGGCTGAGCCAGCTGAAGAACTCAGGAAAGAGGCATTCTGTAAAGAATTACTTCATTGTTATTCTGCAGAGGCATTAAAGGAAAGTCTGGCGGAAGTTCCTTCCAGCACCTTTTGCATACCCCCCATTGTACATTCAGGATGTCTTTATAATCTTTCATGGATGTCAAAGGGCTTTAAATAATTTTCTCTGCTGTTTCAAATCTCCCATTTCACATCTTTTTCTTTTCCTCCTCCTTCTCAGCCATTTAAAGGCTTTTTATTCCAAAACTTAAACATAGCTCCTCTGCAGTATAAAATATTGGGCTACAATAAAACTCTCTTGATGCTGGTAAAATTTTTTTATTTTGGATTATAAAGATTCTTTATAACACAGTTCTTCCCCTCATCAGATTAGTTCACCACCAGAGACAGCTGCTGACTAGAGTACACATGCCTTTGGTACATCCAATTTCAAACCACTCCAAGATTTCATTAATAAACATTCACAGAGGCTGCTGCTTGATGTGCTCAGCACTGTTCCTATATCCAGTCTATGAAATGATCATTAAAAAACATCCAAGTGGCTGTTTTTAATAAATGCATTAAAAATGGGATTTTTCCTTTGCTTTAAATACTATACAACATGCTTTCTCCTAAAACTACATAAAACAGGATATGCAAGCACTGAGTCCTTTGTACAGGGTTACCACTTCCGCAGGGGTTCACAGCCTTCTATGGTTATTTTCTCAGAGTCTCACCCTTCGATGATAAACACCTGGAAAATTCTTTGGTATGGAGCAGGATTTCTACAAGAGGTTTTGGTTTTTAAACTCTTCCTGTAAGGAAAAAAAAACCTGCACACAAAAGAATTTTCCCTGTGCTATCAATTAATAGCAAGGTCTGCTCTGAATGTAACACAACCATAGATACATCGAGGCTACACTCCCAGCTTAAAAAGCAGACCTAGCATATCGTCACGTGTAATGCAAAAGCACAATCAAAAGAACAGAAATCAAGGCATCATTTACCACCATTGGAAATGTTAAAGCTAGTTCTGTCATCTGTCTGTATCATCCACCAAACACTGCGAGTTAGTTGGGATTTTTTTCCCCTTTCAAAAACACTAATTCTGTTTGTAATACCTACGTAAAAATGCTTAACACAACTAAAATGCACCTACAAAGGACATTCACAAAACTTTGCATTAAATTGAAAAATAAGATAATTCAGGATGCATCAATAAGGTGATGCAGGGGATCATCCATCCCTTTTTTATTCCATATGGACCATCCCAAGATCGGGAGTTTGATACAACAGACCTCCTTCAGTCTTGAACTAGAAATGAGAACACAGTGGGAGTCAATGGATTCACCAGTGCAAGGAAGATCAGATTTAGACACAAAGTTTCAGTCTTTCATTCAGTTTCCTTGGATTGGTAGCTCTGATTCTCACCATAGTTGTCTGGTTACACGCAGTTCTGTTAAGTACTGCCCAAAATCTCTTATCCATTCCCCTAAAAACCTGATTAACAATATGATGATAGCATTTATGCTCATTTCAAATAAATAGGAAAATGAAATCAAGACAGGAATGTATGAAACGAGCACTGATGATAACTTTCTGACAGCGATATGTTACATTCCATTGGGAGGCAGTGAAAGATAAAGCTCTGCTGTAAATAAAGCCAAGTCAGGCTATGCACTAGAAAACACACTCTACAAGGCAACATTAGCCTGGCTTCAGAGGGATCTAATAATCGTTTCAGCTGCAAGGAGACTGTTGAGAAGACAATCCCACACTCTTCATGATGGTGCATAGTGGGAGGACAAGAAAGAACTGACACAGATTGAAACAAATGAGGTTTAGTCTGAATGTGAAGAAAAGCTTTTTCCCAGAGAGAAGAGTCAAAGAGTGAAACATGTTGCTCATGAAGATTGTGCAAATCCAGTCTTTGGCATTTTTCCAGACTGGGCTGGATAAAGCCTTCAGCAACATGGCCTGGGGCAGGCTTTGAGTGGAGGGTGGAAAAGAGACCTCCAGAGTTACCTTCCAACCTGAATTAGCCTGTGATCCTATGACAGACTAGGAGACTTACGAGGCCCATCTTAAGTTGAATACACACGATTCCAGGATTTAGGAAGATATTTGTAAATATTCATGCTCTCACAATAAATCCTGAAGCTGAGAAAAAGTAAAATTCAGCTTTTTGTTACTCCTGGACAGTAAGCTCAGTGTTTATACCACACATCCCTCCTCCCTCCTGGAGTCTTCATACCCTTCACGCTACTTAAGGATATCCTCTTATTAGCAGCTCATTAAATTTCACTTACCACCATGACTGTGAAGTTAAACTCACGTTTTGAGCTATTAACCCTCTACATTTAAACAGAAAACTTACACATTAAGTACTTTAAAGCTGTATTTAAAGTACTGTTTCTCTGTCATATTTCAAGAGCTAACTTTCCAGGTACTAACTTAGGTTTCAACCTGCAAGTCTTAGTTACACACAGGGATTTATTTACCCCTCTAAAATCTTTTATTTCTATATCTGATACTCATTTTTCCCAGCTCAAAATGGAACAATTAGCTGCATATGAGCAATCCTTAACTTTGCACTGGGAGGACAGGGTATTCCTTATCTTGTTTCTGCTGCATATCTAATAAAAATGACTTTCAGTACGTTTTGTCCTCAAAGACACAATCAAAGGAAAGCAGATGAGAAAGCACTCTGAGCATAGCTAAGTATGCATTTAACAAGAAGTAAGCCCAAAGGTCGTCAGCTTTGCATTCACGTCATGGCCAAATACACTCTTAAATTGACAATGTTCTGAAATTAATGGATTTACAGCAGAAATATGGGGGTTCTAAGATAAAATCCTGTAATTTCGTATTAAATTTGGCTCCATCAAAAAGATTTTTCAAGAGGCATCAGTTGTCTCTAAGTATCAAAATAGCTGACTAGATTTTCCAAAAATCAGTAACTCCTAAGTGGTAAAGTAACCTGAATAAAACAGCCCCAGTTGGCACCTTTAGTGGCAACAGGCAATATGACACTACTGCAAAGATTAGAAGACACTGCATTAGTGACTGCAGTAAAGCTAGTGGGTTGCATAAAATGTACAGTGAGATCCTAAATGTCAGAGTATTTTACAGAGGAAAAGAAAGGCTTAAAACCACGTTTTGTTCTTGGATCCTTTTAGTTCCATCAGTTTTAGGATGCCAAGACTGGGCTCCAAGTACTTTTTTGCTATTTCTTTTTTGTATGTCTGCAACAGCCCTTGAAATCATGAATTCACTGAAGTACTTAACCAGTTAGGCTGAGGAGAGATGCATACACATGCACATTTTTAGTCTATTGCACATGATGACCCAATTTTTCTCTAACCTACAACATACTGATGGCACCAGATTTTCTTAAAGATCACATACTCCATCCACCATCAGAGACATATAAAACAAGTAGCACCAAAAAGGCCTTTTCCATGCACAGTTCTTCTCTGTAACTGGAATAAAAATTATTTTTACAATTCATGAAACACAGTAGTTTTAAACCCGACGTTGTCCAGAGACTGGTAACCACTGCAGTTGGAATGGCCTGCAGGCTTCCTGGTTATGCCAGGGGACTAGTATGATATCTAGCAGGACAAAGGCAACGCACAGTGATCTTTATGACACCTTTGTTCCTCTTCCTGAATTTGCAATGCACATTACACAATTGTGGCCAAGGATCAGTGCCAAGATCTATCTAATGAATCAGGGGAACTGGCTGAAGGGGAGCAGATGAAGCCAAATAAAACACAAAAGGGATCAAACCAAATATTTTGAAATGGTCAACAAGGATTCAAACAGAAGAATGCTGCTGATGACCCGGTCTTCCCTGTCCTTCTCAGGTGAGCAAATTCCCAACAGAACTGGGGCCAAAGCTCCATTTCACTAATGCCTATGGCACAGCTTACAAAAGCTTAAACAGAACTAGAACCGAGAGGCATAAATATCTTTTTGAACATCCCTTGCACACAAGTCCTCTGAAAGTCAAAGGAAAAAAGATCTAGAACAGGCAAACCGCACGTCACCAATCTTTAGTACAGTTCAGGACAGGGTGACTTGGTGTATCGAACAGCATCACTTCCTATACCAGGCAGCACACAAGAAATCAGAAGCACTGGCTGGCTGTGTGGTTTGGAGCTCTAATCTACAACACAGCTCACTATCACCTGTCAGTCTGCTCCCACTTCTTGGTGGCCAACTCAGATCATTCAGATTTTCAAAGAAATGTTTCCCAATGTCAAAACCACAAGAACAAGACATTAAAAAACTACCAGGGGTACCACCCCCCATTATGTACCATAGGCACAAAAGAATCTTAACCTTTAGATTTATCCTCCTCTCATCACATGGAGCATTTCTTCCATGACAGATAAACCCTAAAAACCTCCACAACATTGGATTGTCAGACCTTTCTTAGTAACAAATAGCCTAAGCAAAAGCTTACCTTGTTTGATGCTGAATCTTCACTAAAATGCCAAAGCCTGCACCATGTTACTTGGGTCAACACCAAAAGAAATGAATTCAAAGCCATTTTGGTTTTAGGATTTGAAGAAAACCTGATTGACAAGTTTCAGGGAACTACTGAGATATGCTGTGCAAGAAGATAAATGTACTGTATTTTAACAAAGGTGCTTTATTCCACCTAGAGATAAACTTGGAAGAACACTACTAAAAGCATTAGTTCATAAATAAAAACAATAAAGTCTTATTGAATCCAGTTAGGAGAAAAGTCCAATCTTGGTTCAATTTAACCATAGAACTCCTTTCAACAAGATATTCACTTAAAGAGAAGAAATTGAGGTTCTACACTAGTTTATTATCTGTACATTTACCTTTTACTTCTGACAAAAAAAAAATTATATATATTTCACTTTTAAAAAAACCCCCAAAACCCCAGCTCTTACAGTTCTTCAATGCATCCATCTCTAAAACACAGTTAGTCCTCCCATGCATAAGACATGCACAAGGACGGGAAGCGGGATTGTCTCTAACTTGGAAGACAAGGCAAAGGTCTCAGGGCAGTTCTCATGCTAATACAGCATACAGGAAGACATGAGGATGCTCCAATTCAAAGAAACTGGAATTCCAGTTAGAATCTATCTGCAAAGTTTATACTGTAGGCACTGGCCAGTCTTTGAAATCATCACTGTTCATCATTAAAAGATGACGTCATTAAAAGATGGCATAGAGCTTAATGTTCTACCTTTGAGCTTGATATCACTATGCTTGCCCAGTGCTCACTAAACGGTGTATTGCTGCTGTACAGGGCAGGCATACAACCATCTGGGTCCCACAGGACACTCACACCTTTGGGCTTCTAGGAAAGCCAGCTTAGGGCAATGCATTAAGTAGATTACATAACTAAATTAAATTGTATTAAAAGAAGTATTGAAATACTTCTGAAAAAAAAAATCAACATTCTAGAAAAGCAACGAAAAAAGAATTCAAGAAGATACCACAAGAATTTAAATTGCTAGCTGCATAAAGAAAAAATATTCCTAAATTGGAGTGTAAAGGAGGGAATAACTCCAATAACAAGCCAATATGTCCTTCTACTTTATAAGTACCACCATCCTAAAAGATCTACACTAATGAAGATTTAAAACTATTATTACCATGTGCAAATATTCTATTTGGCTTTCAGCTGTTTTGAATGCTATGAATTGATAATCCTATTTCTAAAGAAATATCAAACGATGAATTATTTCTTGCTTGAAATGATAAATCAGTATCACAAAGCCATTACACCTTAAATGCTAAAATTGGCATCGTAAGAGAAGAGTACATTATAGCAGGGGGGAAAAAAAGATGAGGTGTTTTTCACAATGTACAACATTTTATGTTAAAAACAGATAGATTTAGGGGAAGAAATAAGAGAGAGAGTAAGAAGGAAACAAAATATGACTGAAGTAAGGGAGCTACAGACTTTGGCTTATTTCTGTAGGTGTGGATGCATTCATCTCAGACTCCTGGGAAACTTTTATTGGATTGCAGATTATCTTGTGTATTTTACTCAGTGAGCTACAGAAGTGTATATATTCCTCTTTTTAGGATAGTTAAAATGTACATTAAATATCATAAAGCTACATGCAGAAGATAGGTGATGAAACAGTAACTGTAGAGATGAGTATCGCTTCCACAATCCCAACATAATCCTCAGGAGACCACAGCTCCACCTAATGTGATCTTATTTTAAGTTATGATACATTATAATTTGTTTAAAGTGATATTACTGATGCTTAGAACTCCATTCAAGGAAACAGAGGGGAAAGATACACTGAATAGAACTGAAGTTGGAGCAGGGATAGAAAAAACAGTCTTTAACACATGGGGCAATAATTCAGAGCTGTGTTTTGTTTGGAAATGCCATTCATAATAATATTTGTAGGCTCCCCAGGGAAACAGTCACAGCACCAAGCTTGACTGAGTTCAAGAAGCGTCTGGACGATGCACTCAGTCCCATGCTCTGACTTGTCTGGCCCTGTGTGGAGCCAGGAGTTGGATTTGATCCTTATGGGTCCCTTCCAACTCAGGAGATTCTGTGATTGATACTCAGCCTTAAAAATTCATTGCCATGGAGCAAGGCTGCCAGAAGTAGTAACATGGTCAGAGCTATGCATGGGCTATACATGAGGACTTTACTTAGGTCCTCTGTAGCATAGATCCTTGGTTATCTTTTGCAGTAACAGCTACCATGATACAGCCACTACACTGAATCTTTCACACCCGTTTCAAGTTTAATGGTGTCAAACCATCTAATGGATATAATTTGACAGACTGCTAAGATAATATTTCTATATAGAGAGTAAAAGATCTAAGGAAACTAATTCACCTTCAAGATAAATAATTCACAAACCTGATATCCAGTTTTAAGAAGTCACCTAGATGTCTTGGAAGTGAACACTGTAGCGCTTCAATTCGTAATTGTGCCAATCACTTCTAAAAATTAAGTCTGACTCTTAAATCACTTAAAAACAGCTTTCAGTTCTTTATCAGCTGCAAGCACTGTCTGTCCTGCATATGGGGTGTTACTCCGACTCAGGTAATCTGTTTTCTTTGTAGGCATGTAACATGGCAGAGGAGTGCAGCATGGCGTAGTGGCCAGGGCACTGGTGTGTAAAACACAACATGCATCTCTTCTTAACATTGTTTTTCACCTGCATGAGACCTTGTAGAAAGTGCTTCACTATTTGTCTCTACTTCTGGTTATCCTCTGACTCTTTTAGGTTGCCAATTACTCCCTACCAATTAATTGTACATAGAGATCAACTTCAGTTACATTTTGAAGTATTTCTGTAATAAAAAATAGCAACCAGCAACTATTGAGGAGAGCAAATTCTACAGCAGGGAATTGATAATCTAGGAATTCTTCTCCAGGCATATATCTAGATATTAAATCCTGGTCACATATTTCTCAGGTTCATTCCTCCCTTAATAAACATTTGCCAATAGCCTTTCTCCTCTTTTTTGCAATTTAATGTTAAAATCACTTTAAAATGTCAAAGGCTCAGACAGTTAAGTGGAAAAATAATTATTTGAATGCAGTCAGCCACTGTATCTTCTTAGTCTAAGATTAATGGGAGGAAATGGAAGATTGTCGCTGAATTTTAATGAATTCATTAGTTAATTATTGTAAAGCCCTGTGAAAGTGCTAAGAATGATTATTACTTTTATTCCCAAGAAATTTTTTATAATGGCAGAGACAGACCTCCCACAATGACTTTCCTCTAGGTTCAAAATACACGACTGGTGCAAAAAGGCATTTATTAATTATTTGCATAATTCAAGTATGGATGTACCATCAGAGAGAGACACTGACATATTGCCCTACAAGTAGCTTTTTCCTTTGTTAATAGGTTCATTTTACTAACAGGGTATACTATAAGGTACTGCTCACTGGAACAGGATGGTAAGTTAGCCAAAACATGTACTGCATTTGCTCCATACTGAGCCACACTAAGCCCTAACCCAAATTAACAGAACTCTCTCAGAAAATTCACTGAAGCAAAAGTATCTTTCTGCCAGGCTGAATTTGGCCCATCAATCCTACTTCTGTTGAATTTAATAAGATAAACATGCCTTTTCATTTCCTGACTGCAGATAAGGCTGACAAAATATTCTGGAATCATTCACCAATTTTAAGAGCTAATTGTGCAGCCAGCTAGGCAAATGGAAAAGAGAAGCTTTTCTCATTAAGTAATGTCTAAGGGAAAGTTTGAATCTGTATTACCACAAAACATCTTGGTATTTGTTGCTGCAGGACCCAAGCATGCAGCAATGCATTGTGCATTTTAAAAGCTGTCTCACAGAAAGAGATGTGGATGTTCATGGAAAACAGAACCTTTTTTTCTGTAAATGTTTACACAAGAACCTTTGGCAGAGAAATTCCCTGACATTCAGAAATGTTTGCCACAGGATCTCTTTGTTTCTTTTTCATTCTAATCATCTTCTGCTCCAAGTTGAAGTACTAGCGTCCACTATTTCAAGTTAGTGATGATTCAGATGTTGATTACACTGACTTTTGTAAAGATTAATTAATCAATTGACTTGGTTTGTTTATATAAATTGTCCTTCCTGTCTCATTTCTCACAATATGTAATCATAGGACAATGATGTGAGAAGCTTTTCAAAATCAGACTGACTGCTTAATATACTGAGTTTGGGAACTTCTTATCTACGTGTAGCATCTCTGCAATGAGAACACAGCCTCTCTGTCACTATTCATGACACTGGCATTTTTTAGATTGTAAAACAGGTTAATGGAGAAGACAACATACCTGTACCACCTACTGCCTTGATGGCTTCCATCACAGAAGGGAAACCCATCCTTTGCATTGCCATGGTATGTATGTTAATTGATCCCCATCGTGACAGTGAACCCTATGCATGATGCTCGAAACCCTGTTACAGCCAACAACAGAATTTGCCTTGAGCTCGCTCTCTCCTTGAGCTCATCTCTGTTCTGCTAAGCCCAGTGCCTAACAAAGTTGGTGAAACTTTTTAAAGTGTTAAAGTTGAAAAGTATAAAACTGACAACCAAGGCTGAATTGGCACCTTTTCCATCTCCTCTCCTATTTTTCATGTGCAACTCACGCAGGAGAAGCCCATGGTACACCACTCCCTCCCTCTCTCCCATGTACCACCAAAGGCAGTTTCCCAAAGGCACTGGCAATGGCACCAGTCTGTATAGAAGCAAACCACAAATGCCACCACCACAGGGAAAATACAAGGTAGAAAGAACCATCCCCAGAATCAAACAAAACACAGGGAGATCACGAGAAATAGAGAAGAGGGCAAGGAGCAGAAAGAAAAACAGAGGGAAGTTAAGTGGAGTAGGAGTGTACAATTTCTTCAAGTTTAAACAAAAGAGAAGAGAGGAGAGAGGAGAGCAACACAGGGAAAAGGCCTGGCTTATGAATTAAGGAAAAACCCAAATCCCTTCCAAAATAACAGCTTTCTCACTCCAAGGTTGTGAACTTGAATGTAAGGGCAAGCTTCAAGAGGCTTTATTCCTCATGGCCTCATTTTCTCCTCCTTCTTCAAAAAAAACCCCACAAAAAAAAAAAACCAACCCAAAAAGGATCAAGAAGCTGACCTGTATGTTTGCAGGGCAACCAATACTAACATGGACCTCAAAGAAATTACTAAAAATAACCCTACAAATATATTCCTTTGTTCACTGCAGTCATGTTCAAAGAGGACTCCTCATTTCAGAGAAACTGTATTCATAATCTCCAAAATACTCTCCCTTGGCAGGTTATGTTTGAAACTTGAGAAACTGAGTGAACAAGGTTCTAAAGTGCAAATTCCTGTTCTTTCTGAAGCAGGTAAATCTGATCAGATCCTTGGGAAAAGAAAAAAATAAAAAAAGGTTAAAAAAATTACCATTCTTCCTGCTGACATCATTCACAGTGGATAACTCAAGACTTTAACCAGTGACTGGCAATGAACACCAGTCTCCAAAAATGGCAATTCCCACTGAAATTTGTGTAGCAACATATAAAATTTAACTACATGAATGAGGATATTATTTACATCTCAAGTTTGCTTTGTACTTGTAAGAGTACTATTTCTGTGTGTTCCAATAAATTTAATTTGCAAATTAAGAGAGGCAGACTGAAAATGTAATACAGATTCACTAAACTTTGTGTCTAAATTTAAACACTAAGTTAATGTAAAAATGTAAAACATACAAACAGCAAGACACTTGCAATAGCTGTACAAGTTAGACTTTGCAGGAGCTCAGAACATAGTCACTAAACAGAGAAATTACAATAAACAAATATGAGTAAACAGAAAACAAATAAACTATGAAGAACAAAACATTAATCTTAGTGTGGTATTCACATGATCATTGGTATTAGTGCCAGGAATGATAAATGGAGGGAAACCATAACATTTGTGCACTTCCCCTAATTTATTTCTTTCCAGATTAATTCAGGTCTTTATTTTAGAAAAACAAAACAAGGAAATTACTTATTCATTGTAAGACCCAGACTTTGCAGCAATGACATGGAAAACTCACGTGAATAGTTAGGAAGAAAATAATGACCTTGTTACAACTATTATTCAAGATTTATCCTAGTTTCTGGGAGCCTCAAATACTATAAATTCAAAGCACAAACGATACTGTCAGTAACAACTATACTACAAGACTATAGCATATATACTATAAATAACATAAAAAGAACCAGCTTTACACCTGTTTCTTGTCAGGAGAAAAGGCATTAGCAAGAAATGCAACAAACCCGCTGTAACAGGACAAGGTCCTACCCCTCCTGCTGTCCAAAGAATGCAAGGAGGACATAGGTGTGAAACATGTGCTACATAATTTCTGAAAACCTTTCTACAGGAAGGTTGTTCCTAAGGAGCATTGCCTGCAGAGAATCCTTTTCTCAGGGGTAAATCTGATGTTGGTGATTACTTTTCAGTTGTTACTTATCCTAAATATCTTTCCGGGTATGGATTGTCTACAGGAAGCAATCCAGCTGTCAGCTCTGCCCCAAAGCACAGAAGAGGCAGTTCCTTTTCTTGTATTCTTGGTTTGATTAATATAGCTGTTTTATGAAAAATTCAAATTACTAATTCCTTTCCACAGCATCGTTCTTGTCTGTTCTATGCACTTCGGGTAGTTGTGAGGTTTATTCTGCATGTGCTATGCTTTCAGTTCAAGTATGCACATTTTATGCTTCCCAGGTTCTGAACAAAGTCATCTTGGGTTTTTCTTTAAATTTCCTCAAGTAAAACTACAAGGAAGCTAAACCTACACGCACAGCTGAAGCTCTGGAATTCTGTACTGCTGCAGTCCATTACAAGAACAAATTAAAATATTACATGCATTAGATTCTGTACTAACAAGTCCAGGGAAGCTTTTAGGTGGAGCCAGCCTTGATCTTACCTGTCCTGTATCCTGTGTTGTTGAGGTACACTGCAAACGTACGTATTTCATGCTGAGCCTGCCAGGATGGAGAAGAACAGTTCTCATTGTTAGTGTATGTGTTGTGGTTGTGGACGTACTTCCCCGTAAGAATAGAGGAGCGAGATGGGCAGCACATGGGCGTTGTCACGAACGCGTTGATGAAATGAGCACCTCCATGTTCCATGATCCGCCTTGTTTTGTTCATCACTTGCATAGAACCTGAAAGAAAAAAAAAAAAAAATCTCAGAATTATTTTCTTGTTTCTGCTCCAAGAGCCACCTAAATGATGTGTGTTACATCAGAGACCAGAATAAAACTCAGGTAGTAAGAGTACTGCAAACTCATAGTGGACCCAAATCCAAAGAGATATGGTAGAGGGCAGAGAGATGTTCTCCTGTTGTTTTAAGAAGGACCACACACAGAAATCCTAATTTAAGATTTGACTCAAACCTGTTGACATTGAACTCAATGTTTTTTTATTTCTCTCTCTCTAACCTCAAGATTTACCATTATAACTATCTGTACCACCTGTGCAGCCTTTCTGGGGCCACTGGTGCTGTTTCAGTAGCTCAAGGCAAGAATCAGCATGAATTAGGCTTAGACAATGTGGCCTGAGGGTGAAATTCACTTTGTGCAGCAACCCTGACCAAAATTTGTATACTACTTAAGCATGGTTCTCTGGAGATTATTTAGTACAACCCAGAGTCTGCTAGAGTTGTTCTTTTCCTTAATGTGAGGTATTAGCAGGTATTGATTTCTGGAACTTTCACTGAACCAAAGACAAAGTAAATCCCTCTAATTTATTTCCATAACCAGCCCACTGAGTTCCATCTATCCACTTGATCCATATTCATAACAATGTTACCTAAAAGCCTCTATGTTTTCATAGGCTTCATTCTACAGAATCAGATTTTTAGATGGCTACTTGGGACATATAACACCATGTAGCTTATAACTAATGTCTAAAAACAAGCCAGCGAGTTCAACTGGCAGGGACCAATGAATTGGCATAACAGCAGTTATGTCTTTTTACCAACTATTACTAAGGGCCATGCTGCTGCCAAATGGCTGTTTCCTATTTAAGACAATGCTTTGGACAAGGACTGGATCTTTACCTAGACCATGTAGCTAAATTAGGATCCATATCAGAGTTCTTACATGCAGAAACACAAAGGATCAGAAGAAAAAAAAAAGGCATCATCTATTGGTGCCTGATATTTCTGATATTTAAAACTGCATCAGAGCAAGCTATAATTGGAAAAATTCCAAAGAACTTTTAGCAATACCTGTCACCAGCCTGACCTTGCAAAGGGGAGTAAACCTTTCCATCAGCAACCCTCCCTTATTGTTATGAGCAAGGAAAGCCAATAGACAGCATGGAGATGAAGGTATAGGTTCATGCTGGAGTAGGGTTTGGGCTAACTTACTCAAGGTTGAATTGGATTAATAGTTCAGCTTTAATCAATGCATCCTGCAACCACCTGACACAAACCATGTGTTTTTTTCTGGAAATAATGGGTTTAGGTTTCTTCTGTGCTCTTTAGGCAGGTATTGCATTATGAAATCACAAAAGTAGAGTTGCTACTAGGCACACTGACAGAACCATGAGCCAAAACCTAGAGGGAAAATGGTCATAAACCACATATGAAATCTGACTCTCTGGCACCACGAAGGAAGGCTAGCTGCTACTGGAGATCATTTCACCTAAAAATTGCCATGGTATTCATTTTCTTGAGATAATTTTGTTGGAAGGAATATTAAAAAGTAAAAAATATGTTGATACATTTCTCAGGTCAGAGCACAACTCTGCCACATCACTGTGTGCCAAGAACCAAGGCAGGTTATTGCACTCCCCCTTTAGAACTTGCTACTTATCCAAAGGACATTTCTGAGGAAAGCAAGATTATTTGTTTCCATAACTGCAGGATAAGTGTGAGTGCTCAAAGACACTAACACCATGGTTAACAACTGTAACAGTCAATTATGCATTATGTGAGCGTGAACACTGGATGTTTCCTCTGTGTTGTCTTAGGAGCTAGCCCAAGCATAAATAGGCAGACCAAAAGAATGTTTTGTCATCCCAATATTAAAATACAATTTAACAACCCTTTTAAATGACAGAGGCATCTGTGCATAAATAACAGTACATGTTAAGACTCCCCTTGGGGACAGTAACCTCCGTTAATAAAACTGCTGTAATGACAAGGCCCTATATATCAACAGTCACTAATACAAAAACATATGATCTAATCTGCTTCCCCAGCTTGAGAACTAATACAGAGTGACAGATCAGTGGAAGGTAAAAATCCAGCATACTCTTCTGTGCAATCCTAAATAGGCCAGCTTTAAATATTTTAAACAGCATTAAACCAGCCAACCAAAACTCATTTTCTCCAGCTTGCCTGCAATACAAACACAGCATTGTATGTAGAAAAAGTAGAAATTGATCTTTCTGTGGCAGAAGATTAGTTATGTGTTAATCAGCAACTGGAACCTCACAAATCACCTTTTGAGTTGGAAAAACCTTCTGGGGTTTCATTAGTGGATATATCAAAGGAAGTCATGCTTTGAAGTGTCAAAATTTAATTCAAAAATGTTCTGTTACTTGTCAAAAACCACTGCTAATAAATAAAAATGATTTAGTAGTTAAACATGAAATTTCTGAGCTATTTAAAAAAATAATCCATCGGACTACTGAAAAATATGAAAGTTTAATCAATTTGATTCATTCAAGCTACTTACTGAACAAAGTGAAGTGAACTCCAGTTTGAAACTCCACTTGAAATTTGTGTGGTATCCATAACTTTGCCTAGTGCTTCTTCACACTTCACTTAGGGACAAGGCTGATATTTTGACTAATATATACCAGTTATTTATGAAATAATACTAACTTCCTCATTATGTGTGTTTTGTTGTCAGAGGTCATAACTTACATGAGTTTTAGGAAACTCCAGCTGTTGAAGAACATGCATGAAGTTCCAAAGTGACTTGGTCTACTCTGAAGCGCAATTCAAGAAGCAGTATCCATACACAGATAAGTTAACTAAATCCCAGAATGTTAATTAACTGTCCCTAAAGCCTTTTATTTTTATCCAATTTGAACCTCATTAGACACCCTTTTCACATCTGCATTTCCTTTTTTTTTTTAAATAAATTTAATTTTAATGAAGCTCTGAGGCCCTAATCTCCACGTATGGTGACTAAGAAAAATTATCTTCCATGCTACTTTTGGAGTTTTTCAGTGGAAGATGTAGGAACATACAAATTGCCTCTCATTCAGATTTCTCTAATGTGACCAAAATACCTTCTAAAGAATCAGACCTTTCTCCTACCATGAGATAACAGAATAAGCTGGTTTGTTAAACCACAGCAATATGGTAGGCAAACTTAATTAAACTAGAGATGCTGAGTTCATCACACTGAGGACATCAGCATTATACTAACTTGGACTTAAAAGGTTTTAATGGGGAGGAAAAGAGGTCTTTGTTTCTTACTAATTCTTTCTTCTCGACAGCATATTCCTCCTATTTATATTCTGCTTGTCAGGACAACTCTCTTGATTAGACAGTGAACTGAGTATAGACATTTCTGTAGTTCTTGGTGTTCTCATTTGTCTTTTCCAATTTGTATCCATTACAATTTATACTCATTCTTCTTTGACCTGGAGATTCTGCATCCTTTTCATCAGCCTTTTTTCAGTACAAAGCTGAGGTTTGGTTCCCCAGGTAAAACTGATGATTAGCAGGAGTACAAATTAAAGGGGAAGGGGGAAGTTGTACCCCTTTCCTGAACGGACAACATTCTCTTTCTGGAAAACTCCACCTGCTCCTGGTATGGTGTTAAATCTATCTTAAAGGAAAGGCTGTTAAAAGCACTTGAGATTGTGTTGTCTTCCCTTTTGCCTCAAATGTAGCCACAAAAAACCCAACAAAAGTTACAACACCCATTAGTTGCAGAATATTCTTTGAAACAGATGAAATCTTAGTTACACACAGATTTCTCCAATATAGTTATAGAGTATCCAAGTTTTCCTTAGGTAGTTTTGGTTTTTTTTAAATGTAATTCACATCTTGTTTTCATCTTTCTTAAATGCAGTAACCACAATCCCCACAAATGGCAATTTTGATTAACTTGGACAGCTCACCAGACAATAGACAAGAATAAAAATTAATTCAAACAAATATTGGGTCTCACAAAGCCATTAGCAGCAAATGGCGAATATCAAATCTCAGCTTCATCAAATGGATTTTCCTTAGTTAGATCCTAATTTGTGTGGACACATGCCCATTATGCTTGAAATTGGAAAGCATCAGATTATCAGAGAAGAGAAATATACTGCCCAGAGGACTTCAAGACAATTGCATCAGAAACAAGCAGGCTAGCATAAAATAGAAGATGATAAATTTTTTAGGACCACCTTCTGAGCCTGCAAGATAATGTACTTAGGTTATTTTGGATATACATTATTGAAACTGCTTTATTTGTGATCCAAATAGCCATTTAAGAAAAAAAAAAAAGTAACAGCAGCAAAAAAATCTTCTGATCCTCCTAATTTGAATTACATTTGTATTTGGTGTAGTTGCTGCCATAGCGGGTTTTCCCCCTACCTTTGAGAAGAATATGACATGTGTGATACTGCAGACATGCAGTAATAGTGATAAAAAGGAAGCATCTGTGAGAATACTGCCACACTGCTGTGATTAACTTCTCAACTAGTTGAGTACGTGTACAATAGTGGTGAGTTGACTCTGGCTAGAGGCCAGATGCCCACCAAAGCCGCTCAGGGTGAGGTTGATTAACTTTACTGTTGTGTTCTGTTTCTTCAGTGAAGCCTCTGTTCCAGATTTTCCCCTCCATACTGGAAATTTGGTGCAGCAACTGCCAAAAAAACCCCCACCAGACCACACATACACAACCTCTTGTCTTTCAGATGATCCAGGCTTTATACTCACTTAAAAGCATATTTCTAATGCAAATCTATTAATGTAAATTGGTTTGTGTTAATCACTTCTCCTAACTACAGACAACATTTAGTAAATATAAGCTTGTTCAGGTAACAGAAGAAAACCCAAACTCTGTAAGTTAATTCATTATTCTAAACCATTAGGCAAAGCGTGTGTTTAATCTTCATCTCCTTTCCTCAACAATTACCATAGTGTTGAATTAACACAGTAAAATCATTTCAAATTAAGTGATTTTGGTCAGTAATTAAGTATACATCTAAATGGACAATACCAAGAATAGTACGACTGCATTAGGCAACATCCAAGTAATTAAAATTGTGTATTTAATGAATGTCTGCAATTACACACACAAAAAATTGGGTAATTACATGGTGCAATAATCAGTTATGAATTCAAACCTACTGCCTCGGTAACTTCCCAGGTTATACTTGCAATTGCCAGAAGCATAGTTTAGGTGTGCAGATGAAGACAGATAGGCAGGAATCTCATATTTCCACAGAAACAGGAAGTTTGACATTCTAAGTTGAAACTAACTTTTACTGTCCTTGAATTTCATGCAGACAAAGTGCTTCCTACATAAAGGTAGGTTTAAACTTATGCTACTTGTTCTATTATTTTTCATGCTGAAAAAAATTACAATTTGAAGGCAAGAACCTGGCTTCAAAGAAAAGCAGTGTCACACTCGTTAGCTAAAATCCTCGTTATGTTGGGCTCTTACCAAGTTCTACATCCTGATCATCAGTAAGAACAAGGATGATGTTTGGGCGGATGTTTCTACGGTCTCTTTGAAATCTTCCCTTCAGACGCTGATTTAACAGGAAAGCTGAACTTCCATCCAACAGTGATAAAACAGTCATCATGAATAATCCAAGGACAATACTATGCTGTGCCATGTTGTGCTGATTTAGTGTTCTGCCTGAACAAGGTAGGTTAACAGCTTCTATTTCTTTTTTGTTTGCAGGTCTCCTATAAGGGAGAGAGAAACAAGTATTTATTTATACTTTGGCACCTGCCAGGCCCTCCCAGGAGCAGCAAGGTTCTCTCCAAAGCAGCAACAAGCAATGTGCTTGAAATAATCTATCTACCAAGGAGAGGGGAAAAAGAAAACAAACCAGACAACCCCCCAAAAAACCCTAAACAACAAAGCTACTGAATGTTTTTCTTGTGCCAGCTAGAAGCAGAAAATTCAAAAATTCACAGTTTGTAAGCTGTTACCAACTTAGGCAATGAAGTTTCACTCTATGCTCAATTTGGCAGTAAGTTCAAGGATTTAGCAGGGTGTCAAACTCCTACTTTTGCTTTGAAACATATAAAAAGCAATCTCTTCCATAAGAAGTCGAGATGACATTTTTGTTTACTGCATCAAAAAAACAGATGTTGAAGGAAAAAATCCCCACGTCTATATGTATTTTTAAACAAGACTGGTAAAATTTACTGACTTAACCACACATTTGCAAATTCAAAGAGGATCCTCAGATAGGAGACTTGTTATACACTGATTTATTTAACAAATTTCATTAGAGAGGAAAGCTGCCCAGATCTTAGAACTATTGTATGATACTGTCTGAAGTCTCCTGCATCTTTGATGTTAGTGTGATATCCCTTCAGCATTTCTGTTGGTTTGAAAGATTATTTTATTTTTAAAAAATCATTATTATTAATGAACACATTTGGAGGCCCATTATTGCAAATGTTTGGGAATGGACAGACGCACCAAAATGATTTCCACTTGGTATGATTTTTCTCTATCATAAATGTTTGCAAAACAGAGCACGTTTAACCAGTACTGCTTCTGTTATGAGACAGTAAAAAATTCTTAGCAATTCCTACAAGGAGGAATTCCAAAAAGATGAATAAGCTTGCTCAAGAATTTTTTTAATCATAGTTCTGCTCAGGGATATTCTGATATAAAGTGACTTCCTCTTGCTTTCTGAAGTCAAAACAACAGCATAAAACTATATTGAAAATATCAACTACTAATTATTTCATCAGATTCAGTGATCAATGTGTCAGTTTTTGATTAATTCCCTACTTGCTGCCTTCCTTTTCCTGGACTGGTGCCAAGGATCTCTTGTAATGCAGCAAAAAAATCAATTAAAAATGACACAAGGGAGACTATCTGCTTTTTGTAAAGATCAGAAAATGCCTGGGTAGAAAGAACCTAGCACAGTGTGTTTTACCCAAAGAAATACATTGGCTATTCTGTCCCTAAAGCCATTTGGGAAAACAGTTTTTCTTCCAGCAGATTATTTCATAGCCACATTATTACTTCATCTCTGTCAGCGCCTGTTCTTTGAGATAAACTTTGATTAAGAAAGTTCTCATGCAATAGCAAAATCACTGGTCTGAAAAATTATACTCGGTTTCTATGCTTATTTCAGAAATGCATATTAAATTTTCATATAAGTCAACAGATACATAGGTACAGTATGATGCAATATTTATTAAAGCTGCTTTCAAAAAAAAAAAAGCTACATTAATAGGGTTTTGAGGAAATGAAAAATCCTTCTTCCTTAATAGTCTCTCCAGTGAGTTTCACAGGTAGGTGAAATTAACTTTTTTCATAGCAACTAAAAACTGACTTTAAATATCTTAGCACTTGTTTGTATGGGTAGGGAAAGAGAAAAGTCCAACGTCCTCAGTTTACAGAAACAGCTTTAGTACCTCTGCTGCTGCTGTTGCTCAGAGATTTGCCAGGCTATAGCAGAAGGAACGCCGACAAGTCCTATCAATTTTCATTCCTTGTACTCAGAATTCCATCTGCAGCAGTACAACTGGGAAGAATCATGTCAGATTCAATGTGCTGCTACTATCCAGAGTAGTCAAAAGCAGCTTGAGAGGCAAACCTGGATCTGTTTCAAAAGGGGAGGAAAAAAAAAAAGTCAGTTTAGCAGGCACATAATTCCTGGACACCAGCTTTTTGGGGGGAGGGGTGGAGAACTGGCTTCTGCTCTTCAGAAATGACTCATATGTACTTCTGCTTAAAAAAAACAACACAAAAAAAGCACAACAAACTGACAGCCTAGATGTTTTCATTACACACAAACATTTTTCTGAAGGTCTAAAAGTAAATGTGAGTTTTTTCTGCTCTATACGAGCCTATAGCTTCCCAGAATAATAGCATTTCCTGACTTTTCTTGCAGCATTTAGAAGGCTGCTCATTCTTGTTACATCTTGTCATAACTACATTCACTGTAGGCATCATGTGTGTATCAGTCTTGTATTTTTCTCACTTTTTTTAAACAAATGCATGGAAGTAACCCCATGACCTCATTGTCTCTTCGCTCAGCCTTGCTCTTTTCCTCCCACTTTATTGCCCTTCATTCATTCCATTATATCCAAAAATAGAAGTTGTCCCCAAGTCAGATTGCTGCTTATCTATCTATAAAATGTGGAGTTTGGGGATATCCATAAACAGCTATTTCACAGCTGGTTTATTCACACTTGCATATTTATGGTTAAAAGAACTAGTTCTCTCTGAGAGGATACTGTGGGAGGAGCAGAGAATTTCACGTCAAGTACAAGAGGCATCTTCTACCAAACCTGTTATCTCTTTCTCAACCCCCTCCTCGAGGAAGATTTTTCAGCTACTCTGATGTGTTAGATTCCTATTATTATCAGGGTAAGTACTGCTGGGAACCCAACTCAAAGTATGTAATTATGTGCAAAACTCATACCAATAACTAGGTAAGAAAATTAAAGCAATTTTAGAAAATAACCTATTTCTTGAAGTATGTATTCATAAGAGACAGACATGCCACAACTAACAGCATATATGCAGTAAAATCTAAAAGCCAGCTTTAAATAGTTCTCAGAATAGCAACGGAAGAGTTTCTTGAATAGATTGCCACTGGTCAAATATAGATTGATTTTTTTTTTTTAACCCCTAAGTCTTCCCTGAACTTCAGGGAAGAAATATGACACTAAGTGTCTGTTAACAGTTCTTTCCCCACTTCTGTCAACAAGTTTAATCTGCAACTCAGAGATAAAGCCAGAAGAGTTCCACAGCGGTGCCCCAATCTGCCTTCGCTTTTAATACAGCACCCTCTCCAACGATGCATTTTGATCTGAGTGGTACAGATGGTCCACCGCTTTATGTGTCTCTGCAGGCCATCCTCCAATATTAAAGATGCTTAATCTGTAGCAGCTCTCATGAGAATTAGGTATGTCTCTTATTTTCTCCCAGATTACACATGTGAACTTGACACATCTGGTCACTCCTGGTTTATATTTGGGAAAGTGCTATCAGAAATTTATGAAATGTTCTTCAGCTGGGGCATCTAGCTGAGCTTTATTAAGCTTATGGAACCTCCTAGCAGGCTATATTAGAGAAAGTCTGGTCCTCTTATTTTCTATGGTTCACAGTGAAGTTTAACAAGTCCCTGACTCTGTTCATAGCCTGAATTAGATACAGCTGCCTTTTTTTTTTTTTTTTTTTGTTCTTAACTCCTGCTAGTAGGGGAATGAGAAAAGAGCCAAACTTAATTCTCCTGTGTGACAACACAGAACATTACACTCAGTCACGTTATAAATGTTGAGGAGATAAAACCAGACTTCAGTACATTTATTCTATTTATAAAAGAATGAAGCCAAGTTCTGTTCCCAAGTAGCATTTACACCAAGGAAAGGCTTCTTTTTAATGCTGCTCTCTGAAATTAATGTCAGTTCTACTGCAGCACAGGCAGGATGCACAGGGCTGACTGGTGGTAGTCCTACCCCCAGATGGTACTTTTAACATGCTATTGATTAGCACTGTTTGGCATAGATGTAACATGCACTATGTGCAAGAGTAGTGACAGTGGCTTGCACAGACTGGTGCTCCCAACCTTGCTAATGCAAGTCCTGGCACAACCTTTCCATGTGTAAACCCAGTGCAACTTCAGTGAAGTCAACTAATCAAGTTATTCCAATATCATCAACAGAAAAGGTACAACACATGTAGCAAACTAACTCTTGTATCAAATACAGAAATTAATCCTGCATCAAGCCTACTTCTAGAGAGCTGTTTCTAGTTATGGTTACGTTAATTGATTTTTTTTTAAAAAAAAAATACAGCAAAAGACTGAATACAGAAGCCACCACAGGCCAGGGTAACAGCGTGTTAAGCCATGCAGTGAAACTGCACAACAAGGGAAAACCGGTTAGCAAGCAGCAATGCACACCTGCTCTGAGCAGGGCTGGAGCCAATACCAGGTGTATTATTTAAGCACACTTAGGTGTGCCATTTGTCCAGTGCTTAGATTCACTGAAATACATGCTGCTGGAGCCATTCCCTAGCAACCAACCCAATTAAAACCACTTTGCCAGTTAAATGGATTCAGTGGTGCTGCTGCTCTTTTAACTCTTGAGTCACCCCTACACATCCAGGTTTGGGTATGGTATCTCCTTTTTCACTGTCAGCCATCATTTGAAAACGTTATATTTTGTCTGTGAGAAATAAACACGTTTTTATCTGTGGATTGGGAAGAATCTTGTTTGCTATCAAACAGGGTTCTCAGGGGAAGGCTGGTATCAGCGTTACTGCTGTTACCTAACAACCTGCTGTGTTTTCTTACAGTTCTATACTTTCTGATTTCTTCCCCCTAAATACTCAAAAGTTAAAGAGAAACTACAAAATCAAACCCCAGGTGCTAAATGTGACTCTCAAAGACCACAGTTACGATGATTCACCTACACAACCTATGGCTAAAGTATTTTTATTTGCAAGCATCTGCCCTTTCTTCCCAAGTCAGGAATGGAACTTCCAGACTCATTAGAGCACTGAATTACTATTCAGATGTGTTCTTCTGACTCGCCTTCCTTATGCTGGTGAACTCTATACCAAAACTAAATATTTATCACAGGGAAGCTTACTTGCATCACAGAATCTCTTCCCTATTCTGTAACTCTATTTTAAATAAATTTGAATTATAAATTAGTTACAGTTTTCCCTAGGACCTGATATTTAAAAAGTGTTTTAAACAGCACAATATGCTTTCCATGAACCCATCCTATTCTGTGGGATCACTGCTCACATGTTATTATTACAGCTTCCCAGTAACACAAACACACAAAATTAGTTAGTCCTCAAATAGGTTAAACTGCTATTTGGGTCCCCTAAATCCACAATAATAAACACACTTTTCTGCACCACATGTAATGATAACCCAGGAACAACTTGAAGGAGATTAAGAGGCATTCCCCTATTATACTTGTTATCTTCACATGTTTATAAATAATAAAGATACACAGTCTTTGATTTGAAAGATAATTGTATAAGCTTGTCTTGAGTACAGTAATAACCCCAGGCTTTCACTTCCAAAAACACCAGAAGGGAATGACTGCAAGTGCTTTAAGAGTGAAAATGTAGGCAAGAACAGTTAACCATGGCACAGATACATTTACCGAGTAAAGAGAATTTTCTGTGGATGCATAAAGACACCCCCCTTCGCCCCCCGCTCTGTGTAGCTACACGCAGACACATGCAGACACTCCGATACACACATTACCCGGATGCGCACGGTAATTTGTTAAATGAGAAGCTAAGTGCTACGGCATCAGTTGTCTTTGGAAACTCTTTCCCGCACACTCCAACCCGGCGCGGCTGCCGCGCACCCACCACGGAGAAACATCCAGCCCCGCCAGGAGCATACCGCCTCCTCCCCCGCGCAAGGGGCCGCGGCCCCATCTCCGCTTCCCCCGCAGGGTTAATCGCTACCGGGCTGGCACCGAGCACCCACCCTGCCGTGCCAGGGCAGGCACAGCCTCAAGGCCGGCAGGGCCGAAGGGCGGTGGCGCTCCGGGGAGCTCCAGCCGCACCAGACGGGGACGGCCAGGGACAGCAGGACCGCGTCGCACCGCCTCAGCTCTAGCCGCCGCCGGTCCAGCATCCATCCGCCCACCCGCTCCTGCCCTCCCGGCCCCAAGCCCCCTTTCTCCCAACACCTCGCTCAACTTCCAGCCCCGCCCGTTACCTATGCAGCAGGAGCGCGGCCAGATCTGCTCGCTGCCTGCTGCATCAGACCCTCCGCCCAGGCTCCCCGCTATGGCAGTCTGGCTTGGCCTCCGGGAGCCCCAGATGCGAGGGCACCGCCGCCCAGCCACTCCCGGGCTTCGCACCGTCCCTTCTCAGGGAGGCGGGCGGAAGGGCTCCAGACACCCCTTCCAGCGCGCCCTGCGCGGGCAGCGCAGCAGCCGCCGCCGCACACTCACCGCGGAGCTGGCGCTCAGCCGTACCGTGCTACGGCCGGCGCTCTCACAGTCCGCCTGCGGAGCCCGGCGCCCGGCGGGGAGGAGAAGCGCATCCTCCGGCCGTGGCGCCGGGCAGCAGCAGAAGCCCGTTTGCCGAACAAGCGCTTAGAGGAAGCGCTCAGGAGGTCGCTGCCAACCCCACCCCCCTTCCTCCTCCTCTCCCTTCTTCTCCTTTTCCCGTTTAAAAAGTTCATTTACCTCGAGGTTCCTCCTCCCAGCATTGACGCAATGCCCCGGCGGCGCGCACAGAGGAAACCTGTTCCACCAGCCCCCGGCTCGTTCAAAGTCCAGCGGCAGCACCGCGGGCTGCGGCTCTGCCCTCCAGCAGGACGCGGCAGGGGCGCAAGCTGCGCGCCCTAGCGCGCCCGGGGACAGGAGGGTGGCCGCAGAGGCAGCCCCCGCCGCGGGGAAGGGGCCGACCTGAGCTGCCGCCGGGTGCTTAAAGCCTTTATAAGCAGAGGAGGTAGCCGGGGGGCGGAGAGGAAGAGTTAATTAATTGCCCCTCATTTTACGCTGCTCGTCTCCGCTAAGCGCCCTCGCTGCCCGCCTCCTGCTAAGCGCTGTTGAGCTGGGGAGCCAGGGGGCAGGCTCTAAAGGTGCTGGGGTGTCAGGCAAGTACCTGGCGCCCTGAATCAAGACAGCCATGGAGGGAGAGGCCCATGCTTGCTTAATGCAGTGGTCATAAAGACCCCATTTCACTTGTGCAGTTGAAATTAAAGGACCTAATATTCACTAGTAATTAAGAAAAGCTTAATCAAGCTCCTCATAGTATGGAGTATGATTAGAGCAGGTGCCATCTCCACTACTTGAAACACAGTACATTCTACTCCTGGAACTTAACAGTGTTTGAATAAATATCAAGCTATGCAATACCTCCAGGTAGATTGTTTAAGGACCTCTTTAAAACATGTATTTCTTAGATACTGGTACATTAAGATGTTAAAAGAAATAAGATAACATTTTATTCTAGCCTTCCCAGGCTGACAGCGTCACACATTCAATGCCGGTTACCCCAGAACTTCATGACCCTTCCTATTACATCCAGTAGTGAAGGATGCACAGAGGGGGTCATAGATCACAAGTTCCAGTGTCTCCAAGTTTTTATTTTGAATTTGTGTCTTTAAAATATGCATCAGAAAACACACATTTAAGAATAAAAACAACTTTATGCCGGTATTTTTATCATAAAATGATGCTACATTGAAAATAGTTTATGTGGTTGAAAATGGACAGGATATACATAGCTTTCCTGTGCAACAACATCAATCAATGGAAGAGGAGGAGTAAGAAACACATTAGAAAGAGAATATTCTATCATTTCCCTACTGAAGTCAAAATACACACTTTTACAGCTGCAGAAACAGTGATGAAATATGATGGTTTGTGAAAATGACACAGGACTGTAGTTTAGGAAGAAAGCCAGAGCAGAAGAGACTCACACAAGAGTCTGACAGAAAGAACTATAGAGTTCTAGAACTCTAAATATTTGGAAAAGCAATGCATATATATATATATATACACACACACACTTTGTTTTGTCTATGATTTATTTTGGATTTTTGCTTTAAAGCAAGCATTGCCTCCCATGACCGAATTCAGACTTTGCTGAAGACGACTAATCACCTTGAACCTTTTTTCACTGGGCTGCATTCCTGGCTATGCACAGACCTGGCCCTAAATCAGTGAAAAACAAAATGGCACAATTCCTCTGAACACAGGTATGTCACTGCTGAGGTATCAAGAGAACCCCAGTATGCACAGGAATACACAAGTGAAGCACTTGATGTCAGTACAACTGTGTCCACACTAGGGGCTGCAACAGTATAACTGTATCAGTATAAATAAACCACTCCTGAACAGGGAGTTACACCAACACACCAGCTGCTTGTAAAACAGGAGCTACATCTTGCTAACATTTTGATAAAACTGTTTTATTGCTTCAAGATAACATCTGACCTTTTGCTAGTGAATTTCATCTCACAATAAACCAATTTACTGACAATTAATTTTTACAACACACCTGAGTTCTGATTCTGCACATTTTGGATGTGAATTAGTGTTGGATAAAGCAGCTGAGTCACCCAGGACACTGAGCAACACGGCCAGGAACAGAACCAGGACCTTGCATTTGTCTGTCCTAACCACAGGCCAGCAGTCTGCAATACGCCACCTCTCCAAGCTGCCTCTTTAAAGGCACTGCAAACAGTAACTACCAAGCCAAAGAAACAACAAAGTTTGCTACACAGCAATCTACATTTTACATTGAAGAAGGAAACTGAAAAGCTCCCTGTTTAAAACAGTTTTTCTAGAGCACTCTAAATGGCATTTTCCATTACAAGACACGTGACCTAATACAATACTGCATTGTGAATTGTAGTTAATAGAAGCTACAAGCAACAAAGATACTAAAACTAGTATTAGTGACATTAGTATAGCAATCTAATTTTGCTTTAGCATCACTGGAAAAGCTGTCGCAATAGATCGCTCATTCAACAAAAGGGTATGTTCACCTCACAGTGAGCCCATGTAATTTCCATTAATGTTAATGGCAGTTATGCAAGTGCATTAAGAGGATAATATACCCCCTGGTCTGAGACAACCCTGCAAAGTGAAAGGTGCTTCCTCTGGAAGAGAATGGGGATTCCATCTCATACATTTCAAAAGAACTTGTTCTGGCACTGTTATGAAACAGGATGGATAACAACTATTATGCATACTTGGTGAATAGGTTCCAAAGTTAAAGCAGTTTAGCGATTTCAGCCAGTTTTCCTATTGCCAAAAATCTGGGGGATATAGACGTATTTAAAACACTGTGGTTTATTTGAAGTCTGGGGCAACAAAAATCACATTAAATTACTGGTAAAACAAGGTCTGAAAACCTATTAGTGTGTGGGGAAGGAACTTTTTAGGTGTCTACTTTTTAAATAAAACCAACTTTTCATTCACTAACTGGAAAAGGATAACATTGGTGTATGTGGATCATCACGACTGTTCAAAAAGATAAAAAAAAGAAACAAGATCATTCCCTTTCCCCTCCACACCAGAGGTTTCCACTGTGTGATCACCAACTAAATTTCAGATATTTCTCACAATATGCCACCTGACAGACTGGAGTTATCATACTGTACCTCAAAGAGTAAGTGTCGCCTATTATCCAAGTAATTTTTCTAAACAAATGCCAGAACATTTGGAGAAAATAGATGTACAGACATTTCTTTAAATATCATCACACATCTATCTGCATCATCAGACACATAAATCTTTCAGAACATTTAATCTACAATTTCTCTATCCACCTTGATTTCAATAACCATGGCACAGGAAAACATCTTGAGCAATGCATATCCACTAAGCTATAGACTTGCACATAAAGGCAAGTCATTTAGATCCAGCTGGCAGACAGTCAGGATTCCCACCATTATCTTTTAATCAGCTCTGAGACCAGAGCTGAAAGTCAAGGGTGTAGCCAGCACTCATGGGGAGCTGTCCCTCCAGACTGGAGCTCAATAAGACGAGCAGCCTGTCAGCCACAGAGAGAAGCAACTTCTGGGAAATGAGAAGAGGGAGTCCAAAGTCATTAAAAAGCCACCCCAAAATAGAAGATAGGAACCATGCTGTGTGAGGCATGTCTTTTTCACTGTTGCCAAATACATTGTTCTTTCAGAGCTCAAATACTGCTCTCTTCTCAAGTTACGTGGAACAGAAAAGAAGGGCCAGCTTTCCCTTTTATATACTTGAGTCAATGCCTTCAAACTCTTCTCCAGACTTGCTAATATTCATCTTTACAGTAACACATAATGCATAATAAGCTTCAAACCATTAGTCATTTTGATTTCTCCTCTCTGCTTTCATACTTTTTAATGTATGCACACATGCTCTGAGCCATCTTTAAAGACCGAGCAATAAAGCCATCACAAGAACTTGACTCTGATCTTGCTTTTTCCTCAGTGTAATTTATTACAGTAATCAGTCCGTTATACTAATGACACTGATCAGAGACCTTATGGCAGTACGGAGTTTAACTTTTTACTTCTTTAAACAACTGCACTTCAGTTACACAAAACATGTAACTACTGCTTCAACATCACTTCAGGAAACTGTTATGAAGGCATAAACACCACAACATGCTCCACTCCTTGATGCCTTACATTGTATGCACTTTATATCACAGATTCCAGGTCCATGTGATTTTGTGGGTGATTGCTCCACTCTCTTTTCATGTCAAGCTGAAATTTCTATACATGCACAATCACTTTGGGCAGGGAGGGGGAATGGTTTCTATATTTTGAGGTACTTCCATGAAAATGGAAGAGGGGAACACAGGCAAGAAAAGCAAAGGAGAAGGGAAATATTCACCTTGCTTGATCTATATGCTAAGCAAAGAAACCAATTACACTTCAGTGTGAAATTAAAGATTTAGTTACAACCACGAGTTTACAATGTGTCAAGACAATGTAATTGAAGTTTAAGATTAATCAAATTAATTTGGATTATAACTCACAATAGTGGATGCAAGTTACTTGATGAAATATTGAAGCTGCAAAGTTGTAACAGCAACAAAAGTACCATTCCAGTGCACTGACAAATGCAATAGCTCATCCATTTGGACAATAAACTCAAACCAAATCTTTCCTGGGAAGCCAGACAGAAATTCCTAAGAAAACACTATTAGAATGATCCTGGCATTCACATACAAAATTAATTTGTGTGTTCTGAGCATTAATATTATTAAGGCTCAAAGATGCATCTGAAGATCTAGACAGAGGATGTAAATTCAATGAACCACTGTTGATCACACTAACTATAGAAGGAAGAAAAGAAACCAGGAATGAAAAAAGCAGCCCTCACCTGGTCCACA
Source organism: Hypotaenidia okinawae (assembly GCA_027925045.1). Classification (NCBI taxonomy): domain Eukaryota; kingdom Metazoa; phylum Chordata; class Aves; order Gruiformes; family Rallidae; genus Hypotaenidia; species Hypotaenidia okinawae. Next base: position 7,168,003 of record BSDF01000016.1, read on the forward strand.
TTTCTAAATTACCCTTAAATAGCTGGTTGTAAGCAAGCAATGGTTTAGTGATTTATTTTAATAAAGAATTTTTATTTTCATAAAGAATTCCGGGTTTAATTTGTTTTTCTTTTTCCTTTTCATCCTGATCTAATTTTCCCCTGTAGGCTTTCAACACATTTTAGTATGGTGGTCAGGCTGTCTCCTATTTTGATACCTGGATGTTAAAAATGTATGGCTGTAGAGCAATGGGACAACAATCAACCAAACACATTGTTTAACTAATGATTAGCTGCAATCTCAGCACAAGTCAGGATGCAACACAAAACATGAAAGGCTATCACATTCAGCTTTACTAGAACTTCTCTTTGTGAAGTCAGTGGCCATTGCCCTTATTTAATAACACTTCCTAAGGAAATAATAACGTATTTAGTGATCTGGGGCCATCTAATAACAACTATTCCCCGATTTGAAAGTATTAGAGCAGAAAAATGTTTGAACAACTGGTACAGGATGAATGTAGCGGCAGGCCTCATCTTAATAGAACACTACGATGTCCACTCTTTCCTCTGGTCCACTGTGCATTTGATGTTGAGGATCTACCTGCACAACCACACTATCTCCATCCTGCAGAAAAGCACTCCTGGCACTGAAGAATGGTTACCTGCAAGTCCTGCCTCTGAATAGCTCCCACAGTGGAGTTACCTACTCCTTCCACATAAGGGTTTCACTTGCAGTTTTTAGGTTCAGGTGAACTTTCTGCACCTACAGCAGAAGTATCTTCTCTTACCAACACCTATTCTGTAGGACCAAAGTCCAAAGAGGTGCAAGCTCATCTCCATTCAGAAAGCTACAGCTTACTGTTTACTTGCTCTGCTTTTCACTGTGTCTTCTAATTATTACTGTTTAATAGGTCTCCCTCTCTACCTCAAACACATCTTATAAGAACATAGATCTCTGGATATGATTATTTGAATATTACAAGCAAAACTTCAAATGCACAGTTTTAAGAAATAAGAGGAGAGCAAGTGACAATTGCCAGGATTTCACATACACAAAGAAGGCTAGATCATTTTCTTGCTCTGCTGCCTCAATAGCACAAGTGAGGCGAAGCTTACGGTGGGATGTGATGCCTGTGATTGCATCAACTGCTACACGTGGGAAGGAACAGACACACCCTCAGGCATATCAAGCACTTCTTCAGATCTGAAATAGAAGCAGCAATCTTCAAAGGTAAATCTCTCTGAGTTTAACTAATGTGTTCATCAAGCCACCTGAAAAGAAAGCAGCTCATATCTCTGATACAGGAAAGCTTGCTTGCAACTGAAGAGAAGATACAGCTTGATCTGTTAAAGTTGTAACTTGTCTCCTGAAAAACATATGGCTGATTACTGAGGTGGAGATAGAGGAGAAGCCAGAAGTTTACCATCTCCTAGAATGAAGTGACAATCAAGATTCCTGCATGGAGGAAAACCTAGATGATGACTACAATACTATAATATACTATTAAGAGCCACTGACACTGTGATGCCTGAAATATGCCTTGCAACCCTGTTTCTTTGTTTTTAATACATTTGTATAAATAGATCTGATTTTTCTTCAACTTTCAAAAATTGCAGACTGATTAGAGAGCTGTCTAAAGTGCTAAAAATACGTCTTCAGCTACTGTCTCTGTTCAGAGTCCTGTGCAATTAGATTCTTCTTTCATGCTTATCTTCATACAAGATAAAACATTCCCATCTGTAATCTGACTGGCATCCTGGTCTTCTACCTAATTATTTTAAAGTCAACATTTTATTTTCCTTCTATCACATAAGAACACGTTTCAGGTGATTTACATTCATGTTTTCTTTGTGCTCACAGCATATTGCAAGGTGCAACAGAGCCCCTTTGCTATCCAATACTGCCACTTTGAGTTATTATTTGTAATCATAATCTCTCTTTTCATTTGAGAGAAATATGTAGATCTGTGTCACTTTTTTTCTAGATTTACAAGCAGCATCTTCTCTATTTGACATTTTAAAGAAAAACCCTAACTCATCACCACTGTAGGAGCATGGCTGGCTACAGCTATATTTGGCAAAGAACAAATTGAGCCTGATTGGTCTCTCCAAGCATCCTTTTTATTTTTTATTTTTTTATTTTTAAACATTACAGCTGCCCTTTCTGGCTTAGAATACATATTATTTCTGATTTCAATCAGTCCTTGAAAATTATGTCTGATTCTGAATTAGGAGATTTTTATTATTAACTTTAGTCTCTATTTCCACCACTGCAAAGCTTCTGCACTACCACTGAGCAACAAATTACAGGTCAGGAATTTTACACATAATGAGTCTCATTCACACACCTAAAGTGAAGTTAATTGATTTTTTTCCAAAGTGGTTAGGACCCACAGGAAGCAGTTCGTAGCTTTCCTTAGGTCCTGAAATCGGAGCTCAACACTCCTGACATTTGGCACTGCAACCTTTTTATTTGTACTTTACTTAGCTTTATGTTATTTGCATGCCTCACCACTCTCATGGTTCATTACAGTAATAATTCTTGAGAAACTTGCTACTCCCAAAGCATAAACAGACATCAACTACCTCCCCTGTCGAATTGAAGTGTCTGACATATCTGAGAGTATTTCTTTCTTCAGCAGTTGGAGAGTATTTTTCAAGACAAGGCTGGATGTTCTTAGTCAGAAAAAGTTCTTACCATACACCAGAAAGTTGGTACATGAACTGTAAACGAAAAGCAATTTGTGAAAATGAGATTTTACTCTCAAAATCTATTTTTGCAGATTTGCCTCTTAGATTTTTCTGAAAAAAAGGCATATAATATAAACAAAAAAGCTCCTGGAGGTACCTATCCAGTCATCATACACATTTTTGGTGATAATGGTAAAACAAACACAGAAATCAACTACTATCCTTTTAAGTATGAATGATAGTGAAGTGCCAATCAATATTTATAGCTCAATATTAAAAAGTTTTGAATTTTGTTTACTAGCTAAGAACTAGGTCAAGACAAACTTCAGGCTTAATAATTTCCAGCTGAATGGATTTTAAAAATGCCAAAATCTTTTGTGAAGTGGAATGTTTCATCTGAAGAGCTCTGGCTGTAGCAGTATGTAATTCCAATGCAGATTTCCTACCCACCAGCAGATTTGTGGTTTGTATATTTCTAAATGCACAGAAGATCACAGTCCAAATTTTGTTCTGACTTGCACCAGGTTAATGCAAAGGATCTGGAAGAGCCTAGTATATTTTACCAAGAAGAAAGTATTTTAAGTGAACAGAAAAATATTTCACTAAAAGCACCGTGACACACTTGCTTAATGAGAATCTATTCAAGACTCCCTGTTTTATGTTCAAAAACTTGAAATGCCCAGGGCAATTAAAATTTTTAAAAAACTATTTTGGGCATAAACATGGAGGTTCCAATATGCAAGATACAGAAAAAGGAGAAACATGCAAATATCATCCCAAACTCAGGCTCATCAAGTCAAAATCAAGATGAGTTATATCAGGTAGCACCTGTTTAGAATGCTTGCTTTTAAATGCTGCATGAATTAGTAGGTATTTGAAACAAAGTAGTGTGTCATCTGCCAGAAGGAAGCTGCTAACACTTCAAATGTAACAACACTGGTAAACATGTTAATTTTTTATGGATGGTAATATCTCTTAAAAAAACATCTTTATGGGAAACATAATAAAAGTGAATGATAAGAAGTTAGAAGAGAGCAGTGAGGTGCTGGAACAGGCTGCCCAGAGAAGGGGTGGATGCCCCACCGCTGTAGGTGTTCAAGGCCAGGTTGGATGGGGCCCTGAGCAACCTTATCCAGATCCAGGCCTGAGGTTGGTGGCCCTGCCTGTGGCAGGGGGTTGGAGCTCTGTGATCCTTAGGGTCCCTTCCAACCCATGCCATTCTATGATTCTATTATCGATTTGTCCAGATCTCTCAACATATCGTTTATGCCCTACAAAGACTGAAGGGCTCTTCACTAACAACTGGGATAAAGCTTTGCCTCAAAAGATAACATGTTTATTTTTACTTCTTTTTATTAGAGATAGATACCCAGTCTATTAAAATTCAAAACAGTCAAAAGCAAAAGCACCCAAAAAACAGTTCAAAGCATGCAAATACTTCTGTTTAAAAATAATTTGCACTAAGAAATACTGGTAGTAGTTTGAAAGCATCCTTAGATTTCAGTCAGCAATTTGTCATAACCAGGCTGAAGAGCAGAGATGAATGATATATATTCAACTGTGATTTTTACAGACAAAGATTGAAACCCTCTTCTCCCAGCTAAGTGTTCCTCCTGCCCTTCCCCCACCCGGTAATTCAGCTTTCTTATCCCATTCTTACAGATATACCTAAAAAATCCTTGGATGTGAACCCCTGACTTTGTATCTTAACAGCTTTTCTTAAAAATCATCCGACACCATACACCTAAAAAAGTTATAAATAATTCCATTTGGAATTCAAATCACTACAGTTAGCAGTATTGTTCTAGAGCAGGTCTAGTGAGTTTGGTTTGGGTACGGGTGGGGTGGGGGAGAGGGTGTGGTGGTGATATTGGGCTTGAGGCTCTTTTCCTACTATAAAACATAAGTTTTTGATCATAAATTTTGGTTTAGAACAGAGTTTTTGGGCTGAGCATCTTCCTTTGCAGCTCAGTGTAAAGTCAACACGTAAGAAAACTGTGCATAGCAATCATGCAGAACCAGCCCATGCAGAGTTGCCTCTAAGGATCCAGGAACTTTAAAAGAGACTTGGCAACAAAAAGCTATTTCAGACGTACTACTACAGACTGCCTGGTCTGTGTATAAGGTGTGAACAGCCAGTCATTTCCCCACTGTATTTGGTCCCTCACAATCTGAGCTGTAAGCCTGCTTTTTGGCTGGTGCTGCAGAACAGTAAGATGACATCTGCATCAGGACATTATCAGATGGTGGTGTAGTTCAGGTCTGAGGTCATTTTGCAGTTAAATTAAACTTGACTATCTTTTATATTTTAATCTACAGAAAGCCAAAGTTATAACTGTTAGATTTTTAGCTTAACTCATTTTGCATCTTACATTCTCTAATAATTACTTATTTCTTACCTATCATTTTTCATAATTAGATCTCAAAGTTTTACAAATTAGGTATGGAATACACATTACATTGAGAAACTGAGTTATAGGAAGGAACTAACTTACTCAAGGTCAATTCAACAGGTCAATCACCTAACTTCAGGTACTAACTTAACCAAACCTTGTCCAGTTTGTAAGGAAAAAACTGGAAGTATGAAAACACCAACACAGCTATGATGATAATCATGATTCAGGATCTTGTTACAACAGCCAAGAGGCAGTCTGTTTACTTTGATCCCCTAAGGATCTGTACTGTTCTTGTCCAGGATGGAGTTGATTTTCTTCATAATAGCTAGTATGGATCTGTGTTTTAGATTTGTGGCCAAAGCAAGTGTTGACAACACAACAATGTTTTTGCCACTGCTAAGCAGTACTTACACAGAGTCAAGGTTTTTTCTGTTCATCACCCCACCAGCAAGTAGGCCTCCACAAGGAGTTGGGAGAGGACAGGGCCAGGACAGCTGACCCCAACTGACCAAAGGGATATTCCATACCATATGACATCACACTCAGCATATAAAGCTGGGAGAAGGAGAAGAAGGATGGGAGGATGTGATGGCATTTGTCTTTCCAAGTTGCTGTTATGCTTGATGGAGCCCTGCTTTCCTGGAGACGGCTGAATACCTGTCTGGTGATGGGAAGTAGTGAACAACCTCCTTGTTTTGTTTTGCTGGGGCACGCAGCTTTGCTTTACCTAGTAAACTGTCTTGATCTCAACCCATGAGTATTTGTGCTTTTACCCTTCCCCTTCTCTCCTCCAGCCCATGGCAGAGAACAAGCAAACAGCTGTGTGGGGCTTAGCTGACTACTGGGGTTAAACCACAACAGGATTGCAGGCACTGAGCCCAACAACAAGAGACAGAAAAAAATTTGCAGATAACCCTCAAGATCCAGAACAAAATACCATGTTCTGAGTACTTCTCATCAGTCCTTAACTGATTCAACTGCTCTAAGAGATCTTAAGAGGCTAAAATGTTTATTAACACTTTAGTATAATGGAGATTTGTCTGCTGCAGAGTTGATAACAGGCAATGGTGATAATTCAGAATTTGCATAGCTTTACTAGTCTGTACTGAACAACAAACTGCCTTGAGGAGGCTGACACATAAGTGTCATACACACTCTCTTCAAATCATTGAGAGACTCCACTGCTGCTAACAGCATCTGGAGTTAGAAAGGGCTGCTCATCAGTTTTTACTCTGTGATCAAGCCTGAGCATCTGAAAAACCTCAAGGGCTTGTTTTGACTTTCAAAACCACTTATTTCTTAGACTAGAACCTTTTCCTACAAGCAGCACATCTTTTCTTTCCTTCCTTCCTCAACAATTTCTACAGTTCTTAATTTGCCACACACATTCCCAGTTGTGAGTATGTAGCCGACTAATCTAAAGGTACAAGTCATAAGCTGAGTGACAGCAAACTCTGACATTGGAAGCATTAATAATAATGATAATTTTTAAATGACTACTTAATTTTAGGATAGCCTGAGTGGATCAAACCAAAAACAAAAGGACTGACTTCAAGCTGTTCTGCTAGTTCAGACACGTTCAAAAATGTTGTTGGGGTAACTTCATCCCAAGAAACTTTGTGCCAGATCAGGTATCACTTCTCCCATAGTTCACCAGAATAAATCATGAGTTTCATTCAATCTGGCAAAAAACCAGATCTAAAACTAGTTTATACTTCCAGATAATCCAGTAGTGCACAGATCTAATCTTCATGCTCACAAATGCACTCACTCTGCAAATGTTACTCTCCTTGCTTTAAAATAGAGCTACAGAGTGGGAGTGTTAACATTTGCTTATCAGCCCTAAAGACAAGGCAAAGAGAAGGAAACTGTTTAACAGGCTGCGCCTCAAAGCAGGAGCTGCTTACACCTTTCATAAGGGCAAGCCTTCTCAACAAGTTTACAACAAATATTTCTCTCTTCACTTTATAGTGTACTAACCTTACCTTCTCACTGTTCGGTCTCATAAAAAGTAAATCAGGGAGAAGTTCATTAGACCTGCCCAGAGACCATAACAGTGAGAAGCTGTAAGTTTTGTAGTATCTTGATCAGTTTAATGGAAAGGAACAATTAAATACTGTGGCAAATAGTTATAGCACAGACATAGATACTACTAACTGAAGTTGGATTTTTAACCTTTATGTCATCTAGCTGCTTTGGATTTTACTTAAGATACATGTCAGACCCTGATTGTCCCTTTCCATGTCAGATCTGTGATACAAACAATCTCCTATCTTGGTGCTTTTCCTCACACCACTTCTACTGAAATAGAGAACATCATACACATGGTCCAACTACACTGGTCTGTGGCAGAGTATGTAAAATCATAGTTTGGCAGCACTATTATGTAAAATTAAAATAACCAACTGCTTTAATTTTTACAAACAAATTGCATTTAAAATAGTCTTGCAAGTCATGATACATCTGCATTTATACGATGCTTAGTCCTTCTGTAGTTTCATCACTGAAATATTTTGTCCCCATTCAGGCACATTATAGTAAGGTCTAAGGATTACAGGTAAGGATGGCTATTCCTAGGGGCATAATATTAGCTGCGTGTGAGATTGATGTCGGTAGCTATAATGAAGCATAAAACCTCTATCTCTGCTATAAGAGAGCATTAGAAGTTCTCTTGCTGACCTACAGCTCCAGAAATAACTGCTAAGTAACTTGAATAGCTTTGCAACGGTTCCTAAGTTAAAAAAATATGTACAGCATCATGAATTCTTCTAGTACAATCAAAATGCCTACAATTTTAAGCTTACATTTTCACATACTTTCATACATAGCAATGCTACAATTCAACATAAAGCACACAGATAAAGCTGTATGACAAACACAGGTAACACTCAGGTCTCCCACTATCTGGACCTTAATGAATAAATGGTTTACAAAGTTTGGACAACACTCCCATGCATTTAGCAACTATTCAATTTTAGTAACTCCATAAATCAACAGGGATGTGTTCTCTAAAGCTTACAAACATGTTTACAACTCTGCTGACACTTCTTTTTACCTTCTCTGACTTAGTAACACACATGAGAACAACCTCACCATTCCTAGACAAAGGAGTCAACTAGACCTAGATAAATCAAGATTCCTAGAAAGAAAAGACAACTAGATCAAGATCTGTAGGTAGAGGAATTAGTAGCCTGAGTTTCCTCCCTCCAGTTAGCCATCCTCCTTAATTCAGTAAACTGAAATAGTAGGATAAAAGCTTTTTTGTGAAAGAAGGAAGTTAAGAAAACAGACGGTGTCAAATATACACTTGTTTTTTTTCAGACTACATAGAATGCACTTGAAAGAAAATGAATGGAATATTTAAGTGTCATCTCAGTTTACATCTGCCTCTCTTGATGCCAGTATTTCTTAATACACTTCATGCACAGCAGAAAACGCTCAAAAAAATCTCCACACACCTGATGTGATCTTGCCAATACAACAGTATTACATAGAGGCATCTAAATACAGACTTACCATGTTCTTCTGGCAGCTTTTAAAGCACAGCTATAGACTAGAAGTTCAGAGGTAAGGTTCAGTGTTTTTATCAAAAATTTTTTTCCTGTTTGCCCTTGAAACATGAGGCAAAACCTCAGACTTTCAAAAATATAAAGCTCTGGTCCCCAACAAACCAGTTTAAACATATAAACAAACACAAGCAGTGGAGACTAACCTGAGGCTTTGACATTTAAGTTTAAAATTGTCATTCTCAGAAATTGCACAATTCTGCTCATTTCCCAGTTAGGAAAGAAACCTAGTTATCAGGCCTGGTGTTCTTGTGACTCCCCGCTCTTACCCTCACTCTGTCAGTGGGAGCCAGTGTAATCAGGTGGGGGCCTGTTCAAAATCTCAGCACAACTCATCAGAAAGCAGCAGTACCCAACAGTCATTTGGGGCAATTAAGTAACAGGGTGCAAAATCGCTGCAGGTAATGCTATTCATCTTGGTTTACACGCGTACCAACATATATAACCATACACATGCAGAGCAACAGGGAACAAGGTTCAAGAATTCCCAATTCCTCTTGCTTTTCTGACAAAGCTTTCACTGGTGAAAAAACATTCAAACCTCTCACCTCTATTAAGAGCTAACTGCATATAAGATTTCCTTTTTATAATAAAAATCTCACCCAACATATCTATAAATCAAAAAATCAAGTCTACTGAAACCAAGGATTTCATTGCACATCCAATCCTCTAACTAAACTGAGGATGAACAAGAGAATGAACCCAAAGGGCAACTGTTACTTACATGACAACATACTGGAAGATGTGAAGACATTATGCTGATCTGAATGGTGTAAGAATCAAACAGGAACAGAATGGTTTCAACACTTCAAAAAAGCATTCTGAATTCTGAGCCAGCTAAGGTCAGCAAACCCAATGGTAGCATGCTAGCTGCATTCTGGGATATGACAAATGATCTCATCTTTCCAACACACTTGCTCTGGATTTCTAGACAAGTCATAAATTTACAGTACACCCAAAATTGGTGCACTGTGTGTTTGCAGCACAGAGCTCGTATCAACTCTACTTCCCTTGATGTTCTCTCATCTGTATCTGTCAAGGTGAAGGCCTTATCAAAATGCCTTGACAGCCATTTATCCATATTTAGTTAGATGTTTTCACGTTTCTATTCTTACTCCTCTCAGTTCTGTTCTTCTCTGTTTATTGTTCTCCAGTGCAAATTCTCAGAGTATGCTGAATCATGACATTTCACCTTAAAAAAAATGATGAAGGAAAAAAAATATTCTACACAGGGCCCCCATCATGTAAGCTCACCCAGTTCCAGGCAGAGCTTAATTCAAATCCCAGAATTCTAGGAAACACTACCTCACAGTTTCTGAATCATCTCTCACCTAATATGAAAACCTGTGTGCCATCCTACCTACCTTTTATTTACAGTTATGTATGAAGGTGAAACATTAAGTGAGGCACATAGCTAATTCCTCAGACACAGGGTTTCCTCCTCACTCGTGCATTATACTTCAAAACTAACCCAGTTTAAGCCCTTGATACTGCTTGCCACTATTACTTGAAAAAAGGCCCAACCACTTAATTTCCAAACTAAGTAGCACCTGACAAGTAGGAAACATAATAGGAAGTACTGTTATGTAGCAGAATTCAAGCTGTAAGGCTGTAATTAGGTTTTTCTTCTGAGTTCTGTGGAGTTCAGCACACAAAGTTTGATTGCATTCAGGAATCTGTTCACCTAAACATCTGCCAATAGTGAGGTGTTAAAATGGAAGCCATCCTAGGACTTATGGCAGCAGCATATATTCATCACGGCAACATGCTCTCCTTAGTGTCACTTTAGAAAGACCAAGTAACAGTTATTGACATTGCAAACAGTGCAAACATGGAAATTCTATTCCTGTTTCCCACTTGTGCACCAAATACAACAGGCTTTACCCATGCAAGTTCCTTGGACAGACCTAACTGAACAGCTGACCAAGCAGATCAGGTTATACTATTATTTTAAATGGTGAGAAAAAACAACTGGATTATATTTGGTAAACTGTATACTGCTGTGTCCCTTCATTAATGATTCTCAACAGGCTAAATTGCCAGATGCATGGAGTGTTGTGCTGTATCACTAACAAGCATATCCACTACAGGTTGGTAGCATTTTTTCCTGTCCCCGTTGCTGCTGCTGTTCATTTAGGTCACAAGGTACATCACTGTTTTTAGAGCTCAAGGTTATTTCCTTAGGTAGGTGGATAGCTAGACAGAAGTACAGGTTGCAAATTCACTTTCTACTTTAGAAGCAGCCTAAAGTGTGCATATATGGGTATACACATATATATACACGTATAGACATATACACAGGTGGATATGAGTGTGCCTGAACTGATGCGGATCTGGGATTAAAGAATTTATCTTGAAATCCTGTACATCTCTTATGAAAATAATAAAAAAACCCAACCAAAACCCACAAGTGAATCATAGCTTGTCCTGTGAAAGCCCCTGGGAACAAATATCATCACATAGTGCACTGAGGGAAAAATATGGCATCTACAAGACTGTTCTGAGCTTTCAAAGGAAATATGCCCTGACAAGCTCAATAAACGAGCCAAAGTTTATATGCAAGATTTTCTCTGAAACTCTAGCTTGGAAAATTCCAGCAGAGAAGAAGTGAACCCTTTAGCAAGACTGTTCATTTCTAAACCAAATAAATAGAATAAAGGACAAAGACTGACAAATCACAAAACAGCCAGGTTTATCTATTTAAGAAACAAGTATTTAAAAAAAAAAAGAAAAAGGGAAAGCTTTGGGGATCATTTTCTCAACAAGCTTAAGGAAGAAAGACCTATTTCAAAGCAGCTCAGAGTAAATGCCAATGGTTCTTTAAAGAAATGAGCCTAATACTGCATATTTATCAGGCACTCTAGGGATTCATATGGCAAATACATGCCAGGTATTTTAGAGAAAAGAATCTAATCTGTTTATAGTCCTATAAACCACCCTGCTGTGAGCAGGCACAGTATCTACTGGCCTTAGGTAACTATGAAGCCCTACATGACAGGTTGATGTCAATACTCTTAGTTAGCAAATTCGTTTTATATATTGACTATATCCTTATTTTCTTGGGAGATCTATAATCAGGAGGTTTTAACATTAAACGAAATAAGAAAACATAGTGGAGGCCTTATTAGGAGGCTGATTTATGTAGAAAGCTACACAGAAAGCAGCTAATTCAAACTATGTTGTTTGTCCTCAGCCCCACGCATACTGTTTGTAACCAGATTAGATGAGAACAGGGACTGCATCTTCTTAGACATTTCTGTGGGACTTGGTATCCTGAAGCTTTGATTAAAATGCAGTCCCTTTTGTCTCTTCTGATATATAAATTCATCATTTAGGATTTTTTGGGTAGTATTTTATCTTCTAACAGCTGTAAGGTGTAACGCACCTGCAAAGAAAGAAACCCATTTCAAATGCCCTTTGAACTGCACTGGTATTTGTTAGAGTGGAGTCTGATATGCCAGGCTTGCATTTTTGCACATACCTGTCATTTCCAACAGCATTCATTCCTACCCTAACTGAATCAACTCCTTCATTCCTCATCAATGCACACTGTTGTCTGTGAAGTATCAGGCTGTTTTCATGATTTATTTATTTCAAGTCATTTGGTAGTAGCTAGAAAGTCAATAGGTGCGTGTTTAAATTATTTTTCTTAATTATTTAAAGCTTCAGAAGATTTTAATAAAAGCAACCATGAATTGAGCACTCACTAAATAATGCTCAAAGAATCCCTACAGTCTTTTAAAAAATAAATAAGGGACCTGACAAGCTAGCTTGGAAAATAACCATCAGAGAAACTAAAACTCCTAGGAGCAGTCTGCCCCTTCTGATACAGGCTCTTACTGTTGCATATTGAGTAAAACCCATTGATACTGGTGCACTGACACTGACAGATAAGCAACAATGAAGATGTATGGCCACCTCCTTCTAGCCTTTGGTGTTGAAATAACATCCATTGTGTGATTAATGGACTCTGCATTTGTGAAAAGGTGCTGTCATCATTAAGGATTTCTGAAACAATGTCTGTTCCAACATGTTTTTAATGAAGCTGAGGTCAGCACTGAAAGATGTCAACTGAACACCAGAACTCTTGAAGCTGGTCCTGAGACAAATAGTAGGGAAGATGCAGCTGTGATTCAACTGGAAAAGGCATCTAGCTTGGAACTGTAACTCTCTTCCTGGTTTTGAAGGTGTGTGTAAATCAGTAAAACAATGTAATGGAAGTTGTCTCAAAGAGTAAACAGAGACACTCTTCTAGTAAAATGAGACTAACAGTAAATAAAGTGCTATTGCCTAGGAGGACAGAACAGTATAAACTGGTCAAATGCTCATTTTGTTCTACAAAGAAGTACAGCACTACCAACTTTTGTCAGTCAGACATTTTTGAAGTTTTATTCCAGATGAGCTGATCAACAATATTTAAAGTATGAGAAATTTCTTCTCTAACAAAGCTTCTGTTAGAGCTTTCTCCTGTTTACAGCAGTACCTTTCACATAAACCAGAATTCAGACTCCAGAATGATGCCAGAACTGATCCAGTAACAACCCAGCACACAAACAATGCCAACACAGACAAATTTTAACTTGTTTTCCAAATCATCACACGTACCTCATGCTTTATCCAGGAACATCAGTAGGAGACTTTGAGGAAGGAAATTTGTCTCACACTTTGTAAGAAGTTTCCAGGATGCCCTGTATGCCAACTGCTGAGTGATTTTAATATCTTGCTTGCAGCAATTTTGAGACCATGAGTCATTTTGAGAGGAGCAAAGTGAGCAGGAGATACCTGGTTTGGTTGCCACGTTAATATTTTACAAAAGGCAATACTTGCAAATAACCAGTAAGAGTCCTAACATAGTGTAGACACTATCTCCCAGTATACGCAGAAAGTACTTGCCCTGAGCAGAAAAAAAACTTCCCATCAAGCAACTTTGGTTGCAGATCAAATATACTTAATACACTTTCTGTGCACATGGGGAGTGGAAAAAAAATAAAATAATCAAATTCAGCTTTCACAGGTAATGACAATCACAAGAAAAATCTACATCCATGTTTCTAATATGCTTAATTGTAGATTTACAATTATTCATGACAGAGCTTTAACAAGGCCCAGTTGTTACTGCTACTACTTACCATCATAGCAAGACCAACCTCCCTGCAAACTGGTGGTTTCATCACAACGCCTCCTGGTGTGAGCAGAGATAAACACACGATGCTGACTTGGATAGTGATGGGGCCGAACTGCAGCTTTAACTAATACTTCCCTGAATTTCCCTGCGTCCCTCTGAATTCTAATGCATAAAATGGGTGAAAAGGGGAAAAAATTCTTTCTTTTCCAGTGTGTCCTACCCTGTAACAGACACATGCTCCCACAATTCGGAGCTAGAGATGAGCATACTGTCCTTTGTGGGGTGTCATAGACTCTCTACAGCTTACATCCAGTCAGAGACTTAGAGACAACTTGTGGCCCTGTATTGAAAACACAGAAATGCCAACACCATGGAGTAGGACCAAGAAGACTTTAGTCAGAATCGGTGCATGACCTCAGGAAAATAAACCCCCTATTTTTTCTGTTTTTCAAAACCTAGAAAGTAAAATATAATTATTTCTTTTTAAATAAAAGGGGTTTAAAACTCTACGTTTTCATTTGAATAAGAAACCTTTTCTTTCAAAATACTTGAGACAAGATTCTATGTTTTGAGAGTTCCTTGCAAGGCAGCGACAGTCTGTCAGGAAAGAACTAGGCGAAGGTTGTACTCCATCACAGTAGTGCTCAGGGGTTCTCCCTGGCTAGTTTCAGGCAGGAGGTAGTGTGCTATTCACCTGAGCCCTGACAAATCTGAGTCACCTTAAAACATAAGAAGCATTTTCCTATTTATGTGTTTAACCCTGGAGGATTCAGCTGCATATGAGGTGCTTTTCATCTGGGTCCCCTGGAACACTGTATACTCTGGGAGGAAAGACAGACACATTCCTTTTGCCTGGTCAGGCTCTACGTCCTCAAAGTGAGGGTTTGTGCAGTGCAAGTCAGACTCTTCTGTGAGATCCCAATACTGGGTTGCACAAGTGGTCCAAGCATTGGTGAAAAGTGAGATTTGTGGCAGAGCCTAAGGCAGAACCCTGATAGATCTGCTGTGAGAAGAGCCACAAAAGCTTTCCTCATGGTAGGAAGATAGAATCCACTCTCCAATTCTGATATCACTTGCTTGGAAGCATTGGTGTGTCTTTGAAGGGCCCAATGTCACAATAGCAGCTTTGTTTTAGGGAAGTCATCTTTCTGTGAGAATCTTGACACCCAAGTTAAGCTTCACAGAATGGAGCAGCAGCTCTCAGGAGACTTAAGGAACCCCACATGTGTCCCACATTAAAGTCCCTGTCTTAACAGTTCTCAATAGGCCTTGGAGTTCATTCCATGCTTTCACATCAACTTTGCTGCTACAGTGAAGCACAGAGGTGATGTACCAAATGGAATAGGGACCAAGAGTTGTCTAGTGACTCTTCACCTCAGAAGAAAAGTGTGGGAACCTCATATAAGAGGTCACGAGTCACTCAGTTGAATAAATACAAAATGACTGAGAGAAGTTTAGTTAGCAATTTATTCTGCTGCTGAAGGCAGAATATTTGATGATCTGAGCTACAACATAGGCCAAAGTCCCAGGGCCTCTAGCAAGAACACTGGTCTTCCTCCAAATTCCACTCCTATGAGGGAAGAGTGATGAGATACACTACAGCAGGATACACATTTTGTTTTCTGAAATTAGAAATTTAGATTTAGTTTGGGGTGGTTTGGCCTTTTTTTGGTGGTTTTTTTTTTAAATAATCCTACATCAAAAGTATGGCTGGTGTCAGTTCACTGACAGAGAAAAGGTCAGCTCAACAACATGTCTGCCAGAATATATTTGTCCCAGCTACATTCCAAATTGGCAGAAAGACAGGAATAATTAAGATGGATCAAATAAATCTAAACTGTCCACATAGAAAGTAAATAAATCCATGTGTTTAGGTCCCTTCCCCTAAAACAGCTCCAAAAGAATCAGGCAGAGAATGAAAGCCAACATGAAACAACAGACTGCATGTAATAAAATTTAATATAGTGCAGTTCCCATTTAAATGGACCCAGGAGTTTAATGATGCAGCCTGACTGATCATATCAAACATAAATGAACTGCCCAAGAACATAGATAACACCCTACTCAGCAGGATTAGGAAGCAAATCAGTCACAGCTTTTGTTTGCTCTGTCTTCCTTCTCTTTACTGCTTGAATACAGTTTTCTGACAGTGCATTTTCAAGCTCTTCAAGAAAGCTTCTTTTGAGTTCTTGCGCCCTAGTTCAGTGGAGAATGTTAAAGAAAAAGGGGTGGATTAACTACTTGACAGTAATTGGGAATCACCTCAGGATACAAGTTCTGTTCTTCCAAGGAAAAAGGGTTAAAATTAAAATAGCTGATTTTAATGGGAATGAAAGATCAGTACCAGACCCCACGGCAAGTTAATAGTATGTGTAAGAAATGAAAAGAGGTTACTGCCAGACTGCTGAGAAGTGTCACTGGGCAAGGGGTCTGGGGATCCAAGCTGGCAGCAGGCCATTCTGTACCAGCTTCCTGACCTCACTGTGAAAGGGAATCAAATACCACAATCACAAAATGAAGTTACATGTGCAGCATGTCTCGGGTTCCACAGAGAAGACACAACTCCTCCCAAAGAGATCTGTGTCAATGGATTCCATGTATTTATTGAAGACATACATGTGTATAAGTGGATTCCATATATATAGACACACATTTGGGATGAAGAGAGTACAAAACAGTAATAGATCCAAGTAGAGATTTCTCTGAAGAGCTAATAGGTCATGGGAAATGAGAAGTAAGGACATCTCAAAGTTAAAGGATTTTTTTTCATAAGGAAGAAGCAAAGAAACACACAAGAAAAATGATAGTGACAATGAAACCCAGAACAGTGATGACACATCCCATTAAAAAACCCACAGGATGAATTTAAGCATCTAGAGTGTAACTGTGAGATGTTGGTAACAGAGACTAGGATAATTAAGAGTTCCTGAATTCAAAACAGTTGAAGTTACCCGAGACCTCTCATACTAAACACAGAACTAGTCCTAACACCAAGTTCTGGTTTATTCAAATGTAGGAAGAATAAACAGAAACTTTACCACTGCTCTATTATTCACACTGAATTAAGGCCTTCAGTTAGTCAGAACAGATTTCTTCACAGAAAGGGGTGGCTGCAGCCCCACATCTATGGAGATGCTGCTTTGTTGTTATGTCTGCCATAGGAAAAAGATTTCTTTGCTTCCCTGAGCTTGTTGACACCCACACACTTCTAAGAATGAGGACATACTTCAGTATGTAGGGATGACTTGAAGATACATTAGACATTACCCATTGCCAGGCTGCAAACAAAACTCTTAAAATACAGGATTTCAACTGAAATCCAGAGCACTGTTTCTGGCAGGAGCAGGGCTGCCCTGGAAGGTTTTCTCCACTGATATAGAATCATAGATTGGTTTTGGTTTGAAGAGAGCTTCGAGATCAAGTCTAGCCATCTATCCAGCCCCACTAGGTCCAACACTAGACCATGTCACCAAGTAAAACATCTACTCTTCTTTTAAGTCCTCCAGGATGGTGACGCAATCACCTCCCTGGGCAGCCTGTTCAAATGTCTAACAACCCTTTCAGTAAAGAAATTTTTCCTAATATCCAACCTAAACTTCCCTGATGCAACCTCAGGCCATTTACCCTTGTCCTGTCACTAGCCACCAGCGAGAAGAGACTGACCCCCCACCTCACTGCAACCATCTTTCAGAGCTAAATTCAGCAACAAAACTTTTCTAATTATGTAATCCTGACATACTCTCTGTATCTTTCTCCTCCTTGGTGAGAAAGGTGAGGAAAAAACTTCCGTCTCTAGATAGTCTTCTCCTTCATCAATAGCCAAGCAAAGAATTAACAGAAACAATAGGCATTGTTGAGCATTTATCATGAAACTATTCTCATTATCTCATAGAAGCTTTAGCTTTTAAATTATCTTCTTTACCCTATATCCTTGAAGTTTTGCTTTTCAGTCTTCAGGCAATACTCCTTTTCCCCTTGTTTCAGTAAGTATATTTACCATCTCAGTCCCACCTTACAACACTAATCTATGTCAGTCATTTCACACCATTTAAACACTGGATTTGAATATCGACATCTCTGTACACACATCCATAGTAGCTGATACTGGTTATTTTTTCTCCTCTGTGAAACAGCCTGAACTTTAAACTGTACAAGGAGGCTACAGTTTTAACTACAAAGTTTACATCCTTATGCAGCATGCATTTGATAGCACAGAATAACGGGACCACAACAGGCAGTGATGAGGAGGTAAGAGTTCTTTCACTGCATTTTAAACTGGCTGCAGCAGATGCCTTTTTTAGTCCTTGGAAGATTGATGATTCCATTATTTGTAGTACTCAGCAATAAATCTCTGAGTTTAGGATAAAGTGAGCACTTTTCCCTACTTTGCGTCTTCCATTACACTGTTATTCATCATGTTTAATCATTCATTTACCTCTGACTGCTACTGCACTTGGGGAGGACTGGCACATTATTGATTTTTGACTTTTACCCTTTAGAAGCTGGGTAAAGGGCTTTGCAACTGCTTAATCAAAAGTGACATGACCAGGGCAGGGGAGCTGAAGACCTTGGGAAGCAGCAGCTAAACAACATGCCAAGTTATGATGAAATAAAATTAAGAGTCAACAAAGAAAGCAAATTATAGTAAACTGAAAATTATAGTGGATACCCCCCAGGAGACCAGAGAGTACAAAGCTTTCCTCTGCCTGGCAAAACACCATTCTGGGAAAGAAGAGACTAAGAAGGAAGAGTTAAGACTTTAAATTCCCACAAAAAGAAAAGTGCGAAGTCATATTCTATTACAGAAGTGTCAGATAAAGTAATTTGGCAGAAATATATTCTCAGTTGCTTATAAAGTTTCTTCCTCAGAGTCACCTCAGCACTCCACTAGCAAGCATGCAACAAGAGTAACACACAATGTAGTATTTTAATAGCTGGATTATTTTCTACTTACCAGAAAACACAGATTTATTTTTTTAATGAAAGCTGAAAGAACTCCATATCTTGACCAAAAAAATGCAGATAAACCTTTAACTTCTGCTACAATATCTAGCAAATTATGTAAAAACTAGTGGCTATAAATACAGTTATTGACTCCATATCAACAGCACTGTAATGCTGGCTTCATATTTTAGATAAGTAGTAAAAAAAAAAAAAAGAAATCCATAAGATAAGAGTTACAACTGGCTGGCTTGCCCAGTTATATCTACAAGTTTTCCACACTGCCAGTTTCTCACAATCTCTTGCGTTAACATGCAACTTCATAACACAAGAATATAAAATCAGTATTGGTAATTCATAAAGACAGGTAAAATTTACACGGACATGTCAAAACCCTTTCAAAAAAAGGAAAGTAACAATGCAGAGTGAAAGCAATCAAATTTAGGAAATACTATTGTTCCTATGCTGTAATTCATGTACAGCACTCACTTTAATTGTGCCACTGAAAAATATTTTCACAAATGCTTCAGCATAGAAAGTACAATAGGACAGTAGAGGGTATGTATTTTTAAGGGTGTTTTTAGTGTCTTGGCAGATCAGAACTATGGGAGGAAAGGCCTTCTGAGCCCCTCCTGTGCTGGGATAAATCATACCTGTCACTCTATGGATAGCACATGCAAAAACTAATTGGTCCGAAAGTAAAAAGATAACAATGAAGTTTCAAATTGTCATGATTTGTTTTTTGGGGTAGGTAGGTTCTGCCCCACCCCCCTAAAAGAGCTGCCAGATATGGAAAGGAAGCTATTGATCATAAAATAAAAGTTTTTGTTAATTTTCATGATTTGAGCAAGACTATTGCCTAAGTCTGTTCCCCTCCTCAGGCCAAACCAAGTCCCATGAAAAAAAAAATTAACACACTGGAAAAAAGGAAAAGACTTTTCTTTCTAGAAAGCAATTCTTCCCCAGAAATTCAACAATGTGAAACAGTCAGGAAAGTCCAAAGAGACCTTGGGATGTTGTAAAGCTCTTATAAGCTCAGGCAAGGCAAGCAGGGTAATTAGAAGAGATGCTACCTGTTCCTTCTGCAGCAAGAACATGTGTTCTATTTCCTGCAGTCTGTCATCAAGACACCTTAAGATAGCAGCCTATAATTGCTATCAGAATCACGCTTTCAAAGAACTTTAAAGATGACACATTTCATTTATAGCACAAAGACTTCATCTGATACCTTTCTTCCTAAGTATTATTGTTATTTACAGCAATTTTGAACCCTTTACTCAAATGGAAACGTACAGCACTACATGTCTGTGATAAGCAACCATTCTGGCAGGCATTACGAAAGCTCAGTACCACCTTCAAACCTCACTTCCACCAGGTCACTTCATGAGCTCTCTTTATTTCTTTGGATAGTCAGACTAGCTTGCAAATAAAGCTGTGACCAACTGCAATGCAGAAATTTGGACCAGAGAAGTAAAACTTGGCTTCATGGCTGTATTCAGCTAACCAAAAGGATACTGCTTATCAAGTAATAACTGAAAAAAGACAAAGGTCTGTGTAACTTTTCATTATTTCTCCCCCACACCCAGTTAATTAATTTAAATAACATGAATGTTTCTCACTAATCACTATAACACATCTCTGTATTGCATTTAAAAAATAAAAACATCTTCATAATCCTATCAATTAGTGTTCTGCATGAGTTTTGTTCCCCACTAACAAAAAAACAGCTTTGGAAGCAGACTGAGCCAACACTCTATAATAGTGATTTTTCTGATATTATGTGGCAAAGTACTGCTATTTTATTCCAATCAGATGATGTGGAGTACACTACATTACAATAACAGAATACAATTATTTCCCTATTATATTAAATAATTTGAGTAAGCCAAAGCAAAATGCTCAGTGCTCACACCAATCAGCAGCAGTAAATCTCAGCAAAACCAGCTTAATCTACATTGGTATTTTGTATTTAAAAAATATTTTAAATATGTCTTTTGTTTAGTTGGGTTTATGCAATTGGTTTAATTTTATACGACCCTGCAGAAAGTCAGAGCCAAAGAGCTCTGAACATCCCTGAGATGGTAGGCATGTACTTCCTTTTTTGAAAGGATGACTATCTTTTCAGTGAGACTGGACCACTGCTGTCCCAGTGACACACAGGATGGACATATGTGGCTCATTAGATGTCAGTCAGGAACCTTCATCCATGCATAGCTGTCAGTGGCCTCCTGAGGACAGGCAAGGTTTCTGACACTTGCTTTCTGAGTACACTTTCGTAACTTGGCTCACATGACAGAAACCGCCCAGCACTCATCCTGCTGAGAGCATTGCCAAGTCTGCAGTATGCACAGTACTGGCTGTTTTCAAGATCTCAGGCAACTACCTAGATTTTCCCAAATTGGCTCACTACTGCCTACTAGAAGGAAAAGTGGTAAACTCAGTAATATGGTGCTTTAAGCAAACAAAATCTGTTAGGTTTATGGTCTGTTGCTTTCTGTCCTAGGACAAACAACCTGTCACCACCACTTCCTTACATCGTTATCCTACATTGCCATTCTGTACACAGTGACTGAACACAGAAATAGCCTTCACTCAGCCTCTGGAACTACTATACTCCAAGAAAACTCTCTACAGTATTGTCTGACTTAATTCTTTGTTTCCCTGTTGTTTATCTCCTTAACTTCTTTCTTTCATTCAACATCAAACCTAGTTTGAACACAAAACCCAAACCTATTTGCCTATTGGACTTAAAATGAATATTCACCATTCTGGTTCAATCCTAATGATTGACATGATTATAGCTTCCAGCAATGAGTTCCCCACACAGCCTAAAAGTCTGAAAAGAGCAGCAACAAAATTAATGGAAGCCAGGAATAGAATAATGGAAGCTTGTTAGTTACTTAGACCCCAGAGACCTTGAATTCCACAGTTCCTGGTTGGCATCGTGCATTGAATCATAGAAACATCCAGAGAGAACAAAACCGATGATGAAGTACACTGCATCATACAATACCTGCTCTGACTACTAAGCAGTTAATTCAAACCAGTGCAGAGTTTTGAGGATGTAACACATAAACAAAGCATCAAGCCAAAATAATAAAGTGCTGGATCTAATAAAGCAGACACACTTCAGAGTGAAAGTGTTAAATCATTATACTTGGAACAAGGAAACTCTTCTACCACATAGAACACAGAGGTGAGCTCAGAGGTAGCAGGAGAAAGGCTGTTTTACATGATAGTTCTTAACCATCACTAGAAGACTAAATAGCCAGTCATGGCATATCTGGCTCTCCCTGCCTGGAAGGAGGTTGAAATCATATATTTAAGCACACAGGTACTTATCTAATATAGGCAAAGGGAGAGCCCCTTAACTTACTAATGGAGCAACTAATGTGAGGGTGGTTGCTCTTACAGAAGATGTAGCTGTATAGCTGTATTGCTTTTTCAGTGGCCATACATACAGGCTTTTCTTGAATCCAGTTGGATGCTGATGCAGACTCTGGCATGCAACTTGGAAAAAGAAAAGAGAAAGCTCATTTTGGCAACAGGAGGCCTTCCTGAAAGCACAGTAACTGAACTCTGACACTACTCAGCTTCTCTGAATCAACAGAGACCATTCAATTTGGAATCTGCACAGCAAAGCTAATCACATTCAGTGTTTAAACTTTGGGGTAGCCAGCGAGATGAATTAGAAATCTGAATTCTTAGCAAGTAGAATAGGAAGGCATTGATAAGTGTAAAAGACAAAACTTTCCAAGGATCCTTTGGATGAGAAAAAAATTGAGATGTTTACTTTGGAGTTTTAACTCTCTGCCCAGTAGACATACATTCTTCCATTAGTTGTCAAAACAAATACACTGCTATCCTAACACCCCCGTATTTAAAGTTTACTTTGCTTTGTGAATCAATTATTAAAACTTCTCTCTCATGAAAGACACTTCTTTTTCAGCATTTATTCCTCATTTATAGCACTATAGATGAACTATTTTATTAAACAAGCAGTATTTCCAATAAGGCAAATTAGCTGAGATAGGTAAATCACTGAAAGTCACTGACAAGAAGGTTTATGAATAATTAAGCAGCTGATATACAGCTGCATTACCATGAGCTTCTTATTCAGATTGCCATATTTCTCAGCATGACACAGGCAAGACTTTGTTTCTGTAGTATAAAGAGACTCTTAATTAAATCTCCATTCTTCAGTGTGCCAAGATTTATCCTTCTGTATGTGAGCTCAGATTATTATATTTTATGCTGAAAAATGTTTACTTTCTGCTTAAATTCACCAGATTGCTGATGGGATTTCCTTAAAACTCTTTGTTGTTTCCAACTTCTTTAAAATCAAGTGCTACACATTCTTTAGGCAGAAATTAATTGCACTACTCCACTCTTCAGAGTAGCCATCTGAATATTTAATTCTCAAAAAAATTCCATTTTAACATATTGTTAGCATGTTGGAGTGATCTTAATCCGCAGTCATAAAATTCCATGTAATTGCCTGTGTCTTAATGACCTCAGGCTTTGAATACAACCATTGGTCTTTGCACACTGCCTGTCACTTTTAGTGCTTGAGTATTGACATGCTCTCTTCTTTCAGGTTCTCTGCAGCCCTTTAATGACTATGCCAATTAATAATGCATCACTCTCCCTCCTCTAGCTAATTTTAATTGCTGTAATTTATGTCCCTAGACAATTCTTGCACTACAGATGTAATCTATACCACCGTGACTGAGTTAGAAGATCACACTCTCAAGGTCCCTAGCAGATAAACAACACAATTTCAAGTTCATAGACATCATCTACAATTGACATCAATTACTGTTCAAGGAAACAAGTCATGACATTACAGGTAACAAACAGCTCATTTTTATGTTCTGGAGCAGAGTGGACTTCACCAGCAGGGCTTTGACAATTAATTACAGCTTCACAGACAGTGCTTTATGGAGATACTCAGATACTCTGAGAGGGAAAAATCGACCTAAAATTAGCAAAGATAGAGGTTCTGCAGTTCTTTAACATGGTGAGGCCTATACTGCTAAATAGCTATTCTCAGAAATACATGAAGAACACACCACCTTTGAGGTAGTATTAGATTGTGGCATGAACACTCTAGATCCTTGCCTACAGCCTGAGACAATGCATGAGACAAACTTCAGTGTTTCTTAAAACATGTTTGCCAAGCTCAGGGGTACAAACAATATCATGCAGAAAAAATACATTTGTAGCTAATCTCTACTCAACTCTACAGAGAGCACAAAATGAGGGGTGTAACAGTGAATTTTGTTTGCCCCGTGTTAGGTTATTTAGCTCATCCTCTTGCCAGTATTAGGGACGCTGCACAAGTCACAGTGTTACAGTTAGCATAGCTTACTTTGATCCCCAGTCCTGTAAATTCAGTTGCTCTGGTTTTATTGCAATGCCTTACTACCTTAAGTTCACCTCATCAAAATCATAAAGCTTCTCGCGTCAGTTGCTTCCACTCCTCTTCCAAAGCCAAGTATCTTTCTGGCCCAGCACATCGCACCCTATTGTCCCTAATAAACCTCCTAAAGCATACTGGCCTGTTCATCTCTGTCCAAAGGAGACAGAAGAATTCAGACAGCCTATGCTCTGTATCTAGATGCATCTAACTATGCAAGTGTAGTCCACTCAATTTATCTCCCACTGTACAGGACTATTTTCTATTCTCAGTGCATCAAAAACCATTAAAAATATACTACAAATGTCAGGTTTGGACAAGGTAATATTTATCCCTTTCTAAATATGAAAAGTTCAACACCAACATGTTTAGAAAACCATGAAAAGAATGTTAAATGGCTAAGTGGCCTGCTACCTCAGTAGTAAACTGTTTACACTGGGTATAAGGTATGTGGAGTTCACCAAAACATAGTGCTATTGCAGATTAACTTGAAGACTATTGAATCCTCCCTGGGTTCAGTGAATGGGACTAAAGATCCAGGACATCATTTGGTATTTGTTATTGATGGTAGCACAAAAAAGCCACTAAAATGATTGCCCTCAAGCAGAGCTATAACCATAATTCTTACAGAACAAGTAGGTACCCTGTGAACAAATAAATAAATTTCGCTGTAGAAGTGTCGCCGTGTAATTTGTCCCAGACATCTTTAATTGATCCTTTCTCTTTAAACACAGTGTTGTTTTTGATATATGAGGTTACTAACCGAAAGACAGAACGAAAAGCAAAACTTACTGTGGCTTGCAACGCATCTGTCATCATTCAACCTCCAAGTGCCTCCTAATGAATTTTTGAAATAGTATACATCTTTAACTAGTCTCTAGTGAACTATATTCTTATATACTATCCTCAGAACTCATCTAAAATGCTCCATAAATTTACTGGCTAAGAGCCAACATGTCACATGTCTTTAACCTGCTTCCTTTCTCCGAGTAGAACTGCAGCACGCATTTGTGTTAATAGCCAAAGTGGTGAAAGGGTGGTAGAAACAGACAGGGAGGGTGGAACAGAATTTGGGGTCTTTTAACTACACCTGCATACCTCCCTCTGGAACTTGGAAGTCAACCTAGAAGCCCTCACTGTCTGAGGCACCCTTTCTGTTGACAAAAAAAACATGTAGGTTGCTGGCAAGGCACACCTCAGCACTTCCCCACAGCTGGCTCATACGCAGAGGATAACAAGCTGTTACTACAGCACTTCTCCTCTACTCTGCCCTGGTCAGGTCCCACCTGGAGTGTTATGTCCAGTTCTGGGCTCCCTGGTATAAAAAGGACAGGGATCTCCTGGAAAGAGTCCAGAGAAGGGCTACAAAGATGATTAAGGGCCTGGAGCATCTCCCCTGTGAGGAAAGGCTGAGTGAGCTGGGACTGTTCAATCTTGAGAAGAGAAGACTAAGGGGGGACCTAATTAATGTTTATAATTAACTTAAACAGGGGATGCAGGGGGAATCAGCCAGCCCCTTTTCAGTGTCTGTGGAGACAGGACAAGGGGCAATGGCTGCAAGTTGGAGCACAGGAAGTTCTACACCAACCTGGGGAAGAACTTTTCCCCAGTGAGGATGAGGGAGCCCTGGGACAGGCTGCCCAGCGAGGTGGTGGAGTCTCCTTCTCTGGAGAGGTTCAAGACCTGTCTGGACGCCTATCTGAGTGAAATGTCCTGGGGAGCTGCTTTGGCAGGGGGTTGGACCCGATGATCTCTCAAGGTCCCTTCCAACCCCTACAATTCTATGATTCTATGATTCCTACAATCATGGATTAGTGCCCAGTGGTATGAACCTGAAGGTTCCCATCATTCCTCTCACACATGACAGCAGAAGAAAAAAAACCAAAGCATACACATCCCAAGCAGTAACAAAACAACCCCCAACCACGAAACACATGTTTACCTGTAAAGTATTTTAATTTTTAATGACTTTGTTGAATGCTGGAGAAATTACTTAAAGCAAGGCTCTTCCACAATTGACAGCTTAGATTCTAATGGCCACCATTTCCTGAGAATCTCAGAAGCATTGTACATGCTAGACTGCAAAGTCTAGATGACTCAATTCCCCATAATCCTAAAGCAATCACAAAATTTTAATCTAAGTTGTGTTGTGCCTATCTTCCCTTTGTCTGAAACGGTGGCAGTAATGATACCCAATTTGAAGTTGGTCAAATAATCACAAAGTATTTAGATCTTGTGTTGATAGTCACCGTAAAAGAACCAAAGTAGTTAATAATTCTGCAGTTGGGTTTGCTATTGTGTAGTGCTTGATTAGCCAGGCATCAGGACAGTAAAAAGAAAGTGCTGCAGTTATCTGATGCACTAAGCTCCATCTGTTGGGCACATTGAACAAGGGAAGACAAAACCCAAGCCTTTATGACAGTCACACATAATGATAATATACCTGTGCAAAGGACCAAGTGAAAAGAATGCTTGAGTTCTCAACTTTACAAGCATAAAATTAACTTTAAAAGGGGGTGGGTGTGTAAGTATTTAACTACAGCAAGACTTCAGCTGCTAAAACAGTTGTGACGCTCATTCATAATCACTTGAAATTCAAAATTGCAGCCCTCACAAAGACAATCATATCTCTTTCATCAACTTCTCTTCAGTGACAATCAGTTTTCACTCCCCCACCCTTTGGGTTTAATTTTCCAGCAAGCAGAGACAAAGTTGCAGCTATTGAGGACCATACACTGTGCTGCAACACCCTCCAGGAGCATACACAAGTGCGGTGAAACGGAATCTGCACATGCAAGGCCAGCACATTTCTTCACAAGTAGCTCTTTCTACCAACATTATTGGCTGCAGAAACATCAAGGATGGAAGCCAAATGTACCTCTGCTTTGCATTAAAACTCCCCATTAAGAAGGGGGACAAAGCCATATTCCTAGGACAGTAGAGGAAATAATCATTATAAAGATGTAATTCTTCTGAAAGTCACACACAATAGCAAGGTCAGCAGAGTGGTGTCTGTATGATTCAGAATTAACTTTTTATAATAGGTTTCTCTATTAGCTCACATGTGAGCTACTAAGCATTTTTTTCTCTCTCTCTTGCTGTATCCTACTAAAAAAAAAAAAGTAATAAGTATGTCAACCAAGGAAAATGCCTAACACTGCTTTTAGGCTTGGGTTTTTTTCCTTGCATAAAAGACCCTTAAACCTGCTTTGTTGTATTTCTTTAACTTCTGAAGGATTGAGCATTGACTCTACATTACTGCCAAAAGCCTGAATTACAGCAAAGCTAAATCCTACACGGTCCAAATTCTTAAGATTGGAACGGCTATAAAGAAGTTTGCAGCCACTTACAACGAGCAGCTGCTGCTGGTGTAAATAATTTTATTTTAATTAGAGAGCTTTTTTAGTGTTTCTCATTATCCATATACTTAAGTACAATCAAGCTCAAAGGCTGCACAATTAATTCCTGGTCGACAACACAACAATTCAAGCTGTGCAAAATATTCACAGTGAATCCTGCAAGTCTTGAAATATAAATTTCACCCATCTTTATTTCACATCTTGAAGCAAAGAACTTTTTTTCCTTTTTTAAAATAGTAGAGCTGCTCAGTTTTTATGATCACATGGCAGGGTTTATTAAGAAATATTGAAGAAACAAAGAACATGCACACTAGTCCAACTGCCACCACACACTAGTCCAACTGCCACCACCCTCCACAACTGTTTCTCTGGAATACTTGGTAAGAGAATAGTTACTTATAAAGTGAGATAAAAGACAGTCTCCAATACATTAATAGGGATGCATTGCTAACACCACACATCCAGTTGAAGTGAAAATACAGAATCCTGAAACTGAATCTAAATCCAGATCAATCAGTTTAAAGAATTTCCCAGTCATAACACTGAACAGAAGCATAATAGAAAACTTTATATACCAAAAGTCCTCTGTACAAGAGGTAAAGACACATACACCAGCAACCACAGAGGAATAAAACACCACCTCTCATATTCAAGAAGGTCAAAATTCCCCAACATAAATGACTGTCTACATTTCCATTTGGGCATATTTTGTCCTTTATAAAAATGCATTTCACTTCATAGTAGCATATATCTAAGAAAAAATAATAATAATAATCAGATAACTTTGTGAGTACAGATCAAAACCTCTTTTGGTTCACTGGAAAGAAGAGACAGAAAGCCATACTGAGCAGATCATCTAGTCTCATTGTAAGCAGAAATCTTGCTCTCCTTCTGTGAGGACTATCAATAACAGAACACTTCCTGGCAGGAAAATCAGGGTGGTCAAGTCTTCAGACTGCAATGGCACAATCCACCAAGATAGTTCCTTCCACCCAGTGGCGATTACTCCCCCTCTACCTCCTTACACCCATCTGCTCTGCACCGTGTTCTTTTACATTAGTATCGCAAGGTCCTTGCTTGAAACTAATTGCAAAGTAACAGAGCAAAGGGTGAGAAGAGAGGGCAAGGAGCAGAAAGGGAAAACATAAAACTGAATTTTAGAGCATTAAAAAAAGCAATGAGAAGGGACTGACAAAGACAAAAGAGATCTCTCAAAATATGAGAGTAACCAAGCAGCACAGAAGAGAGGGAATATGAACAGTGCACTTGTCTAAACAGAAACATCAGAGGTAATTAGCAAAAAAGCAGCACAGATGTTTGCTTCACCACTCCAATAAAAGGTAAATGAACTGATCTTTAAATAGGACATGCTTTGAAGATTCCAACCTGGCCAAGAACTCAGATATGGTATCATTTACACTAATCTGTCATCTGAATTTATTGTGAAGACCAGCATTTAGGACCAATGTACTGCAACAATCTGATTCATAGTAGTCATTCTTAGAACCACAGAATCTCCTGAGTTGGAAGGGACCCATAAGGACCGTCAAGTCCAGCTCCTGGCTCCACACAGGGCCAGCCAAGTCAGAGCATTGGACTGAGTGCATCATCCAGACACTTGTTGAACTCAGTCAAGCTCGGTGCTGTGACCACTTCCCTGGGGAGCTTGTTCCAGTGCCCAACCACCCTTTCTGTAACAAACCTCTTCCTAATATCCAGCCTAAACCTCCCCTGTCTCAGCTTCATACCATTCCCTCAGGTTCTATTGCTGTTCAACAGAGAGGGGATTGTCTCCTTCCCCTTTTCTCCCCCTCGTCAGGAAGTCACAGACCACGATGACATCCTTCTATGAGTTGGACATCTAGCAGCAAGATAAATACCCAGAGTGTAAGAAAAGCATTTAGTGCTAATAGCAAAGATCAGAGAAGAGAAAGGAGGACTATATTTCTGTTACTTTGTACTGGTACATCCTACCAGACTTTCAGCCTTGGTTTCATATTTGGACCACAGGTCTTAAACTGATAGAGGACAGATAATTGTCTGAAGTATGTGATAATGACTCAATATTCCAAGCAGAATACCAGACACAGGACAGACCTTCAATACAAGGCAAGTGTGACATGGTTAAAAACCCACACATTTTAGAAGACTATCCGTTCTGGTTTCAGCAACTAAATATTGTAGGCAACACTGGAACTGCAAACCTAATACTTTCAGAGAGTCCAGATTGTATTTTAGTACTACTTGATCGAGAAGCCACAGTAGCAGTGAACTTCACTCAGAATTTTAAACCTCTCCTGCCATCCAGATTACCATCGGAATGCTATACATCTAATAAGTTTAATAAAACTGCATTGATTCACAATAATGCATCCTTTTCTCAAGTTCTCAGAAATCAGCACTTTCTGTAAGGATCAGCCATCAGAAAAATACTTAACAGTTTTTCAACTGTCAGGAAATTACTTGCTTCTCATTATTTGACAAAAGATTTCCTAGAAATTAAAAATAGAATTATTTTCTGCATACAAAAAGGGAACTTTAAGCTCTATTCCTCAGGCAAAACTAGTAACCAGTAAATAAACTTTAGATATGTCTACAAATCTCCTCATGGAATACATGAGAGAATTTTAAGTGCCACAGAGACTAGGCAATTAACACAGAACAAGAGGGGTTTATACTCACAAGGTCAGCAATTGGTTCTTCTACAGAGGAACACTGAGGCAAGTAATCAAGCTCTCCAGTATTACCAGCTGTAAAATACTGCCATGAATAAATTGGTGATGTACTAGTGTGCACAATTCTGCTTTTATTTACACATATAACTAAAGCAGTCCACTCATTAGACTTTAGTAACACACAGCACATACCCTAATTTGATGTTTCCTCCAAAGACACAGCATAACAGCATTGCTATATTGCCCCTTCTAAGGTACTGATTTATTCAGCACATGAAAAACTGTGCCCATTAAGCTCCTTACAGCATTCCATACAACACTGCTGGGAATGGCTTCTATGCAACCATTAACTAGCATTAAGTAAATATTTCTATGACCAGTTTCTCTGGATGAAGCATCAGGCAGAGATGAGAACATCATCATCACAGAAAGTACCCCATATTGCAAAACAGTCTTTTATTTCCCTGTGGTACAATAAGTTTTAGAAAACTATGCCCCTAACTTCGTCCTCTCCTTTCTCTTTTAAAATACCGAAGTAGTAAGGTTCTTTCCCTGGTATGTGGTACTAGCTGGCTTCCTACCATGGAGTTGTCCAACCAGCATGTCGTGGTTTCCCCCTGGCTGTGGGCCGAGATCCACGCAGCTGCCTGCTGCTTAAAGTAAAAGAGCAGGGGAAGAGGGAAAAAGGGGGGAAACAAGGGAAGGGAAAAGGAAGGGGAAATAACTCCAAACCCAAGAAACTGAGAGGCCCGTGGGTTGGGATAAGGAGAGTTTACTAAGAGAACAGAAAGATCAAATATACCAATGCTAACAGGACTTTAGAGCAAAAGAAGATGAAACTCTTGATCCCCAATGCAGTTTCTCCCCGACCCACACAACTCAGGCCGTACCACCCAGAGCTGTCCCGCAACCCGACCGTCCCCCCAAGCAGCACGCGTCCCGAGACCGCCCCTCTTCTTCCTCCCCTCAGCCCCCCTTTATCCTGGGCAGGACGTAATTGGCATGGAGTACTCTCTTTGGCCCATCTGGGTCACCTGTCCTGGCTTCGCCCCTCCTTTCTCCTGAATAGAGAAATAGGAAGAAGCTGAGAAAGTCCTTGACTGTCTGACTGCAACTAAGAACATCAGGGTGTTCTCAGCACTGCTTTCATTGTAACTCCCAAACACAGCATCCCATCAGCTGCTACAAATGAAGTGAACTCTATCCTGACTGAAACCAGGACACAGCATTAAACAAGGACTGATATGCTACTCTGCTCGCTTCCAAGTTCTTCTATCAGTGATGTTGAATCAGCATTATATTTAAATATATTCCAGAAAGAATCTAAATCTTGCTGAACTTGCTATTACCAATACAAGTTGAAAAACAAAGATTCTTTGCCGGATCAATCTATAGTCTCTGGTGGGCACGTTGCAGGCTGTGACTCTGACACTTGCCAATAGCACCATTTCTCTCAGTCAAGAAGTCTGCTCCTAACACAATTCATACTCCTTATCACTCTCTTGATTTAGGATAACCTCCAGATCAGCTATGTAGCTTGGCTTTTTAACCTCGACTGTTATAGACAAGAAAAGGAAGCAACTGTGATGAGTACTGTTCAGCTGTTGAGGTTCAGCTTTTTAATCAAGTCAACATAAGAACAGGTTGGTTACTTAGGAGGAAGATTTAAATTTATTTAATAACAAGTATCATGAAAAGTTTTTAAAGTTACCATTCAATCAATATTATTAATTTGTACACCAGAAACAACAGCTGAATGTCAGACAAAGCATGCTGCTCGAAGAGAAAGAAGACTTAAAAATAAATTTTCACCATGTTAAGAAATCAATCCATTACAGAATTATTTAACCAGGATACAAATCCCAGATATTCGGATGTCTTGAAGTTTCTTTCATAAGCTTAGGACTTTTAACCAAAAGTTACTTTATATAAATTATTTTTTTTAACAACATTGATTACATATCTCTAATTTTACTCTCTCCAGCATCTATTACAGCAGACATGAAATGTCGGTATTGCTTTTCTATTTAAGAAAAAGCAACTACAAACACGGTTATTTAATTAGTTTCTACTATAAAGTGACAGCTTGAAGTTGAAGATTTTGTGCATTTGTTAGGGAGGGTCAATATCACTTTCAGAAAGATTACTGAAAGCTTTTGCCATGAGAAATGGACATATTTTCAGATACATATGGTATGATTTTACAGAAGATTTTAAGTTCACCTTTAAGTTCCTGGCTACTGCAAATCTTTCAATACCTTATAAAAAAACCTGGAACCAAGCCATAGTAACCTCTTCACACTTCAGGCTGCTCCTGGATCCTATTTCACGGCTCATTCAAAAGGAAGATTAGAAGGACTTTTTCCATTTCATATATTAAATGGTTTAATTCACAAGGGATTCATGTCAATGTAAGTATCTAAAAATAGCTTGCTTCCTGTATAAACTGTATGTTTTTTTCATCCAGATTAAGCAGTGTTGCACCTGCACAGCCCCTCACTGCTGCTCTGTGTTTCAAAGTATAAACCCTACAAACAGGGAACTACTCAGCCTGGATCTTTAAATTCAACCCCTGTTTTCTAAGAAAATAAGAAACAGACAATTAATAATTTTATTGTATCATAAATAATGTCCACAGAGAGAAGAAAACATACAGGAAAATTTTAATGTATAAGGATTTTGATCTTAAAACCACTGAAGGAATTTGCAGCTATGTTCTTCTAGTAAGGACAAAATCTAATGTCTACATTGACTTCTGCAGGAAGCAGTACCAACTATTTTTAGTAATGAGTAACAAGAATGTGATATAAAATTTTGTTGATCTTTGCTGCACTTTGTCCTAACCTAGTGACAAATATTGGAGAACCCTAATAAGTAAGGCCTCTAACATCCAATGTCTCCCAAAAGCAGTTCTTCCCAGAGTGTATGATCTCAGAATTACACAGATAAATCTGTTGCCTCTCATGTCCTAACACGACCACAAACTAAATGAACATAACTGAAAACCATAAATAATTAAATAATATGGTAAGTAACTTTCCTCAACAATCAAAGGAAGAGGTAAAGAGTTTACAGCCAAATTCCAACTTCCATACCACTTGTACTCTTGGTTTTATTAGGCGTATGCACAGCTTTTTATGAGCAATATAGTTGACTGTACTTAGCTATTTTCTTGCACTATTATGAAATACAAAATGCATTCATTAGCCCATAAATTGTAAATAAATTCTATTTACAATTTTAGTCCAGCAGTAATGCGTTTTGCTATTTACACAGCTGTTACAGTAAATCACTGCAGGAGGCAAACACAAGGTATTCTATTAGATTCAGATAATTCGCTGCTGTGTTGACCCAAGAGAAGAGCAAAGAACAAGCCTGTGTTTCCCAAGGGTCACCGTTCTCTGGTCAGCTAACATGCAGCAGACTTCATACTACAATGCTCATCTCACCCTCCTATAGTGCTGGTTCTCACAGATGATGACAACTTACTCCTCCTGACAGTTCAGGTTGTATTTTTTTTTCCCCCCTCAACAGCACAAATGTCTTAGGAGGAGTTAAGTGACACACCTACTTCACTGGTACAACATCCTTACATCTGATTGGGTTGATGTGTTTAGGTGGCAATGCAGTGTAGTAATATGCTAGCTTCAGGAATGCAAACACAATGAGTATGCTAATGCATTGCAAAACACAACTAATGAGCCCTGAATCTGAGCAGGGCTAATTAATCCAACTGCAAACTTTTCAGAGCTGAAGGCTGTGTGCTGCTAGTTTTCTCTACAGAGGCCAGAGAAACAGGAAGATTGACACGGGACTTTAAAAGTTGCTGAAAACTTAGAACTGTGCAAATGACCTTGCAGTGTAGAAAAAGTCATATGAGAGTAAACTAATTCCAACTGAGCAGCCTTTCACTTGCCAAAGATGCACAAAGGATACAGGGACTTGTACCTTTATCCCAATTCATCACTTGCAGAGTTTAACTACAAACATTTTCCATTCAGGAGGTGCACTTGGGAGGCTACTAATTCTTGTGAAGTATTACAGTGCTATTTGATAGGAATGATGACAAATCTGTATTATATAGCCTATTCAGACCACAAGCAATAATTCCTATTCCAGGACTTCTTGACTCTTCAGTGCTGGTTTCTGCACCAATTTTTCTAACACGTTAGTGGCAAAGCTCACTACAATAAAAGTAGAAACAGTTTGGGGAGTACTAAGAGTTATAAGAATCAAGTAAGAATCTCATTTATAGCAGTGATGCTGTCAAACAGAAATCACACTGCTGGAAAACATATTCTGCACTGACTCTCAAACCATGTTTACTCATTTGCTTTTTGGATATATTGAAGAGTCCAAAGTTTTAGCAATATATTTCACTGAAATATTACCAGGAATGATGTAGGTCACAGTATTTTATGCATAAACAGTCTGATAAACTGATTTTGCATTGTCTTGCCATGTGCCAATTGTATCTTTAAACTTCTTGAAGCCAGGAGCAGTTCACAATTAGCATTTGTTTACATGAAGGAATAATGCCCAAGAAAAGAGGGACGAAATTTGTTCACCTTGACAGTGAAAATACTAGTTCATCAATTTGATAATACATGTAGAGTTGTATTGATGTCAGAATAGAATTTAAGCCCAACAGTAAGCACCTACTGCATGATTGTAAGGTAAGTACCACACGTAAATTACGATCTCTTCCATATCCTGAGAGAGAACCGGGCTTTTTCCAAGAAGCAATTTCTTTTTTGTCATAAGCAAGGGAGTCCTGGCTATCACTTATTTTAAAATTTATGGGGTTTCAGAAAATGGAGCAGTTTTTGCATAGATTCACGAAGCAATCTGAGTTTTTGTAAATAGGGTTAACACAAAATAAATCATTTCTATAACTATGGATTCCAAATTTGAAATCCAGAAGAAATTTAAAAGGTAACATGCAAAACTGTCCAGTAGAAAATAATCAAGTAGCAGGGGTCAGCCTTCATCCCTCACAAAGTGACATTTTGGAAATAGAGAACAGAATATAGGTTGGGGAAAAAAAGCCCCAGCTTTGTCAGAATTACAACCAAACCAAGCACATTTGTTTACAGTTACTCAGAGATTCTCACAAACTTTTCAAGCTGCATTTTTACAGGGAAATTATAAATCTTTCATCTTCCTTTCTCCTAGGACATTCTCAAAGCTATCATTAATCCCCCAGCATCAGAAGAAAAGCTAAGATACATCAGAGAATCAAGAATCTAACTCAATGACGACACGTCGTTTGTAGTTATCTTAATGCACAGCTATGGTATCATTTCAGCATCAAGAGGGACAGCGTCGGAAACCGGCAAGACTAAAATAACATCCAGCACTTCCACTGAAGAAAATTCAGAGGGGAAACAGTAAGAATAGTAATTTTGCTCTTTTGATGCTTTATCCAAGTACATGATCTATGGAGACCTAAGACTGGGCATTACTGGTCTTATCTACAGAAACTGCAGCTAGTCTGGGACAAGCTGAAAAAGGACAGTCTTCTCAGATTTGAGAACTGTTTTTGGGAAAAGAAAAAACATAGCTCAGAAAATCCCACACAATCTATTTTAGACATGCTAAGGATGCTCATTCATTCCAGCAGGAAATGAATGAAACGAAAGAACACTTCCTAATGATAATTCAGAATTAGATACAAACTGAAGTTTTATGTTTGTTTTTGTTTTTTAAGATACAGAACAGTTAACAGCTTAAAAAAGTCAATAGCTCATGATAAAACTGAGGCTTCCTGGGATCTCTCTTCTACGCTATTCAGACCTCACCTTATCCTGTGACAAAGAAGATGGCCAACTATTAACATTCAAACAGTGTTTACATAATTAAGTTCAGCTCTCAACCGTATCTTATTTCATGAGTCTTTAGAAAGCATTTTTTTTGCACCTTTAAAGATGTATAAAAAGGTGCTTTTGTATTAAAGTGTAATTTTCCATCTAAGGTTTTAGCCTGTTATAGAAGACACATCACAGAATGATCAGACCTCAAGCTGTCATATTTTAACTGACCTCAGATATTATCAATTCATTAACTGAAAAAAATTATAAGCAAGCTGAATAACAATGCCTGTATTAACAGAAACTAAAGAAAAACTACATTAAATATGTAAAGGCAAGAGGCAGCCAAATGTACTTCAAGGCTGCTGCTACAGGGGATTTTAAACAGTAACACTTCAAAGGTTACCATAAGAACAAATTACTCATGATTAACTGAAGTTAAATACACAAACATTCCTATTCCAACCTGTTGTGCACTTCTTTCACAGTGATCACTTGGAACTAGAAAACAATGTTCTTCCACAACCAGCTGTCCAGGCAAACCTCTGAACCTTTCACTGTTCCTCATTTGCTGAAACTATGCCCTGCAGTACAAGCATTTCGTTTTTTCTAGCTTCAAGGATAGTTTCTATAGGATTCCAAAACAAATGTCCCTAGAAGGCCATTCAATTATTAGTCAGTTTTACTGTTCTTTCATGGGTACTTGTCTGTGAAGTTTCTTCCATCACAGAAAAGTTTTACTTATAAACAGCCATTCTGAACATGACATCTTTAAAAGCAGAAGATTTAGTTTAATTACATTTCTGGCATCAGAACAGCTATCATGAATCTTTTTTCCCCAGTGTCACACTTATGATTCACCCATACATAAATGATGCAGAGATATCTGAAGTTATCAATGTCCCAGCTTGACGAAAGAGTATGCTGCAATTAATAAACCTAGCTCATTTCCAAAGACAAGTATCTGTTATCAAGGTGTTACTCTGTCTATCTGGTTAGGTATCAAGTAACTAGCAGAAGAGATGAATAGTGGGGGGAAACATGTATGGTACATTCCAGAGTATCATCTATGAGATTTCACTGGCATTTTTTACAGATTAATTTTTTTGGCCTAATTTTTATTGAACATTCAGTTCCTCATGATTCCACTCTAAATGCTATTCCCAGTTCCACTTAGTGAGGCAGAGAGATAAAAGGATGACAAAATTGAGGATGCATATTAGGGTGTTTAACTTGTTTACTATGCTTCATTAATATCTTGTCCACAAGCAGAGTAAATCACACTTTAGTCTCTTCTTCCGTTCGCTAAGAAATTTCAGCTTCAGATTGAGGAATCACCAACATCAGAAGCAGTTCTAGTATCCTGCAAGTTGTGTAATAACATCAACAGCTGCATGAGAGCCTGCAGCCTTAAAATGTATAACTCTTCAAAATTATGTTGCTCAAAGTTTTTACTATATTGCATCTGAGGTATCACTATAGCAGATATACTTGTTTATGAATAGGATCTGCTCTCATCTTAAAGTGAAGGTAACTACAGGTGTAAACAGTTTCCCTTTTGATCCAAGGTTCTTGCCTGTGTTGTTTCCAAGAGTAACTATTTGTGTTCTCCATGGTTTCGTAAGGTTGCTCCTCTACTTCCTCTAGAGACAAAGGTGCACTGGAGGTATATGTTGCATACAAACAATAAACAGAAGATCACTCTGAACTAACACTGATTCCATACCTACAGCATGCCAAAAGCATCAAAAACTTTAAGTATCTGCTGATGCAGAGCAACCACAGATTTCTAACACAATTGTAGCAAGTGGCATGAGAAAGCGAACTAGTTATATCACTAAGAGACATAAAGCCTAAGACATAGTAAACAGTTCATCAAGTATTAGAAAACATGCTCAAATGTGGCATTAATTGGAAGTGAAGTTACTCAGGCAAGTCCTGGCAAGATAAGGAATAGTTTAGGTGATCAGATTTCAGTACTGGATTCCTAATGATCACACTTCTGCACAGAATCTTGAAGACAGAGATTGTTGAAGGCTCACAGCTGGGTTTTGAGAGCTGGAGTATGGTGTGTTGCATACATTTAACTGTGTGTGTATATATATCTATCTACAGACACACTCATTTATCTAGATAGAGATATATCTACATATATATCTATATGTAGATATATATATATCTATATGTGTGTATGTAAGTAGATAGATAGATATAGATATATATATTAAAAAAACTAAACAACTCCCTCACACACAGATTCATCCTTGGAGACCAGACTGGAGGAGTCCTGAGTGAACTGGTCTAAATCTTATCCTTGATTATGCTTTGAGCAGGGGGCTTGTCTAGATATTGTTCTAAGGTTCCTTCTAACCAGAATTTTATTATAATTTGCATATAAATATCATCATGCTTAAAGATATTTTAAAGTTAGAAATTTATTTAGAATAATTGGAGCTGTAGCAGCTGCAAAATGCAAAGTCTATCATTAGTATCTGATAATGACACTACCTGATGGTAGTATTGACTACGATTAAACAGTCAAATGTGAAGCCTTTATCCAAAGTATTACTGTCCTTATTTTCTCAGAAGTCAAACTAGCCAAAACAGCAAAGAACACATGATTGTACCACACTTGATTATAATATACTGCACAGACTAAGTTTTTAAAAATGGTAAGAATAAAAGAAATGGAATGCCTAGATATTATCTACAATTAGAATAACTTTATCATTTACATAGTTACCAACTAAGCAGTTTTGTGTTTGTGTGTGGGTGATGGAAAAGAGGAATGATAAAAGTACTATTATCATTACTGGTATTTTCCATTCCAGATAATGAACTTCTCAAAGTTTTCTGAAAAAACCCAAGGACAATTTGGACAAAATATCATTAGAAGTCCAAGGACATATTAGCCCTCTTTAGATGTCCAAATTATGATACTCCATTCACTGTAAAGAAACTGTAATAAAAGTGAGTTTCTCCAGAAAATAATTCAGGACCCTGAATTTAGGAACCAAACTTAAATAGAGGAAAAAGCATCATTCCAGCCTGGTTATCTAATTTACATGACCACTTTTACTCCAAGAATATCCTTTGTGAAGGAATCACGCAGTCTGATTTCAATACCTAATAAATTGCTTGGATACCATTGCTAACTCTCTGACATTTTTTGTTTCCTCAGCATTAGACTTTACATTTTACCAAAATTTTTTATTCCCATAGCCATTGATAGACCATGAAGTTATTGAGTAGTGTAGGCTGTTGCCACCCTTAAAATCAGGGTTCTTTCACAGTGTAAGCATCTCAATAATTGCAGTTGTTTATTTCTGACAGCTTAGTAAAACACTAAAGCAGAATATTATTTCACAATTCTCCCTCACCAATGAATTTATCAATATCTGACAGGCACATTTTACTGAATTTCCAGCACTTGTACAAGTGCTAGACTGCCTAACTCCCTTTTGAATTAACTTGGATAGTATCAGCCAAGGCTTAAGTTCACCATATGCCATATTTTCTTGGTCAAGCTTTACTAAAAGACAAGTATGGACCATTTTCTGGTAGACATGATTAAATCAGACAAGAAGTTAGCTGAAACCATTACTGGAGAACTAAACCATGAACCCTTCACATACACCAATAGACACGTTAGACACATAGATAGTTTAATTATGTATAAACCACAACAAGTCTTCTGCCTAACATGATGATACCATAAACACCAGACTAATTATGTTTCTAAAAAGAGGAAACTTCCTTTGCAATGGTAATTACAAGCAAAACAATGAGGTTAATTGCTTAACCAATATAATTAAGCAAACCAATAAGCATATGTTAAAGGGTACAAAACAGCCTGTTTAAGAGCAGAGCTTTTTGGTCAGGGATCACTAACTGCTGTACCTCCTTGTACTCTGTACTCCTCAGCTGCCACATGTCTTACTAACAATCCTGACAAAAGACACAGATAACTTTAGAGAGAAGTAGATCCAATCCTGACCTCTGAATGAGAAGTACATCAAAAAATAAGAACTCTAGATTAGTGGTACACAAAGTTTGGAAAACACTGGACAAATATGTACCCTCAAAATGCTGATGTATGTAAGAAACATCACAGAGGAAACATACTGAGGCTGTACAATGACTAGACACTGAGAAAGATGCTGAATACAATGATTCTAAGTTTTCAGTCTGTGTTCCAACTTTGCCTTCCTGGATTGCTGTGGTAGTTAAGGATTATGCCATCAATTTGGTCAAGCAGCA
Source organism: Hypotaenidia okinawae (assembly GCA_027925045.1). NCBI lineage: Eukaryota > Metazoa > Chordata > Aves > Gruiformes > Rallidae > Hypotaenidia > Hypotaenidia okinawae. The sequence continues at coordinate 7,208,226 of BSDF01000016.1, forward strand.
GCACAATAACTCAATGCTGAAGAGCTCAAGTTTACCAAGAGTTCAGAATGGAACTTTTTGGTTTAGTAGAGGACAGGTACAGTTGGACTCAATGATCTCAAAGGTCTTTTCCAACCTAGTGATTCTATGAAGTTCTTGGATTCCTGTTGTCTTATTTTATGGTGGCAGTTGAAGGCAGAAGAGAACAAGAGAACTCACAGTTCTTATGCTCTGGTGTAGATTTTATTCTATGCTCCTCATATACCACAGTGTAATACATGAGGGTATTACATACATGGGGGGTTCTTTCCTTCAGCTACTGTTTAGTCATGTTATATACCTCAACAGTGCTGAAGAACTTACTGCTGATTCAGCACTCAGGGAGAATGCTATGTGGCAGATGCTATGTAGCACACATGTAGGCAGACAGAGACATGGATCTCAACTTCCATTCCCAAACTGACAGAGGGCACAACAGTCCCTGAAAGTATGAAGGGATAAAACCTCTTCTACTAAGCATGGGGAGAAAGGGAGAAGGAAATATTGTAAAAAAGTATTTTGAAGTATCGATGTATAGGTAGATATACACAGACACATACACCCCCATGAACAGACATTTATCTTTGTTTATAAACACCAATGCATGTAGAGACTCACACCCAAAAATAAAACAAGCCTACAACCTTTGTATACTTTCTATTTCACTCAAGTTCAGGAAACTTGTTCCCATTGTGGATTAAGATCCTTGTACATTTTACTGACCAGAGCATAGGACCACTGTAACCTTTGTGAAACAGATTTAACATGCCCTTGAGTAACCACGAAATTAAAATTCAAGGTTGCTGCTAGAATTCTGTATTTGCTCAGCATTTTTTCCCCAGTTTGACAGCCCACACTGACATCAATCTCAAAAAATGTTGCCTTGAATTATAAATACCTGTGTATCCTCCATTTCTATAGCTCTAGTAGCACCGAACTGTTATCTTCCTTCCAAACTTCAGATAACTCAGATTAGACAAACCTAATTAGAATTTTCTAATTTTGCTTGATACCATTTAAGTAGTCACACTTTTTGTCATATCTCACACAAAAAAGTAAATAAAGAAAAAAATATCTCCTAGACAATCTGCTAGCATTTCTTTACCTGCTTGCCTCCTGTGATCCCCCACAGTCCTGGTTACAAGGAAGGAAGAGCATTACAAATTGGAAGTTCCAAACAATTGTTTCTTAAACAGAGTCTCACATATAATGTGAAATATGCTGTCATTAAGGATCATTAATAACACTCTTGTCAAAATGACAACATTCATTCAAAGCTTCAACGCTGTAGCAGATTGGTGCCAAAATAGCCCCACTTCAAAAACATCCTATCGGTTTCCTTGAGACCCAGAATCAACATAGTGGGTTTTTTTATGCTAAATATAAAATAATTAAAATGTCTGTCACAAGGCTTCTGCCTTCCATCTGGTTTGAAGAATACCCCTTCATTCTTTATGGAAGAAAAGTAATTCCCACTTTCTGCTATGCCATCTGAAGTTGTCAACCAGCCAGGCATCTCAGGAGTCCTACTTCTTCCTATCTGTGACCCCACAGTTCAAGCCTGGTTTAGCAAAAATACTGTAGGTCAAATTATTAAGCAGCTCCTTTTTTTTTTTCCCTCCCCAGATAATATCTTTATTGGGAATTTATATAACATTGTAAAGTCAGGATTCATCTAGGACTGAGAAATGCTTACTGTCCTTCACCTTTTCACAATTCTGCTGATTGTGAAAACTTGATGAATCTGAAGGCTATGTGAGACCAAGCAGATAAAATCCAAGCTTTACTGAAACACCATGAAATGTAAGAATGGTCAGCCAAGGCCTACATAGATCTGAAAACCTTTCAGGAAAAATACCAGTATCCACTTTTCCCCCTAAGGGAACAGACTTTTATTGTATTTGCTGGCAAGGCTAAATGTATTGTTTGGTTTTTTTCTTTTAGAATATATCTTTCTTTAATTCATACAAAATTGTTTATCATTCTGCACACCCACATTTAAATGTCTTATCCATGGAAATGGAAAAAAGTTTACATATATGGGTAAGACTTGAGAAAATATGAAAAATTGAACAGCCAGTAATTGAGCTGCTGTAGTTGATTGCCCCAGAACTACTTTGTATGGCATACTAATTCCAAAGACAGATTCTATACAGCACAAAAGAAACTGTTTATGCAGATCACATTTACCATCAAGAGGAAATATGCTACTAACTCATAACTTGGATAAGGTTTGATTAACTCAGAGTAAAGGGTTCAGGACTAGGGAACTCAAACTGTTTTTCTAATATAACCCTTGATTATTTTTACTTATTCGTAACATAAGGAATTCTATAGCAGATAAGCAAACTCACCCTAGCAACTGGCTGCTAATTTTGAGGCTACAAACTATCTTTGAGAGAAGACTTGGCTGGCAGAAGCAATTAAAAGCATACTTCCCTCCATACCTTCTTGCATGGAGGTATGTGTGATAGACACGTGACAAATATTTGTCACTTGTATGGCCACAAATGAAAAACTCAATTCAATTCTGAATCACTGGACACATTCACCTCAAGATTAAATTTCAGCAACATTCACTCATTACTTTACATATGTGACAAGTGCCTTTACCCTAGAATTTCATCACAGAATGCTCATGCAGCGAGTCAATGCAGTATTATACACAGATAAGAAAAACCTCAAGGCAGAGAAAAGAGTGAACACTTTTTCTCTATTTTTTACTAGCCAGGATACAGTCACAGCAACACAATGAACATGCAAATCCAAAAATTCTTAAGTTACAGTTATTGCATTCATAATTCATTTTACAATTAGACATGTATTACACCTGAAGAACTGATAACAACTATATATGGACACATTGCTGTTTCCTACTTAGTTACCATAACTGACTGTTCTTTGCCATAGGGTTGCAGTGGAATGGCTGCTCACTACAGGTATGAATGGCTGGCTACATCTAGGCTATCACAATTCCCAAATACCAGGTTTAGATTGATTACCTTCTGATGTTTTTAGCATCATCATCTTTGCAGAATAGTGGTTTGAAGTATCTCTACATGACTCCACTTTTCCATTATGCCAGACAGAGCAGAGAAAATTCACTGATTCACACAAATGATGAGGGGATCTTTTACAAAGTTAGTGCTGGAATGTGTGATGTGACAGAATTTGATCACAAATTGAATCACGACGTTGTGTTTACAGAGTCTGGTTTTGTTTTTAAGTAGTTTTCATTAGTGCTGTGTACATGTTGAGCACTTAAATTCCACAACAAAACAACTTCTTTTGTAAGCCATTAAATTAACTAACTTCATTTACAGTTAGTGGCTTTGCCTGTTAAATCAAAACACAACTTTCTCTCCTTCCACTCACAAATCGCCCTCTGCATTAGGTCACTCTTCTTCAGCCCTTGTCCCAGCTTCACCTAAAGTTCCTCAAAGTATAACAAGCCCAGGAATTATTACACCCGATTCCAAGCTGTGTTTCCACTAATAGATGCACAGACCAACAAGAATTAGCTAATGAAATTATTCAACTGAAGCTTTTTCTCCATATCTTTCCCTGAAACGTCACTTCTGACCCACCCAACCACCAGCTTCCAAAGATACATTTACAGCTGATACCACTGTCCCTCTAATTTTTTATTAGATTACAAAAATTATGGACAAGCTAGAGTGGGAAAAAAATATGGAAAGCAAGCTGCTTTCATAATCTCTCCAAAGTCCAATAAGGTACAGTAATACATTGCTAAAGGGGTGTCTAAAATACAGGTTCACTAATTTAAGCAGGCTATAAACAGAAAGCTATGCACCGTATCACTAATGTCAACCATTTTAAGTACTATATATGACATCATATCCAGAGGAAACATATTAGCAGAGATCAGTGTACTGTGAGCACAGAAAGAGAGAGGTAAGCACATCTAAAGAAAAAAATCCCTGAAATTCCTGCTTTTATTCTGTTACTATGGTAAGTCAACCTATTAATAATATATAAGATATGCACACACACACCCCCCACATGTATCTGAAAGATTAGATCTATACACATTGTAGATTCTCAATATCAGTTCCCTCTACCAGTAATTTTCTCCATGTACATAACATCCACAAAATATACCACACAAATTGTTAGACTTTAGGCTCTAACACACAGGCAAAAGACATTAGGAAGAAATTCTTTACTATGATGGTGCGGAGGCCCTGGCTCAGGGTGCCCAGAGAGGTTGTGGAAGCCCCATCCCTTGCAGCATTCAAGGCCATGTTAGATGGGGCTTTGGGTAACCTGGTCTAGTGGAGGTTGTCCCTGCCCATGGCAGGGGGTTGGAACTAGATAATCTTTTGAGGTCCCTTCCAACTCAAACTGTTCTATGATTCAGTTGTGGTTACAACACACTTAAAGGACAATTGATCAGAAATCTCAGCATCTTTGCATAAAGCAAGAGTAAACAGACAGTAAAGAACTAGCTTTCAAAATGTGCTTTTCTTCCAGAATATGGTCTGTATTATTAATGCTAAACTGATTCTGTATAAAGCAATTGTAGGTGCAAGAAAAGCAGATGTTTAAGAGACTTCTGATTGGGTCAATAATATAACTAAGAACAGTAGCATCATTTAATATAGTTTTATGCAAATAGTAGCTACACACATTTACCAGAAGCATTGCAAGTCAGGTTCTACAAGTACGCCAGCAATACCTACTGTTACCCATTGGGATCAGCATCACCAACTTGAAGTGTAACTGGTTTCCAGATAGACTTTTAAAAAAGCATTACCTCAATGAAATCATGTTCTTCTAACCCTACTTTTGTCCTACTCTTTCTAAGTGCCAAGATGACAGGCATCATTCTTTTTTGATTTCTAGAAATTATCAGTTTGCATCTGTAGCACCAACTTACTTCAGCATTACCATAAAACTTGTTTTTAAGCAACTATGCCATACAGCTGACAACTCTCCTGCTGTCATGAACTGCCACAGCAGATGAGTCAGAAGGTTTACCCTTCACAGTTATATCTTATTTAACATTCTGCTTTTTTTTTTTAATATCATATACTATCTTATTCTCAAGCTGGGGGAAAGGTTGTCTCCTTGTTCATATCTGCTCTTAGTTCTGACAGCTCCCTCTAGTTTTCCCTACGAGGCATAAAACATGCACACATGAACATTCTCTCACATCTTGAAGCAGAAACATCCTATTCCAATCTCTACTACCTTCCTTTAACCTCACACACTGACTCCTTCTCTTTTCAACTCTAATCACAAATGCATGGCTGACAGCCACCTTCCTTTCAGTACTGCATCTAGGGATAGCCAACATGTCAGACTCACAAAATCAACTCATTCCTTTTTCTCTCTGACTGCAAACAACTCCCCTTCTCTCAAGCTGACAAATTAGGATCTTTTCTTCACATAGTTACAGTCTCTGCAAACTGCTGACAACTCAATGAGAGGCCAACTAAATAAATCATTCAAAACGAAAGAGCTGCTTAAGCTGTAAGTGACCTGAAACAGCTGGTAAATTTTTAAATGCCCACACCCTCCCCTCAAACCAATGAAATATTCTGTATAAATAAACAGTGACTCTCCAAACCTGCTGGGCTATCAGAAAAAGAGGTTAAGAAGGAAGCACAGGAACTGGGAATCAGCAGAGGTAATTAATTTTTCTTGAAAGACTCCAAAACTGCCATTAATTTCCTTGAAGCAGACAGAGCATCGGAATAGCTTCAATTAAAACTGATGTTCAAACGTCAACTGTGCTTGTCTTTTAATCACATGCTTTGCATACTGATTTTGATAAAAACCTGTATTGTGGAGTATGATGGTGTTTTGCTTTTTGGAAAAATCCTTTAAGGAAAAAAGTTAATTTAGAAAAGATTTCAGCATTATTCTGTGGAAATTAACAACTGTGTCTCATTTTCCACAAGTTCTACCAACAATCGCCGCTGCTACAGCTTAAGCTGACATTTGTCTTCCAAAATAGAATTTAGAGGTATTTTTTCTATAGGCCACTGTCTACTTTTTGTTGTTAATTTGCTATTATAAAAGTTTCATTTTAAACTGGACTGTGCTTATAATATAAGATCCAGTGGAGAGTTCTCAAAAACTTGATGTCAGCTTCTTTACATAGAATAAAACATTTGAAGAAAAAAACATTGAATTGTGTTATCAATCACATTTTTGTAAATATTTTAGGGATCACTTTAAATTCTTAATTTTCTGCAATAAGCTACAGGGAGGGCAGCTACTTCCACAACTAACAGTGATAGGAAGAAACTGCAAGAAAGAATAGAAAAAAGAATGACAACAGAAGTATTCTAGGGCCTATCAGATGAGAGCCAGTAAAAATAATCCGGAAAACACAACACAAACTCCACAATGCCACCCAGCCCTTCATTCCAATCATCACATCCCTTCTGTATGAATAACTGAACAAAAAAGACATTATTCTGGTGGTCTTTAATCTCTTACCCTTGCCAACAATTTTCAACTATAACTCCATTTTAGGCAGCAGGATGAAATATGTTTGTACACATTACATACTTGTACAAAATAAAGATCCAGTGAGAACAGGATCTGAACTGAACCTAGAAAAGCTGAAGCTTTGATAGTAGAGGAGAATGGGAACTATTAAGAAAACAGCACCTAAGGTCAAGAAAGGACAAGGTGGATAAAAGTCTGCAGCCTTTGGGTAACCCTACTTTAATCATTACCATTGATTCAGTCAGCCAAAACCACCTTAAGCATCTTCCTTCCATGACAGGATGACTCAGTTTGATCCCCATAGCTAGTAAATAACTACCACCCAGACTCAACAAAACAAAGAGCTCACAGTGCCCCTCTACAGCATTTAGTTCAGATTACTCTTTCTTTTCAGGTTGAGTATTAACTTACAAAAACTGACTCTGTCCTATGTTAAGCTATTACACAGGCCACCTCCACCAGAGAGGAGCAACACAATAATCTCATAAAAACAAACCAGCTGTACCAGCACAGATCTCCACATAAGCCACATCATCTCCTCATTCTCTTTGGCACAGGCTTTGGTGACTGTATTACACTTGCAGCATATTCTAAACTTGGCACATGAATACCTTTGTTGCACGAGAAGCAGGGCAGTGCTCTAGATTCTCCCTAAGAGCTTCTCCAACTCACAGGCAACAACGGCACTTCCCCATTGATGTCGGGTATCTCTGTTGCACTCTGCATTAGCAAAGGCACCAGACATCAAGGATGCCCATCTTTGTAACAAAGGCTGACTGGGTGGAATAAATAGGTCAGACATAATGTTACTTCAGCGGTACCTCACTTGGAAGGAGACAGTCCATATTTAAGCAAGAGACAGGAGCAATAAATTACAACTTAATTTTGAAGTTGAATTCCTTCCAAGCAGGAGATGACTAAATGACCTCCAGAGGCCCCTTGTGTCCTATGTTATTCTGTGACAGCCAAGTATAGCCAACAAGTACCATGCAGGATTTCAGTTTACCATAAGATCACAGAATGGTTTGTGGTGGTGGTGATGGTGGTGGTATGTACAGCACAACATAAGCTCTCTGCATGTATAGCTTCACAAAGCACAATCTAGTGCATTTTATTTCCAAACAAAACTAATAATTGTCAATGATTTTTGAACAATTCCCATTATGTTACAAGGAATCCTGAAGAGATCTGGTGTCAAAGGAGAAGGTGTCAATCTCTTACATTTTTATGCAGCTAATTAAACACACCTTAAATTTGAAGCATAGCTCATTCAGACACTCATAATTCCTCATACACTAGGCAAAGTCTGGAGAAAAAAAATGAAAAATGAGCATTAAAGAGAAGAGCGTTCTGGCACCGACATGTCACTGCAGCTACCTTTTCTATAAGGTGGCATCACAAAATTACAGATAGAATTTGCTTCAGGCTTTCACTACGAAGTGAAATACTGTTCTTGTAAGAATTTGGTTGAGAATACAAACCAGTATGTCATAGCTTCTTATGAAAGATGAAACAGTCTGTATTTTCTATATAGCCAGAGTATAGCACAAGCAAAAAGCAGAATCAAAACTGTCACAGACGGATCAAATTAAACAAGTGAAAACAAATCTCTAGTTGAAAGAGGTATGTTAAAACTGAAATATTCTTGCTTCTTAGCTGGAGGCTACATTGGCAGCACAAAACTGAATCACAGCACTGCTGAATATTAACAAATTTCTAGCCATACTTCAACCAAGCCCAACACCTGAACTTTGTGATCAGCACAGATTCATGTACAAGCAAACAATTGCCACAAATGCAGTGACAGTTATGTAACATTGCAAGGCAGCTTCACATCAAGTGATCAAAATTTCTACTGCATTTCAAGATACAAAGAAGGTAACATCTCTGCAGAATACATGGATTAAATTTGCATTCAAATCTGCATAAAAAAATATTGCTGCTTGGTCCATTTAATGTAACAGATTTTAAATTGTCTTAAAAACATATTTGTATTTTGGATACTAATCTGTATCAGCATCATACATACAGTATACATCTGCAATACTAATTTTAAAAAAGAGGTTTAAGAGCCACATGATGCAAAATAATAAATAAAAATCAATACAACTCAGCTATGGCATCCCATGTATGATGAATAACCTAATTCAGTGTACACGGTCTCACGCTCTGCTAGGCATTTGCCTGGCAATATGCAATATACAAACCAACTGGGACATTTTTATTTATTTCATACTAAGTTGCATTCTTTGCTGTCATTTCCCTGTTGAGCTGTTTCATCTTTGTTTTTAACCAAATACATGTAGGTAGAGTATATACTAGGAGACAAACAGCTGAGACACATTTCCAAATTTACCATTGAAGTATTTCATATTTCTAATGAACATGAATGCTTAAAAAAATTCTGTAAGGCAATCTTTATACACTTAAAATATTTTAATTCAGAGTTATCTAGCCAGCAATAAACACGTAATGAAAACCAGATATCTGTTGTTATATATTGGAGGGGATGGGGAGCAGTTGATATAAAACACACTCCCAACAAACCAACAATACACACAAGAAACACACACCCCATATTCCTCGTAAGCAATAAGAAGTACACTGTCTGAATGTCTAGTCCTTTATTTACCTTCTCATTCTTAGACATCTCATCACTTCCTAACATTAAATGTTCAGACTAGACAAATAATAGAAAAATATTTCCCCCTCTATTTAAAAATCTAAGTAAATAAAGGCAGACTGAGATGGATTTGTTTCACAGACAAGACATTTATGCCTAGTCATTAACATCAAGCACATATCTACTTCAACAACTAGGTCCCTAGAAGATCATTCCCATCTAACATCTGCTAACAGAAGTAACATTAAAATCTATCAGCCATGCAGCACATCAGAACAGAAATTATGGTCCTGCGACCCACAGGAATGAGAGTGGAAGCTCACTGCCAATTGCTCAGCTGATTTAGGGAGAACATTTTCCTATAATAATTGTGTAACACAAAAGTAAAACATAAAAAGGCAAAAGAAAAAGCTCAAGACAGCAGCCCATAAATGCAGATTGAAAGTTAAATTAAACTTTGCTCAGAAACAGTAAATACAGACAGTCCAGATTATTCAGTTCCATGGTGCTATTTTTGCAACTCCCCAACCTGCATTTTATAGGATTATGAGCCAGTTTGGTATAGCCACCTATAACCTCAACCAGTGTCCCCTAGTAACTACATACTAACAGAAGCTTAGCTACTGCTTACTTCTCACATCTACACCACCAGCCCAAGTAGGAGATGAAAGACAGATTCAAATCCAGAAGACTGTGCCACCAGTCCATAAGGAATGCTAAATATGAACTTCTGCACACTCACATTTCTTCACTTTGTAATAAGTGAAGCAAGAAGCCAGAACAGGATTTTTCATTCACTGAAGTTCAACTGGATGTTTGACAGTAAGAAAATCTTGCTCCCCGACAAAGAGTATGTCGCTATGGTTCTAAGATGGAAGAAGGAAATCTGTTACTTCTGTTCACTAGAACCAATTATAAACCCATTTTTTCCAGGAACAATTATTTCCTTTTCCCCCAACTATTTCTCACTGTGGATTTAAACCTAGTAAAACCCGTAATTTTTTGTGCAACAAATCTAATTTCAAGTGCATCAGATAAATTCTGGGGCACTGTCAAACACAGCTGCAAAGTGCTTAAACAGTGTTATACCAACAGTGTTCTTTGCATGGATGCCGAATGAGAGAACATCAGTTTTCACACATCAGCATTTTTAGGGCTTCCCAGGAAGCATTTTTCCTATCCCATTACATTGTATCATACAGACTTCACATCACATTGACTTCAAAAATCAATCATATCAAAATAAAACCAAGGCCTTCAATGTAGGAGAATGGGAGGAGGGTAAGAGTTTTTGGGTAAAAAAAAAGATTTTGAAGTGTCAAATATACCTCCTAAGATGTAACTGATGCAGCAAATGTTTAACAGTGGTAGAACTGAGGCTGAAAACTTTCTTCCCTTCTCACGCACTGGGTAAATGGTTTGCTTTGTCCCCTCTTCTGTACAGCTACTAGCTCTGCTAGAATAGTTCTCATCAGTTTTCCAGTTTTGGGGGCAGGTGCTCCATTCTCAAATAAGAGGATGCAGAAAGCTCATCTGGCAAATACCAGTTTTTGATGTATAACATTTTTATGCTAAAGTTTCAGAGACTGCTTTATTCATTTTACATCCTTTTCCTGTTGCATGTAAAACACCATTGCAAAATCAAATAAAGACAAGGCAGATGCTAATAAGCTATTCTCACTCATAGCCTCCACAGTATATAGAATTTGCATTGTTAAAATAATATGTTTGGGGGCTCACTTCCTCAATATTCTCTAAACTGTCATGGATGCTACAATTAAAAAATAAAACATCTAATCATTAAATACAATATTTCCTATAGAGGCATTATATGCTGTTTCCTTATCAAAACCCCACAATTCCTAAAAACATTTGAAAGCTCAAGGAAGCTGTTATTAAAAGAAGATTTATATGGTATAAACTCTTCACGGTTCCATCCCTAGAGTGTGAAATTAGTGACTGAGGAAAGATTTCACAGGAACTTAATCTGAGTGCAGTGCTACTGCAAAGGATTTGCAATTTTGGTCTGTCTGCCAAATCCCATGTATTTGCAAGCTGCTGTAGTTATTCATGCAAAGCAACAGATAATCAGTGGTGTCTAAAGCTTTTTTACATTTATATTGAACGTGAAGTCGTTCTTCTCTCTATCGGTGTGTATCTAATACCTTAGGCACGGCAAGGTCATATCTCAAGTAAGCACCAGGAAAGTTCCTAATGCTAGAAGTCTAAAAATGTTTCTGATTTCATGTTTTAATAAAACTCTGGAAATCTCTTTGAGCTCTATTTGCAGCCAACATCGGAAGAAGATGTGGAATAAGAAGGTAGAGTTAAAACTTGAAGTTCAATGAGCAAGTGAATGATCAGCATTTGAATTTTAATTGTTCACAGGTTTTGTACACTCATTTAATAACACTTCACTGTAAATTTAAAATAGTGAATTCCAAATTTCTGTAATACACACATCACATGAAACTTATGAATCCCTTGGACAAACGATGACAACTAGACCAACACAAAGAGTGACAAAGCTATTCTTCCCACTAAGCCTGCCTCAGTTAAACGCCAGGAACACACGCATACATTCACTTGTGGCTCAGTCAAGCATTCCAACTCAATAGCTATAGAGCTGAAACCAAAGGCTTTCCAGTCCTCACACAGATAGTGCATCAGAGTCTCTCCTTCCCTATGCTGTTCAGAAAATTCACCAGCTGCATCTTAGAACAAAAGACGACACAATACTGTGCAGCAAGGGAGCACTGCACCTCCTGGATCTACTAGGCATCCCTTTAGAAGGCCACCATAGTTAAATAGCAGACACCTTTCAGTGAGGCTCCTAATATAGCCCATGACACTGGCATATTCACCCCTAACCAAATCAGTCAAGATTCATGATTTGAATTAAAAAAAAAAAGTGTAGAAGTTCTTTGTTCCCTTCATTACCACTCTTGAGTTTTAATAAACATGGAATACACAAAACTCAAAAGGACCCCACACAAACACACACAGGAAGAGGCAACTTGTGGTAAAAGCATCTACAATACACAACTCAGTGTATCTGCCTAAATGCCAACTATTTCCTGCATAGTAACTAACACATCTTCAAAGAGTAACAGTCTAAAGAGGTAAGTGTAAGTTCCATTTCTCTTCATGTTGCAGTATCCTAGTGCAACTGCACTAAAAGTCACTTACCTCCAAAGTATTCTTCCACCTCCAAAGTATTCTTCCCTGGTATTAGAGTATGGCATAAACAAGAGATTAAGTCTGGTATTAAACTCATGGACTTAATGGCTCCCTCTTCCCCCTTACTCTGACAGTCAGGTATTACGGAAAAGTGCAATGTGCACACTTCCAGGCAGTTGGATGAGGGAAAACCTAAAATTATTCCATATATATTCAAAGGCTGAAACTATGAAAACTAATTTGACAAAATTTGACACAGTCATGCTTTATTCTCTCTGTAAACATTCTGAGTAAGGTATTGCTTTTGGTTTAGGAACAGTCTCTAGTTTGAGATAAGACCCCTTAATCAGTGTTATCTTGAGCATTTGCACTACCTGGAGAGGGCATAATGTCTTGTTAAGTTCTGCCTTGAAGAAAAGTGGCTTTACAGAATTTACTTGAATTTTGCACTCTGTTGAAAACTACTTGGCAAATGAACTGTTGTTCTGCTCACAAGAACTCAGGAGCACAGAGAAAAGAGGAGGAAAAGGCAGAAAGCAATTAAAGGCTTGGTGTTTTGCTTTAGAGGTTTTAGGTATATTGTTCAAAGAGAAAAGAAAACTGTACCAGGACAAATTTCAATACACTAAATATGTAATTAAATCTTGGGAATAGCAGTGGAATCAGTTTCTATGAAGATTTTGCACTAACATCCTGTATTCTTTAGCCCCAGAGTTATGTGGCAATTTAAATTTTAACTTTTAGGAAGATTTTTTTAAAGTTATATCCATCAGGCTAAACAAGTAGATTCATTAATGTCATTAACAAACTATTAACAGTCATGGTTGCAATACCAAACCCCAATTCTGGTGGGGTTGTTTTTTTTTTTTTTTTTATTTTACACATCTTTAAACAAAAAAGTAGTCCCAAAACCTCACACTGTTTTTTCAACTAGAGTGGTCACATTTCAATCATTCAAAAAGAACGATTTTCAAGCACAAATGTGAGATGAGTTTCTTCATATCAAACCTATACTACAGAATACTTATGCAAAGTATTTTCAGTCCTCAGACAAGGTAGTACCTAAATTATCCTTAAGTGTCTGTGCTGTAGGTGCCAGCAGTTAAGTTTCCTGTAGGTGCCAATGTAAACATGCGCTGAAGAAGAAGCTCTGAAAAGTTTAGTTATTTGATATAAAGAATCATTAGAGGAAGGTAATTTCTTTTCTATTAAAAACCTGCAAGATAATATATTAATAAATAATGTCTGACTGCCTCCTTAACAAGAGCTAAAGACTACTTTTAATCACCAAACTTAATCTGAACACATATCCAATGAGCACACTATCCAGAGCATAGCGTAATATACTCAATGTATTTTTCCTACCTGGTCTAGAAGAAACTCAGGTTAGGGGTTCAATCTGAATAAATTCTCTGGTTCAATAGCACTGATTTCAGATATGTACAAATTAATAGAAAAATCACATACCTCTACAAAGGAATAACTTCTCACACTGATTTATTTTTAAACACAAGACAACAAAGAGCTATAATTGAGCTTCATATTTGAAATATCTGAAAAGTATATCCCCTCTCTTACAAAGGCATGTGATTTGGTTCCTCTCAACCACTAACCAAGAGAAGCAATTCCCTTATAAATTTATGAATAAGGGAATTACACTGTGTGTAATTCCAATCTTCTCAGTCACAGTTGCTTTTTTCCTCTAGCAGTAAGAATACTCAGAGGTGAAATGGGGAAAGGACCCATGGAGACCACCACCAAGTCTGAAATCCTGTTAAACCACTAACAATACCAAAACTAACAGACCCTGACAGAATAAGCTCATAAACAGAATAGACTAGGGACTAAGCTGTGGGGCACTGTAGCTCCCTTTGTACACAGAATTCCCTGTACTCTCTGATGACTGACAGGAAAAATTTCACTTTCAAGGTGCTCCAGTCAGTAAAGAGGGAGGGATTTAATATCTTGCAACTTAAAATTTTGAAGGAAAACAGAACACTGAGGTTGATACTTTGTTTCTTCCTCTGTAACAAACAAACAAACATCCCAGGAAAATGCAGGCCACTTAATCATTTACATTCAGGCAAAACGCCACACTGTAACAACATAACAAACCACAACTGCAGTGTTTGTTTCTAGAGAGTCACATAATTTTCCCCCCTCACAATAAGGGGAAGGGTTGCAGTGCCCAGTGGCATAGAATGAGGTGGATGCTTTATGGACAGGTTCTTACAAGGGAGGAAGAAATGGCTTTAACCTTCAGTTAGAATATATTCAAAGTCCTTTTTGAGTGGCAGTGGTTCCACAGCAAGTGATAAAGCTTGTGCAGTCATCTCAGGAATGCTTTCTCCATGTTTAATGTTTCTGAAATGTAACAAGGAAGGGAGGACAGATTTACAGAGAGTGCCAGTTCTCAGCTGGTGGAGGTAGCTCATCTCTAGCAAAATCGCAGAGTATTCCCAGGACACTCCATGCAGACGCTGCCTATCTCATGTGGTACTCTAAGCCACCTGGATGAACAGAGCAAATTCCCAAGAATCCATTCATTGAGAACTCTCCTCTCCCTCTCAGCATTGCATATGTTTAACGTAATCACCATCAAACAATGATTCTTAGGTCATAAAAAGTCCCAAAATAAACCTGACAGGCATTTGAACAAGTGGTCCATAGCTCAGCAAAACAAACTAAGCTTCCCCACTCCCCCTCCAAAACTGCCTCCTTACAGAGCTAATAAAGTACTTGGGGTGCTGTAGAACTGTTTGCGTCCACTCTTTGGATAACAGCTATGCTACAGCATAAGGCTGAGCACTCAGCTGCTTCTACCTGTTGTTCTGGTTGCCACAGCCAACACAAAAAAGAAGGAAGGACTTAATCTCCATAGGAAATTTGTGGTACAAACTTCAAAGAGCATACAGAGCAGAAAGGATTTGCTCTCGAACATCTGTATCTCAAGACCTCAACTTATAAGCATTAGATGTCCTACATGTCAGAAAACGTTCAGGTTGTTTTGGACTATGCATTGCTTAGTAGATCGGTGACACAGACAATATGGACTGTTACTACCAATGGCTACAGATAATCACTGCACTTTGTTCTGCTGGTTGTTTTATCTGTATAACATCATTTCCTGAAAAAGAATGAATACTTCATAGATGAGCCCACCCAGTTGCCAGAGAATCCTATTTGCATGAGAAAAGCAGTATTCAGATTTGCCCTTAGACAAGATCATTATTATTATTTTAAGGTTATATTCAGATTTATTCAAATAACACAGGCATGCAATATTAAAATTTCATTAGTTACAAACATCTCTACCAACGTCTGAACTGGTTCCATTTTAATTTAAAGCATGCAGAAGAGGGGAGTCTCTGGGAAGCTGCCAACAATAATGTCCTCCTGCACGTTAAGCAAATAGTTTGTTTCCTCCACAGGAGACAGATCAATACTCAAGAAACAAAAACAAAACCAAGAAAAGCTAAAAGCTTAGTCATGTAAATCAGGGTGTAGGAAAAATGAAAGAAAACTCCTCATTGGCATTCTACAACTTCTGCAGACCCCCATGGCCCATTAGCTAATTTCTATTAAAACACACAGCTCTAGAATAATAAATGCCAGTGGCACATTTCTAAAGGTTTGTGGCAACTGAAGTAAACATGTCCCTGTTCCCAGGACACCAAGAGACAGAAAATTAACCAGAGGTTAACTGGGTCATTAGCTAGAGTACAATATAGGTCACTGCAGATTTAATTTAGTTTGTATTCAGCTAAAGAATCAAATACAGCAACCAGTTCTCACAGCAGGAAAACAAGTAACTTATCAGCATGTTAACGTATCTTGGATACCAAGGCACCAAGTCTGTCATTATGATTCATACCACTAACTAATTTCACATTATTTTCATGAAACACAGTACAGTGTATACACACACACACAATTTAAAAGGTTCTGAATGCAAGTATGCAAAACACACACAAATACAGAATATTTAACATAGTATGCAGTCTGCTCCCCCCCCCCTTATTGGTTTTGTTTTGCAAAACAGAGCTGACAAGGAAGTAATTCATGTGCAGGTCTAAAAAAAATAAATCTTACGTGAGCTAAGAAAAAGCCCAAAAGGTTAGGTTTTAGTGAGAACTTGATCAGGACTTAAATAACATATATAAATATTCTGCCTGGATACAGTCTTTTATGAACAAAATACTTCAGCAGGTGTAACAGGAGAAGCCCAATAGCCCAAACACTGCAAGAATTGCTAATATGATTCGCATCATTTTAAGAAAATCTGCACTAAACAAAAGCGTTCAGAAAGACTGCATGAATTATTAGGAATGCTGTAGCTACATCAAGTTTAATTAAGAGACTACCAACTTGGTCTGTCAGGAGCACTAAAACTGACTTAACGGCCACGGCTCCTGTTCTTAACACTTTCTCTTCTTTTGTTGCTGCATACAAAAAAAAAAAATCAGACATGTTTGCAGAGAAGATATATAGTAACTACACACAGGAAACAAAAAAGTAGCAAAATTCCTAACTTATGACTAATTTTCACCAAATTGTCAGTTTGCAGAATGAAGGTCTACCTGAAAGACATGGCAACTAATTCTTACTACCAGTAGTTGCAAGTCTGTAAAATTTGGCTTAAAAGAATAAAAAAGAAAAGAAAAAGCCTACCTTGTAAGCATTAAGAAAAAGGAATAAATTGCAACAAAGCTTAACTGAATCCACATCAAGCTGAACCTAGGTCCAGCTTACAAGACATCCAAGTGGCCACACGTAACTTCATAACGGAGGAAGTATTTCTCTTTAACTGATTGTCTCAGATGAGTAAGCTAAAGAGCAGTTCAGGTCTGGCCAATTCTTAGGAAGTTTTGTAGACATTTTGTAGATTTGGGCATTTCCTTTCCTGCACCTTTGCTCTCAACAAATATCACATTAAATTCATGGGGCATTATTACAGAACATAACATGTTCTGCTCTAGCCTCCCAAAACCTGAACAATCTTTCCTCCTTCTACTGTTGGCATTTCTTACAATACACTTGGAGAAACAAAAGGTGTACTTCAGGGTCTGAGTTCATGAATCAGCTTTAAATAATTGCAGGTGGTTTTTGCAGGCAGAACGATGTTAAATCAACCACCTGCATACCCCAACTCCCTCCTTAAATATTCTTCCACCCGCG
Organism: Hypotaenidia okinawae; assembly: GCA_027925045.1. NCBI lineage: Eukaryota > Metazoa > Chordata > Aves > Gruiformes > Rallidae > Hypotaenidia > Hypotaenidia okinawae. The sequence continues at coordinate 7,225,708 of BSDF01000016.1, forward strand.
TCCCAGTATATAAGCTTTCCTAAGTACAAACGGAGCAGTGTGATTTTCATCTAAACCATTTCTATGAAAAAGAACTGTAATGAATGATTTTGGTATCTTTTTCTCATCTGGGTAATATTAAAATAGGCTAAGATGCATGTTTTCAGTGACAACACTTGAATACTCAGATTAAAGATTAATAATGTATCACACATGCTGATGCATGCATGATTCATGAGAGACACAAATGGCAAATTCTATTTAAAGCTTTGTACAGCCATGAATAGAGCACTAAGAGGTATCTATCCACTGGATGGCAAAAAGCAAAAGGTGCAATATACCAGAGGAAAAAAACCTGCCTGCATATGGATGTGAGACAGTTTAAACAACAAAATGTCCCTGCAGCACGCATATTAACCAACAACCACTCCAAAAGAATAAAGCTGTTATGCAATAGTCCAGTATTAGACAGCAGCCATACTTCTTTGTGCCAGAGAGGTCTGTGTATCATAGCAAATGTAGACTCCATCATTGGTTGGTGATTTTCTTAAGCCCCAGCTGCTAGAACTTAATCACAATTTTAAAAACTGATATCACATAACCATTTCATTCTACTTTGCTCAAACATAGAAAAGCTCAAAAATCTGTGCATGAACAGCTCAAAGAACAAAAGCAAAATAACACTCTCTGGTTTTGCACTTAAGTATAATGGGTTTAAAACCAAATTTATATGTTTACCCTTAAGTGTGTTGATCTTAAGGTCTTGGAATGGGATGAGCTGGAATAAACAAAGAAATAAAGACAAATGAAGAAACTAAAGACTTTTAAAAGTTTATTGTAAGCATGAAGCTTTCCCAGAATTTAGAGACATACAGCACCTGCTTTAGGAGCTTGTAAACCTAACATTTTCCTGCTGGACTTCTTGCAGAGCTACAGAAACATAGTTCAGGAGTTCTCCTGCTGAAATTCACATCAAGAATTTAAAAAAAAAAAAAAAAATCAATAAAATCAGTGTTTAGCTAAACTATTTTCTGTAGTAGTATCCATTCTAGCTTCATGACCATGCAAATGTACAATCTTTCCAGCACAAGGTGTCTATAACAGATGATGTGAAACGTAATAACATTTAGACATCAAAAGTTCCACTAACCAAATTATCATATACAACAGGTTTTCCACACCATATCCTTTAGTGTCATTGTTTGCATTTAGCTTTTCCCCTTTCTCCAACAGATGATGTCGAATGTTCAATGATATCTGGAATTTATAGCCAGTTAAATTATGTTTCTGAGCTACCTTTTTATAATACAGTGGTAAATCAACCTGTAAAACTAAGTATACAAAAAGGTTTTCTGGGAAATGAGTTTATTAGCTGCTTCAGTTCTTTGCCTATTAAGGGTCAAAGAATCCTTACCATATTCCAACTAGAACCAAATTATCTTCATAATATACCAAACATCTGTAGGTCAGAGATAAAAAGTTTACATGGGACTTGGAATACAGCTTTAAAATAAAAAGTAATTTAAAGAAACCCAAACAACAACAAAAACACCCACCCCAAAAACAAGTAGCAGAGAATCTTTAAGATTCTTCTTTCATTGGAAACGTCATTTTTTCAAACCACCATTTCTGACTAACAAAGAATTTCCTCTTTTTGAGCTGCTATATTTTTATTTTTTTAAACGATCTTATTCTAATCACAGCAACACAACTATCTTGAAGCTAGTTCCCTTCTCTTCATATTACCTTACTGATCCATACACCACAAAGGGCTCAGAACTACGACCCAGAACAAAGCTTCAGGAGCCTTTGTGAAAAGCACAATTCAGACCCAAAATTATTAACACAGTAAAACAGGTTCAGTGTAGAGAAAAAATACATTTACAGGCTAATAAAATTCAATCAAGGATTATTAATTGCAACAGTATAGGCACAGAATTTGCTGAGCCAGAGGGACTTCCCAATAGCATACCTTTCTGTTTGGGTGGTTCTTAAACACTTGAGTACCGATTATTTCCCGCAAGCAGAGCTATAACACCGGTATTTGTAAGTGTCCTGATGTGAGAATTAGGATACCAGACTAGACTAGAGTGTTATTTATCTTCAGTGTCCCCAGTACTATTTTTAATTGAGATTCCTAAACAGATAGGAATCCTAAAGCAGACCAATAAATTATATGACAAGTTATTTTCCAATTTATGCCAAAACAAGTTGAGGTAACTCTGGTGTTCAAATGAAGTTATCACCACCTTCAGTATACGCATGATAATACTGCTCATACAACCGCCCCAAAATAGAAAGACTTGAAACAGTTATGCAACATCTTTGCCCTATATAGTAAGGCAGATATAATACTGCCCCCATCCCCAACTTATTAAATATGAACACAGCTTGTCACAGTAGCCACTTTTCTAGCTACCTCTCTGCTTTTCCTACTGTACAAAGAGACCAACTACTGAGCCATTGTCACAGAAGACAAGTTATTCGAAAGAAGCAGAGGCAAAGTTAGAACTCACAGTGAACTACACTCTATTGAAAGTGATTAGGATCTCAGCCTTATATTTTCTGCAATTTATGTGGCAAGAATAGCATTACTGTAATCTAGTGATCAAATCCTACTTTAGAAATAAAATGACACATCTGCAGTAAATAGTTTCACCTTGGAACTCTATTTAAGGCTCCTACCACAAAGAACAGCTGACATCATCTTCAGAGGTTTCCACTTTAAGTACAATAGCTTTTATATGTGTGGTTTCTACAGAACACATTTAGAAAGGAAAGGGGATAATACAGAAAAAAGTTCAACATTTTTTTCTTCAACAAGAGATAATATAATGGAACAAGTAAACTTGGACTATTTCCTTCAGAACATGATGCAACCCTGAAGATGCATTTAAACCTGAGAAGTCTGACAGTTACTCTTCCTACAGCTACTGTAAGAGAGAGGACTCCTGCCAAGATTGAGCAGCATGAGCAGTATCTAGGATCAAAAGTTCAGAGGAAGTTACTTCCTCAGCTACTGGCCTTTCCCTCTGTATTCATAGAAGGTGAATACAACAAACAACTTGAACACTGTTTTGCAATGTCATGGGCTATTCTAGGTTATAACCTTTCTAGAGGTAGCTTGAGTTCATTCAAAAGTAAATTAAGTCTAATTCATAGAGTACAATATTTTTGCCTTTCCCCACATATGATGATTCATTTCCTCTGATTGATTTCTCTACTGGAAACATTTCTTCAGCTTGTCAGAATAGTGAAGTGCTGGATTACACAATACAATTTTCTGGGAAGCTGACATATGCTCAAACATTTCATTATAATTGACTTGGACTTAACAAGCTTAGTTTGTGTTGTGCAAAATAAATCAAAACTAGACAGATCATTTTCTCCTAACATATAAGGAAGGGATGGGGAGGAGGAGAAATCAGGAGTATATAAGCTGGCATATTGTTTTAAAACCCTGATGTGCGAGTTGATTTAACTAATTCCAATTGAGACTGTCTCATTAGCAAAAGAAATTAAAAGTGTGGTCAACAGTCAAACTAACTGTCTTGCCAAGACAATTTTTTTTTGTAAATCAACTTCTGGAATACATTTTAAAAGAGACCAGATGTTTGAAAGCCATTAAACTGTCTTTACCTATGAAGCTTTCAACCTTTATTTCACGTTCAGATTTATTTTTTTAAAATATAAAACCATAACTAGAAACTCACTTAATACTATACCACATAACTTCTGCATGCCTTAGGATTTGTGATGTATTTCTATAATACTTATATAAGTATATGGCTGACAAACATCGTTCTATAAGGACAATCAGCACACTGGAAGATTTGAACCTTCACTTCGGTTTATTTTCAGTCAACATCACTGCCCAAGCATTTGGACCATCAAATATAAAAAAAGGGATTGACTTCTGTTATAGTTTTGAGTGGCTGGGTTCTGGTGGAGAAGGGGGCTGCAGGGGTGGCTCCTGCAAGCAGCAGCCAGAAAGTCTCTTCAGGCCCACAGAGCAAACACCAGCCGGCTCAAGGCTGGAGTTGCTGCTGACCAAGGCTGAGCCCATCAGCGATGGTCACAGCGCTGGGGAATTGTATTTAGGAGAAAAAAAAAACAACACACCCCACCATGCAAGCAGCTGCTTTTAGCCCCCAGAGAAGTGAGTAGGAAGATACAAGGAGCTGTGCAGGCACTAAGACCAGGGAAAGGGGGAGGAGGTGACCCAGGTGCCTGAGAGAAAGATGCCCCTGCAGCACCTGAAGAAACCCATGGTGGAGTGGGTGTCCCCCTGCAGCCCATGGAAAAGGCCAAGACCCTACCTGCAGCCCATGGAGAGGCCCCACACTGAAGCAGGTGGAGACATACAGAAGGCATCTGTCTCCATTAAATTTCTTCACACGTGCAATTAAAGGAAGGGAGTAACCTAGCTCATCCTCCACAGTAGTCATAGAAAACATCACAAGCCTTGGAAATTTCAGCTTCACCATCCTTTCCTCTCTGGGTTCTCCAAATAACTTTAAATCTCTAATGCACACACACCCCTACTTCCAGAAATGACGATTACGAGTAGGCTGCAAATACTTGGTTTTCCCTTTCTACATGCAATGCCTTAAGATATTAAAAAGCATTCTTTCTATTTGAGATGTCATTCATCAGACTTGTTGCTTCAGCTTTGGCTTCCACTTGACTGCTCACTTATAGTTCCAAAAACTCCTGTAGTGTGAAGGCAGGGTCAAGAGTTAACAACTGCACCACCACATTATCCACCAAAAAAAAAAAAAGCTGTTTTCTGTTTTGTTACACTGCCAGAAAAGACCTACATTATCTTTAGTTATGTGAATGCAAATTTAAAAATAAATCAGTTTCAAGTCAGTAGCCTCACCTTTTTTCTTTTCAGAACTTTATGGACATTATATTGTTCAATTTGGTTACCTTCAAAAGTCTTCACAAACATTATTTAAAAAAAGAAATAGTACACCAATAGACCAATGGGTTGAAAAGAACAAAAGGATACTAATTTGAAGGTGGCTTATTCTGAAATTTCATTTGGACACTTAATTAGTCCAATTTGTAGACCTCTCTGCTTCCAGTGAAATCACTACAATTTCACTGGTATTTCAACCCCTCTTAAAAATTTCAACTGGGATATCCAAATGTATTTCTTAAGTGTACAAAAAGACATTAACCTGCTGTATAAGAGCTAATTCCAAGAGTATGGAGAAGCTGCCTGTCTCCATAGACCATAGCTCAGGTTAGAGATACACAGAGTAGCTCAAAGTAATTTAACCACCTTAGTACCACGGTAAGCACAGAGCTCTGCTCAGATTGCTGATCCAGTACTCACAGAATCTCACTTGGAGCTAGCTTAGTTTTACTGCATTATACAAAGCACCTATCTCTGATGATCCACAGGCTATACAGGTAGGAGTATCCAAATGTCCAAGGCTAGATTCTTAGAACTATTCAAGCAACAGTGAGGGTGGGAGGAACACAAAAAAATAGCAAGGGGGCACACCCCAATATCCTCCTTCCCATTAACTGGAGTTTTTCATAAGTACCATCAGCCAAACACCTATTTTTGTCCTTTCCACAACATACACCAATGCATCTGTTGCAAATCAGGAATTTAAGGCAGTAGATCCAACAGGGGATGTTGCATTAGATCTATGTTGGAGATTATTTTGTGCAAGTGAACTCCTCGTTTCTTGCCTTAAAGCAAAACAGGAATAGCAGGGGGCTAGAAATAGCCAAGTATCTGGCCTAGATATAATTATTTTAGAAGTATTTGAATAATATAAAATCCAAACCTGTCACTCTTGATTCAGTCACGTTCTGCTGCTGGTTCTGAACCCACCCTGATAAAGCCAAATAAAAGTATCAGTGACAGGAAGAGGAGGAAAAAGCCTTGCTGTTCAGCATGAGGCTTAAAACACTGCTCAGAAATTACTGCCTTACAGTACAGTAGAAGTGAAGACTTTAGGCAAGGAAAGTCTAACCTAAAGAAGCTCTGAGTCCCAATTCCTAATGAAATTATTGTTGATACTTGGTGGGCAGAGGTCATCTTGTCTGCAAATCACACAGCTGACTGACCAAGTGTAAATATTGCCCTCTGCTCATGGATGAAACTGAGCAAACTGGCATTATGCTGGATTCTTGCAAAGAAGTTCACTTCACCAAACACAATCTGGAGCTACTAACTTTCTTTGCCTTTGATAATGGCAAGGGAGTTCATTACTGAACCTGAGGGTCAACTTTCTGGAAAGTCTCATGCATATTTGTACCTACCCTGAAAGCAGCAGTCTTCAGTATCCTAAACCTAGATCTGGTCACAAAAGGAACAGAAACTCTACCCACATTTTAAATCTTTTAGTTTAGTTTCTCTGGCTTAACACATCATGTGTTAAATGTGGTTTAGGAATGCTTATTGAGTTGCAGTGAAGCTTAATCAACTAATGTTTGAATGGATTTTGGACAATGACAAATATTTAAGTTATTTAGTTATATTAAATCTTAAATATTTATCTTACCCTTCCTTGCTGTTTATCTTGTCTACTGCCAGTTGTTCCAAGTTTCTAGGTTGTAAATTCATGAACAGTTAAGCTCAGTAAGCATAACAGATTATTTCTTTATGTTGATGATACATCACTTGCCATAAACTTAGAAGCAATAAGGTGGGTTTCTTATGTTATATCCTGTTTTTAAACTGTTTCGTATCTTTTGTTGACTGCATATTTCAATTACTTGGTTGAGGTTGGGTTTTTTGTTGTTTGATTTAAATGAACTTTATATGTAAAAAGCCCTATAAATTCTGCAGCTCCCCAACAGTATTGTATTTATCTAAAACAAAAAAAATCGAGCACAGCTACTGAACTGCTAAACACTTTCAGAGCAGTTATTTGTTAAGCATACCGCAAAAGATCTGAGGAAATAAATACATACCACAACTAAAGGAGGATCACAGAGACAAAGAAGAAACTATCATTTTGTATCCTTTTATATAACCTATTTTCAATCTAGACTTAGGAACAAGGTGCAAGGGGTGTGGGGGGTTAGAGAAAACAAAAGTGAACATGAAACAGGACTTTGTATGCAGCTGGAAGAAATAACTCTCTCTAGCATGATTGGAGCAAAGGAAGACTCCAGCTAGCCACTGCAGTAAGTTTTTGTTCTAACAAATTAGATACCCCTTCTGCCTTTTCAGAACTCACTCACTAGCCTTCTCACAGGAAGACTGCTTAGGTACTGAAGAAAGAAGGAATTCTGTTTGGCTTGTCCTAATTCCAGGAACACTGGTATTATGTATTTACATCATGTAAGAGTGTGACACTTTCCTTTTTGTCCACAGTTTGTGCCAACTGACATGGAAGTGGTATTCTCAGTCTCACATTTGGCAGTCAGTTTATGAAAAAGCATGAGTATGATCTACTATTAAAACAAATATCCAAATCCACTGCATGCCCACCAGTGCTCAAAATCCCCCCTCCATTAGAGAGTGGTGGAGAGTAAAACATAAAGTCATACATCAAAGAAAACAACTATCCTAGCAAACAACTAGTATAAGCCATGATGCATAAAGCTACAAAATAAAAAGCCATTGCACAAACACCATCTGCCAACTGGGACAGAGTTCTTTTTCAACCTCTCAACAAGTTGAACGTAGGGCAATTTTGCTCTACTTTGCCACAAACAAGTCAGCTTGGTGTACACTGTGGATGAGACAATCTTAGATTCTCTAGACTAAGAAAACCAACTCACTCAATCTTCCCCTACTGGGATAATTTTTTTAGCTCATAGATCCCTTTACTCCTCTCTTCTAGATTCCTTCTGGAGAATTCCTGTGTTATGTTTTCAGGGTAGATCCTTAAGAGGAAAAAATGCTGACCTTGGCAACCCCAAGATATATGGATGAAAAGCAGATCTTTAAACTCTAGAAATATACCCAAAGACTTGAATGGACAAAGTGTTTCATTTCATGTTCTGCTTTTAAGGCACCAAGGTACTCTTTTCATCTCTTGGCACCAAAATACCAGAAGGCATATATGACATCACCTCCACAAAACTTGTCAAATGCAGTCTCTACTCCCATTCTTTCTTCTCCCTTTCCACAGTTCAGAATCAGTCTTCACTTCTCTGAAAATTCTGCTGTGTTGAAGAACATTTTCTCACTTCAAACACTTATTTCTGAATCAGACTTACAAGATTTGGTATATGGTGATACATCCAAATAACCGGGACCATACCAGATTATGCTTGGCTATCAGTTATCTTAGCATGCATCAAATACACCCTTAATAGCTTGGGAGTCATATCCCAAGAAAAATTAGCAAGAAGTACCAGACATTCTGGTCCATGGAATTGACTAGTCCAAATTTGAGGAAAAAAATGAAATGTTTATTCTAGTTTTGTTGAATTGTTTGTGTTGTTGTTTGGGTTTTTTTAAGGGCTGGGGATGGTTGTTTTGTTCTTTTAATAATCTTACAGAGTTGCTATTTCCAAATGTATCTTTCAGAGGAAGGAAAGATACTGTTAAAAAATTAAATCTTTCAGCCATTTTAAAGTTTTAAAAATTTTAATAGAACTGTTGCTTCAATTGCTTCTAACATCTCCATTCTTGCAGAGATTGGCAAAAAAATTTTGAAGTTTAAAAATTTTCAAAACTACCACAAGTACCAAGTATACCTGGTTCTTTTTTGACTGCAGTGATATTACAAGATTAAAGAAGGATGAAGTCAAAATTTAGTTTTATTGTTTGATAGCACAGCAACTTCAGATGTAGCTTAATGAGATGAACAGCAGTGACTAAAGTACTGTACTCAGTCACACCTTAGAACGTCGATGCAGAAGCTAGAAATTCTACTCATGAATTGCACTCGGTAATAAGCTACTGCAGATGCATCATATTGTTGAAGCTTTTTTGTTCTGAAGTTGATGATGTTGGTACTCTAACCTGACACTACAAATCCTTATACAACTACAGGCAGGAAGAGTAAGGAAGTCACAAGGATGATCTGAAGCAAAATTAATCCTTCCCCTAAAGCCACAGTAAATGCATTCATCAGTTAGCATGCAAGTTTGTATTACATGCAGTCATCTGATCGAAAGGGGCTCACTAAGTGAGCTCTAATCTGCATAACAGCAGATTAAAATGTGACCTACAGCAGTTAATAAGAAAAAAATTCAAAGATATCCAGATTATAGGAGTTAATCAAGGCTACAGCACTTTTTTTTTTTAATGGTGCACTGCTGGAGTACTTTCTTAACAAAACCAGGACAAATCCCAACTCAACAGCAAGGCTTGAAAGAAAGGCAGGAGACATCAAGATATGTTATGTAAAATAGTCTCCAGCATTCTTTACAGATGTGAAAAGAATACAGTGAATTCTTCATTGCTTAGGAGGTGTACATTTTTGTCTTGCCAGAGGATGGATTTCCAAAGAGTGATATTTATATTTTCCTACAACCTATAATTCTCATTTATCATGTGTCAGGCCCAAAAGACCTTTTGCTGCACATAGGATGTTTTTCCTATGTTTAATGATTCTTTTACAAACAAATGTCACAGTCTGAATGAGGAAATTAGTTAATATCACTGATGTTGCTAATTTAACACCATTAATGTCACATTGCAAACAGCTACAGAACCTACAGGGTCTCGTATCATAGCTAAGCTCTGCTAGTTTAAGTCTGTTCTGCAGCAGACAACACTGAGAAGATAACCTATGCAAATATCACATGCAAGGAAATTCAATAAATTTTTTAAAGATTCCCTTGATTCTGCAGTTAGGCTACCAGACAAGTGTGACTAAAGACAGATCGTTTAATAGAGATTTAGAGGCACTAATTGGAACTCACTTATCTACACTCTTACAGCTGCCTTCACTTTTATCAGTGTGCTAGGATTTAGAGCAGTCAGAAAAGAATCCAAGTAGATCACAGAAACAGGGTATTTCTAAATGTAAAGCAAGATCTGAAGATTTACCCAATAAATTAGATGGCAGAAGATACATTGCAGTGTTGTCTTGAGTTGCAACTATGCCTTTTCAGCCTCCTCTACGCACACTATGCTGTGCTACATTTTTTAAAGTAATTGCTCTCTGCACATATTTTGGATTATAGACATGTATTCCCCAAATTAACTAGAATGAGAAGAAAAAGGACAGTACACACAACCATGTATTGAAACACCCACTTAAACACTCCTAGGAGAAAACTAAAGATGATCCTCTACAAAGTCACTAAGGGTTGCAGGTATATGAAGTATTAGAAGAGCTCAAAGAATTTTCTTGCAATTACAGAACAAGACAGATATGGACATTTAACACTACCTTGTTCACTAATCAAACTTAAGTTCAGATGAAGTGATGTTATATAGAAAAAAAAAAGATCCATACATTTCATTATTACTTTTGGCATAAAATAACTTCACACCCCAACTGAAAATCAACGCTATAACAAGAGCAACAAAACATAAACTTATTACTGTTAACTAAGACAAAAAAGGGAGCACTGGAAAAGGAAGAATGGAAACTTAATAAAGCCCTGTGAAGATCACTTGATGTTAAACCCCTCCTTTACTCCTCTTTTTTTTAAATTTTTTTTTTTTTTCCAAAGAGTCCTACCAAGTGTTTGGTGTGGGAGAAGGACCAGAACTTTAATTCTTCAGTGTGCTCTGAGCTTTACGGTTTCAGTATTTCAGTCTTGCACTTTCTAAGACTGCATACTCTTATTCCTTTCACAGTCCCAGAAGTAAGATGTGTTGGGTTAGTATTCTTATCTTAGAGTTATAAAAAGTAAACAACAAAAAATGTACCCTAACACACACTTCTGTTTTTTGACCTCTTTCTCCCCTCCACCAAACAGCAGTTAGTCCCAGGTAAATACAGACTTAACATTGCAAAGGGGTATGCATAAAGAGCTTCATATTTTTAGCACTTCAACCACACAGAATCAAGAAGAAAAATATTAAATCTATAGGTAGATCTAAGAATATTTATACAACAGGTCAATTGACTAGGACTTGCACATATCAAAAGCCTACAAGCTTTCCTTTTTCAGTTTCCAGATTGTAAATAACATCAGCTTCTGACATGTTTCAGCATTTTTAAGACCCACACTCTGTCTTTTTCCCAAATATTTCTAGTAAGTGCCAGTTCTTAAATACACTTAACTCAACTATGGAACTGGCCAGTCATAGTCATTGACAGTCACAGAGATGGTCAGGACTGTTCAGATCACAGTAGAACCACTGTTTACAGTACTTCCTACCTCTGGTATCAATAATTTCAGTCTTTCACAACTGCTGCCTGTCCGAGATCTCCAAATAAGGCAGGTAATTCAATTGCTTTCTCTTTAGGAACTTGGAAATAAGGTGCTGTATACTTCTAAATGGCATATATCTTTCCAGAGCAATGAGACTTCTTTGAGTATTCATGTTGTGAGGTTCTGACACTTCCAGTTGTTTCCCCCATCACCACAAAGTTATTGCCTTCGTTTTAGAATACTGCATGCAGATTACAGACAACTCTGCAGCCTAATAGGTATGTTTTATTTTGATATTCTCTTCCAATAATCCATTAAACATGGCTAATTAGGACTAGTGATTAGACATCAAACTTATTTCACCACAAACTGCTTCAACTGATTGATCTGTGAGCTGCTATCCTGATTTTACTGTGGGAAGCAAACCAGTGCTAGGAAACAGACAAATACAAAGTAACAAACTAAAACCTAGAGTAAACTCATTGCAGATATTAACTACATAAAAATCTTCTACATTGTTCAAGGTGGGAGGGAATATCCCTACTATAACAAGACAGATGTCAACATGCCACTGTTGATATTTTTTCATTATCAAGTTATCATTAGCTCCTTCAGTTCATTATGCATAAGTTTGGGGAGTAAAAATATTTACTGTAGGAACTATAGCTGTGTTATAAACATTCCAAGTACAAAATAGAGTACTGTAGAACTAAAACTCCTACTTGCCTTACAAATCTCATTCAGCTTTGCAGACAGTTTCACTTGAACAAAGTTTCCTAGATTCTGTTGGATCTTGCACACTAGACAGTTTTTAGTATCACTTTATTCTTAGCACCAAAACAAATATCCTACCACAGCCAAACAGCAGAAAGAAGACAATATTTCAAGCACTTTAAATGGAAATTTTGTTCACCAAGATTTGTAAAATAACACAGATACTGTATTTTTTACACATACATACCTATACACACAGAGACACAGAGGTGAGTCTAGGTTAAACTACTGTATTCACTTAAATTAAAAGGGGGGTGGGGGCACCTCACCCAAGTGTATACACAACTGTTCTAATACAGAAAATAGATATTCGCATTTCACTGAAATACCAATCCCTGTACACACTAACATGCAAATATCACAAACCTCTGCACAAGGTATCCCAGGGCAGCTGTACAATTTGAGCATACACTTCACATGCTACAAGAGAACTAGAACTCAAGCACAACTCCTTATAAGAATGAGGAGTAAAATTACTGTTTACTGACACGTTTTTACTGCCTCACAAGCACCACTCTTTGGATGGTGCTTCTTGCTAAGGACGTTTGCACTTGCAGCACCTCTATTGGTAGAAAGGCATAGTTACACTTAGTATTGAAACAGGTCAAAGTAACATTTTTATGGAATTCAGAAATACTACACACCTTTTCTCCTCCTACAGATGCCAACCACTAATTACTTGAAATCTTCCCTTGTTAAACTCATTCATTATCTTTCCAAAATTTCTCCCCATAAACCATTTGGGTGGGAGGGTGGTAGGGACAGGCAGAGGAGAGGCTGTTAACCAGCAATAAACTACAATGAGAAACTCAGATTATTTCCCAAAGTTCAACTTAGTATTAGAGACTAATACTAATAGAGAAGGGAGTAGAAACAAAACAAAATAAGAAAACCCCAAACAAAATAAACTCCATTCATTACAGTTTTTAATATTTCAACTTAAATTATATCTTGTACAGGAACAAACCCAAGATACTCTCAAAAACATTAACATATTGGAACATTCTTTTTCATACTGAAACGTAGGCCTTTACCTCATTCTCCAAAACGTCTGCTCCAGCCTGAGAAATTGCCCCATCACAGTGATAAAAATGAGAACGTGTTCTGTCAAGGATACTGCAAGGACATTTTTAAAGGTAGGTCTTAGATACTCTTCATGGAAGCCGGCTAAGGCAGGTAGCATTCTACACATACATCTGATCTCATCAACAGTTCTTGATCTTACTTTTACTCTATTGAGAACTTCACAGTCTTGCTACATCTGCATGTGGCCAAGGAAAGGATGTTGAGAGGTGAAAGAAAAAAACACGTTGTGCCTCTCCAAGGGGTTACAACTACTTGGAAAATATTTTAACCATTCTATGCCATCTATAGAGCAAGAAGTTAAGAAGTTAAAGCTGTTTAGAATTCAAGTTAATTTATTCTAAAAAACAATTTTGAATAGAAAATAAAATACAAAGGCACACCTTTTCCAAGTTATGGAGTTCTTTGAGCTATTAGATACTAAATCTAGCATCTCAAAAATATGCGGCTACTATCACACAAGAAAAGTATGTTTTATTCCATTACCTTCTTTCTCGTTCATGAAAGAGAAATGTTTTATTTATATATACCTAAATCAGTTATATTTGCAAACTTGATATCGCCAAGTCTATTTGAATTTCTATTTTTGTAGATAAGCAGCCATAATTCTCACCTGTGATTCTCACAATGGAGTTGTTCCAAAGGAAGCCAAAACAGTGGCATACACAGGCTTTCTTGAAAGCAAACCATACAGAGCCATAATAAAGCATCACCTATTTCAATTTAACTTTTTTTTAAAATGAAATAACATTAGCTACTTTGGTAGAAATCCTACAGACCTTCTCCTATCCATTTAGAAGAAATTATGATGAATCTTGTAGTGAAAGACCATGTTAATTAAAATGATTTTATGCAGCAAGGTCACACTTCTGGCTTGAACTTACCTGGAAAAAAAAAAAACTTCTTGCAAGGAATCTAAAAGTGTCTTATGTATTCAAAATTTGAGCATAATAAAAAGTTTTTTGGCAAATTTCAAGCTCCAGAGGAAAAGAAAAAAGTCTATTAAATACTTTCAGAATAACACTGTATTTTCCAAAGGAGTTTAAAACAAACACACATAGACCCCTCCAAATTCAAGTCACAGAACATCTGCAGTAGGAAAAACCCACCATGCCATGAACCTTGCCTTGTGTCACCTGAATTACCTAATACAGATTTTAAAAAAAAAAAAAAAAATTCAAGCTGTCCCATGCACACAGAATTTTTTTCCTAAAACACACATATTCCACTTCCCCACCCCCCAAAACCAAAGCAGAACAGTTAAGGTAAAATTGAGAAAGGCAGTAGGAGGGTTAGTTTAGTTTTGCAACAGCACACTTAAACTTTTAAGTTTCAATGCTGTAGGACACATTATGAAATTCAAGGATTAATCAAATTCTATTAAGAGGATATGAGAGTCCTTCGAGTCTAACATGCTTAATGAAAACATCCTTACACATGTCAGTTTTACTCCATATAGTGAGAAACACTGAACATTAGCAGGGACAAAGTACAGAAGAATATCCATATGTAAAGTCATTAAAATTATGTTGGGAGAGAGAGAAGGGGTGAGAGTTGTTATGCATATAGCTAGCCCCAAAACGATTACTCCGGTTGCATCCTTTGGAGAACTCGTAATCATGACACACTCTAGTGTATAAGTTCCTAAACCACAGCCCACCATGTTCTACATCTCTCACATGCATTCAGCACAAAAGCCATTGCACCGCAGACTAATTTTGGAATGCAGCTGACACCTAACCAGTTAAGAGGCTTTTCACAACTACTGCCCGAAGTCAGAAGACAACATTTCCCTTTAATAGCAAGCATATTACTTATTTCCGAGGTAAAAGTGAAGGAAAAAAGCCCCATATTTTCACCAACAGTTTCTGTTTTTAAACTGGATGGCTTAACGTTAGTCACAGAAAAGGAAGAGCCCATATTCATTCACACGTTTGCAGGTTGAAGCAAGGGAGATTACGTGGACGCTGCACCTCTGCATGGTTTCACATCCATCAGTATGCTTTACAGGAGATCAACGATAAAAACAGATAGCTAATTAGAGACCTACGGACAACTGGGCCACGTCTATGCCTGGAGCCCTGCAGTGCTGCTCAACAGCCCAGCACAGGGCTGGGAACCAGAAGTTTTTAGCACAGCACACGCGGTTTTCCCGCTCAGCCACTGCCTCGCCGCGTGACCTTGGGCATGTCACTTTCCCCGCATCTCAGCTCCCACCTGACAGTCTCCCCGCTCCGCAGAGCGCCAAGGACCAAAACCCGGTAATTATCCACCACAAGCGACTCTGCACCAGCAAAGCTGGAAGAGAAAGGGGGAGGGAGGGCGAATGGGAGTTTCCTCACTTACAGGTGATAAAAATCTCCCGACACTGATTCAGCCTCTCGCCGGGGGGAGGATGACCCCCACACACATTCCCTGTTTCCCTACTGTACGGGTTAAACCAGAGAAGGCAGCAACCAGTCCCAAGCGCACACAGCAGCCGGGCTAGCCGAGCCCTCCGGGCCTCCCGCCCCCACAGCCAGAACCCTCCCGGCGGCCCCAGCCCGGCTGCGCACGGAGGCGGTGTTACTCACACACAGCACCCGCCAGGCGGAAAACTCACAGGTGGCCCGGCGCCGCCGGCGATGAACGGCCGAGCGGCGACCTCCGCCCCGAGAAGCCGGTCGCCTCAGCACCCGCGCGGGAAGCGAGCAAACCGCGGTAGGGGCGCTGCGCTCCCGTCGCGCAGCTCCGGCCGCTGCCGTCGCCCTCCCAGCGCGGGGCCGGCTCCCTCCCGCCCTTCCTCCCGCCCGGCTCGCGCCGGCGGCCAATGCGGGCCGCGGCGAGGAGCCGGCTTTAACCATCTGTTGCGAGGCGCCTCCTCCAAGCGCTGCCGCCTCCCTACCCAGGGAGCTCCCACCCGAGCACCCCGCCGGGGAGGTGGTGAGCCAGGAAAGAGCTTTAGGGACCACCCCTCTAGCAGCTCTTTGCTCTCCGCACCCTCAGGGACCGCAGCCGTTATCCACCTTCCCTCTCCCGCTCACCTCAGCATCCCCGCCCCCTCAGGGCTGGCGCCTCTCACCTCAGCACTCTCCTCTTTGCCCCTTCTCCTCACAGCACCCTCAGCTCTCTGCTGGGTAGGTGCCTTCCCACAAGCCCTGCCGCTGTTGTGGGGCCATGGAAGAGGAACGCAGCTGGGGTGCCCTGAGAGCGCTCACGCACCGCGCCAGACAGGTGCTGTTATCCCTCCCCGTTAGGACTGTCAGGTAGGGTTAATCAGGGAAAAAGAAATGCATATGGGGCGGGCGTCTGAGCCCCCTCAGGCTGGTGCGGATAAAGCCCTGGCCTGATGAAACTTTTGTGCTTCCCACTTAATGATTGAAGTTCCCCATAGAAGGCCAGCCGTGGTATTGCAGGGAGAAAGATACCTCATCCTGCTTCAATGGGCATAAACCAGGGCTAAAATCTGTCTGTGCTTAGGTTTATTAGACATTTCCTGTGGAGGAGCTGGTCCAAAAAAGTGAAAATTGTCTCTTTTGCTATTCAATGGTTTTGGGTTTTAGGCTTTTACGTTCCTAATTGGAAAGTTTTTTTCACAAACTTAAGGATAGGCTATGCACAGTCCCTTATTTTGGGTCCCGATCTCCACACAAGGTCCCTACGTTCTTCAGTTGATTCTCCACAGAAAACGTGGGGAATGAGAAGCTAACTTTATGCCTATAGGCACCAGGGTAATATTTTTATGAAGATGTGTCAAGAAAGTGATGCAAATTATTTTCAACCTCCAGCAAGTTACAGTTAACAGTCTTGAGATGCATGTTGTGGAGAGCAAAAAAAATTACATTTGTTTTATGCTTTAACACAAGTTCTAAATTAATTTTTGTAATTTTTGTTTCTCTCCAGATTAGGTTCTTTAAATTATGGGTTTAAAACCAGAGTATGGACCAGATTAGATTTGCATGAATTGCAGGATTTGAGATATGTTATTAGAGAAATGTTAAGGTTACCTTTACTCATTGACATATATGTCATCCATAGCAGGGTAGTCCTGTAATTAAATTAATCACAGGTCCTTTTATTATAAAACAATGCAACTTCTGGGAATAAAGTCAACCTGTATTCCACACTAATGCTGTTATAAAATGGCTTATAAATGGTACAATGTGTTATTCCAAATAGACACTTTTAAAGATGGGTTTCATTTTTTACCCACTAGGAAGGCTTTATCTTTGTATTAAATTATCTGAACACAGCTGAGAACTTATTATTACAAAAAAGTCTCAAATATACTCAAAATTAAATTATTTTGGTTTTTCTTATGAGAATCCAGATGGATGAAATCTTGTCCTTGTGTGCATTTAAAATGCCTATAAATCTGAAGGGAGAATTTGTCATTACAAGATATTTTTAAGGAATGGTTTCTATAGAGTCATAATTGCTAGAATGACAGATTAGCTAGTGAATCTTCCATTCATCTTACAAAGCTATTCTCAAGCTTAAGTTATTCCCATATATATTCTAATCAATGTTCATCATCATAATTTTGTGAGATTTTTTTTCTACTATTGCTACAAGGTTTTGTCTTTTTAGTCTGAGAATGTTGTTATTGATTATATTAATACATAGAAATTCCATCAAACATCTTAAATCAATTTTTCTAGGTACCAAATATATACAAAAGAAAGATACTTGTCACTTGAGGGCTTTGTATGCCATCATCATATACAGAAGTCAAACAACGGATGGTTGCAAAGAGAACAATCCACAGACAAACAAATGGCTTCTGAAACAGTGAAACTATAAATACCTTGTTGAGTTGTTCAAGAAACCTTGGCAGAATCCAGGATACATCCAGGTAAGTGGTGTCTCAGTCTACTGCTGTAATAAATACTGCTATTAAATATATAAAAAATATGCCTTATGTCTCAAAACAATGTTCATTTATGACATCTTTCATTTCACAAGCAAAATGACCACTGCAAAGTCCTTTGCTTACCTCTTTAAAAATATATATTCTTTCCCTGGATCATTACATTTTTACTATTTGTTTGTATAGATTAAAAATATGATAAATTCTGCATGCATACATCATCAGTATCATGTATGTCATGGGTATGAATAGGGCAAGAGTCAAATAGACCATCAACATGCCATCATTTCAGGGGTTTTTTTCTGTATCTTTACTTGCTACTCTCTTGGTATGTAACCTTGGCCAATTTGTGAATCATTCTTTTGTCTGTGAGATGTGGGATAATCCTACTTGAAGAGGTGCTCTTTATTAGTAATAATATTTTCTGAATTTATTTATCAAAACAAATGAACTGGTACGTAATATCTTTGAATACAGGCATCCAATCATTATCCATCACAATACTTTTTCATTCTCAGCAGCATATACTTAGTAGTCTGTAGTGCTTAAAACAAGGTTTAAAAATGAGACAGTATTTTTTGTCAAGTATCATAGCAAACATCTTAAAATCTGGGTAAAAATAGTTCAGAGAATAAGCCTGTTTTTATAACTGGTCAGGCAGTACATTAATAGTGTGCAGAGGTAAAGCTGCAAGCAATTATAGTTCAAGAGACCAAAGTCAGAGAGAAAGAACAATTTTCCACAGAGCTCTTGGTAAAGAGCACTGTATCCCTGAAAAGCTTTATGTTTTTCTCATGAAAAAAGATTGCACTGCCTAATTATAAGCTCGATGAGACTAGGGTATGGTGCCTCCAAGAAAACTATTCAAAAACTATTTTGGTGTGGTTTCCATGTGCAGCAGGTGCTCATCACCACAATAAGCTCAAAAAACAACTATCTTGCCATTCCCACACTACATGTTTTCACTAAGAATTTTTATTTTAGTGGATGCTTTCAAGTCCCTTCCAACAAAAGATTGTGTGTGTGTTACATACAGTTATCCTGTAACTTTCTTCCCACATCTTTTCTTTATGCAAAGTTGAGGGAAATGTGATCTATTAGGTTGATGCTTTCAGTAGAGTTAAAAATATTGATATGCATAATTTCATAGAAGATCAATTAACCTTAATTAATCCAACATATCTGATTGTGCTTGCCAACTGCCCTTTCCCAAAAGGAAATATATATCAAGTTACATTAATAGCATCAGTAATTAGATGGTAGTATGAATGCAAAAAACAAACCCTGACATCCAAATAGTGCAAACTCGGGCAACTGATTTAGTTGCAGATTTTGCACCAGTCAACCACCCAAATTCATGAGAGTGGAACTCAACCTGTGAGTGCAAAGACAAAGTTTGAATTTAAAAAACAAAACTTTTTTTTTATCATGTGAAATATGTTAATTTCCCAGTAAGGAAAAAACCCACCCAAAACCCAAAAAACCCTTCAGGATTGAATAAACTAATCAGAAACATACCTGAGAGCCTTAGTCATAAAGAAGTTGCTTTGTTATAAAGACAAAGCAGATTTGTGGGAATGTTGCCACTTTTTAAAAACTGCTGAAAGCTGGAGGTTGTTTTATTTTGGTTATGTGCCAGTCATGACTCAGGAACTGTTATAAAAATGAATGTGCTATTTCAAATGTTGCAAGACCAAGCCTAGATTTAGATGGGGTGGCATATTTACCTAACAAACAAATTAATCTCAGAAACTTCAGAACTGAAAACAGTTGTAATGTCACTTAAATCCTGACATTACTGAGAAAACAAAAACGTGGATGGACAGTGGTAACCAGTGAAAATGTCAGTGGATGGTAAGGGAAATGTGCTCCTACACCATAGCGCCACGTCTTCTGTTGGCAAACAACTGTATCTGTCAGGGGAAGGGGAAAAAGAAAAACAACAATGGCAACAAAAGATACCAGTACATAAGGAAACATCTGTCTAAACTTCAGAAGATAAGACTATTTGTCTATTTGACTCCAAGATTAGTGTTTCTGTGTAAAGACAGATATCAAAACTCTGAGTTTTCGCATGTTCTTTGATAACTGTGGTAATTGGTAACTGCAATCTCAGGTTTCCTATCCCCTTACTCAGAATGCATTAAGGGAAATGGATTATAACTCCAGTGCTAACGGGGAAGTGTTTAGTAATAACAATCTGTAGCTTCTAGAGCACTCTTCTGTTTCAAAGAGCTTTGCAAACATGATTAATTAATCTCTTCTGTGTTCAGTTTTGGAGAAACATGCAATCCTTCCACTAAACAGTTGAGCTTTGTTACAGCTTTTAAAGCCTGAACTGTGTTGTGGGTTGGGTGAGTGAGCACGCGCAGAAGGGCAGTGCTGCAGTGATAGCTGCTGAAGGCATGTCATTCGGGTAGCTACAGGAATATGTTTACCAGTGGCTGTAAATATTTTCTTTTCTTGAGGTGCCAGATGATACACAGAGGTAAAAAAAGCCTCATTATCTCTTTCCACAAGTTAGGTTTCCTCTTTGATGTGTTACACATAAAGGCAGGTTACTGTGCTGACACAAAGATCACAGACATCGAGTTCTTTCTGCCTCCCACACTCACTCACAAACTACTTCTCTTTTCTGACTTTCCATATGTGCAAAAGCAAAAGTTATTATATTGGTTTCTATGTTTAACTTAAGATGGATGTCATTTTAGTCACAATCCCTTTGTAATGTAGAGTTTACTTTTTCAGTCCAGTTCATCAAGATGCACCTGTCTGGACACATTCACTTGTACCTACTGCCTTTGCATTAGGTAAGAGTGAGACTCCTTGGCTTCATACCTTCTGCAGTTTCTGTCTAAGAACACTGATCCTGCTTTTGTCAGATGGTATCCTGAGTGATCTGAATGATATGTATCCAAAAGTTACCCTTTTAAGAGTCTGTTTATAAAATCAGCTACTGGCAACTAAACCAAACTTCTTAATTTGAACTGCACAGCACACTCATTATGTACTTCAAGTATACATAGCTCTAATGGAACCCTGCCAACCATACTGAGTCATTGCATATATTGCATGTCTGCTTTGATACAGTCGTGAATCTGGCCCTAGACATTGCAGAGCAGGTTTTTTTCTGGATTCAGGAGGAAAACAGAGTCTGAGGCACCTTAACTAGACTATGGAAGATTTATTTTCTATCTCTGGTATGTTGAGGAAAGCAGGAGGAATACATGAAGTAATTTCAGTGAGGAAAAAGAGAGATGGAGGGAGAAAGAACTTTATATAGTTTAGAAATCTCTGCCAAGTTGCTTGCTAGAGAAGCTTCTGCAGACACGCTTTGTAAGCAAAGATTCCTTGGACTCTAGCAGGGGACTGAACATTTTTGAAAAGATGTACAGCTTTACACTACAGGACAGGGTTCACATTATTTACTGAGAAATGGCTGGCTGCCTGCCAAGCTGAAAAACACTCCCTTGCTAGCATTTCAGCTGAAGAAAAAATGAGGTAAAATAAATACCTCAATATTACTCTATTACAGAGTTTAGACTCTACCCTTCAGATGGAAAAATGAAATTTATTACAACAATAAATGACCCTCTAAAGATCTGAAAACTGCCAGGGTGCTCTGTCTCTTCCTTTCTAATGAAGCTTTGCAATTTCACCAAAGTCAGAAAGTTGTGATTGTACCAATAGATCATGCGGGTACATACATATGCAATGTGTATAGAGGAGTGACATGCTTTAATTGTATTTTTAATGGGAAAGATCAAATAATTCCATGAAATATGCTACAGGTCTCATGATTGATGATTTCATTTTGAACAAGGCAAATTAAAAATGAGACTGAGAGCATGGGTAATCTGTGAAATTACTGTTGCATATACAGACTTATGCATAGATCTACTACTTACATTTGGTATGGGTTGAATGTGCATGCTTTCTGGTTGCAAGTTAATTATTTGTGTATTTCTGTTGTAATACCAATCAACAAAAAGGCGATTTCTTAAAATATGCTTCAGGAATTGGACATGGTTATCACTGGGAATTTTTTCTTATGGTATCTGGAAGTTGAATTTCATATCTACAATGCTACTGCAGGTATGCTTGTATTTCATATATACAATGATAGATTACCAATAGATCTGTAATTTGCAGATGAAGAACAGAAAAGTACATACTCTTTGAGACTTTGTCAGATGAGTTTCACTCTTCAGCAGCAGTAAGCACTAGTCTACTACTGTCTTCAATGACAGGTTCATTTGCAGGCTATATTTAAACATTTTCTTCATGCTTCCTGTTTGAGATCTAAGATACAATAAAGTAAACACTGTAGCTATAGGTCAGGCCACACAAGCTTAAGTTCATAGATACTAAGAAAAGCAGGAACTGTTGTGACAGCTTACCTTGATCTTCTGGCATCTATGTTTTCTGGTAATACAGCAAATCTTTCAAGCTTCAGTGGTTACCACTGTCTCTCCTGTGATAACTGCTCAGTACCAAAGATATTGTTAGGCAGGATCTTATTTACATATGCCATGTGAGTTACTATGTATTGAGTCTTAAAATCAAATACTCCCTGACCTTTGGGACATACAGTTTGAACCACAGCCGCACCTGGATTTAGCTGCTAGCCTTTGCTACTTAAAAACCTCTGTAACAGAACTGCCATTTTCCATTTTTGACTTAATATCTGAACTCAAACCCGACTTGCATGTGTGACATACATCTCAATATGTATGAAGCCATATTTGGAATCTCCAGGATCTCAAGGGTAGTGACCAGGGAGGTGGTGGAGTCTCCTTCTCTGGAGATATTCAAGACCCGTCTGGACGCCTATCTGAGTGAAATGTCCTGGGGAGCTGCTTTGGCAGGGGGTTGGACCTGATGATCTCTCGAGGTCCCTTCCAACCCCTATGATTCTGTGATTCTATGATTCTATTCTATGATATTTTCTTATGCTGGGGAACAGACAATATATGCAAAAGCAACATTTCTTTTGGAATTTTCTCAAAGATATGTATTGAATGTGCACTTATATGCACTGTCTTTATGTGGCAAATTTGTAACAGTTTTGTGGGACAAAGACTATCTGAATTAACATACTTTTTATTGAAGGATGGGCAAGTGTCAGCCTGAAGTGAAACAGCTTTAGATACAAGTTGGAATGCCAAGTGTAAACCAGGTATTTGGCATCAACGAGACATCACAATAACGCATCCTTTTTTGCACATATCCTTTCTTTAGGTAGAAAGCAAGTGTAAGTCCCATGCTGGTCTGTTCTTGCTGCTTGGCATGTTGATATAAAGCATCAGAAATAATAAACGATTTCAATAGCTTTCTTGTTACATACAGAAATTCTGATTAAAGGCATTTCTACTCCCATGGCAGTGTCAATGTGCTGCAACACCTAATTGTATGAATCCTCAGGTTTTGCTTTTCTGTTTTGTATTGGCAGAGTGAAGAAAACTAAATGTGTGCATGAAGGGGGAAGGGACTGAGCGGTGTAGCTTCTGGGAAGCCGGAGTAGCAAATCAGAAACCCACCCAGAGGTTTTCATTATATGGTTCTTATGAAAGGAACTACATTGTGGGATAAATGCCCAGGCCATTGTTTTGTATTTAACCCATTCCTCACTCAGATTAAATCCTACCAAAGTAGATTGAAGTTTCCAAATGTGAAAAATAATTTTTTGCTTTTTGCAAAAGTTTTGTCTGGAAAATCCATTGGAGCAGAGATCTTTTTTACTGAATGAATTTTACCAGATATGATCCTTTTTCAACATATGGTGTCTACAGTTATACCAAATAGAATTCTTATATCCCCAAAAGTTATATAGCAAAAGTTATTTTAATATGCCTAGCAGAGCAGCTGTATGGATCGTGAACTTTACTGGCTAAACGTAAACTTAAACATTTATCATTATTTGTAATAATATTTAGCTCTATGCAGTGATGGTATAACTAAGAATAACTGCAGAAAATACAAAATTGTCATGTGCTGTTTGCAAGCTATATTTGTATGGGAACTGAGCCCTCACAAGACAAATGCTTTGAAATCCACACATTCAAGTTTGGCCATAAGATACATAAATCACAATGTTCTGGCTACTGAATCATAAAAGACAATGAGCAAATGCAGTGCAAAGAGATTGCATGACTAATATTATCTAAAGCAGTAAGGATTTAAAAAGAAAATTTAAATTAATTTCTGCTTTTAGATGGATGGATTGATTTCTGGGTTTCACTCTTCTGAGTTGTGGCATGTTTGTGATGTGTTCTTGATTTTTTTCTTTTTTTTTTTTTAAATCCATAAACAATAAATCACAGTACTTCCTAAATGAAAATTTTTCATTTGTGCCAGATAATTTTGCAGAAAAACTGCATTTAGGAAAAGTTAAAAGTCAAATTTCTGGTCAATTTTTTATTTTATTCCTGCTGAGAGCTAGTAATCATTGAATTTCATCCCAAAACTGGAGCACGATGGTTAAATGTTTATTTAGCCAATGTCTTGGCACAATGCATGAGAACTGAATATGGAGGAGAACTGCTTATAAATCCTATTACATTATTTTTTAGTTGCATCTGTTGTGTTTCTCCTTTTGTGATAGAAGCAGACAAAATTACTGGAGACAAAATAGAACGCACACATAAATAAATCACCTGTAATTCCTTTTGTAGGACTGTAAAACTCAAGTCAGCTCTCCATTTTTTATCAACTGTGGCTAATGTGAGGCTGCTTTGGGGGTCTCTAAGAACTGCAGTCAGCTGAGCTACTTCTAAATCCAAAAATACAGATTATATGTGATTGCATATGTGTTTTTAGAGTACCCTATTTTATCATTTGAAGAATGAATCTAAAAGTCAGTCACTCTGTTTTTTTGTGCAACACATGGTATGCCCTTTTAATGGTGGATAATATGGAAGAATACATTTGAAGCATAATCTAAAAGTTTTGACAGATGACATTTCAGATTTTCTGGAAAAGAGCAACACAGATAACACTACTGAGTGTTTGTTGGTTTTATGTCTGCTTTACTCTAGAGTTCATATGTCTTATCTTCCAGTTATTGTTATTTGTAGCTCTATGATTTATGTATTTATCTGAATATAGTATTTTCATAGTAACAAAAGGCTCAGTACAACTAACTGCAAAAAATCTCCTAGGGGCTTTTACTCAGTTTTGCAATGACATTTAAGACTTGGTCAATCCAAGGCAAGCTCTTTTTGTTTAATTTCCATCTTGGTTATTCCTTATAATAAAGTCATGTACTTTATATCTCACATAAAGTTTAAGGAGAAATCCCACTTGTACTAAAGACAACTGGGATATTCTGCTGGCAAACTTGTGTATGTTGTTCTACTTTGGAAGAAGAAAATTTTGTCTAGGGTTTTCATTTCTTTCTCTTGCCTCCCCAAGATTTTGTTTATCCCCAGTGTTTAACAGGATCCTTTTGTTCACAAATTTATCCTGCTGTACAAACAACAAACACATAGGCTAGCATCATAATCACAGTTATCCATGTGTTTTATTTATTACCTGTTAAAATCATCAGATTCCTTTAGGTCTTCACTGGAGAAATCTTTTTCTGATTCTTTAAATTAGTTTAGGCACTTTTTCTTCTGCAGTAGGGATGATTTGATTTGGAATGGATTTATTTGGACGTTGCATGTTCCGTTTTACTCATTCACTCCAACCTTAATAGGCTTCTGTTAATTTGAGTGACAGTGAAATAGCATAGAATACAAAATTCAGTATGAAAAGAGTGGCATAAGGGGACAAAAAAGCAAAATATGAACAAGGGGAACAAAATAAGGAAGTCTGTTAAAAGAGATAGAATCTTCAACTTTGCTTATTCAGTTCTTACCATTACCTACATTTGTGCAAGGTCACCACAAACTGTGAATGATGAGCTAAATGATAACATTTCTGCTTACATTTAATTGGTGGTGAAAATTAAGCTCCAGATAAATTGCTGAATATAGGACTCAGTCTTTTACCATCCTGGTTTTTTGGCAAGGGTCTTCTATATGTACTAACTGCCATAAAATTTACTTTAGTAGGAAAAAAATGTATTAAACTATACCCTGCACTGTGTGCTGCCTGCTTTGCACTAAAAGGATCTATAAAGCTTTCCTGAGTTGGCAGCTGAGTTTTCTTCTGCAAGAGGGAATCCCTGGCTGAGGTGGAGCTGGCTTACAGCCACCTTGGCTTCCATCTGTGCCAACTGGTATTAAGAAAGAGATCTGGAATATTGTCCTTCAAAATTGAACCTCCCATAGAAACACAGAGACATGTGTTTTATTTTTTTTTTTAACTAGGTCTGAATCTTCATGGCTTGTCTTCTCCCTTTGCATGTGTCCTAAGCATGTATTCATATACTGTGCATATAAAAGGACCCTTTCAGGAGAGTTCAGATTTTGCAGCATTTAATAGGTTAAATTTCATTAGAGTATTTATCTCTCTTTTTTTAAATGAAAGATTGTTTCTTCATTTGTGTGAATATTTGATTCTTACTATGAAGAAACTGGGTACATTTCCTTTGGGAAACTCATGCTGATTCCAGGTGGAAACATTCTAGTTTCTAGTTCCTTTTGCAAGCCTTATCCATCTTAATAGTTTATTCATGATAACTGCAGTGTATTATAAAAAGTTGATTCAGACACAATGAAGGGTAAATATATTAGGGTTTTGGTGGGGGTGTATGTAGGTTTTTTTAAAGTAGGGATTTAATAACAAGTTCAAATTCCTTTATTTTTAACTCATAACATGGTATCTGAGCCCACAAAGATAGAAAATAATTATGTTTACATTTTTAGATTAGGTGTATTATCCAGAAACACATAAAACTGTCAAAAAACAAAGATTTGTGTGAAAAATCTAAGTACTGAAGTTTTCAGTTGTCTTATATATAAGCAGCTGAGAGCGTATTAGAATTTGTGAGTGTTCTATGACATATGTAAAGAGTCATCAGTACAACTGATATATAGGAGAACAAAACATATAAGAGAATGCAACAACCAGTAACAGAATAGTATGTACCCTTTATAAATTGCTTCCTGCTTTGATATAAATAATTTGTTTGTTATCTTGCAAGGCTTCTAGTTTTGTTTTAGAGCTTCTTTGGTATTTTGAACCTGAAAAACATGGAGCACTTTTACCAACAGAAGTTGCCCTGAGTATGTGCAGACAAGCAGTGTTAGGTTACCACAGGAAACAAGTTTGAGAATTTCAAGTGTTTGTGTGTATTTGTCTTTGAGATTCAGAAGACATTTATGAGGTAGAATTTTCAAGTAGCAGATGTTGTGAAAGATGTCTCCTTTGTAAGTGCAAACCTGTGTCCCTCCAGCAAGGAGACAGCAATGGAGATGATTGCCAAAAAAGAGCTCTCTAAACTGCTTTTCTAAACTACTCTTATTAACTAGACTAATATATTCCTGAAAAAGAAATTTAAATGGCCTCCAGGTTTCATTGACTGGTCTCATATCAAGAACCACTTCACCTCCATGTGTCTGTTCAGTAGTGACTCTGCATCAATGTGTTAGAACCACGCCAAGAGTTTTTTGATGGTACAGCATGGGCACTGTAGTACCACTAGAGCTAAATTTGGTCAATGCAGATATAATAGAGATAAATTTCAGTTCTAATAATTTCACTTGGAATTACTAGCTTTTTTCTATCAGAGCTGAGCTTGTGGCATTACTGTACTCTATCCCAGCTTGTAAGTTAGTGGTTTACCACTAATCTTTCAGTATCCCCAGCTGAGATGTTTAATTACACTTCTTGCTCCCTGATGGCCATTCTGGCTGACTGTTGAGAATGGACTTGCATATTAGTGTCTTATGTTCTATAAATATCTTATGATGCTATTACATTTTAACATGGATAAACTAATTTGTTCTGTAGATGTATGTACTGTGGAAGGTAGAAAGGTTGAGGCATATTTTAGCATGAGATGCTTGGGCTAGATAATCAGCTCTTGAATGTATATAGTTCTGTTTACACACACACCTTTTCCTGATCTATGTTGTGGGTTTTTCCTATGCCATCTTAAATTCAGACACTGGCAGTGTTATTGCTTATGATTTGGGCTCTGGTGTGTTCCGGTAAGAGAGGTGAAAAATTTCTTCACTTCTTACAAATTCCTGGGGCATCTTATCCTTAATGACATGTTAAGTGAAACCCAAAGTGCCAAGGACCAAATCTAGGTGTTGCAGAAGATAAAAATCTTTTAGAGATCAGTCTAGTGTCATTTTGTAGGAGCTTAGGGCATGAGAAAGGAGGGGTCCTGTATAGAAACAGCCATTTAAAAAAGCAAGATATTTGGACTTCTTGTATATAGCGTTTTAGAACTTTCATAATTATTTCCAAGTACAAGAACAAACATCTTCTGTCATTAACCTGGACAACACTTTATACTCCTTGTAACCTTGGCTAAAGCTAATATGGCCCATTTCCAGCTCCTTAATGTAAGGCTTCTGGTGCTCACCGCAGCAATATTTGTCATTTGTATTTATTGGTCTTAGTGTTGGTCCAAATTTTAAAAATCATTACATGTTAATTGTGGACATGGATAAAATTCTTCTAATTAACCAGGCAAAAACTGTAGAAACCTGTGGAAAAAAAAGGGGGGCAATGGTAATTTTTTTTTCCTTATACTGCCTTCTGTCTTTCACAAAGACATGACCTGCTCTTTAATTTCTCCTGTCAGTCTTTTGAATTAAAGATGTCTGTGTAGTTTTAAGGTGATTTTCAATGTCCCAATCCATTAAAATATTTATTAATGTTCCAGCCAAATAGTCATCTTTGTTATTAAAATAGTTTAAAATGTTGTCTGATGGACCCAGAAGGGTAACTTCACTGTGCTTTTTTGTCTTTGTCAAGTTTTTATATTCTGTGTATTAGCCTTTGCAATTACACAGGCCTGTTATATTCCCATTGCAGAGCAGTTTGATTGAAAAGAAATGAAAATGAAAGGGAGAGATTGAATTTTTGGATTAATACTAGCTACAGATCATCTGTGTTGGATTAAAAAAATAAATCCTGATACGTGGGTCAAGGGTTGGGAATAAGATACAGAATTGTTCATATAAGGCTGTAGGATCAAATTGGTTTAACCCAAGTTGGTTGCTTCCAATGATTGTTACTACTTGCTAATCTTTGGGAAAAACCCTAATGAGAAAATGGCTACGTATTATAAAGCGCAAAACTAAGCTGAATCTGCTCTTACTTTTTGTTTTCAAGGGGGAATAAAAAGTATGTCAGTGATGTAGCTGGAGATGACTGAGTTCAGGTTCACAATGGCCAAAAGGTTTTTGAGCAGACAAAATATATGCTAACTGAATTTTGTATATGGAATATCAACCCATTTCTAAAAAAGCACGCGTTTAAGTAGAACCATATATTCCTTTATTAAAAATCTCTAATGAAATGTATCTGGTATGCTTGGTACAGAAGAGTACAGGAATACTTATTTGCTGGTAAAATAGCAGCTTTTACTGGGCAAATATGTATTTACATCTGTAATTACTTTGAATGTGTTTTTCTCAGACAAGTATATGGTAGATTTTAGTTTCTTCAAATATTTAGATTTATAACATTTGTTTGTAACTTACCCATCAATTTTATAATAGGAATGATAGAGAGCACAAGTGAATCTTATGTTAGATCCTTTTGTCAGAAACACCATTTAAGTTTAAAAAGCAGGTAATGCAGTGTAGGAACTACAAAAGGAGTGGATGACATCATTGTGCTGGGAAAAATTTTGAGAAACGAGACTTTATATCTTTGCATGAAAACATCAAAGGATAGAGAAGATGATGAATGCTGAACAGGTTTCAGGTTTATTTGATTATATTTGCAACTTCTTGAAATTTCTTTTAAAATGTGCTGACTTTTGCTGTTTTGTTAGCAGTTCAAGGCCAAATAACCATGGTCTAATTGTAGGCTTTGTTGTTGCTGTTCTAGTGATTTAGTGCAGAGGCATTTATCAATCTAAGGTTTGAAATTAACTTCAAAATGCAAAAAAAAGACAGTTTTACCCAAGGAAAAGTAGCCTGTAAGCATATTTTCTAACATAAAAGGAATGTTAGGATCTGAATCATATTGGGAAGATGGTTAAATGTCTAGAAAGAAATTGCCAGATACAATGTTCTGCAGCTTGAAACTCTTCTGGAATTTATTTCAAAGGATTAATTTTCTGTTGCGTTATTTTTTGAGAGATGTTTTATGTCAGCTGATTTGCTTCAGCTTATAACATTAAATTACAATTTAACACTTTACTGACATGAGCAGAAATATAATTCTTAAAATTACAGCTTATAACATAAAATGTTTAAGCAGTATTGCAAAGAAACATTAATTATTATCCTTGATCTGTTGTTTACTCATAATTCCTTTCACTAGCCTTTAAATCAAATCCCTCAGATCTAACATCTTTATCTCCCCCCTCACCTGATCATGACAATATGTCCCAGCAATCATCCCAGATGTGTGCAGTACTCAGAAATTAAACTGTAACATTTTGGATTGTTGCCATAAAAGGATATTAGACTTTAGGATGAAGATTCTTTATAATTTTGAAAGCAAAACAAACCTGAGTATTTCATGACTGAATCTTCCAATTTGGCACCAACAGCTGAGTAACTACCACATATTCAAACCATGTTATTAATTTCTCTACTTGATTGTTATCTTCTTGGACCAAGAATCTATTGTTGCTAGATACATCTGTAATAATCAGCATAATACCAGCTGCATACCACTCTGCTCAGATAATGTAATGATTTTGATTTTTAAAATATGTTCATCTTTATGTGAAAAGTGGAAACACGGATCATAACCTGCATCTACCAGCAAAATATCCCTAAACTCTCAACAGTAGTATCTTGTTTACAACTTCACATGACCCAGAGCATAGAAGTCAAGATTGCAATGGTATAGTTTAAGGCAAGAAGAAACTGAATCTTGACTGATGACAACAAAAGACCTGACATGCCAAGCTGTAGCTGTGCTAAAAAACTGAACAAACTTGCTTCTTGCTATGCAAAGTGCTACAGTAGAATACGTAGAATACATTTCAAGTAGGATACCAGTGCTCTTCCAGTTATGGCTTCTTCACTATTTTATTTTAAGAGAAGGGAAACTTCCATGTGTTTTCCCATACTCAAAGTTTTCTTCTTTGAGTTTTACCACAAAGTCTATGTTGCCTACAGACAGGTGTCCCCACAAAACTGTGTGCCATCTAAGTTAGGTTTTGTTGATTGATGTAATTCATCTATTTGGAATGATCCTTGTGAGTGCTGAGATTCTTCCTGTTGTATTGTGTACTGTTGAATCACATTGAAAAATGTAGGTGGAAAGAGAAAAGACAAATAAACCCAAGAAAATGTGCATCTGTCTCTGCAGCTGAGCTTTAGTGTCTTCAGCATTTGCATTTATTATAAAGCTTATAGACAATGCTGTATATGTCATATATTGCACAGAATCATTCCCTAAATCAATAGGTAAATTGGAAAACTCAGCATAATACTATCAAGATGTACTTCATTTTAATATACCTTAATAAGCTATTTAATATAGCTTAATTTGTTGCAAAGTACTATCAGAAGAATAAACTTTGAAGAACTGCTTGCCTTTTGCTGTTGTTAACTGATAAATATTAGCAAATGCAGTTAAATATTTTGTTCTACTCAGACTCAGTGCTGCTATTCCTGCCCCTGTCTATACAGTGGCTGAGATGTAGGTGTCTCACTTGAATTCCTTATCTTTCCTTTCAGTTAAAAGTTGGAAAATAGTTCTCTCCCTTGTTGTTAGCAGCTGTTGTAAGTTCTCATAGTATAAGAAATTGCAGTAACTGCTTACTAGTTTAAGGTGATTTCATTGTATCAGTGACAAGTCTAGTGATTTGAAAATGGGTGGAGCTTCAGCTGTCACTGTCAGCAGGGCTGCCAAAAGGGTTATGTTGCTTTTTTTTTCTTAAATATATTTACTTTGATTTTATAGTTTTAATGACTTTCAAAATGTTTCTGAGATAGCAGGCTCTTTTGCAGCCTCCTCCTTAAGCATACACTAGATTTGCTCTGTAGGCTTATACTGCCCAGCTCAAGCTCTGAAGAAATTTATGTTACTGCTAAAATACAATTATTTTTACATTTTTCATACATCATTAGCTTCATCATTGCAATACAGTGATGTCACCTATGTAATTTATTACAATCTTGCTCAGTTCTTGGATTTTTCACTAGATATGTCTGGAAATACTTAATATATTAGAGGCTGCTGTCATATTTGGCTGATATTGGACAAATCAGATATTTTTCCAGCTTTTCATGTAGAGGTTATTAATTTGTATGGAGTGTAGTGCTGCTAGCTTGAGCACCTGAGCTCATCTGAGTGTTTCTGCAGAGTTGTGTGTTGTGTTACAGTGATATTCATTCAGGAAGGCATTTTGTTGTGAAACTAAAAGCAGTTTTCCTTGCAGGATTAAAGCAATATTCTCAGTCATGATTTAAGGAATGTGAGGGAATTCATGTACAGTGTTGTGAAAATTCTGACACTATTTTTCCCCTGTATATTGCCTAACATAATGAGTTCACAGATTTCATCACAATACTAATAAATGTCAGGTTTTACTAAAATAGAGGTGATATGTGCCACTATAATGAAATATGTATTACTGACCATAAGTTTTTGAGTTGATTTGCAAGTTAGAAAAGTGAGTTATTAGTGCAACATTGCCCTACATGTCAGTAGATGTGAAAATTAAACTGCTCATAGTGGATTTTTACCAAATCCAGAGGGTAGAATAAAAATTTTATATACAAATGGAAATTACAACCCAGACTGTATTTTCTATGGCCAGCCATGTTTGGTTTTGTTTAAAAGAGCTGCTAAGAAATCAGCTGAGGACTCTGTTTCAGGGTCCATTGAGTTACTTCACTGGAAGGAAACTTCAAGGATGGACTTCATAACCTCTCCTACAGATGAAGGCAGTATGCTGTCATTTTTTCCAAAGAGCAGAATTTTTGTATGTGACTGTGTTGCTTCATCAATATTTCAAAGATAAAACAGTTTCTAACATTAACCTGATTGGTAATATTGTGCTGTCAAAGAGTCAATAGAATGCCAAGATTCTTGCAATATTCTGTCAATCCCAAGTACCCTTTACACTGTGAAATGAAAGAGTGAGTAGCTTCTCTCTGCATCAGTCTGTGTGTGATTACCAAGGAGAGTTAATGCAGTAGTTTGTTTCCCTACAGGATGCCAGTGATCCCTGTTTCATATAAATATCCTTTAGGGAATGTTTCTCTTTAAACCAGTCTCAGATTCTTGGTTGGAAAAGTGACAAGAGTATGTATAGAAGCTCTGGTTTTGATTCCCAAAGAGTATGCTTGTCACTGTTAAGGCTACTGCTTACATGCCTTTTTCTTTCAGATTTCTATTCATAGCCATAGTATTCACTCTCCATTTGTCTGACGTTTTTAGTGTTTGAGAGTAACACAGAAACTATAGAAAGTCTCAGGTGTGCAGTCTGAATTTTAAAATGCATTGTATCACTGAGCAAAGTATTTGCTTAATATCATGAGCTAGGTCCTTACTTTAAGTCTGAGCGTTTCTGTCTCTTGGTGCTAAGGACTTGCCTCAGCAGTGGCTTTAGCTGTGATATCTAGAAAGATAACCTAATTACATGGGGTGATGCTTCAATCTGTGTTTTAGAGAGTAAGAAAGGGTGATTGCTGCATTTGCAACCAAAACACCGTGTTTTACAGGTGATCTGAAAGTGATTGAATATACTTACTGTATTCAGGTGAGCCTATAAGTTGTGCCAAATCACAGCAAGAAAATAGACAATTAAAGATACTTGCAGGGTATCAAAGTGACTGGAAGATACAGTAGTCACAGTATCTAAAAGCCTGATAAATTACCTTTTGAGTTTCACATACTAATTTTAAACTAATATGTGTGATAGCTTTTATGATCTTCTGCACAGTAAATGCAATAGGTAGTAACTTATTTAAAAATTGGTGTAGTAATATGTGGTACCTCAAAATGTCATGGCTCTGTGGTGTTGGACTCAGTGCGGACAGCTGGTTAGGAAAGATCCTTCCAAAGTTAAAGTTCTATTTTAGTAAATGAGGCCAAAAAAAATTAGGGTACATGAAATAATATTTTAGGAGAGTCATGTGATTCTCTTTGTCAGAGAGAGGAACTGATCAGTGGCTATATTGTTCCATGTTTTATTTTTCTAGATATTCAACATATCATCTGTTAACAGGAAAAATAAAGCTTGCATCTTCTTATAGAGATTTTTGATTTGTTTAGGTAGAAATGAAACACATTATGAAAGGACTGTAGTGTGGGACTTTAGGGCTAAATGCTAAAGGTAAAAGGTAAATGGTAAATGGTTCGGCTCTTGGTAGTCACATAATGTGTTTGGTCTTGGCCTTGTGAGCCAGGATTTACTTAAAGGTGAGTGTCACAGATATCTAGAGATGTGGGACTCTGAGCTGTGGCAAATCAAATGAGTAAGTTTGAAAGATGGGAAAAGCATATTTTATTTAATGCTGCACTTTTCTTCTGTTTGCTTGTTTTTGTTTTGCTTTCCTGAGGTCCATTTTTAGTGGTAGAAAGGATTGATGCATACTTAGTCCTTGTATAGATCTAGTTTATTAAAGGTCTTCTGTTGCCAGATAATGGCAAGTCATTTGTTCAAAGGCTACAATATGCATACAGTGAGAATGTGGAGAGATACTGATGGATACCAACAGCAGTTTGATACTGGAGGTTTATGTTAATTCTTCTTAGATCTGCAACAATCATTCCAATTATGCAAAAAGCATGGGTTGCACAATTACTCATTAGGCAGACATTTGGCCCTATTTCTTGTGGTGCTGACTGATGACAACAACTTTAAATCAGATTTCATGTTTTTTTCCAGAATAAATCACTAATCACTTCGAATAGCATAGAGGGCCAGGATGTTTAATGGCAGAAGTGTCTTAAAGGTAGAACATGCAGGAGTGAAATAAAGCATTTGTACCTTTCCTGATTTTTTTCAGGTATCTTTCACTCTTAGTGAAGCACTAGTTCTTAGGTCAGTCTCGTTTCCTTGCATCCTTCCACTGTTAGTAATTAAAATACTATGTTACAGTCTTTGCAGGTGTAAATTGATAACACTGTAATGCAGCCAATGGAACTAAGGCAGTGTATGCTACCCAAAGTTATGGCCATTAAAACTAAAATTTCCATACATTGCTGCCTCTGGACTAAAATGGCTGGTTTTATGAGGCACTTTTGCTAAAATGCATTTTTATCTTTGTATTTCATACACAGTCGAAGGAAGACTTTGAATATGAAGTATGTTAGAACTCTGAAAGCTCACAAAAAAAGTACTAGTTTCACAGTGCCATTCATTTTACCTGTTCAGTAGAAAATAAAACTAAACCACCTGAATTGCCAGGCTTTTTTAGTCCTGAGAAAGGGATGTTGGGGAAAGAACACAGGGAATAAGAGTTAAACTGTAACTCAAAGCAGGTAATGTCACCTGTGTGTTTCTAGACTTACAGATTATCTGGCAGTTAATGCCATTGCATGTGATACTTTTGTACAGCTATTCTAATATGATTGAAGTAGAATTTCTTGAAAGTAGAAAAGTGGCTTGATTCATACTTGCCTGAAAGGTTTTTCTGTGTTGCTTTGCTTACTTTTCTAATTGTAAATTTTAGCTAATTACAGAAAGAAGAGCTTATGCAATAAAGTTAGCATTAGTTGAAATTGCTTAAAAATATACTGTCAGGCTTGCAAAATACATGAATACTGATTGTCTAAAAATTTTATTCCCAATGCAAATAAAATTACTGTATTTCTATTTGCCTGTTTATAAAGTCCAGTGAAATGAGCTGCAGATGCATAGTCTCTGCCTCTTCCTGCCAATAATGCTGCATGTAAATGAAGATTGTTACATTACCAATGAGCTATGCAGCTGTAGAGTCATACCACTTACCACAAAAGCACATGATCCAGAGGGTTAGGAGTGAAAAATTTCTTCTCAATCTTAATTCTGGTTATGGCAGTGATTTCCTCACTTCACCTTTAAATGCTTTGCTTTTACATGCTAAAATTGAATTTGTTATCACAGAGGCACGTAGCGAACACTCCTTATCATTTCCATACTACAATCTGGAGGAAAGTGGTGTGTGGATCTTTTGTTACTCTAATACCCAAAGCAGGCAAATATTCTCTGTAAAAAAGTCCTTGTAACCAGTGATTAAATATGTGCAAATCTACTTGTCATTATCTCTCTTTCAGATAAAAGCTTTGAACGTCACCATAACCTCCACCTAGTGTGTCACAGGGGGATCCAAACTCGAATAGGAAAAATTTTATGTGAAACTTCAGTATTTAGGAAATCACTTCTAAGATTAGCTAAATTGCATGATTTTTTTCCTAGGGTATAAAGTAACTATTTAAAACATAACAGCTTCACACATATTAAGGTATTAAGTGGTCTTCAATATGACGTTAAATACTGCTGTAGTGTTAGGCAGGCCCTTCCTAGCCATTGCTTTGTGGGCACTGGAAAGAATTCACTTCATATGAACACCAGCTCAGAAGAGAATGCTGTTCCAGGGCACTACTCATTGACAAAGTCCTATCATCATGCTGTGTCATAAAGTCATGGGAAGCAATGTGTGTATGAGTTTGCTGAGGGACTTGAATGCTTCTTTTATGCTTTCCTAAAGAATGCTTTGCTACAGTTTAGCTCTTTCTTGCTGGTGGTCTGTGGAAGGTTTTCTGAGCACTGATAGCAAGTCTTGTCCTGCTGCATCACCTAAACTTGGTTGTTGACTCCTTCATTTCTACATTCTTTTTTCTGTTGTGTTGTTAAGTGTGTCCTTCAAATGTCAGGCATGCTGCTCAGGAAATGTTTGGAAGAGCTGGAAAATTTACTTCAGTTGATGCCAAGAACTCTATAGAATTCCTTATGGTTTTTCACTTGCCTCTGATTGTACAGAGCTTAATTCTGTTCAGCTCTGCTGCTTTTTGTCAAAATGGATTGTGGTAATTATCGAATCATGAAGAGAGATTTGAGGGCCAAAGAACTATCTTGTCCATGTTTTGTGTGAGAGTAGTACTTTTCAGGTAGTATGTTCAGATCTTACTGAGCTAGTTTGCATTGATATATAAAACAGCAATGTTCTTACCAGTTCCTTAGCTGCAGCACTCCTGAACATCATGTGGGCTGTCTGTGCTGTACAAGGAATACCCAAAGAGCATTTTGAACGGGTAAAGTTGCATTTCTTTTGTGGTGGTTTGACCCAGTTGCCCTCCAAAGTCACTCTATCCCAGGGAAGAAAATATATATTGAGTGGTTTAGGAGTTGAGATAAGGACAGAGAGAGATCATTCAGCAATTAGTGTCATGGGCAAAACAGACTCAGCACAGACTAAAAAGAGGAAGGAAAGAAAAAAAGCATCTACTCTACTACACTAGGCTACACACACCAGAGTCAGTTAATGAGAAGTACAACCAGATCTTAAAACACCACCCCACACCCCTCCCTTCTTAGCAGATTTAACCTTACTCATGATATCACTCTCTTCTTGACCCTGCCAGGGTGGCACAGGCGGGTGTGGGAGTGGGTAGAATGAGAGTTTTCAGTCAGTTCCTCATGAGTTGTTTTCCTTCTTAATTGGGGGGAGGGGAGGAGGCACGTTCCTCATACCCTTCCCCTGCTCCAGCGTGGGGTCCCACGCTACGATTGTCACTGATGGGCTCAGCCTTGGTCAGCGGTCAGTTCGGCCTTGAGTTGAGCTGGTATTTACTCTGTTGGGCCTGGGGAAAGCTACTAGCTGCTTCTTGCAGAAGCCACCCCTGCAGCACCCCCTCCACCAGAACCCAGCCACACAAAACCACAACAACTTTGAAAAAATTCTGTGGTGGAACAGACCTGTTGAGATGATTTTATTTAGATCTCTATAAATATCTTCTGGTGTTGTTTCCAGACTTGCATTTCATGACTGAGCACATGCTACTAGGTAGGAGTGTTGCCTTTTACATCCTGAGGTTAAGCACTTAATTGTGTTCTTGCTAGTTTGAGAATGGATTATTGAATTTCTTTCCATTTAATGGGCTAACAGACAGGAGCTGTGCAGACATCACAGTGAAGTCAAAATGACATTGCCAGGGGTTTTATAGAAATGAAGTCTACTCAAAATGGACCCAGCTCTAGCACGCCAAAACAGGCTAAAACAACAAATATAACCAGACCTGATTCACATCTACAAAATCTCCTTGATGTTTCCAGTCTATTGTGCCAAATAATAGCTCTTGTGCTTTGGACTTGATTTGCAGCTCACCTAGCACTTCCAATATATTCACCCTTACTCATGCTTGTGTTGATGCCTGATATGATGCTTATACTGATGTCTTGATTTATAGCTGTTACAACATGATAGACCTGTGATTCCTTAATTTGTAAAGATGCTGTAAGATGCTTTTTGGGATAGAATTATTATTGCATCTGGAGATTTAATCTTTAGGACAACTGGCATTGTGCTCAGTTCAGCTAATTCTTAGCAAGTGAAACTTTCAGTTATTTAGAAAGAATGGGAATTTCAGCTACTGCTCTTTGCTCTATATGTGGAAAACAAGATCAAATGAGCATAGTTGTTCTATAGAAACTGGACATACATATTTTTTATATGATCATTCCTGTTAGATCTTGAAAGACTTCAGGCATAAATTTGACGATCAAATATCCTATAGCCTTTGCACATCTTACTTTATTGGACAAAATACTGCCTGAGCTTTTTACAGATTATTTTAATTGATACTTTTGCCCTTTGACTTGGCTAATGTTTCAGCAACTTTAATGACCTGAATTAATTGCATATGCTACCCTTTATCAGCTTCTTGTGCTATGGGATATTTTTATGAGTATTAATAACAAAACCCTGTCTGATTCTTGACAAGCATCACTGGTTTTGGCCAAACCTGAAATTAGCATTTGAGAAGTCTTGTAGATCCTTAGAAATAAACATTATTTAAAAAAAAAACCCAAAAAATCCTACCTTTGAGAAAATAGATTTAAAATTTGCATGACCTTGCATATACTTTTTAAAAAAAATTATTTTATTACCAGGATTAAAAGAATACTGCAGAAGTGAAAAGTTAATATTGCCTGTGACAATGCAGATGCAATAGTGTTATGTGCTAGGGCTAAAGCTACAGAATCTAGGACCATTCTCAGTATCTACTAATTCAGCTGTACCAGTAGAGGGAGCTTATGGTTTTGAATACCTAAAGAAGTTTGCCTAGCAAGACTTTCTACAGTGTTTGCTGTTTGTCCTATTAAAGCATGTTAGGAGAATAATAGAAAATAATGGAGACTATACTGTTAATGTAGGAACTGCAATTGACAGTCAACAGAAAACCTTTTTAGAAGATCAGTCTGGAATGTTCCAAACTGGTTAATTTGCTTTATTGCATCCAAACTGAACTAATATAAAATCAAGGGTAGATCAGTGCTGAATAAATTTTGAAGTCTTCCTTTCCTTTTAAAAGGAATTGCCCTTGTAACATTCCACTCATACGTTTGACCCTACTGGAAGGAATTGGATTTTTTTTCCCATGCAGTGTTTACCAGTTCCATGACAGGTGAACCTCAGCCTATGCTTTTTTCTTGTTTAAGCAGAATTGCCAGCAATCTTCAGTTTAAACCAAACCATTTTTTATTGTCAGAACCTATGGGCTGGGAGGAAACCACCACCCACAGTTATCTTGATTTTCTTGCTCACTGCTTTCCAGGTTCACAGAGTGCTTTCCCCCATCTCAGAAGCATGATGATAGAGTTCAACTCTACCATTTGGAGTGAGAACACTTGCAGAAGATGTATCTGTGACTCCTGATGGCCTTGCTTTTAGTGGATTAGCAGCTATTTTATTGAAACACTGGTACATAGATCTGGGTGCCTAGGATTCATGGGGGTTTAGCGGTGAATTGCAGCAAATTTGATGACAAATTTGATAACTATAGATGTCTTTGTAAGCAGGATGTTTCCGTGTTCTTGCCATGTACTTAGCAATCAGCTATATTCTAATTTTCATATTATATTTACAAATAAGGACACCGACTAAGTCAAACTCAATAAAATGCTTTGGGTGACTAACTACTGTCTGTTGACAGCTTAGTACATGATGAACTACTACAGTTTTATGTCTAATGATGAAAAGTCGGCAACATACAGTGTTAGGCAAAAGATATGGTCTTCAGAAACACAATAGAATGACATTAGCTCGTTCATGGCATGCTTACAGTGACTGCAGTGGATGAGGATATCTCTTAAAGAACCTAGTGAGCATAGGATTTACCCAACATATCATGTAATGTCTCAAAGATGATGTGAAGAAAATTGTCCCTTGTAAAGATCTTAAAATATTCCATTCATTCCTCTGTGACAGCTGTCAGATGGAAAACAATGCAAAGTAGGTATTATCAAAGGGTTGTATTCTGGGTGGAAAAATCTTAATGAGGCTAACAAGATAACCAGATTCAGATGCTCTGGAAGAACCACTTCATAATTCATTAAATGTCAGTGATCCTACCAAAGTCTTTTTTTCTTTTTAAATGCAAAGCTAGTTACTGTAATATATGATTATAAAATTATACTCATTTTTTTTGTTACCAAATAGAAGGAGTAAGAATGTTGGGAGGAAGTAGAATGTTCTTCTGAAAGGTGGCACACTTAAGTATGCAGATCTACCTATGTTTCAGGCATTTTACTCTTCCAGAGAAGTGTCAGGGAGGGCTAAGATGACAATAAGATCAATTCCATTAAATCAAAGTTTTTGTCATCTAAGTTATTTTTTATCAAGGGACATTAAAATTAGCAACTACTATTTTAGAAGGAATTTTCTTTCTTTTTACTTTTCAGTTTATGTAAATAAAGCTGCCTACTCTGAGTTGCAGGAAAGTCATGTCTACTACAGCTTCTTTTCCTCTATTGAAACACTGCATCTCTTTAAATCCTTGCTTGGTGTTCTTCAACCTGTCCCTTTTGCCAGCTTCTGTCACTATCTGAACCTATAAACTTGAAGGTGACATATGAATAAAATGGCAGGTCTCTTTGTCCAGACATAGAAAGACATGTTCACCTGAAAGATTTTTTTTACAAAGCTCAGAGTTTTACAGATTCTGCACTGTGGGGACCAGTTGCCTCAAATTCAAACATCGTCAGCTGAGCTACATCACCTGAATGTCTCAATTTAGTATGTTCCACTGACCTGGACTATAACAGCTATGTCATGGGTACATCTTTGTTATTGAAACTCTGTCCTTCCCCTGAAGGGTTTGCACTCTTCTTACGCTTTGCAAGTTATTCAATATTTTCCTCTTCACATATAGTGTCAAATTCCTTCCCTTTTTCTTTTGAAAAGCGGCTTTAACAACTATGTTCTTTTCACTATGAAAAATTCTCACCTGTTGATGAATGTCAAGAATGTGAGGGGAGAGATCATACAGTCCTTGGAGGCCACATTCATCTCAGTTTGTTGGCAGAGTGAATTTTAATGTCGCTTTAGAATTTTGCCTCATCTCCAAATTCCTCCTCATTATGATGCATCATTTTTCATTTCATTTTCATTACCACTTTCAAATTTGTGGCCAACTGTGTTTCTCAGCTGACATTTTTATGAATTTATTTACAATAATACATTTTCATCTGCTAACTATTCAGATTGCAACATTAAAATGCAGTAACTAGTTTGCAATAAAATGTTCTTTTTATTAAAAAAGGTTGGGAGTTTGCTGCAAAGGATATTCTTTTCTCTTCGAAAAGCTTTTTAATTATGTACATGTATGTGAGGAGTTTAGTATGAAACAATAAAGTCAAAGGGGCAATATTGCCATCTTCAGTTCTTGCAAATTTATGAGCATGTTTCCTCATTCTGTCCCAAAAGCCATGAGATTTAAAAAACAAGCAAATTTTTCATTTGTTTTTTAGTAATTAAATATTTGGGATCATACTCTTTTTTTTTTCTTTCTCTTCAACTCTATTGGAAAGAAATTGTTAAAAAAACATGGAAACAGTCATTGCATGGCTCTAGGAACTGAGACTCTCAGAAGTGTGGTATTAACATGCTGTGGTGTAATAACCTGCAACACTGTGGAAGAGCATAGAGCAGTTGGGCTGAGGAATCTGGCCCATGTTGCTTATGTTGTTTAAAGGCATGTGGAGGGGGAAAAGGGAGTTGCTCACACAACTCTTCCTTCCAGACTTTCAGTGCAGTAGTCATTAGCTAAGCAACATTATGCAGGCTTTTAGGCTGTAGTAGGTTTTGAGGATGGGTTTAGAATATGAGAACAATAACTGATAGGCCCTGTCTTTACAGAGTCTATGGTAACTCTTGAACTAGTAAAGTGTTTAAATCCAGCCAAATTAATCATCGTTTTGTTAATAAGAGCTACAAAAGTCAAATTTTGTGGGAGTTATTTCTAGTAGCTGACACTGATAACAAGATTTGTATCCTGTAGCATTTCCTAGGTGCTGTACAATTAAAATACTTATTTTTCAGCAACTGACCTTCCTCTGCCCTCACATACGTGCACACAAACACACACACACACACACACCCCATTGGAAAAAATGCCTTATCTCTTTGCTTTTCTCTGTCAGTTCCAGGATAGGTTTTTATTTTACTTTTAGACAAGTGCAGGTGTTGACTGTGTTTCTTAACAGAAAGGGATCATGCAGTATTAATGTATTGCAATAATATTTCAAGATCTAGTTGGTCTTGTTTAAGATTTCTATTCTCAAGGTCCTTTTGCATAACACAGAATTGGAAATCAATTTGTTGAAAAAGATAAACAGTGACATGTTGACCTTTAAGGGAAATGAAGCAGTGTACCTGAATAGTAAGTGCTAATTAATTATTGCTGTTAATAGATGGCTCTGGCCACAATTCATCACTGTTTTGTTTTGCCTAAGAAACATTTTTCCTATTGATTTTTCCTATTGAAACCTGTCAAGTCTTCCTGAATGTTAGCCCTCTACCTACTTCTTAGCCATGAAGCTGGCTCTCTGTCTTAAGCATATGTCCAACCCTTTACAGTCTATATTTTACTTGTTATTTACTGGTTCTTCATTTCTGTGCATGCTTTAACTCTATAAATATTTGGAATATATTTGGTGAGAGGTTATTTAAAATATGAGTATTGCATTTGAAAAAAAAAAATTGGTGGGGTCTGTTTTAGCCCAGGCTTTAATGTCAGTAAATACAGGATTATGCTGTTTTCCCTTGAAAAACTGAGTAATGTTAAAGATGTACTGAAGAGATTCTACTGTTTTTCTACTGCTTTTCAAAATGAATGTCTAGTATGGGGGAGGGCGTTCATTTTCATTCTAGGACATGTAAAAGCTTCAGGCAATCATAGAATTGGCAATACTTCTTTAAAATGTGCTTTACAGACAGACATAGATATTTGGAGTACTTATTAGGAAAATGTGAACAGTGTAGATATCTAAGCTTATAGAAAAGATGATGGTTACAAATCATAGAATCATAGAATTTCCTGACTTGGAAGGGACCCATAAGGATCATCAAGTCCAGCTCCTGGCTCCACACAGGGCCAGCCAAGTCAGAGCATGGGACTGACCAGACAGTTCTTGAACTCAGTCAAGCTCAGTGCTGTGATCACTTCCCTGGGGAGCTTGTTCCAGTGCCCAACCATCCTTTCAGTAAAGAACCGCTTCCTAATATTCAGGCAAAACCTCCCCTATCTCAGCTTCATACTGTTCCCTCAGGTTCTATTGCTGGTCACCAAAGAGAGGAGATCAGCTCCTGCCCCTGAACTCCCCTTCTTCAGAAAGCCATAGACTGCTTCCAGTCTCTCCAACCTTTTTTGGGCATGCTTAACTTCAGGCACTGGAAAGGATATCCTGTAAAAACTAGTTCTCATTTCGAAGCAATCCAGCAGCTGATGACAACAGTACCATGTCATTCAGCTGGACATCCTCAGCACCTGTAGCAGAAATGAGTCTCATATAATAAAAGTATGGCCTCTAAAAATTTATGGTATTTAATTTTGCTTTTGCAGCTATCCCATTATCACCTGCTTTAGGGTATATTATAATGTCAACCTTCTTGTACCACTGTAGTGTATTACGTCCCATCTCTTGTAATTATTTAGCCACAGGTAACACTTTGCTAAATTATTAATGTTGCTTATTGCTTCACACAACATTTAGTCTCGAAATCCAACCACATGAGTAGAAGTTGCTGCTTGGTTGATTTTGATGACAAAAATAACAAATTGGAACCATAACGTTTGTTTAATCAAAGCACATTAGCTTGGTAGTAATCAAATAAGAACTGTATTCCCACCTTAAATTACCTTGAAAATAAAATCAATAGCTTATTTAAACACAGACCAAACAAGAAAAAAATTAATTGCCCCCAGGAAGACAAGTAACAAGTTTCATTTAGAAAGAAACCTAGCAGAAGGGATTGCAGACCAAAAT
Organism: Hypotaenidia okinawae; assembly: GCA_027925045.1. Lineage (NCBI taxonomy): Eukaryota > Metazoa > Chordata > Aves > Gruiformes > Rallidae > Hypotaenidia > Hypotaenidia okinawae. Next base: position 7,270,167 of record BSDF01000016.1, read on the forward strand.
TGGGATATGCTGGTCACCCGAGGGAATAAGAGGAACAAACCAACCAAAGAAGCCATTTCTTTATTTCTATTCCAGTACAAATAATTCAAGAGATATTTTTTCAAAGTTAAGGTACATTATGACACAAATAATAAGAATATACACACTAATGACTCAGCTATGCATTCAAAGTGGATTTTAAGTGTTTTCCTTTGAGGAGCTATTTTAGGAAATAAAATTTCCAGCTGGTAGAATGACAGCTCATTTATATTTATGCTTAAATAGTTAAAAATAGTGTGATTTAATTCAGCTCTCCTGTTACCTGTAATCATCCTGTTTCACAATTCTGAAATACCCAGTCTCTAGTTTCTGGCTTCTATTGCCCCTTTTGCATCTGCCTTGTTTCTTCCTTAGGTGGATATTTAGTCAGAGACAAAAAGCAATGTCTGATCTTTAAGACCTTTAGGGGAAGGTGACACAAACACTTTAAAGCAAAATGATGTTCAGCATATTTCAAATCTTTTTGAAAAGTCAGGGTAGATATTACTCTTATAATGAATAAACCAGGCAGATGGCTTGTTGAATGCCCATCCTGTAACTTTAGAAGCATTGATAGGTGAATGCATTCTACTGTTTTTTGGTGACATATGCAAATAGTGTTCACTGTGCTTGCAGGAAAAGCTTGCAAATGCAGACCATATTACAGATGTGCTCTTTGCTCATGATTATTTTTGATCACAAAAGCTTTCCCATTTCAAATTGTCAGCGTATTTTAAAAAAATAAAGTTCCTTCAAGAAAACCTTTAGCTGTTATAAAAATGTCCATAGTTGGGGAAAAAAAGAAAAGAAACAACTTCAAAGTGTAGCAGCTAGTCCAATCTGCTCTTCCTTTTATTATAATTTTGTTCTCCGTTTTTAAAGAGCTAATTAAAAAATTACCCAAGTTGGAAAAAACCTTATAAGAAAAAACGAAAAATCTTGTTCAATCAACTCTGAATGGTGTACCATCCCCAAAAATCTGGCATAAGGTGAAGGATAAGATGGGTTTTTTTGACCTTAAAATAATTGTAAGGGCACTGTGCTGGTGTTTTGTTTGAGTGTTTCTTATCCAGGCAGATATTGCTTTCCTGATCAGTTACATTACATGGCTTTCACATACTGTCAGGTATAATAGTTCTGGAGATGACATCCAAAATTACCTGACAACTGAAGTGAAAAAGCACATGATGGGAATGCCATTTCTCACATTTTCCAGAGTGCAAGGGTTATAAGCTGATTCATTACTTATCAGACAGCTCACAATCCATTGAATATGGTATCTCTTTAAAAGGTGCCTTGAAGTTTTCAGGCAACTTTATTTTTAGCTTTTCAGATTATGCCACTCCATTCTGTGTGACACCAAGTACTCTGGACAGATGCCAAGTGGGCTCATTTCCACAGTGATTTCGGGATTTGGACCTTTGGTTCTATGTCTTATATCATTAGCTACAGGAGTTAAAGATTCAAGATTGGATGCCATATATTGTTTTTAACATGAATGAATTTGTTTCACTTCAAGTATAGGTCCAGAATATCTAGCCTTACTGTTCTTGTACATATGTCCATGTGTTATGGGGTCATGAGGTTCTTTTACTTCAACAGGCAGAGTTCATAGAATATTCATAGAGTGCTTTGGGTTGAAAGGGATGTCACAAATTCCAACTCTCCTGCCATGGGCAGGGACACTCTCCACTAGACCAGGATCCCCAAAGTCCCATCCAACCTGACCTTAATCAATTCTGGGGATGGGGCTTCCACAGCCTCTTTGGGCAACCTGTTCCAGTGCCTCACCAACCTCATAGTAAAGAATTTCTTCCTAACATCTAACCTAAACCTATGGTCTTCAGCTTGAAGCCATCATCCTTGTCGTGTCACTGCACTCCCTGATGAACAGTACCTCTCCCACTTTTCTGTAGGATTCCTGTATCTCATTTAACAGCAAACATGGCACACAAAACAACAGAAGTGAAATATGGATGAGCTAAATCTTAAGAAACCACTTTCAATTGGAGTGTTATCATTTGCTTTTTGACCTGTGGGGTTTTATTTCCTAAGTGTTTGATTCAGTACTGTTGTGGTACAAAAGAAAGTTTGCTGCCTAATGAGTATGTTTGCTGCCTTCCAGCATAATTCAACAAGAACATACAGATATCTGAGGTAAAACAGATATGTGAGTTGAGGGGGTTTGTGCTCTGTGTTGGACCCAACAGCACCTATTTCCATAGATGGTGCTGGGTGGTAGGATTTCTCTTCACCAAGAAATTACATCACAGATCATTCCCCAACATTGTCTTGCATATTAGCTTTCTCCCCTGCCTGTTTTTAGCAAAATGTGATCAAAATACACTATAAAAACATGGAGACTTTTTCTGATGGATAAAGAAATAAACTCCTTTATCCAGTAGTTGCAGTATGTGATAAAGCTACCACAGCTGTCTGACAAAGAGGGAAGATGCTTACATCAACTGAAAGAAAAACTCTCTTATGGGAGAGCCTTCTCTTCTGCAGTTCCCCTTAGGAGCAGGCTGATGTCCTCTGTTTCATGTCAAGTTTTGAAAAGTAAGAATTTCCTCTTCTGCATCAAGCTCCTAACTGATTTATGTAACTTCTATTTATTGACAGTATCATTGAAAGACATTTGAGAAATTTTAGCATAAGAGTTATGTAGAGGAAGCTAAGCATATTGGGAAAAGTTTCTTTTTGGACGTTCAGAGATTTCTTGTCATTTTATCAGCTTCTGGTTTGCATTCTTTCCTCCTTGCCTTCCTATCCCTTCCCTTCTGATACTTCTACTCCTCTGAAATCCAAAGCAGAGTTACCACTGGCTTCAGTGGAAGTAGTGATTTTACACTGGTTGTTCATACAAAGTTGTTATTACCTCACTTGCTATTTTTGTGATTTGTAGAAGAAAAGCAAATTAGAGAGTATAAAAAGAGTCTGCTGGAAATTGACCTGCAATTTCTCAATTCTAGGGTCTTTTCCATCTGGGACCAACACTTGTATCCTGATATTGCACTTACTTTAAGTGCACTGATGTTAAAAGTGACACCATTTGGTAACAGCACATGGCAGCAGCACAGATTATATGTGACAGGCTTGCTCTCTGCTGTTTAGGACAAATAATTCTAGTATAAATATGTTCCATATGTTATCTGGTAAATATAAGGAGGGGAAAATATTATTTACTCACCTATAATCTTCATGTATTCAGATTTTATGGTATTTGTGAAGAAGAAAGAGCAGAACACTGTGTTCTTTTTGGCTGGTATCTCCACCCTACACCCTCATTTCATACCTGTTTTACTTAAGCACTGAAACTGCAGTGAAATTATTTGAATTGAAACAGGTATAGTGGTCTTTGCTAAGTGGGCTTGTATGAAGTTCCTCAGCTACCTCACAGTGCTCTTGTTTTGTGAAGCAAGTAGCTTTAAGGAATCAGCTAGAAGGTATCAAGTACTAAACTCATGTTGAAATAAAAAAAACCCCAAAACCTATAGTGCTGCAAATCACCTGGGAGCTGTAAGTGGGTATAACACACCTCTGCCTAGAGAGCTGGTGTACAGTGAGTATCACCTGATATGGCCAAAATAATATAATTTTATGTAGTTCTACTAACTAGCGGTGCTACACAGCCTGCATGTTAATTCATACTGATTTCTTGGAGCTAGGACTGTAGTTCTGATCCTGTTCTTGAATAGATCAGGCCAAAGCTTTTAGCAAAGAAAATTAATGAAGAATTTTGCTTAAAGCTCCAGTATTAATTTGGAAACAAAAATTCTTAACTTTAAATTAAAAATTGCTCCTATTTATGAAGTTTTGGAGCCCTTCTGAAACAGAATAGCTAAAAACTTTATAATAACAATTACTATAAAGAAAGAATTATGCATATTATTCACTCATCCAGAAGATATTTTTAAATGTCAAAACATATACATGAAAGCATGGAAACTCTTATTTCTTAGAATATTTGGCATAGAAATTCTGGACCAAGGTACTAATAAAAATGACTCTGGAAGCACTAAAAATACTTTCTAGATTAAAGTTGTCACTACTTGCTCAGTTTTAGGTGCATTGTTCCATAAAATATTTTTCTTCAGGATCTTTAGAAACTGGTTGAAGCTGTTATTAAGGTATTAAACAATATTTTCACCAGGTCAAATATTGCACTTCTGTAATCTTACTTTTAACTCACTTCTCACAATAGCTTAATGCTTTTTCTCCGTGACATTATTTTGAAGAGAGTTATTTGAGAAAGTGAACACATTCCAAGAAGTTTTCTTCTTTTCTGGAGATGCTTGAAACATTTTGTGATTTGCTTTCATCTTTGTGTCCCAGCTATAAATTGATATTGGTTTTGATATGAAGGTAAATGTTAAAAGGGCTCACTGTTAAGTGGGGGCTGAGAAAACTTGCTTTCACTTATCTGCAGGCTGAAGGGAAGTATGTCATTTAGGTCTTGACCTTCTGTGGATTTCTGCTCTTTAAAGACTTCAGTGATGCACACAGCACTTTTGGTACAGATAGGCAAATTGAAGAGGTTACATAAAGGATATTACCCCTGTCAGGAACACGATAGCTTAAAGTTAACTTTTTACCCTTTGAGAAATAATTTACTGCTGAGAAGGGAATGAGGACTAATGACTCATACAGCCCTTAGGTCATCAAGAAGTCACTTAGGAGTCTTCCATTGACTTACTTTGATTTTTATATTAACTGCTTCTCTGTGTGTTAGTTAATGCAGCAGTAAAATAGATGTTCTTGAAATGTTTCAGGTGTCAAGCTACAAATAATGACCATAGTGATCCTTATTGATCTGTTCAAGGATTTTGAGAGGGAAGTTTATGTTGTGAAACATTTTTCCATAAGATTTAATTCAAAGAAAAAAATTAAGAATGGCTTCAAGTTGGAGCATAGGAAATTCTGCACCAACATGAGGAAGAACTTTTACACAGTGAGGGTGAGGGAGCCCTGGGACAGGCTGCCCAGGGTGGTGTGGAGTCTCCTTCTCTGGAGATGTTCAAGACCCATCTGGATGCCAACCTGTGCAATATGAGCTGGGGAGTTGCTTTGGCAGGGGGTTGGACCCAGTGAGCTCTGGAGGTCCCTTCCAACACCTACCAAACAAAAAAAAAATTTAAAAAATGCTTGGTTGTACTTAGCAGGTAGAGTTTCCATGCCAAGCTGCCATGCTCTTCTGTATCCCACTCAGGTAGCTGCACATGCTAAATAGGAGCATCTCTAAGTGTGCTTGAAGAATGTTGCAACTGCGTGCAACAACTTGGCATACTAATGTGTACAACTTATGTATGCTTGTCTCTATTGCAAATTTTATTTAAAATGTGTTGTGATGTGTCTGGATACTGTACATCATTATTATCTGACTCTGGCAGTTGTAAGTTCTTATGGCATATGTAGAAAAATTGTTACTATTATGGATCTTTACTAGGTGAAATGCATTTCCTTTAAAATTAAGGTCCAGTCTTCTGTGTTCTTCAAAATATAGATAAAAATGTCAGTTCAGAGTGAATTAGCAGGATTATGAAGAAATGACTAAGAATTTTGGGCTGAGATCTTTGAAGCCACTTAAAGAATGTTGATGCCTCATCCCATTCACTGTTATGATTCTCTTGAAGAATAGGAACAATGTTCTAGGAGGAAGGAATCAACCAGGGTTTAAATCCCTGTGTTGCCTAGTTGAATTGAAACTATCCATGTATTGTCTCCATGCCTCTGTCAAATGTGGGTAGCTGTATCTGTCAAGGTTTGCAAGGCAAACCAGAGCTGAATGAAGAGCCATAGAAATATCCAAGGGATATCTGATAAACAGAAATTGTTACCTTTGGAATTCAAGATTGACAACTTTATCTGAATATGGAACCAGCATATGTTATTACTAAACATATGACATTAAAAAAGAAAAATCCTCTGGAATGGTTGAAAACATCTGTCTGAAATAGGGAGATTTCCCAGGAGGAAAAATGTAACTATTCATTAAAAAAAAAAATGACATGGTGACAAAATATGTAAAAGAATCCCTCCCCTCTGTTCTCTATGTTTAATTTTCTGATTATCTAATTGTAAGGGAGGGTGGATTTTCCTGGGGATGAAAATCAGCATTTTAAAAGGTTATTAAGTAAAACTTACTTTTTTCTTAAGGACATGAAATGGCTTCATCAGTGCAAGAAAAGAAGCTTTTGAACTTGTTCTAGATATAACAGAAGCTGCTTTGTCCTTTTTTTTATTAAGATTATCCTGGTTTTGTCAGTTCTTTATAGCTTTTGGCTTGCTCATGATGTTCTCTGGTTCCCCAGTGGGTGCTCCAGGATACTTACACATCAGTGATTCCATCTCCCTTCTATTCCCAGTGGATGATTTTCCCATCTTTATCTCATATTTGCTTTCAGACAACTACCTGCCTGTCCAACCATCTTTCCCCTTGAAATCAGGCCTACAGTGCCCTCTGAGCATTTATGCAAACAGGTGAGGTGGGGAACTGACATAGATGTTAATTTTCTTCCCTTCTCTCTCCTGTTTCCTAAACTAAAGGTCTGTAAATTTGTTACATGGTTGCTTCTTAGTAAAACACCAAGGGTATGTATCATAGTACAAGGTACTGGTATTAAAAAAAAAAAAAAGAAGATAAATAAATCTATCTTAATTTCATTCATAACATGAACACCTTTCACCAGTTCTAGATTGAAGGAAAGCAAAATCGAAAGCCCTGAGTTATGTAACACATGGCAAACCTGCCAAGGTTTCAGACAGCTGTTGCACCCAACTAAATGACATTTTTATTGCAACATTGTAGTCACACTTTGTTCTTCTCAGAAAAATAGACTCAACTATTCTGCCCATTAACCAACACTACATATTTAATTTGTCTGAAATCTAGGACTTTTTATTTAATAACTTTTTCTTCAAAGCATCCAAGAAATGTTTGGATTCATTACTTATTAACACTATGGAGAGACAACTGCTCTGTTTATAAATTACTGTAGTACTTTGTGTTTAGATCTCTTTTACTTATGGCAGATTCATTCCCTTAGGGTCCAACACTATTTTCTTGTTTAATCCAAATGTCCCTTCAGTTACCATATCTTTTGTAAGGCTCACTAAATGACAGAGCTTGCATTTATATGAAGGGTAAGGTGCCTTTATAAATACCCAAGTTAATTCTTAAGCAATTACTTTTACTGGCAGCAAGATTAATGTATTGTGAATGATGTGAATGTGTAACAAGATCTCTGGGGTTACTCACCCAATCCAGATGCTGCTGGCTCTAGATAGATTATTGCATGTAATTATTTTTCTAATTTATTTGTGTGGGAGCTGGAAGAGTCAGGGTGATGTTTGTAGGAGCTCCAGGGGGATGAGAGCATGCAACCAGTGTTGAAGACCAGGCTGTGCCCCTTGAGGTATGTAATAGATACTGACAGAGAACTTCATTTCTTTGCTGATTTATGTAACTGAAGGAACATTTCTGATACTGGTGCCCCCACCCCAACTCTGTTCTGAAACCAAAGCTTCCCAACTTTAAAACACATCAGTCTGCTGCTGATGCTAACCTTGGTCATTCCTTAATGTCAATACTCTATATAACCATGAAATGAGTTCTTTTATTCTAACTGCTGTACCCCTCAGTCAGTCTTCCTGTGCTTTTTGACTGTCTCGTTATTACTCTCCTGTCAGTTACCATCATTCCATTGTGTGCAACAATAAGTGTTGCTGCACAGAAACTGATGTTCCACTGTTGCCTGAAAGCTAAAATACTTGATGATGTCATTTTAATGCAATCACCCCAACCAACATTCCCTCAGTATTAATCATATGTCAAACTGGTTTTTTGTAAGTTATTGTATCCATCATACTCCCCAGGAAGCCTGTTTCTTTTGCTTCCACAACCTTTCCTTCCCCCTTATGCAATATAAAATGGGTGGATATTTTTTCATATGAAATGGATTAAAACTATGCCACTATGTCCAGCTTGATACTTTGCTGTCAGAGCATACCTTTTCATGTCTTTTTTCTTCTTTCATTCTGGAGTCACTATTGACAGGAGAGGCATTTCATTCTTTATCTGCTGTATTACACAGCACTCAATTAGCTGTTTTCAATATGTGCACTTCATACAGAATATAAATTTGTCAATTAAGGTATTGTTACAACAGTCAGGAAAAGTTAAAGTGGATTCTTTTCATTTCTATCTGCAGATTTTGTATGTTTAGGTTCAACTGCCTAAAAAAATGAATGTAATAATTCAATCTTGCTTTGAGAAATTTCTGAAATTAAGAGCACCACTTAATAATAAACACAAACATAAACATCAGTTCAGCTTTTTTAAAATTCAAAAAGAAGGAAAGAACTTAATTGAAATACTATGCTGAAAACAATTTGAAAAATTAACTGAAATTCCCAATGTTTATATTTTGTTGTCCTCTAGCCCCCCTTTTAAAAAAAAAACAAGTTCTGATTGTGATGTGATTCATGTTCAGAGAAGAGTAGATTCTGTTATTTATATAGCACTGTTTTAAAGTAATTGGTGAAACATTTGTGTTTATTTAATTTTTTCTTTTTAAGTTCAGAATATTTTGATGTGTTTCTACTTCTCTACTATTTTGTGCCTCTCCTCATTCTGGCTTAACCATGAAGTGCCAACATTGTATGTGGTAATGTGTTTAGTGTTAAAAATACTTAGCACCAGCATACCACCTCCCAGGAATTTGAGAGAGATTTACAACTTTTGCTCAATGGAGGTTGTAAAAACTGCTGTGATTCTCAGTTTAGACTGAAACTAAGGCACAGAGAGGTGAAATGAACTGGCTGAAGTCACCCAACAAATCTCTTGCAGCATTGAGAACAAGATTTTGGATTCCCAGGCTTGCAGAAAACTTAATTTGGGAGCCCATTCCAGTAGTCATTGAACTCCATGAAGGGGCTTCCATAGCTTCTCAGGGCTTTAGATCAGCTCCTGTGGAGGGGTAATTCATCAAGTGGTATAGCACTGCAAATGGCTGCTGTGCTCTAAAGCTTCGTGCTTTACACTGCTGTGAAGTTGTGAAAAAAATCGTTCCTACTGGTCTCTCTTTGTAAACCTCTCATATTTCTGTCAATCTAATTCCAGTAGCAGTTTTATCACTGGTATGCAGTGCACTGAGGTGATGTACAATGTGGCTACATGTCTTGGTCTCTGAGTTTTGGGCTTATGGCTGATTTGGATGTAAAGAATTAAGGAAAGAACTGGATGCAGTTGGTGCTGCTTTATGTTCCATATCTAAGATATAGTTAATGTTTCTGCTGAAATACTGCATTGTGGGCCCAGGCTATTTCTTTTCACCTTGTGCTAAGAAAGAGGAAAGGAAAAGAGAAAAAAAAAAAAAAAGAGAGAGAAGTGTCCAGAAACACACTGAAATTATGTGCATTTTAGGGGGTTGTTGCACTGTGGGGTTTTTATATGCTGAATCATACAGGTGCCATCATCCTGTACAGAATCCATAGAGTTTTCTGTCATCAATCTGCCACTGTACCAATGAGCAGAAATTTCATTGGACAAACACTGGTGCTCTCCTCTAGCTGTGTATATGCAGGAGACAAGGGAATCACCTGGAGGTGAAGGAACCCTCTGCTGTGATGGTAAAGCAAGAGAGTTTCTGCAGGCAACTGGTAGAAACATGCTCATTCTCATCCTCTAAACCTAACCAGCTGGACCCTGTGCACTTTGCACCTGAATGTGCACACACATTTGGAATTTATATCTGGCTCACTGAGTCAGGAATTTGTGAGTTGGGATTTGTGTTCTTACTCCTGAAGACATAATTCCTCAAGGACTGCCCCACAGATTGCTTGCACTGTGATAACTCAGAACCACGTTTTACCTGATGTTGGTGAACATTTCCTTGGTGTATGTGAGAAACATTTCCAGGTGTTTCCTGCTTTTTTTGCTGTGCTATAGCAGGCACATCACGTGTCAATTCATCTGTCCTGGTTCTTTTGCAAATGCAAGAAGAGAAAGATTATTTGAGACATGAACTCTTACAAAGCTATTTTAAAACAAAGCTGAGTATATGTACACTATGCATTTGCAAAACAGAAATTAATTCACTGCTTTGTAATCTGCCAACATAGGAGAGGCTTTTTTATTTTCTTTTTGATAAAACAGGGGAAGAAAGCAAGCAAACCTCTATTCTTGATCTTGTACATTGCTAGCCTCTGCAAAGGATAATCAAACTAGGACATACATGGAGCTGTGTCTCAGTCTTTTGTTTGCATGTGTTATTAAACACATCCTTCTATTTAAGATAAAATAAATCAACAACATAAAGATAAAAATCACCAGCTTGAAGCTTGTGTGAACCCTGATGTCCTGAGTGCAACAAGAGCCAAATGCTGTTTGCAGAAAACCAATGAAGCACAAAATATGGCAGCATGTGTCACTCCCTGCGTGCATTATTATCTCTCACACATTATCTGAGGCACCCCATCTTGCACAGTGTGTGTCTGAATAACCCCCTGCTGTTGAGTGGATTCATGCCTGCTGTTCATTTTTGAAAAGTCATTTCGTACAATTATCCTGCTAAATATTGATAGCTTTCACCACTCCAGCCACAGCTAATTAAAAGACACACTGTGTAAAATTTTAATTAGGATTCATGTCAGGGTGAATAATGATTTAAAAAAAAAAAAAAAGAGAGAGAGAAAAGAAAAAGAAAACCACTTGGCATTTGTGGGGGGATTTTATTTATGACCTGCTGGTTTGTTGCTGAAGCTCTTTGTATCCTCAGATTTATTTCCCCTCCCAGGTTGTTCTCAACTCCTGATCTGAGGGTACGGAAGAAAAGAGTTCTTCAATGTGAGCCTGTACTTCATACATTCCCAGTAGAAGGCTATATGTTTTCTACTGTGTTGGTTGCTATCCTTTCAATTAAGCAATAATGATTTCAGGAACCAGGCATTTCCTGGGGATTGATGACCACTGCTCTGAGACTCAATGGCTCCAAAAAGAGAAGGCAGTCATTAACTTCAACTGGGCTTTAACTCATGAGGAAACACCCTGCACATTGTTTTCTGTAACACTTAAGTCATAATAGGATAAAACTGTATGAGAGGGAATGAACCTTTATTTTAACTAACATGCCCACATCGTGTCATTTGCATGGAAGTGGTAAAAATTAGGTAAAAATTACATGCAGATACTTCTGATGAAGCAACATGTAAAATTAGAGGCATTTGAGTGGTAGCTGTCAGCATGGATGCTTTGGAAGAGTTTTCATTCTTTTCTGATAATGCTGAGATATGCATAGAGGTTTTCGTTGAAAATTAGTAGAAAAGAAGTGAAAAAATATCCATGAAAAGTAATTTAAATTCAAAAAGCCACCCACATAGGGAAGACAGTGTAGTGAAATATATTTCTTCTTGGTGGCTGGCTTGGTGTTAGAGAGGTTTGCATTTAAATGCTAGAGCGTTCCAAGTTTGTGCCTCACACAAGTGATTTTCTGATGTGCACTGATATAACTAAAGACACTATTAATTTTGTTTTCACTCATTGATTATCAGATGTAAAATGTGTGCTTTCTTCAGTAAGAAATCTTAAAACCTAGGAGAAGCCTGGTTCACAGGTAAAACTTCTGGATCCTAGATTATTAATGAAAACAACATTTGGCTCTAGCTGAGCCTTGCTGCAGAGCCTCTTTTTAATACATCACGTTTGGAGAAGGGTCAAAGCCAGGTAATTATTTCAAAGCACCTTTTGTTACACTTGTGCTGCCAATTTATATATATATTCTCCCCAAACTGGGGAAGAAGAATGTAAATCATAAGTATTGCTGTCTGGAGGATATGAATGATCCAGAGTATAAGTGATGTGAACCAGTGAAGAGACTTCATTGTTCAGAGACAAAATTAACTGAGTATGGAGAAAAAGCAATTTGCATTCATAAAAACTAGAAATTATTAGCTTAATAAATATTGGAAGAAGGTGTATAGGAAGGAAAGTTCCAACATTAAATATTTGCCAGTTGAGCCTTTATTATTTGTCAGTATATAATTTATTTATGGGTAATTTATTTTTATTGCTTATTTTAGGGGTTCATTCTCTGTAATTCTCAGGTTGTTCAATTCAGCACCTCCTGAAGTTGCTGGCCTCTGAGCTGAGAGTCCAAAACTGGCACATTTGATCTGTGCTTTGCTTAGCTTTTAATGGAATGCCATCACTGTGTATCTTTCAGTCTTTCAGCTCTTGTATTTATTTATTAGAACAAAGTATGACCAGTAGCAAAAAAAAAAAATTTACAAAATCACCTCGTCTTACGTGAAGGCTTTGAGTGCACCAATTAATATATTTATCAATGGTGATTGTAGACTAAATTTTAGCTTAATTTCATGTTCTGTTGTTTGGATTTTCCTTTAGACAATGTAAATATGATGACAGGTTCCTAATTAACTGATTTGCAGCCCTTCTGGAACAAATGGTAATTAATATTCATAAATGTTTGCAACATTTAAACAGATGTAGAAGCTTGACATGACAAAAATGTGTACTAATTTGGAGACCTAAAACAGCACAATGCTGCTGTGGCTCTCAGTCTTCCAGCATGAAGAATGCTTCTTTTTAAGTGGTTGTCTTCCCTGGCAAAATAGTACCCTTTGCTAATGAGCAGACGTTTGTCACTATGGTACATCTGGTAATTTGCTCTTAATATGTTATGGAGCACTAGGGGCCTAAGCCATCAAACTTGTAGGCAGTATGTTGCAGCTACCAAATTAATTTCACCCCATCTAAGTTGGAGGTAATTTTGTAGGTGTTACCTACATTTTGCCCATCTGTCCATTTGGTGGGAGTTGAAAAAGTCACAGCATGGTAGGGGATGGAAGGGACCTCTGGAGATCATCTAGTCCACCACTAACCTCCACCCCATCCCCAAATCGTGATCACCCAGAACAAGTTGCACAGGATTCTGTGCAGGTGGGTTTTGAATATATCCAGGGAAGGAGACTCCACAGCTTCTCTGGGCAGCCTGTCCCTTTCTTGTATGACTTCAGTCAATTACTACAGTAGTTTTTAAGTGCACTGGTTTCTTTCCTTCAGAAATTCTGATTTTGTACATTCAAGAACTGAACTTCTCTGTAATTCAGTAAGGGTCATTCTACTGGTGACTCAGCTTGTACTTGAACACCACATAGCTCTACCACTACAAGAACTCTAACCCTCCTGTCATTTTCTTGCTCCATCTTATCAAAAGAAGTTTTTGCTTTAACTTCTGGTTCTTTCAGTTCTGTAGCTACTAGCAAATATACCTGATTTATGTGTCTTTTGTAAGAATTGCAAATAACGTTCTAATTTTACCTTCTTAAGTTGAAGGCAATTAGTAATTTTTATCAGATGTTTAGGTGAGGGGGAGGATGCTTTGCTTACCTGCAAAGGATGGTTTCCTTTGAGAAACAGTTAGAGGGGCCCAATGTACCATTAGAATAGAGGGAACTAATAAATCCATTAGTATTCACTAGTTTCCATAGCATTTAATCGCTAGTTTTAATTGTCCAATTTACAAGATCTAGTATGTCCAAAGACTGGAACTGATAGGATATATTGTATTTCTCTGAACTCCCCAGTGTTTTAAAGTACTCTTGAAATACTTTGTCAAATATAATTACTTGGTAGAATGGATCTTAGTAGATTGCAATAAGATCAACTTGTCCTACTGTTAGTATGAATTGTATTGGCTGTAGTATGACATTAGTAGCCAGTACTACATTCATTTTAAAGCAAATGCTTCTACCCATTTAAAGAAAGTGTGTGCAATTTGAAGAAGGCATTGATTTCTTCTTTTTAAACTATATACTTAATAAGTTTGTAGTAAGGACCTTTTGGTTCCTCACACTTCAGTGTAACAAATTGGTTTTGATTACACCCTGACCTGTCAACATGCCAATTAAATAATTTTCTCTTAATGTGAGAATGGGAATTGTTAATAATTGTTTAACTAATGCAATAGGAATCAAAAAGAGTACCAGACATCTTTTTTCTATTTTTCTATTTCTTCTGTTATGCTTTAGGACAGTCTCATCTTTAATGCATATTAGTGACTAGAGAAGCACCTGACTGGCCTAATTAATCTATTTTGCACCTGTTGTATTGCAACATCATCAGGTGATTTAAATACTCTGTGATGGTCAGTTGGGAAGGAATTATCAACATTCAGCTGGTACTGACATCAATCTTGCTGTTCCTAGTTTTTAAGGATCATTGTGTGTGTAAGTATGTTTCTTTTTTCCTTGTAGCACTTCAATTTCTTGGTATTGTCAACCAAAAATCCAGGTAATTGCAATAGGAAAACTAGGAGCAGTGCCAGGAGGGAAATGAGTTACTATCTCTTAATTGGGACTCATGTTCAGAAGTTGTCTTCTGATGAGGGAAAGTCTTTAAGTCTTGAGGAACAGAATAATGCTCTGAAACGGTAGCTCCGGTAAGGTCCTGTTTTGTTGTCTTGTAAAAATCTGCATTATGACAGTTTCTATATGTATAATATTGTGTATTGTGACAAGCTCAGTAACCATACAAAAATCTTATAAAGAATCTGATGGTAGTAAGTATTTCTAGATGTGCTGTTAGCTTCTGGAGTAGTTGTCTTTGTAGCAGACTAAACTATGTAGTATTGTGCAGTCTACTATGAGACATGAGAGCCTCCTGCCTTCTGTGGTCATAAGGATCAGTATCTAGTGTAGGAGTGACAGAATTATAGTGTACCAGGGCTACCTTTTCAGTTCTAGCAGCACTGCTACTGAGCTGCGTGGGGAGCTGTAAATGGAATGGTATCATGGTATCTCTCAAGTCTGAGTTAAGGTATTTTATATGAAGTCTATAAGAATTCTGTGTTCTGTAGGCGTTAAAGGTACAATGCTAATAAATCATTGCTAATAAATTGTGTGGTAACAATTTTATCAGTGAGATTAGTGTCAGGGAAGTAAAAATTTGGAGGCGAGCTTCAAGATCAGCTTTGATTTTGTGCTCTTCAGTTCCTTCTCTTAGATCATTACAAGTTTTACTAATGGATAAGCTTTAGATTTCAAGGCCCATTAGTATACAGCACCTATGTCTTTGAACCAAAATGTTGTAGAACTTGAGTTGTCACAAACACACTTAAATTTAAATCTGTGAGATTCCAAACTTGAATTAATAGCTGAGGTAAAGTTTCTAAAGATCAAAAATGACAAAGGAGAACACAACTTGTACCTCACTTGTTAACTCAGTTAACATAATAAGAAAAATATTAGTCTAATGAACAGAAAACAAATGCAAAATGGTATATATTTTTTTAATATTGTAAAAGCAAAACAGTCTCAGGAAGTAATGTAGCTAAGAAAAGAATAGAGCTCATAACTGGTTCAAAGTGGTTTTATACCTTTTGGCTTTCAGATAAGTAGATACAGGCAGATAATGCAGCTATTAAAAAGTCAAACTCATTGAGCGTAAAAGCAGGTTCCACAGCATCATTATCATCTCAATTCTCAAAGAGGACTGAAAGCAAGATTTAAATAAGACCATGTAAGAAAGAAAATTCCTATAATGAACAAAACACGCTTTAGCCAGGTTGCTGACTTAAAACTTTTTCGTGAACATCTGATGAGCCCATTTCTTTAACTTGTTAGCCTGTAGGATATGTCTGTCCCTTTGAACAGTCACAAAATCCTTATTTAAAGAAAGAGGAAAATCCTTGACTTGTTACAGCTACTTTCACCTGGTCTGAAACAATGAGCAGCAGGTGTTGCTAAGTGATGTTGGAAAAACAGCTCTAAAACATTGTTCTTTAGCATGCATTCATTAATTGTATGTATTACTTTAATTCATTAATACTATTCTTTTATATGTGACATATACATATAAAACTCAGGCTAGTTCTGTTGGCTACCATAGATTTATTAATATGTATTGCTATAATAACAATTACAAATTTATTTACTTAACTTCACACTGATATTCTCTATATGAAAACTGAACTGTTTTGTCTAGGCAAAACACACAGTGAAACCTTAACATGTTGACCCATCATTAAGAAAAAAGAATCAAAGACATTTTAGGTCCCTGACATCACAGGATTTATTTTGCTGTTCCTCATTTATGAAACACAGACACAAGCCATTTTAAGGGTAAATCACTTTTCCTGTCTATTCCCACCAAAACTCTAGTTTATTAGGCTTCTGTCTTCAAAATTATACCCCAGCACTGCTGTGAAATAGCTAAGTACCAGCTTGATTGTACTGATGACCCAAAGACAGTATCAGAAATATTATTTGTTGAATACTCCTAGCTCTCAAACCAATGAAGTAGGCTGACAGCAACTTCATGTACTGGAATGCTAATTACATGTTTTACTTAGCAATTGTGAAAAATTTAATTTGCTTATCAGGCAGCAACAGGATCAGTAACATGGGAAAAAAAAGGAGAGAGCTGGCTCTGTGCACCAGAATAATTATGTTCAGTTCAGTCATGTCTGCCAGCTCATAGTCTGATGTATATTTTTGTAGGATGTAGATACACAGAGGTTGGCAAGGTGTATGAGATTGCTACTTTAATTGGGTTATAGATGAGTTTAAGATGCATCTGCTTATAGATTAGATTCAGTCCACAGTTTCTGATTCTAATGTGGTTCTGGAAGCAGAGGTTTTTCAGAGGTAGGAATAAATCAGTGGCTTTAGAGGGCAACCTTAAACTTGAAGGCTTAGGAAGGAATCCCAGCAGAATTTAGATTTTTTCTTTTTAATTTGGAAATATGCAAATCAAATAAGACATCCACAGAGGCCCTTTATATTGAATATCTTAGCTTTGATCATTGTGATGTCCCATCTGAGGCATAATTGTTCATAATGGTTGATTCTATGATCACAAAGATCTTTTCTAGCTTAAATGGTTCTGTAATTACATAAGCCTCTAACTGTAATCAAGAGGGAAAACTTTGTTAATCCATGTTGCTTCAAATCATTAATAGCAGAAGCAGATCACATGGATCATTCTGTTTTCTTCCTAACTCTCTGATAACTTCACAGTATTATCATTCCTACTAATAATTCAAGTTCTTCATGTAAATCTACGATAATAATGTGTAAATGCTTTTCCTAGGGAAAGTATTTTATACTTGCTCTTGAGTATTCCCTGTTTTATTTTGTTTCCTGTCTTGAAAGATTTTCTTTTATGTTTGCTCTGGGCTGTCACTGAACTACATGTCTTCATGTCAAGCGTGGTTGTTTGGATTTCAAAGGACATGGCTCCATGGACCTGAGACACAAATGTTATCCTTATCAGCTACAATAGATGCCTATAGGTTTTTGCATTTCTTAGGTACAAAACTGCCTCTGTGAGTAAGTTTTTAAGAGATAAATATCCATTTGTGGGCAGGTATCCATTTCAGTCCTTGCAAACTTGCAGAGGGTCCTTATGTGCAATTATTTTTTTCTGTTCCAGCTTTGCCATCAAGACAACTTTAATTTTTAGGTATTACAATACAGTCTAAGCTTCTCACTTAGCAATTTTTGACAATGTTTCTCATTCCCATTGCTTTCAGTCCTTTGCCCAGACTCTACCCTGCCTGTATACCACGGCAGATTTAGTACTGCAGCAATATCACAATCTCCATAGATCAGTCCTGCTCACAAAGACTGTCCCAATGGCTACTTTGCCCTTTGTTGTTTAGGTCCCCTTTAAAACAGCAGCAAATTAACTGTGTAGTTTTGTTGCTCTTTACAGTCTTGTTGATCAACAAATATGCATTTGCAGCTTATTCTTATGAATATAAACCAAAAATATAAGTAATATATTTGTTAGAAATATATAACCAAAACTGTCCCAAAAGGCAATGCAGGAAAACTACTTATTTACTACTAGAAACATGCACTGATTGGCAGGAGAAGGCTCTCATCACATGACAAAACTTTACCTTCTACATGTAGATTTGCATTTAAAAGAAAATATTCCTTATTTCCCTTGAGTCTGTGGTGTTCTGCCATACCTGAGCTGAATTCTGTGAAGTTGTTTCTTGTCATTTGAAATTTGATGTCTTTGGGATCCAAATATATCCCTGACAAAGTTGTAGTGGGGCTGAAGATTTAGCCAGGACCAAGTTAGTTCTTGCTATATAAAAAGTCAACCAAATAAAATTCCTGTGTTTCTTTCCCTTTCTAAAATGAAATGGAGAAGAAACTATTTTAGCAGGCTTAGTATAGCTTACTGTGTAATTAATATTTTATCTTTAGGCTGACCTACACGTTTCTGTGGTAATTTTCAAATGAACATATAAAAAAATTCCTGCAGTTCTGAGGCTTTGCTGCTTAGGTCCATGCATCACTATTTCCTTCTGTACTTCTTTGCTGACAGTCAATGTATTTTGTGCTGGCAGGAGTTTTCCTCTTGTATGTGAAAAACTTGAGTTTAAAAGTCTTTTCCTCCTGTCACCTGAGAGGCCTCTAATACAGTTGAGCACATGCCCTACACGCTCCTGTTTCTTTAGCCTTGTCTCTTGCTTGTCAGCACAACTTCTCATTGAAGAGTATGTATCAGGAGAGGGGGACAACAACAGAGATATGCTGAGAGGGGAGAATTTTGCTGTTTGTGGAGTGTGGGGGCAGGAAAGGTACCAGTTCAAGCATGGAAACAAAGGTGAAAAAAAAGTAGAAAGGAGATATAATGTAGACCCAAATGTTATCTAGAAAGAGGCCAACCAAGGAAGTAGAGGTGGCTGAGTATAAGAACTGATGCAGGAGATTTGGTTTGATACAGGGTATAAGGTAATGATGATCCTGTTCTAGTTTGTCAGAAAGGAACTGGAAAAAAGAGCATTGAAATTCTCAGGGCTGGACCCTATGTGAACCCTTCTGGAAGAAAATGCTGTAGCATATCTCCAATGAATAATTAATTTTAATAATATGGTAACTCATTCATACTTAATAATGAATTATTGAGTATTAACATCTTTCAGATGTTCAGTTTAATCCCAGATGTAAAGTAATCTTAAAAAATCACCTTCTAACTCTGAATTCCTATTTCAACATCACTGTCAGTTTGGGCTTTGTTTGCTTTTCTTTAGAAAAGATTCATATTTTGTTTAGTACAATTTACAATAGCTATGCATGCACAGATAGCCTGAATACATTTTTCTCAGGATCTCCTTTAGTTTAAATAGTATGACAGTATTTTTGTAGCTACTTTTATTTTGGATTTTGTTGATTAATATGATTATTTTAAATATGTTTCTAATTAACTTTAAATTACCAGAAACAGTCAGATGTGGATAGCTGCATAATTGCTCTGTTCACATTCTATAGTTTGTTGGAGAACACCACTGCTAAATTGAATTTTAAAGTGAGATTGTATGACACTTTCTGCAAACAAACAAAATAATTCTGTTCTGCTTTTTGTAAATTGGAAGTTATTTTGCCTGTGCCTAAATAATGGAATGGCTCTGAATTTAAGAACTGCATTTGAGAGCTACCCAGAGTAAAATGTGCTTGATTGTAGTTGCTTTAGTTGTAGAAAAAGTACTCAAGCAATCAATTTATTGGCTTATGTCTATTTATTTGTTGTTCTTTAAGCTTTTACCACCCTATTAACTGAAAGTTTTGTTCATAGTCTATTGATTTCAAAGAAAAAGTTATTTAGAAGCTTGCATGATGGATTAAATAATATTTAAGCTTTCT
Source organism: Hypotaenidia okinawae (assembly GCA_027925045.1). NCBI lineage: Eukaryota > Metazoa > Chordata > Aves > Gruiformes > Rallidae > Hypotaenidia > Hypotaenidia okinawae. The sequence continues at coordinate 7,289,865 of BSDF01000016.1, forward strand.
TCAGAGGAAGGAACTAAGAATATTCTGAGTTCATCCTTCACTGTGCAAAGAATCGTAAGGGAGCTCACAGACTTCTGTGAAAAAACTTTAAGAAATGTGTTCAGAGGACTTTCCCTCTGCATTTCTAAGGATATTTATTATGCAAGGTTGTTTCATCTGATTAAATTTTACCTATTCAATGGGAGAGTTGGTTGAAATTGGTTGTATTGGTCTGATATTCAGTCTCTGTGCACCGCAGAGTTGAAATTTAGATGTGCTTTTCTGTTTTAGTGAAGCTCTTGTTACTGGTTTGCTCTTTGTTGCTTGCTATTAGTTCTTGCTACTAGATTTTTTATTTAGTGCATTTCTTCAAGAGAGGTGGCATCAATATTTCAAACAGCAGTGAATTCATGTGACCAATATACTTGGGTGGTTATATATTTGAGTCTTTCCATTCTCTAGAATATTCTATGGAAAACACTCACTGTTTCAGCAACTGTCTCTACATTTGAGCTACATGTTTGCATATGAACAAACCAAATAATAACTAAATTTGTTACTGCAGCAGTCTATCTTGGAGTTACACATTTTTCTGGAATTGAACCTACAGCAAATCACAACTTTGACTCAAAATTATTATGCATCATAGTGTGTGTGCATTTAAAAGAGAAAGACTGTACAAGAGAATAGATTTCCAGAAATCACTCAAAAATCTACTTTCAGAGAAGAACCAAACATCAGTGTGAGATGGAGGTTATTGGCCTGTACTGGCTGCACTCCATCCTCTCCATACACAATCATGTACTTCACCTAAACTTGCAAGAGCCATCATCTTTCAGGAGCCCGTGACTGTAATTCAGGGGGTTTTGTTATTACTACAGAGGCAGGCATTTCTTGCTAAACGCTACTGAGTGATGTGTGGTGATTTTATGATCTTATCCAGGGATTAGGGAGTTGGAGCTAAACTCATTTTCCTTAGAGCCACATATTGGCCTCAAACCATGGTTCATGGACCATGCTGATAAAAAGCAAATGATTTTATTCAGTTCACATTAAATTCCAACTTCAGGCCCTGGAGATCTACAGAAATAATGTATTAACACTTATCTTACAGAGCTGAATTCTTCTAGGAATAGCAATCCTTCAGCACCAGAGCAGAGAGAATGCTTAGGCTTTCAAGAATCTGGCATTTTGTCCAGAAGTAGGCATTATGCTATGAATTAAATTTTGAATTTTTTGAGTGCAGTTTTCAGGGGATGTTGTGTGTGCTGCTCCCAGAGAATCACAGGGATAAAATTCATACACACTGAAGTTAATTTAAATCTTCGTTATTGCTGAAGAGAAAATCTGAAGAGAAAATTGAAAGAGTGAAGTCCATCCCTATTACTGGAAAGAATCACTTCAGCTTTTAGTTGGTTATTTTCCCAGAGGACAGAATGAGAAGTGGATGGGTGGAGGGGAAAAAGGGTCTTAAACAGAGATTTAGACTAGTTCTTAATATTTTCTCCCTCCCATTATAGTACATGTAGTAGCAGGGTAATTTATTGTTGGTGTTATGCTGATGTTGAGCAAAGAAGCGTTTTCCTTTTATGTATGATGCTAAGAAAACAGTATTTTTTATATCATCATGTGTCACAAATGAATGAAGACTTTGAAAAATTAAACCCCAAATGCTGAAACACAATATGGAAGTGGGTAGATGTACCACAGAGAAAAAGGAAGACATAGGAGTTTCTTTGTAATGCTGAACTATTGCAGCAGAGTATATCCTGGATCCCAGCAATGAAATAGAGCACATTTTTCTCCAGAGTTATATGCTCATAAATATTTCTCATATTTCTTTGGTCATTGTTTGAGTATTGTAAATTCATGGAAAGATTAATAATCCACTTCCAGTGGAACAGCAATAATCTATTTTTATGCTGTCACAAAGGTTCATCAGCATATACAATTCCTTCTTTCCTCCAGGTCCCTGTGCTAACCAGGAAGAGCTTTGATTTTGATGCTGGTCACTATTACAAATTGAAAACTTACAGGGAGTTTTTTTGGCTCTTGTACCTTTGATCAGATCAGTGGATCATATTCCCCTAAAAGATCAAAGCAGGAGTAAAACGAAAAGCTAGCTTAATGCTTGACTCCTGTTAATGTAATTAGGTTGCTGTGGAAATTGACTGTTTTATCCAGGATTCAAAAAAAAGATTGAACTGACCAATTGGTGATAACATAACTGGCCAAGATACTTAGTTCTGCAGGTTATATATAAATGTTATCTTTGTGTTTAAGCAGCCTGCTGGGATAAGGATAAGTACATAGAGCTAACCCTGGCATTCTGTGTTTGTTTAGTTAAAAGGATTAGATGGATCCTACTGTATCTGTAGGCTTCCTTCCTAATTAGGCACAGACCTACCCAGGAGGTGTAGGGACCATAGCTTGTGTGCTAGCATTCTCTTGTGCAGTGGGCACTCTCCCTATAATGTGAATTGCAGCACTCTGCCCTGTACCCACAGTGCCTTCATTTGCTTAATTACCTTTCCTGTTTAAAATCCAACATGAGAATAAGTCAGAGGCTGATTTCACTGACACTGAGGAAATGGTAACCACAGCAATGGGGATAAAGCCATTCTTTACAAAAAGGGAAGAATGTGGCAGACAGTCTTGGGTAATGGTAATCTTAGAATCACCACAAATATGAACAGTCCTGTTCTTTTTGATTATTAGCAATTCAGGGGAACCTCATTCTATTATATTAAACTGCCTCCCCTCTGAAAGTACTTCAGGGAGTACTGAATGGGCCTTGAAAAGTGTTGAAGTTGTTCCTCCTTTAAGTGCAGTTTTATTTTCATACTTTTATCAGGGGGAACATTGGCTGCCTTGTCCTGAAGTTCAGTTAGTTTTTGCCTTGAGCGAGTTAGTAACATTTTATAAACATAGCTAATTTTTGCTCTGCCAGTCTGTATAAACACCTCCTGGCTATCTGTCCTTAAATAAGAATAAGTCTTATTGTGAAATCTCTCTTGCATGAGCACCTTTTACGTTGCTCTTAACTCTGTGTTATGGGGTGTACCTAGGCAGTGCCATGTTTATGTCCTCCACTGGTTGTGTCTGTGCTTGCTTACCCAGCTCATATAGAATCTCTCCAATTATTCTTCTTTCTTATCTGGTTTCCCAAACTCTGTGTCTTACACATGACTCTTGTAACAATGCCTCCCAGAATGAGATTAGCCTTTTTTTTATTCAAGCATCATGTTATTAATTCACCATAAACTTTAGGTGGTTTTCTGCTGAACTGCTGCCTCGCCAGATGGTCCCCATTTTGCTTGTGTGCATTTCATTTGTTCTTCCTAAGTGTAAAGCATTTTACACTTACCTTTATTGAATTTGAGTTTAGATTCTCTCCAACCTATCAAGATACTTTTCAATTCTCAGCTTGTCCTCTAAAATGTTTGCAGTGGTTCTAAAGTAGGTGTCACATGTAGATTCTATAACTATATTCTATTCTTATTCAAAATCATTTAGAATTTTTTTTAATTGACCTTAGAACAACAGCTACTGTTTCTACTGTTTGACAAAGGAATGTTTCTCAGCAGGTTATATGTATCCTCCTTATGTGATTTCCCTTGAGGACATGTTCCAGTCATTTAGCATTTGTCCCTTAATACAAGGGTGCATCAGTTAAGGAATGCTTAGTCCCTTGGGGGTTTTGTATTGGTTCAGTCTGTGAACAATGCTGCAGGTAGATTATTGAATAAGGGCTTTTTTTTTTTTAATATGCCGGTAATGTGGGATGTTGTACCATCTGTAGCTATTCTGAGGTAACAGATCATCCATCTCAGCAACGTTTCTGCAGTAGCTGGGAACTTTTGGAGTACACAGCAGAAATACTTTTCACTGGAATTAGTATTTTCTTCACTGTTTATGCTGCATTTGGTTTATCTAATATTATTTCTTATTATAGATGAGCCACTCTTCAACTGAATAATCAGGCATATATCTAGAATAGCTCAATATATTATTTCCTGGTTTATATATGAAAAACATGTTTTCACAAATTAAGGGGAGAGAGAAAGAAAAGAAAGGACTATCAAGCTGTCTGGAGTTCAGTAGCAGAGCAAGTGTAATGTGTATGTGTGGGCAGTTTATCCCACACTCTCTTCCTGTTCTCAGCTGATGCCCAAGCCTCTGCTGTCACTTAGAACATGGTCATCACTTCTCAGTCCTGTTCACAGTGCATCAGTTTACTGGGGTGGAAGTGCTTTTCCTTTGCACAGTGCAGTCTCTGCTGACTGGTAGCATGCTTTGGCCAATGTCAATTTGGATAGAGAGGGATGTGTGTGGCATGTCAGAGTCAGTGTCCTTCCTCTGTTTCACACCTCCGGTTAGATTCTCTCAGAAGCATGAAGCACAGACACAGGATTATGACTTATGTTATGTGTGTTGCAGCTGGTGTCCCTTTGGAAAGGTTGCTCTATCAGTGAGTAGACCCATCTGTTTCTTTAGTTTATTTTCCACACTGGCACTTCTGCCAGAACTTAGCAGTTCTGACATCATCCACTCAAGTTCAAAGCCTGGATTCTGAGATACTTATTTAGCTTCACAATAATTTTTCCCCTCACTCCTTACTGCTTCTGTGACAAAACTATTTCTTTAAAAAGCAGGACTGTTTTGGAATGCTGACTACAGTCTCCAAAAGAAGTGAAAGGGGGCTGATTTCTCTATCATGTCAACAAAATATTGTAAATTAAATGAACAGTATCTGACTGAGTCCCTGGGATATCTTTGGTCTACCTCAAACTCATGATGACTTCCCAGCTTCCTCTAAGAAACTCAAAACTCATTTTGGGGGTGGGTGGGTGGAATGGGGCAAGGAGGTTAACAGCTGCAAAAACAATGTTGCACAGGAGGATGTCAGGGGAGATGAAAGGTAGGTCACCACAAAATGCAATATGTGCTCCTCACCCCTCACCCTCTAAAAGAAATAAACCACTCCGAAACAAAACATGGCTTGTAAGAATCTGAAAATTAGCTTACCTAAAAATTTATGTCATGTCTTGATGTATATTGAGGAGGTAGAACTCCTTAGAGAATATGCAGAACACCAAATATTATGATGAGAATTCATGACCACAGAATGACCTAAAAAAGATGCAGCAGTAATTGATTTTGTGTGTTCTGTCACATGAGTAATGATAGCCTGCTTTTTATGAAGTTCCTTTCAAAAATAAATTCTACTGGGCTTTACAGCAACCATTGGTTCCATGAAATTCTTCTGTGAGGAACCAGAATTATTTTTATTTTACTTATCTTCTATGTGAATGATGTAAGGAGTAAGTGATGTCTTGTTGAGTTGGTAACTGTAACTACATATTGATATCCCTGTTACTTGCTGTAACTGACACTTCCTACTGGTAAGCTCTTCTTTTTATGTGATTATGTATTTCCCTCCCAGCTTGCTCTTGGTACACATGGAGTTTTACTCTGTCTTAGCTGTAGGAAACAGCAATTTACACAGAATCTTGAACCTTCCTAAGAAACACTTTGGATATTGGTACTGTTGGGTGGGGTTTAAAAAAAGCTCTGTACTCTGACACTTTAGATTCTTTATTTTCATTCTAGAGTTCTCTTGTACTTTTTTTCTCTAAAAGATATGAGGTCATGATAACTGAACCTCAGGCTTTTCTAAAGTGTTGTATAAGATTTATGCATCACTTCCATATTTCTGAAGTGTTTAGTTAATTATATGATGGATGGGGTTTAATTACATAATAAAATACACGTAAAGGTATTTATGCCACTAAATATCTGAATTGCACAAAAAACTAACATTGGTTATTTTCTCATAGTAATTATATGTTGCATTTGGTTGCTTAGACTCTGCATGATGGTTGTCATCAAAACTTAGATTTCATATAAACTAGACCTGTACTGGCCAGATCTATGGTAATCTAAATTGCTGTGCTGATTTCCATTAATGGGACATAAGTTTCATTTCTCTGGGTTCTGTTCCAAGCACTGAAGCCATCCCTGATTAATTTTAGTGAAGCGCAACTGAGGCCTGTTAGAGGAAAAAAAATTACTTGGACCTTTTCTCCAGGGGGTTGGACATCCATGTTTTTAAAATTACTGATCCTACAGTGATGGCTCTGAATTCAAAGAGAAAACAGAGGAGGAGTTGACGACAATGTAGTGCTGGCTGCCAGATGGGTACCAAATCACCAAGTGTTTGCTAGAAAGTCACACTGGGAAGGTTTCATCAGACAGCAGCTGGTGTGGTGCAGCTGTGCGATCAGCATCACAGAAGAGCACACACAGTGTTCAGCTCCCAGTGCAAAGCTAACTTCTATTCCACATGGGTCAGAAATATTTACCGTGTTTGATTAACTAGATGCTGATTTTTGCTTTTAAAACAGTATTTTTGCTCAGCAACAGATCTTATATATTTTTAATTATAGCAGGAAGGTTTTTTGAGAAGAAACTAACCTTATCAGTTGACTTTAATGTGCTTGGATTTGATGCAAACTTTTTATCACAATGGCAAAATAGTTTGGAATAGGCAGAAATGCTTGGCAGGGATCTAATTGAAATCATGCACAGTGGGACATGACCAGATGTGTCTAAAACTTGATACTTTGACAGGGTAGGAAAGAGGACAGTGAAGTCTCTTTGTGTTTTGGTGTACTACTTTGCTCTCTTAATCTGTTAATTATGAATATTTCAGTTGTTTCCCTTTGAAAACCCAGTAATGTAATTTCTCAAGAAAAAGAGGAAGAAACCACACTACCTAAAAGTTTTCTTGGTCCTTTTCCACCTCCTTAATCCTAAAATTTCCTCCTAATTAATATTATTTTGAACTTTCGAAAGAATGAAATATAGAAACATCGAAAAGTTTCCAATACATCAAGAAAACATATATTGTATACTCGTCTTTCTTGAAAGCAATTTCTAGTGAATAACCTTCTGGAAAACCTATGGAATTAATTCAAATAAATGCCCTAAATTGTAACTAAATGACACTTCCTGTGTCAATGAAACTTTCTATTAGAATGACAGGTCTCTGTGAACATGGACTTTTTCCCAAGGGAAGATTCCACAGTATATATTTACATAGTAGATTGATTCATCCCTGGGATCTGTGCTGATGCTTTGCCAGTAAAGTTGAGAAAGGGACAAGAGGTACTGTGATGTGAGAGTGCCAGCTGGGTGTATGCCCAGAACTGGGCTCTGTCAGACCCGGGTTGGTCAGCCATAGCTGAGGAGGAATAATAAATACTGACTAATGACTTCTACCCTGGGATAATAACCCAGAACTTCATATTAGACAATAAGAAATATTTATTTTATTGAGAAGTAGCTTGAGCATTCGAACTTCTATCTTGTTCTGCAAAAACTTAAGGGAAGGTGTTCCAATCATCTCTCAGGGTAATGTTGTGGTTTTATCAAACAAAACTTTAGAGGCTTCTTGTGTCAAAAAATTGACATTATAAAATCAAATTCCTTTCATGCTTTGAACTAATTACTGTGCCCTTTTCACTTTAAGTATTGCAATGTCATAAAATTCCTTGGCTAAATATTCTGAAAGGCATTAAAAAATTCATGGCCAACCCAAACAAGCTGTGAAATGACTAAAGGCTGCAGCTTTAATCATCTGACCTGTCCTTTTAAGAGAACATGACTTGGGGTGCATATTTTCCATGACACATCTCTGGACACCATGCATATCTAGTTAGCAATTAAACAGCTTAAATTGCAACATGAATACTAACATACCTTCCTGATTGGGGGTTCCTAGTGTGAGGTAGCAGATATGTTCCTAAAATAAATATTGACAGTTGAGGTTGTTTAACTAGCATGAAAATGGCATCTGCAAAGCTAATAAATGTGAAGAAATTAAATTGATAATTCCAACACTGAAATAAAAATATGAATTCTTCAGAGTGTCTTTTATGGTCCTAGAAAGGAAGAGTCTTTTATGTGTTCATGTTGGGCTAGCAAAATCTCACCTTCCAGTTTTTCCGTGACCTAGTTAGAAAGAAGCTGGATGCTATTCAGGCTTCTGCTGTTCCCAGAAGCTCATTTCCAAACCTTTGTAATATGATTTAAAATTCTTCTCTGAAGGAAATTGAAAGCAAATTGAAGTAACAGCTTATTTTTAGAAGTCTGCCTGAATATCAGAAAACTAGCAAACATTGAATCTGATACTTCTTTCTCACCTGAACAGAAGGGGCTCTGCTCATTAGCCTCTATGCTGTCTAATTCTAGACATTTGACTTGTTGCCTGCTTCTGGATGCAAGGAATTTATTCTGCTCCCACATCACTTGCATTCTGGTCTTAGAGTTTGAAGTCTGATTTGAAGTCCACTGATCTCATTGCAATACACTCATTGCACTGATCTCATTGCAATAGGTTTTGCATACAACTGAAATATATGGTACTATTCATTAGAAAAATAAATTGGCATGATATGAGTAGTTTAACTTCAGAGTAGGAAGCTGGGGTTGGGGGGGAGGTGGAAAGTGTGTTCTGTCTGTGCCTTGTGAAAGAAAACAAGACTTAGGCCAGTCTTGTTTATGGATAGGGCAGAGGTAGAGAGGGATTTGTGTTAGAACCAGATATATATATATAAAAGGATGTTTCTTCATAAATGTAAGGGCACTGCATGTCATTGCATTACTTCACACTGTCTCTTCATTTATACCTGTCACCAAAATAATTCCAAGCCATGTGTTTTAAACTTACTTGGTGTTTTGCAGACAGCTAAAGATATCACTATTTCTATTATCATCTTAAAGAAAGCTTATGCTTAAGGTGCTTTTTTTTTTTTTTTTGCTCATGGGTTTATTTTAATTCTTCCTCATGTCAGGAAGTCACTTTGTCAGGAAGATACACATTTTTGGGAAGGGCTGTATCTGTTCAGTACAAGTTGTGCATGATAGAGAAAAATGCCTGTTGTGCCCAGACCCTAATCTCATGTGAGTTTCTGGAATAATTTGAAGTATTGAGATTGGAAGGGACAAAACCTAGGTTTCAACTCTTATCTGTAATTACCTCTCTTCTTCTGTCAGATGAATTTAAATCCTTTAGGGTGACATCTCAGAAGTAAACCTATGTTTATTTTTAGGGAGCTGGCTATAGCATTTATTGAATGAAGCCCATAAAATTAGTAGGAAATGGAGCTAGATATAAATCAGGATACATTGGTTAATAAATGCTGTCACTAAGGGGAGAACAAATACTATGAAATGAACTCAGCAGAACTGAACTCTGAAGAAAGAAGAACTGTAGCAATCTGTATATAGCAGCTTATCGGTGTTGAAAAATTAAAATTCAGAACAGCAAATATTTAATTATTAGGTTTGCAGGTGTTTGTGCTAATGGTTCAGAGTCTGATTCAGTATCCCTCCAAGTTAATGGAAGGCTTCATTTCATTTTCATCAGATTTTGCTTAGATCTTGGAAATAGAGTTTACAAACCTACAGGGCTTTTCCGAAGGGGATGACTGCTAAAATAAATTTGAAGGATTGGCCCTTTTTAGGGTGAGAAGTGTATTGGTCCACTGAAATCAATAGAGATGTTGTCAGTCAGTTTCACTTAGGAGCAGAACAGGTTTATAACCTCTTCTCTTGCTCAGCTGAAGAGTGTTGTTCAAGTATACTTCTCTGCATTCAGGTTATTAGTATTTACTTGATGAATCATGATGTGGAGCACCTTCTTTCAAACCTGTGTGAACATATAAATACGTACACCCTGAGAGCACCAAGAACTTAAAAAGCACAGGTGGAAGTGACATTTGTACTGTAGATAACTAACCTAGAGTAGCTACCTTTTCTAAATTTGTCACTTCTTTATTTTTATTGTTCTACCTACTCTGTCATATGAGACATTGTTCTATCTTAATTACATGATATGAGCAGAAAAAAAGCTTAAGTCCAAGGGTTTGATTTTATTTTTTTCCTTTTGCATGTCTAACTGCCATTTGTCCAGCAAAGCAGAGATACTTCTGTGATAAGGGAATGGTTTCTGTCATTTCAGTGCTACAAAAGTAAATCTGTTTAATTTCATCTTCATAATTTTATAGATTTTTTAGGAGGGAAGAAAGTAAAAACCAGAAATGTAAATGTTGCAAACCCCTGTCAGGTAGTGTCATTCGAGGGTCACACAGAATTGAAGGATACCTGCTCTTGGTGCTTGCCTTCAGATAAATACTTGCTTCTTGGACAATACATACGATTTATTTAAATGCATTCATGCTCTTAATGAAAGGGCCTAAAGCTCTCATATATGAACGAATATACACAAGGGCTGCACAGATATGTTTCTTTCAATCTCAGAGGTCTGGGAAATCGTAGTTACTAGGTAGCACAAAGGAAAGACATCATAAACCTCAAGGTGGACTGTAGCTCTCAGGATCTGAAGCCCTGAGTACTATACCATGAGCATTATAAGGATAACCTGATATTGCTTACCTGTGAAGGGCATTAAAATGATAAACTAATTAAATATGAAAATTAGTTGCTTTCCATATTCTTAATACTTTCACCTTATAAAATACACTTATTAACTTTTAAAAAGCAAATTACTAGTGATTTACTAGACCTTAGCAAAAAAGATTTGGTATTTGCAAATTCCAGTATATGTTTACAACACTTAGTACTGTGAGGACTTTGTGTGGCATAATCACTTCTATTTAAGAGAAGGTACTTTACTGAAAGAACTTCTTATTTCTAGGCTTTAGTCACAGCTGAACACTGGTTAGGGCACCATGGGACTGTTTTATATTGAAGGCTGAAGAGTTCACAAGCAGGGATGATGAATACAGTACTAGTGGTTGTAGTAAATGTTAATTTTCTGAAACCAATGGGTTTATGCTGTTAAAACACTAAAATGTGGGTATCTTGGTTTCATATTTCCTCCTTTTGTGGACAATGATGCTTGAGTGATATACTCCATTATGTTTACCTATAAACAAGGTATGTGGGATATTCTTATGACTGGTAAAACACAGCTTAAAATGCTCCAGGCCCTGGATGAACATGCAGCTATCAATACAATGAATTCTGGTTTAAACTTTTGCTTTTCTTTGCCAGTTCTGAAACTGAAATATGTTTAACAAGATGAACAAATAACTTTTGACACAGTTGCAGTACAATGTGTTTTCCTCTTTGATTAACTGGCAATGAATAAAGGCTGAGGGAAGAGTAAAATAAAGTTACAAATAATGTATATACCAAATAGTTTCTACAGTGAAGCTTTGTTGTCTGGTCTTGGGCATTATTCACTTGGAGTGGCTGCACAAAGGGCAGCAATGTATAACAGCTGTGGCAACATTATAATACCATATTGACATGTCAGGATTCTAGAATGTTACACTTCAACCCATGGCCTTGTATATGCTGCATTTATCTTTCTCTTTCTCCCCTTGCAAGTCGAGTTTAATATCTATTATTTCACTAAACATTGGATTCAGGTATCCAGAGATACAATCCCTGAGCTGTAAGCTGCGACTTTTTGCTCACTAGTCTTTTCTTCTGGTGACACTGATGGAAATGTACTAAACTGAGTCTGCTTTGGTCTGTGGGTAAAGAATTCTCCCTGTTTCTGCCCTGAGATAATGTTTTCATTCCCCACAATGATGAATTCTGTGTAGAACGCTTCCATCGAAAGTGCAAAAAGAAAACAGATGTGTTTACATTGTCTCCATGGAGACACAAAGACACAAGCTAAATTCACACTAGCATCAGGGAGAAGATTCCCCCCTTTGTCTTCCAGAGATGGAGAATAGCAGGGACTCTATTTGAGGGAAACCAGACAGAATTCTCTAGAGACTGTTTTTATCCCCTTGTTTTTTCAGCAAAGGATTCTTTGTGTGATCCTTCAGTGAAGATTCCTGAATGCTGTGATGGATGTTTGTAGTTCCACTAGAAATTCGGTAAGAGTTTAATGTATTCTAATTTGTATTAACACTAAGTAAAGATAAACAGGTAATTCACTACGACTACTTCATTCATTGTCTCAAACATACCAGTCATTTCAGTTTATTCAGTGAGCATGTGTTGTTCATTGGGAACGTTCAGGAGATGCAATGGAACCATATGACATTCCTTCTGTTGCTTGTTTGGAGGATCACTGACTAGGTTTCCATGGATGTTAATTGGAAAATATTTTTCTGTCATATTTTTATCCCTTTGCACTTGTCTGTTTTCATGAATCTTTGCAATCCACCACTGTATTTCTCAGAGCAGCTCCAGTTTGGCCATATGATGCGTGCAACAGAGTTCAATGTGAATGTTTTGAGGCTCATAATGAAGGGAAAGGGAAGACTTCCATTTTTTTCTGTTTCTCTGGAAACCATGAACTGCTTACAAGTGACACAGATCCTTATAAGGGATGTAGTTTTTAAAATAAATGATGGAACAAAAGAGCAAAGTTGAGTATGCACAGATACTCATGCTAAGTCAAATATTTTTTTCAGTTTATATGTGTGTATTTAAGGTATTCTTTAGAAAAATGTTCCCTAACTAAGATCTAGTTTCAAAGCTTTTCATCTAATGGGCAGACCTTCATTTAGTGAGTATTTCGGGGAATTTCATTTAAAAAACCCCTAAATTAAACCCTAAAGAGAAACAATGCTGTGATGCCTTCAAATTAATTTTCTGGGGCAAAAAAAGATCTTTAAGTAAAAAATTAATTTCCAGTTTATAGGTTGACTGTGCTTTCCAAACATGCACGCCAAAGCATTCCATTCAGAAACAGAACAGAGCCATCTTGAAAAAGCTTTTCTTGTTTAAAAAACCTAAAGAGCAAAAATTGCAGTGATGTGAATGGCCAATCCTATAGTCAAAGGGAATAGCTGAAAAAAGGGCAGAGGATGGGGGAAGAATCCAGAAGTAGGAGTGAATTCAATAAAACATGTATTTCAAAGAATTCTTCACAGAAGTTTATATGAATTGTTTTTAAGACAAAAAGATTGCTTTGCTCAAGGTGTTAAATACATATAATTCCTCCAGGTCTCACTATAGCTTTGGTTTAGCTTTAAGACACAGTATTAAAAAGCTAAATTGTAACCTCATTCAAGTGAACATCCCATTTAACAAGGGGATGCCATTTGTATGACTAACATGAACGTGTGAAGTCTTGGCTTTGAGGAGTAGTCAGCAGAGAAAATATTCATAAAAGGTGTTGGACACCAGAGGGGAAAAAAGGCTGCTTTCTGAAAACCTTGCCATCAAGATCTAGGAAACGTTTTCTGATTGATCAGAGGACAACCCTTCTACATATTCTCTTGGCTTTTTTGTCAAAGATCACCAGATATTCCACTAAATTTAAGTTGGTGTTTTTCTGTGGTTTCTCCCACAAATCGTAATTTAAATATTACACATTCCAGTTACATCTGACAAGCAGTGAAGTGCAATTGTACTACTTATATGTGATACTTCTTATATGTATGTATTAAATGTGATTTCCTGGGCTTCCAGTAATGCACATGGAAGCTTAGTCAGAGGGATGACAGATGCAATGTAGTAAACATAGTCTGGGCTAAACTCGGATCCATAGAGGAGCATGAGGCCATATGGAGATTGTTTTTCCCTTCTTGAAGCATAGTATTTGGTACAGCAGTTTTATAGAACGTTTTTTCACCTTTACCTTTTTGTTGGCAATAGTAAATCATTGTTTACCTGTTCTATCTATACATCTTGGTAGGGCATAGTTGAAATGGTAGGGTTTTATGTTGAAAATCAAATTGAAATTCAGTAGTGGAATAGTTACTTTTAATCTTGTTACTAAACTAAAGAAACTCATACTGGAGTTGATATGAAAATCATGAAAACTATTTTGGCATTTCTGCCCTTGTGAAAAATGGAAATCCTATGTGGGTGGTAGGATTTCTTATGCCAGTTTCTGTGATGTTTCCACAGACATGAAAATGTGAAACTCAAAGAAAATAAGACCTACCCCTGGCTTCATTACCTACAATCCTTAGAGTTATCCCTGCATTCATTGTCACCTTTCTTCTCTGGCACTTCAGAAGTCTTTGCATGCTATTGCAATCTAACTGTGGCATTTTGGACCTCACAGTTGTACCTCAAGGGCTGAAACCTTCTTGGATCTGTTGCCTAAACTTAGAAGTTTCACAAGTGGGTTTCAAGTCAGGATTGCTTCATTTCCAAGGCAATTCTCTGTGCTTCAGGGTAACAGAACACAAGTCTGGCATGTACAGGGGCAATACATACATATCTGTTTGAATTTATTTCTGCAGTGTAGAGCTTTAGGATGGCTATATTTACATCTAGTGTGGAAGAAATGCAAAACCTTGTTTGGTATACTCTGTGCTAGGAAGTCAAGTTTGTGCTTTTGTGTTGTCTTGCATTTCTGCAAAGATTTTCCTTGTTGTATCACAAGATTGAAAATAGAGCTGTAGATGTGTTTTATTCTTGGGGCACCCCTTAAGTTGAAAAGGAAAATCTGTCCTAATAATTTTTCATTCATTTAGATATACTACTTGAAACTTGTTAAATCTGCCATGGGTTTTCATACAAACAAATAACAGATTCACGAGATGCTACATCCCAGTTCTGTCATTCTAGTCACAAGGTACCAGCTTCTTTCTGTCTGATATTGCAGCTTTATTAATAAGATCTTACAACTTTTTGTCATCGCCAGGTTTCATCCCTCACTCTTCTGTTGTGAAAGTTAATGAAAATATGAAATGGACAGTCCATAACCAGAGCTTTCATGAACACAAATCAAACTTTTTAGGCAGCTCTACACCAGTTTAATCTCTACCTTTAGTAATTAATTTTTTCTGATATGGCATTTTATCAAACCATCCTTTCAAGTTTTGCTAGACTGTCAGTTATACTTTTCTGCTGTATTTCTACAGACCATCAGTTACCTAGAGAAAAAGGCAGTCAATTAGTCCGGCATGATCTACTGTTGCTAAACCCATGGTTGTATTTTAGCTTATTCTCATTATCCCTTTAACTTTACTTAGTTCTTTTCTTCAATCTTTGTTTTAAGGCCTAGTTCAGTGACTTTGTTGGTTTTTTTTGGGGGGGTGGGTGGTGCTGGGGGAGGGAACCATTCTTAAACACCATGTGGACACCACCTTCTCTTTCATTGCAAACATGCCTGCAGCAATTGTGGAGGGTCATGGTTTTGTTTCTGAACAGTCAGACCTTTGAAGTGAGAAAATAAATTGTGTGGAGTTTGCCCTCCATTTATTTCACTTCGTTTTCTTTCTGTTCTTTCCCCTGATGATTGGCCAGTTGGCTGTCTTGTTTCTTTCTCCACTTGAAGGCTGTTGCTTCTTATTTATGGCTGACAGCTTCAGACCTCGAGTTGGTGCTTATTGGATTTACTTTCATTTCTTGCTTAATCTCTAGGGAAAGCTTCCAGCTGGCTGATCTCCTCATCTTATTAAGTTGCAAGAGCTAAGCTGGTGCATATTCTTTCTTTCCAAGGGCTTCTGTGGAAATGAGGAGGAGAGCAAGGCGGCTCTATGTAGACCACAACTTGGGAATTGCTGTTACAAACGTTTCTCAGGCTTGCATAGAGCAAGGAGATAAAGACAGCAAGAGAATCCAGAGCCAGCACCATTCTGATGATCTGCAGACTATATGTTTAGAGTTTGGTGGTGTGTATTATTCTGAAGGGCAGTGACTATGCCAGGAAAGAAAGTGATACAGCCTGTGCTGGTGGCTCTCTTTAGAGCAGGTATCTTGGGGGGGGAGGGTGGGCGGGGTGGTGTGTGTGGTGTGTTCCTCTTTTTTTCTGTGCTAAGCTCAAATATTCTGTCTTTCCATTTAAAAATAAATTAAATTTTCAAATAATTCAAATCCCACTGGCACCTTGAGAGTTGTTCTACTATATTTGACACTGATTCCAATGAGAGTGATGCTGGGGAAGTAGAACAAGGGTTGAAAACCAAGGGTCAGACCAAATCTGGACTCCAGTGTGATTTGCTCTTTGATCAAAGGGGTTATTTATTTATTTTGCCCTTTGC
The DNA here is from genome assembly GCA_027925045.1 of Hypotaenidia okinawae. Classification (NCBI taxonomy): domain Eukaryota; kingdom Metazoa; phylum Chordata; class Aves; order Gruiformes; family Rallidae; genus Hypotaenidia; species Hypotaenidia okinawae. Next base: position 7,305,842 of record BSDF01000016.1, read on the forward strand.
TAATGCTGACAAAGAGTATTGTTTTGGTCCCGTGATCTTGGGTTAAGTGTAATCAAATATACATACTGGTATAAAAGATGTATTTCAACATCTGTGATTTAATCTGATGGTTTTAGAGTATACGCACTGGGACTTGTTGTAGCTTTATGAACACAAGTTACAGATATGAAGCACTGAAAAGATCATTTGCCAAAAAACAAGGATAGTGACAGAGTATTAATGGAGTTGTATCCTGAGGCAATGCAGAAATATTTGGAATTCGCCATTGTGCCAAGGCAGCCATGTCATTGCAATGTTTTGACTTGTTCTTGCGTTTGTAGGTCTCTATTGGATGGAAGGCATCAGACCTCTGCATGTTTATCTAAATTCTCTCTGCTGACTGAGCTAATTGGGACTTCATTGAGCCAAAAGGTTACTTGTGTGACATGTTTTCTGCCCCACAATGTAGTGTACTGCCAGCCATGTTGTATACATCTGTGCTGTAGCTGAGCGTTTCCCCTAGGAAAGGAAGTGTTTGAATGACATTCAGTGGAAGGATAAAAGCCAAAGTTAGTGGCACTGCAGATCTGTTTGGTGTGCACTTGTCATGTTCAGAATCTTTTCTAGATCTCTTTTAGACAAGTGAGATATTGGGGACCTACTGTGAACATTCACTGTGTCCCTGCCTTGGAGGGAGTTTCCAAATGCTTGCTTTTGCCTAGGTAACAGAGGTGTGTCACCTCAAGAGTTTAAATTGTTTGACAAAATACACCAGGTTTTTAAATAGTATTGTGATGAAAAGGCTGTTATGTGTAGAAAGGAGTTGAGAACAGGACTCCAGGAAGCAGAGAACAGGGATTAGACAATCCTATCAAAATCAGAATTCTGTAGCTCTGCTATATGCAATTCAGTGGAAACAAGTCCCTGCATATGTTCCTTACAACCAGAGAGGCCTGACCAGTCTATTCCTACTATCTAAATCAGTAGGCCATAGCAATGAACTGGAAGTAGGATTATTTCTTCTCTCTTTGTCTGGCACTGATAATGTGCTTTTGTTGATGGCCAGACACCTTGGAGTGAATGCATTCAGCACTTGGAAGTGCTGAGCCTTGTTCTCATCCCTTGTTTTTTATTAAAATATAGTGTAATTAGTTTGGAAGGTTATGCCTGGTCTGTGAGCCCCTACATGAGACTGCAGAAAGGTACAGCTTTCTCAGCCTGGGGACAGGCGTGTGTTAGTCACCTAAATGTCACGGCATATTGCTTTCAGTCTTTTACAAGCTGTACATGACTTGGCATTGTGAGCACAAAGGTGCTGGTTTTGGCTTCGTTTCTTTGGCTCTACTGTAATAGCTAGCTAGCATCCCTCAAGTGGGATGACTTTCAGCTTCTGCTTCTCCCTCAGGTAGAAGTCATGTGGCTCTGGGATGGTGTTCTAAGTCTCCTTCCATATCCCCTTGGGTCCTAATTATAGTTCCTTCACGTCAGGCCTCCAGCCAGGCAGCAGCTATCACCGAAGAGGTGTGCCAGCTAGTTTCCCTCCTGCTCTAGACTCTGACTCACAGCTGCCTGCTGTGCCTGGCTTAGATGTTGGGCCCCCTCCTTACACTGGGACATGATCCCAGAGATCTGTTAATCCTTATATTAGTCAGGGATGATGGAAAATTTGAGTATCCTGAGGGGAAAGTGGGAATCAACTTGGGTTGCAGTTGGGTGCTCCTGTGGCATGGTAATTCTGATTTCACAGTGGTGCAGACAAGTAAATAAAGTTAAGTTTGGATTTCTGCAAGTATATACAGACCTACTTTTTGCCAGCTTTGAAATTCATTCCACATAAAAAAAGTAAATAATAATAAATGGCTATGTTAATATTATGCGTTTTCCATAAAGTTGTTGGGGCAGAGCTCATCTTTATTCCCAGAGAAGGGCAGCAAAGCCAGGTCTGGGGAAAGTAAAGAACTGAAAGAGGCAGGAAGATTTTTGGTTTTTTTTTTTTTTCAATGGTGCTGTTTGTTTTCAGAGCCTGGCAGATGACTGTGGCCCAGGTTGTAAAAGTGTTGTTAAAGCACGGTGCAGGCAAATGGGGGCTGAAGCCAGGGTTGGAAGAAAATGGAAGTTGTTGAGTTTACTGCAGACCTCCCATGAGAGTTAATATAAGTGGCCTGAGGCTCTGAGCCACATGGTCTGGATTTCAGAGGAATGAGGCACATAAGCAGTTTTGGCTGGGCTTGAGCACAAATCTCTGGGCTATCCTTCTCTCTTTGCAAAGCAGGGACAGAAGCACTGCTCTGCTGTGCAGAGACATTGAGGATAAACATCCTGAAGGCTGTTAGGTTTTTCTGTACTGGTCACATTCATCTGTTATAAGACCTGAAGTGGCAAGTGTGACTTTAGCAGTAAAAAATTTTGGGAACAGAGAAATGCAAGGCAATCTCTACAGTATATGGTACTGTAATGTGACAATTTTTGCAGACAGTATTATGCTCACATGTTAAGACTATTTTAGATATAGTTACATTCTCTGTGGCATGCTCTGCAGTGTGCCAGTGTGGAAAGGAAGGGAAAGTGCAAAGTGGTGATGCTGCTATTTGTGGAGCTAATCAGGGGAAGCTTCTGGAGGGATCCTGAGTGGAACCAGATACTTCCATGTTGTGAAATTCTCCTGGCCTTTGTGCTCAAGAGCCTGATGTGTCCATAAGCTGAGGAGAGGATAGTCTGGAACTTTTTTGTACCTCCTTTACTTTGCAAAAGGGCATTTTTCCCTCCTGTAGTTTTCTTAAAGGACAGAACAACTTAAGTCCAGTATGGAGTCAGAGTGAGGATAACTTATTTAGACTGGCTTCATCTGTATGTTCTGTGGTGTTTCTTGAACTGCAAAGCTTTCTTTGTGTGTGTGCATTGTGTCAAACCTAGGTGGTAAAAGGCTGGATAGCATGAGGTAAGTGTTTAGAGAGTTAGTTGACATCCTGAAAATTACCAGAGACCCTTTCTTGAAACCACTTAGACCCTTGTGCCGGGCCAATTTTCATGTCAGTTGCCCAAAACCCCCTCATAGACCTGGGGAATGTGACTCTCTCACACCTTGAGAGCTCTGTCAGTTCCATTGTGGGTTACATAGACAGTCCCTGTGCTCTTCACCTCTGAGCTCGAGGTTTGCAGCCATGTGGGATGAGGCAGGTGGAAGCAGTGCTGAAATTTGGGGGTGGATAAATGAGGAAATGGAAGAGACTTGTTCTTCAGTGGGAATGGTATTATTTGAAATGCTTAGATGACAAAAGAACTGAAAGAAAATTACATGAGTTTTAGTGCCCTTTAAGAAGTGCTATAGAGTTGAACAATATTGTTCCTTTTGGAGAACTTAGTATGGTGAATTCTTGTTGTTTTTAAAGCAGTTGATGCAGAATGCTCCCTCTCCACATCAAAATTCTGTAGATTCTTGCAGTTACATCTATATAACTGTTGACTTTCAGTAAAGCCTGGTTTGTTTATATTTTTTCTGTAATGGAAGTCTTGCCTGAAATTCACAGGGTGCGAAATAAATATGCATCAGACAGTGAAATAATCTTTAGATAGAAAAATATAGCAGATTAGCAGAGATGTAGTTGTTGAGCCCTGGCCAAAGGCCAGACGCCCACCAAAATCAGTCTATTACTACCCTTCTTAGTTGGACAGGGGAGAAATAACATAATTGGGCGGCTCAAGAGGCAAACTCGTTAATGACGCGGGCAAAACAGACTCAACCCAGAGAACTGAAGAGAAAAGTTACCTAATTTATTACACCACGCTAAAGAGAAAACAGTGAAAAGGAACCAGAGTCAGGAGTGCAACCAACAATCTTGAAACAAATGCAAACCAGGCAAACACTTTCCCCCCCCCCCCTCCTTAGCAGGCTTTAGTTAGAAGTTTGCTCCCTTCTTCCCTCCCGGTCGCAGCCCAGGAGGGGCAGGGACTGGGGAAATGGGGGTCTTGGTAACACCTTCCCCCCACCCCTCCATTCTAAGCAGACTTCCCTTTCAGCCATAATTTTGCTCCCTTCTTCCCCTCTCCTCCTCGCAGCACAGGACGGGGGGCAGGGACTAGGAGATGGGGGCTTCGGTCAGTCCCTTGCAAGATGGTTTCCTTCTCGGCCGGGATGGGGGCATCCATTCCACACAACCTCCCCCTGCTGCACCCTAGGATCTCACCCATAAGAGCCAGTCCTCCACGAACTTTCTCTAAGGCAAATCTCTTCCCACCGGGCTTCATCTCTGCTCTGGCAGGCAGCAATCAATCCCAGTGTCTCTCAGGCCCAGTCCTCCACGGGGCTATGATGCCTCCCCCAGCAAACCTGTTTGGCTCATCTCTGTAGGTCGCTTGTGCTGGCAGGGGCTCATCCCAACGTCAGTCACGGCATCTTCTCTATGTCTCCACCGGCTCCATCCAGCGTGGAGCCTCTCCACCGGGCAGGTCGGGTCTCTGCCTCCTCCATGGCTCCTTTCCTCCGGCTACTCCACGTGCTTCAGCTCGGGCTGCAGGGGCAAAATTCTCTCGGGTACCTGGGCGCACCTACCTCTCCCCCAGCCTTCCAGGCCTTTAGTGTCTGTCAAACTGCTTACATTTATATGCAAATATACATCCCAGTGCCCTTAACGAGCCAAAGTTTGCAGCCTTCCTGGCACTCCGTGTCCTGGTGGAGTCTTTGTCTCCTACATGTGATTCTCAGAGGCGCTATAAGTAGGCTTGCAGAAGATTCCAGCAGCCATTTTCTACAAGCCCTGGCCCTCTCTCAGTAGCCAACTATGCAAAACTGCAACAAGAGATTATTTTTATGTTGACATATTTGGAACGCCTGATTTACTGCATTTCCTTTGAGCAGGTAAACCTAATGGGGTGGGAACTTTTCAATGACTAGTGGACAGAACAGGACTGTAAAGTATCTGAGGAATTTGTTGGTGCTGGAATGCTCAAGAATCACTTTCCTTATCCCAACCAAAGGTGTCAATGATGACTGTTCCCACTGTCAGACTGTACATGCAAATAAATGTAAATTTAAGGACTACCTTCACTTCAAGGCAAGGGCTTTCTCACAGTGGTTGACATTTCTAGTTGATTTGTAGGATAATGTAATAAATCTGCAAGACCAGTTGGTCTAGTTAGCTACAGCTGTGGCTGGAGTAAATTACAAATCCTCTTTTCAACTTGCAACATTAAATCCGCACCACCAGAGCTGACAACAGTTTGGGGCAGGAGAAATAAGCTGCCAACGTTTGACTGTAGCTGGCAGTTTCAGCAGAGGCCAAAGGGTAAATGGGCTACCCAGAATAAATTCCCTTTTCACCTGAAAAAGCTGTTCTTCCAGTGAATGATTGAAGCCCCCTGCCAGGGGACTCGGTGTGGGTTAAGAGCACATGCTCCTGCATGTGCTGTGCTTGTTTTGTGGATAAACAGAATTCACGGTCTCCAGGGCTGTAAATCTAGCCTCTTTCAAAAACACGTAAATGCCTGATCCCAGTCCCAGGGAAACTGATAGGAATCACTCAACTAACTTTGGGTCAGGTTCAGTTTCCACAGCCAGCACGTTGTACCCCTTGCTCAGAAATCTGCTGTGTTGTTCATTGATTGAAAAGCTAATGTTTGTGTTCATAAATGCAATAGAATAGTATATTTTTGTTCTGCTAGGTGCTGACAATCATCAAGTGTCCTGTACTTTCCTGAGAGCTGTGCTTGCTCAGTGTTCTGGTGGACTGAGCTCTGACAGAGTGAGACACACAGGCTTGTTTTGATGGTGGGTTTTTTTTCATTTGGAAAGAATAAGATACAATTTGAAGATACTTCTACTCTCCACACCCCCCACCTTCACCTTTGTAAAATACAGGTATTAGTTTGTATATGCTGGAATGTGTTTCTTCCAGTCATTTGATTTTGCTTTAACTGTAACTTGGCATTGATGCAAGATTTTGTTTATTGTCTCTTGCTTTTACAGTGTCTATTTGACCTTTTGTTAGGAGGTTTGCTGTAACTCCAGTATGAAACTGCATTTTGGTTTTCCACTCTATTCTCCTTTGTTTAGACTAACTGTGCTTTCTTTCTCAGAAAGCAAAGCCAATGAAAGCCATGTGTTGTGCTCTCCAAAGGATTCTCTAAGTACAGGATTTGAAACTTTGGCTCTGCTCTTAAAACAGAAACCACACAATCCACATGAAAGCATATGTCCTTAAGTGAAATCACGTCAGGGGAAAGTTTGCAAGAGGCAAATTGTTACTGTGCCCATCTTGACTGTCTGCCCAGGCCACCCATTTTATGTTTAAATAGTCTTTTTAACAGAAACATGTAAAATATTTCCACTTTTTGAAAGCCATTCGTTTACCTGGTTTTGGTCAAGAGGACTAACAGAAATAAACTGTCTTAGTTCACCAAAGGCAGTCTGTGTGGCTGGAGTTCTCTTGTTTCAGAAGGCTATTCATTACGTCTCTAAGTCTCAAATGGCTCTGTAGCTAGTGACCTCCCTAATTCTTTTTCCTTCATTTGTTTTCTCAGCTTCTTCATAATGAGCCATTGCTAGAGGTGTCAATGAACACATTTTACCTAATTATGAACCATTCCAAACACTGTGGACTGGAAAGTTCTGCTCTTGCCTTCAGTATTTTTGGAAAAGGCTGGTTGGAGAGAAAAACAGAGCAAACAGTGTAGGATATTTTATAAAGAAAGGTTCAGTGTTAATTGGAGAGGGAGGGGGAATTGGGAGGAATTTAAAGAAAACTGAAATACTTTGGAAACTTAAACGTTTTGAACCTAAAAGCCATGTTTATGTGAGGTAAATATCATCAGATTTGTAGTGATGCACGGACAGGAGTTGGGGAAATTATGGACAAATCATAAAGGGACATTAAGTGCTGGATTCTGCACAAGTAAGATTTTAGCCTGTTGATCTGCCTGATGTAGCTCGGTGTATCTGCACACACTTTTGCAAATAGATGCTAGTTTACTCTGTGATATAAGCTGTCCAGGTTTGAGTTTAGCTCTAACCATCAGCTGCACAGTCATTGTGCTTTAAGTAATAAGCTTGGCCTCTTTTGGGTATGTCTACAGGACTTCTTTTTCAGAGCCCACTCATACTTAGTTGGTCTCTAGTGCAAGTAGGATTTGCTCTCTCATGACTGAAAACGTCTTTATAGATCTATCTCTAGCTGGGCTGCCTTAAGCATTTGCCTACCAGCCTAATTAATAAAAAAATTCTAGTTAATAAGAGATGTTTCTGAACTAGAATTTATATATCCTTTCTGAACATGAGGGAAACTTCTCTTTGTGAATGAGGATCAAAGTTCTGAAAACTGTCTGGAGTCAGATGCTCTAAAGATAGTAATAGCTCTACTTGTCTAAGTCCTTTAAAAGGAGATGGTGTGGCTAGCAATTTCACCTTATCTTCTGCAAGACAGCTCTTTGAGTTAGTGTGGTTAACCAGGTACCAGATAGTGAAAGGTATAGTCATGAGAGAGTGATATAGAGTAAGATAGTGAAAGAAAAGGCTGCCTGTTACATGCCAAACACAAACTCATATTAACGTTTCCCCCACACTCAGGCCACAAAGCTATATTCCCTTTTAGCTTCCTTTGTACATAAGTTAGTTACAGCTGGAATCAGATGTTACTGAAAATAGCAATCCCCAAGGTGCCAGCCCTGTTGCATAGCTGAGGACCCAGTTAGTGCTCTCCAATCTGTTACTGCTCCCAAGAAGATGATCATTACCTGCATACCTAACAGCATGTCAGGCTGTTAGGTCTAAAGCTCCAGGGATTGAGGCACATTGTTTTCATGCTGCTGTGGGAGATCAGTTGTTCAAGTCAAACCTAGTAGTTGCCTAATATATGGGGGTTTTTTTGCCAACTATAACAATTTAGCTTAAATTGATATGGGTGATTTACTTATATATTCATAGCTATGTTAGGCTGTTGTGTCTCTGTGTACTGCACTGCTGTTTGCTGACAGATGGGGGAAATATGCTGAATTGATGGAGTCAAAGAAGCTGCTGACAGTTATATTTCTGTTGCTAAAATTAGCAGGTAAGAATATACTGGTTAGGGAAGCTAGATAAATAGAAAACTTGACATAAAGGACTTAGATGTTATTTTTTGTATGATATTTTTTCTCAGTTTGGAACAAAGTTTTTTCTCTAAGCTGTTAAGGAGCTATTACAAATGTGATTCCAGACATGTAACTTCATTCTCCTTTACCATCCAGAATGAATCAATATTTGGAATTTATAGGACCTCTCTAAGGACTGTGATTTTGTAATTTGTCAACAAGAATTTTAGGTCTACATAGCTATTAAAATGGTGCAAAAGCTTTGGGAGACTTTGACAATATAACTTGTGATGTTAAAATTTATGCAGTGCTCTTTCTTCCCAGATGATTTTTGATTGTATCATGGAAGAAACTAGGTGACTATTCAATCCATTAGAATATCCTCAATTAATGAGGACAAATGGAAAGAATTACTGCCAGTAGGCTCGATTTTAAGTGCCGCTCTTGCAGTAGTTAGGAACTCCCCACTTTCAAACTGGAAGCAGTTATATTTTCCAGTGGGGTGTCCCAGCTACAGGTTGCATGAGAATAGTGTTCTAGTTCTAAAAAAAAAAATTCCTTCTTAAGCTAGCTGTACCTTATGAAAGGAAGAAGAGATTGCATCTTACCTTGAGAGAGGAAAATAGGTCTACCTATGTAATGTCAAGTGTGCAGTTTCATATAATACTCACCCAACAGTACTTAGCTGTCTAGTAGATTACTGGGATTATAAATCCATGGAATGTGCAATCATAGGAATGGACATTACTGCTGTCAATGACAGGCTTCTTACTACCTTAGCTGTTCCTTTTTTGTTTGTTTTTTTCTTTTGACTATTAGCTAATGAGTTTGCCACTGTCTGCTGTCAAAAGATGACTTTGGGAGGGGGACCTAGGGCATTCTTGAGGAACAGCACCTAACAAGCTACTAAGGATGTTATTTAATACAGAACATATTAGAAAATAGGGGAGAAGGGACAGAATCAACTGAAATTTACATGCAAACCCAAAGTAATTCTTTTAACCAGTTCAGTCACCTAAACAATGGCCTTTGTAGTTTGGTTCATTTTCCCTTGATGTGTTCACCCTTCCTAGGAAGAAAATGATACACATGTGTTTTGAAAAACTGACCTGCAGAGAGGCTGTTACTTCTGCAGATGTTGTTAACTTGTCTTATTTTCATGTCTGCAAAGACCCAGAAAAAACATAGATTACACTTTATTGATTCTAGCAATCTATGGCATATCAGATCCAAGACAACCATGAGATCAGGTCTCAAGGTTAAACAATAGTAAACAGCCGTATACATTATTTCTGCTGATGTGGGCAGAACAGTTCTTTTAAAAATGAATACACACATCAAACTTGGCTCGTTGTCATTAACTTCTCTTGCCACTGAGAACTTCCTGTTCACTTGAGCTTGGCTATTTCTCCCACTAATATAGTATGGTGAGATCTGTTTGTTGTTGCACAATGGTCTCTGATTCTTTTCAAGCTTTAGCCAGTTGTTTAACAAAATTAACATTTTGGAATTCACGCTTCACTTGTCTCCATCAAAACATTTAAATCAAGTTTAAATAGATTTTTAAATGCCTAACTGATTTGCTCATTACACTCAAAGGATGGAGCTAGATGCAGCTGGTACTCTAATTAACAGTTTGTTATGAGAGATACAATTTATTAAATATACTATGTTGATATCTTTTGTTATGATGTTTGCACTGTAAAAACAGGAAAACATTATTCATTAAGTGTACTTCTAAAAGAGAAATGACAAAACATCTTCAGTTAATCTAATTTAACAATAATGAGGAAGCTTTTAACCGAGAAAATAAGTCATGGTGTGGAGGAGACCTTGTGTAGGTAGCACATCTTCATACTATTTACGAAGCAGACATGGGTTTTTACCCAGAACATTGAAGCACAAGAAGTGATCTGTATTATTCTAGGGGTCACTTAATTCACTGATAGAGGTTGAAATGTAAACTTCAACTACAGTTTAAAAATTACTATTTAAAAATTATTATTTATGAGAGGTTTTATTTTTTTCTAATTCAGAGCTTCCTGCTTTGCTTTTCCTTTATCAACAGATTTATTACATGTCACTTGATAGACCCATATGTAGCTGCCTTTGCTTTTCCTATGTTCTGTATTTACCTTTCTGTCCTTTCAATCCATTTTGTTTAAGGATATTTTTGTGATTACTCTGGTCTGTAATGTACTGCTCATTGATTCTTCAGATCTCCTCAAATCTCATTTTACAGCTCATACTTTCTATTGTGATCACACTAGTTCTTGCTGCTCTGTAACTGAGTCACTGTTATGCCACGTTTTACTCCACAGTCTCATTCTTTTACTTGATATTACTTACACTGTAAGTAAATGAGTATGTCTGTACAGTAACTAAAATGTAAGTGCAGCTCTTGAGGGGTTACTGTGAATCTAGTTTCAAAGTGACGAGGTAGGAGTATTGCTTATAGGTGGTAACTGTTAAGAGTTTGCTAGCATCTTAGGTGACCTGCTGACTGAGCAACAGTTGGTACAATGCATGTAGCATCTGAGATGCTTGCAGGACTTAAGGTTAGGCAGAGTATGTGTAAGGAAATCTTTGTTGCGTTAATGTGCCTTATCTGCACCAGAATGTTTTAAAGCCTGTAGAATGCAAGACTCTGCTGGGATAACATTTGCCTGAGTTAGTGCAGCATTCCATATCTGTTTAATACAGGGTCTTCTTACTTAGTTTATTAACCAAATTTTTTAATGCAAGTCAGTGCATTTGTCTGTAGGATTGTCTGGCTGGGAATATTATCTATGCAATAATTATTCCATACTCTTTCATGATAGTTCTCCAAAGATTTTCCCCTGCAATATGAAATAATCAGCCAGACCTATCTTAAATGAGACTGATCTCAGATCTTCTTGTTCAGTGTGAGCTTTTTAATGTCTGCAAACAACACACACTTAAGTATGAGATCTGAGACTTTCATCCTAATCACTGAGATTAGAAGAAGCATGTGATTCTGACTAATATCTACTAATGCCAAGAAAAGCTCTCATCAGATTAAAATGCAAATAAAATAATTCAGGACCCAAGCTGCCATCAACAACTTTGGTCTCTTGGTCTTCCCCTCCCCCCACCCTCCCACCCTTTTGACCTGTTGTCTTTTAATGACTGTAATGGAGAACTTTCTTGGGATTAATATTTCCATCCAAGTTTGTAGGAAAAAATATTCTGGTAGGTACTGCATAAATACCTCTATCTTACAATAATATTTATTTTTTACCATTTGGGGATTCTTCAGTTCTTTTTAGATGTCAAGGTGGGCTGTAGTCAGAATTGAAATGTAAAACAAGTGGCTTTGCTCCATTTTATACTGCTGCCTAAGTGTGAATCGCATTATAAACTTGTTCTCTTTCAGCTCTTTCTGTCCCCCCTGTAGAAGCCGTGACATCAAATTCAGTGTTCGTTGCTTGTCAGGGTAAGCATGGCCCAAGATAGGCTGTCATGAGGATTCCATTGTCAGCAGGTTGCGTAGAATAGGAACATCCAGAATGTTTTCATTGGTTACTTGCCAGAGACATACGATCACTGTTGATCAGCACACACACAAGACACAGATATGCATGTGTGTATGTATACACACACATATATGCATAAAATATGGGCTTGCACTGCATAATCACTGAGCTGTTTGGAATCCAAAAGCAAAGTCTGTACACATAGGCATATTCTGATTGTTTGGGGTCTCTTTAAATACATCAGTTCAAACCCCTGAACCTGGCAGTAGTGAAACCTTTTGATTTGTGGTGAAGTTCCTCATTAAAATGGGCTTACTGTTTTGTTTTTAAATTTCACATGTTATTCTCTTCACTAACACATTACTTTGCTGATAATGAAATGAAGAGAGGCTACACATGGAAATGTAGTTCAGCACAGTGGAGGACCCACACACAGACCTAAAGCTATTTTAAATCCCTGTTTCAGGACTTAATAATGCGTAAAGCATTCTTTGGGCTTTCTTTGCTGGGATGATTTCCACTTGGCAGCTTTGTAAGAAACGAAGGGCTTGGACTTTGGCCTGATAGTCTCATATCCAAGATGTCACAAACCTGGATGCTGTCCATAAGGCAGAACTTAGACTGATGCAGCCATGTGCTGGCATTCAACTGCACTTATTACAGCAGGTTCATGGGGTGAGCAAGACACTTTAGACTAAGCATCCTTCATTGAAATAGTTCAGTTTGTTCAACTTCCAAGGAATTATTTTGGAGGATGTACAAGTCCTAAATGTGATTAATCCTGCACTTCATACAATCTACTGCAAACTTGCTTAGGAGTGTCATTATGAATCTGTAAAATAATATATACCTACAAGATGTTAATTTTTATAGAAAACATTTTAATAATGAAATACAGTAGAATAAAGTTCTTGTGAATTTAATACTAGAAGGCAGGTGGGTTTTGGTTGGGTTGTGGTGGTGGTGGCTTTTTGGGTTTTGTTGGTTTTGGTTTTTTAAAACAAGCCCTGGGTATTTATATTGCCCTGCAAACTTCACTTTCAAAATTTTTTACTATAGCAAGGCTACAGACAAATAAGAAACAGCCACCAAATATTTACTTTTTAAAATTAATGGATATAATAGACTAGCAATTTTTCAAATTGTGCTAGGTCGCCAGTGCAGCAATGCTGAAATCAAGTCTTATCCTATTCTAGCTCCCAGTAGCATGACAGTATTTTTCACTCCTATTATATACTACTTTGGACTCAAAGTATCCATCCTGTCATAGAGTAATACCTGGGACTTGATTGTTTCCAGCAGTGTGGCTAGCTGTGCAGTTGGATTACAGCTACATAATGGGTTCACAGCTCAGCATAACATACCAGCTCCTAATTCAATTTATCTGTGCTGCTATTTACATCTTCCTACTGAATTCTAGTGGTGTTTCACAGTGTTGTGTTGTTCCCCATACTACTCACAAGGTATTGTTAAACGGTGGGGAGGTTAAGTAACTTCAGTGAACTAGTGAGCAAAGAAGGGTGTTATGTGACTTGGTCAGGGTTCCCAAGGACTTAATGGGTGCTGAACTCTAGCAGTAGCCCATTTCTTGTGCCTGACAGCATCCAGGTTATGGATACATAAGAGCATTCTATATAAACAGCAGTGTTCTGGAAAGGTGGAAGCATAAAAGAGCGCTCATGCTAACAGAAGTGATTCTCCTGGATGAGGAATTAAACAACTTTACAAGGTGCTGAATTGAAAGTTATAGGAATTACGGTCCTTGCAGGACAAACTTCTTTGATTTTTACGTATGATAAATGCAGACCCTGTAGTTCACCAGCCCTTGAAATACTTTCATGTACTGTGAATGAAAGCAGTCACAGGAATCTTCATGCAGCTCATCACCCATTCTACTCCTTTGGTGTCTAGGATTGCTCCTGGAAGTCCTTCAGTGACTAGATGGTTGTGGCAATGCTTTTAAGTGGCTGGATATGTCTATCCAGTTCAGCTCTCTAGATCTAGATGTTGCCTAAACCTACTTTTCTTCTAATGGGTATACCACTCTAGGCAGAGGAATTCCAGTGCATGAGATTATAATATAAGGGAATTACCCCAATACCATTGTAGCTATTATTAAACTGTTGACGATTACAGAAGTTGTCACAGCTGGCTAGATGTTAGCCTGCAAGTTTCTAGTGTTGCCTGATGAAATGCAAGAATGTGACATTGCAAATGAAGTTGACTGTAACATTTAGATATACAGTGTTGTGAATTATTATGATAGAATTAATGTGAAATTAGTAATTTCTTCAATATGTAGCTGCTGGACTTGCATGATCATGTGAGAAACATAGATGCCACTATAAAAAAAAAAAAATTTTGTTCTTGAATTCATGGATTAAAGCTTAAAGGTGTAAGTTGTGTAGCCCTGAAACATGACCATATTGTAGTGTTATAAATCTCTTGGTTTACATACTTGCAGAAAGTTTGGCTTCGTAACAATGGTTCTTGCTCATACAGAGACTCTTACAGAGCTATAATCCTCATTCAGTTAAGACCCAATGGCCTTGTTATGATCTGGAAGGCTGCACCCCTCAAGCCCTTTCAATTTGCTTTAGCTTTTCTGAGCCTGATACAATATAAATACAGATGGGCTGTGGGCCAGTCAGCAGCATTGCCAATTGGTAAGAGCAGAGGCCAGACAAAAGCTATCCAATCTTAATGACTTTTGTGCAAGAACAACCTAGGCTGGACTTGAACCCTTACAAGAAAAGGGAGTTCCCTGATTTCCCATCCTCTGAACATTCCATGCCTTTATAAGGCTCTTCTGCATCTATCAGGAGTGAAGCAAATATGCTCATTGTAAAATGAAAACATGATTTACTATACAAAAGTATACATGGCTGGCTGAGCTTTGTGAATAGAGCTTTATCACACATAGAGACTTTGTAGAACCCAAAACGGTGACCTATTTTTCCTTATATCCAGTCAAAACCTTTCTTGTTTCAGTTTGTTCATTATCTCTTATTCTGCCACATGACTCTCAAAAAACAGACTCCATCTTGTTGATACCTTCATCAAAGCCAAGTTCCTACTCCATACGAGAGGAACCACAGGTTCTGAATCTTGACACATTCTGTGCGCTTGGCTGAGGTGGCACTGAAGCAAGGTTGCTGTCTGCAGGATTGTGAGTGGACACCTATGCATCAGAATCCCCCCTACATGCAGTGATAGTTGCTGCAATAATAATCTTGTTAAAATTATCAGTGGTTTCAACTCATCATAAGAGCCCAGAGCTCTGAGGGTCAAGTGGGCATGTGGCCCAGTGTGAATATTTCTGAAAATAACTCTTCTAAAGCCTCTCAAAAAGTCTGATATCCTTTTTGATATGGCTGAATTAATCATTGCTTTACTTATAAACCTATAGAGAAATGAACAGGTCAGTGGTGTGGTAAAGAACTGTCACTTTTCAGCACAAATGCAGGCCAGTGAAGATACTTACATCTCTGTAGCACATCAGTGCAGGATTAGTAAGCAGCATGTGAAAAGGCGGAGGTGGTTTGTGCAGGATGAGGTAATGGAATACAGAGCTCTTCATGCTCAGATCAGTCACAGAATCCCCCAGAAAAACTGCTTTGCCAGTAATTGGCACTTGTGATGACAGTCTTGGAGTAGAGGTCAAGGACTGAATGGAATTTGAAGGCTGAACAAACCACCTCTGCCTCAGGTGGGAGGCATACCCAGAGAATGTTTAAACTTTGGGCTGCCTGTATCATGCATCTTTTGTGGGTAAAGGGAGAGCCTGTTTATTTGTGTGTATCATGAGTACTGAATATGATTACTTACACTAGGGATAACAGTCTAAAAATAATCATAGGGTTTTAGTAATGTTTAATTCTGCATAATAGTACAGTATTTCAGGATATGCTGAACAAATGCTAGTTGTTTTACAGCTCAGCAAGTAATACAAAGTCCAAATCATGCTTGAAAATAAGGTGTAAAACCAATGTAGTGCATCAAAACAATTTTAAAACAAGAAAAGCAAACAGTGGTATAACTGGGGTTTTTTATGTACTCTGACCATCAGCTGCTATGTAAGTTGCATAGCTTGTATTCAGAAAAAATAGACAAAACCAGATAGTGAAAGGTCACAGAAAATTGTTGTAGAGTGGACCAAACAAGTCCCTGACAGGTAACGTGGTGAGGATGAACATAGCCTGTATATTTAATGCACCTGGCTCAAAGGTGAGCTTGTAGAACATCTCCACAGTTCATGCAATAAACCACTAGGACCCTCAGCTCAGTGCAGATGTTGAGAGAATGAAGTGCGAGCACATGTCCTGCGAAACCTCTGACTTGCTTTGGAAGACTTAAAACCAAATAGTTGCCAGTCTGTTTCAATAAAAAAGTAGGTACACTTATACATTACTACTGTGATGGTTTTTTATTTCTGTTTCACAATAGTGAGTAGCTTGTTAGCCTGTTGGCAGCTGGCCGACTCACCAGAACGCTTATTGTAATCAGAAAATGCCAGGAAAATATGCAAATCATCAGTGTTCGATTTCTGCAGTTCACTGACAGTCAGGACGTGTTCAAAGGTGATGGATGGAGTAGCAGGGAAGGCAACAAAAGAAAATCATAGGTGTTGTCTGTAGGCTTTGCTGGTTTTAAGAGTTTTGGTCCCCTTCCCACAACACTAAGTGTTGAAGTGTTTCATAGATGGTTTTTTGATGTATAGACTACTACAGATAGTGCTTTTTTAAGCAGTTACCTGTAGAGAAGTCTAAGGATCACAGTAAGCAGTTACCTGTAGAGAAGTCTAAGGATCACAGTATACAAAACTGATTATGTGTGTGTTCTTAGATAGAAACTTGGAGTTTTATCTGACGATACACCTACTCGGCTATCCACGTAAACCATTTAAACTAAAATAGTGCCTCGATCCTTTTCCATGGGTACCACTGATCCCACTTGCTGGTTTTGAACTTGAGAAGTCAATGGTAACCATGAGAAACAGCATAAAATCACAAACATTCTGGCAGCTCTGTTCTATGACAGTGTTTTGGGAAATCCTTGCTGTTCAATGGTGAGTGGTGTGTGCTGTATGCTTTCTGAACATGAGGGGTTAATAAGATTTACTCATTCCAACCCTGCTCTGCATTTCCAGGGAATTTTCTGGACTTATTTCACAAATTCTTCCCTTTCTTCTATGAAAAAGGCATTTGTATAGTAGGTGTTAGATGCCTGCTGCACAACTTACAGTGGCATTGCTATATTAACATTGTTAGAGATCACAGAATGCTTTTAAGATATATAACGATGATGTATACACTAAATTAATGTGAATTCTCACTCTCCCCATTTTGAACTGCAGGTTTTGTCAACAGGTGGTTGGACAGGTGGTGTTTTCCAACCTTAAAGAGTCTGTGTTCTATGAAATGAACTTGGTGCCTGAAAAAGTCATATGTGTACACATTTTGTGTGTCTTTCAATATAGAAGTGGTGTTGCAGGTTACCTCGAAGTCTACTTGACGTTTCAGACTAGTTGAAGCCTTACCCTTCACTAAGAATAGTGGTTTCCCTTTGTTGAATAGTAGTAAGCATATATGGGACCTTCTAAATTGACTTCCCAGTGTAGAAAAAAATCAGTGACATGGAGTAGGTGTATTCTAAATGTAACTTGATTTGTTAGCATATATCAGTCCTAGAACAGTAGTCACAAAGAGCTGGCAGGTGCCCTCTTCTACAGAATCCCACTGGCAAGGAGTAATTTTGTCTGGAAAGAATGGTTTCCATCAAAGAGCAAAGCAGTGAGCAGAGTGTCCTGCTTTTGACATGACAACGTTTTATCTAAAAAGAATTTAATCAGGAATTATCACCGTGTCTTCTGAAGAAGGGATGTTGGTCCCACCCTGGGAAAAGTGTTTGCAGACTGTGCAGTAGTGCCACCTGGTGTTGACTGTCTTGGGGGTGCTTTTCAGCAGGAGGAGAGATCCAAACTGGCATGTTAGTGGTACACGCTGGTTGTGGTGTTACAGCCTAGTTAAAAAGCCTAGTTATGTGATGGTTGATACGGGACAAGAATGGTGGTTGACATGATGGATGTGCAAAGAGACCCTTAGGTCTTTTACAAGTATTTTCAGGAATGGGCTGATACACACTTGCACTGTTCCTTTCACACCTACCACTTAAGGAAGGTGGAACTAATTTACTGCTGTTTATACACACTTAGTGGTTTTCCAGACCTTCCTACTAGCACATAATCATAGCAGTGTGAGAATGCTGTGTTGCTGCATACAATTGCTCTCTTGTTAGGATCTAACATAAAGAGATGCTCAGTCAAAACTTTCAGCAGGAGGACATAAAAGCAAAATGGCAACTTGAACCAGATGGAGTCATGCTTCTTTTGTGTATACAAGATTTCTTGTGCTGATTGTAGCCTTACCTTGCCACATGTAGGTCACTTGCTGGCAAGCTATTAATGTCTCCTAGATCTGCTATAGTTTGTGCAATGATAAATTACTCTTTTTTTTCCTGGGAAAGTGTGTGTTAAGGTTAGCCAAGCGTTTACCTTTCTGACAGATTCAATGTGGGCAGAGGAAAACAATTAAGCTATTTAAAGGCAAATATTTTGAGGAATAAATTGCACAGAGAAAGGGCCAAGCAACAGTTCCCTTGTGTAAAGACACCAAGGATAAGTTATGTCCAAATAGATCAGTTTAGATTGAAAAATTAAAAAAAAATTTAATTATATTGGCTTTTCAAATTATTTTAGTTTATAGCCCAGCCAAAATATTTTTAATTCAGTGAGAAACCTTCATAATTGAGGGAAAGGAAGGAGTTTGTATCAAAAAAAAGCAGCTGAGTTCACCATCTTAGAGAGAGTTATAACTATGAAGGGGAAGATGAATTTGATACAGTGCTTGGCAAAGAAGTTAAATCTCTCTGAGATATGGGAGCCTACTGCCTTCCTTTCAGATAAGGAGGCAAAAAAAAAAAAGTCAGTTGAGAAAATCCCCTAATGAGGCTATGAAATAAAAATCAATTAAAATGACCCAAGTATAAAAGGCTATGGGGGAGGGAGATTCCATCTCCTTTCTTGGTGTTTTGCCATGTTTGGCTCTTGGACAGAATGCTGATGTAAAATGGGGTCTTTATTACCACCTTGAGAGAGAGATATTTTTAATTCCTTTTGATTTATGTTATGAGGCACTTTCATGGGCTTCACAAAGACCAGAAGGACCTTTGTAAGCTGGACTTTGTGTGTAGTGTCTTGGCCAACTGAAGAGGAGCTTACTCCTTCGACATTGGCTGAGCAGCCATTCACAGTGCTGAGCACATATTTAATCCTCACTTCAACACATCTTGTAGCTATTAAAAGATGCCAGCATTTGCCCGAGATCTTTGTCACCCATGTATACTAGGGGCTCAGGCATTGTCTGAGTACTTCTCAGAAAGCGAGGAAGCTCCTTGGAAGTTTGGCCCACTTCAGATAGGTTGTGCTTCAGTTATGAAGAAGAGGAGAATTGAACTAAGCAGGAAAAGACTTGCAGCAACAGGCTTGCAGAGCAGTTATTCCACTCCTGTGGTTAGGGAAAACCTGGGTGCATCCTAGCTAGTAAGATGCAAGGGGGCATTGGAAACCACTTCCAATTTTTCTAGAACTGAAAAGTGGTAGTGATTGAAGAAAGGTTGAATGAGGCAGTAAAAGGGACCTATGTTCTTCCATATCTTCCTCTCTTCCCTCTATTCTATGATTCCCTGATACCTTCCTCTTCCTGCCATAGCTTTTTTTTTTTCTTCAGTTGACCACAGGAACATCTTATTTGTGCAGGGATTTAGGGTGCTATCAAGGCTAGCAAATAAATAATGGGATTGCTGGGGCAAAGAGAAGAAAATTCAGTGGGAAAAACAATAGAAATTAATACATGAAAAAGAGGAAAAAGCATTCAGAAGAGAAGGAAAGAAAAAGGCTGAGATTGTACTGATATCTATGGAATTAAAAGAGAATGAAAGCGAATTCCTGAGAATCAATGTTTCCCCTTCATGGCACAGGAAAATAGAACATCATTCTATTACTAAGTGGGAAAATGCATCCCCACTAGAACTATGTGACTTGGTTTTGTTGCTTCTTGCAGAACTGTTTTGGTTAGAAGGAAGTTGGTAAAAAATTGTATCACCCTTCTGAAAACAAGGCATTTTAGTGTTTTAAGTGAGAAAATAAAAATGCAAACATCTCAACCATGTTTCACTTTAGTGAACGAAAAATTTTAATAAGTCTGAAGTCAACAAAAAATGTTAGCTCACTGGAGAAAAAAAAAAGAGGAGAAGCTTTGAGAAATCAGTGTGAAACTACTTACTTTAATAATTGTTTTCCAGGTCAGTGATGAAAGAAGACAACTGTTCACACATACGAGTTCAAACTACTTACCATTATTTAATAATGTTGTAATGTACATGATTTTGGGATTTCTGAATTTGGTGTAGCACATGGGATCGCTGATCCATCTGGAGCAACAGTCTGTCTCTAGCTTTGCCCAGTTCCTGACATTTCAATTGAAGACAAACAATCTAAAAAGATAATCAGTTATTGTTCTCCTTTCTGTTTGTGCTGAGCTACTGATGCAGGTAAGGGAATCTAAGTAAACCCTGAACCATAATGCTGCTTTTCCTGGCTGTATTCTTCCATGACTATGCAGTCATCTTCTGGTCATAATATTATCCAGCGTTTTCTCAAAGCTGTTGGAAATGTTTGGATGAATAGCATCCTGATGGCAACAGCTGTCATTACATCCATTGTGGGAAAATAATGAGGTATCTAGATACTGAGTAAACTCAAGGGTAATATACAGCTGCAGGTCTAACTCATGCTATTGATGCATGGAAGTGACAAAATATAGCGAATAGAATTTGTACTCAGCTCATTTAGTGGGGGTGAAAAGGAGCATGTTAGGTGATTGGTCTCACACCGTTTAACTTTAGGCATCTGGTTAAAAGCCCAAGAGGTGAGTCTCCCTTGGAGTCCTATATAGTCATCAGAGTTCCTCTATTCTCTCTTGCAGAAGCAGTAGCCTAATCTAACTCAGATTTTTGATTCTAAAATGATTGAGATTGTTCTTCATGCAGCATGGGATGCATGACACGACTGTTAGTAAATGAGATAGATATATCTACTGTAGATAGCAGAGCATATTAGTCATTCCTAAATGACTATATGAGAATGTGAATAGGAATTTTTTTAAGTGGTCTAAAATACAAGATTTATAGAACAGAGAAACAGTCTCATTCTGTGGCTGGTATCCCAAGTGCTAGAAGCTATCTTCTGTTAGAGAAGTTAACCACTATGTCTCTAAATCATAAATGAAATAACCTCAAAGACAATGATCCTATGTGGTAGGGTTTTACAAGTGTTGATCTGTTGGGAGATAGATATGCTTGCCAATGTCTCTTTTGCTTTAGAGGGACCTATTTTTGGGACTCCTATTGGCTTCTTTCGCAGATTTTGGAGAGACTCCAGGTCTTGCTGGAGCTTGGCCTTGCTCTCAAAAATGACATATTTTCCAGTCCTCCTTTCATAGGATGCATAGGAACAGAACTTGATTAACTGGTGCTGTTCTTAGAAGGTAAGACTTGTACAAGAATACCTCTGGATGTAAGACTTCTTCAGGGGAAGGTGACTTTACTCACTGAACACTTCATATGGTCTAGTAATATTTGAATTTTAAAATTATTTTGAAGCACACACATGTTAAGAATACAGTTTCACCTGATTAACCTGAAATTACTGAAAAGCCTTTTTAAAAACAGAATAGATTTGACTTCGATTTCAGTGTATTTCTACCAGATTAAGAACATTTGTAGAAGCTAAAAAAGCCATGAAGAAGGATACACTTGGTTTATATACTCCTGCTGTTTGCTCATTATCTTAATCAGCAGAGGACAAATGGAACCTGACTTTGAATTAGTAAAAATAAACTTGGTGCATTAAAAAGTAGAATTATTAAATAAAGGAGGTTAAGAATATCAGTGGGAACAACGTACTCCTGAGAATAAAGCCATTGCTGGTGGCAGTCTAAACCAGAGCCATGTTCAGAGACACGTTTTCTCCAGTGTGATCCTACACTATGCTATATACTCACCCCACTCACATGAGTGCACCTGCCATATACACAGTGCTGTTGGGTAGGTGCTTCCTGGAACAACCAGTCGTGCACTGTACACATCAGTTGCAGAACCTGCAAACAGTGTCCAGGTTAGAGAGCAGCCAGACACAAGTGGCTGCAGCAGGAAGATTTCTTCAACCTGCAGTTGAGGAGCGTTCCTGGAAGAGGCAGTCCCAAGGGAGAGAAGTAAAATTCTTACACAGTTGATACTTACTTCATTTATATTGTATTCTTATTAAGAATCATTATTATGTACTGCAAGATAAACTGATTTACCTGTACTGTCTTTGTCAGGATGCCCCTAAAAGTCTAATCACTTATAAAAATAATATTGATGTGACTTTTTAGGTGTTTAACATTAGGTACATCTTGGCTTAAGCCAACTTGCTTCAATTTCCTCAGCTTTTCCTACTCACTTTAATCTTTCAGAATAAGCACTGTTCTAAGGTTGTACTGTGCAGGAGAGCCTCTGTACATATAAAATCAGACCCATTGATGCATGGTATGAATCAAGGCAAACTGCAATTATATACTGGAGGGTTGTGGAAATTTTCCCTGAATGTTTTACATAAATTATTTGTTCATTTAGTAAACCTGGAGCACTTCAAAGCAACTGTTTACGTTAAGGATGAAACAGAAATTTTTGGCTGGCAGAATTCCAACCTCATGGCTAGAGAGTTGTCAAGCAGATACATAAATATTAAGGAGCTAATATGCTTATACAGAAGGGACAGCTCAAGCCAAAAGCATGGTTGTTAGATGGAACATCCCCATGTGTTAGTTCTGGAAACAAATTAACCAGCGTTGGCTGGCAAGTCTGTTTTTGGAGGCCTGGCTTAAATTCTCTGGAAGAAGGTGTTCAAGCACAGGCTCTGCTTCAAATTTCTCCAGGAAGAAGCATTTAGGCTTCTTACTGTCATTCTGCTTTTAGAGCTATAGTAAGATGTTTTGGGTCACAGTATCTGAGATGGTTTTGAAGTCTAAGTGGGGAGGAGGAGAATATGATTTCTAGAATAGAGCTGATCTGGTGTATCTTGCAGGAACGTATGCCACCCTCATTAGTCCTTGGGAAGAAAAACACAAACTAAAGAGTGAAGCTATGTAAATACTGTAAAGCTGTATTCATGGGTATTTATTCACATGCACTCAGTTCACTTCAACCACACTCAATTTTACATTTCTAGTTTCCATTGTGCCCTCCTGCACACAGGCCTTTGATCCCAGTCCCTGGGAAAGGCTGCATATATCTACATAATTAAGAAAGAGTCTAATGACTGACTTAGAGCTTGCAAGAAATAATAACTGGTCACGTAACTCACAAGCAGCTTCACGAAGTACAAATAGACACAATCAATTATGAAACAATAGTTTTTCAAATGCTGCCAGGCTGCAATATACTTACAAATGAAGCTCTGCATAACCAACAGTTTCATAAATACCAAAGTCTGTTTGCAGAAAATGACGAACAAACGTTTTAGTCATGCCATACATAGTTAATTACAGGCAAAACCCCTCCATATCTAATTGCAATTCTTGTGTGTGTAAGGAAAGTGTAATTATGGTGGACCATATTTGCCAGCAAAAAAATAAATCATCTGAAGGAGAGTGGTCTTAATTGCATGAAAGCCTTTTACTAGTTGTAGAAATGTTTCCATGGAGCTATTTAACAGTTTTTTCTCTTTGAGGGGGTGGGCTCTTCTTTGTAGAGAAACAGCTACAAGAAAGAAAATACATTGAAATTTTGGATTTTACTCAGGTTGTTTCAGAAGATCCCCAGAGGATGTGGAAATTTGTCCTCTGAATTCTATTAAGCCTTTTTTTTTCTTCACTGATTATGCTGTGATCCCAGAGAGACCAGCTTCCTGCCTTGTGTATTTAAACTGGATACCACAACTCAGCAAGTTGTGAATGCTTCTAAAGGATGGAAAAAGCTAAGAAATACAGAATTCTGCTCTTTTCCCTTTTAGTAAGTAAGACTGAAAATCATAAATTCATTATCAGAGTAGTATCTGTTACTTGCCTTTTGACTTCTAGAGGATTTGAGGTCGTGACATTAATTGTGTTCTTCCTCTATCAATATGGCTAATGAATCGTGTCTAACTTCAGCTTCAGCAGAAACAGGTTTTAGGTGCTGTGGTTGCTTCAGGAGTTAGGCTGAAGGAAGGGGGGAAAAAAAAAGGTTGAATTTCCAAGCAAGTGATGAATGCATTGTGGTGCCTTAGGTATATTCATTATAACATAGCTTCTATACAAATGTTTCTTTATCCTGGTTTGGAATTAAGTACTTTAGCAGTAGAGAGGTGGTACAGAGAAGGTTCTGCTGAGCTTACAGTAAATGCCTACAGCTGTCAGAAGGGTTACTATTATTGTTGATGGCTGGCATCAATACCATGTAAGAGCATGACTAGGCCATGAGAAGCTGAGTTTCTGGTAAAAAGCTTGAGAACAACTTGTTGAAAAAATATTGGTTGCATTGTTACCCCACGTTTCCAAGTTCTGTTTGTACAACTGGAGCAGCACAAACATAAAATGGCAAAAACCTGCACCAAATCAAAGCAACCTGCTGGGGCTTTTGGAGCCTGAGATATTTCTCAGCTGTAATGAAGCCAGCTAAGCTGACATCTCACTTCTTGCTCTCTTCTGAACACAGGAGATACAAGGGCCCTGAAGGACAGACCAAACCTTCAACTTACAGCAATTAGAGCAACCAGTAAACTTTATTAGGTTATGGGGAAGGCCAATGCATCTCCTGCTGCCCCAGGGGAGCAGAAGAGTGGTGTAGAGTTCAGCTCAGTTTACCTATAGCTTTTGTGCTGCCTGTCCTAGCTCTTGCTCATTTAAGCTATGAAAGGAAACAAGTGAGACCCTGTTCAATATAGATAATTGATCCTGGACTGGGGTAGGGTAATGAAGTGATAATCTCTCCACATATCTTCTAGTTCTATATTGTAGAAAGCAGTCTTTTAGAGACTACAATTTTCAAATGTGGACCAGAGCTTCCAAATCATACATGTTTAGCTTTCCTGGTGCTGAAATGCAAGGGCTCATTTTGAGTTGAACCAGCAAATAAACCTTCCCTGATTTTGGTTTCTCATAATCCAAATCCCTGTAAAACCAAAAGTAAAGACAAATCACAGCTATATTTGTTAAAAATAGAGGAAGAATGAAAAGAGCAAAAGGTGATGTGAGGCATTTTCTCTGCTTGAGTACCTCAAGGGCAACTTACTGGCTGCTTGCTCACTGTGGATGAGATCAACCGAAGAAGTACATCCAAGGGAATCTGAACATCATTCTTTCCACATTTTTACATTCTGTTGTGATGCCAGGGTTTTGAAAGGACATTAAGAAAATGTTGGCAATGAAAGACAGGAGGGAAAAGAGCAAGATCATAATTCAAACCTTCATCCTGGCTGTTTTCCCTGTAGCTGTTGTGAGATGCCAAAATTGCTTGCGTGCAGACTTCAAGTGCAATTTTGATCACTCTCACCTCTGATAAATTTTAAGCCAAGAGGTGGAGATAGTAGAACATGCATGCTGTCAAGAATACTGGCATTCTCCCCCATTTTGTGAGCAGAATCCACCTGCCAGGCACTGATTGATTGAACCATCTGGCTTTGCATTATAACTGTAAGTATGCAAAACTTGCACAAAACCAGATAGGCATCATCTGTGCAAAGCATTCATTGGCTTCACAGCCATCACGTTAACATTGAAAATGGCCTGGCAAAAATGACTGATTTGTTATATCTCATATCCCTAACCCTAACCATCTGAATGATTGTCTTCAGCAAAATATAGTTACAGAGAAAATGTATGTCTGATTAGAAAATTAACCTCAGGCATTAGACATTAGAGAGAGAAAAGCTTTATCACATCAGTGATAAACAGATACTGTATTGATCTGGAATTGCTGGTGCATTTCAATCCTTTCTCATATGTGACAGGATCTTAAGAGATTTAAATTTAAGAGGTAGTAGTTTTACACTGGTAAAATTTATGTAAAGCTTAAAAGGTTAAAAAATCCCCAATGTCAAATTAATTCAGTTTAGTTTTCTCTGTGCTTGTTGAGGCAGGTCACAGGGAAGGTCAGGGACTTGCTTTGACACTAGCAGTGTTTATCTCCAAACATGAGACTTAACACCCCCTCTGTTCTCTGCCAGGTGACCCAAGTAGCACTGTTACTGTTTTTTTAGATGAAATTAATGATGATGATTTTTCAAATCCTAAAGAAAATGTGGGTGAACCGTGAAATAGGCAATTCTGGTTCTTTGTGACTCTTCCAGCAAAAATTTCTAAGTCTTCTTCCCTTACTACCAGCATACAATGCCTTTGAATCATTCAACTTTCCAAAGCAGTGAAAGGCACCGGTGGCTGATGAAGATGTGAGGCTTTGAATTCTCACAGCCTGTCTTCCCTACAGTGCTGCAGCAAAACTGTTCTCATTCTATCAGTGTTTTCAGGAATCAAAAGCACAGCAGAAACTGCACAGAACTACTTTACAGTGACATTAGTGGAGTGACAATAGTGGATTCCTCAGTGATTCTTTCTAGTGCTTTGCTAGAGGAACCCAAGGCATGTTGCAAGCTTGTGATGAAGGATTTTTTTCTTTTAATCTGTTGCATATCCTATAGTTAGTATCTAGTTACATGGTCTGAATAAAGTTAGGTGGAAGCTCTGGAGTTTCTGAATTCATGAAGAATACCTTCAGAAGTATTCTTAAGGCTGTGGTTCAAAGTTGTGCATATGTGTGGGGAAAATCCAACATGCCTAGAGATGTCAGTTTGTTCATGTCTTAATACAGGTGTTTGGCTCTGCAGTTCATTGAAGTGAAGGGTTCTTGGGGAATCAGTATCAAATAAAGTTGTGATTCAAGACTCTCACACAATGCAGAAACTTTAAAAGTACAGGGTTAAAATTGCATCTTTTGCAGCTTGACTTTGCAGTAGGATTAATGTCCCTTGAAATTGTGTCCATGAATGTGTGTGTGTTCCTAAGATTAAATCTGCCTGGTAGTTATCCCATCATACACCAGCAGCAGGGTTGTGTCTGGAAAACCCATGAGTATGGAATAGATCTCTTCCATCTGAGCTGCAGAATTAACATTAACTGGATAAAAAACAATGTTGTTTTTGCAGAGCAGAAGTTTCAATCCTGGATCTCAAGGTGTATTATAAATTCAGCCTCATGGATTTTCTCTGTATTTAATCTCTGAGAAGACTCTCTGACCAAAGGACTGCTATATAAACTTCTGGTACCATGTATTGTACCAGGGAATGAAACTGGCAATTTGGTAGGAGAGGCACGGAGAAAATAAAATTCAGCTGGATGAGTGACAGGGTTGCCAAAGTATGCAGCAGCAAGTCTGGGGGATGGGATAGCAGTAATCTGGGTATTTCATCCCACATGTGGTTTTCCTCTCTTGGTTGTCATGAGATTTGTTACGCTGATACACACCATTAGAGCGAGCTCTGAACCTCGTGTATCCTTGCAGGCCCTACGTCCCTCAGCCAGCTTATGCTGTGCTGAATCTCTGATCACTGTGGTTATCCCAGCAGGCTCTGTATCCAAACTGAAATGAACTTAAAAGTGGTTTCTGAATACTGAATTGCTCAGAGGTTTTTATTTTAGTAACAGCACAATAACTATTGTTTACTTCTATTGGACCCATTATGCTATATGTATTATTTGCCCTAGTAAAACTGTAATGTAAACCTACAAAGTGATTTCATTATACCAAATTTGCTTCTCCAAATAGGAAATGACTGTCCCACAAAATTCACCTCTTGATTTACATGTCAGGCCCTAAAACCTGACATGTAAATCCAGAGGTGAATAACAACACAAAAGTGTTGTTATTTCTCTCATGGAAGAAAATGATAAGATTCACAAGGAAACTGTGGGAGAGATATCTTTAAAATTGTTATTAAACCTTATTTATTATTTGCTGAACACTGATGAGGCATCTGGCATTGCACAGATGCATTTGAGGGAGTTCTGGTTCTGGTCTGCATCTGGTAGTTGAAAGGGACTGTGCCTATCTGTGGGGATGTAAGCATACAAATAAGCAAAAAACACTAAAAACCCTAAAAGGGAACATGTTCTTTTAGCTTTATCCTATATACTTCTGCATGCAAATAGTTGAAGACTAATAGAAACTATAGCTATTCTGACTCAGTAGTGTCTTATGTGTAATATGTGTAAACAAGCTTTTGAGACAGGTATTTGCTGCAGTATTAAATTTCTCCTTTTTGCAAGTAAAGAATGATCACTGAGCAGATGTTTTGGTATGTTTGTCAAAATGTCCATCCAAATTGGCATTATGAAGAGATGGAGGCTATATGCCCTTCATCTACCCTCTAGCAGATGTGTTGAGGATTCTGTTTAATGTTCACTGACATCACTAGCAATACCTGTCAAAGACCATCCCTAATTTTTGAAATTCAGTTAGATGAGACATGAAGAGTTACAGTCAGTGTCTTACTGTAAATCTGCTAGTGGAACAGTGGAGAGGAACCCCACTCAAAGTGACCTCATCCAGAGCTGGGCTCATAGACAGTGGCTGCTAGAAGGTATTCTTGAAAAAAGGCAGAAATTTGTTGTTCTCCAGCCTTGTCTTTTAGCCCAGCATCAGATTATAGCATCAGCTACACAGAGAACGTAGACCACTTGGTGGACAGCATCATTTGAGCCTGTAAAATGGGGATCCCTGCCAAGATATAGACTTACTTGTGTGAAAGCAGCAGTAACCTGAGGTATTTTACAGCCCTGTAGTGTATATATCTCCTCTTCAAGGGGAGAGAAAAAGCAGGGGAGAGTCGTTCTTCAGCTGGTGATTAGTTTGCTAAAGCCAGCCTTTGCAATCTGTATCCTTTTGAATTTAGATTATCCAGAGGCCTGGCTTACTCATTAAAGTTTGATTCAAACGCACTGAAACCTAACAAAGGTTTTTCAATGATAATGAACCTCATGTTTTATAGTCTTTTGAAGCCTTGTTAAAGTTACTGATGGTTGTTTTGTACATTCGAACAAGGAAGCTGAATGCCCAGCAGCATTGACCAGAGTTCCATGTCAGTGTTGGTATTAGTAAATGTGGTATTTAAATAAGGGAATTAAAGAAATTAGAACTGTGTCCCAAAGTGCTGTTTGCTTGTTCTCTGGGGGAAAAAAAAAGTTGGTTGCTAGAACACATACCTTTGTACACATAGCTAGAACGTTTGAACACATACCTAGAACAAGCACCTGTTTGACCCTTCCACTTAACCCCCACAGAAAGTTCTGCACAACACTGAGAATACAGAATACCCTCTAAAATGGATACAGAAAAAACTGACAGTGTCTTTGAAGATACCTGTTATCAAAAAGTTACTCTATATGTAAAAATTAGTGGTGTTTCCTGTAATGAACCATGTGAAGCTGTACGTGCATCAAGGCATGGCAGCAGCACTCACGTACTAAACAGTCTGGCTGGCTTGACTGTATGGCCTGGGTTATAGCTACATGTGGGAGTCACGCCACTGGCACTTTAGGAGGCAACAAGGGTGGCCAGGCCAATGGCAAGGACAGCGAGCACAACCTCATCCCAGTTACAGCAGATAAATAAGAACTTTTCCAAGTCTCTTAAAAATATTTTAAACTTTATAATAAAAGTTAGCTTACTAACACAAGTAAAGTATTAATGAAAAAAGAATTAAATCTCTGAATGTCATATTAAACTCAGGCATTTAATTTCCAAAATGAAGTGGTGAATTCTTAGTCACTAGGACATTTTTTATCAATCCTTTTATAAGCCATGTAGTTTCATCAGGGCCAGTTTCTAGTAATGTCAATTCAGTGTGCCATTCTTCAGAAAAGACCAAAATGCTGCCAGCTGTTGCTTGCCTTGAAATGAAATTCTCTGGTGTAACTTCATTCCTGCCCTTTCATAGTTTCTACACCATTTAAACTCTAAGTAGAATCATGGAAACACATAACATGCAGTGTTGAGTTTTAATTCTACCAGTCAGCACATGAGCTGATGCAGAGATTTTTAGGATACTGCTAGCTGAGCTCAGGCTGGTGATGTGACAAACAATTCCAAGCAGAAATCACTTGGATAAAATGAAGGTTGTATCTTTCTCTCTTTGTGCTCTGATAAACACAGATGTTTAAAGTTCTAAATTGAAATCTAAAAAAACCCAAACGTGTATTTATAAGAGAAAACTCTTATTAATATGAATATACCGTTAGTGTTTCTCAACTGACAGTTGCCTCTACATATATATATCAGTGTGTCTCCAAAAAGATGTTACACTTTCCTGGTTGAAGTTTATGAATTACCTATTCTTGCTCCATTTGAGACAATATTGTCCTTGATCTAAAAACTTATGTAAATTGTCTTCAGTACTAGTAAACAAGTAGCGTCTCCTCCTTCTAAGTACCTCTATTTCTGCATTTTGTGCGATAATATTCTGTGATAAAGAAAATATGTTCCATCATATTGCCCTGGAAGAACACAGAACATTTCCATTATAATGAGGCACTGCACAGCATCACTAAAGAGCTGTTCAAAATTGATCATAAATAAGAGACAAGAATGGAAGTCGCAAATTCAGTTTAGGAGAACCAAATACCCACAAAATACTTCCATGAATTAGCATATCAGCATCTTTGTCCAATGTTTGTAACTTTTTTTCCTTTGGTTTTTAAAACAGGTGAGATGAATGATGTTTTTATAGTGTCTCAGTTTGCAATGGATCATTAAAATTTTTATTGCATTTTGGAAGGCACGGACTTGTTTCTGTTCTGCAGAGAACCATCTGTGTAGGATTCCAACCAGAAGGCTTATCCCAGAGGCAGAATAGTCAACAAGTAGAAATATTCCAAAACTCCATTTATCCAGTAGTGAAGCAAAAGCAGTGTGGTTTACTTAGAGAGTCATATTATGAGAGAAGTCAGTACAGAGACAAATACAGGTATTTTATAAGAACACAGAATACTACCAATGCATTTCATCTGCAAAGAAAAATGAGTACAGCTTCCTCCAGCTTCATTAACTCAGGTCAGATCTGAATTTATTCTTAAGCTTTTAAAAGCTCTTCAGTATTGATCTTTTTCTGTAGTCCCATGTGCTTTTTCTCCCTTATCTTGTACTTCAGGGAGCAGAAAGGGAAGCTGATGACCTAGATTCTGTTCTTGGATTTGCCACACACTACCAGTGGCATTTGACATATTGAGGCAAATAGTCTCTTTATGCTGCAATATAGAATGAAAATGTTTACCTGCTTCTGATGTTTCGAAATAAATTCATCAGTGTTTGTGATGTGCTCCATTTTGTTGAGTGCCACAGAAAATAGTGATACCTGAAGTCAAAGTTTGCAAAGGCAATAAATAATGGATGCCACATTTTTAAGCATTTGTAAAAGAAGCTTATGCTTTTACACAGAGGAAAATCTCATTTGCATATGCAACTTAATCTGTCCTTGCTAGAAGACACTTGGAGGTAAAGTAACTGTAGCTTTAAACATGTGGAGAAATTAACACAAAAAGGCACTGAAAGCTATTAAATAATAAGACATGGGTTCTTGCTCAGCAAGTCTAAATACAGTAAACTGGTATTTTGCGAAGGAATCCCTGTAAGCTCTCGTCAGCTTTTGCTATTGATCACAATCAGAGCAGGGTGCTGGATACCTGGGCCTGTGGTCTGACTTTTGCTGCCATTCTTATGTTCTTTTAGCTTTCTAATCTTAATTTTATGTTATTTTTGTATCCAAACACAAATTGATTTTACTACCTTGTCTTGTGTCTCTGTGTTCATATGAATATATGACCAGATGGACACATATCAATTCAAAGTCCCGAAAAAGCTACAGTGAGGCTTCACAAACATTACACATTGCTTCTGGTGTGACATGGTTTTATCTCAAAAGCCTAAATCACTGGCACTCTGAAAGAAAGTCTGTGGAATAATAATGTACCAGCCTAGTGAGTCATTCCTGTGAACAGGGACCTTTACAAAGAATTAAAAATGGAAAAGAATTCATAGTATGAAAACACTGTCTCTAATGCACTCTCTGGATCTGTTCTGTTGTAGAAATCTGTGAAGAGGGCTTTACACACTGATAGAGCTAACAAAGTAGGAGGTGAAACACTAATTACAGTACAAAGCAGTACTTAAAAACCCTTGGCAATACTTAGCTACAGTAATGCACCCTATAGACTTTTTCTAAGCTTCAACATTTCAACCTGGGCTTCAGTCTCTCAGTTTTTACTGCCAACAGCTTCAAGCAAGGAACACCTTGACTCAGTGGGTGTTGTGCCTAAAGAAGAGCAGACTCTGGCCCTGCATTTTAACTCCTTGTGTAACAGTGTTCCTGCTAGTAGGGACAGAATTTTCCATACCTCTTTTTGGAAGAATTTCATTTTTTTGAGCTTGCAGCAGGAGACTAAAAAGTGGCTAACCTTACCAATAAACTTAATGGAGCCCTGGGGGGACCTGGGAGGGGTGGCTGCAAGAGCACTGAATGTTACTTTACTTCTTGAATGTAACTGAACTGAACTCAAGTAAGACACCATCTCTTCACTTTTATGATTAGTGGGAGACATTAAGTCAGCAACATGTGCTTGGTCAGCTGTCCTGTTTTCTCCCAAGCAGTGAATTTACTGCACCCCCATCCTCTGCAACTATTATTCCATTATCTTTTATGGTATCTAAACTTTTTCCTGATAAATCTAATTCATATAGATTGACAGTTCAAACAATGTGTTTTCTGGGTCTCAGGAGGAAACGCATGGCTCACTTTTAGTTTAGAAACTTAGAGATTAGGTTTTGCATAATATAAATGTGAGGCGGGTGATACTTTGTAATGCTGTGAATGCAATTAGTGAGATAAATACAGAGCTAAATTCATTTTCTCTGAAAAGAGGCAGTCTGATTGCTATGCAGAAAGCACCTTTATTTGCAATACTGGCGGTTCATAATGTGGTTAGCAATGCACAGAGTGGCATTTTGATTTGCAGCTTTAAAGAATTCTGGAATGAATAAAACATGGAATTAATTGCCAGAGAAGAACCTTTGCCAGACTAGATGAGATCTACTGTGCTGAATAAAAGCTATAACCTATGACAGGCACTGTTCCACTCCCAAAGGAAATGATGTCAATACCAGAAAAGGTTAAATAGCACTTCAAATAATTTGCAGCACCAGAAGTCCACCCCCTTCAGATGTAGGTTGAGGATAAACACATATTCATGTGTCCTATCATCCTGCAGTAGGTATGATTAGAACAGAGTGATGAAAAATACCAAATGTCGTGCTTTGTATTAATAAATTTGAATCAGTGTTGCAGTTGATTCTGAAGTAGGAAAAGCTGTTCAGATGGAAGGGAGAACAGGCAGCTTTGGATATTTAGATATATGGCCAATCCTAATTCCATATGCGTGCTTGTATACAGAATAGTCTAATACCTGCAAAACCCCACTGAAATCAAGGAACATTCAGCATGACCATGAGAAACACCCTGGGATCACTTTAGTATCTCTTTTTTTCCCCTGTGTGTTTGAAAAGGTTGGAGGACTCTGGTTGTGAATCTAAGTAATTCATTTTCAGTCATGCAGTCCTTTATACCATGAAGCCCCTGAAACAGCAGAGAAGTGAAATCTGGGAAATAAACGTATATGGAACAAAATAGGGGGAAAATTGCAGACAAATCTTTTTAATTAATAGCCAACACATTTTAAGCACTGGGAAAACTAGTCAGTGTAGATGCATGAGAAGATGCAAACCCCACTGTCTGTCCCTGTTGTACTATTTACGAGCGGCAGGGTGGGTGGGGGGAAGCTAAGAAGTTCTATGAAAGCCTATCAGGCATGTTATGATCTGAAGGAAATGTGGAGAATTTCTGTGGAGATTTTTGGCAGCTCTGCAGCTCATGGGAAAGCTGCAGTGTAGGTTCCTCACCTTGTCCAGGCTACACTGGAAGCCTGCATGGTATTTCAGAAGGGTGAAAAGGACCTTAAAACTACATGCTGTTGTCATTTGAAAGTTCCATGTTAGTGGTCATTTCTTGACAAATGCAACGATTCTGAGGAGCATCTGTTAAATAATCTTTAAAAATGTCAACCCCCCGCCATGGACCCCCATGTTCCCAGTGGTATGTTCTTTATGACTGGTGATATGTCTTTCAGGGGAAGGAAAGAGAACAAAAAATTCTGTTGGTTCTCAGACTTCACTGACAGCAAGCAGGTAGCTCATATGACAAACCAGGAGTATCCAGTGACAGTGCTCACAGGTTTGTTGGGCTTGTATGGCGGCAGCTCCGCCAGCATAGAGCAGAACCATGAGGTTTTATGGGACTGTTGCTATAGGGGAAACTAATAGTCAAAGGAAGAGGAACCACATCTTTCCTTTTTTCCAGATTTTTACACAAAATACACACAAACATACACTCCTACAAATCCAGATTTAGAAAATATTACATACCAACACGTTTTTTAAAAGCCTGATGTGTATGTGTCTAGTGTAGGGTATGGAGAAGGAGGAAGAAGGTAATTTAAAACCACTTGATCTAGGAATGATTCTAGAGAACTCTCAGTGGAAAAACTCAACCATTCTTGAGGCTGTGACAGGAGGGAATCTTACTGATGTGGAGTGTGAGAATAGGAACTCAGTTGCAGATTAATTCTTTTGTTTGTAACCTGAATGGTAACAGAAATGGAAGAAGAAGATGGAAAGAATTCTTTAAGGACTGCATGACCAAAGATTTTTTTTTTTGCAAGCCCTCTGTAGATTTCTTGAATTCCTATTAATGTCTGTGGGAATTATGATGTAAAGGTAGAAAGCTGAGGGGAATTATGAAAGCATCTAGCAAAAGAAGAGATGAGCAAAATATTTAGCTAACCAGTCTTGTAATGAATAAAACACGTTAAAGCAATTACTGATGTACATCTTAGTCATACTTTTATTGGTATATTTTAGCTGGATGTTCTTCTGCAGATCTGTGAGCACCAGTGAGATGAAGAATTTTTAAAGAAAATACAGAGAGAAGCTGGAGTTTTCTAGTGAGAAATGAATATCCATACCATGGATATTTAGGGTAGTTGTGTCTGTGGTATAATTAACTAGAATTTGAGCTCTTTCACATGTAAATTAAGTCGTTGAGAACACTGCCAGCCTTAATCCTTTTTCTCTTTGTTTATGGGGTTTTGCAGGTTTACAGGTTACCTTTTTAATTAAAGATTCTTAACCTTTTTTTAAAATTTTGTCATTTTCAGGGTTTCACTACTGTCACATTATGTTGTATTGTAAATCAGATCATGGTCAATTTAATTTGAGGATAACAAATATGCCTTTTTAGTCTTCTCTGAGGAAATCAGTTAATAGAAGAACATTTTAAATACTTAAAATATTCAGCTTCACTTACATTGCAGTGGATTGATGAGATTTTTATTGAATTTAAACTGACCCAGTGACTCTTTAACTTGTGCTATTCTATCCAAATAGAACCAGAAGGGACTTAGAGGAATCATCAACTCATAGGATGATTTGGGTTGGAAAGGACTTCAAAGATCATCTAGTTCTATACCCTGCTGTGGACACGGACATCCTCCACCACCACAACCCTCCATTTTGCCCAAAGCCCCATCCAACCTGTCCTTGAACCCTGGGCAACCTGTGCCAGGACTTCACCACCCTCATAGTGAAGATTTTTTCCTATCATTTAATCTAAGTCTACTCTCTTTTAGTTGAAACCCATTACCCCTTGTCCTGTCACTACACTCCCTCATAAGAAGTTGGTCTCCATCTTTCCTGTAGCCCCCTTCAGGTACTGGAAGGCTGCAATAAAGTCTCCCTGGAGCCTTTTCTTCTCCAGGCTGAACAAGCCTAACTCTCTTAGTGTGTCCCTGTAGGAGAGGTGCTCCAGCCCTCATCAGAAGGTTTCCTGAGCAGGAACAACTGTGCTTTACAATCTGTTTGCTTGATCTGTACTTAACAAGATAAAATGGGCACCCTAGTTTCCACTTCATGATCTGTCCCATTGATTCACTCTGTAGGAATAGTTCTGTCCGTTCCCTATGCACATTTAAAAGCTGTTAGCATGTTTCTCCTTGTGTCCTAAGGCTGAAGAGAATTCTTTTCAGTCCCTTCTTACAGAAGATGTGTTCTGATCATTCAAGTTCTCCTCTCCATTATTCCTAGGTTGTTCATGTGTTTCTCGATATCTTGTGGGCAAATTCGATGTTGCATTCTATCTGAGGTCTTAACAGCACTAAATAGCCCAGAGTTTTGTCTGTCTTACATGTAGCTAGTATTAGTCTTTAAGCAACTCAGTACTACAGTTAGACTTTTTTGCAAAAGCATGATATTTTTAATATCTTTTGGCTGATGTTTTACAGTAATCCCAAAACCTTTTATAAACAGATGCCCCTAATCTTTTTTTCTTTATACAGTTAATTTATCTTATATGTTATGTATAGCTCTGATCTCTTTTCATTTTCATTACTTCTCCTAATTATTGATCCCATTTTCCAGTATTATTTTGCACTATAATCCTGTCTATGGTCAGTACATGAAGGGATTTGCTTATGGTTAATCACGTAAAATTCAGTGCTTTTGCCTGAAATACCCACCTTGCTATATGTGGTGATCAGCAAGGAGACAGGCAGATCTGCATTCTACCTGCTTGTTTGGTGGGACTGGTGTGTGGGAAATGTGTGTGTGTGTGTGTGTGTTTGTGTATATGATGGAGGGTATGAATTTTCAGAGGGTGCCATCTGTGTCAGCACAGTGCCACCCAAGAACTGTGCATTTTGGTGAATTCTACTATAGAGTGACTATACTTGTGCTGATCTGATCTCACAAGGTGTGTAGTACGTTTGCCAGCTCACCTTTAATCTGCTCTCGCTGGTGGATCTTATGGCCAGAGACCACTTTTCTCCTTTACATTTCTTTTGATTGTTTTGTCAAAAGGTTAATTCTGAAAAGCTCAAGAGTGGAAATTTCCTAGTCCTCAGGATTTGCAGGATATGTCAAGACACAGCTTAATGCTATCATGTGAAGAATGCCAGAGTGAATAAGAAAAAATTGATGTTTCTGTAAACTGAGAATGTGATATTGCTAGAGCTATATATATTAAACTGCCAAAGGGAATACTTTTTAATTCTAATAATTGAACGAGAATATTAAGGCCAAGTCACAAGCTATTTCGTTGTCAGCCTTTCAAACCCATCTGGTTTAGACCATTCCTTGTTTGCTTTGTGCCTGTTTGAAACCACTTTGTTCCACATCTGTATGGTCATATCGATTAAATTTTAATGTGAAAGCCTGCTGCATATGGCCTGGTGAACTAATAACATTCAGGGATAAGGTCACCATCTGCTCATATAGTCAGAGCTTTGTGCTTAGAATTGCTTTGTACATTGACAATGACAGGCCCTGAATGGCTCTTATAAAGGGTCAAATGAAAACAGGAAACCAACAGAAGGCAGCTTTCAATCCTACGGAAACCTGTTGCCTAACTTCCTAGTGTTTGGTTCAGGAAACCCATTTCTGGTTTAAGGTAGAACCTTTTCAACCATCTATACATTGATTCCAAATCTCAAATTTATCCTTGCTGTCAATTCATGAATTTATCTGAAGTTACAGCAGGATTGGGTTTGGCTTTTAGTTTGCATTCAGTATTTTCTCAGATCACTCATTACATCTCACTCATCTTCTGTATTGTTCCTTTGCTCAGCTCAGCTCAACGCTGTTTTCTTGCACTGAAGATGTGACTAACTGATTCTCATGGTAACCCAGAACTTCATGATGTGGGAGCAGAGGCCATACAAAGCTAGCACTCATAATCTTCAGTGCAACTTCAGCCTTGTTGCCCCTTTCTCTTTAGGTTTATTTAAGTTTGGATTTTAAATTAAAATGGGGATGATGGGGAGCAGAGAAGATCTATAGCTCATCCAAAATTCTTACCCAGTGTTTACAAGTTCTCTGGGAGAAGAAATTCTGCAGAATTCATTAAAATTATGTGGCATTGGAGATGCAGCAACTCCATACAGAAAGCAAAGATATGACTTGTGATTTGAAGTAATAGTGGATATTCAATCTTCGTCTGTAGGAGGAAGTTCACCCACAGTCTTGAAAGCTTTTCAGCAGTAAATATGGATTAAGTCAATGGTGACTTATGTTGGACTGGGAAGCAGCAGAATCCCATCTGGAATCGGAACTGCATGGATTTTCTTCATCTCTCTCTCACAGATAGGAACAGAAAATCTTTTCTTTGTCCTCCCCCCACCCCCTAACCCTTTTTATTTTTTAAATTGAAGTCAGTCTTGCAATATGGTTAATAAGGACATGCAAACCAAAATCTTTTTAACAGTGGATCTCATATTCTGTACTGATCTGTCAGAAGGCAGGTGTTGACATGGAAGCCATGTACTAGTGGAGACTATATATTCCTCTGTGTTTTGCATTTCATTAATGAGTATCTCTTCCTTCTACAGAGCTTATCATATTTGAAGCAGTACATTAGGCAAACAAAATGTATCATACCTGTTGCCCACTGATTTCTTGTCATTCTATTTTCAGAGTGATCTGTCTGTCTATTATTAGAAGGTTGAATATGAGACCAAGAAGTAGTCAAGGAGTTATCACATGGTTATTGTAATCTGAGGAACAAAGAAAAAATAGGGAAAAAAATCTCCTAAATGCTAATACAATGGATGTAGTTAGTTCTAGGAATGTTAACAACACCATGGTAAAATTCAGACTGTTTTCATGAAAATGTGAGGAAACATTTCCTTTCCAAGAGAATGGTCAAATACCGGAACAGACTTTCTAGAGAGGTAGTTGATGCCCCAAGCCTGTCAGTGGCATTCAGACAATGCCCTCAATAATATGCTTATCTTTCAGTCAGACCTCAAGGGGTCAGGGAGAAGGACTGGATGATTGTCTGAGGGATGCCCCTTCCAACTGGGACTATTTTATTCTAAATTTCAGGAGAAAATCATGCAAGGAAACTTAATCATTTTGCGAAAGCAATAGTATTTTCTCATGGCAGTTTGTCATGGCTACGCCTAGCACAACACTCTGAGTGTCTCTCTAATTAGGTGTGATAGTAATTTAATCTGTAGAATTATTACCGGATACAGAATCACATGTGTAGAACAGGTTTCTCCCTCTATACTGTGAAACAAAGAATGCCCTTTGGAATTTCTTTAAAACTTCTGGTTTCTAAATTATGTGTTAACTTCCAGTGTAACAGAAGTTAATGTGTACAGGTGTGGTGTTGCATATGTTGAATGTAAACCTGACTGTGGGATATACATACATATAATTCTGCATCTGATTTAATTTCTATGTGGAGAGGATTATATCCTTGGTGCTGGTAATTAAAGCAAATCTAAGTAAATAGATTTGGATATACTTAAGCAAGCCAAGAATGTGGCCAGCGAAAGGACTGAAAATATAACTGGTTTTGGGGCACCCCAGGTTTTTCATTTAACAATCTGGTTCTTTTTTCTTATTTTTCACAGATAAGTTGCATTTGAACAACTTAACATAATTATTTTTTTGACCTACTCAAGGACTATGGTTATTTTATTAAAGCTGAGCTTTTTGGACTTTTAATAGGCAGTGAGGTTGGAGTTGAGCAGATGAATAGTACTGTGCAAAACAAAAAAAACCCTGAAGTCAATGAAATAAAGCAGCAGTAAACAAGCTGAAAGAGGAATGCAAGCTAGAAAGAGAAAACAACAAGGAGAACATTTTCTGTGCTCGCTTTGAGAGCACAGAGATATAATGGGCAAGCAATGCCACTGTCCAGGAGTATCTGCATGCCCTCAGCTGTTTCTGACACTATGGAAAGCCAGTGACCTCCAGAGTTCCCGGAGGTGGTTGTCACTGTGCTCTCAAATTGCTCTTGCAATTCCCCCTTCCCCCTCTTTTTTAAAGTCCTCTAAGCTAAGCAATCCTACTCTCATCTGTTTGTTCTCACATATCAATCTCATTACTCCTTTAGGCACCACTTCACTTTTCTAAAAAACATTTTTTTCCTTTTATATACTTTTTAAGATTGTGGGATCATTCCTGACCACAGCACTGCAGATGAGAGCATTCCACTTACTGACAGAGAGACATTCGGTTTGGGGATTATTGTTCAGTCAATTCCTAATGCTTTTCTAAACACCTCTGATCTTTCTGATGGATTAGCTATGTCAAACAGAAGTTTTTCATCAAGCTGTCGTCAGTGACATATGGGACTTGCTCCTGAGTGGTAAAAGTTAATTTAGTTCTCTTAAGTGTCCAACGGTTGTTTTATGTGTAATCGCTTTCTGTGAAGAAATTGATTTGGAATGCAGGAAGAATGGCTTTCTGAGCTTGTTACTCTGTGAACTATCCCAAAAAGTAATTTAAATAATTTAAATAATTTCTAGCCATGAACAAGCCATATTATATGTGACCCCTTTCCAGCAATAGGCGCTGGCCCAAAAAAAACCCTGAAAATACTTTATAAGGTAGTTCTCTAATCAAAGATTACATCAATCTCAAGATAAAAATAGAAAAATAAGGAGACTTGTTCTTGTAAGGCCAGTCCCATCGTGCCATCGCCCCCTCCCAGCATATGAAGAGTGACTGTAGCATGCAGCGTTTCTTCAGCAGAGCCAAACCAGTTATGGCTGTACTCTTCCTTATTTACCCAGTCTCCAGCAGTGAATGCTTTGAGTTTCCTTTTGAAAAACCAAATGTATTCCTGTCCTATATGGACTGCGTATCTTCTGAATATTATTTATGCCAGAAGCATGAAGTTCAGAAATTGAAGCCAAGACAGATCATATTTATAGCCAGGGCACTGAAGCTCACATCTATTTGAGCACCTGTATTGCTCTTTATATTAATATACTCTTGTACTCATTTTTTTTCTCTTTACTCCTTCAATAGCTACGTTTTCTCCTTGGCAGCCCAGCAACATAAATATGTTTCAATTCTAGAATAAGTGCCTTCCACAAAATTGACTTTTTAGTAGTCTTCTGATGCATAGCTTAACTTTTGTATCTCTGAATGCCATGACCATTACTCTGCAGCTGACATTAACATTATGAGTCTATTGTGCATAGAGACTGAGAATCTAACGAAAGATCTAGAAAAGCCTGAGTTACTATTTAGGCTTAATTGTTTAAGGTGGAAGTTATTCAGCAGATCTCCAATGACATTTTTAATTAAATGCCAACGAACATGTACATGTCCCCTGGTGCTGGGTTCAAGTTTTCTGTGTCAGAGGGTTCTTTCCACTTTTCTGCTCCACAGACTATGAGAACATTAATGCTGTTGGTTATTACATCTTCATTTTAATGTAATGTATTTAATCTTTTCATGCATTAGTTCTTAATTAAAGAAGAATGCAAAATAAGAAAATGAGGAAAAAATAAGTTGTTTTTCACCTAATTAAGAATACTTCCACATGAGATAAATTCTCAGCAAATTCCATCTGGGTAACTCAAAGACAGAGGAAAATATGCCAAGAAAAATATTTTTGGAGGAAGCTCAACTATAAACACCATAAAAGCACAAAACTCATAGTACTCAAGTTAATGTAGATGAGAGGAAAGGGAGCTAGGAAAATATAAAGCAGCAAAGTATCCAGAATGATAAATATCATGAAAATTGGGGGCATAGGCAGATAGTGAGAAAGGAGAAGGCAGTAAACAACTAAAGACAGGTAGTACTGCAAGCCATCTGATTACAGTGCAATTAATGCAACTGTGGGACACATTGTCTATCCCATTAAGGGTTAGCCATCAATACCCTGGTGAAGACCCCTGTGACTATATAATAAAGCATCCCCAGAGAAAGGAGAATCAAGGAACCAACCAAATCTAAACTCCATCATGTACAGTTACAGAGTCTCTCTAGAGTATTTGCCATCAAGATAATAGCTTAGAAGAGAGGGATTGCAAGTAATTGCAGCAGATGTCTTCTACTGCAGTCACATACACACAAGCCCTTACTTGTATGCTTGGTTAGTCTAAAACTCTGTTAACCTGTTGTAGTGCTACCTGATTTCAGTCTTTCCATAGTTTCCTTTTTTTCAGAAGTACCAAATTACATACCAGTGCAGTATTTTGCTGTAGATTTTATTATGTGTAATGGATTTCTGTGTTAGGAATACAATTGAATACTATGTCGATACATCTTGTAGTAGATGGAAACTTGAAGACAGATCTCTTGGAATTTATATTAGTGATCTAGAATATATGTGAAATATGGACAATAAGGAAATTACCACTTGGCATAATCATGGAAAGCTCCTCAGTTTGTCACATAGTAAAAAGCTATTGCAACACTGAAGAACAATTAAGTTATTGGTTTAGTAATCACCTCAAGTTTATAATATGATATGATGTGAAATGATAACTATCATTAATTCCCTGGGGCTCCAGATGCACAAATACTTTGCTTGGCTGTGTCCTTTCAGATTTCCTTGGTTAAGTTGGTAAATGGTATGGAAAGGACTAACTTAGAAAACAAAGCAATTTGTTTACAGCTTAGGTGGGAAAGCTTTTAGTAATTTATGTTGGATTTGAGGGTTTTTTAATATTTATACCTCAGAATATTTTCATATTTTCTGTTAAGGAGTTTAAGTATAATCAATAGAGAATAGCTACAAGCCACAATTAAAATTGTGCTAGTGTGTCTCACTAATGATAATGTGGTTTAAGGATTCTTTTTCTAGAAAATATTTAGCATTACCAGAAAGTTTCAAGTATAGACAGGGTTATTAACCTGAATGTGGCTTTGATGTGACCAAACCTTGTGGCTTTGAATTACTGCTTCATGTCCGCAAGACCCTTCATTCCTTTCCACCTATGTGAAACACTTCAAAAGGTGGGTTAATCTTATTCCTGTATCTCCTGTGAAACTATTCTGCTGAGCCAGCTCATCCTGTTGTGTCTTGAAAAAAGTGTATTTGCAGAGATTTCGTATCACCTCAGGTTCTCTCTCATGCACAAAGAAGATTAAGGCATGTGTTTTTGGAAACACTTGTAACAAGTGTGTAGCACAGTAGGTAAATAAATCTCAACATATTAAATAAGATTAAAATTATGTGGTTGCAAATCTAAGCTAAACTCTATCAAATTATTTCTTTATCCTAATGTGAGTCAGGAAGCTGGTTGCTGCATTTAATTTCCCAACACTTCCCAAATAGGCAGAGTTTTAGGCAGAGCTTTTTGAGAAATTATCACTGCAATACTTGCAAACAGATACACAGATGTTTGCAAGTCAAGAAACTCCTTACAGAAATGCCTTTTCATTGTTCCAGACAATTATTTTCAGAGCAGAAGCAATTGTTTTGGGAACATAAAAGAAATGGCTAGTTATAAATGTAAGTCTACAAAACCCAGAAAATACAGGGTGTAGTATTGGCAATTGGTAACTCAAAGGTTTTGCATAGAAGTTACATTTTATGAATATTTTCAGAAGTGGCAAGGAGTATAACAGCATACTGTGTTTACTGACATACTTGACAATTGTGACTTTTGGTTTTGTTTGCTATTTCTATTACTACTCCAAAACCTGTTTTTCAATGATGTGTCTTCTCCACTTGGGTGGATTACATTGACTGACAGGATGCAAGGCTCAGAATTCTCCCTAAGGAATGATGGTTACTCTGCATTATGTCCAGTTTCCTGATAAATTAAATACCTGGCCTTAGTTTATCAAAGGGAAACAGCACAAGGGGTTTCCAGTAACTACATGATTATATCAATTAGTTTTATGCTTACCAGAATAAAAAATACTTCACTTGTTTATGTGCATAGCTTTAGGATACTGTGCTTTAAAAGATTGTTTTCTAAAGCTTATCCCTGAGTTTTCTCATGGGCCAAATTGGAGAAGATTCCTGGATGTGTTTCTTGGATTTAGGCCATACACTATAGAACTGAATACTAATTTTAAATATAATTTTCATTTTGCAGAGCCAGCTTTTCAAAAGTTTGCATATATGTGTGTACATAAGCATATTTGTTTTGTACACCTGCTTTTGGAAATCAGTAGGGGTTTTTTTCTGATGAAATTCTTTTCTTTTTATGCTGTTTAATTATTTTATGTTATTCACCATATTGTTTTAATGAAACTGTATTCACAATAAGTCGTCTTAAAATCAGGATGAGTATTTTGTCAGTGACACGTTAAATGCAAAAAACCTACAGACTACAGGGTGCTTTTGGGATATGTTAATCAATACCAAAGGAATTGGCAAATCACACTGCACTTTGGGTGCTTTTCGATGCACCCTTTAAGAATGCCATGTTTCATTACAGCGGTTGAGAATCTGGCTGTGAATTTACAGTAATTTAATGCAAATAAAGTACAAATGTTGTTTTGGCATCATAAAAAATAATTCAATAATTAAAATATTTAGCTTAAATAATTATACCACCAATGGACACATAGACATACACAGTATTAATTCTACTTTAGGCTTAGAATCTTCTTTCTTGTCCTTTTAATAAATATTAAAGTCAGTAGTTCCTAAATGCAAAAGCAGTTACAGAAGAGATTTTTCACATCTCTCAATAAAAAAATAGATGGGCTTTTTTTTTCCCTTGTTGGTCAAGATTGCTGTCTACAAATTTACCATTAAATTCTGATCTTGTCAATCATACTGCTTTTTTAAAAAGCATGACTTCATCAGCTCATTTACAGGAATTACAATG
This sequence comes from Hypotaenidia okinawae, assembly GCA_027925045.1. Classification (NCBI taxonomy): domain Eukaryota; kingdom Metazoa; phylum Chordata; class Aves; order Gruiformes; family Rallidae; genus Hypotaenidia; species Hypotaenidia okinawae. Next base: position 7,350,207 of record BSDF01000016.1, read on the forward strand.
AAATCACCACAGGCAAGTAAAACTCTTATCTATCAGATGGTACTTCTCTTTTTTCATTATCTATTAAATACAAAAGGAACTGATTATGCAGAAATTATACTGGTAGCAAAATGAGTAGAGAGTGGTATTTTGAATTATTTATCCTGGCAGCTGACCAGACTGATGGTGTAATTCCTCCAACTGATACATGCTTTAAGCGTAAGAAATATATAAACTCCAAGCCAGTTTTTCCAGTAATTCTTTCACTCCTTACATGTTACTTATGTGTTTCTTCAGTTCAGAGTTAATTTGAGAGTGCACTTTCCAGGAATTTTTGTCATTGCATTGTTCCAGCAAGACATATTACAGCAGTAAAAGAACTAAACAAAACCAGACTTTGACCATGCGAACCCTGAAAGTTATTTGCACCGCAGCATTGTGGCAGTGGAGACAAGGATTATAGGAATATGAAAGTGAAAACCTTTTTCTTCAAAAAAGCAAAATGTTTCATTTTCTTTACTCCATGAAAAAGCTATGATTTTATTGTTTCATCTCTTCTGCATGATAATTAGAAACCATATTTTCCCGGTATAATTTTCCTTATAAAATGGCAACTACTTTAATTAATTATCCTGAGCATGCCTGCTGTCTGTCTTCTCTACCTTGGAGTGGTAAAAGAAATTTACGATTATGTTCATGCCTCATAGGTTCCTACTTTTCTCACCTCAATAAATATTTGTCTGGGAGAAGACAAAGGGACAAGGTGGACTTTAAAAATTCCATATTTCTTCACTCTTTACATTGTTTTGACATCTTTGTTGCACTGTACATTCTTCTTGTGAATCACATTTAAAACTTACAGTTCATGAGTTGTTATAAAAATATCATGTTTGTCAGAAAATCGTTATCAAAGTGAAATTCTTAGTGAACTCACACAGATGCTATCCATGTGTATCATGTAAGACCTTTGTATATGCAGAGATTCCTTTGTGCTTCCATTGATTTTGGAGAGCTCTGGTTGATATTCTATATCGAACTGAGTCCTATAAAGCAAAATTTCAGTGTACTTTGTCCCATGCATAGTGTTGCATTGTGAGGATTTTCCTTAGAGCAAAAGATCTGTTCCACAGTGGTAATACAAAACAACCACAGAGGTATGTATATATTGAGAAATGTCTGGTAAAAGGCCTAATGCAGGACTGGAATTTCAACTGGAATTTCATAGAAATAAAAACTCAGAAGGTTTTGTTCTGAAGCCAAACCCAGAACAGGTGTGTGTCATCTGTAAGAGTGCTGAGGGGCACAGCATCCTAAATTGGAATCAAAACATGAATTTGTGGTAAGGCAATATTGAAAAAATGTTACAGATGCCTTTAACACTAAAATGAAAGACAAGAGGTCCATCACCTACCTGTTCTCCCTTACATAATATTTTTCTTTACAACGGCAGTAAGAGTCTTTCAGTCTTTAGGCCATGTGATATTGTTCTTCAAGTCCATACTTAGAAGTGTTACAGAGAATGATTAACTACCAAGTCCCACATGTAATTTAAGGTGGTCACTCAAGCATGAAAGAAGGGGAATACTACCAGCTATTTTACATAAAGTTTCCACTGTGTTGCACCAGACCAAGTTACTTTGGTGTGATCTGACCTGTGAAAAAACACAAAAGAGGAATATCTCCTTGCAACTTCTGCTTTCCTTCCAGTTATTTTTATCTTCTATGTTACAGGTATGTTTTATTATAATGTATTCTACTACAGTGCAAACTGTAGTAGAGGAAGAACAAAATTAACACTTAGTTTTCCTCTCCAAGTTCATGATCTGCCAGGACACTACCTACCTGGTCTGCTTTAGCAGCAATGGATGGGATATGAGTCTGGGGAAAGGTTTACTATCCAAGTATATAAATATTTACCTTTCAGCAAAGTTGTCTAGCAATTTGTTGCTTTAATTGATTTCCTGAAAATGTAAGTCCAAAATATCAAGCAACCCATAACTGGCTTACCATAATACCAGCAGTGACTTGGCTTTCCTGGGTCGTTACTGCTGTTAAGTGTATACGTCAAATCTGTGCGTGTGCTTATGAATGTGGTTATCATTGGAGAAAATAGTGCAATTAGTCTGTTTCTTCTGGATTAACTACATTCTTTCAACCCTCCTAGCCTCCTGTGATGTAGAGTTACAGGACAAAAGCCTACTTTTTTTAAAACACTTTGCATGTTCTCTTCAGACAGGATGGTTGGCTGCTGTGAATAAGATTAATGACATGAAATTTTTGCATTGGTACTGATACATTTTGAATACTCTATTAATGTGCTGTTCCATATTCATGGTTTTTGCTGGAAAGACTATGTTGTGTTGGTTAAAAACAACAGCAAAACAAATTTTTCATCACGACTGGAATTAATGAAGCCTGGTGTGTAATGACGTTGTGTCCCAACTCACTTCACTGCAGCAATCCATATAGCTCCACAATGCCTCCAGTTCCATCCCACATTTCCTTTGTCCTCAGCACTTCCCTAGTGTTCCTTCATGTTTCCTATTGTCTGAACTGTGAGAGGCAGCATGTGCTGTGACTGATGCTAAATGATGTATGCTGGTATACATGTGGTGACTGGGTAACCACAAACCAAAATAAGGGGCCTAAACTGGAGAGACATGAGGGGAGATGGTCTCACCCCTTAAGACAGGCTTAGTTTTTCTGTTTCTCGTCTTTTCTGAGACCTTTAATTTTATGAAGGTTTTAGGAATGTACTTATTATTGAGGCATCTTTCTGAGTGTCAAATATAACTGGAATTAATGAAAATTAGAATAAATTGAATTGAAACAGGCTAAAATACCAGATCTGTTAGATCTGCAGAAAGCATGGCCTCACACTCCCAGGTGTATTCAAACCATTTTTCATGGAGTGTGTTTTTGTGTTGTTATAAAGTCATGTTAAAGGCAGTTTTATCTGATGGTGAGTTTGGTGCTTAACATTTCAATTTTTGTTTCATTTCAAAATAGATTCTGAGGAAAAATTTTATTCCTTCTGGTGGGTGAAAAGGAAGAATTAGAATTTACAATTTCCTCTGACCCAGAGTGGGACCCTGCCCAACTGTTTGTCCTAAGGAAACACAACGAAATGGGGTGAAATCAAAACTGTTTTCAAAGTATATATTCAAGTACTCATGAAAATTTTATTTCACTTTTGTCTTGGTTCCTTCACACGTTCTTTTTAGTGGGGGTTAAATGTCTACAGGTGAGTCCCCAACAGCAAAACAATTGGTCTGAAAGGAACATGTTCAGGACCTCATGGCACTGCACCACCAGAACATTTAGATAGAAAGGAAAATTCAAATTCACTATTCCAGCATAAAAAAGAAACCTAACTAAACATGAGGCCAATTCTGAGATGACAGATGCTTGAGAAGCATAGACCTAAAGCAGCAAGGTCATAAATTTGAAATGGGTTGAAATGTCTTCCACCAAGCCAAACCTGACAACACTGTAGCAGTAACCTGACCCCTCAGTTAACACAATTGCTGATTAACCCTGAAAACCTTTTGGCTTCCAAAGAGAAAATCAATATCTGTTGCTCATTTTTTCTACTTCAGATGAAGATACACTGTTGCTGTTCAGACACATTTTTCTTCTTTGCAGTTTAAATTAACAGCTTCCAGGCCACTGTAAATTATTGTTCTTCTGTAATTTTTTCTTGCCTGTGAATATTTGAGTTGAGAAAGGAAGATGTGTTCCCTGTTTGTGTGTTGTTTTGTTGTCTGGGACACGTCGTGTGCATTATATTGTGTCCAGTGGGAATATGCTCATATGCATTTACTGAAAAACATGTAAACTACTTTTTTCTTCATTTTGCCATTTACCTTAAATCCCTCTTCCTGCTCCAAAGTAAAACCATGCATAGAAAAGTGCATTTTCTGTGTTCGTTTCCATGTGATGATTGGAGATGATATCCCCAGGAAAACATTTTTCTTTCCTATTTCCATATGTGTGAGAACCTCAGCTCCTGTGTTGTGCTGCTTCTGAGATCTTTTGATCATTCATCAGGCTGTTCCCTTTACCGCTTTCATAAATATTTCTCTTCCATTGCATTTGTAGGCAGTCCTACTTATATCAGTAATCCTTATCTTCTGGGGGAATGGGATTCGTAGGTGAAAAGGCTGATTTTCATTATTTTGCTGACACAAATGGTGACAGTTTAAATACTCATTAGCTGAAGAAATAAAGTAGATTTCAATAGGTATTTAAAAATTACTAACTGTGGAAAAAAATGGAAATAGCACCTTGTAAGTGGAAATGTGCATCTAGAATGTAATTGTTGCACTTTGGCTTTAGTTTTCCTTTATTATTTTGGGAGTAGCATGTGGAAGAAAGGATTCTGTACAGATGCTAAATACTCCCACCCTTATCCCTAATTTTGGGGTGACTGTATTTTGATTGCAAAACTGAATCTCAAGTCCTGTTATTTGAACCACCTAAAGTAAGGAGGGAGCATGACATCAGGAGGGAAATGGTGAAAACAGGTACACTGTTTGATTTTGATGTATCTTTTGTGGTTGGGTTTTGGGGGGGGGGGTGGTGTTTTTGTTTATTTGTTTTGTTGTTTAATTAAAATTTCCTTTAAATTATCAGCTCTTGGAGGCTTGATGAGTAATCTTATGTGATGCTGGTTGTAGTTACTAGTATGTTCTTTTTATTTTAGGGCATCTTGTTTCTGTTCCAGCCAAGGTAAATCCTATTGATTTATAAGGGAGCTGAAAGTGACTTTTTACTCCACAGCAAATTCTAGCACTTTCAGCTGCACTCAAGTTATCTGTGACACTGCTTAGGGAGATACTTTTTGTGCCTTTTTTCCTATTTAAAACCTAATCTCTGATTATTTTTTTTAGTAGTATCAAACCTACAAATACATAAAATGCATTTCTATGGGACCATTATTTCCTTTGTTGCATTGCTGCTCTGTCTGCAACCCTTTCTTCTGGAACCCAAGCTGAAAAACCCCTTTGTATTACTATGTCTTTAAAGTCTTGGCGGCTACAGTCATCTTGTAGAGCAGTGGCTTGTTCTCAAGATTTGGTTGGCTCCACTGGGGTACTGCAGGTCCCATGTCCCTATAGCATGTTTATCCCCTAAGAATATCACCCCATTTTTCAGAACATCTGTTATGGGGAAATATTTTAGATTACATTTTTGAGGGCTTGGTTGGAAATCTTCAGTGACTTGTATTATTCTTACATTCTCCTGAGGTTTTTGCAACAGGATGACAAGTCTACATGGCCCTTTTGGCCCTTCAGCTGCTGGACAGTGCCGGGAACTGAGGCACAGGGATATGTAGCACAGCCTTCCATGTCTAATTCCACTGCCCTTCCCAGTGCAGTTCCCACTTTAGAAGGTGGGCTGAAGCTCCATGGGATGGAGGGTTCCTTTGCTAAGTACTTGGTTTACAAGGACTCATGGGGTAAGAGAAGTGTAGTCTGTTTCAATTGAGATTTAAATAATTTACTAAGATTTTGTTCATCTATTCCTTCAACATTGCTGCTTTTTTTTTCCCAAGGAACTATGCTTTCCAACCACACCATGCAGTTTTATTTAACTTTCTGTAAGGCATATTTTATTTATATTAGTGGATTGTAATGCGCCGATCAATCAGCACGCTGTTGTCATCCATTCCACCTTGAAACAGTTTATTTTCTGTTTAAATGCAATTATTTTGGAATTATTTTGAACAGTGCTCTCTAAAAAGGAAAACAGTTTATATAAATTAGCAGAAACAAACATATGTTCAGTAGCTTTGCAAAGATCCTAGTTAGAATTCTCTAGCAAAGTTAGGGCATGTACATATTTTAAAATAAAACATAATATGTCACATATGATTGTGACAGAAGGGGAGCTGAAATGTAATAGCGTTATGAACACCATGGTTGAGGCTGTGTAAAAATCTAAAAATATTGATGTGTCACCTAGATATTGAGAGACACTCTGTGACAGACACATGCAGCATGTGCTGCACAGGAAACCTTATTTGGCATACCAGCAGTTAGGAGGCAGCCTGCCCTGCTTGATTTGTTTCACCCGAGGACTGATAGACATTTGGTTGTATGTCAGTCCTTTGGTGGCCTGACTGACCATGACATGTCTGTGTCAATTGACCAAGTGGTCAAACAGTCTAGGCATACATCCACACTAAGAGAACAGCTGCTTAATGGAAGCCATGAACTCTGAATGAGCCAAACAGCCTGTACCACCTCTTGTGTGTACATGCTACATGTGTCCAAGTAGGTGGAGTCATCTAGTATATGATGAGACCTTTGCTGCATTTTGGGACAGAGGGAAGCAAAATATAACTGAAAAGAGGAGGCAGGTGAAAAGGGATTGAAGGAAGCTACTGCAAAAGAAGGAGAAGGCACAAACGCTCAGCCTTTCCTGTTGTAAAAGGGAGGGTAGGAGTATGAGTGGGTCATAGGAGATTTCAGGATTGATTTGGAATATCCAAGGACAAAAGAAGGGGGAAGCATTGTGGGAGAAGAGGGAAGGGAACATGGGGGAGAGTTGGAAGATGACAGAAGTGGGAAGCTTTTTCTAAACACTTGGGAAGTAGGGAGTTTGAAATGCTTGGCAGAAACCATGATATGAGTATGGAACCTGGGTCTGTGATAGAAATGCATGGATGAAATATTGTGGCTATAAACCCTACATTGGATTCACAAAGGAAAAACACTCAAACACTGAGGAGGTAGAAAAGGCTTGTCAGTCATATACATGTGAGACCTTTGACCAGGAAGCAGGAGATCATAGAGTTTTAAAAGAATCAGTCTTAGAAAAACCACCTGGAGGTGCTATGAGCATCACTCACAGGGTACACTTCATGGAAGATAGTCTCTGGATGTTTCTGTAGGAATTGGTTATCCCAGCGTGTTGGTACTGGTAAGGTACATAGAAGGAAAGCTAGGGGTGTCTAATGTTTTGTGAAGACATGTTTGTGTGCTACTAATGAAAAATTTGTTACTTCAAGGAAGGACTCTTCTATTAGCAAAACTGTTGTGCAGAAAAGTACAAGTTCATATCAGAATAACTGATACACCATGATTGATACTGTGGCTCTCAATGTAATCTGAGATGAGGGAAATTTCATGATTAACATATCTTCTCCTGAATGAGAAGAGGTGAACAAAAGCCTAATGTGGCTGAAGAAACTTGGAGTTAGTTTTCTGGGTAATTATGGTGGTCTTTAGCTGAGATCTGAATTAGATCGTTCAATCATCATGAAAGCACTGTTTTCAACATCCCATAGTTCCCAACAGATGGAGATGTATTTCAAACTGTGTATACATTTGAATGAGACAAGCCAAACGTACAGATGAGTAAAAATAGACTAGGATCCAAAGTGCATTTGCTATTTCTCTTTAAAATTGAAATACTACTTGACAATTGAGGAACATCTTGTCCTCTTTGAAGCATTTGTTTTCCATGAAGCTAATTTGGTCACATTTCAAAAATGTTACTATGTAGTGATCTTTCTACATTGTGATCACAGTTCTTGTTTAGTGCTTAAATCTCACCCACAGGGTCTCTGAGTAGAGTTATGAACTATAAAGATGTTGAAATTTTGCAACAGTACATCCATTAAAGAGCTTTAATTATTATTTCTGCGCTGTAGGCAAGAGAGGTTCATGTTGTTTCCTTACCTGGCACCAAGGAATGATTGTCTGGGGATGGACATGTGAATGTTAACTGACTTTTGTAAGCCTCCAGGAATATGAAGGCACGTCTTACACTTCACAGTCCTGAAACTCTTGAACATTTTTCACCATGTTTTCCAGTCTTTAGGAAAACAAATTCTGAGGAGTGTAGTAAACTAAAGTAGGTGTATTTTCAAACTTAGCTGTCTCTAAGATAATCATGACATATATGGCTAGTACATGACTTACACATAAAATATGGATACACATATATAGATTTTCACTTGCTGCAGAGACTTAGTTCCTTTGCAAAGCACTTTAAGGTTTCCTGGTGAAAACACTGTGTAAGAGCTAGGTATTATCTTTTATTACTTTCATCAAAAGAATGCCAAGGGCACCTAAGGTGTTTAATTGTGTTCTTGTATTAGAGACTAGTAAAAATGCAAATAAATAACTAAAGCACTTTTTATGGGTTTAATTACTTTTAGACATTTGAACAATATAATTCCTAATGGAAATATTGATGAATCTCTATTTTATCACCATTTCTTACTCTATAGAGAGTCTTAAATAGTGGGGGATTTATAAATTTTTAATTGGATTTTGATAATTCATCTTGGGGTACATGTGTATTCAGGAAATCTGAAACTTGAAAGAGCATGGCTAATCAGATGGATAATCCTCATCACTCCTCCAGCTTCAGTTGCATGTGCAGCATGCGGTTTCATGAATGTTTGATTGCAGTAGTTGGTATTCAGAAGTGTTTGTGCAGTTCTTGAGTATGGCTATAGGTGTGGATGGCCACGTTTTTACATTATGCTTGATTGCATGAATTTGGCTACATTTTTAAGATTTTGTAAATACATGCAGAAAAGTATAATTTGAAGGTGAGTGGCCATTCCCTATGGCTGTAGGCATAACTAAACCTGTGAATGCAAACGTACCTGACTAGCTGATTGCAGGTGAACGTACGAGGTGTCTGTGCACGTTATTGAAACTATTTGCATAGTATACATGCACGTCTAGCAGTAAAATATAGTTACTAAGATCAAAACTCATCAGCTCACTGACACATACAGGTTAGGAATAAAAGAGAGAACAGCTTTGGAATGGTAGTCTTCTAAACTACATTTCTTGAGTGTGCAATTTATCATTTAGAAGGGCCTTCCATCAGAATGTTGTTTTGGCACAGAGGTAATGATGTTGTGGATTCTGAAAGGATACAAATGAATTGTTCTGTAGTTGTTGTGGAAATAGCTCTTTATTTAGCTGGAAAGCAGGGACAATACAGGCTAGAATGGTGTAAAATTGTAATGAATCCTATCTAATATCAATCTATCTTCATGACAACAGATGCAAACTTTGCAATACTTCAGCTGGCATATAATGAATATGTTATATTGCTATGCTAACAAGCTGCTTCAGTGTTCCTGTGGATTCCAAAACACTGTTGAGGGCATGGAAGCTGTTTGTTCCTTTATATCTAACTGGGAATGAGAATAAAACTGGCTATGACTGAAACCCTGTGCAATAAGAAGTTCAGCCTAGGTTTTTTATAAAGCTAGATTGCTTCTTTGAAACTATTTTCCATTCTGAAATGGGTGATAATTAATGATATAACTGAAAACATTAGCCAAATCAAGATTTTAATTTTAACATGAATGGCACAGTATTAACTGTTTTAGAACTAATGAACTATGGACCATGTGTTCTTCACTCCAAATTATGATAGTTATTTTTAAATGAGCAATCCACTTCCTGTTAATGTAATGGGGCCAATTTTATCCCTTATGTAACACCCAGCAGAAGCCTGTTGGATTTACGTCAAACCCTGATTTTACATTGTTGGCTTTTTGTTTTGAAAAGCAGCTTCATATTGCCTTCTCCTGCCTGGAGACAGCTGTATAGTTCTGGAGTATTATACAACTTCACTAAAGCTTTGACAGCCAATGTCTGATCCCATTCCAGAAATTCATGCTTGCCAGCCTAATAAGAACATGGTCAATTATTTTCCTTTTAATCCCACTGGATTTCCCCAAGGAGCAAGAAAAAGAGTTACTTCATTGCCTGGCATGCCAGGATTTTGTAAATCCACTGCTGCTATGTCAGTCCTGGTGTTCAAATGGAGTGGGAGAGCAAGTCTTGAAAGTCTTGTCTCCAGAAATTCAGAGAGTGTATACGTCAGTGCTTAAAAAACATATTCTAACATTCGACCAGACCTAGTAAATGACTTCTATTAAATTATAAAGAAAAATCTAGCCAAAATATAATTTTTCATTAAGTTTCATAGATTTATTACATGCTTTTTCTGGACTCCAGTCTCTAGGTTTGAAATATGTCATCACATGAGCAAACCTTTATATGGTACATATAACCTATACTGTATATCTATATGAACTCAGCTGCTCACAAAAACTATAAGTCTACAGTGCATTCATTATCTAAGATTGGCTCTGATTCAGTTCTCATATAGAAGTTTTAAAAGCTTTCTGGAAAAAATATATTCTGTGCCAGTAAAGGTTGCTCAATGGTCTTTTTCTTGAGTTTTTTGAGCAAACCATCACCACTTTTCTTATGCACCATTGTAAGTATTTTTCATGAAATCTGACTTCTGAAGTGCAGCCTAGAACATCAGCTCTGGTGAAAGCAGATGAAAAACCTCTTACTTTGATACCTAAATAAATAAGATTGCTGTATGTGAGAGGACAGTATATTGTAGTTAGAAATACAAGACACCTCCAGCACTCTTAGGATAGATTCAGATGATCCATTTCCTCTTTGGACATTCTGATAAAATGGGAATTCAAGAAAAAGGAAGAAGCTATAGAAAGAAAAAATAATTGCAGTTACCTAGCAAGAAAAAACCCTCTATTTAACCATTTCATTGTAAGGCTGTCTCAGCTTTAATACACAGTTATAACAGAGAAGGATCTGACTATTCAACATTAATTCTAGCAACTTCTTTCATGTGTGTTTTGTCTAAAGCTAGTCCTTTCTTGCTTGATTAGTGAATGAAGACTTTGCACTAAAACTCACAAGAGTTTGTAAAATAACAATGGGTTTGTCTCTAATCTTCCTGCCTCGTTTTCTCTAATATCACCATCTATCTTTTGTGTAGGACTCTCAAAAAGAAAAACCCTCCTGATTTTTGAGATGAACAGATTTAGGTCTGCACCCACCAATGTAAGGCAATCCAAATGAATATACATTGCATCTTTGAATTGAATTAATATCTTTCAGTTTGGAATTTTAACTGATTGCTGACTCTTCACAAGTCCTGGGTGGGTGAGGTAGATAAGTGTTATCCTTATGTTACTGGTAGAGAAAACAGCATAGTGACAATGAGAGACATTAAATCTAGATCTTAGAAATACTACCTCTAGCCTCCTACTGAATTCAAAGTGAAAGTGTGTGTCAGTGATAGTTGTGGGTAGGAATCTTTACAGTGTTTTAGTACATATACCTATGCTTCCAATAACAAAGGAAAGGATGCTCTGAGAATAAGCCCCTGTGATTATACTGCTTATGGGTGTGGATGCTGCATAAGTTTTGCTACTGCTGCTTCACTGATGGTTGTAGTTTAGAGTTTAGTGAAAAGCAGCTCTGTTTTCTTTTTAAAACTGTTGAAAAGGAACTCTTGGATCCCACATTCTGCCATGTTTTCCACCAAAGATTTTAAATAAATGTAAGATATGAGTGTTGCCACACTGTTTTCCTTTTTCTGCCATGCCAAAGCCCTCTTTGAGCTTTTACAAAATCCAAAATCAAAAGATGGTTATTAGAATTTGAGAAACAAGAGTAGTAAAACAAACGTTACCTGTAGACTAGGGGAGATTTCCTGCTGACACAAATTAAACTTTGGTACCTTCAAGGGTCGTAACTTTCTCACTGCTGGGAGACAAGTTTTGATGAGAAGCCATTTGGTCAACTAGTAATAGTGATGACAGACTAGGCCTGGTATTCTAGTTTGCTTAGGTGCTGTGGGGCAGGATTTTTTATTTGGGGTTTTCCTCACTATAGAAAAGAAACTATTAATCTGACAAATAACAACTGGTACGCTGGCCTGCATCTGTCGCTAGAGCCCCATTAAAATAAATGAAGCTATTTACACATGCTAAACTTCTTGCCCAGTAATATAGAACTAAGGTGCTAAAAAAGTCTAAGAGTCATAGTACATTAAATATAACTAGCTGTGGATCTGTTAGTGACAGACAGCGGGGACGATGTACCTCCATTGCATCCACTCTGTACCAGATCTGATGTATAGCTTCGCTGTGTATTTCTCAGCCTAATTCTTCACTATGAAGTCTTAACAAAGCTTTTTGATTAGATCTTCTGTCTCAGCCTCTTCTCAAATTGATTATGGTTCCAGCATGGCCAAATGTCAGCCATTACGGGTAGTTGTAAACCTGTTTCTATTTTATAGATTTTGCATAGAAAACATTGCAGTCAGGAGGCTTTTTAAATTTAGATTTATTTCAGAAATGCAAGGTTTTGGGTCTAAACCAGTCCCTTCTTCTATAAACCCAGTGTTGATTTATTAAATAAAACCATATCTTTTAATATTCATGAAATTTTGGAATGTGAAATAATGACCAGACCCCAAACTAGGCTTTAAACTATTAATGATCTGCCATCTGCTGGCATGACTTGTTTGAGCTGTTGCACTTCTAATTTACACTGATGTAATTCTGCTGAAGTCAATGGCTTTAATGGGCTCCTGGTGGCTAATGAGCTTGGTGGGGAAATAGCATCTGGTCCACTTCTGTCCCAGACCGTATCGCTGTGATTCAGGCTAGACCTGTGTGATCCATAGGTTGCCAGACCACTTGAAAAATCAATAGCGAACTTCCTTTTGCTGAGGGAGTTAAGACTGTGCTAACCTTGTTGGGGATGAAATTTCCCTTTAGCCACCCTCATTTTTAATAAATGATGGTCAGAGATTGTGATGCCTCTTGGGTATTACTGAGATAGCTGATAATCTACTTCTTCCCAAGTTGTCATGTATTATTCCTATTTATGGCTAAAAAGCATTGCAGTAAGTGCTGAATAATTGAGATTTGTTTATACTGCTCTCCTGTCCTTTTTTTGTTTTTTCCTTGTAGCTCAAAGTCATGGCAGATTTACAGACTGCTTCAGTTCCTCTGTTCTGTAAGGGGTTAAGATACATTGCACAGTGTCTGATCTAAAGCTATGATCATGTATTAATCCAGAGTTATGTCATATCTAAGACTGGAATCATTTAAACCAGAAGGAAGGAGATGAATATGATAGAATGTCTGTACTTTTAATTCAATATTTAGGAGGCATGGCTTGTATACTAGTGGCATAAATAAAAGTGAGATGGGGTGTAAGAACTGTAGCAAAACTGATGTACCATCTTTGTTTATAATTTCTTTGAATATACATATTTTAGGTAATAAAGAGAAGGCAATTTGGGATTTAACACTCCTCATGTTTAAAAGATTTTAAAAGATTCCTTTGCAGTGATTTGCTTTTGGATTTGGTTTTTGTAAGATTCAAATGCAGCAAGTACAACAGAACTCAGCCTTCATGCTGGATAATGTGTTCTCCCTTCAGAAGTGTCTTACAAATGTAGAAAAACTCCTCCTCCAAACATTCTTTAAGGTAAATTTGTATTGCTATGAATATGGTTAGGTAAAAGTGGGTAGAAAATTATTTCAGTATTTTTACCTATATAACTTACTTGACTATATCATATGAACTCACAGCAAAACGGGAAGGTATTTTGTGATATGGATGTGATTATTTCATTGCGCCTGGAACGCCATTCAGCTCTGGAAATTTGCATGTCTTGGCTGGCTGGCTCTAGAAATGGGTATACAACTGGTGTGCTATCAGCAAAAATGTATTTTTTATTTCTCCACACTGGTGGTTTCTCTCCCTAGAAGAAGGAAGGTTAATACATGAACACTTGAAAATCGATGCCTCCTGCCTCTGCGACTTCCTTTAGAATTAGGACTCGATCGTATGATTTTAGTAATTTTACAAACTGGCAACTAGAAGCTGATGAAGCTGCCTGAACTTTCTTCTCCTGGCCAGGTGGGAATTCCACTGGCATGCAGAGATAGCAGATGAGATGAGAAGGAATGATAAGGAATCAATTGCATTCATTTTAGCTTTAGGAAGTGGAAAGAGGCAAAAGAGACATGCAGAATCTTCTGTACTCTAACCCTGTCGTCATAATGACTTAAGTTCTGCTGGAGGCTGTTATAAATATTGCTGCCCAGACGCTGTGCTATTTTACATGGAGGGGGCTATAATCAGTTCCCAGCAGCAAAGCACAAAGTACACCTTTGCTTGGCACATTAAGTTTTGTACTGTATGCATTACAGCCAAATGTGAGTACTGGGATCTCTCTTTCTTGATAATCTCCTTTCAAACCCAGGTTTGTTTCTTTGGGAGAGATGCTGAAAACTGCCAAATAAGTAAATTATTTTTTTGCAAGCATGAATTAAAATGATTAAGTCATTTTACCAGAATCATCCTGTACTCTCAATAAATTAATCATACTGTTTCTTAAGAGTCAGATTTCTCTTTTACTGACATCTCATTCTTCATATGCCAGAAAAATATCCTGGTAGTTTTATCACCAATGTGTAAATAACCTTTCATTTCTACCTTAGCCTTTCCTATCATGAGTCTGTCTTCATTTTGTTGTCCTTTCAGACATCTCACTGTTGAATATTTTATTCCTCCCCAAAGCCTCTTTCATAAGCTTGGTTAGTCTTTGCAAACAGTTGTTCATAAATGTTGACCCTTTTTTAATGTTAATATAATTATTGTTGGTCATGGCATATATCAGCCTAGGACTTTCACAATACCCTCCCCCCAGTTTTCCTTCTTTGTTTAATTTAATTATTTCCCACATAATTGTAAAATTTACTTTTTTGGGGGAAATTGTTTTGTGACACTTGCAGTGTTTTTCTATAGTCCTGACTTTTCTCTGAGTGTTAATTTTCAAAATGGAGCCTCCAATTAGTGTGCTCAGATACATTTCACTGGAATGGGACTGAAGTTGTTTTGCTTAGTCTGTTATTCCTTTCATTTGAAGTATATGATTCTCATTTGCACTAACTCCCTGTTACAGGCAGCTGGCAATATAAAGAAGAGTTATGTTAACATTCAGTCTGTTCTCATCACAGACTGCTGTTCAGAACAAAAATTTGACCCAGGAAGTTTTCAGTTGTGTCCAGATAGTCAAAATATTCCTGTTTGGAATAGTTTGTTATTCAACTTTGAGATTTTTCAGTTAATCTCCTCACATTGGAGATACTTCTTCTGCAGTGTGTATGAAATAAATGTTATGGTTCATTTGGGCTCTTTGCATCCCTTAGATTTAAAACTATTCACACCAGTTGAACTGGTCTTTAAAGACGTTTAATGGCAGCAGTATCATGAAATCCTGTAATGCTTTATTCTTTGATTACAGTCTATTATTACTACTTCTCAGTCTTGTTCTCTCCAAAATTTCATCTGGTTTCTTTATAAACTTAACGCTCATTATTTTCACCTCAGAGCTATCAATCTCCAAAGTGGTCTCTGGTTGCACGTCCCTAGCACATTTATTTTTAGACATCAGCTGTGATATAAAAGTGAAAATTCCAGAGAAAAGTCTGTCTTCTAACACTGGGTATGCCATAGTTTCTCTCTTGTGATCATAGGTCATCACTTGTTTTGCCTAACTTCTTTGTCATTTTTCATGTAGAAGGCAATTGTCACTAGCCAGTCAAAATTCTGCCAGTGTGACTAGATACACATATCTGGCTTCTGTTTTCAATCGATCCAGTCATGTATTTCAGATTCTCTTGCTCTTATAATCACTTCTCAGAATCTCAGCTAACAAGTCTCTTCAATTGAATAAGAGTGGCAGCTTCAAGCGTCCTTCTCAGATTGTTAAATGAAGAGATCTTATCTAGTTTCTTCATGGATCTCATAGCTCAACCTAAGAACTCTCTACAAATGAGTATTTTATTTCTTATCTTTAATACTCAGCCTATTCAACAAACATGATCCAATCACATCTACAGATGTTTCACTCACAAATCCATTTCCAGTCATAATCTACTTAAATCCAGTCCTCTACTTTGAGTCTCCTGCTAACTCAAGTTTCCTCTTCAGAATACTTTCCATCTCCCCGTTTAATTTTTGAGCTTGCTTTATTAAAGTAAAGCACAAAAGATGGGATAAAGCCCTAAGCAATCTGTTCTGACTTCCCAGCCGGCTCAGCTAGAAGGAGGTTGAACTTAAATCTTCTCCAGCTTAAACTATTTTATGATCCCGTGACCAATCCAGGGCTTTAATAAAAAGAGGTATCATTTCTTAACTCTTCTATAATACCCACACAGGTGACTTACCAAAGTATGCAGAAGTATCAAAAGCTATAGCCAGGTTGTTACTGTAAGAACATGCTTTTCCATCCATGAGAAGCATAGCAGTTCTGGTGGAGATCAGCATTAATAGGCAGATTATTTTAGTATACAGAGTTTTGCATTCCAGTTTTAAATTGACAGGCAGTTGTGTATAGCAGAGGGACCTTACTTGGATCTTTGTGCTTTTCTTGCCTTCCTGCGTGCTGTGATATGTCGTGTGCCTGAATATTTACAGGGCTTTTGTTTTATCACAGTTTTATATTGCCACATGGTAGTATACAGCAGTTCACCTGTGATCTTTCCTGGTTTATATCTGTACATAGAACTTCTCAGTGATATGCATTCTGCGTTCAAGGTGTCCAAGCTCAAACATATTTTGGTCTTAAAGATGGATCCTCCAGAGATACAGGTGCAGCAGCTTAAGCTCCTACACTGAGGCAGATCCCTCTTAATGTTACCAAATGCTTTCCAAGCCTTTCCTTTTGTCTAATTAAATGTGTCTCACTGCACTCTCAGTCAAATGGCTGCCAGTTTTAAAGCTAGCTATGAAAATTTTATCTTCTTAATCTTTTGTACATATTTGAAAATATTCTTCATTTTTGGTGCTGCATCATTTTTTCCCTCTAAAGTAATTGTTTGGTTTTTTTTAAAAGCATAATTTTATAGTAAATGTTTTTAAGAACTGTATTTTAAGCCTGGTAGTCTCGCTCTCAAAGGCATGTTAGATACCTGCTCTTAGTCTCCACAGTGAACAGACTTCAGCTCTGACTTTGTGTTATCATACTTCCAGCCTGAGCTCACTTCCTTTGAAATCAAGCTGAAACCTCTTCTTTACATAATAGCCACATTTTTGGATTCTGGTACCTATCTATTTATAAAGACTAAATTAAGAAAATATGCACATGACCAATACAATGAACCCATAAAGGATCATTCTTTTATGCACTTATTTTGAAGTTACCAATACGTTATTTTAAGATATTTTCCACACTAAGTTTTAGACTAAAATAAAATCTCCCTTGCATTTAAAATGCATCTAGAGGAACAATCAATAAAACTAAACTTCCAGCTGTGCAACGATTTACATTCTTTCCCCAGTGAAGTTAGGACTTTATAGTGATAGTAACATTCAGCAATATTTTGTGATGGCCAGAGATTTTAATTTCTGCTTTTTTTTTTCCTTTAGACTACAGTGAAAATATTTTGTTAGTGGTGAAAATCCCTATTGAGATTCAGGAGATATTTCTGCAAGACTTTTATTGCATTTTTTCAGGATAAAGCAACCTTAAATTTAAAAATTATCATATATCTGTGAATGGGCCAACAGAAATTCACTGGATTGCTAACATGTTGTACATTCATATGAAAAAATCGTTCTCCTTTTTTTAGGAACCCATTAAGGTTTTAAGAACAGTAGCCCCTTTTAGGGGAGCAGAATTTAATTGTCTGTGATGACCATGAGTTGCTGGTATCTGAACTTGTGGGTTGTATGCATTAATTTAGTATTTTTTCATTTCTTTTCTACCAGACCCGTGAAAGTTAGAGAATCAGTTACAAGAAGCTTAGCAGATGTTGTATTTTATTTCTTCCACTTAAAAGAACATTTGTGATCATATCCTGAGGGATGTGCCACTTGATTAAAATCTATCCTCTCCTCAGAAATTCCAGAAAATGTACCCTGTCTTTGAGATCTACGCATTTATAGAATCATAGAGCCACAGACTGGTTTGAGTTGGAAGGGACCTCAAAAATCATCTATCCATTTCCAACCCCCTGCCATGGGAAGGGACACCCTCCACCAGCCCAGGGTGCCCAAAGGCCCATCCAACCTGGTCTTGAACCCTGCCAGGGATCCAGGGGCAGCCACAGCTTCTCTGGGCACCCTGTGCCAGAGCCTCTGCACACTCAGAAATGCCAGAACCACTGAGCTTCTCTGTCCAGTCATACTCTGACATTTGTAGCCATGCCTTTAGTGAAGGAGTTACTGATGTCACCCTTGGCTGATGAGGGAAGTATCACTGCAGCAGACATACATAGTGTGTAGCCATTTGCAGTGATGTTTAACATGGTCTCTATGAGCATGTGGTGGCATTTGAAACAAAACAAATGTGCAGTGAAATGTTGATTTCCCATGCCTTAAAAATTCTGTCTTTTGTTCCCCCTTTTCAAAATTAGGGACATTGCACCCATAGCAAATCAGGCTGGAGTCAGTCTCTCAACTTACAAGCCGATAGGATTTATTTAGCTCTGATGCTATCATTGTCCTCGATTTATATAACTGTAAGATTGTCAGGGACCCAAAGGATTCAACGTCCTGTTGTTGTATGCAATCCTGTCATACAATATTGTCCCTCTAGCAACATACTTCAGCACACAGTTAAGTCTCTAAAAAATCTGTATTCAAGAGTATGTATAAAAATGGGATTCTAAAAACCAACCAAAACCTAATTTTGGAAACCAATGGAAGTTTTGACACCAGTTTTAATACAAACATTATGGATTCAGTACTAGCTGTGTAGTTTCTCAGTGCAAAGGAATTTGAGCATACAGTTACATTGTTTGCTGAAATGGATTTATTTTGTTATGGTTGTTGCTACTATTTATAAAGCTGTAGCAGCTCAACTGAGAGTGGGCCCCAATGCAGATGATTCATCCAGTCTATACGTTACTAACCAGTTGTTTGTTATGAATCTTCTGCTCCTTCAGAACCGTTCTGCTGAAATGACATAAATATGAGAGTCGTAAAGAAAGGAACCCTAATTTTTGTGCCAATAATAATAAGAAATGCCACTTTATTTGGATAGCTGAGGGGGAAATCTGCTAGTCCTATTTTTAAACATACACGTTACAGCATCTCCTGATGACAAGTAAGTATGTGTTCACAGAGTCAAGCAGCTTGTTCAAATTTTAGTTTCCTTCAAGTGCTGAGTGTACTGGAATACTGGAGAGTTGTGTCTCTATAATCCTTCTATCCTTTATATCCGTGTGAAGCAACAATATGCTAAACAATTCTTTAAGAAAAGTATAAGAAGTAATGATTATAAACTATATAATAATTTAAACAAAATAGAAAATTCTTTAGACTGAAGTAACAATGAAGATAAGGGAATATTACATTGTGATCTTTTGGATGCTTTTGCAAAGTAACATGGGTGATGGAGGGGAGGGTGATGATCTGAAAATTCAGTGTTGTTGACATAAATCTTGTTGGGTTTTGCCTACCTTAGGCTGTACTCAGAATAGCATGAAGAAGGTGAGGATAGAGGGACCAGGACAGAGCACTGAAATTTTGGGACAGACTACTC
Organism: Hypotaenidia okinawae; assembly: GCA_027925045.1. Lineage (NCBI taxonomy): Eukaryota > Metazoa > Chordata > Aves > Gruiformes > Rallidae > Hypotaenidia > Hypotaenidia okinawae. The sequence goes on from BSDF01000016.1 coordinate 7,369,566, forward strand.
AAGGTAAATCACCTTAAGCAGTTAATTTACCCAGGGCAATTAACAAGAGGGTACTCCTTGTTATCTCAAGGAGAAATAGGAAATATAGGAAGTTTATAATGGGAGTGGGGAGCTGCAGGGAAGAGTTCCTTTGAAATGAATACATCAAATGCAGTGTTCTGACACTAAATGATTCTGAACAAGAAGCCTGCTGAAATTGGCATGTTCCCCTGAGACTGAGCTTTGACCAGTGCTGTAATGACACTGACCTCCGTTGTGAAGTGATTTGAGGTCTGCTGATGAAAAGGCCTCTACAACTGGTACATATTCTTAAGGAATCTAAGAAAGAAATCCTGAGACTGAGATTATAGAAAGGATTTCTCTATATGAAAGTAAGTTGTATCCCCCTGCTTTTCAATTCTCTCTCTGCATTATAATTCTGTGTGTTTCATTTTGAGTATCTGTCATTTTGTGTGTTCCACTTGAGTCTTGGCAAGAAAATGAGGAATTAATGAGTAATAGCGCAGACTATTAGCAGGTTCCTAAATGAGTCTGTTGAAGGAGATACTGCTCTTTACAGGATACTGTGCTTGGGTTAGTCTGGCCACACAGGGAATGAGTTTTACCTGGGAAGAGACAGCTGGCAACTGTAAACCCCTTATGTACTATCTACAAAACTGTCTCAAGTCCCTTGGTGTATCTGGATAAGGCAGAAAACCACAAAGGCTTTGTAGTCTTCTGCCACCTACCAGTACAAAGTAGGGAGTTTCTTTTCATTTGGATGCATAAGATTGTGATGGGTCTGTAGTTTGTATGAAGCAGTCTAACCACTGACAATATTTTACTCCTGACAATCCAATCCTGATTTCTGGTTTTGTTAAATAGCATAACCGTGCTGCCAACATCGTTGGCATTTCTCTTTGTTTACTCTGATGTTCAGTGAATCAGAGATCTCATTTCAGGGAAGGAACCTTGAGTTCTGTCAATTTTGTTTCATAAGTCCAGGGCAAAATAATACTCAATCATTACCTGGTTTTTATTATCTCGGTTAAAATTCAACCCAACATAGTAGTACTGTATGGGTTTACTGCTCCAGTGCAACTTGGTACAGTCACTGTTGTCACCATGCCCAGTTTTAATTCCAGATGTCAGGAATATATAGAGTCAGTACACTTCAAAGTAAAATAAAAACTTACAGCTTTTTTCAAAGCAATTTATATTAACTGTTTTGAAGGATTGTGGTGATAAAAAAAATCATGCTTTCCTTCCTATATAGAAGTACCTTTTCTATCCAGCAGAGGAAATATAACTTATCATTTACAGAATATCAATATACAACCAAGTAATTTCCAAACCACCAGACTTATCTACCATACACAGATCCTTTTCCCCTTTTTCAAGCACCAAGCTTTCTTGCCCATGCATCTCTTCTACATTTACACAGAGCCAAGTGTAAGAGCTTGATATGTATTTAATAGACTGTGTTCTCTTGGCCAGATTGTTGCTGGATGCAGGTATATATCTGAAGCAGCTTGTTTGAGGAATCCTTTCAATGGTCCTAATGTAGTAAGATTTGATCAGAAATTAATATGAATGTCCAGGTTTTCCAGAATACTCTGTTTTTTCCACCTCTGTGAATTCATTTGCTTTTACACAATTAAACCAACTATATGGGTGAGGGTGTAATTTTTTAGGAAGCAATTGTTCTGCCTCAAAGCCATCCATGTTTCTGCTTGTGAAAAGTCCTGCGCTCGTATACATTAATATTTCTTGGAGACACCATGTGTGCATGTAGCTCTGTGCTACTGGCATTTATTGATATGTATTTTAAAAACCACCCAATTCCAAGCCTGTAAAACAAGTATATTTTTCCTAATTCTGGCGTAGAATTTGGACAGTCTGTTTCTTGTCTTTTTAGCACCTTTTATACTTGCAGGTATTTAATGGATGGTTTTTGTCTTTCCATTCCAGTGTGAGGAAGTGGAATCTCACAGCTTTGTTGTTATCATTTTATTTACCTTTCTCCCTGTTAGGGGATCTACCTCATCTGCACAATTCTCACCAGCTGGTTTTGCACCTCTCTGCAAATGAAAATTGACTTGATTTCATGGTATACACCATTAAACACATCTTCCATTTTATAGTGATTAGACATGTTGCTAATTTGCAGAGAAAGTTGAGGGGACTCTGTGGCCAGGAGCTGGCTTGCTTACACTCTGTCGCGTGTAAAATTATATATATACTTCCTGAAAGAAAGTTCAGTTATTTCAGTTGGTTTCTCCATCCCATAATCTATGTTAGCCATTATGAGATGAAATGAAAAGTGACAAATTTATTGGCAACTTTGTTGCTTTCTAGAAACCAGACTGAGACCACCAGCTCATTCACAGTAGGCCTCCAGAGAGCTATAAAATGAAAATGAGTTTTGGTTGCTCTCAACCTGAGGCTAAATTCTCCTAGTGCTCTATAGCTGAACTGGAAAATTCCCTATCCTCTTCCCAACCATCTGAGCAAACTGTCCTGTATAAATAATTGTTGATATGGGTTATTCTTCCCCTTGCTACAAAAAGTTGAAAAAGCATTCATATATCTGGGTAATGTTACAGGGAGGCTATAGCTTACCTTTATATATTCCTTTTTTTAAGTTCAATACTCCAAAAGTAATCAGATAAATGAGACTCTTTAATGGTTGATGATTGGATGAAAGCTTCACTGATTAAAGACCAAAACTGACGGAGTATCAATCACTGCTGTTTTTGATTAAGTACCTCACTAATCTCTGTCACTGTATAATGACTATCCTGGCAAACAGAGTCTGATTGCTGCAGGGAAATCATTTACATTAATCAAATAAAATAAGAAAGATACTGATGTACTTTGCTATTCAAGAAAAGAAGTTGAATGTCTCTTTCTGAAGGATCTGGATGGACAATATACCTTTAGATGGAAAATCCTAACTGAACTACATTTTAGTGATCTGTATTCTTCTAAAATCTGCTCTTAAAAGCAGCAACTTTTTCTCTCACTGACCCCAATCCAGATTTTTAAGTTTGCCATAAGCAGTTCATCAACAAGTCAAATTTATTAGGTAAGAAATTCCAAATGTAAGTAGCAATTAACCTGAAATTACTACCTATTAAAAGGTATTAGGCTTAGTAAAAGGAAGAGACCTTAGTTCTTCTGACCAGACCAAATGAACAGCAGGTCTTGTCTCCTTATATATTGAGTAACTTTTGGAGATTGCTGGTTTACCTGAGGATGGAAAAATAACAGCCTTTATAGTAAGTTGTTTAAATAAAGCCATTACTCCAATCTACAAATACTATTTCTCTTATAATTCAGTAAAGACTCTGGATTTTTGTGAAAACATCCAGCTATCACTTTCAGGTCTGCAAAGAACATTGAAACACTGCTGGAATTGCAAAGCACATGCTTATCTACAGGAAAAACCTCTTGGAGCTTAGAAGCAAGTAGGGAAATGTGTATCATGTAACTGCTGAAACTGCCAACCTTCCTAAAGAATCACTCACACATAATCCCCATGAGATTTTCAAACCAGTGTTTCTTTTCCATCTGTTAGTCAATCTGATAGCTTTTTTCCAGGGCTTTGTCTTGGATCTTTGCAGAGAAAGCAGCTGAGTACAATATTTGGTGAGGCTGATCAAACCCAAAAACTTACTGTAAAGCATTAATTCCTCTATGACATGAGAGGCTCAACCTGATCTGACTCCAAATCTCCCATATGGCAGGAGGAGGCCCTCCTAGCAGACTTTTGGGTACTCTGCAAGTAAGGGCACCCTTTTGAGGCTGTCATCTCATGGAAATAACTAAAATATATGCAGTGCATGCAGAGTAGTAGGCTTTTTAGCCTATTGATATTGAGGCTGAGGTCTGAAAGGGTTGACTGAGGTAATTCAGTACAAAGTGAAATGAACTGAGGTCTTCCCTTCCTTAAATAAGGCACCCTATAAATTGGACTGTCCGTCTTCAGGGCATATTAGAGATAAGATGTGGAGGCTAACTGTGAAAGGGCAGATAAATAAATGGGACATGAGCACCTAATTCATTGCTGTTGTAGTGCCATTGGAATCAATGATGTTACCTGGGAATGAATTTAGCCCAATGCTAATAAAGCTATCAGCAGAGGTTGGAAAATAACATTTTTCTTCTTGGCCACGACTGACTGAAATCTTTCTCCTGTCATATAATCAGTAATTGTAAGAAGCTATGTACACCAGTGGTGCAATAGAAATAATAAATAACCTCTGTACAAAAGATATATGGTCAAAGACTCAGAGAACACAGCAGCTTATTTGAAATAGCAATACATTACTGGTCTTCAAATTAACAACAGAAGAAAAATGAACTCCATTTATCACATAACTTACCTATCTCAAGTATAATATGTATCAGCCTTTGTATTACTTAGTGAACATTATAAACAATGCAAGGATGGATTGCCAGTGGTAACAAAGCAAGGCAAAAAAAGATTCTGGAGAAACTTAAATTTACAATCCAAAGTCTTGTTTTCCATCACTTTAGAAGCCTGGCTGAATGAAATTAAGTGCCCAATATTCAAGCATAGTTGCTGTAATTTTATGTGCCTGTTAGGCATTTACTCATGTAAATGGATGAGCAGTGTCCAATTAGTCTGTGCAAATCAATATTCTATTTCGGTGTTCAATTACAGCAAATGAATGTAACCCTATGTTTTCAAAAATATCAAAATCATTTTTAAAAGCAGAGAAAATTTGGAAGAATGAGAAGCCAGAAATGGAGCTGTCTAGTAGGCATTCATATTTTAAGAAGCTTGTCTTGGCATTTGAGTTTTGGCATATGAATTATCATAATAGCTTTTGCCCAGATCTCCTTGGAAGCTTAAGCAAGTCAAGGGGATGGAGTGTACTAAATCTTACACGTGTACAGAACAAAGGTTAAGGTCACCTAACAGGTTACATCTCTGCTGTATACAAGTAGTATGAAGACATCTGTAGGGAGGGCCAGAATTCATTTCTTTATCTGAAGAGGTTTGTGTTGTAATGATATGGTAAGATTAAAATGAAACTAGTTGAAATTAAAAATTTGAGCTAGAGGGTGAATGAGGAGATCTGATTTTGGGTCAGTCTTATGTTCATGTGCTTATGAGAGGGGGACCATTCTTTAAATTACAGCTATTTAATTATATCAACTATGCCAATCTTGTAATGGGATACTTTGTGGCAGGTATATTCAGATGTTACCATGGCACACTTTTGGTCTTTTTGAAGAATAAAGATATGTCTTGGCCTTAATCCCCATAGTATGAATAAGCTTCAAGCAGTTTGATTTCTTAAAAAGTAATTTTCCAATGAATGTGGAAGCAACCTAAGAGTGAAAATGAACATTCAGGAAACAGTCATGAAATGTGCAGAACTGTTCTTTTGGAGTATTTTGGTAATTCTTTCTTACCTTATCTTGCTCCTCTTGAAATATATAGTTCCTGTGAAGGAATGTGATAGGAAACCTGGAAATTAAAAAGTGCAGCCTAAAGGCTGTGCAACACACAGTAAATTTTTGCTCTGCTTTGAAAAATTTTTTATCCAGCTAGCTATAGCAGGTGGAACATATGGCAGGATATAAGTCTATGTAGTCCCAAGAGGACGATGAGAACTCAGTGGTGTGATAGCCAAGCCTTAGTAGTCTATGTTCATTTTGTTCCATTTCTGTTAAGTATTTTTCAGTGTGTCAAGGAGACAGAATGTTGTTGATGTTCTTTTTCTGCACTTGTCATAATAATATGCTAAAGGGACAGGGAAATATCAGTAATTATATAGTCATGAGACAACATACTGTTATTCAACTGATTCTAGTAGGAACCAAAAATGCAGCAGACATCCATTGTTCTGATAGTGTCTCTGTCTTGATGAAAAATATTTAGTAAAAATAGGAAAATATATTTTTTTAATGTTGATGAGATTTTAATGCCATTTCTGTTACTGGAAGTTTCTGAAAGACTGAAGGAAAAGCGGTTGGATGTGTTGATATCCAAAACAGGAATCAGAAAAAACAATGCAGTCCTTTAAAGGCAAAATGGACCAGAACTAGTCATTTAAGATTGTACCTTCCTTGAGAAGTGCACAGCAAAGATATGTTTTTTAAAGGTAATAATTTCTCAATCATATTTTATCAACCTAGCAAAAAACACAGTTGTAAACCTCCACCTCTTCCAGTAATTTCCTTACTATGTATCCCAAGTTTCCCTTTCTAATTTTCTCTTTGACCTGCTGAAGCCCCCTAACCTCTTAAAGTAATGATAAGCAAAGGAACATGGGACACACAAATTTCCAAGCTGAATGAAACTGACAGTAAATCTAATCTAAAATATAATCTCCAGCAGAACCCAAATCCTATTGGCAAGAAAAGGTGTGTGATACCAGCCTTCAGATTTCTTGGGGAGGTTTTATGACCTTATGTGATTATATCAGAACTGATGTTCACCATGTATAGTTTTTCTTTCTCTTCTTTTTTGTTTTTTTTCAGTTTTGCATTCTCCACCTGTTTTGAAGGAATACAAAGGCAGTAGCAATGTCTAGAAATGCTGGTCTTGAAAATACAGTCCATATGATTTTACCCATAGGTCACAGCTACTCTAGAAAGGTCTACCACTTAGAAATTAATCTTGACATGATTCTGCAACATTTCTCCACTATATTGTCAATATTTTCCTGCTTTAGTAGCACATGAATTTCGTTGCTGATGAAAACCATTCTTATCACATATGTTCCAAATTGTCTTGATTACCTGTAAAGGAATATACCAAATGTGTAATTCAAATGAGCAGCAGCTGTCACTTGCTTTCAGAATAAAACACATTCAGACTATGGCTTGTGACCAACAGGTTCTGATGACAAAAGGTGTATTTCATTGTAGATCAAATTGACATGCCTGTAATGAGGTCACTTATCAGACAATTTGGAAATATAAAGAACTTTTTTATTTAGCAATTCTAAATAAAAATAAGACTGCAGTGACTGAATGACTGGGGTCTACTCTCCTCACATCACTTTGCATGGAGAGATTACTCTGGTGCAATATATGCTTTTCATCTGTCTTGATCTTTCCACACTGGGACTCTTTTACTAAACAATTGCCTTTGGTAGCTCATTCTATGATCACATCCTCTTCTCTCACAGCTTTTTTTTTTTTTTAATTTTCTGAGAAATCAGAGACAATCTTTTAATTTATTCAAGTGTTCATTAATGGAAAATAGAAAGAGAAAGTTGTATCCAAAAAAGGATGCTCTTGTGTACTGTCTCTATTTGTTTCAGATGCTGGTAATTTGACTTTTTAGGGGAAACAAGGCCCCTTAGATCTCAGTACTAGGCATAAGTTTTACAAAGGTTCTATAGCAAAAGGAATCTAAATCAAAACTGCAGAGAAAGGCTCTGTTTTAAAAAGGACTTAAATGAAATCCCAGGTACAGGACAGACTGAAGGGGTGAGATTTCTTATTCCTGACTGAAGTGCTGGACCTAAATTAGAAAAGCCTTCTTGGAAGTGTAAAGGATTTATATTTTTCCCTGTGCCCTTAGATCCACTACAAATTCATTATATAGCCTTTAAACCTTGTTACACAGAATGAAATTCATTTTATTCTGGAAGTCCTTTAAATTAAGACTTTGATAGTCTTATTTTACATCCCTGACATCACTTTCTGAACATGCGCTAGCTCCATTACAGTAGCTTTTCAACCTGCCAGCTCCGACTTGTTAAGCAAATATCCAACAGGGTATAAATAGGAATGGTATTCAGTAATGGGGACATCCAAGTTCTTCATGCACTCAAGACACAATATGGCTTTTGCTTTTGTAAAAAGACAAAAGTCTATGAAACAGTGTCTGATATGCATATCCTTCTACACCAGAGGTGTTTCTCACTGGTAGTAGAAGTTCAAAAAACCTAGGAACCCCACAAAGCTACCCATTGCTATGAACTTTTTTGCCACCTACTGTCTGCAGTTATATCCCTATGCTGCTTGATAAATTAAAAGAGTTTTCAGAAGATGTCCTGTGTTACCGATGAATATTCATGCCCACTTGAAGTCTAATTCTCAATTACAAAGGGGAAAGAACTAGTATGGATTTTTCCAAACCCTCCAACCATGAGAAATATTTCAGGGGATTTAAGAGAGCAGTGCCAATGTGATCCAAGGAAAGAATTATTTCTGGCCATAATAGTTGACTCATTCTATCCAACTTCAAGACTCCCAAAGCAGCCTCTGCAGAGGGACCTGCAAGCAGTATTGGTGCAAGGCAACATAGCATCTTGTTTATGTTTTTTTCCTTAATGAGAGACAGGGCTACTGAAAGTACAGAGGATAAAAATCATCCTTCCTTGAAGGTTTTCATGCCTCCCCAGTCCTTACATCGCTGTACCTTAAAAAGCTCAAATTGGGAGAAACTCCATCAGCCACCGGTTCTAGCCACCGACAGTGACACCATTCTTCTGAGAACACAAGAAGAACAGCCCTGATCTTTGCAGAGTTAGGAGAGCACAGATCTCCCTGGTGTTAAGTCCTGCTACAGAGCCCAGCAAGGCAGCACTGCTTGCATAAATCTCCTGGTGTGCACTGTCTTGCAGCTGGAAGAAGGTGAAGAACCACCTCCTAGTCACTGCAGTCCTTATGGGAAAGAAATTAATTAGAAAAGGTTAGCTGCAGGCTACAATAAGTAGATATATAAGCAAGGTTTATTTTCTGAGCTATACAGAAGGTCATCACTGCAATAAAATTTCATTTCTTCTTTTTGGATATAGGTGAATATTAATTCTAATTTAGTTTTTTTTATTAAGAACTTAAAGGAGACAGAGCTTGTAAGAGTCTTTATAGGAGATGCCTATAGGGATTTTGCAGAGTTTTTGAAGCTCTAAAAAGATTTTAGAAAAAAATTTCCATAAAATTGCCATCTTGATTTTTTACACTAATAAGCACTGAATTATTTACCCAGGTTCTGCATGAGGTCAGTCAGCTTTCTCACCTCTCTACTTCTGGATTAGCAGTAAATATGTAAAAGGCAAATATGTGTTGTGTACTTCTCTGTTTAGTGCTGTTGATCCTTCAAAGCACTTTGCAACTAAGAAACTTAAGACTTCCATCAGGCAACTCTTACAGCACGTTTCACAGGTGCTGTCAGTTCATGCTGTTGGTAACTCTGTGATAATGTCACTGCCCATGTGTATCTTTTCTGTTTCCTCTCTATCTCCCTGCTCAGGACTGTCATTTTATACAAGGGCAGCTTTTTGGCAACCTTGAATTGGGTCAAAATAACCTGAGTTTCTCAACTAGCATAACGTAAGAGATTTTTCAGATGCAGCATTTCAGCTCTGGGGATTTGTACTGTCAAATCTGAAGTAATTGTTTCTATCACCCATGGAGATGTAATTACAATCAGTAGCCACCATTAAAGGTGTGTACATTTGTGACATTACTGCAATAGGTTTCAAATCCCATATAAGTTGATCTTCACAGCTTCCCCTTTTGAAGTCAAAATAGCAGCTACATGTATTTTGGAAGTGCATTTTTTAGCTGATGGAACATATGTTGTTTCATTTTTAATTTCAAATTTCATTTAGTTTTGAAATTCCCATCAATCTTTATTACTTACAAATCTGCACAGAAGTTGACAGTGTTTTTTATTTCTTTTATCAGTCACACCTGTCTACAAATCATTGTCTCATTTATCCTCTTTTTTAACAAATTCTAATTAGTGACAGCGTCTCTCTTGCTTGTGAGGATATTTAAGGTTTATAGTACTAAGGGAACAGTCTGATGAACTGCCAGCACTCCATTTTTGGGTTTTACCATTGAGGTATGTGACTGCTAAAGGATCCTAATGCTGGGAGAAGAACATGCCCCCATAGATAATTGTGAATACTTTGGAGTTAGAGTGGGTTCTCGTGGTAGGTGGAGGGGAACCAGAAGTCTGCTCTGCTGCACTCATCCTGAGTGATGCTTGTGGAATGGTTTTGTTCCTCATGTACCAGGAGAAGGAAAACAGCATTTGGGGTGATTTGGGTTGGTTTTTTGTTTTGTTGGGGTTTTTTGATTGGTTGTATGGGGTTTTTTTGCATTTTACTCAGTGTCACTCCCATTTTTGCTGACCTTGAGATTTGTAGTGAAATTTTTGTGATTCCATAAGCAGTCGGTATTTTTAAAACATGTAGTAGTACTTAGGGAGCAGACATGCTTTGGGGATTGCTGAATGGAGGCAAAAGCTTAAAAAATTTTGAATCTTGATTCTAGAAACGCATAAAATTTTGTGCTTTGTTATGTGAGTGTCAGGCTCAATCTCCCCACTTCCAGTGTCATGGTTGTCTTACTGAAGATAGAAAAAAATGGAACTAGGTATTAGATTTCTCAGAATTCAGTGACTTTGGTTTAGTCATTTCAACTAAGGACTGGTAATGAAGTTCACAGGCAGATCCCGTTACAGGACCTGAATTCTCCAGGTGTGCAAGGCTTGTTCAGTTTGGCATGGGAGCATCTTTAGTTCTGAGGTCCAGATTGATGGAAGTTGCTGTAAAGTATTCTCATTGCAGTGCTAAGTTTCTTGAAAATCACTCAATTCTGGAAATCAATCTCTTAATTTATTTGCATAGGATAAACTAAGGTGCATGTTAAGTGCCTGTAGTGATTATCTGACTTTTGATATTTTTGTGAATTTCAAAGATATAAACTTCAAGGACTTGGTTAAATCTCCACTAATTAGTAGAAATTCAGTTATAGTATGTATTCCTCTAGCAATTAGTAGATGTACATTGGTGCCGGTGTCAAAAACTGGATAGAAGCCAGTCCAGGGCTCATTATCTCCCCAGAAATCCTTGGTCGCTAATCAGCATTCGATAAAGATTAGACTGTTCCCTGCCGGCGCTTGGCTATTAAATTCCATTTATACTGTTGCCCCATAAATACTATAAATTCTCTTTCATTAGCAGACTGTTCACAAAATCCTTTGAAAATAGAAGTTTCATTTGAGGATGACTGAACAAAATGGAATCTAATTAGGCTAGAAGACCCCAAACCACCATAATTTCTCACAGTGTAATAATGCCAAAGTAATGCTTTTGAAGCTGTTCTGCTACAGTATTGCCAAATAAATGTGTGTCATTAAATTAGGAGGGCTTAGCAAGCTGGGATGCATGATAGTTCTGGTCTAAAGGGCAAAGATTTATAGATGGCCATGAAGAGAGCTGGGATCTTGTAAGTTAAATTACACACATGGTGCGTTGCTGCATTTGAAACAACCGTTTCACTTTACAGCAATTTTAGAAGAAAATCAGTTTTTCCAGCAAAAGAAGCTACTGGTACTCTTTCCCACAGAGAAACTGGAGGGACACAGTCCCTTTATGTTGGATCTGTAAGGTTTATTATTGTAAATGCATTGTATATAGACTGATGAGAACACCTGATACTTCTCTCCTAGTTTCTCTGGAGCTTGGGAAGGATGAAAATTTTAACTTGTTCCTGGTTTTTTGTGTGTGGAGGAATAAGCACTCAGAAAGAGCTGCTAAAGAAGGTGTTCAGGTTTCTAAAGTGATTAGACTCTGGGGTAAAATCAAATGCTATGCCACTGTGTAAGTTTTTGTGAGCATTTAACTGTAACCATCATTTTCTAGAGTATTTGAAATATTTTGTGGAAATTACACGTGTATGGTGTCCCCAGCAGTGGCAATGCTGCATCTCACTGGCACTTACTCGGCATTGCTAATCAGATGAGTGGTGCTGATACCTTAAAATCTTCTGCAGAACGAATAGATTTCTGCTGCTAATACTAGCAATCTTTCATTCATTTTCTTCTTTTGCTTTTCTGTTCTCTTCTCTGCTTACTCACCTATCCATCCTTGCTTCTCCTTCCCACAGTCTGACCCTCGGGACATTTGGAATTGTTGAAAAGTATCTGATCCTTTGGTCTCAGTACAAACCAATTTGACTGCAGATGCATATTTGGCAGCCATGCCACTGATATTTAATTGTAATTTTGCTGAGAGAAATATTTGTTTGTTCTTCATAAAGTCATTTGTTAATGTGCTGATAAATCTTTCTGTTTCCACTCACTGGGCCATGTGTGTAATGGCAGATCTGTCTTGGGAAATTATAGCTATACACTGCAGGCCATGGGGAATGAATAGCCTGGTAAGCACAAATACTGCTAACTGCACCCTGCATCCAGGTGCTGCATTCCTCCACTGGTTCCTGTGCTGACCTACAGGATTGATCTTGTTCCTTCTTAATAGTGACCTTGAAACAAAAAAATCACTGTGCTTGCATCCATCTTCAGGAAGGCTGTGCAGTACTGCTGAAAGAGGAATGTAATTTGGGTGCAGAACCACAAGGGTATTTAGGGGCAGGGTTTCTTTAATTAGATGTAGAATTCTCAGTTAAATTATTTGTATTTGGATAGGAAGAATATGAGAAAAATGAAGATACGATCTAGCCTCTTACATAAATATGCTGTAATTTTCTATCACGTGGATATTTAGGAAGATAAAAGGACTGTTAATTTAAAAGTTAAGTGTGCAGTTTCAACATGCAAGAAGTGGTAATTATGCATTTAAACATGTTTACATAATTAGATGAGCCACTAATGATCTGATACACAATTGAGTTACTGTAGCTTAATGAGTTACCACTTGACAACTGGATAATACTAAAATTGTATATGTTCTGTTAGCCTGTCCTAAAAATGGACTCGAAAGAATTAACATAAGTCTCTCACCAAGGTTTACTCTGGTTTATCTCACATTTCTTGTTGGTTAAAAGTATGTATTGGGTAATTGTATTGTAGTGCAGTATGTATTTGATGCATAGAGGATACTTAAATCACATCTGAGTTCTGAGGAGTGTTTTCTTTCCAACATTTCTGGAGTGGATTGATCAGTCAGAAGTATTTTGTCTTTATGAACAAGATTTGTAAAATCCATGGGGATGTCATTCAGTTGCTTTACTAACTAAAACTTGGTCCATGAAACCTTCTGAATATTTAGCTTTGTTCTGCTGTATATAGTTTTGTTCTTTAGAAAATGCTATACTCCAGTCCCCACCCAAATGCCTTGCTCCCTGATTTTGGTTTCTGCACTGGAGACTAATGGAGAGTTTTCAGATTCAGAAGAGCAGCAACTATAGGAACAAAACTGAGAAAATTACATGCTTCCATTACTCCCCATTTCACAGTCATATGAGGAATATCTGTTGGGCTCTTTGCATCAGTAGATGCTGCCATTTTCATTTGCAAGGAGCAGGGAAGAGAAGGGAAAAGGGAATGTCCTGTCACTTTCTTTTTTGGTATGTAATGACTTTCCATCTTTCAGAAACAAGCTCTGGGCAAGCAGTTCAACTGGAAGAGCTGTTTTGCTGGTGGTATCTCACATGTTTTTCACACCATAAACTTTTAGCAAAGCCTGTTGCAGGAAGAAAGTAATGATTCCCAACAACTCAAATTAGAACTGTTTAAATATAATCAGTCTTTTAAGAAATGAGCAATGTCAGATTCCCTGCAATGCAGCTCAATGCAGTGCAGAGGATCATTCAGGATGTTCTACAAACATTGGAAGATACTAGTCTTATATACATATATAATTCACAGATTTCCTAAAAGCCTTAGAAGTACAAAATACTGCCAAAGAATGGCAAAGGCAACCCTAAGCAGCTTCTGAGCATTTCAAATGCCCTTTTGGGCCAGACTACCTGGTGAGCAGACAGCTGTGCTGTTGGGATAACAGCTGCTAGGTATCCTGAGTCCTTGCTGTTAGAGAAAGTGAGCTAGGGGTGGTTGCTGAGACTGATGTTGCTGGGTCACTCTGGGACCCAACTACAGGTACCCTAAATCCCTTCTGCCACAAAGTCTGCCAAGTACTAGTAAGAAAACACAGGCCCTGCTTGTTTAGAGTGTGCAAATGATGTCTTCATTTTTTACTTATACAGCAGTTCTTCCCACTGAAACAAAGGAGTTAATATTATTCTGTAATCTTGACAGAAGCCACATACAGAAATCAGAAATATATTTCTTGATCTGCAATAAAGTACTGTGGAACCAGTCAGGCTACGGAAAGAATCAGGAGGAGTGAAGCTGAGGGTGATCCAGATCTTGGGTAACAGAAAACAAAGGGGTCTGCACGGCACAAAGCAGATACCCGAATTACCACCAGGGAGCTGCCAAGCTTGACTTGAGAAGCCCAGCTCAGCAAAGTCCTTCTCAACAAGGCTATTTAGCCCCTGTGGAGAGCTGCACTAATACGATTATGTGACTTCTGCTGTGCAGGATTTCTTGCTCAAAGGTACCTAAAATCTTTACACAGGATTAGATCATATGGCATAGAAATGCTGTCGAGGAGTTGCTTGACTGTATCTGAGGATATGAAAAACAGGTCAATGTCCTTGAGTGCTTTGTAGAGCTCAGGGAAGAGCAGTGAAGCAGCAGCAAAGGAGTGTGCACAACGCAGGCATTCTGCTCTTTTTGGACTCATTCAGTGAAATAAATGCAAATTTTGACATTGAATTTGATAGCTAACACCACCAAAAAGAGACTCTCTTGCTCTATATGCTATGGTATCTCCCATAAAAATAAAGCCTGGTTTTATTATTGAAAATGGCCATGATAACACCTTAACTGCTTTCAGAATCCTCAGTGCTGTTTTATTATGTAGACTTGTACCCCCTGGATTTGGGATTATTACTCCAACATACCTTCTGCCTGTCATTTATCAGCTTGTGTGGTTTCACAAAAATGATTAATCAGTCTGTCCTATACAAAAGCCATAGTCTGTAATAATAGTGTCAGGAACAAGAGGAGCGGTTTGTGAAACTAGAACACGCTGAAGGAATGTCTGTATTCCTTGTTTACAATGAAATATGTGGTGGGAGGTAAAAGCAGATCATCCAGTTCTTGTGCATAGTAAATGATAATTGACATACGTAACAATCAACTGCCAGGCACAGAAACAAGCCCATGTCTTTTCCCTAATCAGACAAAACCTGTGATATCTTTCTTTTTCAAATTCAGTTGTGAGTCTCTTTTCTCATTCTGTAGGGACAGAGGTCACTCTGTTTCTGTGGAATCCTTGAAAATCCCAAATGACTTCTCTCATTAGGAACACCGTGGTTTTGTTGCACAGCTGAATTCCCCACCTTTCAATGCAAAAACGTTGCTCTGTATTGAGTAATGACCCATATTCTAGCAATGACAAATAATGACTTGTGTTCTGTGCAAGTGCATTAATTGTACCCTGCTTGCCATTTCCTCAAGTATGTCCAACTGACAGATTAACACAGGATATAGTGTTGATAATTTTCCTTTTCAATGGAATATGGATCATTTGTATTGCTATTTATATAGCTTATTATAGCATCAATGTAGCATATCACATGGTTCTATACAAATTTAATATAAAACAGTAACTATTAATTATTCATCCAAGAACAAAGGCCTGTACACTGACAAACTGTATATACAGAGTATAGGCTATTCTGTGTATGCTTTCTAGAAGTGCTTAGGTGCACTGAAGTGTTGTGCTTGTGGTCAGAACTGAGCATCTGAAGACAACAGAATGGCAAATGAAGGCTTTCTTGCTCTTTTACAGCAGGTGGGCTTTCTGCCTAGAAAAGATCTACACAGAGATATTTTAAGTCTAATCCAAGGATGATAATTGTAAGTACAATCATATATCAAAGCTAAGACTGATAGCATTGGTTTTACACAGGTTCTTGTGGTGGATTTGGCAAGGGAGATTTGGTACTTTCTGTGAGCTTTTTGTCTGGCCTTGTGGAAATATCATTCTGCTGCTAGTTCTGCTCAGACTCATATGCTAACTTTACTTCCATTCCCATCAGCATGAATGCTAATGGGAATAATGCTAAGAACATATGTAGGTCTTGACAGGATATTAGTCTATGGATTCACAGGATGAAGTGAACATAAGTCTAGGCTTTCAGCATGTTAATTTTATCTGGTGTTTGTGCAGGCTAACGAATTCTGACTTCTGTTTCCACTTCTCAGACTTGCAAGCAATTAAAATAGTGGCAGACATCACTTCACTACATGGGTAACGAGACCAAATCAGGTCATAAGTCATTTGGGACTGCACTGATATGTATGGCTAGTCACGTGTGAACTAATGTTTCACAAATTTATGAAGCGGTTCTGCAATACCTGGAGGGTGGCCACATCCAGCTCATTGACTCTACTTGTAGTGGATCTCTAATCAGTTACAAAGCCACAGTATCTCTTTTATACAGCAATTAAAATTACACATCTCACCCCACACACCCCCCCCCGCCACTAATAACATTGGTTCAAGGATTTAAAATCTGTACTCCACTTACAAAGGTAAGTGGTGTCCTTAGCTGTTTTGTTGACCACGCATCATAAATTATTTTCTGTAATTTAGCAGGGTTTTTTTACTTTTTGGAGTGCTCTGTAAACAGGCTGGGGCTTTTCTCATTCTTTTTATATTCAAATTTTGGATCTTGGAGGATTTTAGCAATTCTACATGAGTAATATGGTCCCTTTCTCCCTTCCTTAAAAATAGCATTAATAAAAATAATTTATTATTTTTCAAGAAAACTGCCCTTGCCTTGTTTAAATCATAATCTGTTCAGACACTGCCTTTCTCACAGCCTGGGAGATGTTGATCACTTTTGCATTGCACCATTACGATGTCATCCAAAGAGACAGCAAATATTGCAGATTAATGCTGCCAAAATTGAAGTCATTACTCTCTGAAAGTGACAGGCATGTTATTAAGGCCATATGGCTTTATACATAGTTGGTGTAATAACTAATCGGAAACAGCAGTATTTCTAGGACACGAATGTTTGGCAACATATACTTGACTAAGAGTCTCAGTATTGTAAATTTATGCATTTATTGCCAGGAAACCAAGGAAACCACCTATCCTAAGGAGGGAAATCACATCTCCTTTCTAGCAACAGGAAACATTTGTGACCTTCAGGTAAAAGTGACATTTACCATCTCCTGTCTGGTCTGTTAGGACTAAGAATGATCATTATAATCCATAAAGACAGGCTACCTAAATCTTTCTATAAGAATTTTTCTTTTGGTTGCAGTCTGAGAGTGCACAGTGTATGTATGTTATGCAAAATTACTACTACTTGTAAGCAAGCTTCAAGGAAGCTGCAGAGACCTCCTGGGCAGGGTAGTGAGCTAGGAAGACAGGACAAGCTTCTTGTGGAATCAGGGCAGCTTCAGATGCTGTATAATTGTCTTTCTGGTCTGTCTCCTGGCACCTGTGGAATAAATAAAAGGGACAGTAGTGAGCTTTACATGTCTCAGATGTATCTTGTACTGCTCTAAACAGTGCTGGTCTGAGAGATTTTTGTTACCACTGGAATGATCCAAATACAGTGAGACTGCAATTTCCCCAGTCTCTGCAGCAAGTCTGACCTTATAATGACAAACTGCATGGAGAAAAGGAAAGCTGTGTTAACTCCTAGTGAGCAGATCAGCCTCACTCTTGGGGGCACAGCATGCTGCTCCATGAGAGGTTTTTAATCTCTTCCTTTTCTTTGGTGAAGAAGACTTTGAGGGCAACAGGGAACTGGGACAGGCTCCCCAGAGAGGTGGTGGAATCTCTTTCTCTGGAGACGCTCAAAACTTGCCTGGATGTGCAACCTGCTCTATGTGATCCTGATCTGGTATTGGACTTGATCTCCAGAGGTTCTTTCCAACCCCTACCATCCTGTGGTTCTGGGAAATTTCAGGCCTGGATTTTTTTCCATCCCTTGTATCTGACTTTCATCAAGGCAAGGTATCTTCTGTTTCAATCTAGGTAGCTGTGTGAAAAAGAATGTCAGTGCCCAGAATGTCAGTTTGGGTGCCTGAGCTGACTCTTCTCCACTTCTAAAACTGGGCTAGCTATTTACCCTGGGAGCTGTGAGGATCATTTAACTACTATTTATAGGGTATAGAAAAGCTAATACATGTTAGACACTTTATATTCACAGTACCTATGACCTTGGTAACTTATGCTCTCTTCAGCCCTAGAAATCATTTAGACTTGTGAAGAGAAAAAGACATTTCTCATACTGTTCCTGTTCACTTGTACTTGAATTCAAGTTACTGAGTGGTCACATACCTGAATATGCTTTCTCAGGGATCCAATATACTTTATTGTTCCCTCTGGATGCCACAATGAAAATCCTCTGATGTTTTTTGGAAAGTGCTTCATGCCACTGATACTTCATGTATTTTGGTTACAGAATGTTTAATTGTGCTTGTAGCATGTATTCTCTTTGGCATTCTTCAACTCATTTGTAGGTAGAGAAAATGCCAAATGCTCTATTTTATTTTTTTAAATATACTTTTTCTATGAAAGAAATTACAAAAGGACAAAGTTCATCCATGCTGTAATGTGGATGTAGTTAGATCAGAAGTTTAAACTTAACTCATGGTAGCTTAGAAAGTAATACTAATGAGAGCAAATATACACAGAGAGCTTGTTTTGGTTTTATTGAATTTGCAGACAGTGGATTATAATTTTACTGCTATTTGCATAATCTGAGAGATAAAATTGTCTTTTGTCTGGATGGTTGTACCCTGGCTGCACTCACTTTGAATCCAACATGGTGATGTGCCACTCAGAACTGAGTAGAGAATAGCAATTCCTTTGTTTGTGGTTAGTCAGAGAGGGGAAGGAAAGCTTCCATTGGACGTCTGTCCAATAGGTAATGAGTAGCACTGCTGTTCCACTTGAGCAGGCTGTCGAGTTAAATACGTTTCTGGAATGATGCTTCTGGCATAGCCTGCTTAATGCATATGCAATACATGTATTCAAGTAAAATAAAAATAAAATGAAATGTGCTGTGTGTGAGCTGGATAATCTTACGCCGTTTTTATGACTAATGCTGATGAGCTTGGGTGTAAAGCTGTATTTCCCTGGAGCAGAAGGGAAGGCCTCTGGTGTTTTAGAGTTTGTAGCACTAGCACAGCCAGGGTTCCTGGAGATGTAAACCAGAAAGTATAAAACCACATGCTATCCCCTTGGGAATAAAAGGCAGTGTGACAGATGGACTGTAATTGTTCCAGCCTAGGGACTAAGGAAGGACATATTATGGTCGTCTTGTTAATAGCTGTGGAAATAAATGGCAAAACCTAGGTTGTAAGCTGTGTGACAGAGCCTGACTTTGAAATCCAGAAACACTCCAGTGAAGTGAAAATCTCCACAGACATCCATGACTTTGGGGCCTGCCTTTTCACAGGTGCGCTGGTGTTTGTTCTAGCAACCGGTGACCAGGAACTGATGCAGATGGTCTTTTACGACTGCTATATGGGCCTCCCTCTGGTTGGGGAAAGTTACACTTGGCTCTCTACGAGTTTACACAACCTACAAAGATGGAAAAGCTCCTCCTACCTAACTCTGTTTTGCCTTGTCTATGTCAGAGAGTTTTACTGAGCACCTCCTATTGTTCAAACCAAGGCTAATCCCTTTCTGCTATAAGATCCTACATTTCTATTTCACAGAGATAACAACTGCACAACAACCCCCTCTTCCATTTCGACAGGTATGAAAAACGATTGAATGAGGCAGACCAGCTTCTGTTTACTGTTTAGCAGGTGAATACTTTGTGTGCTGGAGGGCATGAGCAGGCAGGGAGGGAAACAACAAACAGGATTGGAAGAGCAAGGACATCTGCTGCTTAAAGACAAACCTGATGTAATTGGAGTAACTGAAATGTGGCCAGTTCAGGAAATAGGCTGCAATATTACATTACTCAGATACAGAGTTTAAGGACAGGTAATTCTCACTGTGAAAGGAGAAGGAGATATGATGATATAAACGAGGAAGGACATTATGCTGAAAACAGATTAACATTCCTGTGGATGGCAACTCAGAGACACCTTGAACTTGAGGCTAAAGACTGAAATGGTAAAACGATTATAATAGAAAACAATTACTGATCTCCCAGGGCTAGGTGAAAAGACAGATCAGGAAATATTTACGCAGATGGAGGACTGTACTTGGGCTAGGACATTGATCATATGAAACTGCAATTACTCTGACATTGACTGGAATGAGAATTACAGAGGGACTTAGGAAGCTGGAGCTATGTTTATCGACAGACTTTTTTATCCTGCAGCTTGACAACCAACAAGATTAGAGGCTATTTGGAAAAAGTTGCAATGATTAAGCGAGGGGACACATCTGCTGATGCCAGTGCTCAGGTTGGAATGATGTTAGCTGAAAGTTAGGGTGGAAGGAAATTGATTTTGAATGTGAGCATGATTCTGATTTCCAGATGTGGCAACTCCATGTTCGACTGTACTCTTGGAGACACAACTTTCAGGTGAATTGAACATCATTTTACTGGATGACATACCTCATAGTTTTCAAGGCTGTCTGTTCTGACCTAGGTTTGAAATAGAATCACAACCCTAATGGGGTTTGATTTTAATTGGGGAATAGATTACAGAATATTGGAACATTGACAGGCCTGGAGCACATTCTGAAGAAGAGTTTGTTTTGATTAGACAAAAGATCTCTGTGTTTTTAAAGGAAATTATGAAGTAGCAGTCTAGATAAAACATTGTAAAGTAGTTCCTTGTAACGATCAAATACTAGATAGATGTTAATTAAATAGGATTTACTGTCACTGCAATGATTCAGTTATAGTAATCACATTCCAGAAATCAAATGGTTTTAAACTGGAAGAGGGTAGATTTAGATTAGATATTAGGATCTGTCTCACTTTTATTTCTCTGATTCTCTCCCCCATCTTATGGGGCAGGGGGAGTGCAGGGCGGGAACACAGACATGGAGTGGGTGAGTGCTGTGTGGTGCTTAGTTTCCAGTGTCACACAAAGACTAATGGAGACATAATGGTAACCTCCTTCATGGTGTTTTCATTTATGTCATGGCAGTGTGCTTGCATCCAGGTGACATCGTGTTCACGTGTATTTTCAATTCACTGAGAGGATAAAGGCTGCATTTAATTTATATGTAATGGCTAAAATGGAAGATGCCACTCTCATTAGTGACAGATCGCAACAGCTATCCAAACCAAGTGCAATCTTTTTGAAGCCAATGGAATAATTCAAAAGTTTTTTTTCCCAAAAAACTAGTACCACTTCCTGTAAAAACTCGTTTGAAGGCATTGACAATCTGGACATTCATGACAGGCCTGGACTGTGGGCATCACATAAAACTTCTTGCCCCTTAGAGATAAAGAGAGGTCATAAGTGGAGACTGATTATGTCCACAGCTTGCTAAAACTGGTCTGGCTTTTGTAGATGCACAAGAATTGTTGCTAGAAAGGCAATACATGTCCTCCACCCTCTGGGTGATGTGGATTTACTCCATGATGTTCCAGAGTGTGCTAATGTGACTTTTCATCTTCTTGGCTTGAAATAAATTTCAGCCAGCTTGCTTGGAGCACACACAGAGTATGTTCATATTTACTTGCAAAATACCTTCTTGATACAGTATGATCCAGCATCAAGCTATTGAACTTAGGGTATACTACCTGTTCTGCTTCAGTGAAAGCCTGGAGGACACTATAACCTTGACTGGAATTTATATGTCATGGCAATGGAGAATAGAGCCATATGTAACTAGCTAATGTAAGACTGAAAAAAGACAACAGGAGTTGTTGTTCTGTCTGAGTAGAAGGACTTTAGACTGACAAGGCAGGGATAAATACTTTTTTATGAGATGTAGATTACAAGAGAGTTATATGGCTCAGACAGATTGCTGAAATAATCACCCATACCTATAGAAAACAAAATTACAAAGATGCAGAGATGGTCCTATTCCAACCATCCTTACTTGCATAATCTGCCTTGCCACTTAAAAGCCACAAGACAATTTACAGAAAGGTCCTTGCCTTTTCTTACATCGACATACCGTTGTTGGCTAACTTGTGGTGTGTATTTGCAATGATGTAATGAATATTCGATCTAAAAAATGTCTCTCATGGGAGCTTCTGCAAGCTGTTTGCCAGGAATGCTCGTCATGACTTCTGAGACGTTCACGCTTTTCACTGGCCAAAGGGGGCTGTTATATTCCTCCACTCATGCTGCCAGATTCTCGGTTGGCAAAACTCAGCATGTATCTTTGGGGTAGAGATGAATGGAGCAGCATCAGTCATACATACCACACATGGATCTGTCATAGTAATTTAATAAATTTATAACTCTTCCATTTCCAGAATAAATATGATTTTGAATTGTGGTTATCATTAATATCTTTCAGTAGCCACACCACATTCACTGCATCTTTCGGTGGTCCTGTCTGTAGAATATTTGTAGAACTTGAGGAAAAGTGAAGGAAATAAACCATTTCAAAAAATATTTTGTTTGTGCATAAGCCTTTTGCAGGGCAGAGCAAGACTTCTGGGCACAGGAACACAATTCCTACTGCTTCTTTCAGGAGGCAAGTTCAGGAGCAATGCGAGTAGGATGAAAGGGTTGGCTGAGACTGTGGCAGGAGAGGTTTTGCAGGGCAGGCCCAGGATATGCTCTAAGGGTAGCACAATAATCAGTGAGATCTGTGTACCAGAAATTGCAAGGGAGAAAGAAGGATACAAACCAAAGGGACAATGGCATGGAGGGGAGCATCTAGGGTGCTTGCTTAGAGTCACAGCACTGCTGGAAGGAGATGGTGTGGTTCGCTGAGGAGGTGCTGGGGTGGGGGGAAGGTTGTCTCTTCTGCATATTAGCTCTTTCCTATGTACAAGCTTTCGAGCATATTTTTACAAATAACATTAGCATACAGCTGCTGAATGCCAGCTAGAATCGTGTTGTTCTTTCTGCAATATGCAGATGTGATTAGTGCTAAAAATAACCCCTGACTGAAAGCTTTGGGAGCTGTGTATCTTCCCAGTAATTTGTCTTTCAGACGCCAAAGAAATAGTGAAAATAGTCACAGAAACAAGAAAAAGAGCTTGGCTTTATTTCTTCTGTTATCTGCAGTGTAATTTTATTCACTCTGCTCTAGCAGGCTGTCAGCTGAATTTCTTCCCCCTCCCGTAAGTGCCTTGCCGGCAGTTCTGAGATCCCTGCGCTTTCTCAGCCATGCGAAGGGAATTACCGCCATCTCCTGGCCAGGAGACAGAGAATAACGAAACACCTGGCCCTCTCCGGAGGGACACGGCCACCCCACGGCCTGGGAGCAGGGATTAACAGCGGGCTACCCGTGGAGAGCCTCTCCAGTATGGTTATTGTGCCAACTACTTACCTGACCAGTCAGGGAGAGAGGGGACGCTTGGCTCAGCGCAGGTGCGCAGCCTGGCTCAACGGGTGCCGATCAGTCTCAGATCTGCCCGGGGTTCCATCGCTGGGATAACAGGTGAGTGGAGAGAAGTCAATAATCTCTCCTATAAAGGAAGACAATTTAAGCTTTCTTTCGTTAGGCAATGTCGCAGCCTTCTTCAGCAATACCCCCTTGTGTTACAGAGCAGTGTAAATTGTGTCTCTACTCTTATGGTTGCTTCCTGAATCACAGAATTGTAGGATTTGGAAGGGACCTCAAGAGATCAAGTCCAACCCCCAAGTGACCTTTCAGCACAGGCTTCAAGTTCAATTGGGGTGAATGGCTAAAGGCAGAGCAGAAGGTCATCAGTTCCTCTCAACCAGACACATACTCCCAGTCTTAGGTTTTCTTTACTGTCTACATATTTCTGTGACTGGTGTGAGAGAGGACAAAACAATTGCCTTTCATTTATTGTGAACAGTGATTTCTACAAGACATTTATGTCTCCCCTAAGAATCTAATCTTTGGTGTGATTACATCTTCTGCGATCTTCCTTCATCAGAAAATTCTGGCATGTATGTAAACCAGCTTTAAATATTTATTCATCCAAATAGCAGTTTGAGATTATCATCTCCTCATTTTTATTTTCCAATATCTTGCCTTCATTGTGATCGCTGAGTTCATAGGCAGAAGTAATTAAAATAACCACTTAAGCATTTAAAGCAACCTTTGGAGTGAATCTGTTAGTTGGTAAAACATAAATGCTGGTATACATTGTATATTGTGGTGACTGGAAAAGACTAGTAAGTAAGGAAGCACATCTGGAAAGTACCATTACAGCATTTTGAGAGTTTGACTTGTGTTTTACAAGGAAGGAATCCTTAAAGAATGAGACCGGATGCCTGCAGCCAGGCACACAGCTTTACTTAACATTTCGATTCATTGGGCTTATTCACATCCTTTCTGTGCTCTGATTCCACAGCGCTCTCAATAGACTCTGCATGCACAAAAAATTTTGGCCAGAAGTTCACAGTTCTTCTCAACAACAAGACTAGGAGCAACATTTAATGTTATTTTTATTATTTAGAGTTTCCGCTCATATTTACAGTGAAGTCAACAGTCTTTTCCTCCCCACTGCGTAGTCTGTGGGACTTTCAGGATAAAGGACTTTATGTTTAATGGTTTTCATGTTTTTATTTCTTAAAGAGCAGAGAGTAATTTATGGCATTCTTTCTCATACTCAGTAGGCCTCTGCTCATCCCATTAACCGTTTCCAGTAAATAAACGGTCTCATAGCATTTTGTTATGCCCTGAAGATGCACATGTTTGTATCGTATGTATTAGCCAAATGTTCCACAGTGCAGGAAAAAACAAATGCAGCAGAACTGATGACTGTAAGAAGCCCATCACCAGGAAATAATTTAGAAGAAATCAAACCTGACTCTGGTAAATTTGGGATTTTTTTCCATTATCTTCAGTAGCCATACAAGGTGAATGCAGATAAAGATTTTGACCTTTGATGTAAAGCCTGACAGCAGCGGTCAGTGAAGCTGGCATGGTAGCAGATTTAACCATGGATTGTGCCCACATTCAGCAGACCAGCGGGGCATTTATTTCAGAGACTCATAAGACTATTCTTCTGCCCCCTCTGTGAAATCCCCTTGCTGCTTTCTGGTTCACTGACAGCATCTGAAGATGCGTTCTGATCTGATGTGGTGCCACTAACAGGAATTCTTTCTGAACCTCGTCCATGATAGAAGTTACT
Source organism: Hypotaenidia okinawae (assembly GCA_027925045.1). NCBI lineage: Eukaryota > Metazoa > Chordata > Aves > Gruiformes > Rallidae > Hypotaenidia > Hypotaenidia okinawae. The sequence goes on from BSDF01000016.1 coordinate 7,394,547, forward strand.
AAAAGATCTCACTTCTAACCTGGTAATTATCTTTATCCTCACTTCAGAAAAACACTTGCCAACCTTGCTGAGCTGGGAATCAGTGAAAGATTGCACTTGTTTTCCTCTTCAGGTCTACAGCACCCTGTTTTTCTGTTGGTCAAAGGCCAAAACCAGTGAAGACAGCAATGGTTGTCGTCCTAACAGTTTTCATTCTTCAAGTTTACGGTCAAGACTATACTTTTCTGAATCTATAAATGATACAGGCCCACTGGGTATGGCAGGTTCCTCAGTGTCCCTTTCTCCTGCAAAAAAAAAAATTGTTACTGTTATCGTCTTTTCACAGGGTCCTTCACCTAGCTGAATATCCTCATCTGCCTTCAGATTTCCCTCCCCTGAAAACTGAAGGCCATGCATGGTCACTGTGCAAAAGATGATGGATGTCACCAGACAGTTTTCACTATGCCTTTGGTGGAAACACAAGCAGAGTTGACAGGGTAGGGTAGCCATCTGCTTGTGGTGTGTTTTGTCACAAAGTCAGCCCAAGTTTACCAAACAGCATTCAAAAGTGGGACAAAGTAAGCCCTCCAAATTTGCACTCAAGCATATGAGAAAGGCTGGCATGGGCTGTTTGTTCAGATGTAGGGCCCTGAGCAGGGAGGCAATAGCAAACCCCTGGCAAGAGTAACATCCTTAGCTGCCAGCAGCCTTCTTCATAGTAATACTAGTGCCTATGGCTACACCTCTCAGCTGGCCAGTAGGAAAATGTTTTCTTAGGTATATCTGTATCCAGAGTTCCAGAAAGATGAACAATAAATTTTACTACAGTACCTCAAAGTGAAGTTACATGACACGAAGGCAGCTCATTTCTGCTGAAAGGAGGACAGCCTGCTTCCCCCACTCCTCACTCCGTGCTTAACTCCATCACCTTGTACAGATTCATTGAACCTTGCTGTGAGCTGATTCAGCTTGCTAACTGAGCAGGAAACACACCAGCGAAAGAATGAATAGATTTCTGCTGAGTTAGCGAGTTCAATCAGCTCACAGAAAGTCGGATGAATGCCAAACCCAGCACAGGATGGGGCTAAAACCATGCAGCTGGACCTCTGCTTTTTGGCTGCAGCAGTGGCTCTCCGTGTACACTGTGTACCCTTGCTCTCAGGCAACCAGCCCGTTTGACCTTACATTTAAGCATACATTAACTGGTTTGCTAAGCAGAATCTAGAAACAAGGGAAGGGATTTTCAAGGAACTAAATCAAATGAATGAAGATCTGTTGGTTTCTGTTGAAGTTATGTCTAGGGAAAAGATAAACAAGAGCTAAGGATTTTATTGTTGCAGGACCTGTCAATCACACGGGTGGATGCCAACCCTATTTCTTCTCCCTGTCTCGTGTATAAAACGATGTTTTTTCGATCTGCAAGGACAATTATTTATTAAAAAAATCTCTTCCAGGCTGTGAAAAACATAAATAGACTGTGAAAAGTGTAAAAAGAAAAAAGTATTTATCATTATATCAGCCTGACATATTTTCATCTTTGTTCTACAGCATCTCATATTAGATCATACCGTAGCTCTTATTGCAGGATCAAAGCAGCAGTATACAGGGAGATCTGAATGCAGGGAACCAAATTCTCCTTCCCCTTATACTGACTAGTTTCACTTCTTTCAGTGGAGACACATTTTTAAAAGAAATAGCTAAAAGCTTTATAGATATCATTGATGGGATTCATCTGTAGGATTCACTATTGATACTTTAGCTGTGATTTTAATTTTAGTATCAAATAATCATTATTCCTGAGAGGAAGCTGGCCTAAACAGGAAAAAAGGATGCATCCTGACAGGGCTTTGTGAAGCCATCATCTCTTACAGTATTTTCAATCAGGAAATAAAGGAATGTCTCCATCTTCCCTCTGGCAGTCCCACACGTTTCGCTGTTTTGTGGAAGAGGGGAAAAATCAGGTGATTAAAATATAACTTCCCCTTTTAACCCTGCTTTTTCTGAGACTTTTATCTTTTTTTTTTTATTGCAAGAGCTGATGAGCTGTAAGTGATTGGTAAAAGAGAGAATAGATTGTGCACTTAGCCTTAACATCTGACTTAGTTCATCTTCCAAAGCGCAATTTATTCTGAGTGCTAACTGGAGTGAGTTTAATGGAACACAGAGTTAAAGTGAGAACCTGGAAACAAATGCTCTCTGTCTAAAGGCCGATCAATAACTGAATAGTTTGACAATCACAAACCTCTGCCACTTTAATGTAATTGGAGTGTATAGAAAAGAAATTACGTTTCAGCACCTCCCAGCATCAACTTCCATTACTGGTGATACTGCCCTGAATACAGTTGAGTCATGCTGTTGCAATAACGTGGAAGGAGCGGGAGTCGAGGTTTGCGCTGTCTTTTAAATCCATTGTGAGGGATTTTGCAGTTCTACACAGATTGCAGTTTGCTGTGTATATTGGTTTGGGGACACACATGGAACCTCTCAGTATGTTTGAAGAATTTTATGGGTTGGTCTGTCTAAATCTAATGAGGCTGAACATGTTTGAAGCTAGTTATGGGGAGTCTCTGTAGCAGTCCATCATCTGTGGTTTCTCCAGATGAGCAAGTGGGGAAAAAAAAAAAGGGTAATATTACTAGAGTGATATTATGCAACAAATCATGTGGATGACATCATGTGCAAAAGATATGAACAGTGAAATTCATTTTTAATAATCACCCTTAATAGTGATCATTCAGTTGTATCGATCAAAAATTGCTTTCCAAAACCAATTTCCTGTGCCTGCTGGCATGTTTGCTTCTTACTCATAGTAATAAGTGGGAAAATTCATTTAGGGAGAGAGAGAGAGACTGGGAGAGATTCCCTTCATTTCCTCTGGCTTTCAGAGGTAAGAAACAATTTCACATTTGTCTGAGTGTCATTCAACTGCAGTAAAGAATATCACCGGGAGGACCAGTTTGAGGCAGTTACAACTAACTTACCTGCTTTGTCATTACATGGTCTGTTGAATCTTTCTACATAGAAAACCTGATTTCTATGTGCAACTCTGTTCCAGAATGCTCATTACTTTTTGTGTATGAGGCTCTATGGCTTATTCTTTTGAAATATCCCAGTAACACAAACAGCCAATTTATCCCAATGGACCTACTTGCATATTTACTGTTTTTCTCTCTTTAAGGCAGCATTGAAAACCAAGGCTAATATTCTTAATGCAGCCTCCTTTAAGCATTAGGTATAGACAGCATAATTGTAAAGAGATATACTGGAAATGAGGGAGTTCAGTTTTAATTCTTTACCCCCTGCCATTTTTCAAGATCTGACAGCACAAATTTCAGATAGACATCTAACACAGCATTAATTAACTTGGAAGAATGCATGCGTCCTTTTATGACCTTCCTTGATCATCAATCCAAAAGCATGTTTTCAGCCATGATACAAACTTGCACAGCCAGTATAGACTGCTTGGGAGGGGAAGAAGCCTGCACAGACTGTATCCTCATCACCAGCAACTTTCTGGAAGCCAGAAGCAAGGTGGCTTGGCCCATCAGAAAAACTCAGACAGAGAAAGCGATGAATCTCAACATCCCCTTCCATTGCAATATGATAATTTACTTTCTCTGTGTTTAATTTCTCCACATGCAAAGAAGCATAAGGCTATTTATCAGCTTCTGGACTGAAATGCAAAGATATGCTGAAATTGTAGCTTTAATTCCGCTACTAATTGGAAATTGGGAAGTTTCCTGGAACCTGTATCAAAAAGAGACATACTAAGTGTGACTGTGGCTTTCTAAGTCATGGCTACTTTTCATAAAATCTTTTCCCCTGCCTGCTTTTATGTCTAAGGAAGGCTGTTGAAACCAGCAGGGGTTTTAGCTACTGGTGCTAAATATTAGTATTTCATTGCAATTAAATATATTTTACAATTTTATGAGTATCCATTAATAAAAGTTATCTGCTAATGAGGAATGAAGTTAGAAATATATCCTTTTCTATGGCTTTTTTTATCGCTCAGAGACCAGGCTGTGATGGTTAAGGCAGATTCTGAACAGTATTTCTGATACGTTTTTAACATGGAAAAACTCCCAGACCAAAGGAAATGCACAACCAGAAGCTTTCCCAACCAGAAGCTTTCAGGGGTATGAAAAGAGAGGAGGGACAGGAGAAACAGTCACTGATTTTAAGGATGGCTTAGTGGTCAGAAGCCAGGGATCCTATGAAACAGAATTCTTTCTGTCCTGCCCAAGAACCTTCTCATATGACACTGGGTATTTGCTTATGTACAGATTCTCAGGGTACTTCAGGATTGTTTGGAGGCCTAAACCATGAGAATAATTCTTGCAGTGTTTAGGACTCAGGGGCACCATGGAATTAGTAAGGTTTTCTGCTATGGGTTCTTTTCCTTTTCTAATAATTCTGTTGTTCTACTTTCTTTATGATTGCTGCAGAGCTCTAAACTAATGCTTACATAGAATGGCCTTTACAAGTGTGATAGATTTTTCCAAATCTTGGGTATCAAATTTAAAACCTGATTTTGCGCATCCAATGCCTTTTTTTTTTTCCATGTGAATAATACTCTGTAGTTACTGATATTGAATTTTAATTGCCATTTAATCATTTCAGCCAATCATTGCTGTAACACTCTTCTGTAGCTCTTTTCAATTGCCTTTGGATTTTTTTAATCCTAACTAAAATTTTGTAATTTGAAAGATTTTCACGTGACTATTTACCCCTGTTTTCAAATCATTGGTGAACAAGTCCCAGCAGATCCCAAGACAGGTCCAACAAGTGTAGTGTCAGTAACACCCAAACACCCATTCTGGGTGAAAGCTACCCTTTGTTTCTTGTCTTCTCACAATTTGAATGCAGTCATTTCAGGTGGAATTAAATCTCTGAGATCTTGTTCCCATCTATACAGTGGGGAAATAGGGATTCCTACTTCATAGGGATGCTGTGGCCATAAATACATTGCAATATTATTGCAAGCTCATCAGAAACTGCAATTAGAGGAGAAATAAATAGAGCAAGTGCTTGATCTTATCCCAGAGCTGGCAGTCACTCAGACTAGGAGTGGGAACACTCTCCTAGATCTGGTAATACAGAAAATGTCCTTAGTGAGCAAGGAAGGAAAGTGTTTATTCCACTGCAGAAAAATTTCAGAGGGAAACGTAATGACAGCATCTTTAGTAAGAGTACTGAGGTCAGAAGGCACATAGCAGAAGTAGTATGAGATCACCAGTAAATATAGCACTACTGTGACTAGCTGGAGGCAAAAGATTCAGCAGAGATGCTCACTAAGGGCTAAAACTAGAGGAATATGATAGTAAATAAGGAGTTTGTTATAAGAAGTAGGTGTAAAACCCCCGAAGATCCTGAACAGTTGGCAAAGTTCTGTTCTAAACTTTGTAATTATCTCGTCTTTATAAAAATAAGTGAACCACAGCCTGGTCTAGACTGCATCTCAAAACCCTAGTGTAATTCTCTAATGAGAAATTTTAATAAATGTGGTCCATAAAGCACTTCTGGCTAATGACATTACACTGGCTCCCCCGTTTTGTCTCCGGCTGTTAAACTGCTTTAAAAGGCAATCAGATTGCCTTTTAAAGTGAGATTGCTTCTAAAGGTAAAAATACTTCACCTATTTTCCTAATCTTGCCTTCCTATGTAAGCAAAGTCTTATCCATAGTTGAACTGATGCTATGCCATTAGTAAGAGAATGCATGATCATTAGTGACACAGTGACAGGCAAGAATTAGGTGACTGTTTGGTCCATGATGGTTAAAATGAAGCTGAAAACTTCTGTTGTGTTTGATTTATATGCTCAAACCTGTTGGTTGGTTTTTTTGGGCTCAGGTTATATAAGCTCCTCAGCATTGCGATTCCTCTGAGTTTATGGAATCTACATTTGATTTACACCACAGTAGGCATAAGAAATAAGGCCCAAGGTTTGTTATTTCTCACAGTAAGACACATTATGTGTTGTACTGGCTATAAAATTTCTTCTTGTTTCAGAAGCCCCTCCTGAAAAATAAACCAGCTGAGTTGATGTGGGATCAGAGATAAATGATGCATCCTTTCCAAATCACTCTTTGGAAGCAATGCCTTCATGCAGCAGCTTCATTAACTTTCGTGCAATAATTTGCAGATAAATTCCACCAAAAAAGCAAGTATTCAAGCACCACTAATAATATGAATTTGATTTTTGCACATTAAAACTGTGATACAGCCACACTAATTATTTTTAATTATCTCAAGATGAAAATACGTCACTCGTGTAAGTAATTATGTAAGTAATTTAAAGCTGATTAAATAATAATGATTCCTTGCTCATTGCCTTCAAAGTGCTTATAACCAAATTTCATTTTAAGCAGGATCAAGAAAATAATCACTTGATTCAAACATTAATTACTAATTTTAATCCTAATTCATTTTAAAAAGACCTAATTTTTTGCAGACTCTGCAGGGTATTAATTGACATTTTGCAAAATGAGTCATTATTTTGGGACAGAGAGGTATTTTTCAAACGGTGAATCATGGCTACAAGAAGGGATTGTTAAAGAGCTCCAAGGGAGCTTTGGCTGGGAAAAAGCAGCCCTACGTAAGGGCTCTCCAGGTTGACTGGAAATAAGCAGTAACTCTTTGCTGTTCACACTAGCCAGGGAGCTGCCAACTGCTTTTAATTACTGGCAAGAAGAGAATAAGCTGAAGAGAAAGTATCCTGAAGCACATGGCTTTGTTGAGGCACGCTGGAACAGGGTAGGGAACAGTTCAGGTCAGAAGTGTAAGACTCAGGTTTATTGCTTTCTTTCCACACTCTGGGAAATGGATAGAGACTCTGAGGAATTTGTTCAGGATTTGGTCCTGGAATGTACAGCCTTAAAAACTATAGGACTGCTTTTGTTGTTGGGGTTTTTGGGTTTTGTTGGTTTTTTTTCTTCTGTGGGATTTCTTTTTTCCTCTAGCTTGTCTGTATTAGCTTGACTTTGCTAGTGCCACGTGAGAACACTTATGCTCCCCAAGAACTTGACAAACTTCTGAATTGTAAATTCCTTGGGAAAGGACTGGCTTTTTGATATGTAACTGTAAGACTTTAACCCGATGGCTAAGTGGCCCTTCATGACATAGTAAGCAAAATGACATTAATATATCAGTAATTCTTCTGATAGCAGCTGTTAAGTCCCAGTGAGATTGTTACAACCATCGTGTGACACCCCAACTCATACAACATGCAGGTTTTACCCCTGGTTACCAGGGCTAATTCAGTAGCTTGACTTTTCTCACTCAGATCATTGGAAGTCCCAGGTGATCAGCACTCCACTGAAGGGACTGTATTATCATTTCATCCACGCTACTTTTAGGAACATTTCCTGCTCGGCCCACAGTTGTACACTTCCCAGCTTCACCCTTCTCATCTTTCTGCTCCTCAGGGAATGCAGCTTAATCACAGGCAGGACCAGACGCCACTTCTGCAGTGGAAAAATCAACAGCACTACAATTTTGGTGAAGGATCCTTTAAATTGTGAAGGAAAGCCAGCAGAGAGGTAATATTTCTTCTGTATTGTTCTGTACTGACTGAAAATTCTGTCAGCCATTCACTAAACCTTGGGATAAAGAGAACACAACTGAAAACAGAAACTGAGATGTTCAGTGCAGCAAACACATGGGCAAAGCATTACCTTTCTTGGCATGACAGTAATGACCTGAAAAGGTGTGTGGGGTAGGGGTGGTTCATTGAAGCTGGTTAGATACTGCTGGGTGAGCCTGGAGGAACTGTTATTTGCTGTTTAACAGGAGGAAATCATGATGTATTAGCTAGACTGTCAGCATAACACAGAACAGCCCGTGCAACACAGACAGACATTTATTTTTACTAGAAAGCTATCTGTAAGATGAAAACAGTTAATCACTGAGTAGCACCCCCAGCTCTTTAATGAGCACAGAACAATAATCACCAAACAAAAAACCCTAGCCCTGAAAATTAAGGCCATATGTCAGCTGCAGCAGAACACTGCCTCGTGTGGTGTAGTGCCCAGGTGGAGGGTGGACAAAGAGGACAAGTACTGTGTCTTCCTCCCAAAAGTTCCTCTGCATGCTTGTGGCTGCAGGAGGTGGGCAGCCACTGTCCTGGCACATTTAATGTTGAGGTCTTGCTGGAGGGACAGTCTGGAATCAGGTGGTCTCTGGGGTGTCCTAGGCCTGGGCTGCAGCTGTCTCCCCACAGGTGATCAGAGCAGCTGGTGAGCTGAGAACAGACAGCAAGCACAGCTCAGGGTTTGTCAGCAGGTCTTCAGCATCCCTCTTTGGCACGAGCACGAGCATGTCCCTGGGTGAGCTTCTGTTACTGGTAGCTGGGCAAGGAGGAAGGGTTGTCAAAGAACTTCTAAAGTGCCCTGGGATTATATACTCCATGAAAGCCATGGATGGGGTTATTGCTGGAAGTGCTAGTACAAGTTCTTGTTTTGAAGATTCCCTGGTACTATTTGTTTGCTCAAAACAGCTTCTGAGCTATTGAACATGCAGTTAGGCCTCTAAGCCAAAGATCTGTCACAGTCACAGTCCCTCCCCCTACCTTGCCTGAACTGTAACATGAAAAAAATGCAGACATCTCAATGGATTAATTCCTTTCCTAGTGAATAGCAGATTGCCGTGGTGATCAGGATCAAAGGGGAAAATGGGCTGGAAAGAAAGTCAGTCAGCTTCACCAGGGCAAAGGACAGAAACTTTATAAAAACTGATGCTGATGAATTAAGCGGGAAACGTTGGGCTCTTCTTGGCTTAAGAAAGGTTGGGCTGGGGATCTTAATGCTCTCTGTAGGCCTTCTCTGGTGTGCATCCCTTCCAAAGTCTGCATTATCCCCAATGGAAAGCTTACTAGTTGAGGTCTCTGTTTCTGACTTTGAATTCCTAATGCTGATTTACATTATTTTCCTGATTTTTCCCTCTTCCTCCTAAATAGGAGCCCCAAATAATCTCCTAAAACCTGAGGTATGATCACACAGCTCTGCATAACTCGTTAGGGAGAGACAGGAGACCTGCACCTCCTGCCTCTTCCTCCCATTTCTGTTATTTTCTCCAGCACAAAACACTGCTGGAGAGCAGCCTGTCACTGCTACTATGGCATGCTGGCTCAGTTTGTTTCTCTTTGGTTTCTGCCCTGGTGTCATGCATTTAAGCCTTGTAAGGTTGAAACAAGTCTCTTGTCAGGAGCTGCTTTAAATTACTTGCACGTGAGGTGGAAAATAAACCAATGCTAAAAACTAGAGGCTTGTCCTTGCCTAATAATAATGTTCAGGCTACTAGGCTGTGAGGACTGTGGGAACTTGCTAGGAAGCAAAATACAACGTATCTCATCATGTAATAATGGGACAAAACAGACATTCAGCTTTCACTGCATAGGCAGCGACAAACAAAAGTGGTCTTTCTCTATTGCTACAAAGAGAAGGAAGCCCAAATCATACTATCTTGGTCAGAGGCATGGATGAAAGGTGTTAACTCCTATGTTATTCTCTACTTTCCTGAAAATCTGTCAAACCCCTTCAGGTGTGCAGATTTGATCTCAGTCAATTCTTTCAGTGAATGGAAAGGTTCCCCAGATGTAAGCCCCTGGACAGACAGGAAAATGCAGAGGTCCCATTTAAACATCGCTGAGAGCACTGACAAGCTGAGCGTATCATAAAAGCAAAGGGCATTTATGAGTAATGTGCTGGGGTAAGTCTGGCTGGCTGTCCAGAGCTGCCTCGTTCTCACTGCTGGATTGCTCTGCCCTTGATGCAACACACACTACACAGAAAGAATAAAAGTTGTACAATCCTAGTATTCTGAATTAATGTCAGAACACATAGAGCTGGGTTCAATACTCTGAGGGCAAGCTCAGGACCTGCCTCAGTTTCAAGGGAAACTAGATGCACAGTTAAGGGAATCAAAGGCAGCAATGCATTTTCCTGGCTCCAGTTTTGGCCTAAATATATTTATAGGAACTACAGTGAGACTCTTGCCTTTAATGTATGATGTTTATCCTTTTTTTTCTATATAGCTTCCTACTTTCTTCAGGCCATTAGAACTATATTATGCAAAGCAGTTTACAATTCTTCTCCTTTGAATCTTTACAATACCAGTGTGAGAAAATAGCTCCCCGTTTCCCTCCCCAAACTGCAGCAGGGAGGAAAAGTGACTCCTTGGCCTAGCAAAGGAAGCTGGGTGCAGTGAGACTGAGCGCTTGGAAATTCTTGTCTTCAAGACACTAGATTTTTTGCAGCTTCTAGTAAACGAAGTGTCCTTTAGCCTGTAGTGTAGTGACACTGTTGACAGCACCACCAAAACCGCTGTTGCACTGTGTAACTGAACAGGGAACAGAAAGGGTTTGGGCATAGGGAGAGCCAGGATCAGAGCCCAAAGGCACAACAAGGGTTTCTTAGTGCTAATAAAGCCAGGACTTATTCTAAACAGTGAGGAAAATACCTTTTGCTATTTGAAGGCAACAGCTACTGCAGATTTCTCTGAATAGCAAATCTGAACTTCATGTTGGAACACTAGTGCTACACGAATACTAGTTTTAGGTGCAGATTGTACTGGGTAATTTGATTAACCAAGCCTATTGCATCACTACATGTACTGCTATGTGCTTTGTGACTAAGCTGCTTGCCTGAGCCAGTTGTATGGTTGGGGGCAGCTTTGTGCCCTTTTATCAATGAACAATCACCAGGTGCTTAGAAGCTATCTCAGACATGTATAATGCCAAGTGTTAATTCAGATTAAATGCTATATATGTTGTTATGGAAGTAGGAGTTCTACATATTATTTTTACATTTAAATTCTGATAGGTCTTAGTGTTTTATATCTTCAAATCACTTACAAACCATGAAATAATTAGCTCTCAAAATTAGTACTATTTGCTGAAAAGGAAATATGACATGAAAACGGATTTGCCAGAGTGTAGATGGATTTCACTTTTCAATGTTTATTACTCTAAATGGAAACAAGATTAATATCTCCCTAAATCCATGGTATCGCACCTAAAAATCCCCATATTTTGGTCTGTAAGTGAATACTGGCCTGTGAAAACGTTTAATGCTAACAGCCAGCCAAGGCCTGGATTTGAAAAGCAGATCCCACATTTGCAAACACCACAGACAAAATCGGGCTGCGCAGGGACCGTTTGCTCTCCTCATCACGGCCAAGAGCAGGTTTGGCAGCAGCAGGGGGCTGGCCTGGCACAGGTGCCTTGTGCCCCTCAGGCTTCTCCTGCAGCTCTTGGCATTGCATTCACAAGCCCCTCTATACAAGTTATTTCTTTTTTTGTCAGAGCCTGGTTGGGGAAAAGGAAGTTTCTAGGATCAAAACCAATTTCCAGCAAATATTAATACCCAATTGCTGTTAAGCTTTCTCCTTGTGGCTATGTTTATGTTTAGATTGAACCACCTACCTTTGTCCTTATTGTCTTCTTATAAACAGATCGATTACACCTGTGGCTGAGGCAGAATCAATCAAGCTATCCAGTCTTATCTTGCAGAATTGTAGCCACTTCATTAATAGCATTGATAGCATTTTAGTATCTTTCCTCAGTATCTGGCTACTGGATTTTCATTGAATTATCACAGTGGCTTGAATTTTTCTCCATCCCAACTGGAAATGTGTCTCCCAGTACAGGCTGAGCTTTCATGACTCTATCAAATTGCATCTGAGTCAACCTGTGACAAACTATAACCAAGGTCTTCTTATTATCAATTAACAGAAAATATAGTGAATACTTTATTTAATTTCAAGTACATGAGCTAGTATCTGTATTGTGAAATTTCATCCCATCTATTTCATCCCCTTCAATGTTTGAAGTCTTCCAAGGTTTTTCATTGTGTGTACCCCAAACCTTCTCTAGATCACTGCCTCTCAACTTAACACCAACTCCAGCCTCACAGAGTCTGTGTTTTGGAGATTAATAAAAACGCAAAGCACATTGAGTTACAGGACTGAGACATAAGAAATTCCACTTGCAGCTGCCACCCAACCCCCACTTTCTTTTCTGCTTTGCCTCCTTCCCTTCAGCCAGCTGCATACCCACCTCATCATCATGCTGCTAGTTTCTATTTTCTCCATCTCAACTGTGTTTCCCATATTTTCCACACCTCCAGCACATAGCATGCTCCAGGTCTATGAAATCTGTCCTGCTTGCTTGTGGCGGGTCTGGTTCTTACTTTGGTTTTAGCTGTGGAAATTCTGCAGACCCAATTTACTCACTCTACTTGCAGGTTGGCTTGTGCATCACCCTCTTATTTTCCACTTCAACCTAATTTTTCCAGTACTAGATTCAAACCTCGCAATTTTACAGCATCAAAGCAGTTTTTCTTTTCTACTTTAATAGGTAGTCTGCAGTGAAACCACATCTGTCACCGACACTGCACAAACAGGGATAGTTTAGCTGGACACTGCCAGCTTGAGCTGGTATCAAAACCAACTTTTCCCTCACAGTTTAAATTTCTGATGCCTCACCACTCCATACAAACATCAGAGCTTAAACTGTTCAACAGAACATACAGCTAAGGAGCTAAAGGGTATAACAGAAAAATAAGCTCATACCTTCTTTCCTTGTAATATAAACCAACTTTTAATAATAAAAACTTCTATCACGTTTTCAATGAGAAGAACATATACATTGCAATGTAAAACAGTGCACAGTGTAAATGCCCTCGGCTACTCTTCTACGCATCTTTAACATTTACAGTGACTCTGTGAGTGTGGGCCAGGATCCTCACCGGGCTCCATCAGCTCCTGCAGTTCCGTGGCACAGAGCTGATGTAGGCAAAGCCTGGAGGGTCTTGGTCTACGTGTTCTTTTCAGTTTTGGGTGTTCCTACAGCTCTTATAATACCAGGGACATTTTCAGTTGAGGATTCAGTAAAAAAACCCATTTGTTTCCTCTTCATCAGCAAATGGTGAGAACAGCTCTTCCAAAGTTAACAAAAAGTGCATTGAAATAACGACCTGCTCATCTGGCTGCAGTACCGGATGGACCCTCAGTGACAATCCTCTGTATCTGACAGCTGGCACCTGATGGGTTGTCCTAGTTCCCTGCAATAGGTTGCTCTAGGTCAGAGGGAACAGTTAAGAGGTTAAACAAAAGACATTCCTCCCCAAAATTATTTCAGTCTGTGAGTGAAGGAAAAAACCCATTACAGTATTAAGAAAGAAGATTCAGAACAATCTGCATCCCCAACCCTGTCATAAGCCATTTTGTGTTGAAGTGTAGATTTAAAATGTTACAGTTTTGAGTTGCTTTGGATGTTAACAAAATTAAATTAAGCCAACTAAAAAGCAAAGAACACCACAAATAACACCTCACCCCACCCCCAAACCTTTATTTCTCTAGTCTATACATCACCCCAAAGCGCTCCTGGATCTCCTAACCATGTTTAAGTGAGACAGTGGAGAGTCAGGGTCCTGTGCACCATTCTACTGACACCTGCTACAGGGGAAGTCCGTTGGGGATGGGTGATCATAGTAAGGCACTCACTCCAAAAGAACATTATTTCTGTCCTGAGACTGCTGACATGTTGCAATTAGTTTCAGCCAGTAATCTTGAAAAAAATTGCCGTGCTTAGGATAATACTGACAGAATGGAGAACAGTTTTTCAAGCAAGAAAAAATAAAGTACATTATATACATGATTTCTCTTTACTTTAACTTAAAAGCATCCCTAATACATCTTAATAACTGTATTAAAGACTACTTAAATATTGAAAGATTTTAAATAATGTAGATTTTTTTCAGTAAACTGGGAGTAGCTGTGTAATTGCCAGCATATTGGTCCCATTTTTAACAATATAATTTTTATTTAAATCTTGTATATATAACAACATGATCGAAACCACATATTCCACTCCACATAAATAAGTATAGCTCTTCTGACCTGTTTTAAAAACTACATCTGTTCAAATAATCAGATCATAAGACTGTATTTTTCCTTTGTAAAGTTTCCTTTAAAATCCTTTACTCCCAATCTGTCCTCTTAAATAGTTCTGTGCTTCCAGAGTACATAATAGGGCATTAGTAAAAAGAGTTAATCAAAAACCTGAACGCTACAGTAAGTAAAATGAAGTAATGTTAAGAAGTATTATGGAATGTATACTTTGCAGCATAGAGAGATTGGCTCTCACTGGGCTGAAGTGGAAAATCACTCTGGAAGAGATTTGAACGAACCGTAGCTTGTGCTATTCGTTGTTCCAAAGTGCAGGTCAGTTCATGAGAAAGTGGTGTTTGTGAAGCTATGCTCAAGGATGCTGACCAAAATTATGCTGGCAATTAAATGGATGCCAGATACACTACAAGGAGATATGCATCAGTCTGGATTTTCTCTAACCAGTCCATATCTTGAAGCCCACACCTTTTAGGTGGCAGCACAAACAGGTCATCAGTCAGGCTGCGCTCTCCTGAAATACAGGTACCACCTTTCCAGGCGCGTAGCGAACGGCAGTACCACCTGTCATAGCTCTGTGGTGTTTGTTTCCAGAATTTCTTCAGTAAGTCAAAGCAATACAAGAATCCCTGCCCGTGCTGCAGGAGTTCAGAGGCAGATTCTGGGTGCCTGGGTCCAGCAGGTTCAGGTCCCACTAAAACAGAGCAACGTCTCTCCCTCTCTTGGTTCAGCACTGTCAGTTCGCGTGGGTCCTCTCCTCTGGCAGGGCTGCTCTTAGTTGAATCCTTTCTCAATGCTGCTATGTGGGTGTCTCTCTGGCTTTTATAAATCCCCATCTGTAGGTGGCTGGCACAACCTATAGAGTCTTTAAGGCAGGAGAAAAGCACAGCATTAAATATCATAAGGATGGCACCACAAAGTTCTGGGGCAGGGTATGAGAGACAAGTTCTTTATTCTTCTGCTGCAGAGGTAACCTGGTACCCATAATGCCACGATTTTAAGTAGCGTTTTATTAACTGAAGTATTTCTAATGATTCTTTAGACACCATTTGAGACTTTCTATCTATCAGCCCCTTTTAACACTGGCCCAATTTGGGTCTTCAACAGTCCCCTCTCTCTTATTCTATTCCCTTTGTTTTAAACCCAGTTCAGAGTCTCTCCTGAATAAAAAAGTTCACCCCTCATACTGATCAGGATACGAAACAGATAAAAGAACATGTTTACTTGTTGACATAGTGGAACAGATTTTAAAAATTAGTGATTCACTTTCCAGAGAAATTTTCTGAATCACAAGATTATCAGACAGTTCAACCTAAGAGCATCTTGACTGGCGTTCATATATGACTGGTTGTGGTGGCTTTTTCTACTTTACATTTGAATAAACTCAAATCTTTTATAACTTCTCTTTCAAGACTGCTACTACAGAGTGTGACAACCTTCAATGCTAGAAAATATAATCCTGAGAATTAAGATTAATTCATCAGAGCCCCTTCTAACTTTGTTCAGTTTTATTTCACATTATGACGATGGAACCCAGTTGGAACATGTGCACTGAGCTTTACTGCCCTGAAATAATCCAAGTCAATAGTCCTGGAATTTGACATTGCAATTTAGAGTGGATTCAAAAGAAGAGAACTGCCTCATCTTACGATTTGTTTGTAAAGCTGTTTCTTTTTGAACACAGCATGCTGCTAGGGTCATAAAAATGGAACCAAATAATGTACGGCCATTATTAAGGCAAAATAACCATGCTGCTAAAATGCTGATGTGTCACACTGGGGACATGGGACAGGAGCCACCACAGACCATTATTTCCTTCCTTTCATGAAATAGCAATTCCAGCCAACAGAAGGATAAGGTTCTAAATGCAAAATATTGTTCTTTTTGAGGTCTCAGAAAATAAACCAAGGTCAGTCTGTCACAGTAAGCATCATTTCAGGCTCAAAAGTTCCAAGTAATTCCACATAAGCATTTTGAGGGGCAGATAGGAAAAAAAAAATAAATTAAAAAAAGAGTCAGGGCTGGTTTAGACTCAGAAGTCTTAATGGGTGAATAAGGTATTGGTGTTCTAAGGAAGTCATCCTGACACTGAACTAACACATCTTTTGGAGGACTCCAGCACTAGCAAACTCACTCACTCTTATCTGAAGGGATGGCACAGACTTTACTGGATCTTTCCTGATGCCGATTCGTGCATGCCAAAACCTTTCTACTTCCAGTAAACAACACTATTAACAGGCTTGGAATCTGAAATTTCTCTGATATTCATACAGACTGATTCTCTATATCTTGTCATCTAAATTGTGAGCATTTGTTACTACTATTATGGGAAAATGCTGCATTACACTCATGCAACATTCTCATCTCTCTGATATAGGAAATTGGAGTGACCAGAGACAGGTCTCAAACTAAAGGTATTCTTATCCTGTAGAGATGATGAACATCTCTACCTCCCTCTAGGTGCAGTGGGATTCACAAACACACAGTGCTTTTCAAAGTTGTCTTCTAGAAAAAAAACAGTGTATGCAACCCTGGGCACCTGACCCTCCTTAGAGCAGCATTGCTGTACAATTACTCTGCCTGGAACCGCTTGCTCTTAAACTTGCTCTGCTGTCACTAAACAGTTGAGCTCCTCTAAGAGCACAACAGTGTCAGCCCATGAATTATCTTTGCATATCTACAGTCAGATGTGACATGCAGGAATTTTCCTTTCTAAGCACTCCACAGATGGCCACTGATCAGTGGCTTTGCCAACTCCAGAAAAGACCCTTCTCTCTGATCAGTTATGTTTTATTCAGAAAATGCAGAAAGCTTTGAAGTTAATAATCTGCAAATTGTAAGCAGCAAAGCTGATTAATCTACAGTGCACTTATTCAGTACAGTGAGAAAGAAGAATGAGGTTTTGTTTTTTTTCAACTCTTGCTATTAAGGGGATCTTTAGTTATAACAGGAACTCCCCAACTGTTATGGAAACATAAAACCAGCACTCAGATAAAATGCACGATACATAATAACCTACCGAGGTGCACACTGTGGCATTTGGTCCATCACTTTCAGATTCTTGGCAGAGATTTCAACCCTTGGTCCCTAAGGAAACAGAATTTATGGTACTGACAGTATCGATAAATCATCTGATCCTTAGGGGAAAATATTACAATGGGAGTATGGTTTCTATTTGAGAATCCATTAACTACTTTTAGAAGATTTGGAATCCATTGGGTGGATACATTAGTCATCTGTGTTTACTTAAAAGATGGAATTAGTCCCAAAGCACTTTACAAGCACTGCTGTCTAGCACGAGGAAATTTCTACTATTTAATGCTGTGACTGAGGACTTGGGTTTTTTATATACAAAAATTGTCTTAAATACACTGGATAGTGTCTGTTTTCTAACCATCAAGGGACACACTTTAAGCCATGTAGGCTGAGGCGTATATTTTAATTGCTGTAGTGGCTGTACCTGCAAACACTAATTTGTTCCTGTCAAATAGACTACTCAGGCGTTAATACAAGTGGGGCTGTGTGGGTTTGTAATACACGAAGTACAGCACCACACTGAAACAAACTGGTGTTTGTACAGCGATGTTACTGGAATGAGAACGGTGGCGTCGCAGACCCACATCCAAACACTTACTTGCTTTCGCATGATGTCTGTAGCTTGCATGATGCACTTGGGCAAAAGGCCATGACTGCGAGCCAGGATGACTGCTTGCTCCAGGGACACGCTCAGTGTACTTCTGAACAGAGGAAGAAGAGATGTTATATTGTGTAAGTAAATAGGTACATACAGGAGTCTTACCTGTTTGGAACAACTTCTGCTAGCTAGGATGCTTATATTTACTTTTTACTATAAAATGATCTCAGTCCTGCAAGTCCACCTCGTTACACCCAGATACCGCAGTTGTTTGAGCCTCCAGTACTATTCACCGTCTGTCACTCTCTTCTGCAGTGACTCATATAAAGTTATTCACAACTGAACCTTTTCTTCACTCAATGGTTTTGAGACACTGGAAGAGCAGTGTGGTTAGAATCCATGCTCGCACACACCAGGATTCTAAAGCTATTTTTGAGCAACTTCCTGCAGTTTCAGTGTGAGATTTAAGACAACGCTGACTGAAAGGTCTATGCAATGAGATCGCTTGCTCAGTTGCATTGGCTGATACACTGAAACATGAAAAAGTATGTGGTCAATACTAATTATTAAGTATTAAAAAATCACAACCTACCCTAACATAAAGAGGGCAGTAGATCTAGGTCCTTTTATTCCTTTGTGATCTACCTTTCTATTGCTTTGAACAGAATCAGATTGAATGCTCAATCTCTACAAAGAGCAACAGTTCTCATCACACCAGTAACACAGAAGTCTCTTAAATCTCACCTCTGCATCCCAGTGCCGCACATGGTAATCTGGCAAGCTCCAAGTCGATAACAGAGCTCAGAGGATATAGGCAGCAGACCAGCTCCTGATGTGTTATTGCTAGAATATCCTGACTGGGTTGGTTTTGTATTAATGAAAGACTTCAGCAGCCTGCAAAGCTCATCCATGGCATTAATGGGGCGAATAAGCTGAACAAAGTAATTAAAAAAAAAAAAGTATCAGTTGTATATTTACTCCTTCAGTCAAAGAGACATTTATAATTCTTTATCCTATGTCAAAGTCAAAAATCTACAAAAGAGATTTAGCCACACAGCTGAACTTAGAAAGTAGAAAAATACAAACAACTGCTTAGGCTTGGGGCAGGTTTTTAGAGTTCTTACAAATCACAGATATTATTTATGATGTATATTGTAACTGCAAAGAGAGTCTCTGATTTTGTCTTCCCTGCAATGGTATTTAAAGCTTTACGTGTGTCTATGAACATATGTCACCAGCCCCAGTGAGACAGACTTGTCTTTACACGAGACACTGGGAACTGCTAGTGCCTGACGCTTCCCTCCCAATGGCGAACAAAGCGCAACTTGCAAATCGAATGTTTGTTCATTTTCATTCATCTGTGGGAGAGGGAAGGATTCCTGCTGCCTACCCTCAGATCCTGTATTTGGGAGGGGCAGTCTGGGTGATACGGAGTTAAGGGGGTTGTGTCTACCCCACATTATCTGCTATACCCCAGAACTGTAGCCAAGCTTCAGAGAAATTCCGGTCACTTCTTTGGGGGAGGGAACACTTTTTAAATGAAGTTTGGGTTTGTTCAGGTTTGCTACATGGGTATCACATGACTGGGGCTTTAGAGAAGTAGAAATAATATTTTAGTGAAATAGTTTATTGTAGAAATAAACATAACAACAATACCTGGTCAATCTTCACTGCAGTTGTATTGGAGTCAGTGGGCAAGTTTGATCTCTCTAGGTAAAATGTCCTGCAAAAAGGCCAGCAAGGACTGCATTCATTGGTGTGTCTCATTTCAAGCACATACCTGTGTACCATCTTGTAATAAAACATAGCTATGCTAAAAGACCTTGTGTTCAAGATCTACTTTCTTATTGAACCATTTTGACCGCAGTAATTCACAGCCTGTACTTCAATATTCCAGATCCCCTTTCTTATGCAATTTTAGCACTGCACAAAATTCTGAAGTCAAATTAGGTGGAAATTTCAGGCTGTCCAGTGCAATTACTTCAGAGCTAGCTGAACTATGTGAAGAAAATTATAAGGTTTCCCATGGAACAAAGATCTCCAAAAATCATATTTGTACAGGAAACCACCAGGGACAGAATCTTTTTTTCATTACATTTTAAGATCCTCAGCAAAGAGCACTTTTCCCATGTTTTTTAAAGCAAAGGAGAAGCTTGAAATACCTGAGTTTACGGTAGTATTGCTGCACTTTTTCAAGTGAAATACCATTAATTTGCTGTGGAAGTTCCTCTAGAGATGAGCCAGCTGGTTGGGACGGCCCCTCCATACTTTCCAGAGCTGAGAAAGAAAACATTTTACTAAGCCTATGTTACTAGTTTTCTTTTTATTGTTTATTTACTTCTATTATAATCTCCAAGATAATTTCTTTATGGCCTTTATACATAGGCATAAAAATGCCCCAAAAAGGCCTCGTTCTCATGACTCAGTCTAAAATAGCACTCCCCAGGTCTTCCGAGAATAGAAACATCTGCTTCTTAAATAGGTCTATAGTTCTCAGCTGTGTTAAGAGCTCCATGGTCATTCTCTGTTTTGAGTCTTTCAATATCATCAGTTAGCTTATTTTTCTCAAGAAAGCTTTTAATAGACACCTTTTGTAAAGAGCACCGTGTGCAGTTTCAAGCTTCCCCCATTCTGAAAACGAGAAGGCAGTTTGGAGAAGTAGTAGCTGTCAAGATAAAAGATAACCTTCAAGGCCTGACGACTTCCTTCGATGTGGTAGAAGACATGGGTATCTGGAGAAATAAAGATAAAACACTTGCTGCTTTACTACAGCAGGAGAATCTTGAAACCATTGCTATCCAAGTTGAGATTATTAGATTATCTAATGACATTTCACATCTCCACCATGAGAGGAGCAGGGAAGAGCCTTTACTGAGAGAACGCAGGCTCTGAAATACTAGACTTAAAAGATATGCAGTTAGAATGACCTAGCACAATGTTTGATGCTAAAGCAATAAACATGGTTAATAATTAAAATCTCATCTTGTTTCATGGCATCTCATAGTCAGTAAATGTGGAGAGAGTTCTGGCAGGGTGGGACACAGAAGAGCTGGAGAGGGACAGTCCTCCTGCCTTGGGTAACACAGTGAATTAGAAACATCTGTCAGGAACTGCTCATCATCTGTTACACATCCCTGTGTGCAAAGCCACATGGGTAAGGTACACTGGCACAGACCACAGTAACAAATCACAGACCATGCCACTGGCATCCCATGATGCCAGTCCTGCTTTTTAGGCTGTTTGCTGTGGAAGCTGAGGGTATGCAATAGTTCTTCAGAGAAGCTGCTCAGTGCCCTCCAGGTCTGGCATAGCCTGTTAGAGTTATAATAATGGAAGCTAAGAACCCATAAAACTAACAAGAAAAAAAGAGCTTCAACGAAATGGAGAGTACTCACTTGCTACAAGACTTTCATCCAACTGCTTGAAATAGAAGGCAACTTTGTCCAGTTCAGTCAGAGTGACCTGAATGTCTTCCAGCATGGTGCGCTCCTCTTTCTGTAGAGCAAAGAAACAGGTATAAATAGGTTATGATCTGCCAGAAAGACATCGATGGCAGGAGCATGCAGTTGCTATGGGCATGTTTTGGATCAGGAGACCTAGAGCAGAAGGTGGAGCTTTCCATTAACTAAGTCCAGCCCAGTCAGGCACTTTCTAATGGCTCTTTAATATTGTGATAAAAGCTGAGCTAACCTTTTCCCAGATGTCATTTGATATGATTCACAGAGCATAGAGAGGTTTAAGGACTGAGTAAGATTGAAGGGATCTTCTTCTCCAAGCTTTACTCTATACCTACATAGATGAAGAACTGCCTATCAGTTACTGTGAAATAAATGTCCAGACATTCCATGCACTGTGAAAAAAACAGTAATGTAACATCCCACACTCAATTTACAATGTTTACAAAGGCCAAAATCAAATGTCACTTCTTCATAGTGGCAGAGCTACTTCCTCTTTTTAAAATTTTTTTTACACTTAAAGCAGCTTATCTACTTCTAAAGCTGTGGCTTATCTGTTCCTTAGGTGCAGGTGAACTATGCAAGACCAGCTCCTCTCCTCCTTAGACACAGTGCCTCAAATACCAGCACCACGAAGTGGGACAGACTGCAGTCTACCTATTTTATCCAAGTGTCCAGGGTACAAACAAACTCCTACATTTTCACGTTGTTCGAGCTCTTGAAATACTCAGCTTTTCCCCGCACTTGAAATATGTGTGCTCACCAGGAGATGGCAGGCCTCACATGCATCACCAACAACTGAGCAGTAAAACCTCCCTAAGTGCAGCAGCCTTACTCCCAAAACGAAGGCAGACAGATTCCTGTGCTGTTGTGTTGTGTGACAGTGGGTCCAGTATTTGTGAGGTGGAAATGATGGGATATGGAATATTGGCTCATGGTTGTCAGCAGCAGGAATCTCCAGGGGTTGCTGCAGTGAGTCTAAACATGCTGCTAGAATGAGGGGCTCTGGCTGTGCTGAGTGGCAGAGAGGCATACAGGCGAGCGTGAGCAGACCCAAGGGTGCCACAACTCTTCATCTTACCACAGCAGGGGAGAGAAGAGACTGGTAGTTTAGTAAAACGCCGGTGGCTGCTATCTGTTCCAGCCATTTTCTGCTGGCATCTCTGCTGCTCTCTTCATATTCCCCATTGTTGTTGTATCTATAGTTGAGAGCAGCCAGTAACTGCTCTGAAAAGGTGCAAATAGCAGCCACAAGAGACTGGCAGAAGATGGAATCGCGTCTCAGCTGTAACTCGGTATCTGCCAGAGAAGGAGAGAGAAGCAGAAAGAAGTCATGAGTACACTTGTCTTTAACCTCATGGCCAACCTCTGTGACTTGGGTGTATAGATAACAACTCCACAGCTGGAGCACACGCATGGTTGAAAATTTTCTAGCCCACTTGACTTTTTATTACTACCTCTGCCATCTGCATGTTCGTTCTTCTGACTGGGAAGAGCTGTTGCTCCTTAGTGCTGTATCTGGACTGATTCCCTTCTTTTGATGTTTACAGAAGCACAAGAATTCTTGAAAGGAGGTCTCTGCCATTGCTTCTCTCCTGGGCTATTAGAGATTCATCTTCCCCCGTCCATCTATATTTTGTGAGCTTCCCATATGCTTGATGCATTAACTGGGCCTGCCCATACGGTACTGTTGGTTTATGTTTCCTGGGAGAATCTCCCCTGTGTTAACTTTGCTTCCAGTCTGCCTGCCAGGCAGCCACATGCTGGTCAAATCAACCTCGTCACACTTAAGGGGATTGGAGGGCAAAAAGGCACATGAATAAGTGAAGAGCTGCTTCCCAGGCACCCTGGGCTCCTCCAGCAGGCACTGCATACAGCAGGCTCCATTGTCAAGGCAGCATTCCCCAGAGAAAGAAGCTGAAGACATCACCCAGAGGCTTTGAAAATCTGGATTATTTTTACAAAGCCCAAAATACAATAGACTGACTAACACACTCCAGACCCTGGGCCATATTCTCAATTTAAGTGCAACCAATCTTTCCAGCAGTGCCCCTCTGTACTGCTGGAAGTAAGGCAGAGAGAGCTTAGGACTGCCCTAAGGCAGGGGAATCCCTGGGGCCATAAGGCTGCCACAGCCAGTTTAGTGCCACCTGTGCCTCCATTCTTCCCAGAGATGTTCATGGACATGCTGCACAACATGGGGCACAGGTAGAGATTTAGAGAGTCACTGTATCTGCTGTAAGTAAAACCAGCCTTTGTGGACACTGGGCTGATGCCAGAGGTGGTTTGGACAGAACACTTGAGGACCGGCCCTGGCAGGAGCCGAGAGGTGACTTAGAGCTGTATAAATCTCTTACCGTCGTTCTATGAAGACTTGAGAATCAAGTCTGGCACAGTGAAATAATGACAGCCTATTCCAGTTATTTATTACCTCATTTTCAAACAAAAAGCACACCAAGAAGGTGTTTCAAGTGCAAAAAGACTGCACATTCACTCCAGGAAAGGCCAGTCCCTTGATCTGCAAGCACAGTGCTTTGTGTGTGGTGACAGATCAGCAATGTCTGCAGTGTGTTATGGTGCTGCTGCACATTTAGGTTCTTAGTCTGCTCCTGGCTGTAACTTCAGCATACACAACCCTCACTCCTAACACGCCTGCACTGTTTGGAAAGATTGCAGAGTCCCTGGTCTCAGAGAGAGTTGTGCAATAGGTCTCATTTTTGCTGTATGTTCTCACCACAGCAGGAAACAGTAACAGCCATCTGGGAAGGAGGATTGTAGAAAGGAAAAAATGAAGACAGTCAAAAGAAAAACAGTGCTTGTGAAACATCAGTGACCAGCCAGGTAACACAAGCAACCTACAGTGAACTGAAATTACATGAACAGAAGAACAGACATCAGATACATGGAAAAGTTGCTCTTGATGCAGAGCACAAGAAATGATAGCATAAAACGGCAGGGGAAAAGCATAACATTCTGATGTCTGCACATGCATGTGAAACTGTGGTAGGGTCTTCTCAATTTGCAGTAAATCAAACCCTCTTACCTGTGCATTTTAACAAGGCCAAAAGCAGCTGGTTCTTCCCATCTAAAACAGTGAAGAAAAGGAATGCTCTAGTCAACATGACACCAAAGTAGATTTGATGGCATTTGGTTACATTGGCTGCAATCCCTGGACCCTACATGGCCATTTCTGTTTACACTAACAGGCCTTACTTGCACAGACATGTCAATGACTGGAAAAGGTCACATCAAATAATTTTACAGGCTAAATGCTCTGTTAACTACCATGAATTATTGGAAACAAATTGCACATGTCAATGAATCCCTAAGGAGGTGATTTCTGTCCTGTGCTGTGCACTGGACTGTAAACATCAGATTCAGCTCCTGTTCCAGTTCAACCAGACTGCGATGGTTTACGATGTTGTAGTATCTGATCAGCATTCATTTCATTTTGGAATATAACAAGCATCTCTCCATTTGCTAAAAGGGTTAGAAAAAGCACATGGAAATAGATCAGTCTGGCATCAGTCTGTCTGAATGGGATGATGGGAGGTTCAGAATCACTGCACGGGTGAGATTTTACCATACCACACTGGGACTCTGCAGACAATAACCTGTTTTACCTGCTCTTCTCTAGAGCCCACAGTACAGCCTTATTACAAATTGAGATAAAATGATAAAATTAAATGCTAGACTTGATTAGATCAAGATCTCTTCTCCCTGAAGCCGACCCCTCACCTCACCCCCTTTTCTTTATTTACAGACCTTCCACATATTTTTGTATGATTTCAACAAGGTTCTTGATGCGCACTGGAAGGTTCCATGGATCTTCCTGAATGCTGGCTTGAATATTATTCCTGCACCTAACTGTGGTTTCTTCCTTCTGTTTAAACTCTAGAAAAAAATGGAGTTTGTTAGCCACTAAGGAAATGCTACGTAGCTGAAAGCAGCTTATGAGTTAGAATGTGTACACAGATGAAAGCTGAGATGCAGTACCAATAGCAACAACTGTGAATGAAAAACATTCTGAAATAGATCTAATACAGAAGGAAAAAAAGCTATTCCTATAATCTCACGATCAGCAGCTTCTTAGCATCACTTTCAGGATTGTGGAGTATATGTTATGTCCACGGGTGACACGCACAGTGGAAAAACCTCTGCATGCTATTCCCTTCTGTTTTCTCTGCCTTCAATAATGTGCAGGCAGCTATATCAGGTAGCTCTAGAGACTCTGGCTGTGCAGAATCAGATCAATTTTTTGGCTGCAGCTGTCACATCTCATAACACTGACGAGACATTATGACATACTCTGCTTTCACCTGATGGAAAATAATTATCTCATTACAGAGCAGAAGGTTTATTCTCCATGACTTAGCGATGTATCT
Source organism: Hypotaenidia okinawae (assembly GCA_027925045.1). Taxonomy (NCBI): domain Eukaryota; kingdom Metazoa; phylum Chordata; class Aves; order Gruiformes; family Rallidae; genus Hypotaenidia; species Hypotaenidia okinawae. Next base: position 7,419,902 of record BSDF01000016.1, read on the forward strand.
AAGCCAAACACCCCATTGTTGGTGATAAATGAACAAGCAGACACAGAAACATGGAGTAACTGTGCCAAATAACTGTTCATGAACAGAAACGGGACAGCAGTCAAATTTACATCCATCACTGAAAGGTGCCTGTGGTAGCTGTTAAACAGCCACTTTGGGCCAGGCTTCCAGCTGAATGTCAGCAGGGCTTGTTCGTTCCCTAGTGTGATGAATGTGGGATCATCTGTTAACTTCAGTTAACTGGAAGATTCTTTCAGTGTAATTAATCTTTAATGAAAACAAATTAAAGGAAGAGAACACAGGGCGTGTGTTATTTCTTCACTTCATTCAAACAAAGCATGGAAAGACTAAGCTATTCTACAGAAATGTGTGTTTGTGGAGGTGAGTTCATGTGACAGAACTTCCCAGGAGTTACCTCTGGAGCTGGGGAAAAAAAAAAACCAACAGAAAAAGGTTTCTTCTAGAGTTTGCCACCCTAACTTAAAAATAGAGCTTGTCAAAGGTTGGAGCAGGGGGCTACAGCACCTGAAGTACAGTAGGAATAGAGGAAACATTTCATATTTCAAGTGGGAAAGGAAATGTAGCGAATGCTCAGAAAATAAAGCCCTGTGTATTTCAGTGTGAGAAGAAACCACATCCTGGGCCCCAAAACCATTAAGACCAAAGTCTCGTCATGCTCCCCGAGGAAAAAGAAAACATGGTATCATTTGTTTGCTCTCTCTGGGAATCAGTTTTCTAAATAAGTGTCATGTGAGGATGAGTTTACTCTGGCAATTATCTGTCTGAAGAAAAGCAGAGTAAGTCATTAAGCAAACTCAGGCAGAACCTTTTGGTTCCTCAGATCTACGGTGCTCAGCCCCTCATCAGCTTATCAGCTCATTCTCCTTGTATCTGACCTATCTCTATCTTGTACCTTTTGAGATACATACTGGTGTTCACATCAAAGCACAGATCTGGGGACTTGTGAAAGTCCTGTGCTGTTCCAGTGACATGTAACAGCAGAGAGTTTGGTGTGACTCAGAAGGAATTCATGTGAAAATCACCTTTCAGGGATGCAAACATTTCCATGGTCAGACATGGTACCTGCCATTAATGTATGGCTGGGCAGACTGCATAGTGTGGCTGGATAGCACGTGTGCATCCATGTTACATTCTTCAGTCCTCGCAAATCACATTCTTAACTACAATCAACCTTTTTCTTTACCTTGCAAACTGTGGTCCATTGGAAAGTGCTTGGTTTCTTCAAAGGCTTTCGTTATAACTGGTCCTTTTAGAAGGGCATTGATTGCATCAACCTACAATCGAATGTTTTCAGTCCATGTAAGACTTGCAGAAGAAAATCTGAGCAGAACTCTTGCAGGAAAATGCAAAAGCCATTACACTATTTGTGTTTTGGAATGATTTCTCATTGACAAATAGCATCAGGACTTTCTAACCATGAACTGGCCTCATGAGCCTCACACTGAACACAGCATTTTGCACAATGATGATCTACATGCTGATGAGATAAAAGGTAATACAAAACAATTCTCTGGTGCTATAGAGCTATAAAGACATCTGTTTGTTAAACTTATGAAGACTCTCCTGAGATCTGTAAATGTGATCCATTTAAACCGTACAAGGTATTAGAATTCTTCCTTTTCATGAAAGCTTTTTTCCCCTCAGTCTAATGCCTGAGATAAGGCAGGTTAAGATCACCTTGCTTAAATTGCAGAAGGCAACTTGACTGTTGACAAAAATTGACTCCTCAAACTGTCCTATAACATAGTTACTTACACCATAACATAAAATCTTGATAGTTTGCCTTCTCTAAAAATTGGATTTCATTAAACAATCTGATACTTTCAATTTCTTGTATTGATGTGAATACAGATTAAGCAGCTCTGTGTAGCAGTAATGCTTTACACACCTGGTTAAAAAGATGTTCCAGACAGCCATGAAGTTTGTCTTGCTTGTCTAAAGGGATCCTCATATCACTGGGAAGCTCATCTCCTAATAAAGGCAAGGTGAAAAGCTTTTAACTGTCTTACCAACATAATCTGTGATGAGGCTACAGATGACACAAACACATGCTCACATTGAAGTGGGCTGCTTTATCTCTAATTCATTGATCAAAATACAGGGATCAACTCTACTAAGGGGCCTGGTATGAGAAATATGTAGGTGACCTATGTGTATACTCACCTGATCCCATCTCATCACTGCCCAAGTACGAGCTGTTACTCCGCACACTGGTGTATGACAGCACTGAGTCCCGGTTACTGTTACATTCACTAGAAAGAAAAGCAAATAAGGTGTTGAAAAAAACAAGCTGTCCTTCCACCCAGCTGCTGATCAGCCTGGTTTGCTTGACACTGCAGTCCCCCAAATTAAATCTGTTACTTTTAGGCAAAAGAAAACCTAACTACATGCAAAACAAGCACTAAGCAAGCCCTCGGGCTGGCTCTGTAAGATGTCTTTCTCCATTTGTAGTGACCACTCGATGCTTAACATACCGACTGGATCCTATAAATAATGAAAATAGACTTCCCTCCATGGACCTCATCTGGGCTGCATCATTAAACATGCTCTATGAGCATTGAGTAGGGGAGAAATAAGTAAAATCTATGAGATGGAATCTCCACTCAGCTTTTGTTGGCAATTCTCAGGATATTAACAGCATCCAACTCCAGCACACACTGAAGCTGCAGTAGAACACGTAGTGGAGATGGGAAAGGAAATGCCAGGATCTATATACCATTGGAGAATCAGGCACCCCGGAACCTAAACTTATCTCAGGAAGCCAAGGAGTCACTACAGTTGGCTTCACACCACTGTTTGCTCATGGACACATGGAAAGTTCTAGTATGATTCTTCTGTTTAAAGTTCACTTTACGCTAACCGTAACTTAATAAAAGTAACCAAAAAGGCCCCCACCACTCAAAGTGACACAGTGTTTTTAATGGTACAAGCCCAAAACAAAACCTACAAAATTCTTCATACTATCTCTTCCTCTGATTTTATTTCAGGCTGAGAGCAAAAATGTAACAGCAATTGAGAGAAGCCCAACCAGGGGCTTTGCCTGCCCTGTGTTAAACCTGTTATCAAAGAAATCTCTTTTTCCTGAAGATTAATACTTATTGCAACTTCTCTGCAGTACAAACCCACATGAAATTTGACTTATACCTCCAAATGATCCAGGAGAAAGAAGCATGGCTAATGCAAACAAGATATTTTCTTATCTGTAATTTGCTTATTTTTGTAGCTTCTCAGTGGTTTTTGCAGATCAAAAACCATCAAAAGACATTTTATTCCCCCTTGAGTAACTATTATCTGTAATATATGCTTAATTCCCTGCCTCTGTCTAATAAAGATAAGACAGAATAATCTTTCTCATCATGTGTAAAATTTTGGAACAAGTGACAGACCCACAGAGACCATTTTTGATGTTGCTTTGTTACCCAGAATAGATTAGCCTCAATTATAGAAACCATTTAAACTAAACAGTGCTCATAAATGGGATTTCTATTAACAATGAAAGAAATCCAGCACATTTCAATTAAAGGAGATGATCTGAGGGCTGGAGCCCCTCTGCTATGAAGACAGGCTGAGAGAGTTGGGGTTGTTCAGCCTAGAGAAGAGAAGGCTCTGGAGAGACCTCAGAGCCCCTTCCAGTCCCTAAAAGGGCTCAAGGAAAGCTGGAGAGGGGCTGGTGCCAAGGGCAGGAAGTGATAGGACAAGAGGGATGGCAGTAAGCTGAAGGAGGGGAGATTGATATCAGAAAGATATTCTTCTCTGGAAGGGTGGTGGGGCTCTGGCACAGGGTGCCCAGAGAAGCTGTGGCTACCCCTGGATCCCTGGCAGGGTTCAAAGCCAGGTTGGATGGGGCTTTGGGCACCCTGGGCTGGTGGAGGGTGTCCCTGCCCATGGCAGGAGGTGGGACAGGATGGGCTTTGAAGTCCCTTCCAACCCAAACCAGTCTGAGTTCATGATAAAAAAGCTTCAGAACACCTGTGCAGATTATAATCTATCACAATAAGTAGATGAGACAGATGTGTGGCACATCAGTGCTGGTTTGCTTTCTTTACTGACTTTGTATTTGCTGTCCTTGGAGACATTCAGTATTAACTGGACAAGACCCTGACCAACCACTCTTGTGTACTATGTGGGCTCCAGAGACCCCTTCCAATGTAAACTGTTGTGAGTTTCTGCAGTCCCACATGAATGTAACATCATACTACTACTTCTTGTAATAGTATAAAACCAACAGCAAGTAAAGGATCAGGCTCAGAAATTTCAAAGAACATTCAGGTTACTCTAATCTCCCCAGGTCATGGTAAAGTGTCTTTGCTCCTTCACATAGACAAAGTCACAAGAAACATAAAAATGGCCTGTTAAGGATGTAAAATTGCAATGGTCAGACACAACTGCAAATTCCATTCCATTTCTTCTGAAGCTGAATTTCCAAATGTTTCCTCCCAAGACAGACAGATTTGGAGCATGTGAGATTTCCTTCAGTAGCAAATATTCCTGGAGAAGCAGCAGTCAATCATGTCCCAACACCAAAATTTTGAGACACCTGAATAAACATTTGCATTTGTGGTTTCAAAGACCCATTCAAAATAAAGAACTCAATGTCCATTTCTGTTTCTCAGTGTTTTAGGCTTTTGGGAAAATTGTTTGCAGAACTGAATGAAAACATCCCCTTAGAACAACAGCTATTATTAGACCAAGCAGTTTGCAAACTCTGCTGAGCTTCTGAAGTTTCAAGCTATACAATACAGAAAGGGAAAGCCACGCTAGACCTATTTATTTCACTTTATCACATTTTCTTGAAGCATTGGTATTCTGGCATTGTTATGAGAACAGGGTTTTGCTGTGTATGTCTCCATGGTAATAAATGTAATAAAATAACTACAGCTGGTGAATTCTTTACTAAGTGAACACGGAATAATTGACTGACTGGAAAATAACCCACTTGCTGAATCCTTACCTGGCTTAGAACTTCCAAACATTATACTTGTAAGGTAAAAGCAGCACAATTTTCAGACTAACCTGTAGGAGTCTCTGAAACTCATCGTGTCATGTCCAGAGTCTTCTTGGTCCTCCTCAGAAACTTTGAAACAGACCTTCTTGATTCCACCATGCTCAGCTTTATCAGGATCAGTCTCTTCTGTTCCCAGGGAAGGTGGAGATGTCTCTTCAGTTGATGGTGGCTCACAGGCACCACTTTCTGTAGGTTCTGTTATGGTGGACAAAAGTCTGCAAAAGAAAAACATACAGCTGAGGTATAATGACCAAGGCTGGAATTCAGCTAGGTGAAATCAAAAGCAAGCTTGCCAGCATTTTACATCCGCTATAGCTATATAAAACTGTGAGCTCTGAAAGAGGATCATAGAAATCCAGGAATGACAGTTCACACAAGGTCCTGCTGCCATAGGTATCCAACCTCCATAAGGTACAGCTTAATCACTGTAACCATGGTGGCCAGAAAAGGCTCTGGTTTTAAAGTCAAAGTCTTCACTTTCTCCATCCAAGGCACTGGGTTCCTCCTCTAGGGCAGTGCCTCAGCTCACTGGCTCTACTCAGCACTACCACCCTTTCTTAAATACGTTGAACTGAGGCTCCACGTGCTTTACAGTCAGTTTGGTGCATGACAGCCCGTTCAGTTTTGTTACTTGGATACCTGGAAGTGGCTGTGAGCAGCTTATGGCCTTCTCCCAGAGATCATCCCTGCAGCCCCTGCCACCAAAACCCTGCCAGTTATGTACAATACATAGATTCACTCCTCAAATCCTTCATTACTACTACTAGGAGACCCATGATGAGAAAAAGTCAAACAGAGGAAAGGAAAACATATAGAATGCTGCCTGCAATCACCAGTTTTGCTTAGTTCGCCTTATGACAGATGAAATCTCAAGGGCAGGGACTCTATGGAATTCCAAACCCACTGCTGGCACCAAATAAATGCTTATATTGGAACACATAGTAAGCAAAACAGCAGTTGTTGAATTCAGGTAGACTCTTAGGAGCAAAGGACAGTAATATATACACTGGTGGCTCTGCACAGGAGTAGGTTTGACACAAGCAGCAGGAGCTGTAATGCAAGTGCTTGTGTGAGTAAGTGGGTCTGACAGTTGGGGCCGACAGGCACAACATCATTCTGAGGTTAATGTCTCCATCCAGCTGCCTGCCACAGTGCACACCAGCTTCTGCACTCACTTATTTATCTGAATGACATATTGCTTCATCTCCTTCACTGCAACATCAAGCTTGTTAAAGAGGTGCAAGTATGAGTCCTGTATCTCCCGGTCTTCCTGTTTCAGCAGAAAACTGAGTCCCCTTTCTTCCTGAGCTGTTCCTCCATTCTGCTGACTGAAGCTACCATCAAGATCTCCATCTTCTGGGGTCAGACATCTCCAGGATGGTGCAGCCATAGTGGTGATGCAGTGTTGAGTATATGAGACCGGATTTAAGTTACCTACTAAACATCAAAGGGTGGAATTAGTATGGCTCTCATGATTTTCCTCATTCTATTCCAATAATGAGGGTTTAGGATAGGTGGAATTTTTACAGAAAAAAATAGAAGTTCACAGAATTATTTTATATAATTGCATTCTATGACAAAAAGAGAAAGGGAAAGGGAATAGGAAAGGGAAAGGGGAGAAGAGGACAGGAGATATTTTCTTTCCTGGCGTGCCAACTAGCTGTTTTGAATTTACTGGAGTTTGGAAACAGGTCAAATTATGGAAGTAAAGACAGCAAGTCTCCACACATATGCTCATATAGACAACATGCACAGTATCTAAAAGCATCTGTTGAAATATTAATTAATTCAGGTTGGTCTTTGTTATTATTCCAACTTTACAAACATTTACACACAGACACATACATACATATATATGTGAAAAAAAATTTGAATATAAATACAAATCCTTTTCATTTAAAAACGTTGATATTTGGTATGATACTTTCCATTGCATTAGTTTGCATTAAATAGTATGGAATTTTAATATCTTCAAATGAGCAGGGCTTCTTTGTTCACCTCATTATGAACGGACAATGCTGTCCTTCAGAAGGTTGGTTAGTCTACACTTCCCTGTGCCTCATCCAAACTTTCTGCACCCTGACCTTCAACAAGACAGTGAATGAGAAGCATAGTGGGTGACATCATGATGAAGAGATGTTGGAACTCAAATAATCAGGTTGTAGGACAAATGCTGAGTAGCAGCTATTTATAAGAAAATAGATTCCCATGACAGAGTAGAGACTTGCAGCTTCATGGCAGGGAATTTATTTAGTAATGGCAGAAGAAAAGAGCACTACAATCTGATTTGAGTTTTTGCCCTAAACATAGCTTCTTCTCGCAGCACCAGCTCTACTGTTAGCCTCCATTCACTTTTCTTTTAGTCAGTACATCACCTCTACTAAGTGCAAACATTCCAGGACACAATTAGCATGAGATGACCACACTGCTTAGCTAGTAAAACCATTTGAGCCGAAGCCCCTCGATGCTAACAAACAGCATTACTATTTTCCAACATTTTACTGTCATTTTACTCTAAAATTTGAAGGGGGAAAAAGGCACTGGCAAGACCATGTTTCTTTGGAACTTATTTTGACCTTACTGAGCAGTGTAAAACCACAACATTTTATGCAGATAAAATCAATACAATTTGAAAGTTTATCATCACCTTGTTCTGGATCAAGACCAATAATAGAGGGCTTCCGTCCAATGCGAATGCTGAACGACCTCCCTGCTGAGGTAGTGTTTTTGGGGTATGATACCTCCATGAGGTTAACATGGCAGTTGGTGGGGCAGAAATCCATGCTGTTGAGGGAATGAGGTTCCATGATGGCTTGTTTGAAGGCTGGGCTCACCTTTGTTTTCAGTTCATCTGCAAACTGGGAGAAATAAAGCAACAGTGTGCTACTTCATTTGCAAAAAATTATGATGCAATACAGACAATCCTTGTCTCTTCCTGTCTCCTATTCCAGAATCATGTGATTTCTGCTGCAGCTGGAATAACACATTAAAAAAGCTTATAAAACAACAAATGAAAGCAATTAGTCATACCTTCTAGGGCTCTCTCTCAAACAGCTCAGGTAACTGCACAAAACAGCACAAACTGTTTATTTACACGATGACACACTAAACTCATATCCATGTTAAATCAGACACAGATAATTCTGTTGTCATATTTATTGTGATGTGGTAGAAATGAACCTCCAATAATTTGTTATAACCCACAGCACTGACAAGTTCAAAGAAGCCATTTACAGATACGGTCCTTTTTCCTCAAAACTTGCAATTCCAATAACTTGCAGAGCTGTTCTCATGCCTCCAGAACACCTGCCTCTAAAGCAGTTCAGATTCATTAATGACAAATACTACGACCAGTTATCATAATGAAGATTGTCCTGAGACTTCACCAATAACCATCAGTGTTGTACCTCTTGGTAGTTTGTGAGCCTCCTGCTAATGCTTTCCAGCTTAGTGTCACAGATCTGCCGGAATTCATACTGAGGCATGGTGGCCACAGCACTGCTTAGGGATATAAGTCTCTTGCAATTCCTTACAAAGTGATTGTCCTCTGCAGCAAAGGCCTCTAAAATCTAAACAAAAGACAGGAGGTTAATGATATGAGACTTGACAGTGAAGGAAAATACAGCTTTCTTCCATCAAGTAAGTGGCAAAGCGCTCATGTTGTTCTGGTTGAATGAAGCTGCTTTCAGAACAAGTTGCCTTTATTACGTGTGAGGACCACTACCAAGGCTAATCCCAGAGTCATAAAATTCATCAAAACTTTTCAGAATAACTGTGCACTGTCCAATTGCCTGCTCAGGTGCATAGCACATAATGACAATGTTACTGGGATGTGACAGAAACATTTACTATTAGCTCATTATTGTCACAGATGACCAAAACACTCAGTGCTTTGCTGCTTTCCAATAGCAGCAGTTCTACTTGTCTCCCTTAGCGGCCCACCCAGCCTATCAGATGGGAAAAAGCTGCTTGATTTTCTTCCAGTGTAAAGCAAATTCTTGCCTGAAAAATGTCATCTTAAGTATCAGCAAAGAGTATGTTATCAGACAGATCGAATCAAGAATGCCACAGATGAGGGCTCTCCCCACTCTACCTCATCAGCTGAAATCCTGGAAGCATTTGCAGACTTGCTCATACCAAGTGAGCTATTATAACTTGGTGCACTCCAATGAAGAAAACTCCAGGCAGGATTGAGAAGACCAGGTACTACCTGATCCAAAGAGCCAAGCCACCAGAGAAATGCTTGTGTTCCTTACTGGCTTCCCTGTTCAGGTTAGGACTGAACCCAGCCATGTATGTTTTCTGGTACCTTTGCAGTGAGATTGAAGCAACCTTTTGGTTCCACAATTTTCTCCAGGACAAAGGATTTGATCCCTGCGCTGCTGACGTATTCGTACACCACCCCGTGCTCCAGGTGAGTGTTATCCACAGTCAGGCTGATGAGAGGTGTTTCTTCACCAATGATCAGTGGAGGGCTGACGGTCTGTGGTGTCTGGGCTGGAACCAAAGTATCTCATTAAAGGTGTTTGGCAGCACATTTGAACACAGGCAAGCAAGGGAAGCGAAACATGTTGAGAGGTATTATCAAACACAAAGACACAAAGACACATTTGGCTCAAGGAGCCTCTGCACCACATGCTGCAAGAGGCTGGGAGAACATTCTGAGGAATACATTTGCTATTGGCTGCTACTGGAGACAGTGGCAGAACTTTAGACAACCTACATGCTCCAATCCACATATGCATGCCTATGTCCATGCACAGGACACTACTTTCTAATTCCATTCAGCTTTCAGACACACAAGACTCCAGCAGAAAATTTCAAAGGGATGTGAAGAATGTTATTCCCAGAGTCTTGTCTTCTTTGTAATGGCACTTTGTAAGACTGCCATTTTTCTGTCCAATTTTGGGAAATGCTCCAGATGCAGCTTTTTTGTGCAGAGGTGGGATCAGGAGACAGTGGTGCTCCATGCAAAACATGTTATTGTCACCAGAGAATAGATTTAAATTACAGTCAGATTGAGATTTGCCAGTGAATTGCTCACATGCCTCTTGCAGGGCAGTGCTCTAGTTGTTTCACCATAGAGCTGCACTGTGTGACCATTAGGTTACCAAGCTCACTAGACCTTAAACAGCATTCACACAGAAGTGCATCTGTTACTGGTGAAGTTGCCAGTGGCATTCAGAGAGCCCAGACTCAGTCCTTTGGATTGAATCTGGCTTCAGTATTCTTCCCCAACAGCTGTTTTTCCAAGGAAAAGGAGTGTTTCTTATGAATAACACTTTTCTAAATGGGAGGAACTGCAGCCACACCTTTTGCTGACACAGTGGTACCATGCTCTGAAAACTTGCTCCAAAGTAATTATTATTATTCTAAGTGGAGTTACTTCCAGACCTTCCCTCTCCAACTGCTACTGTCCATAAATTCCTAGTTTGCAAGGACTCCCAGATGACTCTCAAAATGTCGAGCCTTTTCATTCCAGGACACGGCACTCTCATACAGATCAGAGTCACAGGACTGATTTCTGTGTAACTCTTCTTCTGCTGAATAAACCTGTATTGGGTTTGTGTGGCAAGGTTTTGGGTGGGGAGCTACTGGGCAGCTTCTGTGAGAAACTGCTAGAAGCTTCTCCTGTGTCTGGAAGAGCCAGAGATGGTCCCATCACTGGCCAAGGCCAAGATGGTCAGCGATGGTGTTAGGGTCTCTGTGAAATCATACTTAAGAAGGGGGGAAAAATGCTACAGAAACAGCAGAGAGAGGAGAGAGAAACAACTCTGGATGCACCAAGGTCAGTGAAGAAGAGAGAGGAGATGCTTCAGGCTCTGGAGAAAAGATTCCCCTGCAGCCTGTAGAGAAGACCATGGTGAGGTAGGATGTCCCCCCGCAGCCCATGGAGGACCCCATGCCAGAGCAGGTGGATGCACTCAGAGGAGGCTGTGACCCTATGGGAAGCCCGAACTGCAACAAGCTCCTGACAGGACCAGTAGCCCTGTGGAGAGAGGAGCCCACACCAGAGCAGGTTTGCTGGCAGGACTTGTGACCCTGTGGGAGACCCACACTGGAGCAGTCTAGTCCTGAAGGACTGTACCCCATGCAAGAGACCCATACTGCAGCCCGTGGGAAGGGCTCATGCTGGAAAGGTTTGAGGAGGACTGTCTCCTGTGGGAGGGACCCCACACTGGAGCAGGGGAAGAGTGTGCAGAGTCCTCCCCCTGGAGAGGAAGAAGACATTGAGACAATGTGTGATGAGCTGACTGCAATCCCCATTCCCCATCCCCTGTGCTGCTGGAGGCAGGAGAGAGAAATAATCATGAGTGAAGCTGAGCCTGGGAAGAAGGGAGAGGAAAAGGGGGTTTGTAAGATTTCTCTCTGCTCTGATCTTATCAGTAAGTTGAGTCTGTTTTGCCCATGACAGTGACTGGTGAATGAACCTTCCCTGTCCTTCTTTCAACCCATGAGTCTTTCTCTGCCCTTTGCAGCTCAGGGAGGGGAATGACATCATGGCTTTGGTGAACAAGTGGCATCCAGCCAGGGACAGCCCATCACAAAACTGTAGCACAAGAGTACTTCCTCTGGCAGACTTCATTCTCTTACAACACTTTACTAAGACAACAGATGTTCTACAGCAATTAAACTTTCTATTTCTACTGCAGTTTTCTTTCCTGAAGCACACGAATCTTCCCTAGGTTTCCTTTCCCTGTGAGAATCTTTACCTGATTCCTGTTGGCTATTTTGAAGGGAATCCAATTCTGCACCTCCTTCCAGTGAAGAGTCGTCTTTGCTGGAGCCAGGATGACTGCCATTCAGATATGCAGTGGATGCTGCTTGCTGAACCCTGTCCTCTTCAGCATCTTCATGTGTTCTGTACACCCACTGGTACAATCCCTTTCAAGAGACATAGGCTTCAGCTGTGACCTCAGTAAAAATGCCTGAGCTCTATATATTTGGACTACAAATGTGAATCTATGAATTTTATATCTTCCTAGTTGCCCCAAATATCAGCAGCCTCCCAGCTTTCCTCTGAACTTCAGTGAACCTGGGTGACCTTCTAGTTTCAGCAATAGTTAATAACATTTACTGCAGTGTATGAATTGGCATACATAGTATTTGTTGATACAATACACATAGTATTTGTTGTTGAATTGGCATACACAGTTCAGCAACTATAGCAAACTGTAATCAGCTCCCTCAGCTACACCAGGATCTTGGAATGGGAGTAAATCAGTCAAGAGAGACATGTATAAGTTGTTTTTTCTAAATACTTGATGACCATAAAAGCACAGAAGGGGAGGATAGAAGGAGGGCAGGAATTAACGTGCTTCCTTTGAGGTTTTGTGTTCATACCAGTGCTTCCTGTTGTCTGGTCCTGTAGGCTGTAAAGTGCTCCAGAACTTCCATATAATTTCCATGTGTTGCGTTATTCCCATTAACTTTCAAAATACACTGCCCTGGATGAAGGCCTACAGCTGCAGCCTCAGAACCTGAAAAATCAACAGAAGAGGAATTAAATAGACAGAAAAGTCATCTGACTATGGAATAGAACCTGGGAAAGTTTGCAAAGGGTTTCTGGTTAAGAAGAGTAAGACTAAAAAGCTAGGTGAATGTTGTCATGTATTTGCTACTAAGTATTTTGAGATCTTTGTTGTAGAAGGAAAACATCATGCACCTATCCTTCACATTTTCAGTAGTGCTGGGAAAAACAGACCTAAAAGCATTCAGGCTAGAAACTGAAATTCCTGTGGGAAATCCTTTGGGATTCTTACACAGCTTTTCTAGCCTTATGATTACATTAGCTGAGGTCTTGCTGAAATATAAACAGTTTCATTTGTCTCAGCTTGTTGCACTTGAAAGATACAGAACACTTGTGTGTTATGCAATTTGCCTGATCTAAGAAAAAGACTATGGTGCACTTAAAACTAGAGTAAATCTAGAGCAATAACCAACTTCAGCAGATGGATTCCAGATTCAATTGAACGAGACTCAGACCCAAATCCATCTCCTAAAAATCTACAGTTAAGGTGACTTAACTTTTTAAGGGACCTTCATTTAAAATTCATACAGTATTATCACAAATGCAATTTGTCTTTTGCTAGCAAAATCCTGAAAAAAATGAATCTTTCTAGCTGGCACTTTCTAGTCTGTACCCTTCAGGCTTAAAAAGTGGATATGAAAGTGTAACAAATGTTTCTTCCCAAGAACACTGTTAGTTGCATTTGGCTGCTGCCTGTTGGCTGTACACTGACTGCACATATTTGGGAACACAATTGTTCTGAAGTGGTACATGTCTGAAAGGCCATACTCTCTGCAGCTCTGAACATAAAGGTTAGAGCTGTGCTTTAGCTGCCGTTCACATTTCAGTTATTACAGAAGTACTAAATATCCCTGTGTTTTCTCCTGTTAAAACATCCACAGAAATCAGGTCACCACTACCTTAATTTATAATGTATAGCAGTATAAGCCAATGCAAAGGGAGATGGAGTCTCAAAGTCTTACATCATATTTTTGTGATGCCCATTAAGAAATATGATCTGCCTACCAACCTGCTGATCCCACAGCATATGCACAACTGCAGTGATCCAAACTCTGGCTGACCACAGGCAAAAAAAATTGAGAAAGCAGCAGACAGCATTACACCTCAGCTTTCCCTCAGCCACCTCAATTTCACAGTTGTATTCCCTGTGGCTGTAAATCTGTATCTTATAAGTCTTAGAAGAAACAAGGTTAGGATAACTATATGCAAGCACAATTCTATCTTGCAAGTGACAATGCTTTCTCAAGAGTTTCCACAGCACTGTGGACTGCAGTTGTCACCAAGCTTCTCTATTGTAGAACTAAGTTATTGCTTGTGTGGTGTTGATGGGATTGGTGACCCAACACTCAGCTCATAATGAGGATCTCATTTTCTTAGACTGCATTTAGATTACAAGCACTTGGAGGCAGGAACTCTCTCACTGTTCTATGGTTTTACACACAAGTGCGATCCTTCTCTATGACAGAGGTTCCTAGTCATTACAGGTATTATAATTACATGTCAGAACTTGTTTAGAACAAGTTTGACAGTGAAACCAGAATCTATATATATACACACACACACTTGATATACACATAAATATATACTGAGCTTAGTCCAAGCTGAGCCATACCACAGCCTTTCTACTTACCTCTTCCTACTGCATGAACGTATGGTGGTGCTGCTCCCCGTATCTGAAAGCAAAGTGCCTCAGGACAATCTGGGATTTTAATAATCCTGCAGGTAAATTAAGGAGAAGATAAAGCAGCATTTTAAGTTAGGCTGCCAAAGCTCTGGGCGGTTTTAACAGCATCTTTCCCTGGCATTCACAAATGTGTTCTAGATTAAAGAAAGTACTTGAATAGTTCACAAACAAACAAGGAAGACATGAAGAAATCACCCACTCCATTTTCCTTCTGTAAGGCAAAGAGATTTTCTTTAATTAAAATTTGGCACTTTCTTAAAGTGAATAACGCAGGACAGAAACTTTCACTGGTATTTATATTCACTTAATTTCCTCAGTTAAGTTCAGTGCAGCTGTGCTGCCATACCACCTGAGGATCTTCTCCATTAAAGAAAAATACAGACTGGACAAGATATCCTGGACTAGAATTAATCATCAGGTGCTCATTAAGACATTAGATTCTATGGCAAATTCTGGGACTACAGAATCTAGTAATACACAAGACATTAACAGGGCTAAAGCTCATTATAAGATACAATAATGGACAGGAATGCTGTAAGAGCTGGTACTGTTAGAGTCTTCCAAATATAAGCCAAGCTTTAATGCAGTGGAAATTGCTTTCCCTTGGACATACATTAGAGTCTGAGAAGCTTCACACCTGAGACAGCAACAAACCTTGTAATTCAGTTCTGTTTGTGCATAAGGAAGCCAAAAATTAACTGCAGTATAAAGAGAATACATCTGAACTTGTTCGAGAAGCACAAGGTTCCTAAAAATCACCTGTGCCTCTTGTATCTCTTTCATTTATGTCATTTATTTTCCTATTGAACAACTTCTAGATAGAAAAGTGTTTATACACTATAAACTGTAGAAGTAGCATTTATTAACAGACATTACTTAATAATCTTTCTTGTCTGCCCATCTTGGCACTTACTCTTTTGATTTGGTGGCTACCAGAAGCCTAAGTGGCCTTCGTGAAGAGAAGGACTGGTTTAAGATAGTTTCCACTTCTGAAAATGGGCGTAGGAATATTAAGTCCTCATTGATGGAATAGATTTTTCTTCCTGTCTGCAGGCCAGCCATCTGCAAGTGAAACAAAACAGAAAACTTTGGATCATTGGCAGCATCACTGAAATTTCAAGGCTCCAAGGTTCGACTGGTCTCTACTTACAGAGGTTCCTGGGATTACTGTCATATGGAATACTGTATATACAGTGTCAGTTCATCAAATCATAAGTCAGTCACCCTTAAAGTTGTCTGCATTTGCAGAAAACAAGGACATTTCACCAATTTCTGCACAAGTACACCTTCTTTTGCAATGAACATACCTTTGTACTTTTTTATTAGGGACTTAAAAAAACCCTATATCTAAAAAAGATTAAAAAATAGGGGGCTATAGTAGGCTGGCTGTGATACCCAGTGAGATACAGAAGTGTGACTTCTCATAACTCACAGCTCAGGCACCGGGAGCCAATAATATAACTTTTGACCACTAGCCATGCAAAACCAGTCTATACCTTGTCACATAGGTAAGTGTAACCTGTTTTTTAGTGGTGGTAAAAACCTATTTCTGCTTTAAGTGAAGTATTGGCTCTTCATCAGCCTAAAAAGCCACATAATTTTCATTCCTAGCTTTTTCCCCTAACTTTAATTATTTGGTCATGGTGATGCAGGGAGTCAGATACAGATCTGATGACAGAATTGACATCCCCTATTCTGCCCACTCCACAATAACCCTAAACATACAACTTTGATGTATACCAGTTAAAATGTGACATAGCAGCACTTATACTACGTGTAAGCATATTGAGGAAATATAAAATTCCCTCTAATTGAGTTTTTAAATAAATAAATATTAACTCTTCCCAGGTTAGAATTGTTTCCTATCACTTCAGGATCCAGTTGGGCTTTATTCTCAATGTGACAAACCCTTGTCCTGTTCTGTCTGGAATCCATTGACAAATTTCTTGACTCAGAAAAAAAAGGTTTAAACTGTACTATTTCCACATATAAAACCTGACCTGTTGCAAAAATGAATCTGGAAATGTAGAACTAGAAAACTCTGCTGAGTATTTCTATGCATGGCTTAGGCTTGACCTAAAACTATTTTGTGGTCTGAAATTCAGAGATCAACTTACCTGCAAAAACCTATACTGTTTTTCTCGAATCTAAGCTGTTAAAAGGAAAAAATACAAAGTGTTCTCCTTGATTTAATTCTCAAACTCTCCACAGTTGGCAACATTCTCCCTGTGTACCTGGAAATAATATTTTTCATCTCTCTTTTTTCATAGGTAATGTCTAAAATGTATAATAGGGATAAACAGCAATAGATACTTTAATTTAAGATAAAATTTGACAAACTTTGGTTTGTAATTCAACACCAATGTTTCTGCTCTTTGCTTTTACTTATACTGATGTTTCTGCTCTTTGCTTTTACTTATACTGATTAGTTTATTATAATTAAATAATTATGATATGGATTCCAAAAGTCATTATGTTTTAGGCCTGATTTTCTCAAAGTAGTTCATGCACTTAATGCCTGTGCAATCACATACCTGCAATCATTCTACCTGTTGATGACCTCTTTATATTCCTAACTTACTATGTGTGCAGAGGGGACATCTACCTGCACACCTAAGCACAGCAAATCCATGAATGCACCTTTCTACCTCACGCATATTAAACCCTATAAACTAGCAGCTTTCCAATAAACATCTGCTGCTCTACTGGGATATAACTAACAGGCTAAGGAAGATTACACTTAAAGATACATGCTGCCTAAAGACCCACGGTGTCACAGAGCTTCTGAATAACGGATGCTCCTTATGACAACTCAATGTAGTTGTCTGGATCCAGGCCACTGGTTTTTTCCGCAACACCAGCAGCTTGGTGTTTGCTGTTCATCTGCATGGCCTTCAGCCAACTGGCTGCTTATTGAACACACTCTGTTCAAACCCTAGACATCTGCTTCTCAGTTGGCTGTTCAGAGTAAGACAGCAACCACATCTCCCAAAAGGATAATTTTTTTTCTCTGTTGCTTCCTTCTGGTAGAGAATCATTCATAAACCAGTGGGAATAACACCAGCTACAATTAACCTGTAAGCAAGCTGGGTTAGGAAGGAAGAAAAGGAACAAACTGAGTAGACATTGACTTTCTGGATGCCCTTCTACAGAGACATGAACTTAGGATAGGCATGGAATGTGTGACAGTCCATATACCAACCACTGCTA
Organism: Hypotaenidia okinawae; assembly: GCA_027925045.1. NCBI lineage: Eukaryota > Metazoa > Chordata > Aves > Gruiformes > Rallidae > Hypotaenidia > Hypotaenidia okinawae. The sequence goes on from BSDF01000016.1 coordinate 7,437,353, forward strand.
CATGGTTTTTTGGAACTCTCCATCTAGGTGAGCTGAACAAATCTTAATAGAATCATAGAATGTCTAAGCTTGGAAGAGACCTTTAGATGCCATCTAGTCCACTCCCCCTACAGTGAGCAGGGACAGCTTCACTAGATCAGGTCGCTCAGAGCCCCATCAAACCTGACCTTGAATGCCTCCAGGAATGAGGCCTCCACTACCTCTCTGGGCATCCTGTTCCAGTGATCCACCACTCTCATATTGAAGAACTTTTTCCTTATATCCAACCTAAACATTTCCTTTTCAAGTTTAAAAGCATTACCCTTTGTCCTACTGCTACATGCCCTCATGAACAGTTCATCCCCAGCTTTCTTATAGGCATCTTTCAGGTACTGGAAGGCCACTATAAGGTCCCCCCAGAACCTTCTCTTCTCCAAGCTGAACAAGCCCAGTCACAGGCAGCTGTATAGCAGCATGTAGTGACAATTCCCACAGCTGATAGTCTGAACCTGAGAGCTGCTCATCATTCAGGATCAAGAGAGAAAGTGCATGAGAGATGCTAACAAGGGCACTATTTGATCTATGACCCAAACCTGAGAAGCTGACACATGTCAGGCCAAGGGTTCCCAAACTGCAGTCCATGTACCCATCAGTACAGGAATCTGATGTTCCAGCAATTCTTCTAAACACTGTTTGGTAACTACTTCTGGCATAGACATATCTAACAGCTCACAAACTAGTTTCTACAAAAATCTTGAGAAGAAAAAAAAGACACTAATAATAGAAAGAACAACATTTGGCAACTCTGAGTTTGAATAAAAACCCCAAAGACCCTCGTTGCATGTGCATGAAGTTCAATACTGTGTGCATGACAATCTTGACCCAAGTATACTAGGAAAAAGAGATTGCAATCCCAAACTCAAAGAGAACATGGTAATCTTGAATAAATCTATGCAAGTAATAGATTCATTCTCACTTAACTGGTGAACCTGGAATCTTACTCTGGCCTGAAGTCCAACAGCCCTAATGAATGCAATGCACTGTGATGGTCCTGTGAAGCAAAGCTGCATGACTTAATTCTTGTCCCTGAAAGCGTACCAGCCAGCATAGAGTCTCTAAATGTCCTACAGCTGCTGAGCCACATAAAATTGCATGTTGGATATCCTTCTAGTATCACAAACGCATTACTGTTGGACCTTGGGCCTTTCCAGAATTGTCTGAACACCCTCTAGTTCAGAGATACACACATTTAGTTCTCTTCTGGAGCAGTATTTTAAGATAAAGTTGAAAAGACAGGGTCATGGTCAAAGATAGTTTATCTTGGAAGGTCAAGAAAGAAGATTCCTCAGAAAATTGAGTGCTACTGTTGTCTTAAAACACAACAGATTTGCAGGATATTCCACAGGCATCCAGCCAAAGAAAGGGCAGGAGGATTGTCTGTGAGGCAATGGTTTACAGCAGAGGTTTAGATTAATAAAAGTTTTAGCCAACCTATGTCAATTTTGAGCATGAGTAGAGGATTGGTTTCTTTGGTGACCATAAACCAAATAAGAATCAGGAATACTGTAATGATTTAATTCTAATATTAAACTTCAGTTCAAAATTGACATTCTCAACTTGCTAAAATCACTCTGTCCACTTGAGCTGTTTGCATTGGGCGAGTCATCCACAGGTTTCTGTAGCCTAAAGCAGTGATCAACAAATGAATGTGGACATAAGAAATTCTGTAATGGTTGTCCTGGATTTTTAATTAGAAGTACTGTCTCTGTGCTGCCAGAGTTTACTGTGAAACCCTGGACAGGTCATTTAGTCCTCTCATATCTTCACAGCTGCTAAAAGACACCTAAATAGCTTTTAAAAGTAGACTTTCAGTCTGTCTGTGCCTTATTTTAGTAAATGGAAGAATAAATCTTATTATTACTCAAAGATTTTGTGTCAATAAATAAATGACTATGAAATACTCAGGTCTTAAGACATCTGGGCCATCTGTGTACCTAGAATAAACAAAGCAAATATATTTTGTAGAGTTCTTTAAAGATACCAGACAGAGAAATGAGGGCATGCTTTTTAAGGAAAAAAATACAAATAAAAAAATATAGCTTTCACCCAAACAACCCTGTTTGTCATTAAACATCTTTTTTACCCCAAAATAGTATTACTTTCCCTCCCTCCTCAAATTTAAGTTGCTAATGAACCTGAGGCTCATTACACAGATGTAATCTGTATAATGATTACTATAATCACACAGAGACACTGCTGCTGTCCTATCACTTATTAAAAATGTTCAGCAAGTCACCCAAAGATGCTAAAACACTTAGTAATTTACAGAAAGAGTTAATTACCATGGCCTTTAAAATGAAGCAGGCCTTAAAAGGATGGCTTTCTACCTTTTCAAACCACCAAAATATTCCTAGGTACCAAAACCAAAATATTTATGAATGTCAGGTCGTACCTCTGCAGAAGACCCTCGTCGAACTGACTTCACCACAATTACTTTGTTCTTTTCTTCCATGTCAAATCCATAGTCATCCTCTTCTGGTAAAATCTTAAAAAGAGCACAAGGTAATGCTTTATAAATGCAGAGTCAGCTAAAAAGCTGAAGGATAGAGATGAGAAACTGGACTTTCTCATTGCAAAGCATGATTGCACAGAGTTGTAGATTATAAGGCTGATAGGGACTATTAGGTCATCCTGTCTGATCTCCTACATAAAAATTGAGTTACTTCTGCATTGAGAACTTACTATACTAAAGCAGAATTACCAGAGAGCTATACGGTTGTGATCTGCAGTCTCTAAGAAGTGAAGAGTATTTGTATCCTTGAGAGTTTGCTCCAAAGGTCAATCAACTCTACTATTAGAAACAGCATTTGATTTTGTCTTCATTACATCTTTCACTTTTAGGTTAAGAAATTAATCAGCATTCAGTATTTTCCATTGGCAAGTGTACATTACAGATTGAACCACAGTCATTTATTTACTCTTTAAAATACTTCCCACATACCCAATAATGAATGACCTATGCTGTCCTTCTTAGCTACCAGTTTCAGATAAACTATGGGATCTCAGGCCTATTTCTTAGGGATAATACTAAATGCTACATAACTTACATCATTAATAGTTGGTCTGCTTGCTAAAATTTTGGCTGACCAGTGACAGAAAAATTTTTTACATCTATTTGTCCTTCCTCTAGAGAAGAGGCACATAAGCTTTGTATTAGGAAAAAAAATACAAGATGCATGTCCTGTGCTCAGTTTGCATCTTTTATGGTTGACAGAAGACTTGGTAGTTCTTGCTCCTGATAATCTACTTCTTATTACTTGTACTGAGGTCACACAGATCGGTCTTATAAATAATTTTTATAATGGTATGAATCATGGCATATATATGTTTCACTCCTCCTTTTTTAGAGGTTTATTAACAATAAGAAGTACGCTTAACTACTCCCCATTTTAAAAGTAAAGCAAGCCTGGCCACTGGTAAATGGACAAGAGGAAATTCTACCAGATAAACATCTTACATTTGAGCAAACACTACACATTTAAGAACCATCTGATAAATTATAATTGAGTTAAAAAGGAAAAATAAAACTACCTATAATCTAGCATGCCACTGGGAAAAACAAATTACTAAGAATTATTTCCTTGACTGTGATGACTCCTGTACTATTTTAAAATACTGTCCTTTTTCTATTGAAGTCAATGTCAGCCTATAAGCTTTGTCCTTTTACAGGAATTCACCTTAGAAAAAACATTAAAGAAATAGAATTGCCTTTTCCCACAGGAGCCATATGGCCATGTTAAATAATGGGTGACACAGTATATCTGCAGGGAAAAAACCCTCATCAGGTGATGTTCAAATTAAATGATGGACAGGAAAGTAAAATGACTGAAAGTTTACCATTCTTGGATATTTCTAACAAAATATATTCAGAAGCACTGCTATTTATGTATGCTTAATAAAAGGACAGCTTATAAAATTTGGTTAGATTTTGAGAGTTCTAAGTGTAACAAGTTTGACTTCACGTTTGGGATTGAATAGAAAATTTCTAGGATAGCTGTCCCACACAAATCTCATTTTCAGATTCTTTTGTTGCATTTTGAAAGCATACATGAAAAGATATATAAAAATTCATAGGCTTTGTTTTGCCAAATTTAATAAGCCAGCAGCTACCTGAACTTCCATGATCTCTTGGGTGCAGCTACCATGACTATGCATGTGGGTGCAGCTACTATTATTATGCATGAAGATCTTTTATAAGCTTCCATTTTTTATTAGCCTACCTTTCTCTGTTCGTTAGTCAAAAACATTGTTTGAAAGCAAAGAATCAAAATACTTTTAAGAAACCCCAAGTGCATCAACATCACAGACTTTATTACCACGTTGTAAAGCAAGAAATCTCACATTCTGGATATTGACGCTCCTGTTCTGGAGATATTCTCTTATGAAAAGGTAGACTATGGATAATATTCAAGGCTATGATTCATTCTTTATAGTAAAGTAGTAATATCTTGCAATTCCACAGCTAAACATCATTCATCCCTAAGGAGTCCAAAGCAATTAAGTAACTTGCCATCTACAAGAATTATTTCTGTGCCCCTGAAATCCAATCAGTGTTTTTGAACGTAAGGCAGCAGCTGTTCAATCTTGAAAGACAACTCCAGTTTAAAAAAAAAATGAGACTATATGAAAAATAAGCAGGTTTAACCAAAACCAGGGGGAAATGTGGTTGGAATATATTTAAAGAGAATTTTGGCAGAATTGGGGCAGGGGGAAGAGTGGGGAGAAGAATAGCTATGCAAAGCATGGTCTATTACACTGGTATCTGTTACATTCAGGAAGCATTTTTGGCATGTGGGTCATGATGCCTGTGTGGTACCTCTCCATTTCTCCCCTCTTCTGTACAATGAGGATTATGGAGCCTCAGTGTCTAAGAGGGAGAAGCAGACAGATTTCCAGGAGAATGAAGATGACAGATGTGAAGCAGCTTGATGCTCAGCTATGGGGTAGCTTCCAGCACTGCATCATGCTACTGTCATGAGAGCACAACTTTAATGTGCAGGTATTGTGTCCGGTTTACTCAACACCCTTTCTGATCCCTCAAACTGCATACACACAGAGAGCCTTGGGTTGGGAACTAGGATTCCCCCAGTGAAGGAGGTGAAGGAACTGGATCAATTTTCCTCTTGGCAGCCTCCCCAGACACCTTCTATTACTCATGAAGAAGCAGAAACTCTCAGCCTAAATTACTGAGGAAATCAGCAGCAGAAGAGGCAGCACAGGCAGATCAACCACCATTTCTTAAACTAGAGCTCAGGATGCACCTCTTTCTCAAACCCTTCCCTACAGCTCTCCAGCTCTGGTGGAAAATCTTGAAGAGCCCAACTTAAGAATTTCTTAAGGAACAGTGACTTATCAGATAACATCAAGTCTGAATGCTTCATAAATCTGATGAGGTCTATGTTGCCCTCAGCAGCATTCATTTGAAGACAGCTGTTTTACTGCCACCTAATCTCCCAGGTTGGTCCAGTCTCCCCAGCCCTTCAAATGTCCAAAACTCTGGGCACCAAAACAAAATTTGAAAAGACAACATTTCTTTCCAGTGAGGAGCTCTGGAACAGTGAAAGATTTACAGCCCAGAGGGTGTTTTTCACTTCAGAGTTCACTATAATTTTTAGCATCCCAATCCACTCAAAGGCCTTATCTGGCCACATACACCTGGATAATGGATGCCTCTTGTTACTGACATGCCAGCCTGGGAGGTCAGAAATCCCTAGAGGATGGGTTCATATTAGTGGCTCTCTTCCCAGGGGTGTTTAAAATCAATGATTTGAATTCTCAAGCTACAATAGCTTGCAGTACACCAGTATAGTGAAGCACAAAGGGAAATTTCTTTTCTCTCTCTCTCTCTCCTGACATTTTGCAGAATCAAATCACTGGATTTCACTGAATGTGCTACAGTATTCAGGCCCCTGCATGACCTGAGGTGGGACACTGCAATTACTCTCTCCTGCAACTACTGTGACATGATACTGACAGTAAGATATGGGATAATCTGGAGGATGAGAAACTTAACATGAGCCAGCAGTGTGCTCTTGCAGCTCAGAAGGCCAATGGTATTCTGGGCTCCATCAGAAGAGGGGTGGCCAGCAGGGACAGGGAGGTGATTGTCCCTCTCTATTCTGCCCTCGTGAGGCCCCATCTGGAGCCCTGTGTCCAGATCTGGGGCCCCCAACACAAGAAAGATGTAGAAATGTTGGAGAGGGTTCAGAGGAGCCATGGAGATGATTAGAGGGCTGGAGCAGCTCCCCTACAAAGAAGGGCTGGGGGAGCTGGGCTGGTTCAGCCTGGAGAAGAGAAGGTTGTGGGGGGACATCATTGCAGCCTGCCAGTCCCTGAAGGGAGCAGAGAAACAGGAGGGGAATCAACTTTTTAAAAGAGTAGATAATGGCAGAACAAGGGGGCTGGAGTGAAGCTAAAGGAAGGAAGGTTTAAATTAAATATTAGGGGGAAGCTTTTTACAGAGAGAGTGGTGAGGTGCTGGAACAGGCTGCCCAGAGAGGGAGTGGATGCCCCATCCCTGGAAGTGTTCAAGGCCAGGTTGGATGGGGCCCTGGGCAACCTTGTGTAGATCCAGGAATGGAGGTTGGTGGCCCTGCCTGCAGCAGGGGGGTTGGAGCTCTATGATCCTTGGGGTCCCTTCCAACCCATGCCATCCTATGATTCTAATCTAGGAGATATCACAGGATCAGACTTACTGCCCAGATCTCCAATCCAGCATGACAGTTTTGAGATTGCTATAGAGGCATCATCTTCAAAAATCACTGGAAATGCTTTTCTTTTGAGATCAGATAAGTGACACACTGGAGACATCTGGGGACTCCAGCATTGTGCATGCATTAAACCTCTCAAGCAACTTGGATGGAGGCCAATCCCCACAGGCAACTATCCTTGTCTGATACTCAGCTCCAACCTACCGGCTTTAATTTACGTTGTGGCTGGTGTGGGCTAAAAGCAGAGGTGCTGATCACAAGTGAGCAGCAACATTGCAGTAATCAAGGCACAATGCTTGGAGTCAATCCAAAATCCAGATTCCCTTCAACTATGCAAAGAATGTTGTGTATTTTTTTTAATTTGTCAAGATTTATGTCCTTCAATGAGAAACTATTCCACAAATAAATGAGCATTAAATTCTGTTTGAAGGGTATTTTTTCAGACCAAAAGGAGTTCTTTCCTTGGCATTTCTAATGATATATTTGCCAAAGCTTCATTGTTTTCCATTTTCAAGGGCAAGTTCTCCTCTGATAAAACAAACTTAGATGAAGGAGGAGGAGGAGGGAGGAAGCTGTCTATTAAGCAGCTAGGAATTCATGGCAGTAGAAAAGCATGTTGTGAAGGCCAGTGCTGAGAAAATTCCATTAAACTTCTTATGGTGGGATCAGAGGATGAGAAGGATCAACGCCCTATCGTGAGTGTGAAGAGGCAAGTGGTGATGTTGCACAGACAGCAAAGCCTGAGGATTCCAGCTGCTCAAAATTGCTAAACACAGATCAACACAGAATCTGGCACAAAATATTTTTATGGGTATCCTGCTATTTGTGGGATTGTCTTTCCAAACATCCAGGGGACTGCTAATTTATTTCTGAAAGTGAGGGCAACTCAGAAGTTTAGCACAACTATTACTCATTTGACAAAAATCTGTGCCCTCTAATTAGCAGATTTCATATTCAGATGAGCTGTTCATTTCAGATTGCTTACTTTTTGAGATGGGCCTGTATTTTGGCAGAGGCTAAGTGATGCACTTCAGAACTACAGCAATAGTAATACTAAAATTATTCCTGCTGCAAGTTATTTCAGTTGCCAAATTATGGAGTGACTGGAAGGACCAGAGATTATGATTAATCGCTGCTAAGTAGACCACGTGCAAGCCCTGCTCATTTGCTCTGTCTCTTTAGTGAATACTAATAAATGATTATTAAATTAACAGCAAACAGAAGCAAAGAACTTTAAATCCCTCATTTCACACCTAACCCTTTTCTGGTTTGAATTTTGGCATTTTAACAGAAAAAAAAAAAGTGGGAGGGACCTATCAGTCCACCTCTTTCTTCAAAGTCTTGTCTTGATAAGGTGGAAAATTAAAAATACCTGAACAGTTCCCACCAACTTACATGCAACTGATCTCTGAGTGCTTTGAAAGATACCAGTTAAAAGAAAACAAACCACAAAGTATACCACCGTTCAACTGCCTCCCATTATCCAACAACTCTCCATGAGGATAATCATGTTAACCTGACACTCCAGTATCTGGCACTGGATGCATAGAAGAATAATTCCAATGGACCGTGGCACTTTAAATATTACTTCTGTCCATTCAGACAAACACAGATTGGTCTCCTGGGAGACAAGACAACAGTGAGAGGTGAAGATTGTGTGAACCACAGGAAAAATTTTCCCGTCTAATGGACCTCTGGATCTTTTCCAGCAATTCTGCTTTTGTAGTTTCTGACCCGAGTTTTTATCCTGCTCCTGCATTCTGCCAGCATTCAAAGGGAGAAATAGATGGGCCTGGAGCCACTGGCAGTAAACATGGATCTTAGAACAAAGAGTTTGCACCAACCCAACTACTAAATCTGAGCAGCATTAGAATAATCCCAGTGCAATAAGAGCAGTGATGGCAGTGAGGTGGGAATCTGGAGGTAGCAGTAATGTTGCAAAAGCAGGAACAGGAAGAACAGTATTTTTGGGAAAATGGTTTCCATAAACAAAGTAAAGCTTTGGATACTTGATCCAGTAATACAGGGCATATTCACACCACTTAGACAATAATGTCCTGAAATATCTGTGTTCCTATCAGTCCTTTAACTTGCATTGCACCCACCTCACATATAACAACACTGAAATTGTGTTTAAACTTGATGGCAGACCTCTCCTAGGAGGCTGAGTTCTCCTCCACCACACCACCACTGCGATGCCTCAGCAAACTCAAGAAACACATGGTGTCTGCTAAGACATCATCTCCAGCTCCCAGCTCAATTCCAGACTCTCTCAAGAGTTTCATGGGTGTAGAAAGGGGTTGTTGGTCTGTGAACTGGGTGAAATGGTATCTGAGCCTCCTCTTTTTTGAGGCCTACCAGAAATAGGCAGCAACTAACTTGTATTGGCACATGTGTGAGAGCTGTGAATCCAAAGCTCAAAGGTACTGCAGGATGGTCCCATGCTGAGAAGGGACCCTGCACTTCACAGAGCTCTCTTCCTACTAGAATAAGCTATATGGTCTGTCCAGCTAGAAAAGTTGGAGGTCTACGGCACAGGAGCTCAAGAATTAGTATTTATGCAGTGACGGAAAGGCTAGCTAGGTGCAATTCCCCATTTCAGTTCCACTCTGATTTTTCTCCTCATTCTTGTCTAGTATAAAACACTACCAGTTTCACAGAAATGCCAAGGTTTACATTTACGTATTACATTTACATTTACATTATTTCTTACCAGAAGACTCTTTCCCAGGATGTTTTCAACAAGCTTGAAGTCATTGCGCAGTTGTTTGCTCTTGGAACTGGTGCCTTCCATCTCCTCATCAGCATAAAAGCGGAAATACAGGGACTCATCCTTAAATTCACTTTTCTCCAGGACTGGAAACAATATATTTGAAATGCATATATGCATTTACACAGAGAAAGAAAGAAACAGAAAAAGAAAGTTAAAAGAAAATCTAAACATTTCCCCAGTCTTTACAGAGCAAAGACCAGATGCATCCTTATCATGTAGCTATTCAGCTCTATATTCTTAAGCTACCACAGTGCTTTAGGGGCATGCTTTTCCTCACAGAGCACAGTAGCTCATGTCAGACCTCCCTGGCATGTAGAATGTATATAAAGAGAGATGGTTTAATAGACTACAGCTTTTCAACCTAAAAAGGAATTGAGAACAAAACAAGATCTATTAAATTCTGGAAGGCACAACAAACTTCTTTACCATATTTTCAAATCCAAGACCTGGGGGCTTCAAACAAAAGCATCATTAAGTGACAATTTTAAAACCTGAAGGACAGCTTCCTCATTTGACATGTGCTTGTGCAAAGCAACTCCGTGTCAAAGGATGCCATGAATGCCAAAAGTTTACATAGGCTCAAACCAGATCAATTGTTTAAAGAAAGTTATTTTTAAATTCTTATTAAGTACAATTCTGTATTAGTTATTTACAATAATCTGCTCTCAAAAATACTAGTCAAAATATGAACAGCAAATGAAGAGTTTTATGACTAAAACTGGATGTTCCATTGGACAAAAGTCTTAGGACTTTGTGTGTGCTATTTGCCCTGATACAGATATGGTTTGTCTACTTTTCAAGTTCAGCAGCAGCATCACTGAGGATGGATGATGTCTAACTTGGCAATTTGGCACTTCAGATTTGGAAATGTCAGAGATTCAGCACTGAGGATAGTACTTGTTATCCAAGTGGCAAGAACTAGGTAATTTTACTTTGTACCTGACACATTTTTTTTGTGGTATTTCAGGACAGTATTTAGCTTTTGCATTGGTCTGACATCTCTGAAAAGTGAAAAAACATTCCCCAAGGTAGAGCCTGTCTAATCGCTTCAGGGCTCATCATTAACTATTAGCAAGGGGATTCACTTGAGAAGGTACTACTAGGCTTAGATACTTTGTGTAAGCTCGAAGACTGCTTTTTAGAAGGACCTGCTGGGATGCCTGCAATTGTATGTGTGTCAGCATGTATGGCACAGCTTATAGAAAAGGGATTTTCAGACAGTCAGCTAATCCCACTGAAGTAAGAACTCCATTAATTGGCCACAGTAAGTAATAGTGCTGCGTTACCATGATGCATGAAGCCGTTATTGCAGAGTCCAACACCCAGTGCAACAGCTTCCTCCCGAGTCTGACAGTCTCCCTAGAAACAAGAGGATGAATATTACATCTCAGACAACTTCCTAAGCTAAATTATTCCCCTTACCCACCACAGAGCTTGTCACTCTGAAATTAGCAGGATGTTCTCTGTAGCAAGAAATTAAAATAGCTACCCTGTTGCCCAAATCCCATTCGCTCCTATATATAGCATCCCTTGCCTCCTACAGGAGTGAGGAGGACAAAGACTAGGATTCTGGAAAGTAGTTCTTTAACTCACAAAGGGACATAAAATCTCAATGTACAGTCTTGTTATTTGCAACCATCGTGTCGGACTTCAGGACCCATGAGCCACAGACAGTAAAGCTCATTCAAAGAGAGAAGTTGAAATATCTTACCTATATTCAGGGAGAAAAACCTGAATAAACCCAGTGTATGTGAACTCCAGAGTTCAGACTGGCTAAAACTAAAGTGGTATTCTTTTCTTACACAGCAGACCAACAGACAAAGGGTTCTGTTTCTCACTACCTAAAGCCTTCAGTGTAGTGTTTCACAACAGGTACCAAAGGTGACATGCAGATTTAAAGATTTACCTGAAATGGCAGCATTAAATTTTGCATCTACAATTCAAATTCAGCTCAATACAAGTACCACCAAGCTTTCTCTACATACCTGCTAATTTGCAGCCACAAAGGAAGACTTTACAAACATGCTGGTTTTACTTTTTTAGGCAGACATGTAAGTTCTAAGAGTGCTGGTAAAAACCAGCAGGCACTATTGCTCTCACCGAGATGAAAACCACTGCAAATGCTGCCACCTGATGCAAGATTACCTGCTTCCCAAACAGGCACAAGAGAACCTGGGATCTGCTATCTGAGAGCAATTTCAGCACATTACTTGCAGTCCTACTGTTTTGGAAGCTGTATCCTACACAAGTATCATACCTTCTTTTTTCTCCTCAATGTGGGACAAACTAGATATCCTGAAGCTCTAGCAGCAATTGCAGAGTGGCATACTGACTTTGTTTTAAGTAACCCAGCTTGCAGACCAAGAGCCCTCTGATCTTGTCAGCAGAACATCAGTCCTACTTGAAGTCCTACTAAGGAGAGCAGTAGTTGCTTGCCAGGCAAATACCAGCAAAGAACACTGCTATGGCGTAAAGTTACTATTTCATAAACAGGATCAGCTTTTGTCAGCAGCACTACTGGCTTTGGTTGAAGAAATTTTCTGAGAGAAGGAAAAAGAAAGAGGCATGACATTTACAAATTGAGAACTAAATACTGTTGTGTTAGTAGGAAAAAGACCAAGGGTGTTCTGGAGGAATTGCATGATTATGTAATCACACAAGAAAAGCCAAGAAAAGGGCTTTAATAAACCTGAAGTTTAAATTTTACTATAAACTAATTTCAAGTCTTCCTAAGTCTTTCCTTATTTTCATCATCCTGCCATGTGACGATTCTCAACGCTCATCTTTGTGTTACTTTATAGGATAAACGGGTAGTTTATTTTACAAAGGCTGGGACTTAAAAATCTAATTTAGTCTTTCAACTGTAAATAAACTGGAGGAGAAATGCCTTCTAATATTATTCTCTTAACCTTTAGCAATCACTTTTGTTTTAGGGAACAAAAATCCTCTTATAAAGTCTTTAAACCAGACCTGACAACTTCTGATGATGTTAACTTGGCCACAAAACATGCCCCTAGCAAAACAGCATTCTCTAATTATAAAATATGACTTAAAATAGATAATTCCACCTCACCTGTAAGTATTTCTAAATGTTATGTGGCAATTTCTCCAAATACAATGAAAGCAGTAACAAAAATCTTAAGAGAACCACTTAGAATAAGTGGTTTAAGGATTAAGCAATGAACTTGACAGAAAACGGGGTCTCAACTTTTCATACAGAAACTGTGAAACTGGATGCACTAGTTTTGACAAGATAATTTAGGTTTATTCAAATAAAATCACTGAATTTGAGTCATCAGAATTATAGAAACAGTTTACAGTCCGTACCATAGTGAAGAAGCATGTCCAGAGCATGCTATTTTTACTACAGCCACTATTACTATTATTATTATTGTTGTAGTCTAGTTCTGGTAATGATATGATGTCTAAAGCCCTAATCATGGTCCATGGCTGATTGTTTTGAGATGCATAAGACCAGCAATTAAGATCGGGCTTCTGACCTAGATTATTTACAACCCACATGTAGGAGAAAAGAAAGCAAAGGAACACAGATACATTAAGAACACCAGTCAAACTATTTTAAATATTTTGTTGATATCAGGGAAAAGGAGAGTTATAAGATTATGAAGTCCTCTTTCCAAGTGGGAAGGAAAGCTAAGATAATGCAATTCACAGGAGGTGCAATATGTACTGCAATAGAAAGGAGGAATAGATGGATGGAATGAAAACCAAAGAATCTTACCAGCAGGTTTCTACTTTGCATTTGTCCTTTTACATACATTCTATCTTTCATAAAATTGGCATTTTAAGTTTCTTAGACTTAGAACTGGGGATTCAGCTGGTAATATTTCACCACAGACCATTTCTGGAGGTCTGAATATAAATTATGAGCCAGATGACAAAGTACTGTTTTTTGTGGCAGCAGTCTTTTGGTGCCCCCTCAGCAGCACCTAATACTCTGAGATGTACAGGAGCTTTTACATTTTTAAGTGAGGTGTTTATTCCTTTTTGTTTTCAGCCTACTGGCAGTGGGAGAAAGATTAAGTTGTACAATGAAGTTGAAAGCATCCAGAATCAACAAAAGAACAAGCCCTTTCCCTTCAAGGATTACTTCTAAATACACATAGGGACCACAATATAATTCACAGACACTTTCAGTCTAAATCCATGGATATGGATCAGACATTTCTCCTTTCAGGATCTGACTGCTGAAACTATTTCTCTGTTACATCCAAAGGGTGATGAAAGTAATGCCTATGGAGAACTCTAATACAGCATTATGTTTCCAGGATTTGACTTTGTGCCTTTAAGAGAAGCATAAATACTTCCATCTCCATTCAGCTCTTATGTTCACATGAGCTTCTCTCCACCACCATACTTAATGCTTTATTTCAGTGTCTCATGCACAATTTTCCTATAACATATTTTGGAGATAACTGCAATAGAACCCAGGTATTGTGAAGAGCTATAAACAATAAAAAGACATCTTCAACTTGTTAATAAACCTGACAGTCAGAAGTGCTCGGCTCCTGCAGACCCCTGATGCCTACAAAGCTATAAATGCACTGCACATCTAATAACAGAGCTTTTCATGACTATCCAGCCCCCGACTCTTGAGTACATACACTACATAGAGGGTAACAACATATATCACGTTTGAATACAACTGTTTAAATGTAGACAGGATTAGGCCTTGCTGCAGACCCAACTTATGTCTTCTCAGAAGTATAATAGCAAACAGTTTCCAGGTAGGAGGATCAGGGTACAAAATACAGTTGATGCTGGTTTTTTGATTATAAAAGAAGTTCTTACTCTTTTGCTCTGTTCAGTCTCATGAATTTTTTAAAGGTCAAGGAAATGAAAACCAGCTTTCTTATCAGGGAAGGCTCCCACTGACATTTTAGTCTAAATTGCAAACAGGCATGAGAGACACTATCCTTCAAGGCAGTTATTCCTATGCCACTAAATAGAAACAATAGTACTCACTTTTTTATGCACAATTTCTAAACTGAAATAATGCTGTAAATTGATTGTCAGAAATAGAAAGAAATATATCCCAGCATTTTTGTGCAACAGGTACTTAGCAGATCAGACATTATCACCAAGATTTTCAAGAAGAGATGCCTACCGTTAAATGGAAAGGTAGATAGATATTTGAGCAATTAAACAAATACCCTACTCTGCAAAAAGCTGTGTATTCATTAGCTCCTACTGAAATCTGTTGTTAGCTAATATGGCCAAAGTATGAAAGGTTGCTGGAAAATAATTCAATCTAGTACGAAACCTCCAAGCAAGCCCCCATGAAAATTAGTACTCATAAGGATCTATGAGCAAAGATTGATATAGCCACATAGACAGGAATTCATCTAAGTCATAGACAATGATTTAAATGTTTAATAATATTCCCCTTTAATTCACAGAAGAAATTTCCCTCACCTTTGCACCTGTATACATGCACCCATATATCCAATATAAATTACAGACTCTTCTGTATCTTTGTATCTGCCTAAAGCACATTCTGGTTCAATCTTCATGTAAATTAGTAAATAAGAGAACTAACAGCCAGATTAACCTACCAAAATGAAGACAAATGAGAAGGAAATAAACTACCTTTCCCAGACAAGAGCTGATGGTTTACCTTGCTATCCAAGTCTTTCTACTGCCTACAGCTCTATAATTAACTAGCACATTGGCCAGATTAGCCTGATTACATCTCTCTTCTTTGGCCAAAGCAGACTTCACCCTACCCCCCCATCCTCCCCACCCTGCCCCCTTAGTATTCCATGAATAAGATCCCATTAAATCACATGTAACTGATACAACAACCTCAGTACTGATATCTTTTCTCTCCTCTACGGTCTTTAACAGGAAAACAATTGACAACTCCATTCTCATCCAGCTATTTGGCACAGAACAAGCCTATTATCAATCTTATTAATGTAGGAGGATGTCAAATGCAATTACTGGAAACATTTCTGAAGGACAACATCCCTGGTTGTCAGAGGCCTGATTCTAATTCAAACTATCCTCCCTTTATGTTATTTTTGACAGTAGAGGATTTAATGTGATTGTGAATCAGTCCATCATTCAGGACAAAACCAGAATGTGCATTTGAGTTTATGATAGTGAGCAACATGGCACATTGTCCTTTTAAAATGCTTCAGATTATCAAAGCTAAATTTTAAATTTCCCAAGCTATAGAGTCTTCTCTGTTATTACAAGGTAGCTGTGGGCTAACTAAAAAATACTACTGAAGATGATGGTGGAGTTGTTGGTATAAAAGCCCAGATTAATCTTTCAATAAAATTATACCACACCTCTATGAGATTAAATGACATCAATGTGGCTTTAAATGTCTTCAGAAAGACATTTCTCCACAAGAAACAGAAAAGATCACGAGTACAGTCAGTTCACTACTCCTAGGGCTACCAAAGGACTTTCTGCCTCTTTATACTGCCAAATAATAAGTTTTCAACAAATGAACAATAACAGTTTTCAATAAATGAACTTATACGATTATAAGTTCAAAGAATCAGAATATGTTTAATAAAGTTCCCTTGATAAACGTGGCTTATTTACTTTTAAATGGAACTGAAAACCCAAGCTGTCTATCAAAGGCAGCAGTATCTTAAAATTTTCTTACCTGTGCAATTAGCCAATCCACTAGTTTACTTGCAGGGATTACAGATTTGTAGGTCTTCAGGTGGTAGTCACGGTCTCTAATTAAGAAAGAGAATTCAGGGAAAATCAGGACAAAAAGGTAAATGTTTCTTTTATACTTTAAGACTACACATATTATTGTGACCTACTAATACAAAGTTGAGGAAAGCAGCAGAATTATAGGTGGAAAAAAACCCTTGGACTCCCAGCCACAAATAACGAAGCCAAAAGATATGAAATAATATATCCATTTTCTCTGGAAGAAAGGACTAGTTTTTAAACTTGAATGAGGAAGATATTTCAGATTAAAACAGAGCAGCATAATTCCTAATTTCTGTAGAAGTTGTTTCAAGCCATCTTCAGAGCTCTCGTATTCCTGCCACAGGCAACCAGGACATTCTTTTCACAGATGTACTGAGCTGCTGCTTTATCTTGGGTTAAAATATTGCCACCATCAATTCTGCTGAAAATCACATTCTTCTGGCTGGAAGTGATCACCTAGTTTCCATCCTAAATCGATTTGCGTCCAGTTCACACTTACTGGCTCAGTGCAAGCCCCATCTATCAGCTTAAATAGGTCTTCCACCCATCAATGTATTCACAGACAGTGATGCTACATATTGCCTCTGTGCCCCTTTTCTGAGGCTCATCGAACTAAACACCTTTGAGCCTACTCTGTCAGGAGATGTTCTCCTAATTGTCCACAACCATTCAGGTTTTACTTCCTGTAGCAAAATGTCACAGAGTAGCCAGATGCAAATAGAGTACACCATGTTCTTTTACAGCATTAGATAATTTCAGCCATTGTAAATAAAAGAAGTGTTGTATTTAGGTCTTGTAACACAACTTGCACCATCCCACATGTAGCCCTTTCAGAGAGCAGCACTGCTCCTGAAATAAGGAAAAGAACCCCTATTGTAACTAGCTGCATTTAGCAGTTTTCTTCCACTCCTCAGAGCCACAGAAAGAATTGATGTTTTTAGTCTTTCATAAAATACTTCTAAAGAATTTTGATACAAATATAAGAGGACTATGTGACTCTGGACATTGGGCTCTAAACACCTTTCACCTCCAGGTCACTGGATTTAGTCCAGCTCATGAAGGAATGAAAAGCTCTTTCCATTTTAAGGCTGTTTACTGGCCCGTGTGAAATAAGTTTGGTGGTCTTGATCCAGTTCCTAGTTCCACATCACAAAAGCCATTACCACAATTAATTTGCATTAATTGGCTCCCTCTTGTTGAAAGTCTCAGTAGAGAGGCCAAATGCTGAATGACTATGAAGAATTAATTCCCCTCTCACCCTTGGAGGTGGTCCTTCTATTTCAAGCTTGAGGTCCACTGGCCTGACTGTGGGAGGAAACTTTCACAGCCACTGTGACTGTTTTACAGTCCGGATGTATCTATACAGCAGCTCAAGAGAAGACTTTATTCTTCAGTTCAGGGAAATCAATCTCTTTCATTAGCACCACACCATCTAATATTTCTTTTTCTCTAAATACTTAAAATCAAACCACCATCTAAAATTCATCCTACTCATGTTTTCCTTTTACTAATCATCTAGAGATACAAATATGTTATGAGTGGCTTTTGTAAATAAACACAGCAGAAATGCCTGTGTGTTTGCAGAATGCAGGGTATGAAAAATTAGAAAGGGAAACAGGACTTTCAGAACTTGGGGAAACAAAAACCAAGCCCAAAATGATGACAGCATTTCCAGCAAATATGTGTCCTCAGAACAAAAAGCTTTCCTCACAGTGCTTACACACATTTTTTGACTTGTCTTCCAGTAATGTGCTAAACCCAGCACAAAACTGTGGGAGTTTTCTGGACAGTTTCTCCTCTCACACTCTTATCTTAAGAAAATATGTTTTTGAAATGTCAGAACAATAAAGCAAAGCATTAAAATATTGAGTACTAATGAGTAGGAGTTTCCAGATTGTGAGAAGGAACTCCCAACATTTTAATACAGATGCTGACATAGAGCTAGAGTTTTGAATAAGCTGGCACCAGGACCTTGGTCCAAGGCCCAGTCTTACACAGATTGCACTTAAATGTTTGTCAGGACATTTCAATGTTAGTTCACTGACTTTTCCCCCCATTTAAATCTAGCCTGAACAATCTAGCCCCTAGAATGACTCATAGGATGTTATCCAGACCCCGGAGCTGCAGGTGAGTAGTCCAATACAGATATGGGGACCATTGACGCTTTGACAGAACCTTGCTGCCTCACAGAAACTAGAGCAATATAATGTTCTTCAGAGAACCTAGCCCATTTACACACTGAAGTGCTGTGTAAGTGGGAGCAAATTCTCCCACCCTCACCATCTCCCCAAACTAGATCAGAGACGTATTCAGAACCTTCTCTACATCTAAGATTTTTGAATTTTTTTTTTTTTTAATTTTATGTATCACCTCCCCCCCAGTAGCATGCTTTGTTTCCAGTGGGGTATATCATCTTGTCCTCAAAGTACATCTGTGTCAGAATATACTTAAAGAAAATTATAAAGGCAAAGGCTACATGGGAACTCCCAGGTTTCCAGGAAAGACAAGTAAAATAACATTGCAAGGTTGTCAAAGTAACTGAATTTGGAACTTTATGATTGCTCCAGATCCTCTTGGCACACACATCTGCTGCTCCAAGCAGTTCTGTCAATTTTCTACAAGGAAGGTTGGCACCAGAAAAGTAGGCCTCATGAACCTTGTTAGCATGATTGCAGGGATCAGCAGTCTGAAGATGCCAGGTAGTGCAGTCCAAAGACATAGCTGAAAGTAACAGGCTTTGCACAACTAACTTGGCTAAAAGCTAGCTCCTTTAGGTTAACATTTGGGTTGTCAGAGGCAAAAAGACATGATAAGAAGACATGAAAGGATGACAGCCCAGGAGATTCAGTATCCTAACAGGGAGATAAAAGAAAGAGTAAGTAGGAAAGATGGGAGGAAGAAGCACCTGAACATACTGAGAACATTAAGTCTATCCAGGAGGATCCTAAAACTTCTGAGACACTGCTATTTTTCACTATACATATACAGTTCATCTTCCCATTGTCACTAACACAGATTAATACTGATATTAAAAGATTCTCCAGCTGGGATTCTGTTACAAAAATATCACCTGTGGTAGTTATTTTGTCCTTGTTGATTCCCTAAAGCATAACACTTCATCCCTTTCCATTTGTGGGTACCCTGAGGTCAGTGAAATTTTTTCAGCTTCACTTACCATTAATCTAACTCTGCCTGTGAACTGCTATCCTAAGGGATGAAATTTGTATACACAAACACACACATACATATACATAGCCACTTTGCCTACCAAGGGCTGCATCACGCTTTCCTGCTCTCTCCATACCCTTTAGGCTAACTGAAATCTGTACTATTGTAGAACAGTTATTCTGGGGGAAAAAACAGAGATCTAATTAGGCAAATTCATGACTGATGAACTGTAACTCTCTTTGCTGCACTTTCAGCATGACAATGGCATCTCTCAGTGAAACATCTGTTGTACAACTCACGGACATGAGGTTAGTTTTGTTGAATTTGGAACTCCAGCCATGCCCACCAGAGGTTTTTTTCCTTTCCTTATCAGGTTTTTCGTATGCAAAAATTACATTATCTCAAGTAAAAATCCTTCATTTTCAATCATTCCTAAACAGAACACCTACATGTCTCAGGGTGCTTTCCATTATAGGCCAGAAGTGTTCATCTGATGTCACAGTAAGGCAAAACCATCTGAAAATAATCTGAGATCTCAGAAGAGAGTTAACTAGTGCTTGCAGATTATGGCAATTCTTTAGCATTTATTTGTACAGAGATAAGTTCTGAAGATTCCGTCCAAAATTTTCAGATTTTTTTTCAAATTACAGCTTCAGATTTAATCCACTTCAGTTTGTTTTTTATTTTTTGAGGATGCTTTGAATGAAAGAATCATAACATCACATTGGAATCTGTTTACATCACTTTAGCATCTATTTACATTTTCTATAATCCAAATAATGTAACAGCTACAACTACACTGCACAATCTGCCCTGAATCAGTAGTCACTTATTAATCACACCCACTTAAACTCACAGAAAATGCCAGAGTAAACAAATAAACTTGTGTCATGCTAAGAGCTTTCATGAACTGACAGAGGAAGTGAATGTCAGAAGACGGCTAACACTAGCCAGTCACTCTTCCCAGAGCCCAGTTCCAACATCCTCCAGCAGAAGTACAGCTACAAGTCTAAACTGTGGAGATAGAAGGGTAGTAAAAGAGTCAAGAAAAAGGGGAACATTACTGCTTATAACAAGAAAGAAGAAATATCTCAATAGTGAGGTTACCCTGTTTCAAAAGCTGGGTAGTATATACAAGGGGATCATGAAGGTGAACTTACTTTACCACTGGCGTATATAGGCTGTGTAGTCGGCAGTAGAGCCTCACACCCTGAAGAGGGAAAGATGCATGGTATTATCAGGTTTTTTCTTTTCAAAGAAACACTGGCTAGCTAAATCTAGCAAAACCTGGACACTGATGTCTCTGCTCAGCTGGAATTATCTACTGATTAACTGTTTTTCAAAACAGTTCCCTTATCCTCTCGTCAAACATTCTTCTTTCCCTGCCTCCAGAAGCCAAAAAAAATCTGTTCTTTTATCTCTAATCACCTCCATTCCAACATTTTCTCCATTAATCCTTCCCCACAATTAACCTACAAACTGATATCCAGAAGAAGAAATCCAATTTATTTAAGTGTATATGGGCAGATGAACAGAACTCATTTGACATACAATTATGAGGAACAGCAGTTAAATATTGATCTCTTCTATCTCCCTGAACCATAATGCTCAGATTTTCAGCAGACATGCTGTATTATGGCCTACAGTTTTCTTTTAAGCCCTTTTGCTACTATATTAGGATTGTAATCAGCAGTCTTAGTTGCAGTCACAACCATATTGTTATTTATTGCCAAGTTCTCCTTCCTCTCCCTAGAGCAAATGACTCCTATGACATTAGGATAGATAACTTAATACAACCAAGATAAACAGCATTGAGGATCTCCTATACAGCAGGCTAACAACATTCAGAGGTAACATTCAGAGGTAGGGCAAGCTCTTTTGATGGTTCTTATGCAAATCACAAGGTTCCAACCAAGAATGACAATACAGACCTTGGACATGATGTCCTCCAATTCACTTCTTGGCTTGTACGTTCCATCATCATAGCGAAATCTGTACATCACCTGCTCATTCTTAAACTGGTGCTTATCTGAAACTAAAACATCAGTATGATAATTAAAATTAATCTTTTCTCCCCTGTCATGTTCTTCACAGGCTAGTTACACCTAACACCTAAGGATTTGCTGGTATCTGTCACCTTCTGAACTGAAAAAGAGACTCAGCTCTTCAAATTTCCCCTCATTATCTATATGTTTATGTGCACTCCTGGATAGCTCCACCAAGAAAAGTGGTTTTCTAAAATACTGCAGCTCAAGCAAAGTGGAAATTTCTTTCTTTTACCATAGATTCAATTTATGTAAGACTTTCCCTAGGACTGTTAGCAAAGCAATTGGGACTGTCTGACTTTTTCCAGGAAGTTTTGAACAAAGTGCCTGCAAGTTCCCACAGCAGTTATCACAGCACTCAAGTAATTTTTGCAGTTGTCTAAAGTTCTGCAACTCCAAAAGCAGAAAGCATAGTGGTGGAAGGAATCAGCTCTTAGAGGTATTCTTCTATTATGGTTCTTGTATTTACTAGTGAGTTCCTTCTAAAATTAGGCAGTATTTTTGTGGGAATGCTTTTTCATCCAGAACAGCCATTCCACAGTAAGGCAGTTAAAATCTTATTGGGTTATATACTGATTGGCTTTAAGACAAGGACACAAAAGAGGTTTGTTTCAGTGAGATAAAGAACCAGTTCAAAAGAAGCACTGGCCAAAATAAGAAAAGAGTTCAAAAACATACTCAGTTTCACACAGATTTAGTACTTTTCAGGTTTTACAACTCTTCGTATAGAAATGCCCCTGTTCTCAGCTAAATTTAATGGAGACCAGTTACTATGGAGAGAAGGAGGAGAAAATCTAGAGAAGAGCAATCAAAGCAGACAACAGATACAGTGGGGTAGTCACTGTAATCTTTCCTGCCATTTTAAGAGTGTAACACAGCCAGATCTTTGTGCTGCAGCAGCCTTCAAGATTTTGGATGCAGCATTTCACACTGCAGGCACAGCATTTGATGAACTGAGGCAAAATACAGATTTACACTATTTAAGATGCATTTCAGCCCAAGTGTGATTAACCTGAGAAAAGTAATTGCACTAAAAGACTCTTGCATGGAATGACTCAAGGCAATAAACTGGGTTAGGCAGATTCAGATGTATTAGGGCTCAGTTTGAGATTTAGGCTGCCCTTGGCAGAGTGGGTAGGATATTTATTTAGAAGACAGAGAACAGAAATTCTGAGGATCTTCCCGCATTACACAGGACATCCCTGTCTATGAATATTTAATTAGGATTCCTGATTTTGGTGATATAGTTCCTTAACTTCACAGAGTAAAAGAAAATGTGCAGGAACTGGTGTAGTATATCCTATAAGCTGTGTAAGTTACTGAATTCTTTTGAGTGTCTGCATGTGAGTCTTCAGAAAGCACCTTTTGTACCTGGCACACAGCAGATAAGATTCTGATCACTTCAGTTCTCTACCAAGGGTACCAGAACTTCCACATCAGCAGTCCCAAATAATAGCCAGAATTAAAGGAGATACAGAGGAAATGGAGTGACAAAACACATTGCTCAGTGTTTAGCAATCCTCTATCACTCTGCTTCTCAGGCAGGCTGAGAGATCAGCAGTTTTCACCTGACAGTAATTTTATGCCAAGTGAAAACAAAAGATAAAAGATATTGCCTAATGTAGACCGGGGGTGAGGGCTTCAGTATGGTCCTACATTTTAAGTTCTTGGTACATTAGGAGACACATAATGGGAAACTTTCACATCTAATGGTTTATCAAATCCTCAAGGGATATTCCCCTAAGTAAATGCAGCGTTGCAAATACCTCTCCATGTCTAGCAATAACTGCCACTGGAGACACTAATATCAAGAACTCTAACTAAAGGTAACATTAAAACCAAATCAGATGCATCTTAGGGCATTTGAGTAAAGGGAACACAAGTTTAGAGTAAAAGCACATTACTGAAATTGCTAAACTATGAAGTTATGGCAAGGTAAACCATTATCAACAAATAACAAGTCTCAGGGCAGCTTTTTGCACCAACAGTGCAAGTGTACACATTCAGAATGTAGGCAAGGGAGGGTATGAGCACAGAAAAACATTCTTCAGACAAATGGGGATCCCTGTACATTGGAGCCAGATGCTTTCAGTTCTCCAAAGACACAGTTAGGCCAAGTAGTCAAAGGTGTTCAGTGCCTTTGAGCTCATGCTCAAAGCCCTTCCAAGTCTCAATGTGCCTGAAAGTGTGTCTTGGTGTCTGGGGGTGGAAGTGTATGTGCATGCAAGAGTATGGTACTGCTCATATTAAATTTCTATATGTGTTAATTAAAATAAGATAACAGACATCATTTCTTAACAGTGTTATTGTCACCTGAAAGACAAGTTTGTGGAGCTGAGTTACCAAGAGATTAAAGTAAGACTAGCCTAATTAAATGGTTCCACTATTTAAATTGGTTTCCAAGAGATTGTATGGAAATGTAGACCACTGGTGACTTAAGACCTATATATACCTTATTCCTTTGATATGCTTTTTGCAGCTAAACACACCTGCAAGTTGAAATTGGGGCATTTGCCATAGTAGTATAGGACTCTCTTGCTCTGTCTGCATAATATAATATGAAAATAATAGAAAACAGCAGAACAAATCTGGGTTTAAAGGATGTCATCTAGAGCAAGATGTTATTTTAGTAGAAATGCAGATAACAGAAAATTTTCAAAAAAGCATCCTGTGCTATTTTAGTCATGCAACACTTCTGTACACACTGCCCTGCTCTTCCAAAATAGCCCTCATCACAACACTTCGAGTCATCTGCTGGGCGTGATGAAGAAATATGTTGCATCACTATTTTAAAGAGACATTCTTGCCAAATGAACTGGAAAAAACAAATCTGGCAACAAAACCTCCATCATCTCTTTCCTTTACGACATGCAGTCTTATTTGAAAGAATGACCCATTGTCTGGAGTCCCTGACTTTGCTGGTACCTGTGTACCATTCTAAAAAAAATAATAAATTTTTTAAAAAATAGCCCTGCTTGACTCTCCTTTGAATTGCTAATATCTCATATGGAATGCTATATTTTTTGATCATTACAGATTTTTAAACACACAAAGTACAAAGGAATATATACCTTATATTCAAGTATTCAAACATCATGTTCACATCATGTATGTGAACATCTGCAGTCAGTTTTCCACTCTCACTTGCTAGGGCTTTACTGAAATCTGACATCTCTTTATGGCATAGGGCACTCACCATGATGAATGATTCCATTTTCCAATAGTGCCTGTCCCAGGTTGACCCCTTCCTCTGGTTTGCTTATCTCTCCAATCTCTGTGAGCCATGATACAAACTCACTGCAAAGAAAAGCAGAACAGAAACAATTAGCTTTTGCACTCTGAATGTAAGCAGACACATGCCTCTGCAAGTCATCAGCCAACAACAGGAGACTCTCTCCTTGAAGCAAGTGTGAAGACCTGTAAATTATGATACCTCTAACTAAGCAGATTAATTTCTTACATTTCTGGAGGAAATGCTCTGCAAAAGATCCTTGCCTCCTATCCATGACGTTTCCCAGCATTCCCCTGAGTTCATCATAATCAGCATGCACACAAAAGGAAAGACCTGGGTCTATAAAGATGCTGCAAATCCTTATTTTACTGAACAATACAGATATCCAAGGGGGAAAAGGAAAGCAAGATGAACTGATGAGCTTAAAAACAAGAAGTTGGACAGTAGAGAAAACAGTTTCTATCCAAGCTACCCCTCCAAGAAATGTTTGTGGTCTGACTTAGCTACATATGCTCACCTTTCTTCCCTGGGTGTGATTTCCAGCCAGCCCCCCACTGATGTAATTGCACTGGCTTTAATGGAATCACAGTAAGACTGAGAAGATTCAACCTACTGAATTCAGGCACAGAGCAGTAAGAGAGCACAAGTCTCACCGACAGGTTAATTTAAGGTCATTTACTGGAGTTGATGCCTGGCAGATACTTAAATGGTGCTTCTAATTTATGGACAAAAGGTGTTAAGTCTGCCTGCTCATGCAGCACAGAACAAAACCTCTCTCTGGCAAGGGGCAGAGCTGCACACATGGGGAAAATAAAAGCCAAAAATTGATAGATATGTAGGATGTTACTCAATTAGAAACAGTAAGTACAGCAAAACCGACATTGCAAGCCTGATGAATACAGCACTGCTAAAGCCCTTAGGGGACTCAGTTGTTTGCCAGGTTAATTAGTGATTATATGAGAAATGTGTTAAATTCATAGAGAAGAACAAAAGGAATATATAAAAGTAGAGCGACATATGGGAAGTCTGAGTTCAATAAACCACTTGGGTGCCTGCCAGTGTGCAGAGCGTTGCTGCTTATCAAAACCAGTATCCATGCCTCCAATTGTGGGTTCTAAATGAAGTATTTTTAGTCTCTTCATGGTTATCAGAGCTGACTCATCTAAGCTGTAGGTAGCATTTGCATTTTGCCTTTAGAATAACAACAACAACTTCAATACTGAAAACTTCGCTTTGCTGAGCTACTCTGTCATAGTGTAGGAAAAGCAGTAGAGTCTATTCAACTACGCCAGGGGAATCCCATGGAAACCAGCAGAGTTTTGTGAAACTCCTAAAGCCAGAGTACTGTAGTGATGAGTCAGACTGTCTTCTAAGGAAAGCTCATTTGCAGTTTCCCAGAGTCTCAACTGTTTCTACAAGTACTGAAAAGCTGAAACAGAATATAAACTGCAGAGGGAGGAGAAGCACAGTGATCCTCCACACCCATGCCTGAGAATACAGGACACAACCTGAGGAGTACCCCCTCACAGACATGTCAGACAATGTCTGTTATCATATTGAGTACCCCAGGCAGATGCCCAGTTGCCCTACATGCTATAGGTCCATGGCAATTTACAGTGCTTAAACAGTGGCTCCCAAAACTGAGGTGGAACAGTGTTACCCTGTTAGATTTCCTGATGATTTTATTTGGAGCTATGTTCCTAGGGCTTATTTGGATTCTAAATGTAAGGCAGTGTTCTTACAGTTTGAAATGGAGAGCTGAAAAAGGGAAGTAACCACACACTACTCTTACAGCCCTGAAGCTTCAGAACTATGGGATGGTTTTCTTAAGAGCTTCTCTAAGACTTCTGTGGTATTTGATGCAGAAGGAGAATCAGTAATCATTTGTTCTAAAGGCTTTAAAGGCACTGAAAGGTGCCTGATCCAGAAATATTCCAAGAGGGTTTTTAAGGCACATTCTGGACTGTTGTTAAAAACCAGCTAGCTCAAACGGTGGATGGCAAAGTTTGCTTCCTCATCCTGTCCTAAGCAGTTCTCCAGTATAACTGAGAGTGTCCTCACCTTCAGCGCTACCATGCTCAGTTGTCATCTGGCATGTGAGTCAGGAGACCATCTCCCAACTACACCTCTTAAATTACAGGACATAGAACAACTGGGTTTCTTCTACTCAAGCAAATCCAACCCATCCAGGTTTGCACAATCTGATCAGACACCTTTGGAATCTCCTGAGGTTAATACGTCCTCTCTATTACAAGCTCAGCACAGTTCCAAGGTTTTGCAATCAATTTTGTGCAGTGCTGAAAAGAAGCATGGCAAGCATATCATTTACATAAATTGGCACCAGCACACATCTCTCCTACTGCATCACTATTCACATGCCTAAATGCCAGTACACCTGAGGAGTGGTTAGAAAATTGGATTTGCACTCAAGCAAGTCAGTTGCTCAAGTTCAGTAAACAGCCTTATAAATGAATGTGTATTTCTGAAGATATTAGGATTAGTTCACACATTTTTTCTGCAACACATTATCTCTTGAATTATTAGATACTGTCTGATATCCAAAGGCCAAGAGCAAAATTATTTTTCATGGCATTAGTGTTACTCTCAGCTAACTGCATGTAGCAGAAAACCACTAAGTACCTCTCAGCACAGTTATTAGTGACTCCCAGGAGCATCTGTGAAAATTAACAGGTCACAGCCAATGTACATTGTTCAGGGGAATCCCCTGTCTGTGAGTCATGACTGGACTGGACTGATTGAGTTGCACAGGATAGTACCAACAAGTGGCAAATTTATATCAACAGAGTTATTTTCTATTTCTACTAGAATGTGAGGTGGATGGCAAGCAAACTGAGGGCAATGAACAGGACAGGTTGTGAGGCATGCAAGAAAAGAGACATTTTGAAAGAAAAAGAAGTAGCAGAGAATCCCAGGTAAGACTTGAGACTAAGTAAAAAACCAGGGAATCCACAACAGACACATATGTATCAGCACTGAAAGAACCTAAGTTTCTGATCTGGTACTTCTTGTTGCATGGTAAATAGGAAATGCAGTATCATGCCACCAAAATCAGAGCTTCAAGGTTTCAATATGAATCCAGATGATTCAACTGAGGTGGCAGGAGGAAAAATAAAAAGCAACCAAATCTCCAAATATTAAGATTTCATTTTTTGCATAGCTGAAATATTGCCAGCCTGTGCTAGCAGCTTGTCAGGCAGAAAGACAATGCATCAGTCCCACACCCTGTACACAAGGAATTCTGCCTGCAAACTGCCATTACAGGGTCTGGGGGCGGGGAGGGAAAATGAATGGAAAATCTGCCTCTTGGAACTTTTTCCTCCCACAGCTGATCATTTCAATCATAAACAGCTGAGGCAGAAAAATCTTCTCAGGTCAACTAATGTGTCTCCCTGTGTGTCATCCAGGACATTTCCCTACTGCTACCATATCTAATCTCTAATCTGATTCAACCACAGGGTCTCTCTTCTTCCTCATACATGTCATTCTTAAGAATCATTTTGTAATGTCTCACTTGAGTGAAAGAGGCGTTTTGCAGCCAATAAAGCCCTGTCCTCCTAACAAATGCATCA
Source organism: Hypotaenidia okinawae (assembly GCA_027925045.1). Classification (NCBI taxonomy): domain Eukaryota; kingdom Metazoa; phylum Chordata; class Aves; order Gruiformes; family Rallidae; genus Hypotaenidia; species Hypotaenidia okinawae. The sequence goes on from BSDF01000016.1 coordinate 7,465,612, forward strand.
CGTCTCCTAATGCACAAAATTTGATTTGTCTCTCTTACATTGAAAAAACAAGAAACTTCTTCATTCAATCCTGAGAGCTGGACAGTTCTGCTGGATTTAAACATCAGCTGGTAAGCATCTGCTTGTTTACAACAGAGGATACAGGTTAGGCCACCAACAGCCCTGAGCTTGGGAGAGTTGAGGTATTCCGTCTCAATCTTTTTGCTCCTTTGAAACAGCTGTTATGAATTACTGTACAACAGAATGAGCTGTCACTATACAGCCTGGGTATGGCGTGAAATAAAAATCAATGATGAATTTTAATAAATCACAACTGTAATGGGAGTTCTGGCCTTTTCAATTAAGCTGCATCAAAGCACATCAGATCTAACCTCACAATGCCATACCGAGAAAACCCAGAGTCTGTTCTTTTAATTAGTATGAAAGGGCCTATTCAATTCAAATGCCACTTACTTGCCAAGAAAACACTTGGAAACAGTACTTAATTTTCTCCTCCTGTCTTTGATAAGATTGACTTTCTTGCTCATCATCATTTGGTAGAGCTTCTCTCCTTTCTCTGCAATCATGACGTACGCATCCCTCTCCATTCCCAGTTTCAAACCTGGAATACAAAGCAGAAATTCCATCAGATCCTTAACATTAGGTAAAGGATTTGCTCAAAGTCAAAAGCTAAGGCCAAATAGACAAAGTGGTAAAAAGACTTGTTTTCCAAGTAAGGATGAAATCAGGTTATTTATTTATCTGAGTACAAAAATGTCATGGGTGAGTTTAGCACCAAAGATATGCTTGCAGTTTTCTTGTCCATTTTAAAATGGAGCTTTAACGTAAGGCTCACGTCACACGAAGTAGGATGGAGAACATGAGGAGAAGTTCCAAACAAAGGAAGACAAAACATATATCTTCTGAAACTGATCTCCTGTTGCAATTTCATTTTTGACCCTGAAAAAACTGCCATTATAGGACTTATTCAAGGCAGCTAAATGCTTGACAGAGCAAATGACTGAGTGTTCTCTTACTTATAGCCAAAAATACAAAACTGCTGAAATCAAATTCACATCCTTAAAAAAAAATAAAATCAAAACTATAGACAGGAATATTATTTTCTCACCCTTTCTTAATTAGCCTATTTACTAATACTCCTAGGCTAGAAATTGTGTGGCAATCATACTATCCAGTCAATGAAAGAAATACTGAATGATTTATGGAATGATAGATAATCTGACACAGAGACAATTTTAGGTTCACTTTGTATGAGTTTCCACTCATTTTCATGTTAATTTGAAAATTACTAGGGTCTGAAACAATAGGTGTCTATGCTGCAACTGGCGTCATAACTGGCATTTTCTCGCATTCTTCCCTTTAGATTTGTAAATTGCTTTAGGAGGACAGCACATGAGAAAAGCTATTCTGCTGCTGTGGATGTTTTCTCTCTTCTAGCCTGAGCAACTTATATTGTTTTCTAGCTGTCTTTCTAGAACTTGCAAATCTAGACAACTCTGAAGCCCGAAACAGAGGTACAGATTTTAGACATCTCTAAGATTAGCTTGAAAACAGGCAGGCTGAATTGGTCCTGTACTTATGTGCCTAATTTTTATGGAGATTGACCTCAGGCAGTATTTAAGCGATGAGTATTTAAGGGATCAGTGTATGGGCAGAAAACTGAGCATTCTTTGGGGAGAGCAGCTCACCCTAACTGGACATAAATCCATTGCTTTACAGTAAGATACTGACACAAATGAGTATTTTTCTGTGTCATCAGAGCTGCTTTCTAGCTTTTTGAGAACAGTTTATGCATTTGTTTTAGAGGCTTGAAATGCACGTTCCAGAAATTAGACTGTACAGCATTTTGTCTTTCAATTACAGTATTTCTTTCATGTGTCCAGTGTCTGGATAAGGTTTTGGCTCTGAAAATCCCCTGGCTTATTGCTGTTATTCTTCCAGCCTCTTCTTCCCCAATACTGTGATCCAATTCAATCAGTCAGAATGCTGACACATGTAGCTGAGGCCAATTTGCAACGTGAACCTGTGATAGAAAACAGCCTGTGTAATAGTATATATGTTTCCTGCTGGTCTTACATCACTGAATTCCCCAGGCTGTGATGTAAATGGCAGCCTGGAATGCATGTTCTACCCAACTCACCCCACAGAATTGGGAATCTCACCAAGCTTTCTAATCCAAACACTGCTATCTCTGTGACTTTGCAAGTACTCTTATCCAAAGGAGATTTTTCAATAAGGCCTGGAATGTCTGCCAGAATTTCTATGCTTATCCTGAGTGCCTGTCATCAGCTACCACGTCATAAAACTGTATGACAAAGAGCATCAAAACCCCACTCTTACTAGCCAATGATTCATGGAAAACTTTGAGAAACTTTATGTGAAGGAATAGTTCTTTTCCCTTCCTACTATTTACTTCAATCACCTTCATGTATCCTTAAGCTTTCTGTTTATATATGATCTATTTTTCTAGTCCTGTCTTTTTAATCCTTATTGAACTTCTCTCTCCTCACAGATTTCACCTAATGCACAGGAAATTCAATTCAAGAGAGCACTAGTGACCTCACAGAGCGAAAACTCACTATGGAATAGAGACTTGCTGGATCTTTTAGAGATATGATTTAGCACTCAAAGTAAGAGCCAAGAAATGTCTTTTATTAAAAAAAATATATCATGTGCCAGGTCAGGAACCTTAGAGTGAGATGCAGAACTGACCAACAAGGACAGCTCACCAGATGAGAATGGTAAAACACTTCCTTTTAATAAGTAAAGCAAAGAAACAGATTCTCTTTGTTGCCTTCAGGTAGCTCTTCTGCATTTACACCATGTCTAATCTACATTTTGAAGGCAATATCCTTGCTATTATCAAAAGGTGTATTGGGGTTTTTATATGATAAAGTATGTTACAAATGTTTTATATTCTGTGGTTAGAAATGCCACTGCAATGTGAACTGTGTTTAGCAGATTAGATGGAAAGCACTATAACATAAAAACTAAGTTTGGATTTCAACGGACGTGAAAGGATTTAGATTCTCTGCTTTCATTAGACTTCAGTGACAGGTCTGTAATGTTCTTAAAACACCTGTAAAAACTATAGAATCATTACATAGTCAGCATGAGTTCTGAAAACACTACAGAAAAAGGGCTTTAGACCACCTCTGAGTATGAGCACAGATGAGCAGCCACATCTTTATTGGAGCTATGTGTGCAGAGAGGGGAACCACTTCTAAAAGGCACAGAATGTTTTAAAAAAGCGTCATTTCCTCTGGCAATGAGCTATTATTATTTTGATTGAGCAAACAGAGAAGTGGGTTCACTTGTGAAAGACAGTTCTAACTTTTAAAAGACTCAGAACTTCTATCACCCACCCTGATTCATGGCTTTGTGAGCTTGCTTCTATTGTACAACACCATTTCAAGATAAGTTTAGTTTTTGTTTTATTCCACAGGGAAAGATAAAAGTGATAAGCATCTGCATACACTTGTCACTGTTCTCAGTCTAAGTATACTGTTTCTTCTCCATGAAGCTGTTCTATTTGTTTCAAGATCACAGAGGCCAAGTTCATGAGAACTTGAGTTTGTGCCATTGCCTCTGGAAAAAGGCTGCACGCTGGGTTTTCTTCTCTCCTTTTACGGATAAATATAAATACAATTCTGTCTTATTATAAATTTTAAAAAAATTGAATGTCATTTTTTCACAGTAATTCAATGCATGAAAGAAATGGACTCTGGCAAATAAAAAGTATTTTATAAATATACTGCCACAAGTTCCTAAATACCCCAAAGCACATATTCAGAAATATTTGTTTTCAGTCACTTTATTTTCTTTGTCATTAAGGATAGATTTTGATTCTGCCCATGGAAGAAAAACTGCAACCTTTCCTTTTTATATCACACTTACACAGGCATACACATTTCTCCCTTGTACACAGGTTCATTTAGTACATTAGAAAATACATTATCTACTTACTCTCCCTCTGTTCCCTTTCCTTGATTATAGCATCCAGCCACTTCTGTTTGTCCTCTGCAGTCTTGGCCATACAGACAAACCATTTGTTTTTGGCTGTGTTGTGTATCTTCCAGCCATTTGTCACAGTGTAGCCGTTGCTGTGGTAATCCGCTGTAAAAACCCAAAGCACAATGCACAGTGAATAGAATGCCTGCTCCTTGAATCAGATCGGTATGGGACACCTTAATTAAAGTTTTCTTCTTCAAAGAGCTTAATTTTTAGAGGTGTTCCTCATGCATCAGTCTTACAGACTGTCAATGTGACTGGCTGTTAACTTGATGCTCTAGAAGTAGTACTTGTACAAGTGTCCATGACTAGGCTGTTCAGCTGACTGTTTCAGTCCAAAGGGTGACACTTTATAGTTTCACCTCAGAAGAACAACTAAAATATTTTAAATACAATGGGATTGGTGAAAAAGTCTATGCTGCTTGTTCAGGTTTTTTGTTCTGAACTTTCTGGGGACACAGTAACTTCTTGCACTGTAAGAATTTTTGTCCAAGGGACATGGGAACTCTTTAAATGTCAACTGTTTAAAGGACATAATATTAATTCCTGACTTAATAGGAGCAGGGGCTGGTGTGGTCTTTGTGGATGAAATCAGAAACCCATCCAGTCTTCCTGCCTGTGTCAGAACACAAGAATCGGAACACAACTGCATTCCCACATTTTGTTCATGGTCACATTCCGTGCTACAGATCTGATGCTAAGACTAATATTTGGTAGTATTCTAAATGAGAAGAAGACCCAGAAGTTCTGTTATTATAGCTGTAATGGCTTAAGATGTAAGAAAAGAAAGGATGGAAACAAGATAAAGTATCATTCTCTAAATTAACTTGGATTAGGAGAAAAAATAGACAAGCTTTGGGGTACACAAACTCTTCATAAGGTCATTTGAGAACGAAGCACTACTGCCTGAAAGCTGGTTCAGTCTTTCAACTACCAAAGATGGTGTAATAATAAGGAATCAGAAATCACACAACTTCAGGTTTCATTACAGGAGCCTAAGAACTTTTGTACGCACTTCGAACACAAGATCTGGACTTGCTGTGCTCTTAAAAGACAGCAAGTCTTCTTTAGTCTCTTACCTGTTCCATCTTCCACATTCTCCACCTCCATGACTTCAGTATTTATTCGGCCCCTGAAGATATACAGTGACCCGTTGATTGACTTGGTCCGTTTAGATGGTTTTTTCCCAGTAACTCTGAAATTAGGATTTAGACTGTTATGTTCTGATTTTTATGTCTCAAATAGGTTTAAAACTATCCAACCAACACCTGCTGAGCTTTAATATCTAAGAACAACCCTGCTATGTGAACCAAAACACAACTGGTCAAATGATCATCATTTAAGATGGCAGATGTCCAAACTCTCTACAGTGAAGGGATTGCTGTGGCAACTTGCCAGCAGCTCATAAGTTCCAAAGAATATTGCAATAAAAAACAGCTGGGGAGAAAAAAAATCCTGTCAAAGTGAAGTATCTCCAATAAACTGAAGTATGAGAATCACCAAGTTTTTCTGAACAATTTTTTGCTTTATAACTAGCTTGAGTGACAAATACACCTTCAGCAATGACCATATATTTACATCCAGTCAGACTGACAGGGACTGACATCTTGGAGTTATTAGATCATTTCCTAAAGACGACTCTTGGAGGCAGAAGAAAAGCTGTCCTGGCAGCCGTAGTGAAACCCTTTAAATCTCAACCCATTTCCCCACATGAAACATATTGTTCCTGACATCAGGATTCAATTTAAACAGCAGTCTATGAGCCTGCTAAAAACACAAAACAATACCCAGCCCTGAAAATCTGTGTCATCAGTTTGTCAGACTACCCTAAGCTTCTGAAAAAGATTTGATTGCAGTCTTAGACCTAAAAATCACAGATCTAATTCTGATTCTAAACACATTTTAAATTGATCTCAACAATGCTACTCCTCATTTATGCTATTGTGAAAAGATGTGATGCTCCAATTCAAATGGCTGCATTGTTGACTGCCTATCAAAGACTGGGGCTGGAATTCTGATTGCACTTTTCAATCAAGAAACACTCAGGTGATTTCTACAAGACAAGCACAGCATAAGTGAGAAGAGAACCAAGTCATCCAATTTCAAATTAGGAACAGACACAGGCATGTTTCAGGGTTTGGTTTTTTTTCAAAATCTGTGTCCCTCGAACATGCCAGTTGCTTGTCAAGAAGCTGGCCAAGTGATCATACCAGCACAACTGGATAGACATTCATTTCCATCCTGGATTAATTATAAATAGCAGCTAGACAGGAGAAATATCCAAAATTAAAGTCACTCAGCAATTTCTAAATTTATCTTTTACATTAGGCAATTCCCATCAGATTTAATAAAATATTATCCTTTTAAATAGAAATCAGATTCTGGGCACTTCATCAGTTCCAGTTTCATTATTAGACAAAGATAAACAACATCGATCCTCTGGGAAAACCAAAGTGTTACAGCAGCATCCTCTAACATCAAGCCAAACTACAGAGTAGCTCAATAATTTCTCCTGTACAAAACAAGAGAGTTTCTTAAAAGGCAGTGGAACATTTTGTTTTCTAAATCTTAGTATTCCAGGAAAAATGCCTGGACAGTGTGGGAGGAGTTAGGCTAATCTGAACAACACATTGCACTAGAAAACCAGTTTCTAAGAGCTCTGAAGAAGTAAATGATAAGATACTAAAGTGATTTCTAATTTTTTTAAGGAATACTTTTCTGTTAGTAGACATTTCTGAACCATGTTTCTCATGGAAGTTTGGAATTTGATAGATTTATTAAAGGTCAAAATAAAATGTTTCATCTCTCTTGCTTCATTTCAGAATTAAGAAGCCATCAGAATGCTTCAGCCAGATACAATTCCATTATGTAATTTTTCACAACTTAATTCAAATGTTTATATTACTTTCCAATAATTTCTAATGTAGATTTCACCTAATAAATTGTATTTACATTGGATAGTTTCACAGCATTATCCACACATAAAGTCTGAACTTTCTAGAAATTATTTTTCCCAGCTTAATAGTACCAAAATTTCTATTGACCAAAAAACTGAGAAATAAATACAGACTTTGAGATATGAGAATTTTACTTGGAGACAACACACAGGTTTTTGAGAACTTGTAATTGGGTTGGCCATTTACTTGGCCATCACCAGTAAAGAAGTGTAACTTGAAAAAGAGGGAAGATATTACAGGAAAAGGAGTAGGAGCAGAATCTGGAGTGTAGAGAATCACTGGAAATTCAGAAGAGACCAGACATGAGAATGAGGCTGGAGCTGTGAAGGTGAAAAGCTTAAGTACCAAAATACAGTTTAATTGCTGCAGAAGCAAATTTCCCTCCACACTGCCAGTGGTATTTTAATAATAAGCAATAGGTGATAACAATGCTTCAGGTGGAACGATACAGAAACTGTTACTAGGATAAGAAAAGGAAGACAAAGCATATGGGCTGCAAATACTGAACAGCAATATGCTCATCTTCATATCTTCCTCACTCCTCTCTGCATTTCATCTATTTAATGTTTCCTTAGCTTTCCACTTTCCCTTTTCTTGCCTTTATGGCGTTTGTCATGTCACCCTCTTCTGCTCAGAATAACCTCACATTGGAAGTTGGCAAGGCCTCCTTCATCACATCACTCCTGGAGACCCGTCTGCTCTGGGAAGCTCTCCAGCGGCAAGAACTCACTGTGTTTTTTCTGTGCTGTATCAACTTCTCTCTTTGGATTGTGCATTTCACAGGGTGGGGTCCCCATTACTGTCTGGCATATTTATCCCACCATGTAGTGACTTCTTGCTCATACAGTCTAAGTAATAGCAATAGTCAAGAACCAAGGAAAGTCACACCTGTGGCTCAGTCCTACAGAGCAACGGGGAATACAGTGAGTGATCAGTAACTGATCATCCTTCCTACTTACAAAACTTCTGACTGGTACCATTATAAAACTGTAAAGACAGACAAACTCACCTGGATTTCCTCTTGCAATAGACCAGTAGATTATCAAATAAAAAGAACATTCTCTCCTGGATATTTCCGGCTGAGATTTTTAACAAAGTCCCTTGGAGCAAGAGCTGTGTGCAGATATCTGTCAGATTTGACCCCTGAAACATAGATAAGAGACATTATCTATTTTTAACTTTTTCCTCATGTGTGCTTAATGAAGGATATTTATCACAATGTTGCATGTCAGTAAACTTTGAAATAACTAAAGAGGAAGTCCTCAATTTCTTAATGTGACTACACATGACATGTTTTCTCTGGATTACAAATACCTTTTTGGAGTCCTCATACACTACAATAAATCTTCCCTATTAAACTACAGGAAACTTTTTTCCAGAAGAAATATTTAACTCTGAAAGCAGCTGCATTGTGAGTCTCTCAAGACCATTAGTCTTCCCTTCATATCCCAAGCTATTATTGCAAATATCATAAGTGATAGCTTTAGGAATGCTTTATGAAGGAATAATGGTATTTCCCTAACCATAGCTCTGATGTGGACATCACAGAATCATAGAATTGTAGGGGTTGGAAGGGACCTCGAGAGATCATCGGGTCCAACCCCCTGCCAAAGCAGCTCCCTAGGACATTTCACTCAGATAGGTGTCCAGATGGGTCTTGAATAAGTGACATATGTCACTATTAACCACCTCTGCAAAATCCTCTCAGTGGTGTACGTGTCTTCCATTCTTCTGTTAGAAGCATAGGCAGATGCTCTACTTTCTGGAGTTGTAATAAGCACGTGCAAGTTAGAAACATAGCCACAAAGAGGTTGGATCCTGGACACTGTGCTAGCTGCTATGTGCAAACCACTATATGCACTAGACAGCCATAGAGATAACCAAGCTCGGCACTAAAGGTACTGTAGCCTATGAGGATGTCCGGAAGCAGAAAATCACAGTAGGTCACTCTAAACCACTCACTCCCCAAACGGCTACTCAGATTTTTTCAAGGAAAAGCAATCATACAGTTACTTAAACAGACCCCTTTAGGACCAAAGCAGTCAGGCTCAAATAAACACCAGGACTGTTCCAGGCTGCTCTTAGGCCAGGCAAATGCCAAGTGCCCCCACATTCTGAATGCACACAGTCAGGAATCTGCTCCTCAACAGTTCAATTGATGAAAAAGGCACTAGCCTTAAATTCCTTAATCTAATGTTACTTTGAATGTAGAACAGCATCCTACCAATAAAGGTACCTCTCCAGAATAAGACCCTGAGGCCTTGGAAAAATTTACCACCCAGTTCTGGACCATTTAGTAGTTTTTGCATTTCTCTGACTTGGAAGAAAGAACAACTTAGGGTAGCTGTAACTTCCTTCCATGGTCAGCATGCAGACAAGGAAGTAAATTAGATTATGTGACCCACTGCCTTGAGTCTTACTGGAAAAGAGAAGTGACTTTGGATTGCAAGAGATTCATTATCAAGAAAAATGCTTGATTCCCATAGATTCATTAACCTACATACATTACACCCACATACCACCCCAGAAGGACTTGTCTGTATGACTTTAGACACTGCATGAGTGGTTGGCTTTCTGCTTTGTTTTCTTGGGCTTTGGTTTGGTTTGTTTTTTTAGGGTTTGGGGTTTTTTTTGAGGAAGGTCATCTGCTGCCATCAAGCTATCCCAGAGAAACCACTGAACTGAAATCAGCCTTTCTAAATGCAATGCAGTCACTCTAAAGGTGTGAATAAGCCTCTGATTACACCATTTTCTAAATCAAACCCTGCCAGCTGTGCATCCATATCCTGCTTTTAGTTAACAAGGAAGCAGCTATTCTTTAAAGGCTGACAAGGATGCAGCACCAATTTGTGTGTTCCACATACATGTTTCTATATGTTGCAGTCAGAATGATGCAGGAACTACCTAGATGCCATAGTTACATTTGCTGTCCTGACATGTTACTTACTTAATCATTCTCTAGAGTTAATATATGCCCAGAAATAAGCACTTGTTATTTTAAAACTGACCTTTTACTATCTCCAGGAGAAATCATTTTATGTCAGAGTTATGACCCCCAACAGCCTACCAGCACATACACAAATAGGAGCAGAAACCAACTGTTTGTACAACATAAAAGAATGCTCCTTGCGTGGTTTGCACATAGAGAAATCAAAGCTTCAGAGCACCTCAACACGAGGTATATCATTTTCCAAAAGATATGCAGACAGCAAAAGCAAGGAGCACAGTGACATCAGGAATGGAAGTCAATCTTTTACTGACACGAACCACTTGGTAAAATTATCTGGCCTATTTTGTGCAGGAAGTGAAAGCAAATGATTGCAGCGGTTGCTTCATGCCCTGAAATCTAGAATCTTTATTTTTACATCAGACCCATCATGATATTATCTAAACAGTTGATGTATTTCCTGTTCACTCTTGACCTAGCTACTCCCCATTTCAATAGTAAGATTTATTTGATCTTGTCAGAGACAGCAGAGAATTTCTCACCTTTCTAAGTGGGACTAATCTGCAGGGAGGGGAGGTAAAAAACATCATAGCTGGTAGAATTGCAAATTACAGCCAATTATAAAACGATTGATCTGCCTAAGCATTAACACATATCTTACAACTCATGTTGTTCTGTTGTGGACTTTTTTGCTTTCTTAAACATTTCAGACAGGGAGAATTTGGGGATATGTAACAATTGTTAAGTAAAAGTGATTCACAAGGACTCATGAGGAGGAGCTCTGCTGACAGATGAATCAATACAGAATTAATAGAAACAGCACACTAACATGTTCTTCACTAAGCAAACAAAAACATTGTATACACACATTGGTCTTCTCATGCACCCTCTACTCTTCTTTCCCCTTCTTTTAAACTAATCCTTGTTTCTCAGAAGGATTAATCCAAATCAAATTGACCTGTCTGAGACTAATCCATAACATACATCTATAAGGATTCTGTGCATTCCAAAAAAATGAATCTAAGCAGAGTTTATTTTGATGACCAGCCCTCTGATTAAGCTGCAGGACTTCAGTGGGTTCCCAGACTTGGCCTATTTCAATATGCGCCCTTATTATAATGTCTCAGGAAAAGACTGACAGGATGATGTCAGTATATGCTTAGTGTATGATAATGACAGTTGTATTAGAGAGGAAGATGCAGATTGGCAGGTGAAGATGCTTAAGAAAAGATGTTGAAATGAGGAAAATGCTCTAAATATACCCACTGCTCTCAGTGAAGCTGGAGATGACTTCCAAGAGCAAGACAGGAGACATGGCAGAAGCAAAATGATGTTATGTCGTTCTTCATGATGGAAATATTGGTGGTGCTGATGGCACTAGGATGAAGGCTAGACCAGGGATAGTCCATTGGTACAGTCAGAAGGAAGTGCTAAATCATAGAAACCAGCGAAACTGCTGGTTTGGTTAAACTGTAACATTAGAGAAGCTGGAGCCTGTTCCAAATTATGTGAACAAATCCATGCCCAACTCTATGTTGGAATGCTTGCACACTCCCCAGATTTAGGCTACATCCCTGAAAATTGTAAAATGCTCAGTCATAAATAAGCCAATCTTCACTTCTCTTTGACAATTTAGACTGGATTAAACCAGTTGGAAGCTGAAGGCCTTGTTGAATTAGCATGTATGGAATATAGCCAAATATATAGGGCACCAGTGTTCCAGAATCCACATCTATGCTAACAGAAAAGGGAAATTTTCTATTTCATAGGAGAGACTGACATCGGAGAAACTAAAAATAGACTTAAACATGCCTTACAGGCTTCCTCTTACAGCCAGCTCTGTGGCTGCTATCACTGCATTGTTAAGCTCAAAATGTATCTAATTCAGCAATTGCAGCTTTCCATAGATAGAAGTTAAGAGCTCTTCTCCTTAGGAATAAACTGTGAAATACATCTGAAATAACTAAAACCAGTTATTTATGAGCATAGCGCTTTGTTCTGAAGTCATAATTTACAAGACCCCTAGCACCATGGAAACCCAAGATAGGAAACAGTCAAATAGTTTCAAGCTTCTTTACATGTACAAAAGAAAAAAAAAACACCATTGTGTTGGGCACTGGTGTGTATCTATGATGCATAAAGCTAGTTTTCCTCTCTTTAATATGACACTAGAATAGTGCAGAAGTGTTCCACAGCTTATGAGGGCAAAACACTTCTTCCTTTTTGAAATTTTGAACTGACTGACTGAGGTGACTTTGTAACAAAACACTATATATAAACAAAGCTGAAAGGGTTTTCAACTCCAGAATGTTGCTGCAGATAAGTTAAAACCCCAAAAAAGCAGTAAGTTTGTATACCACTTCATTTATGGCGTCACAGACACTTTAACAGTCATGCTTCAGGCTCCAAAGTTCAAATCATGCCTCTTGCCTAGATAAACCGTGAGTAGTGTTGAATTTGAAAGGGTTTTAACTGTTTCTAGAAGTCTTACTATACAGAACATAGACTTTGTTTGCTGAGCTCACTATCCAAAAAATACACAGCTGGATATCTGGGTTGTTCTCACATCTTTAGCTGGATGCCAAGAACGTCCTTCAGGGAAAAAATCAGCAAGGTTTAAAACATACATGAAAGATAAAAAACAACCCAAAAGAGAGTCATGGAGAGCACCCAAGAGTCTGAGCATGAGGAAGTTTACACGACCTCTAACAGAATGTCCTGAGCTAAGAAATTCTCAGCTGGCAATAATCAGCCTTGACATTTTAAATGTCAGTCTCACTAAACGCCGACGCCATTCCCCCCACGAGACCATTTAACACCACTGACTCCCTATGGTGCACCTCCCTGAGGCTTCCAACTCCACTGATTCAGGGACCTTATCATAAGATAAGCTGCCAAACCTTTACACGCCATCCTGTCTTCCCAGTATTTCTAGTGAGTGGCTTCTTTTTCCAGATTTCCTCTTCACCCAAGCTTCACCCCCTAGTTTTCTCCCTCTCTTAATTTTCACTCTTCCACAGTAGCTGCTTCTACCTACACAGATTCACCTATTGATAAACACATCAATAGAAACACATCCACAAATAATTTAATTGGAGCTGACATGTATATACCAGTTGTTTTCTAATCTAATGCTTGATAATCTAACCTTTTTCTTTTATAAAGGAAATCTGCATGAAGCTAAGTGAGCTGACTTTCAAAGCTCCTGGGAAAAAAATAAAGGCTTGTAGGAATGGAAAGAGAAACTTCAGTTATTTAGACCAGTTCTGATTTCATCTTCCAGACCTATGTTTCTTTCACACAAAGCCTGCTCGTTTGAAATATCAGCCCCTTCTAGCTCCAACACCTTCCTCTCATTTATAATGTTTGTTCTGCTACAATTTAGCAGCAGCCTGAGCACTCAAACTAAACACTAAATTCTAACTTCTCAGAGTGACTTCACACACACTTTCAACAGCATTTACACATCAAGTAAGAAACAGAAATCCCTGTACACAGTGTGAGTGACTAAACTTCAGCCCATTAAACTGTGTAGCAAACTGACTCCAGGGAGCTTGCTAGTCCTACATCATACCTCCCATCCTTCAATGTGAGACTGCAACTGCTCAAGGGCTTCCAGCTTCTCCATCTGTCTCTTGGTCTCGTTGATATTTGTGCAGACTGTCTTCATTGCCTGCAATGCATTCTGGACAGCTGGGTGATCAGGATGCTTAGAGGGAGTCCTCTTAGCCAATTCCTTTAAAAGAAGAAAAGAAAACATACAGTGTAACCTTAGAAGTGGCTCATGGAAAGGCACAAGCGTTAATATGCGATCCCACAGGAAAATGCAAGAACCACTGCAAAATTAAAGAGAAGTTTTGGCATATTCCTGCAGATGCTGTTTTCTGTTCTTCATCTGTGCAGGGTTCCCATGTTATATGAATGCTGCTAAATAAATGAAGTGATCACTCACGTTAAACGTGTCAAATTAAGAGAGTTCAAGGTGCAGTCATTCTGCATGGCATGTTTGCTTCCAGTGTGAACTGAGGCCAAATAAATTAGAACATTACACAAAAAACACACTGTCCCCTTCAAAGATGTGTTGGACTGTTGACCTAGCCATGGCATAGATACTATACCAGCCCCAGTGGTGTGCATCCAGTATTTCAGTGATGCTGGATCGTGCCTCTTTGATCAGATAAAAATTGTGCCCACAGTAGGTCTTGTAACAAACCACTAGAGGTATTGAAGATTTTTTTTTTCCATGAACCATGGCCTCACAGAATAACACTAGGCTGTACACCCACACACAGCACTACAGAAATGATCAGGTACAGATTGATCCCAACCCACAGGAAGTTTTAGGACATAAGTTGTTTAAATACATAACCAGCAAAAAACACAACCAAATTGAAAATCAGATTTACCCAGGAGGGGATCTGCCCTCACAAGAAGCCTGTCTCTTTCCGCTGACCAAAGAGGGATTCCAGTCAGACATCTCCCAACTCAGATACCTCGCACATCAGGTGTCTGTGAGGAGAGGTGAGGGGCTGCCCCATGCCAGTCCCAGCTGCCTCCACACCAGAGGTGCAGCAGGACCCAGATGAACTCACTGGAGAAGCCAGTGGTGCCTCTGTGAAAAGGTGTTTAAGAAAGGGTAAAACTCATCACAGGAGAGAGGAAAAAAGTGTGAGAAACAGCTCCATAAGCACCAAGGCCTGAGGGGAAGGCAGAAAGGAATTGCTCCAGGTACCAGAGCAATAGACTTTCCTGCTGCCCCAGGAAAGACCAGGCTGGAGCAGGTATTTCCCTGCAGCCCACAGTGAAGACCCTGAATGAGCAGACAGCCACACTGCAGCCAGGGAGCACCTCATGCCACAGCAGGTGGATCTTCCTGAAGGAACTGTGGTAGATGGAGAGCCCACGCAAGAGCAGGTTCTCCTGGCAGATACTGCAGCCCATAAAGGACCCATGCAGGAAAACGTTTATCCTGAAGAACAGCAACACCAGGAGAGCTCATGACAGAGCACAGAAAAATGTGAGGATAAAGGAACAACAGAGAGGAAGAGTTATATACAGACTGCAATCCTCCACTCCCCCTGCACCACTCAGGGCTGGCAGGGAAAGTAGAGGACTTGGGAATGCGAGCGTGCACTTTAGCTGGGGGAACACAATGGGGGGAAAGGTGATTTTGTTTCTCACCACCCAAATATATTTATTTTGCAACATACTGAGTCAAGTCTATTTTGCCTGTGATGGTAATTAGTAAGTGATCTCCCTGCCTTTATATTGATCCACAAGCATTTTTCCATCTTACTTTCTCCCCCATCCTGTCAAAGAATAAGAGTGAGAGTGGCTGGGTGGGAAACCAGAAGCCAAGGTCAACCCACCACAGAAAAGCACCTACAGTTCTATGCATGATGAGCCTGTGTCCAAAAATTGCAGGGAAATCCACTAGCCACAGCTGTCCCATGTTTTTGTGTGTCAGGAAGTATAATAAGTTTTAAAAAGAGGAAATATATTTACAGAAGAGTAACTTGTCCAATGTCAAATCATGTGCAGTGCTTTAACATCAAAGACAGGCCCACAGCAAATGGACAAGGCTTCCCAAAAGGCAAAGTGGAAAAAAGTGCTGGAGCAGGAGAGGGAGAGAGGCCAAGAGAGCAGCAGGAGTTTAACAGGGACTCTGCCCCTGATGAGGTTTAGGAGGTTGGAGCACATGTTTTGACTGGGGAGATGAACAACGTGCCTGCTCCTAAGAGACTCTGACTGCACTTGATTCAATGGACAACAGCCCACTAAAAAGCAGCAATGGGAAAATGTGGGACCAGTTGGCAAAAGGGGTAACCACTGTCAACTCACAATTAATCATTTTTCAGACCAATAGTATTTTGTAGTCAGCCACAATTGGATAAAAATACATTAACGAAACCTTAACTAACCTTAACTAAGGCTGGTAATTTCATCTTGATACATAATATGGTGTTTAAGACCCACATTTTTAGATTGCCTGGAATATTTATCTTTCTCACTATGCTCTGCCTTACCTCAACATGTTATTTGGTTGTTTTAAAGTCCCATGTCTAAATGGCAAACTGCTGGTGAATTGCCTCACTTTGCATGAGACAAGTCTGGGTTTGAATACTGAGCCTGCACAGCACTGTGGTCTAACAGAGTCAAATTGCTCCAATCCATAGCTCCCACAGCTAAGGGCAAAGACAGCCTGCTACAGTTGTTCTTCATCCAAAATAAGTGATTGCAATCCCCAAATGCCTGTCATGGGCCCCAACTGGGCTTAATATGTGGTGTGATTTGTCTCTTGGCTCCCCACATCAACATGTTAACTTAAGCAAGTGTCTCTTAACCAAACACACAAGTTTGCCATATCTGATCTCAGTGCCACGCTGTCTTGCTTGGCGCTGACGTACTCTGACTTCAGGTATGGTCCTAAGCATTAGAGGCTCACGTTGCCTCAGCTGGGCCCTCAACCTGTAACATGAGCACTAGCTCCTAAACTGAATTATGGCCACACACCACCTCTAGATCAAATTAACTGGTACTTTTAGGCTCAAGTTACATAGCCTGTCACAGAGTGAAGGGATGTGGGCTGACATTCAAGTTTTGCTGAAGTTTGCATCAACTTCTAGTAACTGTAATAGGTGCTAATCCAAGCATTTTACTAATCCAGACACTCTGAGCAGCTAAATGAAGGAACTTTCTGACTCATAGTTCTGACTCATAGATCTGCTCTCCCAAGTTCTTCAGACAGAAGTAACCTTTAACACGTGGCAGGTTTGTTCACACCTAGCTGTACTTTTCTACTAGCAGAAATAACTGTTAGAATAAATAGGCTGTGAGGTGCTGACTACCAGCAAAATTGAAAGGCATACTAGAAATGAGGAAACTAAAGTTAAGAGTAATACAGGTTTGCTTCTGCCTTTGCACAGACCCTCTCAGTGTTTCCTCTGCTTCCTCACACTGGTTGGAACAAGACTTAATTCACCAGCACAAGTAAACTATCTTGAGACTCAATGTTACAGAAGTGCAAAGTATTTTAATTATTACTTATCAACTTCTGTTTGCAGAATCTTTTAAAGTGAAACCTGCACCTTGAGATTAAACTACTTGGCCATTGAGACTCCTGTAACTAATGCAAGAGGTGGATCTCATGAGAATCGAAATGCAGCAGTGGGAGCTGCTCTCATTCCCACATAGACCCTGGAGACAGAAAGGCCCAAAGGAATGGATGGCAAAGTCGATGCTTGTCCAACAAAATAGAACTATTCAGTTCTCTGCATAGATTTGGCATTTTGAGAATTTACTCATAGCTACAATTTCTCTTTTCAGAGAATTATAAATAAAGATTGACAATGGCTCTTGTCAGATGGATGACAGAGGAGATGGATAATGTGCTGACAGCTGGGAATCCCATTAAGGGAGAGGAGTTAATGATCTTAAACTCTTGGATGATTTACAGAGCAAGTAACACATGCAAAAGAAAAAGAGGCTGGCTGCTATAAACGTCAGTTGATACCACAAATGAAATTCCCCATAGAAGTTTCAGCCCCATTTTTACTTAAGGCCAAGAAAAGTGTTTGAAAAGAAAAGGCAGGAGAGAGGTGCTGCCCCTTGGTGACCCTAGCCTCTACTCCATGCTTCCAACACAGAGTGCAGAATTTTTACACCACTTTGAGACCATTTTAGAAAATTCTGAAAAGCAGCTGAGAGACAGTCCAGATGGCAAACCTTGGGTATGACTGTTTTGTCCTCCATAAAGCTCAAACATATTGTTGTCTGGAATTACTGTATTATGTATTACAACTTGTCCACTAAAAGGGCCAGGAAATGAGAGCTCAGCCACATTCAGAAAACTATTTCTGGCAAAGAGATTCATAAACTAATTCATAAAACACATCTACTTTCTAGCTAGACTTGTTAATCCTTCCAACTAACCAGCAGTGTGGAACAGAAAAGCTGGTATTTTTCACAGCCTCTATCATCTCCATCATCCTCTGACTTCCTCTTTTCTTTATGGAGGAAGAAGAAAAGAAGTTGCTAAGGTAGTCTGTGTCAAACCAAAGGGCGGGGAAATTATCTGTTCTTTAAAGAACTAAGAAAGAAACAGGAAGTGTCTCTTCTGGTCACAGAATTCTCCTTTTATTTCACTCCTCTTTCATACCTGCAAAGATTGAGATTATGTCACTCATCATTAGCTACACAGACAGAGCACTCCAAGACTTCCACATCCAGCTGCAGTGTCCTCCTGAACAGCATACAAAATGGAAGGACATCTACATCTGATCTACTCAGAAATGCCAGGTTTTGATTATGCAGTGGAGTAAAGGTTTTCCAACTTCAGTATTTCAATCTCAGATGAATCTTTACATAACTTAAGGTTAAGAGTTCTAAACATGATAGAATGTAAATATAAGAACTACATCACAGAAGTGAGACACAGCTGCTGCTCATTCATTTGTCTATTCGCTATGTGCTCTAAACCCCCCAAAAAATCCAAACAAAAAACCTATGAGAAGCCTCAGTAAAAAGAGCATCAAGACAGGAAGGTGCAGAGAGGTGGCAGGAGGAGGCTTAAATGTAAACACAATTTTCATATTACTTAGAAAAAAGGATGTTATTCTGCTTAACTGATCTCTTTCAAAAAAGAAGTCTCTGTCAGCCTTCCCCATGTCCTCCCTCGCCACTCAAAACTGATTGTTTGTGTACTTAAATCTGACAGCCCAACACATGTTTTCCAGCTGAAATTTACAAGTGTCTGTAATTCAAACATTCCTTCCTCCTATCTTTATGCTCTTGAGGACACTCAGACATGGCTTAACGTGGATTTTGTGCAATGAATGTTAACAATGTGCACTCTGACTGGTGCAAATCGTTGCTTGCCAGGCTGGCTCGCTTTGCACTACAGACCGGTGCATGCATGAAGTAAGGTTTCAGAGCTACATCCATTGGTTACTCACTGAACATCTCAGGAGGACAGAGATAACATAAGACAACATATTTCTTTGCTTATCAGTTCAAAAGTTGTGTTAATAAACAGCTCAACTCCAGAAATGTGCTTTTGCATTAAAAACCCCAAGCTTTCTGTGACGATAAATGTTTCCATGAGTTTTATGTTTGTATTGTACAGTTTTTAATATTTGCTTGCATTAGAATTTATTTTCCACTTAAACTAACCAGAAAATAAATGTTACCTCAAGCTCTATCTGTGTACCTGTCAATCACTGCAGGTTTTTATATTCTGTGTATTTTTTTTTAATTTGTAATTTATGTCAGTGTTTCTGCAGGGTAAAGACTAGACAAGGAACAATAAATCAGTAAAACAGATTACATTAAACACGCCATCAAATCTGCAACATATGCTAAATTAAAATATAGCGAAACCATATTTCTAGTTTTATAAATATTACCAGTTATTTGTGATTATATATAAAAAGTGCAGAAGGCAGAAGTATGATTTATAAACTGGCAGTGCTCCTTACAACTCTGTCGGGTATATATATTTTTTAAGGTTGTGCTACATAGAGTTGGATTTCAACCAGGCAATGGCATGAACCTAAGAGCAATACCACTTGTATTGGGGGGAAAAAAAGAGGGAAGGGGGGAAAAAAAGAGGGAAGGGGGAAAAAAAACAATGCACAAAAAACCCCAAAGCCAAACACACCCCCAAAGATTAAATATATTCAATTACGGCCAATTAGAAAGTTCTGTCCCATAAACAGCTCTGAGAGGAACAGACAGGGAGGAGAGCTGTGACAGTGCATTACCCTATTTTCATCCCACTCTATCCACATCAGTGGCTCCCATCTTTCCCTTTCAAAGTCCAGGCGCTGCCCTTAAGGCCCACGTGTGCCTCCCTCCTGGGCCTTCCCTTTCATGAGGATTCTGAATCCAGTCATTCAGCTTTTTGCCTCCAAGTTTTTCGTTCCTTCCTAGGACCAATGAGTCTTCCATCACATGAAGCAATACATAATTACTTCCCAAAATCGTCCATGGATTTGCAGGCATTATGAGACATTTGTAAAGGATCAGAGTTGGAATGTGCACTTCTGACTGGAGTCTGAGCAATTCCTTAACAGAATCAACATCAAACACGACACAAGCTCTGTGACATGCGCTGGGTGATGGGGAGGCCGTAGGGGTGCAGCTATCATGTGCTGCACATTCCTCCTGCCTTGAGAGGACTGGGACAGAAATATGGCTCCTAATCCCCACCCCCAACGGTGTGATTAACTCATGATCACCATTCCCCCAGGGTTTTCTTCTTGATCTTTATTAAGGGGAAAAGGCTATTTTTGTTCAGCAATTGGTTTCCACAACAGCTGCTTCTACTCCTTAGTAGTACAGTTCACGCTAATTAATTCAGCCATACAGTGATTATCAGTGAGACAGAGCTGCCTTAATCTAAAAAAGTTCTGGTAGATATATTTATTCCTCAAGCTTTCCAGTGTATATACACACACTGGAGTTGAGAGTCACTGGCACAGGTCTGTGCATCGGTTTGTCTGCTCCTTTTCTTCTTACCAAATCGTAATGCCCATCCCAGCAACCACAGTTATGCTTTGTTCAAACTTTCTTTCAAGGAAATTTTCTAGTGAAGCTCAATGGCCAACAGAAATTCAGGATCCCTACATCCCCAAACAGACTTCAAATCACTGCTGAACATTGAAAGCAAGAAAAAGAAGTGGAAGTCATATTAGGAAGGTTCTAGACTGGGGATAAAACTAATTTACTGTACAAGAAGTTTTGTGCTCATTTTCTTGCAGGTTGTCTCAGGCAGAGAAAAATTGTGTTAAGGACAAAAAGACTAATATAATTACTGCTCTATTTGCATAAAGCTTATAAAACACCTTGGCTGGCTAGGTTTGAGTCTGACCCTTTAAAACATACATAACATTTGAAATTAGACAGACTTCTAAAAAACACCAGTTTTTGCACTCACTCCCTCCAAAGCTGCAAGATTAGGTTCACAAAAAATAGATACTACAAACAAAACTGAAACAATTCAATCAACATCATCTGAATCATCCCTCTGTCACCATCATTTATTAGTTCAAAAAACCAATTAAGTTCATTGAGGATGAGAAAACGTAAGAGATCAACTGCAGGATGCCACACTTTATATCGGAAATTATTGGTAATAAATCCTTAAGGTGTAACTGCACTTGGAGATATTCCAGTCTATTATTCCTAATTAAGTAACCCAAATTAACTCCATGCTAGAAGCTATTATTCTGAAGAATATGTTCATATCCTATTATTTAAAATACTATAATTATTTTTATATATGTGCCTTACTCTACTATTTACGTTGCCTTTCAAACACAGACAAGTCTGAATTACTCAGTTACACCATCTTGATCAAACCTAACTACTTACCTAAACAGTTATGCCAGAATAAGGTCATATCAAAGTTATCAGAAAATCTGGATGTTCACAAACTCTTGTTAAAAACAAAGTAAAAGAGGAAAGTAGGATAGCTCAGGTCTATGACTTTTCTAATCATTCGGAATACAATAGTAACTGTTTGCCCTGGGAATTAGTTAAAATAAGATCCAATCCCCATGAATACAACACAGCTATTTCAGGAGCAATAACTGCAGTTCAGTAGCAAAGGGAGAGCAAACACTTAATCTGAGGGTTGTGTTATTTTTAAATCTAACCTTTTTTTTCTTTTTTCTTTTTTTTTTTTCTTTCGCTTGGTTGGAGAGTTGCAATTTCTGGTCAGCACTAAGACAATCAGCCTGTTTTTAACTCAGCCGTTCTCCCATCTGAAACTTTGGTGCCCACTCTGGTAAGTTTGTGCTAGCAAATATCAAACAAGTTTTGAATGGGATACAATTTATTCACTATGAATTCACTACCTTTGAGAATCAGCATCAACTACACTTGCTAATAATCACAGGTATTTCTGAGCTGGCCAGCAATGGCATAATCTCACTGACTGAGGCAGAGCTGATGCCTAACTGAAACCCCATCCCTGGCAGGATTCAAGGCCAGGTTGGATGGGGCTTTGGGCAAACTGGGCTAGTGGAGGGTGTCCCTGCTCATGGCAGAGGAGTGGTCTTTAAGGTCCCTTCCAACCCAAACCATTCTGGGATTCTATGATTCTATGAAATTCCCTTCATTTTTTTCTTAAAACTTTTATTTCCTGTTCAGGAAAGTTCATGTAGTGAAGACAGTGTGATTTATATCATCCTGTATACAAAAAGAAACATGCAGAAAAAGGGGGATGCAGTGTCACAAGACACCTCTTCACAGGTCCTCCTGTTCGCTCTCTTCATGGCTATTTGACAAGGCAGCATGGGTCTGTATGAAACAAGAGAAAGACACCAGCGTCCCAGTGCAGCCATGGTGTCGGCCATCAGAGGACAAATTTATCTCTGTTCTACCTCACTGTGGCTTAAAGGCAAGAAACTGTTTCAGTCTTGGCTTTGCTGGTCTCGGTTTTGACTTTCAAGGAAAGGAGGTTTATGCCCTGGCCTTGAGATATACACAACCATGAACATGTGAGAAGATGGAAACCACCACTTGATATCCACAGGCCAAATCTGCTCCCCGAAGCACAATGGCTTCAGTTGTCACTGAACTTAAAGATTTGAAGTATAGTTTAGAAATAGTTACTCTGTTCTAGTCTTTTGTTTACTGCACCCCTGCAAAACAAATTCCTAAAGAAAAGCAAGATAAACAGAACAGAGATTTTAATTCACAAGTCAAGCTTCTGCCATTAGATAAAAAGTCTACAGATTACCCAAGCTGATAGAAATCTACCACTCATAATTACGTTTTCCAAAAAGCTGAGAAACCAAGCAGGTCTGATTAGCAATGGGTGACTCTGCCATCAAGAGAAAAAGAAGCGGCACTGAGGTGCAGAAGAAACAATCCCCAAACTGTGCTCCAGGGATAACTAGTGACCCATATATTGAGATCCAATACAAGAAACCACACCGACTTCAAAGCTACTTCAAGCTTTTCAAGGACACAGACTAAAATATGAGGAATACCAAGTGGTAACACAGTGATCTTTTGGTCCAAAAAGTTTGGAAAACACTAGGATAAAACTGGTTAAAGATCGCTTTTAGATTAGTATAGCAAAGGTACACCAGATATTGGCCACTCTGGCTGGATCAAGATGATTCCAGCATGAAATAAATTCCTGGAGAGAGTCCAAAGAAGGGCTACGAAGATGATAAAGGGCCTGGAGCATCTCCCCATGAGGAAAGGCTGAGAAGATTGGGACTGTTCAGCCTTGAGAAGACTAAGGGGGGACCTAATTAATGTTTACAAATATCTTAAGCAAGGGATGCAGGGGGAATCAGCCAGCCCCTTTTCAGTGGTTTGTGGAGACAGGACAAGGGGCAATGGCTGCAAGTTGGAGCACAGGAAGTTCCGCACCAACATGCGGAGAAACTTTTTCACAGTGAGGGTGACAGAGCCCTGGGACAGGCTGCCCAGGGAGGTGGTGGAGTCTCCTTCTCTGGAGATATTCAAGACCCGTCTGGATGCCTATCTCAGTGAAATGTCCCGGGGAGCTGCTTTGGCAGGGGGTTGGACCCGATGATCTCTCGAGGTCCCTTCCAACCCCTACAATTCTATGATTCTATGATTCTATGAAGGAAGCTGGTCTTCTGGCTCTGTACCCAGTAAAGGCTCCCTTTGTACAAAGAGTAACCATGACAGGAAATACACAGGACGTTAACACTTTTAGTAACAGCACAGACGTAGAGATCAGTTCAAAAGTAAGAACCCAGTAACTATTTTATCTGCTTGAAGTATCTTGGAAAATAGAAAAAGAATCTCTGTGAGAACCAAAACAATCTCTTTCAGTCTTGAGCACAGAGACACACAATACAGAGAGAAACAGTAACGCATAAACACTATCAGAATACTTGGTCAGGAACGCACATTTTAAGGCCCCCACATCCCCTGGCCTGTTTACCATCTGGGATGCCAGAGAAACTCCCTGCTCACAGTCATCATGCAGACCCACAGACTGAATAGGCACCAAATTCTCTCCACACTAACCCAAATAAACACACTGGACTTAAACTGAGGCATCATTGGGTTTTCAGTTGCATCTACACAACCAGTCCTCTCCAAAGATAAATCAGGGCTGGAGTCATTTATGTGCTTTCCTGATCTAGACTGGTTTCTACCAGTCTCACACTTTAGATTCTCCAGCTATGTGCCTAAATTTCATGTGCTTTTGCTTGTTCAAACTCTAAGTGGAATCATGGATAGATTGACTGGAGTGATAAAACTGGCTGTATAGACATAAATCCCAGGAGCTAGGTCCATAAGGAATGGTGTGTGCATGTCTGCTGCAAGATGGGTTTGTGCACAACTGCACAGACAACAGAACAATTCCACCTGCAGGAAAGATGTATTTTGAAAACAGAAAAAGGAAGTAATTTTAACATTTATCAGATGAAACAAACAATTTTAAATGGAACAACTGATCAGTATTGAGCTAACCAGCCTGTCCCTACAAAAACCCTTGCTCATGCTGAATGTATGGACACAGCACTGCAACAGCTTTGCATGACATACAGTTGATTCATGTGGTCAGGCTGCAACTGAGTACCAGCTCACCACTGAATTCTGAATTTTCTTTCAGTAGATGGAATGTTACTCTGATTGAGAAAGAGACTGGCATCACTGAAGATCGATGGCTGTTAGCCACAGCGTAGCTACAAAGCCATGGGTGATGCAAGCTGTCCCAAAAACTGCTTCCTCCTTTTTCTTCTCCTTGTCCCCAGGAGGCAAATGACCCAGCCCTGACCCAGAGGGATGAGAAGCAAGTTAGCTAAAGAATCAAAGACCAGAAAAGAGCTCCAAGGTAAGAATTCTAGGAAGGGGGCCAATTAGTGCCAATTGCAGTAGTCATTTCTGCAATGGCACCTGTCCATTGGGAACTCGTCTAAGGCAACCAAATTGTTTTCAAACAAGCTGCAGAACATCTGTCAGATGATACAGGTTTTTGATCTCTACTGACCTGAACACACTCAAACTAGAGACCTGCTGATGAAAGATGTATCCTACTCCAGTCCCCAGAGCCATCCAGTCCCTCAGAGCACTGGTACAACCCTATCTGAACACAGCTTCTCAGGAAATGTCTAAAACGGCTAAAACAGCACTCTTAAGCCTCAGTAAACATCTGAATGGAATTGAAGTCAAAAGGCATTACCTGCTCTGCCCACACCACAAGAAGATTTAGCAGCCTGTCAGCATCAGCCAGCTTTTTGACTGTACCCAGAAAAAGTAATTTTCTTCAGAGAAATCTTTCTAACCTTTAGTGCAATCCAGGAGGGTAGCAGTAACAACAGAAGTCAGGGCTAAAATATTGCAGAATCACTCCAAGAATAAAATAACCATCTGGAGAAACACTTTTCTTTGGTTTACCTTAAGTAGAAGTGGATATTTGCAAATTCTCTGAATTGGAGTCAGCAGATAACCCTCTAGTGGAATGTCTGTCGTCTTTCTGCCGCCCAAAAGCATGCAACCCTGTAATAAAAAAAAGGAAACAAATGTTACCTCAGAAACAAAGCTTTCAGATGCTCTTTGGCATTATTTTGCATTCCTATCACACGTATTACAGTCAGAAAGCACTTTGCCACACCTGAGATAGAGGAAATGGGACTGAAATACAGCCACCAAGTCTTTGTGCACCAGCAAAAGAAAATTTGCTCCGGGTAACAGTGGCTGCATAGAAAGGTATCTTCCCAGAGAAATATTATACAGCTGGTGACTCAATGTTGTAACAATATGATCACAGTCAGCAAACTTAGATGCACCATTCCTAAGAGAATCCAGCCTACCCCCACAATCGATATGACTGTTCATAGTCATTAACTATGTAAAGGTTTGCACTGTTGGTCCAGGAAAGTCTTGAATGCTGAAATAAAGCCTGCTAACTAGTAATCATGTAATTAACTCTAGTCCAATCCTTAAGTCTGGAGAAAATCAAAGTTGAATTGAAATAAATGAGTCATCTGCATCAGATCCACCAACTCTCTGGCAAAAAATTATGTCTAAGCACAGCTGGACAAACAGCATGGGTGTGCTGGTTGGCTCTCCATCACACATGGAGTTCTTGACCTGTTACAGCCCATGTTGCTGCTTGCCCAGCAAAGAGGCTATGGGACATGCAACCAAGGCTACCTCGTAGGTAGGAGTTGCAATACAGTGGAATTTAAATAAATCAGGTGTCATTAATTCTGATGTTCATTTTAAAAAAAATAATTGGATTTCAACATTACATTTGTGAAGCTCTGATTTCCAAACAGAAAGATGATCTAGAAATCCAAGTCTGAATAGATGTTAGGTTGAGGAACAGAAGCAACAACTGATCAACCCTTGGAATGAGTTCACACAAAATCAGAGTGGCCTTGCATTCCAAAAGAATAATTTCACAGGCAAATTTGCACACACTGCCTCAAGACAAGTGATGTTAAACTTCTCAATAGATTATGGAAATCAATTTCTCAGCACTGGCGTGGAAGGGTAGTATAAGAATTGGGTGTGGCATCAAAAAAAAAATCTACAGTCCTTAATCTCTCTTTACTTCCTTACTTTGTTATAATAATCTGTAATCTCTGTGTGACAAACAGATACTGATGTACTGTAAGCTCTTTATACAGTTCCCTGAAGATTATGTCATTGGCTTCTGCCAGAGACAGGTAGTGAAATCAGACAGACTTCAAATTTATTTCAGACAAACTATTCTACATTCCTATGTTCCTCCATGAATCTGGACACCTTTGTTCCAAAAATCACCCCAGTTGCAAACCTGTCCTGTCAACAGAAGCTGAAGTTTAAATTCAGTTCAGCCAAGACATACTTGCTTTGGGGCATCACTGATAACATTTTCCCCTGTGAAATGCATGCTATAGCTCAGCCACACTCCGAAATTTAGTGGGGTTTTGGCTGTAGTTCAACAATCCTCCTCTTCAAGGAATGTTCACAGATATCACATATAAATCTCATTAGTCCTAACTGGTATTTTTACAGACAATAGTCTGAAAAATAACCCTTCCCCAGGCTATTCCAGATCTGTGACGTTGGCTACCAGCTCACAATGCTCCCTGTCCAATTTTCCAAGTCTCGAGTGATTCAGTTCTTCCTGTCTCTTCTTTCAGTCCTCTCTCTAGCTCTGGGCTCAAAACTGCCCTTTAACACTCACTGATTTTTCAAACACATTCCCACATTCTGTATTTCAGCAGCTGTGAGGGGGCAATCAGGCCAAATCTATCCTCACAAGCAAAGCTTTGTATTTTAATGCATCTTTTTCTGCATGGTGGCATTATAGCACTGGCTTTGGGAGGCAGTGGAGAAGAGAAGGGAGGCCTGGAAGAAATTACAGCAGACACAGTAAAAGTAGACATTTCAGTGCAGTCTCTCCTCTCATATTTACTGCTATTTTAGGAATGTCTTGGATTCAGGTCTGCAGCAAGCCACAGCAGACAGTGTGACATCTTTTATGTGCCTCGTAATCAGTTTGCCAGCTGCTACCGGTAACACAGGCAAGGGGCTTTTCCCAGTCCAGTGGAAGTGGAGAACACTGGGAAGGACAGTGTTTGGGGTCATTTGGTGACTCAACCTAATGGTTTAACAAGGTTCTCAAACTCAGACATGAGAAAGATATTCTGACTACCCAACAGCATGATTTCTTGTCCCTGCTGCTCCCTCCAAGGCCTGTATTTTGTGGCTAAAAGAATGCTCTAGCCCTGCTTGTGACAGACATTATGCAGAAGGTTTCTTTTGCTGTGCTGTATTGGGAAAAAGCAGACCTTTGGCAGAAAGGAAAGAAGAGCAGCAGAAAGAAGAGCATGTCCTTTGCAAGAAGACAGCCTTTCTTCTACCTGATAGAATTTACTAAGAGAAAAAAGCTAATGTGCTGAATTCACTGAATGCCAACTCCACTCTCAAAGCCATGTATCCACAGCCAAGAAAACAAAGGCACACAAAAATTGATCAGAATTGAGGTGAAAGCTAAGAGGAGAAACAGCCAAGAAAAGAAATTAAAATAAGGTATGTTGGGCAGCAGACACTGTCTACTGGTTATTCCTCCTTCCAGCCCAGCCTCTGCAGAGGCAATTTGAAGGCTGTATGCAACAGTCCCTCTCAACATAGACACTAATACATCACTGGTTGCATGGAGAGTTGGGTCATTTCTGACACAAGCAGCAATGACACAGTCAAAGCAATTCATCCAGACATTTCTTGCCCACAACAGGACTCATGGGAAGAAGGGTGTCAGAAGCAGACCACATGTTTATGGTGGGAATGCAGATGGTGAATTGGTCATAGAACAACCAGGAATCAGATCCACTGGGGATTTGACTTATTGCATTACTCCTTTCACAACCTTTGCTCAAGTTTTCTGTTGCTTCTTTAAAAAAAATTACAAAAATTACAAAAAAGTCTTCCCTGTTTCCACTGAAATCCCTCATGACAGAGCTGTGCTTATTCCCATGCCTGAACTCACCGGGGATTTCAACACCTAGCTACCCTGAGTGCTGCATACCTGCAATGGGTAATAGCTGTGAAATGCCCCACATCCCTGGGATACCAAGGGGTTGTTATGAGTATGGTGCAAAGTCAGGTCATCAAGTCAAGAGTGCTACAGAAGGTGCTTACCAGGAGGAATGTTCTCACTGTTGGGATCTTGTTCAATTCCATCAGCAGTCTGAGTGCTTTCTCATGGTTGCTACAATACTCCTCGTACACAAAGAATTTGTCTTTCTGCAAGGAAAAACACAGTAATTTATTGACTCAGACAAAACTGGAGTGACTGTTTTGCTGCAGACTGATACCAAATTCTTTGCAAATGGGTTTGCACTAAGAGTGGCATTAGGGTTGCAGTTTCCATGAAGCACGTGATACTCCTCTAATGTGAATAATATGTAGAGTCATTCCACTAATTCCTAATTTACTCTTATTGTAAGATAACATCCGTTTTCTGAGCAGAGACTTCCAGCACTTTTCCTTTCATGAATCACTGAAATAATATACTGTTTGCTGAAAAATGGATTTTGCTATCTCAGGGATACTTGCACATGTGTCAGGATATACCAACAGAGTCGCCAGAGGCAGAGCAAAGCCAAGGAGCAAGAGGACTGACATTAGAATTTTGCTGACCACTCCTGCAGGAGGAAGAAACAGAGGTTGCTAGGAAGAACCAAGGCCTGGAAGAAGCTCAGAGATCTGGAGGGGAACTATAGCACAAAGCAACCAGCTGGAAAGCCCCTGCCTTTCCGGGTTGAGGAAGAACCCCAGTGTGTTGTCTGGTTCACTTTGTGTTCTGAAACAAGCAATACACTTGACTCTTCCAGTGCAACACTAGACAGTGGGTCACAGCTGTCCAGATTATTTTCCCTAAAGGGAAGAATTTTATCAAATACACACAAAACAACCAACATATTAGAGAAATCAGTGGAAGGGAAAGGCAGCTTCTCAAGTAGACTGAGGTACTTAAACTGGAACATGTCACACCCACCAACACATTCAGTGTACTGAAATCCCCTGTTAAGAAACAAGGGTCAGCTGGCAGCACCAAGTTCTGCTTTACTGATCTCCAGAATCTAAGACAGTGGAACTTCTTCTTAGTAAAATGATCAGAGATGCTGAAACCATTGTAAATATCACGTATCTGGAAACACTGAAATGACTCACAAAAGAAGCAGTAACAACTATTTCCATGCCTGAGTGAATCAAGCAAGGAGCGAATTGATCTTTTCAACATTGTTGGGAAGGGCTGGACTTTCAGCAGCTATGTTATGAAATTCCAGTATTGTATTCACCAGAAAAAAAAGGGGATCAAGAGCCTGAATTAGGCCGTAGTCAGGTCAAATGATTCAGAAACCAAAAGACCCACCGTTTTTTGAGTGCTTCTCACAAGAGTAGTTTCTTTCCTGGATCAGGTCAACTTCTAAGCCACAGTGTAGTGCCATGCAAAGGTACTCAGACAAGGTACTCTGCATATCAGCAATAATTTAGATGCATTAGCATGGCACTCTGCCAGGGGTAATATGCAAGGCTTCCAGGGCTGGCATCTCAGGGCACCATGCCATACAGACATTGCCCTCCAGAGTTTGCTGTGGCATTCACATCACTAATTCTCTATTTAGGATCCTGAACTGAAAACATTCTATGAGAACTTTTTCATCTTCTCAGAATTAAGAAGTGAATTTTGAGTTTTGACTGGACTCCTAGCATTATTCAGAGATGCAGAACTCCCTGTGTTAGCTGAACATATCTGCAGCATCTAATCTAGTTTTAAGACAGCTGACAGTGATTCAAACAAAACAATCACTGCCAACTGAAGGAGTTAAGTAACATGAATCCATGGGAATACAGCTGCACTCACTGAGAATTCCCTTCACTGTTGTCACATGGAAAAGAAATTGTGTTAATTTCAGTTTAGGAGAATTTGACATTCTGGTCAGATGCTCAATGGCTAGATGTACATGCTGAGAGACTGTAAAATACTTTTGGGTTTGTTTTATCACTAATCCAGTGAATTTTTTGCCCTCCTTGTGCTTCCAAAGGAAGAATTGAGAATAAACACATGTATGCCCAAACACAATAACAATAGTACAAAGCAAATGAAACACTAGTCACAAAGAGTACAGTACAGAAGGCTGAAATATAGATATTCAAGACTTTTATTCTTCACCTACAGCTGTTGAGATCAGTACTGGGGTTTAACAGCAGGAAGCTCCAGAGAAACAAAGGCTTCTGACCACCAGACAGGAAAAGGCATAGCACATGTGTCCATAGCACAATGGAAAGGAGGCAATTGAGAGGCACAGGATTGTTTTTGACCACACAAACCAGAGAGTTACAAAATAAGACGACAGATATCTGAGTTTCTCTGACATTTCCTCCTCTCACCTCTCCTCAACTCCCTGGATGCACACAGGCAGCATGCTTGAAACTAAAAATAGTAACCATTAACACAACATCATCCGTTATACCAATGCAAGCAAAATGTCATTGCTCAGGTTTCTGACTGCAGCTTTGAGTGCCTGGAGTTCTGGGAAGTTATATTTAGATCATGACAAAATCCCTTTGCTAAAGCTCAAGTCAGTACAGTAATTATACACACACACCAGAGTGCTTTCACCAAGTCTTTTCCAGCTGTCCCTCATGCATGAGACCCACAAATATGAGAACTATGCTTTAAATTACTCAGTGTCTGAAGTGTTTAATTTCCTCTCTGGGTGACATTCAGTCCTGGACTCTCCCATCTCCTGGTGAGGAAACTATCAGTTACATAATTACAGATGTTAGCCCAGGAATTCTGAACCTGCAGTTACGCTATATTAACGTGCAATTATGGTCAGAGATGTGACCACATCAAAATTACACCTCCTTACTCAGCAAATCTGCTGGATACACAGCTAGACCTTCTGATTTTAGTGACAGAAATAAGTCTATACTGTTCTGCAGTTTGGTTAAAATAAATCTTTAACCAATAGTTTACTCTCCAAATATGTTATTTTGGGTCCATTAGAACTGCCCACAAGTCAGTGCAAGTTTGAAAATAGTTCAGACTAGAAAAAGCAAATAAGACATTTGGAAAATTGTAACAATTTTACTTGAACATATTTTTAACAAGGCCTGGCATTTTCTGGTTTCCAAGCAGGCTGAAACCGATTTTGTCAACATGACAAACCTAAACAAAACAGAAGATATAATTCTCAACAAAACAAGAACCCTGAATACTTAGACAGTAAAACTAATCACATATGCAACATTGCTCCTAAAAATGACAAGAAAAGATGTTTCCCTTGAACGAGTTTCTAGCTATTACATCACCAAACCTCCAGCAGTATGGTAATATCAGAAATGAAGCATCTGTCAATTCTCAGCCCTCCTGCTCTGCAGACCAGTCACACATTCTCATGACCTGCACAAGAACCTACGCTGATGAGGTGCGATCACTCCATGTTGGGTATATAGGCTCTCTTTGATGTTACAGACTTGCTCTGCATGCCAGAAGAGGCTGCAGATTCAATTTTTAATGAATGTTTACGTATGTTCTTTACTATCCGTTACTGTCATACTGAACTACAACTCCAGAGGAAACTCGAGCACCTAACATCAGACAATGAACTTCTCACCATCACCTGATCAAAAGGAGTACACTAGGGCACACATCTGTCTTCTGAAGCAAGACAATTTTTCACACCTGAATATGAGAGCAAGTGTATTTCCTCATCTGTTAAAACACTTCACAAAGCCAATGTGCAGTGATTGCTCTGTTGGAACCCTTGCAAAGTCCGCTTGCTTGCTTCAGGTGTTACTCAAAATTTGAACCCTTCTGAGCTGGAGATCCAGGCAAGAACATCCTAGCAGTATTATAAATGGATCAACTCTGATCCTGGAGGTTACTAACAACTAAAGGCAGTGGCCTGCTTCTGAAGATCAATGGACTGCTGTTGAGTGAAGTTTTCTAGGCCAAGGTAAACCAGGAAGAGAGTCAGGCCTACTCAGATCAGAAGCACTTTAGGATACACAGATCTTGTGAACAGGACTCAAACACTCCAGTCTGTTGGAACTCCACATAGGGA
Organism: Hypotaenidia okinawae; assembly: GCA_027925045.1. Lineage (NCBI taxonomy): Eukaryota > Metazoa > Chordata > Aves > Gruiformes > Rallidae > Hypotaenidia > Hypotaenidia okinawae. The sequence continues at coordinate 7,498,098 of BSDF01000016.1, forward strand.
ATTTGGGAATCTCTATCAAGGATATATGATACAAGGAAACTTAAACAAAATACACACCACTAAGAAATGCAGTGTCTGGAGGAGGGGGGTTAGGAGTGGAGGAAGTGCTTCAAGAATTCCCAAGCTAATCACCAAATTTATGAGCGCTTTTAACATTGAGTTTCTGAAGAATAGCACCTGTGCTGACATCTGGCTGCTCACAAGGACTGGGTTCATCATCAGAACTAAGAATGACCTTGCCAGGTGATACACCGATTCATGCAAGATTCACAGTCTTAAGTCACTTCCTCACTGCAAACTCGCCTGAGGACATGCCGTGACTTGATGAGTATGAAAAAGCAGCACTGAAGGTATTCTTCCTAGAACAACTTCTAAGTGCACTGTAACAACAAGAGAACCTTCCTGAAAATGAAAGGCCAAATAAATAGGTTATCTTTGTTTTCTCTGGGTAAACTGGCTAACAACGTATATACCCAAAAAAGCCCTTCAGCCATGCTTGCCAGAGTGCGTCATGGCAAGAGAACGGATGGCTTTCCCTCCAGGAAACCACAAGTGTGCTGCAAGGGCTTCTTGGGGTGGCAAAACACTGTATGCCATCTAAAAAAAATAAAATTGTTTCAGCACCATGGAAACACCTTCAGGAGTACTGCTTCTGTGGCACAGGGGAGCTTATGAATGTCTCTGCTTCATGAGAACAACCCCAATAAGGGAAATGGAGACTCTCTGTGGAAGCCTTCACTGTGACAGGGCACAAATTCCACCTTCGTCACTCCGAAATATCCATGGTAAACTTGCTTCTAAAACCTAGGCACAACCTGCATAGAGGGACAGATGATTTCCTCCTCTATTGATAATATTCTGTTGACCTTTGTTTACTAAGACTGGAGGTACCACAATATTCTTAATGCTGTTCCTGCAGTTCCTTAAGGTTATCATGGATGAGACAAGCTTTTTCTATATATTCTGGATCAAATGTATGTTTTATTCCTTCTGCATAAGCTGCTTCTTCCCTAGGGAATTGTGAAACAGTTGACGTACACATTATTTGCAATGCACTCCACAGACAGCAATGTAAGCTGATCTCAGTCAAACTGCCTCTATCAGAAGATAAATTCTCACCAGCTCTCATGCCTATGCAGTACAGTTTAAATCCTGTATTTTTGCACATTTGATAAATAAGAAACTTTACATAATTATTAAATTTAACAGTAGTAAAGTTACAAAATTATATGTTCACATACAAGAAAACACTGCTGATTACTACGTATAAGAGGCTTGAATTCAGCCAAATGACAGGATGTTGATGTTTCTGGTTATTCAGCACCACTCAGAAACACAGTAGACAATTTGACAGCATCACTGAAAAGCCCTCTAATTTTAATACCCCTGCTAATGAATACTAATATATTAGTACAGCACATCTTGTTGGTAGGCAATGACTCTAGTGGATAGTCACAGCTTTAAGTTCACCAGTATGGTTTTTCAGCAGCTGGCAGTCAGTCACATCTGACACAATTTTTGGGCATGGTCTCAATATAACACTTTCCAACACTATTTTAATAATTGTCAAAGCATAAATAATAATTAAACAAGGGAGGTGTAGCTGGTAAAGCTCTATGAGCAATGAATGGCTGTGTAATTGCTGTCCGGTCAGACCTGATGAACTGTGAAAGCATGAATTTTCATTATGAAAGCATAATAGAATGTATTTTGATAGAAAGTTGGCCTGTGGCTTAATGCAGTTAATAAGAATTTGAAGAAATGGCTACTGTGTACATGCTTTCTAATTTTCAAATATCTCAGGAGGGCTGCTCCATGTGAAAAAACGTGCAACTTCCAATTACGGTACATGTAAATTAGGTAATTTTGCATTTAAGTGAGTCCAGCTTGTATATAATAACTGATCTTGCATATACAGTATGCTGCTCTGTGTACACATTAGCCAGAGCATGGCACACATACCTGATTGAAAATGGGGACAAGTAAAAAATAAAACAAAAATCTACCACAGGATAACACGTTATAAGAAACAAATTTCACAGTATAAGAAATAAATGACAGTGAGAGGAGCAATTGTGGGATCACAAACTGCAACTGCACAATCCCTGGTACAGGTCTCTGCTTTCTGGGACCACCTGGAGTACCAATCTGGATCAGGCTGGCATGCATGATCATATTAGGGATGTAGTAGGTGAACAAACAGTACAGCCATGAGACAAAGTCAAATGACACAAAAGTAGTTCGTCAAAATGTTCTAAACAACCTGGCACTGGCAGAGTGTATTTGTATCATATGACTACTTCAGCTTTTCTTTCTTTGGCATTCTTGAGCTAGCATTATGAGTTCAAAAGCCAAATTTTATTGGCTTTTGAGCTACAGAATGAAGCTCATTTATTCCATGGCAAAAGGCTGTGTGTTGTCTCTCGTACTGCATTTCGGCAAGATAAACCATCCCTCACTGCCTTTCCTTTAGTGGAGGATAGACTTACACACAGACACTAACCACTGTAAACGAGGTATTGTCCTTTGGTTTTGATTTCAATCTCTGTGGGTTTCTTTTCTTCTTTTTTTTTTTTTTAAATACAATGCACACATTTACTTGAAATTGTACTGCTTTTTTTGAAACATTTAGAACCAAAGCAGACAAATTCTCAGCAATAAAATGTGATCAGCTGGATGAGGAAAAAAAAAAAAAGGAAAAATATTCAATGGGTAAAGGAAGAATTTCTAAAAATACCTCGTTGTTTAGTTGAGTTTGATGTGCTTTCCATTGTTCTAACCTCATTCACAAGTTTTTTTCCCACCCTACCTACAACTTTCATACAAGATACATATTGTCGTAGCATTGCCACAAGTCTTAGAGATTAGAGCTAGCTAAGGGGCATGGGAGCTTATGATAGGAAACTGCACTTTCAGATAGCATTAAGTCATTGTACTTACAAATTTTAAGAAAACATTTCCCAGTTCATGCTGAGACTGAGGTTCTGGTTGTAAACAAATTTCCAGGGCAGCCAGGAACTCCTTGTGAACACCAAGAATGTCTTCAATGTTAGAAAATAAGATCTGAAATATAAAGAAAACAACATTGCTTGCTGTTAATATATCTGAGAGTGTTTTGTTAAAGTAGTATCACCAAATTATTGTGGTTCTAGACTTGCTGCACAGAGAGAGACCTGTACAAAATTAATTACACTGTATTTAGTCATTTCCTGGCCCCCTACAGAAATCTTTATTGCTACTCAAGTACCTGCTGTAAATGAAGGTTATCCTTCCAGATACTTGAGCATGATGAATAGGAACAACCCCTTTCAAGACTAGAGAAAATTTCCTATGAGACCAAGCTGGCAGATGGGATCACAGGGACCAAACTCCCTTTGCACGAGGTAGGAGCAGGAAGTCATTTGCCTTTCCTTCTCGTGCATTAGAAATCACTTTCTGGAAGCTATCACACACAAAGGTGTACCTGTAAATAAGAGACCAAATCTCTGCCATGTGAGATCTAGCCTCTCACTGACAGGAGTACAGAATAGTGTAAAATGCTTGCAAATCACAAGAGCAGCATTTGAGAGTTCCCTTTCACCAACCTCGGTGGATTTAAAGGGATATGTGATGGGATAGAGGCCCTCACAGCTAAATGATCCCTAGTGATCTGAACATACATATGCTAAGGAGAATAAACTGCCAGGGTGAAAGCTGCTATAAACATATCAGCTTTGTAAGTCTTAATAATTTACATTAAAAACAAAAGAATAAAGTGTGAATACACGTATAGAAGATGGTATGCTACCTACATAGAGGGAGAAGTCCTGATGCATGCTGACACAGCCATCAGTATTGAAAGCTACAGGAAGAAAGCCTCAATGGGCAGAGTAAATCCTGGAGTCTGTGGTGACAGACACACTGCAGACATTTTCTGTCACTTTGCTTTAACAATGCCACTTGCAAAGAGAAGATGTGCAGCACAATCACACTGGCTGTCATATTGGAAGCAGCATCCCAGGTCTTGCAAAGGGCATGAGCAACACTCCTCTGTACCTCAAAGCCTGCAACTTGACAGGGCAGCCTCTCTTCCTGGCATTTGGTGTGGAAGTGATAGAGGTTAATGTCTTCCAACACTTTCCAAAGCATCTTATGTTAATACTAAGCTTTTCAGCTTTATGCAGGGGAATTCACCAGGTGTGACACTGCATCAGCCTGGTGGCTGGTGATATGGCAGTAATTCAGAAAAACAATAACCTGTAAATTAAGTCTAATCATTAAAGACAGGAATGAAACTTCAAATCCTGGTTTAAAACCAGTCTCTCTCTGGGTTTACAGGGATAAAGATCAGGAATTCAAGAAGCCTTCCTCTCTGCATGTACCCAGGTTCAGCCCTATACCTTCTGTTGTTGAAGGACAGAGTATTTCTCTCAAACTCCTCCTGCAAGCTGGCTACATTTGCAGAGCTGCCTGTTGCATCTTCCTTGTCCTTACTCCCCTCTCATTTCAGGAATCCTGACATATGGCATTATCTACCATCATTAACACATACTGGCACCTCTCAGCTCCTTTCCAGTTCTAACTAAACTAAAAGAATCCAACACACTGAATTTGCACTGATGGGCTCTGAACCAAAATAAAGGACAGGGAGCTAGAACCATTTGATTCCTTCCAAAAACCACCCCATGCTAATTCAAGCAGAGCACACGGTGATTCTGTCTCATGGCTGTGACTGATGTGATGACACAGTAGCCTCTGTCTGCATGGCTTCGCTGAAAACTATGCCAAAAGCAGATTAACAAGGAAGAGGAAAACATCTGTCAGGGATGATTTTATCCTTCAGGAGCAGCCTTCAGGGAGTGTTTTTTGATCCAAGGAATATCTGTGTAATCTAATGAATTCCATGGTGGTCAGTAGAGCTCTGCTTGCAGCAGAATTTGTAGATAAGAAGAGTCATTTGAAAATCAAGGCAGCAGAGAGACCTTGGCCACATGTGCTTCTGTATCTAAATCACAGCTACCATTTATAAGCCTTTTGCAAGGATCTATGCCTGGCAGCTTGCACACACCCTCAGTTCATACTGCCTTCAATCTACCATATCAATAAGTTTACATCAGTGCCCTGCTGTGAACGTAGTATAATCCTAACGTATCAATAGAGCTATTCCCACACCAGGCTGCAAATAAACTACAAATAAAGCTGTTAGTCACTGCAGGACCTGTAAACTCTGGGCCTGGCACAGGACTCAATGTGGCCTTTCTGGAGGGAGATACAGTGGCCAAACATTGCCAAAATCTCCAGTCCTTAACACCAGTTGTAGGAGAAGGCTGCAAAAAAATAGTACTGGGAGCTATAACCCAAATTATCCTAAAAAGCACTTTCTCTTTTTGCTCAGAGGTGAGTGACTGCCAGAATATCATGTATTTTCCTCTAGACATTTCTGCTGCACAGACAGGAAAAGACAGGCTTCTCCTTACATAAGCTGCCAAACCATTTATAGAGTCTGTGTTACCTTCCCTTGTTTCTGCCAGCCACCTCACAGCTCTGGTGACTCAAGATACATAATATTAGCAGACAGAGTTATCCGAAGTCCCAACACAACCTTGCTTGTCCTGTCTCTACCAGCAGGGAGGGAGAAAGGAAAGAACAAATACCTTTCAATTGCAGAAAAGACAATAAAATTACTTGGGGAAGGGGGGTAGGAGGGGGAGATAATAGACTCTGATCAGGAAGAATGCCTTTGCGATTCTGCTTCACTAGCAAAAAGCATGGGCTCTTTATTACTGAAGAGAAGCTCTGTTACTGATAGCTGAGTATTGTAATAATAAGAATAAATGAGGTCTAACAGTGGCCTCAAGAAGACCCCCAAGGCACCTCAAGAATGACACAAAAATGACGTGGTACATCCCCAGAGGGGCGTGATGGAACTTCAAATGCAAATACATTTAAATCAGCAGAGAAAATATGGATTCTTCTGTACAGGCTTTGTGGGCACCACATCTAATTATGTGGCAGTGATAATTAATATTCATCTTGACAGTATATGAATAATGGTAGAATGATAAATTTCATCAACATCTGCAGCTGTTTATCAAACTGGCAAATGGTTGTGTAGGTTTATTTCCCATGCAGAGCTTGCCTTTTGCACATTTCTCTTCACACAAGATCTACTGTCACTAAACACTTGGCTACCTTTTCTTCAGCCACCCCCAAAATTACTTCAGAATCTAAATGGTGAGTTTCTGGGGAGCAGTGACTTCCAAATTTGAAGACAGTGAGAGGCTTAGCTCTGTCTTGCAACCAGCCTGTTGTGATGCCAATCAGTCAATACTACAGTATGGCTAGCCTGTAGAAGGAAGATCAGAGCAGAAGCAGGGGCTAGAACCCTGTTAGCATCTGTGTATATTAAGGTAATTCCAATATGTGAGATGGAGCAACCAGCCCTGGGGACATGCATGGCAGCTTTGGTAGCGCTGGGTGGTGTGACATACCTACTACTGCTGCACCCCGCTCCCACAAGTGTGAAGGGCAAAGTTTCTGCTCATCTAGGAGCTACAGAACCAAACACAAGCCTGATAAGTAAGCCTCTCATGGCAGACAAACTCCCCCTGTCCCACTGATTATTGGGTTTCACTTGTGTGTGTGTACAGAGGGAGGGTTGGGTTCACATGCATATGTGTACAGGGAGGATTAAGCCAAATTTCTACAAGAAAGTGTTGCTTGTATTTATGAAAATAACCAACAAGGTGTCGTGTGTCCACAGGCACTAGAGAAGCTAGCACCTCACAGCTCTGTGTTCTGTCCCATATCTATTCCCAGTGCAAGATTTATTTAGGAACCTCCACATGCAAGGGTCTGTTGTCACTTAGTCCTCCCACAAGAACCAAAATTCCTTCCCACTAGAACAAAAAGGCGTATTCCTGCCTCCTTCTCATAACCTCTATCAAGCTGAGATATCTAAAAGACAGCAGATGCAAATTGGCTAACTGAATACTGCCAATCAAAACAGACAAGGGCTGTGCATTCCCTGCCTTTTCTCTCAAAGACCCTGAAAAGGCCTCTCTGTCCTCTACCCACTATTACACAAGTCTTGCCAAAAGTTACTATCTCTGCCAACACTAAACTGTGTCAAATTTTACTGAAATTAGTTGGTGGGATGAAAATTTGCTGGAAGACAACAGCCATAGGAATGGACACACAGACTGACAGATAAACTGTCAGCATGAGGCTCTTTTCCTTAAGGAACCAGTGTAGTAAGAATCAGTATGACATGAGGATATTTGATATTCACATCTCTGAACCTAGCTTCTCATTACATATTTTCCCTACCAATAACACAAAGAAGAGAGAAGAAATACCTTAACATTCTCCTCTGTTATGTACTTCTCAGCTTTGTCCACAGCATTTTGTCGGATCCGGTGAAGAAATGCCTGCAGAGATAAAAAAAGACTATGTTCAAATGGCTTGATACACTTTGATTTCACTCTTTTATATGATGTAGGTTCCCATCAACACAGTGCAGCTGATTATCTTTAAGACTGAAAGAATATAAATGCTTACCAAATCACCACCAGGTTCTTAGGCTCAAGGTTGCATTAAGGGTAACAGAAAAGACATTTCCTACCATGACACTGGGTTTTGCCTAGCCATAAATGTCTTCCCTCTGTTGAACTTTTACACTTAATTATCTGTTACTACCAAGAGATCATAGTGAGGTTCTGTTTGGTTTTTTTCTTTGAAGGTTTTTCCTAAGATGCAATTTTTTCACCTTGGGAGGCAGTGTGCCTGATGCACATCAAGACACATGTCAGCAAAGAGGACTGCAAAGAACAACAGGACATTCATGCTGCTGGAGCTGAGGCGTGCCAGAGTTATTAGCTAGGGTTATGGACAAGTTCAACAGACTCAGTACTTGGGGAAGGGAAATGGAAAACACCAGCCCCACCAGCCCTGGGACACATTCTCCTGTTTGCTGTATTTCATTTGGTTAAAAACACACAAACCAATGCCAGAACTTTTCACCTAAGCCAGGATTCCCCTTCCCCAGCTCTGCACAACATTGGCTTCAACAGGCAAATCAATAAAAGCCCAGGCCAGACACATACATATGGCCAGGGATCCAAGTACTAGCCTTCAAAGCGTAATTCTGGTTACTGGAAATCAGGACTTAACATGCCTACAATGTATTTGATCCAGTGGGAAGGGTTTAGCTAAGCACACTGCATGGGATGTCTATCTCAAGCCTCTGCTGTTGTTGCACTGTTGGCCAAAGGGCGCTTCCAAACGACGAGTAGGGAGTTGTACCTTCCACAGGCTTCAGTAAAGAGAGTTGCAAATACCCAGGTGAGACTAAGGGAAGCCTGTGAGGACAGGATCAACTGTGATAAATGACACAAACCCTGCACAGCAGGGCAGAGGGCTTGCCTGTCTGTTTTTGTAGTGGTTTCTAACTTTCCTCCCACACAAAGGAGTGAGCCCTGAGGAGCACTGGGAACAAGGAAGAAAGAAACTTTCCTTACCTACCTGAGACAGAGAGGGGAAGCAGGTCATTTCTTTGTATTTATGGTACAAAGCAGCTTTGTTACAGCTTGATAATAAAAGGCTTTTAACAGCTGAAGTGTTCCTGAGCAGTGCTCATGTCAGCTGGTGCACACTCAGCTTTTTCTTTCTTTTTCCCTTTTTGCCTGTTGGGATTGGCAGCAGCTTACAACCTGATAAGAAGCCACGTCACTGAATCAAACCTGGAGTTTATGGAATGCTTTGCCTCTGGTATTTTGGTTGGAAGACAGAGAACGTGTCCCTCTGTCTGACTTCCTGCGCTAAAAGCTGCCTTTGCTTAGCCATTGCTCTGTCACTTGTCAGCAGCTCCCACTTTATAGAACAGGCAACAGTTTAAAAAGAAAAAAAAAAGAAATTAATCAAACAGGCACACAGACCCTACATTTATTTCAGCTCTAAATTCTCAACCTGCTTTTGAATCAATTTCAAGAACCACAATCATGTTGCTCTTCTTGTATTACTTCACAGAAAGGAGATCCTGGCTAGACTCCAGGTAGGTATGGATGGAGAGCTTGGAGCAGGTTGTGGGGACTAAGGAGTCTGAAGAACAGATTCCTGTGCTCAAGGGACAAGATGCGTGTGCCAGGGGTGGCAGAGGTGTTTTGTAAGAACCAGCCAGCCCACCTGTGCCAAGGAACTGCTGCAATGTTCATGTACTGCCCAGCACCTTGGCAACAGTCGGGACTGTCTGGGACAGAGCGTTCAGCATGATGACTAATGGCAGGAGCATGACAGGAATAGCTGTGCCCTCCCACTTCAGTGCTGGGTGTGATTTCTGAGCATTAATAATCAGGCATCTGATTTATATGAGGTAACATGTCACATTAAAGTCACTCATTCTCAAAAGATAAGCCAGGCAGAGACTTTTCCCTTGCTTTAATCACATCTGTTTGGAGACAACAAATCCAACTGGAACGATTAATTAATCTACAATTAGCAGTTCCACTGGTGACTAATAGTTACCTGCATATTAGTCCCAGTATGGTGGGTCTAATAATAGAAAGCTGGTAAACAAGTGCAAATGACATTAGCTGTTACGGGCTAGTCAGTTAAAAAGCAGAGCTGTGTTAATGTAAACCCCAGCCTTTTTGTGACGCTTGTCTGAGAGATCATTTAATGTGAGCATGACAAAGGAAGAAAAGGAGAGAGAAATCAAACAAAAATGAGAAAGGCATAGAAGCAGAGAGCAGAAAGGATGAAAGATGTAAGAAGGAAGGAGGCAGTCAACTTTGTAGATAGTTTGTCAATCTCCCACAGCCTCTGGTTTGTCTTGATGTGCAGGAACAGAAATCTCTCCAGGGATAATAAAACAAGACAGTTACAAGAGATTTCAGTCCTAGAAATTTAGTAGTCTACCTTCCAAAACACAATCCCCTAAGGCATATCAAAACTTAGCGGATGCAGACCTATTTATTCTCCACTTTTCCATACCTTCTCATGCACAAACAGAATCTTCTACAACAGTCGTTCCAATTAAAAAGCATGATAAGCACAAGCTATTAAACAGCAGCTCACAGAGCTAATGTTGCATGCCCTGTTCACATGACAACATCACTTTCCTCCCAAACCACTCTGAGCTTGGAAAAAAACAGCCCTTTTCTCAGAGATGGTGTTCAGGCATTCAGGTCAGTGATTTCCAAACTCCTCAAGTGTTTTGGAGCTACTGCTTTTACTATGCTCTAAGCTCACCTGTACCAATATCATCCCTCTATTCACTTGGTGACACAGACTCTAAGACCCATTAATACAAGTGGTATGTAAATATCTTTAGGAAACCGAGGTACAGGGAATGGCACGATTTTTAATTAGACCTACTGATTTTCTGGAGAATCAGACAGGTATTTGAGCCAGGACATGACAAAGGCAATGAGAAAAAGGGAGAGGTTGTTGGTGGTGTATATTAGAAGACTTGTCATGCCCATCTCAAATTTCATAACATTGTTATTCAAGAGGAATTAGTAGAAGGGGTAAAGGCTTTTCTGGCCACCTAAAATGTTATTGAGGCAAATGCTGCCTGGCTGCTCCAACCTCATCACACTCTACACAGCTCATATACAAATTCAAGGGGTCTAGTCCTTGACATTGTCCGTGAGGAACTTTCAGCAACCCCTCAGTTAACCCTCTTCATCTGTAACACTTTTGATCCTTGCAAAAAGGAACTCTGTACCCCCCAGGGATATGTAGACGCATAGGGGTCAGTTTTCTTGGGAGCTCTTGAAAAACCTTCCTTGGGGACTCAGAATTATTCCTATGACACAGCAGGATGATCACAATCACCTCTCGACTGGAATCAAAAGTAGAACTCTCCACTGTGTTGTTGATTTCCTACACTTGGGAACCACCGGAGATTCAGGGAAGGACAGCAGCTTATGATACACACTACACAGAAACAACAAGTACACCTCACATCAGTAAGACGGCATTGAAAAGCTACAACGAGATGAACAGGCAACAAAAGTAGACTCTGCTCCCTTCTATCTGCTTGTTGTATGCTGCTCAGGACTGATATAAGGTCACAAATGTCACAAAAAACCAAAGATAAGGAGGTGGTAGATGTATGACATCTTCCCTTCTCATCCCCACAGAAGCTGCATTTGCTCTCTCGCCATTCGCAGGGTTTGTGCTCATCAGTAGAAAACAGGCCACAGCGGATTTGGTTTTGTTTAAAATTCTGCTGCTGCATCAACATAACATTTATTTGTGCACTGTGACTTGTTGCCCTAGAGGTCTGCAGCTTCCAAGCTCAGCAGGCCATGGCTGATGCTCCTCACATCATGCATAAACTCTGTTTATAGTTGGTCTTACAGTTCAAATGCCTTACAGGATTCAGGCAAACATACAAGAAATTAGAATGAGCAGAGTGAAATGCTTCATCTGTGCACCCCGTCCTGTTGGGTAAGGTCCTTCCAACAAATACTGATACAAACACATCACAAATCTAGAATGCAATTTAGATATAAAACTCAATTTTAGTGAGTAAATACTTTTTAGTGACCCCTTTTTAATGACGATGTTTCGTTCTTCAGTTCATAATCCTTGCAATCTAGCCACAATGACACCTTGTTGCTTTGAGATCTGCACCTCTGAACCAGGAAAGCACAAACATACTTTAAGGAAAGAACCTGCTAAATATGAAACAGACTGCAGAAACTGGGATTTTTATTTAATTCTTTTCAAATGGCCCTTGTCGAGCATTGACTTGTAACCTGAAACACTTCATTAAAGAAAAATCTGCGCTTACCACCTTCTACATGGCCTAAGTAACACATGGCACATCCTAGGGACAAGACAGTGAGAGTTTGCTCATGCCCCTTCTCAAAATTCATGTCTAAGGCTATTTCTGAACATTTGAGGAAGTAAGAGATTTCTGATTAAACAGCAAGGGAGGCAAACTGTGTGTGAGCCTGAGGGAAATGAAAGGGAGAACAGAAACAGACATGGATGAGGCAACTGACTACCATATCCAGGAGCAGTATCTGAAAGGACAGTCCTGTGAAACCCCTTTTCACTACAGGTGACAGGAATTTCATGTTGCTCTTCAGGGACAAGTGAGTCAACTTTGTTAAACTCATCAGTGATCAGGACTGATCCAGAACAACGTAGGGATCTAGATGAGCTGAGTATTTTCTGTTTTATAATTAATAAATTATTTTACACTTGTGCAATCCATCTTTTAAAGCTTCTGGCAAGTGCAGACATACTTGTCCCAAGAAAAGGGGAGCACAGTGAAAAATGAAGAGATGACACGGACAATGGATTTCATAATTTGACCATCACTACCATCTTCATCTTGCAACTACAGCACAGGGTTACACATTCATCCATCTCTGACAATAGAGACTAAAACTTGTCATAAAGATTTGAACAACTTCCAAGTGTAATTTTTAATTTATCCTTTGTCATCACCTCAATAAGTACTGCTGCTAAATGAGGCTGTAGGATAAGTCTTCGCCTCCATTGCAGTACAAGTGAGATACCAAAAAGCTCCATTGTCTTTAGCAAAGTGGCTTCAAAGTCCTGTGGGAACACAGCTCTACTGAAATAGTCTGACAACCCAAAAATGAATGTTTGCTGAAGTTTGTGTTTTAAGAGCAGGTGCATCCTTGCTCATGTTACTCAATTGTTAGCTTTGGATCTTGTCATCCTGAGCATGCTCTTTTGCTTTCTATCAGATATGCACTTTATGAGCTAAAACTCTACACAAATGACAGGAAACATAAATATCCTGCAGCCTACTTGTGAACTGTAGTTCTCACCTGCACTGAAGTTTGAAAGACAATGCAAAACCCAACCTCAAAATAACATAACAATGACTGCACAGAGCTATTTATACAAAGTAAATCCCACCACAGCTTCCCCACCACCACCCCTTTGTAACAACTAAGCGTGCATTTCTACAGAAAACTAAGTCTTTCAGCATTTCCCTTCAAGCATGTAGTAACTACCTGAATGCAGATGTTTCACTGAGTCCTAGCAAGCTTTGGGTTACTGCCCAATTGGGAATCAAGTGCCTTCAACTGGGGGTGAACCTATTCCAGTTCTATTGTTCCTAGAGAGGTTCAGCTCTGCATCCTGTTAAGATCTATCAACTTCCAATCTAGAGACAGCTGGATTTTAAAACACAGATGAAGCCATTCTTGCATAAATCCAGACATCTCTACCTTCCTGGAGGAAAGGCAGCCCATATGTGTAGAATGTTGGGCCTGATGCAGCTCTGTCAGTTGTGAAATTTCAGTTAGAACAGTGGAAATCAGAAGCAACTCCTATGACATCATTAGCATTACACATGTAAAATGGAGCAAGACTGAAGTAACACTGTGAGTGTTAAAGAACGTCTTGTTGTACCGCTTACACTGTAACTGGAAATCCCATTGGTATGCACTCATTGCTCAATTACTGGCTGCTATATTAATATTTCCATAAAACCACATTTTAAATTATCAGTGTCTGGTAAAGGAAGAAAGAACTTAAGTATCAGATGATTGCATTATGCTGAAATTCCTGCACAGACTATTTCACCTATAATATTTTTCTCTAGATCCTCTTAAAATAATAAAGAGCCACAGCTGTGAGAGAGAGCAAGTCTGCAAAAAGTAGCTCAGATTTACAGCCAAATTAATTCATCAGCAAACAGCTGAACAGGGACTTGCCTGGTAGACAGAGGTGTTTAGTAAGAGGAAATAGCATCAGAAATATCTTTTATTGCCCTAATTGCAGGCTTCCTGTGTATCAAACTGGCTTTAAAGCCTCAAAGCTTATTGGTACATATTTATTTTTGATCTATCCCCTGAAGAGGAACTAAACTATTAGCTAACCAAGATGATTTAAAAAAAAAAAAAAAAAAGAAGTTATATGATGGAATATCAAACACATCCTCTGCAAACAGATCAGGCAGTCTGAGCTGATAGCCTGCATCACTGTCTACTGCTAAACAGAAGGTCAAATAGATTCTACCAGACAGTTTTTAAAATTACACTTCTTTTCCAAAGCTTAGAGCCTTTATATAATCTGGGTTATGTTGGACATGAGATGAGATGAGATGAACTACTTACTCTGGTCACCTCTGCTCTATGACACTCAAGTCACTATTTTTGAAAGCAAGTATGAACACCTCTGTCTTCAGAACTATCGCTCGAGCATCCCTGGGGACAATGTTTTTCTTTCCTCAACTCCACCCCCACGTTTCCTGCTTTTATGAAGATTTTTTTCATTCCAGAATAATAATCATTCCGCATGCAGAAAAGCATGGATGTTAGAGCATGAATCCCCTCTTTCCCACAGAAAACTGTATGACCATCTACAGAAAACCAAACTCCATCTCAGGTGAAACCACAAAGACCATCAGAAAACAAATGCAGCTTCAGTTGCAAACCCCTGATTGATCACATGAGCATACTTTCAACCAGTACTTTTTTAAAACTGTATAGATATACAGGCAATAAATACATCTAGACATATTACAAAACCTCCACTGATACTGATAATTTAAAAAACATTAATAAAGACTGATCAAGGCAACTTGAAACCTCTTTCCCACTTCTTGGTGCATCCTGATAAATACCAAATAAAATACTGGGAAGCTTTCAGAAACTCAGCTGTTTAAAATTATGTAAGTGTATGTATGAATAAAATGCTTGGATAAACAAACTGGATTATTTCTTTATATACTACTTAAGAGAAATAGACACTACTTATGTAAGCTATATGCCTGAGATATTTCCAAAACTCAAACTGATTTGTCTCTAACCAATCCTGCATTTCAAGACTCACACAGTTATGACCACACTTGGCTGATTTATCTTACATCTGTCTTGCCATTGAGTGTTATACTGTCTATAACATCAAAGTTAATGAAAAACAGTTGCAAGATGCTGGCATTGCATAGCACTGGGAGTTTCAGTGGTGCGTGAGGGAGTCGCATTTCAATTGCTTTTCACTTACTTTGACTCTCTTCACATGGGTCTACCACAAAAACGGTTTCTGCCAACAAATCACCGTGGCAAAGATTCACCCCATCTAATTCCATCCAGCTAGAAGTTGAAGCCTACACTAAGTTAATGATACAAGTTCCCTCTACAACAGAAAGCAACAGGCAGGCAACTTCAGAGGATGAGTTACTGCATTCTAGCAGTGATGTTTAAAAAGAAAGGCTGAATTACTCTCAAGAAAGTGCCCTTCTCTTTCCATCAAGACAGTGCCTGGGTGACAAGTTTAGATGAGACCACCCTCCTTGCCTGTCCTAGTTTCACAGCATCTGCAAATACAGAGTTCCAGGGCAATAAGTGTTACTGAATCATTTCTAAAAGGGAACCAGTGAGTCTGTGTCTCAGCATGGATGCTACAAACACGGGGACACTGCAAGCTGACACATGCAAAATTAATGTGCGCAGACATTCCCAGCATGGCAGTATTCTGGGACTCATCACAAGTGAATTGATCCAGCAGCACTTCCCAGAAAAAGTAATTTACAAAGAAAGCTCCAAAAAGATCTTGGAATAAATATCCACACTTCCAGTGCTGATGTTTACACCGAAATTCTGCAACAACAAAGAGAGGTCAGACAAATTCATTCATGCATTGACTGCTGAAGGAAGGTAAAACCAAAGAGAAGTGAGAGTGAAATGTGTTACAGTGTTTCTCACTCCAAAGAGAGGTCCCTTTCTTAAGGAGGGTTTGTTTTCATTTGAATTACAAAAAACTTTTTGTGAAGTGAAAGAGACCGGTGCTGCAGAGAGGTCCATTGTCTCTTCTCTCCATCGCCCTGACCTCTGCTATCCCCCTCTCCCCCAGACACTGACATTTACATCCTCAAGCAGGACACAAGATCCCAAATCATTTCAGGGCCCAACAAAAGTTATATTTTCACCTTTGAAGTCCTTCAGGACTCATTTCTACTAAGGTTTTTTTGTATCTCTGAACTCCTCATGCTCTCCTCCCTCTTTAACACTACCTGTAAATCACTTTGAATATTGTCATTAGTGTAGATTTTAAAAATCCTTCTCCTTTGCAGACCCACAGCTTAAGCATGCCTTTCTGTGAATACCTATCCCTGCATGACTTCAGCCCATTTTTAATCTCACCAGAAAATGTATTTATTTGATTTTCAAAGGAGCTTAAGAAAGTTACGTGCTTAATTCTCTCAAACCTTTGGAATATTCTCCCTTTTACTGGCCTTATCGTGTATTTCTCCCCATTCTACAACCATGAGATGATTTTGATCATTTACTTACTCTTCAAAATCCTTTCAGGACATAATTTGTTTGAATATAATGTTTTACTTCATTCTTCTTTTATGTAGAAGAATAAATCCTGACAAGTCTGTGTCTGCTTAGCCTTTAGGTTACTTTAATAAAAGTTTGCTTCAGAAGTAAGGGTCCAGTTAAGCAGCACATCAGTATTTCAGGATTTGACCCAGCTGACTTAAATTCACTATGTCCATAACAGAAAGGAGCTGCAGACCAGTTCTAGGTTAGTGATGTCTCCAATGATTCAATGATCACCAACATCTAAGGTCTATCAGCACCAGGGAATGGTTGATCAGGTTTCAGGCTCTACGCAGCTACTTCTTTTTCAAGTGGGAGGCAGAAGCATCAGAATAACTAGAAACATTAAGTGGTCCCCCAATATAGTAAAGTCCAGATATTGAATGTCATTTTAGCAAAAATTGGAATTTCTTCAGTTAACATTTTAAGATTTCAATCTCAGGTAACGAACTTTATCAGAAAGATTATTCTCTCCCTTTTCTACCCTCACTCTTTCCACTGATGGTGCCTTAACAACTTAAACACTAAACCAACAAGACAGAATAAAAATTTAAAATGAAATATAGTATCAATAAAATCCATGGAACTTTGCACATTAGTTGCAACAAAGGCCAGGACTTCCTAAGTGTGATCTCCTCAGCAGGTAAGGATCACAGAGAATAAATAAAAGCTTACAATATGTTGACACTTGTCCTGCATACTCAGTTTCAGAATGAGTGTGATGAGTTGACAATTTCAAAGCCACAAAATTAACAGTTTTACTTCATCAGGCAAGCAGACCTGCTAAAATGAACAGGGGTATAAAATCCACATGAGCTTCAGTGATTGGCAGGTGAGTGACCCACATGACAACCTGGCCCCAGCTCTTCCAAGTGACCCTACATGATGATAATTGCATAATATCAATTTTCAAGCTTAGATTGAATCTCTGAGCTAACTGAAGCAGAGCAGTTCAGCTTTCTGCCATCAGGTTCATTGACACTTGTTCTAAATTACATTGTGAATCTACACTGGGCCCAAATATGGTGATCTCAGGTGACCCACAAACTTGATCTACATTGCAAACTTGTAACAAAACCCCAGGATCCTGTTTCACTAGGAACATTTTGTCTATGCCCAGCTTATAGATACCTAGAGTCTCACAAACCAGTTTAGCACCAGACTCTGGATTTAAGCATCAGGATTGCTTCTATGGGTATGTTCTCAAGGAGATGTCTGTCTGACTTCATTCATGGGTATGTAAGTGGCTAACAACCTGAAGGAACTGACTTACACATGCTGGGTTTCTACCAGGTTGTGTATCAAATCAAACTCTCAAATGCACATATAATGTATAAATATTTGTCCTGGAGTCTTAACTTTAATAGGACCCAAGGGTACAAGCTGACTGAACAGACCTGTACCTTCTCAACCAATAAAATTTACAAAAGAATCACTCAAAATGTCAAAACTAGACATTTCACCTTAGAGAGGGCCTCAGAAGTATTTGCATCAGGTCTATTTATTCACTCATATGTTTCCAATTAATCACTAGCTGAAGTAAAATAGGAAGCTTTGAAAACTGTAGGTGCCTTACCCAGAAAACTCGAATTGGATTTTGCAGGAACTACTAGAAATCCCAGTGAAACTGTCCTAATTCCAGGCATACTAGCCGTCAGATTATGCAGCAAGTAGTAATAACTATATTTGAGCATCTCCATGCAGGTATACTGCTCACAGGTGCAACCATGGGTCAAGGGACATACATTCCAAAGCTATTTCTAGCTTAGGAGACTATCCTGGTATCGGCCTGTGCAGCAACGGCAGTCAGCTCGCCTCAGGCTCCTCGCAAGCAGCAGTGTCTGCATGGGCTCCCCAGCTGGGGCTGTAAATTCTTACAGAACTTTTCCTGCTTCATAAACAACAACTGGGGCTCTGGTGCAGTACACAAGCATTAGCATTGCTGGCCTTTGGAGCTTGAAATTTCCTGCTGGGAGAAATCTGCTAAAGTGCCTGTGGTGTGACAAGGGGGAACGCAGCTTTCCGGGGAGGCAGCTTCAACCCTGCAAAAAGGCCCTGGCGTTCTGGGGTTCTCAGCACCCAGCCTAAGGAGAGAGTCTGTTTCATTGCAGCCTGGGAAAGGCTTGCAAGAACTTCAAATGCAAAGGAAAAAGAGTGATTTGGTGAAAAGTAGAATCCCAGAAGGGAAAGGAGGGAAGAAAAAAGAAAAAAAGGAAAAATATATTTTCAACTGTGGCAAGTGTTTTCTGTCAGAGGAAGGATGGGTCGTCCTCCTTCTCCTACCATAGCACACCAGATAATGTGTGGTTCATGCAGCTTGGGCTGCTTTCAAGAAGTAAACAGCATGTCAAGCTCTCCCTGCTACGAATTCTCCCACCTCATAAAAGTAGCAGTTAGAGTATGTTTATTTGTGAGCTAAAGGATTAACCTTCTACAGGTAAACGGAAAGGAAAACAAATCTCAGGCAGGACACTGATTTGAATTTCCATCTTTCTCAGGCAAAGGCCACAAGGCAATGGGACACATCACCCCCCTGAAATCAAGGAAAGCAAAAGTTTAATGTAAAGACAAAATTCGGACACTAACTGCTGGTTAGGCCATGCTACATGTTTTCTGAGTGAGTGTTTGTTTAGAGATATCCATTCCTCTATTTTGACTAAATAGTAAATATTTGTCTACATTACAATGTCATCATTCGCTAAAGAATAACGCTGTACAAAAGAATGAAAGGTCCCTGGTCTCTGATCAGACCACCAACCTCTCTGTAAGCACAGGAAATACATTGCACAAAAGCTACCCAGCACTTCATGCATCTTTTCTGCCCAAGCACTGAGGCTTCTTCAATAAATTTTGACTTAAAACCAAAAAACCATAACAATAAAAAACCCCAAAACCCCACCCACAACAAAGTAGTCCACATAAAACCCAAAACCAGGGATTTTTGTCTTTTGTCTGGTTCCAGCTACATCACAATTTCACCTCAGGAGAGGCATTTCCAGGCCACATGGCAGGAAATATTACAACATTTGATTAAATCTAATTAGTCAATAAAAGCTGTTAATTTAGAATTGTGTGGGTTTGAGGGGGGTGTTGTGTTTGGTTTTTGAAAGAAACAACACATCTATACTTCCTACCACAGGAAAGAAAGGAGCTTCAGAGCTGCCACTTTGCATGCGCTTTACCCTCCGCCAGTGCTTATACACACACAACTGCTGAGTGTGCCTGCATGCCAAGGAAGATGGGCTGCACACACAGCTGCACCTTGCAAAACCTGCCTTGATGTATTTGCAATTATTTACACACATTAAAAAAAAGATGAAAAAAAGAAAAAGTGTCTCTCACATGTTGGTTCAAAAGAGGAATTAGGAAAATTTACCTTACAAGCACATTTTGTGTCTCCTTGCCCAGAGCAGGAACAAGCGTAACAGTTTAACTGATGAAAGCTGCTTGCTGAAGTACAGGAGCTGAGCTGAGCTAGTTTGCTTAACTGAGCCCAACCTAACACTGTCCACACCAGTTTAAAGCATGCACCATCTGATGGCACCTGTTCCTGGGGCTGGGCACACAGTGTTTTCCCAACATCCTTCTGATACTGGAATAAAGTAGTAAGCAAAGACTGAACTGGACAAACAGGTCAAATAAAATCCTCAATTAATTATGAAATGCAATGTCAAAGTCTTAACCACACCAGAAACCTCCCTGAAAGCAGACAATGTCATGTTGGGCCTGGCTTTTCTGTTTTCTCTTTCACAACTAGCACTATACCCCTAACCTCTACCGAGGAGCACATGCCCACTGCAGAGTGGTCTGGAGCCAACCTTTGCCCACTGAGCACCTCAGAAACATTCTCAGAGGACTTTGTCACGCCAGGATTCCTGCCAGTTTTATAGACTTAAAATGTTTGGGCTATTCAGGAAACCATCAGATTGAGGTCCCTAGACAGACCTAAATTCTTCACTGCATCCAATACTCAACAGTAACCTGCCCCATTCCTTCTCAGACAAGTGGAAAACTATGCCATTTTGCCATGTCAAAGAGCTAAACAAGAGCAGAGTCTAAAAATATCGCATGTCCTACTGCCCCAAGCCAGCCAAAGAGCTGGGTTTCACAGTTCCCCTTCACGTACATTTATTTTGTTGTGACAGACTAAAGAAAAGCTCCCTCTCATCGCGGCATTTTTTCTCTGCACACATGTTCTTGCAGAACACAATCATATCACACAGAGTCTTAAACCCCAGCTTCCTCTGAATCAGAGCAAAGAATTAGACCATTATATTTTAAACATAAAGGGGAAGTTGAGGGAGAGAGAAGCTTGCTAGCAGACTCTGAACTGAATGTCTCCAGCAAGCAGATTGCCCTCCCCAGCATTCCCATGGCCTCTGACTTGGGTTGAATGTTTGTGAGGA
This sequence comes from Hypotaenidia okinawae, assembly GCA_027925045.1. Classification (NCBI taxonomy): domain Eukaryota; kingdom Metazoa; phylum Chordata; class Aves; order Gruiformes; family Rallidae; genus Hypotaenidia; species Hypotaenidia okinawae. The sequence goes on from BSDF01000016.1 coordinate 7,518,805, forward strand.
TGTGTGGGTACTGCCTGGGTATGGATGAGGATGGACAGGGCCCTCCTAACTATAGGCTACAGTAGAAGGTCAGCTTCACTTGGAGCTATTTAGAACTGTCGGGTCAAATTTTTGTGCTGTGTTAGGAGGATGGCATTGAAGCGAGCTAGCAGTCAAGTTTCTGATTTACATGTATTCTAGAGCAAAGCTAAAAATGCCCTTTGGTGTCCATTTGCTCTTTCTTTAGTGGTGCAAATAGAAGGAAAAAACTTGAATTACTAAAATTTTCATTTTACTAAAAGCAGCTTTGTGATCAAAACAGTTTGTTCAAAGTATTCTGCTGTTTTTAAATGAAAAACAGATAAAATTTTATTCCCGTTCATCTGAACACAACCAAGTTACATTGCTGGGAGAGGTGAAGCACATCAAGTCACTGCGTGTTTCTGTGACCTGTCTTTTTTTCAATAATGCCATAGGTTTCCCCCTTGCATTGCAAAAAGAATGATTAAAAGCAACTCAGGGTCCTAACACCAGGACAGTCTTCTGAAAATTGAAACAACTATTTTTAATGCAGGTAATTCCTATATGCAGACTGGAGCTAGGATTAGAAACAGCTTTGCCCACCACCCCTATCCTGACATAGAAGTTGTGCCTGCTAAGAAAGGCCCATTGACCACACTGCCTACATGCCAGAGCACTGGCTGGTGCATTTAGCAGCCCATTCATTCAGCCCACCATTTTCTCTTCTCAAATATTTTCCCCTCAGCTGCCTTTTCATTAGAGACTGAATAGCAGCACCGTCTAGCCACGAAATTCACATAAGTTCCCTTTGGAGCCGATACTCCTGCCATTCATCCTATCTGTCAATGCAGCAGCTCCCCATCCAAGTCCATCGTCAGCCACCTCGGACACCGCTGGCACCACCTTCCCCAATGACCCATCCCTACCAGTCCAAAGAACAAACTCCTAAATATGCTGCCAGAGCCCAGGTCTGTGCTGGGCCAAAGCAAATAGCTTATTTAACACTTCATCCACCACGTTTACACACTGGGTTGAATTTAGCCATTGCAAGAGTCCTAACCGCATCTGTGAATCCAGCTGATTGCCAGTTACTGAGTGCTCACACATAGCAGGGCTTTTATTTGTAATAAAATATTTAGAGTGGAAAAACACCCCAGAATTTAATAAAAGTAACAGTCTCAGATTGCCAGTGACTTGTGGTGTATCTATTCAGATGCTCGGAATTCCCTACATAAATAAACCCAGACTTTCAAGTTCTGCCAATTAAATAAATGCCTGTTTTAACTCAGTTTTGTACTAAAACAGTAAGCAATTTTACTTATACAAAATAAAATGTGAGCTCCTGGATTGTAAATAGACTCCATTTCTGGATGAGTTTTCACACAGCTACTTTGCCTAAATAGCTGACTGTTCAGAGGAAGAAAAAAATCCAATTTGCATACCTAAAGACAACTGCATAAGCCAACTTAAAGGCAAAACACACATACAAAATGTGTTTAGAGACATCTGAGTTTTAAAGTGCTGGTCATTCTTATAGAACATACAATAGAATAGCTTTTAGTAATAAGTGTTTATAAAAATTACCCTTAAAGCTAATAGAGGCAACATCTTTTCTAGAGAGTTTGTTTCAGCCTTGTACAGTGAAGATCCCAAGGAAGAAAGCCTGGATGTTCCATCAACTCTCACCTCAATACAGGATCCTTTAGTAAAACCTTTTTATTTTTAATTTGAGCACATGCTAAGTTAAGGAACTGTGTTTAAATGCACTAGAAATGGCAGATAAAGCAGTGACAGGTATAGAAGTGGGTCTGCAACCCTCCCCCTCTACCTACAGCCCAGGTGATGCTGCCTGCTCTCCATGCTCTGAGGAATCACTCTTCCATGACCTGGGAAGAGCTCAGCTACCTGTTTCAATCTATTGATACCAAAAGTGTTTTCTCCAGCCTAGGCATTAAAGCAGCAACACAAGATGGAACAAGGGTGTGATTCCACAGGCAATTGTGCCAACCAAAAGCCCCTCTGCACCCAGTCCCTGGCTGTACATTCCTACCTTCTGCCTTTCATCATCAGTGCTGCTTATGCAATTATGCAGCTGGAGGCTGATTGCATGTGGCTGAGGTAACTAACCACACAAAAATGAAGTAATCCCCTTACAGCCACCTTAGCCACTCATCTGAGCATCACCACTAACACACAAGTTAGACACAAATTAGAGTGTTTCAGATACTGCACTCACAGCTTTCTGTGCCTTCAAAATCATATCCTGGAGGGCACCCATCTTCCACTAGAACATATAAAGCTACTCAAGGTATACTGGGAAGACAGTGAAGATGGGGTTGCAGTGCTTTATCTAAACTGGAGTTCAAATTTATATCCTGTCTTTGAAGTCCGGTATAGCCCTGTAGAGCGGGACAGATGACCATATGCATGCATCAGGCCCAAAGCAGCAGGATAACTTACTAGACTAATCTGCTATTGTGTATACTTTCAGACTAATAAGTAAATAACAGAGGCTTAAGGGGTTCACAGTAACATCCTGTGGCTAACACCCTACTGGTGTGCACATAAGTGTTAATTGAGTGGCAAGTATGTGTGAATATCAGGCCATGGTTCTTACAGAGGGCATAGAGTTTTTCTCAAAAATTTTCAGAAGCAGAGGTATGTGGCTGCAGTGTCAAGTCTTCTCCACCCATCCACTCAAGTGAGATCCACTCAAATACAGAGAACTTTCCATTGCAACATGGCTTTTTTCATCTTAAAACTGCTTATCCTTAAAATGAAAATACCTAACAGGCAGCTCAGCACTGATGAAGCTACAAACAAAACATGGTGTCTGGCTCTCAGAAATCTAAGGACCTTCTCTGTAACATCCCCATTTTATTTTATAGGGGAACCTGTTTTATTTTTCCCTGTTAGTTTGTTGGGTTCTTTTGCTTAGTTCAGTTATATTCCTTAAAGAGCGCACAGGCTCCTCAGATTTGGGCTCTGTCTTACTTTCTACTCATTAAACTGGAGCAGTGGGCAAAGAGTCACCAGCTCCTGATGCATGGTATTGTCCTTAAATGTGGAAAGCAAGAAAAGACTTGGAGACGTAACTCAGGTCTTGCCTACACTGAGAGACTAAATTTGGTAACAGCCATCAGCAGTCAGACCCAAATCATCTTTCCTGATTTACCCTCATGGGCACAGGACAAACTGCTGCAAGCCTCAGTTGGCACTGGAGCAGCTTTCTGTGGTTTTATTAGGGAAGACAGTGCAGGTGGGACCCTTTGCAGCTTCACTGACTGCTCAGCAGTGGCTTTGAGCAGGGCAAAGTCACAGTCTTGGTGCAACCAAAGGCATAACTTCTGCTGGATGTCCCAGGAAAACATCTCAGCCAAAGGGAAAATGCTCCTTGCTTGCCTCCCAGATAGAAAACAGAAGAGAAACAAAACAAGAAATAACTGAAAAAATCTTCAGGGGACTTAAATGAACCGTGAAAAAACAATACACAGCTCTGACACTAACATTCCTGACAGCATAAAAACAGCCATGCCCAAGAACAGTGGCTTGCTCTTACCATCAGCCAACCACTGAAGACACAAAGTAGGTGATGCAAAACACTGAGAAACCACAGCAGAAAGCAATCAGCATAGATGTTACAAGAAATCTTTTACATTTGTTCTACTTACTCTTTAATTCCCCTCCAAAACCCTAAAATCTCCTTCAGGGCAATACACATGCCTGCTCTACTGAAAATGAAACACATCACCACTATAGGTAGGTGCCTGTGTACAACTTGATTCTGATGCTTGCTGTCTTTTCAGTTTTGAGGGGAAATTTGGTCAGTCATGCTATGAGTGCCACTAGATTTGAGTGGAACCTGTAAGAATTCAGCATTGCAATGCCTCTGTAGATACTTGGCAAAACAGCTGGGGTTCTTTTTCTTTTGACACCCCCACCCCTGCAGTAGTCCTCAGGGCCATGTAAGATACCTCCACAGGAAATGGTTCTGCCTGTTCTAATACTTTTCCAGTGACTCCTGGCTCTCTCCAGCTTGGAATCCAAACATTTGTGGGCTTCACTTACTGCTCTGGAAAGCAGCATAAGGCAAGATGGGAATACCCACAAAAGTCTGTAAGCCATCTTTTGTGTTATGATTTCTGGCAACTGGAGCAGAAAACAGTAAAAGCAAAGCATTTTAGTACCACTTGCCAGACAGAGAAACTGTACAGAACCTCTTTTTTTATTAAAGACCACTGTAAATATACACAATCATAAACTTTCAAAGTGCAGGTGGACTGGTTGCATTGGGGGATCTTCAGCAAGTATCCATCCCACAAGTCTGTAAGAGCTACAAACAAGAAAACTGGGTAGCAATAGTAACTGCATCAGAATGGGAGACCTTTCTCAGAGAAAGACAAGGAGAGGTCACCCATCTTAGTGATCAAAAGCAAACACTCTTTCAAAGAAAGAATCTACATATTCCTTGGCGTGCTGGCCATGTACCTCAGCTATGCTGCTTGAGCCCTTCAGCATCACAAACAGATGAAGAGGACAGCATACTGCTTCCTACATAGGGATTTCTCTCCAGGAACATAAAACCAAGGCTCATCCTGTGAGAGTGATCCTGAGATACTCTTTAAGAGGAAGAGTCTTCTAGATTCTCTCCCTTCTCCTTCCCCTTCTGGTTTACTTTCTCTCTCTGTTCTGAGAGAGGGCTTGGTGCTCTCCTTAACCCTGTGTCTGTGCATAAAAACACAAGTCAGAAGTGCCATTTTGGCAAGCAAAGGTGTCACCAAAGTATATTGTTAGTTTGAAAAGTTGCACTGGTCAGCTGGAAGGATATATTAAGGTTAATTATCAATATGGATGCTCACTCTGACACACCTCAGACAACAGGAATTACTCAACACTCACTGTCTGTACTGACTCTCACTTCACTGGTTGTTCTTCTCTCCTTGGCATCCCATAACACAGGATCAGCCTGTTTCAACTGGCATCATTGTACAGAATTAAGTGTTGACCTCAGCCTTAAAGGTGACAGGTTCTTTCCTACTGATGAGATTTCTAGCTCATTATCACAGTGCTAATTTACATAGCTTTCATCATATTGGTCCTGATGGCTTGTCAATTACTGAACATAGAGGCAGGCTGGTACATCATCTTTATCTTACCCCTGGCCCTACAGCTGCCAGCAACACTTCTAATTATGGAAGAACTGTCACAAACCAAACTTTATCTTTAGGGCAGAACTCTTAAAGGAATTAACCATACATGCAGGGAAACCTTCTGAGATGTAACCCATGACCCTGGACCCAAGGTTCTCTTGTGGATTATAATGCTGCTGGCGCTTTATACAGGAGGCAGGAAGCTAATAGCAATGACTGGTTGGGATCCAGGCAATTAATTATAGCCTGATACTTGCAAAACCTTCCTATTATCCTAACATTCCCTTCAAAATCCATTGCATTATAACTTTACTGCTATAACAAATAATATTAAGCCTTACTCCCCAAGCTAAGTAGAGCAATTTCTAAGAAATACCTTTCGTCCCTCATAGTCAATGCTGCCATTTCTTTATTTTCTTAGTATTTTATCTAATAATCATTTCCACTTAATTCAAAGAATTAAATTTTGATATCTGAATGCTGAAGCCACAAAACAACCACAGGGCTATTACAGGAAAATCTGTTTTAAGTGCCTCTTGGTTTTGATATCTTTCCTACAAAAGCTTAATAAATCACAATTAACTTGCAAGGGAGGGGTGGTGTGCTTCAAGCAATCTCTATGCAAAATATCAGGGTATTTCAAACCCCTTCATAAAGAAATAGAATATTGATCATATTAAAATAGGTAGAAACTAAGTATTTCAGGTAATTATGAGAGGAACTTTATGTAAGAAAAATATCATAGCACAGCTAGGCACAGGCAAAGATATGTTATAGATACTGAAGCCCACTTGTTCTCATCAGAATATCTCCACAATACCTATATATGTGCTTCACTGAAATCACCATGATCCAAAAGAGCCTGTTCAAAAGGAGGCACAGCACAAGTGACAATTTCCTTCCCAGAATTCAAACTTCTTTCCTTCAGCCTTTTCCAGAAACAGCAGAAGGAACAATAGAGAATATGGGTGAAGGAGAATGCAGACCTGTAAAGACGTGTGGGAGCTGAACACAAGGCCAACTTTTCCTTACAAAGTTTCACACACTGCCCTGGCATAGCACAGCACTGGAGTGTGCACTCACCTTTATCTCAGTGGAGTGACTCCAGAGAACCCTTGCTTAAAAATTAGAACATGCCTAAATGTTTTCCCAGAATTCATTAATAAATTTTGACCTAAGCCAGAATTATTTTTCATCTTTGACACAATGAAAAAAAGTGATGGTGGCAACACAAGCACTGCCCAGGCACACGTTCACATACCTTGACATGGTTTCTATACATGCTCCAGTATTTATTTTCTCACTCTCTGGTTAATCTAGTTATAACATCCTTATGTGAGGTTTACAGTATCTGATAGGATGCTTTTTTCTAGTCTAGTAGTGAGAGGATAGCAAATTCATCGCTTCTATATCAGAAGGTAGGCTCTTCTCCATATGGGACAGTCTCTGCCCAGGCCTTGGAAGAGACACAACCCACACTGGATCCATGCAGCCAGTTCATGGAGCAATGAAGACAGCACAGTTAAGTGCTCAGTTCACATTACTCCAAGATATGCTCTTGGGTTGAACATCTGGCAGGATCTGTTCCTCTTGGTCTTAGTGTTTCCACATTCACTGCAACTGGATCTCCAAATTTCACGTGAAGCACTTAGCCCCTGCCTCTCTCAGACAGATGTTTAACATGGGAACTCCTGGTCAGTAAGACACCATGGGACATGGCTTGCATGTCAGATCACCAGTGCAACTAAGAACTGGTTAAAAAAAGATTTCACAGAAATCAAAATACCTACACCTGGTACCAAGGCTGATGGGGTTTTTGTATTCACAAGTACACAAACACATATACACCTTCAGTTCCTCTAACCCTTTCTTACACTTTCCCCCTCTTCAGTTGTTTAAGACTTCTTCATGTACAGAATTTCATAGGAAGTATGAAGAGACTTTTGTCATTCACTGCTCTGCTGAGAGTCCAGATTATTCTTACCCTTTGTGTTTCTTGTGTATTGTTTCTAGAGACTTCAGCTTCTTAAACCAACATGACTAGCCCAACAGAAGGGAATTGTTTCACACCCTGCCAAAACACACAAGATTGTTTAGAGGAAAATATTTCTGCACTAATGGAAAAGCTTTTGTCTTTTGGTGTCAAGGGTTAACTTATTGTTCACTAGTCACAATCTATTCAGTGCTGTTAAATTTAAACAGAGAATGACAAACTAGCAATGCCTGAATTTAGGTCCCAACAATAAGATTCTGCCACTTACAACCTATAATAAGCTACCTACAACCTGCAGTAAATAGCTTCAACTTCTCCACTTGTATTTTGTCATTTGTAAAATGGAAACAACATCATTTGGCTGCATCTTCACTGTGACATCATATGTGTTACACAGACTTAGACAAAGCCTATTTATCCCACCTTTTATTGCAGCAAGAAGCAGTGGAAGAAGCATAAGAAAACAAATACAAACTGCTCATTCCACCAGCACACTCTTGTTGTTTCTGATAATTTCCAGAAATGATGTTCACATCCTAACATTTAATACTCACCAAAGCACCTCTTCTCCATGTACTTGGCATACAAATTTAGGGAGCAGATTAGTTGTTTTTGTGGGTGAAATCTAGTTGAAATCCTGTCAAGTCAATGGGACACTAGGTATACCATTGAGTTGAGAAGTTCACCCTGAAGTCTCTATGGTTCTGTTCCCTTCATTCTTTGTGTCTATGACTTGGTCCCTACTGGGGTTTTTATATATTTTCTTTTCTAATGAATATTAGATTTCCATTAGCAATATTCCATTTACTCCATTACCATCTTGTTTTTCCACATTTGACCCATTATGTCTATATAAATATTAAAAGAACATACACTCAGATATATGCTTTTAAACTATGTGAGAGCTGTAGGAACTATACTAGATGATAAACTGAGAGTCATTAGAGAACCAGGATAAAAATAAGGTAAAGCCTTCAGAGAAACATCCTTGTGCAGAGCTGCCCTTAAATTATGATCAAGCACATACAGAGCAGAAGAGACACCAGTCTTGTGACACAATTCACACTGACTTGAACACAAGCCATGGCAGTGACCACCTGTGAAAGCTGAGCACTGACTATAGAGGCTGGATAATTAAAAATGGAAGCAAATTGTCATGAAACATAAGCCCCTGAGAAGATTACAAAGCCAAACTACAAACAAGCAGCAGGAGCAGAATTAGAGACCAGCCATTCTAATCACAGAGCCATTCCAGTCTCCAGTTAGTAACTTTTTTTCTATTATGTTCTTAAGGGACTGGTTTAAAATACAGATTTTGGAGTAGATACAAATAGAAGTCATTTTAGATTTAATTTCCTATAGGACCCTGGCATAAAATAAACCCAGTGAGGGAACATGAAAAGAGGATCTGAGAAGAAAGCATGGAAAACCCACATCCTAGTGACAAATAAAGCATTGGATTTTAGTTGGGAGTGAGGAGGTTTTAAAAAAAATGTGCTTCCAGGATAACATAAGGGAACCAAATAAAGGAAAACACAAAACTACTTTTACCTTCACAAATGGATGCAAAAATACACATCTCCTACTAATGGAGCTATCTTGCACATGAAGTACCTTCTATTCATGACAGCTGCCATCAATTTTTCATGGAGTAGCCTAAATAGTCCTTAAGAAAGCAGGTACCAGAAAGCTGCTTGATCACAACATGTCAGCTGTACTCTTCCAAACTATTCTATAATCAGCAAAAGATTCAATCAGCTTACACCTTATGATATACTACTGAAGCATACACCACAGAAGCATTTAAACACACTGGCAAATACACTTAAATCCTTCCTCCTTACTATTCCACTCACCAAGAACAATTAAGTTTATCCTGAGTATTCTATTATGATGCCTTCAGACTGGAAAGCCTCTTAGAGCTAAAAATGATGTGTCTGAACTACATAGTGATGGAAGCCAACCTGGCTGAATTGCAAAGCAATAGGAGTTATCTGCCTAAAATGCATAGGGAAATACTGCTTTCTGTAAGGGGAACCTGACATTCAAGAACTAAAAGCACAGTTTATTTAAAAAAAAAATCCCCTCTCCTATGTGCCACTACCTTTAGAGTTATCACACTGGTCACTGATACCCTTTAAAATTAAAAAAAAAGAAAAAAGAAAGAGTAATGGAGGAATAACATTCTCCTTCATGTTAGCAGATTGTAAAGATTCATTCCCTGTAGTCGTGTAGGTTAGCCTCTCTCACACAAGCCACAGAATAAATGGCTAAAAGACATACTCTGCTGTCCAAAGGCTCATGATGGTGACTGTTACCCACAGGAAGGTTTATTCCAGGTAATACCAGTAAGATGTGCAAGGATTTTTTAAATGCTCAGAAATAGCAGCTAAAGCTTCAATCATCACAGAATCTCTTGTCCTATCCACCCATGTTCCAGAGTTAGTTCTATGACTGGCTAAATATCTCACAAATTATTCTTTCCACATCCTGTATTCTATCATGTTATGTTCTTGATAGTTGTTGTAGGACATGCACTTATAACTAGCTCTTGTAAATCACCTTTCAGGGTTGACAGGTTGCTTCTGAGCTGGCTGCATGGAGAAGGAAGTGGTATTTTTTTTCTGCAAAACACCCAGAAATGACAAGTCTCTCTAAGATTTACAGCTTCTTTGTACAAAGCAGGTGCTCTTAAAATCACTGGTTCTGCAACATCCCTGTTACTGTTACCATCAACATGCTGGTGCTAAAAATCAAGAGCCAACTACATTCTTTTCTCCATGAAGTGTACCAGAAGTAGAATAATGTAGTATCAAGCTCCATTCACATCTTGTTCCAGTGTAATGAAGATGGAAGTATCTTACCTATGATCTAGACACAGGAGATAAAAGCAGGTATCATTAGTCAGAGGTAATACCAGCTGCTGGAACGACTCTGTTTTGTATTGACACTTGGAGAATTACTTAAATTCCATGACAATGCAAGAAAAAAAGCTCCATTTCTTTTGAGGCTGTTGTCAGAGCTACTTAAGGCATTTTATAAAAGCAGTGATCATGTTTTTACAGCCCCCAGCCCTCTGCAAAGGGATTCCCAAGCACAGACACAGTAATAAAACAAACAAACAAAAAAATAGATTCATGTTGCTCCTCAAATAAAGTACAGAAAATTAAAAGAGAGCAGTAAAAATGATACCCTCCTACACCTCTCTCCCATACCTGGCCCAGTGAAATTGTTTTCTGTGTTAAGAACTCAGACCCTCTAGTTGGAGTAATGGCAAGACATTTCATTCCTGGGTTCATCACTGAGTTACCAGCTCCTCTGGCTGCTACCTGTGTTACTCCACCTTCATGGCTCTGCTACAAGAGTTGCATTTTTGTGCTGAAGGTGGTTCCATGCTAATTTGCCATGGAAAACATGCGGCCTGCTGTCCAATGGTGACATCTATCCTCAGTACAATGTTCTACGACACAATACTCTAGTATAACTGGGATTACACATTCATGTTAAAGGGAGGTGATTCTTCTAACAGAGAGGTGTCTTTTGCTCCTTAATGAATTGTCAGAATCCTAATTCAACATTTATTACACTAATAAATTTAGCATTTATTGTGAAGATGACAAATATTTCTGTGGACTCTGGTCATCACCATCAACCTCACAACTTACTAATAGTTCCCTTTAAATCAACTATAGCAAAATATATTCTCAAGGAGTGTATCAGAGCCACCTCCCAACAGAAAGGGAGAGAAGGGAGCGAACACGAACTTCAACATTTCCAGAAAGAAGCAAAAGTAGCTGAAATAATTTGGTGAAAATTCAGCCCAGAGAAATACATCTCCTGCAGAGATGTTTTATATTTAAAAACAATATAAATCCAGAGGGGAAAAAATAACACTAACTATGCCAGAGAGGAACCAACATCCCAGTGAAGCCAGTTTTGTGGACAACTGCACCTTTACCAAGCAGGTATATGAAATTAAGGCCAAAAAAGCACCAGACCTCCTCTTCAAGGTGGAGCCTGTGGTCAGTATTATTTTTGACTGCATGATTTTCAGGGTTCTTTTTCTCTCTTTACTCCTTAAGTTCACATAACTGAACTTCAGTGCTGAAAATGTAACTACAGAAATATGGCAACATCACAAAAGGGCAAATAATCATTCATGCAATTTCTAGTCAAATTTCACAAGTGAAAAAAGTCCAAAGAGGCCTTAGCTAGAAGCCACTGAACTCTTGAGTACCTACTGAAGTCTAAAACCTCCTTAGCTCATCCAGTGAATGTATTTGCACACAAGTTTACACTGGTTTGATTAAATTAGTAAAAAACTTTCATCAAGCCAAAACTACCATTTCAACTGCTTGGGTTGCTGAGGAAGCCAAGGCTGGTGCTTTCCAAAGGGTTAGGTTTACTGATGCCCTGATCTGACTGTAGCAAGTACTGGGCAACTGGCTGCTAAGAACATCCTTATCACTGAGGCCAGAAGTGAGGCAGTTACAATAACAGAGCTGAAGTGGTAACTCATATCCAGACTATAAGTGGCAATGAAAAAGCATCAAATTTTTCAAATGTGGGGGAAAGATAGTATTTTGACCTTCTTGATTTAAAGGGATTTAGTTAAGCAGGTGCAAACATCTATGTACATGCTTTGATTTCTATCTTGTGTCAGGTTGGTTTTAAATTGTCCCCAGTTGATCTAAGCTAAACTGCAAACAGCCACTGCTGAAAGAGGTTTGCTAGTGATTTGGTTTAAAATCACTTCTCACGGTACATGAGCACATCTGCTTGTGTAAACAAGGACTAAAGTGACAGTCTGCACACAAGGAGAAAGAGTAACAGTCGGGCCTGGGAAGGAAACAATTCAGGGAAGAAAGGAGTACTTTTTCACACAGGGCTACATGAAAATAATAAAAGAAGTCACGGTACAGCTCTATCCATCCTTTCAATGTCTGCTTTAAGTCACAAGGAGAGCACCAAGAAGTGAGAGCCTCTGTCAGGCTGACATTTGCATAACATTGCCTACAGTTCCTGTGATTCAAGATTCTGCTCAAGGCCCAGTTTCTAGCTTGAAGTAGCCCATTTTTATGTACTGATTGCAATGATGCTGGCTCCTGAGGAGCTCCAATTCTAAAACGCTCCATAAAGGTTCTATTTATGGGGTGAAATCTGGAAAGGCATTTTAAATAGGGTATGTGATTTTACTGTTCAGGTATCAAGTGTGACACTGATGTCACATAGCAACACAGGGATGGATTCCAGCCCTCAGTCTCACTTAGCAACCATTATAATTGACGCTACCTACAAACCTTCTCATAAAAAATACAGCTGTTTCCTCTTTGTTCCAAAGCTCTTTTGTTATGCATTAAGGGATACGTATTCAAATGGTGTAAAAGGATCTTGTTCTATTTCTAAAATCTGAAGATTCATGAAGTTGGTAAAGCCCTCAATCCTCCGTCTCTGACATTCTCAGGATTTGGGGCATTTAGTGAACAAAATGAAAGCATCAGACATGCCTCTCTGGCTCTCGACACTTATCTGGAAGCTGAATGTCCCAACATGAAGTGTCTCCAGTGCCCGGTAGTTCAGCAACTCTCTCTTCTAGGAACTAGAGGAATGATGACATGATCAGCCTGTAACTCCAGGATTCCCGACAGCCTCCAAAGTCGTTGCCACATTAAACAGTGCGATGAAAACTTACTTCCCCAGTGCTCTCTTCAATATTCACCCACAAAGAAGAAATATGAGAAGCTGAAAGCCTCCCTCACAAAGAAAGATGGGCTCAGTTACTGAAGTGTCACATGGCAACGTAAGCTGTCACTGACCCAGAAGCATCAATTTTACATTGCAGTAACTACAGAAGACTGAGGTAAGCGAGCACCCATACTTCTGCACTCAGCACACCTTTCCACTGATGCTTACATTTCTATTTCTGAAGTCTTATCTACACAAATGCATTTATAGCTTCAGTACCCACAAAAAAACCCCACAGGAAACCTGACTATTAAATGCAAGAAAACCAACACTGCTCAGAGCATTTAAAAGAAGAAGTGTGCATGCTATTTAAATTTTGTTACAAATAAGATGAACAACTGATCAGCACAGATGTCCCTAGAAAATCAGTTCTACTTTCAAGCAGCAGCATTGTAAGTCGTTCCAATAATCAAACTGAGACACATAAAACGATCCAGGGATTTTTAATCAGAAAGTGCATCAGATGACAGAATGTTAGTGAAATGCTCACAAATCTCTTAATTATTTCAGTAGAGCAAATGTGAAAGAATCCTGGAATCAATATAAAATGTTACAGGGAACCAATACAAGAATGCAGAACTGGAATGTTTAAGGTCTTTGTGTTCCTAAGGAAACCAGCCGCCTCTCACCCCCTTCCTTTCATTAACATCTCCCAGAGAAATGTCAGCTCCGAGTTCTTCCCAAAGCATTCTGTAACACTTAAATCCTGGAATCATGCCTAGAAAGTTGAATCCAGTCCTGATGTGAGGGGTCTCCACTGCAGATTTTAGATTTGCTCATATATAAGAAATTCCAGCACACTGATAGAATATGGTACCAGGAGGAGAGGGTCGGTGAAATTATATCACTTCTCTTCACAGCAGGCAAAAAGCAAAGTTCCTTTGACCCAGAAGGATGGTGTAATAGCAAGACACTTCAGGCTTTCCCCCTTAACAATGCACTGTCCTGGACTGAGACCAAGGGCTCACATTGCATTGCTTGCTTCCCACATTCTGTTGTCCTAGTTACTACATAAGCATTACAATTTATTAGTTCTGTGCATCAGTTATCTGCAGCTATAACTCTGATTTTGCAAAACATAAATACTATGTCCAAAACGAGAAATTTTGGCCTAACCAGATACAGAATCACACTGCAAAAGCCAGTCTGTCCTTAAGAGCTGTAACTCCTGAACAGTCCTGTTCAGGAAACGTTGATTCATCCTTAATATTACAACTCACTACTCTCACAATTATAGCCAGCCAATTAGTCCTGATTTGGGATGAAAGGATTTTCTGAAATATTAGAAGTAAACATATAATAGGACCTATCTGAATTGCAGGATCTGAATTTCAACTATCTCTGCCTGTAGGATACTCAGTCTGCTTCACAGCAATACACTAGAACACATCTGAGGTATGTTGAGACACACACAAATTTCCACAGATGTAGGACTCTCAGTTTTACCCACTCATCTAGAAAATAAATAAGGTCTGACTTGTTAAGGCACAATAGTATTTATTTTTCCATCTGGTAGAGAAGACAATTTTTGGTGAAAACCAATTACAAATATATATAAGCAGCAGCCCTTAGGGTGAATGCTAAATCCAAAGGTATATATTGCTACTGCACTTTGGAAATTGGGATAGATTTATAATTGTAACCTGGGGTTCTATTAAGAGCTTTGCTTTGTATTGATGACTGAGGTTCTTGTAATAAGCAAATGCAGCTGCCCTTGACAATGGACAAGTCTCTGGGGAAGAGATAAGGATTGCATAATGAAGTTAATGAGGTTAGCATAGAATGAAACTTGAATTCTATAAAACGAGCAGAGGAGGACACAATGTTCTGTAGAAGATCCACATGAAAGCACATAACAGTCTCTCATCTCTCAAATGCTATAGAATGTTTTCATAATTAAAAACACTGTCAGGCCCTTAAGTATACACATTTCACAAGATGATAAATGTTTTAGTAAATACAAAACTAGTACAAGCTTTTCCATTACCTTTTTTTTGGCTCTAAGAGGGTCTTTACTGGACAATGAGACTCCATTCTTTTATTTTTATACATATATATATATATTCACTATACACTTCAGAGGTGAAGACTATTCTCAAGATGCAAACCTTTTTCTATGACAACAAAAATAATGAAAGTGAGTATTAATGATGACCTGTACATTTTATTCCTTTATACTCTTCAAAGTTCAACTAAAAGAAACAAGGGGTTAGGTGAGCAGTTTCCAAAACAGTAAACTAACTTTCACTTGTTCCAATCAGCATCAGAAATCTAGTTTTCCAACATCCTGAACATGTATTTGCTCACTGATAACTGCTGGACCCAAACTACACTGAAGCTCAGGTAGCTCCTCAGACAGATTTTGAATATTTTTCCTTTCTAATGTGGAATAGCTTTTATGACTCTGTTTTCACTGAGCTGGGCTACAGGATCTGTCCCCATTATCTGAGGGCTTCACTAGGGGCACTTTCAATGGGGGATGAGAAAACCAATGCAAGACATTCACCAAGTCCTACTGCCTTGGAGGGAAAGCATGTGTTTTTCTCTTAAAGGGCTGTGTTGGAATACACCATTTAATTATCTGGACTGTACTTAGTTTAGAAATAAATGGTGGTATCTCCACATGTGATCTACTCATGATACAAAGGAGCTGCTGCTCACAGTAAGCTCCACAGATAAGTTCTCTCCTTCTTTCATATCTTAGGAAAAAAGCTGACACAGCTAACGTTTTATAGGAGTGGCTTTTGAATAACAGACCCATTGAATCCAGCAAAGAATTGACCTCTGAATCTGTTGGTAAATATGACACCAAATCATCCTTTGAGAAGACAGATCTGCTTATTTCAACTTATTTTGCTTTGTTCGAGTTGTGCTTGTCGTACAAAAGCTCCCATTCAAGTGGCTCCCTGTTGTGAGCATTCTCTCTGCTTTACTAAAATCCATCTCTGCTCATGGGAAATCACTTCCAGAGGAAATCAGAGAGGCCCAAAGTTCCACAAAATGGATTCATCTTCATCCTATTATGTGCATAATCACATATTTACAAAGGCTGTACATAAAGAACTGCTCAACCTGACTTCACACTCCTACAAACATGAGACTTCCCATTTCTTTAGTTAGGAGAGGGGAAAAAAATAAAAATCAAGGTTATCTAGAAAAAGGAAAGAGTTGCTTCAGCAAGGATTAAAATTCCATGAACACCATGGCCAAAATAATTTCAAGATTTTCCTATCAAACTGATGGCCTTCATACCTGGAAAGTGTCATAGCTTCTCAGTGACTCTGCCACGTCCTCGTGGTCAAAACAAGCAGCTTTGTACAAGAGCAATCAGCTGACTCCCTTGGCATGATCCAAGTACAGCAAGCCTTCAGCCTTATTTAGTAGCATTATTTGTCCAATATTTTACTCTGATCTCTCTACTTCTTTTGGAATAGGGATTCTTTTGTAATTTGGTGACTTACCCTCTCAGCAAGGTAGGTCTAACTCTCACCTGAGGCAAGACACAAGCTGATACATCCTGCTGCCATGTAGCTGTAAATCAACTACATACAAGGAAGAGAAGACTGGGGCTTGGAGCTGGCAAAGAACATATAAAATATATTCATCTGAATATTTTTATATGATTGCATTAAAATTTGATCATAATGCCCTAATATTTTTTTTTTCATTTGACAACTGAGTGAAAAAAAAGTTGTGTGGGTCACAAATTCATCCTTCCAAAAGGCACCCATCTGCAATCATGTTTCTAAGTAGAAAGAAATTTAACTTTCCTTTCAAACCCAGGTTAGCTGCACTGCACTGAAGGTTAGAGCGTGCTGCTACTGCCTGTATTTGCCCTGCTGCAATACAGTGTCAAAAGGTGCCAAGCCCATCAGCCCCACCAAAACTGCACTGAAGCAGAACAAGAAAGATACCAACCATTGTACAATTCTAAAAGGTAATGTGTTTACTTTCCAGCCTCACAAAAGCAGCCACATGAAGCTCAAACTTCATGATGCTGTAGAGGTTAACTTCTCGGCTTGGCTATAATTACAGTATTTTGTGGAATTTAACACTTCAGGAGAAGATGACACTCTAGTGTTTCCTGTAAAAGCTAAGCCAGATGTTCAGCCTGTAATGTAACACATCCCTAAATGCATTAGCAGACAACAGTGAGTCTAAAGGCCTCCCAAAGTGAGTAACATCCATGAAGTCACTGCAACACGACTTAACTTTCTTCACTGCACCCACAGTCATTCCCCTGAAATAAGCAGGAGAAAGGAGTACCTCAATTCTCACATAACATTCAGAAAATCACTAGGCCTGATTCTGCTCTGTGTCACCCCGGTCTGCCTATGGGGTCTTCAAGGATCCAGGGAAATAACACAAGGAAAAAGGTCCAGCATGGACTGCCCACCATGTGTGCATCTGCTAGCACAGGCACAAAGAAATGGCAATCACCTCGGCTTCTCCTGTCCCAAGTACAGAACAGAATGACTGCCTGCATTCACCCCAACAGAGAGAAGATCAAATCTCTACAGGCAAAACATTCCAAGCTAGTTTCTGCTCTTGACTTCTCTGAAGATAATTTCTGCCCAGTCAGTATAGCTACTCTGGATTCTCTAACACACTACAAGAATTGATCTGGGCTCTTTAAAATGTAGCTTCTTTTGCAAAAGGATACAGCACTGTTTGACTCTGACTCCTTTCATAGATGTCCAAGCCATGCAGTCAGTTGTATGCCTCAAAAGTGAGCATTGTGATGTTCCTTTCACTCCCATAAGAGGAGATCACTGATCACTGGGCTATAGATCACAGGCACCTACGTCATCTAAACCTTCTGCTTTGCCTCCTCCCTCAAACTGTTAAGCTATTTCACTCTGCACTCCATTTCCTCCAGTGCAACACGTCAACCAGCACTGTTGGGGTTAAAGAGGAAACTATATGTTATGGAAGTCTCTCCTTTCCCTATTCTTTCCACCCATGGGAACAGTTTCTGAACCACACCTCTAATTTAGGGTTAGCTTCTCAGGACACTCCAGCATCACAACTATTTATAGCACAGTCTATGATGTGGCATTAAATATATGCGTGTAGGTCTAAAGTGCTGGAACTCTGAAGCTGGTTCCACCCAGTCATCTGCTTCAGCAATTAGGCACTGGGTTATCTCCTACAGGATAACAGCAGGAAAAGAAGGCAAAGGTACCAGCTGTGTGATTGGCAGTCTGTGTGAGCTCCCAACCTACTCCACCCCCTGCTGAAGCCTCAGTAACAAATCTGCAATGCCAATGAAGTGATGAGTATCTACAAGGACATTTGGCTCAATCAGCAGAGGTGGCACAGAGAACTAGACTGCTAGACACTGCCCAGACACCAATTCAGAGATAGTGTTGCTCCCTGTATTTGAGTCTGGCCAAGCTGTGAGTAATTTCAAACACAGAGCTCCATAGGGGAGACCATAGCACTTGCTTGATAGGTGTGGGGCTAGCAATTTCAGACCTGCTTTCATTTGAATTGAGTTACAAGTTTCAAGAAATCACAGAGAAGGACTCTTCCAAGCAGAGGTGTGATACAAAGCAATTCTTGAGAAGTTTTTAACCCTTCGGGGTAAGAGGAGTTAGATTTACCACAGCAATCAGTCACACAAAACAGAAGGGAAGGATGTAGGAAACCAGTTTCAAAACTGTTGTGGCAACAGAAAACCTCCAGCTCATCAGTATCTGGGGCAGCAACTCCTGAGGGAATTGCCTGGAAAAACCTTGCACTTTTTGATGCTCTAAGCCTGACACATTCAACCTGATGGATAGGCAGAGTATCTTCTTTCTGTGTTTGGAAGCATAGGATTTCCTTTGCAAAGTACGTGAGAACCCATCACTTCCTAGGAAATACTGACTGTGCTGCATGCGTGCAGAAAACCTGATGCTCAGGGTAGCCACATTTCTTGGCTTGCATGTCAAGAAAGGCTAGTTCAGAAGGAAAGGGAAAAACAGCTTGGCCATGAGGGAAAGTTATGGTGTGGGGTGTGTGTGTTCCCTTCAGCTCCATTTCTTTTCTGTCACTTCCACTATTCCTAATGTGCATGCCAAAGGAGAGTGTTCCCAGTCTACTTCCCACAGGTTCACCTTTTCTATTGCTTCATTCCTGACTTGCTTCTTTCTTCTAACACCTCAGTGAAGTTTCTCTTTCATTGCAGCCCTCTGCAAACATGCACCTCCGCTGCAGAGGGGAGTACTGAGTGTCAGCCAGTACTTGATAAAGCAGGTCACTTGGTTACACGCGATGTGCTGAGTTTTCCCTCAAGACTGCTGCATGAAGCTCCTTCTAAAGGAAGTATTTGCAGTCTGCCCAGGACCCCAGGCTGATCCAATGAAAGGAATACAAAGAAACAGGAAAAAATAAGCTTTTATCCAGAAATTATGAAAGTCCAAAAGGTGCAAAAAAACTCTTCTGCACAGAAAAGTGATTGGAACTACAACCTAATTTTCTCACTGAACTCAGAGCACATGAAGCCTATTTTCTTCTTTTGTTGCAGTAACCAGTTACTAATAGCTCTCTGCTAAAGATCAGAAGGGTCTGCCTGTCTCCCTCTCTCCTGGCTGCTAGACTGAAAAGAACATCTTATTCATCTCTATCAGCAATATACAGTCAAAGCAAGAGCTGAACATCAACACACATGAAATCAAAGCTATCTACAAAAGCAGCCTGCAGGCACAATGTGATTTAGAATTCAAAACACCTTTTTTAATTCTGCCCTGGAAGCATATGATTGATCCAGAAATTATTCAAGTAAGATACATGAACACAGGAAGAAGTCTCCAAAATTTATGTGGGCAGCATCCTATTTGTTAATTTCATTTGACCCAATGAAATGACATTAACTGGAATTAATTCCATTGCAAGCAATAAAAATTTAAAATATAGGGGCTGCATTATAAAATTACAATGATAGAGGTTAGCTCTGTTTGCATATGCCAGTGTTATCATTATAGTAAATATTCAGCATCTCCACCATCTCAGATGCAGAACAAGGCTGTAGACATGAAACCATCCTCCAGCCCAAGTGACTACAAAAGGCAGTAGTACACCCAGGAACGTCTCAGTTAATGGGCAGAGCATGTCTTTTATACAAAATATCTCCCCCAGTATTAATGGCTGATAGATGAGTTCTTTAGGTCACTGACTGGACACAGATACCATATACCTCATAGAAAGGGTGTTTTCATAGAAAAGACAATTCAATGGTTGAGAAAGCTTCTTTGGGAAGACTAAGTGAAAATTATCTTTTTTTTCTTCTACCAAGATAGTTGATTGTGAGATTGTGGTATGTCACAAACAGAATCCAAAACAAAAAGTTGCAGAAACAGCAATGCAGGCAGAGAGACACCAAGACACCCCACCTATGTTGTTTTCAGACCAGGAGGTAACACATGTATCACCTTCAGAGTTTCCACAGCTGCCCCTAACCTTGGTGCCAAAACACCCTGGTGATCTCAGGCCATAACCAGGGTTAACGCTTTAGTTTTCCCTTTCTTCTCTAGACTTAGATACTTCTTCAGACTTCAGACAGACAAATCCTGTGAGCAGCAGCAATTCAGTTTCAAACTCTGGGGTCTTACTAAGTATTTTTATTATTTATCATTATCTTTGCAGACACAGCTTTAAACCTTGTAAATGCTGCATTAAACAACTACAAAAGGTTTTTAAGATGCAAGGAATATATGAGGATTTAAAAACTCTGCATTATTCCAGCGCTCACTTTGATTTGGTGTCCGTAACAAGTGAGTTACGAGAAGGAAATGAAATCATTTTGAGCTGCTCCTCTCTGCAGTGGTCTCATCTGGGAGAATGTACTATCAGCCAGAACCATCTCCTGGAGATTTGCCCTCATTTTCTTCCTGTGAACTTGTATAAAACTGTCTCCACTCGACTGCCTCTGAATAATGTACAACAACAGATGAGCGACAGCGGGTGCCAAGGGAGCTCCAGCCAACAGCAGCTAAGTGAGCCCATTGCTGTGCTTCAGCTTATAAAAGCAGTGTGAGGGTATCAGAACAACACAGATTTAGTCCAGGAAGATCCATATTGTCAAAAAATACATGTGCAGCAAGAACAAAGATCACCTGATAGCACACTCCGGACTGAAACAGAATTGCCAACTAACATTCTGTTCAGTTTTCCCAGCTAAAGTCCAGGTGACTCCAAAAACAAACCTGCAACAGACATTGCAAAGTGAAAAATCTGTTTTCTTGACCCTTTATATCCTACTTACTGCCCTTGGTGACTTCATTGTTACAGAAAACTCTTTTTGGTGACAGATTTCATAAGCTGTTTTGGGGTTTTTTGGTTTGTATTTTTTTGTGGGGATTTGTTGGGTTTGGGGTTTTTTGGAGAGGATTCAAGTGTTGATATAAAAGCTGGATTCACACTTCAGAAAACCAAATCCATCGAAAGGGGATCACAAAATTCATTACACTTACACTTGAAATCTCACGACTGTCCAGCCAATACACAGCAACCCTGTGTTCTTCAGGCAAAAATATGGCTGTATCTGTTCTCACAACAGCCTGAAGGGTTTGTACAAATGCCAACAGGACTGCTGGTCAGGACAACTGTGAGGAATCGCTGAAGGGGGCAGCCTTTCTGGAAAGAACTGGGTTAAGGTGTTTCAGCTGGAAAACTTTATTCACACATCTCATACCAGTGAGGCTGCTCACAGTACATACGCAAAAGAATTCAAACTCCCAGGAGACAACAAGGAGTAGCAACAGCTATGAAACACACAGAGCACAGGGAAGACAATGTGCAGCATGGAGGAATATCACTAAGCTCCACTGAATCTGCACTTGACTAACACTAAATGTCCATCACGTAACTTATTCCACCTCAGATACGCTGAGATAGGATACAGATGTGTCCCTTACTCAGTGCTCCATGAACAGACAGCGTTTCCTCTTTAACACTGCTCGTCCTGGCTACAGGATACTCAACCATGCTAACTCACAGTGCTGAATGTCTCTCTCCCTCTCCTTCTATGCTATGACTGTGCTTTGGCTACTGACAGAAATAGTTCCTTCCTGAAAAGCACAAGCCAGCATCATCTGTCTGCAATGAATCCAACTGAGAATTCATCCAGTTTAAAGTAGAAGACAATCTATCTCCATTGCACTACACTCAACCGAACTCTGAGAGCTTGCTCCATCTCTACCAAGACAATTGGCAATACTAATCAGTTTTCCTTGACACTTTTTCTTACTACCCCATGTAAGTATGTACATGTGTGTGTGTTTAAATGCTGGTGTTGTTACCAGGGACACTTTAACCACTGCATCCACTTGTATTTTATACATTACTCGAAGTCCTACTAACATCCCATGCAAGCTGTTACTGTGATACTACTTCTTTACACTGGGCTCTTGCCAGCTTTATGATCTACTGAAAAAAAGAAATATTACCCAAACCAAGAGAAGACGTCCTGTTTCCTTATTTTGAAATCCTAGCAAAATATGAATAAGAGTGAAAAGGGGCATCTGTTTACACTGAAAGTATGAGAGTTCCACTGAAGGTAGGGACAGCTGGAGTTTGTCTGATGTATAACTCCTTTACAGTGCTACCATATGGCTGTTGGTGCAGAAATGCAACAAAAGAGATCTTTGACACATGTCAATTCCAGCTGCTAAAGTGTAATCAATGCTGCTAGGAAGAAAAATGTTTCTTTCTTCTACCTGTTTTCAATTCCCACCTGAACCTAAAGTCCTTTTTCCCATTGTTCGTCCTGTCCTCCCATGCATCTGCTGTCCATCTCCACCAGTCCCTTTCTGCTTCAGCAAAGAATCCCAGGTTGCACAGGGCCAATTGGTCACAGTAACAGAACTAGAAGTAGCCACTGGAATTGAGCATATCAAGAGACAGTCAAAGGGCTGCCTGCCACGGGGCAATAACCCTTTCCAGGGATTTGGGGAAGGCAGCAAAGACAGCTCATGCAGCAGTCTGAAAGGCCTCATGAGATAAAACGGTCATGCCGGCAAAGCACAATGTAGCCCCAGCAGTTTGTGATTAAATCATGGAGATGACAGTGCAGAGTGAATTTATTCAATATTGTTTATTCCACATTTTTTCCATAGGCTTGAAAACAGAGGAAAGAAATAAAAATTATAAACAGACACGTCTTTCCTTAGACAGGAATCTCTGCACAAGGGCCAAATCACCAAATTATATGGGAATACTGAGAGCTGGAAATGATGGGAGAGATTAACTACCCTGAGTAAAATTCTGAGCAATGCTTTCCCTAACCACGAGCAAAAGTTTGGGAGACACAAGCAGCCTCAATTTGGGGAGCTGCTTTATTTCATACTCCATCCAAGTCTAACAGTGTAGACTACAAGCAGGAGGCATGTGTGTATATATATATATATAGGTAGCATGTATTTAAGATGCATCCGTTCCACGAATACCAGTCCATTTCTTCTGCAGACCTGAAATGTTCCACAAAATTTTTAGGGGGTGCTCCAAGCTAAAGAAAATGTCATAACGTGTCAGACTGCACGTCATTCACAGACTTCATGGTTTGTGATCAAAACAGTCACTTATATTGACACAAAAGGTGAAATCTTCACTAGGTTTTTACAGGCATGCCTGGGTGCACCTTGCTGGTAAGTGAGAGCATGTAATGTGGATAGCAAGGTGTGCTAGGCACAGAACCAGACGTTCACAGGAAGCTGGTCCCACCATACATCAATAATTACCAGGAATCTACATTTGATAGTGGGTAGTGCAGTATGTTATCCAGTGCCAGAACACTTGGCTGTGAGAAGTTATAAATGCAACAGAGTTAGTTAACAGCTGCATTTGCACTGCAGAGACAATTTGCAGACAACTGGTATAAGAGAGCCAAATGTCTCCTTTACAACAATGCCTAATCCACACAGCACTACAGTAACACAAAGAACTACCAGCTTTGCATCAGCTTTCTGGATCCCTTCCCTGCCAGACGATAGCAGGAAAACCTGCTGCTTGTCCCTTCCCCAGTAGCCACAACACAGGTCTGCCTCTCAAATCCAGCCCTGCATCTGGGAAAGAAATAAAATAACCTTCTAAACAATTCCAAGCGATCAGACAGACACAACATCAGGAACAGAACCAAGTTAAGAGGAACTGGCAGAATGTTACGACAGTGCCAGTCAGAGAGGCTATCAAAATAACCACCCCATTGAAGGGCTTCCCTCAGCCTGATTTCTTATGCTGAGGCAAAGTGATGTTGGAGTTGTAATGCTACAGAGGAGTCAGAATGACCTACTTTCACTCTCTACAAGCTGGGACACATCCTAGTCCCTATTAATAATATACACACTTCAGTTTAAGTCATGTGCTATAATCTGAATATTGCTTTAGTCCTTAGAGTAATAAAAAACCCAAAAACCTAGTTTACAGAAACATCTTTAATACATGAGCATTTCAAACGTTTGCCACAGATTCATGACATAAGGCTTGATCCCAAAGAACACATTAATTTTCTGTTGAGTCCTTACTGAAGTTAGATCTCCTTCACTTCAGTGAGTTTGGCAGATTATGCCATGAGAACCCCTATTCTGCTCTCACAAGTTATGAATTTTGTTGAGATGTTGTTAAAGTCAACAAAGCATCCTTTGAGTTCTACTAAGGTCTTCATTACATTCATAAACATTAAGAAAACCTTTTCCCATACCAATATTCAAAAGGTACATGTTGGAAACAAACATGACAACTTTATCCTATCCTGTCAAATCACTGCCTGCCCCTGGTTCCCAGGAACCTCACACACACAGAGCATCTTCCAGCCTGAACAATTCAAAAATGTTTTCAAAACTTTAGCTGATGTTTCAACTATAAGATTAAAATAGATGTACAGATGTTAGTGGGGATTACCTCTCATCAGCCAGCAGAGGTTACTAGAAACACACAATTATGTGCACACTGTCATTAGAAGAATAGGTAAGCTCTTACCCTATAACCCAAAAGAAAACAAGAACACTTCAGAAACTTCTGTCCAGCCCAAAAGTAAGTCCTGACTCCTTTTGGGTGTCTCCATACTGTAAAATAATCCAGGAAAAACTGATCAGGCATTTGTAATTTTCCAAAGCAAAATAGGAACCAGTTGAGGTTATCTAGGCAAAAGATCAAGAAAAATTCAAGCAGCAAACAATGTACTTCCAAGCCAAACAACAATTGAGATTCACAGAGCCTCTCTGCAAAGCTCTCTGAGAGCTTGGCCTGGGGAAGAAACCCTTCACTTTAGTAGAAAGGCCTGTCGACTCAGCACCATGAAATTGAATAGAACCTCTCTTTGTGGCAGCATCCAGGGGAGAAGGACAAAGGGCCTCTGCCACAGCAGCGTTTCTGAATGACAGAAGCCTCCAGCACCTCCAGCACTCCTCCCACCAGCAGCAGAATCCCAGGAAACTGAGTGCTTATTCATGACTTGGGCTCTGTCCATTTTCTGAATTCCCCCTGCATCCTTCAATGCCGAGTATTTAACAATATCTTCTTTTAGCTTGCCTCTTGTCTGTCACTTCCGCATTTAATTGCAAGTTCATGGGTATTAAGTGGCCTGCACAGCTGAACTAAGTCATCTCGATTTGAAGGCTCCCTTTCCTCATAAAAGGGGAAACAGTTCTTTCTCTGTCTGTCTGTCTGTCTCCACTTCCCTTTCCTTGGCCACTTCTCCCCTTCCCCCTCCCCTCCTCTCCATTTTTTTTTTTCTCTTCCCCGTTCCCTTCCCCAGCCTACATTTTCTGTCTCCCTATAAATCACATTCACACTTCTCAGAGATGCCGATGGGTGCAGGGAAGGCAGGCAAAGCTCTCAACCACTGGCACCTGTTCTTAGCACGGCTGCCCGGCTTCTGCAGGAATCTCTACTCTGCGTCACAGCCCGTGGCAGCACACAAGCAGCCAGCTCACTGCTAACCTCACGCTAAATGCGTGGGCAGGCAGCTCTGTGCTAACTGACATACCTGAACAGCACTTCACTGGTAACTAAACCTTTGCAAAGCTGGGCTGTCCTTCCTGTTGTACAGCAAATTTCAAAGAAAACTACGTAAAGCAAAGATGTAACTTCAGCAACACTGAACGATGGAGAAGCAGCAGTAAGGATAAGCAACAGACACTGATTTCCCCGTTGCAACATCAGTTCTGACTGCAGTGATGTCACTTTCTGCTCTCACTCATAGGGCAAAACTCCTTTATTAGCACTGTCTGTAGTGTGTAAAAAAAACCCCAAACAATGAAACAAAAACCAAAGAGGAAACAAACCTGGTGACAGGTGTCAGTATGAAAGGACCTAGACTCCATGCTGGACTCTTTTTTGGCAGTTGCTATGCCAAAAAGAGGAAATCTGGTGCCAAAACAGAGAGCCATAGTAAAACAACCATCACCCATGTGAAAAACAAGACTCAAAACCCCCCGGGGTTAATTAGTTAATTGTACCATATGACAACCAAAATTTCACCTCTTTTTTCCATCTCCGCTCTTCCCAAGCTCTCCAGATACCTGCAATGCCATCATCTTATGCAAAAATGGCAGCCCTTACTAAAGAATCCACCCCAAAACATCACAAAAGGCAAATTCATGGGGTGCATGCATTTGCCATTGTACTCCTGTTTTCCACTGGCATTCTGCTCACAGTGATCTTTGTTCACTGTGGCTCACAAAACTCAACACTAGTATTAAAACTTACCCTCCTTTGGAAGAAATAGAAGTATATTACAGATAATTATTAAGTAGGCTTCATAACCACTCTGTACAATCGTTATCTTGCTCCACAGGAGCAGGCACAGGAGAGTAAGCTGCCTAGCCTAATTCATCTACTGAACCACTCTGAGGGCAGGAAGAGAATCTGATCGCAAAACTCTGTCTGTTAAGTCAGTGACAAAACTGAGCTCCTGCCTCAGCCACTGCCAGCTGCAGCGCCAGCTATTAGAAAGAGCTCCTGAATCATCATCTGCCAGCACCAGAGACAGTCACCTGACACAAGAGTTATGTCACAAATTTGGGATGAAACACTTTCCCTGCTAAAACCGCCGAATTTACAAGGCCATCACAGGAGAATGCTGGTTTCTATTCACAATATTTTCTTCCAACGCAAAAATGCAGAACAAGACTTTGAAAGAGAAGTCTGAAACTAAATTAGTTGTGTTGGAGGAAATGCCTGGGGTTTGATTGAAAATTTTCATATATAGAAAGGAATGTGACGATCTGGAGGAAAAAATAATCAGGAAACATCTTAATTTTCAATTAAGCTACAAGTACAATGAATAGGTGTTTCAGTTCAAATACCTCATTGGAAGGAGCAATTGAAGAATCTATTTTATGGGCATGGGGTAAATTTTTCCCCAAAAGAAAATCTAACAGGAAGGGAGGAAAGAAGCAAAGAAAACTCATCTGCTGTTTCTTTCAAAACCTTCAGAAAGTTTCCAAAAATATTAATGAAATCAAAACAACTTATTCTTTCAAATCAATAAAAACAGGGCAAGCCAGACACTTCTTTCTGACCCCCTTCTTTCTTTCACTTCAAGACCCCACCAACTCAAACCTTGCCCCAGCAGCTCGATAACGAATGTCACGGCATGTGCCTTCCCTGGTAGGTACAATAAAAATTATAAAAGCTATAGGCAAACTCAATTTGAGGACATAACAAAAACAATCTTCTTGTTCTGTTTTATTCCAACTTGTTAAGAAGCAGTGCAAAAGGGAGAAGGTATTCCCAGCAAGGGTTAGTACAACACTGAGTGCTCTGCTGTGAGAAAACATAGCTGTCTATTTTTAATGTGGCTGTTTTGGCCAACATTGACATGGAATTAGGAGACTCTCCCCAATTTTGGAGACCTATGTGATTTAAAACAAACATTTACAATGTTTGCTCAGCAGTACACTGCACAAGATACAAAGAAAGGCCAAGTCTGTATTCCAAACAGCCTGTCTCAGCACTCCACTAACATGAAGATGACCTGAAGCAGTAAAGTCATCTCCCTGCAGAGCTTTAAGAATAACAGGGTAACACCACAAAGTGGCTTGCTCAGTTTGCTTGTTTGTTCCCATGTTCTCTCTCTCTGCACTTTACACTCATCTCCTCTGACTGGGAGTGTTCATGACATGCCTGACTCTTCACAACATTTCAGAGGTGCGCACAGAGGGGCAGTGACACCAAAGGCAAACTCCTCCAAGGAACACATCTCAAGTCTGCCCTCAGTTAACATTATATTGTTGTCAGAAGAGTCAATTTTTAACAGTTTGTCACTGCTAGGGACTCTTGGTTAAAACAGGTGAGGCAGAAGTAACTCTTCTCCCAGTCTTATTTTGCCATAATCAACTAGTAGTCCACAAATATCAATGCCTTCTGGTGTCACAAACTCTTTCAGGGGCTAGTTTTATTAACTTTTTGTCTGAAGGTGTTGAACACATTGCTTGTGTTGGAAGCTCATGGAAACAGAAATATCAAAAAGCTGCAACACCAATGCAAGGTGACAGAACAACTGCCTATCTGCTGCAGGGAAGAGCTCCAGCCTCTGCTTTACCAAGCACTTAAGACACTACTGATGTTTTATATCCATTGAAACAAGTCAAATTGACTCAGTAATTTTACACATCAAAGCATGTATCTATTCTGTAGTTGTCAACAGCAGCAGGAGGTCACCTAAAGAGGCTTTGGGTGGCTGTCCTACACGTTCTGTGCAGTGTGGCACTAACACTCAAAAGCAGCTTTGGCCAAGGTTCCTGACCCTGAATGTGTGGAAGCTGATGGTAAAACATTTCCATTTTGCACAGCTTTTTTCCTGCAATGCAACCGCTGTGATCTGAACGCTCAGGACAAAAACTATCATCATCATTTTTACTCCAGCAGTCATCAGTTATTCAGTCTCCCCAAAGGCAGCTACTAATGGACTGAAATGCATGCACAACAGAGCTCTGTCCCATGAAGAGGCACAGTTCAGCCTTACCATGAAGGAGGACAATGCCACCCGTGCTCCTCCTTTCTAAACTGCTGGCAAGATTTCTACCTAGAAGAACAAGCAGCTGAATGTGTAAACTGATAATTATGGACCAAAAATGAGCTACAGGACAAACAATACAGAGCAGGAGCCTACCAACCAGAGGGTTTAGCCATCCTTAAAATCAAACAGGTTTTTTTGGTATTAGGAACAGGAGATAAGGAAAGTGGTATTTTAATTCTTTGCCTTTTAAGTTCTGAGCTTTTCAGTACTGGTACACTTTGATTCCACAAGTTGGTTTCAATCTCACTGAAGCACAGACCTCACCACACACCTCTGCTGTACAACTGTGGGGGTTTTTATTCTGCTCTCCAGAATAAAACTTTGTAAAACTGAAGACATCAAAGACCTCCTCAGAGACCTTCTGTAATAAGAACTGTTTAAGAAAAACACTAAGGCAAGATATGCTCCAAATATGAGTTTTTGTTTCCAGTATGGAGAACAAAGGAATCTAAGTCCATAAACAGATAACAGAGCAAAAAGAAAGTATCATACAATTTGTAATGCCACTTTTAAGTCCACAAGAGAAGCCATGAAGGATAGTGTGCAAGCTGAGAGTGGTCTTGAGTAGCTTGGACACACCTAGTCAACACATGTACCATTAAATGAGGCTGGCACACTGCTACGCGTTCTGAGAAACCACATTCCCTATTATAGCTAGGGCTACCGTCAGATGTCTCCTGATACAAAGCCAGTAATTATTACTAATGGTATCATTAATTGTCATTTTACTACACATCGTAAAATAATCTTTTGTTCTCATTAAGCTCCAAGAGCACAAAGTCTCCTGGAAACAGTTATGACAAAATAACAATTAAGTCTAAGCAGCTCTTAGACACTGCCTGTGCTGCAGCAGCCAACAACAGGATCCAACCCCAAAGACTCAAGGCATTTAAGGAAGCACAACCTTGATACAGCAAAAATAACCAGGAGTCCTGAAAGGAGATCTCCTGTAAACAGCCCATCAGGCATATGCTCAGGCAGATCATATCTTGCAAACAGATTTCAGAAACAGACTTCAGACAACAGCACCATCTGGATCAAATTTGCAACTCTAGCCATGAATACGAAGGGACAGTTTGTGGCACCACTGCAAGCATATCCATAAAGTCAGGGAATATTGGGTTGAGTGCTAAAGGGGGAAATGCCATCTACAAGAGTGAATTATGCAACAGCTGTACCACTGCGAGGAAGCCACAGCAAAGCAAAACGAGCCAGGGCAAAGATGACTGGCAATGAGGCAGCTGAACACCAAGAACATTCAAAAAAGGTGAAACCAGACAGGTTCTGGAACCTAACTGTAACTTATCCTCTGTTTAGAGATAGCAGGACCGGGCACATAAGCAAAACTGACTGGCAATGTCTAGTTCCCCCAGTAGAATCTGCAAAGAGAATGTCAATGTACAACTGAAAATGGTCCTGTGATTTATATCTTTGACAATCCAGGCAGACAAAACATGCTGTTATTCTTTTGACCCACCTGACTAACCAAAAATGTGGGGAATTGCACACTCTGCCAGGTAGGAGAAAATTTTTGATCAAGTTAGGTGATCTTGTGTATCTACAACACAGAATGAGGTCTAAAAGACTGTGCTCCTCATATGATGGAGCATAAACCAGCTTAGCTTGAAGCACCAAAGCTAAACTCCCCAACTCTTCACTCAGATGTGAAGAGCCCTCTCAAATTTCAGTGAGATAAGAGTTATGAATATATAACATAAGGTAAGAGGAAATAATCAGATAGGAAAGCTGCCTAAAAGCAATTTTAAAAGCCTTTGATTCATTTCTCTCCACTGCTTAAAATCACAGAATGAAGGACATCAGGACTGTGAGATCAGAATGTCACCCTAGACACCAAGGCAGGTGCACAGTATCTTTTACACTTCTGTCAGCAATCTGTCTCATTCATTCTCAACAAGAACTAGCTTCAGAAACTTCATGACATTCCCTTTACATATTCTACCACTTCACTGTCCTGAGTTTTTGAAAGCATCTCCTAATTTTCTGTTGCAGCAATCGAAGCCCATTTTAAACCCTATCAACAATGGATGAACATACATGTTTTTCTTTTCAGGATACCAACAAACTGGGAAGCTTATGCACAGAACTAGAAATAGTCCTGTCAAGCAGAGAACTTCAATAATAAAATTAATAATTTAAAATTATTTCAATGTCAGCCATGCAGGTGCAAGAATCTGAGAGTTGTACCCAATTTTTAACAGTATCAGATTAATTCAAAAGAGCTTTCCAGCACTGAGTCATTCTTGCTTTATAGCCCATTGATCTTTTTCCCAGGTCCACAGTCTCCCATGGCCTTCTTGGTCCTCCTATATGATGATTATGTCTGTCACCAATACATAGAAACAAAAAACTGACTGTGGCATCCAGCTGTTTGTTCAGTAAGTGCTGTGATCACCATGCTCATTTCCTAAGGAGCAGAGCCAAGGCAGCATACACCAGCTAGCACAGCGTTCAAGCAGTACGCCTTGGGTGGTACATTCCAGACATGGAAACATGGATTGATTCCCTGCTCTGGTGTACAAACTCTTTGGGTCTGCACACAAGGAAAGGTATGAAGCAGTATGTCACACAACTGGCATTTCAGTTTCTTCAGATGCTTTTTAAAGTGAAAAGTAGATCTCAGTTCCTGAGTCTTCTGATTGGATTTTTTCACCTTTTTTCTTTTCTCTTTGCAAAGATCATCTTTGAATTCCCTTCCAGGGTGTGCCTGTGCCTTACTGTGCCCACTCCTGGCTTTGCTGTGACCTCATCTGTTCTCCAACTATCACCCAGAAACAAACAGAAATGCTTTCTTGTTGCTCTCCCATAGCCAGACCTTAGAGCAATCATGTTATTTCTGACTCTGAAGAGATGCTGACCTCAGTTTCCTCCACACATTTGTAGATTCCATTTTTACCTCTTAAAATTGTGTGCAGCAGAGACTGAAGCTTCTACAGTGTTCCCACCACTGAAGTGAATCTATACATCTTAAGGAAAGATTTACATAGTAGTATCAAAAAAAAAAAAAGAGTGAATTGTTTTGGTTTTATTTGTTTTATTGAAGAAACAGACACTGCAACTGGACAATTTGTGACTTGGAAAGCAGATAGGAGCTTCTGAGGAGGAGCAGCATCATCTAAAATTTAGCACCACACTCTTTATGCATGAATACCCTCCATAACTCACTCCAGGCTCTGCCAAGATTTCCAGCTCATGCATGCTTTAGCAGTTGGTACTACACATCAATAGATTATGAATTTGGAGCTATGACCGCAGTGTAAACTCATCAAGACTCCATTTGAATCAGTAATAGACAAGAATTCCCTACCAAGAAACAAGAATCCCATGATTCTGCTATCTTCTGGAAGGGAGGTCCCATTAATACAAGGACAAAGAATATATGTGGTGTGGGAGGCAGTACACAGGCATAAATTTTAGAAGCTAAAAACAAACACACAGAAAGCTGAGAACTGCTCCAAACTAGCAGCAATTTGCTGCCAAAGATGTTGCTTCAGTAGGACAGGGCCAGTAGTCCAGCCAGGCCTCATCTGTTCCTCTCCCTGGACAGCAGGCAGGGTGCAGTACCGTCCTGCCACGGAGCGGACAGACCCCAGACCCTGTGCAAGCAGGGACTGACACACAGCCCCTCTTTTTGTACAGGTACAAACCTAACTGATTCCCTTCCCTCTTCTGGTGTGTACTCACCCCTTACTGCCCAGCAAAGCAATTTCAGAGATGTTTCAGAAATGTCACCACTTCTGTTTTGTGATAATGCCTGCAGAATTAAGCTTTTACATACATACACAGGCTATAAATCCAGCTCAATCTGACACATGTAAGAGACAATATTTTTCTAACCTTTTCTCCTGACTTCATCTTTACATCTTCAGGTATATATAAGCAAAATGACTGAGGACATTTACATAAAGTAAAACACCCTTTATTTCTCAGCAGTTCCCACCCTTCTGCTTATCACCCTGGAGGTTAAAACAAATACTAGAGGCACTTTGAAAATAGTTATTTTATACAATAATCACTACAAGGGGCAGCTCCAAACAGAGCTGGCAAATGAACAGTAAGGGCAGATGAATCCAGGAAAAAGCAGGGGTTTGTGCAAGTAACACCAAAAATAACAAAAAAGAAACCTACTCTGCCCCATAGCTCTCAAGATTAAATTAACTTTTCAGAATTCTCCCACAACTCTTTATCACAAGACCTTTATACAATTACTTTCCTCAGGTTCTAGACCCATGAAAACTTTCTAGTTGAATGTATCTGAGATGAAAAACTTCCCTATTTTTCTGTCTCAGACTAACCCTCTCCTGCCCACACCCGTATTTCTACAAAAGAAAGAACAGATGGAGAATTGGCTTTTCATAGTTACTTGCCATCTCTCTCCTGAAATATATTCTGCCTGAAACCAGTGAGAACTTCTTCACTGGGTATGAAGTTTTGGTATGCACAACATGCACAACTCACATAGATCTCATTTCAGTGTTGATTAAAAAAAGATGTGGAGAGAGAGCTTGCTATAGGATTTCACTGCACATCAGAACGTCGCTCCACATTTGAAACTAGTCTGAAATTGATATACATCTTTTCTCTTCCTTCACTTTCACTCCTACAGAGTAACTCCTCCAACAAGGACAAAGTGTGATAAAAGGACTGCCTCATCAGGCACAAACAGAATCCTGTTTTCAGAAGAGTGATGTTAATGAGATCCATGTATCACAGAGCATCAAGCCTCTTCCTTCCAGGTACTCCAAAGCAGATCACCCCTTTGCAGAGGCATCTTAGAATCCTGCCAGCATTACAGAGCCTCATACGAGCTATGTGCTGGAAGTAATGCTGAGGTCTCTAATTGGAGGGACATTCCTGGTGGATAGCACTGTGCATCCTATCCAAAAGCTTCTAAAGGCAACAGAATTGCCCCAGAAAAACAGGAAAGTTTGGCAACCAAGTATCACATCACCAAGACATGCAACATACAGGGAGGTCTGCAGCGAGTTCACATTACTGCCATGGTGTTTCATTGCTAGGAAAGAGACACTATTTTTCCTTTTAAGAAAAGATTTATATAATGAGTGAAGTTAGAAATCATCCATTTAGCCAAATTCCACTTAAATGTGCATTAGAATGGACAGGTAATATATCTCTAAGAAAGAAACTTTGCAATGAAAAGATTGTGAGATTTCTGTCACTAGTGCCACAGCTGGTGTATCATTAATCAGAAAAAAAGTGCAATTAAGCCCAAAATACCCCCCACATAAAAAATAACACACTACAAAATTTGTTTTCACTTCATCCAAAAGTCAACCCTTCTGACCAACTCCACCAACTCAGCTGAAACTTGCTTAGACAGCAAACACATGCAACAACATGAGCCTAGAAAACAGAAGCAGACTAAGACAGCTCATGTTTCTCTTCCTTCTTTGAAACTGTCACTCAAATACCACTTTATTTAACACTTCTTGATTCCAAAAAGCAAGCTGTAGGTTTATGATGGAGGCTCACTGTAGATGACTTAGGTGATCAGCAAGAGGATGGAGGAGCAAGCAGAGCTTGGTCTAGCTGGGAGCAGTCATACAGCAAGGCCATGCCTGAGCTCTTCTACCCTCACAGCTGCTGCCCTTACACAGGCCAGGTAAAACCAATATCCATAGCATCCTGTCAGCCAGCCTGGGGACACAGCACCAACTCAGCCCTCCAATGGAGCAGCTCTGGCAAATGCTGTTTTTGAAAGCCCCCAGGTATTTTCCCCTTCACTTTCCTAGTGTTTAACTCTTGTCTAAAGCATAGACAGCAAAATAGACAAGTACCTAATCCTCAGCCACTCAAGCCAGCATCCTACAGATAGCTATAAACTGTTTATCATCCTGCATTTGGGCTAAGGACTGTGACTCTCATTTGCAATCTGCTTTAAATGAGAGCGCTGAAGCGATTATTGTCCTCCACTTGCTGTTCCTCCCTTTCTCCTGAAGATCACACCTCTGATTCAGGCAAGGCTGCACAGAATGTGCATCTGCTGTTCAAGCACTGCCCTCTACAACTCAGGATTTAAGCAAACCATTGCAGCCTTTAGTCTGCATGTACATGATAAACTGGAAACTGCAGCAGCTGAGGATACAAACACCAGGCATCCATACATACCCTGGGGCTTCAATGGGATGGTATGTGGCAGGGCAAATAGGCACAGTGGTAACTGTCATGGTCACCTCATTTCAACACATGTACAAACATAAATCAAAGCCCAAAACAGTGAATCAGAGAGAAATTGGTGGGAATATCTTCTGGTTTGATCTACTGTGCTCTAAGATATGGGGTTCTAGGATAATGGTGTATCATACACTGGCATTTCCAATTATTTGCAAAGGCCAGGTCCATAATACTGATGTGTTCTGCTCTGCACCAACCAGTCCCAGTGGACCTTCATGCGTCCATCTCCTCTGGCCAATGCAACAGCATCACTTCCCCAGCAGCAGGTATAAAAAGGCTGGAAACAATGTTCTTTCCTTCCCCTTGGACAGGGGAACCTCCACCCTGCTCCAAACAGCTGGAATGGAGAAAAAATAGAAATATATGTGGCAACAACCAAGAATTTGTGATGTGGGAAACAGGGCACAACCAGAGATTGTACTGGTGTGGGGATGCTGAACAGAATGAATTGGAACACTCCCAGTTTAACTCCATCTTGGATTGCAGTCTCCATCCTATCAGGTGTCTCAAGCATAAGTCTTGGCTTTCTATAAAGATCACATCAGCTGGGATGAGAGAAAAGGAGGAGTAATGGTCCCATGAGGACATTACTCCACCTCTCCCCAAACCACCCTCCCTGAAAATCTCATGACTTTTTTATTCACAAGGTTCAATAATACCATGATTCACAGAGATAAGTTAAGCTGCTGTTTTTATTTTGGGACTGCATTAGTTTGAAGGAGGCAGTAGTGGCCTCTGACAGAGTCAGAGCTGGTAAACAAGTCTTTTTACATGAAAATAAAGAGAACTAGGATAACACTGAACAAGAGTGTTCAACAAAGATATATCTTTAAAGTGAACAAAAAGGAGGCAGCTGAAGCCTTGGAAGATCAGAAGCATGCAGAGAGGTGCAAAACATACCAAAACCAACCTCCCCTGTCCCCGAGGGTGGGTTTGTGCAGTGAATTTCAGGATTCAACCACTTCTTTAATTTGCTTTTAAACCTAAAGTCCAAATCTTGAAGCTAAAAAAGTTACAGAGGAATCAAATTCCTTTCTGGGGCATCTCTGAAGTTCCAGCTCCTCACTAAAAAAAAAAAAAAAAAAACCCAAAAAAAAATCAAGAAGTGCAAGAAAGCCACACAAGTGGTGTTCTATATAATGACTTTTATAACTAAACTTTTTTCTAAATCTCCCCTTAGATTCAGGTTGGCCTTAGACAGTTTTACTCAGCTGGAACAGACTAGCTTTTCATACTGAACACAAGGGCAGCAGCAGCAGTACATTCAAACCACTGATATTTTCATTTCAGTTCTGTCTTTCGGACCCTTTGTGCTCAGTATGTGCTTGACTGCAGAACTCACTACTTTGAGCAGTACTTCTGCATAGTGTTGAGAAGAATTAGCTTCAGCAGCTAACACATACACAAGCAGGCTAGGCGAGTGTGAAACAACCAGATGTCTAAGTGTTTGCACTTGCACTTGCTGAGACTCTAGCATAAGCACAACTGTTCAGACAACTGCCACTGAGTAACTCTGAGACATAACACAGCTTCTTTATTTACATTTTTATGACTCGCTGAGAGCAATGGGAAGCTGCTGACTGGCAATTCCCGAAGCGCCCAGACTTATATTCTACACCATATGTTCACATAGGGCTACAGCAGGAAAACTCTCCTAGCAGACTCTTGCATCCAGCAGAGGTAGTTCCAGAACAGAAAGTTGCTAATGCCTCCCCCATCCCCATTGATTCCTGGTCTGAACAGGTTCTGATCTATGCTTCTGATGATGCCTAACAGTCCCCCTGGAACTCAGCTAAGACCACCAATTCATCAAGCTCTAACTGCTGGGGATGTGTCAGCTGGTTGCCAGAAGACTGAAATATAGAATTAAAATTCTTGCTGCACTTTTTCACAAAGATCTATAGCTTCTGTGACATCTTTTGCTCTGCTTTTTCTCCTAAAACAGGTAAGGAATGAAGACAAGATACTTAGCTTCAGTTGCTGGCTCTGTTAGTTTTACTTTCCCTGCAGCCTTTGGCCAAGTCATTTTGTCTTCCCATGCCTCAGTTTCTCCACCTGCTAAACACTGGGTTTCCATTTTGAGATAATACAGCTGAGAAAGTGCTACAGAAACACAGAACAGTATCGTTACTCAAGGTATTTCAAAGCAAAATCATCTTCTCTAAGTAAAATAGTCTGAGACTTTTCTTTCCTCTGGCTTAAGCTGGTTTTTATACCATGCTGCCCCAGCAGCTCACCCAGAACCACATTAAAAGAGAACTGATGTCATGCAGCCTTGCCTCCAAACACACACCACCTGGACATAGCAACTGCTGCCACTGCAATTTAATTCCTGCTTGCTGATTGCAAATTTCAGTTCCTCTGGTTGTGTGCTGTAAGAATTTTGATTCATACTTTACTTTCCAAATATTGTGGCTTGTCTTGTGCAATTGCTTAAGCAAGCTGTATGGGGCTCTATTGTGCAAAAGCTCTTAGGATGCACACATACATACTGCACACACTGTAACAGACCAAACCAATCTTTCTAGCTTTATTTTATGTCAAGATGCATATTAAGCTGTTTTTAAATGGGGAAGGAAATAGAGGTCACGGTGAACTTCCCAGATCTACCTTGCTGTTCATGATGTTCATATTCTATACATTGAAAATGCTGACACTGCAAGGTCACAGGCACCTGCTAGAACAGGCTGAGCTTTCCAAGCTCCTCCTGGCTTCAGCACCCCACAGGATAAAGTCCACAGAGATAGCAGAATCCTCAGAAGGCATTCTACCAGACATCATGCAAAACAGAGTATCATCCCAAGTCTTTTTTTTTCTTTTTCCTCTGCTAGTCAGTGTAACTGCAGAAAACTTCCAGCACCCTTCACCAACAAACCCATCCATAAAACAGTTTCATGAGCTTGATATGTTCACCACATCTGAATCAAGGTGTATCTGAGTGCAGCGAGTATTTAAGGAAACAGAGTGTTAACAGAAAAGAAAAAAAAGGAAAGCATGCATTTCGCTGGGGAATGTTTTCCTCATCAAGTAAAGAGTAGGAAAGCTTTGCCCCATTTGGCAAGCATACAAACACCAAACCCAACAAACAATGACAAATAAAATGTGTGCATAATTTGTAATTTATAACAACAAGAACTGCCCACAGCTGATTTCTTTAGAGAACCATCATCGTTCGTGAATATTGAAAGACTATGTAATGATGTAGATGAGGTAGTACATCTGCAGTGACATGTTCTAGTTCCACATGTACTCATCTCCTTTTTGTCTTCTTCCAATCATCTAGAACCAAACACTCTTTCCAACTGATTTAGTCCAAAAAGCCCTGATGATACTTGGAATTTACTGGTCAATTTTTGTTCTGAAATTCTTTTTGCTCCTGGTCCCTAACTTCTAAGTGCAGTTACGCTGGCAAACGCTACTTCCAAGTGCTGCACTTGGAGGAACACACAGACATGAAAAAAATGTGTGTGCAGTAAGATTATCTGTCCTTGTGCAACAGCTTTGCAATCTACTGCAAGGAAGGCAATGGTACACCAAGAATGCGGGTGCAATGTGAAGGCCAGAGGACTGAATGCAGCAGAATTCTAGAAATTAAGTGGCAGCAAAGCTGGAGATCTGACTCAGTAAAAAGCTCAGTAAAACTGATAACGCAACACAAAGCACTGGATTTGTGTGTGCCTGGTACCATTTAATGTTGTGAGATTTGCCAATTGAGTTATCTGTGGTCCATTTATTTACAGATAAGTTTTCAAAATGTGTTGTCCTCCCATGTGAGCAAAACATCTGCACCAATGCAAAGGAGATGTGCATTTGCATTTGCAACAGCAACAGTTTCACATGTAGAGGTTTAAGAGCCAACAAAGGAGACAAACTCTGGGAAATTTGTCTTCCCAATATCCATGTCTCCTTTTCCTTTGAGGGATCATGCCTCTGAAACTGAATGGTCATAGCAAACAAACTTCGGCAGCTCTCTTTGGAAGTCTTCCCCTGCTGTTCTTCCCTTATTCTGTGTCTTGTCAACACCCTCTTCTCACAAACAGCTGCTTCCCATCCGAGCTGACTTCTGAACACAACAGAGACAGAACCACCAGCACCCAGAGTGATAGGAGCTAAAAAATTATATGCAAGTATCCAGTGATTATCATTGGAAGCCTTTGATTTACTTCCCTTTTTATTGCGGAAAATAAAACAGAGATGAGTAAGCAGCACTTCATATGAAGGACCAAAGTGCTACTATATCTCAGCACACAACTGGCAGTAACAGCACTCAGAATTAGGTAATTAACATCCAGTTCCCTTTCACAGTGTCTTAAAGTAGTCCCCATCCATTCAAAATATATTTCCTTTCTGTCTCCTCCTCCACCAATCAAGAAAACAGAAGACTTCCAGCAATGACACCAGTCAGCACTGATGACAACAGAGTTGGCAATGCAAACATCTAAGCAAGGCTGGCAGAACATATTTCCAACATTTCTGTCCTGGCATCTAGAACTTTCACATAACAACAAAGTATCAAAAATAAACCCCTCCACATCAGCCACCAACGCAGGGAAGCTAGCACTGGCTCTGGATGTCAGCTCTGCCACAGGCACCACTGTTCTACCAGAGTCCTATTTTAGCAAGACAGCCCACAGCCTGG
Organism: Hypotaenidia okinawae; assembly: GCA_027925045.1. Taxonomy (NCBI): domain Eukaryota; kingdom Metazoa; phylum Chordata; class Aves; order Gruiformes; family Rallidae; genus Hypotaenidia; species Hypotaenidia okinawae. Next base: position 7,558,548 of record BSDF01000016.1, read on the forward strand.
CGTGGGACCTCAGGCTACGCCTGTGCTATATATGTGTGTACTGCCAGGACACGGGCCTGAGCCTTGCCATTCTGCTAGGAAACTTCAGAGTACTTCCCGGCGCACTCTGGCTCAAGCCGACCAGCGTTCTCTAACCAATTCTCAGGCATGATGCCAGAGTTGGGATGGGTCAAGAACCATTCCCAAGAGGCTGTCTGAATGCAGCCATCCTACTTTGAGACTCAAGACAGTTCAGACCAGATCACGTCAGTTGGCCTTAGGCCAGAGAATAAAACCTCACACTGTTTTGTTTACTACATTTGTAGCCCAAGTCTCTCACTTAACAATACAGGGCATTAACCACTGACCAGATCTAGCAAGACTGATAAACTTCTCCTCTGTGACCTATATATTAAATAGCACACAGCCCACTCATATATATGACATGAGGCTTGTCTATTGTTCCCACAGTAACCTGGATTCTGTTTAAGAGTCAGGTTTCAGAGTCCAAAACATTTTACCAGGTCAAAAGTTTTACAACCTTCTGTTATTGCCCCTTCAAACAAAATGAAAGGGGCTTCTCCAGCCACATAGTGATGAGGTTAACAGAAAATGACTCCCTGTGAGGTGATGAATTCAAAGCAGTTGTCAGATTAGACAGAAGGTCCCATGGGACCTGAGACTTTTCTGTGTAGCTAAAACCCGCCCACTTATCTGAGATAAGAACTCACTAAAATGCAAATTCTTATCAGGAGTCTGTCCCCGAAGCAGGGCCCTCCACCAGCAACACACCACACTTTGAATATCAGGGAACTATCATAGTCAGCTTCCTCAGTCTCCAAAATAATCCCCAAATGCAACCTTTTATGTTTTCCTCTCTTTCCTGTCATGTATTTCCCTCATGTATCCCATGATGTGTTGTTCCAAGTTACTCATACCACACTAGGATGCCAGAAACATGAGCAGGCAAAATTTCCAAGACAAAAGTGTTATCACTGAAGTGATTTACTGTAGATAAGAAAATGTATAAAATGTTAGGCTTTTTTAAATCCCAGCCCATTCTAACATTTACAAATGTAGTTAACATCTGACAACCATCCAGTACAATAAGTCTCACAGGCTCAGAGCTGTTTCTTAATAAATTGCTCAGATCACAGACAAGCATCTCTCCTTGGTGGCAACCTCAGCAGTCAGGGTCACCAGTTGGAAAGGACTGTGCTAGCTCTCTCTTTAACAACAGTCCACTCAGGGAAGGGGTGAGCAGTGTGACCTTTCAGCGATCAATATTTGCTCATTCTGACACATTAGAACAAGACACGTTAGCAGAAAGGACATGGTTTGGTATCACTGGTAGTGACACTATTCAGAATTAAATCAGCATCCCAATTTGTGTAAGTCAAACTCCCAGCCAAATCACATCAAGTTTCACACCCAAAACACAGCCAAGCACTTGCCTATATATGCTTGAAGAAGTCCCCAGAATGTTGGTCCTAACTCTGGCATAGTGGCAACTAAACACATGACAAATCCACAGAGAATATAGAATCAGCACTAGATGGTATTGCTTGCTCCTTTTTTCTTCTTTTTAACTGAAAGGGCATTACTGGGACAACTAAATGATTAACAGTCTACAAAGATTTTTAAGGACTAAAGGACAGTGCTTGTTAGGAAAAAATAAGTTAGTTTGGGAACTAACAAATTAACCAGTTGGCAGCAGAACTGACCACAAGCAAAACCAGACATACAAAATGAAAGTCAGGTTGATGATGGTCACAAAATTCACTCCATGAGTCATGAGACACCAGAGGAGTTGCAGCAAGGTATTATTTGTATGGCTGATATGCTACCATAAAACTAATTATAGCAATGACAATAGAAGTGAGATTGACCAAATATCCTTACGTGAACATAAATGTTCCCTTAACTCTGTTCCACAATCTCATCATCTGAGTAACTACCCTAATCTTTTAACAATCAAGGTGAAGAAATCTATTGCTCTCTCTGCAACTCAGATATATGACATAAATTTACAGCTGTTCCAGGAAGTCACATTGCCAGACAGCGTGTCAAGTTCTTGTGCTAACAGCACTGGAGGAAAAAGCAGGTGGGCTTTCATACCTAAGCATCATGATGCCCAGAACGGCCACAGAATCACAGAATGCTCACGGATGGAAGGGACCTCTTGAGACCATCTAGTCCAACCCTCCTGCCGGAGCAGGATCACCTAGATTAGGTCACACAGGAATGCATCCAGGTGGGTTTTGAATGTCTCTAGAGAAGGAGACTCCACAACCCCCTTGGGCAGCCTGTCCCAGTGCTGTGTCACCCTCACAGTGAAAAAGTTTTTCTTTATGTTCACATAGAATCTCCTGTGCTTCAACTTGCACCCTTGCAATACCTGTCTTTCTGTCACTAGGTTCCAAGAGGCCTATAAGAACTCTCATTCAGCTTTGAGCAATCACTATCTCATGGCTTGACATATGGCTATCAGCTGTGTAAGCAATGAGTTATTCTTCTAAGGAGGAGGGCTCATTAGGAAGAGGGAAGGAACTGTTTTCTCACCACAGAGCTGTTTTCTCTTACTCTTCTCTTGGGATCTGCAGTTCAAAGGGAGCTGAGGTCTCTTCAGAAGAGTGGCTTCTACAGCAGGGTGAGGGAGAGTGTATATACAGGAGACAGGCAGTTTAGTTCAGATAACTACCCTAAGGTTTTATCCCAGTACAGATCTACTGCAATGCTGGATGTCCACTACAGCTTGACTTAATCATATGTGCAGAAGGCAGTTTTAAAACTCTCATCAGGCAGCAATATTTAAAACCAAGACTTTACTCAGGTCTTAGGCACACTGCTGGTGCAAGCCCCAGTCTAAGCCTCAGTCTGTGATCCAGCAGGGGAAAATAGTAAAAGGTAGCATTCAGTCTCCATACAGAGATGGCTGGCTTGAATGGCATTGCTCCACAATGAAGTAGTGTCTGTAGCTGACTGAGAAATAACACTGTTGCATATTTCAAAGCATTTTCTTGCTGTCCTGGTTTTGGCTGGGATAGAGTTCATTTTCTTCCCAGCAGCAGGTATAGTGCTGTGTTTTGGGTTTAGGATGAGAATCATGTTGATAACACACTGACATTTTGGTGGTTGCTAGGCAATGTTTACACCGAGTCAAGCACTTTTCAGGTTCTCACCCCACCAGTGAGGAGGCTTGTGCTGCACAAGAAGCTGGGAAGTGACACAGCCAGGAGAGCTGACCCCAACTGGCCAGAGAGTTATTCCACACCATATGATGTCATGCTTGGTATATAACTCAGGCAAAGCTGTCCAGGGGTTTAGACCACAGCTCAGGAACTAGCTAGGCATTGGAGGTCTGTAGATGGCGAGCAATTATGCTGTGCATCACTTGTTTTGTATATTCCTTTGTTGTTGTTATTTGCTTTCCTTTCTATCATGTTAAACTGCCTGTCTCACCCCACAAGGTTCCCCTCCCTTCCCCCCAGTTCTCTCCTCCATCCCCCCGGATGCAGGGAGCTGTGTGGTTGTTTTTGCTACCTGCCAGGTTAAACCATGACACTTGCCTCTAGCTGTTAAAGGCTGAGAATGCTGCAGTCATTCCCACTGCTGAACAGGAACTCTTCAAATAGATAAGAAACATGATAAGATAGTGATACTTCCAATCCATCCTTCAAAGAGACAGGAGCAGTTTCTTCAACACAAGTTGAAAACAGAATGCAAAATACTGAGACACAGAGACAAAAAGGGGAGCAGGGAGTGGACTGAAGCCACCCTAACAGAGGAGAAAGTAGCAGTCACCCTACGCCACAAGTCCAACCCTATTTTTTTATGTCCTTAATTCAGATGCAGCCTTCATGCACTCCAAACCAGCATCAACTCGACTGCACTAATGCAGGGATCATCTGTCGATGCAGAGCATGTAATGGAAACACTGCTGTGTAAACACAGATTAAGTATCCCACCACAATACAAAGACAATGGTAATAAGAAGCAGCATTACTACACTACACATGCTTTCATGTCATCTAAAGCAGAAAACAGAAGGGCCTGGCTGGAAGACGACTGCCAAGAAACCTTGCCATGTAGTCAAAGAAACCATTCAGTAGAATTTCAAAGACTTGATCCACAAAACATTTGTGCAATCATGGGAACTGCTATTTGCAAATGGAGAGAAATCCTCACAAACTAGATGAGTCCACAGAATATAGTTCTACTTCCTAATTTCAAGAATATCTCAAAAAAGGAGGCGAGGGTGTGGAGACCCTGGCACAGGTTGCCCAGAGAGATGGTAGATGTGGCTGTCCCTGGACTCCGGTAGTGTTCAAGGCCAGGTTGGATGGGGCTTTGGGCACCCTGGGCTAGTGGAGGATGTTCCAGTCTGTGACTCTAAGTGCAGGAGATTTGAAAGTCTCTGCCACAGGAAAGGACTGGTCCAACAAGATCCAAGAGGTTAAATAAGGTTTCTCCAAGTCTTTGGCATGACATCCCCATTTCGTACAAGAAAACTGATGGCAGTCTTTGCAGATAACGAAGGCCTGAGGGGTAAGTACATCAGGTGACAGGTACAGACTGCCATTGCACAGTGATTTCAAGCATCAAAGCAAAAACACAGATTAGCACTTACACCTTGAAACACGCTACAACTGTACAAGACCTTTACCAAGAGTCACCCATTGCAGGCTGAGAATCCGTTTGAGGCTAGAAAAAGAACCAGCAGAAAAGGGATTCTGCAGCTGGAAAGAAGAGGGAAATTCTGACACAGTCCCTTAGATTTTCTTGCAAGTGCCTTAAGGAAACAATAGGCAGGCAACAGAAATAAGTAATTTCTTGAAAGCTTTGTCTGTCACAGACTCATCTGGAGGCCTGCAGGCAGACATGGCACTTGGGAGATGCTGCTTTTTCAAGCCTCAGATACCTTCTCGGAGTGGGATGTCTCTGGGACTGCCAGGATCCAAACACAGGAAAGCTGGCTTGAAAACACATCACCTTCTTCCCCCTAAGGAGGGTTCAGAGTTGCCCCTCCAGGGTACATCCCAGAAGTCTAAATATTAGAGTGCTCCCATAAATACTCTATGCAAACACCTAGTCACAGTCACTGGTGAGAGCAATGTCCTGAAATACAGGTACAAACTCAGATAAACCTTTCTTAAGGCTCCTGTGCTACGGTAATAGTCCTGTACAGTGTACAAAAAACATGAAGTAATCCATTTTCTCAGTATTGCTCAGCCAGCCTTGGGAGTGTCTTGTCCCTGCATTTTGTGGCACTAGAGTTAAAGAAACATACAGATTAGGGAATCCAGATGATAACACAAGAATTATTAGAGGTAAAATTCAATTGGTTTTGAGAAAGTTAAGTAATTTGGCAATTTAGTCTGGTCTGAAACAAAATGTGAAAACATCCACAAAATACTTGAGGGACTGATGCAATGAGAAATTTAGATATGACATTAGGAAGACATTTCTAATAATAAAAACATCCAAACACCAGGATAACCTATCAGAAATTATTCTCCTTTCACATCAGAATATGATGGGATGCTTTATTAAGATACTCTGCAAGATTATTTTTCCTAACTCTATGATATGATGTAAAATTGTAGAATTACATTTCCTACCCCTGCAAAGTAGGAGCCTGCCTATGGCACAAGAGCTGTGTGATCTGGAAAGCAGAAATTTAGCAAAGCTTTCAAAATTATTCTCTTCCTATATTTAGGAAGCTCCCTAAGTGAGTATCAGTCTGCTTCCTGCAAAAATCTGCCCAAAACTGTGTAAGACACATTTAATGCCCCAAGCTTGTCAGCAGTTAAACAGCATTTAGATAATGTCCTCAATAACGTGCTTTGGCTTGGTCAGCCCTGAACTGCTCAGGCAGTTGGAGCAGCTGAACATTGTAGGTCTCTCTGAACTGAGTCAATTCTAAACTCAGCTGCATATAGAGCAGCTCACTCAGTTTCCCCTGTGATTTTTTTTCACGTTTTCATCCATGTGTCCTTTCCTACCTAAGCCCAGTGTCCTTGTCCCTCCCTTACACTCACTCAGCTCCCAGACTGCAATTCCAAGAGAGTTTTGTTGCAGAGGCACCAGCATGGCACTGGGAAAGAACAGGGCAGTCAACCTCTCCCTCCCCCTAGAGATCATGACACATGTGCAGACAACAACTGGCATCCCTGAAGTGAGAGGGAGGGACAAATGGCAAAAGGGCTGATTGATGGTAGGTATCACTGCAATTGAGAGGAAGGAGAGATGCAGAGCCAGAGGCAGGTCAAACACCTCATTATAAAGGATGTAAGGAGACCAAAGTAGGCCTGAGATAAAGGATAATAAGATGCACACCAAGCTGGAATGAGCTAAAGGAAGCAAAGAGAAAGGAGTTTTAGTTCTCACCTGTGTGGCAGAATACTGAGGAAACTACATAGGTTTTTTGATATTTTCTCATTGCAGAAATTCTGAGAGGGCAAAAAGAATTAAACAGCTTTGTTCATATGAAAAATATGCTATACTCCTATTCACCTTTGATTTATAAAGACTCACTGGAAAAAAGGCATGGGCTGGTCACACGATTTTCCAAGTGAAAAATTAAGCTCAGACTTGCATCACAGAAGATAAGAGAATCTGGGAATTCTGTTCCCTCCATCCCTGTTCTTAGACCTGTAGCTGAAACTGGGCTCTACAGACCACAAGCTCAGATGAATAAATATTTTCAGAGCTTTGTCTTTGCTTTTCACTTCTGTTTCACTTTCTACATACAGTTTTCTTCACATGTCTCTTTGTACCCTCACCAAAAGAACCGTTTCATCTGTTTGCATTTCAGCCTGTAGCAGCTAATTTTGCACTGCACTGTAATCTGAACAGAAAACTGTACTGGCAGAAATGCCAGCCCCAAATATTCAAGAGCCCCTAAAAACCCAGGAGCATTTATGTTCTGCTGATGTTGTATCTTCAAACTTTGCTTTACAAGCAGACAGGCTACAAATGTGTCACTTAAAGTGAAGCTGCAATCTTCCTTAATGTCTGGACCTGGGCTTTTAAGGAAAACATCCATGTTTTTAAGACTCAGCACTAGAAACCCTTGATCATTCACAGTCCTAACAACTGGCTATAGGTGAGTGCATGTGACTAATTGACCAAAGCAACAGAGCAGCTAATTTAGATTACTTCCAAACAAATTTCCTTTTCCATCTCCTTCCTCTCCCCAATTGCTATTTTAGCTGTCTCATAATATATAAAGAAGCAACATTACCCAAACCTTCTAAAATCAGAGTTTATCTGTATCTACTGAGGGTGAAACAGGCAGAAAACAGACTAGGAGAGGAAGCCACACCTCACAGCTGAGACAAATGGTGTGTTTGCTATGCTGAGCGCTACAGCCCTGATCTTGGATGCAAACAAGATTGTGAAATATGAAGAAGGGAAAAAAAAAAAAAGCCTGTGATGCTTATCATATTTCAAGATGGGTGGAGTGCAAAATCCAGAGATACTAGATCAATTACAACTACAAACCAAACAAGAAAAGGGAGCATAACACAAATATTTTGAGTCTGTAGGATGTGGGTTAATATATCTGATGGCACACGTCCTAACATAATATATTTATGTATTTGATAAGATGGAAAAAAAGACTTATAATCTTCATATAAAAAAGGATGTCATAATATTAAAACCTAAAAATAGCCCTGGTACCACTTATCCAACCTGATACCTGTCTGATAAGGATAGTTCAATTTTCGTACTGTTTTTGTGCTTGCACAGAACACTCAGCAATTGCTCAAGTTAGAAGTACATCCTGTCATCCTGACATTAAAATTTACAAGTTGGTGGTTTGTCTTTGGAAAGATGAAAGAGCTGTATTTGTATACAACATGGAGAACAATTTGTCTTTATATACTTGCAATTACCTAAGTTGTAGCAACTGCATGTAGCGCTTAGAGTAAAGTGTTCAGTGAAATAAAAAGATCACCAAAAGAAAAAGCATGAAAAAACCACCCTAGCTGTGCAATCCTGTGTGCCAGATAATTTCTGTTACTACATTCTCACATGCAATTCATGCAAATCTTTAAATACTGACATCTAACTGTTGCTTACCCATTATTCTATGTTTAGAATGCTGGTCAACAAGTATATCTGAAATTGCTGAGTTCCTGTCTCCTTACTCACAAGCTGGTCTTTAATTACTGCAATAGTAGCATCACAGATTTGACTGGGATTCTGTGGAATGACCATGTGGCACACAAACAAACCACAACCTTTCTTTTCTCAATGCATTGTCTGTGACTTCTCCATACAGATTAACAACATAAGCAAGAACAGATACCTAGAGAACAGGTACACTTAAGGGCTGCTATGTGTGGACCCTATACTTCAGTACTCAAACACTCTGCTGCCAGCCACACATTCAGGTGCCAGGCTGCATGCCACCAGATGGATGTTTTGACATTTACACAACTGGTCACTCCAAATTATCACCCGGTTTAATTTTGTCACGTAGAAAAGAAGTATTTACAAGATCACATATAACATACCTCGCAGAGAGTTAAAAGAGGCCAAAGGCAGGCAAAGGATTAATTGAATCTTTAAGCCTGGAGACTGAAAATCCATATGGCTTATGATCTCACCAGAGACTTAGAACAGAATTATCTGCCTTTATCTCTTTGAAGTTTATCTTATTCCATCAGTAACTTTTAGGAAAGTTCCACTAGCTTCTGACAATTTTCCACTTTATTTCCTATTTGACCAGTAGTTATTTAATGACTTTGACAGCAGTATGTTTTCATCCATTCCTTGTAGTTCTCCCTGCTGCTTAAAAGGTCTGGCTGTGTAATGATCCTTTAGTAGTAAAGTTACTAACAAATCTGCAGTATTAATAATCCTGATTTACACATCATTTCTTCAAGGAGAATTACCTATTTTGCAACATCATACTTGCCTAGTAAAACAGCAGATAAGACACAATACAATATGTGCATATTCATAACCAAATCAGTAACTTCAGATCATCAGCTGGGAACTCACATGGAAGAGTTTTCCCTCTCTCAACATTGCAACTCTTCATGTTGAGGCTTAATCTAGGAAGAGTAAGACTATCAAAATCATGATATGCATGAATACAATATCTGTATGGTGTTGGCATTTAATATAAAATCCAGGCTCTGTTTTAAAACAAATAAAGTTGTATCCCTTGGAAAGGATCATCTCATCTTGTGAGAACCACAACAAACCACAGAGAAAAGCTACTGGGGTTTATTCTCTCTGCAGTTCTGGCACATAATACTGTAACGCAACCTATCAACAGGAGTACCAGAAACTAAAGAGGAGTAAAACTAGTTAGAATTGCCTTATGTCCAAAGTTCAATGGAATAAAAAGTTACAAACAACACACATAGTGAAGCGTTTACTGTCTGTATTAACCCTAACACACAGAGTAGCCTCATTTAGCTATAGTGGCGTAGGACATCCAAGTAAAACTTGCAAATACAATTCCTTTTGTCAGAGTTACTTGAAGTATGAAATATAGCAGATTCTATAGAATGCATTTTATTTAAATAGATAAACACCTGGAGTATTTTTATTAAATGAATACAAAACTCAGAGCAAAATGTTCTTTGTGGTGACCAATAATTTTTTTTGTGAGAAAAAGGAAAAAAAATAACTCCATAACTTTAATGATACTCACTTTGTTAGTCTATGGAAGCAAAATAAGGATCACAATCTTTTATGCAAAGCAAATAAAGATTGACTCCGTATGTTTATAGCCAACCTATCTCCCTAGAGCGTAACACAGAAAGGTTTCAAAGAATACAGAAAGAAAAAGGAAACTTTCCCTTTAACATGGTACATATTAGTCTTCTGAAAGGGACCAAAATACTCTTAATAAATCAAAGTTATATTGATTTATTTGCAAACCCATAGTATTAAATTCTTCAGAGATTCTTTAACTTTGCCAGGGAAAACAGGAAGCTGCTGCTAGCAAGCAACCTTAGTGCTGTGAATAAACCCATAGAATTTAGTTGCTTGCTTTTTAAAACATCGTTTATTGAGAATACTTAATGAGGACTAGGCCTTCAATAGTAAATATTTAACAAAGAGCACAAATTCCCTCACCAAACGTTTTTCTAAAGCACAACTGTTCCATCCTTTTTAGGAAAAACTAATTCTAACAATTGAAAGATATGAGATTTAGCCTTCCTTTCTTTACCAAAGCTATTAAAGTTTCTTAAACAAAGGAACCTGTTCCACTCACATCTCTAATCTCATGTTTGACAGGAACAAGTTTCCTTAAGATCTGGGAACTGCAGCTGCCCTGCACAGAAGAACTATACAGTCTTTCCTCTGTGACAGCCAAAATGGGCTTCTGCAGCATACAGAAGTAAAGTCAATTTCAGTACAATTCCCACTATTAAAAAAAAAAAAAGCCACCAAAAAAACCCCCCACCTAACAACATCCAAACACACTTGTTAACTGAGTGCATTACCCCAGAAAGTGCAATAGTTCACATTTATTTTGCACTGAGTAAGTGCTGCTCACATAGAACATGAGATGGTAAGAAAGAGACCCAAGGGGCAGGAGGAGTGTGAGAGCACTCAGAAAAACAAACTAATGGGAGTAAAGTGGACTTTATTTGTGTGGCCAAAGTAGACTTGAGAATACAGGCTCCCAGTGCTACAGCATTACTTTTATTAGTGTCAGAAGGGAAAACTTTTGCCCAATTACTGCCTGTAATTCCAGCACCTATACACAGATGACACTACCCTTGCATGTCATCAGTTGTGCTACGTGCGAGGCAGGAAAGATTTCCTTCCTTTGTGATACCTTGTGAGAAGGTACTAAGTTATGACCATCCACAACACCCATGCAGAAGATAGTGTTCACTCCAAATTTTATTGTTTAAAATTCTGTATCACTACCACTCTCACGTGCTGCAGTAGACACTCATTCTCCTTTCCTTGGTGCTAACACCATTCAGCTATCTGGATACAGTTGTGTAGATTCAGCCCATATGAACTAGGTCAATGACTGAAGAAACTGTCATTATTTAGGACAGCACATGAATGCTGAACACATTAACATTTAAGCCTGTGTGCAAACGCTGTTCTAAATCAAGGCCCAGAGATAGGAAAGATCCTATCCCTCTATGTTTGAATAAATCACTATGACCAATACACAAACTCCACGGGAAGGTAAAGCTTCTCTATCAGAATCAAACCCCCCAAGATACAACCACAGCCAATCTACACCCAGCAGCCACTAACAAAGTGCTTGTGAAGGGCTGTGTCTACAGAGCCATCCTGAGAACGCAGCCAAGTGTACTCAATCTGTATCTCCTCCTGCCATTACCTAAGGCACATTACTCACTACAGCTCTCATGAAAACTGCCAAGTTAATGAATATAAATAAATAAAGCACTTGTTTTGCTTTTTTAATATATGAAAACCCATTAGTTAACACCGTAGATGCATTTAGCTGTAAGAACCTATACTAAAAATTAATGCACTTTAAATCTACATTCCAGTCTGCTGTTGACAAAATCTCAAATTCAGTACTTAGGACAGAGGAGCTTTCTGAGATTCTGTGTTTTGTTTTGTCTGTAGGGTGGGGCACTCTTATAACTGGTAGTTTTTTAAAGCATCTGCTCATCACAGTTCTAAAGGAAGCTAACTAGCACTTCAGTCAGAAGCCTTCTGAAATTAAAGAGCCTGAGTTCAACTATTTGAGAGAGAAAAGGAGGATTTAAGTAAAGACTAGTTCATAAAGCAAACACATCCTTTTCATTATCTCTTATGCTACACAGTTTGCCACTTGGGTGAACCTGAAAAACACTGAAGACAAGTTGATTTCAAAAACAAACAAACAAAAACCTTGCCAGGAAGACAAGTCAAAAAGGGTCCAGGGTCTAAGCCCATTTAGATGAAATCAGGGTTTAGTAGTTATCTAGCAAAACACCAGAAAGAATCTCTGTCCTGTCCAATCTTTTAGAAATCTCTGCAGAGACTTCCCTTGCTTTGATTCTTGATCTCTCTGTGATCAAATAGTTTATTCTTCTTTTTTATGGCATATCTGTTATCTAGTAACTTTTACTGCAGGCTCTTTTAGTTATTTGCAGGAGTCTGGTAGTATGCTGATGAATTCCACATCTAGAGCCTATATAGGAAAAAGGAAATATCCAGATGGAGTTTTACTTCTGAACTAGTCCGTGGATAATTTCAGAGGCGGTATAATTATCTCCACATGCACTGACACACCCGGGCCAATCACATATTTATGTTTACCATTAAAGCAAAATATAGACACTATTTATTTATAAATAACAGGCAGCAGAGTTTCCAAGTGGGTGTAACAGCAACTTCCAAACAACAACAGGGATGAGGCACTCTGAAAAGCACATTCATTCCCGGATCCGTCTCTGTCCGCCCCCCGCGGGGCGGGCACCCGCGTGCTCCCCCGGCCCAGCGCCAGGATGCTGCGAGATCCGGCGCTTCCATCGCTCCGGCGGATGGCTTTATCCTCACCGGAGGAGAGGACCCGTTGCCGGCGGTCTCGCTCTGCCCACGGCGAGCCCACACCGGCCCCTCGCACATCCCACTCAACCCCCTCGAGCAGAAACTCCCCCTCAGCGGAGCGGGCCTGGCCCCAGGCGCTTCCCACAAGTTGTGCCAAGAGCTGCCGCGCCGCCGGGACGCGCTCGCAGCCCCCGACCCGCCCGGGGAGGAGCCGCTCCGCTCCAGGCTCGGCCGAGCCGCCCGCCCAACCCCTCCGGTACCCCTGAGCGGGCTTCCCCCGCCCGCGCCCCGCGGCGCCGCTCACCGACTGCAGGAAGTGGAGGGTCCCCACATAGTCCCGCTCGGTGCTGAGGATCTCGTTGAGGACGCAGAGGCGAAGGCGCAGTTGCCGGTCGGTGTCCTTGGGGCAGCCGGCGGGCTCCGCGGCGCTGGGGGCGCCGGGTGGCGGCTGCGGCGCCTCCATGGTGGCGGCCGCGGGGCGAGGCGATCCGCTTCCCCGCCGCTCTTTTCGGCCGCCTCAGGAGCCCCCCATAGCCGTGCGGTGCTCGGCGCGCCTGGGCAACGGCACTCTCTGCCGCCCCCTCGGCCCTGCCTCGCCCGCGGGTAGAGGCGCTACAGGGGTCGCTCGCTGAGAGGAGCCCGGCTGCGGGACATGCCGGAGTAGCGGCGCGGCAAGCCCTCAGCAGCCAGGCAGAGCGGAATGAAAAGAGAAGGGAAGCCCCGGCGGCGGGGAGGGGGTGGGCGAGAGGCGGGTGGGGAGGGCGGGACGGGGAGGGCAAAGACGGCGGAGCCCGGCCCCTGGGGGCCTGGCCGGGCCAGCGGCGGGCAGCGGCCTGGAGGGACGAGAGCGCGGGCTGGGGTCAGGCGGCGGGGGCGGAGCGGCGGGAGCGCGGGCTCATTCTGCCAGTGAACTCAGAACACAAGGGCACACAGGCACCCTCCATAGCCCCCAACACACTGCCTCACACCTGCATCCACACCTCACTCCCTGCTCACTCACCTCCTCACCCCACGCACACACCTCACACCCCACAGCCCCTCACAGCACAGAGCCCCCTGACACCCACACTCCCTCATCCCCCGCACACATACACACCTCACCCCCCGCGCCCTCAGGGACGCCTCACACAAACCCCTCACACGCTGCACTCACAACCCCCATTCCTCATGGACACACGAACACAACTCGTACTCAGAAGTACGTACAGCCCATACACAAGCACACAGAAATAAGCTGTTGCAGGCTTCCATGCCAACAGAGAATGTATATGACAAGCGTTAGTGTTTCATTGCCATGAATCAAAACTACAGTTTTTTATAAGATGGCTGGAACTGCTTGTGCGAAGTCAGTGCAAGGAATAGGAGCTGGGGGAAATGGGGCAAATTGTAGACAAAACCAGACTGAATCCTGCAAGTCAGTGCTGTTCCCACTGACTTCCAAAAAGCTTGATTTCTACCAGCAGAGACTCTCCCAAATGTCTTCATTACATGGTAAGAAAGCTGCCAGGCTTTATTCAGAATGCAAATGCATATTTGTTTACTTTGAATTAAGAAAAAAACTTTCAAGAAGAAATTTTAGAAGCATTAATGATGTGAACTTTTAAGTGGCACAAGGATAGAGACACTTACCTATTACCTTAAACACTAACAAAAATAGTGTAATAAATTGTCTTCCCCAGGCTAAACCAAAAATCTTCTTTGCGTATTTTAATGGTGATCTTCGTTATGTCTTGGCAGATCTCCTTTATTCTACCCACTAATTTTTCTATTCACAAGAAAGCTGTGGCAGTCTAACACACCCAACTGTCATCGTAAAGTCTGATCTAGGCTTCAAGGATATCCTATCATGAAATGAAATGAAATGAAATGAAATGAAAACAGCTCTTCAGCTGAGATACAGTTGCAGCAGGCTGCAGGTCTGCACTATAAAGCAAGTATCTAAGATGCTTTTCATCCTAGGTGTGGAAATTGTCTTCATCAAGTAACAATAACATATTTGCTTGCCACGTCTCCTTGTGATGTAGCTGTGGGTCAAGGTGCACAACACGCACCTTAACAAACATGACTGTCATGGTACATTGTAATACCACTTTCTGCAAACTCATCAATGAGAAACATTTCCTTCACTATAAGTCAGTCTGAAACATGATTCTCAGAATGGGAAGAAAGATGTGGGAAAGCTCTTGTCTCTCTAAATATAGAGTGTGAGGGAAAAGCGAGGGACTGGTAAGGGATAATTCTGGATTTTATGCAGATCTCAGCTGTACCGAGGAGCACTATGGGAGACAGGAGAGCACCACAGCACAGGCCTGAGGCAAGGACTGTGAAGTAAAAATCCTCAGAAGGTCAGATTAGTCTCTAAATTCACTGGTTTTCTTTCAAGTTGTTTATGTTTAACCTCTTGTTTTCTTCTGACAATCACAACAGCGTTTTTATTTACTTACTTAGTGTGCCCCCAGTTGATGTCTTTTTAAAAATTATTACTTTTTTTTTCTGTTTAAGGCAAGTGGCAAGATTCTCTTCTAAAAGATCTTTACAGCTTAAGTAACAATATACTGCTAGGAAAAGTCAACATTCCCAAAGCTGCGCCCCCACCCTGTGGCTGAATGAGAAAGCTGTTAATTTTCAAGTTGTTAATTTGTTAACTGTCTCCTGGTTTTGCCTCAAAAGTCTTAAAATAATTTCCTTTCCATAGCAAATGCTGAGACAGGAGATTGTCACAGAATCGGTAGGATGCTGTGCAATGCCTGAACTACTGTGCAGTGTGTGCCTTTTTGCTGACACGTTGTATGAGCTACATTGCCTCAAAATACTTTTCTAGCTTGTGACTGGAAAGATTTACATGTTGAGAAAAGTTTTAGCATAAAATTAAAGGGAGATTTTTCACTCTCTTAGAAATGGTTTTGTTTTAGCAGTAGGAAAACTTGGTTTGATCAAGTGTGGAGGTTTTTTTCAGTTACTGTTTACTTTATCTCCTTGAAAATATCACAGACATACACATAAAGTGTACTTCAGAATGGATATTTTCTTGGTTGCTAGCATGGCTTTAAATTTTAAAAACAAAAAATCTGTAATTAACCAGCAAGCTCTTTGATTTGTAAAGGGATATTGTGTGCTGAATATATGTCCCTTCTAGCTCATTTTCCTTTTGCTTATTTTTATTTTTTGTATTTTTAGAAAGGAAGTAGTTTACAACTGCTGTTCAGATTTGAAGAGATTTTTTACTGCCAATATTTTTTTCAAGTGAGCACTTCAAAAGCAAACAAAAAACACTGCTACTTTGTAAAACAGTCAGGGAGTCAATTATCAGGAGGCTGACATATCAAGTACCATGAAATTCACCATCTTTCGTGAAGATGTAATTAACTTACATGTGTTTGTAAGTTGTTTGGAGCTGTTACATTTGTACATTGTCTACCACAGTAGCACCAAGGTGGTAGGTCTCTACATGATATCACAATAACAAAGAAAATAATAATCAATTACATGTTTGTCTGCATACTGGCTGTATTCACTCCTGTAGGAGAAAACATTCATTATTTGCCTGTTGATGGCTCTAGGAAAGGTCCCAAAAAATTGTGTGGGATGTGATTGGGACACTATTTGCTGTAAAAAAAAAAGATTTAGAAATCCAGAGTGATTGTAGAATTTATAAGTTTACACTGATACAGCCTTTAGCCTCAGCAAAGAAGATCTGATAAACCACCCAACTGCCTCTTCCCTACTGTTTTTGTTTATTCTCCTTTAACGATTGTTATTCCTTTCTGAAAGGAGTGTCAGTTCATCAGGCTTCCCAAAAGCATACGGTTCTGAAGTTTGCTGAATTTAACAGGTGTTCCTTCTGCTAACTTTAGGAAATTTTGAATCAATTCCCTGTTTCTGGCTTATGAAAAAATTGCCACGCACACTTAGTTTCAAAGCAACTTGATGACAAAGGCAGATGTTCAAGTGCCTTACACATTCTGCATGACCCTTTGTGAACACTTTTTATATATGATTTATATGAACCAACCCCATACATTTATTTATTTTTTGTGGTGCCAAATAAACTCTAGCCTCACATGCTTTGATTTATGAAAATGTTTATACAGCTTTTCAGTGGAATTTAGCACACCACAATTTCACACATTATTGAACTTCTCTGTGGTGAAAAGTGTGTGTACCATGGGGTTGGGTATGGTGGGCATCTAAGGGACAAGGTGTCTGAACGTTCCTGCGTTCTGCTGGATCTTTGTGTGCATGTTCTTATGGTTGTGTTGAAAGAGCTGCTGAATTATAGGTTCCTTTATGTTGGTGAACAAGGTGGTTTGTCTGGACCTCTTAGTGAATATGGGTCTTGAATGGTCCGTGTAAGGCAAGCTAACTTTAAGAGAAGCTTAAAGCTGGGATTAAGCTTTGTGTGGAGCTGTGTATGAGCTAGTAAGTGCTGCAGAAAGGCAGGCAGGCATCACATAGCTCACATGATCACCGTTTCAGATCTGGTACATGATGTCCATGGGACACCCTAAATTTACCATCTCAGTTCAGCATTTATGAATCTGCACCCCATTTCACTGAGCAATATAGAAATGCCCAAGGACTCATGGGAAATCAATAGGTCAGTTGAAATGTGGTTCCCCAAAACAATTTTGGCACTCAAAGATTTCCTGAGCTAGAGGTTGTATCTGGACCATTTCTTTTAATATTCATCAATGGGCCCATTCTCCTATGAATGCTCCTAAAGCCTTTTGCACACATGTAAATTTTTTGCTTTTCCAGGATCCTTTAGCAATTCTTTTAATGATTTTTAACGGTTTGTGAAAAAAATAACAACCTGATCATGTACTTGGTTGCACATAAACTTTAGTATTACAAGAAACAGATCTTAATCACTGTCTGTGTTTAGATTTTGCAGACCTTTGGTATATTGCCCCTCGGTGGTCCCCACATCAAGTTAAAATGCCTTAATCTGTTGGACTCAGCATATTGAAACCATTTTACATGGTTGGCCATCTTTATTGACCTTCTCTGTACCTACGGCTGTTTTACTATATTATTTAGAGAAGGTGGTAATGGATTTCTGCAATACATTAAAGATGTGTATGTGCCAGGGCTCTTTTCAGTGCTACCATGATGTTCTGCATGCTGTTTCCATATAGTTTCTAAAACGCTGCTTGTTTTTACGGCTGCTGCTGAGCAGAGAATAAACCCTGACTCTAGCAACTGTTTATTGCATGGCAGTAGCTAATTTAAAACCCGTCATTGTATCTGTTAGATATGCAGAGTAATTCTAGAAACTTCAGTCAAAATAATGTAGTTAATAGAGATTTCCATCAGTGTAATTGAAATCAGATTCTGGCCTGTGTGTAGTGGACGTGAATCACCTTTCACCCACCTCTATATAATTCATTGCAGCTTACTGATTTCACTAAAGACACTGCTGATTTATTCTAGCTAAGAATTAATCCCTTTGATTTTTACAAATGATTTATCTTCAAGCAAGATATATAGAGGTAGCTTGCAGTGAGCTTTGCAGAAATAATTTCTCAGGTTGTTACACTCCAGGAACCTAGACTTCCAATGGAGTGTTTGCATTTCCTTTTTTGATATCAGAATAAAAATAAATTTAGAATAAAAATGCTCAGGTAACTTGACTGCAGTGTGACTTGGAACAAATAGAAGCTTAGAGTGAGCATGGAGAACAAAGAAAGAGAATTGCTAGGCAGGGTTGGCTGGAATTCTCTTTGATTAGAGGATAAAGAACGCACATTCAGTTAAACTCTGAAAGCACTTAATTAGACCCACAGTGTGTGGCAGAAGGAGGTAAGTATTATTATGTCCATTTGCAAATAGTGAAACTGAGATATAGACAGCTGAAGTGGCTGCTCAAGAACACAGTGTCAATATGTGCAAAACTGGAATTCAGGAATTCATGGTTCCTGGCTTTGACTCTCAGGGCCCACTCCAAGGGGCCCCTACAACAGCACAGAAGCTTCCAGTCACTATCTCAGATTTTAACCATGGTCTTGTTCAAGCCATCTGGGAGTGTGAAGAGACAGCAGTGCCTGAAGCTTGTGCAGCCCCAAATACCTACTTATTTGATAACTCTAATATCCCAGAGAAAACAGAAGGTTAGTACAACTTCATGACAAAAAGGATTCAGTATTAGAGAAGACAGAGATACTATGATCTCTGTCATGGGACCTGCACACAACATTTTGTACAATGTTGTATCACAGTTTCACTCAGCAGAGGGACAGTACAATGAGAATGGACAGTTGTTTCTGTCATAAGGTCAGGAAAGATGGCCAAGTTTTTTTTTTTAACATATTCCTGGTATTGAACTCACTAATTAATTGGAAATGCAGCCTATTCCCTTTTCATAGGCTTCAGTGAGCTTTGTGTCAAATCCTAAATGCATATAATTGAGGGAGAAGTATATCTTTCATACATTCTATAGTTGAGTCAAGACATCCAATTTTTGAAGATGCTCTGGGAGGAGGTTGTATTTGTTATTATTCACTTTTCTGATACCTCTTTCCACTGCCTGATTCACTTCTTTTATCTTATTTCTCCTCTTTTGCTCTTCCTCAATCATACCCACCTACTTAAAACTAATCACATACTAAAAAGTGCATAATTAGATTTTCATGATGCTCTTTCCTGACATAATTTTTGATTATGTAATTAAGGGTTCTCATTGGGCTCTTGAACTGAAAGAAGATTTTTGGTTTAATTAATCAAAAGGTCTTGCTCAACTCAGGGTATTTTTAAGCAGTTTGGTTTTTAAGTAATGTGCAGAAAGCATTTCTATTATTCCTGGCATATAATGTTATATGATATGCTCTAAAGTCAACAATAGAGAAACACTGTCTTGACAGCAGGCTTAGGGACTTTTATCTAAAGCACCACAACATGTGTGGGGAAAGATGTGGGGAAAAGATGCATCAAAATTCAGGATGTTTCAAGTAGGCTGTGGTTGGGAGGGGAGGAGGAAGGTTGCAGACTGGAAATTTTTTTGGATTGTGATGAAATAATCAGTTAAACTGGGGTTCTTCCAAGTGATTTTTTTTTTCCCTGTATGAGACCATTTAAAAATTTGCAATTCCTTATCTTTTTTTGCTGACAAATTAACAATCTTAGGAAATGTATTGTTCTAGGGGAGTATTAAGAGAGGCTGCTGGAAGTTTTGCAGCTTGTATTGCAATTAAGTATTTACCCTGATTTAGCACAACCAAGCAAAAGTAACTTTTTGCATTTTTGTTCTCTACAAGCACCTGAATTCAAAATAACATGAATTATGGCTTTTGGTTTTGTTTGTAAATTTTTTCTTCCTAAATGCATGTGTATTGTTTTCAACCATCAGTACATCCTACAGGAAAAGCCACCTACCTTTCCATCAGCACAACCAATGTGTATACAAAAAGTGATGAAGAGGGGGAGACTAAAATTATGCAGCCACTTCTAAACTTGTTTGGTTTTCATAACTACAACCAGAAAGAGATTCTCCCTCAGGGAGCAGAGATTTGAAGATCAGAGAATAAATATTTTTATGAAATGTATGCTATCCATCCATCCACTCTTCTTTTTTACAGTTCTATTCTCTCTCCCATGGGCCTCCATGGTTTTGAAGATGTAGATCTTGATTTTGGGGGCTAGCGATTGGCAATAGCTCAGCAATCTGCTGTCAGCTGACTTCCAACTGTGACTTTTGCTTAAGAGTTTTGATGGATCATTCACATGCTTAAATTCAGATTATGATTAAGTGATTGACTCAGCTGGGGCCTACTCCCTTTGCTGGTGTGAGGAAAGGAGCAAGGCATTTTATAACAGGATGCTGCATCAGCTGCTTGTTTGACAGTCAGTGCTCCAAATGTATTCAAAGGTGACATGTAACTCCTGGTTTTTATTGTATGCACCTGCAATTGTGGTCAGATAGAATTATTTTATTTTTTAATACTCGGGGACCTAATATGCATTTCTGAGATGGCATGTGAACTCTTCTCCACTAAATACTAGGAATAAGGGAGGTTTGCATTTCATAAGTTAAGGATCTTTTGCTAAGCATGGGCTTAACCAGTAGGTTATCACATTAGCACAAAATAGATGGCTTTGTCATAACACATAACTTTGCCATTTACAGTGTCACTGACCATCTTGTATTCAGGGTAAAACTCTCCATGGTTATTGTAGTGCACTTATGTTACATACATAGGGATGAATTAAAGTAATTGCAAAAATTTAGGCTTGTTTATAGCTTAGGTTGTAGTTTTATGGTTGGACTTGAGTCAACCTAAGCATGAGCTACCCTTTTTTCCCCATTCTACATTGCAGCATGTTTTCACCACCTCCTTTGTGACACTGTGGTGAATGGGATCAGGAACTGATCAGCTGATCCTGCTGAAAATTAACCGGAAGGCAAAGAAACAAAAGGTCCTTTTTTAGTCAGATTTGGTCCCTGACTGGCTCAGTGTGCAACCCCCAAGAGCTACTTCTGGCATGAGAGGAGGCATAAAATCACGTGGTAAGGGCAGGACTGGGAGATAGGACTGCCTCCTTTGGCAGTAGCTCACATACAGATCATTTTTAAGCTATTTATGAAACTATAGCCTTACACTGCTGTGTGCATCACTGCTGGACGCAGTCCATGGAATTATAGCCACTTATATAAGGTCAGTGCATGGGCTGTGAGCTCACAGTGTAGAACATTCTGGGAAACCATCACCCAGCTCTAGCAGAATACTAATTGGCTACAGCAGTCCCAGTAGAGAAAGGACTTTTTGCCTTAGAGATATTTTCAAGGAGGGGCTCTTTTTTTCATGCTTATTTTGTGCAGCAACATTAAAAGTAGATGTAACAATAAAACTGCCGTTAAACTGCGAGTATCACTTGTGGAATCACAGAACATTTTCATTTGAATTGCAGTGTAAACGCTGTACAATTCATAACAGGAAGCCAGTGATGGCAGACTGAAGTTAGGAGGAGCCGATATACTTTGCCACAGAAGATAGATCTTGGTGTAAACACTAATGCCCTAGAACACAGCATGCAGAAGGTCTTAGACTGAAGATGGAAGGACATAGAGCAGATCTGTATTTTCTTATAACAACAACCAAATTGCATTAACAGTGGCCCCTTTGCTTTGAGAAGCTCAGTACTTCTGACTAATCTTCATTTTGGCCCAAACTGTCTAGTCTTAAATCCAGAGGTAAAATCTAAAGTTTTGTTCTGAATGCTTGACTGGAATAGCAGTGAAAAAAATACTCTTTCATTTTCAAAGCTGAAATATCACCATGCAGGCTCAGTGCTATGCTGAAATTGCTTTTCAGGAAGGGGAGGAGTTAATTTGAACTGAATGTAGCTAACATGCTACCAAATGCTTTGTTTAAACAAAATATACTTACCGAAGTCTAAGGTGTTTGTCTTCACCATGCATGACGCTTGGATTTTATAGGTCATAGGTGCACCCTGGTGTTAAGTTACTATAAGGTATAAAAGGCTGAGAAGGATTTTCTTTCTCTTTCTGAGGATGTTGACTTGAACTAGATGGTGCAGCCGATTTTACACCTTTACACCCATTGCTGATCTCCCAGATGATTTATTACGTAGAGTCGCAAGCCCTGAAATGGACCTCCACAGTTCAGACTTTTCTGGAAGTCCTTGCAGACTTCAGACAACAGCCCTGAGCTCTGCCAGACCCTGGGGAAGAAGGCAAAATGCCTTTGACATTTGCTCTGTCCCAAGCATAAGGAGAGGAAACGCCTCTTAGGAAGGGTGCAGACAAAGCCTTCTCTTTCAATGGCTGATGCTTTAGGTACCGCTTACACTAGAGCTACATTTTCATTGTTCAAGCATCAAAATCCCTGCAGAGCCCCATCTTCCCTGTGCTTCTCTATAGGGGTAGAAATCAGTGTTTTATATGTGAAGCTTAGGCTATGACTTCATTTCTGTTTGGTATGCACCATGTCACAGCATCAAACAGATCTTGTGCAAGGTAATCATACAAATAGGCCAACTGAAGTCACTGACAATACCCTTGTGCTTAGGGGTGGAGGGGGGTGGGTTCAGCAAATTTGAGTCTCCACATTTCATTTGAATGACCTCTGATATGGAAATTATTTTTCCACTCCGCTGGCTGAACAAATTACAGAACCGTTTCAGTTTCAAATTGAGCATGCTTCCTAATAACACCAGGCCAGGACAGTTAACAGCTTCTTTCTTCTCTCTCCTACAACATATTGCAACTAAATCTTTGTATTGGTAGTTTCCTTAAAATGATAGCTAGGATTTAAGTAAAGAGATACAGGCGGAAACTAAAGCGCTAAAATACCAATTTTAAAAAGAAGGCCAAACTAGCCAACATAGGGATGAGGCAGAGACATTTGAGAAGCTTGTGGAAAAGTTTCCAGTGACAACAGCGTAGAAAAATAATTTTGCACTTTATAAACTGCCAGTCCAGAGGGAGAAAGACTCAGTCCCACGCCCCAGTTTCTACACACACACGCATACTTTGTATTTCTCAATATATTTCTTTTGTTCCAGTAATATTAAGTCTCGTAAAGTATTTGGGAAACACTGTAAGGATAAAGAAAATGAAGCTTAAATAAAATAAGAGTGACTGGAGAGCTCACTAGACCTGTTGGGTTACCCATGTTAATTCTGACCCAGTAGGCAAAAGATACAAAAAGATCCCAGAACAAAGCTCCTTTTGTCTAAATGAAGATTCCTCTAAAGAATACCTAACAGCAAATCAAGAATAAATGAATACAGTAATGAGCAGAGAGAGGAAGCCTTTCCTGCTGAGAGGAAAGGAAAATAGTCTTCTTAAATCTGAATCAAGGAGCCAAGGAACTGTCTTGAACTGGCTTTGTGAGAAACAAGAATTCTGTACATGCATGAATAAAATCTGTACTTTATGGTAAAACCCAGGAACATTTCTTGATGACTATCTGAGTTTCTTACAAGAAATGATGAGATATAAAGATCAGGTGAAAGGTCAGAGAGAAGGTCATTTATCAATTTAATTCTGGTGCTACTAATAGCTCTACTTGTGACTGAAGCCATTCCACTAGCAAGCAACATCAGGGCAGATGCACCAGCCTGTGTCTCAGAAGTGGAGAGCAATTGCTAGAACCCTCTAAGTCCACAAACATTGTGCAACGCCTTTCCATTTTAGAAATTCTGACAGGACTTTGTTATATTGTAAACCAGGCTCTTCAGTAGCTTAGTATCCTGTCTCCATTTTTACTGAATACAAGGTTTCCCTCAACAAAATCTGATTAGCTTCCTTGTTACCTATGTGAAAAGCAAAATACAATGCAAAACAGGCTTTTCTCTGCACAAGATAGAATGTGTAACAAGCATTCCTGTGGCATTCAGACACATGCAACTCTAACTAGCACTTGCTTGTGTGGCAAATAAAGTCTCATTATCACCTCTCAGACAGGAAAAATTGGAAGTGAGTGATTATCCAGCCCTGGGTCTTCCACCTCTCAGGCACTTCAGGGTGTGGGAGCCACTCAATTTCATTCACAGCTTTCCACTCAATTAGACTTCTCACTCTGCAGTCAAAAGCAGTGATTGGCAAAAATATTTTTCCCATCTGCTCTCTCACTCTGGCTGCTATTTTTTAAAAATAAACACACTCCTTTAAAAAAAAAAAAAAAAAGAAAAACATGTTGTTTCTAGTCTTTATATACATTTATGTAATTGTAGGCTTTTCTGGGCTAGATATTGTTCTAAGGAATATAAAAGGAAAATTGTCTCAAATTTGCAAGCCTGTGTATGTGAAGCTTCATAAAAATGACTGGGTTTAGGGCTTCTACCCACCAGAAGGACACACTGGTATCAGTCAGTGGGTGTTCAGTAAAATAGTTCAATAAAATAGACCATGAAGGCAATCATATTTGAATATGTGACCACAGATTTAAAATCTGGATCTTCGGATTCTATTGCACCTCTGGTTATCTAAACACTGTTATATTCCTAACCAGTGCTATTATTGTTACATATACAGACAGAGACTGCAGTTCAGGATCAAAGCGTCTTTATCTACTTCTGAATAGCACACCTGAAGTTGTGGTTCACAGTACAAAGTCATTTGGGTCTTGTATTCCACCCAAAAGTACCAGACCACTACTGATTTCATTGAGGAGCTCCTTCTGCCAGTACTACCCAAAAAATCCCTCTAATTTGTTTTTGATTGAAATGGGGGATTATAACAAAATTATTCTGTGGGAGAAGTATCTGCTTTCTCTGGAAATGTTGCTGATCCTTTGAATGCAAAAAACATGAAAGCTGCGTATTTTTTTTATTTAATCATAATCATAGTTTTTCATATTTTTAAATAAGAAAATCCAGGTTCTCTTGTGAGAGAGACAGTCTAAAACCTGTTGGCTTCATAAAGAAAGAAAAATTATTCTTTGTAAATTACTTCAAGGTAAAATATTAAGATAAAAGGCAAAATATCAGCACTGTGCAGAAATACTGATATAGATTTCAGAGACCAGACTGTGGATGTAGAAGAGTATCATTGCATTAGTGGGGTGCTGTATGTGGGCTAATTACAGAAACAGCTGGTCTAATTTGTCTGGCACAGCACTATGTAAATACAGCTATATTGCCTCTCCTGTCAAATTATTTTCTTTTCATATCATGACATTGCCCAGTGCTGTTTAGATATATTGTCAGTGTCCTTTCCTCAAATTACAGAGCTTCCCTGGGTGGGAACGCAAGTTCAGTGTGAGGCTGCTGGCAGTAGGTTGGACAGAAAAATATAGAAGGTCTGAGATTTGAACTTGAAGAAAACAGTGGGAATGAGAGTGAGAGTTGTACATAAACCTCATGATGAAATGTCTTGCTAATACCGCCCGACTATTGGTATAAATACCCACTTAATAACTTGTTTTAGTAATCCTTCGGTTACCTCAATTATACTGTTAGCAATGGGAGAACTCTCTACCATCTGGATTTATTGATTTTAGAGCATGCAGCATTGAACTGGAAAAAATTTAGAGGGCTGAGACAGTGAATCAAATTTGGAGTCCCCTGGGAAATCCACTAGTAAGTACATTACTGGACAGCAGAGAAAACAGCTAGAAGCCAAGCAGAATAAATAGACTCAATCCCTATGGAAATGATTAAAAATGGCAGCAGAAGGGAAAAGAAGATCTACAAGGAAATTTTGATAATGCTGGACTGGGAACTGAGCTACTGTACAGACCAGTGCTGTTTTCCCAAGAATTTTCCTGTCCATTCTGCATCTTTTTTTTAGGGTGAGGTTTCCTTCCTAAGCAAAGTAAGTGCAATATACTGGGGGTGGGGGAGGGGGGGGGAATGCTGTGAGGTTAGCCCTGTCAATCAGTGAGGCAAACCTGGCCCCTGGGCAAAAATCCAGAGAGCTTCTTGCCAGGGAAGTAGCTTATATAAACTGTGAAGTGTGTCCACCTGTTAGGCATTGTATGCTCTTGATTTATGTCTTGCACTACAGACATATTTGCTACAACTAGCTCTTTAACAGTAATTCTTGTAATTGGCACTGAATTTACTTGCAAACACATACATGCAGGTACATGTAATTTTTTCCCTGTTTATCTGCCTTCTGTTCTATTTGAAAGGCTTTCTTTCCTTGTATGCTTCCAACCATGAATGCACATCATGCAATTAAACTCTGTATGCAGCACAGTGCTGTATTCAGCAGTAATGCTGAGCTAGTCTATGTGCTTCTGCATTAGCCAAATAACTCACATTCTCCTTTCAGAAACCCAGCTAATGTGATCTTAAAATACTCTGAGGAAAATAATTTTAAAACTCTGCAAATAGTCCTGAGAATGGTACTGAACCCTTTATTCTTTCACTGCAGTTCAGTGCAGTCTCGTTTCAGTGTGATGAGAGCAGTGTTCGCTCAGTGTGCCTAATTTGTCATTAGAACTGTGTGTCTTGGGAGATTAAGACATCCTGTGAGCTGGAAGACATTGAGACATGATGCCATGTGCAGGAAAGCCCAGGGGCGTTTGGTGCTCAGGTGACAGAACCCCTCAGTGAGGAGCACTGTTTGAATTTTTTTTTTTTTTTTTAAATTTACATCAAGCAGGTAGAGACTTCTCAGGAGAGCTCAGGAGCTCCACTAATACCATGTCAAATCACCAATTAAAAGCACACCTAAATATGTAAAAGGCAGAGCTCTGAGTTTCTTCCACTATTACCCAGGTTAACGGCTACTCTTTCTTTGGCAGGCCAACTTCATGGACACTCTTTGACATTTTCACTTTTATTTTAGAAGACTGAAAAGTAGCCATACTATATTCATGTGCAAATATATGTGTATCTGCCATATTCACAGTCCTGTTCCTACCAGTTTGATTACTGGGTTGGTAGCTACTAAGTTTGGAGGCTGCATTTTATTTCTCCCCTTTTCAGGGATCGTTAAGTGTTTATTTGTGAAGATTGATGTGTTGCTTCACTGTCCTGCTTGTTCTGAAGTTCCATAGAGGTTAATTGTGGAAATCATACATTGTCCTATCTGTCCTGGTCATTTAAAGAATAAATACGTTCCTTGTTTTCTCTTCAAAGAGTATATGATCACTTTTTAATGAGATCTTTGGATTAAATCATTCTAATTCAGTCTCCCTAGTCAGAGCTATTTGGAGTAACATTCTGGTTAGAAATAAGTGATTTATAGATTAGACTTCACATATCCTGTCATTAAGCATATGCCACTACTGCTTTAGGAAAGTAGCCATGATTTGTGAGAGCATTTATTTCATCTTCATAGCTTTTAAGATTGGAGAGAAAATCGTAAAAATATCAATCCTTATAATCAGAAGGCTAATAGAGAATGTACCAGTTTTAAGTTCTGGAAAATATCATGCCTTTTCAGGTAATCTGATAGATTGGAAAGCTGTGTCCTGCTTCACAAATGCTTGGATTTAACGCTGTAAAAAAGCTAACCAGTGAACAAGGCTGCCAGGTTCTGACCATAGAAAAACACCTGCTTCAGCTACCACAGTAATCTTACCAGGACATGTCAACTCAATCTCACATTGGCACAGAAAGCAAAAGCCTGGAACATATCTAATATTTGGTTATGTATCTTGCACTAAACTTTCATATGTGTTACAGTGTGAGGACAGGAAAGAGATCCTGATCCCATTTACTGCGTTCTGTATCTTTAAATGAACCAACTTGCCATCTGCTGACAGAAACTGTAGGTTGTTCTACACATACATTACAGGTGTGTGTTAGAGGAGAGGTCACATAAGAGACCTGTATTTGTTCTCTTTTTCCTTCCTTAATCTGGAATAAAATAGGTGTGTAGACTGACATCTCGATGTAAGGTTGTGCTATATGGAAAACACACCCAAGCCACGAAGGGCTGAAACAGATAATCTTAGAGGCTGGGCATTGACATAGAAGGATAAACTGTAATCAAAGTCATCCAAGCCATGTTATCAACAAAATTCGAGGTTTCAGGCAAAATATGAGGCAGATCTAAAACAGCCCTGGCCAACAAATTCTTTGGAATAAACCATTGTGGGAACACTGTGCCTCACTCCGAGCTCTCGCCATGGTTAACAGCACTCCAGCATGTGCTGTATTCCAGCAGAGCCTAGAAATGGTTGTATCAGGCTGAGTCAAACTCACATTACACGGCAGTCTATCCTTATTAATTCAAGACCAACTGTACTGTTTGTTGTAGTCCTCTGGCTAGCTGAATTGCTAGCAATATGTTAGGTCATGCAATTGGTGTAGGAGACAAAGCAGATTTGTGGGAATGCTTCTGCTTCCTCAGCTTCTGAATGCACGCAACAAAATGACAGCGTTTCACTGCTCAGGAGACCAGTGTGCGCATTATTTTCTTGTAACCATGGATCTCTTTCAGCTCAGACCTCAAAAGCTGAGTGATTAACACTGTCACCTGGCTTGTGGCCTCTGCACAGAGCAGTGGCAGTGCACCCATGCTTTTTGAGCAGGTGAAAATCAGGTTACTCAAGGTCTTTCCCATCGACTGACCACACTGAAAGGTGTAGTGTGATGAAATTGTTTGTCCCAAAATGTCTTGGTTGTGTTTTGGCTTTGTTTGAATTAACTGGTGCAGAAAGGATGTAATGCATCTATATTTTTAATCTCTTACTCCTTCTGCTTTTTTATTATTTATGGTAAAATATTACTTAACCATATGCCTGTCATAAATGGATTTCTAAATTCCCAGTGCTGCATTTTAAAATGGCAAGCATATGAAGCCATTGCAAGCATTCAAAATTTTCTGTAAAGATAAGACATAAAACACCATAGTTACATAGTGGTCTGAAAGTTTCAGGGACAAGACACCACCAAAAGTTGTGTCTGTCTGTTATTATGAGAACAAGTATCTCTTTATCTGGGAACTGTTAAAACCTTTAGAAACAGAGAGATATATCATGTTGTATACTAAGAACAAGGCAGTGTTTTATCATGCAGGAGTTGATGTAATTTACTGTAAGAAAGCAGATATATTACAGTGATACAGGATGGCAGGTTTTATTTTACACATCTGTAATTGGAAGCAGAATCTGGTTTTTGTTGTATATTTCTATAGCGCCTGGCATGGAGCAGGATAATGTGGGTACATAGTTGCAATGGTTTTGTTGTATTTTCCAATCTTTTTTTCTCTTGCCCAAGCAAGATACCTTATAGGGATACCATTTGGTTAGCATATGTTTCACAAGCAGCCAGTGATGGTAAATTTTGATGATTTACATGTGCCACCCCCATATCTATGTATGCAAATCAGACAGACACTTCTAAACCTGGGATTTTTTCCATACTTGCTGACATGAGTGTCAATGAAAACAGCTCAGTTGGTTGAAAATTACTGCATGGATACAAGTCACTGATCAATACTAGGGGTTAAAGGAATGATAAGTAGGTGAACCCACTGTAAACAGGGTCCAGTTTATTGCAGGTTTAAGGAAATGTAGCGCTCTCTGGCCTGCAGTGTGGTTTCCATGTCATGTAGAGGGGACAAGGCTGTGCTTCTGCTTGTGTGCACCGCTGTGATCACTATCATAGACACAGCCGCTGTTAGCAGTGCTGATCTAATTTCCCTGTGTGCAGTATAGAACATGTTCATTGAGTATCTCACTTTTCTCTTCCCAGGAGACTCAAAACATTTCATGATCTTCAGATGATTTAGCTCATTCCCTTTCTTGCCACTTTTCCTTACTCTTTTTTTCTTCCATAATCACAGGCCTTCTGGAAATGCCTTGCTTAGTAAAAAATGCAGACAACCCTCCCACCTGTCAAAGGGCATAAAACACGTTTAGAAGAGGCCTTCATGCTTCTCAGTTTTGACAGATTTTGTGCTCATGATCTCCTGCCAGTTTTCCATGTCCACTTCAGTGAAACCTGGGAATTCAGGTGACCACACAGTGCTCATTGTCTCATAGCTAGTGGGTATCTAACTAGTATCTCTAAGACAATTTGGTTTTCTATAGACAGTAAGTAGGACAGGCAACAGAGTAAGCCCCACAATGAAGGAGGGAGACTTACTATTCCACATGCTCACCTCTCTGTTTGCGCTTGCCTACACAGGGGCTTCAGCCATCTAGTTTTTAACAGCATAAATTAGTACAGGACAGGTCATCTGGGACACATGCCTGCCTTTAGCTCAGGAAGTAGCAGAAAAACGTTAGCAATGAAATAAGCATTGAAAGGGCCCACAGTTTACAGCAGCCCTTCATTCAGGCTCTGATTTTGCGTGTGTAATAATGAACACCTGTCTTGCTGCATTCTTTTTACATAGTATTCAGAGGAAAATCAGGCTCAGCTGAAAAATTCCAAGACAGAGCAGTTTAAAATATCTGTACCCATGGTGGAAAGTAAGTCTTCTAGCTCAAACAGATGGTAAATGTTTCAAATTAACTGGCAAATTATTCTTAAGCAGTAGTCATATAAATAGTTACAGAACATCATTAGAAACATTTACCCACAACCTGGCACATCAGCATGACCAATATATTAGTCATATGTGATTTAGCTATGAAAAATGGCTTTGTGTATGACATCAGTGGAATATTGCTTTTGTTACCTTCTGAGCTTAGCTAGTACTTTACAGCTTGAATGGCAATTCAATTGTGAAGAAGTGACAGAAAGTAGATGCTCTGCTTATAGATCTTTAAAATAAAATAAAAAGACTATTGTGTAGATTAATGCCACAAAAAGCTCTTTGAAAAGGAGAAGCCAGAGGGAAGAGAAAGATAATCTGAATGAAGTGAACTCTCTAAGTCTGTGAGAGAACCAGATCTGCTGCTGAATTCAGTATTAACTCATGGAGCTCACCCAAGCTGCACTGTAACTGTGAATTTGGATGTATGGGGGGATAGGGGGTGGGAAGGGAGTGGGACTAAGACCACATGCAATGTGAGGCAACAGAAACAAAATCTCCAGGCCCCTGTTTAGCTTACTGGGCTTACTCTGGCATGTATCTGTCTGATCACCCGTGTGGAAAAGGTATTGATCACAGAGAAGGAGATGTGACACTCCTCCTGGATGAGCTTCTGGTCATCTGATCCCCAGCAAACATGAGCACATGGCCATCTGTTATGATCTGTATGACAACAGTTTCTTTCCACCTCCTGCACCCAAGCTTTCATCATGTTAACCTGTGTAACTAGCAATCCCTATTTCTCTGTAGCGATCCTTCCTTTTGTTTTCCCTCCCCTTCCCCGGTGCTTCCCCTTGCCGGAGCCTGGCCTTCAGCGCCCTCAGGCGAACAAAACTGGGTCACGCAAGTGCTAAGGTGGAAAACGCAGAAACCGACCTAAGAACACAATTCTGAAGGTAAACAATGTATATTCGGGAACACCGCATCTTACTCGGCACGGGCCTCTGGTTCTCTTGGGTTTTTCAGGTTAGTAAGACCAATGCAGGAGTGCTCCCAGCTACTAACAATGCTTCAAATGCAGCAATACTTCAAATGTCAGGACATCTAACCGTTAGGATAAATTCCAACAGCATTTATGACCACCTAAGTAACAGGCTTGATTTTCAAAGAGCCAGTTAGTTGTAACCTTATGCTGACATAAGTAGGAGCTATGAGCAAAGGTTAGCAAGTCAGAAGGAATGCTTTCCTTGTGGGTGGTGCACTTTTTTCCTTTCCATATGTGATTTTCTTTCAAATTCTTCTATTTGTTTTCTGCAGGTTTGGGGTTTGGTTTTCACTCCATGTATTGATTTCATAATATGCCTTTTTTTCTCTGTGGTGCCTGAAGTATTGGGATTTATAAGTGCAGCACGGATTTTGTGATGATATGCTTGAGAGAGGAGAAAACTTATATATTCTGTCCATGGATCATTTTCTATCACTTTTTGTATTTGCCACCATCTGACAATTGACAAATTCAAGATGATCATGTTACTTGGTTATGCAAATCACATGGAAATGTTTCTACTCCCTAGCTGAATAGATTGCACTCAGCAAAAGTGGTTTGAAAACCCATAGGGGCAGTTCAGGCACGAGTAGCATATAAAAAGGACATAAAGTATTTTAGAAAATGGGAAAGCTTTTCGTTTCTGCACTGTGCAATCCCAGTGGACCCTGGAGCATCCGACCACACTGTGGATTGTTGGCTTGTCATTGTGTTGAATGAAATTTATTCTCATTTCATACCCTTTGCAATTCTGTAACATTACTTGCAAAGGTGCAGGCTTTGTACCACTGAATTGTCCCATCGTAGTCAAGAAGCTATAGGTAAACTTTCTATGAGCTGTGTCAAGCAATGCTTTCTCCAATGAAATACATACTACTCCCAGTGTGAATACTGAAAAGGAGTTCTGAGTGGTTTGTGCAAATAAAACTAAATGGTTTAATCTGTGTGACCTCTGAATAGCAGCCACAAGACTGGCTGTGGCCTTCCTTTTACATGGCTGCCTCGCAACACCTGATCATAGTTTGTTTAAGGACATATTAAACCACTCAGACTGCCTGGGGACCTGTGTAATTTGCAACATATCTTCCAGATGACTTTTGGATCAGTCCTCCTGACTTGCTGGCATGAAGTAGCCCATCAAATACAAACTAGAGATACCCAGGGATTCCAGTTGGGCAAAGTAAAACTAAGTAACTGAGAGGAACTAGTTTCTTTAGTAAGAAGTGATGCTTCAAACAGGCAGCAATGAGAAGAAAGATCTGAGCCTTTTGAAAGGCCAAGGTTGCATACCATTTTTCATTCAGCAGCAGTCTGGTTTGTAGTCTTAAATTTCAGACTCCAACAAGGTCCCACCCAAAACTGACCCATCTTTCTGCAGCTATTGTCCTTATATTCAGTGATCATGGAAAATGCTCTGCAGGAATTGACTCCAGTTATGTGTGCGCAAAATATTACCCAGTGAGAGAAGAGGTTGCCTCAGGGAACATCTCAGAATACTACCCAGCCTAAAATTTTTTTCATGTGAGTAATGGAAAAAGGTCATAATCTCTCATCAATGCTGCATCCACGGGGTTGCACTTTCTTTTGAATTATAGATTTTTAGAAGAACTGTTCTCCACTTCTTCCACATTTTCTTTCTTCTGCTAGGAAAACAACTCTATCCTAGCTGAACCCAGGAAATACCCTCAAGCAGTCTTTGATCTAGCGAACTTCTTAGTTTGGTACAGATGATTTGAGTATCCTTGGCCTCTACATCCAATTGCTTGCCAACTCCTCTTTAGCTAACTTATCAAGGAATGTGCTTGTATTTTAAAAATACTCAAATTTATTTGAAAGATAAAAAGAAAGAAATAAAAAGAGGAAAAGGACTCTATTTTAAAATAACAGAAAGGAGTGGTTCTGGGTTGTGGGGAGTTCCTAGCATGCAATTCCTCTCATATGCACAGAGAGGCCAACCTGCAATAGCCCAAACAAGTGAGAGACCACTCAATAATAAAACAGGAAAGCATATAAATAACAGACCTGCTGTTCTTTGTCATGAACCCCAGCCTAGGTGGAATGTCATCATGGGAGTGAGTGCTTTGTTATGGCATGACTACTAGTATTTCTGATGTTCTTTTATTGTGGCTGAGAAAAGTCCTCGGCTGGAGAGCTATCTTGTCCCCTAGGTTTTATGAACTATGGTATTGTGAAAGGGTTTAATTTATCTTTGAGTATTGCTGCAGATCACATTTCAGCCTCAAATGTCTTGATTCATTAAATTTGTGACAATAAACTATAGATTATTACTAGGTGTGCTGCTTTTGTGAGTAAACAGCACAGCAGGTTTTCTTAGGCTGTGAAAAGTAATACAAAAGCAAACTGGTGAGGAAATGGAACACACTGAAGAGAAGTCAAGCAGAAAGAACAGGTCCCATAAACAAACTATATATAACATACAGGATCCATGTACTCCCCTGGGGCAAGTCCAAAGTATTTGCTAGGGACAAAAGTATATCTAGTATTTTTAATGCCTCTTTTTAGAAAAGACAGTGTGTTTCCTATACAGTGAGTGATATTCCCAGCCCATGGCACTCAGTGAGGAGTAGCTTTTTCTTTTTTTTTCAGGTCATACTACACATGCAAAACTGTTTCCTGCAACATATCCCATTTGGCATAGATGACTGTCTTTTTTGGTTTAAAGTAATGATGATGTTGGTGCCATGGATAATATACTAAAAGGATGTGAGTCACCACACTACTTGTGTTTTGCTGACTTGTAACAGTTAATAACCTAAACTTAAGACTAAACTCAGCTGTACCTTGTAAGCTCTGGCTCTAACTAGATGGCAAATTTTAAGTCCCTCTTCAGCTCCTGCATTAAATCCAGTCTCCTAGGCATTTAAGATATTACCTCACTGATATTTAAACAAATCTCCATCCTCCAACTCTAAGCAAACAGTCCTTCTCCTCCTCAAAATTAATACTATTTCTCCAAACATCTCTCATTTTATCCCAGTAAGTAAAGGCCTGATCTTAGGTCATCTGTCTTTGCAAATTTATTACCTAACCCAAAGTCTAACCTCACTGCTAGCTAGCAATGTATAGCAATCTGAAAAGCAATTGTTCATCAACACCTGATGATATAAACAGTAAACTTATCTTGTCTGCTTTTTGTAATACCTCTCTGAACAATTTTTTGTATACTCAAAGGAATCAGAACCTTCCCCCAAACATTAACTTTGACTGTTATGTTACACCCAAGGAAGAAACTCATCTCCAACCCCCTCTAAAACTGAACACAGTCTGCATCATCCCAATAGATCCTGCTGTAAATTTCATGTAGCCATCCCTTTCAGACTCAGGCCTAACCTTAAATCACTTCCCTTGATAAATCTGGACTCTAAAACACATTCTACCTTGGCTGTAATTCTAATGCTAAGAAAAGACCTTTAGTGCCTCCAATGATGAATGTAATTAGTAGGCCTTGGTGGTATGAGTGCTACTGCAAACACAGAGTCCTATTCTAAACTCTAGCCTAACCTCCTTTAAGAAGGCAGAACCCAATACTAAATCTGTATCACAATCCTAAACATACTCTTGATTCTCTTGCTGATTTGAAGAAAACCACTTAGACTGAAAAATGTCTGTGGTCACTTTTAACAGCAGCCCTCAATTAATGTAAACTTGTCCTTACAAAATAGACCTAGCAAAAAAACCCCAGTGAATTTCAGTCCTAACAAGAATTCTGACCAAAACTCGACCCTTGACAAAGTTCAAAACTAAATATACTTCAGTACCTATTGACTTTTCCATCCTTAAATTTAGCCAGATAGATGCTGGGATACCAGGTCTAATGCTAGCTCTTCTCTCTTACAAGAGCATAACCCTTCTCTAACTCTGACCCTCAATTTATTAATAAAAATCACTAAATTCCAGAGTGACCCTAATCCTAATCGGTTGCAAATCACAAGGGGAGGTGAAAGAAGTCTGAAAACTAAATAGGCTCCATCTCCCAGTATGAGCAATTGTTACTCAATGAAAAGCCATAGATCACTGTTCCTTAATCTCAGTAAGTCTCAAACTCAAGCCTACCTATAACTCAGATTTTGAATAGGAGAGTCTGGCATTCACCCACTTCATGCTCTTCATATGCCACTAACAGGTAAAGAGCTCATTGTAATTAAAGCCTAGTATTGACTCTACTGACTTTTAAATCCAAAAAATAACTCCAGTTCTAACACTACTCCTAGGAATTTGGATAATACCATATTATTTGAAAGACAAGTTTTTTGCATGATATACAAGTTAAAAAGCTATCTCTGTAAAATGTCTGTTCATTCAATTTCCTAAAAACTAGCCTACATCCATTTTCACTTCTTCCATGAAAACTAATCCTGTCCCACAATAAAAATCCTAAATTCAGAACTGATAATTTGGCTGACAATACATGAAGAGCTTCTGCTGCTTAATTAGTTCTGCAGTGCTGCTGACAGTAATTACAGCTTTTTTTGTGTCAATAACTAAGTCAGCATCCTGCAAAAAAGATTCAGGACCTTATTTGCCTTTAGTTATGTCACTTCTCCATCACTGTAATTTAACTGATAACAGTAGAATAACCCCTGATTTACACTAATTAAGGGAAAGAAAAATCAGATGTATAGACAGCAATAGCAGATGCAGGCAGTCCTTGGCAATTTTTACAGTCACATTTCTGATTGTGAACACACTTGAAAAATGTGCATCTAAAAATACTAGCATGTGGAGGTGTAATGTGTCAGTACAATAAAACAAACACTGGATTCCTATATAAACTACAGTCCTGTATAAACTACACAGCTGGCTTCAAAACTTAGCATCTAAAATCCAAAGGAATACACTTAGTCTTTACCACAGATATTGGAGGTGAACAAACAATTTGTATAAGAAACACTAAAATAAATATTTTATATATATATTTATCTCAGTTGATGTTCTGTTCCAGTTACTTTAAAATAGAACAAAACTAAACTAAACAAAATAATAGATAAATGAATTCTAGAAAACAGAGAAGTGGAGGGGAATCAACAGCTTGCATCTTTTAGCAGATACATCACTTATAAGGAAGTTCAAAATAGATTTCCTTGGGCTTAATTTGACTCTGACTCACTGTCATGGTTTAACCTGGTAGGCAGCTAAACAAGCATATAGCTATTCACTCACTCCCCCTAGTAGGATGGTGGAGAGAAGCAAAAAGAAACAAAAGGTAAAACTTGCCGGTTGAGATAAAAACAGTTTAGTAAGACAGATATGGAAATAATAATAATAACAATAATAATAATAACAACAACAACAACAATAATAATAATATACAAAACACATTTGTTTTGTGTGTGAGCACAACTGGTGCCGATACTCAGCTAGTTCTCAAGTGGAACTGCCTCCTGGACCACCCCCCAGTTATATACTGAACATGATGTCATATGGTATGGAATATTCCTTTGGTCAGTTGGGGTCAGCTGTCCTGACCCTCATATCCCCTCCAGCGTCTTGGGCATCCCCAGCCTACTCTTCAGCTGGGCAGTATGAGAGGGTGAAAAATCCTTGACTGCTTGGCAACAACTAAAACATCAGTGTGTTATCAACATCATTCTCATCCTAAATCCCAAACAGCACTATACCAGCTACTAGAAAGAAAATTAACTCTAGCCCTACCAAAACCAGGACACTTATATTGCTGTAAATCCAAAGTCCACTGAATTCAATGTAATTTACAATGGGTAGGTCAGTACAGCAATCTGATTGTTAAATAGTTCAGGTCTATGCTTAACAGGAATTGCGATGCGGTACAACCTGTGGTTAATAGAGCTGTGCTGGCCAAATTTCTATTTGTGGTCACCATTATAAAGAGAAAACTGTACTTTGCTGGGAGCTAGAATGACTTGCCAGCAAAGCACTTCTAGTGTTTCATCCTTGGAATGCTCTGCTGGTACCAGACAGATGTGAATTTATCAGGGAGGTGATAGATAACTCACATCATAGAGCTGTATCTCAAAGCTGCTTGGGCAAACTTAGCAGATTCATTGCTTCAGACCTTCACCATTAACACCACTGATAGAATTGCTCCAGTAATATCCCAATATGTTCATTCTGCCAAAGCACTTATACAAACTTGGCTCTTTGGTCAGACAGGTACCATGTGAGTTCTCACAGCTTGGGAGTAGGTATGCTGAATTCCACTCACTTTAAAAATCTGTTTACCAATTTGTCTTAGATTTGATATTCCACCTAAATAATTCCAACAGAGACTAGAAGTTTGTGGGCAAAACTAACAAGATACTTTAAAGAATTGTAACAAATCATGTTATGTACTTCTAATGCCTTAAATATGTTTCAAATCTAGTAATTTTCTTTCCCTTGTGACATTGCTTATTACTATTTAAATCCATTTTGGTCCATTTCACTATTTTTCAATATAATGCTATGCTGTTTGACTTTGAAGTGACGAAGGAGAAAATTTAGACTACTTCATTCTTTCCTCATCATTAGATTGTTAAAATTAATATTTAAAATACTAATTAAAATAAAATAAATTTGGAAATATTATAGAATTGTTTACATGCCCACAGATATGATAAAACCTGCAAAACAAACTAAGAACCACAACATTTACTTCACCCAGCTGTACCTCACTGCATCCCACCTATCATTAAGCACTTAACTGATATGCCTAAATGAAGAACCTACACTATTTTGAACCAGGATTTGGATTTAGGGACTTCAGTAACTAATCTCCTGCATTTAGGTAAAATAAATCTGAGCTCTGAAAACAAAGGTTCCAAGTAATTTAAAGGAGATAGAATGCAAAATTAATGCCTTACCCCTATTTTTTCACTGTCTGCACTAGAGAGAAGTCTTCCTTAGTAGAATGAGATTGGTTTTCTTGAGGCTGAAGTAGCATCTAGACAGAACTGTGTATGGGTGGGAGGACCTATCAGTTCACATCCCAGAGCAGCAGCCCTGCAGGTAAATGAAAACAGAAACAGAAAATTTTGAGGTGACTTGAAGATGATCTGGCTACTTGCACTGGAACATTTTGGAAAGGTATCTTATCTGTAAATTCTTACAAAATGTAGTCTTAAGCTACATGGCATCCATGAATTGTTGATGGGTTAACTAATTTGCTGGAAAAATATGTAGCACCAGAGAACAGGCAGTTCTAACATGATGAGATCTTTACATTTTGATAAAAACAGCTGATCACTTCAGCCAAGAGAAACAGATCAGCGTGGTGTGTTAAGCCCCAGCACAGAAATTTGAGCTCCAGCATATCAATGTAATGCTGCTGACCTGGCAATAAACTGTCCTGACATTCACTGCTTCTTATATTAACCTTTTCCTCCTTACATGAAGTCATGCCTGTCAGTGCCATTTACTGCCAACTGATAGACAAGAATCAGTATCATTGCACTTGGAGCGAGCTGAATGTGCTGCAGCACCTCAGGTTATTGTTATTGTGATCAAAATATATTTTGACCTTCTGGTAGAAATCCTTGACCAGAGACATCAAACACAGATGCACTAAGCTGCTGGCAATTCCTCAAGCCGCTGCACCCACCTGGAAAACTGAAAACTCAGAAAAGCATTAAAAACCCTTATTTCAATTTCTGTAGACTACCATGGACATATTTTTCTTTGTCATTCTCAAGGCCCATCTGCATTTTAGTATGATTCACAGAAAACATCTTAATAAGTTCTGTGTTTTTCTTGTTTTCTGCAAGAAAAATGGGGTTTGTTTTCTTTTGTTTTGTTTTCTCACAGATAGTACACCCTGTATCATCTTCCAAGACTCCTTTGGTTTGGGGATACCAGGATATTTCTGAGTGGGCTGCACCTACAAGAAAGAATAATTCATTTCCAGCTTCTGTTGCATGTAACAAGACAGATGCCACAAGCAAGGTATTCCACCCTCCTTTTCTTCACAGATTTTATACATTTACTGGTGTCCTTTCTGCCTGTTCACCCAAATGGAGGAGAGTATTGCTGTGTCCTTCCCCTCGTCCTGTCCAAAAACTAGAGTACATTGTTACATCTCAAGAATGTATAAAGGTCCCTCACAAGTATCTAGAGAAGGAAAATAAAGATTCTGACTCCTTTCCAGACCTCCTGGGTAGTGTGAGATCATCGATACAGACAAGGAGGCAGGTTAGCATTGATGACAAGTGATCTGCTTCCTGCATACGGATTACACATGATCACACAAAAATGAAAGCAAGCACTATGCCTTATCAAGGGGAAAAGTACATTTCCTCAAAAAAGGATTAGCAATTAGAACCATCTGCCACTCTGCCTGGGACCTGGTGTTGACAAGGGAAGGGAGGAGGCTTGGACAGCTTCTTCAGAAGCAAGTACTTGCAGATCAAACAGTCTATACCCAGGTAGCTCCAACAATTTTTCTTGCATATATGAACTTCTCAGGCTGTGTTGGGTAAACTTGTTTGTTTGAACCAACAGTGTGGTCAACTGTGGCTACTTTGCACATTTTGGTGTGTGCAGATTTCCTTAACATTACTACTAGGATGATTCTATGATTAGTGGAAACAATAACCTTCTCAACACAACTGTTTTTCACTCAAGTCTCACTACTGGATAACCTGTACCAACCAAATCTTCCCTTCTAACTTAGCCATCATATTCTCCAAGGCATATTCTTATCTATACAAAAATTACAGATTTCAGCACTAAAATGAAATGACTCTTAAGTCCAAGCACAATGGGATTGTCTTTTGACTTCAAAGTCACAATGTTAGTACTTGACTCTGTGACAGGTGATCCTGTTCTCCTCTTTGTGTACTATTTCTCCGATGCCCCCTTTCTAATAGACAGCCATTATTAAGGAGACATATTAAACCTTCTCTCTTTTTTTGGATGTGCTAAATTAAACTAGCCAGAAGAAATTTGATATTGTTCCATTTTATCATTTTTTGTGGTCAGTAATGAGGCTCTTAAGGTTTATACTGCATTTCTTCCCTTCAGAGCAGAGCAAATTAAATTAGATGTTGCCTGATCAGTAGAATAGTCAGTGAGATACCCTGTGGAGAGGATTTGAGAGCGACAGTGGAGTGGGGAGCAGGAATTAAAGCAGGCAGCTGAGTCATGAGGTGCACAGCAAGCCACCTTCCTAATTCCCTCCGAGAGACACACTGAATCAGCATTAACCTGAAAAGCCTATTTCTCGGACTTTGCCTTTTGGGAACAAGGTTTTGAAAACTACAATTAAACCTCATAATACTATCTGTATTTTAGTCTTTAATGCAAATGAATTAAATCACCTGGCATGTAAACCCTCTCTCAATCCCCTGATACCCAAAGTAGTGCCAGAAATGGCACACTTACATGGTCACAGGCAGAGATACGCAAATAGGGGTTTAAAACCTTACTATGTTCACAAGCCCAAAGGACATTATGAAATATCTCATGGAAATGGGTACCCCATACAGAATACTAGACCATGTAATGACTTAATAGCCAACACTTTTGGATGTGTCATTTACTCTAGAAATACATAGCAAATAAATAAAATTCTTACATAGCTGATATAAAAATCAGCAGCATACTGAATCCTGGTAGGAAGACACCAGGAAAAAATACAGGGTACTTTGGCATTCTGAAATCAGCTGCATTTTTCTAAATATTTAATGGAGTTTGTTGCTACTAAAGAAGCATATGTTACAGGGTTTCATGATACTATGCAAAGACTTTCATACAGGAAGTATCAGCACAAAGCCTGAGGATGAAATCTACTCTTCGTGTAACAAAAATACATTACTGGGGCTACAAGAACAGTGCAATCAGCACATCTGTATGATACCAGTAATGAATGTCATTTGTATAGGAGACCAGAAATCAAACAAAATACAGGAAGAACCAGACTGTAAGACACTTCT
Organism: Hypotaenidia okinawae; assembly: GCA_027925045.1. Lineage (NCBI taxonomy): Eukaryota > Metazoa > Chordata > Aves > Gruiformes > Rallidae > Hypotaenidia > Hypotaenidia okinawae. Next base: position 7,599,820 of record BSDF01000016.1, read on the forward strand.
AATAGAAAACAAAAATTAAACTATAGTCACAATCTGGAAATGTCTTAATTAAAAACAAACAAACAAACAACAAACCCAAAAACACTTAATAGCCTAATTTCTACATTTTTTGTCTCTGTTTTTCCGATAACCTCATCACCATAATAATAGAATCCTTCCATCAGCTAATAGACAACAGTTAACATCCAGAGCAGATATTAGGAAGAATTTCCTAACTGGATAGTTAGCAAAACACTGGAGGCAACTAACTGAAAAGCTGTTGGATCTTCTCTGTTAGAGGTTTTCATCAAGAGGCAACATTCTGCCTTTGTTCTTGGAGATGGGAAGAACATACTGAAGTGCTTTCCAGCCTTGCATTTCTGTGATTCTGCCTTGGAGTAGTGACTCATTCCGAATGTACATTATTCACTTAATGAAGAGGAAATTTCAAGTCAGTTGCCTTATAACAGCTTCAACTGCCAAGCTCCCAGAGGATATCAAGCTTCCAACAGTTATTCAACCACCTTTATTAAGTGGTACATTTACCATGAAATCACAGCCATACTTGAGCTGCTGACCTCTAAGAAAAACCAAAGTCTTCAAATACTAACAAACCTTAAAAAACGGTCCCAGATAGAGACCCTTCCCTGCTTCTAATCTGGTCTCGTTATTATTTCTTATTTCCCATCCCCTAACATATTTTTTTATACAAGTGGAGTCGTCAACTCTGTGAACTGGTTTACATAAACCTGTGGACAGCAGAGGTGATCATATAGCACTTGCCTATTTTCCCTGTGCAGTGATACCAAACTAATGCTCTCACAGATGTTTGGGTTTGGAGCTTTTCCTAGGGGTTTCTAGGACAAAAAACTGCAGGTCTTGACACTGAGGATCCATTAATGACATTTAAAAGAATTAGACTCCCACTGCTTGGGAAATAAGTAAAATTAAAATCTAACATGCATTCAGAGTGAGAAGTGGTTGTCTTAACCTGACGGACCACTGTGGAACGCCACAGGGAGATGGCTGCCACATTACAGTGCAGTGTCCATGGACTACAGTACCTCTACAGGTTATTTCCAACGATTATACTGGCTTTCAAAGAGGCCAGAATTTGATTTGGGGTGTACAGTACGCACTCATCGCCACAAGCAGCGCAGGAACTCGCCGGCAGGCCGAAGCTCCGGGGAGGCGGCGTTAATTACATCTAATTACAGCCCGAGGTCTGCCCCTCGGCAGCAGGCCACCCCGAGCCCCGCCCCGGCCTGGCACTACCGGCACAGCGGAGAGGGTCGGAGGTCGTCGCGGGAAGGCGGGGTGGTAGCCTGGATCACGTGACGGTGCCAATATGGCGGCGCCGTGGTGGCGGCGCGGTGGCGGCCGGTGAGGGAGGCGCGTCTCTTCCGGGTGATGGGGCCCCGGTGCGGCCGTAGGCTCTGAGCGTCGGCCCCGGCGACCTCCTCCCTGCCCCGCGGCGGGGCCATCCCGCCATGCAGCCCCCGGCCCGCGAGCAGGACGCCCGCACCAAGAGCATGTTCGTGTCGCGGGCCCTGGAGAAGATCCTAGCGGAGAAGGAGGCGAAGCGGCCCCCGCACGGACAGCTGCGGAGAGCCTGCCAGGTGGCGCTGGGTGAGTCTGCCCGGCCCGGTCCGGCCCGCGGGACTCCTATGCCGGGCGCCAGGCTAGGAGACGAGACCCCTTCCCGGCCTGGGGGGATGACCGGGGCACCGCTGACGGCGGGGGGAAGGGATCGCAAATCGCCCGGTTCGGCGGGGGCGGTGTGCCCGCCCCCGCTCCGGGTGGTGTCCTCTGCCACGTCGGATCCCCGGCGGGGTGCGAGCGAGGTCCGGGGCCCCAGCTGCCAGGTTGCGGGCCGGGGTCCCGGCTAAGCTCGGGACTTAAGAAACTTAAGGTCTCTAATATGACGTGCAAGTACGAGGGGAAAAGCCCCAAGCTTCTGTTCGTATCTCGATATGACACGAGAGGAGCTTTAGTTTTGTTGTTTTAGAACTCATTTTGAGAAAATGAGTGTAAGCTTTAAAAGTAGGAAACTGTTTAAGGACCCGACTTGCGGAGTCTCAAATTCTCCAGGTGTAGGAACCTTCTGACATCTCCAGCTCTTGGCCACAAGCTGTTAGCGGTGTAGCCACTTACATACAGCATCTGTGGTGTCTTGCTGAACTCAGAATACTTTTTTGTGAAGCCGGTGGGCTGGTCCTGGAATCTCCTGCAAGTACAAATTGACGATGAAGATCTCTGCATTAAAGTTCTGAAAACATATGGTATAAAGACAAAGGTGAAAAAATAAACCGGCTAAAGCTGTATAGCTCTGCTGTGATTGGTGTGCTCTGTGATGTTTCCTATTCCACAAAGGCACTATATCTATTACAGCTTTGGTTGCTTTGCACCAATATTTTTCTTTTAGTTAAGGGACATTTAGTATACCCAGGACAGCGAGATGGGCTGAGTATGCAAAGAAGCAGAGCAGATGCAAAGTCTGTCAAATGCACTGTGAAGGCAAACTTGAAAGATAGCTGTTGTTTTTATTTTCCCTCCCAAAGAAATTTGTAGGAGCAAATTGAAGTGATGGTATATCCAGAGGGAAGGTAACCAGCCCAAAAAGGAATTTAGTATTACTTAAAGTTGACATTGGGAGCAACAGTGTAACACATGTGCTGTAGCAGTTAGAGACTGCTTTTCCTACTTCCTTTTCCTGATTTCTTTCCTAACTCTCCCAGCATGGGCCCAACCCATTTACAGGACTGGGAACCTGTTTTTCTTCTATGTAAATATATTTAGAGGGTGAAAGGGAACTTTTTGGAAAGATTGCTAGTGAAGATCATTATGTTTGGTAACACATCAAAGATGATTATTTGGGGGTGGGGAAGTTACTGTGCAATAGCCACCTTATTACTGATTGCATGTTGGATTGTAGCTAATCTATGTCTATGTTTTAAGGTATGGTATATTTGAGGTTACTTCATGCTTGTGATGATGGACGGTTTTTTTGCTAATCTTGCTTGGAAAGAAAGTCCACATGCTTTCCTGGACTAAAGCAGAGGTCAGCAAGAAAAGATAACCTTCTGTTGCTCAACTGCTCTGCCCTAGTAGGGCTTTAATTACCGTACCAAAAGATCTGTTATATTTGGTGAATGTTGTTGCATCATTTTAAATTGCCAACATGGATGTGGCTCCTTTTATTTACATGTGATTCCCAGCTTCCCTCCTTTCCCCTCCCTCCCCCAAACTCTGTTCTGTTTAGGTTAACCTTGTTTTTACACAAATTTAAAAAAAAAAAAAGGGGGGGGGAATTATTAACATTTACTTAAGTTTAAGCTTATACTTTGTAATAAATTAGTATACAACTTCAATCTGAAAAGTGTCTAGTTTAATTATCAAGCCCTGTGCAATAGTAAATATGCTAGGAAATGTGGGAAGGGTGTTACTTACAGCTTGAGGAATTCAGGAATTGCCAGAATCTGCAATCTACACAACTTTATGGATGAAAGAAGCTTCAGTGGTTTTAATAGTAATAAAAAAAAGTCCCGTTAACTCTGAATAAAATTAATTTAGTTTGAGAAATGTAAAGTTGACTTTATGGAACTAGTAATTGTGTCAGCTGCTGTCTTTTCTGCATGTCATACTTTGAATAATCTCTCTGCCTCTTACTGAATTCCATTTGCTTTGCTGTCTTAATTGCACAATGGTCTCTTGAAGGGAGACTTGAGGTATTGTACCATTTATAAACCAGTCAACATGGACACGAGTCATGTGTCAATTATATCTGCTCTTGGTACTAGGGAAGTCTGTCATGTATCTGTTTCCTAAATAAAGAGGAACTGGTGTATTCTAGAGCTACCTAATATAAACTATCCTGTGCCTCTTTCTACAGTTTCAGCTGTGGTGTTACTGCAGGTCTTTTGTTCTGGTGAGAAAGAAATGTATTTCAAGCTCTGGGAATGATGTGCTTGTTTTCCTTTATGTGAGTTCTTTATTATTTTTAATGTATTCAACTTGCAAACTGCAGTAAATTACTATTGAAAGTCGCTTTCATTCCTATGTAGAAAATACAGGTATTCTTCAATTCTAATTTTAAACTGTTCTTACCCTTTTTTCCTTGTCCTTTCCCAGTAATATACCTTTTGATGGACTAATACTGTGCAGTTTTGGACTGCAGAACATCTTTGTGACTTTGTAGGAATAAGGAAAGTCATAGGCTTAAATAGGATGTAAGCACAAGATGGGTGGAAGAAAAGGAAGGTTTTTTTGGTGGTTGGTTTTTTTCTGTCCACCCCTCCTTTGAGATGCATGGTGTGAATGTTGAGTAAGCAGGGTTTGAATAGATTCCTTCATTCAGTCCCTTGCTTCATCAGTAGGTGTAACGGTTGTATCCTGTGCTCTTAGTGCCAGTAAGACCCAGGAGAGATTGGGAGACATGGAGGCTTTTAACAGAGAAGCTGTTCTGCTCTACCTCAGAAAACTATTTTTAAGAAAACTGCTTTTCAACAGACAGCCAGTGTATTGTACATAAATAGTGGCTTAATAAGCATTTACGTGGAGCCGTAGGTACACATGGTTCTTAGTAAAGCTACTGAAATAATGTCTATGCTGAAAAAATGTACAGTGGAACACAGACAGCATGTATCATAGTAGTTCATATTGGTCTAATGCTAATTGTGCCCCTGGGTCTCATACCTGCTATTACCCTTGCCCTGCTAGGACTGGTTTTAATGACGTTCTGTGCAGCCAACCTGGTTATGTGACCTATGTGCCTAGGCACCTCCGTGTACATATCTTCATGCTTTGTAAACAACAGTATTTGTTTAGTTAGCTTGTTAATAAGTTTTAAAAAAATAATCTCTTAAACCATACCTTTACTTAGGAATCTAGGTGCGTGTTTAAGCAGACTCTGGGTATAAATTACAGATGTCTAAAATGAGCCCGTGTTTCTTAGCTTAGTAGCCTCGTGGCTAGTGTGTTTGAGAGTGCTGGTACAAAGAGGAGATAGTCTTGCTTCACTGTGGCAGCCTTTTCTAAAGGGTTCTCCATAGATCAATAGAATGGATAAATGCAGGAGTTGGGGTTTTTAAATTTAAGGTTAAGGCAGCCTGGAATCAGGCAAAGCAGTAGACTTCACTGACTTGGGGGGAGGGAAGCTTTTGCTGCTGCTCTGTGTGTTTGTACTGGCACTGCTGTGAGGTGTTCTGACAAGCCGTGAAAAGATACTGCTCGTGTCCTTGTGCTAACACAAGCCATGCCATTTTCTGCACAGGAACAAGTTTGCTTCCACTGAGGCAAACTTGACTATATGCTCACATAGGATGCATCTAATTGCAGGCAGGCATTTATTTCCTCTATTTTAATACACAGTTTTCAATTCAATCAAATGTAACTACCACTAGTGGTACCACTACTGTGCTGCTATATTAGGTGGGTAGTTTATGCTCAGCATGAGCATCATCATGCTTTTATTATGGCCAGAAGTTCTGGAAGAAATTGCTGCAAAGCCTTGCTGCTTATTCTGGTTGTGTTGCCTGGTATGGGTGTGAAAAGGCTTGTGTTATGTGGGCAGTGCACAGTACCCGGAGCAGAATGTGTTTCTGACTGAAGTAGGCATGATGTATGCCAATATGCCCTTACGAGCAGGTAGCTCTAGCACCAAAAGCACCAAGTGAGGACTCAGTGCTGTGCTGAACAAACACTGACCAATGTTCAGGCTGTGGCTGTGGAAGGGAATTGAACTGTGCCCCTCAATTCTGTGACTGGAAGAAGAGAGAATGGTGGCAGTAGGTTTCTGGAAGCTGGCTGTGCCTGGTTGGGGCTTGGCAACAGACTTGAGTTAGGCAACAATTTCTGTTTCACTCACTTTTGGTGGTCAGACCAGCAAATGAGTGCTTCAGATGTGGGGATTTCCAAATTATTTTGATGCAATCGGTAGCAGAGGCATGCCTGTAACTTGCTTTTGTTCTTGCATTTATTCTTTTCTGCCAGCATTATTTATTAAAATACTCTTTGTGGTACAGATGTTTTAGAAAAATCTTTATATAATATAATTGTGGGGAGCTTGGTCAGGCCTTGGTTAGATTTTTTTTAGAATTTATTTATTTATGGAGTATTTCTGAGAGTGAGATTGCAATTGCTTTAGTATTGGACACTATTCTTATATGTCTTTCCCATGCAAGATCTAAGTAAAGAGAGGCATGATCACGTCTCCTTAAGGGTAAGATGTTTGTGAAGTTTCCATTCATCCCTCTTTTGCTATGCTGCTTGCTAATAAATGGTATGGGGGCAAAGTGATCTCTTTCAAGGAGAGAGGAAATTATTACGGTAGGATATAGAGGTTTGGAAAAGAATAACACTGCTTGGTTACACACTAAATGTGGAAGTGAGCACTTCTGTACCTGAGAATAATATATCCTAACAATGCAATTCTTCTTATATGGTATTAAATTTTACAAAAGAACCTTTTTTTTTTTTTTTTTTTTGTTGGGTGTAGTTTGATTGGATTTTTTAACAAACAATTTTTAGTTGAGGATTTTTTGTTCTGGATCCTAGTTCCCCCTCCAAAGGACCTCCCAGCAAGCCCTCCCCGTCCACCTCCCGCTGAATGACAGAATGAAGATGGTGTGGATGACCTTCAGCTTTTCTTCTGCCAGCAGCTGGGTGCAGTGGGAAGAAGGATGCCAAAACTGAGCTGGATGAACTGAGACAAGTTTTAAATAATAGGCTGGCCAGATTAGGGGACACAGAACAGTTCTTTGGTTTCAGCTCAAGGTCATAATGTTAAGCTTGCCCACAACTTCTGAAGTGGCAACTGCTGAGGAGTGGGAAGAGGGGAAGTGTGTGAACAAGAAAGAAAACCCCTAAAGAAAATTCAGATTCACTGAGCTAGATATATCAAATATGGACTTGTTAAGTTTGGTGGGTTTTTTTACTGTGCCTCTGATACTTTATTGATCTGCCAATGGGGAAAAAAATTGTAGCAACTCTCCTGTATGTAAAATAGCTCTGTGCTATAGAAATACCTGTGAATATTCAAAAGGCATCTAGTCTAACTTGACCAAAACATTATCAGATAAAGGAAGCCTTTTATTTCCAATTAAAAGACAGACCATCTTTAGTACAAGCAGGACCACTTGGTTAACTTTGGCAGTCTTTCTGCTTTGGAAGAATAAACTTAGTCCAGAGGGTGATGAGTTTTTGCGATCATTAAAAAAACCAAATAAAACCTGTAAACCCTACAAGGTTTCTGAAATACAGCATTAACTGTAGTATAGCTGAGCACTCTGTCATCCTGCCAAAACCTGGAGGCAGGACTAAGCATTCTGAGCATGTGGAGCTACCCATAAAACTGTTTTAAGCAACCAGTTCCTGTAGGTAACAGGAGCATGCTGCTCAAATAATAAGACACATCTAAACAGGGTCACAATAAATCACTGGGTCCTTGAATGTGTGTTATTCACAGTGGCTCTGTGGATCTTAATATGGGGATGAAGATGGGAAAAATAATAAAATCAAGGATACTGAATTCAAGGTTTGTGCTGAATTGAACTTCTTGCTAGCCATCATGTTGGTAAACCAACTGAATATTGCAGTGAAGGAAACAGTGATCCAAGAAGTGGTGCTGTGTTAAGACATGCATTGTCTGGCCTGGGAAACCTTAGTTATTCCTTATCAACACCCTCCATTCTGTTGACCCTTTTTACCAGTTGAAGCCTGAAGTATTAGGGAATGACGTGCTACATGCTTGGCATGCCTCAGCTCATTGCTGAACACTGGCTTGTGCAATACTGACAAGTGAAAATTGTCTCTCCCCTCACGCTGCCAGGCATGGTTGGTTGCGTGATGGACTCGATTAGAAAATGGCAGACTTCTGAACAGAGCCATGACCCCTGTGGGCCTGTGACTCTTCAGCTTTTCTGATGTCTGTTCTTTTATTGACTATAGGATGGGTAATGTTCCTTCAGTTCTTGTTGCATCACTTACTGCTAATGAATGTCATGCTGCTGCTTTCTTCACCGCTGGCTGCATTGGCTTTTATTAATGAGAGACTAAGGCAAGCAGAATAGCAAGTCCCAGCCCTCATTGTAGTTTATCACTCATTCCCAGTAGTTATATAGGTTTCATCCACAGATTACTTAAAAAATGCACATTCTCTGCAAGGGTTAATTCTTGTGATGCTGAACAATAGGACTGTGCAAAAATCTGTAAATATGTTTGTTGCAATCCTTGTTTGTTAGTGTGTTTTGTGTATTTGTGTTTCTGAGATGGAAGAAATTATTGAGGTTTACAACAGCACTGATATCATCTGAACTCTTCCCCTCAGTTCAAGAAGGACATAGAACTCTTTGAAAGAGTCCACCGCAGGGTCACTGAGATGGAGTGGAGCGCTTCCCTTAAGAGGAAAGGCTGAGGGAGCTGGGCCTCTTTAACTTGGAGAAGAGGAGACTGAGGGGTGACCTTATTAATGTTTAGAAATATGTAAAGGGTGAGAGTCAGGAGGACGGAGCCAGGCTCTTCTCAGTGATGGCAGTGATAGAACAAGGGGCAATGGGTGCAAGCGGGAGCATAGGAAGTTCCATGAGAATGTAAGGAGGAACAATTTCCCTGTGAGGGTGATGGAGCGCTGGGACAGGCTGCCCAGAGAGGTTATGGAGTCTCCTTCTCTGGAGACATTCAAACCTACCTGGATGTGTTCCTGTGTGATTTAGGCTAGGTGATCCTGCTCTGGCAGGAGGATTGGACTAGATGATCTTTCAAGGTCCCTTCCAACTCCTGACGTGCTGTGAACTCTGAACATCAAATCCCTATCCGGAGGTGTGGAGAGCAAGTGTTGAGTGAATAATCCATTTCTGGTTACTTTGCAATTGAAAGAAATTTTATAGGCATGATAACTTGCAGACCTGTGGGATAGGGTGGATGGACAAGATTCTACATGGTGTTACAGATGATTGTAGCTGTGCAGGTTTACTGTGTGTGCTAATTTTGGTATTTCTTGTCAGTATTCACAATGTCACAGCTGTGTATGATGTAGTCCAGTCTGGTCTGGATTGGCCATGAAGGTGATACGGCTTTTTTGAGGATTTCTAACATATTAGGATCTTTGGGATTTGCTGCTGTATGCAGTAGAAGTGAGAAAGAAATACTTTTTTCTTCTGTATTTGATTTGATGAAAATCTCCTCAAAAGTGTAATTTCATAAGGGGGGAGGGGGAAAGCTCTGCTGGCATAATGACAAATATGCATTTAAGGTTTCTTATCTCTTGGGAGTTTGTTCAGCTGATGTTGTGTTGCAAGGTTTAACAAAAGCAGGCTAACCAGCATTGTAGTTAACAGGAAGGTCAATTCTATTGCACTAATAGTTTCTCCAGTGGCTTAAAGACTTCTGCAGGCCCAAGCTCTCTACAATGTAGACTTAATCTTCAGTGAGAATGGAATACTAGACCTGCATTTTCTAAAGATACCTTTTGCTAAAAATGTTTGGAGAAATTAGCTCTTTCATGTACAAGTTGAGAGATGGCTTCCACTAAATGGTTCAGCTGTCTGTGCTCTCTGAAGACATTACACTTCAGTATTGGCTCTTCCTTTCCTGCAAGACCCCTGGTTTGAAACAGCTTTGTGTTATTGTGTTACTGATAATGATAACGTAATTTGGGTGTTAAATGCTTTCATTTTTTTCTTCCAGATGAAATAAAAACGGAGCTGGAAAAGCAAAGGTAAATTATTAATTGTTGCAAACTATGCCAGAAGACAGCACGTGGAATGATTTGATAGTGGAAATGTAGGAGTGTGTACACATTATGGCAGTGAGTTTGAATACCCAGTTACACACCTTTCTGCCAGAGATGTGACATGGCCCGTGTGTTCTAGTTATGCAATGTCTGTGGCTGTGGGTTCTCAAGCCATAACTGCCTATGAATTTCGCTGTGAAAAAATTGAGAAACTTGGAAAAAGTGCTGGCTTTCACTTCCTTTTACTGGGCTTAATATAGCCTTAGAGGACACCTACTGCTCTCACAATTTCCTCCATTTGATAGTATATGCTCTTAACTATCTAGATCAAGAATATCAATTTGAGTATTACTGAAATCCAGATTTAATCCACTTTTCCATCACTGTGCTATGGTTTAAAATTTGCCTCCAAATGTGTTTTTCTTTGCTTAGTATTCTTTTTATGGGCCCTGTTTAAGTCAGAACATCTTTTATAGATTTAGCATTAAGTTGTGTAGGAGTTTCCCAGTATTTTAGATAGTGGGACAGTGTTGGAGTGGAGTGAGGGGAAGATTAAGTTGAATATGTAAAAGACAGCAGATGCATCATAAACAAATGCAAAGGGGTGGGGGTAATTTTTTTTTTAAAGAAAATTGAACTTTCTGTAAGAAAATTTAGAAAAAAAAAGTTTACTGTGATGTACATGTTTAGAAAAAATAACTCTTCTTGTCTGACCTAGAGAAGGCACTGCTGCTCCACCAAAAGCAAACTTTATTGAAGCAGATAAATACTTCCTTCCATTTGAACTGGCCTGCCAGTCAAAGTCTCCACGCATTGTCAGTACTTCCCTGGATTGTTTACAGGTAGGTGTTCTGTTTAAACCTGGGGAGAGTGAAGTGGAGAAACATGCAGTTACCAAAAAATAAAAAAAAAATCTTCTGTGCTATTGTCAGTCTTGGAGTGAAGAAGTAATTCTGTCCTGAGCACGTGCAGCTTTGCAGGTAACCTATTTTGCCTGGTTTATGCCATATGTAGCCACAGTGGGTATTGTTGGAGTTGACTGAGAGCAGGTCTTGTCAAAGTCAGAAATGTGTGTGTTGTCTTTTAGTGAAGCCAGCCTTATTGAAGCTCATGAATGCTTATGTTACTCAGTGAAGAAGTTTCACCTGTGGTGCTCTAAAAGGAGTATTTACCATGGTGTGTGTAGTAGTACCGATGTGATGGGAGCTGCTGTGGAATCTTTCCACCTTTTTCCTCCTTAGATTCTCGCAGGAAGAAGCAAATGTAATTTAAGGGCAGAACCTTTCTGTTGTGGATAGGTACGAAGATTGATGTTAAAAAAAAAAGTGTCTGGTTATGGTAGGAAGAAATGGCTTGAGTGGAAAAAGCTTGTGTATCACTTACTAAATCTATTTGTCTACTTGTGCAAACAGTCCAAGTATTTGGTAGCCAGACTACTGATGGTTTAAAATTTTTGTGTTTAAAACTTGCTAAGTAAGGTATGGTCTCTAAACCCACTTTGTTATGCAGTATTTAATAGCATGTGGTTGTGTAACCTGTGTTCTTTTGTGTAGAAACTCATTGCATATGGACATATCACTGGCAATGCCCCGGACAGTGGAGCTCCTGGAAAACGACTAATTGACCGAATAGTTGAAACCATTTGCAATTGCTTTCAGGGTCCTCAAACTGATGAAGGAGTACAACTACAGATAATTAAGGTATTTTATTTGGTTCATTTTGGTGCGATATTAATTTACTTTCTCTGTCTTTGTATCTGAAAAAATGTAATGCAAAGTGCTACTGAGGGCCTGGTTTCTCCATTTCTTACACTGTGTCATTTTTATTTAGGGAGGCTGTCACCAGGCCAGACTTGGTCTGTGAAATGTAGCTCCTCTTGGTGAAGCAGAACATAAGGGAATACTTTATAAATGTTTGTCCCTTTTTTCTGGGATGAGCCATGGCCCAGATACTTTATCTTGCAGACAGCTTGATATTCATCTTCTAGGCTAGCAACGCCCATGTTCATTAGGCCAGTGAATTGCTGTCAGCCTTCAGCTGGAGGCACTGTAACTGTGATGCCACATCATGGCCTGCTGCTCTAGCCTGACTGTGCTTATGTCTGTTTTTCCAGAGATCTGGTATGCGTTCTCAGCAAGGCATAATGTTGCCAGCAATGTGTGTTCATGTTCTGAAATGTAGCTGGGCTCATATAGCTGAGGTTAGAAGTTGAACTGTCCAAGAACAATGGCAAATGTAGAGGAGTTGGCCCTTTCATAGAAATAAAACTATGCAATAAAATACCTGCTTTGTGGAATACCTCTCTTGGTAGAAAACTAGTGGTGACACAACGCTTCAGCAGCTCAGGAGAGAACAGAGATATGTGAAAGTTTATTACGTTCTTTGATTTGAAATGTTATTTCAGAGAACTAGAAGCTCATTATGAAGTCTCATAAGTAGATACTGTGTGTCATAACAAACCCACTGATTATTATGGAAGACCTGCATGAAGTGCATTGCTGCCTACTTGTTAGATCTCATTCTTTACTGTGTTGTGGACTTTTTCAGGCTCTCCTCACTGCAGTAACATCTCCGTACATAGAAATTCATGAAGGAACAATTCTTCAGACTGTTAGAACCTGTTACAACATCTATCTAGCCAGTAAAAATCTTATTAATCAGACAACTGCCAAAGCTACCCTTACGCAGATGTTAAATGTCATTTTTACACGGATGGAAAATCAAGCTGTATGTAACTATTACTTTTGCTCATCTCAAATGTTTAAGCTTGACAAATGAACAGAAAGCTTATTATTTTGTATGGGTCTGCCATTGTAATTTGATATCTATTGATTTGTAATTTCCAAAACCTGTCAAATCCCACAGTGAGGGATAATGACTGATTAAAAATATGAAGCTTGTTGCTGATAACAGGTTTTTGCATTATAGTTTATACCAAATGGCTTTGTATAAACAAATGATGAAATGACTTTAAAGTAAGTTGGAAGCTTTTTGACGGGGTTATATTTTCCCTGTTCCTTTCATGTTAACACACAAATTCAAAAAGTAACATCAGTTATCATAGATGTATGGTTTTCCTTATGTTTTGTTCCTTAAAGTAACTTTTTCATAATGGGTTTTCAAGATACAAGAATCCAGAGAAGTAGAAAAAACAAACCAGCAGAAATCCCAGTCTCCTGCAATTCAAGTGGTGACCAGGTCTCCGAAGGTTGGTCAGTTAAAGCACAGCTATCAGGAAGACAAACCCACCCCTCCTGCAAGCCTGGAGTTAACCAACGGTGAGCCTGAGAGGGCAGAAAACGGAGAGGTGAAGTTGGAGGACCTGACTCTCTCAGCAGCAGGTGAACAAGGATAGGTCATGTCTGTTGCTTTCAGTTATGTTTCTATCGGGAAATGCTCTTTTGGGCTGTTCTGGGGAGAGGTAACAGGTTTTTGTCTCAAATGGTGCTTGGACTTTCTCAGCAGTTTATCAGAGTATAAAGTCCAGAGTATACAGGCCATCCTTATCTCATGTCTGCACTATAACTCTTGATGTTTTCCTAGTATTCTAGTAAAACTATATATACTCTGTGTTGAGAATTATAATGGAATTTGACTTGATGAGGTTGATAAAAGGAAGGAAGAGAATAGTCACAGTACGTGTGCAGTGACCTAATCACTTTGAGGTAATTGAAGTCCTGTGGTAGAAATAATGTGTGTTTATGAAGACTTTATCTTAAGCATGTATACTGTAGCTGAATCAGGAATATAGGATATTCCAAAAAAAAGAGTTCATAACAATTGATAAACAAAAATTATGAAATGACAGCATTAAAAATATCAGCACTTTCATTAAGCAATGGAAGTAAAAAGAATGAGTATATGACATCTGGGAAATGGCTTTAAAGGAGAGCTCCTAAAAAAAAAAAAAATCTGTTGGGTTTTAACCCTTCTGCCTCTGTCATGTTTCTCCTTTCCATCTTCTTACTAAACAAAAGTGCTAAATTCAAAATTATTTCTTTGTGTGTTTCATTAGAGGAAGCAACTGATGGAGGAAAAGAAGTGGTTAAAGGCATCTTGGAAGATGTGGTCAAATCAGCTGTGAAAGGTAGCAAAATCTTCTGAAGTAAAACAGATGCATCTGTATTGCTGTGTATTGCTAAACTTTTCCTGTGATTTATAAATAAGCATGGAAATATTAAGTATCTTTAGAAGAGCACTTACTAAGACAGTACAAAAAGGTTTTTACTATCTTGCAAGACTTTTCTTTTAATGATAGCTGAGAAACTTTCTAGTTTACCACTGCTGCTTCTGTCCCACTTGATTGCAGAGTTTCACAGAGTCGTGGGATAAAAAAGCTCAATGGGTCATTTTAATCAGTTTTCCTTTTTCTCCTTTAGTGGCTGAAGAAAAGCAAGTAACGGACACAGTTAAGGCTCTACCTCCATTAGAGACTGCAGATAGTGCTCTTTCTAGCTCTAGTAATGAAAATGTACAAACAAACGGAATTCCAGATGATGGACAATCTGTTTCTTCCACTGATAATCTGGTAAAAAACTTCACTGGATGCTGATATATGTTTAGGAAAGGAGAAATGTTTTTTATTGTGCCAACTAAGAGTGGGATTTTGGGGGGAAAGGGCAGAAATTTTAATATATGTGTGCTTCTCAGCTTCAAAAAGGAAACAGTGACTACAATTTGAGTAGATACTGGAAACAACTGTTCTGAAGTTGATTGTCAGTTGGCTTTTAATACAGGGTAAGGGTGGAGGGGGAAGAGTTAGTCAACATGTGTGGAAAGATCCAGATCGCTTGTAATCCACATTTAGTGTAAACTTTGCCAGATGTACTTGTGTGGCTTTTTTACCTTTTAAATCTGTAGCGAATTCTCAGAGATGTAGAATCTTAACTGCTCTGTTCTTTTGTCTCACTGAGGATCTAATGTTGTGTTTCTTGCTCTCAAGGAAACGGATGTATCTGGACATCAAGCTGCTGCCAAATTTTCCCATGTCCTACAGAAGGATGCCTTCCTTGTGTTCAGGTCATTGTGCAAGCTCTCCATGAAACCACTTGGTGATGGACCACCAGATCCCAAGTAATGAGACTTTTTATTAACACTATCCTCCTCAGGTAGCTTTTCAAGGCAGTTCAATAGCTGCTGTATAGTAAAACACGTATTCAAAATCCACCTCTCAGCCCTTGTTTCAGTTAGCCTTATGAAACTAGGGTTGAAGCTTGCTTCAAGTTACTGAAAAATTAATAATGAAGGGGTTTATTTTGTATAATGGCCTTATTAATCTGATCTGTTGAAGTGGCCTTGACATGAAGTTTTTGATGGGGGAGTGGGGGAATGCTTCATAGTAGTACTGAGTTGCATCTGTTATCCTAGTCTAAAGTGTTAATACTCTTGGAAAATTTCTAAATTCAGATGGTAAATGTTATCCAAAACAACTTGTAGCTGACTTCCACCCCTCAAGCCTGTCACCTTGAAATGAATTAAAATAGTTTCTTCTTGATCTGGAAAAAATGCTATAGTGATTGTGTTGAATACAAGTGTGTGTGTATATATATATATATATATATAAAAATACAGTAAAAATAACATTTTTTTTCTAGATCCCATGAATTGCGTTCCAAGATAGTGTCTCTCCAGCTTCTTCTCTCAGTACTGCAGAATGCTGGGCCAGTTTTCAGGACACATGAAATGTTCATCAATGCAATCAAGCAATATCTTTGTGTAGCATTATCTAAAAACGGAGTCTCTTCTGTTCCTGATGTATTTGAGCTCTCCCTTGCCATCTTTCTCACGCTGCTTTCAAATTTTAAGACTCATTTAAAAATGCAGATTGAGGTGAGAGACTTTCTGTTATTTGTATCGTGCTCTAGTTCTCAAAGGAAAATACTGCAATGATAAAATTCAGCTGGAACTTAGAAGTTAATATCTTAGTTTCATTTGCTTACTGAACTAGTATGTTATGACTGTATTCAAAGCCTAACATGCATGGAATGATAGTCTTACAGAGAAATTACTGAATAGAAATTAATTTGTATGTTTGATAAGTTTCTGTAAGTTTCAGATCACTTGAATTTTTACCTCATTTATTGTGCAGGTGTTCTTCAAAGAGATCTTCCTGAATATTCTAGAGACTTCTTCAAGCTCCTTTGAACACAAGTGGATGGTGATTCAGACGTTAACTAGAATCTGTGCAGGTATTTGCATTGTTCTGAAAAGCGGTCACTTCCTCTGGCAGCAGATGAAAATTATTATGAAGACAAATGCCACACAAAATGTTTAAAACACAATGGAATTTTACCCTGTGGCGCTTGGGTGAAACGTCTGGATTCATCCTCACTGCCTGCTCTTTGTGTTTCTTTTAAAAATGTTACTGCACTGAACCCTAATGCTGGCACTTTCTGTTATTTTCAAGATGCCCAGTGTGTAGTGGATATTTACGTTAACTATGACTGTGATTTAAACGCTGCTAATATATTTGAACGCCTTGTAAATGATTTGTCCAAAATTGCACAAGGACGAAGTGGGCATGAGTTGGGAATGACACCTTTACAGGTAAGAAAAACTGCTTTGAAGATAAGCTGCTGTTGGGTTTTTTCATACATGGTGCTGGCTCTGTATCATTATTGATACTTCTAGTGGTTCCTGTTGTCTGTAACCTACTGCTGTTACTTCTTTTTTTTTTTTTTTAGTTGCTAATTAGTAATTGAGTGCTGAAGCAGTAAAATTAATTTACATGGTGGTTTTGCTGCATATTTGCATTGTGACGCTAGGCTCGTTCTGGGCTCTTCTTGTGGGGCTGCCATGGGAGAGAGAATTAGATGTGCCTTCATCTGCCTCACTCAAATTACTTCCCTTCTGGGAAAGTCTGCCACTGCTACTAGCAGAAGCTTCATCTTGTGTTTGCTTTACAGCACAGAAAGTTTGCGCATCTCCCCCACAAGTATTTTATTTTTAAAATGATGACTTCCCAGGGCTTAGAGGGAGGGTGGAGTGCAGACTGCTTCCATCCAGAGCAGATATTTCTGACATTGGCTTTGCCTACAGCACTGTTTTCTCTAGCCCTGGCTTTCAGGGCTGAAGTAAGCTTAGTGCCTGTGTTGGTCTCAGAACTCAATGCACCTCACATCTTCCAATAGAATTGTATCAATGCTTGTGTGTTGGGTTTTATTTGTGGGTTTTCCTCCCCCTCTCCTGAGGTCGTTTGACCAGGAAATTGAAGTAAAAACTAGGAGGCCTTTTGTTTTTGATCTTGACTGGAACTGTTTACTTTATGGCTAAGGTAGTGAGACGCTTCTCTTGCTTGCGGAGAGAACTGACACTACAGAGACTTACTGGATGGTCATAATCATCCATACAACAAAGGGGCTGTATTTAGGGTATGGTGGATATTGTCCCTTGGTTGTGCTCATCACATGTCAATAGACAGCGTGCTAAAAGCACTTGGATTATGTTCTGGTGTCAGTCTGGTTATGCTTACTTTTGGCCCAGGTTTATCCACCCTAAATAGGCAAGGGGCAGAAATTTTGTATAACTAAGAGATTTCCCCCTAACTGATAAACTTTGTAACATTTGAAGGGTGTGATGCAGCACCTTTGAAAAACTGATGGGTAGAGGTATGTCGGTTTGGGGTTTTTGGTGGGGTGGGGTTTTTTGGTGTTTTTTTGGTTTGTGTTTTGTGTTATGTGTGTTTTGGTTTGGTTTTGTTTGTTTGGCTTTTTTAGGAATTAAGCCTGAGGAAAAAAGGACTTGAATGTTTGGTTTCTATTTTAAAATGTATGGTAGAATGGAGCAAAGACCTTTATGTGAACCCCAATCATCAGGCTAGCTTGGGTAAGATTGTTTCTTTTTGAAGAGACTAATTTGTTTAGTAAGTTTATTCTCTGTTCAGTGTTCAGAAGCTATTCAGAAGTGGGGATGCTAGGTTTTTATGTAACAATGTGCTTATACAAAGTATTTAACTTTTAATGCTGTTGGGTAACTGAGTCTCCAAGTGTCTGGTTCAAGTCACCAGGTGCTGGTTAAAAGCTTTAGCCAGGCCATTTTCTACACTGAAAGAGTTGTACTGTGTAGACCAAGATATTACAAGTCTGGGTTGAAGTGCAAGAATTTTTTCACAGTTACTGCTGCTTTACTGCCTTTTGTTGAATTATTCTAGAATTGGATCTATATAGGACCTTCATCTAGTGTACACTGGCAAAATATACATGATAAAATAAGAATATTGACTCAAATTTCTACTAAAAAGTTCTATAACTAAGCTTTTGACAGAACAAGGTAACTTAAGTCTCACCCTGTTTATAAATAGGTTCATTTAAGCCATCTGAACAGGAAATGGCTGAAGGTAAATGCCTTGATAGTGGAGGTAGACGGAGTAGTGTCAGTTCCTTGGACTCCACTGTGTCATCAGGAGTTGGAAGTGTTGGCACCCAGACTACTGTCCCAGATGATCCTGAGCAATTTGAAGTCATCAAGCAACAGAAGGAAATAATTGAACATGGGATAGAACTGTAAGTCTAGTAGGAGAGGAAAATAGAAGTTCATTAGTCAAAACCTGGTGTGTACAAGTGTATTGTTTCTTATGGCCCTACACAGTGTAGGGATGCTTACAACTTGATCTTAATGCTGAAGTCTCTTGCCTGCTGTTTCATAAGGTAATACTGGAGGCTGTTGTAGTTGAAAGGAATTCAGTAAAATCTTGGGTGGAGCGGAGGGTGGTTTCACAGCTTTTGTTTGTGCTGGCTCAGCTGCACAAGAGAGGAAAATGTGTACCCTTAAAAAGGAATTGATTTGAGTAGCCATCCTTGATGTTATCTTGCAGACTTTACACCATTTGTTGTCCTTTATTGAAAGCAAGTTTGGAGAATCAAATCATTGTCCAGCTATGCTCTACCTCGTTTTCATTAATTTTAAGATCTTGATGTCTGTAAATGCTATCAAAAGGTCTTGAGCAGCCAGATTTTTAACATTTCATGGAAGTTTTCTAATTTTTAATATTCCAAAATAGTCAGTTGTAAAGTGAGTTTTCCAGCTATAATCTTTAACATACCTTCAGTTGCTGAAAACCTGTGGTGTGGCAGAGTTACCACGCTCACTGTTGCATTCTTTTTTCTAACTAGAAAAAAAGAAAGCTACAGCAAAAAATCTTTGGTTTAGAAAGGCTCTGTAAAACTAATCTTATAGGCTGTGATATTTTTCAATTGTATGTCTCAATTTCCCTGTGTTTTTTGTCTGACTAGGTTTAATAAAAAACCAAAGAGAGGAATACAGTATCTACAGGAGCAGGGAATGCTTGGCACTACAGCAGAGGACATGGCACAGTTTTTGCACCAAGAAGAACGCCTCTGTTCTGTAAGACTACTCCCAGCATAAGATAATGAACAATCTTGCCCTTAACTTCTCCCCCTGTCTTCTGATGTCCGTTTGTACTCTCTCTTTAGTGCCTTTTTTACTAATAGATAACTGAAGGTGTAAGGGTTCTAATGAACGTACTTAATACCAATACTGCTTCCTATTTACTTGCTGTCCAGTGAAGCGCTGGAGGAATTCCCCATAAATGGGAACGTGCATTTTATCTGCACTAACAGTGTCTTGCCAGCAAAGGAACATCCTGTACTGCAGTGGTGAAGCATTTTCCACTGCATGTAAAACTGGGCACAAATCAGCTTCTCTTGGCTCAACAGTAATGCAAATCACACATTGGGGAGCAAGAATATGCAGACTAAAGGCATTTTCTGATGGCACTGGATTCTTCTTGTCCCTCTAACAGTTGCTGTTCCTGCTCAGTGAAGCATATCAGTCTTACAAAACTGGCAGCTGTACAGTACTACTGTTGACCTTCTTGCAAAGTTGGCAGTTGGATTACTCAGTAATAACAGTCTCTTGTGTTTTTAGACTCAAGTAGGGGAATTTCTTGGGGAAAGCAACAAATTTAACAAGGAAGTGATGTATGCCTACGTAGACCAGCTTGATTTCTGTGGAAAAGATTTTGTCTCTGCTCTACGGATATTTCTGGAAGGTTTTCGCCTGCCAGGTGAAGCCCAGAAGATTGACAGATTGATGGAGAAGTTTGCTGCTAGATACATTGAATGCAACCAACGGTAATTCGAAACCTTTATATTGGCTAAGCACCTGAAGGGTGGCTCTGGTGTTTGTGGTCCTTAAGGGCAATGCTGGCATTTCATTAAATCCCAAGTACTTGCTAGAAAGGAGCCATTGGAAGAGGGAAGCCCTAAGTAGGTTTGATGATGCCTGATTTAGCTGTTCTGTTTTTAAACAAATGTAGATTGGACAAGCGTGAGCAACAGTAACAAGCAGAAGCAATTGCTGAAAGTAAAACTACATGGCATAAACAGTGAATTAAGATGTTACACGTGGTTTTGCTTATCTGTTAAATGTTGAATAAAATGGTAATATGGTAGTTGACATCAAGTAGGTTATTGTGTCTGCAATAAACTAACACTGAAGTTTAGCTAGGAGTTCAAGCTTAATAGATTCCTATTCTTTAGTCTAGTTGGTGCATGACTGGGTGGGGGTTTTTTTTATAATTTTTTATAAAACCCTGGGAGTGAAAAGTAAGCTGTTCTTTAGCTTTTGTAAGATTACCCAAAGAAGGATAATGTATAATCTTTTGGGGATGTATTTGAAAATGCCGGTCATTGCTAGTTTCCAACATTGTGAAGAACATGCTTTTATGTTTGTTCCAATTTTACTTGCATTTTAAACCACTTGAGGCTTCATGTGTTTCTGGCTTTGTTAGCTCTTTGGTTGAATGCATGGCAATTCTAAGTATTTTTCTTGCACATAGAGATAGAGCTAAGGGATTGAAAAATTAGGGTTCTAAAAACCTGTTGTTTTTTTCTATCCCTTAGGCAAACACTATTTGCTAGTGCTGACACTGCCTATGTTTTGGCATATTCTATTATAATGCTGACTACAGACTTGCACAGTCCACAGGTAGGAATTAAAAAAAAACCCTGAACTTGGAGAAGTTCAAATTTCCCTGGAATTTGTATTCAAAATCTGGTAACAAACTTCCATTCTTTTTTTTTTTATTATTTTTAACAGGTAAAAAATAAAATGACAAAGGAACAATACATTAAAATGAATCGAGGAATCAATGACAGTAAAGACCTGCCAGTAGAGTATTTATCCACAATCTATGAAGAAATAGAAGGAAAGAAAATTGCAATGAAAGAGACCAAAGAATACGCAATTACAACCAAGTGTAGTAAACCAAGTAAGAAGGAACTAGAAACTGGAAAGACCACAATGCTCTAGAACTATTGCAGTAGCTTTCAGGATGGCATAGTGGAGTTCAGATCCCTTCTTGAAAACATCTTTGTGCAATGCATAAATTACATGTAGAATGGCTAATATAGATACTTGGAATGAAACTTGTTCAGTTATTACTTAATAGTGCTGCTTCTGTGATGGAAACAAAGCTGTGTGAGTGTATCTGGTACCACTGCAGAGAGGCACTAGGAACTAGGTTTGGGTTTGTGGTGGGGTTTTTGTTGTTGTGGTGTGTTGGTTTTGTTTTTTCTAAATGTAGTAATTCAAATTAGTGAATTCTCAATCTTCAGCATGGCCTGAGGGAAGAAGTTCAGTGTTTTCTATGTTGTTTGTAGGTTTCCTAGATCAAAATAGGAATTAAATTTGTTTGAAAATTGGAGTTGCGACCTTTAGTACAAGGATGAAGAAACACTAAGTTATTAATGTACTTATGAGGTTGGTGAGCCCTAGGTGCTAGTTTTGAGCCAAGGATGATGAAAGTTTCTAGCCATTTTTACAGGCAGAGTAACTTAATAGAGTATGCCTCCAGTGCTTGGAGCATGTAGCATATAATAAAGGGATGAACTAATTGTTTTGTATAGATTTAAGTGTTGGGTTGGAGTGTGAGTTTTAATGCTGGAGTTCCTTGGCTCACAACCTATGACAACTGTGTGCATTCTAACATTTTGGAAGACTTTTGTCTTTTGATTTCATTTGCAATACCTTTATTTAATGCTTAGTGAGGCTTAATGCAAAGACATGGAATATGCTCTTATAAAAACACCCCAACAATACAACTACATGGTGTTCCCCTTAGGTGTAGCCAATGAGAAGCAGCGGAGGTTGTTGTACAACTTGGAGATGGAACAAATGGCTAAAACAGCCAAAGCCCTCATGGAGGCAGTAAGCCATGCGAAGGCTCCTTTTACTAGTGCCACTCATCTGGATCATGTCAGACCCATGTTCAAAGTGAGTGTGAAGTTCTCCTTGTCTCCTCATTGCTAAGAGTTTTAAGCATGGACAAAATGTGGAAAATTACATTGAAGAGTTAGGTGATAAAACAGGTGGACTTTTTGGATATATTTGGCCTCAATTACCTAGGTTTTTTGGGCTAAAATTTTCTGAACTTAATTTTTTTCCTTTCTTTAGCTTGTGTGGACTCCACTGCTGGCAGCTTACAGTGTTGGCCTGCAGAACTGCGATGACACAGAAGTTGCATCCCTTTGTTTGGAAGGAATACGCTGTGCAATTAGAATTGCCTGTATCTTTGGAATGCAGGTTTGTACAGGACATGGCACAGGGCTTGCTAAGGGCAGGGTATGCTCTGGGAGGGAGATGAAGAATCACAAAGAGCTTTACATAGAAAATGAAGTGTAGCATCTAATTTCTCAAAGTGATAAAGTAAAACATTACCATCTCATTTTAGTTTGCTTTGACATCTTTATATCATCAAGCTTTTCTTCAACTCTTTCCATTTTCTTGCCAAGTCTTCTATTAAGACTGTTTGCTAACTTGCATCCTACTCTCCTTCAGCTGGAAAGTGCTTTAATGTAACTGCCAGCTATACATAGAAGGAAAACTGTGTAGGCGTGCTGGACAAGTAGCTTTCTCGAGCTCTTCAGGGACTTGATTACAACGCTTGTTTCTCTGTCTTTCAGCTTGAACGAGACGCTTACGTACAGGCACTTGCTCGTTTTTCCTTGTTGACTGCCAGTTCCAGTATTACAGAAATGAAACAGAAGAACATAGACACCATTAAGACACTTATTACAGTTGCTCACACAGATGGCAACTATCTTGGGAACTCTTGGCATGAGGTAAAAACTTCAATGGTTTAAATTGTGCAACTCCATTGTCCTCTGAAGACTTGCAGGATTTTGTTCTTCTACTTTCAGTCTTTACTAGCTGCATTCAGCTCCCAGGATTTGTCAACACTGTTTAAAATGTGGATGCAAGTGCACTATCTCATTAGTGGGGTTTTTATATGTATATTTTAAAAAATCACTGCATTTTTTGGCACTGTATGAACAATATTGTAATTTCTTGGGTGCTTCTGATACTGAATTAAAACCATATTAAAATTGTATTTAACTTCAGAAAATTCTGCACGGAAACTATAGTATTCTCGTTCACATAAACAAAAATATTTTAGCTCATAAGTCCAGACACTTTCTGGCAACGTTTCTACAATGATCACATGAAAAGTGAGGGTTAAGGGAACTTGGTGGGGATAGGTAAGGATGGGCTATTGGGCTCATAGGTATTTTCTTAAAGGATTTTTTCAGGAGCTCTTTAATCCGATCAAAATCTCTGCTGCTGCTAAAAGGTGCATTTTTGCTGCGTTATGTTCTCTGGCACTAGTCTTTGGCTACATGATAATATGATCCAAAAGGTACTCTAGCTGACAAATCCCTTGGACCTGGCTTACAGCATACTCACAAATGCTTGTACCCATCCAAGCGATGCTGCAGTAAGGGAGTAAGAAAAGGCATAATCAGTTTTGTGCTGATGACAAGGCATAATGTTGGCATCTTCGCTTTCTGCATTGGGACATTGTTACTTGAAGTGGTAGCTGCAATAATTCACTTTTTTCATCTATCTGGGACAATGAACCCTCTAGGAGACACACTCCAAGTTGTTTATAGCTTAAGAAATTGATTCTATGAGAAGCAATAAAGTTTCGTGTAGCAGATAGAGATCCAAGTTAGATCTTCAGGTGGTGTTTTTTTCCCTGTTATTGGAATTGTTATTGGCAGCTGTTGATTTTGAGTGAATCCACTTCCAGTTGTATCAGTACTGCTTCATCTGTGTCAAAAGTGTTATTGTTGAAAAAGCTGGTTTAAAGTTTAGAGAACCTGAGAAGGTTATAAATATTAAATATAAATATATGTTGAAAAAGTATGCTTTCCAGAAACATGGTGTTTAACTATCTTTTGGTTTTAGATTTTGAAGTGTATCAGCCAGCTGGAACTAGCACAGCTTATAGGAACTGGAGTGAAAACTCGGTATTTATCTGGCTCTGGACGTGAAAGGGAAGGAAGCATTAAAGGCTATGCATCTGGAGGGGAAGAGTTTATGGGCCTGGGATTAGGTAAGATTAACCTTGGATTTAAAGATGCACATATAGTATGATGGTTAAGAAAGCACAATGTTAAAAGATACTAAAATATTTTTACTTTCTTCCAGGGGATACTATACTGGATTAATGAAACTTAAAAAAAAAAAAAAAAAAAATCCCAACAAGATAAGCCTGTATATTTAGAGATGTATTAGTAATTGCCAAACATATTCAAACTTTTAACTGGTTTAATCTAACAAAACTCCTCCAGGTTTATTTGGTGGAATATGTTGTTGTCAAAACTGTGTGATTAAGTCATGGCTTTGTTACCAGCATTATTGGATCTTTCTTTTTACGCTGTTTTTAATAGTAAACTTATAAGCCATTTCTCTTCAGGAACTAATAGATATTTCAATGATCAGTAGTTGGCTTTCCAAAGAAATGTCTTACCTCTGCATATTGAGCTGCTTGTTCTGGATCCCACTGTTTCTGCAGCATGTGCAAACAAAAAACCTGAGGTTTTTGAGCTGTAAATTAGAGGGACAAGGCAAGTTATTTTAATCTTTGGAAGACCAGCACAGAAACCTGTTGATTTGAAAATTCTCTGGAGCTGATTCTATACTCAGCGATGCTACTGAAATTAATAGAAGCATGCCCAGCATATTAACTACTTGTGTCTAACTTGAGGTTTATAAAGTATTTATTTTTTTATTATTTCCAATTTTTATTAGCAGCATGACATCATCTTTACTTGACAAGCATAATGGTCAAAACACAATACCCTAAGGGAAAAAAACACCATACTTCTTACTGAGTGTTTAATTTTGTCATAATCTGGCACAGATCTGGCAAAGGCACCATCTGCTCCATGTGAATTGCAAGCTAATTGGAAGCAGTTCTCACTCTGTCTGATTCTATAAAGTTTGGGTTAATACAAAGCCACAACTACAGGATGCTAAATACTGTTTTAAATGGCTTTTGTTGTAGGTAACCTCGTTGGGAGTGGAGCTGATAAACGGCACATGGCAAGCATTCAGGAGTCTGTGGGAGAGACCAGTTCACAGAGTGTAGTGGTAGCAGTAGACAGGTACTGAGAATATAACTTCTTTTTTGGGAGCATGTGAGATAAGTTACTGACAGTCCTCACTTTATTTGCAGACTATGTCAAGTATTTTAGTTCTTGAAGCCTATCTCTCTTGTGAGAGAGATCCTGATGCTTAGATGCATTCTCTGGACCCAATAAAAAGTATATTTTTTGGGCATGTAATAATCACAAAAGACAGACTGTCATTAAATAGCAGTAGAACCAAGGTAGTGGTTACCACAGCACTGTGTTTATGCCTGTATGGTTTTTTCCTCCTCTGGAGTAAGCCATTTTAAGACCAGGATTAGGTTGGTATTACACTATTTAGCTATTTTTGTTCTCCATATCTGTCTGATAATTGTCTCTACCTTACGTATGTATATTCTGGTTTTTATCTTTAATTCTTTGATTAAGCCTGGACAGTTCAGGTATCTGAAATGAAAAGTGCCCTCGCTCTCTTAAATAATGTGATTTCTTTGTCCTTGTGAACTTGAGTATTTCAGCATTTCTTTAATTGCTGTTCTGCAGTTTATTGTTCTTGCCCATATCATTCTCATCTGTCCATCTGAAGAGGTGCTTCTATCATAGCCGTGTGTTGGAAGGGGACTTATAATTATAAAGAAAAGATAATGGGCAAGTCTGTGGAGTTACGTGTTCAGACTTGTCATATTTATTGTAACATTAATGTGTCCATTACCATATCACAGTCTAAATGCTTTGGAAACATTCTGCACTTGTGAGTGTTCGGTATGAACCACAACCAGTCATCTGAAGTAGCCTTAAGACTCTAAACAACTGGAAGGGAAGAAGGGACAACGGTGCATCTGTAGTTTTTCTGCTATCTGTTTTGACAGCCACAACTTAGAATATTCTTGAGCTGTTTAAAGGTCAAGCAGGTGGCTGGCATCCAGTCAAGTCTTGCAGCAAAGCTTTCTTACTGTCTATATTCTCCCCATGAAGTTTAACAGTCACCTAGGTGAGTGTTTGGTACTACTTGCCCTGGGTGAAAATGTGAACTTACACCTGTTTCCAGCTAGTAGACTGACTTGCAGCAGGGAAGAGCATGCATAGATTAGGAGGATGTGAACTGCTGCCAATGAGTAAGAACAAAACAGTTGTAGTTCATGGCATGGAGGTAAAGTACCTCCAGCAGATCACTGACATTTGCCAGTGCAGAGATGGGATTGACTTCTGTGGATACACAGCTAAAACAGCGACTCATTTATCTGTTCCATAGGATATTTACAGGATCAACGAGACTGGATGGAAATGCAATTGGTATGTATGCTGCCTGTTTGGTGGGGCACAGGAACTATTGCAAGGTAACACCCTGAACTTACAGTAGTGTGTTTTAATGTTCAGTTGACTTTGTCCGATGGCTGTGTGCTGTTTCCATGGATGAGCTGGCTTCCCCGCACCACCCGCGCATGTTCAGCCTGCAGAAGATAGTGGAGATTTCATATTACAACATGAATCGCATCAGGCTGCAGTGGTCAAGGATTTGGCATGTGATTGGAGATCACTTCAATAAGGTATTTTTTGGCTTCTAATCAAGTTACAGGACACATGTGAACAGCAGGGCTTCTTCCATCAGCATTTTCATTTTATGTTCTTAGTGGTGTGGGTTGCAATATTTAAAAAAAAAAAACATTAAAGGTGCTTAAAGCAAGCACCTGTTTGAAAATCTAAAGTGCACAAATGGAAAAGTTTATGGTAACTTCTCTTTATACCACTGTCCTACCCTTCTGATCAAGTGCCAAGTTAGTTTTCCTCTGAAGTATATATAGATGATCCTGGAACAACAAAGTTATTTTCCTCAGGGAACTGGACCGTGTTTGGGGTGTTTTTAACCTAAATTGGTTTTGGTTTGGGGACAGGGGTTAGTTGTCTATCTGGCTATTACCGTTCTGCACTTGTATACAGAACCAATGGGTCTCTTCATGTGGATCAAATGACTGAGAAAGCCCTCTCTGAAAGTAATCTCCTGTTTTCTAAATATCTGAAAAGTAGAACACACTAGTGATTTGTAGTGGACTGACATGAAACTGGAATGATGAATGCTACTGGTATTTGAAAATCTTTTTCTTATAGGTTGGATGTAACCCCAATGAAGATGTTGCCATCTTTGCAGTAGACTCATTAAGGCAGCTGTCAATGAAATTTCTTGAGAAGGGGAGTTAGCCAACTTCCGTTTCCAGAAAGACTTCCTAAGGCCTTTTGAGCATATTATGAAGAAAAACAGGTGTGATGCAGTGCCATTTCTGTGTTAGCTTGCTTTAGTCTTACTTAACGATCTGAATTTGTTGTGGATTAGATTATCATGTGCATAGAAAGGACACGGTTACTTTATGCCACTGTGAAATTGTGCCAATTCTGAATGTCGTCTTTCTTGTTCTTTTAAATAAGATCGCCGACTATTCGGGACATGGTGATCCGCTGCATTGCTCAGATGGTGAACTCTCAAGCTGGTAATATTCGTTCAGGCTGGAAGAATATCTTTGCAGTCTTTCATCAAGCAGCATCAGACCACGATGGGAATATTGTGGAGCTGGCCTTTCAAACTACAGCACATATAGTTAGTAAGTAATGTGCAGCAGATGCAAATACCCGAACTAGCTCAGCTACTGTGATTCTGGTTTAAAAGGCCTATCTGAATGAGACTCTTGTATTTCAAGATAAATAAAAATAAGATTTTGCAGCCAGTTTAAACTCTGCAGCTAGGTCTTGCCCGTTAGGTATGCTGATTCCTGTGGACAGGAAAAAAATAAATATAGATGTCGTGTTGTAGAATTCAGGTTTGGGATAGATTCATTTGTACGTTGTCCCATGGGTCCCAGTAAGTTACTTTGGGTTAAGGCTGAGAAATGCATTTTGTGAACATCTGGGCTGATTTGGATCGTTTGGTGGGATCATGAAGCTTGTGGCTCTCTGTGACTGCCTGCAGAGTTTAGTTCATGCAGGCTGCCTGCTTTGAAAGTATATTTGAGCAATGTGCTGCTGCCACTCTGAAAGGAGGACAGCTCAGACTCTTAAAACGGACCCTCAATCATGCATATCCTGAAAATGCCCTGTCCCTACCTAATAACGTAGAAAGAAAGACCTGTGGACACTATTAATAAATGCCAATAGTAACCATTTTTTTTTAACTTGAATTGCATAGATCTTGGGAGTCGTATGCCTGGGACCTATTCCTGTATTTAGTCTGTCCCTTAAGATTTCAGACTTAACTGCTTTTTTCCTTCTGTGCTACAGATGAGTGATTATAGGCTTAGACAGCCTAGGTAAATTTAGGAAACTTTGTTTGCAGCAGGGAAGCTAGCATCAAGCTTTACTTCTATTATTTCTCAAGCTATTATGAGAGCTTTGGGTGGCATATGGTTCAGTTTCCTCCCACAGCATATATGACACCATGAAATAATCCTAGATTATAAGATCGATGATTATCCAACCTGAGAAAATGTGATGCTGACAGATTTGGGTGGTGAGGTGGGATGGGGAAGAATGCAAGGGAAGACAGAGAACTGTATTTCATCCAGACAATTTGGTTCTTTCATGTTTGTCGATCTGGTAGTGCTATACCAGGGCTGGCAACTGTAGATCAATGCCAGTGTATCTATTAATTTCTACATCGGTAAATTTTAAGAAGTGTATTTGTTTGTTCTTCTTCAGCAAATATTTTTCAACAGCACTTTCCAGCAGCAATTGACTCATTTCAGGATGCAGTTAAATGTCTTTCTGAGTTTGCCTGTAACATTGCCTTTCCGGACACCAGCATGGAAGCGATTCGGCTTATTCGGTATTGTGCAAAATACGTTTCAGAAAGGCCACAGGTATTTTCTTTTAACTTTTACCTTTGTGTATTGTTACACTACATTATACCAAGAGTAATCTTGTAACTAGGAGTGAGCAGGACTTACATCTCTTTTACTCAAGTAATTATTTTTCCGTATTTCTTTCCAGTGTTACCACAAATAGATGTCTCAGTAGAAACTAAGCTAATTTAGTTAGCTAAAGTATCTAAATCTGTCCACAATTCAAGATTTTTTGAGATTTTAATTTATTTTTTTCATGTGCATCTCCAAGGTATTAAGAGAATACACAAGCGATGACATGAATGTTGCTCCTGGGGACAGAGTGTGGGTCAGAGGATGGTTTCCCATTTTATTTGAGCTTTCCTGTATCATCAATCGCTGCAAATTAGATGTTCGAACAAGGTAATAAACTGCTTTTTTTTAATTCAGTTAGAGAAAAGATTTATAGGTTTGCATTTTAACACTTTTTCCTGTATTTTTTGGGATCTGTTTATAGAGGTTTAACAGTGATGTTTGAAATAATGAAGAGCTATGGCCATACCTTTGAAAAGCATTGGTGGCAAGATCTGTTCAGAATTGTGTTTCGGATTTTTGATAATATGAAACTCCCTGAACAACAAACAGAGGTAAAAACAAAAAACCCAAGCAAAAAAATCAACAAAAGCTAGAGTGTTTTTAGGAACCCAAACAATCAAGGCAGCAGTTTGTCAGTGAATTTACACCCCATACTGCCACAAACATAAGGATACACTGTGGTATTCTGCTGTGTTGTGTGGTATGTATGAAACATGTCATAGCATCCAGTGACCCAGCCGTCTGTTCTGTCTGCATGTTTTCAAGGAGAACACTCACATTTTCTTCTGAAAGCATATAGTTTTCTGAACAGTATTCATGTGGCCAGCTAAACACTTCTAATGAGACATCCACAGTAGTGAGGCTTTTTAGTTTTATCTACATTCTATTCCTGTCCCCAGATAACACATCCTTTGTTGCAAAGCCATGTGTAAGCCAAGTGCTATTATCCTAGAATAACCCACGTAAAAACACAGGCTTGTCCTTTTTTCTCACAGAAGTCTGAATGGATGACCACTACATGCAACCATGCACTTTATGCAATCTGTGATGTATTTACGCAATTTTATGAAGCTTTAAATGAGATCCTTCTTCCTGACATACTTGCACAGTTACACTGGTGTGTAAAACAAGGTAGCTTATTTACTTGTATCTTTTGATTAATGTCTTTTTTTTTTTTATGCTTATTAGTAAGTTAACTGGATTGTAGAAGGAAAGAAACCTGCCATTAGGACAATGTGTTAAGTAACAGGTGGATGCAGTATCTTAAATATTTGAGCATCATTCTATTTAATCAGTTAGGCAGCTCTTCTCTGAATGTGTTTATAAAGCTTGTGGTGCTGTTGTGCAGAGCAAAAGCTTTTAGAGTTGTGCTAATCTTCTGCCAACAACCTTTCTCCGTTTGGCTGTGTGGATAAAATATCTCAACTAGATGCCCACACATGCATTCTGATTCTTACTTTATTTTTTTTCTCTCCCCCTCCTCTCAACCATCCAGTGTTTTTAGATGTGACTTTTTTTTAAAGAGATGCAGAAAAGGAAGCATGAAGTGAGAGAAAAGGTGCACTTCCTTCCTCTTGTCTTGCTTCATGCTTCCTTTCTGCTTCTCTCCTGTCCTTTGGCTTTCGGTCTTGTGAATTCTCTTTTTGAAGTTTTTAACTCAGTAAGTTCCTAAGCTTGATATTATTGTAATACACTATGTGTTGCACAGCATTGGTAAAAATGTTTGATGGAGCAGTAATAGAGACTGCTTGTTTTGTTCACTGCTATGTAGGATTTGACAGATATGGAACACTTCTTTCACAGATAACGAACAGTTGGCTCGATCGGGTACGAACTGCTTAGAAAACCTGGTAATACTAAATGGACAGAAGTTCAGCCCTGAAGTCTGGGGCCAGACATGCAATTGTATGCTAGAAATCTTCAAAACTACTATTCCTCATGTGTAAGTTCATAAATTTAATTCTCCTACAGATACACAATTCCCAGGCAGCAATATTCAACTTTTTTCTTATTTTTTTGTGAAGCTTGCTGACATGGAGGCCTGCAGGAATGGAAGAAGATTCAGCTGAAAAACACTTGGTAAGAGTGAGTTCAGAGCAACAAACTAACTTGAAGGGCTGTGTGTTAGATTAGCTTTTGAAGTACTTTGTTGTAAATACATTTGACAACAAATACTGGAGCTGCTTCTAGCTTGTATTTGATGTTATTGTAAATCAAATACAAAGAATATGCAGGGAGCCATGGAACCTGTGAGTAGTGAGCTCATTTGAAAACTGATAGCTGGTTGGTAGGTAGCGATTTGGATTGCTGGACTTGTTCTGCATTCTTTTCCAGGATTTGGACCTAGATCATCAGTCTTTAAGCAGCATGGATAAAAATGCTTCAGAAAGAGGACAAAGTCAATTTTCAAATCCAACGGATGACAGCTGGAAAATTGGTCCTTATACAAGTAAGGAAAACATGGGAGTTCATTTAATAAACTTTCATAGCTGCTCTTAGGCCACTTCTGTAGTTCTGTAGAGAAAGCTTATTGGGCACATTTTACAACTTATCTTTATGCCTTACAGAGAAGTTTTCTCTTGGTAATTCACAGCATTACTAAATATCAAAATGGGGATGTAGCGTTCTGATAGCATGTTGTAAGTGAATTGTCATAAGCTTGCTTCTGAAACTTGTGTTACTCCATTTCATTAGACCAGAAACTATTTGCTGGCCTCCTTATAAAGTGTGTGGTACAGCTGGAACTGATACAGACCATTGATAACATAGTGTTCTATCCAGCAACGAGCAAGAAGGAAGATGCTGAGCACATGGCTGCAGCTCAGGTACCATCAGACTTACTTATAACCTTGTTGTGGCAGTAAAGTACAATCACTGTCGAATGCTGAAGTGTGTTTATAAACAGAGTGTATAGTCTCTTCCTTTTTCTAACTCAGCACTACCCTGAATGTCTGTGTCATTGCTCTTAAACAATGTGATTGTTTTTTTGACTGCTTCCAGTGTTTCCTGGCAGTCTGCCTGTTGGATTATTATATGATCATTAGTTTTGTTATTAATATAATTATCATCATTTGGTTTATAATGAACACATAGTCATCAAGAATATTTTCTGGTTTGGGGAGAGCATTTGCTGTTTAGCCCACATGTCTTCATTTAGCCACAGCAAGGCTTTGTCCAGCCTCTAGATGTTTACACAGGGAGAGGTGCAGAATTTGAACTTTAGCAATGTTAATGGTCAAGATTTAACTTGTTACCTGCCTCAGAGATCCTTGTCCCTGAAAATTCTGATTCTAGGGACTACTGCAAGGCAGCTCCTCTTAGCTACATAATAAAGCCCTAAGCTAGAAGTTTGGGCTAGAGCATTTGGGTAGTGTTTTGGGAATGGGATAGTTAAATTCCTAATGAAACTAGCTAAAAGTATTGACCAATTTCAATAAACTTTTAACAAACACATTTGTTACTGTTTTTGTGGTTCACTGATGTTTTATGGAATTCAACAGATGTACTTAGCTCCTAGAGGAGA
The DNA here is from genome assembly GCA_027925045.1 of Hypotaenidia okinawae. Lineage (NCBI taxonomy): Eukaryota > Metazoa > Chordata > Aves > Gruiformes > Rallidae > Hypotaenidia > Hypotaenidia okinawae. Next base: position 7,632,346 of record BSDF01000016.1, read on the forward strand.
GGAAATGTTCTGTATTGTATTGCTATGACTTCTTATGCCTTTATAAGGAAGATTTTTTTTTCTTTGTTATTGATCTTATCGGTAACTGGGATAGATCATGACTTTTCTCTTTTAACATATACTGCTGAGAAGAGGATACTGCCTCATATTTGACGGGATCATTCTGCTGTGTTGTATTACACTAATACTTTACAGTGGAATCTGGAGTTAGTGGTATGTGGTCTATGAAGTATTGAAGTCTCTTTAAGCTGATGTTCAAAATGTTATTGACACTCCCCTCTCTCCCCCCACCACAGCGAGATGCACTGGATGCAGATATCCACATCGACACAGAAGACCAAGGAATGTATAAATACATGTCCTCACATCACCTCTTTAAGTTGCTAGATTGTCTGCAAGAGTCTCATTCATTTTCAAAAGCCTTTAATTCAAATTATGAACAGCGAACTGTGTTATGGAGAGCAGGTGAGGCTTTTGGTTTTATTTTGATAAAAATACTGAGCTCTGTAGCATTAGCTATTAAAATACAAAAGCATACCATTGCAATAATCTCCAGAGTTAATCTGACAGCATTGCATGCTTTTATTGTTGCATGCTTTTATTCCTTGTCTCCTTCCTGGTGACTTGAGAATAATTGTTTCCTAAATTACCTGCTTTTTGAAATTAGTTATACAGTTGGTACCACTGTAGGTAAATATCTTGTAAATAGATTAGGTCTTGGTTAAAATGGAGGAGGAGGAAATATTACCCAGACAGGAAAACATTACTGTTCACTAGTGGAAGTATTGTTGATAAACTTTGCCTCTTGGCTAGTAACTACAAATGTGAATGCTCCCTCTTTCCCCATGTGCAACTGATTTCCAGGGTTCAAGGGTAAATCAAAACCCAATCTCTTAAAACAAGAGACCAGCAGCCTGGCTTGTTGCTTGAGAATACTCTTTCGAATGTATGTGGATGAAAACCGCCGAGACTCCTGGGATGCTATACAGCAGCGACTGCTTAGGTAAGTGTATCACCTTTTGGTTCTGGTGTGTTCTGCTTCCAGCCAGTGTGGTGCATCCCTGGATAAAATGTTCTGGTTTAACTTGCTGAACAGAGCGTGCTAAAGATATGAATATATATATATGTGTGTGTGTGTGTGTGTGTGTGCATTTATATAGGAATATCTAAATAAATAAAGCCACTCTTTAATTAAAAATGTAGCAATCAGGATAATTCTTTATGAAAGTGGTGTATAAATACTTTCACATCTGAGTATGTAATGATATTCACAAATACAATAGGATGTGGTAATCTAAACAGCATGGTATAAACTGCAGTATATGTGGAACTCAAGTAAACTAGAAAAGTTTATGCTAAATAAATATATGAAAAGATATCGTGGTCCCCTTTATTTGTTGTTGGAACACAAAAGTTCAAAGTCCTAATCTGTAATCAAATGTAAAGACCTCTTAAACTTGCTAATGGCATTAATGCAGCAGATTTCAGTAGCATTCTGATCTGTCAGCATCTATGGACATACTAAACTTTTCAGTGTGTAAAAGAGGAGGTTCTATTCCCTTTTTAATTAAAATAACACCAAAAAAGCCACAGGAAGTGTTGATAGTATACAGTAAGGGCCAAGCATTTACTAATACAGTAGTAATCCCTCTGTAATCCATGATGCTGAGCTCTGCAGATTGTTATTAAAGCAGCCTGGATTTGGAGGGAGAACTCTTTCATGTTGCTGTAGCCAAAGCTGTCCCAGTGTAAGGATCAGGAATTAATATTTCCCCTTTGAAGGTGACAGCACTTTAATTACAGAATGTTTGTGAAGAAAATAAGACTTTTACCTCCAATTCAAAGATTCTTTGTTGACAACATGAAAACTATTCAAGTTCAGTTACTTGTATCAACTGCTGTAACAATCAAGACATTTGTGTAGTTAAAGTTGGTTTATGTGGTTGGAGACTTCCCTGTGGAAATGCATCATGCTTGAAAATAAGATACACTATCAGAGGACAAACAATGCATGTTATAACAACTCTTTGTGGGTTTTCTTCATGTGAACTTTGTTATCTCTTTAGTGTGTGCAGTGAAGCCCTGGCCTATTTTATTACCGTGAACTCAGAAAGCCACAGAGAAGCTTGGACCAATCTCCTGCTGTTGCTTTTAACAAAAACACTAAAAATCAGTGATGAAAAGGTAAGAACAGGCTGGAAGTCATGTCTGTTTGCATTTCTGCTTCTGTTGAATTCATTCTTTTCTTATCCTCCACATGGGAAGGCAGATAGGTTGCTTACTCACGTAGTTGTGTACTCTCCTTGAAATACAGGAGAGTACAATAACAATTATTACATTGCACTTTTTGCAAGCACTCTACATTGCAGAAATCAGGCTGCATTCTGTGAAATTCACAGTTGCATAGAAATACCAATAGAAATTACTGCAGAGCTGTCATGGAAAAGCACAGTGTGTGTGCAGAAAGGATGGGCTTATGCTGTGTTGCAGCTGCAGAAGAACCAGAGATAAACTTCACTTGACAGTGAGGGCAAAAAATAATGTTCAGGATCTCAGCCCTTTCAAGGAAAAAATGAATGCAGCAAATATTTGCACTAGGACATGCAGAGAAATTTCTGGAAGTTGTGTACTTTAAAAAATAAAAACCAAAATGCAACAAAACCCCAACTCATCAATACTGTTGAGCTTTGCCTTGGTTTAAAGTGTATTTTTTCCTCTTTTTTTCCCCCTGTGTTGCAGAATGTGTGATTTCACTTCACTCTTGTGTACTTTGGAATTGTTTATTGCAGTTTACTTCTTAAGAAATTGGTAGTACTGGTGGCTTGACTTCTCCAGGTAGCAGCAGCTCAGTGATACCCTGTGGCTATGGTCTGTCTCAACCAGAAGAATAATGAAGTGGTGACTTGGCCATTCCTTAGTACACAATCCCTGTATCTTTTTATTAGGAAAGCTTTTTGGTGGAAGTATCCCATCAGCTTTCCCTGTAACTTACATTGAGTGTTATTAGGAGAGGAATCAAGGACAAAACCTATTTTTTGTTGTATAAATTCATGACAAATTTGCATCTTAAATACTGTTTGCAGTTTTGATCCCTATATCAAAATGGGTGTAATGGAACTGGAGAAGGGTTTAGAGAGTGTAACAAGACTAAGAGATATAAACTGACTCCCATACTTGGAATTGTATATAGGTTAGACTTTCACTCAGTTATCTTTTATCTGGACAAGAGATGAAATAAAAGGTGTGTAAAGAGTGGGTGACTTACACTGGAAGTGATGCTGAATGAGAGTTTTGGAGATGGCAAGTCAATGGAGGGGAAAGACCTCAAACATGTAATGAAGATACTTCTTCACACAGTGGTCCAGCTGTGGAAGCCTTTGTTATGTGTTGCAGATGCATATCTATTGAAGCAACTGGAGAAATTTGCCCAAGAGGGGGATGTTTCCACAAGTAGTCTCTGATACTACCTCTGCCCTTAGAAATCCCTGAGCCACAAAAGAGTGGCTTTTTTTAGGGAAGTAATGTCAAATGCATGCACCCTGTGTGGCTTCCTGCAGGCTTCTGCTAAGGTTGCTGTGGAAAACAGACATTGGGTTTGACAGCCCTTTGGCCATCCAGGGGGCCAAACCTAGTGGTTTAACAAGCTGGTGTAGCCATGGATGTGGAAAAAGCTCTGTGCTTTCTTACAGAGAATAACGTTCTTTTTTCATATCTTCTTTGATAGTTTAGGGCACATGCTTCAACGTATTACCCGTACTTGTGTGAAATCATGCAGTTCGACCTGATCCCTGAGCTCCGAGCTGTGCTGCGGAAGTTCTTCCTGCGTATAGGTGTTGTGTTCAAAATCTGCGTAACAGAAGAGCAGATACGGACAACTGGGATGAACTTGCCTTCATGGTAGCCCAAAGTAGGGCTGGTTACTTCTGCTTGTACATAAAGCTGTGGTCCAGAGATGGATTAAAGTGGATGGGTGAAAAAATGGGACCCCGGTGTATCAGCAGATCAAGTTACTCGTACCACAATGGTGTTTGAGAAGGATGAGAAAAAATCCTGTTCTGTCCATCCTACAAAGCTATCAGCAGTTTTATTTAAATTATTGCTTACAGAGTTAATACAGTAGATGTAAAGTCTTTGTTTCAATGCTAGTCATCCTTATGATCAAGTCTGTCTCTTCTCGTCTTTTATCACTTGTTCAGTCTTGCATCCCAGCTAAATCTGATAAAGCAGCTGGATTCCTCAATAGAAACTATGCCCCTCAGAAATTATGACTATAGTTGTATAGCCTTGTGATGTTAGCACATGTGTTCATAATAAACTATATTGCAGTGACTGATGACCACCTGAGATCATTCTGGGTTTTTCTTTGTGTGTACAGACCAGACCAGGCAGTGTGTGACAGTTTCTGAAGTGGATAGCCTGTAGGAAATTTGGGGAAAGGGTTTTCCTCCTGTTTAGCAAGTAATTTTTAAAACATTTTTTTTAATATCAGCACTTCATCTTCTGACACTTACTTCTGTTTGTACAGAAGGTTTTACATCAGGTACACACAATGGCATCTACTCCTTAGCTTGTATTAGTTCTGTTAGCCTTGAGTTGAAGGCATTTTTAAAAGCCAAAACCAAACACCATTCATACACTGCCAGATTATGGACAGAGCATACTGTAATACCAAAAACAAGGTTCAAAACAAACCAACCAACCCACCTGACTAAATGCTTTTAGCAGTAATTGTACCTGTTCAGCAAGAAGTCCCTAGTGAGTATCACGTCCTGTCTGTTGCAGATCTGTAACTTCTGACTTGTCTTTTTGTGGAAATGATTTTTGTTTCCAAGTGTTAGTTCCTATTGTGATCTAGATGAAAATTGAATTCCTATGAAACTGCTCTAGCAAAATTAAACTGAAGTTCATTCATGTACTCTGAGTAACCAGTAGATTTCTATGCTTTGAAGGGATCTGAAGCAAATGTGACATAACAGTGCAGCTTTACTTGCCCTAGAGATTTTTCTTTCTTACTTTGAAATGCATCAGTTTAGTGACAGCTCTTTCCACCATAGCATACAGGGCTGACATCTGGCCTTTGCACTAATTTTAAGACTTCTCTAAACTGGAAGAGTACGGAAGGAGAGATACTTCCTAAAATAATCAGAAGTGTTACCTTCACTGCTGTGCTATCCTATCAGCCAAACCTAAAATGTAACTGTTTTAAAAACAAACAAAACAGTATCAACTTACTTGAATGGTATTAAGTGTTTAGCCTGGTATTTTGCTTTAGGTAAAGCTTCCTGGTGAGGTGACTGTAGTTGAGGTTGTCTTAAGATAATCCACTCTCAGAGCTGTTGGGATTCTTTGTTTCCTTTTTCTTTTTTCTTTCCTTTTCCTGTGAGCTATTTCCAAAGGGTTCATCTGGTGCTCTTCAGTAAATCCACTTGTTCTACATAAGCATTGTTTGGGAATGGTTCAGAGTCAACAGTGGTGGTAAGGCTTTCACATTTTGACTTTTTATTTTTAACCAAAGAAAAATAAATGGTGGTTGTGGCTCTTTAACTTTTTTAAACCCCATTAGATTAAACCTATACAGTAATATTTAGTAGAAGGGAATATATGGTGATATCTTACAATAGGAAAAGACTGAAAAATAGGCAGTGCTTATATTTAACTTGCTGCACTTCATGTCCTTTGGTGTTGCATTTAGTGTAGTTGCTTGTTCTGTGGCAATGCCACTTCATCAATTACAGAAAAAAATAAGTATTTATTTTAGTTCTATTTAAGTCTGTAAGAGTAGGCTAGTCCTTTTCTTCCAGTCCTAGTCAGTCCTAAAGAAAATCTTTGAAACTTTATTTTTCAGACTTCAGATGTGTCACTGCCTCATTGAATGTATACCCTTATCTCCTCTCAAAACACTCAATGTTGCATGCTTTTTTTCTGTATTTTACAGTCTTGAAAGCCTTACAACTCATGTCTTAAAACAAGTCTCTTAATTTTCAGATCTTAAATTTCTTTACACTTGCATTGTGGGCTTTCTTTACTGTAATGTGCAACATTTATACTATCTCTGCATATAGAATAAGGGCCTTTGATCAATCCTCTCCTTCAGCCTTAGTTCTGAGACTGGTGTGTTCTGTGGTGGGTTGTTTCACTCTAAGTAAACATTTTGTTGTAGTTATACCACTTAAACTGCTGAAACTAGGTATGTGACATCAAAACATCCTAGACACTGTAGTGTGTGAAGGAGATGGGAATGGGACTGGAATGAATTTGGATTCTAACAGCCTTAATCCTGTCAATTTTCTGGACTGAATTGTACATGTTAAAGCAATAAGAATGGTATGTTAAGTGTAATACCTGAAACACTTGTATTCACATCAGCTGTTTGGTTTCCCTTGTTCAGAGATCGTAACCCACTGGCATCCTAATGAAGGTGAAAATACTGAGCCAGAACTCCTGCAGTAGTCACTGCTGGTTCCGATCTTGGCCTGCCTCTGCTGACATAGTCTTTCTCTGTCTGTTTTTAGGGGGTTTATTTGCTTTAGTGGAGCCATCCCAGAGAACAAGGTCTGTGTCAGCATATCCTGGTAGAGATCTAGATACCTGTGCAATACATGGAGTAATAAAAAGTAACTTCTTAAAATCCTAAAGTAGTGTTATGCAACAAATTAAATTATAAATTATTTACATAAAAGGGTATAAATACAGAGACTGCATGATATTTATTTTGGAACCCTCTAGGACATAAGTAGGCAGGAGGAGAACGCTAATGAGGAAAACCCTGAAAACTCCCTTTCATGTTGATTCTATTGTCTTACAGTACAAGAAAATATTCTTTTTAGAGCAGTTTGTTATCCCTGTCTCGTATTTCAGTTTTGGAATTGTAAACAGAATATAAACAAACACCCCAAAGTTTTAGCTCAGTCCTACTATTAAGAATGAGTAAGATTAATAACTTATACTCTAAAGTAGAACTAAGCCTTTTCTGTCAAAAACACAGTTCCCTTTAATATGTAAATTGTTCAGCACCTTTAATGTTATTTCTGTGTAAAATGTATGTTTTCATGTATTTAAAATGCCTACGTTTTTTTGAAGATCTCCATATTAAGTGCATTTAATATCAATAATTTAAAGAGCATTCCTTGCCCAATGGATGTATACATTTTTGAGAGAATACCAAAATTATATAATACAAAAAAAAAAACCTATGTAAAGTTTTCTACATGCAAATACTATGTATGATACTGTTATAATATTCCATGCTTTAATCGAGTGGTAAATCAATAAAGTTTTAAGAAGTGTTGATTGTTTTTTCTCTTGTGTAGCCTAGAACCCGGGAGCACAGACGGCCGAGGGTTTTCTTTTTAATTTCGTTCTACCCCCTCCCCTCCGCTGGCTGGGCTCGTCCTCAGGGGCCGTGTCCTATTCGCTGTTTACCTCCTGCAGCCCAAACCCGTCCCTCATCCCGTCCCGCTGGGCCCTGGCCTGCCGCCCGCTCCCTCCGGCCTAGCTGCCGCTCTCCCTCCCCGCCGGGCCCCAGCTCCCCTCAGGCCGAGCGAGGGTCTAGCGGCTGCCGCGGCCTCCGAGAGGCGCCCCAGTGCCTTGTGGGAAGAGCCTGGCCATTAGTTGGCTTCTTCGTAGGTAGCCCAAAAAAGATTGGCTCAGGGCGGAGCGCGTCGGAAAAGAGGAGGTCGCTGATTGGTCGGGTGGCTAAACAGTGTCACCGCCCTACGTGATGCGGTCACGGTGCCGCCGCCGCGCCCTCTTGCCGCTTTTTGAATGTGAAGCGCAGCCGGAGCTTTGGGAGCCGCCACCGCCACCGTCGGGGGGAGTCGCCAGGTGAGGCTAGGCCGCGCCACCCGGCGATGCTGGCGGTGGGGGCGGCTCTACAGCCCGGCAGCCCGCACGACCCTCAGCCGGCCGCCGCTCCGCTTCGCCGTGGGATCGGGCGCTGGGCCCGCGGCGCAGCGAGAGGCGCAGCTAACCATGCTGGGGCGCCGCGGCCCGCCTCCCGCAGCTCACGATTGGCTCACGGCCTCTAGGGCTTAGCGGTGTGCTTCTCTCATTGGCTTTTGCTGCCGCCAGTCTGGCTGTGGCGGGGAGGGGAGGGGAGCGAGGTTGGCTGAGGGTGGTCGGTGCTGTTTGGGGCTCCGTGGCGCGACCACAAGCCCACGCTGCCCCCGGAGCGGCCCGACCCGGCCCAACGGGGGTAAACAGGCCGATCAGTCGGCCTTACCGCCCCTGGGCCTGTCTTGCGGGGGCCGCAGGGAAGCCCGCCGCCGCCGCATGAGGCAGCGGGAGTCACCGCCGCGGGGGAAGCGCAGTCTGGCGGCGACAGGCGGATAAACGGCTTGTCGGCTTCGTCCCGGGCAGGCGGTGGAGATGGGACCGGGGAGGCGCCGGGGTGCGCCGGGCAGAGGCGGTGAGAGGGGGCTGAGCCGTCCTCGTGGTAGTAAGAATGGGGCGGGCCCACCAGTGGCAGGGCCTGGAGGGCTCCTCTGCCCGGCCTGGAAGGGGAGCGGCGTGCGTGAGCTCTCGGGGCCGCTCCCGTGGCCGGGTGGTGCGTGTCTCCTCACCCCAGCAGTTTGGTCAAGTGGAAAGCGAATGTAAAGCTCCTCCGTAGTGGTTTAGTGTAGAGGTGATCTTTCCCTTAAAATCTGGACCAAAAACATCCACAGACATGCCGATGGTGTTTGGGAAATGCTGTGATGAGTGAACGGAGCAGGAACTGAGCTCTCTGAGGCTCTTGGAGGACAGCTGCGTTACCCTCTTTCTTCTTTCCCTTAAGTCTGTCATTAATTTGACTAAACTAGTTAATTTGTTAAGTACAATTTATGGGTTTTCTTCTGGAGAAGCGGTTTGAAAACATTCTCCTTTTCTGTGAGACACATGTCACAGTGTAGCAATAAGCACAGGTGTATCACTCTAGCAAGTACCGCCAGCTTTTTGACCTGGGGAAAGAAAGGAATAGTCAGAAGAAAAGAGAGAAATAAGAAGTAGGTGTCAGGTGAAAATATTTATCCTTTTGTATGAAGGGTTGAATTTCAAATCATCATGTTTGGCCTTCAGAGTAAACACAGCTCAAGGTGGATAATTTTACACGGTCCCTGTATTGCACGTGTACGTGAGGTGTTTGTAAAGGGCCCTTCAGGACTGACCATCTCCTCTGTCAGTTTTAGTCTTCGTAAATGATTTCTGCATGCCTTTGCACCTTGGCCTTACGAACTTCCCTGGAGCAGATAATTTATCATTTTTTTTGATGTGAAAGATTAAATATTAGTTTCAGCATCATAGTAGCGATGCATGGTCCGTTTTGTGGAACAGATGAGCCAGCTACTATTAGTGTTGTTTACTTAGGCTGTACTTTATTAGGATTTTGTTGACTGATGTGAATTGGCAAACGAGACTACAGACGAGTGAACCCCCCAAAGGGAGGGTGACACATGGGAGGCAGGACTTTAGGTGGATTTTTACATTTTGGCTAACATGTTGGGATCTCAATTACTCACTAATACCCGTTTAATTCAAGAGGATATTGTTGCTCTTTATTTTCATGCTATAGATGGCATAAAGTAAAAATTGTGTCATAAAAACTTGCTGCTTTTACAAGTGTGTTTAAATAGAAGTTATACTTATTGCACTGATAATCAAAATAGAACAAATCCAAAGTGGGACAGACACGTTTCAGTCGTATCTTACTCATTAGAAACTCTAGAGAAGTACTGAAACCTTTGCTTCCTCATTGTAGAGAGTGAACTGTGCTGCTGGTAGTAAGAAATATGGGCAGAATTGATGTCCTGAACAACATGTCCATTGAAGCATGTCTTGCTACTGTTTTAGTGTTACTGTAATTTTAATTAATCCAGTTAAAGCTGTGAACTTAATATAACACTGTGGTAAGTATGGGAATCTGTGTAGGAGGGTTACTAGAGACGAGTAATTTAGATGTATTGCGCAGAGTTATTCTGCAATAAGTATTGCAGTTCAAATTAATTCCCACCCTAATCTAAGTTCATTTTACAGGGTGAACGAACCCTCTGGCTTTTCATGGTCTTTTGTCTCTTTATAAGAAATTAATTTTCTGTTGAGAGTTTTCTTTGATAATGACCACTTAATTTCAAACAAGTCTTGACTCTCCAACACACTTATAATTGTAAACAGAACAATTCAGTAGGGCAGGACTATCCAGTTTTTTGAACCAGAAACAGGTTTCTGAGGCTGATGGTAGTTCTTGGAAGCAAAACCAAACTCCTGTTAGTCCTGAAAGGGCAAGAGATCTTCTTTTGGCTGTACCTGGTTCATGGTTTGCTGGATGTGCGATCCTGTTCTAGGAGTTTGGTTTCAGTAAACCAAATACTAACAGTTACGTGTAGCTGAAGAAATGGAATGTGTTTCTGGGTTGTGTTTGGTGCACACTAGCTGTTGGGATGAGACCTACAAGATGGGATCACATTTCATGAGGTATAGTCAAAAGAGCTGTGTGTCTTCTGTGGAATGTAGTTTTACATACGTGTGGCTTGTAGGAATAGGATACCCTTTCTGATCTGTATTTCTAACAAAACTACTTGTGGGTTTTAGGTTCTGCCAAAATGGAGCTGAGTGATGCCAATTTACAAACCTTAACTGAGTATCTAAAGAAAACACTAGATCCAGATCCTGCTATAAGGCGTCCTGGTAAGTGTCCAAAAAGTTTAGTTTCTTTTTGGAAAACTTCAGGGGATGTTTATGGGGTAACCTCTTTGCAGAAGTTCTCAGTACCCTTTTCAAACAAACAAGCAAACACCCTAATACGGAATGGATGTAAATACTAATTTGTTTGCATTTTGTAATTTTATTTTCCTGTGTTTCTGTTTGAGTGTGTGTGTGTGCTGTTGTTACTTACAACAGTGCTGCTGCTCACTATAAACGGGAATTTATTTCTATCAGGTTATGTGAAACAGTGAGGAGGCAATATTTCCACATCCTGCTTTGAATTGAGACCTTTTCTAAACAGCAGAAGTATCAAAGAGCTTAGTAATAATGACGCCACAGTACCTTTTGTCAGACTTGCTCTGTGGTTCTGTTCTTGTGAAACTCTGGGGAAGTATTCATGGGTTGATTATTTTGAGTAGATGCTCGAGGAATCCTAGGACTCCCATTAGAAAAATCAGTTCAGCTTTTGCTCACCTCGGTGTGTTCTCTTACAGCTGAAAAGTTTCTTGAGTCAGTTGAAGGAAACCAGAATTACCCGTTGTTACTCTTAACGCTGCTGGAGAAGTCACAGGAAAATGTCATCAAAGTCTGTGCATCTGTAACATTCAAGAATTATATTAAAAGGAACTGGAGAATTGTAGGTATCCTAGTGAGTAGTTTGGCTGAGATTTAATAATCTTTTTAACGTACAATAAGATATTCTACAGTAGCCTTGAGGAAGGTGTGTGTGTGTCTGTACTTTGTGAAGGAAAGTAGATTATTCAGAGAACAAGCACAAAGTGCAGCTCACTGATGAGGAGCTAAAGCCAGCACAGTTGTTTCCAGTCTATTGGAAAGAGCTAGAGCTGGGTGATAAAATTATGAATAAATAACTTGCTCTACTATAGGCGTATTTTTCAGAAGCATAATATTTTAAAGCTCATTTAACTAATAGTAATATTACTTAAATGAAAATGATTGTGATGTGTCTATACACAAGCTGGCCAGTTTGGCTTGCATCTGTTGTCAGAGTGTGACAAACATTTCACGCCAGTGCTGCAGCCAAAAGTGATGATAGTGGCTTCATTTCATGGAAATGCATCTGGGGCAAAAAATAGTGTGAGACAGTTTGCTTTGGTGGCCTTGCCAGTTCAACACTTACAAGTATTGTCATTTAATCCCATTTTATCATTGTTTTGAAGAGGTCCAAATCGTTTTTGATTCAGAGCTTTCAGCATTTGTGAAATTTAATATAGGGTAGAAAGTACTGTATGTTTGAGAGCTCAACTCCTTCAGCAATGAGAGGTTTTAATTGGTGACATTTATACTTTGTCTCAGTGAAAGTACTGTTTATATCTGGAAAATATCAACTGTGTAATGTTGCTTTACTACAGGGAAACTGCTGAGTATTTTATCATTACATCTTAGCTGGTCCATATTTGCAGATTTGCATGTGATTTCTCCCCTCCCCTGGCACGAACATTAGGAAGCCATAGCTTCTCTGACTGTGTTTGATAAGATCAGCACATTCAGTCTGACATGAAGTTTCTAGAACTTTATTTCTGTAATACTAAATTCTCAGTCATTTCTCCCAAATTGCATCTTTATCTGTTGTATCTTGTAAATAGAAACAGCGTTCTGTGATGGAAGGATTTATAAGTGGCTTCCTTTTTGTGGGTTGCTGATGTAATTCTGGATGAGATTTTGTTTTGGAGTAGGTGGAGATGCTATGCAGTAAGTGCATCCAGAGGAGTGTTACAATTGCTGTGTGGCTTCAAGCATGTTGTTTTGTCCGAAATTGAGGCTTTCATTTCAAGAGAAGTTATATAAATGTAAAGTACAGCCCTAAGGCTAGCTTACCTACAGCCCATGGTTTAATTTAGTAGCCTTGGACCTGGCTGGTACAAAGCACCATGGAAGTAAAAGGGCTTTGCCTATTCAAGGACTTCGATTTGGTAGAGCCTGGAGAGCCAGATGCATGGGGCATTTCTGGAGTGAGGGAAGAGTTTGCTCTTTCTAATTTATTTTTATATGTAAGTAAAGAATACTCATCTCTCTGCTGCCTCTCAAGTCTTGTAAATAGATCTCATTTCTTGGAAAAAACATCTCATAAATAACTATAGAGTAGAATTTGTTGTTGCTGATCTCTCCACCCCTCTGTCCTCACCTGTCTAAATGCACAGCAGTGAGTCCTGCCTCCCTACTTGGTACAGTTATTGCTGCTTTTCACGTCACACGCCTTGTAAAGCTCATCACTTCACATGGTGTTTTAATGTGTACATAAAGATTCTGCACATTCTTCTGATTCATTGCAGAAGAGCAAGTTCTTTGTATCTTATTTTTCTAACTGCTTGTTTATAGCTAAACAGTTCTTGAAATTGCTAAACCTAAAAGTTTACAGGAAGCTGGTAAAAGGGTGGTAAGAAGGAGGGTAGTACTGCTATCTGTTTAAGCATCTTCAGATCATTAAAATACTCTCTGGGGATGCTTACCTCTTTTAATTGCTGGCTAGTTTTCTGGTTTCTGAACGGTGCATCACTGATGATGAGACTGTCACTGCTGTCACTGGTTGGTGACACCCCTCCTAATTTTATTTCTTTAGTAGAAATTTTGTGATTTACTACTCCCTGGCACTGTTGACTGACTGGACTTTGAGCTGATTGATCCTTTGAACTGATTAGATAACTCAGTGTTACAGGTTTGGTGGTGTAACCTGCACCCATCTTCAGGTACAGTTTCTAGAAAGTATGGCTTGAGGCAGCTTGCACAAAATAAATCTTTGAGGTTGGCAGGATGGGGACAGGTGTGGTGGAAGAGGAGAATATTGGTTGAATCTACATCTGTTATTGGCATGCCCACCCACCCATATTATGGCTGAATTGCTGATTTGAAAAGTCACCATTAGACAAGGAGAAAAACTAGTTCAAGGTTTTACAGAAGGATGTGATTTCTTTCAGCTTTTTCAGATATTATAGATTCCTTGTAGGCAATGTCTTTAACAGATCTTCTTAGACTCTTACGTAATAGTTACCTAAAACAGTACAATTGGTTTCTGAAATACTGATACTCGCTTGTAGCCTACAATATACTGATATGCCCACTAATTACTGTTTTAATTTTAGGTTGAGGATGAACTGAACAAAATATGTGAATCAGACAGGATAGCCATTAAAGCCAACATAGTGCCCTTGATGCTTAGCAGCCCAGAACAAATTCAGAAGCAGGTAACTTGTCAAATTTCTTATGTCTGTGAGACTCTTGGAATATTTTAAGTGCATCTTGAGGTTCTGGTTATTGGGAGAGTTCTATTACCTTACCAATGAGGTCATCCCAATCCAAGTAACTTGGAGTATGTATTCACAGCCACTTCTGCCTACTTTTTTAAGGCAATTACTGTAATTGCAGAAAGTGAGACTGTGTACATATTGGATTTAAAGTGAGATCTATTTATTTGTGGTTAAAACTAATAGTTATTTAATCCAATTATTTTTTGATCTGACAAGAATAATAAGCATTTTTCTTAGGTATTTGCAACATCTGGGGTGACTGCAGTGGGGTTTTTTTTGTAGTGAGGAGCCTGCTATTATATCACATAATGGTTATGTTTCCCTTCCAGTTGAGTGATGCTATTAGTATTATTGGTCGGGAAGACTTTCCTCAGAAATGGCCAGACTTACTGACAGAAATGGTGAATCGCTTTCAGAGTGGAGATTTCCATGTCATTAATGGGGTCCTTCGAACTGCTCACTCTCTGTTTAAAAGGTACTGGAAATAAGGGAGTTAGTATATGGGTTGTAAATTTCTGTTTGACTTTAAATTCTCACTGTTAGACATAATTTTGTAGATTTACCAAATCTAGCTTTGGGGATTCGATGCTTAATAACTTTTTAATAAGAATTTAAGTGGTTGTCAAGTTGAACACCTAGCATGGCATTGAGTTATATTGTTTAGTTCTTGTTTACTTTACAGTATTTGTTTCAAGGTTCAGCAAAAAAGTAATTATATCCACATTGATTTGGTAATAAATTTGAAGACTGTATTGTATTTTTCTTGTCTTTCTCTTTCACTTCTCAGGTACCGCCATGAATTTAAGTCCAATGAATTATGGACAGAGATCAAACTTGTCCTTGATGCTTTTGCTTTGCCCTTGACAAATCTCTTTAAGGTATTTTCTTTCTGAATCATTTCTAAAACAAGTTTAGCATTCTGAAATGCTTGTTGTGCATGCCTTAGTTGGAACTCTTAATGAGGTTCAGACTAAAGTAAAGGAGGGAGACCTGACAGGATTGATACAGAGAGGAAATAGAACTGCATTTTCTGTTTAGAAAAACAAAAGTGATCCATGACACTTTTCCATGCCTCTTGTCAATGTGGTTTGTGTATGCATGTTATGTGACTGAATTTTATGTCTTCTTTTTTAGGCAACTATTGAACTTTGCAGCACACATGCAAACGATGCTAGTGCTTTGAAGGTTCTCTTCTCGTCTCTCATTCTAATTGCGAAGCTGTTCTACAGTTTAAATTTTCAGGTGAATCTCCTTGTTCTTCTAATGGTTTTGCTTTGATCTCACAAAGCTGTTATACTCTTATTTAGAGGATCAACTTGAGGCAGCCTTCAAGGCCATGCCTGGCCCTGTCTAAGCAAAAGTTCAAGAGAGTCTAAGCTCTTGTCATATCAACGAGGTGTATGGGTATATTTAAGTCTATAAATATAGAATCACAGAACCATTTGGGTTGGAAAAGACCTTTAGGATCATCAAGTCCAACCATTACCCCAGTGCTGCCTGAGTCCACCACCAAAACATGACCCTAAGGGCCACATCTTTTAAATACCTCCAGGGATGGTGACTCAGCCACTTCCTTGGGCAGCCTGTTCCAATGATTGACAACCCTTTTGGTGGAGAATTTTTTCCTAATATCCAATCTAACTTAAGCTTCTCCTTCACAGGATCTTCCTGAATTTTTTGAAGATAACATGGAAACATGGATGACAAATTTTCACACTCTTCTAACTTTGGATAATAAACTTTTGCAGACTGATGTAAGTATTGCATAAACCTCCTGGTTTATCTCTGTAGTGGAGAGGGTTGAGTGAAAACTTACATCTAACTCTGAATGATGCAAAGTTTTCTTGTTTCCTTGGGTATAGAAAGGAATAGAATGGCTATAAGAGAAGCTGCCCAGTTGTCTAACAAATTTGAGGTCCAGTTCTTGAAGCTGTATCTCAGAAATCAAATTGCAGATAATCATCAATGATGAAATTTTTTGAGGACATCTGCTAAAGTAACTGAATCATTAGAGGGTCACAGTGCTCAAGTTTTCCGTACCTTTCAGCTGGTTCATGCATTACAATTTAGAAAAACAGGGTATCTTAAAGAACTCAAAAGATTTGAACTTTGCAGGATTTGAATTTGGAAGGCTTTAAAAGTGCTTCCAAGGCATCCTGAAATGCTTCACTTTAGCATTTGCTGGTTTTGTCTAATGATAAAATTAGTAGTTTCACATTTGAAAGATGCTACCAAGTCATCAAAGCTCACATTACTTTAGTGCATGCTTTCTGCATTTAACCTGCTGGTGTGTTCCCGATACAGCACAGTAGTTTGCCACGTGGTGGAGCCAAAGCAACTCTATAGTTACAATACGCAGGGAGGTGTATTAGTTGTGTTATAGTTTCGGGGTTGCTGTGGCCAACAGTGCTGCTAAAAGAAGCTTTGTTCATTTCTCTTGTATCTGTGGGCTGTTTCCCAGCACCGACATTCATGCAGCTGTGTGCTGAACTGAGTCAGGAAGTGATATGCATTAAAACTGTAAGGTGGAGACTGGAGGGAGGAGGGCAGTACTGGGTGGTGTTTGTGGGCTTTTTTAAATTCCAGCTCAGTTTCCAAATTCACTTCACTTTTTGGTTCCACAAGTATCTGTGTCTGTATGGGGAAAGGGAGTGAACTACTTTTACACCTATTCCAATTTAAAGTAGCAAGGTACGATGCCTTCTAAGCAGACTTTCTCAATACCTTGTGTTGTCTTTTTCCTGTTACATTTATAAATTAATTTCATGTCAGACTTTCAGGTCTAAATAATTTAAAGTGCAGAGTACCTTCATTTGAAGTGTAGGTATGATTTGTAACTTGCAGCTCAGTTCCAGTACAAATCAGCAAAATACAGTAATTGTAGGGATGTGAGAGGGATTTCTGTCACCTATTTAGAACATGGTAAAATAACAGTGTAAATAGTTCCTTCACATATGTTGATGCCTTCAAGAGGTGATGAAGTTTTGATCTTTAAATTCTTGATTATGTTTTATGTGAGGATGAAGAAGAAGCTGGATTACTGGAGCTCTTGAAATCACAAATTTGTGATAATGCTGCTTTATACGCTCAAAAATACGATGAAGAATTCCAGCCCTACCTGCCACGATTTGTAACAGCAATCTGGAATCTCTTAGTCACAACAGGCCAGGAAGTGAAGTATGACTTGGTGAGTTGTTATTGACCAATCTTGTCAAGATTAGTGGTGACTTATGAATTGGTCAGTCATGCTAAAGCTCTATGTTCTGTTCGTGTTGTTCAAGCTTGTTAGTAACGCAATCCAGTTTCTGGCCTCGGTTTGTGAGAGACCACATTACAAGCATCTGTTTGAAGACCAGAATACATTGACAAGCATCTGTGAAAAAGTTATTGTTCCCAATATGGAATTCAGAGGTAACTTTTTTGACACTTCAGTTTTCAAAGATACAATAAAATCTCACTGTAAGTAGAAGGGTTTGTGGCTGTGTGGGACTAAATATTGAGGATTACCTGTTGTATACTTCTAGATTCAAAACCAAGTTTCTACAGCAGATTGCTTTGAATTGTAAAAATACATCTATTAGTATTCCTGTCTTACTGGGATTTCATACTGAAAAGCTTAAGAAGTCTGGCCATGTGCCACCAATAACTTTTCAGGATTAAAGTGAGCAGCAGTCATTCAAGAAGTAATTCAATAGGCATGGATAGGAGGCCTACTAAATTTGAATGGCCATTTCTCCAAGTTTTGATGGGCTCGTATTGATCCTGGTATCTAAAATGCAGGAAAGATACATTGCAGCGATAAGAAGCTTCTCTGTTGTAAGTCTATGACTCTGGAAGCCTCTTTAAAGACACTTAGTATTGAACATGTCCTATCTTTGTTTTTTTCTTATTTTTTTTTCAATCAGGAATACGTCAACTCAGGAGTATGAAAAACTAATTTGTGGGGCAGTGGCAAGCTAAACAAGCTAATCTGGCTGGATATTTCTGATTAATGTTTGTTAATGTTGCAGAAAAGTACTTGGGAGGGGAATAGCAAGTTGATAATACACCTTTTTATCATAAAAAACAGAGACTGCAGTATTTCAACTTCTGTGTATTTTGTATTTGCAGCGGCTGATGAAGAAGCATTTGAAGATAATTCTGAAGAATATATAAGAAGGGATTTGGAAGGATCTGGTAATCCACAGATTTATACTAAGAATACTTGTCTTTAAATATAGCTCTAAAGAGCTGAAGCAATTTACAGAGCTTGTATAACTTACTTGTAAATTGGGAAGGTGTCTCCCCACCCCCTGCCCAAGAGATTTTATCCAGTTTTTTATCAAGTTTACTGGCATGATGTGCCCATCACAGTGTCTTTTTGTTTTGAACTGTTTTTATGGGGTCTGTTCCTTAATTAGATTGGTATGTCTCCTGCACTGCACACATTCTCAGTTCAGCAAATATAGCCTGTAAGTCAATGCTGAATAGTGGCCACGGTTGTGTTATTTAGTTCCTCTCTGTAGAGTTTTAAATAACACGGAGAGACTGTGCCTGTATTTAGTAGTCTGTCATGTTGAAACTGAAATTCTGACTGGTGTTGCATACAAATCTGTGATGAAGCCAGCTGGACAGCAGCCAGCCCTTGTATGCTGGCACTGTGTTCAAACCAATACAGTAACAGTCCTGAAAACCAGCACTGTGCTGACAGAGCTACTTGATTTTCTGATGGTAGCTCACTGGTCTTCAGCAAGTTCAGAGAACAACTGAACCATATCTCAATCTGTATGACAGGTTTGTGTATACTGCTCTGTGCCACTAATTGTTTACTGGCTGCCACTTTGAGATTAATGACGCTTCACAAGCTACAGTAAATCTGTTTCAGTGGAGGACAGAAATTGAATGAAAATGGTTTTGAACTTTTTTCAAGCAAATGTTTTGTCATTCTTATCTAGGATGGGGCTACATTTTAGATATTTGTGAAGCTTTTACTTGTTAGGTGCTTTTTATTTCTGTGAGAATTGAGGCAAGAAGTAGATGTGTTCTTCAGAAATGTAGTTTATTGCATTTAAATTGACTTGCTTTGTTTTCCTTCTGTTGCTTCTGTTAGTATATCGTATTAATGGCTGGCTGACTGTTTCTTTTCCCCTTTCTTGAAACGAGGAATTTTTACAGGTTTTTTCATTTTGTTTTGACAAAAATCTACTGATTCAGTATGGTGGGCCAGCAGCTAAGCACCACAGGGCAGCTCACTCCCCATCCTGCTGCAGTGGGATAAGGGAAAGAATAGGAAGAGTAAAAGTGAGAAGACTTGTAGATAAAGACAGTTTAAGTGAAAGGAAGAGGACGAAAAGAGAAGGGGGGACAGGAGGGAGGTCAATGACTTGCCACCTCCCACAAGTAGACTGATGCTCAGCCTGTCCCTGGGCAATGGCTACTTCACCAAAAACCCTCTCCCCTTGTTTTTTTTCTTGCCAAGCATGATGTTATATTTCATGGAATATCCCTTTGATCAGTTTGGATCAACTATCCAGGTTGTCTCCCCTCACAGCTTCTTGCCCACCCCCCACCCTACTTGCTGGGAAGGAAAAAGAGAAAGTCTTGACACCATGCAAGCACTCTTCAGCAGCAGCCAAAACACTGGGTGTTATCAACAGTTTTAGTCACCAGTACAAAACACAGCACCATATGGGCTGCTATGAAGAAAATTAACTCCATCCCAACCGGATTTGGGTGTGTAATTGTCAACAGAGTAAAAGCCTCCCCCTGCATGCTTACTGAAACCACTTCAGAGGGCAGCAGGAGTTGTGAGAAGGCATGCAGTGTTGGTAGGGGTCCTTTCCTGTCCTTGTTTTACAGATAGTCCCTATTGTGGCAGTAAGTAAAAGACATAAAAGTGTTCTTAAGCATCAGTGTGGAGGATTGCAAAAATTAAAACAGTGTGGCTGTAACTTGAGAAGCTGTATATTATTAAAATATTGTTATTATGTTTATTAACATGAAAAGCTGTCTACTTTCTCATATCCAAAGCATCTTTGGTTCTTATGCAGACATCGACACCAGGCGCAGAGCAGCTTGTGACCTAGTCAGAGGCTTGTGCAAATTTTTTGAAGGACCTGTGACAGGGATTTTTTCTGGATATGTTAATTCTATGCTGCAAGAATATGCAAAGAATCCATCTGTTAACTGGAAGCACAAAGATGCAGCTATTTACCTTGTTACGTCTCTGGCATCCAAAGCTCAAACACAGAAGGTACTTTCACATTCTATTCATTTTAATCCATGTGTGTTCAAATATTATAATGTGTACTTTATGCTGCTTCAGAATGGGAGTAAGTGTATTGTTAGTAGTTTAGTGTTGGTGAGATTGAAAGTTGCCCATTATATAATCCTATCACAGTTGGTAATTTGGAGGTATCCAGTTGGGAAAAGTCAACACCCATTTGTGACCATTGCACAGGACTTAACAGCGTGTGTGGATCAACCATGGGAAGAGACAAGATTAGCTCAGTTCTAGACCCTCCAAGCTTTTAAATGTTTACAGACTAGCTCAGTACCCATGGAAGGCCAGATTTGGCTTTACAGAAGATGATCCAAAGTGTTAAGAAAACTAGAAAGAATCTTAAGTGACTCTTAGGTTCCGGTCATCGTATTTCCCAATGTTTCCTGTTATTTGAGTGTGTAGGATTTGGAAATGCTAACAATGGCTGGAATTGGATCTCACTACTTGTTTGGGAGAAGGCAACTAATAGACTGGATGCACCAAAAAGCTGTATCTGAGCTAAACTCTGTTCAGAAACAGTAGCATTGTATCAAATATCCCACAGAAGATATTTTAATTTACTAATAAATATTATTACAGTTCAAATCTCAGTGGCTTTACAAGATGGATTTGGGGCAAACATAGTAAAACATGTTGTACAGCATCTCTGTGCAATATTGGTGAAGACTCTCAGTCTTTTACCAAAACTCTAGTTGTATACTACCACACAGCAATTGCTAATAGTGGTGGTGTGGGATGTGAACCAGAGTCTTGAGCAATTAGAAGTAATTGTGTTTTTCATAAGAGAAAACTAAGCCATGGTTATTTTGCTGCTCTAGTTCAGAACGGTAGTTTGAGTCCCAAACTTTTCCTTTTAAAAAGGCCTATCACAAAAAAAAAAAAAGGTATGAAGTTAGTAAGAGGCAGATACTTTCTATCTAAAATTGTGGGTGATTATTACTGTGTTACATGCTACTATTTCTTAAGTCACAATTGCAACTTGGAACCTTAGTAGTGTTACAGGTGAGACCTAGACTCTCCCTGCTAATGGAGTTTGAACAATTCCATCATGTGTGTGCATGCTTTAGATTCCTTTTATTAAAAGCATGTAAAAATTAGTAAGAAAACTTGCTG
Source organism: Hypotaenidia okinawae (assembly GCA_027925045.1). Taxonomy (NCBI): domain Eukaryota; kingdom Metazoa; phylum Chordata; class Aves; order Gruiformes; family Rallidae; genus Hypotaenidia; species Hypotaenidia okinawae. Next base: position 7,653,664 of record BSDF01000016.1, read on the forward strand.
AATGTCACCATATAACACCAGAGTTGGTTTGGTTTTTGTCTTTCTAGCACGGAATAACACAAGCTAATGAACTTGTTAATCTGACAGAATTCTTTGTGAGTCACATTCAACCTGACTTAAAGTCTGCTAGTGGTAAGTTAATCTTGATCCAGCATTTCTTGTGATATATCTACAGCCTTGACAGTGACCATTGTTTAAGGTTCAAGCACTTGTGTATCAGCATAATCTCTGAGGCAGAAGACTTAACGGCTGTAACACAGGAAATAATTCACATTTGTTTGGCCAGCAGTGAATGAGCTTTTAAACAAAGGTAGATTACCACATGTGATCTGCCAGATCAGAGCATGTACACACATGGTTGCTATCAGCTGCATGCTTAAACTTGTTGAATCAAAGTAATTTGATTTCTGTATTTGAGACCTTAATTGCAAATTTCTATGTCATAGAAAACCCTGATAAGTTAAAATAATAAAGACTAGGTTGTAGCCTTTATCAGCCCATGTTGATAAGATTATGGATGTCTAGATTTAAGGCACAATTTATTTCTTGCTTCAGCAATAATCCTACATTTGGAACATAGTGGGTTGTCATGGAATATGTAATCAGAGCCTGAAGAGGAAATTTCATGTGAAAGAGTTGGACTGTACGCTTAATGGTGCTGGGGTGGGATTTGTAGCTAAAACTGGTACTCAGTCCAACAGTTCCAGTGCAGAAATGCATAAACTAAGCAACATAGAAAAACACTGTGTGTATTATTTTGGAGGAGAGAAATCATGACTTAATGTCACCTCTATATATAGTATATGTTCAGTAAACACATTTATGTAAAAAGTATCAGCAAAATTTACATATTTTTCTATTGCAGTGAATGAATTCCCTGTGCTAAAAGCAGATGGTATCAAATATATCATGATTTTTAGAAACCAAGTAAGTTCTTCTCTTATGGTAAAAACATTGCAGTTTGTTACTTTATACTTGCCAAGCCTAATTTATCTTATTTGGCCATATGTTAACTTAACAGGTGTTTGATAGTCATATATAACACTTCATGATGAATTTTTAGGTTTGAAAGTAGATGATATTGCTATAAATATCCAATTAACATGAAGTCTATATGCTATCCATATGCATAGTTCTGTGACACGCTCAGACTTTTTCAAGTGAAGCACTTGATTGCTCATATCATTGCTGTAGTTGTTCAGAAGTATAGCAACTTTGTCCTTTACCTTTTCTAATTTGTGTGAAGCAATAAGAAAAGATATTGAGCATTATTTCTAAATTTGAAATTACTTTTATTAATCTCTTATGACATATATGTGATATTTTTAAAATTTTATATTTTTTAATTGTCTGTTAAAACATAGAAAAATTGAAAAAGAAACCTACTTTAGGAATATATGCACTTACAATCAAATGTGAGACTGATGTTTGGGGGAAGTATGCAGGCAGTGACAGAAATAGGTACCTTTTGGTTGTCGAGGTGTGATTTAGCAACTGGAGGAACCTTCTGCCTCTGCCAAGCTTTCAGATGGTAGCTAATGAGCTCAGGGTGGTTGTGATCTAGTGTTGAACCATCTGCATTTTGTGTAACACGTATAACTTACTGCTGTGGTTTTGTAGGTACCTAAAGAACAACTGTTGCTATCTATTCCTCTCCTAATCAATCATCTTCAAGCAGAAAGTATTGTGGTCCACACATACGCAGCCCACGCTCTTGAAAGACTGTTTACCATGAGGGGAACAAATAATACTACCCTGTAAGTTTTCAAGGGGAGAAAAATGTATTGCTACCATGGGTTTTGTCATTAAGGATGAGAAATACCTGTAGGGGATATTTTCTTTCTTAGTATTACAGTATCATAAAACACTTGACGTTTGTATCTGTCATCCTTAAAGACCTGTGTTTTCCTTGACAGCATTACAGCTGCAGAATTGGCCCCGTTTGTAGAAGTGCTATTAACAAATCTTTTCAAAGCACTGACTCTTCCTGGCTCGTCTGAAAACGAATACATTATGAAAGGTAAATGCTTCAAGTTCTGCAATATAAAAGTAACTTTGTTAACTTGAGGTAAAGGCTTAGGTTTACAGGCCACTGAATTTTTATTTGAAAAACTTAATTTATGCAAACATACTAAAGAGGTATGCACAGCCTGCAGTTATTTACCAGCTATAGCAAGTCATCTTTGGCTTGATGGTACCAAAGAGAAGCACCAGACATAATGATATTGTGAGAAATTATTCCTCGCATGCTTGTCTTTGTGGTCAGGGCAGTTACCTGAGCAGTGTCAGTAGATCTGAGTGGGCTGTGGTTAAAAGTACCCCAAGATTTGAGACTTGCCCGAGATAAATTATGGTCTTTGCAAAGTTGCTTAATCTTCTTGCTGTCTGTAGAATGGGAATAATGAGGCCTCCCTTTATCCTTTGTCATGCTATAGATTGATTGCCTCTGCAGCAGGTGCTCTCTCTTACTGTACCTAATTCCTCAGAATCCAATTTAATAGTAAAAGGTAAAGGATTTAGGCATATGATGGATGACAGAAGTGTATGTTTGTCTCCAGAAGATAATACTTTCAATTTATTTGCAGCCATCATGAGGACTTTTTCTCTGCTACAGGAATCCATAATTCCATACATCCCCTCTGTCATCACACAGCTTACACAGAAACTGCTGGCTGTCAGTAAGGTAAAGAAACAGGCAATCTGAGCAAAATACTCGCTTTTTACCTTTCAGAGCAGTTTTGCTAAAGATTTATGTATAACTTGTTCATTTTTGGTTAGAGTACTGCAAATTGTTTGATACTTTATGACTGAAATGAGTTCAAAGAGCCATTCAGTGAATTACTTTCTTCCTCTAGGACATACTTTCAAATTAATCTCCCCTGCTTTCATCTGAAATTTGGAAACAGCGTATGAAATAACTTTGTACTACTAGTTTGTTCTAGTATAAAGGTTTGCTTGTGCAGAGGCTGCTATTACAATATCCTTTATTCTTTGTCTATGAAGCTTCTGAGGCTAATACTATGTTTAGGCCTTGAAATGTGGGATTAAATTAAATTACCTTTTGGTGGGTAAAATTCTCTGTTTTCTGTTGAGGCTGGGCTGTTATTCTTGAACATTGACATTGGGGAATGGTCTAGAATACCTTCACTAACTATCCCGAAAATTTGTACATATAGTTTAAATTAGCTGCAGAGTAGAAGTATGTGTTCAGTAAAGAATTGACTAGATACTTACAGGATTGAATTTTATTTTTCTTTTCCAGTTTTTGTTTTGTGATTGCTTTTAACAGCTTGCTAGCTTATGTAAAGCCTCTGAAAAGGACTTCTTGTCTTAAAAATATTTATAAAAAATGAATCTTTCTTTATGCTTTCAAGGTTTTTGTATTTGCTTTTATCTATGTAATTAATCTCATTAGTATATTATTAAATAAGTCATAAGTATCCTTATTTTTAGTTGCTACTTGAGACTTCAGTTGAAATTAAAAAAATATTTTACTAAGTACTTTATTTGGGTGCAAGTTTGGGCTGATTTATCTGTTTATAACTTGCTTTTAGAATCCAAGCAAACCTCACTTTAACCATTACATGTTTGAATCAATATGCTTGTCAATAAGGATAACATGCAAAGCAAATCCTGATGCAGTTGGAAGCTTTGAAGAGGCTTTGTTTATGGTCTTCACTGAGATACTGCAGAATGATGTGCAAGGTAAATTAGAATCAGTAAGTGCTTGTGCTCTCTCTCTACTATAATTGCTTGCTGTGATTTACCTCATGGCAGTTTTTCTGTAACACAGAACATTCAAGTGAGAACTCGACGTGTTTGCAGTCCTAATAAACACTTGGGAAGCATCTTGGTTATTCCATAGGGTACATCAACTGTATTAACTTATTTTAAAGCAAACTCTATTTTTAAAATACCTACCAATACTGCTTATTATTCTTAATTATATCACCTTATTTCTAGTAATTTGTTTCCTGTGTTCTGAAATATTAACAAGTAAAGGACATAGAAACTATAACCAATGCTTGCCAATTTTTGCAGTAAATTAGATTTGGGAAGTGATACATTTCTACAAGGTTTTATTTGTTGGTATCTTTGTGTTGATATCATAAAATTATAGATTCAATGAAATAGGTGTGTGGTTCCTAGGAACTGACAGTGACTGTATTTGCTGAATTTGTCATTGTTTCTTCTCCAGAGTTCATTCCATACGTGTTTCAAGTGATGTCCCTACTTCTAGAAATGCATAAAAATGAAATCCCAACATCCTACATGGCATTGTTCCCTCATCTACTTCAGCCAGTGCTGTGGGAAAGGACAGGAAACATTCCTCCTCTGGTCCGACTCCTGCAGGCTTATTTAGAGCGGGGAGCTAATACGATAGCAAGTGCTGCTGCTGACAAAATTGTAAGTTGGATTGATTTATTGACAGGAGGAGCTTTTTTCCTTCAGTGAAAAGCTGGATTTGGGTTTATACTTTAAATTAATGGTGCTTATGTGGGAAGCCAAAAAATACTATGAATGCAGGCTTTTTGGATGCTTTTCTGACATGGAGATTGTCGTGCTCTTGTCAATTAAGATGGAAATTCCCACTCTTCTTTTTTGCAAGTAAGTAAGCTTCCACAATGTTCCCCTCTTGTTTGCCTCATGTTGATCACTGTGTTGGGAGAACTCACAGAGGTTCTGTTCAGAACAGTCTTGAGAAGAGCCAATATGCTGGGAGATCTGAGGATTAGTGGGACTTTATTCTGCATATTTCTGTCCTTTCTGCTGCATGCTCTGCTGTAGTCAGACTTGATTAGATGGTGCCGGTGATGAAGCAGACAGGCATGCTTAAATTTGCTTTGGTATTCATTTGATCCAGGCTAATTCAGGAGTACATTGCTTGGTCCTGATAGACATCTGTCTTCCTTGTCCTTAACTGTGGATACAGAATCCTAGTTCAGGTTGTGAAACCTTTTGCCTTGGTGAATATGTCTTAGATGGTAAAGGCCAGCTTTCTGGTAGGCCATGTATAGGTCACATATGAAGAACTGCTGTATAGAGTTTTATATTTGCTTTGCTTACAGCCTGGATTGTTAGGTGTGTTCCAGAAGTTGATTGCCTCTAAAGCTAATGACCATCAAGGATTCTATCTTCTCAACAGTATTATAGAGCACATGCCTCCGTGAGTATGAGTTGAAATTGCATTCAGAGCTAATTTCTGTAGACTGTACTATTTGGTATGTTTGTACACTCTGTAATGTTTAACAGCTGAAAAACTTCACATCAGTAAAATAGATTTGAACACTTTTATATGTACTTTTTGTGAAGTGAGAGAAGTAAAATCCAGTATGAATTGAATTAACTGTTCTTTCACATTTCTAGGGAATCGGTTGACCAGTACAGGAAACAGATCTTCATTCTACTATTCCAAAGACTTCAAAATTCCAAAACAACAAAATTTATTAAAAGTAAGTTCCTTGCTACGTGAAAAGCTTCAGTCTGGTGATGCTGGTAGTTTAGAATGGGCAGCTGTACTGAATCTGTAACCTGTTGTGTCCTGTGACTGTGCAGATGAAGGGATACTGGTGACTCTTAACATCAGAGACTCGCTTCAGATTATTTGTGTAATCAAGGGTGGTGTATGGGTCAATCTATTATATAGATTGACATTTGTCCCCTTGAAAAACTAGTTAGAATGCATTTAGCAGCTCACCCTAAAGCTGTTATTTTGTTTTGATGTTGAGTTTTAATTTGACCTTTTTCTTGTTCCAGGTTTCCTAGTCTTCATTAATTTGTACTGCATAAAATATGGGGCATTAGCTCTGCAGGAAATATTTGACAGCATACAGCCAAAGTTAGTATGACTTTTTGGGTTTTATTTAAGACTGCTTTATATTTTTTATCTTGTAAAGTAGAAAATAGTTGACTCCTTTAGCTAAAATTGCAAACTGCTTTAATTGCTAATTTGAATAGCCAAATGTTCATTCTGATGTGGTGGTTTTATTTGTCTAGCAAATTTTCTGATTTGCTGCCCACAGTTTCTTGTTGATAGTTCAACATATTAACCTCCTAAACAGGTTATTAAAAGGAAAGACTGATGTTTTGCTCCTTTCCCTTCGTGAAAAGTTTGTATGCTCAAATTTCTACGAGGCATCCACTGCAACAGAGCAGCGTCTTAAAAGAAAAATCTGCATTTCTGTTTTTCCTAGTGCTTCATATTGTTTCTGGTTTTCTTTTGTCACTGTAAGGCTGATAAGGCTCTCTAATACTTCTTCTTTTAATGTTATAATAGGATGTTTGGAATGGTTTTGGAGAAAATCATTATTCCAGAGATCCAGAAGGTGTCTGGACAAGTTGAAAAGAAAGTCTGTGCTGTTGGCATTACAAAAATATTAACGGAATGTCCTCCTATGATGGACACTGAGTACACCAAGCTGTGGTATGTAGAACATTTAGGGCTCTGTTGATGAGGCTAGCTGATTTCTTTGAGAATGGGAGCTACCATAAAAATATATTCTTCAAATAAATGCTGTTGTGATACCTTTGGGCCAGCTGTTGTTATGAGGCTTTTCATACCACTTCCTTAAGGGTACAGACTTTTCATACCATTTCCTTTTCTCAATAAATAAAATTGCAGTTTCAGAGCAGATGCCAAACTGGGCTGGGTTTTTTGTGATGGAGATGGCACTGCTAGTACTGCATTTAAGAAAATACACTACTTTGTTTTAGGCTCTATTCTGTATGAAAAGTTAGGCACAGTTTTGATTTATAACTGGTCTGCTAGTCAGGAGACAGGAACATACTTATAACCTGACAGACTGTAAGATCTTAGATTGACAGTCAGGTTTTGGGGAAAGCTATCTGGAAGATGGTAAGTAAGTTTGGAATGTCAGGTAACCTCAATTTAATGGCAATAACTCCATCCCTGAACTAGAATATTTTTTTTTCTTTTTTTTAAAATGTACTTAGAGAAAAGGTTTAATCTGGAAGATAATTAATTGTTTCATAAGTAGGTTTCATTAGTTTAACCTGATAAAAAGTAAAATCACTGCTCATACTTATACAATGAGCACCTAAATTATGCCTGTAAAACACACAGATCCACAATTCTTCCAGTCCAGCTCAGATTGGGCACTTACAGTTTCTAGCTAGGAAAGTACCTGCAAAGGCTCCAGTCACAAAGGGCTGCCATTAATTTGAACTTCTTGTGAAATACACCCTGTCATAAAGTACTTCAAGCACTCCAATTTTATCCTCTCCTCTGTACATATAGGACTCCTTTGCTGCAGGCCCTCATTGGCCTCTTTGAACTGCCTGAGGATGATACTATCCCTGATGAAGAACACTTCATTGACATCGAAGATACTCCAGGCTATCAGACTGCATTCTCTCAGCTAGCCTTTGCTGGGAAAAAAGAACACGATCCTGTAGGTCAAATGGTGAACAACCCTCGGATCCATCTGGCACAGTCTCTTCACAAACTGTCCACAGCGTGCCCGGGCAGGGTAGGTGACTTCTATACCTGGCATGCTAATGCTGAATTCTACAGAGAAGTAACGGGCTTTTTGATAGTGGGTCTCTCTTGCTAATGTTTGATAATCAGCAAAACTAACTGTGTTACAACCAGAACGCGAGGTTGCTCTTCTTTATTCTTGAGTGGAATAGAACTTTTGTAAAGTTGTTTCCCCTAGTAGCCATACACATGTAATGTGCATATTCACATTACCTGATTTAGCAATAATCTTAAATATGCCATTTCTTAAATGAAAATTAGTCATCCACTTACTGGTATATAACAAATACCTGTCCCAGTTCAGCTGTATGTACTAGGAACTATTTCAGGCAACTCAGGTTAAATTAAAAAGTTAAGTTTACAGTTAACTATTTTGAGCTGCAGTATCTTTGCTTTGTTCAATATTTTGGTAAGTAAGGATTGCCTGAGAGGTCTGATGTTTGCTGCATCCAAATAGCTGCTTAAATAGCAGAAGGTTTTCTCTTCTATTCTTTCATATTTGATTCAGACTAGTAGTACATAAAAGTGTCAACATCAGGAATTGTAATTTCAGCAACTGCTTTCACCATGAAAAACTGCTGCTCAGGGGATGCTGTTTGACTTTGTAGCATATGTTAACACAGTGATTAACAGGATATAGCAGTAGTTTAATGTATACACACATTGACACTTCTGCTCTATCATATGTTTTAAGGTTCCATCAATGCTGAGTACTAGTCTGAATGCAGAAGCGTTGCAGTATCTCCAAGGATACCTCCAAGCTGCAAGTGTGACACTGCTCTGAATTGCATATATTCCACAAGCAAGATCAAAAGCTGTTTTGTTATACAGAAGGTTGACACTGACTTTTTTTTATAGCAGAGCTCCAACAAAATGAAAAATGCTACTTGAAAATATATTGCAGAACCCATCTTGTAAACGATAAATGTGGCTTTATGCAGAAACTGAAAGAATTTGGTCATTTGTGTGCTCATAGACAAAAGGTGGCTAACATCCATCCCAGTTTAATTTTGAAGGGAATAGTGATAGCAGTTTGTTACGGGATTTATTTGAAATCTGCACCTGCAGTGTTCAGATAACACTTGGAAATGTATGGAGAGCACTGGCTGTAGAAACTCACTTTGGTCACTAAAATTCCTTTTCATTTTGATGTTGTCCTTTGTATTTCTTTTGTCTTTCCTTAAACTTTATCTAAATTGTGAATAAATAAGAAGTTCTTGTTTAAAATGCCTGTCACTGTGCACTTACTGTTTTAGAAGAATGTAATTGGTTTTAAAAAAGATAATGTTTAAAACTTAGGATAGAATATCAAATAGCTGGACTGTGAGGATTTTTTTTTTATCTTAATAGTATGTTGCAGGATCACACAGAGTAAATCTAAAGCTTTGGGCAGAAGATCCAAAGCTATTCTCAATCTTGATATTCATCAACAGGTCACCCCTTCTCTTTGACCAAGACATGTCAGTATAGGGCAGCAAAAGCAGCTAGTACACCCTCTTGGAGCAGGTGTCAGTCTCCAAATGGATTTTTAGTGATGAATACAACTGGAGCCGTGATCTTAGAGTTAAGTTTAACTCAGATGTTCTCCCTGTTTCCTCATAAATACATTGATGAGATTTGGTGGCTTTGAGTTCTAAGTGTATCAGTTTACCTTAGTTATGGCTCTTTAAGTGACTAGTTAAATGCTGGAGCCTTACTGCATTCTCAGGTGGAACAGGCACCAAACTACCAGACCACAGGCTTTTGGCGCACTCCTACTGCAGGGATATAAATAAATCTAATTATAGAGGCTGAAAAACTCCTGAATAAGAGTGAAGTCTCAGACTTGTGTGATATTAAGAAATGTCATAAATGACAGATATTTTTTTTTTTGTTACTTATCCACAGAAGTTCTGCAGGTGACTGGGATCAGGACTGGTTTTTTGGAGTTAGAATGCCTGTTGAAGCTGAGCCTTGTATCAAGAAAGTTACTGATTTTACTGAAGGTGAAACATAGAGCCGAATCAGTTGTCAGTTCTTCCTTAGTGCCTGTGGCTGCCATGTGGGAGTGCACACTGGCCACAGGCCTTCATATACAAAGGAATTGCTTGTCAGACAATTGATTTAAACTACTAAGTGCCTAAAAATGTATTAAATGAGTCAGCATCAACAGGTTTTCTTGAATCTGGTCTGTCATGCAGGTATGAAGGGAAAGCAGTTCTCAGGTGTGAAATAGTAGTGAAGAACGATCATGAAAGCATCTGCCTTAATGCTGATGAGAGAGACTGATGTGTGTTACGAGTTTGCCGAAGCGCCTTGCAGAACAAACTTCAACAGAGAGGCTGATGGGTGACATTGGCTAGGAACTGAAAGCCTACCTCAAATGGCAACGTTAATTGAGCTGTGGTCATTCAAAACCTGCAAGCCAAAAGGGTACTCAAAATAGTGTCTGCTCTGCAGCTTTGTCTTTTTGCTTGGATAACAGGGGGAGAAGAGTTCTACAGAGAACTCACAGACCTTTTTTTCCTTCGGCCTCAAAGAACCAGAATTAAATTAGTGCTGGTGGTTGTGTAACAGTAGTTCATTCAAGCAGACAGCCTATTATGCATGTAGCTAGAAAACCTTGTGCTGAAATGGGGTTCTTCAGCACTTTGCACTACTAAGGGGCTCTGTTAGACTGTCTTACTAATGCAGTTCCAAGGAAGATTTCTTTTGGGAGCAGGTTCCTGAGATATGTGAGTGAACAGATGTTTCTTACCAGTACCAACGTAGATTAAATGGCAGGATTTACAGCAACAACTCAGAACCTTTTTTTTTTTTTCCAAGGAAGCCAAAGAAAAATTGGCTCTTTTGAATGGAAAACCATCAGTGAATTTTGGTGTTCACTCTCTTGCACTTCCTGCAACGTGTGACTTGTTGTTAGACAGACATTCCATGTGAATAAGTGCCTAAGTGACTTCAGATCAGCGAATCCTAGCAGCATACTTGTCCTTTAGTTCGCTCAGAGTTGAGTAACTTAGATGTTGTAGACATGGCTGTGGCACTGTTAGTGACGTGTTCCTTAGTCCTGACATACTCTGCAGCTTTCATAAAGCATGTGGGTGTTTGTGTAAAGCACTTAGCCCTTTCAGGGAAATGACCTTTTCAAGTGTAGTGCAGACAAAAGCACATGTATCTCTGCTTCAGAGTACAGGCAAACAGCTTATTGGCATCATCCTCACCTTCACTTAGGTGGAGACTGAATTGCTACTTCTGACACCTCCCATTCTCAAGATTCAGTGGGCAACACAATGTTCCAACTCTGTTAATTTTAGTGGAAATGATGCAAGCAATGTTGTAAGAGGTTTTTTGCAAGATTGTTGAACTTTTCTAGGCCACCCTTTAACAAGGAATTTGCCAAACAGTTGGCAAATACCAGTTTCTTTAGAAAACTCAGGCAGGAAACACCTCTTGTCAACTGGCTCTTCTGCAGACTTGGGTGCATCTAATTCAATGTTAGACAATTAACCCCAGCTCATCACCTGAGATCTTTCTCTGAATCACTTCTGAAAACAGGCAGCCACTTCTCTGCAGCTACTAATAGCAGATCATTCAAATTCAAGGTCAAGGATGGGGGATAACTTGCTCCTTCTTGAGTATAAAATGGGTGAAGAATCTTTTGGCACCAGAGATCTACTGTCCTTGCTGGAGCCTGCTGCCTGACTTGTGGTAATCAGCTTCTAAATAACTTGCCAAGACTTTGTAGCAGAAGAAATACCAGATAGTTTGTTTCAGTAAAAAGTAAACCACCACTACTACCCTCAGGATTAGTAGGTATTCCTGTTTTCTTGGGCCACAGTACTACCAGCATTCCTGTAGTGGTGGCAGCACACACTAAAGCAAAGTTCTATTTCTCTCTTCCTTCCCACAAATATATGCCAAGATAAGAGTTGTCCTCTCAGTGAGCCAGATGTTTCATTCTCAAAATTCTCTGATGAGGTCAGCACACTTTCTTTCTCTCTGCTGACTTCCACTTTCAGGAAACTGGGTTTTCTTTAGTCTCTCAGTTGTCTGCCTGAGTGTGCCTTGCATCAGGCTGCACTCCCTGGATTGATGCATGTCCTTCAGTGTTTGTTCCATGACCTTTCCCTGAGAACAGCTTTCCTGAGAGCTGCGACAGTGTCAAGAAGGGGTAGGCCAGATCAAAGCTGTCAGAGCACATCTTTGTACTGGCCCCAGCACAAACTGACCTTAAGGCATCGTGTGAGATTCCAGCTCCAAGCTGGTCACAGCAATCTCTTGGTTCTTCACCCTTCCCTGAAGTTCACTCATTCTTGTACATTTTCTGTCCAAAATGCTGGTGAAAATATTTGCTGAAACTTCAGAGAAGTTTGTAACACAGCATCTGTAGTACACCTGCACTAACAGGTAATAAAACCAGCTTGGCTGTGGCAGTGCAGAGATCCAGGCATCCAGCTGGATTTACTGGAGCACAAAGCGAGCATTCAGGAGATCATGGAAAGCTGGTCTGGATACAGCTATACCTGTGCTCCAGAATGGCTTGGGCTTTCCTGCTCCCAAAGGTCCTGTCACACCTTGATATTAATCTTAAAACAGTTTAATCCTTTCTTCACAGAAACAACAGTATTTCTCAATAACTGTTACTGGTTTTGCAGTTTCAACAACAACAACAAAAGCTGAAAGAGTCGTTGTGTATTCTTTCAGCCTTCAGCAGCAGTGTGAGACCTTCTCCCCTCTTTCAGGCATTTGCTCTTAAAGTTGTGCAGCTCTTAACTGTCAGAGATACACTCCAGGTAGGACTTCTCTCTGAAAATTTAAATCTGTCAGTAAATCTACCCAGCAGGATAAAAGCTTTCATTTCCCTTACCCCTTAGTTATTTAAATCAAGTCATTACTGCCTTTAATATAGTTTAGAGGAAACCTGAGGTGTTCTTGGGGAATATGAGCTTTAACAGGAGACAGCAGCTAGCACACGAAAAGCTCAGTGGCCTCTCTTGACACCTACTTGCAAAGCGACTACAGGCTTTAAACTTTTCTTTCAAAATAACAGTTTTCTAATTCACATGAAGTCAAAGCCTATGCTGGGCTTACTGTATTGTATTTAAGATGAGAATAGAAGAAAATAGCTTAATATTAAAGTAATAAATCTTAATGGAAAGTAAAAGGTATTTTGTTACCAGTGAGTAACGTGTCAGAAAAGCAGAGTGCTGGGGTGTAGCACAGCCAGTTCACATATTCAGCTTCCTAGAAAAATGTTTTCATTTTCAAAAGCTGTGAAGAGAGATTCACACTCTGGTTTTGTGGCTGATATAAGGAGTATTTTGAAGAAAGTATTTAACAAAGAAAATATATTAATAGCAAATATCAGATTTCTACATGAACATCTGAAAGTACTGTAGTGACAGTACTGCTTCTTGCATAAACACAATGAAAATTTTGAATACTTTACAAACTTATTAGCAAGAAATAGCTCTTGTCCTTGTTTAAGCTGCTACATAAAGAAGAGTGGAAAAATTCATTTCAAATGAATAATCACATATGTACTAGAGGAGTAAATATCCTTGAAATGGAAGGACACACATGTTGGGTATTTGAGGTGGTATGCTGAGCGCTCCTCAGACTTTTGAATTACACATGTATTTCTTTAAATTACGGTCAACTTTGTAATCTGGCTCTGGATACTTCTTGTCCTAATCATCCAGGGTTTGCACTTACCCAGATGTTCACAAGCTTCTGGAAAAAGAGAACATAAAAATGAATTTTGATGTAACTCCATCTGGGGAAAACAAACAAACAAAAAATGACCAAGAAGCTGTGTTAATTCCCTTCTCCACTTAACTTTCTACAAAAAACCTGCACAAATGTTTCTGTTAGAGACAACATGAAGCCTTGCAGCAATGATTACACAACAGTTGAAATGTCATTTCCTTCTGAAATATAACTGTTGCTGGCTTGAAATAATTAAAGCATCTAACAGCACATGTTATTATGCAACAGACCACAAGAACATATGAATAGATGTTTAAATGTGATATGGGATATATATCTATATACTTATATTTGGAGAATGTCTTCTAAATGCTATATTGTCTATTGATTTTAAGTGTATGATGTATTTTCCTTATGGTGTCTTTGGATCCATATCAGCACTAATACAGACATGGATATGGAGCTTTAGGTATGTTGGGTTTTATTTCTGATTTGGTTTTGCTGAAATGTTGTAGTTGTGATTGATTCTCCTCACTAACTATGAAGGCTTCTGCATTTACACGTGTTCAGTTCGTAAATGTTGTGGGCTGGATGCCAAATTATATTGCCAGACAATGGCAGGAATTACTGACTTGCAATTTGATGATGCCATAGGGTTTGAATGCAACCTGTAATTTAAAATGTATTTTTACCTATTAAGAAAGATAAAATATTTCTAAACCAAAAAAGTTCTCATGGTATCTTTTTCTGACTGAGTGGGTTCACCTGTTCTAGCACAACTGGGGACTGTTCAGGGTCACGCTGCAATTTTTGCTAGCTGCTTTGCTAGGAGATGCAGTTGTGCTGCTTTAAGAAATTGTACAGGTTAGGAAAAGGGATGTCTTTAATCATTAACTTTAGAAAAATGAATGGTGGCATTTATTTAAACTTTGTAGAGCATTTTGATTGCTACAAGGATGCAGGAAGGGAAACGCACTATGTCAGAAGCTCACTGGAAACAGTTTTCTCTCAAGAACTATGGCATCTGAAGCAACACAACGCTATTTGAAGTCTCCATTTCTATGACAAATCTAAAATGACTAGAAATTACAGACTTCAGAGGTGGCATGCTGGAATTCTTGCTTTCTTAATGCAAAATAAATACACTCCTATCTCTATTCTGACTTAGCTAATGTGTATGGATTGACTCCAGGTTGTCATTTCCAGAGTCCAGCAAAGCCAATCACAGAATCACCAAGAGCCATGGTGCAAAGGTAGAGGCAGGTGATTATTGGCAGTTGGGGGAGTTTTGGGAAGCCAGGCGATAGACACATTGAAAGCAAACTAAAGCTGCACATGGGAACTAACCAGATTTAGTTCACATGCCTTTCATATTCAAACACAGATCTGGAATTTAAACGCAATCAGCTGCAGTTAAATGATGTCTGTCGTGTGCAGCTCTACACACAGGGGCGGGATCTCTTCAAAGGTTTGGCACATACATAGTTACTGGTTTTACTTGTGTGAGGTTCAGCTCGATTGTTTCGTCCCACCCATGTGTTTTGAAATTTGAGATTTCTTTAAATCCCCTTTCTTAGCGGTGTCAGTGACATTTGCTATTAACTCCTTCTCCGAAAACAACTTTACCCTGATGCTTAACCCGTGTGGGACGCAGCCAGTCTTGGGCCTCCTTCCCCCCCGCCTCGCCTTGCTTCTCCCTGCGAGGGCAGAGCAGCTTCCCGGGGCCCGGCAACTTCTGCATCTCTTCCGCTTCAGGCTCTTGCCAGAAACGCAGCGATGGGAGCGGGCAGTGGGGATGCCACGTACGTGTCGCTGCGCTACCCATAGAGAAGCGAAGCACGGAGCGGGCGGCCGGGCCGCTGGGGAGCCCCTGCCCCAGGGGTGTGCGGTGCCGCTGGACGGCCGGCCGGGAGCTGGGAGACCCGCCAGCCCCTCGCCGCGCCGCAGGAGCCTCATACGCAGCCAGTTTCCCAGCGGCGGGCGGCGGCCTGGCCCCTGGGGGGCTGAGCTCCCGCGGGGCCGCGGCCCGGCCGTGCGTGCGAACCCTCCGCAGCCCCAAGAACTCGAGGCGCTCTCGCCCGCTGAGCGAATCGGGCTGCCGGTCCCTGGGGCGGGAGGCAGACGTGGCCCAAAGGAGGGCGGCCGGGAGCGGCCCGCTGGACGACACCGGAGCGCAGGGGGAGGGGGTAGCCGGCCGCTCCGCTAGCGCCGCCATCTTGGCGGTGGACGCCGGCCCTACCGGGCGCGGGGCACGCCGGGAACTGTAGTCCCTCCACCCCAAGGCGGGCTGCAGCTCTTCCGCGAGGCATGCCGGGACTTGTAGTCGTCGCGGAGGAGGCGGTGCTCCCAGCCGGCCGCCACGTCCATTGGCTGACAGCGCGGAGGGAGGCGGTGCCCGTGGGGGCTCGACCACTCTCGATTGGCTTGCGGCCTACCCCGCCTCCCGGCGCGGTGCCGTCACTTCCTCCCCGGCCGGAGCTGGCCCCGCTCATTCTCTTTAGTGTTTGCCCTGTGCCCGCCGCCTCCCTCCGCTGCCGCGGTCGCCCCCCGGCCCCCCCCCCCGGGACCCGGCCCATGGACTGAGCCGCCCGCTGGCCCGCACCACCAGCCGGCCCGGGAGCCGCAGCCCAGGCAGCCAGGTGAGGGGGGAGGCGGCCCGGGCTCCCCCGGCGCCGAGGCAGCGGGGCGGGGGGTGGCGGCGGCGGGGCCTAGCGGGGGCCGCGCCGAGCCGTGCCGGCGGGGCTGTGGGGAGGGGACTGCCCCCGCGGCGGGCGGGCCCGCCCCCCTGCTCCCCCTCCTCTCCCTCTTCTCCCTCCTCTGCCCCCGCTGCGTCCCCGCCCCGCACGGGGCTTTGCCCGGCTCCCGGGGGCGGTGGCGGGCCGGGGGAGAAGCCCCCGGTCCTGTCCCCACCGCTTGGCGGGGGCTCGGAGCGGGGTAGCGCCCGGCGCGGGGTAGGGGGCGGGGGAGCGGGGCAGGTCGCAGCGGGCGAGGCGCGGGGCCGCCCCCGCTGAGCCTCGATGGGGCCGCTGGCGGGGGCTGCGTGGGCCCCAGCCCGCCCTCCCTGCCCGAGCGGCCGCGGCGCCCCCAAGCCCGCGGGGCGAGCACGGGCGTGGTGGGCGACCCTGCCGGCCCCTGCGAGGGAAGTGACAGCGGCGGGGCTGGGTTCCCTGACCGCCGTGGGACGGGGCTGGCAACAGCGCTGGGCACCCCGAGTGCGCCGGGCAGGTGATGCGAGCGATCCTCCCCTGCCCGAAATCCCCCTTCCAGCGCGGAGGGTGACAGTGGTGGCTCCGGCCTCCCCCGGCGCGGGGGTCAGTGGCGGCACGGCCGGTTTAGGTTTCCCGAACCACTTGGAGAAAGCGGCTGCATCCACCCTGCCTCTCCGGGCTGCCCCGAGTGGGTGACAACAACCGGAGACTTCTGCGAAGTCTCGGGGGCACGCGATCTCCCGAGACTGAACCAGACTTGTCTGCCTGTTCTGGGGAAGGTGTAGGTACGGTGACAACAGCAGGAGACGCCCCCAGCCTTCTCCTGGTACAGATTACAGTGCAAACACCGAGACAGCTGGTATTAGCAGCATTAGCTTTCTTCCTGAACACTGGCATCGTTGCACTTTCTCCTGGTTGCCCGCTGGGTTTGGCAGCCATCACTGCACCCGGCTCACTTTGCTTTTTCCCTGGTTTTTGGTCACGACACTAGTTGTTTTTTCAGGAGATGGAACAGCAACAAGTTCCTTTTAAATATCTCTGCTGCTTCTGTCTTTCCTGGAGGTTGCAGGGGGTTTGGTGTGTCTGGGTTGTCCATCGAGGTGATACTCTAGTTGTGGTGTTGACAGCCATTTTTCTGATTTATTCATCTGTTGGGTATTTTTCTAATTGCTTTTCTGGCAGGTTTAAGGCAAACCTGGGAGGAACATAAATTGGCTAAAAGAAGGCTAAGCGTGTGTGTGTGTGTGTATATGTATATATATATACATATAGCAGTGAAATAAAATAACTGAATGAAGTCCTTTGTCTGCTTTTGGAATAGTGTATTTATAAAATCTTCTCTCTTCGAACTGGAACATGCAAGTTCCCTTGCTCAAACTGGCAGAAATGTCTTTTTTTAGACACTAGTGAAGATCAAAACTTGAGTTTTAATGATGCAGCTATAGCATCTCTGATTTGTCTATTGATTATATATGCAACAAATTTGTATGCTCAGACTTGCAGAGATATTCATTGGATGTCTGTCACATCTTGATGAAAGTTTAAAGAGCAAATGAGTTGAATTTTTTACTGTATTTTCTATTTTCTGAGGTTGAATCAGAATCTCACTTCACAACACTCCTTAATGGATGTATGCAAGATACAGTCATTATTATTATTATTTTAAGTAGCCACTCCTTTGTGTCAAAAATTTCATTACATTTATCATTAATCATTTTTTCAGCATCAGTACCAGTCAGCCAAAGTATTAGGTATTTTGTGGCAAAATTAAAGTATTCCTAGGTTGAAGTAGATTTGGGATGTCTTAACTGTACAAAGTCAGAGCAAATGTGAAAACTGCCTTTCAGGTCCTGCTGAAGAACAGCAACTTCATTCTGAAGCCATAGGAACTTTTAAAAAAAACCAAACAAACCCAAAAAGTTATTTAATTGCTTCACCTTCCTGGCTGAGAGGCTGAATATTTTACCTGAGTTCTGTAAGGTGCAGCTGGAACAATAGAGGAGATCTGAGCTCTGATACTGTGCTAGCTGTGATCGGTGTCAGTGGGGTTTGTTCACATGCTCCACTGCAGGAAGAAAGGATCATTAAAATATTTTGTCTAAGGACTAATTCAGCTAGAAGTAAGCTTTTAAGCATTTATCTTTATTCATGAATTGACTTATCACTTTCTGGTTTATTATTTTGCATTTTGTTTGGAATGGTCTGGTTTGGCTGTGCATCTGCTAGTTCCTTCTTTTCCTTCAGATTTTACTTTCAAATTTTCACTTTTCATCACCTGTTCTCCTATTATTAATCCATATCTTAGCTCCTGAACTAATTTGCTTAATATTGAGCATTTCCACCCTTGAAAATTCATCTTGCCAACACTCAAAAAGTGCATCATCTTTTTCTACAGTACATGTTGCCTTTGAGATGTACCTTGGCTTGCCCAAATATTATAGAAAAAGATTTATCTGAGAACGTTGTTCAGCTCGTGCTGTACATTTTGTGTAACTAGTCTTAAGTCTGCAAGATTTTCTTAGCCTTGATTGGTAGTGAATATTTATTTAGACTTTCCAATTGTAAATAGTTAGATGTTGTCCTTCAACACTTGTAGCAGTCGAAGGCTTCAGAAGTTTATGCTGTGTGTCACAAAGCTACCACTGATGGGGGGTGTTTCAGAGGCATGTTAGTAAATGAACCATCTCAACAAACCTCCTAAAATCTGTGAAGATTTGTCCTTCATGTTCCAAAGTGTTCAAATGTGGGACGAAAGAGCCTCAGCCACCCTGAGTTATTTAGAACCCCTCTAAAAAAGGGATGAGAGAGGGAATCTTTGTAACCAGTATTTTCTCTAGGTAATGAATGCACTGACTAGTCCCTGTGCTATGGCAATGCTGTGCTTTTACCCCAGCGAGGGCTGGTTGCCTTTGAGTAGTGATAGGTGCAAAAATATGGGTGACAAAGGGTCAGTGAGTAAATGTTGTATGTTCCACAGTTGGTTTAGTTGTTTCTGTTCCACCTCGTCTCCACCTTGGATACGTACGGGCATCCTTCCGCGGGGACAGGACATGGGGTCTGTGCTCTAGTTGCCCATCTGTGAAACAGGGATAAATGAACTTTCCTGCTTGGAGAAAAGAGTTTGTTTTTGAGCCAGGAGCAGGCTTCCTTGCAGTGTGCCTGAAGGGTCAGTAGCTGTTCAAATGCACTATGGTATGAAGCATCTGCTTTTCAGAAAGAAATTGATGTTTAATTTAAAACTTCATTTCCCATAGCTAAAACTTTTCCTTGGATGTTGTTTATGACATGGGTTTTAGTTGGTGGCGTCAAGAAGTCCTTGTAATTTGAATCTTGATGGTTTTGTCTGGTCTGTTTCTCACTCCACTCTGTTCTCATTCCATGACAATCCCTCCCTGCCTGGTGCTTGGGGATCACGAATGAACGCAGAGGAAGTTTTAATGGTGTGCACGTGCAAGCTTTTAACAAATAGTGTAATGAGAACATCACAACTTCCAGCCTTCTGCCTGTACACATCCTATGGAATAGGACACCTCTCCGTGTTCTGGGCCTGACAATGAATAGAACCTGTTTCTTTGAGGATTTAGTCCCTCTTGCATTTTCAAGCAGGGTATCAGAGTTCAGAGGAGGCTGTGGCAGGACCCGAGTGAGCTCCCCCTTTTTGCCAAACCTGTTGTTTAACAACAAGGCCGTTGTCTTCCTCCAGTAAGAGACAAATGTGCTGTTACAGCCAGGTAGAGCAAAGTCTGTTTGCAGTCATGGGAATCCAGGCTGGGAGGGACTCGAGGGAGTGCAGTAGTCCGTCCATCCCCCTGTGGTGTCAGGTATGCCAGCCTCATTCAAAGTGGATATTTATCAATTTCATGAAGTTTGCCAACAGTGATGTCACCTCTGTCACCTAAAGCAGCATAGTTCATTGCAACCATTGCCATAAGAAAGCATTTTCTTCATCCAATTTTAAGCCTCTTGCCTCTAGTTCTGTCACCTTAAGCATGGAATATGTGATTCTTTTACACTCCAAAAACTGTACTTGAAGACTTCTGGCTGTCAGGTCCCAGACAGCCCTCTCCTTGTCAGCATGTACAACCCCAGTATAATAGGTTATAGTTTTGCAAAGCCACATGGCTGGTGCTTTATCCTCTTTCTTCCTGCTGACTGGGTCCACATCTGCCTTGAAGCCTGGAACCCAAGTGCCGATGCAGTGCCCCAGCTGTGGGCTCAGTAACACCAAGGACAGACTAGAAGAACTACAGCAGATAACTCTTAGGCTCATTTTCCATGTCCGCATCTCAGTGTGATGACTGCTTTTTCTAAAAGAGCCTGTCAGCACTGGCTTCTGTTCAGTAATGATGTTCTGTTGGTTGTAACTCTTGTGCTGCTCTGCCCGTGTCAGTTGGTGGGGTCTCACCCTGTGTTTGATCAGACAGCACCTGCTCAGAACCTCGCATGGCTGAGGTGAAGTGATTCGCTGTTGAGCCTGGTTGGACTGCCAGAGGTGGCTGGAGAAAATTCTGATGTCTTTGTACAACTCTGCTTTGGTCCTGCCTGGGAGTATTATCCATTTCCTTGGTTTTGAGGTGCTTAATTAAGCCTCCAGAAAAGTTGAACTGATATGACTGTAATCCTCTCACCTCCCTTCTTCACTCCAGTTAAAATAGGCATGCTGCCTGCCTTTTTGGGGCTCTGTAACCTCATCTGTTCCGCAGGACTCCTCCAAGATAACTGGATCCCATTCTAAGATCCACTATAGGATTTTGAAATGGCTGACTGAAGTAAATTCAAGAGCTTGTTTATCTACATCCTCTTCTAACCTTAATCAAGATTGAGATCTTACCCGTTTTGCTGCTGGTAGTAACATTGCTAGCATCTGCGCACAGTTGGCTTTAGTCATGGAAAAGAAGGATTAAACACTTTGTGCTATATTTGTAAGCAGAATAAAATACATTTTGATTTCCATTTAGAGCAGTCCCTGCAGTGGCAGGCTTCATATTCAGTACAGAAACAATTTTATTCTAAACCTAGCTTTAGCTAGGTTGATTTTTATATATATGCCTATTTATGAGAGAAATCATTAGACTGGAGATGTAGCCAAAAGTAGAATTTATATCAGAATTTTGCAGTTAATAGCTGCCAGAGTTTCTCAGGTTGGTGGTTTGCTTTTGGTTTGGCTCTTTGAATTAAACGTCTGGGTCTGGTTTGAGCAGCTGATGTCTAGGGCTGTTAGAAGGAAGATTAACATCTTTGCAACTGGAAGCCTTGCTACACTGTTAGGAGGAAGGTTAACTTCTTTGCAACTGGAAGCCTTGCTACACAAAGAAAATTTGCCAGTGACCCTTGTAATCCTGCAAAGAGCATTATTGTGAGATTCCACTGTGCAAGAAAAATCACTTGTGTTTGGGGAGAGAGCAAGGAAAGAAGATTCTTGGATCAGGTTGGAATTTCTGCTTGGAAAAACATAGCTCTGTTGAGCAGTCGGTGAGAATTTAATTGTCATCCAAACAGGAGAGGCACGCTCAGTGTAGTGGTGGGACATACACTGCAGAAGAGCTTTTTGTAGCTTTAGGAAGCAAAATGCTAACTCTCTGTTTTTCCTTTTAGGCATTCTCCATCATAAATACCCTATTCAGAACTAAATCCAAATCTTCACTCTCTGGATCTCCTAAAGGTACAGGAAACTTACCTAAAACATTAATGTTTCTTACCTTCTATTTGCATCTATTAAAGAAACCACAAGTTGTGGTAAAGCATGATTATCCACAGGAAGCGTTGGGTTTTGTTTGATCCTCTGGCTTCTATCTCTGACACCTTTGAGAATTACAATATGAAAAAGCCCCAAGAGAACTTTTATCTGAAAAGTATACATTCTTTCTTCTAGAGAGGGAGATTTTAATTTATCTGTGGCAGAGTGGCCTGTGTTCAGATCTTTACATTTCTTTGCTTGCCTTTTGGTTACCTTAGTGACTTCTGAGCATTGCATTTTAATGCATTCACATTTCTGGGAATATTCCAGGCATTGACGCACCAAAAGAACATAAAAATTTTAAAACTGGAGTGGGGAACAGAGCTCTGTCATCTGAAAATCCATCTCTCTGCATTTCTTATTGCCCACAGGTCGTTGCATTTAAAATAATGTCTGTCTTAGTGAAAAGGAAGGGTGGGAAAGGAGCAAGATATGTCGTTAGCTGCTGGCTACGATGGAAAGAGGGAAATGTTTGTTCGCTCACCTGTCTTTACTGTCTGTGAGGTGTTTTAAGTTCTAGCAATGCCTCCAGTATTGTATAGGGGTCAGTTATTTGTCCTAGTATTTGCCTTGAGAAGCTTGAAGTAGCTGACCCCTGCTTAAGTGGGGAAATGGCCCAAAATACTGATGTCTCTGTCAGCCTCAACTTTGGAGATTATGGTGATTTTTCTTGGACAGTTAGGATTTTGTGTGCCTGTTACAGGGTAGGGCAGATATTACTTTGTAAAACCTTTTTATAATCCCCAGATAACCTGTAATTAAATGTGCAGTGATGGACAGTGTGTTCTTAGACCCTAGTGAAATACTTTGTGCAAATCAGCCACAGTATCACAAGCTTCACAGGTAGCTGAAAAAATCCAAACAGAATTCCAGTGTGTTTTGTCAGGCTGTTCTTTGAAGTTGCTTGTCAAAGCATGAGCTAAATGTTTTTTAAAAAGAAAACATAATATGTATTTGTATATATAAACTTTTAAGGTATAATCTTGTAAGCTATTACCTAGTGTCTACGGTTGTCAGAAATTTGTAAAGCAGATTTTCAGCCATTCACGAGCTGTTTTTAATGCTTAGCTGGGTTCTGCTTGAATTCAGTCTAATGAACTCTGAAACAGTTCTGAATTGCTGATAACTCACAGGATGTGGATTCATCTGTTGATCTGAATAAAAAAGCACGAGGTTGTGGAAACAAACATTATGCTCACTTGGGTTATAAATGATACATTAATTGGAAAAGTTTTATTTTTGTTGTGATTCAGTTCTCTCCCTGATAATAAATATCTGCTCAGCTGTGATGAAAGACTGTCATGCCTGGGTACTTGGCTACCTGGATGTCTTGGGGAGAAATCTTGAACAGCAGTGTGTTCTTCAGGCTTCAGATTTTTATTTCAAGGAAAGATTTAGCTTACTAACTCCTTAGAATTTCTTTTCTGTTAGGCATGGCAGCTTTTTCTTCCTCCACCTTTAGAAAAAGCAATGGAAAGGAGTACTTACAGGATCCTGTTGAGTGCATTTATTTTTTTTTCTTGCTAAATTAATGGCTCCAGAGGCTGGGTACTTGTATGGTAATTTTGGCCATCAAATTATGGCTCCATTTGTATTTGCAAAGTATTTTGCAGAGGAGGGTGGGTAGGCTTGCTACCATCTTACAGGTGTATGAACTGAGCTGGTTTTTGTGAGGTTGGGTTCCCAGGAGGTACACAAAGGCTGAACTCTTCCATTTTGTTGAAAGGTTTTGGGGGTGATGTGTGGTGAATTCCAGTGAGGTGTGCTGCAAACACTTTGTTGCCTTCTCCCTCAGTCCCTGTAGATGTGACTGAGCAGGCAGGCTGCTGAAGGAGCTGGGCAGTTGGTGTCTCTGCTGAGAATAAGCAGGTTATGAGCTGTGGATGCATCTGCAGCTTTTTTTTTGGTCTGGTTATGGAGCATGGATAGCTGAAAACTTTGAAATTGGATTGTTTTCCAGAACCTTATTGTTTCAAGCACTAGGGTATGACCTCAGGTCTCTGCAGATTTTTTGTAAATAGTGGCTGAATTGTCTGTCCTGATTTCTCTTATCAGAGGTGTCTGCAGAAAAGCTTTTTCAAACTGAACACTGATGATTATAGCTCTTGATGGAGAGAGAGCTGGGTCAGAGCAGCCTCACCTGCAGGGCTGTGAGGTTCTGTAGTACTCTGCAGTAAATATAGAAAGTGAACTAATAATATCCTTGTCAGGGACTTCCCTTTTTGGAAAAAAAAAATTACTAGAGGTTGGTGTGCTGTTCTTCTGTGTTTGTATGGTACCACGTTAACGTATGGATTTTGGAGCTGAAATTCCCCGTCCCCTAAAACCAAGTGTTGGCAAATAAATGGAGGGTGGTGCTGTGCTCTGAAAGTGACATGCTGGTCAGCAGTGTTCTGAGAAGAATTTCAGACTTCCTTTCCAGCATGATATGAAAGATCCTGTGATACTGACTTCAAAATAGACATTTGGTGTCGTCTGCTTAAACTGTGTGGCATAGAAACCATTTAACTTAAGTTACTTTAAAGGGCATTGCACTTGAGCAGGGAAGGAGAATTAGTTTGGGAGCGTGGTTTGGTTTTGTGTTATTGGGTTTTTTTGCACTGCAATACTTCATAGTCTTTTCCAGACAGTGTTGTTGTATTATGTTTGAGAAAAAAGAATAGAAATCAGTGTTTCCAGTGATGCTCCTGGGAATGAAACTTAATGATTATAAAATTATTACCCTGGAGTGTTATTCTACATACTTTTCATCTTTGTCTTGCAACTTCTTGGAACTCCTTTAGATAGATGCCCTAATACCCTTTTCACAGTTACAATGCACCCTGTGTGTAACTTCAGCAAATTTAGTAGTCAAATACAGGATTTGTTTTGAGTATGATCTATGTATAGGTCTTCTGAACAAACGAGGGCTGAACTTATTTCATTCCCTAGCAAAAGACAGTTATCCCACCAGTGCTTTGGTAAGCCTGGCATGTTTATCATGTTTCTTCAAAGTAACATATTCCAGAAGATAGTTTTATTGGTTTATCTGTTGCTTCTTAGTAGCTTCTTTATTTAATAAGAAAATAAATAAATATTTGTACCCAAGAATATATTAACCTAGGTTTTCCTCTTAGGTTTGTTTTGTCAGTTAGTAGCTAAAAACTTCACTGTGACTCATTGCTGCTCCTCTTACATTTGGAAGTCCATTCACAGGTCCAGAATTTGAGGCTTGCAGGGCACTAGTGGAGCTGTGTTGCTACTAATAGCTCCCCGCTGGTGTCTGGAGCAGGGATTTCTCCATCTATAAATTATGAAAGAATACACTTCCTTTGGCTGCCTTAATGAAATCTATAGCTGGGCAGCATTACATGTGCATGTGTGTCTGCCTCTGTGTGTAAAAATGCATTTATTTGGCTGTACAGTTTATTTTTAATGAATAAATTGTGCTGGGGATCGTAAGCGGATATGGGCGGCTGAGCCCTGGCAGCAATGACAGCCTTCAGACTGGCAATCCACTAGTGTAAATTTAGGTTTATCTGTATGAACATGAAGATAATGTTGCATCCATGTGTAACAGAAATCTAATACTAATTTGTCAGTGGAGGAAAGGTCTATCACAATACTTCACATCAACTGGTACAAGCTCATTGCTTGGAGGTGGCTTTTCTTAAAGGAACATAGGTGCCTGTGCCACTTTCAACACTTGTTTACAGTGTTGCAAGGCCAAATAACTCTAAAGTGATGCTTGAACTGTGACTGAGACATATTCTGACTTAAATAGGAGTAACCTTCAAAACCCATGTAGTTTATAAAGCTTGTGAACTTACACCTTCCCTTCTCCCAGTTACAACTACTTGGGCATTTTCTCCTGGACACCAATTGTGTTCCCCTCATCAATGATGAGGCATTCTTCTTGGTGATCCTGGGCAGGGGGGTAGGGAGTATTTGATTATAACAAAGGGTTCATGCTCTAAATAGTTGTTTTGTAAAGGCTGCATTTATTGCTTGCCCTTCTGAGGGGAAAACTTTAGCTTCAAATGGCAGAGTGCATGAAATGTAATCTGTTCATGGAAGTTGCTCTTTGTTTAGTACATAAGCAGTGGCTATCAGTTCTAAGTAACTGGATTTGATTTTTAAGTGGGTTCAGTGAGGGGGAAAACATATGGATAGTTGATCTTAAATGAGCAAACACAAATAAATCTCCTATACCACTTCTCTTTTATAAATGAAAGAAATGTGAAACTTCAATGATGGGGTGTACAGATTGAAATAAGCTGTTAAAGCTGGGTGGGTAAGTGACCAATCAAGCATCTGTTGTTTCCATTTTGTATGCAGCAGAACGTTTTTTTTTCCCTTTTTAGCTAATAGAGAAATAATGTCAATAGATTATTATTTAAAGAATACTAAATATTCAGTATAATCTTTTTTTATCTTTACATTTTAGGTCAGCAATTTGGTCTCCTCGCACTGAGTTTGCCTGCATTCAAAGCTGTTTACCTACAGTAACTTGCTCTGGTTGGAAGTAAACATGTCTCAAGTTCAAATTCAGAATCCCTCTGCTGCCCTTGCAGGGAGCCAAATATTGAATAAAAACCCATCTCTTTCACAGCCTTTGAGTATTCCTTCCACTACTAGTTCTTTGCCCTCTGAAAATGCAGGTAGACCTATCCAAAACTCTGCTTTACCCTCTGCATCAGTCACATCCACCAATGCAGCTGCAGGTAAGATTGAGCATCTATTTTATAAGAAAGTATGTATATTCTTAGTGTTTATAGTTTGGAACAATATATTCCTAATGTCTTGCACCTACAAATAATTCAAAAGTTATTTTTATCCACCTGTGATAGCTTGTATTGAATGAAATCTGTTTTGGTCAGATAGGAGAGTATTTTTCCACAAAGTTCTAATAATTAATTGAAATGTTTATAATAGTCAAGTATACTTAAAAGTGTACAACATAGAATTTTTAGAACATTGCTATCACACATCTGCAAGTAGCTTGTGTTAAATAGTTCATTTAGTTCTATTAGTTCTGTTATGACCAGCTTAATGATAAATATATTGCACTAATAAAATGAGTGAATAAAAAGTAACAGCCAAAAATAGGTAATAGGGAAAAACAGGAGAAGGAAAACAAATTTACTGACCATTTGGAATTACTCAAAGGAAGTGACCAAGGAGAACACGTAGGAAATTTGCTCCTTGAAACGTACTACATAAGATGCCAGTGAAATGCAAGGGACTTCTAACTTCACACTTCTGGCTTCTGTTAAAACATTACATTTAGTGATCCTATCTTTTAGGTGTCCACATTGCTTGGAAATCCCAAAGTTCAGTAGGTGGTTGGTTGGCTAATGAGCAGAGCAGTCTATTCCAGCAGATCTTTTCTGAGTAGTAGTTTATTGCTGGCAGCTAAATGCTAAGCCAATGGTTTTTATTTATTTATTTTTTAAATTAAAGATTCTAGTAGAGTTCGTAGCTACCTGTTCACTTATCTGATTTTATATAATCTTTCAGCTCCTTCAAACATGGCAAACCCCAAAGAGAAAACCCCCATGTGTCTTGTGAATGAATTAGCCCGTTTCAACAAGATTCAGCCTGAGTATAAGCTTTTGAGTGAGCAAGGTCCAGCTCATTCTAAGGTAAATAGTACTATAAGTGTCTTATTGCTGCTGTTCGTGGTGTTTCCTAAGAGGGAAAGGCAAATTATATGTTTTTAGTGCATGATAATACAGTGTAATAGAGAGGAATGTGAAGCTCACCAAAGTATTGGTAGTAGGAAAGTGTGAGGCTGTCATGTGTGTGCTGAAAAGTTATTTTCCAAAGTATATAAAGGTTGAAATTACTTGTTGCCTAAAACTACTTGGCTTTTTTGAAGAGTTATTTGTTAATGCCATTAGGAGATGCATGGCTCTGACTTCCACTTAATAAAGCAAGGTTTGTTTCATGCAGTCTTTGCTAAAAATATAAATATATATATATACAGTATTAAATATGGATGATCTTAATAAACTCACTTTCTAGTGTGATGTTAAGCTTTGGTTTTACATCTTGCCTGTTCCATAAGTTTTCTGTGTTCTCCCTGTGGTGCATTTTAATAGTTTGAGATTAATCCCACCAACTTTAAAAGATGAAAATGCTTTCTTAGTTAGAGATGCAGGAAGTCTTATGGCAATTATGTTTATTTAGGAAAGCCTACAGAAGGAGTTGTAGTGGTTTTGTGTTCATGTAGTTGGTGAGGTATAAATCTGTATTTGTTGATATGCCTGGAATAAGTTTACAACCTAATTTTAAGAGGTATTCTCTCTTGTACATATCCTAACTGAATGTTGCCTTGCTGTTGCTTTGTTTTCTCTGTCCTAATTGCCCAATATTTGGCAAACAAGGATCTTGGTATATGTTCTTTAGTGCCTGAAGTACAGTATGATTGAACAGCACTGACTATTCATCTGCTCTGGAGCAGTTACTTCAGCAAAAGGCTCTTTGGCTTTTACTGTGGGAATGTAGGAATGCCTAGGGTGGACCAGCATGTGATATGCATCCCATGTCATAACATATCTCTTACAGTGTCTCAAAATCTTGGTAGTATACAATTCCTTTGGTGTTCTGTTCATAGGCAGAGACAGTTTTGTAGTTTTTTTAGCAGCACATAAACTTGTGTTACTTCAAAGAACACTGAAAAAGGGAGCTCTAGTGTTGATAAACTTTTTAATCTTCAATGAAGATCTGTATTGCATGAGAACTGAGCTCAAGGTATATGTGAAAACTCAGTAAGGAATGTGTCTGTTTAATCTGACATTGTCTCATTAAGGTGTGCTCCTGGAACAGTGTTTGTTGTATAGGAATTGCCTTCCAATTGAGGAATATTAAGAAATCTTTTGTCCAAAATATGCGTAATGTCAGCTCTGTGTGCGAAGGAGGCAAGGTTTGCATTTATAACAAGTGTTGGAATGATATTCAGAGCATATATTCACTTGTGTTTTCATTCTGATTGAAATTAAACTTTACTTAATTACCAGGGAGACCTTGGCTTGCTGTTGTCTGATTAATTTCTGAGAATTTAGGGCAATATATATTCTTCCTTATCCCACATACTTAAAAAGAAGTGCCACACAGCTTTGCTCTGTAATCAAATAGGCTAGTGCTCACCTCTGGCTATGTAGAAGCTTTTATGGTGCAATGTGAACTTACCTTTGCCCAAAAAGCTGAAAAATATCATTAAGAAACCCTGGAGCCCACAGTAGTAAAGCAAGAACTGAGTTACACAGACTAAAAGTCATAATGTCAGGGCTGCTGGTATGTTGGCATACCAGCAATCCATGTAGCTGTCACCACATGCACTCTTGGTTTTCAGTTGGTTTTTAGCCTGTGTGATCCCATGCACTGTGCAGGATAGTTGCCAGCTACAATTACTGTGAAATTCTTACTTCAGTGATCAGGGAA
This sequence comes from Hypotaenidia okinawae, assembly GCA_027925045.1. Classification (NCBI taxonomy): domain Eukaryota; kingdom Metazoa; phylum Chordata; class Aves; order Gruiformes; family Rallidae; genus Hypotaenidia; species Hypotaenidia okinawae. The sequence goes on from BSDF01000016.1 coordinate 7,682,720, forward strand.
ACCCTATGGATGTCTGAAGTGTTTAAAATCTGGAGCTGAGGAAAGCCTCGATTACCATATTCCCAACTTCTGCATCACTAAAACGTGTCTGTTTTGTGTAAGAGGGTCTTAAAAATGTATCTAAGTTCTGAAACCGCTTGTGATAAAATGCATGTTGTTTATTTCTGAGGTGTTTACAGTGCAACTGACCCTTGGGGACCAACACTGGGAAGCTGAAGGAACTAGTATTAAAAAAGCGCAACATGCGGCAGCTGCCAAAGCTTTGGAAGGGACAAAGTTCCCCAAGCCGACAGCTCGTCCCTCTCGTAGTGAAGGCAAGAATCCAGGTGTGTGCTCAGCAAACTGATTTAGAAGAAAATAATAAAATACACCTTTTTGGTTATGGAATGTGTTTTGAAGTTGCAGAAGGATGAGTGAAAACTGTGACTGCATATTTTAACAATGATAACCGTCAGGTTGTGTGACAACGTCATCTCGATTTACTCTTCGATTGTTGTAGGCAATATAAAAAAAGAATCATATTAACAAGTTAAAGTATAGGGTTTTTCTGTCAAGCCTTTCAAGATTGAAGAACCCAGTGTATCTTGTAATGCTTGGTGGAATCCTGGAAAAGATCTTTATCTTACTCTTAAAAAAAAAATACTAAGTAAAGGAAAAAAAATAAATCCAAACAAAACCAGACCCCATGAGGAATTCAGTCACAGCAAAGAATAATATTCTGTGTGGGCAGATGAATGGGTATGGTAATTCTGGTAGGGTAATTCAAAAGCTTAACAATAAATTTCTTTGGAAATGTAAGTTTAAAAAAAAAGTTATATTTGTGTTGAGGGATTAGATCAGAACTTTGGAATTTGTGCCATTTGTACTACTTTAAAGAGAAAGAGACATTGATTTGTATAAAAGCATTTGAGGTGTAGCTAACTATGTTTAGGCAACACCTTTCTTTACTGGGATTGCTTTTAAGATATATATAAATGTAAAACAGCTTGACATCTCAGCTGCACATGTGATTGTTTTGCATTAACTCTCAGTCACTTGAATACAAACCTGTTAGGATTACATTAGTATGTTCAACCAAGGTTAAAACTGGCACAAAACCAAGCTTTATTCTGGTATCACCTACATTCTTTTTTTAAAAACACTTTTTACAGTGAGCAGTGAAAATAGTGGAAGTTAGCAATTATTTTGGCTGTGAATCTCTTCCATAATTTCATTTTCTTTTGCCATATAACAAAACACTGTACTGAATACACACTGAATTTTGAGCCCTGCAATAGAAAAAAAAAAGACCATTTACATGATTGTTCTCTCTCAAATGAGAATAGTCAGTGTGTCAATTCTTCATCCACACGGTATCTGCACTGAGAGAGATGCTTATAGCCCTCAGTAGCAATATACCTTCCTTTTGAAAAGGCAAGCTGCAATTGGAAAGTGAAGAGTCATAAAAACTCTTCTTAGGTCATTGAGTACCTAGAGAAACATTTGATCATTCTGGGTAAACAACAGAAGCAGAAGATATGCCTGTTGATTTAATTTAAAAGCATTTTTGGGGGAAGAGAAATTCCTCTTTTTCAGAGTATGTTGCTAGATGTGCTGTAAAAATAAATCAATTGCTAACTTCACACGTTTAAAGCGAAATAAAATAAAAATAAATTAAAAACCCCCAAACTATAAAAGCCCCTGGCAAGTTCACTCTTTGATAACGGGATTTGTCACAACTGTAGTAGGCTCCTAATTTCATATACATCATAGAGGCTTATTTTCCTTGTGCTCATTAGCATTTTAGAATTTGTTCATTTAAGATAGTGCACAGGGGAAGAGCTGAGCTTATTTTTCCCTGTTTGAGACCGTGTAAGAGTTTAGGTTGCTTTTGTCCCTTGTGCAGTTAAACAACTCTGTATATTCCTTTTTATTTAGACAGTGTAACCCCCACAGTGGAGTTAAATGCACTTTGCATGAAGCTGGGAAAGAAACCTATGTACAAACCTATTGATCCTTACACGGGGATGAGATCCACTTACAACTACACTATGAGAGGTGGCACTTATCCTCCACGGTGAGTATTGTTTGTGTTGTGTCATTTTTTGGCTTTGCAGTCTTGTCTCTTTGAACTTCCGCTCCCTTCATCTGAGTGCTTTGATGTTATCTTCTGAAAACAGCTGAAAATACCATGTCCCTTAAAGGGATATTCAGCTAAAACCAAACCCAGCTTGTAAGGCAAAAGTTTTGGATAACTACACCCCATTTGTATCTGTAATTTGTCTTAGTTAACGTTTGTAGGTTGGTTGGTTGTTTTTTTGTTTTCTTGGGGGGAGGCAGGGTGAGAAGGGGAGGAAAAAAGGAACTGAACCAAATGATGAAGTGTTTTTTGAGGACAGTCATGTATAGCCAACTTCAGAGAGTGAATAGCTACATATTAGCTAAACATTTCTTGTTTCCCTTCTGTGTAAAAGCAAAAGTGAAGGAAACAATTTGAAGCTTTTTCTGAAACTATTTAAATCACAGCTTCAATTTAAAGAATTTTCTATGACCACAGGAATTCAGAATTCAAAGCTTACTGGGCTACCAAGTTACAATAGGTACATTGTCTTTCTCTGTTCTAGTTGGTGAGAAATGTGTTGATAATTTAAAGCAGGAACTGGTGATACTCTGTTTCAAAGGTCTCTCCCTAAAATTTCTTAAACTTTAAGTCAGAATTTGGCTTTTTTTATACTAGTGCTTCAGTGCTGCATTGTGGTTACTGATATCCAAGAGATTCATCCACCTAAACTCCTGGTCCTGTTTATTTTGTAGGCCAAACTATTTGCTTATTTAAATCTGTCTCTTTGCAGGTACTTTTACCCATTTCCTGTTGGGCCCTTACTTTATCAAGTTGAGCTTTCAATTGGAGGGCAGCAGTTTCATGGGAAAGGAAGAACAAGACAAGCTGCTAAGCATGATGCAGCTGCTAAAGCACTGAAAGTTCTGCAGAATGAGCCCTTGCCTGAGAAACCAGAGGTGGGAATTAATCTTACTGTTGTAAGCATAAATTGCTAAGATATACTGAGATGTTGTAGGGCTGTTTTTCCTAATTGAGAGGAAAACGACAGTTGTGAAATTTAATTCTGTGTAGTAGTGTTGACCTAATAATGTCAATAGAAACACTTTGATTTAAACCCATAAATTTTATGTGGAATTAGAGTTTTCCCAAATGAAGTTATATGAATGTTTTTGCTGTTGTATTTTTCCACAGCAATGCTATAGAATTCTGTCAAATATGAGCACTGGAAGCATAGATAGGAACTAGTATCTTATCAGGTACAGATGATATACAAACTTCTGAAGAAGTGTATAAATACAGTCCTTGCATTCTAGTACAGGCAACATAGAAATCAGACATGGGTTTGCTTTCTGCACAAAATTCCTATATGATTTTGGAAAGGACCCTGAAAATTCTGGAAGAGCAGGAAGTTCATGGAAGAAGTAAACTCATCCACACATTTTGATATAAATAGAAGAAGCAAATGTTTGTCCCTCCATACACTTATGGCTGCCCAGCACTTTCTGTGCCAATACCCTCTTACTTTTTGAGGGGTTTTATGCTTTTTTTTTTTTTTAAAGCTACTTGGGCAGAAGGTCTTGTGTGCACCACAAGTTACTCAAAGCTTCTGGGGCTGATTGACTGCAGGCACCCTTGCCATATGCGTTTAGCTGATCTCTTTGTCCAAAGACTACTGCAAACAATGCAGTTAGTCTTTCCCTTGTGGGCTTATTATATCTACAGAGTTCTGAGGGTGTGATGTTAGGACTAAGAGCAAGACATCTATTGATTTACTCCATGCTGGCATCCAGATTGTGTTGAGGAGGAGGGCATGCAATATAAACCTTGAAGCAAGAGTGACAGGGACATTGCTGGAGAGGTGAGGAACGAGAAGTGGAGGTTAAACTGGTAACTTACTATCAGGGAAGCATGAGAACTTGGTGGATACATAGTCTGGCTATGAGCTGAGAAAGAAGGAGCACAAAGAATTGGGCAATAAGGTAATGGGGGCTCTCAGACTGTGAAAAAACCACGCTCAGAACTACCAGGAATAACAGAGCAAGAGGACTGAGGAGATGTGCTTGTGAAGGGACATTGTTGTAAAACTCCTGAGTGTATGTGTGTGAGAGAGAGCATTGCCCAGGTAATTACACAAAAGCACTCGATTTGGGGATCAGGGAAGAGGCCCAGAAGGCACTGATTGTAGTGGTCCAGCTAACAGAAAGCTCTCCTGGAGGAATATAGATGATTGAATGATGGAGGTTACTCAGAGGATTACAAATGCTACTGGGGAGGAGAGTGATGCTGGAAATAGAAACTGAAAGAGTGGAGAACTAGTGATAGACAGAGTGTGGACAGGGACAAGCTGGAGGTCTTCATGCAGGAGGGGTCAAACCTGAGTGGGATGTTCCCCTTCAGTGCAGGGAAAGCCCATATTCCTGAGTGTTGCTGTTCTGTGTCAGCAATGCATTACATCCTCCTGTTGCTCTCACCCTTATTCAAGATAACCTACAGCCATCAGCTGTTTTTCCACCTCAGTAGCAAAGTTCTGGGTACCTGACCCAGAGAGTTCAACTCTGCAAAAAATAAGATCACATGTAACTAAGTTCTTTTCTGCTCACTTTTTTTAGAAATGCTTCTGTACAAGTGACTTACTATTTGTAGAGTTGTGTTTTAAGTGGAGTAATGTGTGGTCTTTAGAACAAACACTGCAATTGTCTTTATGTGACCACACATCCTTTTCTATGTCTTGTTCAGGGTAAGGGATGTCAATTGAGAGAGAAAGAGGAAGTAAAGAGAGTCACTCCTCCTCCTCCTCTTCTTCTCCCTCCTCCTCCTCCTCCTCCTCTTCTCCTTCCATTCTTACTTGACAAAAGAGAAGTACTATTGTAAATGATGCAAGAGATTGCAAAAGGGAGTATTTTTTTACTAATAAAAGTTGCAAGCTCACTGGGAGCTGAATGCTGTCTTGACCCTGTTATACCTACACTGGGCAAGTCATTCAAACTTTTAAGAGAACCATGCATTTGTCGCTTTATTTTTCAGTTCGTGTTTGACTTGCCTACAGAATGATCAATAAGAAATGCAGCCCTGTGTAAGAGCTACCCTCTGAAAAGAGAACTGGTTTATAAGAAGTACATGGATAAATCTGATCTTAATTTAAAGTTTGGTACTTAAATGCTAAGTTTATCAATATTTATGGCTTTCAAATATTGTAGTTTTAGGAACATCTGAGGGAATTGCTGTTTTTCTAACAGAGTTTTGCACTAGACAAGAGGGAGATAAAATAAGGAAGGCTTTACCACTCTCAGAGAGTACTGTTCCTTCTTGCATTCAGGAAGGCAAGGCCCTTGAGGTATAAAGGAATGTAAGATCATAAGATGCCATTTCTTGTGTGTATACAATGGAGGTCAATTAAGATTTCACAAGCAGATGTAATCCTGATGCTTCCTACCTGTCATTTGATGTTGCTGGTAATTTCACTTTTTAAATGTAGCTATTTCAGAGTATCCCATTTGTATAAGAAGAATATGCTTAAGCTTAAGCTCTTGGGTTTTTTGAGGGGGTGGGTAAATTTGTAAATTTTATTTATTTGTTTTACAAAATTTTGTATTTACAGGATTTTACTCTTGTATTTTTAAATTAAAAAATATTCAGGGCTTAAGAAGAAATCATTGAATAAAATGTTTAGTCTTTAAGGGTAAGAAGTACTGTTTCCCACACCACCTCAACCTGCAAATCTAGAAGCAATTGGCAGGAAAAAATAATATTAGTTCTCAGCTGGACAAAGCCCTGCCTGAACAACCCAATTTAATTTAAAAGTCTGCTCTGGTTGTTTGGGAGGCTGTAGTAGGAGACTTCCAAAGGAGCCTTCCCACCTAAATTATTCTGATTGGAGTTAGGGGAGACAGGCAAAGTTGCAGCACTGAGTTAGTTTGTTCATTCAAAGACAGAGATGCTAAAGCATCATTTTAAAGCTTAGAACACATAGAAAGCTATGCTTTCTAGGACAGTTCTTAGGCAGAAATTCAAACTCATGCCAGAAGATACTAGAACTTGAATTGATTCTATGGTTTTTGTCAACTTATTTCATAAATATCAGCTGCCTGTTATACCCTTAACATGGAAGAAGATGGTCAGACTGGTGGCTACGTTGAAATCAGCGTAGTTCTAAGCAGCAGCAGTGCCTCTGGTTTTCATCATTTCCTTATAAGCAGCCTTTGAGGAAGTGTGTGTTGAAAGAATTCCTAGAAAAGGGTGAACCCCTCTTAAAGGAATATATTATTCTGCAGTTTGCTTGGGAAGTTTGTAATCTGTCACTTCTGTTGCACCTTGTGACTGGGTTTGGGGTTTTTTTCACATTAGAGATGGTTTTGAACAATTTCATGAAAGCAAAGAGTAGTAAATGCTTCTGTTTGTAGTCTTAATCTGATTTAAAGACATAGATTCCTTAGAGAATTTAGTCTGCACACATGCAGACTACTTTAAAAGCAAACTTAGTAGATCCTCTGCCTGGAGGTGTGCAAGGAAAGAGGAGGCAGAGAGTGGGTATGATTATTTTTGATTTATATGATAAACTGATCCAGAACTCAAGTAGAGGCAATTAATTGGTAAAATAGCCATTGTTTGTTAATTATTATTCTGCTATTAATTTACTCCTCTTAGATAAAAGTATTGAAGAAAAGTACCTCTGCTTTACACTGTGTGAACAGACTTGGAGTATGTCAAAAATATACAACATAATATAGCAAATAATTCCATAGTGTTTATTTGGATTCTCTGAAAGGGTATTAAATGGGAAAAATCTAATCCAACAAAGAGAAGTTTTGGTCATTCTTGCAAGGAAAAATGTTGGAATCTGAATAAATCTGAAATTACAAGGAGGGGAAAAATACTTGTAGTTAAACTAATTTTCTGATAGCAAAAAGGTAGTGACAGATCATTCCTCAAGATGCTGGCAGTAAACTTGCCATAACATCTAGACCTTCATAAAACAGACCTGAGAAGTTCAATTTATTTTTTTTTCTGGGTATATGCTGCTATTCTTTTTGAACTTACCAGTTACATTTGAAAGAGGTTTTTGAATCTGGTGATTGAGAATTTGACTCCTGTATTCAGTCGTGGTTTTGCCACCTCTTGCCAGCGCTGTGCCTCCTGCTGCCCTGCAGCGGGGTTGCTCTGGTGGGGGTGTTGCCTCCACGGTCCTTGTGCAGTTTAACACACAGCACATCCACCTTGCTCCACAGGAGTGGTGCCATCCTTCAGTCTCTCCTCACAGCCCTGAAGGCTGCTGTATGTGGAGGCTGGAAACTAGATGTAATAGTGGGCTCAGCAGTACCAGATGTTATCATTGTAAAGGGATGTTGGGCTATAGGTGCCCTTCTGAAATGTTCACGGCTCGAGCCTGAAATACAAGGTCGACCCATAAGAACAGAGTGGAACCTGTTGGGACAGTGGGAGAAGTGAAAACTACAGATTAATTTTAATCACATTTTATTCTGAGATGGGAGGAGGCTGCATTAAGTGGTGGAGGGGGAAATTTCCTTCATATGTTAATCTAGTATTGGACATTGGGGGTGCTTGCTACCATCAAAAATATTTTTAATCAATGAAAGTTCTCTAGCATATTTCTGCTGCTCCAATAAGATATTAATATTGGTTTTGTTACCTGGTTGCATAACTGGTATTGTGGCATGATATAATTGGTGAAATTGTTGCTATTCATCTTTATCATAATCTTTCCAATATCACTGCTGGACACTTAGTCTTAAAATTTCTCTGTTGCTGTTACCATGCCTCTTAGTTCATGTTGATCCCAACATCAGTGAAGACATTTTTGGAATCACAATCAGAATTTTACCTGGAGATACATAGAAGTGCCTGTAGGTAAGCTTCACCTGGCACTGCTGTCCTCCTAGCAGGTGTAAGTTCTCAGAGATGTACACCATTTGATTTAAGGCAAGTTCCTGATAGTATGTTCTTCAGATGAGAAAAAATTCTGTAGATGAAGCACTTACAAGGGAGCATGCTAAAAGACAGGACTATGCCAGGGTCTAGTTAGCCATCCCTTATTCATGTTGGTCCCATTCTTAGAATCTTTATTTTTCCTGCCCTTTCTCTTATCTGATACTGTCTTAGTGCTTTAGGTACAAATGTCCAATCAGCATATGAAAATTGTATTTCATAAAGGTACTTCCATTTGGAAATCAGTTCATTTAACACTTCAGTTTGGTTTTATATAAATAGATTTATTTTTTTTAACCTATTGGCCCTTTTTCCACTTGTTCTTTCCTGTAACAAGCACATGAAAATATGAAGGTTTGCTAGCTTCTACACATACACCTTAAATGAGCTTCCTAAGTTTCAGTTCTGTGGTATGTGTGCTGCATTTCTACACATTCACTTACAATCACAGTAAAGGTTAGACTACTTAAAATTCTGAGAGTTCAGTGAACTGTTAGGATGGATAAAATTCAATTTAATAGGATCTTTATTTTAAATAGAGTATGCTTCTTTTAGGTTAACGGAAAAGAACCAGATGATGAAAATCTCAATAAATCTGAAATAAGCCAAGTTTTTGAGATTGCACTTAAAAGGAACTTGCCTGTGAATTTTGAGGTATGTTTATTTTACAAGCTCTAGATTTGTTTTTACTAGAATATTAAGGGTACACATTAAGTTGAGTCTCTTCTAGATAACCTAAACAACTGACTTTTAAAATGTCTTGTTAGTTGTGGAAACACTTTTACCTTTGACAGTCTCCCTGATTGTCTCAGAGTTTATATGGTAAAGTGAAGACAAAAGAAAAACCCCCACCTGTTCACAAATTCAGGCACTAAAACCACAACACAAGTGAACAGCTACACTGTGGTTGTCTGTGCAATCTTTTTTTCCAAGCTTTTTTGAAAAAATCAGTGTTACAGTGAAGAAACAAAACACAACCCCACGGTAATGGTTAGAGCATTGAAATGCAGAGTCAAGGCAAAGGAGTGTAGCTCACTCTGAAATACATTTATGGAAGTATTTGCTTAATTAAGCACTGATGTGGACTAGTTGCAGAATCTCACAAATAGGTTTCTTTTCTTGCCATGAGGTGACCTCATGTGCATCTTACTTTCCTTTCCCTTTGGCCTGGCTGCTTGCTGCCTCTTTGCCTCTTCTTGATAGTTTTAGTTACCTTAAATCAGTAGCTTCCATAGGAGCATCTCTCTTTTAGTAAAATATTAATTGATTGTGCTGCTTTCCTGAGCTGGCAGAGTAACATTAAAGTCAACTATCCAAATTACTAGAGTAAGAAAACACAATTGTGTGTAACTAAATTGCTTCTGAAACTGTTCTATGAAATTTTCCATGAAACTTTTGATTATTGCAGATTAGCCTGAGCACCACTGGTAAAACATACTGGTAAAAATATGCTGTCACACAAAGCCAGTTGTGGGTGGAAGTTCTTAACTCATTCTTACTTTTTTTGACTTGATGGATATTTTGAGGTGTGATGTGTTGTGAATGGAGTTAAAAGACTAAATCTCTAGTAGGCAGCTGTCTTAGACGTCTCTAGAATTACTGATTTCTGTGAACTAAAATGCTGGATCCTAAAGAATTGCTTCCTCTGTAATGTTCTGTTGCCATGATATGTTGTATTTAACAGGGTGATGTTAACTGTGTGGAAATAGACACTGATGAAATAGAACAGTCATATTTTAATATTGAAAGAGTAAACCTGTAAATTAAATAAGATAGGTTAATGACTTATATGTAAACACTACTGCTTGCTGCATCTGATCTTTTTAGAGTAGATGTTTATTTGGGTGGGATTATGTTGTTAGAGAATGACTTAAATCTTCTGGATTGTATGGGAATCTGTAGTTTCTTTATCTGTAGTTCTTGAGAGAAGTTTGCTATAAACAATGTGCCCTACCATTTTTAATAAGTGTTTATCACGCTTTCACTCAGTTTTTCCCTCTGAAACAGGTGACTAAGGAAAGTGGTCCTCCTCATATGAAGAGCTTTGTAACCAAGGTGTCAGTTGGAGAATTCATGGGTGAAGGTGAAGGAAAGAGCAAGAAGATCTCAAAGAAAAATGCTGCAATAGCAGTCCTAGAAGAACTGAAAAAATTGCCACCCCTTCCTACAGTTGAGAAAATGAAGCCACGAATCAAAAAGAAAACAAAATCAATAGTGAAGGTAAGAGACAAACAGATTGGAAATCTGGTTGTTACAAAGAACTATCAGAGGAGAGGAGTTCCTAAATTAATTATAAATACTCTGCAACTGCTAAGCTTTTATCAGCAGTCTGGTACTACAAATGAAATGCTATCTAGCTCCCACAGTGGGGCTCTGGCACCACTTTTACAGCAGTTATCAGTAAATTTAGGATGAAAGAGAGAACTTGCAGAAGAATGAGTGGCACAGAAAAATCAAGCTCTGACTTTCAAGCCTTAGACTTTACAGCTTTGGGCTTTGCATGATTTCACTTGTGCAGGTTCTCCTGCAAGCCTGTTCCTCCTGGTAAATCAGGATGAGAAATGTATAAACCATTTCTAGTGGTAGGGTGTATGTGATGAACTGCAAGAGCAGACCCAAAGAAACTGTCTGTGGCAGTGTTTTGTTATGCAACTTTTCTCTCTGTGGTTTTGAATTCTAGAGATTAATTAATTCAGTGGCATGCTACATTTGTCTGTTAAAGCAAATATTCACAAATCTTGGCTTATTTCCTACACATTGTTCTACATAGCTGCAAACAAGTCCGGAATATGGTCAAGGAATGAATCCCATTAGCAGACTTGCCCAGATACAGCAGGCCAAGAAAGAGAAGGAACCAGAGTACATGCTCATCACAGAACGTGGTCTTCCAAGGCGCAGGGAGTTTGTTATGCAGGTTTGTATGTTAATTTGAGAAATCAAGTTGCATGGCTGTCTCTTTGTTTTGGCTTATGGTAACCAGGTTCTTATGATGATGTACAAAGATAGCAGAATTATGGCCAAATTTCCATGAAATTTAAGATGGTATTTAGTGGGCTACATTCAAGGAAGAAAAAGGTTCAAGGGAAAGTTATCTAAATCATGGGGTTTTTTTAAATTGCATAAGTTACCAGGAGTCTGTTGTACCTAATGTTTATTTAACAGGAATATTAATATTCTGTTAAGAGGTACTGAACTTCTGATACTTTGTAATGTAGGATTCATTAGCACAAACCTGGGTATCCTTCACTGCCACCTTCTCTGAGTTGTTGCATGTGGCTTTGAAGTGTGGCTCTTTCTGCACTCTGCATTGCAAATCCCAGCAGCACAGTAGTATTTTAAATACTCAGTATCTACTAGCCTCTAATAATTAAATGCATTCTCCAGACCTCTCCCCTGCCCTGGATAAGTTGCTTTCCTTCCATTACACTAGTAAATCTGCTAAGCCTGTAACTTCAGCTAGGAAAATTTGTCTGCTGTGATACAAGGTTTGAGCATTTAGGCTGTTGCCAAGGTGAGGTGATGATATATAGCTGTTTACAAGACTTCTCTTTGGGGTTTTTGTGCTTGGAGATAAATGATCATTGATAATATATATATAAATGACAACTTGCTTAGAATAATGATCACTTGAACTGTTCTGTGACTCATGGCATGCTCAAGACACAGATCACTAGTAAGTGAATCATCACACTGAGGTTTAAGAATCACTTGATTTTTCTCCCTCTCTTGTCCAGGTGAAAGTTGGTGTACACACAGCTGAAGGAATGGGCACAAACAAAAAGGTTGCTAAACGCAATGCAGCTGAAAATATGTTGGAAATTCTAGGTTTCAAAGTCCCTCAACCTCAACCTCCAAAGCCAGCATTAAAGACAGAAGAGAAAGTAAGAGTCTTTCAGAGTCAACCCCTGTTTAATACTACAGCAAAAGCAGAGCTGAAACTGTAGCAGCTTTGCAGGGCAATGTAGTGAATCTGTGTAGTGATTCAGTGTAGTGAATTCCTGCTTTCTACCCCATCCAGGAAGCAGTTGTTATTGAAGTGACTGTTCTCTAAATAATAGTGCGTTTTGGATACTTTGAGAGTCTAATGTTGCAAGTAAATAAAGTCTTATCAGAAGGCTCAGTGAGTGTATTTCTCCTCTATGGAATGGCAAAGAACCTGTCATAAGTGCTGTATTTGGTCTTAGAAGCTTGCAGACACGTTATCGGACTTGGTGGTAGCAATAGTTTTACGTAGCCTTAGCAGCGGTTGCGGTCAATAGGCCTGTAACAGACTTTCTTTGGTGGGTTCCTTAGCAAGGAAGAGCCTTGCTCCTGTTGATTCAGCAGATGTTACCAGGGAGTTAAAATAGCAAGGCCAAGTTTAAGTTTTTTGCCTTTTCATGTGTCTGGTATGTCATCCTCAGTAATACCAGAAATTAATGTTAGTTTAACTGGCTTCATTATGGTATCTCGTTCTGCATTACCAGCGTTCTTACCATAACATACCATACCACTTCACAGGTCTGCAGATAGTTTAAGTCATTCAGTAAAGAAGAATCACTGAGCTTGTCTCTTCATGGTAGCTATGAAATAATTGAGGCTTCTGAATAATAAATTTTTCAGTAAAATTGTGACTACTCCAATCACCTACATCTTCAAAGTTTAAAAACTTGGGTGAAAAAAACGTTTAAATGGATATTTTGTGTTTGGCTTTTTTTCTTTTGCCCTTAAGACACCAGTGAAGAAACCAGGTGATGGAAGAAAAGTAACCTTCTTTGAACCGGGCTCTGAAGACACTTCAACTAGTAAGTAGCCTTACTGAAAGAAGCGTGGTCCTGTTGGGACCTGTGTGACTGTAAGAGATGTTTCTCAGGCCGTCAGTAGTGTCATTTAACACACGGCCACCGGGCAGAGGTGTGTGACTGCTGGCTTGTGAACTAAATCTACCCTTTGGGAAGGTTTTGTTCCAGTCCCAAAGAGATTACTTCTCCCAGGTCATACAGTATTTGGCTTGCTTGGCCACCTGCTCGGGGATGGGAGTAGATGGCTGAACCAAAAGCTTGTGTGTGCCGGTGGGTTGGTTGAGCAGTTAGTGGAGGTGCAGCTGCTGCTGCCTGCAGTGTCTGGGCTTGTCTTACCTCGACCTGAGGGATCTTGGGACAGGCTTTAATCTGTGTCTAGGGCTTTCCAGGACAAGGAAGATGTTCAGGACTGAGCTTCGTTCTGATCCACAGGCCAGGCCCCTCCAAGCACCAGGAGTGAAGTGGGGCAATTTCTCTGGGGGAAAAGGTGAGCGGAGGAGGAGCCATCAGCCTCTTGGGCTCAGCACAACGTTTCTCTGGGATAGGGTGGAAATGAGCACGGGCGCGGATTGCCGGGGACAAGGGTTGGGGTTTCTGCCACCTGGGACTAGCCTTCTAGATTTGGAGGAATGGTTACAGGTTTGAAGACTGCCAAAGAAACATCATTATAAGTCTGAGGCAGAGTGGCAATGGGAGGGTGGTGCTGAGTTTGTTGAGGCAGTCAGCTGTGTTAAGTTTGGCTGTATTATGTTACAGATATTCAGGGAATAATTGCAGCATGTTGAAGGCTGTTCCTGGAATGAAGATGAGAAAAGGTGTCAGTACTAGATGAAATTCATCTTTCTAAAGTAGAGTTGAAGAAGGAATGAATGGCCTTGTACTGCAGAACAACCTCTTTGTGCTTGGTCTCTAATGACTCAGAGCAAAGAACTGTGTCTGCATTTATTTTGGACAGTTGATGGTTATAGTGGTCAGATCCACAGATGAGTGGCTGGAACAAAAAAACCCCAGACCTGGCCACCAAGTACACAGGCATTGGCTTTTCCTAATGTAAACTGTGGGAGGAGTCATTATGGAAAGTTTGTCTATCACAACATATTTCTGTTCTGGGTAGTATGTTTCAGGTGCTTTATGTCCTGAAGTATAACTTTGTTGTTTAAATTATAAATAGTTGGGATTGACTTGGACTGTAGTAACGTTTTACTGCATCTGTAAGATCTCAGGTAAACTTCCTGACTTCTTACTCAAGCTTTGTCATTCCTGCTTTCTTCCATCTCCAAATTTTGGCTTTCATCCTCAGACTTGAAACAACTCAGTCCTGCTGAGCTTCATTTGTGTATTCTGCTGCAGTACTGACTGCTCTGTTTATTTCAGCAGCAGTGTCTTCCCCACCTTTCATGAGCACAGCTCTGTAATTTTCCTTCACAGTTCTGTGTGAGTTCTCTGTGAAAAGCTGTTCTTATCCCTCTGAAATCTGACTTATGCCATAATGTCAATAAGCTGCTAGCAATCAACTGTGGTTGGGTATTTGCTGTAAATAGTCCTTCTAGCTTCTTCGTCCTGCACTACCATTACATGTAACCTTACCCACCTGGTTACCTTTTCACAGTACAGGGTTTAAACTGTGTGGGCTGTCACTGTCTTTACAATATTTAACAGTGGCTCTGGCTGTTCTGTGGCTTCATTATTTGCCTCTATGGTCTAAATGATGAAATAAAAAATTCTGAAACTAAAAGCTATATTTAATATCTGGTTGTAGCTGTCTGAGATGTCTGTTAGCTAGCCTATCCCGGGGAAGCTGCTCCCAGAGGTAAGGGTGCTCCTCTTGGCAGAAGCAGGTGTTGCACTCAATTGTTCATTCCTTAAGCACACTCTTGGTGATGCCGAGTCCCTGCCCCCGGAAGGCGAATCAAGCTCACTAGGTTTGTTAGGGCTTCAAAAGTAATTTGAAACAATTTCTTTCAAAAGTGGCTTTTGATGCCTGTGTTTGCCTGCAGCAGGCCTCCTGCAAACAGCCTCGCTTTAGTGCATTCCTCTCTCTCCTCAGGTAATAAAGAAGACGAATTTAGGATGCCTTATCTCAGCCATCAGCAGCTTCCTGCTGGAATTCTTCCCATGGTCCCCGAGGTTGCACAGGCTGTAGGAGCCAATCAAGGACACCACACCAAAGAGTTCAACAGGGCAGCCCCAAACCCTGCCAAGGCCACAGTAACAGCAATGATTGCCAGAGAGCTATTGTATGGTGGCACTTCTCCTACTGCTGAGACCATCTTAAAGAATAACAACTCATCAGGCCACGTACCCCACGGACCACTTACTAGGCCTTCTGAGCAGCTGGACTACCTTTCCAACGTTCAAGGAATCCAGGTAAGATTTCTTCCAGAGCTATTCAGCCTCATCTGACCTGTTGTTTGCTGTAAAGCTTTTTACTTCTGCCGGTGACTGAGGTCTGTGGCTGCTTGCTAAGCTGAAAGTCATGTGAGTGTTTTACTTCACCTTTGACAGGTACTGAATTTCACAGCTTGCTTTATTTAGTTTTCAAATGTGCATTTCTGTACTGCGGTCTCAGCCTTAGCTCTGCTACTGTGAAGTCTTGGAAGAATAGAGCTGAAAGAAACACTTTCACTTTCTGAAAGTTCCCATGATGTATGAACTTTAATAACCTTTCATACATTAACATTTGCTGTAAGCTGTACGTCTTCTTGTGTGTTTGGTCCCTTTAATCAGTATTCCATATACATTCACAGATTAATGCATTCAGGGAGCTTAGTGGATTAAAAAGTGTAATCAGGAGAATTTTTGATGCAGGTAGCTATGATCAGAATAAAGGTCCCAGCAACAGTCATTATTATGTAGCCAGTCTTATTGAGAAGACTTGCAGAGCTCTCGTGTTTACTAAAAAACATTGCAGGTGAAGTCAAACTTCAGTGCTTCTACTGGCTGACAGAACTGACTATAAGTAAGGTTCAGCTTCATGTATGGGCAGATAATTACAGCAATTGTACTTGGTTAACTGTAAAGAACTAAATCCTTCTTTCTTCTTCAGGTTGAATATAAAGACTTTCCAAAAAATAACAAGAACGAGTTTGTATCTCTTATAAACTGTTCCTCTCAGCCACCACTGATCAGCCATGGGATTGGAAAGGATGTAGAATCTTGCCACGACATGGTATGATTTAATTTTGCTGAAATGCTTTTTCTTTGGTCTTCATGAAATAAGGGATGCAGCCAATAGACCAAGGTTTCATGTTACTACTGGCAGCAATGAATTGAGTGCTGTACAGTTCCCTAGCCAATACTTCACAGGTTGCTGAAATAATGGATTAATAATACCAACATCTAAATAACCTTGAAAACTTTAAATATAGATAAGGGTCACAATTTTGGTCTGCAAAAGAAGCACTTGCTGCTTCTTGACATGATTTGCACAAGCACAATTAAAGATAGGTATGAAAAGGAACTTTTACCAGAGTGTATTGGGTTATTTTCTTAGAGATTGGGCTGGTATTTCATTGGGAGCTATAATTCTAGGGTTCGTGTTACCAGATGCTAGAACAGAATCCAAAAGGGAAGAAATGCAGTTTGCCATTATATCTCTGGAGACACTCTCAATCTATCTGTTCAGCTTTCTTTATAAATAAGATCTTTTCTGCACCGTAGCTGAAATATTTCTTTGTGAAAGGGTGTCTTCTATAATGTAGACTGGAAGGGACTCTGCCTACAAAAGACACTATACGTATTGCTAACTGTGCACAGAGTCCACTGGACTTGGGAAGGGTTTGGTTCTTTGGTATCCCGTGGTGACCTGAGTACTGACTGCAGACTGAAGTAATAGTTCACAATATGGAAATACACTTCAGAAAATCTGATTTTACTGATTTTTATACTAAAGGCTTTGCAGTTATTTTTTTAAAGACTGTAATTTGATAGAGATTTCTTTGGTCTTCTCATTTAATTTTGCCATTTCCATACCCATTGCTACGTGCAAGTGTCAGACTCTGCACACGAGTCAGTGCAGTGGGTAGAAGGGTTTAAAAGGACCACTGCTTCAGAGCTTAGACATTGCAACTGGGCCCATGTGAGAACTGTTCAGACAGTCAGCTTTCCTAATGTGTGTGCTGTAACTCTCAGGGATATTTGGAAAAGGTACTCGGTGCCTGAAACTGCTGGGAATAAAGTTGAGGCTGTTCAGCTCTCAAAGGAGGCAGCTGACTGTTGGATTCGCTGTGTCACATTGACTCTTCAACAGTCACACGTGCACTGTCTGTGTCATATTTTTGATTCTTGTGTAACTTCTTTTTCTGCAGAGAACCTTTTGGTTCTGTGTATTTTAGTGTCCTTTATCTTAAGCTCTGTGCAGTTTGAGCCATTACTAATTTAGTGTCCTTTTAATTATATTAATAGTACTGCTGAATTAATTTTCCCCCATTGCTACAACAAATGTGATGGATGTCCCCTAGTCACAGCACCATTCTGTGGCTTAGTGTAGTGAGATTAAATTCTACACCATTGCATTCTTCCATCACAGTTGTGCATCTCAAAAAAAGTATTGCCAAAATTAGAGTTGTTTTTAATGAGTCCCAGTCCTGCTTTCATTGAATTAATGAAGTGAACTCAGGCTGATTTGATGAGTGCTCTCTCTTTCCTTTAGGCTGCATTGAATATTTTAAAGTTGCTGTCTGAGTTGGACCAACAAACCACAGAGATGCCAAGAACAGGAAATGGACCAATGTCTGTGTGAGTGTTACCCATTGACTTTCCCTTGTGCTAATGGAAACCTCTAACCCCGTGGTGTACTAGAAACAAATAAAACGTGAGGGGTTTTTCATTTGCCAGAAAAGTTAACATGCCCAGGGCTGTTATCTCCTTCAGAAGGATGAGAGGGTAGGTTTTATGATCAAGCTTGTAATTTTCACATGTCAAATGCAAGTTACTGAGCAGGAGCAAGTGGATAAAGTGTAATGGCTGTGCTCCCTTTGCTTAAACTATCTGACTACATGTATGTGTGAACAGTGTGACTTTCCAGCGGGGTTAGGTGTTGTAGCTGCTCCTCTCTTTCTAGCTATCTTCTGTATGTAAACTGTAAACAACACAAAGGTTTCCCAGCTTGCTCTCAGCAGGGTGGCAAATTGCTCCCTTTGACCATTGGGGGAAAAAAGAACAAGGGGTGGGGGGAGTGGGAAGCCAAAGAATAGTTTCTCATTGCAATAATTAGCTGTCAAAATGGTGGAACCAACAAAGTGCTAATTGATTAAAACTGGGGGCCAGTTATATGGAACTAATTATTATATGCACCTCTCATTCTTCCTATCAGATCCAAAAGCATCTTATTCATGAAAACAGTGTTTTATCTCCTAAGTAACAGGTGTTTTCTCATTTGTAGATGTGTGAAACAAGAAATGGAAAGTGACCCTCTTCTCAAACCGGCTAACTCAAACACTTTGGGACAAACACTGGACAGCACTGCCTAAAAAGGCTTTTGACTGGACCCAAACTGAAAGCACCAGAGAAAATCAAATGCTTCCTATTCGTGTAACCTAACTGTTTTAGAGTGCTACAGTCTTTACAACCTACTGTAGTGTCTAAATCATAACCGTTGCTTTTTCTTCAGACAGTGATACATTTTTAGTTTCATTATGTTGTTTTGATTGAAATGACACTATAAATTTTTCATTTAAAAGTTTCTTAATTGTATCTAGAACAATAGCACAGTTTAGAAACTTTGTCTTCTGAGACTGACATGTTATCTGTGAACTAACTTGGGAAGATCATATCCATGTATGTGGTTATTTTGTTTTTATTGAAATAGCAGAGTTTCACTGGAAACAAATTGTGTGCCCACCATTTTAAAACGTCCAGTATTTTCTCAAACCTACCTTAATTATCCAACGGTTGAATGAATTAAAACACTTTGGGAATTTTAAACTTTGTTTGATCATTTTTGGTTAATTTCTAGTTTTCTTGAGCAGGGGGGTAGGGGAACTTCAAAGCGACATGACTTTAAATGATCTCTGATCTACGTTTTAAGGATCGTGTGTATCGATGGCACACAGCTCACTACTTTACATGATATGATCTCAGTGTAGTGCATATAAAACCGCAGATTGATTTTCCTTGAGTGCTTTATACTGTTTAATTACATCTCCATGTAGGGCTGAAAAAAATTACCTATGTTTATATATAAACTGTGTTGCTTTTGATGTTGTGTTATTGCGCGCTGAACTGTGCGCAATAAAGTTTTTGCATATGGTCCAGGTAAAGCACGATAGCCTTGCAAGTTAAGTACTGCTTCAGTTCATTGTTTACGCTGGAATTTTTTCTCCCCATGGAATGTAAGTAAAACGTAGTGTTTGTCACCAATAAATGGTAATACTAAATTGTTTTTTTTTTTTTTTGGTTAATTTATTCTCGTATGCCACTCCGGGGGCTGCTTTTTATAGGATTTGTAATGCTTGTGATATAGTACGGGCAGTATTGTAAAGCTATGGAGTAACTGTACAATGGTTATCAATTACATATAAATAACTACTATATAGTAATGTGGAGGATGTGAAAACCTGGCAAGGTCAAGGAAATTCAAAAGTAACGTGGGTACATTTTGTTCTTTGTGCCACAGTGTGTTAGTGCAACTGTGTTAATGGGAACTTAAACTAAAGTCACGATTATGACAAGAAACCTGGCACAACAGGTTGGTATGATTTGCAAGTTTAAGTCTCTACTTTTAAGTTTCCTTGTTTGCTTGTAAGTTGAGTCATAACCTTGCCTTGCACTTAGTAATTTTTGGGGGTAGTACTTTCAAAACAAATCTTTCCCTCTAGCAACAAAAACTGACACCGTAGACTGACACGCGGCAGCGTAACGTTTGGATGTGAGCTACGTTCGGTGTGTACTTAACTGGTAATCTGTAGCAGCACTTCCTAAACACCTGTTCACAGCATGTGTAGTAACTCCTCAGAGGAAGCAGTTACTGCAGATGCTGTGTCTCAGAGCTAAGTGTCTTGGCCATTTTATTTGCATTATCAAAAGCAATTAGGCCACATTAACTGCATACCAAATTTTATTGAATCAAGTTGGGTTTGATCATTATAAGCGCAAAAAAATTGTAAAGTTTTTTCGTTTGGTTTTTTTTTTACACTTGTAGAATTAAAACGCTGTACATTTAAAAATTAAAAGAAACTTGCTAGGCTGAGGCTTTGTATTGCAAATTCTTACAACTTAGAAACTACTCTTGAAGCAATTTCTATTGGGAAACAGGTATCACATTGACAGCGGTGTAAATGGTCTCCCTGCCTTTATCAGCTGCTACTTGGGAGTCTCCTCTTTGGATGGGACTAGAATCTACTGACTATTCTTCAGCATCCATTTGTCAATAATCCTGTTTCATGAGCCTGAATTAAGGTACTTTACTGTAGGTACCTCTGTTTCAATACTCTTCAATGCATCTGTCATCTTAAAGGTGCTACCTTAGAGAAGGTTCTTGTGTAACCCCAGCCTCATGATGGAAGACTTCAGGTCGCTGGGTGGATTCTAGGTAAGCCAAATCGAGCTTTTTCTGCTGTCTCCTCTGGGCTTGATGTGGCAAAGGAAGAACGGTGACATATCATATGTAATCACCTAAAGGGTTTATATCACACTTTTGGTCAACAGAGACTACAATGTTCTACAAAGAATAGAAATATGAGAAAGCTGAGGTGTAAGGTGAAATTCTCTGGCTGCAGCAGCAGAGCAGTCTGGTATATATTTGTGCAGGTATGATGTATATGTTTGAGTACTAGCAAAGGACAGTCCATGAGACACCTCACCTTGGTGGATTCTTTCTATAAATTTTTTTGATCTTAAGGAACCTCTCAACTGCAAGTGGATGAGCTGGAACTTCATGAGTGTATGAACATCAGTGTACAGTAGCTTGTATCTATCTTGTCTCTGCTTAAATTACCTAAATTATCAATCTGAGTGTTTCAGAATCTGCCTTACATTTATTAGATTGTGAAATTCTGCACTCCAAGTACTAAGTTC
This sequence comes from Hypotaenidia okinawae, assembly GCA_027925045.1. Taxonomy (NCBI): domain Eukaryota; kingdom Metazoa; phylum Chordata; class Aves; order Gruiformes; family Rallidae; genus Hypotaenidia; species Hypotaenidia okinawae. Next base: position 7,703,501 of record BSDF01000016.1, read on the forward strand.
AGCTACACAGAATTTCCCTTTAATCACTTTCAACTAGGAGTAAGGAAGACAAAGTATTTAGTCCAGTCTATCGCTCCTACAGATAGAGATCTTGTTTCTTTTCAGAATTGACCACGTTCTTACTCCAGCCTCTGAAATCATACAGCCAGTGTTCTGCAAGTGCCCCTAAGGCAATGCTTCCAAGTGCAGAGGAAGGAGGTCAGACCCTAAGGGATCCACTCCAGTGATGTATGACTGGGAGTGATTCCTGTGGAGGCAGGTCACTGAGGGACAGGAGGTGGGACCTGGCGGGACTTTCAGTGCCTGCCAGCCTTGCTTGGTTGGACCTTCTTTAATGCCTGCCCAACCCACTTCCAGATGTGAGCCATACGGCCCAAAGGAAGTAGCTAAGGAGTTTGGAAACCAGGTTCTGGAAATATTTATGTTCATTTTCCAGTAGTTCAGCTTCTAAATAAGATCAGCAGAGACCAGACAATGTCGGCAATACATTTTCCTTCACCAGAGAAAATGTCCTGTCTGCCTGTGTCCCCTCACATGTCTGGACTTTGGCAGACTCATCTTCATGTTATTTTCTGGTATTGGAAGGAAAGCTCTCATCAGTGCTTTCTCAGATTTCAAAGCCTTCAACCAACCTCTAAACTTCAGCAGCTTTTGTCCTTAAGGACTTCTATATTTCAGTGATTTTTATTTCGACAGCTCTTCTGTTTAAGCTCAGAGGTGGTTACAAATCTGAAAATACTTTTCTGAAAACTTCATCTCTGTGGCTGCTCCAGGATGTTTTGCTTCCCTTTATCTGCCAATTGGATATGAACATTTTAATACCCAGTATACCATGGAAGGAGGCTGGGGAAGAAACAATTGTTAGAACAAATTAAAATCTCCAGGGTATTCATTTAATCTCTGAATTAGAACTGAATGAATGCATACAGGTGGCAAATATTACTTACCTAAGGGTATTTTATTCTGACAAATTATTGTGTATACTGCTAGCAGTATGCTAATGCAGCAAAATTGTATTTGATTAGAAATGAAAAAATGATAGTGCTTTTAAACTGTATTCATTCTCCCACTTCCAATTTCATACTAATTTTTAGCAACCTGCTAATAGAGGTTGTTCTGGATTTTAAATGTCCCATGTTAAAGGTGCAGAAAATACCAGCCATGGAGTATGTTTTCAATATGTTCATCTATTGCTACTAGTGTTTCATTAATTTTACTATTTCCAACCAAAAGATGTCTTTTATGTTTCAATGTGTTTTGGTTTGTTTTGTTGGGTGAGTATGGGTTGGGTTATTTTGTAGGAGGGAGATTTATGGTCCCAAAGAAGGCAATACCAACCTGATGTTAAGGGATAAAGCCTCTGATGTGTTTCACACCAAAGTCCCTAGCAAAAGTTGTTTGGGGACCACTGGGCATCTCTACAGGCCCTAATACCCATTCCCCATTTTAACATGGGTGCAATCACCCAGCTACAACCAAGTACATCACAGCAAGGGATATCCACTGCTCTGACTGCTAAGTATTGCTTTCATTGTTGTTTTCACACCTTACCAAGACAACTGAAAAAGAAAAACCAATCAGGAGGGGCAGGCATCACTGGAGAAATAAATCCATCAGTAGCTGTTGGAAGCATGATTCAGTATACCTGTCCTACCAACTGCCACTGCATTGGCATGAGAAATGGAAATTCCCTTGTGAAGGGACTTACGTCTTAAGGTTGAGCCACCAAGTTATTTTTATGACTGAAGTGGATAAAAGCTTGAAGAAAATGTGCTACAGGTATTTTTTTGTGAACTCACAAAGGCTACATTTAAAGATTCTTTTCTAAGTATCCTTAGCAGTAACTGTGTTGTGTTTTCTCCTGTACTCACTTCAACAGTAACTCACTTCAACAGTAACTTGTTTTCAGTGTTTAAACTTCCTGCATTTCCTTGTGCTGAAGGGCTGATGTAGCAATCCAGTGATGATCTTTATTCAATAGAAAAGATGTTGTCCCAAGTGCTTTTGTTGTCTAGTCCCTCCTCTAAAGTGATAGCCAAGCCAGGTAAAAGGCAGAGACCTCTTGTCATTCAGCAGCCCACTGGGTAGAACTTCATTGATTTTAATGGCCTGTTGCCACATGCCAAGTGTTTTGGCTGACACTAAACCAAGCCAGGCCCACTTCAAGCACATGCCCAGCGTTTGAACCTGAATGTGCACATTCTCATGTCTGTTCTATCTCCAGGCACTTGAGCCCATGGTCCTCTGGGCTACCTAGGGAGGGGATGAAACATGTGGTTCACAGAGGGATGTTCCCAAATTCCTTGTGAGTGCTGCCATGACTTCCCATTTTCTTGTCCATCAGTATTTTTTGTTGGCATTTGGGAAAACTGTTTTAGCCTTTAGCGATGTGGCATGCTTACCCCTCCCTTCCTAGCAGTGCTTTTACTTCATAAAGTTGCCTACTCTGTTCCTCTCCCCTTCTGTCCATGAACCCCTACTTCTAGAAGAGTAACATCTCCTAAAGCAGGCTTTAACATTATTTGATTTGTGATGGACAGATTCCTACACCCATAAGGCACAGGAAGTATCTTTCCTTTCCTTAGAAACACATTTCAACAGGACATTCCATGAGGGGTTCTTCCAGTCAGGAAGAAGTCAGAACAGGAGCTGTTCATGCACTGGGGCTGCATGGTGCTCTGTGCTCTTCACCTGTCAACCCAGGAAAAAATGGTGCTGCTGACTGAGTGCTCTGGGTACTGCTCTGAGAACAGGTCATCTTCCAGGAGATGCATTTTCTCTTCATCCTGTGTTTCTTACCTTGACCCCTCCTGATACCCAGAAGCCATTAGCAGGCTTTGCAGTGCCTTCCTGATGTAGGTAACGTACCCTGTTTAGCTGAACTGAACTCCTGTTTATCTGTAGAACCAAAGCGTTCCCTCTGACTTAAACTGAAAAAAAAAAGCCTTGTAATGTGTTTGAGTTCCTGCAGATGTTCTTTCAACATTGCAGCTGAAAACCTTGTACCATGTAAATGACCTAAGAACACATGGTTATTTTTGCAAGATAAAGAAGGATGTAAACATTTCTAAAGTCACTTTTAAGTTAACTGTATTGGTCTACAATTTCCTGTCTTTTTGCTCCATCTTTTCTGACAGAGCAGTGTCTTTCCATCAATACCTATATAAAATTAATTTGCTAACAATCACAGGGCAATTTGTAAGCCACCTAAGCTCCCTTCTCCATCCAAAAAGATGTTTTCAGTAGAGTCTAGCCACTAATTCTGCAAAATTTTGTTCTTGGCATGCAGTGCTGGAAACTGCAGCATTCCCAGTGCAAAGCTGTTAACAAGGCAGTTGCTTGTCTAATGGGCATTTATTGTTTCCACATTGTAAATGGTTTATCTGAGCTTGGAAAAACAGTTAAAACATTTTGATCATTTTAAGGCTAAACCTGAAAATATGGATCAAATCAGGAGAGGACCAGTCCTGCCAAGATGAAGTGCTGTGCCTCGCCCCAAGACTGGCTGCAATGGTGGTGCCCTAAAAACCCTGCAGCATCCCCAGGGAAGATTTGTGTTCCTCAGAAAAGGAATGTGGGTTCTCTCTAGAAGATTCATGATGATCCTCAGGGACTGACCTCTGAACCTGCTGCTGCTAAGGCTCTAAAGCTCCTGCTGCTGTCACAACGTAGCTGTGATGCATTTCTATCCTTTTTAGAAGGAAACTCTTGACAGTCTGTAGGAGAGAAAAAAAATGAACGAGCTTCATTTATGTGCAATTAGGCTTATTAAACTGGTAAATCGGAATACATCTCCCTGTTGGGTCTTTCTTGCTGAAACTCAGCTCCATCATTCAGTATCTTCATTTGTTCCTAGTTTTAGCTGCAGGCTATAAAATTTCTGGCTCCACTGCTACACTATCTCTTCCTGCCCTTGAATCCATGCTGTGAATTTTGTGTTTGGAATTTTTCATATTCCAAAAGACCAGTGTGTATGGCTTGGCAGATGCTCACAAAGATGATTTTCAATATCCAGGCAGTGTGCTGAGTTTTCATTATCATAGTGCTCCACAGTGAAGCTGCTGACCCAACAGCTCAGAGATCTTTCCTGGTGCATACCTTTTTTTTTTATTATTTCATTTAAAAATTTTATACTGGGAAATTATTGTTCACTTGTCCTGTTTAGAAATTTCCAGACTATTGGAGTTACCTGGTTTTCAGTTTAGGTTATTATATCAGGAAGATAGAGGCTGCATCCCAATTGAAGTTTGCTTTTCTTCATATTCAGCTCTGATTAAAAAAAAACAACCCTGAATGTAACCATGTAGCATTTGGTTTCTGGCATGTGAACTGCTTAATGGCCACATGAGAGGTCTTGTTTAGCAATTCAGAAGCATTTCTTCTTTCATCAAGTTTCCTCTCCTTTGGGCACTGGGGAAAATGATTCTGCGCTGGCGCTGTTGGCATGTGGAAGAGGCTGCAGACTCCCTGGGAGGCTGGCATGTCAGACAAAGGCATTCTTCAGAAGTTGTGGTGCTGTCAACAAAATGCACGTGACTAACGTCCTTCCTTTTGCCCTTTTACCTTTGCTTTGACCACGACTGTAAGGTTAGACAGAGGAAACACTCCTGCATGACTCATGCAAGAGCAAACACGGGGAAAGGAGACTAGAGGCCTGGCCTAGCACACTGCTGCCTGTGGCTGCAGCGAGTAAGGACCCTGTGCAAGAAAACTGTGTCACTGTCCTGTGGGAGATGTGTGTCCTGTGGGCAAAAGTCCTGCTCATCTGCTGTCAGGCAAAGTTTTCCCAGGCCAGCTGCTCTGGCCAGCAATGCCCAATCCAAGAGGTCCCTCTGCAAGTGAAAGACAAGGAGAATTGGGACCCGAGTATGTTCTGATTTTTGCTGCCATTTTAGGAACTTCCTCAGTTCAATGAGACTGGCTACAATGAGCCCCAAGTCGAAGAACTCATCTAGCTGAAGAGATTTTCAACATTGTTCTGCCAGGCAGAATAAAACCCACTGGAATCAAATAACTGAATATTAAGCTCTGCTGTAGCTGTTTAACATGCCTGACCTTCCCATTTTTCTTTCCTTGCCACACTAGGCAACCCAAATCACATTTATAGTTCCTTTTGTGTTCTATATGTGACATGGGTTTGCAGTGTAACAAGATTAGTTTTCCCTGTAATCCTCTTTAAATGTCCTTCCTTTGATTGTTGCTTTCATATATTGGCGTTCTGGAACCTGGATTAATGGGATTGAGATTTATTCCACAAGTCCTGTTTGATAAGCTGCTTTCAAGAATTAGTGAAGTGCAAACACATTTCATTTGGAAAAAGCATTTTAATGGTTGCTGAATTATGCAGTGTTATGCCAAACATACTGTAAGGCCTATATATGGACTTGCACTGCGTCTGTCTGTAGATGCTACTAGACAAGGAGGTAAATAAGATAGGTTTACTCCTTTCAGAGTGTCTAAGATATCTCATGTGGCTTCTCCAGGCAGATTTGCAGAGCCTTGGCTGTATGTTTGCAAACTAACCGACAAATTGACAACCCGTCTTTTCTTTCCTCATCACATTTTAAGCACCATCCTTTAACTATCCCTTTCTATTAGTCCCAAAGAACGTATTTACTCTGCATCAGCTTGATCTGGTCCCCTTGTCACTGAATCCCTGTTTAGTTTGTAGAAGCTTGATACCAAAGTACCATCTGGTTTGCCGAAGAACTGATGTGACATGTCACACAATGTTAATTAACACTTCAGACAACTCAGAGTGGGTGAACAGCTCTGCCTGGTGCCTTGGCATAGCCACTGTGTATTTTACAAAAAGAAAAACCCAGAGCATGGAGCAATTACATGATTTTGATTTCGTCTATTCCAGAGGGGCTTACCACAGAACTCCAGACTGTTCAACTCCTCTGTTTAGCCCAAAAGACCACCCTGCTGCTGTAAAAACTAGTATATGGCTTCGTGCCTTCTCTTGCCTGCCTCTGTCTTTTAAACTTTGACTCCGTTTTGCCCCTGTTTCTTTGGTTGGTCTAATTCTAGCAACAAACGTTCCTACCTTGCCCAGGGGGTGCTGGGAGCTGGGGGTCACTGCTGCAGAACATTTCTGAATCAAACAGTGGCATGCCCTGCTACAGAGTGACCACTGCTGAGGATGAACACTATGCCTGGCTGACCCTCCTGGACGGGAACAGATGCATGCATGGCATGCAAGAGTGTAGGACACAGAAAATACCTTCAACACACATTCAAGGAGATCACATGGCAGATCTCCACCAGCTACTGATGCCTGGATTCACACCCCATTCCCAAGGTGAATTTATAGCTATAGTTCAGCTGTTCTTATTCAAGACGAATCCTTTGCTCTCTACTCCTTTCCTCGCATTACTCAGTGGCAAACTGCTTAACACGATGTATTTTGCCTGTCTATGGTGCCTAAAAAGAAAAATAACTGCTACTGTGATGTGTTGCCCAAACTGCTGTACCCGTTCGCCCAGGCATGAACCTGAGCTGAAACCTGGTCACACATCAGCCTGGAACCGAGCCAGGAGCAGGGGCAGTCCCTCCATGGACCGTCTGGGAGAGCCTGCTCTGGAGTAAGGCTGCATGCTGACCCTGCATTTGCCCGAGCCTTCGGACAAGCTACTGAACACCTTTGAAACGCTTTCTGCTTTCTAAGAGTTAAGTACGGAGAAAATCAAACCTACAAATCCATACTCGCCCACCCTGGCAAAGCACGTTAGCCGTATGGATGCCCCAGGCCGGGGCACACGCAGCACTTGCCCGGTTTCAGTGCCGGGCCCCCGCAGCGTGGCCCGCCGCATGTACCGGGACCCGAGGCGGGAGGCCTGCAGCCACCGGGCGGGGAACGGGCCAACCGGGTGCACCCACCGCCCGCGCCCGCCGTCACCCGTCCCCGCAGAGGAAGCCCAGGCGGGACAGCGAGCACGGAGCGGGCTGCAGGCACCCAACGCGCGCCCCGCCACGAGGCGGACGGGGCCAGGGAGCAGCGGCCGAGTACGCCCAACCTCCTTTCCCTTCGCCGCGAAATGGCGGCCAGGCCGCCCCCGGGTCTGGGCGCAGCTCACGCCACCCCTCCCTGCACCGGCTTCGAGCCCGCCAAAGCGCGGAATGGAGGCTTCAACCCATCGTCTCCCACAGGGCTGCGGACCCGTGCGCGGGGAGAATATAGGAGAGAGAAAAAAAACAACCCCACAGCCGGCCTGCGCGGCACCGCCCGACATGGCGCTGGAGCCCGCCCCCCCAGCGTGGGCGGGTACGGGGCGGGCCCACGGTCCCTATAAAGCTTCTCCCGGAGAGCCTTGCGTCCTCTTGTTCCCGCGTGGCTGAGGTGAGTGTGGTATGGTAGTGTGCTGCGGGCCGGGCGGGGTGCTGGGCCTGGGCTTACCCTTCTGCCGCTCCTCCGTGGCCCCTCTCCGCCCGAGCGCGCTGCTGGCAGCCGCCGGCGCCGCCTCCTTGTGCGGCTGCTGAGGGAGCGGCCGGGGCCGCGTGGGCCAGCAGCATGGCCGTCTCTTCTCAGCCTCGGGGCCTTGTCCATAAGCCTTTCTCTATGGGCTTGAGCGGCCGCCTTTCTCGGGAAGCCCTTAATCAGCTTCCCCCGGACCCGCGAGGCGGGCAGATGTGCGGCCCCGGGAACTCGCTGGTGGAAGTGATGACTGTTTTTTCCCCGTCAGAGCGACACTGTTGATTACCACTGTTCAAGCCAGATCGCGTCTGATGCACCAGCGGGAAGCTCCGCTGTGCCCCGTGCGCTTGCAGGGCCGCTGCTAACTCTTTCCTTCGGCATCGCTTGCAGGTGCCGGGCTCTGGGAGACCCGATGCGGAGGCTGCAGGCGTGTGGGGAGGGCGGGTCCGTGGCTTGCTCGCCGCGCCGGGGCCCCTGGCAGGTGGCAATGGTAAGTCCTTAAAGTCGTCGCTGATACTTATGTGGTGTGTATGCTGTGTTTCGGAGTAGATCCCGAGCTGCCTCTGCGGCGCGTTGCCAGGCTGCTGGCCCCGGAGCGCTGCCCGTGCGTAGGTTTGGCTCGCAGCGCAGGCGCTGTGCGGCTGGCAGCCGAGGCGGGGCCCTCCCGCAGGAACGTTGTGACCGGGCCCTGCGTGGCTTCCCGCACCCCTCGTGTGCCAGGTGGCGGGTCCGGCAGAATGAGGAGCCAGCAGCGTGGCATGGGCCGTGGGCTTACAGCTCCGAGCCCATGGTAGGGTCCCTGTGGCCTGAGGGACGGTCACCAGGCCGCGCTGGAGCCGGATGTGGAGCAGAGCGGGCCCTGGGAGCCGGGAGGTGCAGCAGTGATGGCGGCCTGGGACACGTGGTGTTCACGACCAAGCAGATCACTTGGCTTGGGATCTGTGACTGCACGGTATCTGCTGCTGTGTGAGTGACCTCCAGCCTTTGTGTTCAAGAGGGCAGTAAGCCTGGCATGGACGTGAAGAGCTGGGCCTAGAAAGGGTACAAACCTGTTCATTCTGCCTGCCTTACCTGTTATATCTGTCTTGTGCTCTGCTGCAGTAGCTCCACGCATGCTTTTGCAGTATTTCCCCTGTCCCATATGCCTGTTCAGCATACTAACTTGCTGGGGTGTGGGGGGAGGGAGGTGGCACAGTTGCTGTGGGTCTACAGTCACCTAATTCCTGGGGACTTGCTGGTGTAAGTGATGACTTTTTTCCCCATCAGAGCGACAGTGTTGATTTCTTACTGTTCAAGCCAGATCATGTCTGATGCACCAGCAAAGAAGTCCTGCTGTGCCTAACAGCCTGGCGCAAGCCCTGGTGCTAACTATTGCCTTTGGCTTTACTTGTAGGGTGCTGCAAAGGCAGGGTGGGGTGTTGAGCCTCTGGGAGCCCTGGTGTGATGGCTGTGGCTGACAGGAGTCAGTTGTGTGATAACATGTGGGATTATGGCCTGGTTGGCTCCACTCTGCTTGAACTTCTAGCAAGTAAAACAGGTAAGTCCTCAAAGTTACTATTGATTGCTGGTTTAAATCAAGTTTCATGAAGTGTGTGTGTGGGGAATAGTTTTCTGCTAGCAAGTTGCTTTAAAAAGTCTTTTTCCCTGAAGACTTTTAACTGATGTGTAAATTTGAGCATTAGCCTAGATTTTATAGAGGTGAAAGCACAAAGGCTTTCCTCATGCAGAAGTACTGCAAAAAGGTCCTTTGTGTCTTCAATTCGTTCTGTTCCACGATGTCCAAAGTGTGTAGCTAGGGAATGGGAATCTGCAAGCGACTGAAGTGCAGGCTGATGGTGTGTCCCTTTGGGAGGGAGGTGTTAAGTCTCTTCTGCCCTGCCCCTTGCTGACCAGATTCAAGTGTTGATGATGGTTATGTGTGTAGGGCTTTGGGCGAGGATGTGTGTGTGGCACAGCTGCTGTGGGTCTGCAGCCACCTAATTCCTAGGGACTTGCTGGTGTAAGTGATGACTTGACTTTTTTCCCCATCAGAGCGACAGTGTTGATTTCTTACTGTTCAAGCCAGATCATGTCTGATGCACCAGCAAGGAAGTACTGCTGTGTCCCACAGCCTGTCAGAGCCTGGTGCTAACTGTTCCCTTTGGCTTTACTTGTAGGGTGCTGCAAAGGCAGGGTGGGGTGTTGAGCCTCTGGGAGCCCTGGTGTGATGCCTGTGGCTGGCAGTGAAGACAGTTGCCTGGCTTACTCCCACCATATGTACTGTGGCTGGCAGGGGAGAAAGGTAAGTCTTTGGTCCACTTGAGTTCACTGGTTTAAATAAAAAGAAGGTGGGAGGAAACCCCTTTCTGCAAGGGGGAGTTGCTTCTGCAGTGTTTTGACAGCTTAGTCCCTGTAAACTTGACAGATGTGTAGATTTGAGCATTGTGACAGGGGCCTTTTAAGTGTTAAACCCAACATACATTTCAATTCAAGTTTCCATGTTTCCTGCAAGGAGTAAGAACCTGTCAGTTTTAATAGACAGGAAGATTTTTCAAATGTAATTGGTTGCCTTTTTATCTTCAGCTGAAGAGAATCAGTCATGATGACTTCAGATTTTTTCCCCACCAGGTTGGCAATGCTGATGCAAACATCTGTTTTAACTACACTAATTCCACAGTTCCAAGAAGCTTCACTTCTCCACATGTCTGTGTACTGAGGCTCTGTGCCCTTGCACCTCTACTGCAGGGAAACTGCATATTTTCACACATCACCCTCCAGGGAAACATAATCACAGCAACACTGACATACATGAGGCTTCAGGATGAGAAATTAAAGAATTAGTTTTATCTTGTTATTTTCCCCAAATGGGAGGCTCCCAATGAGAAGTGTGGATGAAAGTCAGCTTCCAGTAATGTGTGTGTTTGGATGAGGGATTGGTTTTGGTGCTTTTTTTTAATAAAAGATCAATAATGTGGATCTGGAACTTGGCTGTTTGATTAGGATTTCACTAATATTCTAGGAAAATGTGTTCAAAAGAACTTTACTTCATCAAATAAAACAGCTATTGTCACTAGAGTTCATTTAGTTACAGCCTTGGCTTTGCTGTTCATGTGCCTGTTGTGCAGCTATTGTTTCTCCAAGAAGTCTCCTTGGTAGTAGCCTGTATCTGAAGAACAAAAATGTGACCTATTTGTTTGCAGTAGTGGACTGACAAAAGTGTTGGCTATTTTCTTGGCAGGTTGAGATTTGTCAGAAGTCATCCTGGGACCTGCTGTGACTTCAGTGCACCAGCAGCAAGCTTTCCTCTGCTAACTATGTCCCTCTCCTGCTACTGCCTATGATCTCCTGTCCAAGCTACAGCGTTCACATCACCTTGTAACAGTTCTGCTCTTTTCTGAGCTAGCAGGAGAGGCAGAAGAGACATGAGAAAGAGGGCAAGAATTCAAGTCTTGGCTTTCCTGTCACCCTGAAAGCTTTAGTCATGCATCGACAGTCTGTAGAGTGGGGAAAGGGCATCTTGTATGCTGCAGCACTGTCTGCATTTCTGTACTGGTTTTAGAGCCTATTTCTAATAAAATTTGAGTACTGGCTGCATTCAGCTAGTGACTGAAACTCTGCACACTGTTAAGAGCTCATTTCTTCATCTAATTGTTTGTAATGGCTGCTTATTTGGAGCTGCCATCTAGGGGAAAGGGGTGTGAGCTCATGGCATGGGTTCCAGTACCCTGCAGTAAGGGCTTTGCCAGGATGTGTGGCACCTTGTGCTGCAGGAAACTACACTGTGCCCCAGTGCTCTATGAGTACTAGAAGTCAACAGGGACAAAGGGAGAGGTGTAGTCTCTACTCTCTGTGCAGGAAAGCTCTCCCTCAGCTTTCCTCCCTTACATTCTGCATGTAGAATGTAATTCAGTGGGGATTGTAGCTGTCCTGGTAAGAGGTAGGTCAGTGTGTTCTGTGTAAGTCACTAGCTCTGCAAATGCATACATCTTGGAGTGATGGCAGTATGGGAAGGAAGCTAATAACATCATCCTCTGAAGACGGGGTTATTCTCCTTGTGCCCAGCTAGTAGGGCTGCTCCTTTGGGTTAGGTGTTTGTGGCAGATGTTCAGATCCTGCAGCTTTCCCTGGATGCTTGTTGGCAAGCTTCCAGGTTTGCAGAGCAGGAGAATTTAATGTGGATGGTAGGGAGCTACTACAGGAGAGGAAGCTACAGGCCTTCCTAAGACCAGAGAAAGGTAGCCAAGGGCCCTAGGATGTCTTGCTTCCTGTACCTCTGCCTAGATCAACTGTTAAAACACATCTGGCCTCAGAAATCAGTTGGTGCACCTGTGCTGTGCAATATCTGTATGTAGAAGAGTTAAGTGGTGGGGAGTCTGTTCTGCAGGGAGGAGGGGGAATGGTCTGCTGTACCTATTAGCCTGGCAGCCAGGAGTGGTGTCAGCATGGTGTCAGGCAAACAGGCCTTGACAGATGTGCCATGCAGGTCCTGCTCTGGTAGTGTTTGTACACTCCATTGGCAGTGCAGGTGGAGTAAATAGCTCCTTCAGATCAAGCTGCTGTGAAGAATTAATTGTGTAAACCTGTAGTGTGTCTGGCAGCAGGCTCAGATTCAAACCTCATCCCTAATGATGAAAGCAGCTGTTCCCTGAGTGTGGCTGCTGAGATGTAGCACAGCAGGTCTGTGGGCTTGGGAAGGGGATAAAACCCAATCTCCTTTAGGTGCAGCCTCCTTAGGTTCCTAGGGAGCAGAGCTGCCTGGCAGTTCCTGTGTAGCAAGACCTGGGCCTGTGGCAGCCTGTACCTGAGGTGGTCACCTGTTAAATACCACAGCTTGCTTACCAAAAGCAGGGTGCGTGGGGAGGGAGGGGTGTTTGCTGTAAACTGCTTAACCCAATGGTGACAATTCAGCTTGGAGCAGCTGAAAGGTAAAAGGGAAGCATCTTTAACAGACTGAGGAAATGCTTAAGGATTTCCTGCAGCATTTAGAGTATTGCAGCATTATTTTTACTGCCTGATAATAGCTTAGTTAATGCTATAATGCATGGGAAGTTATTTAAAGCAACTACAAGTTCAAGGATATTCCTGCCACCTAAAAGCATAAATAAATTTTGGTGTTCTGGGAGGGAATTTGATACCTAAACTGATAGTGACCTTTGTTTTGTATGTTCAGTAGGGAAGAAAAGTGTTGGAAAATGAGCTGCTAATCAGCAATTGAAGTTGTCTTCCATTAAACTGGGCAGAGATTTTTCTCATTCAGTTAATGTAAGTAGCATAATCTCTTGAAATAACATTGATGAAGGATCAGAACTGCTGCAAATAACTACTCTAATTTAATGAGTGTTATCTACCAGCACGCTTCAGGGAGTGGAGAGTGCTGGTTGTGAGACAGATGTACCTGAAACAAGTAATTTGTGTGTGTTATTCGCGCTCAAGCAAAGTTGCTCAGGTCAGGATTCAAGCATTGCTGCTGTTGCACATGTGCATGAGACAGCTGAAGGTAACTCCTGCTGTAAGCAACCTGGGATTGCTCCCTAGTCTGGGTGCAGGGACTGGCTGATGGTGGACCTGAACTGAGCTCAGTCTAGAGATCTCTGGCCTGGCAGCTGCAGGGGGAGCTGTGTGCATGCGGTGCTCAAAGCTTAGTGGGGGTTAGATGGGGTTTCTTCGTTGAAATGAGTTAGCTTGACTCGTTCTGTGTGTGTATGGGCAGAATGCTTTTGCCTTGTTACTACAGCAGTGTGCAGTAGTCAGCTTACCTGTGAGAACAAGTGTGACAAATTTGAGACAAAACTAAAGAAACACCTGAACTTGTCAGAGGCTTTTATTTAGAGGAGTTGAGGAGGTCTTCTGTTCTGCTTGGCTTTTAATTCAAAGCTTTCATCAGCTGGAGTTTTTGATATGCCTGCAAACAGCTGGGCACCTTAAGTGTAGCTTCATCTCATATCTGCCTCACTAATGTTTTTCCTGGAAGTAGTTTGGGTCTAGAGAGCACACCCTCAGCACTCCTTTCCCAGTGTTGTTCCAAATTCCCACACACCATGCTCAAAAAGGCCTGCCTTTGCCAAATGTCTGTCTGGACAGAGTTTCAGGGAAACAAGGCTGTGTGGTAGGCCAAGATGGTAAACACAGATCAGGGGTCATGGTCTTTAGTGCCACAGCCTCTGTTTTTTTCTGTTGTATGGGATATTTTACCTTCTGCTGTTTCTGCACACTTGATAATGGAGATCTGGATACCTGGCTGTGACCAGCTGTGGGCTGTCAGCAATATGGAATGCTGTGAGCTCAGGTAGTTTTCCTGTGTGTAACCATAAGCTATTAAAAAACTTGAGCTGCAATGGACTTCCTAACACAACTGTCTTACAGCCCAGTAATGAAGTAAGCCTCCTGGGTGCTAGAGAAGCCACCAAACAAACTTTGTTGTGTATGCCAAGCATGGAGGTAGGATCCCCCATGTGAAAAATCTCTCAATGGAGCCCTTTGATTGGGGGTGGGGGGTATTAACACTCCTCAGAGCATTTTGGCATTGGTTGCTCCACTGCTTGCCTGACTTCTGCAGGCACTAGTCAATTTGTGTGTGTTTGGAATGAGGAGATGCAGGCCAGGGTTTGGACAGAGGCTGGCTTACAGCTTGTTCTCTGCATGGGCAGCTCCCTAATAGTTCTCAGAGGCTTGCAAGGGATAATCACAGCATGTCCAGAGCTGATGTTCTGCTGCTCTGAAGTGTCTCAGTGGAGCAGTGAGGATGAATACAGAGCTGTCAGTCCTGTCAATTATAGCAGGAACAGGCAATGCTGTATTAGATGATGTTTAAAACAACTCTGGAATCCTGGGCTGGGATGTTTAAGCAGATGTTTGCTTTATCAAACAGCTGTTTCTTGGTGCCATGAGCATTTGAGAGGAAACTAGCACAAATTGCTTCTCTGCCTGATGTTGCTTTTAATAGACATGTTTTCATACAGAGTGTTGGATGTGGGGCACAGAGGGGGCTCAGGCCCTTTAGCCTGCACTGGCTCTCTTTGGCAGCCTCCATCTTGCAGAAAACTGCAGTTTGTGTCCCTCTGCTCCCTGCTATGACTTTTGTGGCTCAGACCACCTGGCTCATGCTCAGGTTCCACTCACTTCCACTGTGTAGATGTAGGACTGCTGTGCTTTCAACAGAGTGAATGGAGAGGGGAGGGTGAGAGCTCTGGCTTTCTGCCCAGGCTCCCAGTGCACATTGCAATCTCCTCTTTGCCCCATGATGCTTACCAGAGGTTGGTGCTAAAGCCATATAGAAGTGAACTCTGGAGAGAAGTCCCAGCCATGGTTCTCACATGTATAGAAGTGGGTACTCTGGGCTCTGAAGAAATTCTCTTCACCTGCTTCTCTGCTTGGTGCCAACATGAGGCTAGCAAGGACTGGATGTAGCCCCTGCCACAGGCCTTCCAGTGACTGAAAAGGGCACAAGTCTCTAATGTGGATTGGAGACACCTGACAGCTTGCATGTACTAACCATTGTCTTGGTGATGGGTAAAAATATTCTTTGTGCTAGACCATATTCATGGTGTAAATTAAAGGATTTCCACTCTATTTCTTAATGTTGATTTGGGTTCATGGGAACATTCAGGATCATTTCTCTCTGCTACTTGATTCCTAGTGTTAGTGAAATCTGCCTGATTTCTTTATTGTTATATTTAAAAAGTCCACCACACTTCACTGCTTGCTCTGTCTGGTTTTGAATGCTGTGGCTGGGTCACCTTGAAGTCTACCCTCTTGTGCTGAGAATAAACTCAGTCGTTTCTGAAAGCAAGTGTTAAAGCCAAGGGCTGTGCTCATTTCTCTGCTTTGCACAAATTCCCTTGGATTCATGTAACCACCTTCAGCAAGGATGTCTGGGGCCAGAAAGACTTTTGTAGATGTGGTGTCAGCACTGACTGCACAAAGCATCTAGGCGCATTTTCTGTCTCTGCCAGGCTGGCAGGTGTCCTTCCAGAACACCGAGGAGGCTCAGCTGGTGCATGAGGGTGGTAGGTGAGGAGATGCAGCCCCACACAGTGCTGCTGGCCCAGATGGATTCCCCGAAGCCCATTCCTGAGAGCCGTGCTCTGAAGATGGGGCAGCATGTCAGCACCCAGGGGCTGGCCTGGAGTAGCACATGCTTTCCGCTCCACATGTGCTCACAGTTCCCACTGTGGGTGGCCACAATGTCTTAAAACAGCCTACTGCTTCTGGTTCAGGGCTGCTCTTTAATTGAAAGGGTGAGGCTTGTGCTTTTGATCCTCCCACAGATACCGGAATGCTTCCACATCCATCCAGGACAGAGCCTGTCCTGTAGGCAACAGCTAACTTCTGGATACCATTTCTCAGTCAGAAGGCATACTAAGCTCTGCCTCTTCCCTTGCTCAGCAGCTCACAGTATGAGCCCTTGTGCTGCACACCTGCAGCTTCTGTAGACATTGCTTTGCCCCCACCAATTTCCTCAATACCTCATGCTTTCAGTTCAATTGGCATCGTTCAAGGCAGTGAGTCTGTTGGGAAAGGGAAGGTGTATTCTGAAGGTGAGTCCTACAACTGATCTCTAAGGCAGGAGTTTCAGACAACTTCTAACACACTGACCACATAGGTCAAATATTGCCACCTGAAAGGTGTCATCCATTGTGCATGTAACGTGTTGTCAGTCTGTTTGTTGCATGGACAAATGAGTTATTTAACACAAAAAACCACTTGGAAACTGGCAATAATCCAGTACTTGATTATCTGTGTATTACCACATGAGCAGCAGGCACAGGGTACCCAAGTGAAAGACCTACTGGGAAAGGGCACGTGTAAGGGTGGATTTGAGATTTACTGGGAAGTAATTGAAGCCAAGTGTGTGTCTGATCGACCTGCTTACTGAAAGGGTTCCCTTACACCAATGGAGAGCTGAAATATTGATAGGGAAACAAAAGAACACAATATCCAAAAAGATATTCTGAATTTAAAAGGTGCTCAGTAATATTTCTTCCCCTGAGCAGAATAAAAGCCTTGAGCAGGTTTGCATTTAAGTCAGACCTTGAGTTTTCCACCTAGTCTGTGAAGGCCCAGCAACAGTGTTACTGAGACAGAAGAATCACAAATACATGGACTTGTAATCTGATTTTTCTTCAGATTTCTCAGTCTTGCTTGTTGCCTTCTCCCATGCATGTGCGTGCTATAAACCAGCAGACGTGTGCAGAATGGGAATGCTGTTTTAAGGTCTTTTCACTTCTAAGACCTAAGGTGCTGTGAAGGAGACAATTGCAGTGCAACATTTGAAACTCCACCAAGTACTGCAGTGTTAGGATCCCTGCAGGTGTATTCTTTGCTTACTGGTCTTGATAAAAGAAAATCCCACCTGAATCTTTTCTTATACAAGCCTTTTCTAAGACTCAGTGATTAGTCCTTCCTTTCCTGACCCCCAACACTTTTTCAATCACAGCTTTCTGCCCAGGGTGCCAGGGTAAGCAGGCAGACAGGCATTTTAAGAAAGCAGGAGCAGGTGTGAAAGTAAATCAGCAGCTCCTCCAATTTTTACTGTTATTCTTCTCAGGTTGTCAAAGGAAAGACAAAAAGCTTTAAATGTCACATTAGGATATTTCCACACATGATGCTATTTCTCAGCACTAAGACCTCATCACCTGCCTGTGTGAATCTTGTCCCTAAGTGCATGAATTCATATGGTACAGTGGGTGGGAAAGTCAGACTACATCCACAGCAGCAATTTCTTGTGCAGTCCAGGGTTAGCTTAACCTAAAGAAGTGTTAGAGGGACAACTGTGAGGTGAGCGGGTGAGGAACTAGAAATTAGAAATGCAGCTATGGCAGAGAGATCACAAGGCAGAAGCTGCTGCCCAGAGGCTGGGATGGTGGCATCTCTCATGGCTCACAACACCAGCCAGGCAGCCCATCCCAGTGGAGTGGTTGCTCAGCATGCAGGTGAGATGATTAAAGGAGAACTCAGTGGAGGTCTGCAAAATCCACAGTGGCCTTGAGGAAGTAAATGAGAATTGATTGTTCCATGTCTCTTCCAATACAAGAACTAGGGATTCAAATTAAAATCGTGCCCTGTGTAGCGTGGCATTCTGCCATGAAAGACCATGGGTGCTGAAAGTTTACCTGAGCTCAAAATGGGAAAGAATTTGTGTAAGACACAGACTGAGGCTTAGGAAACTCTGAAGGTGAAATTACCAGAAGTGTGAGGGCGTCCTGGGTAAATGTACCATACATTCAACCTACCTCACATTCCTTCCTGGGCAACTGCTATTAGTTGCTGAAGACACGTACTGGGCAGACAGGTCTCAGTTTTACACAATGCAGTTTTTCTAGTGGATGAATAAATGCTCAGTGCTTTAAGAGCAGTGGTCTGAGCTCATATCTTTGTTTCTGCTCTGTGCTCTGGAATGGTTCCATCAGCTCTGAGGAGGAGTAAGGGGACAGTTTGCACTAGCCTGTGCAAAGGCCATCTTTGACTGATGACTGGAAAGAGCTGAGCTTGTTTGTTGAGAGCTGGATGGACAAGGACAGACACATCCTCAGGGCCTAGGATGGAGCGAAGGGCTGAGATGCTTCAGAGATTTCCTGATGCCAGGGCAAGGGGAAGGGACTTAATGACACCAGCAGTAAAACCTCAGGTGAAAGACTTCAATGGAATAGTCAGGCAGGGTAAATTCTTGGAGAACTGCCAGGTGTTTCTTGCACGTGTTCCCTGATTTCTGGAGCTGGAGGCTTCTTTTTCCTATCTGCTCCACAGAGGGAAAGATCTGGGGTGGGAAAACATTCAGCCAAGGACAGAATCGGATAAGTGCCAGGAACACAAAACCACAGCAGTTGCTTTGGCCTCGGCATGAGGCCAGCTTGGCCTTATTCTGCCTGATCAGTCAGGCACAAACATAATGGGCAGCTGGAAAGGGAGAGTTAGTTAAGAACAGCGTGGGGCAGTTCAGTGTCTCTTTGGTTTCACCTTGGTGGTGGTCTCCTCTGCTGGGCTTTGTCTGCAGCTCAGGCGGGCAGGGTGTGAGGGCACACGCTGGGCAGCCTGAGGAGCAAGAGAAAAAGGTAAGGTGGTATCTGAATGTAACTACTGCTTAAAGTGAAACAGCCTGTTTCAGGGGATGTTGAAGCATTTCTGGGCAATATCCCCAGAAACAGGATGGTGAGATAGGAAGAAATGGATGGAAGGTTTTATATAGTTACAATTTAGGAGCTCAGCTTCCAAAGGATGAAGGGCTAATGGGCCTTGGCATGCAGTTTTGATTCATACAAGGGCTGCCTGTCATCAGAGCAAAGTCTATCAACTATCCTAAAAGGCCTCAGCCTCTTGCTGGGTTTCCTGGTTTTGGAGTTTTGCTACTTCTATTTGATAAGTTAGTTGTAGGATGCACAATCATTTGCCCCAGCTTTTCTTTGAAAACATTAGCGTTTCTGAGGGTTTCTTTGCTTCCCTGCTGATATTTAAAAGCTAAGAACAAAGTTGCTATGTGCAACTGGAATTCCTCCATGCCCAGCAGGACATAGTTTAGGACCATGTGTGCTAAACCTCTCACCAGCAAAGCCTGGAAAACCTCACCCGTTCATGCTCAGGGAGTGTGAGAGGCAAGACAGCAGGAACAGATCCTGAAGTTACTACCTGCTCACAGCAGCTGAAGTATAGATGGACCTTTGCCTTCTTTTAGACAAGTACTGTTGCCATTGCTGTCGATTTGTGTCATGTTCTTGAAAGCTCATGTGAACTTGTGCTGAAATACAATGAAGAAACAGAGCATCCCTTGTGGTAGCCTTGGAGAAGGGTTTGTGTGAGCGGACAGACAGCTCTCCTGTGGCCTTCACATATCTGTAGAAACTGGCTCCAAGAAATCAGATCACTTGGTTGGCTACTTTCCTTCTATGCTTTTACAGACTTGGCTGTGACAATGGAAAGTAAAATCAGATACTCTACACCAGAAACCTTTTTTTTTTCTTTCTCCTTTTGGTCCTGCACATTGATAGCTCTGCTAGTTTCCTTATTGCTGGAATGCACAGGAATCCAAGTCCTGCACAAGGACTGTACACAGAACAAAGAAAACGCTGCTGTCCTAACACGCTTGCAATGAATGTATAAATTGTTGGGTGAAAAGGGCATAGAGGCAAGGGGAGGGAACACAGGGGTACAGGGTAAATCCTGTGTTAAATCCTGGTAAATCCTATCTAGCCGACATAGTAATTTCCACTTTTCCTTTTGGGAGAGGGATGTTTTGACAAACTAAAGTTTAAGAAGGGGCTGGTGTAGCACAGCATTTGCCATTCCACAGATGGGTGGATCAGCCCGTGGTGCCAGCAGGGACACTGATTAACTACCCAGAGTGAAAGTGAGAGTGAGCTTCCCTTTGTCCCTTGGAACTTTCCATCTGCCACATTCTCCTGCCCCTCAGAGTTAATGAGGGGAGCAGGAGGGTCTCTGGGAACTGGGTCAGTGGGAGCTCCAGCACGGTGCAGCTTAATTAAGCAAAGGAAAATGAGCAAGAGGGCAGGAACCCTGAGTGGCCGGCTGGGAAGGCAGCTGGGTTTGAACAAGATAAAGGTGCATTTCCACCTGCCATAGTGAGCTGCCTCTTGGTGTGTTCCCTGTAGGTGGGAAGACACAAGGAAAGTGCTGTAAGCTGTTCTGTTGCTGAGCCTCTCCTTGTGGACTAGACACATTTCCTTTCTGTAAAGCATGCTTGCTTGGCTCCAACATTTCTCATAGGGCCAACAGTCCCACTTCTAGACTCAGCAATTGTCTTGCAAAAAATCTGTTGCTGGGCTGATGTTGTCCAGCATGACCATGTTTTCTTCATCTTCCTTAACTCTACCACCTAAGCCTGGCAGGGGGAGGAAAACAAGAGAAAAGAAAACAACAAAAAGACTCCAAACCAATTAAAAAACCCCAAATAAACAACAGACCCTAAAAAATCCTGAGGGTTGTATCAAAACAAAACAAGGGAGAACTACCACTTTTAGACTGGGAGTGGGAGATGAGCAACAAAGTTTGCTCCCAAGAGCTTTAGATGGGGGTGGATTGAAAATAAGACCCACTGAAATGTCTGGACCCAGATCAAATTTCCCCAACGTGGTCAGTCAGAATTGCAGTCCTTATGCAGATGCATTGCTCTCTAAAGCTGATTTCCATTCAGCCAGTTTTCTGTGTTTTAGAATAACGTGAATGTGTTCCTCCAACCTCAACAATTGTTGGCAGGGACACTTGAAGCATGGCAGCATCCACACTGGAAGCAGAAACACCTGGGAAATGCTCTCTGTTACTGCCCCCCAGTTAATTGTGCAAGAGCCACACGGGCCTCTGGGTTTGTGTTGACTAATTAGGTGAGTAATGCAACCTCCTTTTCAATGTCCTTCCTGTTCAGATCAAGAATGAGACATATATTGGTTAAATTACTTACCCGTGGTCACATAGTGACTCACTGCCAGAGTTATTTGGTATCGTTACATTCCAGCTTTTTAGGCTCCATGGTCTCTTATTTCCAGTGTTCTTCTCTTTCCTCTCCTGGCCCTTTTGCCTCTTGCCCACTGCAGGATTTGTTACACGTGTGATTTCCAAGGTGACAATATCTGACCGATACCAAGAAAAGGAGATTCTGTCCTTTGCTACAGACATCTAAAGTTCCTTTTAGTCCTTATCTTTGCGTAACAATTGACCATGATATGCCTGAGCTGGTGCAGTGCCAGATCCCCTTTGCTCCCATGCCTCCAGCATGGCACGTGATGAAGGTGTTAGCCCATGCTCTAATCCTATTTTCTGTTCTTCTAAAAGCATCTGTTCCCCAGGCTCCCTGAAGTGGGAACACTCTGCCCATACCCACCGGCAGCACAATAGCATCATCAGCTGCAAATAATCAGCAGGTGGGTTCTGTAAGATCCAGTTCAGTATTTAGCAAGGCATAACATCCATTGTGATCAATATTTTAGAGCAAGTCTGTTTGGTCAAAGTTACAGTAAAGCCTTTAGCTTCCTCCTGAACAGCTAAATAATTCCCAGGAGTGGCTTTAACTGCTTTAGGCTTGTTGTGTCTGAAAGTAAGCAGCAAATTCAGAGTGCTCCTGGAAGGAGGCAGCATAGCCAGCCAGATTGCGTTTCTTACAAGCTGCTGTACTGGGAATCAAGTACTTTTGCATAAACTGGAGTCAAACCTGTCAAAATGTGGCCTCTTTTATAATTTATTTTTTATTCCAATCTTTACGATAACCTGGCTGGTAAAGCGCTAGCAGCCAGCCGGTGCAGAATTTATCCCCTTTTTGTGTTGAAAGCCTGTAGGAATGGAACCATGGCTGCAGGGGCATCCAGAGATGCCCGGGAGGTTAAGTCAAAGAAACATTATGGCAGCGTCAGGAAGAGAAAGGGGACCGGTACCCAGCGCGCCCGCGGCGGTCAGCGCGTTTTCAGGCTCCGCAGCCCAGGCGCGGCCCCGCTCCCACGCACCGCCCGGGAGAAGCGGGGAGCGGCTGCCCGGGACGGGGACACCGGTGACACCGCAGCTCCCCAGCCCCTCCGTCCGTGCGGGTGGCGCCAGGGCTCCGCCCGGCCCGGCCCGCCCCACCCCACCGCACCCCACCGCTTTCCCCCGTTCAGCGGCGGGGCCAGGGCGCGGGGGAGGCGAGCCGGCTCCTTCCCCCTCGGCGCCCGCTCCCCTCCCGCCGCCTTTGAGCCGCCAACCGTCCCGGGCTGCGGGGAGCGAAGGTGCCGCCATGGCGGGATGCCCCCGCTGGGCCGCCGTGCTGGCGCTGCCGGTGCTGCTGGCGCTGCCGGGTGCTGCTGCCCGCCGCGCTGCCGCCGGCTGCGCCTCTCGCGGGCTGTGCTGCCCGGGCCGCGACCCGGCCTGCCTGAGCACCGGCTGGCGGCCCGACGGCTCCCACGGGCCCTGCTACTGCGACCAGGCGTGTGCCCGCACCCTCGACTGCTGCCACGACTACGCCGAGACCTGCCCAGGTGAGTGGCTGACCGACACCTGCCTGTCCCCGGGCTCTGGCTGCGTTTAAAAGCGCCGCCGGACGCTGCTGGGAGGGATGCAGGGGCTGACGGAGGGATGCTGAGCGTCTCGGGGATGCTGAGGTGCCCCCGGGACAGGATGTTTGTACAGGACAGGGAACATGAAATGGGACCGAGACCGAATCCCTCGATCACTTTGGCTCTATACTGGATGGGATCAGAGCTGCTGCCCGTGTTAACCTGCACATGGCTGCAAAGGGCATCCACAGCTGCAGCGTGTGGCCGCAGCTCCCGCTGCGGAGAGGAGCCTGGAGCACGGTGCCCGTGCAGCTGCGTGCCGGGGTGCCTGGGCAACCTGAGGAGCACAGCAGCACTCCCTCCATAAACGGCTTCTGCAGATGGGACTTAGGGGGATAAGTTATTCTAGTGAGCGGTGCAGTTATGTTCCCTTCCCACAAACAGCACCCTCGAGTAGTTCTCTGCTCACAATACATCTTGTGATGTTGCTAACCTGCATAGCTGTGCCTTAGCAGAGTTTTGCTCTAGGCAGATGGGCAGACAGTCCCGTGATTTAATTGCCTTTTTCTTTTCAAGAGAGAGCTGGAAAATGGGTGAGAAATTAGTTCGTTCCAGAGTGATTTTAAACAAGCTATGTCTGTGAATGAGGACAGGGGAAGGTCTGGAGACTAACAGCTCCCAAGTGCAACAGAGAGCGAAGTGCCGTTCATGGGAACCCATAAACCTCCCTCACCTCTGCCCTGAGACAGGGCACTCTGGGTCTTCAGGGGTGCAGCTGCCTGTCCTGCTGTGTGGGCTGTCAGGGGAGGGCTGTCTTGGTTGGTGCTGGATGCCCTGGTTCCTTTGATGGCTGAACGTGGGTGCTTCTTCAGTACCGCTGTGTCTGAATCGTCCCGCTCTCAGCAGTCACCTGGGGTGACTGGGATGGATAGGGACCCCTCCTGTCTATTCATAGTACAGAAGAATAATAAAAATGTGTTTGTGGACCCTTGTCAAGCACAGTGAGGGGACAGCAAAGGGCAGTCACTGCTCCCTTTCTGTGCTGGGTATGGGTGTTAAGGGTGTCACGGCTGCAGCCCTTGCTGCCAGCCCAGTGCTGTCCTGTGGCTCACTGGAGGAATAACAGAGTCCTGCTTATGGAGGTCTGGTGAGAAAGCTGGTTCTGTCAGGCTGAGGTATTTCTGCATTATTTCTTGTGATTTGTTTATGCTGGATGTAAGGGATCCACCAGTTCTACTTAGACTTATGCTGCCTTCATCACCTGGCCTTTTTTCAGTATTTTTTTTTATTCTCACCACTAAAGAACTACTTTCAAACAGACTTGTAAAGCAAAACATTCAGGCAAAAGCATTAATATGTGATGTTAAACAAAACTGAAAAGAGCAGAAGATTCTGACTAGATGAGCTGCACAAAAGGATTGCAGGTGTTGGGCAGTCAGGCAGCCTGCAATCCAACCCGCAGCCTTTTTTTGTGGTGTGCTGCCCTGTGTATGAATTGTCTCAGTTATTTAATTGATTTAATTCCTAATCTTTGAGTAAGTTTAAAAAGCTGTTTGTGGTGACTTCAGAGAAAGAAGAAAAGCAATAGAGTTTGAAAGGTATTCCTGAGGTTTCTAAAGACTAGGGCAGTTTCAAATGATGTAAATGCAGTGATTAGGGGTTGTCTGTGTTCCATGGGAGGTACCCAGCTCGAGCTGCCCAGAAAGGCTGGGATTCACAACAGCATTGAGCAGCTTACCTGCCAAGGATATAGGTGGGACTCAGGCTTCTGAATGCCTTCGTAAATCAGCGTGTGAATGTCTGTTACTGTAAGGTGCTGAGCACTGTGGCTCTTAGTGGATTTCTTCAGCTGCTTGGAGGCTGAGGCTTAGGAGTTTCACACGGCGGATACCGTGTGAGAGCAAGTAGGGATGCTCAGAGATGTGAAGATTTTTGAAGCATTACTTAGTGCAGGTTCTCTAATTTTAAAGTCATGAGTCATATCCTCAAAATACTTTGGGATTGGTTCCAACACGTACAAAGTGGAAGCTGTTGTATTGTAATCTGCTTCTTGAACTCACCACCAGCCTGCCATGCGGCTGTCCAAGCTCCGTGGCTGGTCATAATCTGCCATGTGATGCCTGACTTAAAAGGGGTCAATAATGTTTTAGGCTTTATCTGCATGAAGGGTCTACAACACCCCTTCATTCCTCCTGCTCTTTGTCCTCCTCCTCCTGCTCAGTTTGACTTTGTCTAATTTTAAATCTTTCTTCAGTTCACCTCTGGAACAGGTCCCAGTTTGCAGGGGAGGCTTTGCAGCAGTGTAGCTAGAGGGAAGTGACTGGCCCTGTGTGGACTAGCCTGGATGGCTGGAGCTCCTGGGCAGGTAATTTCTTAGGAACTGCCCAACACAGCCATGGAACAGGTGTGAAATAAGGAAGGTTGTGTCAAAAAATGGCTTTTCTGGAGATGTCTCATCACTCACATCATTTCTGTAACCTTCCATGTTCCTGTTTGTTACCCTTCCTCCAGTTATCCCCTGTGTTGTGTCGCAGTGGAGCGGCTGGAGTGGCTGTGCAGAGCCTTGCAAGACAACGTATCGTGTTCGGAGGAGGCACGTCATCCAGGAGCCCAGGAATGGAGGAGAAGCATGTCCTCCTCTGGAGGAGAGGGCTGGCTGTGTGGAGTACTGGACTCGGCAAGGAACAGAGTGCAAACAGTCCCTGAGTAAGTCCGCCAAAAATGTAAGTGCCTTGATAATCAGGGGGTGGACTCTTGGTTGGGTCAGCAGAGCTGTTCTGTCTTCTCTGTATTTGTGACAGTTGTTTTCAGCCTGGTATTGCTGAGATCTGAGCACAGTGGAGCTCAGAGGTGTCCTTCCTGGGACAGTAAGACTATGATCCCACCTACACAAGTGTAAATTTGATTTACACCTGTAAGTCTCTGGCCATTTTGATTGAGTTGGTAGATCTGTGCCTGTTTAGAACTTCCATAACTGGGTGTTCAGCACTTTTTTTCCTTTTTTTTTTTTTTAAATTTATGAGTCATCCACAAAAAGTCATGAAGAAGCAATACCCATCAAAGGCAAGGTATGACTCCTCTGCACAGGAGCAGAGTGCAGGCAGAGGGGCCCTCCAACCAGTTCCTGCAAACCTCCCCACCCCTGATTTCAGTTTGCTCAAATCAACTTTTCATGGCATACATTTACTGATTTTTAGAGGAACTTCTTGTTATTTTTGCTGGTATTTTGGGGTCAAAATCTGTCTGGTCTGGATATCAGCTACAAGTGACTTCCTCAAAGCTGTTGAGAGTTGGTATGAAGGGAATACTGCCTCCCTGCTCAGTCTTTAGGGTGTTCCTGATAAATAGGTTCACTTTGCACAGGCAAAAATCTGGCAACAGCACAGATTCCCTTTCCAGTGAAATGGTTGCTGGTCATGGGTAATAAGAAAATACAAACTTAGATATTTTGTCTCCTGCTGAAAGTAAAGCCATATGACATTAAAAGCCTTTCTTTGCTGTCTTGCAGACACACCAGCCTTAGGGCAGTGTTGCCACTGACAGTATGTACTCTTTCTCTTTGGTGTACACAGTCCCAGCTCTAATAACAACAGGAGGGTTTGGAAAAGCAAGGAAAAAAAGAGCTGCAGCTGATGGCAATGAAAGAGGAGGGTAAGTTGAAGGCTCAGCGCAGAGGCACGGGTCACACTCCAGCTCAACACCACTCTAGCTGCAGTTTTGGGCGCAGTTCTGGGCATAGCTTTGTGCTGATCAGAGTCAGTGCATCCCAGCAGAAGGGTGGCACTAGAGCAGGGTGCTGCTCTCCCCTCAGCCATGGCAGTATCTGCAGAGCCTGTGAGAGTGGGGGGTGTGCCTTCATGTAAGGCCAGCACAAGACTGAAATTCAACTCTCTGTTCGTCACATTGCTCCTGTTTCAGGTTGTGTGGGCGAAAGCCAGAGACCACTCACTTCAGCTCTTCCCACTGTGGAATCCAGTGCACTTTGCCCTTCTTTTACATGAATGGGTAAAGTCTCAATCAAGGGGCAGAGTTTGCTACCCTGTTGCATGGGAAGCTCATCCCCTTCCCATTTCAGCTGCCCTTGGCTGGAGTGCTGCTGTTGCACTGCACAGGTGGGGCTGAGCAGAAAGCTCTGCTGCATTTTACATTCTGAGACACAGCCATCTGTGCCATTCTGCCTTTGGGCTGGTGCTTCAAACACCTGAGGGCTGGGATCAGCCTTCCCAGTCCTCCTTTCTCCCAGTTGGGGTCATTGCTAGTGACAGTGGTGGTGGGAAGGGTTATATTCCACCCCGTAACCCCTCTCGTGCAGCTGTGCAAGGTAGTTATTCTCCAGAAGATCTTTTTGCAGTCCCTGGTGGGTTTGCCTTTTTCTTGTTGAGAGCTGCCACTCCTGTAAAGCACTGTGTGGAGTTTCCCAGAGCAGCTCATGCAGCGTGAAGCCACCATGCACTTCTTGATTTATTTCCCCACATGCTGTTCTGCATAGAAGTATTTCCATAGTGTGTGGGTGCATCCATCATCCCCTTCACTTAAGGGTCTGAAGGAAAGAGCATCTGTTCACCCTGAGGCTCCCTTGGGCTCCTCTTTTGAATTCCCCTGTTAAAATTTGAAAAAGTGAGCTCAGCTCTATTACATGCTTGCTTATCTTTGCTCTCTTTGGATAAAGAGAAGCAAGGTGCTCACATGGTTCAGTGTGCTACTTGAAGGCACCTGGAAATCCCCACAATGACTGATACACAACCAGTCTAGACTAGAACCCAATTCTCTACTGTGTTTATAGACAATGATTGAACTTCCTTGGTTTTCCCCTTCAAACAAAGCCAGGTTTTTTGGGCTTTCCTCTCAGGTTTGGTTAATAGCAGAAGCACAGAGGGCAGAAGTGCTGTGTCAATCTGGTAGTCCTCCCACCGAGATGTGACAACATCGCTCTGTCTCTGAGGAGGGAGATCATGACAAGGAATGCTTTTATGGAGCGAATCTTAGCTCCTGTTGCAGATTACACTACAAAACCCATTGTAAAAGTAACTG
The DNA here is from genome assembly GCA_027925045.1 of Hypotaenidia okinawae. Lineage (NCBI taxonomy): Eukaryota > Metazoa > Chordata > Aves > Gruiformes > Rallidae > Hypotaenidia > Hypotaenidia okinawae. The sequence continues at coordinate 7,730,897 of BSDF01000016.1, forward strand.
AGAGCAGGTGATGGAGAAAGTGTGGTTCTGCAAATGGATATCAGACTTGGAATCATAAGACCTCTCGGGTTTTTTTGGCTTTAGACAAATGCTTGATCAATCTGTGTCTTTATTTGTAAAAACAGATGCCAGTGATAGCTGCTATAATTTGATATGCCAGTTGAAAAGAGCCTCAGAGTAGCTTCATTCCCCATTCAACCTTGTCACAATGCACAGAGACCACACATTTTGTTTTGTATGACCTTGGGGTGTGTGGGTTTTGTTTGTTTTTTGTTTTTCTTAATTAGTGATCAATGGTCACCCAGGTGAGCCTGGCTCTTCCAGCCCTGTGGAGGGCTCTCATCTGGTTACTGAGCTAACCTATGTGGTAATTTTGGCTGCAGATACTGTGTTGAATTCCAGCTTGTGGCCATCACACCGGGCTGCTTGCACAGCCACCACTCGTACACTCACTGGATGCACTATCTCAGGGAGGGCCACACTGTCTGCGTGGAGTGTCAGCACCCAGCTTTAGACTCCAGAAGTCTACATTGTTATGGGGATGGCAGTGGAAGCAAAAAGTAAGTGTTCTACCCTCTGTTTTCATATTTAATGTTTCATTCTTGTCCCTTGATCTGTTCATCCCAGTTCAGAGAGCTGCATGCTGCACATTATGAGAGCTCTGTATCTGTATTAGCTGGTATTTGCTGCACCATGAGTTTCTTACAGAGATGAAATGACCTGGTGCAATTCATGGGCTAAACCAGGGCCAGAGCCAGGACTGAAACGTGGGAGTACCTGCAGTTAGTTTGCTAAATCTCCGTGACTTTTAAGTGGCACAATTGTGGATTATTTTGTTTTGAAGACAGTCCAGCCATGCATCTCAGGTTATCAGCCTCTATGAATCCTTTTGAACTTAACATCTACCTTGTGTGCTGCTCTGGGTTCTTCCAGTCCAGTGTCCCTGACTGACCACAGCTTTGCTTCACACTATTATTATCCCTTGGGCTCACTGTGGTCGCTGCTTCTTTACAGAAGAAAGGCAGAATTGGGTCCATGAAGTGAAAGTTGATGTTAGCAAACTAATTGGGATTTATGCCCTGACTGCAGAGACGACTGCCTTGCAGTGGAGATGCAGCATGTCACCTTTCTCCTGCTTATGACTGTGTTTCAGAAATCAGCTGCTGCACTGGCAGGCAGTAGGGAACCCTCAGTGCAAGGGAACCTGGAAGAGAATTCGCCAGCTGGCCACATGCTCCTGTCCATCTGTTCACAGCTTCTTGTTCATCTAACTTCTCCTGACAGTCCCAGCAAGTGAGTGCTGTGATGGCTTGTCTGGCACTGATGTGCTGCAGCAGTAGGAACTGCAACCAAAACAATGACTTCCCCATGTCAGAGGCTGTGCCACTTACTTTCAAGAGGCTGCTGTCTGTACTGTGGCATCCTGATCTTCCTGTCTGTGTGTTCTCCTCCATTTCCAAAGAAATCAGGCTGGCTGGGAATTGCCAATCTCTTCCTGCCCTGAGAGAGGCCTGCCTGACCCTGGTGACTTCTTGTGAATTCCCCCTTTCTTGAGAGGAGCGCAAATTCACTAAATAAGGATTAATCCAGAAAAGGTTTAATTATTATTTTTCTAAAGTCTCAATGAAGAATCAACAATGCAAAATAAATTAACTCAAGTGCCTTCTTTACATGGCAATAACATTTCTTTGTGGATGCTTCCTGCTTTTTCTTATATATCTTTTCCTTTTGTTTTCCTCCTCCCTGGTCTCATCATTTCATATGGATCCTCAGTGTTACAGAGGGCTGATCTTGCACTGCTGAGATAATGGCAACACTTAGAAAGAAGCCTGTTTGAATCTGTGAGAACAGAAGGTAGCAGGGAGAAGTGGGCCCTTGGGATTCAGGTTTCAAGGAGCATCTCCAAGTTGCCTCAGAATGCAGTGCTGTCCTGGGGCTCTAGATAGGAAGTCATCCAGCTGTACCAGGAGGGATAGCTGTAGCCTTGTATTTTTGACTGGAAAAAAATATATTCTTTATATTCTTCTGATTTATATTCATACTTTTGTATAAATGAAAATAAAGGAGTCTGGATACATTCACCCAGTGTGTATCTATTTGGTTAATCTGTGTAGTGCCATCTCTTCAGTGCCTGAAGCGGCTTAATTTGTTCCAGCCAACCTTGCTGCTGACTTCTCTGCTCCACCCGGTCAGACCAGAGGAAAAATCACTGCTGTCCAGTTCTTAACTACTCAAGATTTACAGGTGGAAGTCCAGCATCATGACCTGTCACCATGCAGAAGTGGATGCAATACTTCTTTTAATATACATGTACTTCTGAATCTGCTTAAACAGAATGACAGGCAGGACTGGTGCTTTGTGGCAGAGCATCAAGGTAATGATGTTTGTCACAACCCAGGTGAGTGGCTGGCTCCAGAAGAAAGTTCTAATGGTCAAGTCCAGCTCTAGTTTAGATTTGGATTATGAAACTGATCTAGTGACCACCTTGAGAGTCTTTCATGAAAATCTGAAAGGGTACCAAGGATATGTGTGTGAGATGCTTGAAGGCATGTGTGGTATGGTGATGGGAGGTCTGAAAGCACCTGATGGCCCCTGGCCAGTACAGTAGGGATTTAAGAGCAAATCCTGACATTAGTCTGTTATTGTGAACATTTTAAGAAATGGTGATTGGCACCTGGCATAATAGATGGTGTGAAACCCCCTCCCTGACCTCAGCCCTTGCTGAAAATAGAAGACTACCCTCCTGCTTCAGTGTCTTGAGAATAAGTGAGCCTTAAGAGAGGTTCTTTTGAAAACACTTTGCCCTATTCTGCCAGAAACTGTAGAAAACTCTAACCAGCTCTGATATAAATTCAATGCACAGGCAGTGTGCAGAATCAGTCTCTGAAGTGAGTGAAGGTAGCTGGGGAAATTTGAGAAGTTTAAGGATAGGCTGCTCAGAAACAGTATTCTGGGTCAGATCACTACAGAATGTGGGCTTGCCTACCTTTTTTTGGAGGCTCACAGTAAGTTTGCTAAAATGCAAATTCTCACGATGAAACTGCATGTGAATTCATGCCACAGTTGATGGTTAGTCCTTAAAGATGGAGACAGGAAAGGGGTTTTTATACCTCCTAAGCGAAGTGTTTTGATCTGCGACACTGGAATTTTATTTCAGGATTTAAACAATCTAACAGAACATATCATTGTTTTCTAGTTTCTGTTTCATGGAAAATATTGGAGAAAAAACCCCTCCTCTTGAACTGACCCAAATTATTTATTTATTGATAGCAGTCTCTTTCGAGTCCCGCCTTTGAGCCAGCTGTCATACTAAATCAGTCAGCACAAAAGAGTCCTTTCCTGTTCTAGCCAGGGTTTTCTTTGCTGGCACCTCATCCCTGTCAGCTGCTAACATGAGGTCCTAACAAGAGCTTCTGATGTGGCATGGTAGGACTTCCAGTCTTTTGCTTCTGTCACTGCAGCCTGGGGTACAGGAGTATGAAAGAATTACCCCCCAAGGCACCCTTGCAGCAGCTGTGTTTATTTCCACACAGGCTATGTCACTTCATTAAACCAGACATTTCAAATGTCTCAGTACATCAGCACACCCTAAAAAGGGCTGCGCAGTGTGCTGGCTTCACCTCCACTCCCTGGGTAACTGCAAACAAATCCTGTGGCTAATTCTTGGGGGAAGGAAGGAGAGATGTGAGTGTGAGAGAGCAAGAGTGAGCCTCTAAAGTACAAGGTAATGAAGCTGTCAGATCACATTCTCTGCAAATGAAGATTAGCTCATGATGTAAACACATACTGGGTCCTGCCTGTTTCCCCCTAGGGACTTTAGCATTATCCTCCATAATTTCTACAGCCTGTGTTTTGGGAAAGGTGAGATTATTGAAAATCCAAGGCAAAATGCTCTTGGAAAAAGGCTTTGTACAGTAACCAGGCAAGGCAGCCTCACACCGAGGAGAGGCTGTGATGAGCAGCCATTCCCATGACAACACTAAAAGCCTTTCACGTTGGTTATCATCAGGGGAACATGTGCCACGGCAAGTACTTGCAGCCACAAGCTTAGCCCTCATCTGCAAATCATCGTGTTGGGCTCCACCCCCCAGGCACTGGCCAGGCTCCAGGTGAAGAGCAAGCAAAGCCAAAGCACCAGTTGGCTGGATTTAGGTAAAAGGAAAATTTAGTTCAACTGATGTACCTACCCTCCAGCTCTTCAGCTGAGGATCTCAACTTCTAATGATGAAAAACCAAGCAAAATTCCAAGCCACTTTTCAAACTGCTGAAGGAACCAAGTGATTTTCTCTGTTGTAGAGAAATCCTTCATTGCCATGGAATGGAGAGAGGGAGGTCCTGGGAGAATTCTGCTTTGCTAACCTTGTTATGTCCAGCCTGTGATTCAGAGTTTTCTTCTGCATTTGAAACAGAAGGTGGTAAAAGACCATTTGTCAGCAGGGGATCTTCATTAGGCCTGTAAGGTCCCTGTGTGTCACGATGTGTGGGTCTCAGCTTCTGCAGTCATCTGAATGTATGAGGATCTGCTTCCTTTTTTTCTTAAGGAACAAGCCCTCATGCTTTTGGGAAAAAAAAGATTGTCACTGTGCCCAGAAAGCTCAGGAGCCAAAGGTAAAGAAAAAGAAAAAAAAAAAAAAAAGAGAGTAATTTTCTTAAATGTCCATGTTGCTGTAAAGACAAACTTCTTTTTTCTTTTGTTCAGTGGCCAGAGGAGTTGGGCACATTCTGCTTGAAGCAATGCTTCTCCATAAGTACAGCTCTTCTGTTATCTTTAGCTTTTTCAGACCTAAGTGGTTTTTTTTATCCTCAATTTTAATTTTGAGTCTTTAAATATCAAAAGCACAGAGTTTTGGGGACTTGGGGGCTTTTTGTTTGTTTGGGGTTTTTTTGTTTGTTTTTTAAAAGTTTTTTTTTCTGAAGTCCTTTCCAGTTATAACATTAGTTGCTTGGTGATGCTCATGATATGGCAAGTGGAGTAGAGGTGAGAAAAGAGAGGACAATTTGAACCAGCAGGAGTTATTCTGTTCTCTGCTGCAGCTTAAAACCACAAAACAAAAATTCATACTGAAAAGGGTGAAGTCTGGAACCGTGGTGCAGTTTATGTCGCAGTATTACCTGCTTTTCATGAGTTCAGGCACGGTGTGTGTGTGTCACTCCATGCTCCACCAAAGCCATGAGTTCCAGACCTGGGTCTGTGCTGGAGATGAGGTGCAAAGTTTCTTTTTATCACCATTCCCCAATCCTCAGGGCTGAAGGGCTGATCCTGAGCTGATCCCTGTGCAGGGCCAGCATCCCTCTGTTTCTGTGCATTGTTTTCTTGCTGTTGCTGTGCTCAGTGCTTGTTTTACTTGAGCTTTATTGTGGCCTTTCCACGCTATCAATTGTGTGCTTCTGAATTACTGGAAGGGTGTTGTAGGGTGATGCCAGCACTAAGGGGCTTTCACCTTCCTCTGCTTTCATAACAATCCTCAGACCAATTAACCAAGTCTTGATTTATTCTTTGCAGTATTTCAGCCATTAACAGGTGGAGCAGAGGCTGTCTGAAAAATGGGAGTCACTCAGCCCATTTTACTGGTGGTGAAAGTCAGTGCTGCTCTGGCTGGCCTCATTCTGTGCCTTTCTGCTCATCCACAAACTGAGCCTGATCTGTGAATGCTCAGAGATCCTCTTCAAGAGCACAATGTGCAGCTGAACATCTTCCCCTTTGGAATGTAAGTGCATCTACATTTGTGGTGGGTTCCCCTGAAGCAGCACCCATGACCCGTCTCTGCATCCTGGCTGCTGGGACAGAGACATCTACTCCAGAAACAGTCTACGACCATGTTAGGATAGTAGCTGGAGAAACTGGGTTTCTCAGATGTGACAATGGGATACTGTTATTTTTTCCCCTCTCCCACTGTTTCAACTCTGTCCAGCAGCTGGATGCAATATGGAAGCACATCCCTGAAATGCTTTAATAGCAAGAGTGGCTTAAAGCTTGACTTCACTTCAAGGGGATAAATGAGCTCAGGCACAATGTGAGTTACCTCACCCATCTCTCTCCCTCAGCTCCCTGCTGGGGCCCTGGCTATGCTTGTTTGGGCACAGCAGGGTGAAAACAGCCTGTAATCACCATGGAAAGAGCTGATCACATATAGTTGTGAAATCCTGTGGCTGTGGTACTTGTGGTCTGCTTGGAACCCCCTCAGTTTGTCTCTTTAGGGTGAATCCTGACAGGTATAGGTACACACAGTCATGTGCTGAGCTCCTCTGCGTGCTGCACTCTCACTGTTTTGGTCATCTGTCCAATTTAGGAACAGAGTCATAAGTCACTCATTTTTCTAAGGCAGGGAAAAAAGCTTAAATAAGCCCAAGAACAGCAGTGGTTATTATGCTGGCTTGGCTGGAATGTCTTCAATACAGCATGTGCTGCAGACTGACAGCCAACCTCACAGCCACCACCCAGGGCAGCATCCTAGCATGCAGGGGAAGCAGCGCAGTGTAAGGCTGTAAGTGAAATTATCATCAGCTGGAAGGTTGCCAAAATGAGTTGCAGCCTGCTCTATAGAAAACAACCCTTTATAGCCATAAGCCTGCTACCAACATGTGTTTATGAACTATTGACACTTCTGATGCAAGACAGAATGTCTTCTTGTAGTCTTTGAAGATGCCTGGCTTCCAAGCCACCACCACAAGAGTTGGTGCTACATTTATTTATTGGGAATGGTTTATTAGAGCTGTAACTTTGTAAGAAATTACTTAACGACTGTATTGAAGTAGTTTATTGGGAAATGTGGAAGCCATGCAATTAAGTGAATGCATTTTCCAGGATCACAATCATCCAGGTGTTAGGGTTTGGTTTGTGGTTTTGGGGTTTCTTTTTACTATATTCTTTATGCCTGTAATGGATTTATTTAGTCCTGTGTGCCTTTGGTAAGAAGCAGGCAAATGAAGCATAAATATGGAGTTTTCCTTCTCATAGATAAGCAAATAGCAGCTTTTCTGTGTCTTCAGCCTGGAAAGTAACCTCACTTTTGTAGAAGAGCGTGTGGCAGGCTGCACCAGCCCAGCCCAATCCCTTAAACCCTCTTCACAAGCAGCACAGCCTTGGGCTACATTGGAAGCCAAAACATGGTAAGAGGTCCCTCCTTCCCACTTCTCAGGCTGCCTTCCCATTTGTTGGGGTCTGGATTTGATTAAAAGCCTATCACTTTGGTGTGTTCGTGATCTCAGAGAGCAGCTTGAGACAGTAAGTGAAGCAGTCCTGGGAATGAAGGGGGAGAAAGTACTGTATGGAATTAGTGTGACAAGCAGAAGGTAAAACTGTGTTGTGGAGGGTTACGAAACAGAGGAGAGTTTCTTCTTCTGTATTCTACTTCATGTTCCCACCTTACACCAAACCCACCATACTCAGAATAATCTGAGTTATTCTGAGACTCAATTATTCTGACCAGCAGCTTTCCACAAAACCAGAGTGGAGTTTTTCAGCAGCTCTATGGTAAGTCAGGGAGGCCTGGAATTTGCCTGCCTTCTGTGTTGTGGGGCACCCCATGCTGTGCAGGCAGGAACTGCAGCAGTTTCCCTACGGGCAGCGGGATAACCAGGCCATGTGTGGGGGAAATGGGTCCCATCATTCCCCATAAGCATCCCTACTTCAGCACTTCACACACCCAAATCTTCGGGCAGGTGAGAAAACGCCAGTGGTACTGGCTGGTGGTACTGGCCGGCCCTGCCCCTTTTCCCAGGTAACTGTGGGAGGGTGCTGGGTGAGGCTCCTGCCTCTCCTCGGCTTAGGGCAGCGAGCTGCTGTGCTGCTGCTTAATTACAGCTTTGGAGCTCAGCTAGTTCGGCAGATGTTTCGATGTTCTGAAGCGCAGAGGTGTCTGTCTGAGGTAAGAACAAGTTGAGCTTAATTGGCATAGATACCGAAAATACTCGTGTTATACGCAGCTTTTATCCAGGTGAATAATTGAGTGTTTGGGGCTGGTGTAATAAATAATCTGTGTTTTACTTATTCCTGGGACAAGCACATCCACTCTCTGGTGCTGGGAAGGTACCGGGCCCCTAATGCTGCCAATAGGAAGCAGAGCCCAGCCACAGCCCTCACCTCTGCCTTCGGGCAGCCATGGCCCCAGGGGGCAGGAGACCTCCCCACCCTCATCACCTGCAGCCGCCTGAAGGGTCACACTTATGTGGCCGGGAGCCCTGGGCCGTTGACACGGGCCAGGCTGGCGCTTGCCTGCGGGTGGGAGGAACCAGCCCCGCCTCAGCACCAGGCTGCCCTGAGGCACCACTCACGTGCCGGCCACGCAGGCAGCCATGGCGGCAGAGCCCCAGCACATTCCCCGCGGGCTCACACGCAGTGATACTGCCGCTGCCCCCGGAGCAGCAGCCGCCTCACACGCACATCAAGGGACGCCGCTCACTCCTGGGATGACACGCAGCGATGTCTGCCCCACGGCAGCCTGGGCCGTGCCAGAGACACGGGAACGCGCAGTGGCAGAACTGTCGTGTGAGCGGCTCACGGTCGCTCTACTACAGTGGAGAGGCAGCGCTGTGAGCCCGGGATATACTGCACATGTGTAAACCTGGCCGCACTACTGCCTGGGACTCGGGGCAGTGCAGTGGAGAGCTTCTCTTATCAAACTGCGATTGCGCACCCTCGTTGCCCGCACTCAGCGGGGCGGCGGTACTGCGGGGGGCGCGAGGGCTCGCCGTGGACGCGGCCCAGCGCTGCAGGGCTGCGCCGCGGTCGAGAGGCGGCAGCAGTGCGCCTGCACGAGACCTCTGCGCGTACGTAGCGCGACGGGAAGTTCCCTCTGACCTGCGCTGAAGCGGGCGTTGGGGTGGGGTGTCCGGCCCTTGGGGTGGCGGAGCATTCGCGAGTCCCCGTGGCCCGCCGTGACCCCGGCTGTAACGTGTGGTGGCCCCCAGACAGGGGCTGGGGCCGTCTCGGCCGGGGGGAGGTTTGGGACAGGGCTTGGGGAGCGTTGGGGACCCTGACTGGGGCTATGGCCCGTTCAGGGGTTGGTGGGAGCCTTGTGGCAGGGTCTGGATAGCGCTCTTGCCTTGTGATAAGTAGCTTGTAAAGGGCCGCAGATGTTCACCTGTGGTTTTTTGAAGCAATGTGCGGTCATTTCCTTGTATTCAAGGGTTAATGCAAGTTATAAACACGTGTTTACTATTACTGTAGGGTGTCAAAGCCAGACTTAAAATTTTTGCAGCTGCAGTAAACCCACTGAAGCCAGACTATCAGCTGTACTCACCGGTGCCTGCTGGTCAAGCAAGGCTAGCACCTGCTTCTAAGCATGGAAGTGTTCTTCCATGATTGCCAGCTCCGCAGTCTCAACTCAGACTCTCTCTTATGGCATTATAAGTTTGTCAGCCAGCACTTCTTGCTGGAGGTACAGCAAATCCATCACCCTACAGCAACACGAAAGAAAAGTCAATATTCTGCAGAAAGACATGAAAAAAGAAAATCACCACACAAGTGGGTAGGCCAATCTAGTGTGCACAACAAGGTAAATGAAAATATACATGCCCTTTCACCCTCTTTTAGGACAGAAGAGGATGATACTTGGGCTTCCTGTAGGAGACAAAAAGGGTCAGGTTAGACTAAAGCCTTTACAGATTTTTCTGGAACTTTGTGTCTACATTTTGGACATAATGACTCAGCATTCAGTTAGCACACTAGTGAGATGATCTACTTAGTATAATGCCCATGCAGTAATTGCTATGTGCTAATATTAGTGCCGGCTGTGCCACTTGGATGGCTTGTACTCTGCTCATTTCCCTGAAATTAGGTACTTCAGGAGGCTCTAAGCAGACAGGATTGCAGCCAGACTCTCAAGGGCAAAAGACTTCTATAGTCCTGATTGCTGCTAACAGTCTTTATTGGAGTGGGTGAAGTTTTGATCCAACCCCAAAGTAACACAATTTTAGTGCTATTGATACTCGCTTTGACTTGCCTCTGCCTTGTAAGAGTGCTGCTTACATAGAACTGGTGAATGTGAAAGTCTTTATTGTAAGACTTTTCTTGTCTCAGGAATTTTTACAACTGCTTATTTAAATTCAGTGAAAGCAGCAGCATATTCCTTCTTCCAGCTTCATTCTCATCCTTACATTGCAGTTGGAAAAGCTACCTTGCGCTGCTGTGAAAAATTAAATTCTTCTCAAGCTGCTTTAAATTCAAGTTGAGAAGCAGCAGCTTTTATTTCACATAAAGCTTTAATCTTCTGTTTTCCCATTTCCCTATTTGCATTTCCTGGGCTAGCACTAATTGACCCTTACAGAAATTGATCTCTCAACTTTATAATTTAGGTAGTTCTCCCACTTCCTCTTCCGTAGCATCGGTCACTTGACAACCATTTACCTACAATAATAACTTGGTGCCTTCTAGCTTTTAAAAGACAGTGTTTTGTCACACACAAATACATGTTATCATACTTTGTGTTACATACACAGACTTTGCAGTCCATGTTGGTGAGCTATTCTAATCACCAGGAGAAAACTGGTTTCTCTTGTTTGGAAATGGAAGGAGCTTTCGGTTGGATCTATTTGATTATTACTTCCGTTTGTTCATGTTAGTCTGGTGTCTTCCACTCAGCCATGGCAATCTAAAAACAGCACAGTATCTTTCTGTTGTAACATACACGTGTAAGATTACAAACAGAACCATCCAAAGCAAAGCTAAGCAAGACAGAGTTAACAGTAGTGACAGGGTGCAAGCAAGAGACAGAAATAATGAACTGTTATCAATAGTTACCTTAGTTAACAGGCTGAAACAATTCCTTATGTAGGAGCTTCTGGTGATAGCAGGCATCTCTTAAACCCATTCACGGATCTTGTCTGTTGCCTTTTAACATTTGCTGACATTGGCTCTATCACTGTGACAAAGAAATAAACTTTACATTTCACTTCAACTGAGATGCTGTCGAGTTTATGCATGGTCTTTTTTTCTTTAGTGTGGTGGTGGGGTGGTTTTTTTCTGTTTTGTTTTATTTCCCTCAAAGGAAAGGACTTAATACATCACTCGCTGTCATGTACTACAGGGTTAAAACTTTGGAAACATTAAATACAGCAGATAACCTTTGGTTATTAGGTAGGAGCATCATTTTCCACTGCAACATCTTCCATAAAACATTAGTTTTCTGTTTCAGGATTGTTCTTTTTGATATTCTGTCTCAAACTCTCATACAAACAAACATGCTTAACCCCTAGTTCTCTCAATCTTTACTTACAAGGTAGATACCATTTAATGAACTTCCAGGAACCCCAGGCCTTTATTCAACCAAAACCAGTTCTATAGGTGAAAGAACAGCATAGACCCTCTCAAACAAAGCAACTGGTATCTAAGATCAGGAACTCCTCCTACAATAGTACCACTATTATTACTGGGTAATGCTCAATAGTATATGAAAGAGTGCTGATAGATTTACAATTCATGCTAGAGGGTTCATCTCACTGTCCTCCTTCCAAAAATGTTTGTAGTGAGTTTGGTGACGAAAAAGACAACAAAAAAAGCCCCAAGTACCCTTCATGCTTTAAAAAGTAAGTGAGCTGGCTTACACTGATGGACTTTCATTGGTAACAAATGCTATTCTGTCAGAGGGAGAAGCACAAAAGTCCCTCCAAATGCAATTCAGTGTGACAGGTACAGTACCCAGAGCAGGATCCTCTCCATAGCTTGTCAGCTGTTTGAGATACTGTGCTTCCCTTGTCTACCTTGCTCATGTGACCTGACATATTTCTGTAATGCAGAGATTTGTAATAGAAGAATTAAGGTTGAAGCTAATAAATTACATGCAGAAACGTGAAAACATCAGAAGAAATTACAAGGAAAGAATAGACAAAAGAGTAGCTTGATTTGACAACACCAGCAGGTCATTGAGATTACAGTCAGAGCATTGAAGCACACTGGATGTGAAAATGAAGGACAGCCTAATACTAAAGACAGACTGCTCACTGACCAGGAGATAAAAGGATGGGCAGTCGGTCAACAACATCACTGAATGACTCACAGACCTGGGTCCCTGAAGGGTACAAAAGGCAGTTCCAAAATGAGCACATGGTCCCAGCAAAAAGAACCCAGGAAAAATGATGATGACTCCAAATCTGGCATCCTTTGTCCTGTTACACCACAAATAATCCTGGTTGGACTAGCCAGACGTGCATGTCTTGGTCCATGTTAAAAAGCTGGTGTGGAAAACATGTATGGAAGACTGACTGAAATCTATTGGAGAAAGAGTGTGAGCAACTGAAATCAGTTTTGTTTACAATAAAATCGCCTTCCCCTTTTCTACAGCCCCACATTTAGCCTTGCTATATTCATTTTACATCAGTAGCTGCTCCCAGTTGATAATTAAAAAATTTCAGTTAAAATAGCATATGCTTACAGAAGAAGGTCAAAGAATGGAGAGTGGGAAGTGAGGACACAGTGAGCTTGAAATAGCTTGCCTTTTTGAGGCAATACTTTTTCCCCATTTTGCCCAACGGAAGAGTCTTGACACACTTAAAATTTCTGCTATTATGCCAATAACTTCTTACTTCATAGTTCACAAAGAAGAAATAACTGTTAAAATAAGTTGGTTTCTCAAAACTAGCCCTGAGTATGAAATTACAGGAAATGTCCTAAACATTTTTGTATAGTGACTCATGCACAACTGCTAATATTAATAGGAGCAACCAGAACAGAGGTATGGCCAAGAAAATTAATAGTTCTGTTTACCTGAATATTTGAGGTTTAGAAACCAGATTTCAGATGCAGGTTAAGAATCACTGAAGAGTTCATGTTTTCTCAGAATGGTACTGAGCATTTTAAGTTGAATGGAAAGAAAAAGCCAGAATGATTTACAGAATCATTTGCAATATTCAATGTTGTTATTGTTAATACCAACAGCAGTAGTTTAAAAATTGTGGCCAATGGTTATTCTGCTAAACACAAAAGATTAATTACTGCAGTATCATTTCTTACAAGGTTATTTGCTCAAATTTCAAGGGGAAACGCTAATCTGATACCTTTATAATAAAATATGTGATTGAATAGGACAAAAGGAATGACAGTAATCCTCTGAGATGGACTTAGGATATTACTTAAAGTCTCAAGTCATGGCATCTATCTTGCTGGTTTCCCTGGCTATAAAATAGGGATATTATTCACTACAGATACTAGGGGTTTGGTTGGTTTTGGTTTTGTCTTTTTAAAGAGTTGAGGGTAAGCAGATAGTGTTCCAGGTGTTCTTGCTATGAAAATACAATGTTTGCATGCACACAATATGGACAGTATCAAAGCCATAATACCTGCAACATAAGAACATGCTACTTACCCACGTCCCTTCCCCTCTTTCCAATTAAAAGTGGCTTCAGACTCTCAAAAGTAAGTCCTGTCCAAAAAACTAAGGTTCTGCTCTTGAACCTATCTCATGTTTACAAATGAATCATTCTCTTACAATGGAAAGTGCTTGCCTCCTCGTACAGCTAGATAACTTTAATTTGCCTCATCTATAAATAGGAACATAAAAGGCAGCTTCTTTAATGTTTTAATGCTTCTTTAAATCTGCAATGAGACTCAATTCTCTAAAATGTAATTATAAGGTAATCTGTTGCTTTGGAAATAATCCTCAGAAAGTCCCTTGGTTTGATTTTTGTGACTCTTGCTCACCTGACTCTCCTCAGATCTTGTTCACTCTCTTTTCTTCTCCAGACAGACTCATAGATTCACTGTAGTTTGGGAACTAAATGGGCAACACTCATAGTTTAGCCATAGTCACACATGTTAAACTGACTGGATGCTTTATTGCTGGAGGAACTCAAAACTAGCACAGGACAGCCTCATAGCTAAGTAAGATGCCACGCTGATGGCCAGAAATGTCTTCGTATTATTTGAAACTGAGAGAAGTCATGTGGCTGTGAGTAAAGATGAGCTACAAAGGCAACGCTTATGTACAGGGCTAGATTCTGTTGAACAGGTTTGGTTGCTTAGGTTAATGCTATGCCCGGGACTGGGAGAAAACCTCCTCAAAACCATGATACAGTGCTTATAGCCCTGTGGGCATGACCTGTTCCTTGGCACTCATGGATTCCAAAGAATTCCTTTTCAGAGGCAGCCTCAGACACATTCCCACTATGGAATATACAGTGGGCTCCTAAACATCTAGTTAGAGCTCTTCTGTACCCCTCAGCACCTACTTGGCTGCCTCTGCTGCAAGAAAACAGAATAAGGAAGGGGACAGAGATGCACAGTAGAGCTGTAGGGAGCACCCAGGAGGAAAGAGACTGCTAGGGTGACAGGAGGTGTGGATGTAAAAAAAAACGCATCTCACTGACTCCCCCGCAGCCTCTGTTCTTGAAAATTTCCTACTCCTGGAGCTGGAGTCCAGGAGGAGCTGGCAAATTGTGGAACATTATCTGAAGCACCCTTGTTACGCGCAGCCGCAGCGCAGAGTGCTGCATGATTTCCTCCTAAAGGGAGAAAACGTCTAGCCATGAGTGAAAAGACCTGTGGCCAGATGTGCAAGCACTTACTTCCAGGTGAAACACAGCTTTAAATTCTTAGGGCAATTTCAGCATTGCCAGAATACCAGTGCTGTTGTATTGGTACTGTTGCTGTAGCCATAATGGTCCAAGCTTACACAATAAACAAGATTTGCAGGGTGAAACAGTCACTTACAGTCGCTTATTAGGCCAGCAGGTGCAACTGAAAAACATGGAAAAGTTATGGGCACGTTAGATTTTTTTACACTAGCCTTGCTAATTCTATTTTAGGGATCATGGTGGATTTCAGTACAGAAATTGAATTCTTTTCCCTTTATATCAAAACTATACAGACGAAATGGAATGAATTTCAGAAATGCATGACATTCAAATTAAGATACCAGCATGAAAGGAGACTGAAAAGTTCAGAATTATGTAATGTGGAGGATTGTTTTATCATAAAATGTGGTATTGTAGAAGAATACAAAGCTCTGAACAATGAAGTGAAGCAAAACCCACATTGTAAGAACTAGTGGATCTTAAATGTAGAAAGGAAATGTTTAAAACATTATTTACACAACTCATAATTAGCTTGTGAAACTCATTGCTGTAAGGTACAAAAGAACCCAATGAACTTTAATGGATTCCAAAAAAGGTGGCAGCTTTTCTCTGCACAAGAAAAAGATGTGGGTTTTTTTCAGGTCACCTATGTAAATTCCTTCTTTCGGGAAGCAAGTACCCAAGGGAGGGGAGGTAGGACACATCCTGTCACAAGATAATCGAGAAAGACTTCTGTGGGGCTTCCTTGTGATCCTTATGAACTGGCTTATCCTGGCAGAAACAGAAACCGCAGCTGGTGTGATACTGGACAGATACAGTGCTGACATTCCTCTGTTTCTATGTGAGACATGCTGGTACTTCTTTGAGGAGCAGTTCTTAAGACGAACACGAAATGCCAGAAGTCTGCAGGCTTGTGTGTCATATTAGTCAGGAACTTAGTAACCCTTTATTGTAGGAGGCAACACGGAGTTTATTCACCGTAAGTCAGTCACAGCAATAAAGCAATAGCAAGGCAAATGAGGCTGAATCAACACTGGATGCAGAATGTAGTTTCCCTACTAAGGCTCACACTACATCACACAGTTCAGTGTCAAGTACCAAGAGTATGCAGCGGGGAAAAAGTGTCACCGTCACAGCTTTGACATCAAAGTAAATTCCCCAAGGACAGCTCAGCTACACTCATCTATATTATCCCTGACAAATATGCCTTCAGTTGATTCTTAATCTCCATGGAAAAAACAATTAACATTTTTACAACCTACCTAGATGGTCTGAGCCAAGTACTTATCTTCACTGTCAACATTTTTATTTTATGCTTCACTTCAATGTCTGTAGCCAAAACCTAAAGTTTTATAACACTGTGGTTCCTCAACTGGCTTCCTTTTTTTACAACCACTTCTCACCTTTTTAAAAAATCTTCATCATATCTCTGCAGGTGCCACATTTTTAGACTGATCCAACTTGATCCTTCTCATTTTAAGCTCTCCTTCCTCTGTATTCTTGACATTATCCGGCTGATGTTAGCTCAGGGCTAACACAATTCTTCAGCTGAAGTCTTACTAACAACAGAAAGAGAATATTTGTCAAATGTCAAAGCTCCAAGGCAGCTTTTAATGGCACTTCAGTCATATTCCCTTCCAGTTTGACAGTGATCCATTGAAACAACTCAACTTTTATTTTTTTTTTTTACAGCAGGTTATGAAGTTAACTAATAGAAATCTTGTGTAATCAGTGTTTCCAAAGTGTGCTTATGAAAATACTGTGTGGGATCTTGTTGCAAATCAAAATCAGCAGGCATGATAGTTGCCACTTCTTACTTCTCCTCTGATGTATTGATCTGTCAAGGGAAAAAAAGATGGGCTTGACTAACTTCTTGGCAACTCCGTGCTAGCTGTTAATCATCATCTAGATGCTAACAAGTTTATCTGTTTCAGTATTTTCTAGAATTTATATAAAGTAGTTCATGTCGACTATAATGTCTCCTCTCTTTCTCATGCCTCTTGCCCCATTTTATACACACTGTGCTTGCCGATTTCTTATCTTATGAAATTTTCACCCTTCAAGTTTTTCAAGGTAAGCACAGACATTCCTGAGATTGCTTCAGTCTCTTCTCCTCGTTGGAGATAAGTGAGATGAAGTAATAAGAAAACGAGACAAAACACATAATTGAAATCTGTGTAAGGAAATTTAAATTCCTGTACAAAGGGGGAGAGGGAGGTCAAATTGCTAGAAAAATGAAGAATTATCCTGAAAACAATAAATTGCACAAAGTCATAGTAACAAATGATTTTTTTTTCTATCTGTAAAATGTCCTATGTTTGCAGATCAAAGCACTCAAACATTTATTTTCATGTCTTTATAGTCAGAAGCTAGATGAGTAACCACCAGAGAAGTACAAATTATAGTCATAATTTGTACCTACCAAATGAGTGTTTTATTTTATGAGGATTAAGTTTCTCTTTGTGCAGGGAGAGTTACTACTCGAGATCCACTCCTCAGAGCTATTCAGCATTCACTGGTTTCTCAAGTTAATAGTAGCTTACATTACATTTACAGCATTAATGCCATTAGTATAATTCACAGAGACTCGAAGGAGGGGCAGACACGAAGGCATTACTGTGGTGATCCCAAAAAAAAGACTCATGAGGTAAATGAAAAGTTTTGGGGTTTTTCCAGACTTACAGTCACAGGGAGGGAAGCCTATGAATTTTATTATGAATATACACTTTTATTGCATGGATACTCATCTGCAGATCATACTGGGAAAAGATATTAATTCATACTGACTCAAAAAAATATCCCTTCCCAAGTGACACATCATTGTACGTGAAATTCTGGATTCCAGGGATGCAATTAATGCTCTACTTTTCTAAGCATCTCAGTCAACCCGCTGGATAAATAGCCTGAATTGCATAAGTGCAGTGCATTAAAACCCATGAGCTAATATATGGTCACTGGGAAGTTTACATGCCCACTGGAATGACTTACCTACCTCACCCACCTAATGTGAATTATAATTGGTTTGAACATAAGGAGAGGCCTAAAGTTTTCTCTATAAATGCTCCTACACAAGCAGAGCTTGAAGTCTTATCATATAGGCTTACAGTTGCTCACAGAAATACAAAGTCCAAGGCACAGACGAGCAAGGAAGCATGGCTGGTAAGTAAAAAAAAAAAAAGAAAAGAAAAGGAAGAAAAAAAAGTCTCTTTGTGCATAAGGAACAGGCAGCTGCATGGTGTAGTATATGTTAGCTTTCTCTGGGGGGTTGTATTTTGTAAAGGGCTCTGAATTGTTGGAGTACATTACATTTTTGAGATGATGAATAGGTTGTTTCACCATTTTTCTTTCCTGTATTTTGCAAAAGACACAAACGAGGAAAGGACGATCATCCATCCATTACCATGCTGGAGTTAAATACTATAAAACTGCAGAAGAAGTTATGACAAATGGCAAATTGTGTTTTAGTATGAAACTTAATGAATCAGAGAGTAGTTAAGCTATGAATGAATCTCGTTAAATTAAAATGGGAATATTTGTGCTAAGAATAGACTACAGGCTAGATTCCTTCCTGTAGATTCAGAGTCAGCAAATTGCGATGCCATTTCAACTAATCATTAATATTAGTGTGAAAGGCAAAGGCATTTTAAGATACATACGAAGCAAGCAGACGTCCAGCAGGGAGACCTTGGGAGGAAAGATACTGCTGCACTTCAGTAAGTCTGGCCATGTTCTCGCCTAGGCCTGACTTGCTGGGACCTCTGTCAAAACTTATGAGGCCTGATTGCAGATGCTGCTGCTGCTTTACCTCTGCTAGTTCATATTATGCTGGTTTTATGTGACGTAGGCTTGAAAAGGCAATTAATAGGAAACAACCAACCCCAGAGCAGAGGTTTGAGCACAGAAATGCAGGTGGTGTTCTCCCCTCACAGAGGGTGAAAGAGGCACAGCTACTCCATTCTCACAGGTTTAGAACTGATTGCATGAGCTCTTAGCATACAAGTGTTTCTCCATATATAGTTATTTGAAATAATTCATGTTGTTGCCCTGATCTGCTTGTGTTTAGCATCACTCAACAGCATCTGCTGCTTGCCTAGCCTGATGGCACTTAGTTAATGACTGTCTCGATGCATCTGCTAAGTGTAACATCTAAACATTTACCTGCTTAAGACCTGAACATAGGCTGGAGGGAATTGGGACCGTACAATGGGCATAAAAGCTACTTATTCCCTCATCTATCTCCTCATATAAGCAGCGCTTAAATACATGGCAAAACAGAGTTTGATAGGTCAGGCTGAAAGATTGGACTGAGCAGAAAATCCTTTTTTTTAACAAAAGAACCGTGTGGTAAAGTGGGCAGTAAAACCTTTTTTCTACAGTAATGGGGGGAAAGCCACAAACCAATTGTTTCTGCATTGTAACCCTTCCTCTTAAGCAACGATTTGCCAATAACTTAGCCAAGACATTTTAGCAAGGTGATGCCTAAGCTTCCTCTTTAAGTGTAATGCACCACTCTATCCTTTTTAACTGCAATTTTCTCATCATACAAAATGCAAGAAGCAATAGCAACATTTAACGAACATACTGGCATTTACTGATAATGGTTTGCACTTGCTTGTGAAATACCCAGGGCCCAAGAAATAGCCAAGCCCAAATTCTGTTGGACATCAAAAGTGCCCAGGGATGCTCCTTCCTCACAGTGCAATGTGGAATTTTAATGTGAAACGCTGTGAGGGTCTGCGTGTCAGTGTGTGTGCACACCTAACTGTTTTCATTCCCTCTCTCTGTCCCCCTTCTCCTGACCCTTCTAACACACATCCTGTACATACACCTCTTTCCTGGGAAGTCTTTATGCATCTCTACTGGATCCACTTCAACAGAATCCAGAAGGTGGTGCATAAAGAAAAGGGAAAAGCACCTAAAAAGAGCCTATACATTTGATAATATGATCATTTTTAAGGGGTTTGCTATTTTGCAGCACATTAACTAAGGGATCGGCAATTTGTTTCACAGTCTTACACTCAAAATAATTATCTCAGCTTCTGTCTGTCACTTTTAAGCCTCGATGTCATTACAAGTAAGGCGTGAGTCACACCTCCAAGCATCTTGTTTGTGTATTAGAAGAAAGAGTGCTTGCCCACAGAATGGGACACGCTGGATTCTTGGAAGAAATGCAGAGTGATGTGCGGCTGCAAAGAGGTATTCTTTGCTGATGAGTGTGCAGCAGTAGCTGGAAGTTAAAGCTTCCAAATAATGGCTTGCTCCATTCCAATGGAAGAGATGCATGCATAAATGGAGAGGTAGGGAAATGCATTTAATTATAATAGGCCATAAATCACAGGTTGTGGTGACTCTGTGGAAGCTGTCTGGGGAGCCTAGCAGAGGTTCATCCCAGTCTGTGCATTGTCAGTTTGGCTTATTCCTGTGTGCTAGTCCCATGGTAGTTTCTGAAGTTTACATATTAGTACATGTCACTACTCTGTCATTGTCAACCTGGAACAAGCCATCTCATCTGGAATGAGTCAAGATCTCAAGAGAAGATCTGAGCCCAGCTAACACAGGGTAGCCTACTTTACAGACAATCTGGGAGCAGACAGTGACCAGTTTGGCTGCCTTCAAAGTCTGGCTGTTGGACATCTTCAGGAACAATCAGGAACTTCAGGAGGGCTTCAGGCTGCAGCAGGCTGCAGGCTTCCATTCAATGTCTCTGCTATCTGGGGCACTGCGAGTTGAAGTGGAAGAGAGAAAATAAGAAGTTTGTCTTAGACAGCATCTGGCCCCCAGGAAAGATCTCAGCCAAATGCTTTTCCATATGGACTTGACCAATGTATATCAGGGGGTTCCTAGCCCTGAAGAGTGCTGGTGCACGTCAGTCCATACAACTGTTGTAGGGGCCCAGGTCTCTCCCTGTGTGGTTCACAAATACAACATAGCTGTAGAAAGCTCCTTGAATCCCTGTAGCAGGAATAGTTTTTCCTGATGAAATTGCTTGCCTAATTATCAATGAGGGAGACAGAATAGCCCAAACTTCTGAGGGCACTGAGGTGGTCCCCAGTGAGTCATGGCATACGGTGTAGGATGGTGCTTTAGAGGTATCTAAGGAGAGAATAAAGGAGCAGATAGGAGGGGACTGATCTTCCACCCTGGAACAAAGGCACAATTAGTAATAGGTGACCTTTAATAAAATTCAGGTGTCACTGTGGGTTCATACAGAGTTGGTGGAGAAGAGAATGACAGTAGAAGGAAAGAAAGTAATACTGAGGGAAATTAGTCTATTACAAAAGATATCCTTGTTCAGTGCTGAACTCTTCCTCCTAGTATAGTATTTTTTTAACAGTTACTGGAGTGAGGAAAGAAATCTCTGGAAAACAATGTCATGAGTTATATGACTGAACTGGCTTGCAAAAAATGATTCTGAGCTATCTTATCAACATGAAACCAAACACTAAGATGGCTTAGAGCTTTCATTTTCAAGGTCCAAAAGAATCTTCTCTTGCTATCCACCGGAGTTTCAAGCACCTGCCTGTGCAATCCTTACATTTACAGCTACCACACAAGCTCTGTAGATGCTACTTTAAAGAAGCTGCTTGTGTCAGATGCATTCTACATGTATGCTGACTAGTATTAATATTTCTCATTAGTTGAGCCTTCATTAATCTTTAATCCAAAGGTGCAGTATGTATCATTCATCAGTTTTACAAACAAAGCTCACAGAGGCCTGCAAGGCAACTGAGCCAGAGCTGGGAACAAACACCAGAGGCTGATGCAACAGAGGCAACTACTTCTTGCCATCTTCTCTTTCCAGAATAAATGTATCTGTTTTGTGGAACACGCTGGTTATAGCTACGCTGTCATACCAACAAATACCCCAAACAATCACGCCATTGGCATGTAGGACAGTGATATCTAGCACACTATTGCTGTCACACAAAAAAAAGGTGAAATAGGGGACCAAGTAAGTGTCTGCAGCGATTTGGTAAATAATCAATGAAGACTTTTTTTTTTTTTTTCATTCAACAGTAACTAATCTTTCTCTGAAAGAGAAATGCCTTGCTGTGTATCCAAGGATAGGGTGAAATCTTAAAGCAAATTTATTCTGAATACTTTGTGTGTCACTTAAGAGTATTTAGAAGAATGGGTGGGAGAGCACAGCTTAACATCT
Source organism: Hypotaenidia okinawae (assembly GCA_027925045.1). Classification (NCBI taxonomy): domain Eukaryota; kingdom Metazoa; phylum Chordata; class Aves; order Gruiformes; family Rallidae; genus Hypotaenidia; species Hypotaenidia okinawae. The sequence goes on from BSDF01000016.1 coordinate 7,752,564, forward strand.
AAAGTTTGGACTTAACATTTTAAATCAAATTCTAAGAAATTTTAAGAGCTAAAGTGTTTAACTTTAAAATCACAATTGGGCTTTGCATGTGATAAAACGATGGTCCTTCCTAAGATTAAGTATTATTAATGACCAGAGGTACAGAGTAGCAGTCTAAATTATACCCAGTTACAAACTGTTTCTTCTGATAACAACTTTTTATAGGAAATATGAATGAAATATATTTGTATATGAAATGGCTTGAGCAAGTTCCAACTGTGATCCAAATCTGAAAATAAAGGAGTTTGGGATGCAGCGTATGGAGCCCAAGCCAGTTAAAACTCTGCATTTGGGAAGGTGTATAGCTGTGGCCAGTCCAGCATAATGGGTACCACCCAGAGGCATCCTTAAGACTGTGCACTGATTACATCAAATTTTACAGGTCATTTCATAAAAGCATCAGAATTAATCTCTGTCAACAGAAAGTGGAGTCACCAGCAAAGCTCAAGCAAAAATCACTCTTCCTGAAGTTAAGTGAAAGCTTTTTGGGCACAAATTGGCATTGCCAGTTCATGTTCAGTGATATCCTATCCAAAATGTAGTAGTGTACCAGCTGCAAACAGCAATAGCTGTTGTATCACAAGTCACAAATACACTTAGCTATCATTTCTGTAGTTTGTCATGTAAACATAAGCTGCTTGTCTATTTAACCTTAAACAGCACTAAAACAATAAATGAAAAATGAATTCCTTAAATTTGGCCTGATTAAGTTTGGGACAGAGGCAACAGCTAGCTTCTTGTTTTGCAATTGCTGCAATGCAGCAGAAAAAATAGATTCAGTGAATTAACTTGAAGAAAAAGTCACCATAAGTATTGCTCGTGAAGTATTCAAAATTAAAAGCAAGGAGCTATGCTATTCCTAGAATTTTATCATTACCACAGAAAGAAAAGCAACTGAATTGTTATTCTTATGAATTTAAATATATCCAGACTTTCTTAACAAGTGGCCAGGCTGTTAGGGATAAATATTGTCCAGGTGAGGAAATGAGATCTGAATGTGGGGACTGAGAGGGAAAAATGAATCCTTGAACCCTATTGTCAGATAAAGGCTGGGGAGCAAAGGCAGCTTTTCAAGCTCCACCCCACAGGAAATATTGCAAACAGACAACTTTATACCTAGACTTTTAAAGAAGTGAAAGGCACCAGCCATTCCTTGAGTCAGCAGGCGTAGAGGAGGCCATTCAGAGGAAGGCTCCAGAAGCTGCTTTTACAGGACGTGTTGAGCAGATATGGGCCCAGGTGAGCAAGGGGGAAGCCCCTTCTGTGGTGCTCTGATTGCTGTTTTCTTACATCCATACCTCCTGATCAGGTCTGTAAGGGACACTGAAAGATCACGACTTCTCCAAGGAGTCTTGATCCAGGAAAAAAAGTAGACAATATTCTTCCATCAAAAGTTAGGAGAAGGATTTTAACAGGAATTGCATTTTTTTCACTACTTTTGCACATGGGAAAAGCAAACTTATCAGAGTGAGATTTGGGAGAAGAGGTATATTGTCTGATGTAAAAATGCTGCATTTGGCAAATAGGAAGGAATGGAAAGTGTGCAGCTATTTGAAGGTGTCCAACAAGTGCAAATAAGAGACAGCAAACCTGGCATAAGAGAAAGCAGCCAAGAGAACTTGAAGAAAGGATCATTGCAAAGGCTGAGGGAGGCTACAATGAGCAGAAAAGGCTGAATACTGAAGTTAAGCCAGAGAGGATATGAAAATTTAGAGATTTTTTTTTTTGTGGTGGTTGTTGCAGTGGGTTTGGGTGTTTTTGCTTATGAGCTAATATGTATAAATATGTAAATTGATCAGTTTACTAATTATTATAAGTGGTCCCATGTTGCTTTTCCAGCCTTGCCAGATAACTCCCGCCTTTCAAAAGACAAATCTCCCCCCACAGCTTGTTCTGCAATAGATGTGCTTCCTTGCTAAGTTTCCAAAGGCGTTTGGGTTTGTTTTGTTTTTTATAGTAGGCGTGTTCCTGCAAAAATCAAGCTACATGCTGCTCACCTCAGTGCTGTGAAAGACATGTTCCCCCGTTTGAACTGTGACTACGCTGCTAAGACTACTGGTGAAGCTATTTTAAGGCTTGCCTAAACTTGATAAACATAGGATCATCCTGTAAAAAAATCTTTACACTAATAAATCTGGTTGAACATGGGATAGTGACTTTTTACTCAGTAACAGCACAGGGGAGCTGTGTGCCACTGCTAAGGATCTCACCCTCTCCTATTCTCCCTTTTGGGTGGGGGATGGAGAATAATAAAAATATCAGAGTGGCCTTATGAAAAACAAAACCCCCACATCTCTTTCTTCTGCACTTGATTTAAACCATCGAGCTATCTTCTGCTGGAGAACCCTCTGTAGGCTCTGGTGATGTCAGAGCCAAACCAATCTCAGATGCTTATTCTTGACCTCTGACTGAAGCCACCGTTCACATGCAAGTGCTTTCTGCAACAATTCACATACGTTATTCTAGTAGTGTTCTCTCCAACCCCACTGCCAAATGACAGCCTGTGGCCATCCACATAGTCCAGTTAGGTGCTTCCAACAGGTAGGAGCTGTCAGTTATATCAGAGGTACCTGACATGTGAATAGAGCTAGAGATCATCTCATGGTTTAAAATACAGAAGTGTTTCTCAGCTTCTTATTCAGAGGCAGCAAGGCTGTGCCTCTAGTAGTATAACACCATGTCTGGGAATGGGCACCTTGAAAGAATTAGCCAAGTTCAGCCAGATTCTTTATCTGAGTAGCTCACAAGTACTCAGTTCTCTCAGGGTTCTCTCTGATGCCTTTCTGATTTTTCTTTAGTACTAGATATACTCTTAATTGTACATATAATCTCTAACAGTCTAGGCAAGGTGGAGTCTCTCTCTAAAAAAAAAAATAATTTAAAATGCTCACAAATAAATTATTTCTGGTTTTGGTGAAAACCTCACATGAGTACTAGTTACCTGTAGAATGAAACATAATTCTTGAGAGTGTGTCTGTGCTTCCTCCTCTTTGGATGTACCCTCAAGTTCTGATCTTCTCATTTTTTCATAGCTGCATCGCAGCCAAGCACCAACTGGCACCTGAAAGAAAATGCAAGAGATCACCACACAAGTAAATTTTCAAGCAAAGAATTGGTTGTGAGGAGAGGACAGGCCTTCAACATCAGCTTCAGTGGAGTAGAACAGCCTGAGCAAAACCTAACATTCATCTCAGAAACAGGTATGGCCCCAGCTTATTTCACAGAAAGAGCAATGCTGCGTCGTGACGCCCTTTTGGCCTAATATGAACTATAGGACAGCAAGATAATACCTCTGAGCCAGGATGCTGGTTCACATAGCCATGGAACTGTTGGATGTGTGCTGTATTACCCCCATCTCAACTAGCAGTGATAGGTTCCTTCAGTTTCCAATGTGTGGCACAAATCCATCTGAGGGGAGGGTTACCTCCCTACTGTGTCTGTTGATGACTAAATCTCTGTTTCAGCAGTATGGGGGAAAAAAATGTTGGTTTTTTTCCTTAAAAGGTCCAAAACCCTCGAAGGCAAACAAGACCCAGGCCACATTTGGTATCTCCAGCACAGCGAGCAAGGACAGCTGGAGTGCAGTTCTACAGTCTACCAGTTCCAACTCTGTGACCATTTCCATTTCAACCCCACCTAATGCTGTCATCGGGCGTTACAAGCTGAGTGTTCAGAGTACTTCAAGTGGCAGCTCTGCTCCAACAAGCCTTGGCACTTTTGTTTTGCTCTTTAACCCTTGGTCTTCAGGTATGAACATGTCAAATTTCCCCTGAAAGAACTATATTGCTTGTAGCTTCATTAATAGTTGCAGCTTCTCTGTTTGATCTCTGTTTCTTTAATACAAGGGCTGAACACTCACCACATAACAAGGGTTTGACAGTTTCTTAGGACCTTCTGGTACATAAAATCAGGCCTGTATCATGCACTTACCAGAGAGGTCATTGCCCTAAAAAATGAAGTTCAGCTTAACTAGATTAAGTTCTTTTGCCAGAGCTTCCCTACTTCTGTACAAGTTTAGAACAGTGTGCTGGTCTCCACAGAACCAATAAAAGAGTCAGATATACCAGCTGCTGTCATCTCCCAGATTTGACAGTGTCATACCTCTGTCTTCACTCAAACACTCCCACATCCAGACACTCTAATTGTAGGAAATCCTGAGTTTCATGATCTGTTTGTAGCAGTAAAAACAAGAAAAGGTGGATATCTCCAAACATTCTTATTGATGGAGACCAAGGCTCCTAAGGTCTTATTTTCCCTGCTCTGGTTGTAAATACCTCTGTTTTGGCCTTCCAGGTGATGATGTGTACATGGCTAACAAGGCTGAGTGTGAGGAATATGTGCTAGAAGAGTTTGGCGTCATTTTTGCAGGCAACGCAAATCGTATCAGTGGCTTTGGATGGAACTTTGGCCAGGTAAATGCAGCACTGAAACATGAGGCAGCGCTTTGTGCTCTGGTTCTCACATGAAGTGGGTGATCAGGGCTTTCCCCAGTTCATCAGTCACACACCTCTGAAGAGCAGGAGTCTGGTACTGAAATCAGAACTCATGCCAAGCCTTGTTGTACTGATTGCTATGAGGATTTGTAATTGACTCGTCAGTGATATGACCTAGAGCTCAGAGCTGCAGCCAGCAGAAACCTTAGTGTCTGCTGGAAAGTAAACTACTGTAGCAATGTCTTGGTGCTAGGTCCACAGACTCCAAGTTTTGAAATAAGTCTTTGTGTTCTAATCTTCACAGTTAGTTGTAGCCACATTTTCATATATGGTAATTCCTGGCTGAGCTGCTTCATTCAGCAATTAAAAAAACATTAAACTCTTTATATGGCTTCTCCTGATTTGTAGTAATCTATGTTTCCAAAACACTAACTTATTTCTATAACATAGTTTCAGGAAGATATTCTCAATATTTGCCTTTCCATGCTGGATCGAAGCTTAAACCATCGTCAGGATCCTGTCACAGATCTATCTCACCGAAATGACCCCAAATACCTGGGCCGTGTTCTCAGTGCAATGGTAAGCAACATGTTCAAAAAGTCCAACCTACTAGCCATTCTTTTAAAGTGGTTAGTGAAATTAACTATGAAGTCACTTCTCAGAAAATTTTAGGCCACTGTATGCACCAAAAATGTGTGCCAGAGACACACCTAGGTGGTCCCCTCATCTCAGCCTGCTAGATTTCTCTCGCCTGTGATGTTTCTGATACTTATCACTTTGCTATTCAGTAGTCAAACTGAAAGAATAAGACATGGGGTGGTATGTTGAGGTCTTTAGTCAAACCTCCCATTTGAAGTGGAACTATAGTGGTACTAGATCAGCTCAGCCATGGATTTCTCAGGCTGCCTTGAAAGTCTCAAAGGATGGAGGTTTTATGGCCTCTCTTGGTGAGCAGTCCAGGGCTGCACTACCCTCTTAGTGAGGAATTTTTCCCTTATGTCAAATATGATTTTCCCAAACTACAACTTTCTGCTGTTGTCTTTTCATATAACTTTCCAGAGCAGAGAAAAGTTGGACTCTGACAACTTCATATGTTCCATTCCAGTAGTTGTAAGCTGCTATTATATTCCCCTTATCCCTCCTTAACCAGACAGAACAAGCCCAGTACTCGGAACTTCTCCTTGTAGATTGTGTGTTCCAGGGCCCCTTGACCATTTTGGTAGTCCTCTTCAGTGTTTCTATACCCCCTTGGACAGAGGGACCCAAAACTGGAGACAGGATTCCTGGCACAGCCTCACTAGGGATAGCAGCTAGGGATAACAGTACTTAACAACTTCCTTCAATCGCCTGGTCACTTTTCTCAACTTAGCCTAGCATGGGCTTTCCCTTTATGATGAGAGTGCACTGTTGGCTCAAATTCAATGTGGCACATGCTGTAATTTGCAGCCTCTTTCAGATGGGCTGCCACTCAGCCAGCTGCTTGCAGGCCTGTACCAGTGTGTGGGGTTATTCTACCCCAAGTTCTGAAATCTACACCTTTTCTTCCTGAACTTCATGAGGTTTCTAATGACACGGTACCCAGGATTTTCAAGGTGACTGCACCCCATTTGTTGTGTCAGCCACTTCCCCTAATTTAATGTACATTTGCTGAGGGCTCACTACATCATGATCCAGGCCCATTCTGAAAGCTTAGCTGCATGATGTGCTTTGATGATGCCGTTCAATCACAGAGTGGTAAAGCTGCCACCCCACATCAGGAAGGTTTACTGAAAACTGGTTGTCGTCTTCCCTGTGCTACTGAACTTGGGTGGGAGAAATAGTGGTCAAATGTTCTCCATTTCCTGAGAGAACATGTATTTCATTTCCATGAAAAGACAAGGCATCTTCCTGAAGGCTGGCTGCATGAATGTGTGACTTTTCTCTGCTAAAATATCATTCCTGCCCACTCCCCTGCAACCACTACTACTACCTCTGGTGTAACTCTTAATTTATCTTGTCATAAATATAGTGAATATTTTTACAGGTCAATGCCAATGATGACCAAGGGGTAGTGCTAGGAAACTGGAGTGGAAATTATGATGGTGGGAAAAGTCCAGGAAGTTGGACTGGAAGTGGTGAAATCCTGCAAAACTGGAAGAAATCAGGATTCAGACCTGTTAAATACGGACAATGCTGGGTTTTTGCAGCAGTATTGACTACAGGTATGTTTTATGCCATGCACATAACTGACACTACACATTCTGTTACAAGAAGCACTAATAATTCCTATGTGAGTGTCTTGAAAGACATTAGGATGTTATATCAAATGTCATATTCCAGAATTACTGTTTTCTGATGGTGGGTTTCTATTTGCTCTTTAGTGCTTAGATGTCTGGGGATTCCCACTCGCACTATTACAAACTTCAGCTCTGCCCATGATGTAGATGGAAATCTGCGTGTGGATGAGTTTTATGATGCTTCTGGAAATCACTTGGATAGGTCTGCTGACAGCATATGGTAAGGCTCTATGATAATTAATAGTAGGGCCTATCAATGCCTATAGAGTCTTCAGGTGCAGAATACAGATGCTAATGACAAATGCTTTGTTACCTTCTTAAAATTCCCTTAAAAACACCATACACACAGGGTAAGTAAAAAAATAGTACAAAATAATACTGAAAAACTCAGTGTTTTCACTCTGAGTTAAACAGAGAATTGTGACATGAGTTAAAACAGCCAATTGATGCCAGGGCAGGAAAAGTTACAGTTATGATGCCACAGGTGACTGAAAATCTGTAACATTACACTGGAAATATTCAACGGTGGGGCTTGACATAGTTTGGAACTATTCTTCAAAAACATTTCACATTAAACTGTAAAAGTTCAACAAAACCAGCTTCTCTGCCCCCTTTTATTTATTTTTTTTTTTTTGCAGTGACATCATTTGCAGTGAAAATAGTTTCATTGTTGTCACTGTTAAAGATCAAGTGCAATTCAAACAAGCTTGCATTCATCAAAGAGCAGGGGCAGTCACTTTTTGTCTTGTTCTGGGACCATTCTAAATATAAATGATAACAGCAGCATTGTGCTGTAAGGAAAAGAGCTAAAACTAAGGAAGTGTGTGTGCTCAGAACTTCTGGAGAAAAACAGGCCCAGGACATGTTGAGTAATTTTACAGATTTTCTTTCTGCCCTTGAACATTAATGTCTGTTCAACAACTCAATTTTCAGCTCCTGTCTAGTTAATACAGTCAGGATCAGAGTGGACGTGGGTCAGTCTTGGATAAGAACCTATGCAAATTAAGGCATTTAATAAATTTAACTGAGATGGCTGATTAATGGATGTGAACAGGAATTTAGAAACACATACCAGCACTTTACTTTGTTCATTCTTGCACGTAGGAATTTCCATGTCTGGAATGAAAGCTGGTTTTCCCGCAGTGACTTGGGCCCCTCATACAATGGATGGCAAATTCTGGATGCAACTCCCCAAGAACAAAGTGAAGGTACACAGACTTTATTTCAGGAATAATCTTGAAAAATTGTAAAGTCAGTCACTTTCAGAGAGAGGAGAAAAAAGTTTCAGACTGTTGTAAAAGTAATTTCTCATCCTGCTAAGAAACAGAGTGGCAGAAGAGAATACTTTATTGCATTAGAAAAGCCTCAGATCATCTGTGGATACTGAGAAATAAACTAGACTTCAGGGAGCAGTGTTTTGCAGCAATTCCAACATTCCCAATGTAGGTATGCAGATCTATTGAAAATTAAGGCATAATAGAAAATAAATCAAGATTATTTTCAGAATAAACTCCAGATAACTCGAGGGTCTGTGTGGATGAACGGGACAACAGCACTAGGCAATTCAGGAGACTCTGATAAATATCTGTCTAGTAATCTACTTACTGTCGAAGAGTTGATCAGATCTAAATTATTTTTTCTTGATGCTGTAGGAATTTATCAGTGTGGCCCTGCCTCACGGGTTGCCATCAAAGAAGGAGAAGTAGATCTGGAGTACGACTGCCCATTCGTATTTGCAGAGGTGAATGCAGACTGTATGTACTGGAACTATGACACTGCAACTAGGAAGAAAACATTAATATTCTCTAAGTCTACCACAGTTGGCCAAGCCATCAGCACAAAGGCAGTTGGTAGAGATGATCGTGTAGATGTCACCAACGATTATAAATATGAAGAAGGTAAATAACAACATTGTTTTTTCTGGTTATGTAGCTGCTTCATTCTCAAACACATTTAAATTTAGGCTAGAGGTCTCTTGGCAGGCAATTTTGGGCATCTATAAGGTAGGAGCAAAACTTATGTTCAGTTTATTCAGTTCTAACAGAGAAGTGAAGGTAAAGAGTAAAACATACTGCCCTGCCCTTGAGCTACTTTGTGACCTAAGTAAGGCAAGTCCAAATACCTCTAGGTAAAGCATTCAGTGTTCACCTGCCCATTGCCTGTGCATACTGACTGCTTCTGCTTCATGAGAATTAGCCTACACCCCAGTTACTTGACAGCAGGGTGAAACACCTATTGCAGAAACCTAAGCTAAAGGAGCGCTTAAGTCCCAGAAAACCAACTCTTTCAAAGGGTCAAACACCAGGGAAACTTGTCAGAACTTTGCATTTGATAGCACAGGAAAAAATTACAATCATGAACTGGATTTGCAAGAGCAAAGAATGAGCACTGCTGCTGGAACTGTGTATCAGAAGGATGAAGAGAGTGATAAAGCAGAGTCCAAATAACAAGTTTCCATTGTGCACTGACTCTGGCTGGGATAGAGTTAACTTTCTTCCTATCTGCCTCACGGCTGTTTTGGTTATAGCTGCACAGTACTTGCAGAGCGTCAAGGCCTTCTCTCCCCCTTCCTTCCTGCCACTGCAGCCATGGGTGGGCAAGAGGGGACCAGCCAGGACAGCTGACCAAAGAGATATTCCACACCGTATGACCTACTGCTCAGCAATAGAAGTTCAGTGAAAGGTGGAGGAAATGAGGTTCACAGTTATAGCATTTGTATTCCCAAACAGCTGTTACATGTGTTGAGACTCTGCTTTCCAGGGAAGGGTTGGACATCTGCCTGCCAAATGTATTCCTCTTCTTGCTTTGCTTGTGCCCAGTATTTGCTTTCCCTGTTGAATTGTCATAATCTCGATCCATAAGTCTTTTCACCTTCCTTCTGTGTTCTCCCCGTCTTGTGGGAATGGGGAGTGGCTGGGTGGATGCTCTGACCCACCACCTGGCACTATCAGCTGTCCCTATTGTATTAGCAAATAAGGATTTACATTTCTAAATATTATAATCATAAAAAGGTCAGAAATGGGAAGAGTGAGAAACTTTGGACTTAAGATTTTGTGCTACAAAAAAAATGCAATTAGAGGGGCACTGGCATTGCTGACTGCAGATCCAGAAAATTGGGAGTGGCTGTAGAAAACAGAGACTCTGTTCATCTGTAAGTAAAGACACGACGTTCTGCTGCTTCTCTTTAGCACTCGTGTAAAATAGGAGATGCACATTAACTGTTAAATAATTTTCATGGTTCTCTCTGACAGGTTCTAAAAAAGAAAGAGATATTTTTAAGAAAGCCCGTAAGAAGCTGGGACTTGAGGATAAATTTGATCCTACAGCACCAACACCAAAGGAAATTGAACAAAAGCCTGACATCTCAGGGAAGTTCAAGTTGGATGGCTCTATCCAAGTTGGCAAAGATCTCAATCTAATTCTGGTTCTTACAAACTTGCAGTCTGTTGCTAAGACTGTTGATGTAAATATGACTGCCTGGAGCACTGTGTACACTAGAAAGCCAGTCAAGGAGATCTGGAAGGACTCCATCTCTGTCACTCTGTCTCCTAAGGAAGGTAATTTTTCAAATAACCTTTAATCATAGCTGTATAATTGTTTTGTCAGTATGGGGGAATTAGAAGCTTGTCAACTTAGGGGGAAGCTCTAACAAACTGCAATCTTAAATTTCTGTGCAGAAAAGGCTGAAAAAATTTATATTGCACTTTAAAAAAAAAAACCAAACCAAAAAAAGCATGTTTCAGAACATCCATTTCCTTATGTGCTAGTCACATTTTGGAAGATTTATCTGGGGAGAGAAAAGAAGATGGTGAATTATAATGATTCATTTAACAAAATTTGCATTAAAAAAAGATAATGACAATATAAAAATGTCAAAATCAAGTCCAGCTAAATGTGTGCTGGTCAATTAATGAGGAGCCTTACCGACAGGAAACCGGACATGACTAACAGCAGAAACAAGAAACCTGATCCATTAGCAGCTTAGAATGGGATTAAAGTGTGAGGAATAGAAATAGCTAAAATAGCCCGTGAAGATCCATGGGAAAGAAAGGTTGTGTCAAAGAACTGATGAGGGCTAAAGGGCCTCAGATTTTAATTATTTAGAAATTCTCTATGTAAATACAAGTGTTGTTGGAAAGATGAAATCAAGTTACCATTAGGAGGTTGGAATAATAGATGTATCAGCATCTCTAAAGCGAACCAAAGGTACTGATACTGTATTGTATTAGCCTGAAGCTTCAAGTCACTAGTGAGAAGCAGAAATAGTATTTAATTTCTTTAATACTTGACTCCTGGAGCTTCCTCTAAAGCATTAGGAACTGGGCTCTCAGTGAAGACACCACTTACACACCGAATGGCATTACATCCATGTGGTGTCTTGTGCTCGCACAGGCTGCCTTAGGCTGAATTTACACTCAGCATGGAGGTTTTCCCCCAGATCTGATGGCAGGGACCATTTTAAGAGATTTTTGCCTTCATCTGGAGGTATGTTCTGCTAGGATTTGTAATTAACATCTCTCTTACCACCAGATGAGTCTAGGAAATTCACATGGCTTTTGTGGGACTTTCCATTGGTGACTTGTCATCTTTCTTGTGTTTTCTATCTGCTGTATACCACTGGGAAGTACTTAGTGGCTCAGTGTTTGCATGCAGCACAGCAACTCTGCAGTTCCTCTGAACTTGATGTTTATTGTACAAATGGCCAAAACTGAGGAACTGCCTGGATTCAGAGACAGAGGGGATACCTTCCCACCCAGTATTCCTGGATTTGAGTTACAGCATGGAAACTACTGTAAAAACACATGATACCAAAAAGCAGAGAGGGATAGGAAAGGCAAAAGAAATATACAGATATCATTCAGCTCATCTCAGTGTATCAGGAGCCAATAGGACTGATGAGGCCTATCAGAGCGTATCTTGCAACATAGAGTGGCACTGGCACCCTCCCTAAACTCCAGCTGTCTTGTCTTTAAGAGCAATTGGGGGAAACAGGCCAGAAATATAGTGGTAGGGAATGGAGGAGGTATAACACTGAAGAAATTGCTCTCCCTATATAGCAAACTGAGAGGTTTGTGTGAATTGAGTTTGGCAGTGATGACTGAAGGCCTTGCTAGTCCCAGACACAGCACAGAAAGAAAACACTGATATTAGGTATGAAACTCTGTGGGTTTATGAAAAGGTGTATCAATTAATATTTTTTCTTCCAGAGAAACAATATCCCATTAAGATACCATATATGGAGTATCAACAGCAGTTAACTACAGACAACATGATCCAAGTAACGGCTTTATGTCATGTAGAAGGTGGGATTCAAGTGCTAGTGCAAAGAGACATCAGCTTGGACAATCCTGAGATCGACGTACAGGTAAATTGCTGTCTCTTTGCTCTAACTGCCATGGCAGAGAAAGAGCAAAATGAGCTCTTAGAAGCAATTTCCTCACCAAAAGAAATGTTCTGCTCACATTCTGCCACAGTCCATCATAGCACCTCATAATATCTCTTCTGATGACTGAGAAGGCTCAGATAGAATAGAATACTGAGAACACAGCCCCTTACAAGCATTTTCTCTGCACAGGTACTTGGTGAAGCAAAAGTGAACAAAGAAGTGGATGTGGAAGTGGTATTTACCAACCCAATTGATACAGAAGTGACAGGCTGTATGCTGCAGGTAGAAGGCAATGACCTGCTCAGAGGAATCCTTAGGATAGAGTAAGTATGAGAAATGACTCCTTCCTGCTATTAAAGATACATGAGCAAGAACATGATCTTGAATGAGAAGACTGAAATAAGTGAGGTTCCTTTTACTGTAGATCCCAAGTTCCTATTTTTATGCTCTCATGATCTTGTATCATGTCTTGCTCCGTTTTCCACTAGTGTTTCACAACTGAAATAGAAAGGTTAAGTTCTCAGGCTGCCCCCCACTTTGTATATTTACAAAATTGCACACAAATGTTGGTGTACACTAGCAAATGAGGTAATTTCTAAAAAATAGCTGGGATATGGGAGCGTGCTGCAACTGAATAAACACAAACAAATATACCCAGCAACTTAACAATGCCACCTGTGCTTGAGCAACTAGGAACAGTCTATCCCATAATTTACAAGCTCTTCTGAGGAAATTTAGAAACCTCACGCTGTCTATCACATACAACTTTATCCTCAGGCAAGACAAGTCAGTCTTGACTTGGACTGTTTGGGAAAACCATAAACAGGAGATGCCAAGAATTACAAAATACTCCGCTATAAACCATGATGACTTCCACCCAGGATTTCCCACGGTGTAAGCACAGAGGTTTTCCTGGTGCCATAATCTATACTGATTCAGGAGTCTTAAGCATTCAATGATGTGTCTTTCACCCTGTGCTCTGCATGAAGTTTTATCTCATATGACACTAGTATGTCCCCCTTAGTGTGCTCATCTGGGTCACTGAATAACCTATTTGTGAGAGACCTCAACGCGTGGGTTTGAGGATTCAAATACACATCAGATGGCCAAGTCCCGTATGGTCTTTTCTTCGCCACCCTACACTGAACTGATTGGAATTCTTAAGATGGGAGTTGGTTAGTGGAGAAACTCAACGATGATGCCTAAGCCTGTTTTCAGCTTATATTTTTCCCTTTCTTTCCTATTTTTTAGAATGCCACCACTGCAAGCCAATGAGACATCCAGCACAAAGTTTAAACTCACCCCTTTTGAGACGGGTTCCAAGCATCTAGTGGTTCATTTCTCCTGCGATAAATTCGCAGATATCAAGACCTTTAAGATGGTAAATGTGGTTAACTAACACAAAGATAGACAATGAATGGTTGTCTGTGTATAAATTAAATAGCATCATAAGAAATCTTGTATAAGAAAAATTATAATATTAGCCAAAATCCTTGCTTTCTATAATAAGAGGTTACTAGCGTCATATCATTAACATTTTACACTGCAATTTCAAATAAACTGAGAATAGTTGATTCTTCATTTACTGTTGTGAGTGTCCGTGTCATTAAAAACCTATTCAGAGACTGTTTGACTTTTGTCTGGTTTTCTTTGGAAATCATTCTTTCTGGCTCCAGCTCTTTCTGCACAAACATTCATAACCTCATAGAACCTTTTTGGTTGGAAAAGACCTTTAAGCTCATCAAGCCCAACCATTAACCCAGCACTGCCAAGAAAACTTCACACATTCAAAGACACATACAGTGGACTTGCAAAGCAGTGTTTCTCCTCACTGCAGCCATGACAGCAGAAAGGAGCCAGGAAGAGTTGCACGATTCATGTCCTTTAGCTTTGTCTGCTTTGCTGCAAAGTCTGTCCTGACATTTTTCCTTTTCCAGTAAATCACAGTGATCAAATGAGGCATAGGAAATGCTCAAAAGGAATTTGGGTGGTGTTCAATTTGAGAGCCATGTGACAAACACGTTGGGATAATTGCTCAGCTTCCCATATGTGATATTTTTGCATGCTGATATTTTGCACTTGCTGGAAGTCTTATTTGGGAATCAACAGGAGGGTAATCTTAAGTCTGGGGTTATTTTAATTTGAGAAGAGTTGGGAGTTGTTCAGTAGAGACTGTGTGTCAGGAAGTCATCTTTCAGAGTTCCAGTTTCACAAAGCTTACTTACCTAAACCCCTTACGGGAGGATAGGTACGGGCCAAAAGCTGGGTTCCGGGAACAAGTGCACTAGGTGTAACCCGGTGAGTGACTTGGTTTGTGGCCAATAATTGTACAACAGCATGTCAGTCTTGGGTTGAAAATGATCCGTGCAGGTGAAGTGAATGGAAAGGCAAGCTACTGCTCTGTGGTGCTTTGCAATGCTGGACCAGGAAACCAGGAGAAACTTAAGCACATGAAACCAGCTCCGTACACTGCTTCTACTGCACAGCATACCCGTGACCTGCTGTAGGGGCTCCTCCCTGCCACGAGAACAGCCCAAGCTCAGACTGGCTACACGCTCTGTCTGCAGAACTGCCCACGGTGTACCCTCAGTTTTCTCCTGATACTCCTCACAGCTCACCAGAGCCTGGAGCTCTCACAATGTATAGCAGCCAGTAGAAGTTCAAGCTCAAGTGTAGCCTCGCACGTAGAATGTGGATACACACTTAATGAATTCTTTTTAGATCTCTTGTATGCGTGGAAACAACCAGACCACGCTAAAGTCAAGTGAATTGCACAGGTAGAAATGCAAGAAGCTTTTAAATTGGACCTCTAGTGGAATTAAAGGCAGGCAACACCCTTCTGCAACACTTTGCATGCTCATGAAGTTAATGTGTCTAATTAAATAAGTACCTCCTTGGATGCAGGCTCAGGGAAGGGATTCTGCACCATTTTTAATGGAAGTTATGCAGATCTCCTTTTTCTAGTAAAGAATGTCAACAATAGAGGTGTGAGGTGCAACTTGGTTACCCTGAGGATATGATAGTGCAACACTCAAACAACAGAAAAGCTCATTAAGAAGATGAATTAAGTAACAGAATATGTTTTTTCTTTGAAAGTTAACAAACCACACTGGAATTCTGAGGCTCTGAAACAAGGGAAAAGGAGGAACAAAATATTTTGAACCATTTTGGATGATGGGCGGGTGGAATTGAGCTAGGAAAAACACCTGTGACAGTGTTAAGACGTTAGTCACTTAGGAACCATGACCGCTGCATTCCAAAGGGATTACAAAAGCAGCTGCTGATGCTTTGCTGCGGTGAAGGTGCGGGCTGGCAGGTGCCAGTTTGGGATGTAGGCCAGTCCGAGAGAGGTCCTGGTGGCTCTGGCAGCACTGCTGTGGGCGTGTCACAGAGGTAAAGGAGGTGGTTGCAGCCAAGACAGAAAAAGTGCTGAGAGATTTAATTACTTATGTGAGTAGTAAGGAAGAAGAAAGGAAATAGTCATACTTCAGCGGGAGCGATGTGTAACGTCTGAAGCAATCACTATAAGTACCGAACACCTGAACTTAAGAACTGGTCGATGCGGTTTGTCACTAGGGCTGTGTGTGAAGACCAGGTAACATCAGAGGCTTGTGGCTCTTATGGTTTCCAAGGAATATGAATTAAGGAAAAGAGACAAAGACTGACCAAAGTGGCTCTGAACATCAATCAAATCCATTTGAGGCGATTCCTGGAACAAGTTTTGACAGACTGAACATCCTGGAAACTTCCAAGAGGAGGAAGGACCTCTGATTTATAACGTAAGTGGAGATACACCATTCCAGATGTACTGCTGCCAAGTGTGAGAAAACTTTTAGTGTTTTTCTTTAAGGATAGCATAATGTCATAAAACTACTCTTTTAGTCTTTGGGGCATGTAAACAGCTTCTCAAAAGGGTGCAAGAGGCCAATGTTTTGGTAAAATCAACCTTAGAAACAGTTGCTGGAGCTTAAGGTCTGCTTTCTCTTTCCCTCTTTGTAACTTAAAATTAAGACTATTTTCAATTCTTTACTGTTCAAACATAATCAGTGGAGCTGTGGAATCTTAAACAAATAAATAAATATTCCTCTGCAAAACTTTATTACCTGTACACTTCTAAAGCAGTGTACAAAAATACAAAAAAATATGTTCACAGTTGTGAAGACAGACAGGCTTGGAGATTGCACTGATAAAACTATTCATGGATGGTAGTTCGGATGTTTGTTTTGAAAGAAAACTTCTGCTGGAATACTAGTATAGAGTTGGCTAATGTAACAGGTAAATAGACATTTTTTTCTGGTGGGAGTTTATCATTTCATCTAAGTCAGGAGAGATAATTTGAGACCCAAAAAGTCCCTCTAAAACCAAAACCAGAAGTGACATTAACCAATCTGGAAGTTAAGTAATCAGGAAATGCTCCCTTTTCCTTCATATGGCTTTTACATCCCACCACAATCCCCATTTCCTCATCCTTAAAGATAACTTATTCATGGCACACCTATTACCCTTTGTAGGAAGTTCTTCTCGGCTTGGGATTCAAGAGAACGCATTTCCTCTGAGTAAATAATTCTGGTATCTCCTCCCATAATTACACCCACGTTGAGTAGGAACATTGGCATTAGGCATACATAAATTATAGGAACTAGTTAATTCGTTTGACAAGTCTACAGGTATTAATAACAACTGCTAAGTACCTCTCTCTTCTCTCAAATTTCAGCTGACAGCACGAAAAGATTGCTGGGCTTTTTTCTTTTTATGATTAACGTGAGTTGGACAACCTTGAAGAACAAAGAAGTTGCATGCAATTCTCATAAGCTGAGGGAATGGCAGGTGAGTTCTGCGTGTTATTTGCTCCCCTTCGGCAGGTACTTTATTCAGGACGTTCCTTACGACACATGCCCTGTAGGTGTCTGCTCAGATTTCTTATCTGAAGGAAATTTTGATTTGTAATTTGTTCTTGCACTTCATTTACAAAGTTTTATCACTGATGTTAAATATGACCCGTTTGAGAACAATTTCTGAGCTAAGATGATGACACTTGGGAGGAAAAAAGAAGAGCATGTACCATGCAGAACTCCATCCTACCCCTATATTTTTCAAATGCTCTTTAAGAGATGTGCTACGCTTTGTATTAGCAAAATCAGTGAAATACATCCTAATGGAGCTGTAAGTGTGGGGCCTATAGATGGGAGTGCAACATGCATCAAAACCCTACCAAAGGAAACAATAATGACTGTAAGTCTGCTTTTTAAAGTTTAAAATTAAGATTATTATTGATCTGGGCATTTGCAAAGCGGGGATCTCTCTTGTTTAATGATGAAAAAACATTTGGAAATCAGTTTTTAAAATGTTGCTTTGCAGCGAGAGCCACAGCCTACTGTGGGTCGCTGTTGTCCCAGAGTCTCATGCTAAAGAGTCTCTGTTTCAGGCCACCAATGCTTACTCACAGTACTTCTCTGTGGATGGAGGCTACAAAGAAAAAGATATTCTTCCTTGAATCTAATTACGGCACTTTTTTGTCCAAGTTAGATTTTACTTTTAATACTTCTAAGATTATAGGTAAATCATACTTTAATATGAAGCTGTATTGTTTCAGGCCTGACTTAGTATTTAATTGCTTTCTATATGCAATGAGATAGACTTGGAAGCTTGTTTGAAGACCCCTACCATAACAGCACATGATGTCATAAGCCTTAATCCATCCTTTGCATCCCACTTTTTTGCTGTTACTGTTTTCTTCTGAATTTCTATTAAAATGGTGGTGGCCCCATCCCCCCCCTTCTGTCTCTGTCTCCCCAGCCTTATTGCATTTATAAAAGTGATTTGGAAGAATCTTCAGCAAGGTACTTCCCTTGAGCATTTGCCAAAACTTGCAGCACAATGCTCCAGGCATGCTCTGGGGACAGATATAGACACAGAGGACGAAAGCATGAACTACAGAAGGGAAAAGGACCATACACATACTAGCTTGCCAGAAAGGTAGTTTAGCATTTAAAGTGGTGAGAGCCACTCTATGGGTTTTAAGCCACAGACCATAATAACAGCATGTGTGCAGGAGGACACCTGATGTCCCAGACTGCCAAGCACATGACAAGTTATCCAAACCTCTAGGACGTGAAGCAGTGCTGCTAGAACAGGAACCCCAGTGGTCTGGCTGCTGCTTTGGGCAGAGCCCGGGTCAGTCAGACTGATTTCTTTGCCAAAAGCTTCAGCTTAGTCCCTGAAGTGCCTCTTGTTCATTCGTGTAAGACACGTGATCTCTCACTATGCATCTTTCCTTACTCTAGGCCAAACGGCATTGGGATATAAGATGTCCTAAGAGCCATTCCTGGTCTTGTGAGAAGAAATATGTGGAAAATGTGGAGAGGCTCCAGGCTACTTTATTCGGTGCTGAGAAGGAAACAACACTGATTTGCCTCTGTACAGTTTTTTTCCTAAATCTGTGATAAAACAGCATCCAGCCTTGTGTAGGAAGTATACAGGCCCTTGGTGTGTGACAGCCCTGTAACAAAACCCAAGCAAACATTTCTATTATTGTCCACTAGATTTAGTCAGTTGAACAGAGCACCTGCTTTTGAGTTGTCCTTCCTCCGTTAAACAGTGGCATCTCTTAGTGACCTCACCATGCCACTTCACAGCAAGTGACTTCTTCCCATGCTGGCTGCTTCTTCACGTCTTTTCTTTTACAGATCTGACACCAACACATATCAGCTGGCAGCCATCAGTAAATGCGGCCGCAAACCATACTGACAGATATGCCAACACCGAGCTGATTGTGAGGCGAGGACAACCCTTCACTATCACCCTGTACTTCAACAGGCCAAGGCAGACGGGCGAGAACCTCGCATTTCTCACTGAAATAGGTAACGTTCCCTCAGCTTAATCCATGTTTTCACAGAACTGTTTAGTTCTCTTACTCTACCTAGAGATGCAATTTTTTCTTCATGTATTCGAGCTTCCCCCTCTCCTTTACCTGCGATGTGCTTATTTTAAGTGTGAGGTCAGTATCGAAGCTATGCTGTGGAACGCGAACCAATCACCCCTTCTTTCTGGCAGGACCGTCCCCCTCAGAATCTCATCGTACAAAGGCTGTATTTAACCTCTCCGAGGGATTGACAACTGGTTGGAGTGCTGTCCAAGCACCCAGCGAGGCCGGCTCTACAAACTTTACAATATCCAGCCCAGCCAATGCTGTCATTGGGCGATACAATCTCACCCTCCTCGTAACCTCAGGGAACAAGATCTACTCCAGGTTCCTGGGGCAGTTTGTGTTACTCTTCAACCCTTGGTGCCCAGGTACGTACCACCTTTGCTCTTGAATGTAACAGATCTATTTGCTTTCATATCTGCACAGTGAGCTTGTTCTCTAAAGTTGTCTCTGCTGCTGATGACCCAAAGAATCTCAGCTGTCTGCTCAGAAAACTGGGTTTGCTACAGTAAAAAACTGCTGCGGCTCACCCATGTCCCTCCCTTTATCCTAATTAAACGTGCTCTAAAGGGTGGTATCAGATTCTTTCTTCAGGACTGAGCAGATCACATTTTTCTGTAGATGAGGGCTGACAGCTTTTCCTAAGCGCTTGTATTCTCAGAACTTGAAGCAAGCATACAGTAACAGCCTTGACTTGCATGTAAACAGAAGCAGGACTGCTCTTGCAGGTGTTAACTGGAAAGACCACAGCCCAGCTAGCTTCATCAAAACTGACAGAGTTGTAGATTAGCCTATTCAAGTTAAGGGAGCTCTTAGCCAGCTGAGTGACTGAACAGCTTGTGAAAGAAGAGGAAAAATAGTCACAATCATCCACTTGTTTCTTCTGTGACCATACACTAGTCAAGGACCACTAACAAATATGTCAAGAGCCAAGACAACAAAAGCTGCTAATTAGCTCAATATGTCTTGGAAAGCAGAAATAATTATAGTAGTATGTTCAGGAAACTCGGGCTGTCTCTGCATACATAGTCCTGTGGGAAGAACCTTCCCAGAACCTCTTGAAAGATCACTTGGGGGGTAACTTCTAATTGGTGGGAACCACACTGCCGAGACTGACATATTTGACAGCTCCTGAAACACCAGAGTAGCAGTGATACTCATGAGTCCAGACAAATTGTTCTCAGATGAAAACTGAGAAGAATTAAGATGCACCATTCCAGTTTAAAACTCATGATTTTGGATTAGAGCCCTCCAGGTTTATTAGAGGGTGCAATGACCACTGCCAAGCAAAATCAAGTATCCTTAAAGTAGCATGGTGCTGAAGAAGACTTTGCAGAGTAGAATACCTCCCTGATCCTGACAAAGAGGAACAGATTCTCTTTGAGGGCTTGTTACTGCTATAGTAAGTGTCACAGTAGAAGAGAAATAGAACATTATTTTCTCTGCAAATGCTAAGTGGCAGATGTAGTCTGCAGATATGACCCATGTGGGAGCCTATCCATTGAGTTAGAAAAGACAGGAACTAATTCATAAACTGTAATATCAATAAAGAACTACTTATGAAGACACAGTTGGGACTAGAGATGAAAGAAAAAGCACTGGGTTGGAGAAAATCTGCCAATGAATCCTTTAGTATCATCTGAAAAATCCCTCCGATCTCATGGTTCGTTACTGAATTGTGCACACCCAGATGGGCTGGGGTACCACATAGGAATAACTGGCTGCCTCAGAGATGGAGTACTTGGGAAGAGATAAGATAAACAACCCAAAATAAAAGACCACACATTTAGGGAGAAATAACAATAGTTTAAATGACAGACCGTCCTGATGGAAATCATGGAGAGTGTGAAAGTACTTGTTAATCAAAGAATGAGAAGCAAAGTGAAATGGCCCTGAAAAAAGGCAAATGCACTCTTAAACCATGTGAGAGGACACAGTGACTCAGATTTAAATATTAATGCCATTTTACAAGGTAGCAAGATCTCATTTGGAATTTTATTTAATCTCTCATATACAGGAATTACGAATTAGAACACATTCAGTGCAGGGTTACTGGGATGCCTCTTCATCTGTTCAGGTGTTTGGACAAAAGAAAACTTATAGTTTAGGAAGCTAAAAATGATTAGTTTCACAGGTCATATATCTGAAATAAATACAGAATTTGGACATGGAAAACACTGGCCCCACCATAGTGGTAACAAGTCAATAAGCTTATTAATTCACTAAATATTTGTTTTGAATCTGTTAGTGAAACAAAAAAGTGATGTTTTAATAAAGTCCCTTAAGGACATTTAAAGGGAAATCTAAGATACTGACAAGCCAGCCTCTGATAAGGATACATCATGTCCTGATGTTACTGAAGGAATGTACAATTAACTACTGGAATAAAGAGTGCTAATCGCTAATTAAATGAAGGATCTGCTTATCTACTGCTCACAGATGAGCAAGTCAATTGTAAAGTTTCCGGGGATGAAAAGATATGTATGTTTGAGTATATGCATATTTCTCCCCAGATGTCTGATACTTGTCACTTGTTTCTGTGGCAAAGCTTATACAGAGGAGTTACTAGACTTATATCTAAGCCAGAAAGCACACTCACGTATCAATTAGAAACTATCAACAGAAATTTCCATCCTGCGTGTTTCTCACTATAGCAGGATAAACTTTAACTTCAGAATGAGAGGACAGAATATATAACTTAGAATTTTTGTATTAAAAGAATTGATTTAATGAAGGATTAGTTCTACAGTGGTCTGTCTGCAATTGTCAAAGCAAGGACTATTGTGGCTGATTGCATTATTCTTTCTCTTGTCTGCTGAGAGTAACAGCAGGAGGGGCTGTTACTATGTAGTTGTACTTGAAAATAAGAGATTTGATGCAGTGTGTTGTGTTGGGGCTTCTTTTTTTCTTTCCACCTTCTAAACTATGTTAATTTTGCTCTGAGTTATTATCAGGAAAAGTGTTATAAAGAAAAGCCTAAGTATACTTATTGAAAGAAATGGCTCTAGAACATTATAATTGAGGGCATATAGGCCTTAGAAAAAAATATGTTCTTCAAGAAGTTATGAAGGACATTTAGATTGCTCACAATCATAAGCTCAGAGGGCTGGAGGGATATTAGGAAATTATCTAGCCCCACACCATGCTCTGAGGCAGGTTCGGTTTAGCAATTCGGTCATTCCTGACAGATGTTGAATTCCTCCTTAATGATCAGCCATTAAGGAATTTTACATTACAATTTTTTCTTATTAACGAACCAAATCTTTTTTGCTTTGATTTCATCATACAAATTTTCATCCTACATAGGACAGTCACTAAGAACAAATTCCTTTCCCACCACCGCATCCTCTTCACAAGAATTTCTGGAATTGATTACCATGCTTGTCCCATTCCTTACCCCCATTTTTTTCCCTACGTTGAATAATTCTGAGTTAATTCATAAGTTATATATTCAGGATAGCTAAGCATTCTCAGTGTTCCTCTTGCTTTTTCCAGCTGGTTCACACCTTGAGTGCAGCACCTGGAGCTGCACACAGTTCTCCAGGCCAGTGCTGGCCCAAAAGCTCGGGAAGCAACAATGACAATGCTGTTTAAAACTGAAAGTGTGGACAGCTACTACAAAAATAGGCTTATATCATGTGATAAAGTTTTTAAAATAAATAACACTGTTTGCAGGAAGGGAAGGATGAGAAGTTCCTATAGGAAGGTCAAAGAAGCTGACTCGATAAAATAGAAAGGCTGTTTTTTATATACATTTCCTGAAGTCATGAAGCTTTTAGAAAACAATTTTAAACATTTTGAAATTAAACAGAACACTAGGTAGACATTGCTACCTAAAGGCTGATCAACACACCCTAAACATCTGTGGGGAGCCAGTGCATTCATAGCAGGTATATACTGGGCCATATACTAGGGAAAACAATGAGTAACAATGAAACCAAAGTGAATGGTTAAGCAGTTTATTCTAATAACGTTTCTGATAGCATTTTGGATCAGAATTCTTCATTTAGGAATCTTAAAACAAGACAGACACCACTGGAACACAGCAAAATGTCATCTGTGTGTTTGTTTTCAAACCCTGAGAAGGCTGACAAAGCCAATGAGCTAGCCTGGACTTTTCTCCATCTTCCTCACTAAATACAGTCTACAGATAGGGGACATTTAGATAACACCCAGGCCACATACAATGGCAGGCATTTTCACCAAACTGTACCAGTTCAAGAGCTGCAGCAAGGTGGTTCCAAATAGCAGGCTTGCCCATGCTAAATCAGTATGTTTGGAAGGTCGCTAGTATTCTCAGCTTTGAGGGTAAAAGCATGTCCAACTTGGTTTGCAGGTGATGAGGTCTACATGGCTAACGAAAACGAGAGACAAGAGTATGTTCTGAATGAAAATGGGATAATCTTTGTGGGCAATGCAAAGTACATTGAAGCAAGAGGATGGTACTATGGCCAGGTAAGTCACAAGGAATTCATTTGGACTCTTACTCTGTCTCTAATCGTATTTCCTCTTTACATCATTTGCCCCTCTGTGTGTATTTATATGAAATCTGAACAAATCTGACCTTACTTGTGTTTTGCTCACCATGTGCTTAATAAGATTTTGGCTGAGAGGTGGCTTAGCACAGCACTGCTGCTAGGACTGACTTCTACATGTGCTTGAAGCTCATGGTGCAAGTGTGGACTTCAGCTATGACCAAAACATCCACAGTACAAGTGACAGCATACTTCTGTGGGTCCAACACACCCACTATTTCTGTAATGCAGTTACATTGGGCCAGAACTGACATTGACATAGAATCACAGAATGGTTTGGGTTGGAAGCGACCTTTACAGATCTAGCCCAACCTCCGTGCAATAAGTAGAGACATCTTCAACTAGATCAGGTTGGTCAGAGCCCCTTCCAACCTAACATTAAGTATTTCCAGGGATACTGCTCATGAGAACCCAATAACTGCATTCAGGGTTTGAGTATGACTGCAGTCAGCTCTTCTGATGGCAAAAGTCATCTTGCCAGATTTTTGCTTTATTTACTAGCCTTGCCTTTAGCCAACGTTGCAGTGTGAACTGCGCACTGCTGTCATTGTGCCTCAGTGTCCCTGTCACCTTTGGGCTGGAAAGGTGGTACTGCAGTATAATAATTCAGTTTGTGAAAATAACGATTTTCTTTTTAAAAAAATTAAATCTTTTCTGATCACAGTTTCAAGACCAGCTCCTAAACATCTGTCTCACCATGCTTGATCTGAGCCTGTATTATCGTCAGGATGCAGCCATTGATGTATCCCGAAGAGGGGATCCTAAATATGTGGGCCGAGTAATCAGTTCTATGGTAAGAAACGGACAACTTAATCTGAATTCCACATGCTTGTTTAGCTGCACCTGTGAGATTCAGCCACCTGCACCATAAGCAATATAATTAACTAGATATGGTGCGTTATAGACAATTGATTTTGTGCATTCTGTTCATTGATCTATTTTCAGATCAATGGAAATGACAATGATAATGGAGTTCTCCTGGGAAAGTGGCAAGGAAGCTTCCATTCACATGAGAACCCGTCCCGCTGGGATGGCAGTGTGGTAATCCTCCAGAAATGGCGTCAGGACAACTACAAGCCTGTTCAGTATGGACAGTGCTGGGTTTTCGCAGGCGTGATGTGTACGGGTAAGCTTTGAGAAGAGAGGAGCGTGGAGAAACGGGGCCATTTGTGACCTCTGGTCTTATCTAGTGCCTGGTTAGTTAATTTGCTACAAAGCAATTAACTACAAGAGGAACGATGCTCTGAAGACTGCAAATGCTGAAGAATCACAAAGCATTTAGACACTTTGTTTCTCAGGTGTGTCATCGCTGAACTAAAACCGTGTGTTTTGTTGTTCTGTATTTCAGTTCTGAGGTGCCTGGGGATACCAACTCGTTTGGTTTCAAATTTCAACTCTGCCCATGATGTGGATAGGAACCTGAGTATTGATAAGTACTATGACAGCTCTGGAAAGAGTCTGAACATCGGCAAGGATTCCACATGGTGAGTAGCATTTTATGCATCTCACCAGTAATTACAGAGAATTTATGAGACATAAAATCATGAACACTAGTGGTACAAAAGCAACCAAACAGGCAATGTTTAATATAATTAACTAAATCAATACACTAGGCATCCATTTGGAAATAAAACATACTTCATGGTTTTGAGATCACAGTAACTTCAAACAATCAGACCAATTT
Source organism: Hypotaenidia okinawae (assembly GCA_027925045.1). Lineage (NCBI taxonomy): Eukaryota > Metazoa > Chordata > Aves > Gruiformes > Rallidae > Hypotaenidia > Hypotaenidia okinawae. The sequence continues at coordinate 7,777,842 of BSDF01000016.1, forward strand.
TTTGCAGCCCCCAACCTCAGACAAGTTGCAACTTTAAGTGCGTTTCCACTGACAATGTACTAGTTCTCAAGGCTCTTTTAATTATTGACACCTAACCAGTCTGTCCTGGTGATGCAGTAGAGTATCTTCCATGCCCTTAATTGGTTTACTGCTTCCATTACTGCCTCTCATCTCACAAAGCCTATGTTTCTCAGCTTGGCCTGTCATCTTCCCCAGGTGGATGGGAGCCTCCCCATGATCCCCAGCACTCCTTAGCTAGACCTTATCTTTGTGGGAGCTGAAAGAGAGAACAACCCCGACAGTCTCCAGACCTGTCTATTCAAGTGATCCATATCAATCAAGTCCCTCAATTTGAGCAGCCAAAGAAACATCCCAGTCCTACTTTGCAGCCACTTTACTTTTCAGAAAGTGAACTAACTAGTCCCATGTAGCTCAAGGTCTCTGTGCACACCAGGCTTCACCAAAAGCATCCTCTTTATTTAGTCTGCTTCCTTTCACTGAGTGTATGTGGTTGAAGGATAGGGGAAATCTTTCACCTCAACTTCATTAAAAGCATTAGCCCCTCAACAAAATTCAGTCAACAAATTTTCTATGTTTTACTAATCTTTGGTGCTATCCTTTCCTTTTGGAGTTTGTGGAACTCATTGCCACTGATGCTGTTGAAAACAAAGCTATAAAGAGGCTTTAAACAAGACAAGAAGGATTCATAGAGAATGACTAATGACCATTTACCCCAGTGGTCTCAATGTAACTTGCAAATTAGAAAGTCCCTAATTCTCTGTGAGAAATCACAGAGTTCAGGGGAAGCATCATTCTACTCATGTACTGATCTTATTTCTTTTCTAAACATCTGCTGCTGCACTCTACTATAGGTGGACTATTGGACTTTATGAGCATGTTATCTGACCCAGTATAGCTATTTTCAGTTTCTATTTAAACAAAGCATTCCCCACATTTGTGGGTTACTGAACCTAATTGCCAAGTGCTGCCTATATTCAAGGCTTAAGTCTTTCACTTATAGTTCATATCACTCCCAAAGCAAGCTGCTGACATCTGTACTCTTTCCCTCATTGCCCTAACGTCTGCACCTCAAAAGTGGGCAGTAAATCCTCTGAGAGAGATAGTGAGTTGCTGTGACTAGACAGCTTGTGTCATGTCTTGGAAAGGACCAACCCCCTGCCAAAGCAGGTTCCCTAGGACAGGTGACACAGGTCGGCGTCCAGACGGGTCTTGAATATCTCCAGAGAAGGAGACTCCACACCCCCTGGGCAGCCTGTCCCAGGGCACCCTCACCAGGAAAAAGTTCTTTCACATATTGGTGTGGAACTTCCTGTGCCCCAACTTGAGGCCATTGCCCCTTGTCCTGTCTCCACAGACAACTGAAAGGAGGGTGGCTATTTCCCCCTTGTCATACACTTAAGGGAGGTTTGTACCACTATATTACCATGCTGTCTATTAATTGTTCTTTGTCTCCAGGGATTATCACGTCTGGAACGAAAGCTGGTTCATTCGCCCAGACCTGGGAGCATCGTACAATGGATGGCAGGTTTTAGATGCAACGCCACAAGAACAAAGCAAAGGTGACAGTATAAGTTCTTAGCATGATTTAACATCTCTTCTCCAAACTGAGCACAACCAATTAAGTTTGACCTTTTTTCCCCCCAACATTTTAGGCTTATTTCAGTGTGGCCCTGCATCTGTCAAAGCCATCAAAGAGGGTGATGTAGACTTGGATTACGACACCTTATTTGTGTATACTGAGGTGAATGCTGATTGCAACAGATGGATTGTATACAGTGATGGGACTAAGAAAAGAGTTTATTGTGATACTGAAATAATTGGCAGGTTTATCAGCACCAAAGCTGTTGGCAGCAACTCCCGTGTGGACGTCACCTGTAATTACAAGTATCCAGAAGGTAAAGGAATTACCACAAATTATTTCCTTGTTATCACACTTATCTCCTACTGACTTTTTAGTGCTAGGAAGCTGGGATGGGTAATCTGTTTTGTTTAAGCATCTCTCCCTTTCCTTCAGAAAATATTTCTGCCAGTGTTCTCAGATTACTGTTTCCATACAATGGGTATTACAGGTCTGGGTTTGTATTTAATAATTTCCTTATTAAGACACAATACAAGATGTACTTCAACCCCTTACACAGGAGTAAAAAATTTAATATATGCATGAGAGTGCTAGAAAATGCATTTTACTACCCAAGGCAGACAAACCCTCAAGCTCTCATACAAGAGTGTCTTAAAACTGAGACTGTCCTATATGACAAACTGTGCACAGGTCTGTAAGCATGGGAAGTCACTAGCTTTCTGGCATATCTGGGAGATAGATTACAACAATCAAGCCACTAATCTAAACCCCTTAATCTCCAGCCCTCTAACACTAGGCATCCATCTCCCTTATGGCCTCATGCTCTGTGTCTCCCAGCAAATACATTCTTTCTTGCTGTGTCCATTCCAGCTTCTCGTGTTCCCCTTGGAAGGCCCCATTACACCCCGCTCCCAAGAGGAGCGACCCGCTCAGCCTCCCTCTCCAACCATACAAATCCAGTTAGGCTCTCTTGTGCTCCTGCTCTGACATCCAGCCAGCAGCCACTCAGCCGTTCAGTTGTGTGTTTGCACTCACAGGGGACTCAAGTCTCCACATTGTTGGATTCTGGAAACAAAACTACTAGGAAACAGTACAGGGACTAAGGGCCATTCGCCTGTACTTAGGAAAACAAAGCAGCAAAGGTGAAGAACACCATAGCCAAATGTTTGCAGGAATATTTTTATCTTCCCTCAAAAACTTGGTACCTATGTATTATTTATATATTCAGGGTTACAGATTTCATATAATAGCTTGCTTAATGTTTGTGGCTTTAAGTCTTATGAATAAAGAAGATAAATATGTATTTCACTACTGCAAGTTCTGACCAAAGAAAAAGAAACCTTGCATCCTAAACACACACAAATGTGTCATGTTTCATTTTAGTGACCTTATTACAAAACATTTTTTACTTTCCTGTGAAAAACCTGAACAGAAGTCTGGGTAACTTTTAGTTATTGCATATATCTGAGTGACACAGAGCTGACACCCCATACCATTCTGAACATCTTTACACGGAGAAGGTGAATTGGCAACAGAAGCATGAATTTTACTTGTCTCTCTCCGTTGATCAGGTTCTGCTGAAGAAAGACGGGTTTATAAGAAGGCCTTGGCCAAGATATTTGGATCAAGCATCGCAGAAGGACACACAGAATCTTCAGGTGGAAGACCTTCAGAGGCACTTAGAAACCCTGGAATCTCTGGGAAATTCAAGCTGGCTGAACCTCCAGTGTTTGGCAAAGACATTACCCTGATCTTAATTCTCAGTAACCTGTCTTCTGACCGCAAGACTGTGAAGGTGGACATGAGTGCATCAACTGTCCTATACACCAGGAGAACAGTGGCAGAGATCCTGAAGGCAAACACTTCTGTGGATCTTGGTCCTAAGCAAGGTAACTTTTAATGTCCCTAAGGAGCCGATAAAAGCCCTGTCTTTAGCTGCATGAAGGTAACTGGAAGGAAAAAAACCATCAACATCATGTCTATATCAGCCTTGTAGTGCATCTACTTGTCCCATCTCTTAATAGCATTGTTTATGACTACATTTTGCAAGATTTTTCCCCTCATCTGAAAGTTTTCACTAGTTCAACCACGAATTGATGGTCTCATGAAAAGTTGTATAGAATGCTACATTTACATTACAGCTCCAGAAGCAACCCTATATATATATATATGGATGTGTGTGTATATGCATGTGATTATTGCATGTATAGACACATCTTACTCTTAAGAAATTAAGAGTCTGATACATGCTTTCTGGCATTCACAGGCAACACTAAAAATTAATTAGGACAAAGGTTAAAATTTACAGTGAAACACTCTGGAAGAATCAAGGTTATTAAACCTATTTAAGAGATGATTTTTATCTCTGCAGTGATAAACATTTTTTCCTATGCACAGCAGAAAAGCTGTAGAGCTACAACAATAAGTAGCTGACTTGAAAAGGATCTCTGTGAAACTTGACCCAAATTTTCATCTTGACTGAGGAAAAGCAAGTAGGATACAGGGAAAGAATAGGTATAAATGTTTATACCTCTGATTATAAGAAACACAAGGAGACAGGAATGCCTTGATTGAAATGCAGATGAGCAGATTCCCTCAGTTTCAGGCCAAAATCCTCCATGCAAGTCTGCAAGGGTCAAGTGAGTTAAAGTAGAAAGGAATCACCAAAGGCACACCGAGTCTCACAAGGAAGAAGTATAACCAGGCTCCAGCTGTCTCATCTTCTGTCCTTTTCAGCAATTTCAGAACCCCCTCACAATAACTCTCTTTTCTTCAGCCATCTTCTAATGTAAAGCTTCCTAAACATGTGTCTGCATTGCAGGGAAACATATCCGGCTAAAGATCCCTTATTCTTACTATGGAAAATACCTGACGACTGACAAAAGGATCCAGGTTACTGCTTTGTGTGAAGTCTTGCACACACGTGGGATAAAGCTGCTGGTGGAGAAGACCATCATTTTGGAGGACACAAACATTATCATTAAGGTAAGCAGTTCTCTCCCTGGTGTCCCACAGAAACAGAATAGCAAATCCTTTGGGAGCTCAGATCTTCATATGAAAATTTCAGCATAAATGCATTAATTTATGCTGCATATTCAGTTGTTGCTCTAAAATTCTGCCTGTTAAAATTGAGAAAGTGAGGATGCAAGTGATGGATTTGGAATCTGCCTGTTCCCCAGAACAGCTCTGGTCCTTCATTCCCAGTCACATGCCACCATGTCCACTGAACTTCTTTTCATCTCGTCCCTGTTCTGGTTACTGGCAAGTGTTTGTGTTGCCTTTCAACAGCTTTGCCTACTCCCAAAACACAAATTTAACCCCTTAAATCTAATCGATGCTCAGGCCAGTTTATATTGGTTTAATGCTTTAATCCTAATCAATGATGTGCCAAAAAAACCCAACCCAAACACTTGGAAACCCACAGATCAGACAGGCTCAATGAGATGTGCCTGTACAGATGGGGGTCAACATATTGGGCACAATGTATTGCATACAGCAACTGGCTGAATACTATTCAGGTAATTCAAATCCAGCTTCAAGTACTAGAACATTAGGGAAAAGTTCTTCAGACATTAGGGAAAAGTTCTTCACCAAAAGGGTTGTTGGGCATTGGAACAGGCTGCCCAGGGAGGTGGTTGAGTCACTGACCTTGGATGTATTTAAAAGACAGGCAGATGAGGTGCTCAGGGATGTGGTTTAGTAGAGGACAGGTATAGTTGGACTCGACCTCAAAGCTCTTTTCCAACCTAGCGATTCTGTGAAAGACATACCAACTGTCAGTTAAACTGCACCACTCCTACAAATACCTCATTCTTCCTCAAATAGGAGAGATTCTCTGCTTGCAGTTAGACTGAAGCCTGCCTGCAGAAAAGCATGAGCCAATGAATGATCAGAAGTGTGTCTTTGTTGTTTAGCTTCCTCGTCGGATTGTGGTGAACAAAGCTGTTACTCTGGAGATCTCCTATGCCAATCCCCTCCCTGAACCTGTGAGCCGCTGTGTGCTACTAGTGACTCTGATGAATCAACAGGTCAAGATAAAGTAAGTAAAGCTGTAACATTTACTCAGCACTCCGTACGCGACCAATAGCACACCTCATTTCTCAGTAGGAGCAAAAATCATGGTTGAGTGTATATTGAGATACTGATTTCCCAATACAATATACACCAAATGCCATTAAGACAAGCTCCCCTTGTTTCAGTCCAAACAAGAAGCTGCTCTGTTCTCCTTTAAAGTAGCTGAAAATCATGCCTTTACAAAACATAAGAACAAAATCTTCTATTACTTTTTTCTTTCCATCTAGATTCTGCTGCTTTGTGGATTAAATCAGTGTTGTAGTTCATAGCTCCTAAAACTCATTTTAGTGCAAGCCAGCCTGACTTCTTGTGGGTCTGGAAATATTTGTACATAATAATCCAGAAAAATGTATTATTTCCATGAAAGACTAAGCCAATTTAGGCCACAAGGAGACACAAAACAAAGCATGCCAGCCATTAGAGAAGTCTTTTCATTGCCAAAATGGGTATGAGCCAAGCAGGCATCAGACAGAGCACTGACCCCGACAGCAGAGTTCTCCCATTCTCAGTTTGTATCGACTAGCCAAACTTATACCCAGCCCCAACCTGGAGGCATGACACAGCACTTCTCATTTCCATTGGTCTATTCAAGAGCAAATGAAAATGGTGTTATCTTTTCTCATTTCTTAGTCTACACAAAACCCCAAACCGCCAAGTAACTCAAAAACCAAGGCTGGGTCTCAAGCAACTCTTGATTCCCTGCTCTCATGCAGTTCTGCTTCTTGGGAATCTCAAGGAAAGACAGTGCAAGCATGAATTAATTGGTTTTTTTCTTTTTTTCTTCCTTCAGTCTGGCTCGACTGGCAGCAAGGGAAAGATCAAAGATTTATTTCGAATTCACACCTCGCAGGCCTGGGCCCTTACAGCTGCAAGTAGACTTCTCTTGTGACAAATTTTCACACGTTAAGGGATTTGTAACCATTGCAGTAGCACCTGCATAATGTGATGGAAGCAAGTTCCCATTTCAGCACTAACAGAGCAAGACCTTCTGCTCTGTGTAGGGACAGTGATGACAGCAAGAAGCTTTCCACAAAAACTGGTGACCTCTTACATTGTGATAGAATCAAGTCTTCTGCTTTCACCGTAATTAACTTAGTCTTTAATTGTATTTCTTTCTTTTTTTGGTCTTCATCTAGAAAAAAAAGTGAAGCCACTTCCTTGTAGAAATAGTTTACTGTTTTATCAGATCTCCTTCATTAAGCTCCCAGTTTTGACTTTTCCATCAGATAGTTAATACCATCTCATTGTGATCACAATCTAATTGTCAGCAATAAATAAAAACTATTCACATATCTCTATTCTTTTGTAATTTATTGTACATTCCATGGAAATATTATGAGAAATCACAAGACCAGGAAAAATTTTTCCTCCATTTAACAAGTTTCCTACCTAAAAAACTAGAGTATTTCCTCCATTGTTAATTTAATTTCTGTAATTTGTGACACCTATACCTCTGAATGGGGAGGAAAAAAGCCTGTGAAGGCTGGAAAAAGTAACATTTGGTGTCCATGACACTATTTCTGTAGCCTGGGGGGCATAGGTCTGTTGCAGAGTGGTGGGCACCCAGACATATTTAAATCAGTAACTTTATTCCTACATAAGATGACAAAGTACTGAGCACCACAAAGTACAGGGAGGCTCTTGCATTAATACAGAATTCCAAAGTTGACACAAGGTAGCTAACTATTTTTGCCCACCAGCATAAGGTCACTGGAGACAAGGATGGCGTTGGTCATCAGACTCTGATGCAACTCATCCGCAGGCAGCCCCTACTCCACGCCTCTGTCCCTGCATTGGCGTACAGATGTGCAGACATCTGGCCTACAATTATGGGCTCCCAGGACTCATTTGAAATGCACTTAAGTTGCCTTAAGGATTCTGCATCACTGCAGACAGCGTCACTGCTCGGGGACTGCAATGATGCTGACTGACAGGGCACAGCAACTGCCCGGCCGCACTTCAGAAGCGGGCTGTGAGGCAATAGCGGCACGCAAACAGCTCTGCCAAGCCTAGAGATTTAGATTTGTCATCCCACTGTAAGTGTTTAAAGAAGAATTAATAAGGCCAAAATTGTGAAGCACAGAGCTGCCAGGAGCTTGATACTGACATCTTTTATTTGACAGGTGGTAATCTCTCAGAGTCTGAGGCTTCCTTACTGAAAAAAACAACACATGAAACCCTAATAAAGCCTCTTAATTTTTTTTTAGAATAAATTTAAGCTGCAGATAATTATTTGGCCTTTATGGTTGCAGCATCCTTGAGAGGAGTGTGGAAACAAACCAGAAAACAGCTACAGGCAAAAAAGACACAATGTAAAAAAGTGTCAAGGTGAAGAAAATAAGGGACCCCCTCCTCCCCTTAGTGTCATGATGCTACTGATAGCAACAGTAACATATTCCAAGCCTGCTTAGATCACTCCATGTCCCACACATCCATGATTTATGGAAGCCCAAAGTTCACACAAGGTAGCTAACTACTTTTGCCCACCATCACTGGAGACAAGGAACGCGTTTGTCTATACCTGCCCTCTGCATAGCCCCCCAAAACCTGAACTCCTCCCTCAATGCCCTGATGGTTCAGGACAGTGCATGCACTCCTGAGGACATGCTGGTGGGCATATTTCTAGATAAGTTGTGTCAGAGGAGGCGGGAGCAGGAGGGAGCGCCCAGCGTGGAGCGGTGCCTGTAATTAGGGCAGGCAGGGCTCACGCCACAGGAGCAGCTTGGTAGCTTCCTCCAGGGCCCCACTCAAGACGCCATCCCAAATAGCTACAGAGGAGCTATGTACTTGTATTGTGAATGCCAAACTATAAAGAAAAAATGATTAAAAGCAGAGGCAGCCATCAAACGCTCCTCTGTACTTAACAGGAATCCCCAGTGCAGAGGTGACTGCGTACCCATGCCTCTCAGCGGGGTGCACTGCTTCTTACACAAGCAACATGTATTATAGGTAATGATGTTCTCATTATCTGTACCTGACATCACAACTCCATATGCTCCTAAGAAAGAATTATATGCAGTTATGTGAAAGATCTTCAGGCAGACCTGACTAAAAAGGGGTTTATGCTCTACAAAGAAGTCATGACACCACTGATGGACAGCAACACTAATACATTACATCTACTTTGATCACTCTGTATCCTGTGCATCCATATTGTACAATACATATATTTGTGAATACCCCCTCTCAGCACATACAGTCTCCAAAACCCTAAACTGACACAAACCAAGTCAACCCAAATGAAGTTTCTTCTGTCCACTGAAGACTACTTACTTCATTAAATCCAATCTGGTATGTTTTCCAGTATTAGTAGTTAAGACACCAGGATAGTCTTTATCAATCTTTCCACAGCCATTCACCAGTTTTAAATAAGCATAATTAGATTCAAGATTGTGCAATTAAACCAGTCATAAGCAGATGCTTACATAGGACATTACTACAAAAACAGTAACTAGCAACCGCAGGTCACACCCAGCTTGTATAAACTCTAGTTTATGCAGCAAAGTCAAGAGTCCAAAGCCTTTCCCTACTCAAGCTGGTGGAAGAGGATGCAGGATGTTCTTGCACGCTCTCGTGTCTGTAACCTGAACCACGCACAAGTGGGGGAAAGAAGAAAGAAACCTTATGGCGGGTAAGTTAAAACCAGACATCACTCTTACAATACAGATGAGTGACCTTTGCTGAGGAAACAGGATAAACTACACCTGGTTGTTCTCTTGGTATTTTAGCCCTTTTTAGGTTAAATGCATTTACAGGTTATTCTACTAGAACTTATTTTCTTTTTATTTTTTTAATATTCTGGGTCTCAAACATACTCTTTTTTCCTTTCAAACATACTCTTATTTTCCTGTAACACAGAAAAATAAGAGTAAGAAAATATTTTTCTACCATACCTGTTAACTACTCCATACAGTGTTTTTGCAGCCACCTAATTAACACTGTTGTTTAGTGATCTGGGCATCAAACTGCCACATAGGAGTGCCAGATTCTACTCCCTCTCTGATACTGAACTGATGTCTGGGTTCCAACTGATCACTTGGTGGCCTCTGGAGTCCCAAGCTCACCTCCCTGTAGAGTGGCCATGGTAGCCTGAGTGCTGCCCTAGCATCTGGGTACTATATTGCACTTACTGTCACCCTCACACTGACCAGTAAGATCTCTGGTTAGAAAGATGTGTCACATAACATGCAGTCTATCTGCAATTTAGCCTAAGGATTTTTTTCTGTTATAGCTTCAGCTTTCTGCCAGAGGCAACAAGAACCTCGTGTTCATAATAATCAGCACTTTCAGCAGCGATCGTCGATTAAGCAGATTTCTGCTTATAAGCATGTTCCCAGAGTTTATCCGTTAGAGGATAAATGCCCGAAGTTTTAGAAGTTTGTCCAGTTGTACAGTGACAGGGCTATTGAGAATATGTTTTTCCAACAGAGAGATACTGAAAGCAGAAAAACAAATTGTAATATTTAACTTGAAACTATGAAGATCAAAACAAGGAGGAATTTGATGTACTCGTGGACAAAAGACTGGTATCAGGCTTGTGCTCTTGCCCCGCATACAAAGCATTTTTTGCTGATCTTCTGGACATATTTATTATAAACACCTGTCTAACTATGGACTTTGTAAGGCAATCCAAAGTATCGACTCCTAGAGCTAACCAACGGTAGCCATTGCCTCCTTTATCTTTCCTCCTTCTCCAGATGTCCCCTCTTACTCTGTTGGACATGTTGTCTTTGCCTGTGACATTCCACTCAAAGCCTCGGCAGCACCTTTTAAGTCCTTAAATGTCAGAGTCCCAGCAGCCTCAAACCCATGACTTAGTTGCTGTTAAACCCTATGTGTGCTATGTATTTACTTGCAGACATGCAAAGTGCTCTTAGTTATCTCCATCACTGTGCAACTAGTGACACGCACACTCCCCACCCCTAAGATCCTGGACATTTTACTTGCACAGTTCAGGATGCACAGTGGTTGGATGTGCATGGGCACAAGGCTACCTTCTCCTAGCACACTTCAGAAACACATTCTAATTCACTCTTAAATTAGAGGTCTCTATGTTAGGAATGCTGTTTTCTGTAGGTCCTTTTCAATTAATATGTTTATGTCAGGAAAACAAAGTACTGGTGCAAGCAAGAAACATTCTAGACATTTTACATCAATGGTCTCAAGCATCACACTATCAATGGATTTTTTTTTCCCTGTTCCAGCTGCCATACTTGAAACAATTCCCCTCATTTAGCTGAAAATACTCACACATGTTTATGCTCATGGACTACAGGAAAGCAACTTGCTCCCAGCCCTTACTGCAGCCTCAGAACTGCACATCCACATTCATGTGTCTTCTAAAAACCTGACAAATTAATGTAATTATGACTACAGGAAGACCTCACAGACCATAACTGTGCTATTTCTATAGGGCTGTATGGATGCCCTCAGATACAAGCCTCATTCCGAGTGATTCAAGGTAGTGCTAAACCAAGTCCTCCATCTCAGTTCAGTGAAATGCTGACAGCACCATTAGTCTGCAAAGGGTTAACGTGCTCCAGCCATGGCAGGAAATTCCTCCAGAAGGGCACTTCTCAAACACATGTTCATGAAGGCTTCTCTATTTTTTCTGCTTTACTTTTGTTTGGTTCTGTTGTTGCTGTGTAGGTTTGTTTGGGTTTTTTTTTTTTTTTACTTGATCAAGGAACAAAAAAGGTTGAAACCTTTTGCAATCTGTGCTTCAGCATCCCACTTTCAACACTGGCCAACCTAGCATGATACAGTAGAACAGCCCATAGCACAGCTTCAAGATACTCCACCCCTAATCCTACCGTCTGTCCTCTACTGGTTATCATTTCTCAACTGAGTGTGGAACAACACCCAGCTTCAAGCAACAAGACTGTAAATTAACTGAGATATGTGATAAAGGAAAAGATAATGTGCAGGTTCAACAGTGAGAATACTAGCCTCCATCATCAGTCAGACAGTGTTTCCAGGAGCAGGCACGTGCTTCCTCATGAGAGTTTTAGCACTTCTTGCTGTACGCCTGTAAAGTGTCCTAGAAACTACAGGTGCTCACAGAAGAAGAGCAGCAGCATGGTAGAATAGGCTCTTCAAACTTTAAAAAAAAGTCTTATCTAAATAGAGTAAGCTCTTGATTATTTTTTTAATCAAAATTATTTTTCTCAATGGGTTTTTTCTGCCTGTGAAAGAGGCCTGCAGAAAAGAAATTTTACCTGTTCCTCTATGTTGTTGTTTATTTTGCAGTTTTAAAAGACAGTGTATGTTACTGTTTTCCTAAAGAACTCCAGCTTTATATAAACACCATAAAATTGCTACATCAGGCAAGCTGAAAAGATGTTCAGGTTTGAAGGAATGATGTTCTTGATTAACTTGCCTTGTGTCTTTCTAGCGCTGAAAATAGCAAATGTCAATTGGCAGCCCAAGCTAAATAAAGCTGCACACCACACCTCTGACTACAGCAGCAGAGAAACAATCTTGAGGAGAGGCCAGGCCTTCAGCATCACTCTGAAGCTCCATGCAACAGCACAATCTGCAGACAGCTTTACCTTTATTGCAAGCACAGGTAATTTCCCCACAGCACTCACCTCACATCCAAGTCACTCCATTTCCTCCCAGCTCTGCACGGTCCGTTCCTGAACCATTAAACACTGTGCTTTATCACTCAGGATCCAATGTCCTTCTAGGCTTAGGAGCCCAACCTGTGCCTTAAGGAAGCAGACAGTTAAGGTACTCATTAATGGAAAAGCAAAGGCTATCCCCATTCTAAAGCCTGTATCTCTCCTCTTAAGGACTTACCTGTAACGCTGCAAGCTGTCTCCATCCTGTAGTCCCTGAACACTTTGCAGCTCACCATCACCCCCATTTATCTCCTCTCCTGAACCTACCTCACCTGTTTAAAATCCCCCAATTAACTTCATGTGTTCCCTATTAGTTGGGAACAGTCTCCATGACCCCATTTTTAAGTCTCCCCCTATCTTCACAAAGGGCTTCTCAAAAAAATTCTCTTAATGAAATGTGTATTGAAATGTGTGGCCCATCCTGCCTAAATATTCTTGAACTGTCAGGTTTCCAGGGCAGCAGGCTTGCTCCTCGCTTGCCGAGAATGATTATGGGTGTACTCACCTTTACTGGGTGGTGTAGATAACCTGGAGGGCTGCATAGAACGGTTCTGTGGAGCAGAGCACAGCTGGCTTGGACTGAACAAGCCTTTGATCTAACAAGTCTCAGTCCTTCAATGCAGTCATTAAAAAAAATACGGACTTGAGATCATCATTGACTCCAAGTTTGTCACCCACAGCTGTCATTCAGAATTGCTGTCCCTGTTCCCCCTGGCAGGACCATCTCCAGAAGAATCACAGCAGACCAAGGCTGTATTTAACCTTTCTGAGGAGAATGCTGATGGCTGGAGTGCAACCCAAGAGCCCAGCGAGCCTGGCTGCATGAGCTTCTCAATATTCAGCCCTGCCAATGCTGTCATTGGGCGATACAAACTCAAACTCCAGACTGTTTCTGGCAACAAGGTCTCTTCAGCGCTCCTGGGCCAGTTTGTGCTTCTCTTCAATCCCTGGTGTCCAAGTATGTTTTGATGTATCGTGTCCTTCAAATAACTTATTGTCTCAGTCAGGAAATCTGGGTGTCACAGTGACAGTCACAGCTAGAGGAAGATTGTGTTTTGCTCAACATAAAGGATCAAGTTTTGCCCCGTCTACAGTGCCACAGTGCATCTAAGATCTAGCCTCTTGCTTGGAGTACAAGAAATCAGAGGCAGGAAATATTCCAAATACTTATTCTATGGGCTTTTCTTCTCCTCTGTGCAGTTGTAAATCAAGCAATATCTACCAGCAAGACGCATACTGAGATTAGTGAAAGGACAGGAGCATAGCTAGTTCCCCTCAAAGGAACACCATGCTCACTTTATTCACCCTCTAAATGATTACAGAGCTGTAGCAGGGAGTCCTGAGCCTGAAGTCATGGCCAGCCTGAGCTGTTCCCTAGAAATCCCCTTGAAGCGAGATGTTCAGTTACAGCAAATCAAATTTCCTTTCAGCCAGCATGTCTCATTCTGCTTCTAGATGACGATGTCTATATGGCTGATGAAAAGGAGCGACGGGAGTATGTCCTGAATGACAGTGGAATCATATTTCAGGGACTGGATAAATATATTCAACAAGAAGCTTGGAACTATGGACAGGTAACAAGCATCGCCAATTGCAGCACTTAGGACAGCAAGTTAATAGGCAATAGAGGAGAGGATGTCGTTATCTCATACTGTAAGAGTGCAGTGTTCTTCTCTCACTTAGGAATTTTTTTGCAGATACATGTCTTACTTATCAGTATATTACAGCTGTGTCAGGATCCTTGTCTGGCAGGTGCTGATACAGAATAAAAGAAACAAAGCACAATTGTAGTTTTCTTTTACCTATTACACAAACTGGCAACATTCTAGTTGTTTCCAGACCCTTGCAAAAAGCAAGGGAAGACATCCCAGTATTAACCTTGCTCTGGCAAGGCTGGTATGTCTAAATATTCACACAGTTGGTTCAGTAATGGCACAGAAGACACTAAAAGGATACCCCAAATCCATTCAGCTGAAATAACTCAAGTTGGAGTCTTTGAAAATCAGTTTGGCCCTCTCGGCATAACCGCTACAGAGGCAGTCACACCCACAGCCATCTGTGGCCACACAGCTGCCCTGCAACTTGTTGGGCCAGTCAAAACCATCCCTGACCACTTCATGCCTTACAGCTGCACCAGCATCTGCACAGACAGCATTTTATTGATCCTCCCAATCACTGTGGTGACTTTTACACTAATAAATGAAACAAAGCTGGGTCTGCTTTCAGTGTCAGAGGTCAAGTGACATCCTTGCCTCACCTCATCCATGCAGCATAGCACTTTGGTATCCTCTGGTCCTACACCAGTGTCTCTGTGACCCCGATCCATAATAGTTATTTTGTGGGTTTCTTTCAGTTCAGATGACCTGACGTAAGGTGAAGGCAGCCCAACAGAGTGAAGCTTTCGTAACAGAAGGGTACCTGTGGGGCCATTCCGGGATGTGGGAGGGTGTGAAGCCTGCTGAGCCAGACCAGGAGCAGCCTTGTCCATTCCATCAGGCCACGTAATATCTTCATGAATGCCAGTGGTTATGGCCCAAAACAATGCTCATAAACACAGTCCTGAAAATACTATGGAGAGTCAGCAGCACAGTGCTTGTGCTTTCTTCTTGGCCCTGTTTCACAGTACAGAAAATGCCTGTATTACAAACATCCTCCTGTTGTACTCGGAGAAGGAAAACAGTGGGGAGTTTATCCTTGGGTTTATTTGTTACATTTCCCTTTAATATATTGCTTGTTTTGGTTTCAGTTTGAAGAGGATATCCTTGATATCTCTCTGGCTATACTGGATCGAAGCCTGAACCACCGCGAAGATCCAGCTGTTGATGTATCCAACCGAAACAGCCCTATCTATGTCAGCAGGGTTGTCAGCGCTATGGTAAAGTGATCAGTTAGCTACAGCTGTACTATGGACCTACTAACAAAACCCCCAATGCTTTCTTGTGAGTGTCTCAGTGTTTCACAGGTGTAGCTAAATTTTCTGGGGGAAAAAATAATTAAAATATTAAAGAAAAGAAGCTACAGAAGAGGTAAACTGGAGATTTATTCTCAAGGAAAAGCACCCCAAAAGTTTAATTTACCTTTATTGAGGTCTGGCTCTATTTCCTTCAACAGAGGTACATCTTTTCAACTCACCCTGGTCCTCACAAACGTAGAAATGCACAGCTAGGCAACTGAAAAGTTTCCATTTTATAAATAATAGATGCCTTTATACATTCCTTATCTGAGATTCCTCCTTTGTAGCTGTGAACCTTCTCACCCTTTTAGACAGCACTTGCTTTAGGCAATTTCAACTTCAATATGAAGTAAATAATTCAACTTGTACAAAAGTATGAAATAGCATGAATACTTTTAAAAAAGCATTTTAAAAGAATGTACTGTGTTCTCTACAGCAGTACATGACACTTAAACAAGTCTTTAAAATGGATATGAACAGATACTTACAAGCACATCTAACAAGTGTGAGCAAGCCCTGTGTAACATGTGCAACAAATTCCCAACAAATACAAGGACGTGACGTTAATGGAAGAGAGAAAATTTAAATCATCTGGCAGTCAGTACTTTGGGAACATCTGTACTGAAAGGCAAGGCAGTTTTGAATCCTCAGACTCCACCATCTGAACTGGGCTTGATCCGATTTTATACTTGAGCAGATAAGATGTTAAGATTCAAATCGCTTGTCCACGGTGAGACACTCGTGGCGGGACACGGTGAGAGCAGTAGTACAGACAGGGCCATTTCTGCCTATTGCCCTCTCTTCCTCTTCCTGTAATTACTGTAATCCTCTCACAAGAAGGACTCTTTCAGGTTAACAGCAATGATGAAAAAGGAGTGGTGGAAGGGAAGTGGAATGGAAAGTACTACTCAGGCACCAACCCCTTGGAGTGGAGCGGAAGCGTGACCATCCTTCGAAAGTGGTACAGGAAGAGATACAAACCCGTCCGGTACGGCCAGTGCTGGGTCTTTGCAGGAGTCATGTGCACAGGTATATACATGGAGGGATGAAGAATGCTATCAGAAGGAAAGCTTACTGGGATTTCTGCAGTTTTTAGCTTCATGACATTATGGTTAGAAGCTGTTTCAGCTTTGACAGAGAGAGTGAAGAACCTATGCTCTCCATGCAGGAAGGGTGATGTTCTAGTCTAAACAGCCATGGGTTGCAATACTGCAGCCCAGTTTTGTGAGTCATCAAACAAAATGCAAAGCAGTTTACCAGGCTGGGCTGGTGAGAAGAGCAAGGTTTCCCATTGCAAAGCTGGGATTCAAAGAGAACCACTGCTTTTTTAAGTCTGTCTCCTCACAATGCCTGCTTTCTCCTGTTATGTCTTGCCAACTGTTGACACAAAACCAAATCATAATTCTGAGGACCTGTAAAGGGAGCTGCAAGTTGGGAAAGCATTTCATCCCAGCAGTTTCCATTCAGAGCCACTCTGAGAGAGAAGAATCATTTTAGGGGAAGAAAAAAAAACAAAGGAAAAATAATGCAATCAAGAGGTGTGTGTTAAAGAGGGAGGGGGAAAACCAGCAGGTAACAGAGAAACAAATGCAGGGAGAAAATGGGAATAAGATGATGAATGAAAGATTAAACTAAATGGGTGAATCTAGTTCTTTTTAAGAAGAACGTGGCAACTAACAATGTCATGTGGGTGGCACTGTCATCTAGGCAGTTCTGCACAGTGACTGTGACTTGCATCATATCTGAGAGGGAAGGTTCTGAGGGTTTTTTTCCCCACTGAAAACATGTACACTAGACTGTTTTTCCAAGAAAAACACAAAAATACTTGCTAAATGTCTGTAAGATAGGTTTACAACACTTCAGCGGTATTCTGTATTGCAGTTCTGAGATCCTTGGGAATACCTACTCGTGTTATTACCAACTTCAACTCTGCCCACGACAGGAATATAAATCTGAGTATTGACAAGTACATTGACATCTCTGGAAAGACTCTGGACTTGACTGAAGACAGTGTGTGGTATATATATTTTTTTTTAATTAATAATTCTTCAATTACATTCTCTTCTAATTAAAAGATCTAGAATCATGCTCCTCACCCCCCCAGCAATATAAAACCTCACACCAAAGAATCAACAGAGCAGTGTTCTGAAATTTTTCTAAAAAAAAAAGTTGTAGAGTGATTAGGCTCTTGCCCAAAAATGATGTCAGCTTGTCTCTTGATTCCTAGAGCAGAGCACTCTCAGAAGCCCATAAACTTTAGACCCAGCTCCTGTGCTACACACTGCTAATTGTCTTTCATGATAACCATTAGACATCCCTTGCACAACACTGAGAGGTTACTAAAGCAAAGGTAATATATTCAGTGATGATGAGAAAAATTCCATCCCATCCCTTAGGAAGAACATGCTGTTTCTTTCACCTCAGAGAAGCTGTTAAAAATTATGCTATTGACAAACAAGTGCACAGAAGTTATCCCACTCCATGCATGACTCTTTCAGTCCCCAAGTGCCCTATAGCATGGGCACTGAATGGGACAAGGGTGATGTGAAGTCGAAAACAACTCTGAACTAAATACTAACAGAGAGCAGAAGGCCTTTGGCTGTACAGCAGGATGTTCTGGAATGTCCAGAACTGAATACTTGACTCTACAATCCATTGTTTTCCTTTTCATTTTTTTTCATAACATCCCAAAATTTACCAGAAATCTGAACAAAAAAAAATGGCAAAGGAGGAGGAAAAGGTACTCAAAAAAGGAGACAGTAGTTGGTGTCTGCATAGAGGAGTTTTAATTTACTTGGCCAGGATTATTTCTTGCATTGCATCAGAAATAAATCAAATCTTTCAATATAAAATTAATTGTATGACTCAGGGATTCCCCATCCTACCTCCCTTATAGGAATTTCCATGTCTGGAATGAAAGCTGGTTCATTAGAAGGGATCTTGGCTCTTTTTATGATGGATGGCAGGTTCTGGATGCAACACCCCAGGAAAGAAGCAAAGGTAACACTTGTAAATATAAAAAGCTGTAAATACTGTTACTCCTAAAAATAGCTACTGAAATTTCAGAACAGGTCTCTTTTATCTACTCCCGGTAGATGTAGCATTAATTCTGCTGCAGGAGAAGAGCAATGCCCCTCTATCTCCAGAGGGTCATTTTTCTGCCTACCAGCAAGAAACATCTTATTTTTTTGACCCAAAAGCCAGCAAGTGGGTTCACACTTTGGCTCTGTCTTCATTTATTAATACAGACATGACTTTATTGGTCTCGTTTGATGATTCATTTATTGGGCCATTTAAACCCCATCAAGCTCCAGATAAACTGCTTCTCATTCCCTACTACCAAGTTTACCAAATTCATCTCCCTGGCTCTTCCCAAAGCACATGCAGCTCTGATGACTCATGTAAGTCTGATTGTACTTGACACTCGGCTCCCATCCTCTCCTTTCACCAGACAGCTTACCATGTATCCTTCCAGGCTTCTACGGGTTAGAATGTTTCACTTAGCACACATCACATGAAGTGTTAGCTCTCACTACACCTTACTGGCCTTACAACCTCCTCTGCACTCTCACTGTTGATAGAAATGTGTGTGAAATCTCTGGATGTGCTGTTCCCCATCATGCACAGGTGGAGAGAGAAATAAAGCACTTTATCAGATGTGTCTGCGGAGCAGCTGCCTCTCCCCGTAGCTGTCAGCAGGAGGATCTGTGTTCTTTCACAAAGGCAGCAGTTTCATTTCTCCCTCTCTCTCATGCAGGCATCTATCAGTGTGGTCCTGCCTCCACCAGAGCCATTAAGGAAGGGGATGTGAACCTGGATTATGACAGCTCATTTGTGTTTGCTGCTGTGAACGCTGACTGCGTGACCTGGATTCACCACAGCAACAAAAGAAAAGAGAGAATTTATTCTGACACTAAGAAGATTGGAAAATTTATCAGCACCAAAGCAGTGGGCACCAACACCCGTGTGGATGTCACTGCTAATTACAAGTATCCAGAAGGTAAATTCTTTATTACAGCTACCTTGCCACTGATGATCAGAAGTGATAAGAATTTAGGCCTTCATTGGACTGAGTACTGACAATTACTTTAGTTCTTCTGCAGCAAAGTAACTGAGTTTTTGGAGTCGTAGGGCTCCCAGTTAGGTGGCAGTGACTCGATATGGCCTTTGTGGGCCTTGACGAAATACTAATGTATTCAATACAAAGTCAAAGCTGCTCCTGTAAAACATTGTCCCAGCTGTTCCATGTGCTGGTGAGAACGTCTCTGCTCTGACATGCTGCAACAGCCATTCTGTGTTTGGTGTTTGGGGAGAGTTTCTGCAAAAGGGTTTTTTCACCCTTACTCTCAGAGCAGATGACAATTACCCCAGCTTATGCAGAACTGAGCTCTCCCAGGAGTTACTTTCTGCTGCTCATAGCTCCTAAAAGGTGCTCATGAATGGCCAGCTGAAGCTGGCAGGCAAGCTTTCCTTTCCAGCATTCATGGCCATGTATATTCACTTGCTTTTGTGCCAATATGAGCATTTAGCTTAGACCTCACTTTCTCCTCTTGTGTACCTTTGCTCTCCTCAACTTCACTACGCTTCATTTACTGAGAGCAATTACAGCTGCATCACACTGTATACAATGGACATGAGATCTCTGACCACGTTTTGTTTCAAAGCAGGATCCTTCAAAGAAAGGAAGGTGTATAAAAAAGCACTGAAGCTCCTTGGGGTGAGGAGCACTGGAAAAAAGCACAAAAAAAGACCTAGAAGACGACCTTCAGCAGCAGGGAGACAAAAACCCAGTATCTCAGGGAAGCTGCTCCTTGATGAACCTCCTGTAACTGGCCAGGATATTCTTCTTACCTTGGTGCTCAGGAACTTGATCTCAGATTTCAAGACCATAAAGGTTAAGCTGAGTGCTTCAGCCGTTCTCTACACAAGAAAACCAAAGGCACAGATTTTACAGTTGTCTAGGTCTATTAAACTGGGATCTGAAGAAGGTAATTTTTTTTTCTTTTGTTACATTTTAGGACAAGACATAGCTTTGGTTTCTGGCCAAATCATGTGGACATAATGAATGGCTCAAGAAGAGTGTCACTTCCAAAGGTTAAGGAGGTTAAGGCTATTCAGGTGAAGAGGAACATGTATATTTGCCCTGTCTTAAGCATTTGCTTTTGAGCACTGTCAGAAAGGAAACAGAGCTGAGTGACCTTCTGTCTGAGACAGCACAGCTACTGTTAGTTCTACATCATGACCTTCTTTAGCTAAGAGAGAACAAATGAGACCTACACCAGAGACTACTTGGCTACCAGCTCCCTGCAAACGAAGTATAATGACAGATTAGACAGGGACACATAAACCTACATCTTTTGCAGCAGTAGGAGAGTAACTACAGACTGCAGTAAGAGCTACACCACCTGCCCTGCTTTTATAGTGCTGAAAAATGAGATGTGTAGCACAGGCAAGTGTAACTACCCTCTCAAGCTAATACACAACACACTAAATCTTTCCATCATTCCAGCAGCAGATTCACATTTTTTTCTCAACATGTTGAGGTCTGTTGCCTTCCTCATGGGCACAGACTCTGCCTGTGCACCCTCTCTTTAAGGCAGAGGCCGAATGGCTGCATCAGCAAGGGCACTTAAATCAGCCCAGCTTTGCGCTTCTGCCTTCTTTGCAAGGAAGGAACATTAAACACCTAGCTTCAGAAAAAGGAAAAAAACCACTAGCAGGGGTTGCCACATATAACCATCCTCAGAACTGTCCAGAGACCAACTACTGTACCTGGTCATTTTGTGTTTTATATGAATGTAAGTAGCAGTCACCTATGAGCATCGTTTCTGTCTATTGGCTGTCAACACCCATGAATGGCCACTCCCATGGCAATAGCATCCTTCCTCCTTAAAATACAGATATATTACCTATAGCTGTTACTTAGACAGGAAAAAAGGGGAAAGTTATGTTTCTCTCCATTCCAGTGAAAGAGATTTCATTCAAGATCCCCTATTCCAAGTACAAAAACTCTCTGATGGATGACAGGAAGATCCTTGTTACTGCTGTGTGTGAGCCCAAGCAGGGACCCTCGCTTCTAGTGGAGAAGGATATCATACTTCAAGATCCTTTCCTCACCATCAAGGTAAAAACTAGTTCCCTTTGTGTCCCTAGAGAGATGTGTTGAGAATCTTTTCTCCATCTACTCCTCGTGGGAAGGAGTGTGGGAAGTGAAATCATGCCTGAGGGTGGTTTGATCTTGTTGCTCTAGTCATAAGTGATACAACACAAGTGAGATGAAATACAGTAAGGAAAAGCAAACCTTTCCAAGGCACAGCTGTGCTGTGGCATTCTTGCCAGTGCTTGTTGACACAGCACTGATCAAGTTCTCCGTGGTACGAGGGTTGCAAGGTAAGATTGCCTACAGACAGGTCTGGTCTATACCAAGGTGTCCACTCTTGCCAGGGAAGTCTGATCATTCTCTTACACTTTGTTCAGGAAGCCTGATTTGTACAGAAGACACCTGCACTGTCTAGTTGATAATGCTCAGGGCTCTGAGGCTTGTTATTACTCAAGCTCAAGAAAGTTTTCACCTTATCAGGAAAAGTGGCACTTGTCACCTTCTGTAACATCTTCCCAAATGATTAATGTCAGACTTGTGACAAATGCTGTACAATGGATAAAAATCAATCCTTATTCAGCAGGAAAGACTATCTGCTGTGTCTGCCTGGGACAGTCCTGGTCTTGCACAGCCCATCACATCCACAGTTAGCACAGTCACTTGCTGTGACAGACATGGGATCAGATGCTATCTGCCTACTGCTCCATAAACAACACAGAAGGACTCTGAAAATTCAGAGCCTCCAGACTAGATTAGTTATCCCAAACCACTCTGTCAGTAGCACACAGGAAAAGCAAGGTTACACATGGGAATAAAAATATTGGATTTTTGTAGTTGTGGTGATTTCTGAATATTAAGTTCTAGCAAGAGCTTATAGAAAGCTTTCTGTGCTATGCCATGCAAATAGCAGTCAGCTTATATGGGGAAGGCACTTCAATTAAATTACTTCGATTCAGTGACTAAGTTTCAAGAAGGGTTTATGTTTCTGTCGATTGAAACTTCTGTCTAAACATACAGTCAGTAACAGTGAAATGCAATTGGGATGCTGGACTTCATCTACAAAGATAACTAGATCCACCAATTCCACTTTATCCCAGTCACAGTCAGGTAGTGACTAAGTTTATTTGCTACTTGGCATTGGTTTTTTCTTCTCTTTTTTTTTTTTTTTTTTTGCCTGAGAGAATTAATTCCTCTCTCACCCCTCCAATAACCTTCCATTTAGCCTAACTAAAGCTAATTAGACTTAAACTACCTCCAGTAGTTAGCCTTATATGCCAAGTTAATGCTTGTATTCTACTCCTTATTCTCACTCTAGTAAGTATCACTTGCTGTGCTACACATAAGACCTTATACTGACCTAGTTAAAGTGAGGACTAAAGGGTGGTTTGTTTTTTCTCAGCCACATTAGATGGCTGATTCAAGCCTGAATCTGATGCAATATAATATGTACACATATTAATTCCTGTCTCCTTCCTGCCCAGGAGATCCTAAGCGGGTGAGTGGTTTATGACGGAAAAGAAAAGATAAAACCAGGAGAAAAGCGAGGCTAGTGTCATGGCTGAGCAGAATGTTTTCCCTCTGTAGGTCCTTGGTCCCACGGTGGTACACCAGGCTGTTAATGTGCAGGTCACATTTACCAACCCACTGTCTGAAGTGCTGACAGGCTGTGTGCTGAGAGCAGAAGGCAGTGGCCTGCTCAAAGAGCAACTCCGAATCAAGTACGTAACTGGTATCTGGCTGATAACTCATTCACTTCACTGGGAAATCCAGAATAAAAGGGGGAGGGGGCAGGTGTTAAAAAGGTCCTGTCAACCTCCTGACTTTTGTTTGTACCAACCTTGGACAAAAAACCATGGTGTCAGTACTCTCCATGTACTAGTTGGAGCTTTTTACACCTCCTTTGCCAAGCTCTGACTTACAGAACGCTAAGGTAGGGGAGAGATGGCCTGCTTTTAACGACAGCAAGCAACTCTGAGCACTGTAGTTAGTCATTGGATTATAGGAAGGGCAACAATTTAAAAACTTTCTTCTTTTTGGGGTTTGCATAAGGAAACCCAAAGAATCCTAGTGGGATAAGAGAGGAAGTGATCCTACCTTTTTTTCCTTCAGATATTACTAAAGAGCCAGGACATGGATTGCAATGAAATGCCTTAAAAATGTGCCCACTGGTATCATACCAATCAGGAATTGTTCTCTCATCTTCTCCATGGTTATTATTTTTAAAAGTCTTCAAAATATTTATGCTGAGAGAAACTGTGAGATGAAAACAAAAAAAGAAGGCACAAGATAGATAATTATTATATCACTAAGGCATCATTAACATTAAATACAAAGTTCAGGTCCAGATCTGGACCTTGAACCATGACTTGCCTTACCAGCATTGGTATTTCTCTGCTTCAGTACATCCTTAGAGCAGAGAGACCTTTTTCTCCTACTCCCTCTCTTTCCTGGTGCTGCCACCAGTCTCCTTGTGTTGGACAGCCAGGAGTCATTTCTAATTATGACATAAAATCAACAGGCCATTATATTTACCACACCGAAATACAGCACGAGCACATCTAGAATACTATAGATGTTGTGAGTGTTGAGGGCTGTACATACAGTCAGATTTGAGCTCTTCTAAAGATAACCATTCAGATTACCCCTCCCATCTTACCCTCATGATACAACCTCTAGTTGTCTAGTATAGATTGAGATTCCTCCATATCCATTACAGCTCGACTGGCGCTTCCATGACAGTGCTGGGGGTAGTTGTGAACACAGAAGGTTATATCCTGTGCTAGGAGCTTACAAACACAGCAGCCACTTACTCTGACTCCTCTTTTCCATACTGTCTTGGGTTTGAGGGCTCTGAAGGATACACGGAAAGAGCTCTTCAACCACTTGAACTTAACAAATGCATTCTCTCTTTTAGCATGGGAAGAATGGCCCCCATGGAGAGCTCAACAGTACAATTTGAAATCATTCCCTACAAGAGTGGCACCAGGCAGCTCCAGGTGGACTTGGTGTGCATCCATTTTTCAGACATTAAGGGATTTGTGATGCTTGATGTGGCTCCTGCTCAGTGATGTAACCTGTACATCAGCAGCTCAGTGTTGTCACTGTTGATGAGGCTGGTGCATTGGTCATACACTATTATGACTGGGAGCCCAGAAACGCAGACTACTCAGCTGAAGTGATATAACATGAATGGAAATTAATAAAAAGGTACTCTACACTATACTGTAAAGACAGAGTCATCTTTTCCATTCCCTAACCTGTTTTATGGGCCTTCATGAATAGAATTACTAATGGAAATCATTATATAATTTAACTTGAGAGGATCAAGTGTGATGGTTTTCAGCATTAGAGCCTGTAGCAATGGTAGCAGTTAGACTTCCAAGGAACATCATTTAAAATTACTGGTTTCATAAGCTTCATTGAATATAATTTAATTATATTCACTAAATATAAGTTTTATTCCATAACAGCCAAAGTACTATCCAAGTAACTGACATAATTCAATTCTGGAATGAAATTTTATTATTCCATCCCATTACTTGAAGGAAAATACAGCAATAAGATATGACAGCGTTACAGAGAACTCTCTTCTTAAGACTGGAAAACAAGAAGCTAATCAATAACCAATAATCTTTAATTCACAGTCTCCCTCTTCAGATCATCATTTAACCATGTGATAAATAATAAATGATGAAACATTTGACAAAGAGATAACTGGGACTAACAGCACAAAGGCAAATAAAAGAAACATGTCCTTGACTAAGGAGTGGCAAACGCTACAGGTTCTGAAAGAACAACAGGCTGCAATAGCTGTTCCTGAAATGAAGCAGAACACCATTAAACAGTAAACCAGGGATCTGGACTATGACACGTTTATTTCCACACATGCACCACCATCTCAAAACAGCCAGAGCTCTTTCTGGATGAACAAAATGAAAGAATAAATCTTTCTGCTCCAAAGAGAAAAGGATAAATCATTTCCACAGCCACCCTGACCGGGACAAAGCACATTACATTTCTATCACTGATACACCAGCTAAGCGCAATGCACATTGTCACGCATACACATTCACCTCAACTATCACTTTCTTTAGATGGCTTTACCAGGAAAAAAGGAAAGCATTTGGCTCTTGAGAGGGGGAAAAAGGTATTTAACGAGGAAAATGCATTATAAGAGATGTCATGAAGGTGCCAGTTTGGAAAGTTTATTGCAGGAAAAATGGACCAAGCTATCATATTGGTCCACAGCCAAGGACCCCAGACTGTATGTTCTCACAAGGAACTGCAGCAACTGCCTTGGAGCATTTACAAAGGCTTTGCTAAGCATAAACACAAGCAATTTCCCAAAGAGAAAATTAAGGTGTGGGGACTCTCATTTTACAGTGCTCTGGTTTTGTAATCTCACCCCCTACCAGTCTGAATCTGTTCAAGGACTGATAGGCAGTGGCAGGGACCAGAAGCCATAACCAGTGCCAGTGATCAGCCAACGCATCGGTCCTAATCTTGATAAAATTGGAGTGGGGGCTGGGGGAAAGGTTAGGTGGTTTTACTTTGCTCCAGGTCAGAAACTTCTCGCTGTGGTACTGCAAGAATTGGCCAAACTTGTCTGTGAGACCACTGGACAAAAGGCAGTCGATGACACATGTGTTTGGTCTGTACTGGCACTACCTCAGAGGTGTTATTTGCTCACGCCTGCTGCCACACGCTTCACCCAGCCCTTCATCTGTATCTTACCAAACCATTGTATCTACCCTCCTAACTTGTGTCAGATGAAGTTCTACCTGTTTCCTTTCATGCAGGTATCACAAAGCTGACATGAAAAGACTGATTTTGTTTGCAAAGGCCGATACTTTGCAATACTTCCAGAAGAACTCAGAAAGCACAGGATGGGAAGAAGAGGCTTGGGACAACACAATGAGAAGGATGTATGAAAAAAAAATAATCACAAGTAACATATCTGCATTCCTGCTGGAAGTAGATCATCATCCTCCATGAGGAAGGCATTATGCTACCCCTATCTAAATCCCAGCTCCGCACCCATTTATTCCTTGCAGAGTTAATAAGACAAAATAGCAAAGATCTCAATGTCCCTAAGAGCCAATTGGCCCTTTTCCTCCTGACAACACCCAGCACCGTCCAGCAATGCAGTCCCTACTTCCCCAGAAAGAATGTTTCACAGCCACAAACTGACTCTGTGACACAGACTAAACTGAGGTCTCATTTGAATGTCTTTGATTTAAAGCCAACAGAGTCTCCAAAACATGTAAGCCCCTATTTTATTGCATCAATTACAATACTTTGCCACCCACGTGTATATTTACAAGGCATGTGGAAGCTTGTCAAAACTAGTCAGCCCAGAGAGACTGGAATGAAGACTGAAAAGGGGACACACACACACAGAGGAATTCAGATTTCTCCAGGCAAAGGAGAGGGGAATGGGTAGTTTTGCACCCATCAATTAAGTCTTGCAGGATCTTGGAAAGTCAGGGAATAAAATCCTCCACCAGCCTCAGAAAATGCCTCGAGGTAGTGATGGTATTTCACAAAATCTCATTAAATCTTGCAAGAATGCAGGCTGTCATTACATTTAACGCCCCGTACAGCCAAGCCATCCATACCCCTTCAGTATTTCTTCCTAAACACAATCCAGGAAATGATTTCAGATGGTGTTTGTCACATGAGCTTGGAATGATCTCATCCTAATTAACTATTTGTAAAGGAAGGCTGCTGTTCAAAGGAAAATCAGTGCAGAGATTGCACCAACTTCCATGCTTTGCAACACCTGGGGTTGCTGGATTTTAGGGTGTCAGCATTATTTGCTGTCCTCAGCAACCTCTCCCAGCTCAGCCTCTGTGTTAAAACACAGATCTGGCCAGTGTCACATACTGTACAAGAAATACCCATTCTTTCTGCATTAGAGAACTGTTTGATTAAATTCATTATTATTACAGAGAAAAATATGTGATTGCCCAAGGAAGGATTTAAATAGCTTTTGTCAAACCTACAATCTTTATGCAACCCTTAGTCAGAAGTCAATGGGAGTTGGTGGAGTAAAATATGGCTAATTGTCAGTATTTTTGTTATAAATATGCAGTTTGAATCTGAGCATGCCCAGGAGGCTGACCCAGCCCTCATTCCATTCAAATCACTCAGAAAAATCAAGTGAACACTGGCTGATATCACATATTCATACTGTGAATTGGTCCTGAAAAGACTTTTCAATCAGTCTCCAGGATGGCAAGTGTTCTCCCCACCATTCTTTTCTCCTGATCCAAGTTTCTAGAGCCTTGATTCAGGCAGTCACTTAAGTAACTACCCTTCTTCATATTAAAAAGCAATCAAACCAAACCCAACCCAACAGAAAGAGCCCAAGTTGGTAGTTTCAATTCACTTGGTTCTTTTGTCTGCCACCAAAGCTGTGGTGCTTTACCACTTGGTGTCTATTGCTCATTTTTACTCTGTGGAAGGTACCACTCGCTACAAAAGACAAAGCACAAGGCACAGCGTAAGCAAAATCCCACCAAAGATGAAAATTCACATCTAATTCATGGATGTGCCATGTCAGAGCTGGAAACGTAGCCACAGTAAAAAGGAAACTTAGATGTATCCTGCAGATTGTTACATCAGCCAATCGCAAGTGCAGAAGGAGACCTCAGCATAAACAGACAGTTCAACTGAGATTGCAGCACCTTGCACTTCTATGGTTCCCACTAATGACACGTTAGATTGCAGAGTAGAGAGGAGGGGACCACTGCAAAGAATGTTTATTGTTAACAAGAACTCAAGAGCGATATTAAATCTTGCATATCATGGCTTTCTCAATCTTGAAAATCAACTGCAGGATGATGCCTCACTTGCTGGTGTGAAGCTCATGCACATTCTTCTGAGGCGCCTGGCCTAGTGTGCTGTCAGAGGGCAGATTAGACTGGATGAACCTCTGCTCTGATCCAGTCTAGCAAGTCGTGCATTTACGCTTTTGTTGCATTTTAGAGACAAGTATAGGTTTGGCCGTGGTTAATTGCGAGCGGGTGAATGTTAATTCTTACCAAATCCTTGCAAGGGACTTCACGGGGTTGGTTTCATGACTCTTGTGCCCATGAGGGTACACATGCTGGCACAGGTGCTAACAATACTGCAGCCTCGGGTTCAGAGGTTAGAATCACCATGATGCTGGTCTATTACAACTGTGGTTTTACAAACAATAGTGAGTACCAGAAGCACAATTAATATGAGTGAAATGCATGAGAAAACTATGTTCACAACAGGAGCTATACGGGACCATTGGCTGGAATACATATAATAAAGGGCAGCTTGAGCTCACACATTTTAACTTCAAGAATGAAGGAAGCCTGAAAAATAAACCTGGTATGAAGTCAGTGCTGTGACTGGGGAGATCAGTGAGAAGGAGTTACAGGAGTGGTGGATTTTTCAGGGAAAAACCAAACCCAGTCTTTTCAAAAGAAAGTCACGATGAGCACTGTTCCTAGAGCTCCAGCAAAGAGAAGTTATGTGATAGCTGTGTGGAAACCTTATGAAGAACTACCCTGAAACAAATCTGCTAGGCAAAGCACAGTACCTACCACTATGCCTAAAAGTTTGGAGCACCAGCATAAAGATTTGCAAATTGCTGGTTGCCTCCAGCTAAATAGCTGCACCAACCCAAGCTCAACTTTTGACAGTGCAGCTACAATTGTAATATCCAGGAATGGCCACTTTAGTGCCACCAGTAACATGGCAGTGGTTTGGCTTTGGCTTTACCAAACACAGGCACTAGATCAGGCGTGAACAGCATTTAAACTAAAGATGAAACAGCTGAGAGAAAACCAGCGTGTGAGAACTCCCTATTCCAGGCAGAAAGGTGATTCACAAGCAGGCAATCTCAGCACTTCTCTTGGGTGTCTTGACCTCAGTAGTCGCCAATTCCTGTTTCTCTCAGATCTTGGATGGAAAACCTCGGGTATCTAATTTAGGACTGCAAACTCTTCAGATGCAATGTGGATCCATTGACCTTTTCAATGGGCCTTTTTAGCCCGATTCTGTGTAATGAAAGACACAAAGGGACAATAAGTAGTTCTCTGATCACAGTTTACAAAGTGCATCCTACACAGTGAGCACTACTTGCAGTTGCCAATCTGACCAAGAGATGGTACTGTGCGTATACACAGCCATTCCCAGGCAGCGGCGATGGGATAAACACCTGCTTGTATCTGAGCCACTCTCTGATTTCAATGTTCATAAAAGTATACTGCAAAGGTGCATCTAAAAGCACTGATCATGCCAAGGAAGTTAGAAGTTTGAGCAGAGTCTATTAATTGGCTTACAGTCTGTATACACTTAAATCAGTCATTATATACTGCTCTTTATATATATATATAAAACCAAGTTCAAGACACATACTAAAATCACACCTAATTGATACCAAAAAATGTACGTTGACACTAAACTCAGAATTTTCTGGAAAGCACATTGCTGCCTTGTGTAAGCTCTGAGTTTCATTAGGAAGCATGGAGGTCACAGATTTGTAGAAGCTGTGAAATACTAAAAAGGGGCACGCTGGGGAGATGTGGCACTTTTTGAATTAGGCACAAGGACAAGGGAGGCACTGACCTTTTTTGTGGTGTTTGGTTTTTTTTTTTTTACCCCTTGAAGGGTTTAGGATGAGCATAGCTTTGGGTCAATGCTGGAGAGCAGCCCTTCAACACTCACATTTGAAGTACATCCTGGGCATTGTTTAGAGCCAAGTTAAGATTTTAACTTCCAACACTGGGGTCCCCAGTGCACAGCTCTGAAGAAATTGTCACTAGCTGCCTTTAAAGGCTTCATGTGCTGCTGTCAAATTTAACCTCATGTGTAAGTAGGAAAAGCCACCCCTTTCTTCTCTTTAGTGTGGCCTGAGAGATAAAAAGAGTCCTCAACTTCTGCACAGCAGGACAGTAAGATAAGCAGAAGGAGACGTGGCAATACGTCCCACCCTACATAAAGAAGTCAAGCAAACAACTTTCAAGGGGATAATTTTTAAAGAAAGCTGAAGGAAGGTGCCATAGCCCACCAGAGCAAGCAGGAGCTGAAGACTTTCACTGTACAGGGAACTAGACATGGGCCAAGGTAAGAAACAACCATTTTTTCATTTGCCAGTTGCCTGTTAGGAAAACTAGTTGTCCCTGCTCCAAGACAGTGTCCATGAGGCTTGTAGAAGAGGTCAGCTTCTTACAGAGCAGGAGCCGTGAAAGCACTCTGAAGGCCAAGGGAGTCCAATCACAGGGAGGACTGCACAGAAAGGGACAGCAAATAGAATCATAGAATGCTTTAGGTTGGAAGGAACCTCAAAGATTATCTAGTTCTAATCCCCTGCTATGGGCAGAGACACTCTTTACTAGACCAGTTGCCCAAAGCCCCATCCAACCTGGACTTGAACACTGCCAGGGATGGGGCTTCCACAACCTCTTTGGGCAACCTGTTCCAGGGCCTCACCACCCTCATAGTACAGAATTTCTTCCTAACATCTAACCTAAACCTACCCCAGTATCAATGCCTAAGCAGAGTTTGACAGGAGCAGTAGGAGGCAGCTGAGGCAGATGTGTGAAAGTTTGGAAGCCAAGTCAAGAGTTTGCTTCCACACAGAGGATGGGGAGCGGGGGATGGAGGGGGTAAGACAGAATATAAAACTGAAGCAGAGATGACTGTTTTAGCCACTTGAACAAGGCAGGGGGTTCTCAAAGGTAAGGGGTGCTGAGTGGAGAAATGCATAGTGGATTGTTTCTGTACCACAGGATGTGGCCCGGGGCCAGACTGCAGGCAGCTCATTGCCCCAAACTTGCTCTGTATCTTCTCACACTACAGGTCTGAGCTTCAAAAAATGCAATCTCAGGATCACAATGAACAACAACAACCACCACACACAAGAAATCAGCACTGAAAGGCTTGTGGTGAGGCGGGGGCAGCCATTCACTATCACCGTGAGCTTCTCCGCTCCAGTACACAGCTACCTGAAGCAGCTGAAGCGGGCTTTCCTCATAGCACAGACAGGTAACATCATTACCATACCTATCAGAGCTCTGGTCCTCTACTCACCTGAAGAACAGAGCAGGTGGCAAAATCCATCTCCAGAGCTGGACTGAGGTACCCACATTTAGAAGTGAGGCTGGTGAACTGCTTATCAAAGGCAGAATTGAGTCTTCTGCTGCTGGGACCACAGGGTCACACCAAATCTCTTCACAGAAGAGACACTGCAGCACCAACCAGTGCAGGTTCATGACTCTGATCTGAGAGTACTCGCAGGCTCTCTTCTCTCTCGTGGCTTTTGGTTTAGGAATGTTCAAACTTAGCTAGTCTGCTATGGACTTCTGTCACAGGGTCTAACAGCAAGACCCCTGAGAAGGACAGTGGCACTCAGCTCCAGCCTGCTCTTCCACAGCCTAAGCATTTGGCTCTGACTTTTACAGACGCTGAATCCCAGGAGCAGCACAGCTGCACCACTCTGGCTGTTCCTGGTTTCTACAGATCTATGAAACTCACATCCCGCTTTCAAACAGGGAGCCCCATGTGCAGTACTAACCTCAGGAAGAGTCACTAGGCATTAAGCTGCTAAAGGGTTAAGATTCTCTCAGAAGAAAGGAGAGCTCTGGCTCTAGATACAGATACAGTCCCTGCACCCCTGAATGGGGTGAGGATTCAGGTCTGGAATAAATAAAATTGAATCTCTTTGGCTGCAGGACAAAATCCTTCCAAAACAGATGGAACCCAGATTGAATTTCCCATCTCTGGCCTGAGGGACCAGAGGCAGTGGAGTGCAGCACTAGAAGAACAGGACCCATGCTTCTGGACCATCACAGTGAAGGCACCTGCCAATGCTCCCATCGGCCAGTATGCTCTGTTTTTACATGCCTCCAAGTGTCACTGTCACCTGGGCAACTTCACCCTTCTCTTTAATCCCTGGTGCCAAGGTACGTGGTCAGACGCAGGGCGGCAGGCTGGGATCAGTCACTTCACAGAGCTTTTGAGCTCTGGCACTCTGTCTCTGTGGGGTGGTGGCTGACTCAGCAGGTGCTCTCTGCCACTCCTGTCCCACCCCTCACAACCCCTTAGGAAGGAGGTAGGGGCTGATAAAAGCTGAAAGCTACCTACCTCAATACTTCTGCCCCTTTTCTGGAGTATTCCACTGCCAGAGCCATGTCCTCCTGCTAAAGAAAAATGAAAAATTGTTTCTCATAATAAAGATTTCAAGTTGAGTTGAGGCTATACTTGGTCTGATGAAGGCCACTGTATCTTTCTCAGGATTAGAGAAGTCAACAGCCAGGACAGTAGAATAGGTATCCTGTGGAATAGCCTGGGTCTAGAGAAGCTTTTTGAACAAGGAAACAGAGATAAAAATAAAATTCTTCCTTCCTATGCAAGAGAGATGCAAGTGTACCTGAGCCCAGGAATGCTTTCTTCCTGATGCTTTTTCCCTCTGATCTAGATGATGAGGTGTTCCTGGGTAATGAGGCACAGCGGCAAGAGTACATTTTAAACCAAGAGGGTGTCATCTACTGTGGAACTGAAAATGCAGTCCTAGCCCAACCCTGGGACTTCAGCCAGGTAAGCAGGAGATCCGGTATGTCTGTGCTCTCTCACAGCCACCAGCAGAGAAAGGGCACACATGTCCTGTGTGTACAGGATGCCTATTTCCATACTGTGGCTTTGATAAAGTAACTCACCTGATGGACTCAGTCTCTTTGTCTAAGACTGTGCAGGAGAACAAGGACGTGTGTATGAAGTCATACAACCCAGTATATGTAATTTTAGCTACCTTCTCAGTTAGTCCTCTACAAAGAAATGTGTTGATCTGTATCTGGGCTTTGTGTGTCTTCCTTTCATCAACAAATATCAAAGTATCTAACAGAGTTTGGTAATGTCTCTATTTTCCAGGTAAAGCAAGGACAAGTAGACCTTCCAATTTGCCCAAGGCCATCTGACACAGCTAGTAATTAAATCAGGATTTTGTCCCCCTTCAGTGCTACCAGAACACAAAAGTATCTCTGTGCCAACCTAGAGAGCACTCCAGAAAGCATTGATTCCACTCAATCAAGGGACACAGTATCATGCTAATGCATTCCCTACCTTGCTGCAATAGAGCTGTAGGTCTGCCTTCAGTATGTTGTGCTCCCTCTCCAAGTCTCTGCCTGGAGCTCTCCTTGGCAGCCCACTCACATAAACAAGACTTATATAAAATGAGACTATCAGCAGAAAGGGAGAAGTAATCTGCACAGCAAAAAACCCTTGCAGGGACTCCAGAGAACAGATGCTCAGGCTGAGTTTCCTGAAAAGATGCGTTCTTGTTTCAGTTGGAGGAGGATATTCTTGACATCTGCTTCATACTGCTGGATGTGGCTGAACACCATCAACGAGACAAGGATCACACCCGGCGCAAGAGCCCTGTTTACATCTGCCGCACAGTTGCTGCCATGGTAAGGAGAGCAGATGGCAGCCCTGACCCTGGCAGAGAAGATCTGAAAAGCAGGGCAAAGGCTGGCATCTTCTCAATCCCAGTTTATGGTAAC
This sequence comes from Hypotaenidia okinawae, assembly GCA_027925045.1. Classification (NCBI taxonomy): domain Eukaryota; kingdom Metazoa; phylum Chordata; class Aves; order Gruiformes; family Rallidae; genus Hypotaenidia; species Hypotaenidia okinawae. The sequence goes on from BSDF01000016.1 coordinate 7,811,731, forward strand.
CTGCTGACCAAAGCATGCCCAGGGCTTTTCCAAACACCTCCTGCACTCCCAGGAGTTTCTCAGCAGTGACAGTACACTTACTGGCTAAATCCCAGGGGAGACAGTCACACATGTTCTGCTCAGCCATGACCTTCATGCTTTGCACAAAAAGCCCTTTTTTGTTTCATCTGCCTTGGGAGCAGCTTCACCAAACAGGATGATGTGTACCTACCAGAGAGATGGAATTCCTTAATCGTCCCTTCTCTCCTCCTTCCCTGCAGATGAACTGCAATCAGCTTCAAGGAATCCTGACAGAATGTGAGACCAGGCAGTGCTATAATGGGACACCCCCTTCCAAGTGGCTGGGAAGCAGGCCCATCCTCCGGCAGTGGTTTGCATCACGAGGCAAGCCTGTCCGCTACGGGCAGTGCTGGGTGTTTGCTGCAGTCACGTGTACAGGTACAGTGGTGATTGAAAGACTTTGGTGTAGAGCAAAGCCTTACCTGGCCTGCAGAACCTCTAGCATATGCCTAAATTCCTGGAGGAACACACATCTCAGGACTATAACCTTTATTTTTTAGCTGAGAGGCAGATCCTCAGAGTTTCCTCATCAACGTTCAGCACTGCTAACTCTGAGATAAGAGAGTAGGAGTACACACCCTTCACTGAATGTACCTATGACAGCTTATCTCCTGAGGGGCAAGGCCTCTTGCAAAGTCCCAACAGCAGACCTGGTGCCATTCCTAACAGGCCCAGCACCAAAAAAGCCTCCCCACCTGTCAGCAGAGGCACCCTTAGGGCAGGAGGCTCAACTGATTCACATCTCTTCCTTCCACACAGTTCTGAGGTGCCTGGGAATTCCCACCAGGGTGGTCACAGGCTTCACGTGGGCTCACAACACTGACACCAGCCTGAGTGTGGATGAGTACTATGACGAAGATGGGACACTGCTTACACAAGCCCAGAGTGCCCGTGTCTGGTAAGAAAACACGTCAGGGCCCAAGCAAGGATTTGAGACAAACCTGGATCTAGGAAGTGACAGGGGAGGAGGGGAAGAGAGAGATATGCAAGGAAGTGGGTAGGACACAGCTCAGCTGAGATCCAGACTATGTGACTTGTTCTTGGGAAATCACTGCAACCCAAATTGGAGAGTGCCCACACAGCCCAGTCCAACTGGAGAAACCCCACTTGTGCCAAAAAACATGGTCTCTGTTCTCCTCCACATGCACTGAGCTCTTACATAGCAGCATTGATTGGCTGTGGTTAGGCTAAAATGTACTGTACCTCAGGGCTCAGTCCCTTGGTTTAACCATGTCTCTTGCAGGACCTTCCATGTTTGGAACGAATGCTGGATGGCTCGAGCAGACTTGCTACCTGAGTACAGCGGGTGGCAGGCACTGGATGCCACCTGCCAGGAAAAAAGTGAAGGTAAGGTATCAGAGATGGGCTTGGAGACATGGAGGGGGAGTGGAGCAAGGAGCAAATAAAGCAGTTTGATATTCCTCCCTTCCCCAGCTTCCAATGGAAGGATGCAAAAGGACAGTGACTCATCCTGCTGACTTTAAGCATTAACTCATCAACCATGCCTGGTTTGTGTCTGAGCTCTGTCACAGCACTGCTTCCTAATGTCCTCCTAAACTAGACACTTCTCCTCTCCCAGTATAGGTCTAAACCAGGCACAGGTCTAGGTAGTAAAACATCTGAGTACCTTAACTAGACCACATTTTCTCTTCAGGTCCATCCTTCTGCGGGCCAGCCCCTGTTAAAGCCATCAAGGACGGGGACACAGACATTGATTATGATGTCTGCTACTTCTTTGCTGCCATCAATGCCAAGTGTCAGGTCTGGATACAGAAAGCAGATGACACCTTCAAGCCAGCTCTTGGTAGCACAAAGTACACTGGCAACAACATCAGCACCAAGGGTGTGGGCAGTGAGCGCTGTGAGGATATCACACAGAGCTACAAGTATCCTGAAGGTACAGGGTGGGCAAGTGGCTGAGCACGTTTCCTGGCAGTGCTACAAGCGATGAGTAAAGGCCTGGAGAGCAGAGCCTTACCAGAGTATTGGGGTCATATATCCTGCACTACTTCCCCTTCCTGAATGGCACAGGAACACCTTGATTTGCTGTCTACAGAATCAAAGCACAGGTTACACCCCAGGTTTTATCCCGCTTAATGACATTAACTGGCTCTCCAGAAGGCCAGCCTTTTCTTCACCAGGCATTTTCCTGGTTGGAAAACCTTCTTTCCTGATTTGCTACAGGTACACTCTGCACTTTCACCTCCCATTACCCCTGCAACATATATAGAGATTATTTCAGACCCCAGCTTTCTGCAAAGGCCTGTTGTGCTCCCAGATATTGTCTAAATCTCTCTCTCAAAAAGTACCTCCCCTTCAGAATCTGTTAGTGAGTGGTCCTTCCCTGACTCAGCCCTACCATCTCATCTTAGCCTATGCCATGGTGTCTCCTTGGCTGCAGTCCATCACAAGAGACCACAGTGCCGTGCCACAGCTAGTTATGGGTAGAGAGGCAACTGCCTCTCTCATTCTGGCACACGTTAGCACCACAAGGCTTCAAAAATTATGCCAAATCTTTCTAATCACAATCTTTCAGGTACATCCAATGAATGCTCTGACTGCTGAAATTCTCCAACTACCCCAACCAGCAGCACAAGAGGGTATTTCTCAATGCTCTTAAGAGTTACCTACAGTAGTGCCAGGATAACCCAATGCCATCCTGCATTTACTGCTTGACACAAACAGGAGAGAATACTAAATTCCATGCTCCTTTTTTTGTGACAGGTTCTCTTCAGGAAAAAGAAGTACTTGACAAAGTCTACAGGAAGACAAAGAAACTTCATACAACCAGCAGCAGCAGCGAAACACACTTTAGCTCCATTCCTACTGCCCTTGAAGAGCCAGTTAACCTCTTCATCCAGCTCCAGTCAGAAAGTTCTCAGCTACTGGGACAAGATGTTCCACTTTCCATTGAAGTGTTTAACTACAGTGGTGAAGAAAAGGCTACTCACCTGGTACTCGGGGCCCAGTCTCTACAGTATAATGGTGTGCCTGTTACCCAGCTTTGGAAGGAGAAGTTTGATTTTACCCTCAAAAGCAATGAAGGTAAGGGCTCTACTGGGTGCATGGCTAGAAGGGCGTATGTAGCCCTCTCACTTCAGGAACAATGTGCTTGGTTGGCTGGATAGTCAGTTGTAGGTAATTGAAATAAACCACTTTGGCAACATTGCCTTAGATATTTTGAATCTGGAGATCTAGCTGGGATCACTTAAGGATTCAAGTGCTGCAGCTTTCTGTACTATGTTGAGCACTAAACACTCATAGGTGTCAGGTACAAGACCAGGCTGTACTTACCACCTGCACTGTCATCTGTATTTCATCACTCTCTATTCCAGCCAGCACCCTGAAGGTCTTTGTCCCTTGCTCACGGTATGGAAAGGAGTTGGGAGAGAACCACCTGCTTAGGCTGACTGCCACGCTGAGGGACAAGGACTCCTACATGTACTTCGCTCAGGAAGAGATCAGCATTTGTGATCCCCCTCTCACTATCGAGGTTAGATTGCTCTGTCACACTGTTACTGCAGTGGTGTGAGAACAGCTTTCCATAGTCCTTAGCAGCAAACAATTTCTGCTGGCTTGAGTGGCTCTCCTCCTCCTGCTGTCTGTTTTCAAAGCACTGAGACGTCAGCTCAGGAAAGGCAAGTTGTGCCACACTACTGAATACAGTCCTCCTGCTTCTACCTTCTCTGGGTGTGAGCATAAGGAAATCCCAGTGACTCCTAGCTCACTCACCACCAGTCTGGAAACCAGAGGCTGCAGAAGGAAACTGCAGCAGAAGACAAGTTGGACTTTGCCTGAGAAGAAAACAAGTTGGACTTTGCCTCTTATGGCTCAGGCTGAGATGTTTGGCACCAACAATAAATCATTTCTCTCTCTTTGATCACAAAATAATCTCTTTCCTTCCTCCTCTCAGTTTCAGCTTGTTTCCTTCTTTCAACAGTTTCCAGAAAACATGGTCCAGTATCAGCCAAGCACAGCAAAGATCAGCCTCCTGAACCCTCTCACTGACCCCCTGGAGAAGTGTGTGATAGTGGTCGCAGGGCGAGGGCTCATTTACAGACAGAGGAAGTACAGGTAAGTGCAAACTGATGGATCCAGGAATGATAAAGGGGAGAAGAGACACAGAACAAGGTATAGAAACACTTGCACAGGAAAGGCTGTCCCCAAAAATAAGTGGGCAACAACATAGCAGGAAGAGACTGCTACAGAATGAAGGACCCAGGCATTCTGACTTTTATTTACAGATATTACAGATGGTTTTCATGCTGAAAAGGAGAAAAGCCAGGTAACAGCATTTCCACCAGATGTGCAATACACAAGTTGAAGCCAGTATGACATTTGTGAAAGCTTCAAGCCTGAAGCCCAGAAAGCAGAAGGAAAGCCCTCTGCCAACAAAAAGGGGAACAAGTACCACAAGACCTAGTCAGAAATGTACATTAAATAAGACAGTGGTTACAGGTCACTGAAATGAGCTAGGAAATTCAGAAAACATTTGCTGTTGAGAAATAACTGGGTTTTAGTTACCCAGCACAAGCGGGTACAAGTCCACAAGTGCAGTGAAACTGTACTGCTTGTGACACATCTTTCCACCCATCACCCACTGTCAGCAGTAAAGACAGTCCCTGGGTACAATTTTAACAGCATCTTCTGTCCCTTTACTGAAGAACAGGGCAAACCTGACTTAGCCAAGAGGCAGCCAAAAAGGCATGCTTTCTTTCACATGGAAAACCCCACATTTCTCTCAAGAAGCTGCATTAGGACCAAGTAACCTTAGATAGCCCCATGGGGAGTTCAACCCTCCTGTTGGATCTCCCTACCCAACTACTGTCACATCACAGGTCCACTGTGGCAGTTCAGGTAACTGCTTGCTGCCTTCTGTTCTTCCCTTTCATATTTTTGGCACCATGCTCCCTTCTAGTGAAGTCTCCTGGTCCCCAGGAACTGGAAATACAGAGGTGAGCTTCCATAGAATCCTTTCTCCTTCCAGGTTGGGTTCTGTGCAACCAAAGAGCACTGAAAAACTGCAAATCCCACTCACCCCCACCCAGCCAGGGCCCAGGAGACTCACTGCACATCTTACCTGTCTTCAACTCCAGGACCTGAAGAGCTACAAAACTACTGACGTTGCAGCTGCCTGATGCCCAGCTCAGAACAGCTCCTGCTGTCCTGGTCACAGAAGGGTGGTCATGATCTGTGCCCTCATCTTAGGCAAGCAGAGATGTTAACAGTAATTAAAGTTCTATTTAAAACCATGCCTAACTTTGCTTATTCATACACAGCTCTCTCTGATCTGCTACTGTGCCTGCTGTCCAGTTTTAGAAGCTGAATCTTCCTGTCACCAAGACGGGCTAAATGCTCGAGCAGGTGCTGCATTTTCTCACCACGTGGATGTGCTGAACCCCTCCACTGCTCAGGCATTTTACCCTACCTGTGGCAAAACCAAGAATATCCTAGAACTTCAAAGTCCTTACAGATCTTTTGACATCAGTAGAGTTGTAAATAGCATTTTCTACTCATTTCTGAGGAAACAGGGAAGAGGAAGATAGTTTAGTCTTCTCAAAGCTGCATATTTTCTAATGGTTCATCAGGCTGCTTGCAAGAGCAGCAAGACCCTTTCCTTCTACACATGTCCTCTGCCACCTGAAAAGAGATAAAGCCACTCATGCAAATCTAGCAGTATTTTATTGTTCCTTGAACCCCACAGCAGTTGGAACATCTGAAGAATGGGGCACATTCGCAGCACTGAGACACAGCACTGTGCCATCCCAGGAATCCAAGGAAAATGACATCTTCTGCAATGGCAAAAAGCAACTTCCTGGGAAAGTTTTGCCAAGTGGCAGTAACGTTCTCTCCTAAACACACTGTTCATCATTCTCCTGGTGGGCAGAGAACAGCGAGATTCAGTGGAAAAGCATTCACCAGAGCCCATGGCAGCAACACACAGATGGGCTATAGTTGACCCTGTGTGAAGTTCTTGATTTTGTTCATGTTGTGATCTACTGCACCAGTTAGGAACTGCACCCAGCCTTCCTCTGATGGTGGACACACATGGCTTGTCCTGCAGAAGTGGAGGAAATTCATTAGGGAAGCATCCTGCGTGTCCCATACCTATACATCCAGACAGCATGTGGGTACCATGATGAGGTGAATTACCACAGCACCAAAACAGGACAGCAACAGCAGGGAGCACACACTCACCAAACTGTAAGTCATACTCACTTTGTAATCTCCAACACTTTCTTTAATACCGAGGCCAACTTAGCAGCCTAGAAAGGAACAGGGAAACAAAGTGAGCCAAACATGGAAAAAAGGGGGCTCAGCAGTGCTGGAAAAGAAAGGGGGTGCAGGTGTGCCCAACACAACCAGGGAGGAGTAAAACTGCCACAGACCCTGATGCAGAAGTTATCTATTGCTGCCATGCTGGGAGTGTCTCCCAACCTACTGCTGGCTGGGACAGCTGAAAGTAAAGACAGGCTGGTTTTTAAAGCATACATTAAAGTGTTGGTTTTTTCTTTAAAAAGATAAGCATGATAGACATTGGTAACTGATATTAAGGCATGAAGTTACAAGTGACTGACTGTAATGTAATTTAATATTAAGCAATGCTTTCTTGTTTTACCCCATAAAATCAAGCCATGGTCTAGAGGCATGAAACCAGAATTAAGAATAAAAAAAATCTACTATCTGAGAAGATACATACTTAATTTATGATGCAAGAGACTCCTGGGAGTCATCTAGCACAACCTCCTGCTCAATGCGAGTTCAGTCAGGTTGCTCAGAGCCTTGCCCAGTCACGTTCTGAGTATTGCTGAAGATGGAGATTCCACTGCTTCACCATGCTCACCATCAGAATTTGTATTTGTATGTTTAATTTACATAACTTTACTTGAGCAAGTCTTCATTACCCAAGGAAGAAAGCAGGCATACAGTGTATCAGCAGCCTCTGAGCTCACTTTCCTGGCGTACTGTGACTGGGTGTCTCTGTGGATTATAATTCAGACCCAAACCTCAAGCAGCCACTCTTCCCAGAAGGAGTAGAGATGGGGAATGTGTTTCCACCTGAAGGAAGCTAATTGTGTGAGAACCAGAAGGGAGTCTTCAGTCCTAAGATGTTACTGAGACAGTCACCAACACCCACTTCTCCCCAACAGTCACAAAATCCCTCCAATTTGACTTCTTTCCCATCTCTACAGCCAAACAAGCAGACCCACATGCAGGCTGTAGGTACTCACGTTGAGTCGCACAGCCAGCTGGTTCACAGGTGGATACATGCTCAGTGCCAGCTCATCAACACTAGAAGAGAGGGGAGCAATGGAAGACAGGTCCTGATAGCACAACTTGTGGATCTCAGTCAAAGCTACACCCACCCTCAATGTAAGTCAGGAACAGCAGCACATGACAAGGAGACATCAGTCATACCCGTGGGATGCTTCCCACAGCCTTCTCTGTCATCTGTGCACCACTCTGAGTGACACACAGCCACAGCTCCACCCCAAGCTGCAACATATGCTCCTCTCCTAACTTGCACAACTATCAACAGATATGCCATAAGTGTCTTCCCACCACACCTGCTTCCACCACCTGTTCACAGCTTCAACATCATAAAGGTTCACCTATTCCATTCTCTAGACCTCAAGAAAGATGGGGACTGCCCTAGAGCAAAAAGCAGCATGGGGAGAGACCTGCTTACCTTGGACTGATCTCATTAGCAATGTCTGCAAGATCATCCAGCTGAGCAATCTGCTCTGGAGCATCAGCTTTGCCGTAAGCCTTCACTGCACCCAAGACCTTCTTCAGGCAAGCTTTAGAAGCCTTCATTAATCCCATGCAGGAGCTAAGTAGCTTCCGGTCAGCTTCTGACCAATATGTATCTCTGTTGCCCCGAAAGCCCAGCTCTTCATCTTCCATGATGTCACTGTAAGGGTCTTGCCCTTCTGCCAGAGCCTGAGAACACAGATTCACTGAAAACCCAGAGCCCAACATCAATCCCAGCAACACCCAATATGAAAGGGAAAATATCATCTAGAAATAATACAAATAATTAACGGAGGAATCTCCCTCCAACCAGCATCTCAGCTGCCCATACTCTGTTAATCCTACAGAACCAGATTAAAAAACCCTAATCCACTACTCCAACAGAGCAAACAGCACTATTCTTATATCAACCTACACTGCCCCACCACTCCCCACACAGACATTCAGGACATGGCTTTATGGAAACCTTTACATAAAGTAAACCAGGCTCGAGTTTAAAAACTCCTTAAGATCCAGGCATTATACATAATCTAACTCAGAACAATTATAAATCAATGCCAGTATATAAACCAATCCCTGTATTCCCTCATTGGACCATCACTGCAATCCATCACTGCGTGGTCATCAAAGGCTTAGGGGCTTCCTTACATGTTCCATCTCCTCCAGAGCATCCTTGACCACACCTAGACATGCAGCCAGAGCTGATGCAACTGCTGCCTGGTTATCTGCAAAAGCAAAAGGATGAAAACTGGCACTGCACTGATTCAAATCAGCTTGCAACAACGTTCATCTAGGCTTGCGATCATAAGATCTTGAGATCAAAGGACCCTTTTTTTTTGCAGAGCTCTGAGCTGCACTGCTGCCATGCAAAGAATCTGTTGTGGCTTCCAGGCTCAGACATTTCAAAGACTGTCAAGTTTTGCAGAATGAGTGAGCCTTCATTGTACTAGCTTGAATCCCCCCTGCAAGGGCTACTGATATTCCTAGACAGCACATCCTAGTTCTGCTGTTCTCCATATACACTACTCACCTCGTGGCAGGTTGGACACTTGCTCACATGCCTCCCACACACCACCAGTTGAAATAAGCTGTTCCTGAGTCAAACTGAAACAAAACAAAGCCCCTTAAAGTTAGACTTAATGACACCCCTCTGCTAGATTGTTCTTATTGTCTGCACCAAAGATGATGCACACTAGTAGAAGCTCTGCTGGGAAGATGTCACCAACCAGCTTGTCACTAGCATCTTGAGCCCGTGTACAGCACGAAGCAGTGGCTCCTACTGAGTTTACTTATTTGGTGGAATAAGAAGCAGAAGCTTCTCACAAAGGCCTCTCAAAATGCTTAGGCATATTAAACCTGCAGAACCTATGCACATCAGAAGCCTATATTAGAGATTGCTGACCACTGCCTAAGGGCAGTAGTGTGTAATCTGTAAAAAGCAGCAGCAATCAATAGTGATCCAATAACTAACTTTCTAAAGTCACACAAACATTGCATATGACAGTTCACTCCAAGAGCAAAACCTGCTGAACAGTGCAAGTGCCATTCAGCACCTTCACAAGAACCCTGCTCCCAGCATCTTTCCTTGCTGCAGACAGGATGAAAATTTATCCTCCACGTAGACAAATGCACCCAATTCAGTCCCAGGGACAAGGGAGTACTGTCAGGACCTTGAGTGTATATCTATTCCACTCTCCCAGTTTAGCTGGCCACGTACACGATCAGCTCCTTCGCTGACAGGAGGTATTGTGGAGAAAGCTGGAAGTGAGAGCCTGCCCTTCCTTACCCTAAGAGATTCCTTTACCCCAAGGTTCTTCCACTGGGCCCTGTTTGTGCCATGTCACAGCTGTGCAGGACTCAGGTCTGCACCCAATCTCGTACCCCCTTGATTCTGAGCTGGATCCTGACCCATCGATCTGACATCCTGCCTTCACTTCAGACTCAGCTCACTGCAATGGATGTGCTGGGCCACCACCAGATAGTGTCTGATGCTGGTCACTCTCTCTGGACCTGACCTTGACTTGCTGACCTGACTTTCCAGCTTGACCACATCGCTATGGGTTTGTCTGATGATCTGGACTCTCAACTACCCTCACCAGCACTGCTACGCTCACTCAGACACTGGGGGAAAGGGCCACTGCCCCAGAGCAATGCTCTCTGCTTCTGCACCCCCCCATCACGAAGCAGTCTGCACTTGCTGCTTCCTAACAAGTACATTTGTAGCTGTTTCTTCCTTTTTTCTGGAAAATTACTACCTCTCCAATGGAGCACTGAGAATTGTTTCTGTAAGTTGGATCATTCCTTCTACTACTTCAGTGGTAGCATCTCGTACCATCTTCCGTAGAGTAGTACCTGGTTAAGAGGGAGAAAGAGCAAGAAAGTTGCCACAAAGTCAACACCAACAGAAAGAGACAACTGAAGATGAACACACCAACAGATCTCTGTGGATACACTGCGTAAATGACCTTACAGGTATTTTAAAGGATAAATGTGTTTCCCAGTTCCAAAACAGTTCCATGGACAATGATCTCAATACTTTATAAATATGAATGCTCAATCAACTATACAACTTCCTACGTTATCACACTGTCACCACTGGAAATCTGCATGAGTAGACAAAAAAGTGTTTCACTCATAAAAACACTGCAACTCTACTGAACACTTGATAATGGGACTACCTGCTCACAACAACTTGCTGTCCCACAGATGCCAGATCTCATACTAGGCTCTGAAATAATGGATGCTTTGATATAGTGGTGAAAGATCCACCACCCTCTGCAGTGATGCCCTGCTGTTACTAGCTCACCTTGGCCCTTGGGGAGCCAGTAGTACACGGTGGCAACTGCAAGAATGGCATTTTGGACATCTTCACTCAGCTTCCGGCAATCCTGAAAAGGGACAGGCAAAAGGATTCACCACGAGTAGCACATGGCTGCACCATGGTTAGAAAGTCTCATAAGCAATCACATTGACTTGAGAAAAGGGAAGCACAGTAATGGCTGTCTTGCTTGAGAAACACATACAGCACAAGAAGAAGGTACACTAAGCAAGCTGTGTACATCACAAGCCACCTCATGATTTCGTAACAAAACATGCCCTGCTGTGGTGGTCATGCATCAGAGAAAGCCTCTGAACTAGAGGTCTGTCTTTTTATTTTTTCTCCTTCAAACACAGGTGGGAAACTTTGCTCAATCAACAGCAAAACCACTTATTCTTTGTCAGACCTAAGGGCTGGATTGTCCAATATCCCATCCCTACCAGCAACCAGCTGTATACACTGAAGAATGTAAGGATATTTCTATCTCATGTCTCCCTAACTTACAGAACTTAGTTCTCTGGGCAATTCTAGAATTGGATTAATGCACTTGCCAGTGCACAACCCACACCGACATCTCTTGTCTGTGCTGAACCATGCGACTTTGTGGCCATCAGGTGATGCAAGAGACACCCCAAGCTTGTCACACACACTGGCATTTCACAGTCCAGGGGGTGGGGGGTGGAGTCGCTCACCTCTGCTGAAGTCAGTGGAGGCCTGGAGAACGCCAGACTCAGCTTTGTAGCTTCCTGTGACGTTACTTTGAACGTCTGATCTAGAAGGGATTCAATGGGCACGAAAGAACAGAAAGGAACTTGGGTAAAAGACAAAAGCACAGGGCAGCTGGATGAGCGACATCCCAATACCGCTTCGCCCTACCACTCAATTACCGCTTCTTCTTTCCAAGCAACACAAAGCCACAAACGGAATTCCAGGAGGAGAAAAATCCCGCAGTGTATTTGTGTACACGTGCCACACACCCCCCATGTCCACGTTTTTCCTGGGTGCTGCAGCTTTTCCCACGTAGCCGGCAGCGCTACCCACAGCCCCGCTTTGTGTCCTGCTCTGTGACACCTTCACCAGGCCGCGCTGAGAGACTTTAACAGCGATCGAAGGCTTTAAAGCTCCAGTTGCGACAACTGCTCGGCCCTGGCCGCGGCTCTGCCACCGCCCTGGAGCGGAGAGCGAGCGCACCCGCCCCGGCCCGGGCCCCGCGGGGACTTCGCCCCGAAATTGAGCCCTGCACGGCAGATCCCACCGGCACGACGGATCCCGTTGCCGCCACAGCCCGAAGCGGCCCCCCTGGGCCGCCCCGCCCTGGCACCTGGTCCTGTCCCGGCCCAGAGTCGGCCGCTCCGCTCCCCCCGCCCTGCCCCGGCCCGGTGCCCGTCGCTCCCCTCGCCGTACCTAGCGCGTCCCAGAAGCGCGGCAGCTCGAACGGCTCGCGGCCCTCGCCCGGCTCGCCCTCTGTAAAGGCAGAGAGAGACCTCAGCCAGCGGAGACTCGGCCCGGCCCGGCCCCCGCCCGGCCCCGGTCCCGGTCCCCACCTCGAACCCGCGCCAGCACAGCACGCAGCGCGCCGCGCAGGTCCCGCAGCGGCTCCCGCGCCTCCATGGCTGCGGGACCTGCTGCCGGCGCACACCGCGACGTCGCGGCCGCCCCGCGACCTGCTGCGCGCTACATCCTGTTCCGGGTCACGGCAGCAACGGCGCGGCCCCGCCTGTTCCCGCGGTCCCTCCCACGCCTGCCCGCCCCGCCCGCCCCGCCCCGCCCCGACAGAAGAGACACACGATGGCCACCGACACCTTTATTAGCTACGGGGAGAGCCAGCGGCGGGGGAGGAGACAACAAAGGGGCGGGCGGCCTGCTACAGCAGCCGCAGGAGGTCCTCGAAGTTGAGTAGGTTGTTGGCCACGTCGGACCAGGCGGCGTGGGTCGCCCCGTCCATCTCGGGAGCGAGGCTGTTGCTGCTGTCCAGGGTGTGTTGTGTGCCCCCGATCACCGCATCGCACTCGGGGCACTTGCTCCTCTCCATGGCCCCCCCGCACTCCCCAATCATGTAGATGTGCCCGTTTTTGCACTTGAACCAGTGGCCGCGGGGACAGCCCATGGCGCTGACCACCTGCACCCGCTCGGCCTCCGAGATCCCCAGCCCCGAGCTGGGCAGGGCAGCGTAGAGCTGCTCCAGGTAAGGCTTCAGGGCAGCCTCGTCCTCCTTCGTGAATTTCTCCGTGCTTTGCAGGGTCTAACGTACGCTGGCGAGCACTGCTTTGAGCGCTGGGGGGAGCATGGCGGTGCCAATCCTGCACCTTACCAGAAGGTTCATCAAATAGGTCAGCCTCTGGAGCTCGGCCTGCAGGTCAGAGAGCTCCTGGCCCATAAAACTGATGCGTGGCTGATCCAGCCACTGCTGGACTTCAGCCAACCGCTTTCTCACCCATTTCTTCTCATTCACATCAATTTTGCTCATGGACTGGGTTAGGTCTGCCATACGTTTATAGAAGTTAAGCTGGTTCTCAATTAATCCAATACTCTTGGTAGAGAGAGAAGGAGCTTGTAGTTTTTGCTGTAGCATATGGTACTTATGGGGTAGATTCTTCTCCAGAACAACATTCATTGCCAGTGTGGCCTTCAGCCTACTTGCAGTAGACATAATTTCCTGTGCTGGGCCCTGGATTTTCCTTTTCACCTTTTCTATCTCATCCAGCCACCTTTTCACAATGGTACCATATCTCAGATTCTTTCTGATCGGTGTCTGACACGTAGGGCATAGCTTCAGCTTGATGACATCATCATCTTCATCCATATAATGGTCAAGGCCTTGGGACTCAAAGACATGACCACAGTCTTCAAGCTGTACAAATCGAGCACCTGGGTCTTCCTCAAAGCCAAAAAAGATCTGGGTGAGCTCCTCATGGTCACAAACGAGGCATTTATTTGGACAGGGCTCTCCACACAATCCAACACAAGGATGACCACAGCCCAGTAGCTTAGTGCATGGTACGTTGCAGCGAGGCCTGTTGCATGGTTCTGAGCAAAGATTGGTACACTGGTAGTGCTGGCACCGCCACTCGCATGGCTCAGCACAGGGAAAACAGGGCTCTCCACATTTCTTTTTACACCTACTGTGGATGCAGTGGTTCTGACATGCCATCTGACAGGGAGGGCACTCTGCAGTACAAGGCTGCCGACACTTGTGGGAGCAGACCAAGAAGCGCTTACACGGGCTGCTACATGGCTTATGAAATCCTCCTTGAAAGCAGGTAGAACAGGAACCTGAGCATATATGACCACACTCCAGTGTGGCAGAACACTTAGTATCGCACTCCACTGGCTCCTCACAGGTCTCCTCAGTGAGCCAGCATTTAACTTGTTGGTTGTGGCCACATTTCAGCGTGGCTGTGACCAGCTTAGGACACTTCTTAGTGCATTCCTGCCCACAGAAGCTGTCGCATGTATGCCCACAGCTCAGCATTTTCTGACAAGGTTCTTGGCAGAGAAACTCCCTCTCTGGAGTAGAGCACGGCACCATCTGCAGGTGACCACACTTAGAAATAGTTTTCTCTACCAGCACCATGCATGGTCCACAGGGCTCGTAACAGGATCGTTTACAGCAGTGCCCATCTGCACAAAGGACCTTCTGACAAGGCTTCAGGCACTGGTACTCCTTGTGCTCTGGGTCGTAGGGGTGGCATACCCTTGTGCAGACGTGGCTGCAACTCAACCTAAATTCACAGGGACGACTACACCCTCCTTCTGGGACTTTGCTGAAGTCTGCTGCTGTAGATACCAGCGTCTTAGTGTCGGGGTGGTTTTGACAGCAAAGCATCAATGAGCGGCCAATGTGACCATTTTCCCTAAGGGTGTGAATGATCTTGCTCCAGAGAGGAACATTGCCGAGCATTCTCATATTTCCAATGCAATACAGCCCTTTCTTAGCTCTGGATAATGCTACACAGATCCGATTAGGGATCTGCAAGAACCCAGCTCTCTCCTCTTTGTTGCTTCGCACGAGTGACAGCAGAATAATATCGTTCTCTTCTCCCTGGTACTTATCTACCACGTGAACCTTCACACCTGCAAAGGTCTTGGCTGGCATGAGCTTGCGCAGACAGAAAAGCTGTCCAGTGTAAGTAGTGAGAATGGTGATCTGTGAAGGCAGATAATCCTGATACAGGAAGTACTTGCAGAGTTCCACTACAAACTGGGCCTCATGTGTGTTCTGGTGGCTTCTGCCCTCCTGGATCTCTTGTTCAGGAAAGTCATGTTCCACAAAGAAGAGGTTAGATAAGACCCCCTGTAACACAAGAAAGAAATGTCAGAAACAGAATTTTAGCTTCTGTCACTGCAGCCTGTTTCCACATCCGTGATCATCCCTTGACAGGAGGACTCTAAGAAGAAGACTACAATATGCAGTTACCACACACTTAGGCAGTTTTCTCTGTGATTTGATAGTGTATTCATTAGATAGGAAGTTAAGCTTATTAATCACGTTAGTCCTTATTGATAACATTTCAGTATCCTAATATGTAATTAGTTCCAGTGGATGACTTTACTCCCTATTTTTTCAGAGTTGTTTCTACTGTACCTTTTCAGGTCGTAGGAAAAAGACTAAGTGCTAGTAACACTGGAGATACCAAATCCTTGGGCACTGTATTTTACAGGAACTCTTTTTAGCCAGTAACAGGGGTCAAAAGCAGTTGCTTGGATTGCTGAAAACTCACTTTTATGTTTTCATACTTCAGGACAGAGGGATGGTTCTCCAGATGCTGGTATATATGAGGACTGAGAAGCTGGGCAATTTCAGGGCGCATGCGGTGCTGAAACACAAAGCAGCTGTATCAGTCTTGAGGAAGGAGCACCGCATTTCCCCATCAGTATTCTGTTGTTCCACTGTACAGACTGGCTGAATACAAGACAAGGATGTCTTTCCAGCAAGAGTCAAGGAGGGAGCATCTCCCAATTCCTACCCTGCCCATCGCTGCCACCACCAGCAATTACAGAGGGAGCAGTAGCAAAGTATCTCCAAGACAGTCATTCAGCAAGGTGGTTGTAGTAAGAACACTGATTTCAGTGCAAATCTAAGAATGCTGTTGTAGAGAACAAAACCCAGCAACTTGCCCTAACTACTACGTGAGCTTTTCTAGGTAGTCTTAATACAGGACTTGCTGGAGGCAGAATTGATGTTGCCAGGTACTAAGATAAAGTATTACAGCAATTTAGAAGGAAGCAGCCTGAGGAGACTTGGGCTGCCAGCCTCCAGAGTTCTGGAAGTTTCAGGTGTCACAATAAGCTATGTTCATAGCACTAAAGCACATGGGAACCACAGTGCTGTGGACAACATCAAGGAATAATTGGAAATACACCACAACACTGTTTGTGGCAGTTTGACAGCTCTTAGCATTCTTCTTGGGAATGAAACAGCACATTCTCTACTCCAACTCTCAGCAACCTAAAAGAAAAGAAAGTGTACTACAAGCTTAACCCAAATGCAAACAAAATGGAGAGGGCTTATAGCTCTTCCTCACTTGGTATTTCAGACGGACAAAGGGGACGTTGACTTTCACCAGCCGTTCAAAGAGAGAGACTTCCAGATTGAAGTTCTTGGCCAGGTCAAATACATTTGCGCTAGGCCGCAGCTGAAAGAGAAGGGAGAGAAGGTCCATGTTTTAACACTTTTCCTAGGTATTAGTGAGATTTTTCTCTCATCTCTTTCTCTGTGACTGGTCCCCCATAGACAAGCCAGGACTGGATTCTTGCAGATGTGCTAAATATCAAAGTTAAATGCACTCAGAGCTGAAGCGGATACAAGTACAGGTAAAATCACATTGGTTAAACTAAAAGGCAAGTCTCACAGGAGCTCTACTCCAAACCTACCAGAGACAGGACCTGTAGTGTTTGTGAAAGCTTGGAGCAAGCAGTAAGTCCTGGCAACCCTTTGAATATGGCCTTCGGTTAAAAGGTTCTAGTTCATTTGCACCACAGTTAGAGGCTTTAGTCAGGGATGTTACCTGCTGGTGATCTCCAATGAGGATGAGATGCTGGCAGGCTTTACTCAGGGTAGTAATGGTGTGAGCCTCAAGCACCTCTGCTGCCTCTTCTACAATGATAATCCGTGGCTCTAATTTTTGCAAGATCTGACGGTATTTGGCAGCACCTGAGCAAGGAGAGAAAATAAACCCTAGCAGAATGTAATTACATGCAGGCAGCATGGCAGGTTTTCAGAGAGAGGAGTAAGCTGTGCCCCAGGAAAAGCTGGGGTGCTTCCCAAGACTTCCCATTTCAAGGCAGTTTTTTGAACTTTAAACCAGCCCCATACCAAGGGTGACTTCTAAATGAAGAGTTATTAGGGAAGGCGGGTGGGGATCAGTCCCATGCCAGCCTTGGCCCTTTCCTGACACTCCTTCAGACATAAGATACATACTCAATACATTGATCAACACAGAAATAAAACTAAAATTGTCTCTCCCAAGGGTTGTATTACAATGATCTTTAGCCAAAAGGTGATGTGGGATAGCAGTGCAGCTACTAGCCATGCTTTACTCAGACACAAGAAGTGGAGCATTTCTATTAGAAGAAGGCTGCTCAAGATGGAGGGAGTGTGAGAGCACAGAGAAACTGCTCATGTAATTGACAACTCACACAATAGCTGCATTTGCAAAGGTCAAGAAGCCTGCAGACTAATGCAGAGCCTGACCCATGCTGCCAAGCAGCATATGGTACTGATCTTTTGGCAACAAGGGCCTTTAGCCATTGCTGAATACAGTGCTGTACTGGTTTGCTTCCCAACTCCTGTGCACCTGTAGTTGTCATCCCCACCACTTCGGCCTCCTTGAGAATGCAGAGATCTTCCTGCTGCTTCAGTTCCATCAGCCTTCCCGCTGCAGCCTGATACTGCCGTTCATGCTGCAGAATCCTCTGTCGAATAAACCCCTGATAGGTCTGCAGCCAAAGCCTGAGGAGAAAATGCCATTATCACACACAGCAAGGGGAACAGCACAGTGATCTGAAGTTCTGAGCAGATTCAGTTCAAAATCTACTGTGTCTTTTGGGCAAGAGACGATTCCCCTCTGTACACAGTCCCAAACACACAGTGGAGATGACAGCATTGCCAGTGCAATACAGGGGAAGGCAAGAATAGGCATGTTCAAATAAGGAGCTGAACGGATACGGACAGAAACACTGTGGCTTGAGAGAAAGAGTTTGTGAGCTGAACAGTCCTAGAAAACATGTGCCTGAGAGACCCTGCAAAATAGTGTTGTCACCTGTAAAGCCTCCAGCGGGAGCTCAGATCAAGTTGCCACACATCCTGGATAGCCTCAGCCTCTGATTCTGTCATTGCATTCAGTTTCCGGAGCTCAACCTTCATTCTCTGTTTCATCTTCTTCCTTTGGGCAGCAGTTACCTGTAGAAAAAAAGACCCCAGTGAGCATGTACAGTACAAAGATTCTTGTGCATTAGCATCCCCATGTTATTCTTCACACAATCAAGCAGAGCCTGCAGTTACCTCCCACTGCACAGCCTTCTCTTGCAGGTGGGCTGTTCCTTCTTCCTGGTCCTGCAGCTTCATAGCCAACAGCACACTGGCCAGTTCTTGAACAGCTCTGTGCTCTTCCTCCTTCCTTTTCTGAGGCTTCACTGCCTCTTCATCCTCAAGCACTCTGTCAGCTTGAATCAGGTCAGCTTCCTCCGGGATTTCCAAAAGCTCCTCTTACGCTTCACCTTCCTCCTCCTCTCCCTCCTGCTGACCACCTGTAAGAGTCACCAGTCACATGCAGTAAGCCACAGCCACACCAGCAGAATCACAGTGCAGCAGTAAGATCACTACATGGAAATTCAGGTTAATCTCCTTTCAATACCTTACAATATCACACATCTCTTAGCACCTGTTTAGTAGCAGTGTCTCCTTTCTAGCACAGACACACTGCTTCAGCCAGCACACCCAGGGAGGATGGCAGGGGAGGGGGCTTGGAGAGGCATCTTATTTTTTTTTACCTGGGTTCTCAGCAACGTTCTGCGTGAAGAAAGTTACACCAAGGCCCAGCCACTCCAGAATCACTGACTGTCGTGAAGCACTGTAGTAAAACTTCTCATCATCCTAATATAAGGAAAGTCAAATCAGTCAGGCCTGTCGAACTTCAGAATCTTAGGATGCTGCCAAAGCAGCACCTAAGCGCTGCCAAAGCAGAACCTGGTTGCAGCAGGCAATTAGGACGAGACCCCTGAGATGCCCCAGAGCTAGGAAGCCTGAGCAGCCTCAGATCTTCAAAAAGACCATCCCTACTCCCCTTCAGTTCACAAGGTTTTCCTTTAGGCACTTATGTTTTTATGCTGATAAAGATGATTTATCAGTTTAAAGGAGCGAAATGTAAAGCCCCTGCCTACCCCTCCCGGTCTAGACTGCTGTCACTGGGCACAGCTTGCTATTCACTCCCTTTCTTTCCTAGTAGACAAACGATGTTAAAAAGAACTGTGCTTGGGGAACCTCTGACATTGGAACTGCTTTACTCAGAAGAAAAGGACCTCTCTTACCAGACCACTCATCAGACTGTCCCAGTGCTGAGGCGCAATGCAGGATTCCAAGTGGCGCTCATGCAGAACTCCATATGTTGTGCACTCCAAGTGCTTCGCTCCTTCATGGAGCTCCTGCTCAGCTTGTTTCATCTCACCGGCTGTCTAACTCATAACAAAGAGAAGGGAGGCATCATCATTCTCAGAGAAACACAGCTCAGAAACAACAGGACAAGAAACTGATAAAGGAACAAGGACAGAAGAATGACAAGGCTGACTTCAGTGTAAGATAAGGTGGAAGAACAGATGTGGAGGAAGTTTAGTTAGCTCCTCCAATGCACAAGTAACCCAGTCCCACCATCTCCACTAAAATCTGTACATACAGTCATATAGGCTCTGCGGAGATGCAGTGGCAAGTTGCTTCGAAATTCACATTTCTTCCTCAGCTCCCTCAAGTTGAACCACTTCAGGACTTCACTGTTACTTCTGCCTCCAACACGCACCATCCCATGCTTTTGGAATGTGTATATTCCTGGGAATGAAAGAGAAACCTTAGTACTAAAGAGGCAAGCTCTGTTTTCCGCAGTAGACCAAAGGGTAGGTCTGCACTACACCTGATTGGTCTGAGTGAAGTTTTCTTACTATATATCAATGGTGCTAGAGGGACTGGAAAAATACGGAAGGGCAGGTCATCATGTCAGAAGATGGGCAGAGTAACAGTTATACTGTAACTTCTACCTGACCCTCCATCATAAACCTCAGATACTCTTACCTTCTAAGAACTGATCCAGTGCATGGTTAGTGTAGCAAACTACAAGGATGGGAGACTTCTGGGCCCTGCTTTGCCACATGTGCTTATTAGTCAAGAGAGCCTGAACAATCTTCAAACCCACGTAAGTCTTCCCTGCAAAACAAGCTCAGAATCAGAAAAGGACAATCCACAGGAATCACCAAAACCAGATAAAAGACTTCCTTCCAGGCTGCAAATCTGGTCTGTGCCAAGAGAGCTGACCCCAGAGGTAACTAGTTTAAAAGACATAAACAAAGCTGCATGACACCCTCTTTCTGGCCCATATTTAAGCAAGGCTTAAATGTTTTGGTTAATACACTAGACCTGGATCCAGGGTTTCCTCTGCCACTGCCCATTCTAATACTGGCTTTGTACATGACATTTGGCTGCACATCCACATACTAGTGGAATACGAGCAGTGGTGCTTGTTGAGATCAGGTACCATTGAAAACAATCACAGTTAATCTTGTAATGCTTTATTCACACACGCTACGAAGACCAACAGGACTCTTGCACAGCAAAAGGTACCATGCAATCAAAGATGGTTGAAAATGTTTTTTCCCCAATATGCAACAGACCCAGCAGTGCAGTTAGTGTCTACTTACAAGTAGGCTGGCAATGTGTAGGATTAGATATGGATATTTGAGGATATTTTAACCTTCTCTACAGCTCAAACTAACAGGGCTACTAAAACACCAATTAGGCTTGGGACTAAAGCTTTGGAGACACTATAGCTGGCTTTCTTTGAAGTTAATTTCCCTAAATACGAGAATCAAGAACACCTTAAATGACAAATATTAAAGCAAAGTTTCTCACCTGTCCCAGGAGGTCCTTGGATAATAGCCAGCTCCTTGGTGAGTGTAAGAGTCAATGCCTGCATCTGAGACTCATCTAATCTCAATGCTTCCATTGAAGGCCACTGGCTGGGATCTAGAACACGGACACTATGGATTTTGAAAACATCATGGTCTGTCTCTTCTTCTGACAGGGGATCATTCATCAAGGGTGCGAAGTTGTAGATAGTATCCATTGTCAGGTATGTTGGCTTCTTCACCTGTGTGTCACATTCCACGATGTATTTTTGAAATGGGATATGTTCTTCCTGAATTTCCTGTAACCCTTCTAGCACATGCTGGTAGGCCTCAAAGTAGGCAGTTGTCTCTACCATGAGGAAGGAGTCTGAGGGCTGAACCTCTGCTAGCAGTGCCTGGCTCTGTGCATTAAAACACAACTGCACAACCCCCTGGGCAAGATCTGCATTATCACGATTAGAAACGGTGGCAAAAAGGCAAGTTTCAAAGTGGTCTTTGGACATGCAGATCAGGGATCCATACAGCAATCGTTTAGAATTCTGCCATCGTACAAACCTTAATGGTTTTATGTCAAACTGGACCTTGTAAACAATACCAGTTGGGGAACAGAGAGGGGTAATAATCCGTGTGTCAAAGTAGATCCTGATATCATCAAATTTTTTCTTTCTCAATCTGTTGCCCTCAAAGCTCTCCAGAAGCTCCAAAATACCTTCCCTTAAAGGCCTTACAAAGTCTTCTCTCAGAAGCCGGAAATGGGTGTCAAGATAAATGCTGGTGCTCTCATATCTTCCAGAAATAATATTGGGACGAAGAAAGGGTTTCTCATCATGGCGTACCTCATTACGTGTTGGATAAACACTCATTGTACGATAGCTCTCCCTTTGACCATCAGTCTGAAGCTGCTTAAGAATACAGTTATCTGTCTTCAGTGTGCCCTCACGTTTCTTCTCCTGCAGATGCTGCACAAGCATCTGGACTTTATGTAGATTCTTCTCTGTTTCTTCTGTGATGTCCACACCAGAAGCTCTCAGGGTATTTATGGATGTTGGCAAGAGAGTCAAGACAACTGAGACTCCCTGCACTGAGCTGGCTGGGAAAACACTGATCAGGTCCTGAATAAGTGAAATAATGTTTCTAATATGTACAGGGTACTGATGACGTACAGCAGGGACTGCTTCTGTTGTCATGGCAGCCACATACTGTGGCAGACAGATCTTGAGAAAGTTGGACTCCTTCACCACTCCAAGAAGCTGCTGGACACTCTGCCTATCCATCTGGGAACTGCATGCTTTCTGAAGCACCTGGCAAATGAGCTGAAGAAAATTGCGGTTCATGGTCGTTTGGGAAAGAAGTTCCTTCAAACCTGAACTAGAAGCAAGTGTGATGACAACTTCTGAAGAGTCTTTCTGGAGGAGATTTTCAAGGAATTTATAACCAATCCTTCTGACTTGCTGAGGATGCTCACTGAAGTGGGTACCACCTGGAGCAGGGTTCCGACAGAAATGAGGACTCTCCCGAGGCTGCATCCTCCATCCCCTACCTTCATTTTCTTGCCCATTCTTCAGCCCTCTAACTCCTTCCTGGGCTTGTCCACCTTGATGCCTCCTTCCTCTACCTCCATTTTCATGTTCATTCCAGGGTCCTCTGGCCTTCCCATGAACTTGTCCACTTTGAAACCTCCTTCCTCTATTCTCCTGTTCTTGCTCACTCCAGAATCCTCTGGCTCTCTCATGTGTTTGTCCACCTTGATGCCTCATTCTTCCCTGATTCTCTTGTTCATTCCAGTGTCCTGTGACTCCTCTATTGGTCTGTCCATCTTGGTTTCTTGGTTTATTCTTGCTTGATTGAGGAACCCTCCAAGTTGAGCCACTAAATCTCCCCTCTCTTTGCCCAGGTTGAAGAGTATAATTACTGGCTTGGGGACTTTCCCCTGATGGAGCTGTCTGGCCCCACACATTATTTGTTCTGTTTCTGCCTCTCTGTATGAAGCCATTATCCCGGTGATCTGTGTGCCCTCAAAAAAAACACACACAAACAAACCAAAAAACAAATCAAACCCACACTTCATTATACATCAGCTACATTATACATCAGCTACATTATACATCAGCTACATTATACATCAGCTACATTGACAGGATATTTTTGACAGTTAGAAAACCACAGTTACAGTTAGCACCCTGACTCATACAGGCATTTCCTTTGTACCCCTTCTTCTAACCGCTAAAGTGTGCCACGCCTCAAGTTCGCTTCAGCTGTTAAACTGTGAAGCTACAAAACAGAACTCCCTTCCAGAGAACTGAGAGTAGAATTAAAAAAAGGCCAGAGATGAAGTTCCTAGCCCAGGACAGGATTTCCTCAGAAATCAGCTGTCACCGAAATAATGACAACAGGAGCAGCAGCTGCCTTTGACTGTCTATAGCTTAGTTAAAACACCATCCTTCTGGACAAAATCCAGCCTCTGGGAGTAGCGGGAAGCATAGAAACACAGACCTTTAGTCATGCTCTCAACAGACTACTTCGGGAAGCACACAGCAGAACAGATTGCAAAGAGCCTGCTGCAGTGCATCACCACCTCAGGGCCCCAACCAGGCTCCAGGGCCAAATAAAGACATGCTGGAAATTAGGCTGGAGAGGGAATTTCACCATACACAGGCTGGGATGGGCTGGATCCCTTCTACCCCAGCCCCCGGCATCCCCAGCCTTCACCAGACGACCCTCACCTCTCCCTCCGGCCCGGGGCTGGCGGGAACAAGGCTCCTGCCGGGCACCCTCCATCGCTCGGCCCGGTGACTCCTCCGCGGGGCGTCGCAGCTCTCCGGGCCGAGGGCACCACTCCGCGCTGGGGGCTGCACCGCTCCTGCGCTCGGACACAGAAACCAGCGCGCTCGGCGCTGCGCTCCCCACAACAAAGTTTCGCTTTCCAGTTCCCCGCAGGGCCCGCCCCGCCGGCGAGAAACGCCCCCGACCCTCCCGGACTCCGACTCGCTCCCGGGCCCGGCGGGCAACGCCTTCCCCCTTCCCCGGCACCGATCCGGTCCCGGAGGGCAGTGACCCCGCCCTCCCCCAGTACCGACCCGGTCCCGGTCCGGGCGGGCAGTGGCCACGCTCTCCCCCGGTACCGATCCGGGCCCGGGCCCGGCGGGCAGTGCCCTCGCCCTACCCCGGCACCGATCATGTCCCGGTGGGCAACGCCCTCGCCCTCCTGGCACCGATCCGGTCCGGCAGGCTGTGCCCTCCGCCCTTCCCCGGCACCGACCCGCTCCCAGTTCCTGCGGGCAATATCCCCCATCCCCCGGCGCCAGCCCGCTCCCGGCGGACAGCACCCCCAGCCCTCCCTCAGTACCGGTCATCGCCGGCAGACAGCATCCCCCGCACAGCACCTCTCCTCCTTTCCTCAGTACTGGAGTTTCGGTTTCCTTTCCGCCCGGCGGGGCGGGCACAGCCTTCCCCCTGCCCGCCCCGTGGGCCCGGCCCGGCCCCGCGCTTGCGTGGCTGCCGGCTTGCTGGGCGGTGCGCCGTTGCGGGGAGTGACCGTGGCCATGCTGCAGAGCCTGGGCCTCGTGGGCACGATCACGGAGGCGGATGTGGTGCCAGAGGACCCTGAGTCTGGGGACTCCGAGGATGACGAGGTGGGGTCGGGTGGGATCCGTTGCCTGGGTCGTGGGTGAGCCGGGTCCGTGCGGGGGCCGGGCCCCCGGATCGGTGCGGGTCGTTTGCTCATCGGTTTTACTGCAGGAGCTGCGCCGGCCTCCGGGCCCCAGACGGCGGGGCGCCACCGGCGGGGACTTCAGTGCGGCCTTCGTCTTCGGCGAGGCGGAGGCCGGCGGGGAAGGCGCCTGGGCGGCGGCACTACGCGAGCTCCGCGGCAAGGTGAGGCCCGGGGCCGGGCGTGGGGCCGTGGTGCCGGGTGCCCCGCGTTCTCCCGGGCTCCTCTTACAGCTCCTCTTTTGTGATTTCCTGCCTAGAGAGCAGCCACCACATTGGACGAGAAGATCGAGAAAGTGAGACAGAAAAGGAAGTGCCAGGTCGGGGCCTTTCTCCCTCCTCCCTGAAAAGACGGGCGCGGGCTCGGCCTTCCACCGCCGTCCCTCCAGAGGTCGGGCCGGGGTACTGGAGCTGCCGTGCTCAAGCCGCAGCTCGGCACCTCGGCTGGGTTTGCCGTGTCGCTGAATGAGGGGAATGCAGAATTGATAATGCTTATGGTTGTGCCAGACCGTGGATGTGTGAGCGGGCTTGTAACAACAAACAGAAGCTCACAGAGTTGTGAAGATTTTTATCCTTTCTTTTTAAAACTTTTTTTTTTTAATTAAAAGAAATCTTTTTCTAGGAAAGAGAAGCTAAACAAGCAAAAGTGAAAGAAGAAGATGAGACTGAGGATAATCAAATCAAAAAGGAGTGTGAGGATGGTAGGGATGAAGATAATGATGATGTGGAGTCTCAGTATTCACTGGATGATGAAGCCATCTTCACAAAAGCAGGTACTAGCAGTGTGTTGAGAGATGGTTGGGAGCAAGAATGTGACAGACTGGTGGCTCACTGTAGAGAAGTCTGCAGTGAAGCCTTGCTGGGAATGGGCAAGAACCTTTTTTTTCTTTCTGATTTTGGTGAAGCTTATTTTGAATGGCAGCAGTAGTACCTTAATTGAACTTGTCCCCAAGGAAGGATACTTGCTTGGCATTTTACACCAGTACATGTCTGTGTTGATTGCTGAGGCATCTCCCTTAATAATTCATTCAGAACAAATAGGCTGAGATTAAGGTAGTTGATGTATTTTGTTATGTTTTAAGCTGTGCTTGTTAATTCCATCATATTTCTCTTTCTCTGCAGATACTGTCAAAGTGAAGGAACGAAGAAGATCAAAAAAGGGAGAAGTGGTAAGTGTAGGACAGAAGGACGCTAGGTCGTTCTCCAGCATTTATTCTCTTGAACTTTGATTAACAATCTGTATCTCAAACACCAGCCCAGCACCCTTTGGTACCCTGTTGTGGTTGATCCAGATTTGTTGTTGCTCTTTCTAGGAAGCAGAGAGCTTTTTTGAAGATGCCTCTCAATACGATGATAACTTGTCATTCCAGGACATGAATCTTTCACGGCCTTTGCTCAAGGTATGTCCCGAGTTCAGTTACTGCCTGTGCTACTCTGAAGAATGTTGTACAGCCTCTCCTTTGCCCATCAGAACTGTCAAATTCCTCTTGTCTTTGCATCCTCTGAAAAGAAAATTATGTGGGAACAAGTGTGATAGTCCTTTAGGAGCTCTTATTCCCAAATAACAGCAACCATTCTTTCATTTGCAATCTGTCAACACTGTCTTGAGTGAGACTTAGCACAGGAACTGGACACAGAAAGCAAGGAGTGGTTGGAGTTGGAAGGAACATCTTCTCCAACCCCCTGCTCAACCAGGACCACCTTGAGCTAGTTGCCCAGGACTGTGTCCAGGCAGCTTTTGAGTATCTCTGAGGATGGAGACTCCACAGTCTCTCTGGACAGTGTGTGCCAGTGCTCAGTCACCCTCACAGTGAAAAAGCCTTCCCTGGTGTTCAGAGGGAACCTCCCGTGTTTCTGATTGTTCCTATTGCCTCTGGTCCCATCACTGGGCACCACTGCCAAGAGCCTGGCTTCGTCCTCTTTTCACCCTCCCTTCCCTATTTATGTACATCAACAAGTTCCCTCCCCAAGCCTTCTCCAGGCTGAAGAGTCCCAGCTCCATCAGCTCTTTCCCCTGCATGAGGTACTCCAGTCCCTTCATTACCTTCTTGGCCCTTTGCTGGACTCTCCAGTACATCCACGTCTCTTGTACTGGGAAGCCCAGTGCTAGGCACATCACTCCAGCTGCGGCCTCACCAGAGACAAGGCATAACTGTTCTGTCTCCTTTGCAGGCAATCACAGCTCTTGGCTTCAAGGTACCAACCCCAATTCAGAAGGCTTGTATCCCGGTGGGCCTTCTGGGGAAGGATATTTGTGCCTGTGCTGCCACTGGGACAGGTAAGGGGTTGGAGAGGGCACAGGAAACATGGAGAGTTCGCTGTTCGTAATTACAGGTATTTCTTGGTGTTGTGGTTTAACCCAGCAGGCAGCTAAAACAACTGCACAGCTCAGGAGAGAGAATCAAAAAGAAAAAAAAGGTATAATTCCTTGGGTTGAGATACAGTTTATTAGGACAGAAAAGGAAGAAAATACAATAGTAATTATGATAAAAGAATATACAAAACAAGTGAGGCAAAGCACAATTGCTCACCACCCAAAGCTGATGCTCAGCTAGATGCTGATCTGTGCAGCCTCTCAGCTACCCCCTCCTCACCAGTTATACCAAGGATGACATCTTACAGTGTGAAACATCCCTCTGGTCAGTTGGGATCAGGTCTCCTGGCCATGTCC
Source organism: Hypotaenidia okinawae (assembly GCA_027925045.1). NCBI lineage: Eukaryota > Metazoa > Chordata > Aves > Gruiformes > Rallidae > Hypotaenidia > Hypotaenidia okinawae. The sequence continues at coordinate 7,838,853 of BSDF01000016.1, forward strand.
CCTCACAGCTTCTTGTGCACCCCCAGCCTTTTTGTTGGAGGGTAATATGAGAAGCTGAAAAGTCCTTGTCTGCTTGGCAACAACTAAAACATCAGTGTGTTACCAATGAGATTCTCATCCTCAATCCAAAACAGCAATATACCAGCTGCTAGGAAGAAAATTAACTCTAGCCCTGCCAAAACCAGGACACTTGGTAGTTCTTAATTTTCTTCTTCAGGTAAAACAGCTGCCTTCATCTTGCCTGTCCTTGAGCGCCTCATTTACAAACCTCGTCAGGCTCCGATAACACGAGTACTGGTTCTAGTGCCAACACGAGAGCTGGGTATTCAGGTGCACTCTGTCACAAAACAGTTGGCACAGTTCAGCAGTGTCACAACTTGCCTTGCTGTAGGTGAGTATTAAGTTGCTTATGTGAACTGTACAGCTGGCTGTAAAGTGCTATACTGAACTGGGAATGCTGTGTTGGCAGGCTGGAGGCTGTATGGTTATTACTGGTATGCTTCCAGTATGTGTACTGAGGTTTAAAATCTCACTTTCCAGTACTGTGATGTACTTCTCGTTTGTTGGTTTCTGAGAAAGAAAAGATGAGGTCACTTCTAATTGTGAATGTGGTATTAATCTGAGTTGTTTGCCATTCCTCGGGCAATTTGGATCTGTGTACTCTGCTCCAGCCTGTGTTTGCTCCCTGACAGGTGGCCTAGATGTGAAGACTCAGGAAGCAGCTCTGCGCTCTGGACCAGACATCCTTATCGCCACTCCTGGGAGATTGATTGATCATCTCCACAACTGCCCTTCTTTCCACCTGAGCAGCGTGGAGGTGTTGATTTTGGATGAAGCGGACAGGTAGGTGAAGCGGGATGGGAGTGGAACATGAGATGGTGGTTTTCTTGCTCTCTGTTTCCCAGGCTATAGGGCAGTCTTTCTTGCCTTGCTTGAGTAATGTTCCTTACCCAGAACCTAGTGAAGCTGCCTTACCTTGCTGCTTTTGTCCTGTGTAGGATGCTGGATGAATACTTTGAGGAACAGATGAAGGAAATCATCAGGTTGTGCTCCAACCACCGTCAGACAATGCTTTTCTCTGCCACAATGACAGATGAGGTGAGACAGGCTGCTGAGAAGCATACCGAGGCAGGAAGTTGCATAGAAGTTTGTGTAGTCTTTGTACCAAAGATGATGTGGACTTTCTTTGTTCTTGACCTCTTTTGGTAGGTGAAAGATTTGGCTTCTGTTTCCCTGAAAAACCCCGTCCGTATTTTTGTGAACAGCAACACAGATGTTGCCCCTTTCCTGCGGCAGGAATTTATCCGGATCAGACCCAACCGAGAGGGGGACCGTGAGGCCATTGTATCAGGTTAGTGATAAGCAAAGAGAAGCTGGAATCGGTGGGCGATTCTGAAGCAGGCTCCTGAGAAGACTTTTCTTTCAGCTCTGTTGACACGAACCTTCCCAGACCACGTGATGCTCTTCACACAGACCAAGAAGCAAGCTCACCGTATGCACATCCTGCTTGGGCTGATGGGTCTGCGGGTTGGGGAGCTCCATGGGAACCTCTCTCAAGCACAGCGGCTGGAAGCACTCAGGTATTAGCCGACTCAGTTGGCAATTGTGGGCAAAAAAACACATTTGGAGATGGAAGTCCCTTAGGGCAGAAGTGGATTGCTGTATTAATTTCTAATGCATTTGCTGTCTCTGCTCAGGCGCTTTAAAGATGAGCAAATCGATATTCTGGTAGCTACAGATGTGGCTGCACGTGGACTTGATATTGAAGGTGTTAAAACGGTGAGTGTTTGGAGTGCTGAGCTTTTTAATGAGTCTTTTAGTATTATTTATCTACTAACACTGTTCCTGTGTCGTGGTTTCACCCCGGCTGTGGGCTGAGATCCATGCAGCTGCCTGCTTCTTAAAGTAAAAGAGCAGGGGAAGAGGGAAAAAGGGGAGGGGAAACAAGGGAAGGGAAAAGGAAGGGGCAAATAACTCCAAAACCAAGAAACTAAGAGGCCCATGGGTTGGGATAAGGAGAGTTTACTAAGAGAACAGAAAGATAAAATATAACAATGCTAACAGGACTTTAGACCAAAAGAATATGAAACTCTTGATCCCCAATGCAGTTTCTCCCCGACCCACACAACTCAGGCCGTACCACCCAGAGCTGTCCCGGAACCCGACCGTCCCCCCAAGAAGCACGCGTCCCGCCACCGCCCCTCTTCTTCCTCCCCTCAGCCCCCCATTATCCTGGGCAGGATGTAATTGGCATGGAATACTCTCTTTGGCCCATCTGGGTCACCTGTCCTGGCTTCGCCCCTCCTTTCTCCTGAATAGAGAAATAGGAAGAAGCTGAGAAAGTCCTTGACTGTCTGACTGCAACTAAGAACATCAGGGTGTTCTCAGCACTGCTTTCATTGTAACTCCCAAACACAGCATTCCATCAGCTGCTACAAATGAAGTTAACTCTATCCTGACTGAAACCAGGACATCCTGTTACAGGTAATCAATTTTACCATGCCCAACACCACCAAACACTATGTTCATCGAGTGGGTCGGACAGCAAGAGCGGGCAAGGCTGGTCGCTCGGTTTCACTTGTGGGTGAGGAAGAGCGCAAGATGCTGAAGGATATTGTGAAGGCTGCCAAAACGCCAGTGAAAGCCAGAATTCTCCCCCAAGGTATGCGCTTTGCTGAGGTACAAAGTCAGTAGGGAAATGGGAGGGTACAGAGGGACCCAAAAGGAGGTGGTCGTAAAAAGAGGTGAGAGATGGATTTTACATGAGCTGCTTGTGTTCACACTGTATTGCTTTCAGATGTTGTACTAAAATTTCGAGAGAAGATTGAGAATCTAGAGAAAGATGTGTATGCAGTTCTGTCCTTGGAGCGTGAGGAACGTGAGATGCAGCAGTCAGAGGCCCAGGTAAGGGGGTTTTTTCCTTAGGAATTTTTGTTTAACCATTTTTCTTTTTAAGCTCTGGAGTAAATGTAGTGCCCTAATGTATTTAACCTGCCTTCTTTAGAAAGGGAAGAGAGCTGCCGTGAGCTCACTTAACTCAATTTTATCTCAGATCAATAGGGCAAAGAAGCAGCTGGAGGCAGGAAAACAAGAAACTGCAAGTGAGAGCAGGGAGCGGAGCTGGTTCCAGACCCGTGAGGAGAGGAAGAAAGAAAAATGTGAGTCATGACACGCTGCCACATTAAGTTCCATAGCTGCAACTGGATTGTGCTCTGTACCTTAATAGGTTTGGTTTTCTGTGTCTTCCTTTGTCTCTCCAGTGGCTAAAGCCCTGCAGGAGTTTGACCTAGCATTACGAGGCAAAAAAAAAAGGAAGAAATTCATGCAGGACAGACAGAAAAAAGTCCAAATGACGGTGAGTACATTTAAGGATGAGTGAGGCCCTGGCAGGACCCTGGGGGGACAATCCTCCTTGTCCGTCAGAAAATTTCACATCACTGGAAACCTGCATTTTAACACCTTGCAGCCAGAGGAGAGGTCACAGTTTGAAATCTTGAAGTCTCAAATGTATGCTGAGCGGATGGCAAAAAGGAATCGCCGAGCAAAGCGAGCCAGAGCCTTGCCAGAAGAGGAACCAGCAGCAGCACCAGCAGGTGGAGAATTTTGGTTTATAGCTGACTTGACTTACCTTAATCCAGTTACTTTGTTAACAAATAGGTACATTAAACTAATTGGTATCAAGGGAGGCATCTTTGAAGGGACAGCCACAGATGCTGGCCAAGGTGTGTTTGCAGAGAGGAGTCATCGCCTTTCCTGTTAATTAGGCTAATTGTTGTGGTCAAGGCTGCTGGGCTCTGGTAAAGATGATGCTGTGGCCTTCTCTTGATGGCCAATATCCTGACTGTTGTCTCCCTGTTAGTTCCCAAGCGGAAGAAAAAAGTGTCTGTGTTTGATGAAGAGCTTACGAACACCAGCAGGAAGGCTCTGAAGCAGTACCGTGCCGGGTAATGTCTCAGTAGTAGTACATTGATATTAATAGGTGGGGGGGGGTTATGACCATCTTTGGAATTCCTCAGGATACTTGGATATTGGGGGGAAAGGTGGGCAGAACAGAGAAGGGAGGCTTGCAAGAAGTACCTGTGCTCTTGATGGACTTCAGTGTTTTTTATCTTACTTCCCTCTCTCTCTCTCTCTCTCTCTCTCCGAAAAAGCCCATCATTTGAAGATCGGAAACGCTTGGGTATGGCTCAGCATAAAAAAGGAGGAAAGTTCAAGTCCAAGTCCAGGTAAATCTCCCCTTCACTTTCTTATACAAGAGCTTTGTGGGTTTTTTTCTTTCCCTCCTGCTTTCTCTTTCATCTTCCAGTAATTGTTTAAAGGACCTTGCTAAAAGGTTTGTTCTGCTGTAGCTCACCCTCCCAATGCAGTGCCAGTGCTGCCTCTAAAGCACATTTCTAGGCTTCAACATGGGAGACCATTGCCTGGAAACACTCAGTGCTGCTCCTTAAGCATTGAGAGTCAGGCTGATGGAACATCATTTCATGCATCTTCTCTTTCAGGTACAAGAGAAAGTAAAAACTGTTGGCAATTACCAGATGGGTAATTTGGACAATGCAGGAGTCAGATTTGCTCCCTCTGGGACCTGGATTTCTATATACTGCACAGAGAGAACTGCAGTAAAATCACAGCCTTTCTTCAAGCTCTGGACTAGCTTTGGGGCATTTGTTAACACCTGGTGAAATACTCTGTTGTTAACATTCTGCGTGAAAACACCCTCAGCAACCTATGCAATAAAGGATTGATTTATTTTGTTTTTCTAGTTTGCTGTGTCTTATAGTAGGATAGCTAGAGCAACCAAGGGCTGGATAACATATGTCAAATTGTCTGTAGGATGAGAACTGGAGAATGCTTATTGCTTTATTCATACACTTCTGTGATTTTGATTAATATGGCTGGAAAGGTTTTGATGAGCCTAATTCTAAACTGGGAAAAGTTACTCAGACTAACCCTCAGAGGCTACAGTCTGAAGGGGATTATCTCTAAGGGGGGGCCACATAGGGACCTTCCTTCTGTCTGAAAAGCAAGCAGCTGTAAGCTGAGGTGAGAGAGGAAGACCACCCTGCAAGCTGATGGACACTGCTGTGCTCATCCTGGGTTGGCTTTTTTACTACTAGAAGCAAGGCAGCTCAGTCTATCAAGATGCGTGGGTGTACTGCAGGCTGATCAGCAGCAGGTTAATGCAGAGCATCAGCCAGCACTCTTCCTAATACAGGCACCACTGTGAAAAGGCAGGGAGAATTCTGATCAGTAACTCATATTTAATGTAGTTGAAAGATTAAGCTTTTTCTTTGAATTTTTACCATTTCCACACTCCCAATGATTATCTTTTTCCCCTGTCAGCCTTGTGCTGAATTTTATTGATAGGCTTTAATTCCTATAAGGAACACAGCCCCATTGTCATCTTCTGAGCTGCTGCTACAACCAGCTTTTTGTTTCAAAACCACTATTCTGAAGGTGCCAGAGTGCAGCCACAGTAGGTAACAGCTGCACTCCTGAAACACACCTCTGCAACAATGACTCGAAGTAATGGGTTTTCCAGCTTTATTAAAAAGAGCAAACTTTACAAGCAGGAAACATAAAATGTACATATCAAAGATTTACAGGTGGTACTGCTCCCTGTATTCCCTTCATCAGTCTTCTTCCAGGTCAAAAGTACATTACAGAGTATCTTAGGGCCTTGGTGGACGCATGCCAGGTGGAGGAGGTCCTGGGAATAAAGAGAAGAGTTAAATATTGAGGAGGAAAGGGGAAGCAAGGCTCCACCAGAAGGATGTTTTCACCCCACTCAAACAGCCTTAGGCCTATTTTGGCACCAAGGTATTTATTAACAGCAGAACAGTGAAATGTACACACCCCCTTCACCAGTTTTATGTTAGGGCTTCTTAGAGCTTCTAGGCACTAATGGTAACCTCCACTCACCTCTCATTCCTGGGGGTGGTGGTCTCATGCCTGGTGGGGGCATTCCCATGGGAGCACCTCGGCCGGGTGGCATTCCCATTGGTGGGCCCATTGGCGGTCTCATGCCAGGAGGAGGTCCCATCATTCCTTAAACCAGAGAAAGAATGAGTATCTAAATCCAGCTGAATAGTCAAAGCACTAACTGGACATGGGAATGATCCTCCATAACACTGTGTCTTCATCAGGTCCAGATAAACACCTCCTGATCACCCACTTTACCACATAACACAAACTCCTTGCTGTGCCATATACAGCGATTCCTACCTGGAGGAGGTGCTCCTCTGCTCATGGGTGGGGGAGGACCCCCACGCCCTGGTGTGTATTGAGTTGGGGCTCCTGCGATGCTCGCAGTGGCTGCAGCAGCAGCAGCTGCGACTGTTCCACGACCCTGAGGTGTCATCACCTGTAAACAAAACAGAGGGCCAGAGAGAAACCACACAATGGCCACTTTGTATTAATAACTGAAAAATAAACAAGTTAAATTACTCCTTCACAAACGTATGCCAGTTGCCTCTTAACATGATCACTACAACCCTGTAATGCATCAGTGGATGCCATGTGAATTCTATGCAAGAAGCTGCACAAACAGAATTCCTGGGGGCTAGTACCAAGAAAACCTCACTAGGCTGGTAACAGAAGCTTTAGGACACAGTTCTTGCACTCCAATCTCCTGCATCACATCAGTACCAAGAATTAAAAGCCACCACAGAATGTATCAGATGACCTTCATAATGGGTCGCAGCATCTCACCTGCTGGGATGGTCCTCCCACTCCTCTGACAGGGCCAGCTAACCCTGCGGGAGCCTGTGGCATGGGCGCACCAGCTGGAACCCCCGCCCTGCTGCTCTCCCAACACCAGGTCCTCCAGCAGCTCCAGCCAGCGGCACACGGGCAATTCCAGTCTGAAAACAGGAAAGATTGATCAAAACAAGTCCACAGATGCCCAGGATGCCCACAGCCCTCCTTCGTCCAATTGACATCCAAGCCCACAATGGGATCAGAACTTCCCATGGTGAAATTTGTTGGGACCCTGTCACAGCAGCAACTGGAAGTCTAGGACAAAGCTGCAGTAACATTCTCCTGCAAGGTAACCAATTGATCAAACACCCCGTTCCTCAGAGTTCTGCACTCATTCTCCTTACATCTTTTGGAGGGGGGCCTTCAACTGTCATGGACACCAGGTTTTCTCCTCGCAGCAACACAAGACCAAGGACTCGTTTCTCTTCCCGCTCTGGCTGCTTTGAATTTTTAGGTCTAGTGAGAGGACAAAAAACACTTTGCAAGGGGGAGTAAAGAGAAAAAAACAGTAGAAACCCCTGCTGCTCTGTGAAGCTGCAGTAGGACATATGAGGCTACTCCAGAGAGGAGAAGCTATGGTAAAACCCATGGTTTGAGTACCCTGAGAAATCAAACACAAGACAGACAGCATCCCTGTGATGCTTAATGGTTATGGTGACTATGCTGGCGTCACAGAAAAGCTATTAACGTCTTCAGGCATTAGAGAGGGTGCAAACAACGCGCCCCTGGAGCCCCCGTAGCGTGGGGATGTGACTATCGAGACCAAACCCATCCCTACTTCTGGGGAAGCCGGCGGCAGGCGCTGCCCATCTGCTGCATCCGTGCTCCGCTCGGGGCGGGCAGCCGGCGCCGGGGCCTCCCGCCGCCGCGGAGGGGGAGCAGGGCTGGGGGCGCCGCCCGGGGCTCCCGATGCGGGCCGCGCCGCTCACTTGATCTTGCGGAACTCGTCGCAGTCACAGAGGATGAGGTTCATGTGCTTGTCGAAGGCCTTGAAGGTGCCGATGAAGACCCGCCCGTCCTGCAGGATGCACCGCATGCGGTAGTCGATGTGCTGCAGCATCTTGCTGCTCTTTCCCACCGTCTGCAAGAGAACCCCGTTATGCCGAGCGCAGGGGAGCAGCGGCGCTCGCTGCGCCCAGGCCGCGCGGGACCCCCCACCGCAGCACCCGGCTCACCATGGTTGCGACTCTCCGGGCTCCCTCCCGCTGCCGCCGCCGTCACTCGCTCGCTTGCTCGCTCCCGGACCGCCGCCCGCTCCACCGGAAGTCCCTTCGCGCGGATGCCACCGCTTCCGCCCGCCCGTCCGCACGCGGCTTCCCCGCCAGCGCCGCGCACCGCCCCTTCCGGCGCGCGAGGAGCGCATTTCCGGGGGCGGGGGTGCGCCCGGAGGGGCAGGGACGGCCGGGGCGGTGCTTGGCCGACGGGAGGGCGCAGCGCGGTGGGGTTGCGGTTCCGCTCTCTCAGGGGTGGGCGTCGGGCGCGGCCGTGGCGCCTCTCCCATGTTTCCCGCCAGCCCCGCGCGAAGTAGGCGGTAGAGCTGCGGGGAAGGCCGCTCTGCGTGAGCCGATCTCGGGCGGTCGCGGCAATTCCCGGAGGCAGGGCGCCGCTGGCACCGGGAACTGACGTGAAGCCTCCCGTGGCTGCCCCGGAGAGGTGCGGGGACAAGGACCGCTCGATTAACGCAGCTCGTTCGGGCTGCCGTGGGTGCCTGTCACGCACGAACGGTGGCAGGACCCGGGACCGAGGGCTCGCTCCGCTCCGCACCGGGGCGGGGCGGGGTCAGCCACCCGCGGTCTCCATGGCAGCCGTGCTGCGGGTGCGTGACGCGCTCGTCGTGGCCAATCGGCGGCGAGGCGGCTGAGTGACAGCTGGCGGTGCCAGTGGCTAGCGGCGCCTTGGCGGGGCCGCCGGAGCTGCCGGGCGGCCGGAGCGCGGAGCGGCCGCGGCGGGGCCGGGTGAGCGCAGGGCAGCGGGCGGGGGTGGGGAGCGGCGAGGGGGCCGCGGGGAGCCGGGTGGCGCGCCGGGTGGCGCGCCGCTGGCCTCGGCTCCGGCGGGCCCGGTCGCCGGTGCTGCTTCCCCAGGCCCGCTGCGGCGCCGCGCCGGCGGCCCTTCCCTCTGGCGGCCCGCCCCGCTGTGAGGCGTTCCGGCCTAAGGCCGCCTGCCGCGGGGTCGCCGGGCCCGCTCTGCGCCCGTCCCCGTTGCCAAAGTTCCCCCTTGTGTCGCGGCCGCTGGAGCCGAGGGTCTCGGTACGCGCGGAGCCCGCCGCGCCGCCCCGGCGCCCGGGCGTGGGAACCGGGGAGGGGCAGCGGTCGGGCCGAGGAGCCGCCCGAGGAGGGTACAGTTCACCGCTCCTCTGGGAGCCCAGTGGACCTGAGGCATAAAACGGACAGCGCTTCGTCAGAATAACAGCCTTTAGCGCCTTAACTTGGGGTTTGGCCCAAGCGCCGGGAGTCGCTGGCCGGCTGGCTGCTTCCAGTGCACTGACTATTAAAGAGAATAAAAAAGCAGTTCTCTCTTCTTGCCTTTCACTATCGGTTTCTGTCTGTGCTGAGACAGCCTCTGCTCAGCTGTGTTGGAATGCACAAGAGAAAGAGCCCAGTGCAGTAGGCTTAGTGTTTTACAGCCAAAGTGCAGCTGTTGAAGGCCTTGGGAGGAGCGTAGGATTCCAGGGTCAGAGGATCTGATCCACTTGGCTCTGTGGTTCCTCTGGCCTTTCTCTTTGCTTCTTATATGAGGTGACGCAGGAAATTGTACTTCAGGTTGGACTCTTCCGCCTGCTGCCCTCCTATGCTGCTCGGTCAAGGAAGCTGTCTTCTCTGTTCTTGTCCAGTTAGTGACTCTGCTGACATCCCTTCCACCTTTTGCTTGGCCTGTTGGTACCAGTTGGGGCCTGGCCGAAAACTGACTGGGATGTTTTGTCACATCTACAGGTTTCAGAAGCTGCCGCTCTTCACTTGTTGACTGGGGGGTTCTACCAGGCAGCTTTTCTTTTCAACGCAATGTTCTTTCATCCTCCTCATTTTCATTCTGTGTGCAGCACACTTTGTCCTCTATCTGTAATGAAAAGAAGATTGAGTTTGTGAATAGGGAAATTCCATTTAAAATACTCTAGTTGTTTTAGCTTGCAGCTTCTCAGAAGTCTCTTGAATAGTGGGTTATTAGTGGCTCTGCTGATTTCTCCTTGCCTTGCAGCTACCCCTACGCCATCGCTTTGTATGAAGGAACTCGCTCTGCAGAAGCAGAGTGAATTCAGCTTTGATGGATTTCAGCTTGGCTGCTGTCTCCCTGTGTAGAACTGTGGGAATCGCTTACATGTGGTTGTTGAGAAGAATGTGCTGTGAGAGACTCGTAAGTGACTGATGATCACGATTATGCAAAATTGCGGTCTATGCTTCTTACTGAGGGATTCTGAACAGTCATTTTATAGATGGATCACTGGCACGCTGCAAAATAGCCATTGTAAAATTTAATGTCTGTCGCCTCTCTTGTCTGCAGACCTACAGTGAAATCTTTTCAAAGAAGGCTTTTGACAGACAGCCTCGTGTTAAGAGGCTGACCTGAAGTACCCTTTGTATTTATAGTCCGGTCTTCATTGTCCTTTTCTGGGAAGCTGTTTCTGCTGAGCCACTGATCTGTGTAGGTCCTTCAAAGGGTTGTTTGACCCAGCCTGCGATGAGTTTCCTGTCTTTTCAAATTTTTAATTCCTGCTTCTCTGAGTTTGGCTTAACCAGTTCATTTGGATATTTGAATCTCTTCCTCCATAGGCTCATGTGGTATCTTTTCCAATGTGCTGCTGTGCAAAGAAACACTCCTTAAGCTCTGTTTCTTTCACTGCGTGTTTGCTGTGCCTTGAATACTGATTGGAATAGGGAATGTGGTTTCCAGTCTTGAGTGGGGGCTCATTTATGGAAGACATTTGGGGCAGAAGTAGTCAAACATCACGGTGAGTTGTTGTCTGAGTTTGCCTGTAGCTCAAAGCGTGTTTTGAGATATGAAGGTAGTGTAATACAACTTGGTTACTGTTTTCAGTGGTAAGGGTATTGGGGGAGCTGTAGGTAGAGTGCATTGAGTCTGTGAGCTGTGGATCAACCTCTGCAGTACTTTTTTAATGGAGCAGGAGATTTGGTTTATATTTCTGTTTATGTGGCACTTAGGGGCATGGTTTAGTGGTGGACTTGGCAGTGTTAGGCTTATAGTTAAACTTGATAATTTTACAGGTCTTTCGCACCTTAATGATTCCCTGATTTCTGCAGGATTTCCCATAATATTGATGGTTTTGTTTTAATGTGCACTTACCCTGAAAGATGCATGTTCTTTCCAAGGAAGAAGACAAGGGGCTTGTAAAGGCTTCTCCCTGTAGTAACCTGGGCATATTTGTTTTGGCATATAAAGTACTGTATGTTCTTGTACTCTCCAGTAGCAACTTGCAATGTAAGTTGCAGTACAAATAAAAGACTGTGACTGTACTGCAAGAGGCTGAAGTGAGAAGTGGTAATTAGATGCTAATTACTCATGGGTATATTAGTTAAGAGTTGCAGATTCAGTTCTTAATACTCAAGGCAGGAATCTTTGAGCCTTGCCTCTTCGCTCTGTGTTTGCTGTGCCTGGAACACTGAATGAATTTAGATGGTTTCTAGTCATGAGTTAGCTCACTCGTGGGAGCAGTAATTATCCCTTCAGTTATTGCAAGCCAGTCTGATTATTGGAGATGACGTGTGCTTTTGCCGTATGATTAAGATTTCTCAGGCCTTCAGGTTTAAGCCATCATCAGCTTTAGTTGAGGAATGGAGAACAGTGAGTGGGAATCACATACCATTAGGGAATTGCCTGTCTGTCTCTAGATCTAATGGATGGAAGCCTGTATACCCTGCAGATCTGGGGTGTCATGCAAATTGGGCACTTTGGGGAACATATAGAGAGCTGTGCTACTGCGTGTACACTAGGAATTGCTGTGGCATACTTGGAGATTTAGTTGATGAGTTATCACTGTTTTGAGCTGTTGCTGCAAAAGGCATTGAAAGTCTAAATACTTTTTTTTTTAATTTGTGTATATGTAATTCAGGAGAAAGAAGCAAGGAAATCTGGTCCTTTGTTTTATTAGATTCATCTGTAATCTTTGAGAAACACAAGGGTTGGGTAAACACTGAATTTGTATGGCTGATGTTGCAGAATACGTTGGTTTAGCAGGCATTCTCAGCTCTGCCTTGTCTCTCTTACACTGACCTTGGAGGATAAATTCAGGTTTTCAGGATCAGGAGGAACTCTTCTGACTTGCAGTGTGGCATGCTTGGCAGGCTCAGATACACCAGGTATTGGGCATTGACGTGTGAGCAGGCAGAGGATAACTGACAGCAAGGTAGGCTTGCAGTGGATAGTACTGACCCCAATAATACGTGCAGTACAGGGGGCTGCAGTCTATTAAAGATGTCTGGCCTCAAAGTGCACCCGTTTTATGCAGGTTCCTAAGTGCTTTGCTCTGCCTATGCAGTGAGGCAAGGTGCTATTCTGGTCCTTGGTTCCTTACGCTGTATTGCCTGAATTCCTGGTTTACTTCGGACAAAAGGCGACCAGCTGTTTGGGGATGAGTGTAGAAGACAGGATAGAGTCCAATTTAGTGATTGTAATGGGTATGGAAATAGCACCAGCAGCTGTGTATGCATTTAGGGCTAGAGGCCTCTTGAGAACATACTTGCTCCAGGTTAACATGTCTCTCTTAGCAAGGTGTAAATTGTATGTTTTTGTCTTGGAGTGAGAGAACAGAACACTGATAATCCAACTTGCTGAAGAAAGGGGAGTGTGTTAACACATGCTTGTGTGATCTAGAAACTGTTTCCAGAGGACAGTGTACGCTCAGTGCTGTTTGTGAATTAGCCTAGCTCTGTGGGCTGCTGAGGCTTCTGAGAAACACGGATTTAGTTGAAGTATCTCATGAGCAGGATTCTGCTGTGTGACCTCACCTTGTTCAAGCTGGAGTTTTTTACCTGATGGAGGTTCCCTGAAGGACAGGATTTCCTCTTTGTTGTCAAGATGAGGGTGGTAAAATTTTTATCCAATGCAAATTTTGGAGCAGGATATGGCTTAGTGATTTCCCTCCAGGATTAGGAAGTAAAATATTGTGTGGTGTTTGTGCAACTGCCTGATTCTGTCTTGCAAATTTGTATGATAGGAATCATATAAATGCTTTTCTCTCATCACCCCCAACACCTGCTCAGCCTGACTGGGGCACTGAGTCTGTTGCTCTTTGAGGCTAGCTCCTTCTTGATATGTTAGTCTGAGCTAATGCTGTGCTGCTTATCTTAAAGGCTGGAACTGCTTTTGTAGGAAACTGGCAAGTTGAGCCTAACTTGACTGGCACTTTTCCACCCGAGAGGTGTTTAGTCTTACAGTCATTTTATGGGCTTAAGAAAACATAAGCTACTCTTGGGACTGATGCTAAAAAGGAGAGAGAATGTCAGGAGTAGTGACTGTAACCATCTCTGTGAGTTAGGGTAAGCTGTGCATCTTCAGAATATCAGGAAATTCTGAACCTTGTTTACCAGATGCTTTCCAAGGGGTGGGATGGTAGAGTGGACAAAGGCTGGCTGTCGTAGGAGTGGAGGAGGGTGATGTTCCTGTGCATGGACAATACCATTCTCCCTTTGAGGCCCCAGGTAGCTGTGGAGGTGAGTGAGGCTTCCTGGATTCCTGTGGGAGCTGCAAAAACCATACACATTCTGAGAATAGAGCAAATAGAGCTTAGTTAACTTCATGGAAGTTCCCTTTTCCAGAGCAGTCATGTAGTCCAATTTCCTGGGCCAGGTGTCTCTGCAGCTGCTTGCTCTTTGCTGATCCATGGAAAGTTCCTTCTTCTTTACTTGCCTTGCACCAGGACAATTCCAAAGGCTGCTGGTCTCCTTTCAGGTCTTAGCATCTCCTTCCCAGTTGACCAAGGAAGTTGGGAAGGTGTGTTAGTTGTGAAGCACCATCCCTGCTTAGCACTGTTTCCTCTCTATTCTGGGAAAGGGGAATTAGGTTGCTTCAACAGGAGAAACAGGAGCTTCTGTAGGAGCTGGGAAATTACTCTTCAGCTACTTACAATCTCATTCAGGTTATGTTGGGAATTGAGTCCCCAGAGGAGTCCTTGAGGACAGGACTACTGTGACTGGTCAGATCTCATTTTGGGCAGCTTGAAGCCTTTTTTCCTGAGAACTGCTGATGGGGAGGGTTGTCTCTCTCCCATGTGACTTTCTGTGGGAGAGAGCAGGGCTACTCCCTCCACCCAGGAGGGGATTAAAAAGGAACTGAACAAGTACATTTCTTTACAGCCTCTTACTACCAGATGAAGCACAAAGCAGCATGTCTGACAACTGTCTGGGACCAAACCCTGAACACAAGCTTATGCTCTAAGGCAGATAAAGGAGTGAAAGGTAGACCTCCAGAGCAAACGCTGAGTTAACTTTTCTTCTGTGATGGATATTGATGTTTTGGAATTATGATGTTATAGGAAGGTAATGGGATAAGGCTAGTTGCTGCTGTTCTGCGTGGGAGTCTGGGTATCCTGAGTGGATCAAGGTATCTGAGAAATATGAATGGGGTGTCAGTAAGCAGCACTCCCTGGGAGGGAGGCAACCTGGCCAGCGTGTTCTCCCTCTCACATGCAGATAGTACCTGAGTCTAGGGAGCTATTGCTTTACTAGTCCTGTAAACGGACCTGGTGGTGCAGACAGTGGGTGGCAGATGAAGCTTTGCTGATCAGAGTGACTCTCCTTGTATGAGAGAACGCCAGCAAGGTCTTGGAAGTATTCCTTAGCAGATAAGGTTGGGCATACAATTTCACAAGGTGCTGGTTTGGTATGAGGCCTTGATCTCTGGTACATTGGACATTTTGTCCCTATCAGGCCTAGCAAACTGTAGGGCTGGTTTATGTGGTGTTTTGGAGCTTGGTGTTAGATGCAGTGTAACAAATGAAGTAAGTTTGCAGAGAGCTGCTCACTATCCTTTCTCTTTAACAGGTGTGGGGGTGTATGCTGTTGTGAAGGCACCTCAAGGAGTCTGGAGCAATGCCACCACCTTCGGACATTGTCAAAGTAGCTGTTGAGTGGCCAGGTGCCAATGCCCAGCTGCTAGAAATAGATCAGGTGAGACCTGGTAACCAAACAGAGGAGGAAGTGTACCACAACCTTGATACTGCAATGGGGGAAGCATAGAAATGGGCAGTATTCCTTTCATGGCTACTAAGGGCTCTTTCTTTCTGTTCTAGAAAAGGCCTCTTGCATCTATCATCAAGGAGGTCTGTGATGGGTGAGTAGTTCTCTGTGAGTCCTTGGGGAGAAAGTCTGTTCCCCTGACAGATCTTTCTGGGGGACTGTGGAAAGTCTCTGGTGCTTGTCAATGTGCACAATCTATGCTGCCTGATGCCAGTTCTGGTGATGGAATGGGACAGGGTTTAAATTGGGGAGAAAAGGATCTCCTGGAAAACAGGGGCTTCGCATCTTTATTCCAGTTCTGAGTGTGTATATATGTATGCCCCTAGGGACAGTGTCTCTGAGGATCGGTCCGTCTTGCTGTTGGTGAAGTGCAGGCCTCTTCAGACATTCCACAGAGCTTGACTTAAAGTAGGCTGAAGTCCCATCCCCGCCTCAAGAGGAAGGTGGTTTCTCTCCTCTTTGGGAGAGCTAATTTGCCATGCTAAAGCTTTACTTGAAAGTTGTTTTCCACCCTCCTGGGATCAAGCTCCTGTTCTAATTGAGAGCCAGAAAAAAGAGGAGGAAGATGCTTATGTATCCTTCTTCTTCCTCTGCTAGGTGGTCATTGCCAAACCCTGAATACTACACTCTGCGGTATGCTGACGGTCCTCAGCTGTACATCACAGAGCAGGTCAGTGGGAGAGTTAGCAATTTGCTGATGTCCTGGGCAAGAGTGCAAAATGCCTTGGACTAGAGTCATGGGGCCATACTGTCACTACTCCTTGAGGGGCACCCTCTCTGCTATCAAAAATACTCAGTCTTGAATGACATCACTCAGCTGAGGAGCCTTGTCCTCCTCCCTTTGCATGCCTACAGGTGCAAGGACTCAATTCAGTAGGGTTGTGTGCTATAGGAACCCCTTTCCATGTGCATACAAGCACGCCCTGTGGAGACAGTTACATACCTCACCCCCCACACACACCCTCCCCTTTTTTTAATTTAATGTTTATGTTTTCTTTCAGACTCGCTGTGACATAAAGAATGGAACCATCCTGCAGCTGGCAGTCTCCCCGGTAAATGCCTCCTCACATCCCTTTTTCTCAGAAGCTATCCTCATACAACAGGCTGTTCCTTACCTCTCAGCTTTTCTTTCTCCTTCTCCCTAAATTGTAGGGGGCTTACCATTGTTGTAGGCCATTCTGCACAATGAGGTACACACTCTTGTTTTCCTTCCTGGTTGTGGTGTGTTTCTTTCTTTGAATGCTCTGCCCTTTTGATAGAACTTTCTGTAAATAAACCCAGTCTAGAGTTTTATTGCCTCTCCTAGATTAAGATATGGTAAAGCACCTGACAAACACATTCTCGTTGTGAGTGCAGTTAGTATTATCAGTTGGAAAGCAACAGTACTGATGACTTAATGCAGAAATTAAAATAAGAGAGAAATTTGATGCAGGGGAAGCTGTTCCTAGTGAATTTTTGCTATTGTGACCTTAGTGGTTGTCTTTTGCAGACGTGCTACAGCTTCCTTTTATTGGAATCCTTAAACTTCTTGTGCAAGTGTCATGGCATGTAGCAGAGAATGAGTAGAACAGGAAGAAGTTACTTGGGCAAGAGGTGGCTGAGAGCACCTCATTGACCTGTGGCTGAGAAATCTTACAGAATGTTGTGTGGATACACAAAATGAGCTTGTGCTTCTCTCCGAATCTATGAGAGATTATTTTTTTATGGTTTCACTCCATATTTCTAAATCCATCTTCACTCACCTCACCAAGAGGGAAAACAAGCATTATACCTCCTGCTTGGCTGTAACTGAGTGCAGCCTCTTTTTCTTTTCTAGTCTATTTTAGACTTACTGACTGCTGGTACTTACCCTGTCATTGATGGTACCTCTCTACCCTTGCTGTGCTCTCTCTGCCCATCCATGGACTTCTGACAGAACACTGATCCTGTCAGAACTCAGTCTGCAGGTGACGAGTCTGTCAGTGGCATCATCCCTCTTTCCTCCCAGTCCAGGGCAGCTCGCCAGCTGATGGAGAGGATCCAGTCACACAGTATGGAAGCCCGACTGGATGCCATGAAGGAGCTGGCTAAACTTTCAGCAGATGTGACCTTTGCCACAGAGTTTATCAACATGGAAGGGATTACAGTACTGACACGGCTTGTGGAGAGCGGGACCAAGCTTCTGTCCCAGTAAGTTTCCTGTGTTCCAGGACTCTGAACAGGGCCTCAAATAAGGGGCTAAATTTGCAACTAACAACATAGCAAATGCTGATCTATTAATTGAGATAAAGTCTTGCTAGTCATTTGCTACACCTTGTGAGGCAAAAGAGGAGACATTTATGATGTGTGAATCTTGCATCACAAGGTCCCTTTGATAATTTAAACGACTTTCATTCTGGTTCTTGTGGTGGTCTTGATCTCCAGCAGTTACTAATCTGCAGTCTAAGGAAGAAGGTGTCCCATGAAAAGCCCATGTGCAGTGCAGACAAGAACGTTGCTGTAGAACTGAGCGTGTATGTGCTGGTCAGCAGCAAACATTGCTGGTTCTTGTATGCTTGGTCAGTACTATCTCACCCTCATAAGAAAAGCTGCTATGAGGGGCAAAGGTCTATTTATTTGGGGAACAGAAGGGACTAAAGAACGTGTAACAGAGAAAGTACTGCTCTTCAGGCTGCAAGAGTTTTCAGCTTTTGGGCTTTCTGAGCAGAAATTTTATCTCTTTGTTTTAAGAACCTTTGGTGTTTCTTCTGTAGACTTTTCCATCTTCATTTTTTAATCAATTTATCCTTTTGGCATCTAGAGCACTGTGTGAAAGTAAAGTTCTACAGTTACTTGCTCTATAAGAAAAAAATATTTTGAACAGGTCACCCGATATTCCTTTGGCTCCCTCTACATAATTTTGTTATGAGAAATTGTAACTTCCTCTTCTCTATACCATTCAGAACTGTATAGATGTCTCTCATATCAACCCTTAGTCATGTTTTTCTAAGCTTCAGTCTTAGTCCATTAACACTGTAACTATGGCAGCCGTTGCAGAGCGCTGATCATTCTTTCTGTACTTCCCCTGGCTCTTAGCTCTTTCCAGTACTACTGTGCTGTTGTGAGCAAATGTCTTACTTTTTGTCAGTTTGAGACCTGGCCAGTTTATTTTTACCCTTTTGATTCTTACCTTTCAGTTGGTTATGAATGCAAGAAAAGGCTTCTGTTTTACCCTTTAGCACTTGGAGTGTTTGGGGGGTTTAAGACACTTTAGTGAAGTGTGTCATAAAAATCTTCTTCAGAGTCCAGGAGTTGTACTTTGCTGTTTTCATTCTGGCTTAGGGATGTGTTCAGAGACCTCCAGTATGGTGGCAGATTAACCTCAGCTGGCTTCTGGCTGCCCACCAAACCACTCTCTCTCCTCATCCTCCTCTTCAACAAGACAGGGGAAGAAAACAAGATGAGAAAAGCTTATTCACTTCTCTTGGGTTTTCTCTGATATTAAAACATGTTTGGTTGGGGGTTTTTTTTGTGTGTGAAGGGATTATAATTTCCAAAGATGTTTCCATCTTTTGTGATAAAAAACTTAGCTCAAATCTGACACCAGTTGAAAAACCTCATGTTTGCAGAGGGTTTAAATTTTCAGTTGATCAGAATGAAAATCTTTCCCCTTTTCAAATTGGTCTTTTTTTAAGTGATGGTCATTGCACTGAGTGTTCTGGGGTGTGGTGGGTTTTAGTTGGGTTTGGTTTTTCACCCATTACATGACAGTGTTGAATTTGAGTAGTGATACTTCGCATCGCTCAGGTGTAAATACTGCATTGCTGCTTCTCCTGTTACTCCTTTGAATAGCTAGGTACTGATCCAGGTGGTTGTGAGTCTCTGGTGGCAGGACTAGGGACTTAATTATTGCTCTCTGGTGGCAGGACTAGGGACTTAATTATTGCTAGTTTTAATTTGTGCTTGTAATCAGGAAAAATAAAATACAATTCCACAAAGCAATAAAATTATCTTCATAAATGCAAATACTTTATTGCTCCCCCAGCTGCCAAGCTGTAGCCTGTTTTATTAGGAGAAGGTGGTGGAATTTTTATTCAGCTTGGACAGGCTTTTTTCTTGCCACCAGATCTCTCATAACTCTGCTCTTCATTTTGACAGTTACAGTGAGATGTTGGCTTTCACCCTGACTGCCTTCTTGGAGCTCATGGACCATGGTATTGTCTCTTGGGACATGGTCTCAATAACCTTCATCAAACAGGTGAGTTTGGGTGAAGGGGGGTGAGTAGATGCCATTTCCTTTCATGCTTTAATGCAGCTTCCAGGAAGAGCAAGATGATTCTGTGAAGCATTGAGGGCACAGTGCACCCAGCTTTGAGCCCTGCCTCTCTCAGCTTCTCTCGCTTACATTGAGGTTTCCTGGATGGTCATCTGCTGACCTGCTGGTTCATCTGTTTTTAGATCGCAGGGTATGTGAGTCAGCCTATGGTAGATGTCTCCATCCTCCAACGATCCCTAGCCATTCTAGAAAGCATGGTGCTAAACAGTCAGACTCTGTATCAGAAGATAGCAGAAGAGATCACCGTGGGGCAGCTCATTTCTCATCTTCAAGTGTGAGTGTCCACCCAACAGTGGTGTGATTTAAATCAATTTTACAAATACCTGTCAATTTGAAAATACATCTTTTAATGTTTAAAACAAAGGTGCTGCTATTGAAGTATTACTGCTATTAAATCTGACTTAAACTGCAGGATTTCTAACATATTTTTCAAAAACTAAGATCCTGGAACAACATTCTGTGTTCTGGAAGCACTTCAGCACATGTGTACGTGTCTTGAACAAAGGCACTTTGCTTTAACAACAGCACGAGTCTATTCAGTGTTAGGACCAAATCTGTGTTCTACTAAAACAACTTGCCAAAGCTTCTGCATCCAATCCTCTGTCACCTTCACCCTTCCTTAAATTATATCCACTGGAATCTGAGTTCATCATCCTTCAGATTTTGTCCTGCATGTTAGGAAGCAAACAATGGCTTTTCTAGCTTTTCTTTCCCACTTTCCCTTCCTCTCTTTCCAAACAAACTGACACATTAATATCTGGCTTTTTAAGGCTGTTTGTCTGGGTCAATTCTACTCCTCCATAAAAAAAAAAAAAAGCAGCATTTGTTGGAGCTTTGAATAGTTTTGGGTTTGGTTTTTTTTTTTCTCAAGTCTTAATACTGAAAATGTGGAAAAGCACCATTTTTGGATATGATTTTCATATAGATCAATATTTTTTTTTACAAAATATACAGGTACAAACTAATTTAGGTAATGCACTGGAATTCTGTTAATCAGAAGCACTTGGAGTTCTACAGAAGTCTCCCAAGAGTGTATTTGGTCTAGCCAAGGGAGAGTTAATGTTCCCCAGAGCAGCCCTCTCCGTGCTGTGCTGTGTATTGGTGGCCAGCAAGGTGTTGATAACACACCAGTGTTTGGGTACTGCAGAGCAGCACTGGCACAGCATCAGGGGTGTCTCCCCAACAGTCCCCCCTCACCACTAGCCTGGGGGTAGGCAAGATCTTGGGAGGGGACACAGCCAGGACAGCTGACCCAAACTGACCAAAGGGATATCCCATACCATATGATGTCACGTTCAGCAGTTAAAGCTAAGAGAAATAAGGAGGAGGGAGAGGAAGGCATTTGTTATTACAACTTTGGTCTTCTGGAGCAAGTGCTATGCATACTGAAATCCTGCTTCCTGGGAAGTGGCTGGACATCACCTGCTGATGGGAAGTAGAGAATAAATCTTTTGTTCTCTTTTGCTTCCACACACAGCCTTTGCACATGGTTCATTAAACTGCCTTTGTCCTGACCCACAAGTTTTTTTCCATTTTATTTTCTCCCTTGCCTTGTTCTGCTGAGGGAGGGGAGTTACTGAGAGGTTTGGTGGGTGCCTGGTGTCCAGCAGAAGTCATCCCACCACAA
The DNA here is from genome assembly GCA_027925045.1 of Hypotaenidia okinawae. Taxonomy (NCBI): domain Eukaryota; kingdom Metazoa; phylum Chordata; class Aves; order Gruiformes; family Rallidae; genus Hypotaenidia; species Hypotaenidia okinawae. The sequence goes on from BSDF01000016.1 coordinate 7,859,716, forward strand.
AGAGTAACAGTATATCAAGAAACTGGATTTGATAGAGCATCAAGATGGGGGTGGAAAAGAGTGTGATGGGTGTTTGGAAGCTTATTTAAAACCTCACAAGTGAAACCACAGGCTGTGTACCCTTTACCTGAAGGAGCTCTTCAGTGAAAAAAAGAAAAAGATGTGTGGATTGGGCCCAAACCATTGAGGTTAGAAGACAGTGCCATGAGCAGAGGCATGCTTCCCCCTTAGTTCCATTTGTGTTTGGTGGCTTCCATTGACATATGGAGCAAGTAATTTTTCTCCCTTATAAGTTTCTAGCTGTGTCTATATAACAGACTGCAGTATAACTGGGTTTTACCAGGGGTAGTTTCAGCACTGGAAACAAACTGTGATAGTGCTGAACTCTGAGCTCTGCTGGGCTGCAATCTGCACTGTCTTCTGAACAATGCAGCTATCAGGCAGCAATTCTTGTCAGTTTTTTGCAGGCCTTATGATGAGTTGGATGGCATGAAAGTAGATTATGTGAATCCTGTTTGTACAATGAAATGCAAGATAGCTGTAGTAAAAGTTCTTATAGTTCAGGCAAAGCTGCAAGCTGTAATGTCTGCTGTCTGGCTCTTATGAACTTCCCATTATTTTTCTGCAGCTCAAACCAAGAGATTCAGACATATGCCATTGCCCTGATCAATGCTCTCTTCCTGAAGGCACCTGAGGACAAGAGACAGGTTTGTTCTTGCTCTTTGACTTTAAACCTGAATAGTGGTTACTGGCTGGCAGTTCACCTTATGGCTCAGAAATCATACTGTTTGGGAAAGGCAAACCTCAGACCTTGCCAAGAACTTAGATAGCTGTTTCAGTGTGGCAATGTAGGAGAAAAAGTACTGTCCTGTTAATAACGTGCTCTGGGGCCACACATCTAAGTTTAGCAGATGCTCAGAGAGGACTCTGAAAGGCCCTGAGAGACAGAAAGTAATCCTCTACACAGCATGGAAATTTTTTTGAAGAAAGTTGATTCTGTATGGGAGAGCTAGTCTGGGTAGAGCCCTTTGGGTTTTGTGTACTTAGTAAACAAACACCCCACGTCCCCCCCAAAAAGGGACCTTTCTGAGTCATAGGGGAATATTCCCCCTGGCAAGTGTGAGAAATGAAACACCTGTCCTGCTCCAAAGAACCCCCCAGGATCTCAGCTACATGTAAGATGTGCCTATGTCTGTATTGTGTAGCTTTGCTGTGTTAAGCCTTTCTTCTCTAGCACCCCGTTTGTGCCTTATTTCTGGACTCTGAGCTAAATCCTGTCTGCTTCTCTTTGTGCCTTTTTTTTTCTTTTGCTTTCTGCCAGCAGGACAAGCTGCTTAACCCACTAGACCTGCCCATCACTGTAAGTAATGCAAGCCTGGGGGCTGGTCATGCGGAACTGTAGGCATGTTAGCTTGTCTCCAGTTATGCCTCCTTGTATCTCAGAGATGATGCAAACAGGCTTCAGACAGTGGATGAGCTTAGGGAGAAGGGTGGGAGGCCTCCTGGGGCTCTGCTTCAATCATGAAGGGGAGAAGAATCAGTAACAGAAGAAGTCTGGAGTGACGACTTGTGCTCACATGATAATAAAAGGAAATTGTTATCAAGACTGACCAGGTGAACCAATTATAAAACTGGAACCTGGGGAGGCTTTACATGTGAAAATAAGCACCAGAACTTGGTGGTAATTATTTGGCTAAGATACTAAACTTCATAGCAAATAAAATTCCAAGGGAATTTTCAATGATTTGGGGTTTTTGTCCTCAAATGCAAAATCCAGATGGCCACAAAGGGCCATGAAGGTGATTTAGGGACTGCAATATCTTTCATATGACTAGAGGCTGAGAGATTTGGGATTGCCTAACTTTGAGAAAAGAAGGCTCAGGGGTGTCTTACCAGTGTGAATAAATATCTGATGGAAAGGAATGAAGAAGGGCGGGGGGGGCAACTCTTCCCAACAGTGCCCACTGACAGGACAAGAGGCACAGCTTAAAACCCAGGAAAATCCACCTGAACACACACCAAAAAAACACTGGTATGAGGGTGGTCAGACACTGGAACAGGTTATCCAGAGATTGTGGAGTCTCCATCAGTGGAGATACTAAAAATCTGTGCAGCCTGTTCTGTCTGATGTTGCTTGAACCAGGGGAGTTGGACTAGACGTTATCAAGACGTCTCTTCCAACATAAATGATTTGGTGATTCTATGACCCTATGAAGCAGCAAAACAGGCATTATTGGATGTAGATGCCTTCACAGTGGTTAGGCTGTGTGTGTGCTCATGCTTCTTACTCTGCTATTTAGAATTGTTTAATTGTCATTGTCCTTCCCACTGTTCATTTGCTTCAGTCACCTATTACTTCATCCCATGTACAAACTCATTCCTTCAGAGTAAGGTTTTGTTGTGTTGTATGCATGAAAAAAACCCTAACAGCAGGCCTTGTTCTGTTATCAGTGCTACATCTCATGAATCATGGTAAAAGTAGTGGCTCAGAGGGCAGAGTGTTATCTCTAAAACCACTTCCTATTCATTTAGATGCTTCTTAGATACCTTCTGCTCGAGCATTGACTCCTTTTGGATGTAACATGAGCATTGCTGAACTTGCAGCCATTACAGCTTGGCTATCAGCCAGCCTATCACTTTCTTGTTTTAGGAGGCTTCTCTCTGGAACATAAGTGATAATGGGAACTTGGACTGAGGTTAATACACACGTTTTACCACACTCTATAAAGCCTGTCAAAAGCAGGGTTGATGTGAGCAGGTGGAACAGTCATGGATTGCTCAGAACATACCAAGCCCAATTGTCTATGACTGCACATCTGCTTCCAGTCTCAATCTGCACTGCACAGGAAAGGGAAGAGATCACAGACTGGCATTTCTTTTGGACTTCTTTCAGATATTGTATTGCCCAAGAAATTCTGCCTACCCAAAGGTTTCTCTTATAACAGAAAAGATGTAGTAATATTCCATCTCAACATTAGCACTCATGCCACTCTCCTAGCAGGCATAATGAGATCCCTGGTGTTTTAAAAAGTCCATCTTCACAGTATACAGGGAAGGCCCTGGTTAGGTTTTTGCAGGTGTATGTGTAATTGTTCTAGAACAGAATGCTTGCAGTGGGTACTCAAACTTGCTGTGCTGTTTGTCATTGTGACTTGATGGTTGGGAAACTCTTCTCACCTGGAGAAGCAGGCCATGCAGTAAAGAGGGAAATGTGAATCTTTCCTTAAATAAAGCGTGAAAAGCGCTTCTGCAAATTCTCCTTACTTAAACTGGCTTCTAAACAGCTCTCTAGGAACTGAGACAAAGGGAATGTAAGCTTCAGAGGAAGACTTTTTTAGAGGGAGTAGACCTGAAAACTACATCCTCTAGCCCTTGTTACCACAGGTGTATACCTAGGTATATAAAGTTGTGAAATGCTAAGTGAAGGGACAGTCATCTTGTAGATGACAGATTTTTCTTAGCAGCCCACAGTATGCTCCTTGCTGCCATATCTCCTGATATTGAGGTATAATTAGATGTCCAATGTTTTCTTTTCTCCTTCAACTGTGCTAGTGCCTTTCTCCACATTAGTGATGTTTTGGAGGGGAGCCATCCATGAATTTTGCCATGGTAAAGATGACCCTTGCATCCCAACTTGATGCTTGCTTTGTGGTGAGATACCTTGCAAAATTGACAGCCTGTAGTAAAAGCACTTCATTAGGTGCCAGTGCCTCCTCCAATCCATAAGCTTCCTTCTTTTTCTCATTTCTGCACAATGTGGGGTTTTTATTTGTATCTCACTCATGTTATTTCATCTCTGAATTTCACAACAGGAAATGGCTAATGCATTTGCCCAGAAGCACCTGAGGTCTATAATCCTGAATGTAAGTATGTCTGGAATGACAGAGTGCTTCCTAATTTTCTCTGGGTAGGGCCCTCACTTGTGCAGTGTAAATTCTGCTGCCCTCAGGGCACTTCCAGAAAAACAACTCTTTCAAAGGTGAAATTGGAGCCATCTGTTCAAAAGGGAGTTAATGAGGATGCTTCTTTCTGCTGTTACAGAGCATTATCATTATGCTTCTGATGGAATACAGAGGTTAAACAGCTGAATCTTCATATACAGAGATATGCATGCAGCCTGGACTATGCCTACAGCTAATACATCATTTTTAATTTGTATTGTCTTAATCTCTACCCTATCCTTTATTTTGCAGCATGTGATCAGAGGAAACCGCCCTATCAAAACAGAAATGGCACATCAGCTGTACGTGCTACAGGTCTTGACCTTTAATCTCCTGGAAGAGAGAATGATGACCAAGATGGATCCCAATGATCAGGTCATTATTAGAGCTGAATAAGATCAGATAGAATGAGGGGGTTATTCCTGAGCTCCTTAGCTCCATGGAATTTGCAGTAGGTGGTGCATAAAGTTTCAAATCCACCCCTCACGTTGTAGTCATTGAGATTAGGGTATGCTCGTGATTTTGAGAGATGGAAGTGGTTGCTGGAAGCCATATATTCTTTTCTTGACCAGTGTGATGACAGCTATCAAACTGATTACTCCACCATGATGGAGGGAAGATCATTTTATCTAATTCCTTGCAGTATACAAGGAAGCTGGGCGTTTTTAAGGTGTGTGTTACTCAATTCTTAGATGTGTTGTAGTCTCGAGTGAGAAATGCCATAGCATTATCTGAATGCCTAGAAAGTGCCTTTAGCTAAACTCAGGGCAGGTAAAGGAAAATGCAAACAGCTATTTTGCATTATCCAATATACCAAGTCTTGCTATTTTGAAATAGATTGCCTCTTCTTACGTAGCATGACTGACCTCTGCCATCTCGCTGTACTCACTGTGTGAGCTCTGGAGAGAGAGGTGGGACTGTGCAGGATATAAGAACACTAACGTAGTGACAATCACATGTTGCAATTTCCCTTCCTTCTGTCCTTCAGGCACAGAGAGACATCATCTTTGAGTTGAGAAGAATTGCATTTGATGCAGAGTCTGACAGCAACACCGTCCCTGGCAGCGGAACAGAAAAACGCAAAGCCATGTACACCAAGGACTACAAGATGCTGGGATTCACTGTGAGCATCTAGAGTGCCAACTGTAACACCTGTAAAGGCCATCTCAGGGATCCCCTTCAGACTTGGGGAGAAACAAGGGACAGAGATAACTGTTTGCTTTACCTTACTTCTGTCTGTGTTTTAGAAATTCAGCTGCACTCAGACTCCTAGGGAAAATCATTACAAACTTGCTGATGGGTTAACCGCCAGGGCTCATTAGGCACACTTACCATAGGCACCTATTCCATGAAGAACTTGGAATCAGGCTCTCTTCTAGAAAGCACAGATGGCATTGTCAGCAGATGCCCAAGGTTATCTCTTGGGTAGATGTTGAGGGAGTGTTTGATGGACAGGTGGTTGTAAAATTAAATTAGAAAAGGTGCCTGCATAATTTCTTTAAGCTAATTTGTTCGGCTATTTCTACATGTTGTTTTCACAGAATCACATCAATCCAGCCATGGATTTTACTCAGACTCCTCCAGGGATGCTGGCATTGGACAGCATGCTCTACTTGGCCAAGTTTCATCAGGACACCTATATCAGGGTAAGTGAAGCTGCTGGTTTTTGCAGATACCAACACCTCAGCAGCTCTCAGTATATGCAGCATCCTCTTCTTTGTAGATTGTTCTGGAGAACAGCAGTCGAGAAGATAAGCATGAGTGTCCCTTTGGGCGCAGTGCCATTGAGCTTACCAGGATGCTCTGTGAGATCCTGCAAGTCGGGGAACTCCGTAAGTACCCTTTATTACCCTTGGTTTCCAAGTTGCTGGGCTGATGCTTCTGGGAGTAGCTTAGAGACTGACCAATGTTCACACACATTTTTACATTGATCTCACTTCTGCCGTTGTAATAAGGACAGGGGGATCTTGGAGTTACGGTGTCAGTGTCACAGCGATAACACCAGTATCAAAGTTAAGGAAAATTTGGTGTGTGCACTCTGCTTCTGAAAAACAGACACAGAAGCAGAAGGTTTCGACTTCCTGAAGCTTCAGCAGGGGGTTGTATAAAAACAACACTCTAGAAACCATCATGAACTCGAAAAAGGTTAGGTAGCTCTGACAGTCTCAAAACAGCGTTCTGAAACATCTAACCACACTAAGAAATTCTGCCAGAGGAGAGTGGGGAAACCCCTGTGAGCAGTCATTTGGGGGCCTGGTGTGAAAAGGTCACAGGAGCCACAAAGGCTTGTATGGTGAAGCATGGGGCTTGTTGCCATTCCCAATATATATTGTCTGTGGGGAGGTGAAGCATTGAACTGTCTTAATCTCTTTGAGTTAGTACTATTGTACACCACCAAGTTTCAGTGACTGCAGTGGATTTTAGTTGCTCTTAATAGCCCTTATGCAGTATGTTCACATGGTTGTGGCTTCTGTTTCTTCCTGAAGCTAATGAAGGCCGGAATGACTACCACCCCATGTTTTTCACCCATGACCGTGCATTTGAGGAGCTATTTGCCATCTGCATCCAGCTGTTGAACAAGACCTGGAAAGAAATGAGGGCAACAGCAGAAGATTTTAATAAGGTCAGAGTGGAGAAGTAGCATTTTTGTGGAGTCCTTTGCAGAACAGCATGTGTTCGCTCAGCCTGCACCTTGGTTAAGGAGTAGAGCACAGAAAGTGTGACAAGGCATTGATGTGGGCTGTAAGGGAGGATGGTCCAGCTTTTATTTGAGGTCATTCTTTGTTCTTCTGGACCTTCAAAGTCACTAGCACATAGACACTCCTGGCTCTGGTTATTTTATGTCAGCTCTTTCCTGCCATTGAGCTGTGCCCTGGCTTTCTGCTGCCTTTAAGCGACTTGCTTTTCTCCCTGCCCAACCTCTTTAGGTTATGCAGGTTGTGAGGGAACAGATCACACGGGCTCTTCCCTCTAAACCAAACTCCTTGGACCAGTTCAAGAGCAAACTGCGCAGCCTGAGCTATTCTGAAATTCTGCGACTCCGCCAGTCTGAGAGAATGAGCCAGGATGACTTCCAGTCACCACCTATTGTGTAAGTGCCTAACAAAAACAAGTCGCCTTCTGTGCTTACCGTTATCTCCATTTTCTGCTTACTCTTCCATATTTGATTGCCAGGGAGCTGAGAGAGAAAATCCAACCTGAGATCTTGGAGCTGATAAAGCAGCAGCGCCTGAACAGGCTCTGTGAGGGAAGCAGCTTTCGAAAAATTGGAAATCGCAGAAGACAGGGTAAAGGGACAGCATCTACTGCATTTTTTCAGATTAAGGAACTCTAGGCAAATAAGATCTAATGGATTAATCTGTCAGCAGACATGTTGTCAGCAAGGAAAGCTGGTTACCTGGGCTGTCTACACCAGCCAGTAGTTTGGGCTGGAACAGATGTGCGTTTCTAAGAATAGAGCCATCTCCTCAGGGTGCAGTGCTCAGGAGCTGGGAGCATAGAGGGATGGGGTGGGGAGACTATCACAGAGTGGCTGTAAGACCTTCTGCAAATGATCTTGCTTGGCTTACTCATTATGTGTTCCAGAAAGATTTTGGTATTGTCGCCTGGCTCTGAATCACAAAGTGCTACACTATGGAGATCTGGAAGATAATGCCCAGGGGGAAGTGACCTTTGAATCTCTACAGGAAAAAAGTAAGTCCCAGTCACTGCTCTGAGCACACTGTGCAGTGTTTGATGCCCTGCTGTCTAGAGGCTGTTGGAGCACCATCCTAGCCGTGAGAGAAAAAGAGCTGTAGCTGAGATCAACTTTTAGTCCTTGCCCAAGACTTTTGAGAATTTCAAGAGGAATTGCTCAGTATTTTTTTTACAACAGCCAACTGTAGGGATATGTGACTGGTAATGTGTTTTGGAAAACTGCTGTAATGAGCTACAGAAACTGGAACAATGCTCAGCTGCAAAGATAAAACAAAGTTCTGTCTTTTCCTGGTTGGGATTTCTTGTGTGTGAGTTTCACTTTTTCACTGTTAGTTCCAGTTGCAGACATCAAAGCCATTGTGACAGGGAAGGATTGTCCACACATGAAGGAGAAAAGTGCACTGAAGCAGAACAAGGTAAGTGCTCCCTTTCTGCCTGTTATTAATACACAGTGTTGTAGAGTTGAAGATTCTGAAAGCAATGGGAGCAAATGGTCTTCCACCATGCAGGTGTGTTGTTTACAAACCCCATCTCCAGTCTGGGCCTTTTCTGGTACTTAGCTGTGATTGATGGGTGCTGCAAGCAAGTCTGGTTGTGCAATAGGGTTGCTCAGAATACTGTGGCGGGACAGTGCACCCAGCTGCTGCAAGGCAGCTTCTCTTCTTGGGTTAGCAGGCAGAAGGTGCTGTGATGTTTCCTTCAGTTGATGACTGAAAGATTCTTTTCCATTCAGGAAGTGTTAGAATTGGCCTTCTCGATATTATACGATCCCGATGAGACCTTGAACTTCATCGCACCTAATAAATACGAGGTAAGAAACGTAGTGGTTAAGCAGTAAAATATAAAGTGATTAACTTCAGATATTAAGAAGGATCAACTGCTGCTTATAAAAGGCTTTAGCAGGATGGCTCCTGCCAGGTTCATTCTTAGAAAATGTTGCTGATGCTTAGTGTGAATCTTCAAGTTTTGTTTTAGAAAGAGAAAACCCTACACTAATCTCCCTTAGTCTGGACAGCCATTTTCTTTTCTTCTGTGCAGTCAGTCCCTTTTCCCCCTTCTGCAAGGCACTGATGCCTGAAAAAGCTTTCCTTTTTCTGTGGTACACTGCAGTAGGAACTCCTGGCCCTGTCCTAGAGCCATGGGGCCATGCTAATGTCTAGGCTTTGCCTTCCACTGGAGGTCCCTGTGGGCACTGGTTTGGGGTTGGTTTTTTCCCCCTATAGGTTAACTCCCTCCCGCGTTTCCTTTTTCGGAGCCACAGAGGAGTACTTTTAATCGTACAGCCTCACCCTCCCCTCTCACCCATGCCCAGCACTGTGAGTTGCCCTTTCTCCCCACAGTACTGTATCTGGATCGATGGGCTTAACGCGCTCCTGGGGAAAGACATGTCCAGCGAGCTGACTAAAAGCGACCTGGACACCTTGCTGAGCATGGAGATGAAGCTGAGGCTCCTGGACTTGGAGAACATCCAGATCCCCGAGGCGCCGCCGCCCATCCCCAAGGAGCCCAGCAGCTACGACTTCGTGTACCACTACGGCTGAGGGCCTGCGCTGCTCGGGCCGCTGCAGGCAGCCCCGGGCCCGCGGCGGCCGCTCCCGACCCGAGACCGGGAGCGCCCTGCAGCGCGGTCGTCCCGCGCCCGCCACCCCTGCCGCTCCGGGCGGGCCGGGCCCGGGCGCCGCCCGCCTTTTGTACGCGTTACAATAATAACCAATAGCCGCCGCCGCCTCCGCCTCTTTCCGCTCAGACCCCGCCTCGCGCTGCGACGTCACCGGCCCCGCCCCGACCGGCCCTCCCTTCTCCCCCTTGCCCCCGGCCCCGACGTCACCGGCGCCGCCGCTTCCCCTCCCGCCACGGTGTCGTCCCCCCCCGGCCCCGTCACCGGCGGCCCCCGGCCCCGTCCCGCGTGTGTGTCTCCCCGTCCCGCCCCCCTGTCCCGCGGCGGGCAGCGGGGCGCATGGCGGCGGGGGCGGGCGCCGCGGTGTTGGGGCGGGCGGCGCTGGCGGCGCCGCTGGTGCTGCTCTACTACGGCTTCTCCATCGGCATCACCTTCTACAACAAGTGGCTCATGAAGGTGCGGGGCGGTGGGGCGGCGCGGGCGGCGGGCGGGCGGCGGCAGTAGTGACGGCGGCTGTCGGTCCCGCAGAGCTTCCCCTTCCCGCTGCTCGTCACCCTGCTGCACCTTCTTCTCATCTTCGGCCTCTCGGCGCTCGCCCGTGCTGTGACGCGTTGTCGCTCCGGCCGGCCACCGGCCGCGCTTTCCTGGGCCGACTGCCTCCGCCGGGCGGCCCCCGCAGGTACGGCTGGGCGGGAGGGAGGCGCGGGGAGGAGGCGCACCGCGCCGCCTCGCCCGTCACGGGGTCCTCTGGAGCATCGGCCGGAGCCGCCTTTGAGTGGGGGTCGGCCTTCTGTGCCGCCTCTCTAAGGGTGGGTGTGAGGCGGGGAGTGCTGCCGGGAGAGCCTTGCCCGCGGCTAAAGCGGGTCCGGGCGTGGGGAGGCCGCACCGGGCGGGTTATTCTGGAGGAGCCGCTGGCACACGGAAACGTACGGCGAGATCCTCGTGCCTATCTCCGCCAGCTGCCCTTTCACCGTATGCCTGTCACTCGAGGGGCTCCGGCTGGTTGGGACTTGGTCTTTATGATACCCAAGTTCATCGTCCGTGGCATGCAGGGCTGCTGTAGTTGAGCACAGGACTCCGGCTGCTTCAGCCGCCTTCGGCTGTGTCGGGTCTCCTGCAGACCGTGTCTGGCATAAGGTCTCTGGTGGGGTTTGCGGTACCTCACACGAGGTGTCTCGTGGTTTCTAATATTGCTTTCCCCACACCTGCAGCGACACTGCCTCTCAGCATGGTGTGCCACTGGGCCGGTGAAACTGCTGCCTGGGGTAGGAGGCTTTATGTACAAGGGAGAAAAGACTGACAGGAGCTGCACCAGGTTAAGGGGGTCTGCTGAGGGGCAGTGCCAGACTCTGTGCTTCAGGCCCTTGCGCTGGCTCTCGCACTCACCTGTTACTGTGCTGCGATGCATTTCAGAAAGACTTTGTGCAGACCCATGATGGCTTTCAGTCGTGGGGAGGGCAAGGGTTATTTCTGTGCACAGCATGTGTTTCCTGAGCACGGTGATGAGCCCTGTGTAAATCCAGGGAACAGGACAGAAACATAAAGAGCTTAAGACCTCTCAGCTACATTGGTACAGAAGAGTTAACCTGAGGGGAATGTCCTTTTTCTAGGGCTGCTCTGTATGTTCATGGTCAAGTAGTAGGGGTGGTTTGGCTGGGGGGTTTTGTGTAGTCAACATTGGGATTTCTTCTTTGATTCTTTAGCTCTGTCAACTTCCTTGGATATTGGGCTGAGTAACTGGAGCTTCCTATATGTCACTGTCTCCCTGTGAGTACAAGCACCACCTTCCCTGGGAGCCCTTTGGTGGGGTTTAGGAAGTGAGTTGTCAGCATCAATTTCTTGAGTGGGCACAAGGCTTAGTGAGGTGGGCATGTGGGGGCTACAGTGGCTTGTTGGCCCCCACATAGAAGTGGGTGATCTGGTTCCTAATAGTACTTCGCTGATAATGACAATGTTGGAGGAGACTGACAGTGTATTTTGGTCCTTACAGCTATACGATGACCAAATCCTCTGCCATTCTCTTCATCCTGCTTTTTTCACTGCTCTTCAAGCTGGAGGAAGTGGTAAGGGTCCCGTGCAATGCCTCAGGGAGGGAGAAGGTCAGACCCTGGGACACAGGGAGTATACATGCAAGAAACGTTTAAGTAGAGGAAGAAAGCAGTTATGTGGGTGAACCTGAAAGGAAGGAGTTGTCTGACTCTGTTCAGGTCCAGAAGTCTGTAGTGACTTTGTTTGCTCTCATCCAGAGGGTGACATTGCTGCTGGTGGTTCTGCTCATCGCCGGGGGCTCTTCATGTTCACCTACAAGTCCACACAGTTCAACACGCAGGGGTTCTTGCTGGTGCTCTGTGCCTCCTTCCTTGGGGGTATTCGCTGGACCCTCACACAGATACTTATGCAGAAGGCTGAACTAGGTACGTAGGGTGTTAGGAAGTAGTGGGTGGTGCTGGGAACGGGGAGGGGGCTGAAGAGATGGTAGCCCTTGCTGCGGAAACAAAGCACCTTGCATAAGGGACAGTGTTTGAAACCAGGAGCAGGGGTTATCTGTTGATGGGTAATGAAGGTGGCTTGGTCTCTGCAGCAGCACAGGTGTGGGCATTACAAAGGAGGTGTATGTCTAGGAATGGTACTAATAAAAGCTGTAGGAGCTATGTTATTCCCTGGCTTGTTGCTATCTGGTCTGTTATTGATTCTCCTCTTTCAGGGCTCCAGAACCCTATTGATATCATGTTTCACCTGCAGCCGCTCATGTTCCTGGGGCTCTTTCCACTCTTTGCAGTGTTTGAGGGTGCGTGAGTTAATTAGTGAAAACAGGGATAGCATCTTAATGTGGTTGGGGAAAATGTTTAGCAGTTTGTTGTTTGAGATACTTGATTTAGGTAAGTAACAGCTGTGTACTTTACAAAGTAGTTAGAGACCTGGAATTATAAGTATCAAGATACACCTTATGCTGGCAGAACATTAATGAGCACATAGGAATAGTGGCCTGCCACACTTGTGGAGGTAATGGCTATAAAAAACTGGCTTCACATCCTCCTGATACTGGAATGTGAGCAGACTCCCTTCCCATCTGTTGTGAGGAACCCTGGGAGTTGGGAAAGGTACTCTGCTATTCACTGTCTTGTTCCTAGGCCTGCCTTTGTCCATATCAGAGAAGCTCTTCCGTTACCATGAAGCAGGAATGCTGTTCGCTCTGGTAGGGAAGCTGTTCTTGGGTGGAATTCTTGCCTTTGGTCTAGGCTTTTCTGAGTTCCTCTTGGTTTCCAGAACATCTAGCCTCACCCTTTCCATTGCTGGCATTTTTAAGGTAAGGCATGGTTCCTGTGCTAATACTAAAAGGCAAGTACTGAGTCATCCCTAATGGGTCTTATGTGGTGGGAACTTTTTAGAGCCTCAGAAGTCATCTCTGGTCATTTTCATTCCTGCACAGGAGCTTGATGGTTTACCCTGTAGTTTCTGCAGTGAAGTCCCTTGGTCCCTGCAGCCAGGGGCAGAGACTAGTGACCATTCTATAAAAGATACTAAGGTCCAAAGGTTGGTGGGATCTGGGATAGACTGAGACACATGATGGATGGTGTGGGAGGGAGGAGGGCTAAGCAGGGCATGCTCTTGCATCAGACCTGGATATGAACCCACTAGTTTGAGCTATCTTTCTAACCTAGTTTGGCACGTTCTCCCCTCCTTGAGGAATCCAGCACACGTATTTTTGAGCTGAATGGAGACATGTGAAACTTCTCTGACCCAGAAGTCCCAGGATTCCCATGTAGACAAGCTATGCAGTCAGAGGACTTAAAATTGCAGATCCCAGTTTAACAGGTTGTTCTGGAAACTTGTTTTCAGAACTCTGCACATGGAATAATGTGCTGATGGAAATTAGCAGCCTGGCATCTGGATCTAGGCTTGAGCTGTGAAACACCATCTCATGCATATCTTCTCAGGTCCTGCCCTGCCATTTATCATGTTTTTTGTTTCCACAGGAAATCTGCATTTTATTCCTTGCCACACAGTTGCTGGGAGACCGCCTCAGTCTCTTGAACTGGCTGGGCTTTGCTGTCTGTCTGTCAGGAATCTCCCTTCACGTCATCCTTAAAGCCATGAATTCCAAAGGTGACTCTTTTAAATCCCTTTCTGTCTCTCTGTAGGCATTCTCATGGCATCACCAGGAGCTGTAGCTAGTTCCAGCACCTCACCAGTGCCAGGACTGGTGGGTGCTGTGGCGAGTGTGTCACTAAGGGGGCTGTCTGCATGCAGGTGAAACAGCACCAAAGCTGCACAAAGAGGCCAGCACCGACCCCGACCTGGAGCTGCTGCTGCGCCACACTGGACACGGAGAGGAGGAAGAGGATATTGAAACCCCACAACAACACTGACTGAATGTGAAGCACAAAGCCCCCTGCTCTGTTCTTACCAAACCTGCCTGACAGCCATCCAGGAGGAAGGTCCAAGAGTCTCTGTGACTGTCCAGAGGAGAGCCAGGGCACAGAGCCAGAGTCCCGCTCTGTTCTGCTGCAGGTGGATCTGTAGCTGCTGCACAGGAAACAGGCCCTATCCCTTTCACACAGAGTGAACTCAGAAGATGCACCCCCGGTCTGGTGAAAGGAGAATTGCTGAGACTGGGAAATGCTGTAGAAAGCTTCTTAGGGAATCCTGAAGGCTGTGTATTGAGAGCATAGACCATGAGCTGTGGGATGACTGTGAACATGTCTGGACTGCAGGCTGAGTGGTTCTGGGGTGACTTTAGTGGTGTTTAGGCTTTGGCTTCAAAAAAGAAGCTAGATAAACCTTTTCCCATGCTTTCTTTATGGCTCTGCCAAGTAGGAACTCCCACCTTGATGGGAGCAGATGACTCTATAAATCCACATAGACTTGTCCCAGGGAGAAGGAGCCTTCGTGCCTGGTGACCTCTGTGTTCTGTGTGCACAGGAAGAAGAGAATTAAATGCTGGTGTTTGGGACCAATTGAACATGGCCAAATGATGTTTAGTGGAAGAAGGACAAGGATGCACAAGTGCTTCTGGCCCTACAGGCCAAGGGGAGAGAGAGCAGTGTCACAGGAGATCTAGCTTGAGCAATAAACTTACCAGAAAGTACATGGGGATCTGAGGGGGAAATTTTTGTTTTTTAAAATAAATGGTTTTTCTGATTCCTTTTTGTCTGCATGTTATGCACCTGTGCTTCATCAAGCAGAGGGCATTTGTCCTCTGAAATCCTTTCAGTTTAGACCCACACCAACCTTGCTGCTGCATGCCCAATTACTTTTGTGGCCTGGCATGTAAAATACTTGCCCTTGAAAGAGAATACTTGATCTCTAAGAGTAGGGAGACCTTCCTGTAACCTGTCATATTTGCGCCAACCAAGAGACCATACTGACTTGTCCACCTTCACATATGAACAAGACTCCATGTTCTAAGATGACAGTTAGTATGGTCACTTTTATGTAGGACTCTCTCCATGGGATTGAAGGAGTTAGTGCTGCAGCATTGCCCAGGAAAAGGGAATGCTACAGGATTTAAGATAATGTCTTTCCTTTCTGTGGAGCAACAGGTGGTCTTGGGGAGGCAGCTGGGATTTTTGCATGGCAGAATTTCCACTTCTCAAAGGTGTTTGATGTGAGTTTTTGGAGTGGAAATAACTTGAGCTTCTTAAAGGGGTAGTAGTGTTATCACTCTCCTGGGAGGAGCTGAGTGTTAAAGTGAACTTCAGTCTGAGAACCTGAACCATTTTGACTAGACTGTCCTTCTGCTGATCATACTTCATAGCTTTGAGATCCAAAGTCTTTCTTGACAACCTTTATCAAGAGCATTTCCTGAGGAAAAAAGTGGTTCTGAAAAAGAAAACTGCAGTTAATAATATGATCATATTTAATGATGTTCTAATAGAAACTGGTAACTTGCTTCAGAGCAGGCAGCAGGTGGTGCAGCTACCTCACATAAAGCTCCTGAGCCAGCAGTTCAGGATAGGCTGGCACACCAAGGGATCTTGTGCATCAGGTATGATGCCTGGAGCCAAGAACAGCTTGGTCTGGCCCTAGCTGGATTTTTCAGTAGCTGGGGCTTTATGCAGCTTCACCCTGTTCACCCCACTGTCAGCCCTAAGCACAAAATACTCGTGGTGTGGGGTTTTTTTGCTCTCTGCACGTGCTCTGTGTGCAGCTGCTGTCTGCATTTCACTTTCCGCTCCCCTGGAGCTGAACCTCAGACTGAGCATCCTTCTGCTATGTAGCCTCAGGCAGGGATGTCAGGCCCTGTAAACCCAAGGCAAAGGTGACTTTGTCATAAGTTGTTGCATTGGTACAATCAAACAATCTTCAAGCCCTGCATGTGGTGTGAACCCTGTGAACAGAGACCTGTAGGCTGTTGCTCCCAGTCTTGTTTCCTCTGCAAGGTAGAGGGAATGCCCTAGAATCTAGTGCCTGCAGTTTGTGTTTCTGATCTAGACAACTAAAGAAAGGCAATGAGGTCAGGTTACAGTGGGGTCAAAGCATGTGATGTGATGTGACTATCTTCGCTTTTTTAATCTTCAAGTTGTTCCACTTCTATGGTTAAACTTCATAGCTGCTCTAACAAAACAGCTCCCATGGCTACAGACATATTCCACTACAATCCAAAACACAGAGACTTTCTATTCCCAAAACATGCAAGTTCTTCATATATTAAAGCTGTATTAATTAATTGTCTCTTAAGCTACATCACTGAATCACTAGACAAAGCTGTCCCCTGCACAACTGTCATGGGCAAACAGCTTCTCCAACCACAACAAATAATGTCAACCTGCACTTATCCCCTTCTCCTACTCACTCCCCAGCCCTGGTCCCACCACTTAGCTCTCATAACCCAGGCATATATATCACTCCTCAGAGAAAACTCCCCTAGGACAAGATGTCCATTAAATGGGATGTTCCTGTAGTGAGCACGTTATTCCTCAGCCTCTACAATAATCAAAACCAAAAATGGTGCCAGTCAGCATCATAAACACTGATCCCAAGCACTAAGCACTACTGTTGTCTAAAGGGATGTACTGTTCAACTTACATCTCCTTTCAGAGACACACACTGTGCCAGCCATCCCTTTTTGTGCCTACAGCAGCAGACAACACAACTTTTATGCTTGTGCAGAAACAGTGGTCCCCACCACTGCCTCACCCCCAGTGCCTTGCCATTATTCACACTCACATCAGCCGCTGCTCCCTGTCCAAAGAGGGCAGCGCAGCACCTGTGAAAACTGAAGCGAATGCTGCACCTACCCACCTTGGTATTAGACATCAACACAGACAATGACCACCTGACCTCCTCAGTGTGCTCAGACACATGAGCATGCCCACCAATGCTGTCTGCAGGGCCTGCAAAAGAAAAAGCAAGAGCTACAAGCTGAGAAACTGCCAGAGCTGTTTCCCATCCTCCATTCCCTTACCTTGACCCACCTGACCTCAGTCATGTACATGTGGTTGTGACAAGGCTCAGGTCTGGCCTATACAACACAAACGAGAGGCCTGTAACTCACTCTGCAACACAACTCCGAACCACTAGGAACGGCTCACCTGGCCCGAGTCACCTCCTCTGGAAGTGGCATGTTTTCCCCCTCACTTTGCACCTTCAAAACAAGGACTCATACACAAACACATCTTAAAGATGTCACAGAGCCACCAACTGCCTCATCACACCACCCACCTCCTTGTGGCATTCCCCTTGGCTCCCCTGTCACTGCATCAGTATGTGTTGTGTCCGGCCCCGTCTGAAAGACACAACTTGTTAAGCAAGTCCCCCGGCAGCCAACCCATTGCTGCACCATTCTGGACTTCTTGCTTCCATTTAGGAACCCCACCTAGAGTTTAACTCCAGGCAGCCATTAAAACACAAACAAAAAAGAAAGGCTGTGGTGTTGCCAGGTATGCCTGCTTACACCCCTGCAAAATTCCATCTGCTTTTTCCCAAAGGACCCCTCCCAGGCAGTTCACATCATCTCCTGGATGATGAAAGGATGCTCCACACACTCCAACGATGGTACCACCTTCACCAAAGCCTCCTGGGCAGAAACCCACACGCCAACCCTGGACTCTTACTGCCATGCTGCCTCACCTCGATTCCACAGCTCTAGGCAGAGCAGCTCCACACCAAACACGCATGCAGAGCTATGCTACACAGAACCCTGCAGACAACATGATTCCAAGGTGAGAGAAAGCGCTCAGCATGACAAAGGGCTCCCAGACAGGAGAGGCCATCAAGCAACATCACAGAGGGGGCAATATGAGGAAGCTCTATGGCAACCCAAGAAGATAAGGGAGCAGAACAGCCCATTGGAAGGGCTTGCACATCCACTGTCACAATTTTGACAGCAAGAAGTCCACCTTCAAGACCTAATGACAGAAAGATGCGGGGGAAAAAAGCCTGGAGCTATGCAAGTGGGTGAGTGGGAGAGCACAGCTCCTGACAAAGCCTGTGAGGACACTGCAAGAGAAGACTGACCAGAAACTTCCAAGACGTGAGGACAAACTGTGCCGTGACCTTACTACACAAGCCAAAAAAATCCCAATGGGGGCCATGCTGATCAGCAAGCACACACGTTTGAGACCCTAGAGATTGTGCCCTGGAAGCATGCTCTTCCTATACGAGTACAAGGAGGACATTGACTGCCAGAGAAGGGCTAAGCTACACCTCCTGACAGAGCCTGTAATGACACTGCACAAGAGGACCGACCAGAAACTTCCAAAACATAAGGACAAACCTCACCGTCACCTTGCTATGCAAGCCAAGAAAAGCCCAATGGGGGCAACGCCAGCAAGCAAGCATGGGTGTTTGAGACCCTAGAGACTGTGCCACTTTTGAGCACAAGGAGGACACTGACACCCAGAGAAGGGCTGAGATGCAGAGGCCAACATGCCACATGACAAGCCTAAACACAGGTGCAGGCTGCAACTGCCCTGCCCAGCACACCCTAGCATTTTACTCACAAGTGACCTGCTTCTCCCAGTACAGCCTTACCCAGCCTCTCCCCTGCCCCTCCCATTCTTGCCCTCTTCTCCCACTCCTTTGACTTAGCTTTGAGGAGTCCAGGGATCCAAAACCCTTTCTTGACAAGAAAAGATGCCTACTGGATGTCTGCTTGCTGGGACCCTTTGTTGTATCAAGCCTTAGGTACTACCCAAGCAAAAGTGATGGTTAGAACTTCACAGACACCATCACACCTGAAAACATAATCACTGCTCTAGCCTGCTAGTCTCAGCTCACCTGGCCAAGGTCACCACCACTGCTGACATACGACTTTGCTTGTCACTTAGTGACTTAAAAAAATGCTACAGACCAAAATGCATAAGCTAGTCACACAGCAACTGGTCACGTTGTCCCTCACATCAGCTGACAAACCCCTGACAATACAAAATAAATTTTAGAAAACCCAAACCAACCTCAAAACAATTTATGAGTACACTTTTTCTATTACATGCATGCTGCTTAACATTGGGTACTCCATAAACTCCTAACTCAGACTCATCTACCCAAAAAGCCAAACCAACTACAAAGCTCCATCTACTGAATGAAAGATAGAGCAGTGATACTGCAGAAAAACAGCAAGAGAACAAGCTGCCTAGGTCAAGACTGGTGGCTTATATACCTCTGGCCCCATCCACCACACTTCCCACAGTCCTCTGGGAAAGGGGAGGGTCTTGCCTGCAAGAGATTTAAACGCACTGGAGGAGGAGGAGTGGGTTTTTCTGACTCATGTTAATGTATGGAATGCCAACTGCTGAATGAAGAAAGTGACTCCCCCTGAAGACAATGATGCTGCTTTTTACTGTGACTGCATCTGTTGTACTGACAATGTAACATGATATGTAAGTAGTTTTACTTTTTCTAGGGTGCAGCTAGGAAAAGATAAATGTTAAATGAAAGTTGGTAGGGAAATGGCTAATTATATGCAGTAAAAATACTATTGTTGGAAACCATGTGCTTTATCTTGGTACAAAACAAGCCAAAATACTGTATAGTTATACTTTGCTTCTAGCAGCACCACATGTACCACCTGACTTATACTGGAACTGTGTTCTGGACAAAGCTAAATGATAAAGCAAAAACCTTTGGTCTCAGGGTTTTCCTAGCCCAGTGAATGGTCCGAAAACTGCCTTACATCATTTTTAGCTTTGACATGAGAACAACAAGTATTGTGACTTGGACAGCCTGGAAGAGAAATGAAGGTGAGGCAGCCATGGATCTGGAGACTTGTGGTAGGGATGGCCAGGTGGACAACTCAAGACATCTTTGTTCTATTTTAGAAACCATCATTCTATTTTGGAAACCACCATTTTGTTCTACATTACCACCATTTTATTTTATAAACCCACCATTTTCTTCTATAAACCACTATTTCTTTATCTAGAAACCACTAGCTTATTGGATTAAAAAAAAATTGTCCTACAAAACATCATTTTTTGGTCTAAAAAACACCATTTGAGTCTGTAATCATCATTTTTACCCTATAAACTACCTCATATACCCACCAATTCTTCCTCTGTCCCTAAGGGTCAGTCGTGTGTGTGTGTGGGGGGGGTGGATGTAAGGATTGATTTGCCTTACCCAAGAGGCAGTTCCCCTGTTCACCCAGCAAGAGCTCCCAAACAACAGGTGTCAGCACTGAAAGGGGTTTCTGGCCTGAAACCTCCTGACAGCCTTCCACAGAGAGAGCGAGGAATTGAAACTTACAGAGAAGAGGCTGGACAGAACAATAAGCCTGTGCTGGGTGACCAGGCAGAAAAGCAGAGCTGAAAGACACTCAGAGATGGAGAGAGAGGGAAGAAGAAATGAAACAAGGGGCAGGCAACACAGCAGAGAGGGGGAAATTAAGAAAGAGAGACAGGGAATCAGACAAACTGAGATGGAAAAAGAAAGATGTACTAATGAGCAAGAGAGCAGAGAGGGCAGACTTCAGAAAATCAGGGACGGGGAACAAGACAGAGCAAGATAGAGAAAGGCTAAAATAGCAATGGGACAAAGAGGGAAGATTTCAAAATGAAGGGCAGGAAGCATGATTGAGAGACAAATGACAGGAACACAGAGCCAGAAAAAGAGACTGAGGAGGAAAAAGTACCAATGAAAAATACCAATGGGCTATGGGACTCATTCAGGGCAGAACAGAAAAACAATGGGTGGAGTCCAGAGAAAAAGAGACAGAGACTAAAAAAGCTTTTTTTAGGCTTGAAATGATTGCTGATGACAAAAATGTTTCCGGAGCATGACTTTCACTAACAGAAAGGCTGGAAGCTAAATGCTCCAGACCCAAAGTCAGAGCCAGGGTTTTCCAGGGGATGGCCTTCAGTAAAGGAAACACCAGAACAGAAATGATGCAGAACCAAAGTCACAAGGTCACTATTTCTGGGGGAAGACAGGCTGGTACCAAAGTCACAGGTTCTGGGGGATTGTTTTCCATTACGCTCAGGCCGGAATCCAATGCTCTGATACTGAAGTCAATTGGCCGTGGTTTGTGGGCGGCTTTCAGGGACTGATGGGTTTCATTGGGGGAATTTCCAAGGCCTGAGTTTTAATTGTGCTGGAATTTCATTGGTAAATGGTCACACGAGGACTTTTGGCCATACAGATGTAAAACTCTGTTGTTTCTGTGGTAAAATGACCGCTGGAGCAGCCCCAGCCACAGAGACTGAAGAGGCTAATGTTTCAGCAACAAAATGGCTGGGGGAGGAATCCTGGCAATAGGCAAAGACAAGTGAATGGTATTTCAGTGGTAAAATGGCAGCGAGAGCCCTTCGGCGCAAAAGATGAGACACCCTATGGTGTTTCGGCATGAAAAAGGCCGCCGGGGGACTTCCGACCATCGAGAGAAGATCTCTATAGTGTTTCGGCGGTAAAATGGCCGGTGTAAGAGTTCCGGCTGTCTAGAGGTGTTTCCGCGGTTAAATGGCAGTCGGAGGACTTCCAGTCATAGAGACTGGGTACTCT
Organism: Hypotaenidia okinawae; assembly: GCA_027925045.1. NCBI lineage: Eukaryota > Metazoa > Chordata > Aves > Gruiformes > Rallidae > Hypotaenidia > Hypotaenidia okinawae. The sequence goes on from BSDF01000016.1 coordinate 7,880,911, forward strand.
ATGGTGATTCGGCGGTAAAATAGCTGCTGGAGGACTTCTGGCTATGGAGACAACCCACTCTATTGTTTTTTGGCGGTGAAATGGCCGCCGGAGGACTTCCGGCCATTGAGACTGGATACTCTGTGGTGTATCGGTGGTAAAATGGCGGTTGGATGACTTCCAGCCATAGAGACTAGATACTCGATGATTATACTACACTAAAATGGCCACTGGAAAACTTCCGGCTATCGAGACAACCCACTCGAGAACTGTTGGGTTTGTTGAGGGGCTTCCGACCCCGAAATGTAATTTTTATGGTATGTCGGTGGTAAAATGGCCGCCAGACGCCCTCTGACCATAGAGACGAAAATCTCTATTGTTTTTTGGCGGTAAAATGGCCACCGGAGGACTTGAGGTCATGGAGATGATGCTTAGGGTCATAGTTTTTTTAACTGGCGTCCTTTGCGGTGTTGAGAGCACAGGGGCCGTGTTTTAAATCATAGAGTGCTTGTGGGGGTTGATTTTTTTGATTTTATTTTTTGTGAGGGTTCCTGGGCCCTGAAAGTAGCGTTTTTGTTGGTTCAGTTGTAATTATCTTGAGGTGTTTGTAATATGGGTGGATGTGTGGGGAAAAAAAGAAAAAGAGAGAAAAAAATTGCCTAATTTGCAGGGGCTGTGGGGACCCATTGTCCACAGCCTCCTGCCACCTTCCCAGAGCACTGTGGCCACATATATATAATGATTGAGCAGGAGCAGTGGAAAAATTATTAGGGACAGGCTGGGGGAAGGAAAGCTGAAAGTTAGAAACGGAAGATGGCTCCAGGACACAGTACAAAACTCAAGAAGGCATGCCAGCAATGTATGGGAGATGTTCTTGAGGGATGAGCAACTGAATAGAGACATCCTGATGACAGTCAAGAAGAGCATTCCGGGGTGTAAAGGAAGCCTGATGAAGGGTTCTGTCTGAATGAAAGAGATACAAATAGTGCTGCAGAGCTCAAAGGTTGTGGGGTTAGAGGATGGTCTTGGGAGGCATCATAACAGGAAGAAAAGGGCTCCAGGAGGTGGGGGTAATGTAAACATAGAGACAAGCAAATGACTCAGTGACATGCTCAGGAGGAGATCCAAACGGAACGCAGATGTCCTCAGCAGAGCAGGGACCAAATGGAGGCATCTGTTGTGGCAAAGGGGAAGGTAAGACTGCTCTGAAAGGCAATAAAAGCCCTAGGAAGAGTTGTCTTTGAGTAAGAAAGATACATGGCTTGCTGCAGAGCTAAAGGATCGCTGTGGAACACAAGGGTGATGCTTACCAATGGGAGGCAAGCAAGATGGAGGAGAAGACGAAAAGACCGCTCTAAGGGATGGTCTGAGATGTCTTCACAAACTGAGAGGGGTGAAAACTACATGCTGGAGACAAAAGCATGGCAAAGAGGCGCTAAAGCCTTGGGATGCACTGAGACAAGGCGGGGGAAGAAGATAGGAAAAAATGGAAAAAGCTATAGAGAACATTACAAACAAGAAGGAATTGCAAATTAGGGATAGACATCTTGATAAAAGCAAATAGAAAAGGAGAATTTGAAAAGCAAAAGGGTGTGAGGCAGAGGTGGAAAAAAAAAAAAGGTAGAGAAGACTAGATAAAAGGAGACCTAGAAAAAAAATGAAGGCATTGAAGGAGAAAAAAATTTTAAAAGAGAGGCAACAAACTAAAGGCATAGAAACAAAATTAAAAACAGTGAAGTGGCTAAAAAAGATATTAACATTTTAAATCACATAACAGGGCAAACAAGAAGAAGAAAGAATTGGATTAGTTATCTCAATAAAAGTAGACATGGTAAGAAAAATTTTTAAATGATGTAGAGGACAGACAGGAAAAAATAGAAACAGAAAAAGACATAAATGTAAAAGCAGAAACAAAGTGTCATCGCTATCCCTGGAGATATCTAATAGATGAATAGCCGTAGCTGTTATGGACATGGTTTAGTGATGCACTTTGCAGTGTTAGGTTTACAGTTGGACTTGGTGATCTTAAGGGTCTTTTCCAACTTAAATGATTCTATGATTCAAAAGCAAAGACGTTGCAGACGGTGGAGGGAAACCTAAAAAACCTAAACAGTGTCATAGAAAGAAAAATTTTGAAATGACAGGGTGCAGGACAAACTAGAATGAGTTAAAAAAAAAACCAAGACTGCAAGCTGGATAAAAATAGATGAGGAAAGAAAAATTAAAAGCAAGGAGGTACACGTCGGGAAACAAAACCAGGGAATGACGTCCTGATAAAACTAGGTGTAGTATGAACATTATAATAGCAACAGGATGCAGGAAATGGAGGGAGAAAAAGCAATAGAAAGTGAGACACTGCGAAATAAAATGTTAATATGAACATGATTGTGAGAGTAAGAATTGAGAAATAGGACAGAGAACTCCATAAAAGTGGACAGAGAAATAAAATATTAAACCCAATGCATTTCATGGCAGACAGCAAAGAATTACAAACTAGGGTCAGGAGCTTGATGAAGGTAGACATAGAAAGAAAATTTTAAAAGTGATGGCACTAAGGAAAATCAGGGAAAAAATTAAAACAGTGAATAAGATAAAGGTAGACCTCAAAAAAGCATTTTAAAATAATGGATTAAGAAGGAAAAAGATGTGAAAATTAAGGGTAGGGAAGTAAAACACAGACATAAAAATAGAATTTGAAAGGCAAAATATAAATAATAGGGAAGAAAAAAATACAGATTACTGTTTGTATATAGAATTGAGCACAGAAAATATTAAATTGAATACATAAAGTATTAAAAGTGGAGGGATTAGGGAACTAAATAGAAACAGGAAGTTTTAAAAGTCATGGGGATTAAGATAGGACAAGATAAAAAAGTATAGATGGGAAACTAGATAAAAGTAGACATAGCATGTACATTTTAAAAGCAACAGGGTATGTGATGGGAAAGGAGTAGGATGATGTAAGGATAAAAGCAGAGACAAAATTTTGAAAAGCCAAGAGATTAAGGAAAGAATTAAAAAATAGGGACAGTAAACTAAAAAGCCCAATGACATAGACAGAAAATATAAAAAGTAAGGGTGCTAAGGAAAGACAAGAAATAACTGACAGAGGTAGACCCATGGGGGCTGGGATTATTTGCAGTTCATTAATATACCCTGTGACTCTGCAGAGATACAGTGGCAGCCAGCATGTGTGTAGGCCTTTACATTGATCTTGATGACAATGGCTTCTCTCCAGAATCCTGGTTTGTAGGATGCAAGGGGCCTGGACTAATGGCAATATTTTTATATTGCCTTAAATGTCATTCTTGACCAGAGACTTGAACTCCCTTACACTTTGTTAAATGCAATGTTTATTTGCACTGCCACACAATTTTACAGTAATAACAGTTGATGCTGCCTGAGATTAAAAGTCTCCAGTTTCAAGAGCTGAAAGGATTTCTAGCTTGAGGGAATCAGATATCATATAGCACCAACCTGAGCTAATAGTTCATGTTCCAATAACATCTCTAGTACTGAAGCTACTCACCTTTATGAAAAGCTCACTGAGCAGGGAGACAGCATTGGTCTGGTGTGGCAGCTTCTGTACTCCTGCAGTGTATTACTTCTGAGACAGTTTTTTTTCTGTCTCTGCATATGAATGAAATGCATGATATGATTTTACATTTCTAAATGGTAAATAGATATATGCACACTTTAAGTGAAGAAGAGGTGTGAACAGGTGGATTGCTGCAGTTTTTTATACACATGCTGCCCTCTGAAGGTCACTGAAATGTCAGTTTGGGCCTCGAATGCAACAGTTGGAGTAGCACAATAGATACATGAGGAAGCTTTGGGCAATGCAAATGCTGCTAGGATCTCTGCCAGAATGAAGAGGATATATGTGACATGCTTGTCAGTTGCTCAAAGAAATTAGTGAGTAGGAAGAAAAAGGGCGGAGGTGGGGTAGCCTTTTTCTATTGTGCTCTCCTACAGTGGCAGGCTGATGACTGGGGGCTATTTAAATGCCTGTAATTGTCTCACTATGGACAGAAAACATAATTAAAAGGGACACAAATCTTCTGCAAATTCAAAACACTGCAGTGTATCTTTGAAAGCAATTTTGGCTTCAGTTTGGCTTGTGGTGAGCAGCCTGGGTAGGTGCAGCATTAATGTGGTACAGAGTTCTTGGGTGGTCCTCAAGACTTTCAGAAAGACCTTTGATTCTTCAGAGCCCTGAAATTGCAAGAAATTTACTTTCATGTTCCTCAGGAATTATGAGGCTGAACAAAACATTTTTAGTGGAGTAACCAATAGGACTTCAACCCTTGGTATATTTTTTTTGAAAGAAAAAAACCCCAGATCTACAAAACTATCTTCTCTCTCTCCCTCATAAATAAATGCAGTCATGCATTTATTTATGCATGTTGTTTTTCTTTTGGGGTTAAAAAGGGAGGAGCTGAAGTGCAGAGAGAAAATAGTCTTCCTTGGTCTTTCTCACTCTGTGAAAAATTGTTAGAGTTACTGCAGGAAAAAGAAATACCTCTAAATTGGTGCCTGTTTGCCAAGTGCTAGGCTATGTGTCAGGGAGCTCTGCTTTGGCTTTAGCAGAATACACTGGCTGACCCAACCAGCCTTTTTGTATTCAGCTGATGAGATATGAAGAGCGTGGCTCTGGCAGCCAGATGCCACCGCTGAAAATTACCTATTCCTCCTCTGGTAGGTGGGGACTGACTGGTCAAGAAACCCTGCTCAGAAAAGCCTATGCACAGTTAAAGTATTACCAGGGCAACTAGCAGAAGGTATCATCTTACCTAAACAGGTTGAATTGATGGGCAGAGGCCAATAGGAAGAAGTTCAACATGGCACTTTGATCATAACAACCCCACGCAACACTACAGGCTTGGGGCAGGGTGGCTGGAAAGCTGTACAGAGGAAAAGGATCTGGAGGTGTTGGTTGACACTTGCCTGAACATGAGCCAGCAGTGTGCCTGGGTGGTTGAGAAGGCCAGTGGCATCCTGGCTTGCATCAGGAATAGCGTAGTCAGCAGGACCAGGGAGGTGATCATCACCCTGTACTCAGCTCTGGTGAGGCCTCACCTCAAATACTGTGTTCAGTTTTGGGCCCCTCACTACCAGAAAGACATTGAGGCCCTGGAGCGTGTCCAGAGAAGGGCAGTGAAACTGGTGAAGGGTCTGGAACACAAGTCTGATGAGGAGTGGCTGAGGGAATTGGGCATGTTAGTCTGGAGAAGAGGGGGCTCAGGGGAGATGTTATTGCTCTCTACAGCTACCTGAAAGGAGGTTGTGGTGAGCTGGGGATCAGCCTCTTCTCACAGATAAGTAGCAATAGGACAAGAGGGAATGGCTGCAAGTTGTGCTGGGGAGGTTCAGGTTAGAAATTAGAAATTTCTTCTCTGAAAGAGCAGTTGGGCATCAGAAAGGGCTGCCCAGGGAGGTGGTGAAGTCACCATCCCTCGGGGTGTTCAAGGAAAGATTGGATGAGGTACTTAGGGACATAGTTTAGTTAGTAATATAGGTGGTAGGGGGATAGTTGGACTAGATGATCTTCAAGGTCTTTTCCAACCTTAATGATTCTGTGATCTTATGGGACCTGGACAAAAGCTCATCTGAAGCATGTCTCTGAGGGCTCTAAGACTTTATGTACCAACTGTGCAGCATAGAAGGAGGAGGATGCTGGAGAAGGACACGGAAAGGAATGAATTAACAAGAAAAGTAAAATAGCTCATTTTTTGTTTCATCTCCAGAGACATGAAAGATTTTTGCAAGCTAATGAATTATTTCGGAAAACACTGGTGATAGGTGCAGGAAATGTTAGCTTCAAGTCCCTAATGAGCAAGGATCACTTATGTGCTAATTGAAAATTCTAATGTATTTCTATTTACAGTAGATCAACTCTAACCTGACCGGAGGTCTGGAACAGAAGTAGCCATGTTTCCAACACTTCAGTAATCTCCTTAAATCCGGCAGTGAAAAAAAGCTGCTAGATCCTATTGAAGCCCAGGGCAACCAATTATCTCAGCAGTGAGGCTCCAGTCTTCTTCGTTAGAGCTGAGGACACGGGGAGTTTTTGGTTGCTGCAAGCACGGCCGTGATTTAAGGCTAAGCAGAAAAATCACTGATGTCATAGCTTGAATGGTTCTGCTGCTATTTAAAAACACAGGGTAGGACCCTGGTGCTGCTGAGAGCAATGCAAGTTTTGCTCTGGACTTTAAAGACACAGGGGTTTCTGCCTCCTTTTCAAAGAAACTCTGTCACCGGGCTGGAGATAAAACCCAGCCAGGAACGTGGACTGAAATACATTGTTCCACAGGTGTCCCATCACCCCCCTGACCCCACTTGGGAGCACGGTGATTTGGAATCCCACCTCACACCAGGAGCTGGTGCTGGTGACCGTCAAGGGGCATGAGGAAGAAGGAAGGTCGCTTCTCTGGCCGAGTCTCTGGGGTTGGGTTGGCATCCCAGTGGCACTGCTCAGTGACTGAAGGATGTGTCATCTGAGAGAAAAAGACAAACAGATGGTAGAGGGAGTTGCAGTGGGAGGAAAACCCAATTAGAAGTCCCAGCATGGTTTGTGGTAGGGATATGGATCTTATACCTTGAGTAACAGCCAGGAAAAGAGACGTTTAGCTTTTTCACCCATGGTGGAGAATATGCTTGTTTCAAGCATAAAGTGATATTGAAAAAAAGCTTTTTAGAAATTATTTTCTGAAGGGAAAGCTAATAGGGGAGATACAATAGAAGAGAAATGGACTTCATCAGTGCACAATGTGTCCTTATTTTGGGTTATGCTTCCCCCACCCCTTTTCCCTTGGATACTTGGTACTGAAGACAGCAGCTGGCAGGGAGGGGCGGGTGGGAGTTGTAAGTCTCTAGTCCTACCGCTGGGAACACCCCCGGCCCCTCCTGGCACAAACACTTGGTGTCTCTGGGCACACTCGCAGCCCTGTTTTGGCTACTCAGAAGTTAGTATTCTGAAGCAGTGAGCACTCCCGTACACTGCAGTCGGGCAGCTGGCGCATCTTGGCTTCAGTTGTGGTACAAACGCTCATCTGTGAAATAGACGGTAACCTTTCACCGGGCACGGGGTCCGGGCGTTAGCTCAGGGGGGCGGGAGTGCCGCGTGAGGGGGCGGGAGTCGTGGCGTCTGACGCGGGCCGAGGTGGGTGAGGCGAGGCGGCGGGGCTGGGCGGGGCCCGGCTGGCTCCCCGCGGCGCGCTGGCCGGGCGGTGTCGCTGCCGTGCCGGGCAGCGCTGCTCCCTGCCGAGGGGCGAAGCGAAGGCACGGCTCCTCCGAGCCCGCCAGAAAGCCGAAACACGCACAGTTCATGCTGGACTCGAAGCCAGCTGGAGCGGTGCCTGTGGGAGGAAAACTGCTCTGAGCAGGGGCTCGCGGGCAGCCCTGTGTGTCGGGGGGCGCACACACACCCCCCTTCCCCCCCCCCCATTTGTGCATCTCACTATTTCACTCACACAGTACTAAACGTGGATGGCAGAAAATACCCGAGCTGTGTTTTCCTCTGCAATTCTTGCACCGTCATGGCTTAGCTCATGTGTTGTGCTGGAGCATGACCGCTGCAGCTCGCCTCTGGCTGTGCCCAGAGCTGCTGGTGGGAGCTTCCTGACTTCCACCTGTTGGGTTTGCTGGCAAAGCAATCTTTGCCCGTACAGCTCTGCAGTCAGTGGTGGTGTTGCTCTGCAGGTGAACTGCACAATGTGTACTGAAGTGTGCTATTTATAAGAGGGCAAGGCAGCTGTTTAAGGAACTGGGGACATGTTCTGGGAGCAGGATGAGAAAAGCACTTAAGCAAGAGTGAGCAAGAGATTTCTCATGTTATCCCCTGACATAAGAGCTAGGGAATAAAACCAGAAAAATAATTCCTGAATAACATGAGGTATGAAAAAAAAAAACCCAACATATTTTTGTCTAGTCTTTCTCACTGTGAGCATTTTTTCCATAAAACTCCTATTTTCCTACCTGGACCTACACTCCATTCTCTTGCTAAATGCATTATACAGTTGTCTAATCACTAACTAATGCTAATAAATAAGTCTTATGAAATAGACATGTGTCTTCTCCCTGATGAAGGGTGCCCAGGAACAAAGGTTCTGGGTTAAATATAGGACCAGAGCTCAGGCATTCTCAGGCTTCATCAGCCCAGAGGCTTGGAATAACACAGGTGGAAATGAAAGCTTTCTGCTTTAAATAAAAATCTCCAAGGAATGCTCTTCTGCAAGTGTATTCTAGAATTCTATGAGAGTATCAATTGCACAAATTATTCATAATGTAACCACATATTAAGCAAACCACAACACAGTATGGGACACTTGGCATCCTGGAAATCCTCTTTAAGTACCCCAGTATGGCTGTAAAGTCTTCCTACAGCACTCAGTATGGTCCAGCCAGCAGAATATCCCATCACAGCTTTTATTCATCCTCCCTGACCCCAGAATGCCAAAAGCTTTCAGTTGGGAAAACAGGCACTTGCAAAAATCCTTCCTCTGCTTTCTGTTAATTTTGTTATATAAGTTCCATATTTCCTGGATTAGAGTCTCTGAACTGCTGAACTCAGTCTGAAGTCAACGCAGCTAACAAGCTCATTTATATTAATAGGAAATCAACTGTTCCTTTTTGCTGGATTCCCAGTGGGGCAACTGGTGGTCTGCTTTTTCCACGCAGCCATCTCACTCCACACTGAAATGCCTCAAAAAATACTTGTTTGCTAAAAGATGTTAGTGGAAACCAATACTGCTGATGTGAAAAGAAAAATGAAGAAAACCACAGGTTCTTCTGGTCATTTAGACCAGATTCTTCTGGTTGTTTAGACCAGAAGAAAGTGGTTGATTTTTTTGTGTATACTATTAGATAACACTAAATAGCAGTCTCCCAACAGACTCATGGCTTATGATGACTAATCATAGAAAAAAATCCCAACAATACAGAATAAAAGAGTTAGAGCTACAGTCATATCATTTGCCTTGAGCTTGTATTTAGAAGCTTGGACACAGTTGCTATAACATGTCAGAATATGACTTCTTTCCCTTACCTAGCCCAACTGGGCAGCACTGGCTCTTTGGGGAAGATACATAAGAAAAAATACATGGGACAACATACAGGCTACTCTATTCATGGAGGAAAATTAATCAGTTTTACCCTATTCCAGTATCCAGATGTTTTATATACTTTCTAATTTATTGTTTTTGATTTGCTGTGATTTGCTTTTCCACTTAGTTGCCATGTAGAGTGTTTAAACTCTTTTCAGCTGCTGGTGTTGTCCAAGTGGAATCGTTACCTGCTGTGTGGTACACTGGTGCAGGGCTCCAAGCTTCCAGGTGCAACAGTAAATCCTGGGGTTGAATCTCCTCTTTGCTGTGGCTGCAGTTACCTTCCTCTATGGCTCAGCTAGATGCCCTCTGTCATCTGTACTGAGTTAGCTGGGATGGGGTCACAGCAACAAAAGGCAGCAGTTTCCATAAAGCCACACAAATCCACATAGGATTTGTGTGGCTTTATGGAAACTGCTGCCTTTGAGGCTCAGAAAGTAAGTGCATGCTTGAATAGTGTTGTAGGCATTTGACAAGCTGTGCTCCTGTAATTTCAGGACTTAAATTTTTTTAAGGCTTTTTTGACTTTTCTGGTCTCTCATGATGCACAAAATAAGGTCTGGAATTTATGGTTTCATTTTGGCTATTAAATCTGCCTGTAAAGAGGAGTGAAACTAGACCATGAACATCTGTGCAAATTAAGTTCTGCTAAATAATTTACATTTGCACTTTTTCATGCCTGGATCAATCTTCATCTGAACGTCACCTAGCATTTACCTTTCTGCCATCATGAAAATGCTATAGAAGCAGCATCACTGTTCAGTTGATTTTCAGATTAATTTTCACTGAGACATGAAAACAGCATTTTACATTATGTATCTTTTCTGTTCAGCACTCAGACCGACTCATTTTAGCTTCAATTATTATTAACCATGTGTCTGCCAACACTATCAAAAAGGCACTGGATATGGCAAAACATAAGCCTACCTTCAGTTCAGAGGTGTGGGTTCATGGTTTCGTTACATGGGGATGAAATTGTATGACACAATGATGTGTGAATTCACTCTTATTTTCTCAAGCTAAGGTTAATGGTCAGTGCTTGTGGTTCTGCTGGAAACTGCAAACTCTCATTGCTGTGACACATCCGGCTCAGCTTCTGTCTGCATGGTTGCGTGTGATACTCTGGGGCAAAGTAACTTATAAATGCTCTTGCTTGCTGAATAATAATGATATCTCACCTCTCATTAGCTCAACTTCCTTTCAAATCTTAGGAAGGAAGGTAAGTAAGTAGGAAGAGACAATATGGAAGAATTTAATCCATATTTTGTAAGCAGAGGGTTTCCTAAAAGAAAAAAACTTTCAAATTAAATTGTTACTGACTCCTCTGAAGTGATCCAAAAGTACTGAAAAGCTGATGTTTTCCTCATGTTCATCTGTGCTGAAATGCCTAAACATCCTACCTCGCTTTGGTGCCATCATATGACATTACATGTGAGCAGAAACATCCCTGGGGGAGGCAGTGACATCTCTAGGAGTGAAGGCGATGCTGCACCATCTGTACTTTCACCAGTGGAACTTCCAGCACTGCATGGCAAGTTAAATTCTGGGGGAACTGCACTGGGTTTATTTAAAAGAGAATTAACAGTTACACAGTAAAGTGCCCACCGCCAAAGAAAGCATGGCACTTACTTGCCAGATTGTTCTCCAGGACACATTTAATATTTGTGTTTAACTGTATGATGTAAAGCCCTATGTGGCACCATGATATCAGTCTGTGGGGGTAGCTGGTGCGGATGCAGTGAGCAGTGCTAGGTACAGGCCGCTCGTGCTCTGTGTGATGTGCCACCGCAGCTGTGCTGCTGCTGCTCATGGGTCCCTCTGCCCTATAGGCTGTTGGGGAAGAGCTGGAGGAGTCCCACCAGTGCTGGGGGTGTTGCCGGGGGTTCTTTTGCCATGACTCAGAGTGTGTGCTCCCTAGCCAGATGGTTTTGTTTGATTAGCTTTTGGTATTAGTGGCTGTCACCTAGGTGTGAGGCAGACATTGGCTGGCTCTGGATGCTGGGAAAAAAGATGCTGTGGTTTTGTATGACCAGAGGATGGTGTTTAATGAACAGAGAAATGAAAATGTGCCTGGTTTAGCCTTAAAAACACATAGCACAGGAAAATCTATCCAAGTGTGGAGGAAGAGACAGTACTGACGGAGCCAGGGAAGAGAGAGTGCCTGAGGACGTGGGCCAGAGGAGATGAAGGACAGGGCCCTAGAAATGGGTAAAAGCTGCTGAATTTCATTAATCTGTGTAAAGTCTGGGAAGTGCTTTATGTTTTTGGTAGAACAGTAAATCTACCTATCCTGGCTCTGGTACCATTTGATAACTGGTGCCTGCAGTAATGCTGAGGCCGGTGCTGAGCAGCCGAGGCCTGTTCTCTGGTTGCTGAGCTGCCCCTGATAACGTGGGCTGGGAGCAATTCCGCTCTCCGCATGGTGCTTCTGCCGTGTGGCTTAGTTTAATCTGCTGGTTAGTGCATTGCCTTGGCATAAAGCATGTGCAACAGGGCTGAGAGGGTGTGGGGTGGAGGGTCTAGGCAAAGCGAAGAAAAGTTTCTGTAGGATGTTAACTAGGGCAGAAGTATTTCCTATCTATAGATGTGACACACAACAATGAACCGCTATGCCTCAGGAGATAGGCATCATTTTAATTGATAAAATCAATTCAGAGAGAGAACCTCCTTGGACAGTATAATTACACATACTTGATTATGTAACTCAGGAGCTTGCATGCTCAGGCTGGCAGGCAAATAACAAGAAAAAATCATTAGCAGAAGGTGGAAGACACACATTATAGGCATTTCTCCACTTTCTAGTACTTAGTTTGTAAACTTCCCTTCAAGTTCAGTGCCTGAATTTTATTAGATGTCATTGTCACTGCTTGTTACGAAACACTCGGTTCATCACTTAGATTTTTCTTTAAAAAGATCTGACTAAACTGAAAATGAACACAAGCGAGTGCAGAAAGATGGCTTTAAAATGCTATGCAGGACTTCTGTGAGATTTGTCCACGTGTGCATTTAACTTCCTGGTTTCCATTTGCAAATGTGGTGGCTGTATAGAACAAGATGTAGAACTGTGCACTTCATCTTTTTCATATGCACAGAAATTTTGTGAGGATGCGGGGGTTGTGGAGCAGCACAAATGATCAGTCTGAGTAGAAAGGTGTACTTATTTGTTCTTTTTGAAATTTAAAATGGCCATAAATTAAAAACTCCATAAATCAGGGAGTTGAGATTAAAACTTTGAGGACTCTTACAGAAATCACATTTCAGTTAAAAAAAAAAAGAAAAAGGATGCAATCAACTGAAAAAAAGATATTCCTGAGCAATTTAAATTACCCTTGCTCTGATGACTTGCATAATTTAACTAACCCACTGTTTAATCTTAAGAAAACACCACAGTGACTCTAGGAGAAAGTCCAAGTTTTTGCCTCAAGTAGCAGCAAAAGCAGCCTGTTTGTCTAGTTTGCACACCCAAAGCTCTGCGTCCAAACCTCAGCTCTTCTCCCATCTGCATCTGGTTCTGCACCTGCACAATTGCATGGTCCAGGTGCCAACTTCTAGGCACTGTGACAAGGGTCTCCCATGCACTGCACATCCCTGGTCCGTGCAGAGGGGCTGGGAGATGCCTGAGTTGCTGAGCCCAGCCATGACCATGGGAGATGGGGGTAGGTTTTGTCCACAGAGTGTGAGGACTGAAGCCCACATGTTTATGTACTGAACCTGTCAGACTTAAAACAGGAGGTGTCAAGCTTGGCACTGCTTTCCTGAATCACGGCCTTATCTGTGAGCAAATAACATATGTCTAAACCTGCTGTCGACCATAGTGAGCTACAAAAGAAACTCAGTGCCACCTGATGGTAGTTTTATCTTTGGCCAGTATATATGACCATGAAACAGAGCAAATAAAAGCTTTGGTTTTATCCATACCTTTTTATTTATTTCTGTAGTCTGTAGTAAGGGACCATTGCTTTAAAATCTTTAGACATTTGGACATATTTTACAAGACAGTACAGTTTCTGAATGTCACACATTGATCACAGTTCCATACTACTACATGCATATAAAGACACTGATTTATTTTTTTTTTAATAATTGGTTTACGGGAACAACTGGAGAGGTCAAACTTCAACAAAGAATGACTAAATCAAGGTTACCAAAAATGTAAGACTCTTAAGTACACTAGTATATGGCTAATGTTGCTGTAATCACCCCAAAATGCCAGGGTATTGAAGCATTGCTTAAATGGGGAGAAAACATTGCTGACCTATTGCCCCTTGAGATGTGCAGGATCTGCTGGGCTATAGGGCAGAGGTGTGAAGTGCTGCCCTTCATTACAAACAGACTGGATTGGATTCCCCATTGCTTCCCCACTGTGCAGGTTAAAAACTTACTGAAGTGCAAGGCAATGGAGAAGCCTGTCATGTGTTCTGCCCTTTCTCAAGCTGGGCCACAGTTTGTTTAATTACCAGATAGAAAAGCAATTTGATCAACATGTACTAGCAGAGCCACAGGAAACTTACATCTTTGACTTTTAATTTGTTTTTCAATTGCATGTTGGTTTTTTTTTTTTAAAAAGGGAACTCTACAACTTATCTTTTAATGACTAGGAATGCTTACGACTGCTCTTCAGATGTTTGACTGGGAAGCCCTTGCCTGGGCTCATGGGACACTATGCAGGTCCAGCAGCCATCCTGTGCTTTTGGAGAAGGAAGACCTGAGGCTGTTCCCTGGCCCTGTGAAATGCTGAGTAGCCACCATGTGCAGCACAGCAACCAATGGACCCCCTGGTATGGAGTCGTTATTAAACTGCACTGGCAACAGTGCCTCATTAACTGTTTTCTCCCCATTCAGAAACTGCTTCACTGGCCTGATTAAAAACCAGGATTCTGCTGCAGTAAGTCGGGAGAGACTTTTTTATGTTAATCTACATGGAAAGTGAGTTTGGTTGGTAGCTGTGGCTGGCCTTTCTGATTGCATTATCATGGCTTCAGAGTTCAAAGTACTTGGAGATGCTGCTCCCATGACACACACTGGTGTTTCAGTGCAAAAGCAATTGTCTGCACCCACCACCAAAAAGCCAGGAAGAAGGGGTGGGGAGAGGGGAGGGCAAGAGGGAACATTGTCCATCTTTGCCACAAGCCAGCAAAACAGATATCAACAAAATCCCAGTGATTGCTTAAGTCAACGTGTGGTTAATGGTACGTAGAGACAGTGAAACATAAAAGGAAGTAGAGGCAGAATGGGCAGAGCTCCAAATTGAAATACAGAGAGCACAGAAGAACTGATTAATGCTATAATGGTCTTAAATGTAGATTACCAACAGGACCAGAGGTTGTGACACAGTCAAAGGTAACTGACAGCCCATCTGCTGGTAGCATCCTCCAAGCATCAGCAAGTCTCTCATCCAAGGGCTGACAGTGTTGAACTGTGTGGCTGAGCTTGTGATCCCACTGTAGGGACAGTCATCCATGAGTTTGGGATGTCATTTGTGGCAGCAAGCCCATGAAGAGGGAGCTGACATGGAGGGATGCTTGGACAAGATTGGGATGATGTGACTATAAGCCTGAAGGATTCCCTCCTTTCCCAGGCTCTCACTGACCTGTTTCCATTTCCCATTCCCTTGCTCCACTGTTTTCCTTGTAGGTGCCATGGACAAACACCTCCATCCCTGAGGTCTTAAAGAGCTTCTAGTTTTCCATTAGTTTCTGGAGATACAGGTCCAAATTCTTTACTGGGCTAAATGGGGCACAACTCCATTGACTTCAATGGGCTTTTACTTGCAGTGGCAAAAAACCTTGCATTTCATGCAAATTCGGCTCCCTGGCTTCCATGAGGCTCTAGTTTGGGTGGGCCTTTTTACTGAGCCCAGCTAGATGATTATTGTTTTTGAAGGGACTGTTGCTGAAGTCTTGTCTTGCTCAGTCCTACACAATTCAAATAGTAGTATTTCTAGTTCAAAAGAAAAATAAAGCTTCCTTTTCTAAACCTCTAGACTGAAGATTTCTTGTGTGATAAAGCCAGAATCAAGCAAAGCAAAATTCTGAGGAGTATTTACAGATAGGAACACTTCTGGCACCCTACTGTTCGTGTCAAAGGACACTTATTTGTGGCTCAGGTAACACCAGCAACAAAGGGGGTATGCACCCTGAATGCAGACTTCCAGTTTTCTGAAGGTTTCCTTTGTCTGTTCAAAACAAAATTTCAGAGCAAGACCCTAAATCTGATCAGTGTGGAGTGCAAAATGCATGCTGAAAAGAACACACACACACACCCCATCTCTCCTTTGAAGGGCTGAGTGGTATTTGCATTGTTTCTGCTGTGGTGTGGGAGGGCTACCTGCAGGGCCAACATTGAAGACTGGTATGACTGGAAGCTTTCTAAAGTTCTGCTCACTATGCTCAAAGAAACTTACTGATATGTAAGGTGCCTTCTGAAGGGATTTATGTGATCGCTGATGATAGATATGGCAGGCTATTACATTAATTGCTTTCAAGAAAAGAAAAATCCTACCCAGGTTTAATACCTTCATGTGTAAACAGGTCTGGCTGCTACATAATCACGTGCAAAACTGCTTCTGCTGGTTATTCTATTAATTCTGTTGGTATCTGGACTTTCTGAAACATGTTTTCAAAGATTAATTTTGTCTTGGGTGTATTGACTAGTGTGGTGGACATATAAGAACATCACACAAGCAAGCAAAAGGAAATGGGACCAAAACTCCATCTTTGGGGGAAAAAAATGGTTGCTGACCAGACTGCTGGGTGGATTCAAGAGGAAATGTTAGTGCTAGAGCTACAGAGCTGGTCTGAAGCTCTTTTTAGTCTTCAACTTTAGCAGGCCATGAGGTAGCTTCAGAATGCACATTTAGCTCATGGCCTTTTTATTAAATTTATGTGATGGTATGGCTATAAATCAGCAAGGAAGATCATTAAGTAAGCAAGTACATGGACGGGCTTTTACCATAACTGAATCTAGATCCTTTTCTGAATGTGTCAGGTTTTTCATTGCCCCCTAATTTTCTTCTCATTTCCTAATTTTTTTTGTCTGGTACTGAAAATAGAAATTCCAAAATCTAGTGGGGCTTGAAAGTCTTGACCCATATATTTTGACCCAGGTAAAACTCCCTCAAAGGTGGAAACTTTGCCTGAGCACCATCAGGTCACTGCCTTAAAGTAAGAACCTGAATTGCGATGCTTATCCCAACTCCACCATAATTATTAGGACAGCCAGCTTCAAATCCCACCTCCTCTTTATGCTCTCAGCTTAATTGATGTAAATTTAGAAAAACATTGAAGTTCAGGCTGTGGCTAGCACTGGAGCCAGTGACATTTGTGCTGCCATGATGGGGGGTTGGACTTGATGATCTATGGAGGTCCCTTCCAACCCCTAAAATTCTGTAAAATTCTGTGAGGAGAGAGTCTGGCTTACTCTGTGTTCTCAGAAGGAACATCTTAGTTTCCATAGCCAGCTCTTGGTTATTTTAAGTACCACAAATGGGAAAATACAAAAATATGACAACATCAGACAAACTTGGTGACCTTTTGCAGACTTTGTTCCAGGAGGGATGTTGCAGGTTTTTTCAGAACAAAAGAAAAATTACAATAAAAATATCAGGGGCCCAGCTATGAAAATGAACACCAGGAAAGCAGCTAATATATTATTCTGTAATACAAAAAGAAGAAATCTGACTTGATTGCCCTATTATAAATTTGCTAAAAATACAGATATATATTTATATTTTTTATATATATATATATTTAAATTTGAACAGAAAAATAGACTACTCTGGAATGCATGAAAGTCACATGACTTTTCCATACATCAGATAGATACTTATAAAGCCTTATAACAATGGCAAACAGGAGGTACAGAGGTAACTAGAACATCTGTACTTCATTCAAGAACTACTTAAAGCCATATTCTCCCCAAGTGGATGATTCTAAAGCAACCTAAGGTAATGCTTGTTCAGTCTGATTATTGTAAGCAGAAGTGACTGACCAAACAAGAAGTGGGAGCTAATTTGAAGTTCCCAGGGAAGCCCACCTCCCCATCTCGCTCCCAACTGAGCTGCACATGAGGGCATAGGTGCCAAATGGTCTCCACTGCTTTGCTATGTTATTCACTAATTCTACTTTTTACTTTAAAATCAGGTGTTAAAAATTAGTTGAGATCATGTAATGTGGAGCTTACTGACATAGAGAGAACTTGGCTTTAGAAACCTTGTCTTTGTGATGAGTTTTAAATACCCTTGCTATTTACTATAAACTGTACCAGTCATAATTCTGTCAAGACATAAATATACAATAGGTACAAATATTAACAATACATTACAATTTTACAGAAGAGAATACTGTTTTCCTTAGAAATGTGTATCTTATTAGCTGGAAGGGAAGAAAAGGCTACAGTTTATCACAGCCATAGTTGCCAAAGAAACTGACCGCCTGGGATGTCTTTCTGAATGACTTGCACAGACAGGTATTCCCTGGCATTGGATACACTGCATGTGCAGGAAGGGAATGTGCGTTCCATGGGGTTTTCCTTTCCTTTTTTTTTTTTTTCCTATTTTTTAATTTTTAGTACCTTTATTGACTCTCAAACATTTCAGAAAAACGTGGGTTTCGTAGGAGACTCTTTCTTCTACCCCACCCCCCCCCCCCCCATAAGTGTGCTTAGGTGAGGTTTCTAAGAAAAGGCACTGAGAAATCTACTGCAATGTTACTGCTGTATTCCTCTGTTCAAGGCTACAACTCAAAAGATCTTTGCCTCCTGGCTAAGAAAACTGCACCCATTCCTTCGGCATATATAGATATATTTTATATGTATTTAATATAAATATATATGTATATATATGTATCAAAAATTAGGTTGATGGCGTAAGATACAAGCAAGCGCAGACACCACACATACATAGTCCTTTCATATACAATGTCTTCTGCAGCAGTAGCAGGGGAAACTCTGTCAGCTTGCTTGATAGATGATGCACAGTAAACTGGTGGCCCCAAATGCCAAATATCAGTGATTAAACTGCAGGCTTTAGCTCAATGCAAGAGATACTGCATTTTTTCCCCATTTGTTGCAAGCTTTGGGAAACACCTATCAAAGAAAGTATAAAATGAAATTGTCTTCCTAGTGTCTGTAGGATTTTGTGAGCACTATGTTTTCAAAGCACTGCCTTTCCTTTTGTAATGAGTACAGATTTAGTCTACCATAGCTTTGTTAGAGTAGATTTCCCAGTGCTTACATTATATATATGTGTATTATGCACACACACACATATATAGATACATACTTTATATTCAGACTTTATTTCATTAAAATAAATTAAACATACTTCCTTTTTAACTGGGCACAAAATGAGAGCTACATCTTCATACACAAATAAGAAATAAATGCTCTTCAAGCATATTATATGCTTAATTTTATATTACTTGCTTTCTATAAGAAATCTATAGGACTTTGGCTATTCAGACTTAAAAGATAAGATTTTAAATGATACTTTTGAATTTGGCTTTCAAAAGCGATTCGATAAAATGCTACTTTAAAGGTAGGACTAAATAGATGATATAAGGTGTGTGTCATAAGCGATCACACAAGGCAGACAGAGGGCCTTTGGTTACAAGGAGAGTTGCACCAGTTGATTAACAGTTAAAAAATGATAGAATTGTTGATCTATACATTTTTGTCAGTGCCATCTATAAACCAAATACATCAATTTGGATGAGAGCGTGGTAAATACTACACTATATGGCTATATTTAAATACGTTCACTTTTGTGATATGTAAAATATGACTTCTTTTCCACATGAAAGCATCAGCTCTAAAAATATTTAACTTGGAAATCGCTATTACTTGCTTTATCAAAAAAATTTTCCCTGATTTTTTTCATCTTTTTACATTTGTGCTGATGGCAGACATGAATGATCACTGAAACATAGAGATTATGTTAAGTCTGTTCTCTTAAAAATTTCTCATTGCCTCACTGTGGCCTCAGAAAGCCATAGAAGAAATTGGTACTTAAAGCTTATCTTCTGGAGAGTCACTTTACTTTTTTGTGACGACTAAATCTTAACTAGGATCTTAGCAATGCTGTGGTTCCTCTAAGTACACTTGTATTTACTATGGCCAAATCCTAAAGTCCTTCACCAGGCAAAGAGCCCACTCAGAGGAACGGTGGTTTTGACTTAGTGAAGGCAGAGTAAAAGCTAACAAACCTCAAGAATTGGCCCAGTGTAAATACTCTGGAGAGTATCGTTCACACGCGTAGATGCCTTAAACTTCTTTTGAGCATCCCCTGTGTCACTCTTCATGACAAGAGGTCTCTGTCACTGCCAGCAGGCTAATTCCTGAGGTGGTTGCTCAGGTCTTACTCGTGACTTCCCCGGGGTCTTGCCTTGCTGGGACGTAAGGGTGACTTCTAAGCGAGTACCTCAGACTGCATCCCACTGCCTGGGGATGGGGTCGGCCAAGCAGAGCAGAGTTAACTCCAACGCGTGTACAGTTCTTTGCCAAGGAGAGACCTAACAAAGCTATCGGCGTAACCCGCAATGGTTCCTAACACGGAGATGTGCTTATTGCTTTTTTCCGTACATGCTGCATTCACTATTACAGATTACAGACAGAAGTACTGTACAGCTTGGACACACAGACATTTACATTCAGGACTAACCAACAGCTGTTGTTTTTTTGTTACAATAGGAAGGAACAGAACGCAGTGGACTCGAGCGGCTCAGGGTCTTCTTCCCACCTGTGCACCTCTGCTCCCACGTTCCATGTCTCAGCACATCCCTGGACCTGCTGCACACAGATCATTACATGGCCCTGGCAAGTACTCAGAAATAGGTCAGGTAACGCTCATTGACAAGGTTATATATACAACTGAATTTTACAGTAAAAACAGAAAACAACATAAAAGATTACCATCACAGTTATCACAGGACAGGTTGCGACTTGCTACAGATGTGTAACAAATCACAGTCACGACAGGAGGCACAAATTAAAATAGTGCTTGGTTAAAGTGCTTGATTGTTACACTCGGCTATCCTACTCCAGCATTGCAACAACAACAGAAAGTCAACAGAAAGTGCTTCCCCTCCCTCCCCCTCCCCCCCAAGATTAAAAACCAAAGACAAATTATTTCCTACACAATTTGACATAACTTTATTGAAACAATAATATTTTAAAAACCTAGGCTGGTGGCTGCTAGTTCTGTTCATTTAAAATGGTCAGATTTTTTTTTTCTTTTTTCTTTTTTTTTTTTTTTTTCTGTTTCATTTAAAAATGACTGGATGTTATTAAAACATCAGGCCTGATGCTCCTGTCTCTCATAGCTGCTTTGCATTGCAGCTTTGCAGGAGCCTCTCCTGCCCGACCTCATCGCGAGAGAGAGCGCAGCCAGGCCAGGGGTGGGTTGCTAACGAATCCCTCTTTTTGCATATTTATGTAACGCTTGCATATCTTTCGTTGCACCACTCAGGCGCAAAAAGCTTCAGACCAACCGATTCCTCTCCCACACTGAGGGCGAGACTTGGGCTGAGGCCTCAAGTCAGCGTGCGGGTGGGAAGGAGAGGCCCCGGGGGGGCCATCCTGGTTCCCCTGGCGTGTACCGCAGGGGACAGCCGCAGCATCGGCGCCGCTGTCATGCTCGGCCATCCCTGTGGAGCAGGGCAGCAAGCATCTCCCTTCCTCGGAGGGGTAGAGTGAGAACTGAGCTCTCCTTCCAGCCCTACACTCCTCGGCACTGTGAAGGGGGTCTGGCTGCGATGCCTCCATAGAGTCCTGCTTCTGCATGGCTCCTTCACACATTCCCAACATGGGCTGTGGGTCCCCTGAGGGCCATCTGCTGGCCCTGAGACAGGTATCAATTTTTAGCAGAGGGTAAGTGCAAGTTTCACTATGTTCTAGGGGATGTTTGGAATTAGATACAAGTGGTGCAACTCACCCTGCTGATATTTTAGAAGAAAACCTCAGGTCCTACAGGATATCGTATTGTTAAACACACAAAGAGCATTTTAATAATTGATTTCTCTAGACCCTTATTTGTTTTAAATGGTTTTCAATTGGATTTTCCAATAATGCAAGTGTTCCCTGTTACCTTTAGACATAATATCCATCAGACAAAGCTGTAGATGTGGAACAGCTGCCCTGAAGCAGTGAGCATTGCGGTTTTGATAGCTTTATACCAACCCCAGCAATTTATTCCAGAGTTCAAATCTGGCTGCCTTGGCATCCTTTATGGAACTAATGCAAATCAGATGTTAATATTTCCAAAAGGAGCTCTAGCGTTCAAGGGGAATGGATGGATATTTGGTCACATTGGCTTCACTGGACAACATGAAAGGAGATCAATGTGTGATCATGATTTGCAATCCTTATTTTTGACTGATGTGGGCAATGTCTTTAGAGTTGTTTCAGAGAAGGACATTTTCACAAACCCACACTGGACCTCCCCCAGACTTAGAAACAAGTGGCTTGTTTCAGCCAAGTTCATGCCATGCAGAAGCTCTTTTGTGTGTGTGTGTGTGTGTGTGTGTGTGACTGTAAAGACATTCCTTTAAACTTTCAGTACGTTCTTTTGGAGACCATCTCAGATGCTTTGATCATGTGTGTTAGCATGTCCTCCGCTGCCCGGTAATACATGGACTTCTGGGGAAATGTGATTTTCTAGTCTGACAGTCTCCTGATTGCCTTGGGTTCTTCCAGTGATACCTTCCATAGAGTAAATGCAGTTTTGCCCTATCAGCTTAGGGGAGGTGGGTAAAGCAGCAGCTTCTAGATGGTTCTTCTCTGCTCTATAAACATTGTCCTTTTGCTTTAGATAGCCACTGTTTGTAACATTGTACTTGGGACTCACATTTCCGGGCGGACTTGAATCGTAAAGCAGCTGACCTTCATCATCAGTGTCAGCATCTATATATTTGTGTATACCAGCATCATGGAAGTTGAAAGCTATGGCTGTCTGCACCTCTGGTGACTTTGGGGGTGTTCTTGCAGTCGCAGTTGTGTAGATTGATGTTTCTGGGCTTATCAGAGATCTGTCAGAGAGTAAAGAAGTATCTGTGGCAACAGCAGCAGCTCCCCGGCTCTTGAGAGAATCTGGATATATTCTCAGTACATTTGATGCTGGTACTAATGTGCTGGTGTCCTCTTCCATGAAGTTGACTTTCAGAGATCTCAGTTTTAAAGGGTTACTGGCCTTTATGGAGCTCTTGGGACTTTCTATGAAAAAAGCAGAACGATGGCTGCCTTCAGAGCTTAGGTTCATTTCCACAAACCTGGCACCACTCCCCTCTGGCCTGCTCTGCTCTTGAATCACATTAATGCCACCTTTGCAGGGAAGGGTAGCGAGCGGGCTGTGGGAGAACCTGCCAGAGTCAGGGAACTCTGCCGCACAACTGATGAAGCTGTCGATGCTGGACATGCTCCTCATGTCAATGATCCCATCAGCACGAGTTGTCAGTAAGGGCACCATAGGGCCAGGAAGGGTTTCCATTTCTAGCTCTTCCTTTTGCTTTCCAGCCTGACACGACTCTTTAGTATTAAGGTTTGGCTGGGACTGAGTCTTTGCCATTTTGTTATACATGTCCTCTAGCTGTTGGACATTCAGGTGCTGCGGACTTGAAGATGATCTGGCTTTTTCTGGAGATCCTTGTTCCTTAGTTTCAAAAGATTTACTAGAGCTAGTTTCAGAGAGTGTTCTCTTGGTCCACTTCCATTTGCTGGGAGATAAATGATTGTCCTGAACTTTATCCTTTTTGGCTATGCTTTCTCCATTCTTTTCTACCACGATGTCCATCAGTTCTATACTACGAGCAAATGCATCCTTCATGTTCATGGAGACGATACTGCCGTTCCTTTTTGCTCTTTCAAGAGCTTCTCTGCGCTTGATGGCTTTCTCCTGCCTCTTCTGCTCTTTGTAGAACTCAGAGAAATTATTGACAATTATTGGGATGGGAAGAGCAATCACCAGTACTCCAGCAATGCAGCACAGTCCTCCTACTATTTTACCTAAAAGTGTTTTGGGGTAGATGTCTCCATAGCCTACTGTTGTCATGGTGATCGTTGCCCACCAGAAGGAAGCTGGGATGCTCTTGAATTTTGTATCATCCTCATCCTTTTCTGCAAAAAACACTAAACTGGAAAAGATCATAATGCCCATGGCCAAAAACAAGATGAGTAATCCAAGCTCATTGTAACTCCTCCTCAGGGTAAACCCCAAGGACTGTAAACCCGTTGAGTGCCGGGCAAGCTTCAGAATTCGGAGTATCCTCATAATCCGAAATATTTGGACCACTCGTCGTACATTTTGGAACTGAAGTACACTTTTATTGGATTCTGTGAGGAAGATAGTGACATAGTATGGTAAGATAGCGAGCAAATCAATAGCATTCAACGGGCCTTTGAAAAACTTCCACTTCTTAGGCGAGGATAGGAACCGCAAGAGGTATTCCATTGTAAACCATGCAATGCACACAGCTTCCACGTGGGCAAGCTGGGGATTATCTGTGGTCTGCCCAAATTCATCCACGCCTTGTAGTTCAGGAAGCGTGTTAAGGGACAAGGCAATTGTAGATAGTACAATAAACATGATGGAAATGATAGCCAAAATCTGGAAAGGAAAGAGAAAACAAGTGAGTTCATCTCAGAATATATCACACTGTCATTGCCATTAGCACACGGCTGTATTTGCACTTAGACATTTCAAGGCTAATTTTGCTCTTAATATGCACAAGTCAGATAATCAATGTCTAGTGAGGTGATTTTCTTTTGGAAACTGCTTTAGTTATGCCAGATGCATGAAGGAGATATAAATCCTCTCCTTCAACTCCTGTGCCTTCATCTCTGGGTAGTCATGGAATGTGTACTGAGAAGCTAGGATGCCGGGAGGGCTGTGAAGCAGTTTGCAGCAGGAACTTTTGATTAACTACACTTAGGTGCCCAACAAAGCCCATGAGGACAACAGGCTCTGCAACCTAGGCAAGAAGGAACGCAGTTGTGAATGCAAGATTCTATTAGAATGAGGTCCTCCGTTTAACGCACAATTACAGCTGTAAGTTTGGGTGCCCACAGCTAATGACACAAGATGTCGGTACAGACCTACTACATCTAAGTGTACAAGTAACACATTCTTTTTTAATTACTTATCTCTAATTTGAAACTTGACCGTTGTGAAATACATGAAAACTTCACCAAGCTTTCTCAAACATTATGAGCTCTGAGCTCTGGATGTGACCGATTGATCGTACAACTGACCATACAATTGACCACAACTTCTCACCGCAACCAGGTGAAAGAGCAAACTCATGTAGGCAAACCAAACTGCACTACACTGAGACAGTCAAGGCAGGGTAGGTTGAACTGCTGGAGAGTTCATCCACTACCAGAAAACAGCTCCAGAGCTTAAGTGTGCAGTGAGAGGTGAAGGGTCTGCAGTGAGCAGCCTCTCTCTCTAAAAAGCCACATAAATGTGATCAGATATTGGGCCACCAACTCCACAGAGAGCCAGAAAGTGTGAGTAGTTTAATCTGAGGAATGAGATTTGACTAGGGAAAAAAGATTATGTCCATAAAGCACTCTGGTTTTATTGTCTAAATTGGATTAAATGAAGAAGTGAATGGTGTAAATAGCCTCATATGCAATGCTCTAGTACCAGGAATTTTAGAATAGCCTCACTTTCAGTTGCTAAATTGTTGCCAGGGAAAATACTAGGAAGATTCCCTTTCCTTTTTGAGCAGGTTGCCTAAAAGAATGTTTGTTGTTAGCTGTGCTGTGTGCTTGTGCGGTGCTAGAGAAATTTTTGCCTTCTCCTAGCTACCTTCCTCTTCCATAAGTTCACTGCTAAAATACAAACAATCCTCACAACAACTTGTGCAATGAGAGAGGTGCCTTGTTGAGAGACTTCAAAGGTCAATGAGCCAAAGAAGCTGTGGAAGGTAAAGGAAAGCCTTATGGGTGCCAAAAAGTAGGAAAAGCCATGGGATGAAGAGGAGCACAGAAGAACGCAGGGACATGTGCTTGAACCAATGGTTTCAAACTCAAGAGAACATAATGTAAGACAAGTGTCTCATGGTGAAAGGAGGGGAAATGTAGATGTTAATTACTTCTCTGTGGTTGGTTGTTACAAAAGACCATCTCCTGAAGACCAAGTGTCCTAGTTTGTGCTGGGATTAAATGTATTTTCTCTCTAGTAGCTGGTATAGTGCAGTGGTTTGGATTTAGTATGAGAATAATGTTGATAAACACTGATGGGTTTTGTTGTTGCAATGTAGTAGTGTTTACACTGTCAAGAACTTTTCAGCTTCCCATGCCCTGCCAGGTGCACAAGAAACCGGGAAAGCCTAGCCAGGACAGCTGACCAAAAATGGCCAAAGGGATATTCCTTTAGCCATTTCAAACCTCAGCAATAGGCACTGCAGTTGAACCAGAGAACCAGTCTGTGCTGGTATTGGTCATCTCTGTACAGAAGAAATACAAAAAATCAGCTTCCTTAGTAAGAGATCATGGTGAACCAGGTTTACCACAGTTTTCTTTCTCTTCAGGAGCATCCAGTACACTTGGAATCAACTGTTCCAGGGTGGACACACAGCCCCACCATTAGCCATGTAACATCACAAACAGTAAATAAACTGACAAAGTTTGCTGGGAGGTGTGATCACTACTCAGGAGCAGCCTGGGCATCTGAGTTTTTTCACAAGCAGTGAGCAATTGCATTTATGCATCAATTGCTGTACTTCTTTTTCTTTTTCTTTTTTTTTTCCAAAATCATCATCCTTTTTTATCCTATTAAGCTGTGTTTATCTCAACCCATGAGGGTTTTTCTTCATTTGCCATTCAGGGAAGAGGAGTGAGGGAGCAGCTGTGTGGTGTTTAGTTACTGTCTGGGTTGACTTTTTGCCATCCTTTTTGGCACAACCAGTTGAGACAGTAACAAATCTGACCAGAGCTCGTTAGAACAAATTTATTCTAAGGATTCATTTTATTAGGTAAACAGTTGCTGGTCACAACACTGTTTCATACACTCTTAAACTTTTTCTACTTTGTTCCCAGAGTTGTTATGGACCACCTTACTTGCAGTATTAGTCCCTGTGTGCCGTTTAGGATTGCTGTGAACTGGACCGAGGTCATCACTGGGATGTTACTTTGTAGTACTGACTTACAATAAAATAAACTTGGTTTGTCAGACTAATCTCAGCATTGCCATCACCTCTGTACTTAGGGAGCCATCTATCGGAAACTATTCATAATTACACTTCTTTTTCTCGGAGAATAAATCTGTGAGGAAGACACCTTCCTTCACCTTCAGGCAAATTACAATAGCTCTTGAGAATGTGGAATATCCTGGAGATGTTCAAACCAGCATGTTTCTATTGCAGTGTCTCCTGAATGTGGATCAGGTCTTGTTTAGGGTTAAACAACTATTTAAGAAAATAGAGATTAACACCTGCAACAGGCACTGAGGCTACTCAAACCCCAGTGACAGGCACTGTGGCAACTCAAACCTCAGCAATAGGCACTGCAGTTGAACCAGAGAACCAGTCTGTGCTGGTATTGGTCATCTCTATACAGAAGAAATACAAAAAATCAGCTTCCTTAGTAAGAGATCATGGTGAACCAGGTTTACCACAGTTTTCTTTCTCTTCAGGAGCATCCAGTACACTTGGAATCAACTGTTCCAGGGTGGACACACAGCCCCACCATTAGCCATTAGCTGATCCAAACTGTAGTGGAACAGGGTGAAGCTCCAGAGCAACAATGTGCACTTGCAGCCCAGAAGGCCAATTGTGGTCTGCAGTCCAAGAGAGGTGATCCTCCCTTGCTGCTCTGGTGGGACCCCACATGGAATACTGTGTCCAGCTCTGGTGCCCTCAGCACAAAGACATGGACCTCTTGGAGCAGGTCCAGAGGAGGGCCACGAGGATGATCAGAGGGCTGGAGCATCTCTCCTATGAAGACAGCCTGAGAGAGTTGGGCTTGTTCAGCCTGGAGAAGAGAAGGCTCCGGGGAGACATAGTGGCCTTCCAGTCCCTTAAGGGACCTATGGGAAACCTGGGGAGAGACTGTTTGTAAGGGCACATAGCAGTAGGACAAGAGGTGATGGTTTTATACTAGAGCAGGGCAGATTGATATTAGACATTAGGAAGAAGTTCTACACTCTGAGGGTAGTGAGACACTGACACAGGTTGCCCAGAGAGGTGGTGGAGGCCCCATCCCTGGAGACATTCAAGATCAGGCTTGACAAAGCTCTGAGCAACATGATCTGCTTAAAGGTGTCCCTGCTTACTGCAGGGGGTTGGACTAGATGGCCTTTGAAGGTCCCGTCCAACATAACATGTTCTATGAATCTATGACATCTTCAACCCACAGGCCCTGAGCATGGACAATGCCAGATACATCAGCTATGAGCTCCAGATGCAGCATGCAACAATCCAACAGCACACATCTTCCCTGCTGTGAGAGACTTATGACAGACAGGAGCCCAAAAGTCATGGACTAAATGAACTCAACAGACATTTTAGAGAGATGGCCCATAGGCTGAGGGAGTGATACCTGTGTGATACATATCAAAAGACAGGAAAAGTGATAGTGATTAATTGGAATGTACTGGGAAGTACAGGACCTGGGCAAGACACAGATGATATGGTTTAAGGGGTAGATCCTGGTTTCAGCTGGAATAAATTTTCTTTCTAGTAGCTGGTACAGTGCTGTGTTTTGGATTTACTATAAAAACAATATAGAATTTATTATAAATAACATTGAACATAGTCTTCCTTTGTTATCCTATTAATCTGTCTTTATCTCAACCCACCAGTTTTTTCCCATTCTCCTCCCCATCCCACTGGGGGGAGTGGAAAGGGGTGAGAGAGTAGATGTGTGGTGCTTTGTTACTGTCTGTGATTAAACCACAGCACCAGATAATACCCAGGAATCAGGTATCAGCAGGAAGCCTGATTTGCTTTCCTAGAGGGCTCTTTTACTGGTTTTGCTGTCATTTCTTTGTTTACAACCCACCATTTCTGAGGATGCTTGGGCATTTTTAATGGTAATTTTAAATTTTTTACTTGGTTTTATTTCTGTCCAGTGTACACAGAAGGGTTTATTTCTAGGCTTAGATGTACCTAGTGTGTTTTATCTCCTTCACTTTCAGTGCAAATATTAAGAAGTCCATCCTCACTCAGTGAATGGCATCCAGCAGCATTAATTGGGGTCAAATCTTCTGTTTCCTTTGATTTACCTTCCTGCTTTGAAGATCAAGGCAATGCCAGATGAACATAAACGAGGAGATCTGAGGGCAAAATTTGTTTTGGGTTTAGCAGATTTAGCCCTGGACCTAAGCAATAAACTCAGACAGACATCTATTATTTCTTGTACAAGTTGCAGCAGGATTTCATCTGTGCTCCTAAGATACAGATTTTTCCCCTTACTGATCTGCTGCAATCATGTATCTCTGCAAATTTTGTCAGGCTAAATAAAGCTGCTAAATGTGAATTGACTGTTGGGAGGTATTCAAAGCACTTTTCAGTTGGGAAGTACAAAAGAAGTGTGGTTTAGAGGATCCTTCTCTAAAGCATACCTTGTTCTGTTCGCACCCACCACCCAGTGAGCAACACAGAAAGAGCAGCTCTCCACAGAAATCTGGATCCAGCTGCTGCTGTCCAGCACTAGCACTGTATTCAGTGGCACAGAGCTCTATCCCAGTGTACTTCAGGATTTCAGATAGATTATAAAAATCACAGTCTGTCTGTCTAACAAGGTCTCCCATCTCAGCCATACTGACCCTCCAGCTGGAAACCTTAGGTATTTTCCATTGTCAGTAATGAGAGATTGAAAGGTGAAGGAAATACATTTATACCACTAAGAACATCTCTGGAGGTGCTCTGTTTGGCAGGCAGCCCTTTCATTCAATTTCTGGCCTTTACTCTTCCAGGTTCACTTCTCTCTAACAAGAAATGTCAATGGGACAAATTGAGGCTTGGGTAGCAAGAGTCCCTCTGCAGTGAATGAGGCACCAGCTGCTTAAGCAAGCAGTAGCTGGAAAAAACCCATGTTGTCCCTACTTCAGAGCACAGACCCAAACCCCTGCTGCTGAGTCAGCTGCTAACTGCTGCAAAAATGGAAGCAAGCACGAAGAGAGGGCCTTCTGCTGCACCCTTTATTTTCATGATTCCTTAAAAAACATGCAGCACAGACTTGGGCTGCTGAAAACTTTTGGACTGGTAGTCAAAGAGCAGAGGTTGAATAGGCTCAAGCACAGAAAGGTCCCTAGAGTGCAGGGTTGGACTTGTAGAGGGAACAGGAAAGTTAAGCATCAGGGGCCTGTTAGAGTACTAATGAAATGTGCATATTCCTTCTTATGGAGCTAGCCATCACCTGTCCTAGGTCTTGCTGCTGGCTTATCTGGCATATGGGGACTTGATATCGGAGCTGTAGAAGGCACCTTTAATATCACTGCAGGTACATGTTTATAATTATCTTAAGCAGGGGATGCAGGGGGAATCAGCCAGCCCCTTTTCAGTGGTCTGTGGAGACAGGACAAGGGGCAATGGCTGCAAGTTGGAGCACAGGAAGTTCTGCACCAACATGCGGAGAAACTTTTTCACAGTGAGGGCGACAGAGCCCTGGGACAGGCTGCCCAGGGAGGTGGTGGAGTCTCCTTCACTGGAGATATTCAAGACCCATCTGGATGCCTATCTGAGTGAAATGTCCTAGGGAGCCTGCTTTGGCAGGGGGTTGGACCCGATGATCTCTCGAGGTCCCTTCCAACCCCTACGATTCTATGATCTGAGCTTCTGAGTTGGAAGTCCCATGTCTGCAGTAGATCCTATAAAAGCAAAGCTAAAACAGTGCAAAAGCTTGCAGCCTAAAATTTGGAGGCATAGAAAGAAGACCTGGAAGCACAAAAGGGTGAAATGAACAGGCTGAGGACGGGCCACCTGAGTGGCAGAGACAGGTGAGGGAATCCGTATACATCTGATGCCACATCCATGAGCTGTTTTCCACTGTCCTCACATGGGTTCTGTCAGAGGTAATAACAGGACCCCAACAGGCCAGGTCTTACTGGGCAGATACCCACAAAAGAGTATCACAGACACTCCTTAAACTGCTCAGAAAGCTGACAGACTAGTTTTTTCCCCACACACAAATTTCAGACCATTTTATCCAATAGATTACAAGAGAGGAGCTGTGTGGTTCCCTTCTTTGTGTATTTACTCTTACATTTCACCTGTAGTGACACACCATAAATTACGTATTTCCCCATCAAGTACTTTTCTAGTTGTCTTGCAAAGGGTACTAGATGGGATCCTAATGACAGCACTTGCTTGTAGTGCAAGTCTCAGTACATATGGGCAGGATTCCAGAAAAATCTCCTTCACTCAACTGACTGCTTCCTAAAGATTTTCATTGAGTGAATCTCTGGATTGCTACTTTGGTTCCTTTGTGAAAGCTAAATAACCCAAGGGCAGGCAGGGCAAGGTTTGGAATTAATTTAAAGCAGTTGCTTAGTGATTAGCATGACTGTACATATTTGCATGTGTAATAACCAGCATGTGAGACAAGCAAGCTGATTTTGTGGGTAAGTGTAGCCAGTTTGAGTGCAACTGCTGTTTCATGAGGCAGAATGGATGTGCCATGCTTTCAAGCCGTTAACCCCCACTTCCACCAAGATTCTCCAAAAAAACTAGGCAGGCAACCTCTACCACACACCTCTCAGGAGATATCCCCCTGCAGTACTGTGGCACTGAGCCTGATCCTGCTGGTTGAGTGGCCCCAAGGATTCACCCTTCATGTTGACAAGGTCTGTGCTCATGCCTGGGCAGGGGAAGAGGGCTCCTGCAAAGAAGCTAGTCTGTTCAGAAATTTGCCAGCAGAAATTTCTTGAGCCTGTGGTAGCAGAAGTTTGCAGGCAGCAAAGTCGTGCATGCCACCCCACAGACAGCACGGAGCTGGGTAAGCTCCAGGCATCAGAGACTAACCCAACATTTAGGTTTGGTGATACTTATTGCTTGATTATCTGTTCTTTGCACTGCTAAAGACCCCTAAGATCAAGGCATAAGACCAGAGACTTTCAAGGTCATTAAAATTAATGAGAATTGGCTGTCCAAATCCCACAGAGGGCTCAGAGATCTATCTGCTCGCGGCAACACACCCTACACTTTTTTTTTGTCTTCAAACTCAGTTATGAAGCTGATATAGCAAGAAGAAGGGGTGGTATGTGGGAGAGAGTAGGAGGTTGTTTGAAGATAGATCCCATATTCTTGGAAATACGATGAGGAAATTGTTATGTAATCAAGAATTTCAATAATGGTTTTGCCTAATGCACTTTTTTCACTCCATCAAGGCCTGCTGAATAAAACTGGCATCAGGACCAGGTTTCATTCATATGCCTCATTTACAAAGGGATTTTTTTCCTGCAGTCCCCCTTCCCCAAGCAAACAATATACTTTGAATCAGACTGTCCAACTCCATCCTGTCATGACTGTGCCAGCCTCTGTCTCCCCAGGCTCTGAGAAAGAGAGTGCACAGTGTATTTTGAGCAATATCCCAATGCACAATACGCACAATGCAGAAACAGATGGGAGAGTTCCTTCATCTCCTCCTCACTTCGTTCTGCACGGGAATAACGTCTCCTGCTCATGGCAGCTATACATGTCAATGGCATTAATTGACAGGAACTTGTTTTAGGAAACATGTCTTCACTAGAAAAATGCCTATTTATTCATTAACAGGAAGAGTTTGCAGAACATGGTCACTTCTGATATCATGATTCAGACCACTGGGCTCACAGGGTGGTTTTTTGCTAAAAAACACTTAAGTCATAAAGAAAGGTAACACTAGCTTCTTGGATCAGGACTGGAAGTCGAGGCCAAACTTTGGGATGGGATCACAAGGGAAATGCAGATAACCTTTAATCTGTTTTTTCATATGGAAGGATACTAAGGTGCAATACCAGACCTTGAATCTCTAAAACTCTTAAGTTCCACTAGTTTCTGTGGAGTATAAACCCATACTTAAGAGTTTTTCCTGGTCTGGAACTTTTTATGCCACTTCTGCACCCTTTCTCAAGGGGGTCACTGTTTGCACAGTGAGATCTGCCCTCTGGAGGTGTAGGAACCTGCACACAGCAGCAAATTTGCATCCCCAGAGTGTCTTCAGCAACCATGTCCACACCCTGTGAGAGTGCAAACTCCTGTGCTCTTTAGTAGGCATTATTGTATAGTTTAAAATCCATAAAAACAAAACCAAGATAAAGCCAATCACATTTTGCTTTGGAAATGTAAGAGATCTTAACTTTGACATTGCCTGGAAGAGCCCAAATGGAAAAATGGTTAATTATTTTATTTCAGTTATAGCAGTAATAATTTTATCTGTTGAGAGAGTAAGTCTGTTTGGTTTAAAAGGGGATACAATGCTGCTGATTATAAGTCAATATTTGCCTACAGGCACCTAGAGAGCTGCAGCTACAACTGCTGCTGACTAAGGTATAGTGGGCAGAAAAGTAGCCTTCAGGCTTCACTGCCTGTAAATTCCTTAATGCTGTTAAGAACATGTTTAGCTGTCAGAGAGCTACCAAGCCCCATTCAATGATAAATGATGCAGCCTTCAGTCTCAGCAAAGCCCAAATGCAGATGGTACGCTGGAGAAGAAAATCATAAATGAATGAAAATACTGAAAAGGCAAACTTCAAAGGCATATACTACCTTTAGACATCAGTGCAGTGACAGTGATCAAAAAAGGATGAGGGGGAGCATCTGTCCTATTTCTGCTGCTGCTAGCAAGGGGAAAATCAAAACAGAAAACAAAGATATGGGACATGGAAGCTCAAGTTCCCTGTGTTTTTTCTGGCCTTGCCTTCTGCCCAGGAAGACTGCAGTCCTAGCAAGCAGCACTACTGCAAGATGTCCAGCTCCAACAGCACCAGGCAGACCCAAACTGTTAGCATGTCCTCCCTGTACGTCTATGCAGGCAAACCTTGTTGCCACCCTCAAGCCATGGCAGCTTGCTCTGCTCAGACCTTGCATGTCAGGTCATTGTGCTCCCAAGAAAATCTCCAGCCATTCCAGCACCTGCTCACCCCAGTTTGACCCTGGATTCTCTTTCTGCAAGTGCTTCTACCATCACCCTTCCCAGCCCTCTTGTCTGACCCACTGCATCTTCACCTTGCTCGCTTGTGTAAAATACTGGGTTTGGAGGACAGAAGTAGGAAATGGGAGTGTGGCACTGCACAGCCTGGTCTTCCCCTGAAGGGCCACTAAAGAGACAGATCCTAACGGTGAAGCCCTCACCCACAACAAGTAGGACATCCCACCTGCTCTTCAACCCTCTCCACCACAGCAAGTCATTAGCTGTTATCATGGTCAAGCTCTAAACAACCTATTCAAACAAAACCCCCTCCGGGTGTACATCTCCCATTCTTTCTATCTTGTATTCAAGTAGACAATGGTTTAGAAATAAACAACATGTATTTATATATAATAAAAAGATGCCTTTGTGATTATACCCTGCACCAGGGAGAGAATATGCTCGTGATCAACTCCCACTGTCCCAAGCAGTCTGCTCAGCCTCACACACTATTTACAGGAGAAGCTGTGCTTGAAGTGTTGGTGTTTGCTGGAATAGTTGTGGGAGGTTGGGGGTTTTTTTTAGTGGTTAAATTCAATCAGGAATGTGCCAAGATAGCATGAAATCAACGAAATGTAATTAAGCAAAAACTATTAACTTGACTGCTAAACCTGTCTTGCTCTCATGAATATGCATGACAATAATTGATAATAATTCTTTTCAAATCTGAGGCATGTTAGACCTGCATATTATAGCAGGGAATTTTTTTTGAAGACTAAACTAGTTCCACTGCTGCTTTCTCACTGTAAGGTATAATTAGTTTTCCTGCAGATTTACCTAGTCATTGATACCATACTGAGTTGCCATATACAGAGGAAATTAGAACAGACCTCATGTGATGTTTTGTCTGCAAAATTGGTGACCTGTTTAACTTTTTTTTTTTAGGAGGCTGTTCCTAAGGGCTGACTTAAGCTTATTGGGATGGCTGCACCTAGGCTCTTTCTGCAGGTCCTGAGAGACTGCTCTAGTGGGTTTCAAAGGGGTTTGGTTGTTGGGTTGGGTTTTTTTCCCATTCACACTTGAAACAAGGGCACAACATTTATGTTGAGGCACTTTTCTGTGCCACAAGCTGGGGGAAATTAACTCCTTTAGGGAGACAAATGCTTCTACACTGCAGGTACAGCCTTTGCCTGGGCTGTACAGCCCCAGAGTTTGCTTACAGCCTGATGTAAGAAGAGCTTTGCTGGCCTATTTTTCAGTCATAACAAAGCCTTGGGCTCATACAAGGGATTACAGCTGTTAATTGTTTATTCCTTGCAAACAGCATGCAAAGAAATTGAATATTAGTACCCTTCCTCTTTTTGCAAAAGAAACATCTGAAGCCCATGGGTGGTGGGAAACCTCTCTGCAGAATCTCCAGAAGCTCTCAGTGCCTTCCTAGTTCTTGGTACTTTATTCTGGTAAAACCCGTTGGTTTCCTATCAGCTTCTCTGCTCTCAATCACGTGCAAAGGTCAGACCTTGTATCAGACAGAAAGGCTTTGATGCAGGGACACACCCACACATTGGTCCTCCCTTCCCAAATCTGGGCTTCCAAGGGTTTTCCTTTAACCACAGCAGAGAATGGAGCACTGGGTAAGCACTTTGGCACAAAGTGATGGAAGTGTTTTAATCTCAAGCACAGATGGTTCCTCCTTTTGTGAGCATTAAACACTGGATTAGATATAACATATTTAATAAATAGTAACAACTGTACACAAACTATATGCAAAAGCAGTTAAAAGCTAATCCTTGGTAATTACTTATACATAGCAGTATTAAGCCTTAGTGAGCCATAAGTAGTCAGAGTAGATACAGACTCTGTTAGAACACAAGGCAAGAGGCAGCGATGTATCAGCATTTCAACAAGAGAGTTTGATCTCAGCTCAACCTATTTTGCTGCATTCTAGCTGTTAATATAGAGGATGAAACTGAAGCAAGAAGATGCATACTTGTTACTTTGGGGGGCAGAGGGGTGTTTCTGTTGTTTTGGGAAGGTTTTTAAAAACTCCTGAGTTCAAAAAAATGTCAAACTCTTTGAAGTGCCAGCTGGCAAGCTGGGCCCTCTCCTTCCCATGCTGACTGAATTCTGGACATTGACACAAGAATAAATCTTTCCAAACTGCAAGAAATAAATACCTACTCCAGATAGCCCTTGGCTTTCTGGTAGCTTTAAAATATCTTATGACAGTCTCTCTTACGTTAATGAATCCCAGCATGCTCCTAACAGACACTGCACAGGCAGGCCAGCAACAAGATACACAGCAAACAGTGGAGCCCTTCTTTCTCTCATCCCCATCTCAGCACAGACCTCTGAGATCACCCTATCACCCTCACAGGGTGGCCACAAACAGCAGAGCAGAATCTCATTTATACTGCCGTGGTACCTGAGAAATACACTTAAAGCAAGACCTTACCTTGTCTTTACCACGCCTGCTGCAATGCTGAGGGGAGCACAGAAAACCAAAGCTAAATAGAAAGGGGGCAGGAAGGCAAAGGACAGGGGGGAACCCACAAACCACTCTGTGCACTTAGATAATTAATAGGGAGCAGGGCTGGGTTTTATACCATTTCTTGGGGTGTTCTGGTTGTATGCATTCATAGAATCATAGGGGTTGGAAGGGATCTCGAGAGCTCATTGGGTCCAACCCCCTGCCAAAGCAGCTCCCCAGCTCATATCGCACAGGTCAGTGTCCAGACAGGTCTTGAATATCTCCAGAGAAGGAGACTCCACCACCTCGCTATTTTTTTAAGGGCAGTTTTGCTATTTTTTTCTCTTTAATAAAAGTCACCTGAAATTGTCTGAAAAATCCAGGTGTGCTGCCTTTTAGTAAATGTTTATTTAGGAGAGGGAAGGTGGCAAGGTTTCATGTAAATGGCAGCCTAACAGTGCCAGGTGATAATGTTGTATTATAATCCATGTGCAGGACAGTCAAAGCCAACACTGAAGATGAAAGGAAAAGATGCATTTCACTAGGTCTTAGTGTATTTTTGTTTGTCTTTTTTTTTTTCCATTTGGGGTTTCTGTGTTAATATAGGATGATACCACACTGCATACCGTCTAGCAGAAATTAATCTTGTCATGAATGTACTTCTTTGAAAGGCTGAGCCTTCCTGAGCTCTTAATTTGAGCTGATTTGACTGTCTCATTATCATAGTAGCAGATTTTGGAATAGCAAAGTTTAACCTTACATAACCTTGTTAGCTACATTAGCACTGTTTTTCTCCTCCCTACCTCCATCCATGAATAATACTACCCAACATCACTTCCTTTTTTATCCTACTGAAGCCTCCTAGTAACCGTTTGCTAAACAAACACAGGCTAACATGGTGCATTGGGGGAGAAGCATATTAAAGAGCCTAAGGTTTTTTTCTGCTAAAGAAGAACTTGCCATTCCAGGGAAGCATGTGGTTTTGATGTCCTGGGAAACAGGATTTTCTGCAGGCATGTGGTCGCTTTATCTTGCACATGGAGCAGACTGTGAGCGTGATAGCTTTGGGGGTTGCAAAACACAGACTCCACGTGGACCGTGGTCAGGTCACTTCTTTTTTGTGTTTCTGTTCTGAAAATCTAATTGCAGTTCAGCTGAACAGTCCTCATCTGGGCCCACTGTTTTCCTCTCTGAGCATGGCTCTGCTTGACTCACCCTGCTGTGGTTCCTGAGTCACTGCAGGGAAGCAGCTCTAACATGGTTTGGATGCTTCAATTAAGGCTCTGCTTGGCCAGCAGAAAATAGCCTGTTCCTCTGAACACACACAGGCTGTATATGACACATCTAATACATGAGTGCCACAGTCGGTCCCTGCGGTAGAGGCGTCTGTCCCTTCCAGCTGCAATAACTTTCTTCAGAGAGAGCAGGCCTGCAGAGGCTGTGCCCTGGGGAGAGGCCCTGCAATCCAGTGCAAGGTCAGACAAAAGCCACCCTTCGGGTTCCTTTAGCTGCTGGATAAAGCTCTGTCTCTGATCAGGTTGCATTATCCCTAACAAGCTCTGGCAGATGCTTCAGCTCTCTGCTCTTCCATCAAGACAAACGGGTAGGACCCACCTTCCCGAGGGCAGCGCTTAACCCTTTCTGTGTACACTTGCTTGCTCATGGGGAAGCCTGGATATTAACTGGGTCCTGAACAAAGCACACCTACTGCTCATGCTACTGCAAAATGCTGATTGCTGAACTGAAAAGAGATGATCCTGCAGGCTCCTGGTGCTCTGCAGAAATGGGCACCTGTTTCTGTGCTGCCATTTGTCCTCATCGTGATTGCAGCACAAATTGCCAAAAAATCCCCAACAGGACAAGATTTCCAAGATATCCCAACTCCTCTCTAGGCATTAAAATATCCAGCAATATCCAGCATTGCTCATTGATAACACGTGTGATAATCATCTGCTGCCTGATGCAAGCTGCTGGACCTGGTCTGGAGAGAAGCTGCTCAGCACATTTGGAAACAAGACACAGAGGAAGCCTGACACAGGGAGAAACCCACTGCAGAGTGGGATAAACAAATCCAATCTAAACTGGGAGTCATTTAAAGACGGCAAAATACTAAGGGGAAAAAGGAAAAAAACCAAATGCACAGCATGCCAGGGAAATAAAATTTATAGGAATTACCAAGGGATCTAGGAATAACCTTTCCATGGCTGCAGTCTGGCACAGACAGATGTGGGTGAGAGCCTCCAGCAGCTGAGGGCACTCTGTGCTTTACATGAAACGAGCTGCCAGTTCCCAAGGCAGTTCTGAACAGCCAGGCTCATCAGAGGTGCTAATGGTGACTTATTGTTTTCCTTTATTTCCTCGAGGGAGAAGAGCATCCTAAGAGTTGTGGTGCGTCCCCCAATTAACCTGCCCCAGATAGGGTCACAATCTGTTCTCTCCTGCATCCCCTCCAGAGGGCAAAACCCGTGTCTGTTCCCGTGGCCCCTCTCCTGTGGGAAAGGGAGAGGAAGGGAAAAGGGTGCCTCTCATTTATGAGCTAGCTCTGCTTTATGGCACTGCCCTTCCTGCAACCTGGCTGAATGGTCTTTTTTTCCCCTCTCATTTCTCAGTCATTTGATTGCTTGCTGCCAGAGGGTATTATTAGCTTCAAAAGCTTCAGTTTCTGTGTCCCAAACTGCTCATCTTCTCCTGGCTCATTGCTGCTATTGGAGGTCAGATCTGAGTCCCAGAGTCATTAGGTCGTTTTGGACTTGACCTTGAGAGCTTCCTTTGCTCACCCCATCACAGGAAAAGCCCCTTTGATCATTTCAGACACATACTTTTAAAAAAAAATAATCCAATGGCAAGAGATTATTTTATTATTTCAGTGGTAGGTAGAAATAAGATGGAACAAAAACCGCCCAGCCAGATTTAAAGAATCCTGGTCCCTGGGGGTGTTTCTGGTAACTGCAGAACTGGGAGGATATGGCAGCACTCTGGCATCCCTGCACATAGCAAAAACTTGTTTCAGTTCTGTAAACCAACAGCAATTGTGCTTGGGTCCCACCTGTTTGCTGTGGCTGAATTCATGGGGCTTCATGGGCTGCAAGATGCAGCTGTATGATTTGCATGAAAACTACAGCCTGTTCCTGAAGGGTTTCTACATGGATTGGAAATTCTCAAACTGTGACTTCCAGGGGGTGGGCATTGGAAGCACAAGGGAAAAAATTCACAAGGGGTAAATCCTGAGCTTGTGTACCTTGCAATTCAGCTTTATCCTGTCCAGCTTGTTAACCATAGGGAAGAAGATGCAGTGGTAAAAATGCCACTTTCTTGATTTAACACCTTATATATTGCTCCCTGCAATATTCCAGGGAACTAGCTTGTTCTCTGCAGAGTTGTGCTAGCAAGGGCTCATGAGATTCAAATTTCTGACACGAGATTTCTACTATCTGCAGGGCAGAAATATCTTTATCAAGTTATTGAGTAATCAGCAGACTTGTTTAGAAAATGATTACCTAAAAGAGAAGATCAGCAGGGCAAAGAGCAGACACTTTCCCATGGCAGGCAGGGAGCAAGGCATGGGCTCTCCTTATTTCTGGGGTGAACAAACTGGACATGGAGCTCTAGGTGGTGACAAGGTCTTCCCTCAGCCTCCTCTTCTCCAGACTAAACTCTCCCAGCTCCCTCAGCTGCTCCTCATAGGATTTGCCCTCCAGCCCCTTCCCCAGCCTGGTTGCCCTTCTCTGGACTCTCTCAAGGACCTCAATGTCCTTCTTATGGTGAGGAGCCCAAAACTGAACCCAGCACTTGAGGTGCAGCCTCACCAATGCCGAGTACAGGGGCACAATCACCTCCCCTGACCTACTGGCCACACTATTTTTGATACAAGCCATTGCTTCCTGGCCACCTGGGCACACTGCTGACTCACATTCAGGTACCAGGGCAGCTGCTGCTTGCTCAGCCGTGCCCTGCTGCCCTGGGAGACTTAAAAACTTCACATTTAAATTTAGGCTTTGGGCAAGTTGGATGAAAAACCAGACAAAAGGGGGTATTTTGGCTGAAACCCTGCTCTTGGAAGTGTGAAGAGTTACTCAGGATGTATTAAAACTGCAGACAAGAGATGACACTATTGGAAACCAAATTAAAAAATCACACATACATTGTCAGAGGGGCAGGAGAGGAAGGGATAGCTCCTATTTAAAGATGTCTTAACCAAATTCAGCCCCTTTTACACATCTAGATTTTGCTCCAAAATCCAGTTAAACCACTAAGGCAAGGAAAACCCCAGTTGCCAAAAGCAGAGATAATGAAGATACAAAGGAAGGAAATTAGCCAGCAAACCCAAGCTCCTGGTTTATTTCACTGCTCCATGGGGGAGCACTGAAATGCTGACAGTTTACCTTTCAAATAAAACAACTATTGACAATTACTAAAATATTATCAATACAAACAGCAACAGAGCATTGCTGCAAGGTCACTTTGTCAATGTGACAGCAAAGGCCATGTCTCCTGAAGGCTGCCATGAGCACCCATCCCAGGGCGGTTTTGCTCTGTGCATGGCAGCCTGTTGGGAGGGGTCTGGAGTGCCTTTTGAAGGGCTCACCTCTCTCTTCCAAGACTTCTCCCTACAGGTTTGGGTGCTCAAAAAAGAATACAGGTTGAACATTGTATTCTGCTGTTTGCAGAAATCAATTACAGCCAATCTCCCTCTATGTAAAGATGACAGAAAACGTGGAAGAAATAGAGATTTGGAAGGAACTCAAAGAGAAATGTCAAGTATTATTGTTATAAGAAAATTCTATTAAAAAAAACCCAACCCAATCACCAACTCTTTGCATTTGCAACGTGGTGTCTGCTGCATTGAAATCAGGCTCTAGCTGATGTTATTTTGGGGAATTTAAGCCAGACTCTTGCTGTCACTGTCTCAATGTTCTTGGCTTTGTTGCCGTTTCCCTGTTTTATTATTCTGAAGAAAATAAGTCTATTAGTGTTCTTTTTTTGGCAGAGGCAGTCTGAGCACTGAGTGGATGGACTCCAGGTGGCACAGTGGCTCAATGCACGAGTCCTTTTCTCCTGCTAGTCAGGTGCAGTGTCACAGGGATTTCCCTCCCACAGCACTGGGCTTTTATGTACTTTCAGAGTGTGTCCCCACATTAAGCACTTGAGCTGAGCTCCAGTCCTGTGGCCAAATCCTGGATGTGATGCTGTGGCCAGGGGAAAAGGATGCACACAAGTGGGTACTTAGGTGCACATCCCAGCTGACCCTGGTCTACCCCATCCTTGCTGTCTTGAAGGTCTGCAGCATGAGACCTGGAGTTTCTGAAAAAAAAAACCCAACCCTTGTTATACATCCAAAGTTAAAATCCTCCATAAGGGTCACTCTGTGCCTGTGCTCAGTGCTAGCAAGCCTTTCCCCTGCCTCCACACACACACACAGGGCACTGCTGCTCTGCCTGCACATATGTGCTTAGTGGAAAACAGATCCCTGCAGCAGATGTGACTATCACGAGCACAGGCTATGAACCAACCTGGCTTCAACAAGCTGTTCTTAAGACCACCTGGTAATATCCTGCCAGGGAGCTAGGCAGATCTCATCCCTCCCAATCACTTTCCTTTAAGAGTTTATTAGTTACCTGCTGTTCTAGTAAAGACTGGTGCTGTTGCAGGCTCTTGCCACCAAGAGCTCCTTAATTGCCCCCTGAAAACCACACATCCAACAGGTACACTGATAATATACCAGCCAAGTTTTGATGCCTGTATTTAAAAGGGTGACCCTAGTCTAAGAAAGCATTGGGGAGGGGAGGGGGGACAGACTGTAATTTGAAATGGCTTAAACATATTTTTAAGAAACCCTGTAAAATCATGCGCTGCCAAGCAAGAACTTTGGGTTAAATTATACCCCCACAAAAATCACAGTATGTAAAGGCAGCTGCTGGAAGTTGATAGAGCCTTAATTATGGCTGCTCCAGTGGATGATATGGCAGCAGGACAATCAAGCCTCAGAAAACCTGTGCTTTAAGGCTCCCAGTTAACCCTGCATGTCTTGTGCGTGCCCTTCTTTGAGGCTGTACTGCCAGCACAGGTTGCAAGCCCTGAACCATGTCTTCAAAGGAAGTGGCTTCAGAATAGACAAAAGCATCTACTTGCTGGTGGAGGTTTCTGGGCTTTTTCTTTTCCTAGTTCAGGCTGTTCCAAAAAATAAACACAGAAACTGCTCTGCACAGTGTTTCTTGACACAAAGCCACAGCTCTGTTAACTGTGTTGCTTTGAAACAGCGGCACCATAAAATATACATTCCTTGTGTGTCTCTATTCTGACATTCCCAGCTTGCAACTTAAAAGTCAACATATTCCCCCTCCTCAGCCCTCTCCCACATCATCTCCTACAGAGCCATGAGTATAAAAACACTAAGCCTTGTTGCTAATGGCCTAAGCAAATGATTTAATCACAGTGATGTAAAGAGTGAGGAGCCTGTAGGATGGAAAAAATTCCAGATAGACAGTAAGACTAATGAGGTAATGTGTAAACCCAGGCATTTTCCAACAGACAGGACATGGCAGAGCTGACATGTATATAGAAAGGGACATAAAAAGGTTGACAAAACGATTGCCTGGGTTGGCCATAGCCTGATTTACCCAGTGGAAACATTTTTCTCTCTGAAGGCAAAGGCAAGAAGTATAAATGGCTCTGTGCTTGGTAGCACAGTCACAGCATCGCAACTGGAGATGCCAAACACCTGTACCCCAAGCACACCCAGCCTCTGAGATGTGTTTTGAGGCTGTTTCATGAGCACTCATGCAGACATTTCCCTGGGCTCTGTTGGATATGCCACCGTTGCTGTCCCTGCAAGGGGACCTGAGCCAATTTGTTAGCAGGAGAGTGCAGGTGCTGTCACTGAAGCAGCAGGTTTGGTGCACAGGATCCAGTCTGTATTGCTCACGCTGCCCAGTACTTGTAAGGAAGCTCCCAAAACAAACTCAGCCTGCCCCCCTCAGTGCCTTCTGTACAAGCAGAAAGTGCCCCCTAATTCACACTTCTGGCTGCCACAGGGTAACACCTGTGCAAGCTCCTGGTTCACCCCATGATTGCGTTCAGGTAGCGTGAAGAAGCAGGTGCTCAGCGATGCCTGTGGGCATGGTGGTTCCACACCAGTCCTGAGGCTGGGAGGAGACATCTGCTTCCCGAGCCAGGCCAGGTGCCACTTGGCAAGTTATCCAAATGACACAGCTCCTGGGGCTGCCAAACATACGGTGTACTTGACGTGCAAAGACTGTACACACTTCTTAAAAACACCAGCCACTCAAGGTGACAGCAAGAGTGTTGGAAAGGAGAGGACAGCTCAGGGACATGAGCACGTGTGCCCAGCTTCCCTATGGGTTGGCTAACAAGGAAGTTCTGTATTTTTGCATGCCTGCTCTTACTGAAGAAACCTCTTTGAAATTCTTGGTGGTGCAGGCAGAAAACCACGAAGCAAAAAACCTGAGTCATCTGTTTCAAACTGCCATAGCATCTTACCCTGTCAATCAGCATGACCCACTCATCCATTTTCTCCATTTTTGAAGGAATTGTGAAAAATAAATACGATTGTTCCACCTGATTGATTATAACATATCCTCAAGCTCCAGTTATTTGGCCAAATTCACCAATGGCTGTACCATAACTCAGGCTTTATATAATCCAGACAATAATACCAGACACAATCAAAGAACCTGGTCTCACTTGGACAGATTTACCCTGCAGTAGCTTGGCCAGGGCAAAAAAGTTATTAATGTCATTTTCCACTGAGATGGTGTGCAAAATCAATCTATCATGCTAAATCTACAAGTTTCAAACTGTGTACACAAGGTATATTAAGGGATTTAGAAAGATTAAGAATAGCTCCTGAGCGTCTCTCTGTGTATGTATAAGCACTGACTGTTTTATCTATGAATTACCTGCTGCTGTGAAGAAAAGGCAAAGATAAGGAAACCAGCCTGAATCAGCCTTATTGGGAACAACTCCAGTGGGATTATTTGCTCTCAGCTGACCTCTGCTTATCAGAGTGAGGTGAAAGTATCACAGAGGGATACTTCTCTCCATGGGTGCAAGTTGGAGCATAGGAGGTTCCATGTGAACACAAGGAAAATGTTTTTGACTGTGAGGGTAACAGAGCCCTGGGACAGGCTGCCCAGAGAGGTTGTGGAGTCTCCCTCTCTGGAGACATTCAAAACCCACCCGGACATGTTCTTGTGTGACCTAATCTAGGTGATCCTGCTCGGTCAGGGAGGTTGGACTAGATGATCTTTCAAGGTCCCTTTCAACCCCTAACAGTCCGTGAATCTGTGATTCCAGAGTCAAGGGAGCCCAAGAAATACCTGCTGCATCTAAACCAGACAGCATTTCTCCATATGTTAAGTACTGTGGCTCTCAGGTTAATACTCATTACTTGTGCTTGTCCTGTGGCTGGGGCCAGGCTGTGTTCCTGCACTGCTCTCAGCTGCCCTTTGCCAGCCCTGCTGCCACCCTGGAACCTTGCTCCCTGCCTTGCTGCACAGCGTGTCACCCACTCAGCTGATGTCCCTGGTAACCAAGGCATCCTGGACATTTCTACCAACCCACCACAGCTTCTCTAAAAAAATCCCTGAAGCACTGATCATGCCTGCATTAAAGAAATCCATTAAAAAATACAGTATTAAAACTCTGTAGTCACTAGAGCCAGTGGGAAGGGGTTTCTTGCTTAGAGCAGGGGCTAAGAGTGCCTGCTGGCATACCTTCTTCAGTTTTGCTGCTGCCTGGGTGTTTCTGTGCAGAGGAAAAGCCCTCTCCGTGTGCATCAGCTTCATGGGCACAGCAGCTCCTGAGCAGGATGGCTGGCTGGACTGTGACATGGGGCTGCAGAGCCATAGGAGGCTCTTGGGGTGCAGAGCCTGCTGAGCATGTGTGCCACAGCTTGGCTGGCTGCCAGGATTGCTGAGCCACTGACCCTGCAGCTGGGAAGGTGGGTTTCCCAGCTGTGTTAACAGCAATTGAGATGGCTTGAGTGAGACGTTAGGGATGGGTGCTGTCAGGGATGGGTGCCTTTAAAAGCCCGTCTTGGTTTCAGTGCTGATTGCTTCTTCAAGCGCCACAGAAAGCTAACTACTATAGTTTGTAGCTGTTCCCCATCAGTGACAAAGCATCAGACTCAGACTGGCTCCACTCCCAAAGGACCAGCAGAGCTCTGGCTCTCACAAGCAGTAGCCCAGGAGTCTTGTCGCTGCTTCTAATAATACATGCTGATGAATTAGCCACTCACACACAAGCCTGCTCTTGCCTTGTGACTTGCTCAATCTCGTAATTCACACAGGAAGGCAGACATCCATCTCCTGCAGCCACCAGGGAGC
Organism: Hypotaenidia okinawae; assembly: GCA_027925045.1. NCBI lineage: Eukaryota > Metazoa > Chordata > Aves > Gruiformes > Rallidae > Hypotaenidia > Hypotaenidia okinawae. The sequence continues at coordinate 7,925,853 of BSDF01000016.1, forward strand.
TGTGCTCAGCTGTGCCATGTGAGCATGGGCAGGCGAGGTTCACCAGGGCTGACCTGGCTGGGAGCACCTGGACTTTAGTGCCAGGATTAGTATCAGGAGAAGTGCCTGCAAGGAAAGAGTGTTCCCCAGGATAGCAAATGCATGATTAGCACCATCAGTGGCAAAGCTCTGTGAGCCTGGCACGGCAGGGTGTGTGCTGTTCCAAAGTGGGTACCTGTCCTGGTTTCAGTCAGGATAGAGTTAACTTCATTTGTAGCAGCTGATGGAATGCTGTGTTTGGGAGTTACAATGAAAGCAGTGCTGAGAACACCCTGATGTTCTTAGTTGCAGTCAGACAGTCAAGGACTTTCTCAGCTTCTTCCTATTTCTCTATTCAGGAGAAAGGAGGGGCGAAGCCAGGACAGGTGACCCAGATGGGCCAAAGAGAGTATTCCATGGCAATGACGTCCTGCCCAGGATAATGGGGGGCTGAGGGGAGGAAGAAGAGGGGCGGTGGCGGGACGCGTGCTGCTTGGGGGGATGGTCGGGTTCCGGGACAGCTCTGGGTGGTACGGCCTGAGTTGTGTGGGTCGGGGAGAAACTGCATTGGGGATCAAGAGTTTCATATTCTTTTGCTCTAAAGTCCTGTTAGCATTGGTATATTTGATCTTTCTGTTCTCTTAGTAAACTCTCCTTATCCCAACCCACGGGCCTCTTAGTTTCTTGGGTTTGGAGTTATTTGCCCCTTCCTTTTCCCTTCCCTTGTTTCCCCCTTTTTCCCTCTTCCCCTGCTCTTTTACTTTAAGGAGCAGGCAGCTGCGTGGATCTCGGCCCACAGCCGGGGTGAAACCACGACAGTACCTGGGCTGGTTCTAGAGAACCTACGTAAGGAAGGATACCTTTCCCCAAATACTCATCGCGTGCGTAACTGCGCAGTTAAAAAAAGCATCCTCTGAAAAGATTTTCCTACTGGGTAAAGGCCCATTATGAGGACTTCCTGGCTTACACAGCTGTATATAGCAGCAGTAATCCTATTACACTTATCCTAAACTGTCCTCCACCGAACAGTGAAATGAACTTTTTGCAGTAGAAGCTTAATAACCCTCCAAGCCTGCTGTGAGCAGCACAATTCTGCCTCTCTGCAGCTGCACGGTCATGTTCTCACAGAAAACACAAACAGCACACCTGTACCATGCACACACTGAAGGCTGCTTCCCTGTCTTCATTCAGTTTGTTCTTAGTAAATTTGAGTCAAGTTCTTTGTAGGAAGAGTTGTCCTACTAATTCTTTATGACTGAGAGCCCAAATCCACAACCATGTATATATGGCAATAACTGCTCTTCCAAATACCTGTGCTAATGCTAACAACTGGTTGCTCATGAACTTCTCTGTTCTGATTGCACAGCTGCAAGGATAAATAAAAGTGGTACTGATCAGCCAGGTCCTGAATCTGGCCTTTCTGGGAGGGCTCTGCAAGTCTTTAAAGAAGCAATATTACACCTACAGATAGCAAAAACCAGCTGGGATACAGCAGCCTGTGTGCTTCTACAGACCATTTTTGTTGAACATCCCCATGAGCCTTGAGAGCACCCACATGGACCTGAGAGCTGTGTCAGACTGTGCCATGGGTGTCAAGGCAGATTTGAATGGCCTACCCATTGTGTTTCAGCAGCATACAGTTGCATGAAAACATTAATTTTTCTCCCCTAACACTTTTTCACACTATTCACACCTGAGAGTCTTCAAAATGTTCCACAAAAAGCTGAATGTCAGTGAAGCTCCTGGGCAGAAACCAGAGGGATGAGCAAGAGGGTGCAAGCTGCAGCCAGAAAGGGCTATATGGGTAATTACCTTGAAATCTTAATATTGATAACTAATATAATAAATACTGCTTTAAAAAACACAACACAGCTCACAGGGCTCAATCCTGCAAACAGCTCTTCTCTGACTGACATAGCAGTCTGTCTGTACAATGCCCAGTTCCAGACAGGACAAGACTTGATGTTGCAGCACATCTGCAGCATAGCAAGAGGTGCTGGTATCACGTGAGCATGACCACCATGGCTTAACTGCTAACCAGCACTAACCATGGGTTCATGTGACCTAATGGAGGACACCTCTGAGATTTAGCACTAAAAATCAGTATCTTCAAATGCTTGCTTTTGTGGTGCAACAGACTGAGACAGGCTAAATATTTTCTGTTCTTGTCTTGCCCAGCTGGTAACCCAGATACTATTAATGAAGCACAACTGGGTTATGCAAATTAATATTAGCATCTGCGTTAGCTGCTTTGTTTACATCACTGTAGCTGTCAAAAGTTGTAGGTAGCTTAAAAAGAATATGGTTTATTCATATTGACATCAGCAGTAAAATAGCTAGATGAAGGAAGGCTGGCTCCTCAAGACCAGGAGGCTGGGCAGAGCCTGTGGCAAGCACAGGGCAAGGGGGGCAAATGTCCAGCGAATGGTCTGGTCATTGTGGGTTGAGAGGGGCAGCTTGTCCCAGTTCACATAGACCTGAAAAAGACTTGGTCAGCAACACAGCCTAACAATGTCCATCAGTTTTCTGTATTGCCCATAACCTGAGGAAATGTTATTGAAATAACAGAGGATGGAAGGATCCTGGTTTTCCATAGATCCCTGCTCCAGGCAAGCCCTGTCAGCAACATCCCGGTTGCTGCAGGATGCAAGCACATGAAATGCATGTGTCCTTATGGCTAAGCAACAGGGATAGAGGTCAATAGTTATTGTTAAAAAGGAAACATGCTTCCTAAGCTACCTTCATGTATTCTGGGTGGAGATCTGTGTTACTTCAAGATGTGGATCTGGCGGGTTTTCATCAAGGTTCAGGCTAAAACTTTTCTTGATGGCTGGTCCATGGCTCTGGTTGCTGGCTAAGCTACCTAGACCCTGATACTCACAATTCCTGCTGCAGTGAGAAAGGGGACAACTGTCCTGCAGACCCCAAGGCATCCACCACCACCAATGTCCTGCCTTGTTACCTTGATTCCTCTCCTGGCACTTCACTGTGCTTCAGTAGGGCTGTGCCAGGGCTGGGGCTGGATTTGATGCATCAGGTCACTTTCACTATAATTACAGAATTAACTAACTTTCCATCTCAGTAATCATGGCAGCTTCAGCCATATGAGAGCTTCTTTCAATAGGTCCCTGTGTCTCTTTTAGTGGTGACTGTGTTTCTGAGAATATTCTGCAGGTCATGTTCAGAATGGAGGGATGTGGCTGTGAGGTCTGGTTTTGGGTGGGTGCTCACCAGTTTGGTGTGAGTGCAATCAAACTGAAATAAACCTGAGCAGACAGCATTTGGGGAGAATAACACTGGGGGAGAATAACATTTCATTATCCAGAAGATGCCATGAAGCATGGGTCAGACAACTCTCTCCATTAATGTCTGCAGCCAGAAGCTCTTTGCCATGCAGGCATTCAATCACTTTGTCAATGGATTTAAGAGCCAGAGCTTTATCTCCACCTTAGAATGTACTACAAGAGAAACTGGAAATGTCAGCTACTGCATCTCCTGGCGGTTTCACTCCTCTCCCACTACCTCCTCGAGAAGATGCCATGTCCCTGATGCATTCTGTCCCCTTTCCAAGATCTCCCATGACCAAGAGCCAACTACTAGAAAACAATTTCCCAGACCAACTTTACTGGGCAACAACACAGTTCATTTCTGGGGTGCCTAAAACTCATTTTAAAACAGCAGAGCAGATTTTGAGTGTGTCTGCAGGACACTGTAAAAGCCATTATGGCTTGGGTCAAGCTCTGCTGGTGCCCAGTGGAGCTACCTTTGCCTTGGATTCAGGTAAAGGATAGAAAAAACTTGTAAGCTCAGGGTGACATTGCAACAAATATCTCCTTGGATTTCTCTGTCACAGCTGGATGGTTTTTATCATTTCACAACATGGATCTCAGATAGATCACTGTTCCAATGACCTGCAGCAGGAATGCAATTGCTTCCCTGCTGAAGAGTCTAGTTATCAGTGAACTAACCAAAGCAGAAATTACATCCTCCTACATGAGCCAGAGGAATTACTATAATCCTCTTGTATTCCTGTCTCAGTTATTATATGGATATGTCTCAAGTCATTGTATCACAACAAAGGCAACACTTATGATGTTTTTTTTAAGTGAGCAGGAAACCCAGGAATCCCAGGAAGCAGGAACCCAGGAATCAGGTGGTCCTGGACCTAGAGGGACTGTTTTCTATTAGATTTTGATACTACCATCCACTGAGTTTCTCTTTGCCTCCAGGGAACACAAGCACCCATCTGAAAGCTCCATCAACGCACAAGAATTGGAGCTGTAATTATGCTTATTAAACAGAAGTCTAAATCTGTCCCAGAAAAGGAAAACTCTCCCTAGAACTGAGCACATGGCTGGGCCCGTGTCCAATCTGACCCTAGACACACAGCAAGTCTGACCTCCCAGTAACCAGTGGGATGCTAGTGAGAAGAGAAATTGTAGCTGAAGCACGAAATTGAGCAAGAGGAGAAAATATTTTACTGCATTCTCCAGATGTTGTCTAGCCCAGGCACTGACCTAATTCCAGAGTCAGCTTCAGTACAAATCACAGAATGGTTTGGCTGGGAAGGGTCCTTAAAGATCATGCAGTTCAAACCCCCCTTGACCAGGACAGTGTCACCCTTGCTAGACCAGGTTGCCCCAAACCCCATCCAGCCTGGAATGAACCCCACCAAGGATCCAGGGGCAGCCACAGCTTCTCTGGGTACCCTGTGCCAGTGATAAGAGCTGTCTCACCAAATCTCTGTGATGCTAACAGATCATAGCATGATACAGGCATGTGCACATCTCTAACTCCTCCTTTGTCCCCCATGCTATGTGCATTTGCACAGAGACATTTAAATCAGGCACCCAGTGACAGTGAGTTACTGGCCAAAGTGGCCAGAATTCCTTTGTGCCGCACTTCAGGTGCTGACCTGTGATCTTACCCCTAGCTCTGGGTATCAATTGCTGGCACTGGCATCCAACTGGTAGGAGCAGAATGGATTGAGGTTCCCCTCCTCCTCCACCTTCAGTTTTAATCACTCTTTGCCAGCTTGGCAATATTCCCAGATGACAAAAAAACCAGCAAAACACAGTGGTTTTCTCTGAGTTCATTTAACATGGCGAGGTGCTGCCGGTCCTTGGGGGTTATACTGGTCTCATTATGTTGAGGATGAGCAGAGAAGAAGTCACATCCTCCTCCCTACTTGCCCCAACATGTGATTTTGTTTTTAAGAGCAGTGTCTACAAGGACAGCACAGTACACTTTGCGTTTCACTTAGGCAACCACCCAGCTCCACCACCTCATCCCCGCTCAGACAGGCCCCAAGCCTAAATCCTGAGGAGCCCGAGGTGCACATCAACAGCAATTTGTCCCTGATCTGAGCAGCAAAACACATGGTAGATGGGAACAGCTATTTGCATACAATTAATCATGATTAACCTTGAGAATACATTATGCTCTTAAACCTGTGTGATTTTTCACCCAGATTCACACAATAGCATATTTTTCAGTTCAACCTTTAGCTCCAGTCTAATTTTTAAGAGTCCAATTCCTACTGTCCTTATCCACCATATAAAATTCAGTTTCTTTTGCTTGATCAATCTGTGATTGCTCTGAGCTTGACCAGGTTGTAAATATTACAGAAACTTTTGTCATTATATGCTTGTTTATCAAAACAGAAACATTCTCAGAACACGAGCTGGCCTCTATGGCCTGTTTTAAACACACATGCATATTTTTGAATGTTCAGAACTATCCCTTTCAACAACATTTAATGAAAGTCTCTTTGGAGATCAACATGCCTTCTTTCCCTAGTTTCATTAATTTTAACTAAATTAGGTATCTGAAATATCTGAAGTTACTGAAATAAAATATCTTGAATATTCAGATACAAAATGTATGATTATGAGGGGAAAATGGTTGCACAATTTGGGGAGGGAAAATCTTCCAAGTACTAAGAAATATTTCAGACAAGAAAACTATTGCCTGTACCTCTCCACTCTACCACCTGTGCCATGAAGAGATCTGGTCTGTTCTCTGCATGGACCTCTTCTGCCTTTGGATGGTTTGATAGCCTTCCCAAAGGGACAACTGTGACACAATCGGGAATGCATTTAGAGAGATGTGGCTCCTGGCATGACACCCACTGGGCATCAGCTCTTCTTCCTTTATTTGCTGATGAAAAGTTACATTTTCACCAGCAGCTTTCAGGAGGATGCAGGAATTTCAATTAGATTTTCAAGTTTCACTCAGATTAGCAGCTCTCCCATCAAACTTGTCAGCTTTATGCTCAGGTGTGTGACACCACACTGCCACAGACCAGCAGGGTTCATGCTCCACATTCATCCCTGCTGTTAGCATTCCCACAAAAGCACACTGTCCTGGCCAGCCTGTGTCTCCTTTCTACTTCAGAAACAGCAAAAGGCAAGGCTTTTTTTCCCTTTAGGCTCCACGTGTGTTCCCCGTCAGTCATTTCCAGCAGTAATCACAGTGTTGGCCTCTTCTTGCCTTGCACTCAATCTAGACTATTCCCTACCAGGCCTGCATCAGTTTTGCTCTCCAAGGGAAGCCTGACATAATTATGAAATTGTGATGGGGCAGTTGCTAGAAGGTTTAACAACCCCCTGACTGGCTCTTTGGATGCTCTCCTGCCAGCTGTCAGTCACACTTTGTAGAGGCAAATCCGTAACTATTACCTCACTTCATCTAAAAATCTCAGGGAGGCCTTTTTAGGGGGATGATTTGTTGGTGTTGGCTGAACAGCCCTTGCCAGCAAAGCCCTTTGAGCTCACTCTTTCACAGATGGCTCTGGAGACAGCTTTTGAGTTACTGCCTTCATCTCTTATGGTAGTGCCAACCCCAGCCATTGCCCCAAGAAAGGAGAGAGCAGTGATTCTGGAGTTAGTATAACTTGTTTATAGAAATACATCAGACACCCTGTATACAACTTGCTCCTCTCCATCTTTCCAGAAATCCCACCCTAGGCCCCTGATCCTATTAACAGCAAACTGAATTTTCCTTGACCAAGAAAGGCTTCTTGTTCACCGCACCCCCTCTCAAAGGCACTTGAAAATCCCACCTAATGATTACAGAGACCCTTCTCCCATCATTAAAAACACCCAGGAATGCAAAGTAAATTATTTTAGAAGACTTGGGAATACCAGCAAATGCTGCTCCTCATTTGAGGAATGAGTAGGAGCTGTTTTGCTTTGTTGCTCTCTGCATTGCTGTTGTGGGGGCAAAAGGTTGCTCTGGAGACTGGTCTCCTTGTCCTGAGGTCTGTAGAAGGGAAGTGTAGGGAGAACAGAAAATACATGAAGAACTGGTGGAAAAAGAGTCACTCTGGCTGGTTATTTTTGACCAAGAGCTCTGAGCATCTGCTGGCTTTACTTTTGCTAAATGTACTTTTTAATTTTGGCAAGGATGCCATGTCTGAAGCCCAAGAGTGGAATGTACTGTATATATACTTATAAATCAAAATATAATATAATATAATATAATATAATAAGCAAAATGAGCACAGCAAAACACCACTCACTGTACATGCCATCTACCTAATAGTTCCAGGTTGTGAGTCATCACTTGAATTAAAGAGGTGCAGTGAAGTGGGAAGGCCAGCTCTGCAAAGGTAGTGGGGCTGGCCTTGGTACCTACGTCTTGTTGAAGTCAACAGCTCCCAAATCCCCTTCAGGGACCCTAAGCTCAGCAGTGCCCTCCCTGGCTGCCCTTGCAGAAACCTCAGCACCAGGCTGTGTATCTCCTGTATTATATAAAGTTGAACTTCTGAGAAATGGGGGTCACAGGCCTGATTAGAGATCACCCTAAGGGAGCAGAAGAAATCCTGGGTTGGGGCAGAGCTACACGTCACAGTAAAGGGCAGACAGGAACTTTCAGAAGATGGACACCTACACGAGGGCAGGCATTTCCCATAGGAGAAAAGGTAGAAAGATAGGGTGCTGCCACGCCCTGGGAGCTGGAGCATGTATTTGGGACTACAGGAGCCAGTCCAAATTCTAATCCCTGCTCAGCTAGGCTGGAGAGCAAGCCTTGCAGTGAGGAAAACGATCTGACAGTGCTGCTGAGTTTTAGCCCTGGCACATGGGCAGCTCTTCAGAAAAAGCCTGTGTAACTGTTGTGGGGTGTTTTTAAGTGACCACTTAAGGGACTAGAGAATGGAAACTCACAATTAATTAAGTTGAGAGGGACAAGCAGATAGAAGAGGTTCCTGCTGCTAACCTTAATGTTCTGAACACAAAATCAAATGTGCATGAGGATAATGAGCAGGAGAGCGGGTGAAAGGGTCTTTCACAGGTACAGAGGGGAATGTTAGCCACCTGCAGTAAAGCACTCCCCTAAAACACCTGCACACATGCATATTTACACATTGAGCTGCAAAGCCACCAGCCAAGGGCTAGACCTTCTCTATGAACCCTGTGTCACTGGCACCCCTGCAATAGCTGTTTATGAACTTGCAAAAACCATCACTTGAAACTAATGTAGCACTGCTTTGCTGCAAGATGTCAGGATCCCATAACAATAACTCATGATGATTTCACAGCAATTTTATGCCAGACAGTTTCCATCCTGCTCTCAAGGCCATGTGTCCTTCATTTTGAACCACTTTCTCCCCACTGGAATTCAGCCACCTCTGCACTGGGACGCACTGAGTTTTTAATCCTGTAAATAATGGCATCAATCTTGGCCTCAGGAGCTTCCCTGAGAGTGAGGGACTTGCTGCAAAGTCTTTCAGTTCTGTTTCCAGACAATTAAATATTCCCAACAAGCTGTTAATATTTGAGGTGGGTTTTGGTCATTATTTAAATGGAGTGGATGGCAGAAGGTAGGCACCTGAAACCTTAGTAAAGACCCTGACCAACAGATGTGAAAATGTCATTCCTTTACTAGAGCAGCAGCTACAGAGTGTGGCAACACTGAGAGCAAGCTGATGGGCCACAGAGAAGAAAACCCACAACATTTTGTGACACAATTTTCTTTACAGGATCCCAGAAAAGCTCTAGGTCATTTTGAAACAGAAGACTTAAAATATTTCCTTCACAGTGTCTTTTGTTCCTGAAGTGCTTTACATTTCTTATGTTTGGGAATGGCAATAACAAGGGTTAAAGCCCATAAATCTTGAAGAGTCTCCCAAGCACCTTGTGTGTGGTTTAAATGAAGCAGATTTATTTACAGTATATTAGGGCCACTGAGAGGTCTGAGCATTTTTACCAGCTGTCCCTTGTGATTTTTTGGCAGCACTCAGGATGTCATTGTGATTCCCAACATATCTTGAGATGGTTTTCAGAAGTCCAAGGAATAGCAGCCAGGCAGTTTCACACCCTCCCAGGCAGTTTTGGCACAACCTGTATGCTCGGTCATGTTTCCTAAAGGAAAATCACCCCCACTTTGCAGTGCCTTGAAGCAAGAGATGTCTGCAGGTCAGGAACTCCTGTCATTGGATACTATATGCAAAGATAGGGAGAAAGAACAGGTTGGGTTTTTTTAATTATCGTTTTAGTAATTTTAGAGCCTCTCACTAGAAAGTTTTGAATTACTGTGAACAAAGCATTGACCGTGATGCTGAAAATACAGCCCTTTGCACTCAGGCTGAACCTGAACAGTGACTTTCCAGAAGAACTCACAACATACACGGTTCATGCCGATTGCCCCTTGCAGCTACTCTTTCTGATATTTCTATCCACATTTGTTTTCCTCTGCAGAAAATTAACTAATAAGCTTGGTGGCTGCTCCTTTATCTGGTGGGGAATAGACCTTCATGGGTTTGTCATAAAATCTCCAAGATATACAGGTTGTAATCTGGGTGTTCCCTTTCTTGCACATTAAATTAACTTCTGATTTGCTTCTGTGAAAAATGCTAGAGAGTTTTTTTGTGGTTTGTTAATGTATTTTCTTCCTTGATTGATAATGTTTCAAAGGAATGTAATGCATTTACCTGCAAACTGGCAATACACCATACATTTTGTCCTGTGGCAAGCCTCATCATGCACCAAGGAGTTAAAAATAACTCAAATACTGATGATGATGATCATGTTGATGCAGTACCTGCTCTTGACACTTTCAAACTTGATTAGAGGCAAAAGGGCCATCTGCAAAGCCATCAGGGTATTCAGAGTTATCTCCACATTGACCCAGAAACTGGAAGTGTGTGAGATTGAAAGGCTTGAGTGTGTCCATAGACTCAACTTATCTCAGACACACTTTAGGTTGATGAAACAATCAGTTCCACTCCTTTACAGAACAAGCTTTTAACACCCTGTCATTATTAAAGGTTAAAAAAAAGCGCTGCAGTCTCTCAAGCAGCTCTTGACAAAGCAAATTAGTATAAATCGGTTCCTCAACACAACCATGTAATTTGCATTGAGACTCCTGAAGAGTCAAATTAAAACCTTACTTTACCAGATACACTAACTGACTACTTTGGTAGGAGATACAGTTAATTTTCTCACTAGCAGATAGTACAGTGCTGTGGTTTAGATTTAGGCTGAGAATAAGGAGAGTGAGGTTGATAACACACTGATGTTTAGCTGTTGGTGGGTAGTTGTAGCATCCACACTAAGACAAGGACTTTGGAGCTTCCCTCGCTCTGCCAGGTCCACAAGAAGCTGGAGAGAGCACAGCCAGGGCAGCTGACCCAGACAGGGATATTCTCTGCCACGTAACATCACACTCCACATGCAGCTGGGGAAACCAGCTGGGAGGCAGATTCAGTGCTCAGAAACCAACTGGGTGTTGGGTCAGGTTTTTTCCTGTGTGTGTGGGCAATTGCATTTGTGCATCATTTGTTTTATTATTATTGTTTTTATTATCATCATTCTCTTCCTTTGTTATCCTATTAATCTGTCTTTATCTCAATGCCTGAGGGTTTTTTTCCTTTCTCCTCTCCATCCCCTTGGAGGGAGGAAATGGGTGAGTGAGTGCCTGTGAGGTGGTCAGTCCCTGGCTGGAGTTAAGCCATCACAAGCGTGTACAGTGATACTGCTGAGTCAGAAATGAAGAAGTAGGGTAGGTACCAAATGAGAAACAGATTGATGGTGGGGGCGGCTTGGAGGATGGAGTGCCCAAGGGAGAGTAAGCCACAGCAAGGAGGAAAAATAACACTTGCACAGGAAGGGGAAAGTCGGCAATCTGGGTCCTTTGCCTAATTATGGAATTTTGGATTTGTTCTATGACCTTGGGTAAATTATTTATTTTCTTTGTGCAGATTTTCCTCATCTTTAAAAGAAGGTACTTTAATAGCTACTGCTGGAAAAGACTGGCTTTTCTTGGCTTAGGTGAAGGTATGAGTCAGGGCAGACTTTGGCACACAGCAAGTCTGTGACATGCTACGAGACACTACAGAGGTAAAAGGTAAAAAGTGGAAATAATGACTACTTCTTTTACCTGAGGTAGGTGTTAACCACAGCTGCAGTGGTGCAAAGCTGACCAGAAGAGCTGCCTGCATTGGGAGCAGGAGGAGCTGCCAGGGGATCTCTGGGTTGTAGGCAGTGTGAGTTTGGACCAGCTTTGGTCACCTCTGCTGTAGGTTTGTGTTTGCCAGAGGAGCAATGTGAAATGGAACAAAGTGAGTTCCAACAGCTTTGCAACCACAGGGAGAGAACTACCTCCCTCTTGCACTGTGGCTAAGAAACAGCAGCTTCCCCTATGACTACCTGCATTTCCACCCTTCATCTTGAAATCCATACTGCTAGTTTGGAAGACAAGTAGGAAGAGTAATGCTAAATTGGTCCTTTAGGGGTTTTTTCCCATCTCTCTATAATGCACAGTAGATTTATTCACCCTGGAAACTTGCTAGCTGGCTGACAGTCATGGAAAAACCCATCATATATGGCAGTTTGGATCTGACCACATTTTCAATCCCTTTTCTACTGAAGCCACCATTCCCACTGTACTAGACTCCTCCCTGGTCTGAGCAACACAGCTACTTATGGAGCCTTCCTGTATGGTTTGGGGACCCTTGGAAAACCTGTACCTAAAAACAGATTTGTGGGATCCCTGAGCAACCATTTGTACTGCACTCCAGCCAAGAGTGCTCAGACCAGTAACATGAGCATCCCACAGCGGGATGTGGAAGATCCATATAAAATTCGGTGACTCGATCAACGCAGCAGCTGATGAAGTTGGCAGTGTGGTTTGACCAAATTACTGAATTTCTATGAATACTCTGTGTTTGCACCAATATACCTGAGAAGATACATTATCTCCCAATAATAAGAAACCCTTTTAAGACAAGCTATAAATGTTGCCACTCTGTGTAACTTAATAATCATTTCTTCTCTCCCCTAATACTGGTAATGTAGAGTCTCTTTTGCTGCAAGTCCCAGCAGAGCATTAACAACAAACTCACTGTACCACTTATCCTACTATTTCTTAGTGATGTGAAAATGCAGAGCCCAACTCGTTCATAGCACATTAATGCTGGCCCAAATCTCTGCAAAGTCACTTAATTTCATTGCACAATCAGAAGAAAATCCAAGAGTTCTAATGCTGTTGTGGCAGAGAGACAGAGAAGTGGGAACCACATGCAAGGAAGCAGAGTTGGTAGGGTCCCAGGGCACCAATGGGTCTTGGTCTTAGGTGACACAGTGCAGAGTTGCTCTGTTTGCTGGACACAGTATCTGCTCTGTTCCCCTGTGGGGCATAGTTTTATATACTGCTAAGATGAATAATAAAGCCACCTGGACAGCAGATCGGTCTTCCTGGCTGTATAACAATGAAGAGTATCCATATATTTTTAGTGAATTGCTTAGATTTCTAGATCTTCTATAAAAAAGAAGATAAGACAGCTCACATTTCAGGAGTTTTCTATTAAAGATGTCATTTCCAATGGTTAACAACTCATCCAAGTGTGATTTGAGTAGCCCACATCATCAGTATTAGATGTGACATTTACTATCAAGAGCAAAGTTGTGGGGCTGCTGCCAGCCCCCTCACTGAGCTGTAAATATTTTGATCATCGAACAGGAAGAAGAATGAGCTGATCAGCCTGTGCTCATGCCTAATACCAGCAGGGAGTAAATGGGTGTTTTCACAGAGCCCCACGTGTCTCAGCAATTCCAGCCTTGGCAAAAGCATCTTCAGGCTGGTAGAGCCAAGGCAGTGAGTAACATGCCTGTGACCCTCTACCCAGGGAGGTTCCCTGTGCTGTGGAGACCGTAATGCTGCTGAATGTGCCAATGGGCACACTGGGGAGAGATGAAGACATTCTTCCTGGGTTTTATCTGCACTGCAACTAGAAACACTCTGGTGCAACAGTTCAACCAGTCCTGCAAATGTCTGCACTAAGCTGAGCACTCAGCACAGCCTGGGAACAGAGCTGTCCCAGTACCCTGGGGAAGACCACCTGTCCCACTGCAGCGTACAGTTTCCAACAAGTCCCTTAAATGTAATCAGCAACACACCACTTTCTCTTCTGGAGGCCAGCCAAAGTCTGGGAAATGATTCATGCAATAATCTGACCCTCTCATGACGTTTTACTTGCATTGTTTGCTCATGGCTTTGTCCAACATGGAGCTGCAGTTGTCTGGGGTGTCTAAAACTCATGTCCGTAAGCGTTTTGGTGCTGACATCTGTTTACAATGCAGTATGGTTGCTATAGCTACTTTGTGATCTGAGCTGTTGGTTGCAGTGTGATCCTTGTTAAATGATACACAAAAGGTACAAAAAACAAGAAGCTGCTGTTGTTTAAGGTACATGTTACCACTCTGTGATTATTTTCGTCCCACGACAATGACACTGCAGAGCTTCTGAGAAGAAAAGCCCTTGTGTGTGTCCTCCACATTAGTTTCCTCCTAGCAGTTCACCCTTCCAAAGAGAAAAGACAGCCAGTGAAGCTGAGCCTGGCACTGCTACTGTGAGAAACAGCCCACAGCATTGAAATGCAGTGAGCTGCTTGTTCTGCTCCTTGCTTCGTCCATCACAAGATTTAGGAAGACCCATCAGCTCAGGATTTAGAGAAATGGCACTGATGGGTTGTTGTGATTTGGCAGGCAGCCTAAACAACCACACAGGTCTCACCTCATTCTCCATGCACCACAGGGGGAAGGGAGAAAGAATCAGAAAAAAAAAAGAAAAGAAAAAAAAAGGTAAAACTCATGGGTTGAGATAAAGATGGTTTAATAAGAAGACAGAAAAGTATGATGATCATGATGATTATTATAACTACAGCAATAACAACCCCAGTAATCATAAAATTTACAAAATGCTGCACAGCACAATTGCTCACCTCTGCTGAGCAATGCCCAGGTAGTTCCCTAGTTGCATTCATGCCCCTGGACAGCTTCCTCCAAGATATGTATTAGTTGTATATGAAATCACATGGTACAGAATATCCCTCTGTCGAGTCTGGATCAGCTGCCCTGGCCATGTCCCCTTCTAGCTTCTTGGGTGTCATCTCTCCCTCACCTCCATCACCCGCCAGCCCCCTTCTTGTTATCAGGACAGTGTGAGAATCACAGAATCATACACTGTCAGGAGTTGGAAGGGACCTCGAAAGATCATCTAGCCTATCCCCCCTGCCAGAGCAGCATCACCTAGATTAGGTCACACAAGAACATGTCCAGGCAGGTTTGAATCTCTTCAGAGAAGGAGACTCCACCACCTCTCTGGGCAGTCTGTCCCAGCGCTCCATCACCCTCCTGGTGACAAAGTTCCTCCTTACATTCCCATGGAACTTCCTCTGCTCCAGCTTGCACCCATTGCTCCTTGTCCTGTCGCTGCCATCACTGAGAAGAGCCTGGCTCCGTCCTTCTGACTCTCACCCTTTACATATTTATAAACATCAATAAGGTCACCCCTCAGTCTTCTCCAAGCTAAAGAGGCCCATCTCCCTCAGCCTCTCCTCATAAGGAAGGTGCTCCACTCCCTTAATCATCTCGATGGTCCTGCACTGGGCTCTTTCATGAAGTTCTGTACCCTTCTTGAACTGAGGGGCCCAGAATTGGACACAATATTCCAGGTGCAGTCTCACAAGGGCAGAGTAGATGGGGAAAAGTACCTCTCTTGACCTACTAACCACCCCCTTCTAATGCACTCCCAGGATGCCATTGACCTTCTTGGCCATGAGGGCACATTGCTGGCTCACGGTCATCCTGCTGTCCCCTAGGGCCTCCAGGTCCCTCTCACCTACACTGCTCTCCAGCAGGCCAGTCCCCAACCTATACTGGTACCAACTGGTACCCAGGGTTGTTCTTCCCCAGATGCAAGACTCTACACTTGCTCTTGTTAAATCTCTCACAGCCCTCTGATGTGTCAGTCACCCCTCCCAGTTTTGTGTTGTCAGCAAACTTGCTGACTGTACACTCCATTCCCTCATCCAGGTCATCAATGAATATATTGTACAGATTCCAGTACTGACGCCTGAGGGACTCCACTACATACAGTCCTCCAGCCAGACTCTGTCCCATTGATCAAAACATGCTGGCTTCTTCCCTTCAACCAGCTCTCAATCCACCTCACTACTCGACCTTCCAGACCACACTTCCTCAGTTTAGCCACGAGGATGCTGTGGGAGATGGTGTCAAATGCTTTACTGAGGTCAAGGTAGATCACATCTACTGCTCTGCCTGCAGAAGCTGAAAAGTTTCTGACTTGATGTAAACATTGCCCAGCAACAATCAAAATACCAGTGTGTTATCAACATTATTCTCATCCTAAATCCAAAACACAGCACTATACCAGCTGCTAGGAAGAAAATTAACTCTATCCCAGGCAAAACCAGGACAAGGCTGGTAGCAGTGTCAGTGACCAGTCCTGACACCATGGCTGTGGCCTCCACTGTGCCACAACAGATGCCCAAACTCTGCAGTTGTGATCAGCACAAGTCAATGTCTGAAGCAAGCAAAATGCATTTCTCTTTTCCTGAGCAGCTGGGTAAAAAGGGGTGGAAAGCTTCCCTGCTGCAGGGAGAATGAAACCACAGATGATTGCCCAACCCAGGAGCACTGTTACATTCCAGCCCTTGCTTTCCAACATTCCATAATTTATCTTTTTTAAAAGAGCTATTTATACCTTTTTTTAGGTCAGAGCAGGGGCTGTCTCTTTTGTCTGCTACCTGTGTTTTGCCAGCCCAGCAAGCCTGAGGGAGAGCAGAGAAGCGCTCACTCTGGCACATCTGGTGGGGATGCCATGAGTAGCACTGCCAAATAATGGATTGCTGGGCTGAGAGACCAATCTGGAAAAAAATGAAAACATGTTGACTGAGCCCAAAATATTATTTCTTCTCAAAAGAAAAAAGCTTGGTGTGCTCTGGGTTACTAAAATTAAGATGCTTTTCAATTTTTTTTTTAAACCAGAAAAGTTATCTTAGTGCTATCTCAAAAAAGAGAGGGGGACCATATCTTGTGGAGAAATTTTACAGTGAAGTACTTCCTTTCACAGTGGCCAAAATAAAATGTTTAGCCATCCCTGAATCCCACTTCTCATTGGTGCAGACAGAATAATTCCCCATGGCTGCAAGCTGTGTCCTCTCCTCCTGCAAAGGAGTATTATTGTTCAGCTATGGCAGTAAGGAAGCACCAAAGAAATACTGGTAAAATAGTTTTTTGAGGGTTTTTTTGGGGGGTGGGTTTTTTGGGCGGTGGGGTTATTTTGGGTTGGGGTTTTTTTGTTTGTCTGTTTTTCCCTGAGTTCATTTCTTTAAGAGGAAGAAATTTTTTTTTAAAGTACCAAGAATGTTTTTTAATGAATGTGACCCTACCACTAGACATGATAAATAAGTCTGGAAGGTCTCATTACTATGGACTGGTGCTGTATAATAAAGACTGCAAATACCAAATAGCTTCAGTACTCCCATTATCATCTTTTATCATAGTTTAATTGTGTGTATCAATTTTTAATAAAGAAATGCCATGTGCCTGTGAATTAGTTGATACTGAGAGTGGTTCTCATTGACTGCAGAAACATAACCAGGCTAGCTGGGTCATCCAGATACAGAAGGAAGGTGGAGGAGGATTGAGCTGTTTAGTTATTGTGGTCTGCATGATGAACAGAAACACTTGTTAAACTTTACTCAGTGTCACTTAATGTTATTAGCCCTCCTGGAGCAGAGTGACTTCACTGCTCCTCCAAATAATGACAAATGGGGAGGCTGGACAGAGCTGAGCTATTCACTCCAGTGATAATTGCTGCACAATGTCATTAAAGAAGCATTCACCAAAACCTTTCCCAGTTAATGATGTTTAGTTCATTATTAAATGCAGCTCATTACTATTGGAAAGAAGGCCATTTAGCAGCCATCAGCGTTGCTCATATTGTCAAATATCTTGCAGTGGCCAGGCAGCTGGGAGGGCAGGGGGTGTTGGTGTTTTAAAAATATTTGTTCAATTCACATTAACGATGAAAAATTTTTCTGGCAGTGTTTTGTAAAGAGACATGTCTAGTACCATCCTAATCTCTTGTTTCCCTATAAAATCAGAGCAGTTGGTTGTCTGGTCCTGGAACCAACATCTCCTTTACATGAAATTTTGTAGTCATTTCACTGCAAGACAAATCTCCCTATTCAGCAATTGTTCCCCTCCTGCTTCCCACAGGCTTTTCTGAGACGCAGGTACAAGCACTTCAACAGCAGCCTGTCCATGAGCCTTTTCCTCACTGCCACTGAGCCACCAGATTTCTCCCAGCAGCTACTTATGGTCCTGCTCTTGCAGTTGCTCTCACCAAAGCTGGAGACCCCAAGAGTCCCCTCACCAGAGGAGGTTTAAGCCTGTTACACAAGACAACCAGCCTGAACACGCAGTTGCAGGATGTTAGTATGATCAAGGTGCTGAAGGTGAGGTGAGGCCAGATGGTGCTCCACTTTCGAAGCTCATTAGAGAAAGGTGTTTGGTGACTCACGTCTAATACCACTTTAATGTTTCTCCAAGCCCTCATGTACAATTCCCAATGCCTCTCCCAGGCTGGAGTTCCCTGGTACACCACACTTTCGGTCTACAGATGCTGCATCACCCAATGTTAGAGTTGTGCTGCTGGGTCAGCCAGGTAGCTCCAAGTAAGACCTGAAACTGGAGCATAAGTATGACCAACATGAAGAGAGAAAATCTGAGTAACCTTTTCTGGAGCCTCCTTTATCTCAATGCCTAGGCAGTCCCCTTGGCCATCCTAATACCACAAAATGTCGCTGTTCATTACATAGAGAAATCACCCAGCGTTTGAATGGCAGGAGACACAAGCTGCCTTCCTGGGATAGCTCCCAGGGGCTCTCAGGGGCTAGGTGAATCCCATGATTTTTCTGAAAAACAGATCTGCCAATAGTAATACCTCCCTTCTTCCATAGCTCATCTCAAGATGTGCACAGGCAAAGCACGGCATAAGATCAGTTACTGCCATACAAAGTAAATGGCAGCCTCCACACTGATGTGCTCCGAGCTGCACACCATATGTTTACAACAGCTCCTTTCCAAGATATTGTATAAACATTGCTTAATTAAACAGCAGATAATTCTCCTGGAAGAACTGAATAGCACTATTATCATAAACATTTACACATGCAGAACTGAGATGTAATGACTGACCCATATTTACATGGGTTGGGTGCGTCAATACGGATGGGGTGGTAGGGATGGTACCTGGCTCCCAGCACCCTCTCCTTGCTGCATGCACATCTACATCCACTTCATTTCATTTCCCAGTTCTAAAATAGGAATCATTACCCAAAAACTTCCACCATGACAAGATGAGACACCTGAGTAAAGGGACGCAAGTGCTCTTACTCCTATTGGTATAAGAGAACAGGAGGGTCATGGCCCCTAAAGAGCATTAAAAAATATGTTGGTTTAAATTAGTTTCTTCCACTTTTTTTAACCTTGTGATCCTCCCAGAACAAAGACTCTGGAAAGGACTGGTGTGAGAAAACATCTAGCTCCAAAACAGAAAAGCTAAACCACTTTTATCCAGATAATAACATTATGAGGTCATCAGCAAATCTGTACTGAAAACATGAGACTATGTAGACCAGGAACATCCTAGTCCTGTTCCCTGTAATGGCACTCAGATGCCAAATCACCTAGAATAATATTTTTCTCAGAAGGTAGCCAGGAGGATTAACTAGTTCAAGGGACATTGCCTGGGACCTGTAGCAGGGTCGAGAAGTGTCCCTGTGCTGCAGCTTGGCAGCCTGCACTTCCTCATGTCCAGAGCATCGCCTGCACACACTGCTCTTACAAAATCTGGAGTAAAAGCCACCATGAACAGTCTCAGCAGCCAGCAACATCTACCATCTCTTGCTCGTAGGTCTTAGCTTTCTCACCTAACTCTTGGGTGCTGCAGTGCCTTGGCACTGATAGCAGCTTGGGGTGTAGAAATCACAGAATCACAGATTCTTTAAGTTTGGAAAAGACTGCTAAGATCAGGGAGTCCAAACATTTGTCCAATACTACCATGTCAACTAAATGCAGTTAAAATCAGCAAAACAACTGTCAGCCAATACAGTAAGCAGTGAGTGAGGGTAGAGTAGAGCAGAGTAGAGATTTAGGAGATCTAGAAGTTTGCAATACAGTTACCCAAAGCTGCCATACAGGAGCACCAGAGACAATGGGAAAGAACTGGACTGCAAAGGAAAAGAATGGTTTTAACTAGTGTGATGGGATACACCAGAGCACTTGGGTCAGTTTTTCACTCAGCCTTCCTCAGACAAACACTGTTGTGGCACCAAGGGAGCTGAGGTGCCAGTTTCCTCTGAGGAGATCTCTCAGCACTAATTCACATCTTCTGAGCTAAAAAAATTGTACAGGGTAATGTCAGGTTATAAAACAAACCCTCAATTTGCCCTGGTTTAATTAAGATAATGAGAAATGTAGGATGATGTGGGTTGGATTAGATGGCCTTTAAAGGTCCCTTCCAACCCAATACATTCTATGATTCTACGATGAGCTGTGGTTCCAGGCAGCAGGAAAAAAGGGGGAAAACAGGATTTACATTTGGAGTATTACATTTGGAATAGAGAAGAGCCTATGGAGTTAAGGGCTGGAGAACAGGCTGTGACAAGGGGTATGTAGCGGTACCAAAAGGGATTTATTGGAGCCAGGATAGAGTAGGGCAGAACTGGGTAACTGGAGAAGTCTGTTGAAGCAGAACCTCCTGCACCCGAAAGGCAAGTGCCATTTCAGCCTGCCAGTCCTCTCCAGTGGTGTGTGCTGGCTGGAGGGAAAACATACTGGCAAATCTTAGCATGGTGCCTGCGAGACACAACTGCACGCACGACTGACCCTTCTCTGCAGAAGGGCTGCTCCCCTGTTTGCTAGCTGCACAGCGCTGCTGACTGCCAGGAAACCTTTCCCAGTTCTAACGTACAGGTTCCAGCAGTGAGGTTGCCAGCTGAAGGAAACCCCTGCACACATGCTCTGTGTTGAACAGTCCCATCAGTCTCTGACAAATAAGCTCAAGTCTCACAGATTTCAGTGGGGCTTGTGTGAACCCAAGCTTAAGCATCTGTTCAAGTGCTTTGCTGAAATGAGTTTAGCTGCACCCAGTACTCAGACACACATGAGAATATTTCTTCCTTAATGCAAAATGCTGGGAAACCCTCAACAATAGTTGGTCTTACTGGCACTATTTGCTCTGCTATCCTGGCTCGAACCTGGAAAAGTTTTAGTACATTCTAGATTAAATACAGTTTGTCCTTCCCTAAATCTACCACTGTCTTATTTCTGTACCATCTAGGAGCCTACCATGATATAATCTGGATGAAAGTGTCTGTTGAGAGCACAGAGTTCATTACTGATGCATTTTAATAGCAATAGGGATAATAATAACAGTAACAATAACTTCACCACCACAACCCTGGCACCAGAACCAGTGTGTCTGAATTTACCATCTTGTAGCAAATACTGTTTGCTTCTTCTACCCCTTGCCTTGCAGGAGAATCCAAGACCTGCCTTGACCCTGCAGCACGATTTTGACAGCAGCTGTACACTGTATTCTAGGAAATCCAAATCACATGCTACACTGGGACAGAGAGGAAATAAGTGTATGCCACATAGTTCATCAGCACCATCATTAATTCAGATTATTTCGTTTTACAAGAAGCCTTTCAGCAGTGTAATTAAGTTTACCAGCAATCAAACCAAGTTCAACTTCAGTATTAGAAGAGCAGCCAGAGAGAGAACTGGTAAAACAGGAGTGAAGAGGAAAGTTTAGGCAAGAGATAATTGTTCAATATTTGGGTGACATTATACTCATAATATACCTCCTTAATAAATAAGCATTTTATTTCTGTTCCACTATGCCTAAGCCACTTGTCTGATGTTGTATTATATTGTGCTTCTATGCAGTTTTTATAGGTTGAGTCCCAAGAATCATAATTTACTGACATTACTTCATAAATCTTTAAAAGGGCAAGAGAGACTGACCTAATCACAATGAATCATTTCCCCTTTATTTGGACTTGTTTAAAGTCAGTTTCTTACTACTTGATACAATTTAAATGACTAATTATTACTTGATTTTCTTCCCTCCCTATCGCTTTGATTCATAATCAGTGCTTTCAGCTAATGAATTTACCATTCTCGGAGTACCATTTAAGACTTGGTCCTCCCTATGAATAGTCTTATTTATGCACGTACCCTGTTGACTTCAGAGAGCATCAGAGTGATTAATTCACAAATAATTTATCTGACAAATGTTGTTTCCCTTTTTCTCCCATCCCTAATCTTGCAAACTGCCCGCGGGTGAATTAGAAATTTCTCAATTATTCATTATTGAGAATTACTAGCAAATTTTTGCCAGTAAATAATTTTTGCCCTAAACATGAAGAAGCTGCAAAGCATGTGAGCACACTTTGTGTTCTCTTGGTAAGCTTACAAAGCCATGTGGCCTCATTTCAGTGCACAAACAGTGATTTTGATACCTAACCAGCACCGATGTGATGGGAGAATTTTACTTTCTGACATACAAAATGACAGGTAATTCTGTATTATCTTCAATTATTTATCTAGGAGCCCACTTTGAAGTATTTTAGGCAAGAGTTACATAAGAAGAAAGTATTGTTACTGCTTCACATGCCCTCCTTTTCCCGGGACAGTGCTCCCTGCTCCCGCCTGCTCAGCAACTGCAGGCGGAGGCAGCTATTTTAACTTCTGCTCGGTGGGGCTCGGGGAGGGAATCTGAGCTGCGGGTACAGCCTCCTACGCTGATGGAGGAGAATTCACTTGATTTGAAAGGGCTCTCCCCTCACTCCCTGCCTCTGCTCCTCTCACCAGGCTGCCCAGGACAGGGAAATCCCCTGTGCCCCGCCACCTTAATGCGACAGATGCTGAGCCACTCCGAATGCTTGCTTTATGTGGCAATGAATTGAGCTCGTGGGACTCCCAGGCCCAGGCAGGGACAGGGGCTGTGCAAACCCTGGGAGCAGCAGCAGCAGCCATGGGTCACGGTGCTCAGCCACATCAAGCACCTGGCTCTGGGCATGGTCTCCAAACAGTTGCTGTGTCAGCAAAGGCACCCAGCACCTGGTGGGGTCCCAGTGATCCCCCAGAGATATGCCCAGCTTCACAGTTCCGAGGAAATGTGTGTGGTGCCAGGCTCACAGAGACTCCTGGGTGGGCAGTGGCACAAATGCCATCCCAACTGCCTGGTGTCACTCTTAGCATTACAACCTCTAGGATGTTTGAACCCAGGCAAAGCAGAGGCGTTGGAGGCAAGCATCTGTGGCGTGTGTGAGCTGTGAAGAGAAGCTTTTTATTTGTTAGGAGATTGGATCATTATCTAACAAACTCTGGGCAGCTACTGACTCTTTCTGTGGAGGGTTTTTCCACTCTTTGGACTCAATATTATATGTAAATAGAATTTATTTCGGTCCTGAGAAGAAGCTCCTCAGCAAATTAAAACAACAAAGCTCTGCAGAGAAAGGCTTGCCAGGACATACGCTACCTCTCTCCTCTCCTCAAGCAAGTGGCCCTTTTCATAAAAAACCCATCAGAGGCAAAGTGCTCCAGTGGCTAACAGAGTTTCATCTAATTTAAATGAAATTACTCCCTCTCTTTCCCTCTCCGATCTTTCTGGTCCTTGCTGGTTGCCATGGAAAATGGACAGATGAAACCCAGAAAGAATTTAAAGGAGAACTTAACTAAATTGAAATTGTAGCCATAGAACCTTGTTCATCAGCCTGGGCCTGACAATAAGGATGTTGATGTTTCCTTGGTGGCCTGGCTATTAAATAACTGAACAGTGGTATTGATAAAGCATACATTACAAATCAAGTTAAGGGGTCTGGTGAATGAATGAAGCTTGACAAATGGCACTTTGATTTGTGATAGGACTTCTCTGTGTAGAGATCTGCATATCTCAGGCTGTGTTAAAAGGGATATTTGCATCTTCCAGTTACATCTCCACACGACCTTCTGCTGTTACTTATTCCTGCCAGATGAAGGGCTGGACTGAGGGCAGTTGCAGGGACTTGAACTTGTTCAGCCAGGTGCCAGAGAACAGGAAGGAGGTCTTGAGAGCTTATTATCAGGTATATGAATCTGGGAGCTTTCCACTCCATTCTATGGCCCCTCTGACCCTACCACCACTTAGCAACATTGAAGAAAAAAAAAAAAAGTAGATATCTATCATGCATAAATAACCTTGTTGCCATGACAGCAGCAGTATCTGCAAGCACTAAGAGTATCCAGAGCTTTTAGGTAAATGAGAACTGACACCCTGCTGACAAAACGAATCTCCCAGGTTAACTAGGTGAAGGCGAGTTCAAGTCATCTGCCAAAGGGCACAGGGCTGGATATATGTGTTTTTATTTTTAAACAGATTTCTGAGCACAATAGATATTTCATCACTATCACTTTGCACTGTAGAGTATACACGACACACACACCCATGACAGAGCAGATGCAGCACAGTGTCACCCATCACAGCTCTTTGACTGAATCATAGAATATCACAGAACATCACAGAATCTCCCAAGTTGGAAGGGACCCATAAGGATCATGGAGTCCAACTGCTGGCTCCACACAGGGCCAGCCAAGTCAGAGCATGGAACTGAGTGCATCATCCAGATGCTTCTTGACCTCAGTCAAGCTCCGTGCTGGTGACCACTTCCCTGGGGAGCCTGTGCCAGTGCCCAACCCTCTCCTCTGTGAAGAGCCTCTTCCTAACATCCAACCTAAACCTCCCATCACTGCTTCATGCCGTTCCTTTGGGTTCTATCACTGGTCACCAAAGAGAGAAGATTGGCACCTGCCCCTTCGCTTTCCCTCATCAGGAAGCCACAGACCACAAGGAGGTGCCCCCTCAGCCTCCTTCAGGTTGAACAGACCAAGAGACTTCAACCTCTCCTCATAAAACTTTCTGTCCAGACCCTTCCCCATCCTCATTGCCCTCCTCTGAACACTCTCCAATAGTTTTGTGTCCCTCTTGTACTGTGGGGCCCAAAACTGCACCCAGTAATTGAGGTGAGACACTGCAGCTCACTGCAGGGCATGTCATATGTCTGACCTGTCCCTGAATCTACTGTAAAACTGGTCAGTAATAGAGGAACTAATATTCCTAAAAGATCTGGCACTTTCCCAAGTGCCATTTTTTACTTTCATGAATGAACAGAGAACAGTGACTCAACCGCAACAGGGAGAGCCAAACTGTAAGCATGGACATAGCAGGGGGCCAGATTTGCCACATGACAACAGAGATGGACTACACAATGGATCATCCCAGTGGTCTAACTCATCATCATCTCTTAGAGCAATCAAAAACAGATAAGGCCTCTAAATTTCTCCCTTTTGTTTGCAGTTAGCTGCCTCTTGCTTTTCAAGAAGGCATGGGGTTGCTGATATTTGTGGTGAGAGAACTGGCCTTCTGCAGAATATTCATCTTTAAGAGATAAAGCAATTATAAGATGGATGCTGTGACTAGGTTTTGCCTGTATGTGTGCAGGCTTTATCAAACCCTAAACCTCCAGAAGTCCAGTCGGACCAGAAGCGTTCAGAAATAACCAATCTGCCTGGTTCACAGCCTTGCTGAATTCTGAGGTCTGATTCCTTCCTTTGCTTTGGTCATCCTGTGTTTTTTAAAGTCTCACGAGCAACAGTTTTTGATTAGGCCTTTCCAGCAAGCGGAGGACCTCTACCAGCTCAGGTGACAATTCAGCACCCAAACACCTCTTGCATTCCCTTACACAGCCCTTGTCTCCAGACAGGTGCCTAATAAGCTTAATGTCCCAGGTGATTACTTCAGGAGAGCTGAGATGCTATTCCACGCTGGCAGCAATAGACCCCATATCAACCAAAGCCTGTGAGCAGTATCTCTCATAAATAACATGCAAGCAAGCAAGCAAGGTTGAAAAGCACACCAGAGGCTCCCTGTCATCTTTTAAACATCGTTTCAAGGACTTTTTCCTCCAAGGCATTTTTTTTTTAATAGAAGATGCAAATATTCAGTACAACTAGGATTAATGGCTTTGGTTTTATCCCAAGAATTTATTGCTCAATCTCAGGTTTGTGCTTCTGGGAAATGATTTCTCTATTAACAAGATCTCTGTGACATGCCTTCCCCGTGGCCCTGCTACTCTCTGTTCCCGTGACTGTTTCCATGACCATCACGCCCAGCACTGGTGATCTGGGCCAGTGCCTGCTTCCAAATTTATTTGTAAAAAATGTTTTGCACTGCACAGTCACTGGTGCCAGTGAAAATCTCTGCTGGTGCCAGATGGAGGAGGGAGGCCCACAGGTCATTCCTGCCTTAGATCTACCCCAGCCCCTTCCTGTACTCACTTTGTGGGCACCGCTGTGTCTCAAAACCAAGAGTTTGCTGGAGGGAAGCCCACATGTAAGCTGAGCCTTGAAAGTGACCCCCTTATATGAACTAATGACTCAAATTTTTCCACACAGAGTATTGTAAGAGAAAATTTCCCTCACAGACCACTTCTACTCTTCAAGGGACAACCCAAAAATGTTCCCCAGACCCTCTGTAGAAACCACTTTGGGGATTACTAGTGTATCTAAGAGTTATTTTCCCCAGGGAAAAAAACAGAGGCTTTTTTGCTAAAACATTTTTTCTCCTTACAGAAAAATGCTTTACCACTGATCTTTCAAACAAAAGGTTTCTTTTAAACCATTAACACTTCCTTGTCTCTCTTTAATTTTTGAACTGCCTCTTAAAAACCCAGGAACTGAAAAAACTTCACCCCTTGGCTGAAAAACATCTGCACTCAGAATTGCTGTCACTGTGTGCCTTGAAAGCTGTGACATGGATGAACCTCCCACCTTCCCCTGCCCAGACTCCCTGCTCAGCCCATGGTCTCCATGCCAGAGTAGCATGGGGAGATATGTGCAAGAGGGACCCTCTGTAAGGTGCTCATAGAAGGAACAGGGGCATCCTGAGGCATCTCATGACTTTGTTGGCCACTTTCTGAAAGGCGGAAGATCCATATATTGTATAAATCTATGATTCCCAGCTTGTATCTTAACGTTTAATTTTACTGAAAATCAACATTTACCATTACTCCAACAACACTGAAACATACTCCATGCACACCTCTCTGTCAGACAGCATGATCTTTTAATGCTACAGCAAATGATGGGTTCTGCAAGGCTTGTTTAGAGAAGACAGACTGCACAGTATCACCCTGGCTGTACAAGGCACTCAGATTTACACATCCCATGGGGATGTCCTACTCATTCCTTTTTCTTTAGAGAGGGTGGATACTGGTGAACCACTAAGGAAAGCTTCTATTCACCTATTTAAGACAGAAATAATTACACTGACTTAAACGTGAAATCTCCAGTATTCTTTTTCCAACATTAATATTTCCTTTTAGAGTAACATTATAGCCAGAGATAAGTGACCCCCACCACAGTACTGGCCTCATTTAAGTTTCTCAGTAAGTATAAGAAGATTACTATATACAACTTATTTCTGTTGGGATAATCAGCTTAGACAATATGACTATGGGTCACTCGATACAACAGCTCTATGGAATTACACATCATTTTGTGGTGTGCAATGAAGTGAGCTGAAGGTTTCCAGTCTGCAGCTTCAGGTCTTTGCCATTAACCAAGCAACTCCACGCTAAGACTAAAGCTTTTCAAGAGCTAGATTATTTTTTTTTTGTTCTCATAGGAAATATGGACATTTTGACATTTACCACATAACACCATTTCTGAAAATATGTTTCAGATTGATAAAAATATTTTGAGAATACTGAAAAGTTTAGTTCCAATCATAACCTTAAGAAACACCATTACCTGCATGATAGAAAATAACATGCATCTTGGAAAGAAAAGTCATTCCAAAACTGAACCAAAGTTGTACCATTTCAACTTCATCAAATGTATTATGTCCCTTACTGTTTACTTCCACAAGATACATCTCTGCTGATATCCTCTCTCCACAACAGACAGGTAAAAGGTCTCACCGTATAGATAACTTGGTGCTCCTGCAGGCTGACCATTTCCCAGCAGAATTAGCCAAACATGATTTGCGCTAGCACACAGTCACACTGTGTGACTGCAGAGCCAAAATATCATGGAAATAAAGGATTTCAACAAAAGACAAGGTTCTGGAGGCAAAGTGCTTTATTGGAAACTACCCAGGCAGCCCTGTGACTTTAGGTGCCATCAGGGAACTGATCATTTCCTGGTGGGCAGCAGGAACTACCTAAACCAACCTTGCCTTCAGTAATCCCACTTCAGGGGACCCTGAGGAGCTGCTGCACTGGGTGTGATATATGGCAGCCCCACAGCACAGAGAGGCAGTGGGTGCAAAGCCATATCTTCATGGACTCAGCCTTCAGCCCAGTTTCAGCACTGCTGTGAGACCTGCTTCTTTATGAGCTACATCAGGTCAAACTCATCTCCAAACAGGGAACCAAAAAACTCCTGAAAAATAGCACAAACCCTGCTTTTAACCTGGGCTCTGTAGGACTGGCTGTTAGCTGTCTGCGGGAGCAGATGCAGGTCCAGGCAGGAAGCACTCTCCTCCTGTCTGGTTTCCAGAGTTGTATAATTCCTTCACCTGAAACTGATGGAGCCACTAACTACTGCATTTCACCTCTGCTCTTCAAGTGCATTGTTATTCTGCAAGTTTAAGAGTACTTCAGAGTTATGCTTGTACCATCCAGTAATGTTTCCAGTCTGCAGTAAGATGAGTTAGCAAACAAGTCCAAATTCCATTTACTGAATTCACCAAGTCAAAAACAGTGCGCTAAAGATCTCAACAGCTCAGGGCACAAGCAAAGTTAACTAACCCATGGTCTGACTTTTGTGAACACTTGCAAATGTCATGTTATGGGTTACAAAAGGAGAACCTGAGGTATTGTAACCGCTTCAGCAATTGTTCTAATTGAGGTATTCGCTCAGATCCCTTAACTGAGGTAAAAGAACAACAGATTTTGTCTTGGTTATAATGAATGTAAGTACTGTACTCCTTACCACACCCCCATTCTGATCGCTGCTCACCCACATCCAGGCAGGCGCAGGCACAAAGAACAGTACAGGTACTCAGTGAACAGCCTAATTTACAAGCCAGGTGATACCTGTTTAATATGTAACCGCTTAAAAATGCACCCTGCATCATGTATAAGCAGATACCTATAGGCAAAGCTGTGTCTTTTGAAGGAGAATTTTCCTCTTCCCACTTGTTGGATGCATGAAGGCTGCACCAGAAGCATCAAGCACTTGAGCTCCGGGGAGCTTCAGGCCTGTTCCAGGGAACTACAGGCCTGTCAGTCTGACCTCAGTCCCAGGGAAGATCATGGAGAGGATCATCTTGGGAGCTATCATGCAGCACATGTGTGATGGCCAGGGGATCAGGCCTAGTCAACATGGGTTTACAAAAGGTAGATCTTCTCAAACTAACCTGATGGCCTTCTATGACAAGGTGACCCACTTAATGGATGAGGGGAAGGCTGTGGATGTGGTCTACCTGGACTTCAGTAAAGCCTTTGACACAGTTTCTCACAGCATTCTAATTGAGAAACTGGCTGCCACTGGCCTGGACAGGGGGACCCTCAGCTGGGTTAAAAACTGGCTGGACGGCCAGGACCAAAGGGTGGTGGCAAATGGAACAAAATCCAGCTGGAGGCTGGTCACGAGTGGCATCCCCCAGGGCTCAGTCCTGGGTCCAGTTTTGTTCAATATCTTTATCAATGACCTTGATGAGGGGATCGATTGTTCTCTCAGTAAGTTTGCAGATTACACTAAACTGGGAGGAAGTATTGATCTGCCTGAGGGTGGGTAGGCTCTTCAGAGGGACCTGAACAGGCTGGACCGATGGGCTGAGACCAATGGGGTGAAGTTTAACAAGGCCAAGTGTAGAGTGCTGCACATGGGACAGAACAACCCCATGCAGCGCTACAGGCTGCAGAAAAATGCAGAGACAAAGTGATGTCAGAGACACCCATTTCAGCACTATAAGAAAGTTTCCCTCCTGATCATGCTAACCTGTTGTCTTTGAGAAAGGTGCTGACCTGCCCTTGGGAAGAATTCATGCAATCAGCTCTGGAAATCCCTCTGAGCCCTGGGCTAGCCAGGCTTGCAAGGCAGAGCAAGTACCAGGCTTGCAAGGCAGAGCAAGTGCCAGCCAGGGAAAAAGATTTTAGGCAAGCCAGTGGGATAATGAGATTTTTACTGCTTTATTAGCAGAGGGACAGCTCTCCCTCAGCTCCCAGAAGCACAGTCTGATACAGTGCTGCCCTTACAAAGATATTTCCTCTTCTCAACAAACAAAGCACCCCTCAAGACATGAGCTGCAGATGACCAAAGCTTTACTACAGTCCTGAGAGAGGACTGCAGGTCAAGTCCAGGTCTTACCTGGCCATTAAGATATTGAATTTTTTGTTTGCTTGTTTTTGAGCTTCTTACTGAGAAAAGCTCTCCTTAGCTGACTTCACCATCAGATTCTGCCTCTAGGACATGGATTAGGTGACCCTTCAAAGTGGTGATGGTGTACAGGAATTTCTGCCTCCAAGAAAATGGCACGTGTTTTTTCTGTGAGATCTGATTTTTTTCCAACTCATTTCACACAAACCCTTATTGCCATTTGCTCTAACCAGGTCCCACTAGCCTGAGGTTTTTGCAGGGAGTAGGTGTTGTCAAAGACTGAGTAGATCAGAACATCTGAACTCCCTGCTAAGCCCCGTGGCTACTGACAGCAAGATCTGGAAGTGCTGCTGGGGAAGGGGCGAAGGAAGATGCCCTGGTCCCTGGCATGGGATGCTAGGTGTGAGCTGCAGATACAGCCTTTGCAAAGCATCTAACACCTTCAATTATTTTTCCTGGTGAATAGCTCTGCAGCTCAGTCAATCCCTGGTGTAAGTACATGCATCATGTACCAAGCAGATACCTTTTGAAACTGAGAGTTTAATTGTGACCTACTTTTTTATTACAGGCTTATGGGAGTTTTTGAAAGGCTTTCAAAATCCAGGATGCTAAATGGCTCTGATCAGAAGGAGGAAACCCATTTTTATTCTATCTTCTTCCATCCCATCCCAGCCCCAAGGACAACTACTCTAAGTATGGTGTATGAAAACATTCCCTTCCATAAATTATAGTATTAATACAGGCATGATTGGGTGTAAATACATCCTGGCCCTTTATGAGCTCACTGAGTTGAGATGGGAATTAGTGAGAGGTGGGAGCATTAATAAATGAATATATGTCACGTGGAGATCCAACTGAAATCACTGGCTTTGGCTCTTAATCAGAAAAGACTGAGGGAGAAGGGCCTGCAGCTCTCCCTTACTGTCCATCTCCCTTCTGCTCATTTGTCTCTAACAAAACTTCATAATTTGTCTCAAATTCTTCTGACCTATTTCTATTGATCACCTTGGCAGGACATCTTAACAACTTTGTCAGCAGTGGGATTGAGTGCACCCTCAGCAAATCTGCTGATGACAACAAGCTGTGTGGTGGGTTGACAGACTGAAGGGAAGGGATACAGTCCAGATGGACATGGTGGAGAGGTGGGCCTGTGCAAACCACATGAAGTTCAACAAGGCCAAGGGCAAGGTCCTGCACATGGGTCAGGACAATCCCCAGCACAACGACAGGCTAGGAGAAGAACAGATGGAGAGGAGCCCTGAAGAAAAGGACTTGGGGGTGTTGGTGGACAGCAACCTTGACATGAGCAGGTAACATGCACTGGCAGCCCAGAAAGCCAACCATGTCCTGGGCTGCATCAAAAGCATCATGAGCAGGTCAAGGGAGGGGATTCTGCTGCTTTCCTCTGCTCTCATGAGACCCCCCACTGCAGTACTGCATCCCACTCTGGTGACCCCAGTACAGGACAGATGTGAAGCTGCTGGAGAGAGTCCAGAGGAGGGCCACAAAGATGATGAGAGGGCTAGAGCACATCTCCTGTGAAGACCTGCTGAGAGTTGGGGTTGTTCAGCCGGTAGGAGAGAAGGCTCTGGGGAGACCTTACAGCAGCCTTCCAGTCCCTAAAGCAGCCTGCAAGAAAGATGGAGAGGGACTGCTTACAAGGGCATGTAGTGATAGGACAAGGGGAAATGGCCTTAAGCTGAAGGAGAGTAGATTTAGATTAGATATTAGTAAGAAATTCTTCCCTGTGAGGGTGGTCAGGCCCTGGCATAGGGTGCCCAGGGAAGCTGTGGTTGTCTAGAGAAGCTGTGGCTGCCCCATCCCTGGTGGGGTTCAAGGGCAGGCTGGATAGGGCTTGGGGCAACCTGGTCTAGTGGAGGGTGACCCTGCCCTGGTCAGGGGGTTTGAACTGCATGATCTTTAAGGTCCCTTCCCACCCAAACCATTCTGTGATTCTATGACATGCATGGGGTGAAAAACATGGGCCAGGTTTACCTCTGCAGTGAGCAGATGTGACAGGATCCACAGCTCTTAGAGCCTTCACCATGCAGCAGCAGGCAAGCTTCCTCTACCTCTCCTCAGGCTGGCTCCCAGGATACCTGCTCAGCCATCTGCACTACATGAACTCAGAGATACCTGGCCTGGAAGAGACCCAAATATTTACAGAGCAGCTCCCCTTTACCTCCTGCACATCAGTCCCAAACTCCCCCCATATCTGGCTCCATGAGATGTCCCCAGAGCCTCGCTGCAGCCTAAGATGCTGAGGGAGCTCGAGGTGATGGAGATCTGGAAAGGGGTGTGCAGACTGTGCCTTAACTGGAGGGCAGAGAGGATTAGGCATGGAGAAAGGAGAAGTAGCTTGGGGTCAGCACCATGCCAGGGTTTGGGGAGGGGAGCCCAGCAAAGGCAGTAGATTTGGATTTACAAGGAGTCCATTCTCACCGGGAAGGGGATGGTGTCATTGAAAGGGAGCAAGAAAGGGGAAAGGAGATCATGTTTTCTCAATGCTCTTATCTGAAGCAAACCCTTAATAAGGATTGGGATGAGCCTGGATAGAAGGGAGGGTGACCTGTGATATGGTGAAAAGCCAGTGGCAGGAGGTGGGCTGCTGGGGAAGGGGGCAAGCTGTGTGGAATGGAGGGCTCAACTGGCCCCAGGCAGTAGTCACAATGGCCATTGCACTCTGGTCCAGAGCAGTATGCAGATGTGTGTGCTACCATGCTAGGCTGCCACTGCTGGTGGCTGTCTGCCCAGACAGTGCTTATCTCTGTCTCTTAACCTTGTAGAAAAGGTTGGATAATTTACTTAACAAATATTGCTTTGAGTAAGCAGGATCAGGGGTTCAAATGAACCCCAGAGACAAGGACATAATGTAGCAGCATGCATCTAACACCTTACTTCTCACCAGAACTCTCAGTTCACCACTGCTGGTCCTCTTGTATTTAAGTTCTTGTAGCTCTTAAGGTTTTTTCAGAGAAGGTGAAAATTCAGTCTTTTTTTTTCTTTTTGATTAAAAGATATCCCTCAATTCTCTAAAGAAAGCAAAGCCAGAGGACACTATGGTGTATTCTGTAGAAGATCCCACAAAATACAAAAATCCCAGAAGACATCTCCACTTGCAAAATGTTTCCTTTACAACCTCTGGTTGTATGGGAGCAGAAACGGGGGAAATTGCAGGCTACCCTGTAGAGCACCAGCCACACTGGACCAAACGTATCCCTGGGCTCTGGATGCATCCTACCAAGGGTGTCAGGAGAAGCACTGAGATGAGGTTTGTGCACAGCACAACGGAGTCAGTTTTTTGCCTACCATCACTTGCAATACTGATGGTTCATGCTGACCTCAACCAAATCAGAGCTAGTCTTTTCAAAGTCTCGTGGGAAAAGTCATGCCGTGTCCAACTCAAGGAAGAGGTTTAGTGGCAGTGTTAGCTGGGCAGGGATGGGAACAGTTATTCTCATCCCTCACCCATTAGTAGCTGCTCTCAAAGAAGCAGAGAAACGGGGATTAACAGATTGAAAACTCACTGGGTATTAGAGCTGCAAAAAATAGTCATGGTGCATGTTGGTTTGTCACAGGCGAGGTGAGAGCAGTCGTTGTAGGGCAATGGCAGAGCTTAGCACTTGTGGTGACAGGGTGTGGGTCTCCATCCCATGGGCTCAGGGCCTAAGAGCAATTCCAGTCTCCCCTGTGTTTCCATCCATGCAGGAGGAGCTTCTATACTGACTGAAGCCCTAATACACTGGGAGCCATCAGCTGTGGCAGAAATTCCTCATTGAGGGCTTAGAGAACTCAGAAGTGCCAGTATTCCTTGCACTTAAAATGACTGGTAATCAAAAGCCTTGTTTGGAAAGCCCCATTTGTGCCTCATACAACCCTAGGCTCTGATTTATGCTAGAATCTCTGTTTAATTATGCATGAAATGTATGTCTTTGGCTTTTAGGGACAGAGGAAACAGTTTTTTCTTGGGAATAGCTGAGAATTATTTTGGCCTGGAGACAAGAACACACAGTCTGGTTTTTGTTCATTTGAGTTAGTTTTGGGTTACTTTCTAAGTGCAGGCAGCTGTTGGACAAGGGTCCATTTCCTACAGAAAAGAAAGTTACTGTGTTATGGCAAATTCTTTCTGTACCATTTCAAAACCAAACTATTCAGTGTAACACCTGATTCCCCAGCTCCAGGGTTGCTACCTCACAGATCTTGGGTGACCCCAGAGGACACACAACATTCTGAGTTGTGATACATCTGAAAATCCAACACTCCTAGGCACGTAAGTAGTTTTTAAACAGTGAGGTGAGGCACCTGGAAAAAAGGTGGTAAATCACATAAGTATCTTAGGCAAAATGTTGCTTCCCATTTTCTGCTCACATGCAGGCCCTCTGCACTGGCCTGCAAGCCCTGACTGCCAGTCTGCCATGGTGTTTTCATGTATTTGCAGACCCATCATTTCATCTCAGCAGAGAAGGGTGTCTGGGGAATTGGCTGTTTCCTTTGATCACAGCTAAATGTCAGATGATGCTGACTTCCCTTCTCACTCTGAGCCCCCTGCACGCCATGAGAGGTGCCCCTAAGCTGCTGACTCAGAGATATCCACCACCCAGCAAGGAGATACTGGAGCTCTTCCTCTTCTCTCAGATATACAGAAGTTACCAGGAAAAATACTAAATACATGGCTGCAGGTCTCACCTTCACTTGGGCAATCTCTGGACCTCCACTGCCATACTTGCTCTCCCAGCCCCATGCTGTCTGCTGCTGCTCCCACCTTGGTCATCCTGGTCAAAGCCCAGCTCACATGAACATATCTGTGCACTCCCATCACCCTTCCTCTTTCTTTCTTCCTCTTTCATCCTCCCTCTGTGGGGCTCACCTCTCCTACCTAACTCCTGTCTGTGCTCACCTCCTGTGCCCATACTGGCCAGCCTGGATGGTAGTGGCATCTCAGCTAGGCTTCCATGGCACTTCCCAGGGATGCTGGGGAGACATGTCTCTCTCTCAGAGCGAGCTGGCATTATCCTTTCCTGCAGAGCTAATACACAGCCAAGGGCTCAGCACTTCTGTCTCTGCCGCAGATGACTTATGCCATGCCTGTCTATGTGTCCCGGGTCTGGGCCTCCCTCCTTGATACTCACTGTGATAAAAGGAGGCTTTTGCTGACCTCTAGGTTCACACTAGCTTTTCCTGGAGTAAAACATTTGCCTCTTCTAAACTTCTCTCCCCCTGCAGCCATGAATGGGGAGCTGCTTGAACTCCTGAAGCACAGCTGGTGCCTCAAAACCATGTCCAGCGTGTTCGCTGATAATGCGGGGAATGTGGCAGGACCAAGAGATGAGCTCCCTTTCGCTCCCTGCAGGTGCCTGGCAGGACAGGAATGGGGGCTGAATATGTCAGTGGTGCTGAGGAGGGCTGCCAGAGTCAAGCAGCATGATAAGTAAGGATGGAGGACAGAGCTGGGAGGGGTGGTGGAGGACAGAGGAAGCACAGCCATGGACTTATCCTGCCTCTCTTTCTGACAGATGGCAGTCTGGTTTCCTACCCAGTGCCAAGTGGTAAGGAGGACTGAATGCAGCATAGAACCCTGGGGAGAGACTTGCCCCCCTCTCAGGCACCTAGTTCTAATGTGGATTTTGCTTTTCCCCTAACTGTACAGAACAGTCTCTCAAGAGGTGAATGCAAAAACTTGTAACAGGTGTTATAGCCCAGGCCCTTCACAGCCACATGGCTGGCCTGTGATCCCTGCATCCATCCCAACCAGCATCAAGACAATTCCCATGAGTTCTTGTGAGATGTGATGCAGAGAGGGGTGTTTCCTCCTCAGAGCCTGGCCCAGCAAGTGGGCAGCCATGCCACAGAGGATGGACCCTCTCCAGCTCTTAGCACAGACTGAACAAAATCCATGTGCCACTGTGCTCTGTGTCAGGCATCTCGCTCACAATCACACTCTCAACTTCAGGAGCATCCCAAGGGCTGCCTATTTCCAGATTATGCTTCCAAGGAAGAACAAACAATGCAGAGCTGCCATGATATATTTAACGATGAATCATTCTCTTTAAAATTATCAGCTGTGAAAGGCTTTCACCACTCTGGGAATAATGCAATGATATATTTCATGTGAATCAGTGCACAGTGTATCCATGGCAACCCCATTCTCGCAGTTTGCCAACAGTTGGGGTAACCAGCCTGGAAGAGTTGCAGAAAATAAACCTCCATATTATGGGTTTTTAAAGGAAAAATCAGGCCTGTTTTGAATTACAAGTGGCTTGTCTGTATGCTCAGTTTAGGCTTATTTCGTTGGCATATTGTAAGACCTTCAGCAGGTGTCTCTACCCAGGGAGGTAATTCATCATCTTTGTGCAGCGTCCGTCCCTGCCTGGTGGCTGCAGACACCTGAGGGCTCCTGCCTCTGCAGAGTCCTGCTCATCACACACGTGACCGAGCCTGGATCTGGGGACCTGCAGCAGCCACCAGCCATGGAGGCACACAGATATAGACACAAGCGTGTCGTCTGGGTGTGATGCTTAGAAGTGAGCACTTCATTTAGCAGTCTGCCTCCTATAAGAGGCATAGGCACCACAGGGCAGACTGTTGTAAGGCTACAGGCAGCCAAGCAGGCAAACAAGTCCTGAGCTCACCCTGAGGGCACCGATGAAGACAATGCAGATCCTACTGTAGCTGCAGTATTTCTATCAGTAACTATTAAACAGCTGAAATTCTTGTGATGTGCTTAGAGCCCTGTTTCCAGTGGGTGGTCCAGAGCCTTTGTTTTTGGGGAAAAGAGCAGGAAGCACCTGCATCACCATGGAGGCTTGATCCCTAGGATGCATTCATTAGGCTTGGAGAACACCCTGTCGTGTTCTCCAGGGTGGTGAGAGTTCCAGTTCGTGGAAAAGAGCTGTCCCTTCCTCCCAGAAACATCAGGGTAAGACACAGAAATTCCCTGTGTGAATGTGAGGTGGTACCACGCAGCCTATTTGCATGACTCAGGAATTGAATTTTGAAGCCCATACATCACAGGATAAATATATTCTGCTTTGCTCTTTGGCTCTAGCACTAGCAAAGATGCTAGACTTTCCCTGGTTCAGTAATATGAATCCTTGAGAAAGGGGAAAAAATGTAATTGCTCTGTATGAAAGTAGGATTTTCATCAAGTTGCTTAAAAATAGCATCCTGCAAAAGACTACCATGGCTTGTTGAACAGTCATTGGGTCAGTATGGAGTCTGTGTCTGTCTCAAGGAAAGAAAAAGTGGAGAAATGCAAGTTCCTTTAGAGAATGAAAGGGCTGTTTTGATGCAGATTGCAGGGCATTAGCAGACCCTGTTGGAGGTACCTCTTTGTGAATTCAGATCAGGAATGCTTAGCAATGGGGTGAGCAGAGGAGCTGGACCATTCCTCCAGAGTGCTCAGCCCAGCTTCCAAGCCTCAGCCCGTTCCAGTGCTCTGGGGAGCCCTGGGTTATGTGAGCTCTGCTGAGCTTTCCTCCATGTGGATACCTAATGGCTTTTATGCCTGGTGTTTGGAGCTTGAAAGCCCAGCCTGAGGCAGCATAAAGCATGATTTTCCCTTCAGAATTACGTGGGGAGTGACTGCAGTCCATCTTTATTTTCACTAAAGCATTATGAAAGACTAAAAGACTCCAAGAAAATGGCATTCATTCACAGCATGCCAAGGGCCACCAGCAGTGATAATAAAAATTCTAATTGCAAGAGGATAACCATCAATCTTTCTGACTCATGCTAAGGAAGATGCTGAAATGGCACTCATATTCATCTCTCCAGCATTCTGTCATAATGATACTGTCTTCATGATAACATCTATAAAGCACATGCAATTCTTGATATGTTTTCTAATTTCACTGAACATATTCCTTATATAGAAGGAGAAAACAAAGGGGGAAATTATAAAAGGATAGCAGAGACAAGAAAAGAAGAGGGAGGAAATTGAGTGACAAAGGGGTAGGAAGAAAAACAGCTTCTACCAACCTAAGATTTTTCAGCCTTCTAAAAACATAGAACTAGGTATTTATCAATTTCTCCATGTTTCACCTCCCAAAACTCCACCATCCCACATGCCGCCAGGTCAGGCCAGCTGCCATGCCCAGCTCTTGTCCTGGAGGCCACCTCCTCTCCCACTTGGTGAACACAGGTCAGCTAGCTACAAGCATTGCTCATGAGAACCACTCCTTCTGCCACATGGAGAATTTCCAGGATGATGGGATATACCCCAAAAAAACATCCAGCTCAGGGAAGTAAATTTAAGGATGTATCCATTATCATATTAATCCTTCTACTAACTTCCAGCCAAAAGAACTGTGACTTGGCACAGCCCTAGAGCTCATGAGCCCATCTACACTGTGAGCAGTGCTACCTTAGTCTTGGTCAGGACTAAACAGTACAGTCTCAAGGAACAAAAGAGAGCAAAATCTAATTTTCTGCTGGATTAACCTTAATTGTAAATCAATACTTGAGTTCGTCTTTGTTTTGCAGGGTGCTTTGGTGCTGCTTAGGATGCAAGTTACGTACAAGTCCTGTTGCCTGGAGCAGGTGGTAGAGCCTGTTAGATTACAGAATGTGTCAGGAAGGCTGAACTGGTACAGGTACTCAGTGTTACAGAACTCTTTCTATGGGCAATCCCACTGCATCATGAGTACAGAGATGATTCATTATCCTACAGTATCACAGAAAAGCTGGTTGTAACTGAAGTATGTGAAGGGTCAGAAATTGGTATTCTGATATTTAGTGGGAGGTGCAGATCCATCCATCCATCCCCACAGGTACCTGCCTGCCCGTGGTAGTTCATCTGCTGAATAGTTCCTGGTTAGTTTTCAGCAGTGCATGGACTAGCAATGTCTGTCTAGAGAAGAAGAATGTAAATATCCAGGATAGCCTGGGTGATCCTTGTCTGGTTGTTAATACTTATAACCTGGGGCAGGATTCTGCCAGGTGACTGCAATACTAAATATTACTGCATTATATAAGTAGTTGCAAAAGCTCATGTCACACATAAGCCTTCTCTGTCCATGTTCTCAGCTTGGACAATGGCAGCACCAGCTTTTCTGTGTGTAGCCCTTTCTATGCGTGACATAGTCTAGATGTAGCTAAACTGATGTGGTAGTGCTAAGGTCCGAGCCCAGATATGCTAACTCTCAACGTCCTGCCTTCAGACAAGACCATTTTGGTCCAAATCAATCATTCAAGAGGTCTCCTCTACCAAAGACAAGCAGTGGTAGAGCAGAGTGACAAGACTCACAGTCCATGCAAGTGCCCAGGTAAGAGCTTTGTGCTTTCGTATTCAATGAAGAGTGTGTAACCTAGAAAACCCTGCTGTGACTGTCCATCTTAGCCTCTACCTTAACACAGATCTCATATGAAACCCATCCATATTCTGCTGTCCAAGTACAGCAATATGGCACCAAGCTGGCATGTCTGAACCCTTCTGTACCAAGTGTTGGCCAAGGAACCTGCAGACTCAAAGCCACAGTCCTTTTCTGCAGAGGTAGTATCACACAGCTGACAATACACACATGTATAACAGGAATAAGACCAATGAATCTCTACCACATATGGCAGAATGAACAGAAGCTTCTTTTAGAGCATGTTCTGAGATGAGTGTCTGCCATGAGATTGGCCAGTACAGCTGATACCAGCAATAAAATAAGATCTGATTGATTTTAAGCAAAGCACACTGCGGTGCAGGATTGGGACCTGCAATGCTATTTGCAGTGCTATGTTCTTTTCATATTTATACCACTGGTGAATCTGCAGCATGCTAGCAGGAGAGCCACAGTGGGGAGGTTAAAAATACATTTTGAGAATACATAGCCCTAAATGGTGGAGACTGAATTTCATCCTCTTTGGATAAGCAAATTGAATATGTCGTTCTGACAACACTGTTTCCAAGAGGCAAGTTTTCCTATGGAAGGCCACTCTATTAATACTCTACACCCAGGTCATAAGTTTTATCACTTGCATTTTGCATCACCAAGTGGCACCTGTGGCAGAGATAAACTGACCATTGCTGCAGTTCTACTGATGACACTGTGTCTTCCAGAGGTTAAATGACTTTATCAATGTCCTATTAATAAATAATCCATTTAGTCTCGATTGTTTGCTTCCTTCTACATACCCTGAAATCTGCATTTCCAACTCAGCTGAGATCAGAGTCCTCTTGGTCTCAATTCTCAGCTGCCTGGTCAGGTGCCAATGTGCTGGTTTTGGCTGGGATGGAGTTCTTTTTCTTCGCAGTAGCTGGTATGGGGCTGTGTTTTGGATTCATGCTGAAAAGTGTTCACAATATAAAGATGTTTTAGCTACTGTTGAGCAGTGCTTATGCAGAGCCAAGGCCTTTTCTGCTTCTCACACCACCCCACCAGCAAGTAGGCTGAGAGTGAAGAAGAAGTTAGGAGAGGACACAGCTGAGACAGCTGATCCAGACTTGCCAAAGGGATATTCCATACCATATGATGTCATTCTCAAGGTCTGGCAGCTAGAGAATCAACTATTTCCTTGCAAACCCACTAATGAAAGGCATAATTTTGATAGGTGGCAGGATAACATTGTCCTTTTTTCTAGGAATTTGTGTTCTGAAGCAATAGGAATTGCATTACAAACATGTTTTGTTTAGATAAGACTAAAAGACCTTGAGGGGAGAATGAAAGAATACATACACTGTAAAAACCTGCAAATCTGGGATGGCTTCCCCAAGATAGACAAAAAATTATTAATAATTTCCTTCAGAGAGAAGATAAGGTTGGCACACAGGAGAATTAACCTGCAAATCATCAGTTTGCAATGAGCTGAAGCCAAGTGGTAACACACTTCATGATTACATTACAGCTGCAGCTGTGAGGGTTATTTAGTTATTAATTGTTAATCATGTGAACAAGTAAATTTGTACTCTGCCTTCCTTATCAATGCTTCATGTGTTTGAGAGATGAAGCTCTACAGCCCCTCAGTACCATTTACACTTAGGCTTGAAAGTTTCCCCCCAGGTCCAGCTGCATGTTTCCATGTGTCAGGAATCTCCAGGAATACCAATTTTTCTGGGTGAAGCCCTAACGATCTTCTGTCCCTCAGAGAGAGGCACAAACCAGGGGAAACTCACTGCAGTTGGAGTCCCACCCTGGTAGCATAAGACAAAAACTGGCCACTGTTTTTGTTACCTATGGTGATTTTGGTTTGAAAACTCCTACAGAGACAAAGCAGCAGTACTCCCCAGAAGCAGCTGCCATTCTTCAATGTGGTACCTGCACAAAGGAGAAAACACTGTTCTGTCCCTAAGATACATGCAACTGAATCTGCGAGGATGGTGGGGTGGAGGAGAAAGCCATGAGAGCAAACCCAGCCTGGTAGGACAGGTGCTGTGCCATCCCCAGCTGCAATAAAACAGGGAATCAAATGTTCCCTTTCCTTTAGAAATTGCAGCACTTTCTAGCTTGTTTCCTACTCTAATAGCCAAGGCAGTTACACAGTCACTGTACACTCAGCCTTTTAATGTGTTATATGAACTGCCTTGAAGCAGTGCTGGGTTTGTTATCCTCTTTACACTGCAGATATAAAGTCTGATGGAGCAATCATTGAGGGAGAGGCCATTGGTCCCAGGAACCAGGTTGTGCCTGAGCAACCCTGTGCAATAGCAAGAGCTGTACAGAGAAGGTAGCAGCTGAGGGAAGTTACTAGCAGAGAACTGTGGGGCATGTGAAGTGGTAAGTTGTAGAAAACAGGAGAGGTGCCTGAAGAGTGGAAGAAAGCAAATGTCACTCCAGTCTTCAAAAAGAGCAACAAGGAGGACCCGGGGTAACTACAGACCAGTCAGCTTCACCTCCATCCCCAGAAAGGTGATGGAACAACTTAGTGCAGCCTCTAGGCACATCAAGGCTATGAGGGTCATTAGGAGCAGTCAGCGTGGTTTCACCAAGGGGAAGTCTGGTTTGACCAACCTGATAGTCTTCTATGAAGACATAACCAGGTGGAGAGATGATGGTAGGGCAGTAGATGTGGTTTACCTTGATTTCAGTAAAGCATCTGACACCGTCTCCCATAGCATCCTTGCAGCTCAACTGAGGAAGTATGGTCTGGAGGAACAGGTAGTGAGGTGGCTTGTGAACTGGTTGAAGGAAAGAAGTCAGAGAGTTGTGGTCAATGGTACAGAGTTTAGCTGGGGGCCTGTATCTAATGGAGTCCCTCAGGGGTCGCTACTGATTAAAATGTTTCAGTGACCTGGATGAGGGCACCATCAGCAAGTTTGCTGATGACACAAACTGGGAGGAGTGGCTGATACACCAGAGGGCTGTGCTGCCATCCAGTGAGATCTGGACAGGCTGGAGAGTTGGGCAGGGAGAAATTTAATGAAATGCAAGGGCAACTGTAGCATCTGGCATCAGGGGAAGAACAACCCCAAGTACCAGTATAGGTTGGGGACTGGCCTGTTGGAAAGCAGAGCAGGTGAGAGGGACATGGGGGTCCTGGTGGACAGCAGGATGACCATGAGACAGCAATGTACCCTCTAGGCTAAGAACATCGATGGCATCCTGGTGTGTTTTAGAAGGGGTGTGGTTAGTAGCTAAGAGGGAGGTTCTCCTCTCCCTCTGCCCTGGTGAGACTGCACCTGGAATATTCTCTCCAATTCTGGGCCCCTCAGTTCAAGAAGTACAGGGAATGACTTGAAAGAGCCCAGCGCAGGGCCACCAAGATGATGAAGGGAGTAGAGCACATTCCTTATGAGGAGAGGCTGGGGGAGCTGGGCCTCTTTAGCTTGGAGAAGAGGAGATGGAGGGGTGACCTTATTAATATGTATAAACATGTAAAGGGTGAGTGTCAGAAGGATGGAGCCAGGCTCTTCTCAGTGATGTCTAATGATAGGACAAGGGGTAACAGGTGCAAGCTGGAGCAGAGGAGGTTCCATGTGAACATAAAAAAATTTCTTTCCCTGTGAGGGTGATGGAGCGCTGGGACAGGCTGCCCAGAGAGGTTGTGGAGTCTCTTTCTCTGGAGACATTCAAAACCCGCCTGGACATGTTCTTGTGTGACCTAATCTAGGTGATCCTGCTCTGGTGGGTGAGTTGGACTAGATGATCTTTCCAAGTCCCTTCCAATGACTAACCTTCTGTGATTCGGTGAAATAATGAACTTGAACCAAGAGCTGGCCAATGTCAGAATTTAAAACGCATCTCCAAGATCATTCATGCACATGCAAGCTTTTCTATGCACAATAAAAGAAAAAAAAATTTTAAAAAGCATATGACAGTAAGCCCCATCAGTACTCCTGCCAAAGGCACTTCTGATGGGGGAAACAAACAGCAACAGAGTCTGCACATTTCCTACTTTGATACTGCATGAATCCATACACAACAGAGAGCTTTCAATTCTCCAAACTCCACAGGTATGATGCTGTATTTATATTTACTTTAGCAAAGCTAATCAGAAAAATATGTTTTGTGGAAAGTTGTGATAGCCTGGTGAGCCATCATTTTTATGTTTCCTTTGGAATAACAGAAGAGAACATGAGATAACGTGCTTTGATAATATTGAATTGTTTCAATTTGATGAATAATGTGCTTTGATAATACTGAATTGTTTCTATTTGATGAGCTATGATGTTCTATGCTAAAACTGCAAATTCATAATCCACTATAAAATACTAAACAGCATATGCACCTTATGCTCTTACCCAGTCACATTTTAAAGCTAGCGTTTTCATCTAACTCAGAAGCCAAAATGACACAAATTGAAACGATCAAATCAAAGGGAAATATTTTTACCTTAGCAAAATGAAACACCTTTGATGTTATTGAAACTAAACAGGAAAGGCAAAACTGATTTGACGTTTCCCATGAAACACTTAGCCAATACTGACATGCTTCTGTGAAGCATTTCTAATTTGAGGAGGTTTTGAGGAGGCCCCACACCATCCCACCTGGAGCCTTCCAACCCTCTCACACTAGCTCTTGCCTTTCACCTCCTTCCCAGGGGCCAGCTCTGCACCAGCCCATTGGAAAATGATTACACTGGTGCAAAATGAGTCAGGTTTCCCACCCTGGACTGATTCCGGAGGTCATATAGGGCTGCCTGCCATTCCTCCAGAGGAAGCCTTCCCTCATGCCCTACACCCTGCAGAAGAGGAGGGTGGATCACCAGCACCATGTGAGGAACACCAGTGAAATACGCCGTGGTAAGTCTGCACATGGGCTTGCTTGGAGGAGGCTGGAGACTGCACAGCTCTGGTGTCAGGCTTACAAGCTCCCTTGAGGAACTGGATGTCTCACTTCTATGGCCTTTCTACTGGCATGAACAGCTATTGCAGAGTGCAGGCCTCAGGGCTTTCTGATTTCATGTCAGTCAGTTCCTTTGACGCTTTGCCCCATCTGCTCCTCTACAAAAGTCTCTTAGAAACTCAGAGGGACAACGTGCATAGAAATCAATTCTACTGTTACAAGCATTATCTTAAGAACCTGCAGGCATTAATAAAAAGTTTATGGATAAATTTATGCAGCGACTTATATGATTCAACTGAGAATCATACTTCATCTATATCATCCTATACTCTGGTTTGAGAAAGAACATTATCCTTTCTAAAATCCTGCAGGACCTTTTATAGGAGACTTGGGAAACAAAAACTGCATATTCCATCTGATTCATGCAGTACCCAAGAAGTATCTTAATAAAATTAGAAAACAAGATAATGTAGTCCAAAGTGGAATATACTAAAAGTCCTTCAGTAGATGGTTTTCCCAGTACAGGTGGAATAAAAGAGAGGAACTGATTGTAAAAGTTAACTAGCATGTGATTTTATTCCACTTGGTATTTCTAGGGAGGAGAAATCTTAAACCCTGATTATTTTTTGCTTGTTTGTTTTGACTTCAGGGAACACAAGTTTACCACCTGTTTACAGAACAGTGTCTGAGCCTGCCAATTATTTAAATACAAAACAGAGACATCACCTGAGACTCAATGAAACTGTTTCTCTACACAATCACAGAATCACTAGGCTGGAAAAGACCTTTAAGGTCATCAAGTCCAACCGTTCCTGTCCTATGCTC
The DNA here is from genome assembly GCA_027925045.1 of Hypotaenidia okinawae. Taxonomy (NCBI): domain Eukaryota; kingdom Metazoa; phylum Chordata; class Aves; order Gruiformes; family Rallidae; genus Hypotaenidia; species Hypotaenidia okinawae. Next base: position 7,970,647 of record BSDF01000016.1, read on the forward strand.
AACCATATCCCTAAGAACCTTATCAACCCTTTTTTAAACACATCCAGGGATGGTGACTCAACCCCTCCCTGGGCAGCCTGTTCCACGTCCTGACAACTCTTTTAGTGAGAAATTTTTTCCTAACGCCTAATCTACCTTTGCAACCAGAGAGAATTTCCCTCTTGTTCTGGGGCTCTTTCTCTATCTGGCTGCTAAAGAAACAACTTGGCCAGAAGTCATTTGCTGTGTCCCTTCCTGCCAGTTTGCCCACAGGAGAGGAAAATTCCTTTGAGAACGATCCTTTCACAGACTAAGGTGTCTGTCTGGAGCCACTCCAGGGTCCAGCTATGGCCATGCTTGGGTGTTGGAGGCCAACAGTAGTGGTGAGCACTCTGTAACGCCAGCCTGTGATGACCAGTGGGAAACAGCAGGGTCTGCAGTCCATTTTTTGTTCCTGCCAGCTGCTTGCTGCATGGTGTGGCCAAGTAATGGAGGCCACTGCTTTCCTCCTCACCAATGATGGGAGCTCCTTCTCTCCCTCCTTCCTGGACAGATTACAGCAATGAAAAGGTATCTTGTTCCATACATAGAAGCAGACAGACTCAGAAACGCCGGAGTCCCAGAGTGCAGACGCTTTGTGAGCTTGGCCAGCAGCTTCCAGGTTTGTCACAGCACTCATTGTCACTGACCTTACAGCAATTAAATAGGCTAAAACCAGAGGGCCTGAAACGAGACCAGAGAGCCTGCTTATGTAGCGAGGGTCAGAAGCAAAGGACAGCAGCTCTAACAGCATGGGAAGCAAAGCGGTGGTGGTGTGAGAAGGGAAGACCTGGGTGCTTTCTCAATGAAGGTGGCTGAGTACGACACAAGGCCAGGGATGCTGGGTTCCTCCCTCCAGACTGCTGGAGGAGCCAGGCCTCCTCCTGCATGGAGCAGAATTGTGCATTTCTGCTGAGGTATGGTTTTATACCTGGACAGAAAAAAACTTTGAGAAGTTTGCAAGCACCTCACTGGGTTTTAATTCAGTTTTACTCAGATTTACTGCTTTGAAGAAAGCAGAGCTTTTTGTACCTGTCAGATGCATTTGAGGAAACACTCATAAAAAGACTTTACAAACACAAAATACATCTGTACATAATCCCTTCCTTAGGATATTATTCTGTCCTCTGAGACAGCCCTTGGAAGTACCTGAAGGAGTTCCCACCCTTCACCATGTCGCCCTGATTCCAGTTTCACCTGAGGGTCTGAGCTGCATCCCTCACACACTGCACTCTCCTCAAATGAACAGCTTAAGGAATTTCATCACATTTGTGAATTTACTTTGCAGCAGGCATTTGTGAGACTGCTGGCATTTGGTATACCCAAGGCCTTTGTGGTACATTGATTTCTCCAATCAGACATGCTCTCCTGCCAAGGAAGTTGTCTAAATGGTGTTTTTTCTGATTTCTCCTTCCTCAGAGAACATGACTCACATTTTTAATATATTCATAGGTCCAGGGTAACTTATCATATACATGAATTTCATGGTTTTGTTTTTTTCATATCTATATATGTCAATAGCCATACAGTCCAAGAGCCTGATGGGGTTCCCTGGAGGTTGCAATGTGCAGGACTAACACCACTGATGGATGCAGCACTTTGAGATTCTCAGTCCTTTCCCCCAACAGCATCCATCTATCAGATGTCTGGAAAAAGTTCAATGGGGAGGGAGCAGGCCAATGATGGAGACTACTGTTTTCTAAATCTCTTTGTCTTGTAGAACTGGCTGACCTGAGCTGGATCACCATAGTTAACACGTGTTCTCAAAGCTTTTCAGAGCTGTGTTTGAAAAAGAAACCTTGTGGGACAGATCATATTCCCAATTTGAAGAGATCATTTTGGACAAGTTTACAAAAAAAAAAAAAAAAGGTGATGATCTATCAGACAATTTTCTGAAAGGAACTGTTAGACACTGGAACTGACTAAGGGCTGGGCTTCAAACCACTCGAGGTAACTGAAAGCAAATTCATCACACAGCTTGGGATAAGGTCTGAAGTGATTCTCTTACCATTTTCATGAGACCAATTGGTTGGTCTGTACTGCAGTCAACAGGAAAAGGGTAGAGCAAAATGGGTGTAAGAGTGAGATCAGAGCCAGCCCTTAAACCATCATTAGATAACAAGCCATGCTGTCTTCATTATTTCACTTAGTGACACATGAACTATGGAGGTGTGGGAGTAGAAAATGAGTATCAGAAAAAGCCAAGATTCAAATAAAAAAAATTTACACAGATAATTTTCCTTTCTTTGAGAAAGTTAAAAAAAGAAGAGGGAAATATCCAGAATAATTAGCCCAAATTACACCATTAATGTGAAGCAGATAAAGACACTCTGCTTGGATCCCTGGAGTAGTAGGATGAGAACATTTTATCCAATGCAGTACAGTGATTTTCCTTGCTTACTTGTTGGACATTGTATGCTCCTCTCCTAACAAGCAGCAGTTATTGCCAGTCCTTCAGCAGAGGCTACCCTATGTGTTCACATTATATTCATCACTATTTCAGAGCCAAAATGCTGTAAATAATCTACCACTTAAAATTATTATGTTGACTGCCAAAGCCAGATACTCTTGCTGCTTATCATCCCTTTTCAAAGGCAACATGTTGTTTCTTCCAGCTTTGGGTCTCCTCATAGATCAGTAGTAGCAGGAATAACTCTTCTGAAGTCAGTGTAGTTGTAGAGATGTAAGCTTGGGGCATGTGAGAAGGAATTTATTGCTGTGATGTTGTCTCTGTTTCCATAAGTCCCCTAGCCCCTCAATCAAATATGTGCTCCAGTTGTGCTGGGAGCAGTACAACACGTAATCCTTGCAGCATCCTGGCTCAAAACAAACCTGTTTTGTTTTCTCTATGGTTTATTCTGCTTATGTGGGAGCTCCTGTAAAGCTGGGGGCATGAAAACATTGCATAATGCTACCTAAGACATTGAGGAACGGGTTGATGTCAGAAAAGATTATGAAGAGCCAGGCTGTCTGAAATAGGATGCTTTTTATTACCTTTTTAGCTGCTGGCATGATCAAATCAACCTCAAGACAGAAGGTGAGATTATGAGATTCATGTCTTCAGAAGAAAATCTGGGTTTTATCCAAAGATTTTCAGTGAAGCATATGTTGTATACAATAACTAAACATTTTGTGCACCTAGCAAAGGAGATGTGGAAATAATATGTGGAGAGAGGAGAACATGACTTCTATAATACAAACTCCTCTCCACAAGTTTTTTTCATCTGCTAAGCTTTGCCTGCTCACATGACAACTGTTCACAAGACAACAGAGTCCTGGAAAAAAATATTAGAAACTGGAAGCTGTGACCTGAGCTAAGCTTCAGCCTTGTTGCATGAGAACAGCCTCTGAGCTCAGAAGACAGGCTAGAGTGGAAGAAACAGACCACTTTTGGGAAAATACAGAAGTCCTGGAGGGCTTACGCCTGGAGGAGACATGAGATGGGAACTTGTTTCTTGCAAGAATTGGAGACCCATTGAATGGCCCGACATCTATTTGTTGGCATTTTCATTCCCTGAACATGCTGCTGGGTGATAGGACACAATCAGTCTGGCTGTCACCAACAGCAACACTGCTGCCCATCCTCACTTGAGAAGTGACCATGGTCAGGCAACGTGATCAGTGCTGTGACTATTGTGACTGCTGTGAAGAGTGGACCCTCTGAAGTGGCGTGAAAAGCCCTGCTGGGACAGGGATGAAAAGCAAGTGTGGCTCCTGAGCAAACCCTCCAAGGCCTGCCAGACTGCAGCTAGGCAGTCACTTGCACTGTAGAGTGGTCAGGACACAACATTGCCCTGCTGCTACATCCAGAGCACATTTGATTTAGAAGCATCAAGAACTCCAGTTGCTTTTGCACTTTGTGATGAGATAATAAATTCGTCAAAAGGAGGAGAGGAACGTGTGGCATCCTTTGAGTCTGCCTGCCTCCTTCTCTACTGCAGTGATGCTCTCTTGCAGAATACAAGCAGCCTCTCACACCTACTACTTATTGCACTTTCCACGTGTTCATCATGCAGATTGCCATTCATATGCTTGAAATGCAAGAATTTTTGCACTCTCAACTGTTTGTCTTACTTCACAATACCTGCAGGTAGTTCCCCAGGCACACACACAACACTCTTCACATGCTACATCAGCTGAACATTCAAAAGATCATGGGGTAGGAAGGTCAGTCAGAAGTCAGACCAGGAGGAATTTTTTTGGTAGCACCAGCTCAGCCCTACAAGCAGGAAATGAAACAAGGGGATTAATGCTTGACTGACTGAGCTCACCTATGTTCTGACTGCCAGAGGTACATAAAGCAGATGTTACACCATATATTGTTCCTGGAAATGAATGGAAGTTAACATACAGATGGCAATCAAACAGAACTTTTCATTCTGCATACAAAACCACACACCTAGAGTTCTCAGATACAACACCAGAACAGTGTCTGTAGCACCAGCTGTTAATTGTGCTCATTCCTTCTCACCTCTCTTAAAAAGTACTTCTGCTCATTCAATGGCTTTTCAGCCATGCCAGAGCTCTTCAGCTGAGAACACAAGTTGAGGCATTAAGTAGGGTCTTAGCAGGGATTTGAAGTGAAACTTTATGAATATCTGCTTGTTTTCCTAATTTTTTCTGATGAGCTGGCTAACCAGTGTAGCCCTGGAACACCTAGGCTAGTGCACCTCAGAAGCAGTGTTAAAACAGAGCCTGGAGCCTCTTGGTTCAGGTCAGCTGTGAAAGCAATCATAGCACAGCATTGGCAACTGAATTCCGTGTCTCCCCAGTGACCTTTTGACATTGCTGCCTATTCACTGCAGCCTTCAAATTATAACCCTTCCACTGTTGGTTCCTGCACTGGCTCTCCTGTGGTTTTGGAAATAACAGCCTCAGAGCATGCCACCAGGATCCCTCCCCAGCTCCACACCTGCCCTTCGCATAAGCGACAGCAGCAGGGAGGGAGACAGCCCCAACACAGTGCACACAACAACAAACCACCACCACCCTCCCAACCCCTCCCCGAGGAACAGGTTGGAAGCCTATTCTGCAGTGTCTTCATTGATTTTATTATCCACGTTAACTATGCTGAAGATAAGCCTAAACCATGCTGCTGTCCCCATGGAAACAGGTCCAAAGAGCTGTAGTTGATTATTAATCAAAGCATATGAACATCCTTTTCTCCATCAACGGTCCTGAGGAAATGACCCAAGAGCAGATAGGCATGCAGATAGGGTACAGCCTGGGGCTGGCATGGGATTTTACTTGCTGTTTCCAGAAGTGATGGACAGGAGGAAACCTGCCCGGTCTTCAGCAAGTCCCCACAATATGCCTACAATGAGATTCTTTAGAGACATTAAGTCACGTTTTGTCTCCTTGGTATCAGTGCTTGGAGGCATTTCCAGGGATGGCATTTGGAATGACAAAGTGTTTGCAAGCAGGGGTGAATCATTTCCCTAAGGACACCTTCAGACTTGCTGTGACTTACTCAGAAGGAGAAAATGTTCTGCCTTTGGCCTTGACAGTCTTTTAGCATCTTTGAAGTCCACCCATCAGATGTGCAGACACAAAAAGTGGTTGTACCTGTGTCCTTAGCTATAGCAATTACCAATATTTCCAGTATAAAACAAACACAAATCCCAGTGCCAAACTGCCAAGGCATCAAGAGTTATGGAGCACGTGAGAGATTACTACAAGCACAGTGAGAAAGGGACTTCAGAAAACACTGACCCTTTTTTCTTTGCAGCAGATGAAAGCCACCAATGAAGTGCTACTGGTAAGAGGCAGGTATCGTGTCCCCCCACAGTTCCTAGAGTAAATTTGCACTGGAGAGTGATGGAGAGTTAAAATTTATGTCCAAATTAGAACATTTTTTAAAAAATGATAAAAAGCAGGATAATCTAAATTGTCTATGTCTAACATTTCAAATTCTTCTTTGTAATTTTCTTTTCTATTTCTTAATATTTATTTTTAGCATGAATTAGCTGAAGTTACAGTATTAAAGCTCTTTTGAATAGAACAACTGAAAATTCCATTTCAAAGCTGCTCTTAAAACACTTCTTTTAAACTTGTTTCAAAGAAGGGAGCCCTGAAAACAGACAGTTTCCTGTAAGCAGCCTCAAGTCATCTTCTAACAAAAATATTTCACCAGAAATTCCTGACCAGCATTTCTACAGCATCAGATTGTTCCCAGATCTTAAAACAGGAGACTCTGGGTTATCAATCCCAAAGTCCTTCTTGGTTATAAACTCTTCTTAAAGGGAAAGCAGACTGGCATTTCCATGAGGACCTGCAGCCCCATCAATGCCTTGCGTACTTCCCTCCCATAGTGACCTAGCCCTAAGTTCACGTTCAGCAGTAGAAGTCCATCTTCCTTTCCAGAGGCTTTGGCATTGGACTCTGTTGCCTGGGAACCCAAAAAAGCTGTGCAGGGAACACCACTCTCCAGGATCCTCCAACCATCACAAAGTGAGATCCTGCAGCCAAGATGTCACAGCCGCCTCCAGGACAGCCAAACATGTCACCCACCACACAGTCACACTGCTCCATGAATAGGGCCATGCAGCTCAGCACCCACAGGATTCTCCAGCAAAAGTTTTGTGGGAAACCATTTCTAGGCCCCTGGGCTGGTGCCTTGCCCCTTGGGATGCCTCCGCGTTTCCCAACAGGACCAGGAGGCACACAGCAGCCATGGTGCTGCTGGCAAACCTGCTGCTTACAAGCTGTTTGCACTAGGGAAGGTTCTCCAGGTTGAGGACTGAAAATGGCAGGGACCAGCACCAGTAGAGCTGTAACTGGAAGCTCTTTGCCATTTCTGCCCATTTAAATATGACAATTTGGTAGAGCTGAGCTTCCACTCTGGGCATTGCAGTGTCTGTACCCCCCAATTCCCCAAGGAGAGAGAGCATGCTTCATTTCTCCCAGGCTTGTGAGCCAGGGAGGTATACAGTCTCTCTAATCTCCTCTTCTAAAAATGAAAGCAGTAGATTTTCCTTTTCCATTGCCCCATATTTCTTCTCTCTCAATACAAAGGGGGTTCCCTGAGGAGTCGTAAGAGAAATACCTTGTTCCCTCTGCCACTTACATGACTGGCTACAATTGGTTTTGCTCACGAGATGCCACAAACCATAAATACAAGCTGCCACAGAAATATGCAATTACAGATCTATACCATACATGGTTACCAGCCCTGAGACTTACAGACCAGGAAGCTTTTGCACTTGGGCCCAGGCCACAGGCAGGGGAACACAGACCAGCCCGGCAGCCACCATAATACCCGTCTGCAGTTCCCAAAGCTCTGTGCGTTCCCTGCCATGGCAGCAGAAGGGAGCACTGAATCACTTGGAAACTCAGTGGGATCTCACTGTCAGCTTGCAACTCAGTTCTTTTGTGGCTCTTGGGACCACCAAAACATTACAAGATGGCAAAGTCACCGATCACATTCATCGCCTGGGAGTTTAACAAGCTTTAAATGTCTAAAGCAAACAATACAAATAGAGCAGTGATTGTGGACTGTAAGTTTCCTTTTCTGTCTTGAATTAAATGCCTTTCTTTTTTCCATCTGTTCTGGGAGATTTGGGATCTCCAGGCTGTCCTGGACAGAGCTGCATCCCTCCATCAAAGTGGCCACTAGTGATGTAATCACAGTATCACAGGGCCCCCGCAAGCCACCTGCTGTGAAGCTGCACAAAGAACAACAGGATTGTGACTGAAACTTCTCTCCAAAGTCTTCCCCTTTTATGAAAATGTCTTCTCTGATGCATTATCTGATCCATTATATGTTCTTTAAGCAGTGCACTCAAAGTAAGATGACAACAGGAGACTCAAGGGAAAAATATTAGTGAATTCCAAGGAGTTACATGTTCCATTCCCTCACCTGAGTTCAGTAATGTCTGCTCAGAAGACATGCACAGTTCCTGGATCTATCCTCCAGCCAAACTCAAACAGAAATTTCTTGAGCTCGGAGGGGTGACTTTGTTTTCCCACAGTTTCTAGATAAAGTCTGAGTTAGAAGTGTTTTTACAAATAAAAGAAAGGGCCCATCATCATCTTCTGGGACACAAATGGAAACCTGAGTGGTTTTGTGTGTATGCTAAGATCGGGGTCAGAACAGGTCTATTGGAGTTTTCTATTTCTAGTCAAAAGCTTTACAAAATAACTCTGCAAGCAGCTCCCATAACCTCCTGTGCCTGGAAAGGGCAATGCCCTTTCGGCCTGCTGAAAAATTAAAATATCCAGGGTCCTCTTGACCTCGTTCCTTCCTTGCAGAGGAAAAAAAAGGCTAGGGAGGGAGATAGACCAGTGAATGAGGGGCATTCAGCATGGTCTCCTTCAGCAGCACTATCTTCTCTCTAAATCAACCCTGACTTCAGCAGGTTCCAGCTTTTCACAACAGCTTCATCATGAAGTGAAATACAGGGGTTAATCCTCAGCGGCAGCAGCTGAAATAACTAAAGTTCAGACAGCCAGATCCTCCCTGGCATGTTTGAGTCTTTCTGAGGATTATGAAGTTTTCCATAGAAAGAAAAGGTTATGCACGAGCTCCTGTCTCTGCCTAAAATTAAGGTGGCCTTGGTCACCATCCTCTGCTCTGCCCCACAAGGAGCCATAGCCAAATACATACTTCCAGAAACAACAAAAAATGTAGATGCTTAATTCCTAGTTGGACTAATAGACAGTTAGAAGTGGTGCTGAGGGACATGGTTTAGTGGTGGTTGGCAGGTTAGGGTAATGGTTGGACTTGATGATCTAAAGGGTCCCTTCCAACCAAGACAATTCTATGATTCTATCTCATGTTCATCTTCTTCTAATAGATATGGGCTGTTAGACATTTGCATAGGAATTAGCCTTTTGAAACTGGGCTTGAATTTTTTTTATCCTTAATGAACTAGAAAGCTTGTGGCACCATCCAAGAACAAATCACACAGAGGTTGTCTGTTTTCCACATCACTGCCTTATCCCTTGGGCATTAACAACTTTGAAAATCCATGAGAAAACACACACATAAGATGACTTTGGGCAAAAATTTCTGGCCTTAAAGAAAATACAGCAGTGAATGCTGATCTCAACATGAAATTAATGACTTGAGAATATGTTTTACTTTTCTTGCCTTTATGATGAATTTGTGGAAGAACTAGTAAAGATAGTGAATAAATGGCTAAAGTTCTCCTGCAGATGGTCACAGTTTATTACTATTATTACTATATTATTATCATAATGAATCAGAGACTGGCAAAGAACCTGATTAGCAGCCAAAAATCTCTTGGAGGTGAATGTCACATTTATGTTCCTCCAGAACTGTCTCTTCTTTAGAGTGCTGTAGCAGTGATTGCAGCCCAAGAGCTCCTCCAAAAATTTACCCCTATCATTTGCCTTGTTGCCTTGAGGAAACATAAATAGGAATTTCTGTGGGCAGCTTCCCTTCTGAGCAGACACAGACCCACAGGATCTTGCCAGGGCACACTGCAAAAGTGTGGTGGGACCAAGAGCCTATTCACACCTAACAGGATTTTAAATAGAAAGAAGACCAAAAATATTTCACGGCAGCAAAGTTTCCTAAATTTGACTTCTATCAGCAGCTTTCCTGAGCACAGCTCAGCTGTCCTTCCCAAAACACAATTTGTACCAAGCACACTTTGCTGTGTCTGAAAAGCTTTACTGCTTTAATTTCCTTTTTTAAAATACACAAATTCTAAGGTTGTCTTATTTTAAGTACCTTGGCCTGGTCTGGCAGGAATTAAAGGCAAATACATTGGAATGGGATGGTTATCTGGTCATTCTTTTGTCATGCATAATCTATGGATGCAGTCCAGTCCCCACTGGAGTTAACCATTTCAGGTTAGGGAATAAGAGTACCTGAGTTTTACAGGAGGGAGTTGACATACAAGTCAGTTAAAGGTTTGCACAGAATTACATAAGAAGTTTGTTGAATCAAGCCTTGATCTTGACTCTCTTAGATCAATGCCTTGGCTGACAACATCTTCTCTGAATTTTTCTGTTCCTCACACAGAATCCCCACCAGTGCTGCTTAGCCAGCTTTGAGCAAGGTGAAAGACTGTTTCAACTAAATGAGAAGCATCAGGAACCCCCTATATATTCTGACAGGTAATCCAACAACCACGGAAGACAGGAGTAATTTCCAGTGCTGCCAGGAACCAGAAGAGCACAAGGGAATCAGGAGCTGCGGACAGTCAAAAGCAGTGGAATCCTGAGGGGAGGCACAGCACCCTCTGACATTACACCTGCCAGGATCTTTGACACTGCAGCCTTAATTTCTCCTGCTCCATTACCCTCCCATTAAACCCAAATGGCGTCCTACCCATCTCTCCACTAGAGTCGGGCAGCCTGTGTCCCCAAACAGCTGGCCAGCTTCTCTTACATGAGCAAGCAGATGGACTGTTAGTTTGTACTGCACGATCTGTCCAGTGGATGCATTTGCTATATTGTCCCCAGGACTCCAGTCCTTATATTAAGAAAGAAATAACATTTAAAGCAATAAATACAACAAAGCTCATTTTTAGTGCTGCGGAGATTTTAACTTGGTGGGACTGTTTACACAACTAGAATCAGATAATAACACAAGAGTATATGCTACAGGACAAGACCAAAAGATAAAAAACCAGCTGTAATTTTAGCAATTTTATCCATAACATCAAAGCACACACCAGTGCTACTCAGACTGATGACCATGATGCATATTTTACAGCCATGTTTTTACTGACTGTAATTTATACCCTGAAGCATTATTGCCTTGGTTTGAAAAGAGCAATTTTGTTTTCCAGCAAACAAACAGCTATCCAGAAGGCACCCAAGTCCTCCAGAGAGAGGCACAGGCAACAAAATGTTTAAGGCAGAATAAAGAATTGACTGCTGGACTAACACAGACTATAACCTCTTTTCACAGTGACCTTCACTGAACGATGTAAATAAGATACTCCAGTTTGACAGTGAGATAGGACAATATGACAATCTGCTGCTGGAATGTATTGTGTCTGAAAGGCCAGAAAACTCACTTTCTGTGTAAGAAGGGATGCATTCTTTGCAGAACACCAGCTCTGTACTGCTGTTGGCTGCCACGTAGGACAGCAGAGCTGCAGTCACATTTACTGTCCTTATCCAGCTGAGAAAGCCCCTGACACACCAGAAGTGCTGCTTGCCCCTTCTTCCCATCCAGCACATCCTTTGGCCCCACAGAGAGCTCGGTCTCCACACTGCTTCCCATAAAAGTCTCATGAGGCAAGGTGGAAACCAGTCTCTCCTGTATGTAATGACCATGGGATGACAGGTGAACAGCCATAAAGGGATCCTCACCATATTTCTAAATGATAATGTTGATCATCAGCACTGAATGATGACAGAATTTTGCAGAACCAAAACCCGACATTTTCTCCCCTGGGCCCCCCAGTAAAAATGGATTTGTCTCAGATCAGTTGTCCAGTCATCTGAGCTTTTACTAACAAAAAGATGGAAAGTTTTAGTTTCTAATGCTCCTGTTTCACAAAAAATGCACCTAATTTATGTACATTTAATTACAGCAGTTGCAGAACAAAACAGCCTGTGCATTCCCAGTAATTGCATATGAACATTAGCATAGTCTATACATTAAAGAACTTCTTAATATTTAGTGGTAAAAATAGCATCAGCTCTGTAGATGGTATAAATGAATGGCTATAAAGCTCTCTAAGTTTACTTCCACTAAGGTTTGGTCTGTAATTTTTGACCAATCAACATCTCTTCAGCTGACAAAATTAAGCTGATATGTATCATGTTGACTTGTGAGGCTGAAAATAGATTTTGCAAATATGTTTTTAGGTGCAGAGGTGGTTCATACAAGTGAAGAAAAAGATGAGGAAAGAAAAGACAGACACATTTTGGTTCCTGGGGCTGAATTCGAGTCTCTCTCATCTGCTCATGCTCATTAATCAGTCCAGAAATGAAACTCTGATCCTATTCACAGAGTTCATAACGTGTGCTCAGAACAGAGGATGAAGCCCAGGAGTCACAGTGCTTCAGATTCATACAAAGGGATACAGCAGAAACACTGCCTAACATGTCACACCATCAGATAAAAGAGCAGGCACTTGCACTCAGATTCTTACTTCTGAAGCCTATAGGACTTTCCAAGTTACATCAATTTGGGTTTTTTAAATCTAGAGGCTAAAAGGGGTAAATAGATAGAAAAAACATTGACGGCAATCTGCTTGTATTCTGTAGCTGCAAAAGAGATGGAGAAGAGCCCTGCTTAGGTTGCCCACACACTGGAAAACCAGGCTTAGTCAAACCTGGCCTCGATTCTGACTGTTGGCATTGGGTCCTGGTAAGCCAGAGGCTGTGATGTCTGTAGGCACATGTGGGCTTTACCTCCTGTGGTGTCTGCTCCCTGAGCCTGCACACCACAGCAGAGGTTGTCACTGCAGGACCAATGTCTTTGGCTAAGAGAGCTAGGGAGGTTGAGGACGAAGAGCCCAAATGCAGGCCACAGCCAACACACAATTCAGTGTCCACCCAAGTGGAAATTGGAAGTTTTATTGGTTTTTAGTTGGAAGACAGTTTTAGGATGCAAATCTCTAATACCACTTAATAATTTTGTTATACACAGTCTTTTCCCCTCTTCCAAAGAAAAAGAGACACTTCCCTGACTTGCTCAATCATTGCAGGAAAAACAGTATTTGAGATCTCTGAAAAATGCTCAGGAACATCTTGTATCAAGAACTGTAACAGCAACAGTGGAACAATGACCTGTTCAAAACTAGAACTTACTACAACTATATCATTTCTATGTCTGCCAAAATATAATAAAATGATTTCATAATAAATTACTTACAACTGACCAATTTTTATTTAGAGCAAGTAGAGAAAAAAATCACTGCAGATGAGCTGGAGAAGGAGGAAGAGCTCAGAGGATGTCTACAAGAGCCACAGGAAGCTGAGCCCATGCCCTGGTTCTGGCCAGGCCAGAGTTAACTTCCCCAGGCAGCCAGCACAGGGCAGAATGAGCGTGAAAAGTACCAAAGTGAGTAAAATTTGCATGGAAGATTTTGGTTGTTGTCCTACCTATGGTTTTGATACAGTAAAATATCAGTACATGGTTTCCAGCTCTCCAGTCCATAGGCATATAAGGCAAAGGGCAGTTTCATGGGTCTGCAAGTCCTATGAATCATGCAGGAGAAACTTCAAAAGAGGGCCTAGCCCCTTGGTAGGAAACATGATGAAAGCTATTTGCTGAACAAGGCAGGAAAGTGTGGGTGAAGCAAACACACAATTTGATACCTGTGACCCATGTCAGTCTGCAGAGTCCCCAGTGAAGGCTTACATACAGTGTGCAAGAGAGTGCCCAGGGCAGCAAACTGGTCTGGGAGCTACTCATCTCCAGACTTCAGAGGTGTTTTCTTAGGAGCGGTGAGTAGGTCTCCCTGGCCAGTGCCTCAGTTTATCCCAGCTGGATGAGCAGTGCCAGCTCCCTCTGTACATGCCGTGGAGGTCAGTGGATGAGAGAACAGCACATGCATTGCAGACAGCTGCACACATGCCAAGATCTGTGTGAACCAGAGCTGGAGGGAGATACTACTAACACCAAACATTCACATCATGAGACTGGCACATATACAGTTGTTTCAGGCTTTTTATCTGCCTTCTGCATTTTAAACTTTAGGTTTTCTATCTTTAGGCTTTTTTTCTGCATTCACGAGGACCTGACACAGTCTTTTCTTCTTTTAAACAAGGCTGAGGCGACTTTATGGGAGCACAAACAAGACCAGTCAACTTGCACTGAAGTCTTTAGCCCGCTTGTACACAGCCGCTACAGTGCTGTGTTTATTTTGCTATAGCTTGATAGATTATTCCTTAGCTGTAAAGTACCCACCCACTTGCTCCCATGCACTAGGGCTGCTGTGTGGTCACACCACGTTACAGCAAGTGATAAACTCACACAACAAGAAGCAGCAACACAATGCAAGCTGTTGTATCAGACAATACGATACAGGTTGTCACAAGAGTGCTACATCAAACAGCTGGGGAGAGGAAATTGTCTGCACTGAGGTTTGGAAGCATAGCCATTTGTGCACTGCAGGGGCAAAAACTCTTCATCAGGTATTATACAGAGTGTGTATCCTTCAATTAATGGCAATGATGCACCAGAATTAGATGTGTTCCTCTCCGGAGCCTCTTTCTGCTCCTGTGTATTTATAGCCTCTTTCAATCCAGATAACGTGGCTGACAAAGCAAAATTGATTTGATTAGCATGTAAATAAAGCCTCATTGCTGCTACAGGCTTGTCTGTCACTGTTATATTTTGATGGGATTCCTGTCTGCCTTTCCTATTTACATCCGCTGCTTGTTTGCTGAGTTCCTGAGCCTGTGTGTTGGGAAAGGCTAGAGCTGCTGGATGGAGCCTCCTCAGACAGTGGCAGCACAAGGCATGTGTGGAGCCATTACAGTCTGAGCAGAGATCTTGGACTGAATTCCCACTTGGCCATAAGCAGCACCAAGGTGCTCAGCATTTCCCCATATTGGTCTCTACTGGTCTGGGAAAGACTAAGAAGGCCCCAGCCAAACCAAAAGAACAGCATGGGAAAGGAAACACTCCAGGACACAGCCAAGTTCAGGAATATCCTAGAAGGATGCTAAACCCCTTGGTTTGTTTTACCCAGGTCCCTGGACACCACAGAGGCAGAAGACATGTACAGACATATCTCATCAAGCTGGACTCAGACAGCAAGGAGTGACCAAGGAAATGTTTTACTGCCTTGGATTTCAGACCTCAAAAAATTCAATTATTTCTTGCCCACTAGCTACTGAGGCTGATTTGATAGCATGTGTGCTGCAGCTGATGGTGAAACAGCCTGAAAACCAGCTGTGCCCCAACTCAGCCAGTCCTGCCTCCCTGGTATCCCAGCAAAAGGCTGGTGAACAGCGTGCTCTGATTGGTCATGCCTAGCTCACGCCGGAGACATGCAGTGACTTCTGGTCATGGTTTCCCTCACATTGCCAAGGGGTCCCTCTGTGAAGGGAAGTGAAGGATCAGGTTTGTATACAAATGCCTGTATATGTACACTCACGTGTGCATGCGTATGCAGCTGTGCTCACATGTGCAAGGGTACAGGTGTACATACATGTTTTTATGGACTGGAGATCTTTTAGCTTCCTCAGAGTAATCATATCCCCAGGGATACTTACATGGCGAGCAGCAAGGAGCCCCTAAGGGAGCAGCAGGCCCAGACCTGGACTGAATGGCAGGCCTGTGTCACGTCGCATCCCCAGAAGAAGGGACAGTGCTGTCTTCTGCTAGGAGAAACCCCTGTTTTCCCAGAGAGGATGGTGGAAATGCAGTGAGGATTTGATTTTCTTCTCTCTGCTCAGAGCAGACCAGAATTTTGCCATACCACAAGGCTGCTCACAGGATGTTCCCTTTGCCTTTCAAGATGACAACCTCTCTGTTCCACATTGAAAAAGCACAAAGAACATGGAGGCTGATTTGAGGCCACTGTTCAGATCTTGCAGGTGGAAGGCTTGGGCCTGGAAAAGCAGCTACGAGCCCGCCTTCAGATGGCAAGAGGTTTAGTGATATTCAGATTTTGATCCTGCAAATAGGGCTGAAGCACTGCAAGCGCATTTGGTCACTTGTGCCAGCCAAGAAAGTTACAGTGGTGCGCTGCTATCTAAGATAGGCCTCCTTCTCTCAGGCCCAGATGCCATGCTGATGGGCTCCCTGGAACTAGATGGCAGTCCCTGTTGCTCTAATGGCAGTCAGAGCAACAAAGCTGATTGGGAAAAACAGAACTTCTGATCCTAACTGAAAGGAGGAAATAACATTTTTGAAGTTTACCACAGAACAGAAATACAGACAGACTTTGTTAGAGCAATACCAAAGCAGTTTGTTACACTGTGTTGAAGCAGTCAAGGAAATAAGTATGCTACACCTTCGCACTGCTGAAAACACAGCAGGGAGGATACATCCTTACATGAAGGAGAAAGAGAAGTACAAAAAATAAGTTTAACTGATGTCTCACTGAAACAAATCCAACAAAGCTGTGCTTTCAGATGGAAGACTATCCTACAATTAAAAATGTCCCTCTGCTGTCCCTGAGAAGGCACAGGGGACGACTCACTGCCTAGGGCACCCCAGGTCCTTCCTGTGTTGCCAAATTCCCTAGGTGGTCTTGCCAAAGCAATTGCTCCCCCTTGTCCCCCCACCCTCTCACTCCAGGTGGGCTAACAGCATTTCTGCAAATAAATTGGTTCCATCAGGTGCGGCAAGCAGTAACCACGCTGATGGCCAGGGATGGAGGAGCCAGCCCCTCGCCCTTCCTTCCCCTACTCTTGAAGGTCTCCTGTGGATGCACTGGCTTTTTAACCCCTTTGGATAGTTACTTATTATTATTGCCCAGCAAATACAGCATCTCAGAAGCACTCGCTTCTAAGCACACTCTGGAGCTGTGGAAATTAATGGGATTTTTATCTTTAACAGAATCAGAGCAAAGCAAGGAAGTGCCCACATGCAGGATCAGTAACATGCCTCGCACTCTTGCCATGGGGCTAATGCTCCTGCCACTGCAGGTTTCAGCACAGAGGCTCTGCAGCACAAGCCCTTAGAAACTCTGGATATTGACAAATTTTATTATGAGACAAATGCCAATATATGCAATGAATCTCTCCATGGCAGTGGGGTTAGACTGACAGCCTGCATGCTCAGATTGTATTATCCAAAGGAAACACCAGCCAAATATCATTTTCCCTCAATAGAAGGTTATTAGTAACTCCACTTCTAGGATTGTGCTGCATGCTACATCCTGATGCTCAGCAGTATTTCAGGGAATGGTATTTTCTACTATAATTTCTAAGAAAAGCTAAAAGATAAAGTTCACGATCACAAACACAGCCATGGTCTGGGGAGGGAAGCACTCATCCATGCATTTGTCATGTGGTCCTTGAATTGAGGTTTCATGGGCATCTGATGGCATGACTTCATCAACAGCTAGTCCATAGTTGAAGGGTGGATGTATAAATGTGAGGGACTGAACCACACATATACCTACAACTGTCAATAACTGCCCTTACACAGCGCACTGGCACCCAGCTTGGTATGATTAGATGCCAGTCTGCTAAGCCACAAGCAGTAATACCTCTGTCCACACAGAAGGGTGTGTTTCTGAGTGTGGCAGAGCACATCATCTTCTTGCTCACCCCGCTCTGTCCCAATTAGCAGCACTGGCACAGTACCACAGGCACAAAACCAGTGCCAGCTAAGCAACAGGGGCACGATGACAGCTGTGGGCCAGCAGAGCCATGTAGGCAGAAATCAGAATTGCCAGCCACAGGAAATTCCCATTATTATAGGTTTAGTTAGTAAAATCCTTCTGTCTTGGAAGGCAAAAAAGCCATGAATCTCGAAATTTTCTATGGAATGAAGAAACTGTTGACTCACTAAAACACTGTGCTTTAATAAGACTGATATATAAGATATGAGTATTAACTATAATAAGGAAATTATATTTAAGTGGCCATGAGGATGATCAGCGGTCTGGATCTCATCTCCTATGAAGACAGGATGAGAGAGTTGGGCTTGTTCAGCCTGGAGGAGGCTCCACGGAGAGCTCAGAACCCCTTCCAGTCACTGAAGGGACCTACAAGAAAGCTGGGGAAGGAATGTTTGTAAGGGCATGATGAGGGGTGAAAGGATGAGGGGTGATGGTTTTATACTAGAGCAGGACAGATTGATATTAGACATTAGGAAGAAGTTCTACACTCTGAGGGTAGTGAGACACTGACACAGGTTGCCCAGAGAGGCGGTGGAGGCCCCATCCCTGGAGACATTCAAGATCAGGCTTGACAAAGCTCTGAGCAACATGATCTGGTTGAAGGTGTCCCTGCTAGATGGCCTTTGAAGTTCCCTGCCAGTCTAACACATTCTATGATTCTGATAGTATCAATGTAACATCTATATTTAACATAACAAAATTAAACAAAACAAGACCATCAGTTCATTTATGCTGTTCTAGTGAGGAATTCTGACAAAATTAACATGGCCCATAAAGCATCTTAACTTGAACAGGATGGAAATGTTGTGGTTCTGCTGGCAGATTTCTGAACAAATCTGAAGTTTTTAGCTATGTTATGTGGTTTCAACAGTAAAACCATTTTTCCTCAGGCACAGTCCCATCCTAACAAGACACTGAACAAGATCTGAACACCTCCTAAGCCCAGGGCTGCTCCTAGCCAGTGGGATCACAGTCCGTGCTCCCATTTTGCCACCCTGCAGCCTCCTGCTTGCTTGAAAACATGCAGCTAGCCACCATTTTCAATCAAACAACCATTTTTTTCCTCAGGATTTTTCTCTGCTCTTTTCTAAAGGGACTTGCATCACTAATCACACTTTGGTGTTTTGAAACCCTCATTTCAAAAGCCTACTGTTCCTCCCCTCAGCAGACATCTGACAGAGCTGCTGCAATCAAACATTGCAGGACACAAAGCAGGACAATTCTTTGGGCAGGCAATACTTCTGTCTCTCTTATAACATATTAGCTATTTTTATCCATTAGAGAGATCTTTTAAAAAGATATATTTTTTAAGAAATATTACAGAGAAAAAAAGACTGCACTGAATCCCTCAGTAATTTCTGAGCAGTTTGTTCCCCACAACCACCCCCCCAGCCCCTTCCCCATCCCCTCTCACTATTGGCACAGACTCGATGAAGGGAATGGCTGTTCATCTGTCCCCTTTAGGGGCTGCTCCTCCAGCCACCACACTATCAGTGTGTCCCAGTGCTGCTTGCCATTTTTGGCAGTCCAGCCCAGAAATATGCAGGAGACATAAATAATTCCTTTTTCGAATTTGGTCAAGAGGACAGACCGCTGGCTCCTGCCAGCAGCACGGTGCTCGGCAGCCTTGGGGCGTGAGCTAGCTGGGGCTGACAGGCATCCCCGGGCTGTGGGGCACACAGAGCACCCTGCTGCCCTTGCCACCAAATGCTTGGGGGCTTCTCCTGAGCTGTCAGCTATCCACTCTTTCAAGCACAAAGGAAAAGAGAGGAGACCAGAGAGAGAAACAGCTGGGCAGCTGAGAAACAGGACATGTTTTTAATACTAATTATTGCAAGGAGCAACAGGGGGACCGTAGCAGAGGAACAAACTGCAGAGAGTCCCTGTCCTGAAGTGCTCCCAGCCCAGGTTTTGGGGTAACGGTGCCCTCTTCCCACATGCCCCCCTGCGCTTTGGAGGAAAGGCATGACATCGCTGCAGATCACACAGGGGAAGTTTGCAGTGGATGCTGCTGGACCCTGAGAGACCTGGTGGCTGTCTCAGAGGGCAGGTGGGTGGAGGCTCAGCCCTGCAGAGGCTCACCATGTGCTGGCAGTACCACAGCTGCTCCTCAGGGCGGGTACCTGAACAGCCAAGAGCATAGTGCTGGGCAGCAAGGACCATCTCCTGCTCAGCTTTCACCTGAGAGACAATATTCAGTGTAAAATGTACAGTCTGATCCCCTAATTCCTTATAGAGCTCCAGGTGAAGACACAGAGTGGGTGGTCCAGAGCACTGCAGCATCCCCCAGGGCAGGACAGGAGCCGCTGTTTGGCTTGCCTGTCTCCCACACTCTGCCTAAGCTGCCACATCTCACCACAGCTGCTCAGAGGGGCTGAGTGCTGAAAAGGTGTCCTTAAAGAGTGAATTCCTCTTGCCCAAATCCAGCATGTGCTATGTGCCTGGATGCTGCCATCCACTTGGTCCTTGGCTTCTCTACTGCTGCTGCCTGCCAAAAGGCAGAGACCAACTTATTAGGTAAATAACCATTTCTCATACATATTATGACAGGACTGGGTCTCAGATTGATATTCAAAAGTGCTGTGAGATCCTTTCTCCCCTTCCAAGGCTGCTGTCACCATCTCCAGAACAGCTCCAGACCTCTGAGTTTAGTCCTTCTGGCCCCTCACACCTATCCATGCCCAACGCTAACACATGATGAAGACCCCCATCTCGCAGGGTTCTCAGTCCAGAACATCCTGACCCAGCACCAGCACAAGGTGGTAACGAGACATGGAATTTCATAACTACTAACAGTGTTTGGGCAACAGCTTACTGTGACACATCTGACTGCCTTCCTTCAGCATGTCTGTCAGGCTGACTTTGCTCTGACCAAAGACTTCAGGAAGTATAGGACCTTGTCCAACAGCAGAGACCCCAGACTAAATTGTGCTCTGAAAAACTCCCATTGTGTGCCTGGTATCAACATCCATGGTGATATCTGGGCTCCTGCCAGCTAGACTGGCTTAGGATGAGAGCAGCTGCTTGGATAGATGAAGACGACAGAGTCTGACATAGCGCCGATTCTTAACTGAGGACCTGTCACATCCAGGCTGAACAGAGGAATCACATGAATAAGAAAAAAGCAAGCAGGAAATGTGCTGTCAGGTGGGGATGTCTGCTATTAGTCCACTGCCCCACTTGGTGCAGCAAGGCTCTGACAGGAGGAAGGAAGGAGGTGATGTGAAGAGTAATCACCAGATAAGAAAATGGACTGGTGCTGGGTTCCTTGCTGAGTTAAGGGCTGTGCTGAAATTTGGTCAGATCCTCCTTCTCTGCTCCCTGCTCAGTTGCTTCTCTAGACTATTTGCAATCATCTCACTAGATCTCACAGCTCCCTGCACTTCCCTCCCACCCCCCACCCCCCATTTCAAATCCATTTGGAACAGCTCCACACCCAAGCTATGACTAGCCATCCATCCAAACAAGCACCTCCTATGGTAGATGAAAAAGACAGAAAAACTCAAAGCTCACTGCAATTTCCTCCCCAATTAAACAGATCCCTGTGGTGAGACAGGATAGCTTCATTCTCCACATCTACTTCTCTGTGGTTGCAAAGCAAAACTGTGTACAGGCAAATCTATTAAAAGTGATGAAAACTGCAGGCTGGGCAAAACCACTGATGTACAAGGAGGGTTCAAAAAAGTGTTAAAGCATGCAAGGCATTCTGCCTCTCTAGCCAGGAGGGCAGGGGGAATCTGGCAGCCTTGCAGAAGGCAGCTTTAGCAAGAGGTCCTCTCCCCACTGCTGGGGTTCCTCACCATTAGAGAGCCTACAGGAACCTGCAGTGGTGTTAGACTTCGTCTTGCATCAGAAAGGTCTCAACCTGACCTCTGAATAGGGTCTTAAAAATTGGCCTGCAACCATATCTCATATTAAGAAATAATCTGACCCTTGAAATACCCCGAGATTTCATTAGCTGGCAAAAAGCCTGTACAGCAGAGTCAGCCCTCAGACAGTTGCTTTATGCCAGTATTTACTTCAGCTCTCCAACTGCAAGAAAAAAAAAAGGGGGGGAAGCTGAAATAGTCTCCTGGTGCCCTGAAAACAAAACACTCCAGAATTTTGGCACCACAGGCTGATCCTTAGTAGGTGGAGATTTGCACTGACTCCAGCTGAGCTTTGCTCTTTGACATCAGCACAATAAGTTGCCTGTCTGCAAATAGTATGCTTATGCAATGCTACTAAACACATTCCCTTGCTGCTACTTACACTAGCTTGTAAACACAACCCACTCCAGCCACCAGCGCCATTACCACAGGCCTGCATGAGGGCTCAGTGCTGCAGCTCGCTGCAAGGGAACATAGGTGTCCTGGAAAAGCAGGATTCATTTTGATTTGTCCAGTGGCACTGTGGGTATTAACAGGTAGGAGCTCCTGAGAAGTTGCTCCAGTATTAAAAATGTGATCCATTCTCTGTAAAAGGACTCAAGAGGGGTGTTCTACCTCCAGCTCAGCAGTGTGTGGCAAGCTGCAGGTCTCCTCTGCCTGCTGAGGCACTTAGCTTCCCCTGAACCAGTCATCAAGGGCCCATCAAGCTACAAAGAGGGAAAAATCCCAATGGATTTGCTGGCGGGCCCAGTTTAACAAATGATGGGATAAAAAGGCTGCAGCAACCCCTGAAAAACTGTTTCATGCTTGGCTCATCCTTTTTTCATTGTAATCTCTGCTGGCTCTGGATGCCAGTGGCACTGGCATACTGCTCCACCTTCCCTGCAAAGCACATGTGACGTGCTGCCCATGCACTAAAGAGTGAATAATTCAGAGTCACTGATGCTCACAGATCCCTTTCACCTCCATGCAGACTGGGGTAACCACCACGGGGTCCAGCCCAACCTCTATCCAAAGGGAGCAACAGCCCTCCATCTCCCAGCCTCCACCCCTACCCTTCCCAGCTGCACCTCCAGAAACTGAAGCTGACTGGCAGACAACCAGAAAGAAAGTAGGGCCCACTGTTATGCAGGCTTTGCAGGCTCCAAATGAGCAGGGTGTCTGGATTTTCCTTCTTGTGCTTTTAAAGTGTCCCCAGTCGCAGTTTGCAGCTCCAGCAGTAGGAATCAGCTGCCATGGAAACCTTGCAAATGCCCTTTTCTAGCAGCAGCTGCCTAACATGCAGATGAAGAGCATTCCCTCCCTGAGAGACACAGCTCTGGAATTACCCCTGCTATCCCTTGCGGGATTTCTGTGCACTTGCAGGTTTGGAAACCTGTTGTGGAGCAAATCCACTGCAAATAAGGCTGGGCACAAAAGGTTCATAAACCAGAGATTCAAAGAAATCTAGGTATGCGCCACAGTTCTTGTCCAGGGTTTCTTTCAATGACATTTGCTGCCACAAAGGTACTTCCTGGTGCTGTGAGACTTAGAAGAAAAAAGAAATACTTCTATTTCTCACAGGCAGACCCGATTCAAATAATTTCCCACCCACACCTCTTTCCTTAGGGCACTGCAAAGCACCGTCAATAAGCCACAAGCCGCTGGGCTGAACGAGCCTCAGGCAAACGGCAGCATGACTGTGCTCAGAAAGTGCTGAGCTGCACCCAGGCAGTTGGAGGCAGGAGCCCTCAAAGCCTAAAGTTTCTCTGATGCTGGTGACAGTGCAGGCTTGAAAGAATTTGGTGAGCATCCCAAAACACGAGTGCAACAGAAACCCCACGTGCTACCCGACTTGCTGAAAGCACAGGCATTACTGAAGCAGCTTGAAATCTACTGGCCCATAATGTTACTTTAAAAAAAAAAATCAGTAGATGTTTAATCTACCCAAGGTCCTAAGCAAAGCCGTTATCAAGTGCACATCTTTTGATACCAGAAGCCTTTCAGAATGTGGTCCAGGGTAAGTGGCTTAGATTGACAGGAGGCTGCTAATGGCAGAGGTGCCATCTTGGCTCCCCATCACCTGCTCCAGGCACACAAAAATGCTCCTATGAGGTATGCAAGTGGGAGTCAGAAATGGCAACACTAAAGCCTTCCCTTGAGTCCTGGAAGAGCCTCCTTAAGGAGTCCCACTGTCAGGGCCCCACTGCCACACCAGCCACCCTGACATGTAAGCTGCATTTGCCAGCTTATTTGTTATTACTCAGTAAGGTTTGCAGGGGCAGGAAGGAAGAACAGCAAATAGTTAACTGGAACAGCCATCAAGGGAAATTTTTGACACACTGCAACCAAATGCAATTTGTGCAACAAGAGTTAGCAGACATCTTACAGGATTAATCAACACTACCCAGTCCCTGAGAACAAGGCCTCTGTAGCTGTAGGACTCTCAGGGAAGAGAGCGTGCCATGTCCAAAACATGCCCAGACAGTAAAGACAGGGACAGAGATGGGGAAGGAGTAGTGGCTACAAGAATACTATACGAGCCATTTGCTGCATAGCTTAATTTTAGGTTTCTACTACTAGGTATTTGGGTAATGACTCTCTTCATTGAAGAGAGGAAGGAGAATGTCACAAGCCACCTAGAAATTATTTTAACCAAAGCTGAGATGGCTGGAAGAGGAGAAGGCTAGATTTCATTTGGTTAAGGACTGATGATCAGCCTGGATTTTAGCATTTAACCATGGGGCCACAGAACCCCTCAGCCTTCTCCATCTACCTTCATCCCATTATGCCAAGAGGGCTCAAGTCTAGTGTTCAAACACCATCTCACCCCTGCCCATCAAAAGAATGGGTCCTGCAGCAGTAATGCATCAGCTAGGAGTACACCCTTGACATCTACTGATTTGTTCACTTGTTGTGCTTTGCTAATCTGTCTTTAATCTCTTCAAATTATCTAGCATTCAAGAGATTTACAGGCTATAGGTGCCAAGCTCCTACCAGTTATTGTTGCTGCAAAGTTGATGTGCTTTCAGAGATGGTCCTTTGTTGCAAGAGAACACCACAAAATTTCACTCTACAGAACGGAGGACCTTGTATAAGATTGGCATCTAATTACCAGCAGAAAAACAGTAAATTGCTGATTTCTTTATCAAAATACAGTACAATACATTCAATATACACAATAAACAAGGCTTAGTGATCCAGTTTGCCCCAGTGCCCACTGGCATTTCACCTAATTATTATGGCATGGACCGAGTTTGAATGTCCTAGAAATCAGCTACAATAAAACATTTCCCATCCTGCACTTGAGAAAAGCAATTAACAGCATCTTCCTTCCCACCTCCTACAGGCAGCACTCAAGCCAAAAGCTCTTAGCGGTCTCAGAGTAGAGCATGTCCATGCATTTCCTTAGATGTCCATCCTCTCCCAGAGGTTTTTTGGTTTTTCTTTTTATGCAGGACTAAAGCAAAGCAGAGAACAGGCAGCACTACCCTCTTCCTTGCCTCTATGGGTGCTGAAGCACTGAAGGCTAGCTCAGGTCCTCTGCCTGCCCCAAGAGAGGTTCCTGTTCTCTTGCAAATCTCCACATGGTCCTGACTCCCTTTGGCCTCACAACGTGCAATCCCAAACCCAGCAAACACTCTCCAGGCTGATCGAGTGCCAAGTCATTTGAGAAGCTCCTGTGGGCACCTGAAAATATCAGGAATTCAGAAGGGCTTGCTTTTCTAACCTCTTTCTAACCTTCAAACCTTCATGTTAAATCAGATGTCGTTCCAGCTCTTCAGCACCAGCAAAGCTGGGTCATCACTGTTTGTGTCTGGAATCAGTTTTGCTGTTCATCTTCCCGACAGGGATCTTGAAGGGAACAAGTCCCCTTGGGAATTTTTTTGTCTCAAGGACTGCTTGAATAGGGATAGTTTGACCACTCTTCAAGGTTTCTGTGGGTTGGTAGTCAAGAAAATTGCAACAAATACCCAGATTCCTGGCCTGGGCTCAGTCTCAGCCAGGGACTGATTTCTGTTTGCCTATTTTATGTCTCTTTTGTAGGTGCTTTCTCAGGTCCTTTCACTTCGTGCTGTAGCTTCCCTTAGTTAGCAAGTTCTACAATAGCCAAAGGTCTCTTGACTTTCCAGTCCCAGGTGAGAGCTAGCACACCTGCATGTGTTGTGCTCAGCTCCCTGCCAGGATGCTTCATGCTCCCCTCTCCAGCACAAGCTTCATCTCTGCCTACAAGACATCTTTCAGCCTCTCTGGGAAACTTTCAGATGCTTCTTTAACCCTCTTCTTTTTTTACATTTTTTTTTTAAGCCTGTGGCTCATTATTAGAATTTGCTCTAATCTTATTTTAATTCCTTTTTGCAAAATCTCTAGCTGCCTTAGATCTACTTTAATTCCTTTTGCAAGATATCCACCTATTGTTTTAAGCCTTTGGCCTGGGGTCCTAGACTGCATGCACGCCTTGGTTATTTGCTCCATCAGATCCCTCAGTGATACCAGCTCACAGCTTGCTCCTTTGAAACTGGCTCTAGCTTCTTATAGACTGACTTATCCCTGCTTGACCTGTATCAAAGTTTGTGGACCCACTAGATGGCCCAATTAACAGGAAAAAATTGACAACAGACTGAGGCATTTCTCTGATTAAATCATACTTATAAATGCAGAATTAATTTCTGGATCCCTGAAAAGAAAGAGCAGTGAAGTTTCCTTTCTTATAGCTTCAGGCATGTGTCAGCCAAGATTTTAATCCCCCTAACTGCTCCTTTTAAACTTTTCTGTGATACCCCTCCCCCAGGGATGCCCTTCTAATTTCTTCCCCAGACTTTCTATCTCAGCTTTTATTCTCCTCTTGCCCAGCCTGATGAAAATTCATCAAACAGCAGCCTGGAGGTCCTTTCCCCAAACTGTAGCAGAGTGAGCAGATATGTACACAAGGAAAGGAGCATATTTTAAAGGCAGAAAACCAACGGGTCAGCTCCTACTGACCTCACAGCTTCCGCTAGCCTAGTCTGGGGTGAGTCACTTCTTCCCTTTGAATGGCATTTTCCCATTTGAAAAATGAGAGCGTGACAAAACCTTCAAGAAAGATTTGCTCAGTTTGGATGGAAATCACAGACTTTGTAAAGAAACAACCCAGTTGGCATGCCCAGCCAGCACAGCAGAGCGAGGATGGTGCAGGTGGGCAGCATGTGCCTTGCACACATACACATCGTTCCCAGCTTTCCTGATGATCTCGGTGTTTTTCTTGAAAACTGGTATTTCCAACAACACTCTGGGGTTGCCTCTGTGCCCTGGAAGTGGGTGCAGGGGGAGTTCAGCCATCCTGCAGTTGCTTTAACTTATGTGGGGGAAAGAGGGAGGTGGGAAGGGAGCTGTTTTTCTGCTTCTCAACTTCTGGAAGTAAACCCAGCAGTAATAAGAATTGCACCAGCAGAAAGAAAAACAAGTTTTCACTGTTGGTAATACCCTAAAAGACAATTGTTTAAATAAACTAACACAAGGTCACTGAGATGTCCAGATAGAGAGAGATTTTTTCCCCCTTTTAAAATTCAGCATCTGAAGTTGCTCAGAAGATGAAGCAGGACAGTATGTGCATGTGGCTTCTGTGGATAGTGGGAGGGCAAAAGAGGTCTGGAGAAGATGCTAGAGTCTGAAGAAAAGCAGAAGCTTTCTGTGAAAGAGGACAGATTTGGACAGCACAGAAAGGTCAGACCTCCCTCCCTGCAAGAGCAAACCTCAGAGGCAGCCAGAGAATTTCATAGTATCTTCTACTTTTTTTAGGGAGGGAAAAAAATAATAACCAAAAAATCAATCTCTACCTTTGGAGTGTGAGAATTTAAACACTGGATTTTCCTAAATACCACAGCATATTTCCCAGGTTCCTCCCAGTGAGGGCTGGCTGGGCACTGCCATCACTATCAGGGGTGAGACAGGAACTCAGTACAGTGCTCAAGGGAATTTCTGAGCAGCCAGGCACACGCCATTCTCGTGAGCCCACGTTTCACCCAAGCCTGGGGAAGGTCACCACGTCCCTGTGCAGTCTGTTCTTCTCCAGTCCCTGCACTTGAACATGGGGTCTCTGAGGAGATGTCATGGGTGTATTTGGCTGATTGGGTCACAGGCATTTTAGTAGCATCTAAGGGCTGGATAAAAACCCAACCAACCACCCCAACCTCCTTCTCTTTCAGTAAGACCAGGACTGAAACAAAAAGGTGGCACCCATGTGCATCCTCATTTGGTACGTGACTACCCCAGGTGGAATCCATGCACAAGCTGTTCAACTTATCTTTCATCATTGTCCTGGTTTCAGGTAGGATGGAGTTAATTTATTCCCTAACAGAGGATGGATGCCGTGTTTGGAAGTCGGGATGGGAGCAGTGCTGATAGCACCGTGTTGTTTCTAGTTGCTGCCAGGCAATCACGGACTTTTCAGTTGTTCCTATTTCCCCACTAAGGAGAAGGGAAAGGACACTGCCAGGACAGGTGACCCAAACTGGCCAAAGGGGGTATTCCATGCCAATTATATCATGCTCAGCATAAAAGGGGGGGGAGGGGCTGGTGGGGGGAGGAGCAGGCAGCTCTAGGATTTGCTGTTTTGGGGATGGTCCGGTTTTCGGGATGGCTCTGGGCTGTACAGCCTGAGATGTGTGCTTCAGTGAGAACCTGCACTGCGTATCACCAGTTTCATATATTTTGCTATAAAGCCCTGTTATTATTGTTATATCTATCTTTCTGCTATTCCAGTAAACTATCCTTATCCCAACCCGTGAGGTTCTGGTTCCTGGTTTGGGGGTTTGTTCCCTTTTCCTTCCCTCTCCCCCCTCAACTTCCCCACCTCCCTGCATCTTTTAAAGAACAAGCTGCTCGGCTCTCAGCTGGGGCAAAACCACGACAATCACTGATGCTCTTTGGGAAGATGCAGACCTTTCCTCCAGCCCCCATCAAGGCCTCACAGACAGCCCCATCCCTGCCTGCCCTGGCTGGCTTTCTGCCACCAAGCACTGCTCTGCTGGGTCACTTCTGCTGACAGCTGCAGACAGGGTCCCTCATCCTGTTTGATGCAAGAGGTTTCTGAAGATCTCTAAAAGTCGCTCATCTACAAAGCTGGCTTCTCCACAGCAGGAGGGCAAAGTCATGTGGCAGAAAGAAAGTTTGAGCCTTTTTGTTGAAGAGACCCTGCCTGAAGCATTGGAATGAGAAGGTGCCCAGAGAGAGCTTTGAAATTCAGATCTTGGATCATAAGCACAACCACAGGTAAGTCTCATACTGTAATTGCAAAAAAAAAAAAAGCTGTCAAACCTCTAGGATTTATGCTTACTGGAAATGTTGTCCCAGCTATTTTCTAAATTGATTCTCTCCAAAGTCAAAAGAAAGCTCTCTCTGCAGAGATTTTGCTGAAGAGGGAAAGTACAGTACTTGGGAGTTTAATTTTGCTTTTGTTTTCTCAGGGATGGTGTGGTTTTTTTCTCATGATCCAGTACAACAGAAATTGTTTGAAATCAGTACCATGGGGAATGGAGAAGTCAGGTTTGTCAGGGTTAACATACATTTTTCAAAAGCCCTTTCCTTCAGGCATTTAGATGCTTGTGGCCATTGTGCTCAACTGACCCTTCACTTAGTCACTTCTTAAGAGTGTTTTGCAAATAAAACAACTTTTCAACTCGGCCTTTCCATGATGCAGAAAGAAAAAGCCTTGAAAACTGGCAGGCAGGATTCCCAACGCCCCTCAGATTCCTCCATCCACAGGCTGTTTGCGTTCCCCCCAAGTCCCAAAGCAGCCTGCTAAGCCCAGGGACACACCTCTGGGAATACAGCCTGGGCTTTGAGACTTTTTGGCCCATTTTTTGGAGTGTATAGGATCCACTGCACAACCTGTATTGATCTTCCTTGGGAAGGACGTGAGCAGTTCTTCCAGTTACTAGAGGTTGTTACTCCAAACACATGAGGCAAAGGCAACAAAGAACCATCCCATGACAGGTTCACAGCCATTAGTAATTGGGAGCGATAATTAAAAATTATGGAGCAATACAGTCTCTCAGAGGTGTTGTGTATGTTTTCAGGAGGAAGCTGAATGATTCCAAACTGGAAATACTGCTGTATTCTCTTGCCAAAACATGAGCAATTTTGTACCCAGCTTTTACCTATGTTTGTTCAAATACCAACATATATAAAAATCTCCATTTACAGCTCTGAACAGCTCTATGCATGCAGTGGAGGAACAGTATGTAACTACCAGGTATATCTAGTGGGTGAAGAAAGCCCAAATAATAGGGGTTAGTCATCAAGTATTTGATGCCTATGAATACAGATATTATAGAGGCATGCAACATAAACATAGATGCACTATATACATATATATGCACTATTTTTTTCCTATACAAAGAACCACCTTAAAACAAGCTCCTCTGTAAAAAGTTTAGATGACCAAGACAACCCAAATTCAAATTAATTGAAATTTAGGGACTGTAGAACCACACCAAAGGCAACGTGCAAACATTTTCTTCTGAATTCATGGTGCTTTGTAGCCTGGAGTCCCAGGGTGTCAAGGTCTAGTGAAGAGGGACCTTTGTTGTCACATATGTGACCAAGAGGAGGTATATCAAGGGCACTGGATAGCAAGACCACCCACTGTCAGCCAGAGCATCTTACTTATCCTATCACATGCTCCATGCACACTGCATTCCACCCACAGCCCCAAGAGCACAGTTCATCCCTGTGTGAGCTTTTCTGGAGGAGGCTAGGGACCTCAAACATGCCTAGTACCAGCTGTACAGTACAGGTCTGTGCCAGGATTCTGACCTGTCACCTCCAGCATCTTCAGAGCAGGGCTGCCTCTGTGACTGCCAGCACAGGTTCAATGATAGTAAAAATGAGCCTCAGCTACAACCGCCCCTTTTGGTGCATGAATGGGAACTTGGAAATCTTGCAGAGGACAGGGATGTAGTTTGCATCCCTGCTCTGTCCTATTCAGGGCTGACTGGAGACATTAAAAACTTGTACATGCCACATCCTTGCATGGAAACCACAACTGCTTTGTTTTCCATCTCTGACAGTCTTGACCTCTCCCAGCCTTTTGTGCACTCCTGAGACTCATACTTTTCTTGAGATCACAGTGGGCTTGCGTTTTTCATCCTCATGTGATTAATAAATTATGCTCTACAGACACTTAAGCAGCTCATGTGTATTTTTCCATCAATAGAAAGAGAATGCTTATTTGATCTGGGAGCCCCATTTTCCATTGTCTGAATTTAAAGTTCAAAACAAAAACTTAATATCTAAAGTGATTTATGAGCCTCTGCTAAATATAGCTCAGCTCATTCTCAGCAGTGAATCTCCCATTTTGCTCTTAGCAGCATCTCAGCAAAGCAATGGATGAAAGAGGAATAGAAGTCAGTGGCTACTGGTAAAAACACATGCTTGTGATATTACACTCAACTCTGCTCTGACAAGGCACTGTGAAGGCTGTGAGAATAGCACCAAGCACAGTTCTACTATAGACTCTCTCAAGAAACGAACAATTTTTTGTTCCAGTTACAACAACTTACAGCTTTAGTTCTTGGATTATTATTCTCTCAGGCTGTAGCATCTAACCCCAGCTACTCCAGAGCTTTGGGTGCATACTTCTTAATTTAATCTTCATTTCTGGACCACGGGTTCTGAACAAACCACTTACTGCATGGTTTCCTCCCTTCACAAACCTATGTGGTACATAACAGAAACTGTATTCTCTCCTAGGAGCTCCGAACAGAGGAAGAACAGGGATGTGAGGCACTGGACTACAACTCCCATGCAAAAGCATTTCCAAATATTTTCATTCTTTTGGCCAAAAAAAAAATGCACATGGCAGGGGACACGACACACCGATGACAACAACGACCTGACACCCAAACCAACCCACTCCCAGGGAAAGAAAAAAAAAGCTTCATTTTGCTGAAATACAGTTTTCATCCAGAAAATGGCTTTGCAGATTTTTTTTCCAGCAGCTGCAGTGGTTAACACAGTGCTTCCAGGGGCCATGGGAAAGGACAGCACTGGAATAGCTGATGAGCTGCCAGCAGGAGCAAACTGCAGAGGCAAAAAGCCCCTTTTCCATGTGGGGAAGCTCCTGTAACGCAAGTCCTGCTCTCCTTTTAGGCTCAGGAAAGCACCCCTGCAAAGGGGACCCTTTAGCAAGGCTCTCTGAGAGCTGGAGCAAGGAGCCTGGCGTTCCTCCTCCTCCTTCAGAAGGCGCTGTGAGCACATGTGTGAGGCAACCCCTCCATGTTGGGGCGGCTTGGGAGTGTGGTTTCCACCTCTATATAAAGTCTCCAATTTCCTGTGATGCTAAGTGTGTGGGTGTCAGCAAAATGGAAGTTCTCTGTCAGGGATGACAGTACTGGGGTGAGCGTGTGCTTCCCACAGCATGGCAGCGCTGGGAAGGCACGCAGGAACCATGAATGATGTAGCTACACACACTGCCATGCGGAGAGGAGCATCCCTTGGGAGAGGATTTGCTCTCCCCCTGTCCTCTCACTGCTCTAATCCCCTCTTGCCCCCAGAGATGCTGAAGCTCTGTTCACAGCACAATGACCAAAATCACGCCATGTCTTCAAGACTCTTTGGCATGGGCAGAGCAATAGCTGTGTATACAGCTCACAGTTCCCCAGCCCCAGAGGACTGCAGTGCAAATGGCAACAGCTCCCCAGCACCCACCTGGGCCCATCCTGTATCCCCATACCATTTCTCTGGATAAAGAGCAAAAGACAAATGGTATTTACAAGGCAAGGAAGGTCTCTAAGGTTACAGCTTAGGGGATAAACCATGAAAAGCACATACAGCAGCCTGTTGGCAGAGGGGACAGAGCCAAAATGGACCTCAGCTGTACTGCACAACAGGCTCAAATTCAACAGAGGGGTCCTTAAAAAAGAAAGAGGGAGGTGCTTAGGTGCCTAGTTGGGGGAAACAGACCACCATTTCCTACTGCAAGGATGCTTACCCATA
Source organism: Hypotaenidia okinawae (assembly GCA_027925045.1). Classification (NCBI taxonomy): domain Eukaryota; kingdom Metazoa; phylum Chordata; class Aves; order Gruiformes; family Rallidae; genus Hypotaenidia; species Hypotaenidia okinawae. The sequence goes on from BSDF01000016.1 coordinate 8,002,727, forward strand.
ATTAACCAGTCTGGGGGTGCAGTTAATGGCTCCCACCCTGCTGTCTCCAAATATCTACCTCCATCAACATCAGCTCCATTTTCCTGTTCACTGCCAACACTAACAGTGGCAGGGTTTCCTTCCTACAGAGGACAAGACAGGATCATTCCCCACCCCATTGTGCTGTGGTGTGGCAAGTCAAGACCCTAGGTGGTGAGAGGGCCATGGGCCAGGGCTGCCTGGATCTCCCCGCGATCCACCCACCACGGTGAGCAACCAAAGCTCGCAGGCTCTCGATCCCTAATTTCCAGAATACGTCAGAAAAGTATAATTAAGGAGCCCTCCCCTTCTGGTGGAAGTCTGCATGTGTCAACAGAAAGACGGGAGTATTTAGCAGACTTCTTTTTCCATTCTGCTAATTTTAGCCCCTTATATAACATTTCTTTTCAATACAACCCAGTTTCTGTAGCCCACTGAAAGGAGCCGCACTTCTCATTTGTCTTACACCAGTACCTAAAATATTTCCCAGAGCCTGAGGGCTGTCTCTCTGCTCCCCACTGTGCATGGGGCCAGCTCTGCCCACAGCAGCCCAAGGTTTAAACAGACCATCATGCAAGGGAGCATGGAGGCAAAATGGGCAATGCCCTAATGCAGCAGGAGAAGGAATACAAGCCTGTTTCTTCCCCACATGACCCCCACTCCAGGTATCTCCAGGCAAACACCAGCAGAGAAGAGGGTTCACCAGCCTCCACACATTGATGTCTGAACCTCCTGGTGAGCCCTGAAGCTCGGTGTGCAAACATTTCAGCTTTCAGCCCTTACTGCAAATTCTCTCAGTCCCTTTCCTGCTCTGATTCTGGCTGTCATCTTTAATGGGGAGAGGTTCCTACCTTCCACCCTTCTAAGTAAACCTCAAAGTTTGATTGTGAAGCTCCAGAGCGCATCAAAAATACATCAAAATAACTCAAACTCCCTTTGACAGAGCACATAAAGTTTGCAATTAGCATTTCAAAGCCACGATCAGGCATAGAAGGCAAAAGCAAACAAGGCAGCAGCAAACACCCAAACTTGTCAATTATCCAGCTGATGTTTTTGCACAAGGCTGGGAGAGCTGCAGAAATAACCACCTGAGGCCAAGTTCATCTCTGCCATGGCATTGCTGTGGTGGCTTTACAGATGTGGCAGTTTTTTACTTTTCTACATATATTTTCATGTGAAAAGGTCAGTTATCTGGTATTGCAGTGCTGGGCAGCCTCGAAGCATGTACCTGTAACACAGCTGCCAGGTCAGTGGTGATCTGGCCAGTTAACTGTTTAAAACATAAGGAGTTCTTCACTCTTACTAAGGGAGGGAAAAAAGGAGTCGCCTGTCAGCACAGAGGACTCTATGGAGATGCTACTGAAATGACATGTGTTCAAAACAGTGTCAGCAGTGGGAGCAGAGGAAAGTGCGGTGATTCCCTGCAGGAACAAGCTGTTCCCACTCTGCAGGTGTGGATCCATCCCACGGCTGACCGGCTGCGTGTGGGGGGAAGCTGCTCAGTTCCCATTCCCTTCAGTTCCTCACTAATGCAAAGACAAGCGTGGTTATTTACATGCTACTTGATGGCTTTGTCCTTTCTTTTGAATCAAGGCAGGCCTCTGAGCTGAGTATCCACCAAGGATTTCTAGTGAAGCTCTGAATAAATAACAAGTACCTTATTTCACTTTAATTAGACTGGGGGATAATGCCCTGATTTGCCAATGCTGGGAGCATGCATTTATCTTTTTCTGAAAAAGAAGTTCTGCTGTGAAAGTTTCCCTCTAAGCTAGTAAAAAACTAACCCCTGTGCTTATCCCATACTAACAGCTGGTTTTAGCACCAGCCAAGGTTGGTAATATTTTCTCTGCAGCAGCATGGTGTGGTCCACTCCCTTCTCCAGTCAACTCCTTTGCTTTCCTCCCAAGCATCTTCTACCCAGCCTTGGCAAGAGACAAACTGTATTCTCCAGTCTTTTGAGGCAGTCCTTGCCTTCATCTACCTTCCCTTCTCTTTTCTCTTAAAAGCAATATTAAAGCCTTTGGGCCATGGGTGCCTGCACAGCACCTAGAACAGTGTGCTGCTTGTCCAGGACTAGACCTCCCAAGCACGACCATAATATAGTACTTTATGAATATGATTCATGAGGTCTAACTTTGAATTTGGCAACTTAGTCTCTGAACAAAGCTAGTGAGCAAACCAGCCACAATGATTGTATTAGTCAGCATGAAGGAAATCATTGCAATTGCTCCAATGTGTGAGTTCAGTACAGCTGATCTAAGTGTTGGCAGAAAACTATGTTCATCATAACCTTGACTTTCTCATTGAAAATGATACCAAAGAACTTTTTTCTTCCAGCTCCCCATGTGTCGTCATGCAGTGCCAGATCCTGAGCTGTCACCAGTCAGCATAAATCCACTGTGCACAACAGGGATGGAATCACTAACACCAGCTCAGCATCTGCACAACAGGTAAACAGCAAAAAGGAAAGGGGGATTAAACATTAACATCTCCAGCCCAGAATTAGAGTGACAAAGTTAGACATTTTATTTTGCAGTAGCCTACAGGTTTAGATTAAAATTATGGGTAGTGTGTTATAAATTGCTGTTAATAGCAATAATACAAGCACATGAAGACAGTGGTGCCCAGGTGCATCAGGTGGCTTGTGTGGCCCTGCTGGGAGGGGAGTTTGGATGATTTATATCAGCTTACCAGCTTGGCATGGCAACTGAACTTCTCCTGCATGGCCACCACAGCTCTCTCCCATGGCTACTGAATGGGGTGACATCAGCTCAAAAATGATCTGCCATGTCATAGCTATGCAGGCAGCAAATGGGGCAGAGGATGTGCTGAGGGAACTAAAGCTCTTCCATCACATGTCCAACTATGCAGAGACCCCTGGGGAGCAGCAGAGCTGGTGGACAAGACAGACCCTGCAAGTGGGTTCTCCTTGCCTGCTCCCCTTACCCATCTCAGCAGTACCAGAGTTATTTGGGGTACAGAGTGTACCAATGGCTTGGCACAGCCTCTGTTCATACCACTGTGGGCTTAACAAGCCACTGCACCACTGCCTGTAATTCTTCTCTCTAAGGCTATCCCTAAGGCAATGGAAATATTAATTGTAAGTGTATCACACCAGTGTTTGGGAGTTTGTCAGCAAGGCCCATTAGTGGGGCTGTTGAAAACCATAAAATATTTGTAAGGCAAAAGTTTGCAGAAAGAGAAAATTAAACCAGAGAGACTACTGCTCTGCTCATGTGTAGCCATCCTCATGACCTTCCAGGTGGTTTAGAGGTTCTCAGAGAATCATAGAATTACCTGGGTTGGAAAAGACCCTTTAGATCATTGAGTCCAACCACAGCCTAACCCTGACTAATCCACCTCTAGATCATGTCCTTAAGGACTTCATCTACATGCCTTTTAAATACCTCTGGGGATGGTGACTCCACCACCTCCCTGGGCAGCCTATTCTGATGCCTGACACCCTTTCAGTAAAGAAATTCTTCCTGATGTCTAACCTAAATCTCCCCTGGTGCAATTTCAAGCCATTCTCTCTCATCCTATCACTTGTCACCCGAGAGAAGAGACCAACCCCAACATCTCTGCAACCACCTTGCAGGTAGTTGTAAAGAGATGTAAGGTCTCCCCTCAGCCTCCTTTTCTCATGATAAAAAGCCCCAGATCCCTCAGCTGCTCCTCATAGGACCTGTGCACAAGACCCTTCACCAGCTCCGCCACCCTCCTCTGGATGCTCTCCAGCACCTCATCATGCTGAGGACCAATCCCTGGGCCATATCTGCTGCACAGAGAGATGCTGTAAGAGCCTGAGGTGTGCCAAGGTGGCTGGAGCACCCTTGGGAAAGGGTGACAGTCCAGGCAGGCATCACGTCTGCCTATGTGAGCCTCTCCCTGCTCCAAAAGTACCATCTCTCACCAGTTTTTTCCTGCTGCATCATCCCAGGGCAGGTTTATACTGCCTTTTTATATTAAAGCTTAAGTAGAGATGAGAGGCTGGGCTAAGCTTTGCCCAGGTTCTTTGGGCTAGGTCCCCTCAAATTTTAAGAATCAGCCCCCCTGGTTCCCTATCAGTGTCTACATTGCTCTGCTTTCTGCAAATCTCTCTCCCAGCTGCATTCACCCATATCATCACCTCTGGCCAGGCTGGGTCTGTCTGTCCTGGTAATATCAGCCCCAAGGTCGTGTCTTTCCCATATGCACAGCAGCCAGCACAGCTACACAGTTCTTCCCAAAACACTGTCCACTGAAGCCTGCTTCTTGCCATCACAACCTTGACAGGCACCTGAGCTCATTTAGAGATGGTGAAATTAATTCACAGAAAATAGAGTGAAAAGCACTGTCTGAGGGGCATCTCTCACAGAGTATAAATCTGAAAAGTAAGGATCTTACCTTTTCACAGACCCCACCACCCTTCCCCTCCTGTGTTTAGGTGGTGAGGATTTGGGATGCTGTAAATGTCTGCAGGATATCTGCTCCTAGCCAGTGTGAGAAATACCTCTTGGTCTCTGGCAAGACAGTCTCTACATTCCTTAAAATCCACATCCTTATTGCTTTAAGTCAGCAATACTGAAATCTCACTGGGTTCTTTGCTCTTGAAACACCAAATGAAGATGCATCCCTAATGAGGGTCCTTCACAGGGAAAACAACCCCTCTGTGAGCCACACTGGGCTCTATTATTCCTGGAGGCTGCCAGGCCACTCTGGGGTTCACTGATCCCAGGGGTCCCCTCTAGCACCCCGGAGCTGGGCAGCATTGGTGGTCACCACTGCTGGTGATGTGCATCTCAGACTTTGAGGAGAAAGGACCAAAACATGGGGAGAAAGTAAAAGCAGGGCAGAACACTCAATTCACAGCAGCTGTAACTCACCTTGCAGCCTGACCAGTGCAAAGGATTCTGTTCAGATATTTGTCACTTTATACTGATCCACCTCAACCTCGAACACAACCCAGCCATATCTATGTCCCAAAAAGAGTATCTCAAAAACCCCAAGCAGCTCAGCACAAGCCAGTAGGACTCCCTCTTACCAGGACTCACAACTGGAAGAGAGGAGGGAACCTCTGTAAATTTGCTTTACCTGCATTTTATATAGCAACAAAGAAAGGAAAACATATGTATTTAGAAACAGGAAATTTATGTATCAATAGGAAAGGAGATAGGGGTTCTCAGAGCACATACTGGGGCAAACACAGCAGAATTTTTGCAACACCATTTTAACAGCTCTGTCAGGGTGGTACTGAACAGAAGTGGGACCAGACAGGGGTTAGTGTGGTCAAATGAGAGGTTCCATCCAACAGGTGAGCAGAGACTCCATCCAACACGTGAGCAGAGGCTGAGCTGCCCTGCCTGGCACAAACCCTAGGGGTTTGCCCTGGGTATGGAAAAGGGACCTAGGCTTCACCTGAAATAAAGGAGATGCAGGTTTGGGAGGATTGAGAGAGGGATACAGGGAAAACAAACATGAGAGGGCACAGAGAGTTACTGCCAGGACAAATATAAGGGAGACACCATAACTGCAATCACAGGCTATTACATAAACTAATGTCTTAGAGACTTCCCCCTGCCCTCCACCCAAGCTTTGGGTAACTGTCTCTTAAATCTTCTACTTGTGTCAAGCAAAAGCAGCTGTTGCTGTCCAGAGAGCATTTCTCCTCTAAGGGCAAATAGCCTTTGCTGCCATCAGTGGCCATGCAGTCAACCAGGTGGCAGAGGGGATGGAAGCAGCGTTAGGCTGAATGGCTTCACTCCTCATTGCAGAGCTGGAACCCAGGCGTGCTCAAATAGCAATCCAAAGTGGATTGCCTTCAGAGTCCCTGTTAGGGGCACCCACTCACCACATTGCCCAGGAGTGTTTGCCCAGGTTATGCTGGATATTGCAACCATTGTCACAGAACATTCTGCTGGGCAGTCCAGTGCCAGCATGCCAAGGAGCAGCAGAGCAAAGAGTGGCAGAGGAGCTGCTGCAGTTTGTTTCCCAGCCCAGGTTCTTATTGTGACAAGTGAATCATTCAGGGATGAATCTAACAAAGATAGTGCCGTAAACTTAACATAAAAATTATATCCCTGAGGATGTGTGTTACATTTTGAGAATAAACTGAAGAACAAGGCATTCCTCAGTTTAATCCATCTCCTCTGTTTGCCTGGGGACAAAATACAAACCCTGTTTCCTCATTTCCATGTAAACCTGCCTTTATGAAAGTTGAGACTAAGCCCTTGTTAACCTTGCTCCTGTAGAAATGTTCAGAAGTACCAACAGTCTGTACTTCTCTGCCTCTTCAAAGAGCTCTCTTGGGAGGGATGAAAGTTCCAGACTGGTGCCAGCAAGCTTGTAGTGCCACAAGACCCCCTCATCTGAAGTTCATTTACCATGGAATGACTAATGTACTTGGTATGCAGATCCTGAATTTTTAATGAGGATAATACAAGGTTGACCCCCAACTCTAATACTGTTGCTAAAGGATGGAGGGTTAAGGTTCTCCTTCCAACTTTCAAGAGACTTGTGGGACTCAGTAAGTTTGCTGACATCTTTCTGATGCTGCATGTTTCTGTGTCAAGAATACACCATCTATGCCTTAAAGCAAAAGCCTGATGAAATTCAAAATGCACCTAAGGAAGCCTGAGGTGCTGTGAAAATCTATAGACAGTTCTGAAACCTAAACTCCACACCTGCAAAGGCACTGCTGAACAAGGATGTTCTGTCCGTAACTATGCTAATTTCTAACTGAAACATCCAAAAATTATTCAGACAAAAGTGAACCCTTTTGGCAAAATGTCTGTTTCAGTTGTTTAACAGAAACTCATCTTGGGCCTGTCCTGGCTTCAGCAGGGCTATAGTTAACTTTCTTCCTGAAAGTTAGCAGCCGATGCAGTGATGTGTTTTAGATTTTGGATAAGTATATAATGTTGATAACACACTGATACTTTTGTTGTTGCCAAGCATTCAGGGACTTTTCAGCTTCTCATCCTAACTAAGAAACTGGCAGAGGACACAGCTGGGAGAGCTGACCCAGACTGCCCAAAGGGATATTCCATACCATATGATGTCACACTCTGTATAGAACTGGGGGGTTGGCTGGGAGGCAGGGTGGCTCAGGAACTAGCTGAGCATCACCATCAAGTGGTGAGAAATTGAGAAATTGTGCTGTTTGTCACTTGTCTTAAATAATTTTTATCATCATCATTATTATATTCCTTTTCTGTCCTATTAAACTGTCTTTATCTCAGACCATTAGTCTGTATTTATTATTCTTTTCCCCATCCCACTGGGGGTGGTGGGGGGAATGGACAGCTGTGTGCTTGCTTTAGCTGCTGAGTTAAACAGCAACAGTCTACTTGTTTCTTCTGCCCGTGCATCCAGGGAACCAAATCCGGGCTCCACTGAGGAACCAGTTTAAACTCAACCTGAGCTGATAAGGAAGCAAGCCTTTCTGCCCTCAGTTCTGAGTGAACGGTGTCACATTTGCCCTTTCCCACTGACAAGGAGCCATGAAATCCAAGGCTTTGCATGCCAGGATCCCACAAGTTCCCAGTGGGAAAACAGCCCATCAATTGACAAATACCAAAGAAGAAGATTGGAGGGGAGCAGAACAGAAAGGGGCTGATTCCACAGCAAATGTTTCCTCTCTCTCAGTCACAGCCGCAGCGTTCAGTGTACGTATGTGCCACGTGTCAGACATCCCTTGCAATTCCCTTGTCCTGCAAGCCCAGACACAACACTACAGTATTGTGAGAGTATTATTGCAGCCTCGCAGCTTCTTTAGCCTCTCAGTTAATATTTATAAAGCTTGATATTTGTGCAGTGCCACGCAAGGGAAGTTTATTAAGCAGAAGGTCCAGTGAGGTGTGTGCAGATCGCATTACCAGCCAGCCACTGGCCACCTCCACCAGCTCCAGTGGGGCACTCAGCACAGCACAGAAGAGAATCAGAGGCAAAGTTTTAGCCCTGGGTGTTTAATTCAGGCTCCATGTGCAAGCGTGTCTGCAGAGATAAAGGGCAGCCAGGCCAAATCCCTGGGCACAGTGGCTGAACTGCCAAAATAAACACTTACACATTTTTAGAACTGAAATACTTGGAAATCAACCCAAGAAACTGGACTTCAGGGAAAGATCAAAGGATAAGTACATCTCACTGACTTGCTTTTCTGGGGTGGGGGGTTGGGGGGTGGAGGGAAAAGGGACTTAATTTTGGTTAGATTTAAGTTTTTGGAAATTCAGAAGAGATTTGCAGAAAGGGAAATGTGTTTTAAAGAGGCAAGAACAGGCTGCCCCTCCAGAGGACTCGACTCTGCTCTGCCCAGAGCCATATTAACTCCCTCTAAAAGAAGTAGCCATGTCATGACTCATATTTTCCACTCCCCATAATCCCTCTCAGTACAGTACAGCCGTAAGAGTTTTCCTCTGACTTCAGTTTCATTATAATTTATGCACCTGCTTTGAAAGAGCCTTTAAAAAAATCTGACAGTGGAGAAAAAAAGGAGCTTGTTTTATCTGTTTGATGGACAGGCTGAAAAAATACCCCACCACAGTGGAATTCTGCTCCAGTCAGAAAATAACATCTAGGTCTATAACTTTCTACCAGACTGTTAGTAATAAAAAATAAACTACTGGAAATCTTTTGTCAGAACAAGGGCAGAACTTAAGTGAAAGAATAATCAGTTCAACAGAGAAGCGTGCAGCTGACACAAGACAGAGCAAATGTCTTTCTTAAAAAACACACCAATGAATTATGTATGAGCATACACACAAGGGCTGAGATCTCTTGCCCACCACCCCGTGACACTGGCAGTGGCTGTGCTGGGTCCCACACATTTCTCAAGCCTCTGGAGCTAAGCACAAGGCAGCAGGTTATTTTGGGGTAAAAGGATTTTTTTAATGAATTTTTAGAAACATCAATAAATAAAGCCTTAGTTTTGGCATGCCTGTTACTTTAGGAAAATGAACTTGCTTCTTTTTTACCTGGGTCTGAAACAGTGAGTATCACTTCTTCAAAGTCCCTTTGGAGTTGTAGTTTTACACCTGACAACCAAACTATGTCACCACTGCTTCTAAAAATCAGCAGCTGACAGTTGATGACAACTTCTCCTTCCAGTGCAGGTGGCTCCCCAGGACCACAACGGGGTTCATGCCTCACAGCAGGTCCTCAGCCTGCCCTCAACACAACTCATTTCACCTGATTCCCTCCCTGCCAGTCACCTGCTTTCAGCAGAGTGCTTACTCCACCTGCCTGTTGTTGGCATTGACCACCAACGCCACACCTTCCAAGGTAAAGATCCTGGGCTCTAACATTCTCTCTCTTCACCTGTTTCCAGCTCCCTCTGTTCTGCACTGCACGTTACTGCAGAAAGGAAAATACTGATTGCATCTCCTCTCTGCTTTCTGTGAAAGCTGACTTCATCTCAAAGCACAGGTTTCATTGTTCCCATCCCAAAATAAAGAGGTCCCAATGGCAGCTATCCTGGTGTGTTCCCACTTGACTTGCAAGCTGGTGTTCTGTCTTCTAAGATGCATCAAGACTTCTGTACAGCGCTGCCCAATGCATGCCCTCAAGAAGATCCTGCCCTACAACGTTTTCTGCCTCACACAGAAGATAGAGCTGCAGACTAGGCAGATTTTCTTGGGTTACTGGTTACGTAGCATCATTTTACAGCTCTGCTGGGCCCAGTTGTATGTTACCATCTCATATATTGCTCCCTCCATCAAAAGCAATAGCAGGGAGTGCACAACATATGCTGGAAAAGCAAACAGTTTTACTGCTGGCTTTCTAGAAGCTTTTGGTAAATAGCTACACCTGGTTCCAAGTGTACTTTGTTCTAAAGTGGTGATAGTATCTACCTGCCTGATGTTCTGTTTTCTGATGTTGTTAATTAAGAGAATGCTGAATTTTATTGATGTTTGGATTTGGGGCCGTGTTTTGAACATTTGAATGATGCCCCTGGGGAAAATCATTATTTCTACGGGAATGGAAAGCTAAGTAATATAGGAATAAGACACAACCCTCTTAAGACAACTCAGTTTATCCAGTTTGTTTCTAGAAAGTCATATTATCCAGATAAGTGTATATAAATTATGAAAATTGCTGGGGTGTTGAGCTATTTTGGGGTATTCCAAACCAAAGTGATAAGATCTTGGTACTCTGGTGATGGATTTATTGAGTGCTAATTCTTCTGCATACCTTCTAATTCTACAGTCAGTGAGTAGCTCTCCCCAGAAAAGCTCAGAAGCCTTTACCATCCATCATCCTGATAACTGCAAATATCTCTTTAATGGTTTGAGCCCCAGGAATAATTTGCACCTGTGTAAGAGAATGAAATTTTAAGAATACTCCTTTCCCTGCAGCTTCCCTGAATGTTAATAATGGTAAAGGGACATAAGGGAAGTGGGGAGAGATTTAGAAGTTTACTGGTCTACATTAAATATGGATCCCATGGATAACATCTCCAGGTCACCTGTGACCTTCACCATTCTTACTGCTGCTCATAAAAACACCTTACTCCACACAAATGTTTTTGTATCGTTACACAAATCTAAAAGGAGCAAATTTAATATTTTATGCCAGCAGTGGGGAAAGCATTCACTTGGAAATCTCAATTACAACACAGCTATCTGCTCTATAATTAGGCCAGTTAGGTCATTTTTAATGTAGTGTGTTATTCACATCAAATAACAAATAACCTGCTGTTCCACCCCCACTTTGTTCACCTTTCCTAGAGCTTAGAAATACACATACTATCTGGTTGCTTGGGTGGTTCCATAAAATGAAACTCTACTGCTTTGAAAACCCTGGTGTGGACACCTCATTGTGGGCTCAGCTCAGACAGAAGCAGTTCTTACCTTCTGCTGGAGGTAAAGGGCTGCTTGCTTTTGTTACTTTTCCTACAACAGAGACCTCAAATTAAAGTCATTGATCAAACGCTGCCAGAAATGCTGGCAGTACTGGGAGAGGGCTCTGTGGGGATGAATGCAACCATCAGCACAGGTTCTTCAGGCCTTTGCCAGCACATAAAATGCTGTTCATCTGCCCAGCACTCTGGAGAATCCCAAAGCACACTTGCCTTTTCCCATCTTACATGAAATCTCTTAAACTACCAGAGAACTCTAAATGGCAGGGAAAGTATAAACAAGACCAAACCACATCTCTGGTGTATGATTGGCTTCTGGACCCAAAGAAACTCTTTTACTTTTGGAGGTGTCAGACAGGTCCATGGCAAGCAGCCTCTCAGACTGCCATTTGACCAGCACAGCTTAAATCATTAATCAGAAAAGGAGGTTTGTTTACTTAATCTACTACTTCAATAAGAAGTAATTTGGTCTGTATGTATTCTGTGAAAGTGCCACGTGACTGAGTCCTTTGGGGATAACATGCAGCAGGGTCACAGAGCACCTGTGATGGAATAATTTGCAACAGAATGCTTTTATTCAACCCTCAGTGACTAAATCACAAACACAAGGTAGCCTTTGCTGTCCAAAGTCTTCATGGCTTCAAATACGCAATCAAGGAGTAAATGGTCTTACACACAGCACACACAAAAACATCACCCTGGGGTGTTGGTGTGAAGCTGGTGTATGGTAAACCCAAGCCCTGGCTTCCAGCAGCCCAACATCCACATCCAGGCAAACCTCTGCAAGCTCCTGCCTGAGCTGGTAACAGCCACTCCTTGCTGAGAAAGTAATGTAATTGCACCCAAATCCCTACATCTAATGAACCATACTGATTGTGTTGCTATGACCCATGTTCCTAGGATTGCTGGCCTACCAAAATGTGTTGTCAGAGACAGAAAAGCACAGTGTAATCTCATTCACCATACAATAAACCAGCAAAGCTACAGTGCTCGTTTCAAGTTCAAATCCTAAAGGTGACACATGTTTACATTCTCAGTATCTTGCCTCTGACTAGATGACAGCTTTGAACAGCACTAGGTAACTGGTGATGTAATTACATACATCTTTTATGCTGTACTCCAACCAACAGAGGAGGAGGGGACTCACAATGTCAAAAATCCTCTGTGCAGAAGCATTGTGACTGAATGCCTGTGGAAAACGGGAAGGATGGTGAAGGGGGAACAGCTGTTGTATGAGGAGGAAAATTGTCTTAGTTTCTGGCTGCAGAGATGGATGATGACTGTCCAAGTAGAAAACCTATGCCCAGATCCAGTGCTGTGATTGTGGCCCCTGGAATAATGTGGGATAAGTTTCTCTCCCCTCCCTGCCTTTTTCTTTAATTCCTCCATTATTTTTCTAAGTTTATGGAGTGCAGAGTCACAAGGGAATGCCTAAGAGATGACCTCTCTTTCAGGGTGCATGATGAAAAAGAGCAAGTCTGGGCAGCTGAAAGGGACTGTAACTCTTGCAGACACCTCTGCAAGAGGTGTGAGCACATGGAAGAGGAAGGCAACAAAGGACACTGATGTCACTCCAAGAACAGCCATCATGAGGACAGAATAAGATAGTGGCTTTACCCATCATTTGAGGACAGGAGGTAAATATTGACGCAACATGATGTATCCTCATCTGGTCCCCGACTCTTCGTGGGCCAAATGGACCCTGTTGCCATCCCCGTTGCTAGGAGGTTTTGCTGGTGATAAATCTCTCCTTGACGTCCTCGCCTCTCTGTGTCACCACAGCGCTCCAGATTGCCTCAATAGGCACCCAGCCCTTCCATGGCACTGATCCGCTTCAACAGGGCGGTAGTACACACTTAGTCAGCTTTGGTGGGACATACACACGTTATGAAAGCACATGCTGAAACTGAAGCCTAACTAACATGCTGTGCTGAATTAGACTGGAAGAAGTTGGCAGCAGGGAAACTGTGTTCAGAGATTTGATGTAGGTATTTGTACCTAGACACTATCGTTTCTCACAAACAGGGCAAGGAGCTGGACATGACTTCCCAGTGTCAGCAGACACAAATGTGGTTTCTCCAGCAACTTCTTCATCTCAGTGTAGGCAGAAACTACAGCAAGTATCAACAGCTTCTATGGCAATCACTGCACCAAGACTCATTGCCTGCTACCCAGAGGCATTAAGCAAGCTGAGGAAGTGCCACTCTCACACATCTGTCTATTCCCTAATTTTCCCTTCCATACAATCTGCAGGGAAACAGCTTTCCAGCACAGCCTACCCAGGAAAGTCTCTCCAAAGACAGCATACTTTCATGCTTACAGTCTAAAGCACAAGTATGCAACAGTACACTGTCTAGAAGGAAAACAGAGCCCAGGATGCATATTAATTACCAGTGGCACAAAGCCCAGGCAAGGTTGCTGCTCCATAGTCAAGCTATAAATCTGTCCAAATAGGATTCTGACCACATCTGCCTTGTTTATATTAAAAATGTTTATGGCCATGTGATGCTTACCTGGAGAGGAATAGTATCACTGTGCAGCCAGTTAAGGACTTAGATTTATTACTTGACAAAACAGACCTAGATTTTCTCTGCAGGCCAGAAACATCTGCGTGTGCTGCCTGGCTGCATCACTCCTGGGGCTGGGGGCTTTCCCTGTGTAAACTGCTCAGCTACAGCCCCTACAGCAGAAACCCTGCCCAGGAGCTGGTTAAAAGTTTGTAAAAGTTTCATTCCTTTGTTTTCCCCAGCAAAGAGCATCAGAATAACAGAGAAGTTCCAGACGCTCTACCTCTATCAGCCTACTGATCTGAGCTCCTGCAAGGGCATCCCATTCCTGCACCCTGGTGAGAAACCTGGCCCATCAGAGAGGATTTCTGCTTTGAAAAGGTTTTTACTATGCAGTTTGGGAAGGTATTTCCAAATTAGGTCAAAGAGAGGCTTTCAGTTTTTGCTGCTCTCTTGCAGTGAGATGCTCTGCAATGCTGGCAGGAGAGAGAATGCAAGTGTTGCTTTCACCAAGGAGGTGAAAGGCCTTGACCTGAATGTGCAATGGGAGACAGATGGCTGCATTAAAGAAAACACAGATTGCCTTCCCTGTTTCCAAAATGCCAACATCTCCTGGGCCCAACACTGTCACAATTACAGCCACAAAAATTGGATGAGACCTTAACAGTTACATAGGAGGCTCAGGCTCATGAGGTGCTTCACCATGGTTTACCAGCTGAGGGAAGTATCTGCTGGTGTGTTTGCAACAAGCCCTGGCCAAGGGGGCATGGTGCACCAGCTTGGCCAGGTGGTTTAGCACAGCTGGCTTGGTGTGGAAAACACTTGCCTATGGTGCAGACCTGACCTGGGAGTTGGGAAAGCTGCTAATGTTTCAGTGTGCCTCAGTTTCCCTGTCTTGGAAGTAGGTTTAGTCAGATTCCTGCAGAACACTCTGTGCTCCCTTTGGGAGGAACACTATGGAGACTGACTACGGCAGAGACCAGCCTTCCCTGTAAATGGAAGGGTCCAATTTCTGCAAACAGAAGCAAGAAAGTACCCAAACTGACAAAACGTAAAATGCAGATTGTTGAACATCTGCTCCACAGAAACAATCTCTCTCCCAGTCTCCTGGATGCAGCAGATGACACATTAACCTTAAGCACTGAAGAATTTTAATTGGAGGAGGAAAATGTCCTTATTTTCATAAAAACTTAACCAGCACATGTTCCTGGCCTCCTCAGTGGAATGGGTCTTTTAATTGCACCATAAGTCACTTCCTCTTTGCTACATGCTTTATGTTAAGCAGGTGCATAAGACTTTTCAACATCAAGGAGACTACTCACATGCTGAAAGTTCTGCATGTGCTGAAGTTTTCTACTCTCAGCAAGGTTTTCATTTTGCCTCCACCACTTATGCCCTAGGCAGAACAGGAGGATCAGTTCTGTTTTGATACTCACAAGAGGTAACTTTGAAAATGGGCATCCATTCCTTATAATTATACAAAGGTGTAGCTCAAAAAAATCTCCATTCTGTACTGGGTCCCAAAGGAGAACATTTGGAATAAACTATATTCATTAGAGTTTTTAATCCCTGACACAGCAGAATTCAGCTGGCTGCTAATGAAGACCTTTATAGAGCACTTGACACAAAAAGAAACCAGACCAGGTGCAAAGGCTGGAGCTTTGCCACACAGCATCATTACTTTACTTATAATGTATTGAAACATCCCAATAGTTTAAAAAGTCAGTCTCAAAAGCAAGACAAGTTAGCACTTTTTTAGTTGACACAGTGGTATTAAACAGACAGTTGGACTTGATCATCTTAAAGGTCTTTTCCAACCTTAAAGATTCTATAAGATTAATCATTAGCTGATGATCACCTAAGATAGAATCACAGAATCTCCCAAGTTGGGAAGGAACCATAAATATCATGGAGTCCAACTGCTGCCAGCCAAGTCAAAGCATGTGACTGAGCACATCATCCAGACGCTTCTTGACCTCAGTCAAGCTCCGTGCTGGTGACCACTTCCCTGGGGAGCCTGTGCCAGTGCCCGACCCCCTCTCAGTAAAGAGCCTCTTCCTAACATCCAATCTAAACCCCTCCCCGCGGTGTAGCTTCATGCTGTCCCTTTAGGTTCCATCGCTGGTCACCAAACAGAGGAGATTGGTGCCTGCTCCTTCACTTCCCCTCGCCAGGCAGCCACAGACCGCAAGGAGGTCTCCCCTCAGTCTCCTCTTCTCCAGGCTGAACAGCCCCAGCCTGGGACTTCAGCCTCTACTAGTAAGACTTCCCCACCAGACCCTTCACCATCCTCGTTGCCCTCCTCTGGACACTCTACAATAGTTTTGTGTCCCTCTTGTCCTGCAGCACCCAAACCTGCCCCCAGTACTCGATGTGAGGCCACTCCAGTGCGTGCAGATTGGGACAATCCCCTCCCTGGACCAGCTGGCCATGCTGTGCTTGATGCACCCCAGCTTGATGGGTTGGCCCACCTGGCTGCCTGGGCTCACTGCTGGCTCATGTTTAACTTGCTGTTGACCAAGACTCCCAAATCCCTCTCAGCATGGCTGGCCTCCAGCATCTTATCCCCCAGTCTGTATGCGCAGCCAGGGTTGCCCCATCCCAGGTGCAGAATCTGGCACTTGTCCTTGTTAAACTTCATGCTGTTGGTGATTGCCCAGATCTCTAATCTGTCCAGGTCTCTCTGCAAGGCTTCTCCACCCTCAACAGATACTAAATAAAAAAAGACAACAGCTGGCCAAACTAAGCTTTATCTGTATTCCTTCTGAAGAATATAAGCAGAAATTATGCTGTATCAGCAGGGCAGTACGAAGACAGACTGTATTTCTTTTGCCTCTTGTATTAGGGCTCTGGTGTAGCACACAGCAAAGAAGGGGTGCCCAAAGGATTTTATGTTCTACCAAGAAAGCACAGGAAAAACAAAGAAAGATTTTCTGTCTCTTGCAGATATTGGTCAAAGACACAAGAGAAAAATGACCTTTTGGAGTTTGGGCAGAAAGCTCATAACAAAGCCATGACCCTGATCTGCCAATATCAGCCACACCTCTACCCATCAGACCATCATCTCGCTCAGTTTGGGTTTTCATCTTGCCTGTATGGAGGGAAGACACAACAGAACAGCTCATTCAAGTTTGGACTCACTGGATTCAACAGAAACACTCCGGGAAGGACCACAGCAAGGAAGTCAATGGTGAAGGGTTTCATTGAAAGAAAGAGGGTTTTTAGGAGGGGTTTGCAAAGTACTTCTGATGCAAAAGATCATTCTGTGTGCAGGAAGAGGGAGCCTATTACCAGCATTATGGCTTACTGCCCCAAAAAATGCTAAGGAAAAGAACTATTCCAGCAGGTAGATGATAACGAAGGGAACAAGGGATGAAATGACAGTGCATATTTGAACTGTTTCAGGATGTGGTGTAAAAGGAAAAAAGGAAAAATAAGGAAGAGATGTAGCTTCCCTGAGGATATAAAGTCAGTTACTGACTGAAGGGATCTGATTTGCTGACCATTTAGACACACAACTGCACCCTATACAATATGTCTAATTTGCACACAATTATCCTGTTTTTTCCACATGCAGATTAGGTAATTGCTTGTATAAACCACAAGGTGCATTTGCATATTCCAACTATCTGATTTGCATGCTAAATCAGAGCAACTGTGAAACCTGGCTCTCCATTCTTCCTTTGCACACACATACTTGCCTAAATCTACTCAAAAAAAATGTCCACAGATTACCTCTGTCTGGAAAGTATCAATAACTCACTCATGTACTGAAACTGGCACAGAGTGCCTAGGGGAATGCTTCCCAGTTGCTTTAGGATTAGTTTATAGCAACAAAACCCATGATGCAACCAGCTTAGGTGAACTAAGCCAGGACAGCCAAAGCACTAACTTTCTCTCTGTATCTGCCCCACCCACAGTTTTGGAGATCACTGCCTCTGTGCAAGAGAAGGATGACCAAACAGGTCCTTTAATCCCTTGTTGCTTTGGGCAGTTCAGAGCCCTGCTGGAAACTAGGATCTCAGTTTAAGTGAGCAAGTGGTGGTGAGATGAGCAGCACGGTTGAAGAGCAGGCAGAGGAGAGGCATGCCATCCTTCTGCCATTCCTGCTCAATAAACAGTCCAGTTTGAATACAAAATTAGTAATTATGGAAACTAATCCCAAACTTTTATAAAGCAGTTTTTGTTTTCTCTGTAAAACATATTACTTGTTTTGGGGTACCAAACATCAGCTATGAGTCAGGACAGTGTTGCACTTAGTGATACATAAACACTGAACAGAAAGATGCATCTTTCCTACAAGGAGTTTATGAATCAAATAAATTACATCTGTAAGTCCTGGCAGTGGCATCACTATGCCTAAGTTATCTGGACCATGAAGCAAGTTTTCCAGAAGACAGTGCAAACTAATCATCATTTCATTGCCACTTTACAAGAAGCTCTTAAGAGCATCTTTTAAAATAACTACTAAGTCAAGTAGGTTTCATTCATGGCCATTCACTCACAGTCAGAAACTTTAGCAAATTCTTTCTTTAGCTCAATAGACATACCAAAATAAAGGAATTATACCTGGCCCAGTGTCCAGTAGAGAGGAAAGAGGCGCTAAATATCACTCTAGTAGGACCCAATACATCTGCTTAGCATGATGAAGGTCTTGTATTTCAGTAAGTAAATGGCATATGCTATAGCTGGCTTTGGGGAGGGCTGCAGGCATTAGATTAGACCATTCCATGGGATTGCTGAAGTCTAAAGTTACTCCTATAGAATAACATTGTGTTAACACAGAGAGCGTGAACATGCCCATTAGAAAATGAACTCAGGGATGCAATTTGATCTCTACAATGCAGCACATCTTCTGTTTGATGGAAATACCTCCCTACCAGGACAGCCCACAAGTGATCTGTCCTGTGCTGCTGAGCCACATACAGGAACCTGGAGCCAGGAAGGGGCCAGAACAGACACAAAAAGCATGGGGTCCATTGGCACCTTGGGCAGCATGAAGGATGTGTGAGGTTCTTGCTCCTGAAAAGCTCCCTTTGACAAGGTGTGCTTCAGTCAACGCACGGCTAGTAGGCCCGAAATCAGTAGGAATCAATCAGATTTCACACACTACACCTCACCTGGTTCAAGTTTACCTTGAAGCATCAAAATAACAGTACATAGAACCCAGTATAGCTGGAGTCAGCTACAAAGCCCACAACTTTGTCAAAATAAACCAAAAGTAAATGTCGTGTGGCATCTCCACCAGCAGGTGAAACTAGAGGTTGACATTTCTCAGAGCTCTTGAGGCCTTCAGCACTACTGGGAACATGGGCTACACCACCGTCTCTCAGTCCCAACACCAGGATAACATATATATTAATACATTGCAAGAACTGGCAGGTATTTAACACTGAAAACCACAACTGTTGTTGTGTGAGCCTGCCTTCCTCATATTAACAGCTAACACATTTGAAAGACACAGCTTTTCTCAGCTAAACTCCGCAAAACCTGCTGAGATCAATCCCTTACCTGAGGAAGATTAGAGGCTAAGAAGAACAGCATGTTGACTAACCTTAGTTTAATTCAGCTCACTGGCAACAAGCATGAGGTACAGCTACAAGGTGAGAGGGAATTTGCTGCCAGAACACTGGTATTTATTTTTCATATCTGTTCTACTCCAATTAAAAGCTATTCTTTCTGCAAACAAATCCATTCCTGAGTGATACCAGTCAACATAGTAAGACATAGATTCTCATGCAAGCCTTTGTCCATAGGGCTGAGGAGAAAGAGCTAAGGGAGATTTGCAGTCTACGCTGAGCAGGATGTCCTAAAGCTTTGTTCATGGAAAGGCAAGAGCTACATTAGATGGGGGTCACCACAAGAGCTCCTTCCCCTGCAAAAGCAGGCTCAGCCCGGGATCAGCTCTGCAGTGGCTCCCTGAGGAACAGAAGAGAGGAGGAGCAGTCAGAGATTAAAAGCTCAGGTGTGACAGTCCCAAGCTCCAGCATGCTTTACGTTTCTAGATCAGGTTTGCTCTTGCCTGTATCTGGGAGATTTTCTTATTTACTATTTCTTCTGCATTGTCATATTTAAGTGTAGATTGATAATAATAGTTACTGCACCAGACAGTCAGGAGGATTGCTTAATTAATGTTCATGAAGCACTTGAACACACAGATGAAAGGAGCTAAGAAATGCAATGTATAATTATTATGTATTATTAATAAACTCCTGGCACATTGACAGGAGGGGAGACAACACTTCCCCCCTCCCTGTTCTTTTCTAAAAAGCTTTAACTTTTATGCAAAGATGGACAGATTTACCAAAAATTCATAAAAGAAACAAGGTGTGAAAGATCCCTGTTCCACTGTGGAGGCTGGGTTCTTCTGATAGCAGACAGCAAACATTGCCTCAGAAATTAGCTACACTCATTTTCTATCCGGATACTTGATAACACATAATTCTTGAGAATGGCCAGAAGTGGAGTAGTACAAGTATGTTACAGTAATTAGTAATAGTGGAGGCAGTCAAATGCATTGATTACAAGAAATTTGTTTAATATGTGATCACTATAGTTAATAAAAACATACAATGCAGAAAAAATTAAGAGTGCAGAGTGATAGGTGGACATTTTGAAATAACCAGAGAAATTACAGGTGTGAACAAAGTTTTTCAGAGCTGAGAAAGTGCCACATACAAGCAAGACTGCCAGAAATCTGAAAAAAAAATCCAATCTGAGATGGATTCCTACACAGTTTCAGGGAGGCATTTAGCTCTTCCTATCACAGCTGCCTCTTGAATGCTTATGGCAGGGATCCAGCTGCACCAGAGGAAAAAAAACATGGTCCAAGGATTAGAGGAGGATTACAACTCCATTCCTTGCTCCATCACAAGCCCTTAGAAGCCAGTTAGTCCCTCTGTACCCTCTGCCAAGTACACTGGGATAACTGTGCCTCTCTTTCATGAGACAACTGGGAGATGCCAGGGTAGAAAAAGCTAGGGACTAGACACTGAATCACTGAGAAGAGTGAGAAAAAAATTGACATAGCCACATGCAAGGCTTCTCAGGGAACCAAGGAGCTGCTCCTGGTGCTATATTTCCATTCCCAGTTTATGCTGCTATCAGGTACCATTGAAGCTAGCCAAGCAAAGAATACCTGCAGCGTGGAAAAGATTTTCTGTGTCATGGAAGGTGCGCTTACTTTACTTGGAAAGTTCATGCCCCCTACAAAAGATTTTAAGTATTTGAGACTGAGTCAGACCTCTTCACTCACATCTTCAATTTATTCATTTAGCAAAATAAAGAATTCTGGTTTTTTTAAGAGATGCCCACAAGGAATCTTAAGTCTAAAATAAAATTTGGTAAGTATAATCACATTTTAGAAACATTTTGTCCATCAGTACCAATCAGAAAACATTTCTGGTGTTTATGTTGTTTATATACTGCAGATGAGATTTACAACTCCATCTTGCTCAAAAATGAGCAAGGGCAAATGGACTTAAAACAAAACTAATCTGTGCTTTTGGCTAGAGACTCCACATGAATCCAAACAGCACTGAATAAGTTGAACTCATAATAACTGGAACTGATTATGTACTACAGGAAAAATGAACTTTAAAATAAATTCTTCCTTCCATTTCTTTTGGCTGTTTGACATGGGTTTTTTAGTGACACAAGAGTAGATGGCTGCCTCATGGAGGTTGGTTTTCACGTGAGATTTGTCAATAGGTGGTTCACAAACAAACAAGTGCTTCAGTTTTTGCTTTGCTATCAATTTCTCTTGCCCAAACCCAGATTTCAGACACAGTCAGGCAGCAGAGTGCCAAGTTAAGGCCACCTCCCCACAGTGCAGTGCCAGCACCTCAGGAAGAGTCACAAAACATCCACTGCCCTTGGACCAGCAGTCTGTATCGTTGGACCAGAAGAACTCCAGCAAAACACAGGAATCACAACCAGAACGGGAGAGACTTGTGAATGGGGAAAGAGGGAACATTCCTAAAAATGTCAATACATCTTTGAGGCCAGGCAGAGGCTGGATGCTGCAGGAAGGGCTGGCTGTCATCATCTCACCTGAGGGTGGCATGGGACGGGTCACAGCAGAGAGGGGGCAACAGTGCAACCTTTCACTCCCAGAGAGGACCATACCACAGAGTCTCTCCTCTGAAAAACCACATGAAGCTGAAGGTGACAGGGAGGTGCTGGAACCGTGGGTTGGGAAGAGTTAATTAGGGGCAGATTGAGAGATTCAGTAGGGAAAGAGATGTATGGTACCCCAAAGACCCTTGTCCTTGTAGGTCACACAGGAGTTTTCCTGGTTCCTACCTTAAGTTCACTGAAGGGTGTTCCCAAGCTACCAAAAAACCTATACTCTGACCAGTTAGTCCCTGATATTCATGTAGATGCTGTTGCTATCAAAGGTGGCAACTGTTTTGTTTGAGGAGATACTACTCCCCTTAGGTATTTTTTTGAGTGTTTCATTACCTGTGCTCAAAGAGGAGCAGGTTGCTAGGATTGGGAATTTTTAACTGAAAGTAAATGCCTTCCTTAAACAGGTTGATTTTGCTACAAAGTAATTCCTATATGGAGGAGCAAGTTTAAATATATTTCTGTGCCCATACATATCAATATAACCTGCACTGGATATGCTTTACTATGACTATATAATTCCACGACAGATTCTTTTAATATATTTATGTACATTAGTCTACATACATATAGAGCCTCACAGTTAGACCTTACCTAGATGTAAGGCATCCCAGCCTTACAGTCAGAATTGCATCAGAATGCTGAAAATGCCCAGTACAACCTTTTTAGCTCTACCAGAGAAAACTTTCCCACTTTTCTGTGGCCACTCATTCCCTGCTTGTGCTGAAACAGAGAGGTTTGATTTCTCACTCCACCCCCTTGGATAAACAGTCAGTGGCTGCTAGTACCTCTCCCTCTGTAATATCATCCTGCAGGCAGTGGGAAGCTCACCTATACCATGAAAATGTACTGGTGACATGAGATGGGGGAAGCCAAGGCATGTGTCCCCCCAGGCTGTGCCCTGGCCCTCCTCACTGACCTTGGGCAATGATCACCTCTTCACTTTAAGATGGGGATAATACATATATCACGGGTTTGTCCTGGCCTTAAGTAATCCATCTTTTCAAAGCACTTTGAGAGCTTTGCTTGATGAGTACAGACAATATTAATACTCACTTGCTCCCATTACATTCAATGTGAGTTTTACCCTCCACAGTAGCAGGGCCGGGGTTGCTGGTGTTATTGGGGGACCTAGAAAATAAATGTGCTTAGGATATTTAAATACTGGCATTTTGGGAGGAGCTTTAGCAGGTACAAAGGCATAGTGCATGCATAAGGAAGATCAGCACTCTTCCAAACTTGCTCTAGAATAAAGAGTAGAATTTTTCCATTTAAAATCAGAAAGAGACCTCAACAAATCCTGCTGGTAACCACATTTGGCCAGTGCCAGACTGTAAAGGAGACAGGGGAGGCCAAGAAAAGCTTGGACAGCAGAAAGAAACCAGAGACCAGCCAAACTCAGTGTGGGAGGCTTACTACAAGGTTTCCTTTTGCTGTACTGAGTTACTGAGGTGAATGCATGCCTGTTGCCCCAGGGACTAAACTTAGGGCAAGGTCATCTTAAAGAGAGCCAAAGCTAAAGCAGCTCAGGCATGACAGTTAAGTGACAGACTGTGGGACAGGGATCCCTAAGCTGTTGCCATCTCCTAGGTGCATGGCATTGAGCAACACAAAGCAAATTTACCAACTCAGCCCCTGAAGCAGTTTGCCCCCTAAGGACAGCTACCTCTAAGGCTGAGCTCAACTATCACATAGCACAGCACCAGTGCTCCCAGTCCTACTACAAGAGACAGAAAGCCAGCCCAGCCTGCGACAGAGCTGAGCTTCTAGATCTAGGAAACAAAATTGGTCAACTCTCATAACAGTAAGGGTTTGATTCTTGTCTGCTTTAATGCAACAGAAGCAGTGACAACATACAGCTTCCACGTACAGCTGCTTCAGAGAAGGCTGTTAGTGTCTTGCTCACATTCAGTGACCCCATTGTGCCTCTTCTGTTGCTGCCAGATATCTCCATGGAGTAAATCAAATTGACTGTGTTTATTACAAGAACTAAGTGATCGGCTGTGAACTTTCTTTGACATAAATATTTTGCCATTAGCAATGACAAATGGCAATGCTCATGTTGTAAAAGCAACCCTGGATTAGTTCTCTCCGTGGGGGCATTCACATCAACAGAAAACAGAAGAAAACTGAGATTGTTGAGATCAAGAGGAACAGGTAAAAGGAGGAACATGACAGCAAGGATATTTATCCCACTGTGTGTGAAGAGTTAAATGAATGCAGTGGGTTTTAAAAATTGAAAAGGATTTATCTTTCTGAATAGTGCCTCTCCATAGCTCTGAGCACTTCTGCACCCATGGGCCACAGCATGCTTGATTCTACTGGACGTGCAAGTGCTCTGCACAACTACCAGCTGAAGCTGCACCCACACTTTGTGGGCATTGCAGCATGCTGACATGTCCTGGGTGGATAAGGCCCAGCAGCCTTCCCCTGAATCCCATTACTAAACCTCTGTAATTACAGCTGAACAGAATGGGGATTTTTCATTCTTGCAAGGTTTCCTACACTTTTAAGTGATAATGTTGACACCTTAAACCATATCTGCTTGCAGGCTGAGTAGGACGGGACAACATTGAGCAGTAAAGAGAATTAATTTCTCAGATTTTTCAAAGGTACATATGAGAGCTGGTGCTTTAAAAATAGCATTGACTGCATTTCTATAGCACAAGTTCCCTAAGGAATTCAGACCAAGCATATAAGCTCATCAGATCCCTGCTGAGGCAGGTAGTCTCACACAGATGTGGATGCTCAAGTTCAGGGAGGACCACAAACTGGCTCCAGGCTCTCCTAGCTGAAAAGTTAGAAGTTAAAAATCCAGGAGTATGCCTACATACATGTTTATATATTATGTATGTCATGGACTGTATGGGAAGTACATCACAAGAACTGCCAGGTGTAACAATTTCAACCTTCCTATTATAAAATTCTTTAGAGACAGCAGATCTACAGGAGTGTATTAGAAACTGCTGAACCCAGATCATTTTCAGGCAGAAAATGCCAGGTAGCTTACTGCCTGGATCCAAGGGCTGCTCAGGGCTGCTGTAACAGGTCTGGAGAAAGGATCACCTTTGAAGGGTGATCCAACCTGGAGAGCTTAGAACAAGCTTGTGGTTGCCAGATACATCCCATAAAGGAAATAACATGGGATGTTGTGTTAGGGATGTGGGAGACTTAACCAGCCAACGTGACGTCATGGACAGGATACCGCCTATGTTATAGGGACCCAGAGCAAGATTCTTTAGAGACAGGAAAGAATCAAAGGACATAATTACCAGGCTGTCAGTATTACTAGGGTTTAGCTTTTTCTCCCCCAAACTAGGAATTTAAGGAGGCTGTAATGCAGAGTAGTTCTGGAAACTGGCAGCACAGCAAAACATTGGGGGAAGGTCATCAGTGGGACAGAAGCAAGATACTTGCAGGGAACTAAACACGGGAATTAGGGCTCTCCAGACAAAAGGTTTAAGAAGTTCACTGGGAGGACAAACACCCAGAAAGGAGCTGTAGGATGAAGAGAGACTGATACAGAGCAGCAATCATTTGTGTGTCCACAGGGCATTGCTGTGCTAGAAACCCAGCAATAAGCTATAGGCCAAAGTGGCAAATCCCTGAACCTGGGGGAAAGGCTTTGGAACGAGGCTCTGCTTTTGAGGATCTCTGAGGACAGGAGTTGACTTTGAATGAAGGGAGTAAGTCCTCTATATATAGCAGAGGAGCCAAGGCAATTGCTGCAACAGGAAAATAAAAGCCAAAGATGCACGCAAATTATGGTCAATCTGGCTTTAACAAGGTAAACATCTGCCCTGTGATGGGAGCCTCAGAGACAGACAAGAGGTAAGTGCGACCCCTGCAATTAGGGAGAGGGTTTTCCTCTGCTGAATGCTAAATTCAGGCCGGTTTAGAGATGAATGAAAACTGCATGCCATAAGGGAAGGCCAGGAATAGAAAGCCCACGTGGGGGAAGAACGCTCTAGATGTAGCGAATGCATCTCTGAGAGGCTTTATCATTCTTATTTTCTCACTATCAACAGTAAAAAGAAAAGAGTTTACAGAGCAACCTCCCCAATCCCTGAGCAATGCATCCAGAGATTAGCAGCAGAGAGCAGTGGGCAGCTCGAGAAAAGCTGTTCAACAAATGTAGAGGCATGCATAATAAGATTACTGAATTGGAGTTGCATGTTTTCAAGGATAAACGTGATATTATTACACTGGCAAAGGCATAGTAGGAACAGAAGAAAGCATAAGAAATAGCCTGCCAGAACAGGGGTATTGCTGCAGCTGAGCTCCCAACAGGACAGGGAAAAGTGGGAAGTAGAAGCAGAGAGGAGGAGAGGAAGTGCACATCCTACTTGACATGCAGATATGCAGAGAAGCTTTTAGCAAAAAAAAAAAAAAAATATATGGGTGATGTCATCATGTTTTTCTCAGCCTTCAGGGCAGCAAGAGAAAAATAGCTGAAAACCGCACATGCAGAGGAGTCTGTAAGACAAGCAGGCTTCCCCTCCCCCCACACAACACTAATTGCTCAAATATTGATTGGGGAAATCATTTGTAAGGACAAAAGGATTTCTTTTCCTTCTAATAGGTAAAAAGGGCAATATTCTTGCAGAGTTGCTGGAAAGGTCCAGGTGATCAGAGGATTTCCAAGACTACATAAGTTAATTAAGATGTTGAGCTGGTCTAATTTGTTATTTGTTTATACTGGAAAGCACTTGAACAGCTGCAGCCTTGACTTTTCAGGATGCCACGAAGTCTGCTCAGAGACTGGCTCTCCCATGGGCAGGAATGTTTCACCAGGCAGGTAGGCCCACAGATCCTGACTAACTTGCTTAGCTAAGGAAAAAAACAGGAGGAACTTCTGCTTTGGAAACCCAGGGCTGCTAGCTGGGTTGTGGGTGACAGAAACCAGCTGCCCAAGCTTAGAGTAATTAAGATTAAAAGCCCAAACCAGAGCTCTGGGGAACTAGTGCCCTGACACAGACACTAAGTCCCAAGAAAGAGCAGCAGTTCTACTTGGCTTCTGGAGAGATGCTTTCCTTCCATAAGGAAAGGAAAATCACCATACAAGAAAATGCAATAGCTACTCCAGAAAGTATCTGCACCTCATCTTCATCTAGGGTAAATCCAGACAGAAGCGAGCACCAGAGAGTCCTCTATGGTTAAAAATGGATGTGTGAGTACACCAAAGTACAGGAAGAATACTATTTAAAAAACAAAACCAAAAAAATAAACTACCAAACTATTAAGGGAGACTGGGAGAATGATAAAAATAAGCATGAGCATGCAAAAACAGTGTTTGCAGGAAGAGGAGGAGGCATCCACAAAGACTGCAGTGAGTGCTTCTCAGGGATATACAGGCAAATAGAGTCACAGGAAGCAGGAGAGACTGATCCTTTAAAATACCTTGTAAGGCTAGCCAAGAGAGAAATGAAGAGTTTTATCAAATAACTGCCCAACAAGTATTTTTCTTCATTTGGTAGAGGGAGAGCCCCTCAGTGCCCAGTTTTGTGCATAGGGGTTTTCCCACTGGGCAAGGGGAGGGCAGCACAGCAAGTGCCTCCAAGCTGACTGAACTGGTGGGTGAAATGATGCAGGTGCCTGTTGCATGGGCTGACCCTGGGGGAGAGCTGGAGCGCTGCCCGGCAGCTCTCTCGCACCTCGCACAAGGATAGTGCTGCTTCAGCTACAGCTGTGAGGGGCTGCAGCATCACAGAAAGGGAGCAAATACCCCTCTCCTAGTGTGAGGGGTAGCAAGACAGCAAGCCTGAGACTTCAGCAGCTATCTGATGCCTCCCTGTAGAAATCTGGACACTCTCAAAGGGTGGATATTACAAAATCTCACAGAGTGTTCTTTCCAGTCACGTACAGGGTGAAGCATCACACATAAATAAGACACTGCTTGCCACGAGGTGGTTAGTTTAAAAGCCAGACAGATTAGTCAAAAGATATGGGTAAATCCCCAGTGGATACAACAGCAACAGAAATTAAGGTCTGGGGGATTATTCTTCTTACTTGAAAGCTGTTTTCACCCCTGAGGTACATCACATGTAATTCCTTTTAGAACAAAACAAACAAACCAACCAACCATATACAAAACCACACAAACCTAAACCAAAACCAACCAACCAAAAACCCACCACCCAAACCCAAAGAACCCCTGCAAATAGAGAACAACTCGTGCTCTCAGTATTTAACCAGTCCCATTCTGCAGAAAGCTGTTTATGGAGGAATCTTGTTAGGTGGTGCGCAGAAAACGTTAACGTACAGAGAATACTGACAGCCAGCAAGAAGGCCCACCTTGCTGGAGTAGAAGTTAGTCAAAAGGACATGGGTTACAAAGGGATAGCACTGGGTTTAGGGGAGAATTTACATTTGTAGCCATTTTCTAGACTTCCTAAAGACAACATGAAGGGAGCCTGTATTTCTTACATGTAAATGTAAAAACATTTGCATTGAGTGGCACAAGTCTGAACAAAAAGAACAGAGTAGTACACGTTTCCTCAAATATTTTAGGTCCTCCAGTGACAGTCATTAAACCTTAGAATGGTTTCCTCTGTTTCCTTTCTATAAAAACAGCTTGAGCTCCCAGACCTGGCAAAGCAGATGGAGTTTGGCTTCAGGAAAGGTAACAGAAGTTCCTGAAGGCCTGTGGCCTCTGCAAAAGTGCTCCACTGAGCAGACAGCTGAGGAAAGCTGGCCAGGAGCTGTCAAGGCAGACACTCAGATTTGGAAAATGCAGCCTGAAACAGAGCCTGGACACAGCTGGTTAGGTCAGATAACAGGTCAGGCTGCCAAGTCTCTCTCCTCACATCCTTCCATCAGGAGTTGAAAACTGGGTCCAGCCTATTCAGTATGTGGAACGAATTCTCATGAAGGTGATCAAAGCAAGAGGCATACTCTAGCATGAGAGAAGAGCTCTCCACCAGCAAGGAGAAAACTGGCTAAAGAATAGACTTAGTAGATCTTCTGTCCCTGCCTGGTAAGCTAGCTGTTCAGCATGTCCATTTTCCTTGCTAGGTTTGAAATGAGTAGAAACCTATGGTTGGGAACTGCTGGAATATTTGAGGTCTGAGAACATACAGAACCATTTTCATTACAGTAATGAAGTCACAGAATGGTAGCTTGAAATGGGAAGGATAGTAATGCATTACCATTCACTCTCAATTAACCCAGAGCCTGCAATGCTGAATACACTTACTCTGAGAATTTTCTCAGAAAATGAAGCTAGAGTGTATTTAATTTATAAATCACAAAAGACATTTATTTGGCAAGAATGACCCCTGCTCATATACAATAAATCATGAGCATCAACAGTCTCTAATGGATTTTGAGTCAGTGCCATAGACAGTGAAGCCTGGGGCCTGTGTTTCAGGATTCCAGGACTGTGCCAAAGGAGCCTTATAAATGATTAATGCATTCAGCACTGTGTCACCCGTGCCATTGGAGAGAAAAAGACATTCTGAGGCTCTGTTTGTCATTAAAAAAAGTGATAATTGGTTCAGCAGCCAACCATGCCTTTCCCTTCCCCTGCCAGAATGAGCCATTTAGTTCCACACTTCATAAAATCCTTTCCCAAAACTTTCATACATGCTCTTGGTTCATGATGTGAAATGTTTCAGTAATACAGAGGGAAAGCAGAGGTCTGTTTTCATAAGTAGCCCACCAAAGCCAGACTTCCTATGGGTGAAGCTAAGGGAGGTGACCTAAAGAGGTAGCTTGGGCCTCTTTCCTGCTACTTTGCCCACCACGAGGGCATTAGTACACACAAAATTCAAGTTTTGGTCCCTCCTGCTCAGTCTCTCATGCTTTTCAGTTATTCATTCCACAGTTCTCAACCTCTCCCCTTCGCTTTTGTCCCCATGGTTACTAAATCATTGTGTTCGCAGAGATTTTCCTCACTAAAGAATATGTGACTAACATGAAGCAGCTAAATTATCAGAGCCAACTCTGACATTGTTTTCTCTTAACATGGATCTTCTCTTCCAAGCACCTTCAAATAGATCTGTTGCACTGGCACCAACTTCCAGAGTAAGCAGCACTTCAACTACTGACAGTGATGGAGTTGCAGCAGTATTGCACAGGGAGACTTAAACCAGACTGGATTCAAGTAAAGGGTGAAAACTCACACACTTGCTTTTAGTAGTCCCACAGCCTAGGAGTGCACAATACAAATAATGAAATGTATTTCACCACAGAATTTTAAATTGGGCCCTACAAGGGAAGGGATTATTTCCTGACTGGACCTAGGTCTAAGAGTTGCAAGTAGATTTCCTCTTCTTAAAAGCCAGTTTGGTTAAGCAGTAGGAGACATGTTTTAGGCACAAAGAAATTCTCTATTACAAAATGCACCAATACAGGCCACTGGATAACAAGACTACTAACCTTCAGGCATGGAAATCAGTGTATGCTGACCCTGGGGGGTTAGTGGAACTGCTCCCACACTGAGCAGCCTAGACTGCCCCAAGGATACCACTTCCAAACTACCCAAAAAAAAAAGATACATCAAACCTAGTTTGAATCTGGGAGGCCTTTCTCCCCTTCACTCACAGCATCCATCCAGCCATGAGCGCCCAGCTGCTAAAGCAAGGGTAGCAGGGCAATACCTCATGTAAGCATCACCACAGTCACAAGCCAATATAGACAAGACTTGGGAAGAAATCAGATCTTACCTTGGCCGCTACTGAGGAATTGGGCTTCTCCAGGAGGTCCCAGAGCTTCTTCCTTTTGTCAGCACAGCAAGTGTTATCAAATTCCTCCCCTTCCCTTTCCCTTAGGGTCTCAGCTTCTCTCTTGAGCTCCTCATTCATCTGCTCCTTCTTCTGGTGGTAGCGGGCCTGGCAGCAGGACTCTAGGTAGATCTCATCCACCCCCCAGTAGTCCAGCTCCTGGCTGAAGGACAAGGCGCACATCTCCTCCATCATGTGCAGCTTGCCAGTACGGTAGAAGTTCAAGATTGAGGTGAACGCCCCGGGATGCCTGTCGAAGAAGTACTCGTTCTCCTCCAAGTTGTAGTCATCACAGATCTCCATGAGGGAGTCATGCGTGTTGCAGTCTCTGAGCTTACCCAGCCTGGTCCGTGGCAACCTGTCCAAGGTCCGCCAAAGAACCTCATGGGCCAGCCCCCCACGTTGAGCTTGACCCTTCGGGAGCAGGCCTTGCTCCTGACGATCTCCGTGGGGTCCGGAGGCAAAGAAGTAGTAGAGCGAGATCCATGCTTATTCATCCCCAGAGGCATCGCTGGTCCCCCTCAGGCTGGACGGTCCGAGGTGCGGCGTGCGGCAGGGCGCGCGGGGGCGGCTCTCCTCACCTCTCCTTCCCCTCCATGCCCCGGAGCTGCAAGAGAGGCCAACCATGGGTCCCCGCCCGCTGACCTCGGCGCCCGCGGCCGCCTCGGCGCTGCCTTATCCACGCGCGGGGGAGCGCCCGGCCCCGCTAATCAGCTCAGGGGGTGGCGGCGCTGCACGCCCCGGCCGTGCTGAACCGCGTTCCGCGCCCCGCCGGGCGGGCGGCCGCGGGCAGGCGCTGTCCGCGCCCGCGGTGCTGAAGGCCGCCCGCTCCCACGTGTCGGCCCCGGCGCTGCCGCCGAGCTCCCCGGGCGGCGGCCGGGTGTTTCCCACCCCCGCCCCCCCGCCCCTGCCCCGGAGGGTCGCCTGCACACCCCGTCCGAGGGAACGCTGCGGAGGAGAGGCGCGGGCCCAGGAGCTGTGCTAGCAAGGGGCGAGGGACTAGTGACCGATGGGGGCGGGAGGGGGGCGGATGGCGCGGCACAGAACTCCCCGGAGCACCATTCAGCGATGCGCCCCAAAAGGCGACGGGCCGGGAACCTGGGGTGCGCTGGCACACGCTGTCCCCCATCCCGGAACGGCCGCCCCGCCAGCGCTGTCCCCCGAGCACCCAGCCCCGCCGCTGCTCCCTCCCGCAGAGCGGCCCTGCCGGATCGCAGACGCCGGACCCCGAGTGCCCCTATGACCAGCCGGGGCAACCCCTCGGCGCCGGCCCTCGCTCTGCGCTGCTCAGCCGTGTAGGCTGCAGGGAGGCGCAGAGGCTTTGTTTAACTCCAGCCCTGCAAATTTCCCCGAGGTAAGAGCTGGGGAAGGGAAAAGAGGATATTTCCAGACGCTCTTAAGGACGCGCACTACCCCTCCGGACTGCCCAGGGACGCCGCCCTCTGCATAACAGGGAATTCATCGAAAATCGGAGTAAGGAAAAACCTCGAGCCTTCCTTGCAACGCCGAGCGGCTCATGACAGCCCTGAGCACTGTTGCTTACACAAGATGGCACGAAGAGAAACCCCGGCACAGAAAGGAACGGCTCCTCCATGTCCAGCCGCCACAGCTCCGAGAGCTCGGCCCCTCTCCCCGCCATCCAGATCCACCCCCAGCCCTAAAGCACCACCGCTGCCTACAGGACGCCGCCGGGGCTGCTCCTCAGCCGCAGGACACGGGGAAAGGCTCCCCTCCCTCGGCCCGAGCCCGTCCCGCACCTACCTCCTCCTGCGGGCTCCCGGCGAGGCGGTGCGGGGCTGTGCGGGGCCGAAGGCGGCTACATCCTGCAGCGGGGCGGGCAGCAGCGGCGGCCCTGCTCGCATCCCCCCGCGGGCAGCCTCAAGGCGGCGGAGGGATGGCGGCCGCGCTCCCGGCTGTCCACGGAGCCCGGGGGGAGGGGAAGGGAAACGAGGTAAATCGGTTCCCTCGGCAGGAAGCTTTCCAAGGCCTTCCCTCGGGTGCGGCTCCTCACTCCTACCTACAGTCGACGCTGAAGGCGCATCTGCCCCCGCTGCCCCTGCCCTCTCTCCGTGTAGACACAAAGGAAAGCCTCGGTAGTTCCTTCTGCCTGGGCACGGGGATCAACAAGTCTAGTCTGAACCTCCAGCTTTTCCCTGCAATTCTGTCCCGGAGTTGTTAAGAGTGACTTGGAAGTTGGGGGTGGAAGAGAGGAGGGCAGCTCCACCGTGAGCTAGGATGCAGCACTGCAGGGAAAGTTAACGCTTTCCCGGCCGGGCCCTGCCGCCCCAGCGCCGATTCACAGCGGAGGAGGCGCCTGGACCAGACCGCGCACCGCGAGGGGAAGGCGCAGCATCCCTCCTCGGGAAGATGGGGCTACTCCCACCGGCTTCCGGGGGCATCACCCGCGAGTAATTGTTGCCGTGAGAAAAATTATGAGCAGAGAGCACTGATCAGCCCAGCTGAGACCCAATGGCTTCCCAGGCCCTGCTTGTTGAGCCAGAAGCAGCTGAGCTCAAGGAGGTTGAGTATCGCTCTGTAACTCAGCCCCGGTCCCCACCTGGCAGCCCCTCCTCCAACGGGAAAGCCCGTGTTCAGGATGGTTGTGTATGTTTGCAGATACAGCTGGGAGAAATAACGGCATCTCTGCTGCTGATTAGGGCTATAAATATAATTAAAAAGGGGCATTTACTAATGTGAAAACTCAACAGAAAGAGAGAAAAGAGTAACTCACCAGGCAACAGCACAGAAAGTATCCCTTTGCCACTCCGTACTGCCATCAGAGGTACACAGCCATGCTTGTCAGCCCTTTCTCCTCTTGTATTGATCAACCCTGGCTCTTGGAGTCTAGTAACAATTACTGCTACAAGGTTTCTAAAATAGGAACCTGGTCTCTGATTCTGCATGGTTAACTAGGCAAAAAAGACTCTCAGTGCTACTTTTCCCTACTTTCTAAGTTTCTCTGCCCCCTGGCTCCCATTGCCCGGTGTACACAGTATCACTGTTATGCTACTATCTTTGTTGTTTGAATGTCCACATTGATGTGGCCAGGCCTTTTTCTCCAGTACCTCCCACAGCTGTAGATCACCTGTATTCAGAATTTCTCACAAGGAGAAGTGGATCATAACCTTCTTTTTTGCAGATGGGGAAATTAAAATATAGCAAAGCAAAATCACCTAGGGGGAGGTGGAAAGAATTGGGAATAAAACCTGGTGACCAGCTTAATCTCAGCCCAGTATCCCTCTGCTGCAGTAGCTCCCCCTACCCATGAAAACCTACAATCAGCATCCAGAGCACTCCAGTTCTCTTATTTTCTAATCATTTCATCACAAGACCCTATTTTACTCCTCTTACCACAGAAATGAGAACCCCTGGTCAGGGATGGGAAGCTAAGTCTGTTAGGGATTACAAAGTACTTTGAAACTTCTAGCTGGCAGGTGTTGTAGGAGAGCAAGTTATTTGTTAGCCCTGGCATCCAGGGCACATTGTCTCCTGTTGTGACAAATGCAGGCTGCTCATCTGCAGGAAGAGTGTGGTTGGAGGGAAAATGACAAATAGCCTAATGCAGGGAGATGCATCAGATTCAATGCAGTTAAATCACTGGGGGAGAGACAACTCAGGTTTATTAGCAGGGTATTTGTATGTTCCTGCATCACTTGCTACCCTGCCAATATCATTCATGTGTTCTGCAAAGAGGTCAGGGAGCCATCTGTGGAGGGGGCACGTGAAGGGTCAGCATGGAAGCACAGACATCTCTACTGTCACATGCTCTCCCTTCCACCCACACCATCCAGTCAGTGTAGAAGGATCATACTCAACTCAGAAGCTGCAAGAGGAGCCCTGTCAAGGGCAGATGCTCCAGCTGGCTGTGCCTGGAGTGATCCAGGAGTCTTGGGGGGAGAAGAGGATATTTCCACCCCCAGGATGTCTGTTCCCTGCAGCATTTTTTCTCCCACAATGAAGAGTTTGTCAGCAAGGGGCAGTGCAGGCCTGACAATGCAGAAACTCACTCTTCTCCAAGGTTATCTAACCCACTTTGGTATGGGTATACCTTTCAACCAATACATCTGTACCCTGAGTTTCTGCAAACTTAATTGATGGTTTGTTATTTCCACAGCCTGTGGAGCCAGTCAAATGCTTGAATGCAGTCCATGGCATACCCTGTTCCTTTCCAGGTGTTACAGCAGTTACTCACAAGGGAACACCTTAAACCTCAAGTACTTTACAGGAAATATGTAGGGTATGGCAAATATACATTCCCCTGGGCTCGCAGTGAGTGCTATATACATATCTGGGTTTAACCTGCCAGGCAGAAATGGTCTGTAAGATGGTGTCTGTTGAGCTACAATATGACCAGGAAATAGGCTGAGACTAAATGTGGAAATATCTCTCAGCTGATCTGCAGTGACTCCTCTGCCTGCATAAGGAAAAGTATCACATCTTCACAAACACCCACGCCTATACAACAGTCTGGCATCTTCCTGTCCGTCCTGTGAAGCAAGAGAGGAGGCTGATTTACATAATTTTGCTGGTCACAGAAAAACAAAGGGCTGTGAGAAAAGCCACAGCCCATCACAGCAACTGAATGTGGAACAATGGTTTTCCAGCAGAGATGGGTGCAGCAGCTTTGGTGGCCCATGAGTTTTGGCTGGTTCCTGATGCTGAGAGGATGCTGGGTTTCATATTCTAAAATGAGCTATAAGATGTAACAATATCCCATATTGTTCTTTCAGCCCAAGGGCCTTGTATTTTTCCTAGTGAATGGGACAGTCATACACAATTAAACTGTCTCCATTACAGAGTGTTTCCTATTGTCCCTTTCAGGATTCCCTTCATTTCAGAGATTTTCTTTCTAGACTGAGAACACTTTAGGTACAATGGAGATTTTCTTTCATCATCCAAAATCCTTTCCCTTGGGGGAAGGGAGGTGGGGGGCAGGCAGAATCAGGTTTAATGGCAGAGGTCTGTAACAAGTGTTGAGAAGTGCAACAAGAACTGAGATACACAGTGTGGAGCAGTTTGTGCTGCTGGGAGCCTAGGAGCATGGAAATACTGTACAATCAGGGAAAAGTACTGGAAACAGAGAGCAAAACAGCATCAAGAAAGGAACCTTAAAGAAACAAGGATCTCTTTGAGAAAGCTAGGCAGAGTTTGTGTGGCAACATCAGCAGCTGGGCTTCATCATCACATCCTCCCTTGGTTAAAATCATTTTTGGAGGAGTTGAACTGTAGCTGCCAACTTATGCAACCTATGGGAAGTGGGCTCTTTGCACAAGGGGGAAGCCTTGGAGACACCGGCTTGCCTGGCCCCAGCCCATCAGCAAGCTCCACCGTTCACCCTGGTGAATGCCAGCCCAGCTCTTCCTCCCACCATGGTAAAAGCAAGCCTTTCCCAAACTGTTTGAATACATAGGTCTCTAACAGCTTATTGTCCAGACAGCAGAACCTTGCCTCTGCTACTCTCTCTGGGTCTTTAGAGAAGCACTGAAGGATCTGGGCAAGCTGAGGTGGGTATCTGCAAAATCGGATGGAGGGAAGAAGGGCACAGAGGTCTTAATAGGGATCAGAGAGCAAATACCCCTTGGCAGAGGGCAGAGTCGCTGAGATTTTCTCAGACTTGGAAAAGATAGGTGAGGACAACAGCTCCATGGGGCCCTGTTCTGTAAAGAGCTGAAGTTTTCAGCTTACCTAAACTTTCAGTCCCAGGAGTGCCCAGG
This sequence comes from Hypotaenidia okinawae, assembly GCA_027925045.1. Taxonomy (NCBI): domain Eukaryota; kingdom Metazoa; phylum Chordata; class Aves; order Gruiformes; family Rallidae; genus Hypotaenidia; species Hypotaenidia okinawae. Next base: position 8,038,650 of record BSDF01000016.1, read on the forward strand.
GTCTCCCTGTTGCAGGGAGGCTTCCCTTTTCCTGCTGTCTTGAGGGCAGGCAGACAGTCAGACCTGATCTGCATCATTGCTTGCCTGGCACTGCTCTGCAAAGAGTTCTTGGTGCTTAGTCAGCCTTGGGTTCCTTTTGCCTTCAGGAAAAGGGCAGGAAACATGCCAGTGCAAATTGCTTATCAGAGAAGTTTCTGGTTCAGGTTCCCACAAAGCGCACTCAGAGCCACCCCGCCCTTGGCTCCAGCTTTCTGCCCTTCCCAGGATGTGCATTTCCTTCTGCATCTCTATTAGGTCTCCTTTTGGTGCTCACTGACCACAAGCACACACCTCGTGTGGCTCCTCTTCCCAGCTTTCCTCTCATCTCAGTGAGAAGGAGTCTGAGGGACTGACTGAAAGCTGTGGAAGCACCAGTCTATGCCCTGAGGTGGTGGTGTGTGTAACACACTACCCCTTTTGTTCACATTGGGTTTGAGACCAAATACAATTACTGAAGGAAGGAAAAATACACTTTTTTTTTTTTTCTTTCTGCTGGTTGAGGAATAAGAAGTCCCCAAATGGGACACTTTGCCCCTGTAACCCATCTGCTAGGAAATTTGCAAAATTCCTTGAACAATTCCTTTGCTCCTACCTTTCAATATCATAGGCCAAATACTTGGGGCCCCAGGTCCCTCCCCTTCCTGGGGAGACCAGTGGCGTCAGGACTCCACCATCCCCTGTGCCCTATGGTTGGGCTGGGGGGATGTTTCATCCTCCTGGCTTGTCCTGTTCAGGCAGGGCTGGCACCAAGGGAAAACCAGCCACCTATAACAAGTTATCTAACATTGAGCTTTAAGCACTGAGCTCTGTAGATCAATCAGACTTGCTGTGTTATTCAGCAACTGCACGTTTATTAGCCCCTGGAGGGCTGGATACTTGCATTAGTGACCTCACAATCAGTCAAGGAAGGAAGGTAACAGAGGGGTCAGACAGTTGTTTCAGGGGTGGAGATGTGATTTTTCTTACAGGGGTGGCCAAATGTCCGTCCATCTGTCCATCCATCCATCCATCCATCCATCCATCCATCCATCCAGGCCACTTTCTGCACAGTTGCTGAGGACTGCAAAAGGTGCTGCAGCTGTTCACACCCTCCAGCACCCTGTGGCACACCAGACCCATGCTGACTGCAGGCAGACTGGGCAATCTTTTGGGAGAGACAGGGTCCAAGACCTAGAAGAATCATAGAGTAATAGAATTGTAGGGGTTGGAAGGGACCTTGAGAGATCATCAGGTCCAACCCCCAAAGTATCATTCCCAGGAATTCCTGGGCAGGAGACTCTGCCTGCCCTAAGCTCAGTTCTCAGTTAAGTCTCAGTTCTTCTCTTCAGAAGACAGAAGTAGGGGTGTAAGGAGAACTAGATAAATACTGTTGACCCTGACATGTTTGCCACCAGCCCTGGGCATTACACATGTCTCTGATTCAGAGGCAACAGGTGCTTTTTCTCTCTTCATTCTTGGAGGAAGCCCAACTGCTTTAACCTCATGTGGAGAACAAGCCAGCTCTAAGCATGTTGCAACAGGCAATGGAGAGCCTGCTAGGGACAGTAGGAGTGCTGAGAAAGAGCAGTGGGGAGTCCACCTTCCCCTAACAGAGAATATGTCAGCTCAACTGATTCAGGAAGGGCTTTTGGCAACAAGATTCCAAGCAGTACAGCTAGCAGTTGGGTCTGCTGAAGAGCTCCCCTCTTCCAGTCCCTGGCTGCATCTTCCTGACATGGCTGAAGCAAACACAAGTGATGTTGCAGAGGAGCCAGGACTCTGAAGGGCACTCCAGGATTCAACTGCCTACCGCATCCTCTCAGCAGAGGAAAAGTCAGGTCCACCCCTACACAGCTTCCACCTGAGCTTGGAAAGGCTGTTCCCTGGGGCAACGAGGTGGCAAAAGCTAGTTGTGACCTCAAGGTGTTTCTGCTGGGATTTGCCCTGTTCCCTCCCCTGTGAGTTGGTTGGGTTTTTTGCCCAGCTCCTCTTTAATAAACCCAGTCTGAGGGCTCAGCCTTAGAAGCAAAGCAAACTCCTAACCCAGACAACAGATAAAAGTCTGCTTTGGGGTCTAACGCTGGAAAAGTGTCATTGCTTGAATGTCCTGAGGCATGGCAAAGTTTCTCAGGATAATGAGAGCAAGAATTGCTCTGCTCTTGCATATGTGGATCCTAAAAGGACTCTGCAGTCAGTGAGCAATTTCAGATGGTTCCTGGCAGGAAAGTACCATCATATCCCCTTTCAGACTGAAGGAAATTGAGACAGAGAAGGATTAAAGAGACCTGCCAAGAGCTGCATGGGGTAAGGGATGAATGAGCAGCTAAATGTACTTCAAATCTGAGGAGATATCCTTTAATGATTCCTGCCTCGTCCCTGTTACTGCAGGTAGCAGGGAGCATGGCTGTTAGGGGTTCCTGCCATCAGTGGCAGAAGCTCTTACAAGAGCTGCACAACTCAGTGAGAATAAGGCTGAGGGTGGTACCCAACAGTTTAAGATTTTTGTTGCTCATCTTTTATGAGGAATTGGAAGAAAATTGTCAGGGTTTGAAAAACTTTCATGGACCAACCAGCCCTTCTTGGCTATTCCCTGATCTCAGTTGCCCTAAGCCTTGAGTAAGTGCAATTTTTCTTCTCCCCTTCTTTGTGCCATTCAGCAACAGTAAAAGCTGAAGCTGCTTTGGGGTCAGGAAGCCTCAAGACAATGGCTGTGAAGTGACATGGGGGGGTCAAATCTAATTTCAGGCATCTATGTAATGTTATTTCAAGAATTAAGGGTGCCTAGCTCCCCTGGGGGCAGGTCCTGGAGGAAAGGCTGGGCATCTTGTGCCACTGATGGGGCTAGCTGCTTGGAGAGGAGAGAGCTTTGATTTCAGCAACATCCAGTCACACAGCAGCAGGAATAGCATAAATTTCCTGTGGGAAGGGTCACTTCCAGTATTTATTTTGTATCTGTAACTTGTCTTTAATAAAATACATTTCAAACTGCAGGATTATGAAGATCATTTTAAAACAGCTTATCTAACACTCTGTTCTCCTTCCCTGCTTTCCCCAAAAGTGTTTGTGGGTGATGCAGAAGCCTGCAATCAACCATTCTTGAAGGCTGTTGGAGATTAAACTTCTTCACATGGGACAACACTACTCTCCATGAATTTTAACAGGCTCTTCTCTAACCATACCCGTTTTGCTGTGTGCATGACTTCTGCAGGGGAATAACACCCAGCACCAGCTAACCAAAAAGAACAAATTAGATGTGATCATGTAAACTGAAAACGCTGCAATAACCTACCAAATATGCAGTTCTGCTGCCTGGATCTCTGTGGGAGCAAAGGCTGCTGAGAGCAGAGTGGGTATTGCCACAGTACCCAGCCCAGAGGGTGCTGTGGGTCTGGATTTTACACCAGACTACTGCACAGCACCCATGGGGAACACAGAGCAGTGGAGCAAGATGAGGAAGAGACAGCAACAGAGCAAGGAATTACCATAAGATCAGTTTTTCTGGATGCTTGGATGGCCCCCTCTGAGGGTCTCAGAGACATCTCTCCTTCCCTCTGGGATCTGAAGCCCTCTCCTAAAGGTGGTTTTGTGTGCTGCTTCCTTCAGTGCATTGCTCACTGGTGACGTGGCTTTTAAAAGATGCACATTTTTAATTGCAATCAGCACTCATCCAGAGAACAGAGCCCCCTGCCTAAGTCCTTCAGCACAGAGGGGCTTAAATCCACCCCTTGCCCTCAACTACTTTAGACTTTGGCACCAAATTTCCCAACAGCTTTGTAGCAAAACTTTTACCACAATCCCTGACCCAACCATCCCTGCCCCACTGAAATTCATTTTCTAGTGTGGCTGAACATCTAGAAAGGTCCACAGCTTAGAAATGGAGATTTACTGTCATCTCTGAACTCCTAGCATTGGAGTGCTCTAAAAAAGTATTCTGCTGTCCAAACTGCTCATGATAACACAGAATTAAGAGTTCTGGTGAATGCTTTGTTTTCTGCAAAAAGCAGTGGCAATGCAGCCTTCCTGTCAAGTACTTTTTCAAAGTGGAAGCTTCTTCGGTGGAAAGGGCAGAGGATCTGGCAGGGAGGCCTTTGAAATCCCAGCCTGGTTCCTGCCAGCCCTGGAGGGGGATTCAGCAGAACTCACATCCACTTTGGAAGATGGAAATTATTGTCATCTGGTTTTAAGCAGGTGAAAAGACATGGTCTGGCTAAGCTCTTGTGGCTTTGCAGGTGGCGAGCGCTTTTGGGGAGCAGCAAATCCAGGCGCCCCCACCCATCTGCTCTTCAAATCTCTGCTGGCTGGGAAAGGCAAGAGTCCAAAGGGATGGAGAGAACAAGCCCCAGGTTAAAACCCATCAGCGTGACCCCAGGCTGGAGAAGCCCCACAGAGGACTTTGCAGGAGTATACCCAGCCCAGCCCAGGGCTGTGAGTCCTCAGCCCAGCGAGTCACGTCATGCAGGACTGGTTTAAATGCAGTGATGAGACATGAGGACTTCACATGGCTGCAGCCTTCACTAACTGGGGACAAACTCCTGTCCCCATGTCCTCCCTGTCTTTCAAACGGCAAGATTCTGAGCCCCCTGCCCTGCTCATCTGGTCCCTGGCATAGCGAGGCTTCCTTCCCTGCTCCTAGCATTTATGTTGTGCTATTCCAGTGACTGAATGACAATAGCAAAGATTCCTCAGGATTATCATAATAGAGATTTTTATTGTAAGAGAGTTGTCAGTTATCTACCTGTGTCTTTTTCCATATATTAAATATTAACAACCCAGCCAACGTCATGTAAAATTTAATAAGTCCTTAATTCAAGCAATTATGCACCAGTAAATCAGGAAATCCCAGCACATTTACAAAGTTCTCACCTTCTGTCATGTTTGAAGAGCAAGCATCCATTTCAATGTTCCACAATTGTTCTCCAAAATCCTTTGATAGCCTTTCAAGTTCAAGCTTAGCCCATATACCACAGCTGGAAGGACTGACATCCTCTGCCCTGGCAGCTGATCCCTCTTCCCTTCAATCCCAACCCAGATCAGGTCCTCTGCATGTGCTGTCTCTGCTTGGAGGCTGTTGCTTGCTTTCTGGAAGGAGTGAGGGGGTTATCCACCCCTCACACACCTCCTGTATCACCATGTGTACTGGGGGAACATAAAACAGGTGGAAATGTTATCTCCAGGTTTTTTTCAACTCACTCACCCTGTTCCTATACAGTCTTGCACTAGAAAACCAGAGGTGAGTGAGCCAGGCCCATCCCAGCACTTGCCTGGACATGTGATGTCAGATGGCTGCTCTTCAGTGTCTTTTCCTCTCACAGATAAAAAGTGAGGGTGGTTCTCCATCAAAATCGGTACAGGAGGTTAGTTAAATAGCTCTGCTCAGCAGCACAGCAAAGCCTCCCCCCTCAAGACTGGATCTCTGCCTGCCTTGCCCAGACTATTCCCTTTGATAGGGGAAGGGCTGTGCAGGGGCAGCTTGGGGAAACCAAGCAACAATTCAGCTCTTCTGATTACCAAGGACAACACAAGTATAACCTCAATAAATCATGAGCTCTGTGAAGTAGCTACAATTTATTCCTAGCCCAAAGCTAGGAATCTCCTCTTCCTGCCCTGGTCTTTGCTCTCCTGAACCTGCTCTCAAAGGAAAGGAGAGAGATGGACGGCAGCAGTTCAGGCTGTTGTGGGCTGAGCTCAGAGGGGTGCAGGGGATATCCCACCTCCAAGAGCAAATGTCCAGGGTCCCAGCAGCTGCTTTTGCAGTTAAAGTAGTTAATAGCCCCTGGAAACACTGCAAACAAGGGAATTCAACAAAAATGCACTGTATAAAGCACAATTTTTTGAGCTTGCATAGTTTCTTCTGGGTAATAAATGTAAGCATTTTATTCTGTAATAAAAATTAAATTTACTTGAAGCTTCAGTAATAACTGAAGGATAGCTCAGCTATCCTGCTTCCCCAGCACAGGGTGCAAGCAGCAATTCACCTCTTCTCTATGGCTTCTGAGTTGACGTTGACCTCTGATGGGTCCCAGTAGAAGGGCCCATCTGTGGGTCCTTTAAGATAAGGAGCATGTCGTACTGCAGCCATGCAAAGATCTACAATAATGTTGCACAGGTGCAAGTCCCCCTGGCAGTCCTGGACCACAGAGCGTGTGGCATTCAAACACCGTTCTGTGTGTCACTTTCCCACTGAAGAACCCAGCTTCACCATCTTGCACTGATGTGTGTGCAGGGATGATGTGCACCAGCCTTCTTGCTGTAAAGTCAGCATCAACTATGTGAATAACAGGTCTCAAAGTCTCTATTCTTAAAGCATCCAGCTTTGTGGATTTTAATTTAGTAAGCCAAGACCAGATCAAGAAATGTTTGGGGGTTTTTTTTTGTTTGTTTGTTTTATAACAATAAATTGACTACAAGAAGAGTTTACCTGTGGAAAAAGATTAGTCAGGATGGGAACAAGTAGAAACAAGTAACAGTGTCTCGGGAACCATCCCAGGAACTTCAGTGGTTTGCTTTAGAAGTCTTAGCAGTGCAACCTGAGACTGAATCTCCTAACCATTTGCTTGATCAGCAGAAATGTGATGCTCCAGCCCTAGTACGGACTGAAGCACATTTTAGGAGGGTGACCTTGTAGATACAAGCAAATCCTTTGCCCTGCTTGCAGTTTCCAGGTTTAAATGCATTCTTTCCAGACCTTGAAGGAGCACCCCCAAAAGGGAGCAGGAGGCAGTCTCTGCACTGAGCAGCAGGAAAGCTGCAGTTTTGGAGAAGTGCTTTCCAGCCAGTGCCTTCCCAGGGAGTGCATATAAACATCAGCAGTTCCAGGTAAAGCAAACCCTAGTCTTTCAGTTCTTTCTTGCTAGGTACTACCAGGCTTAGCAAAGGCACTGGGAAGTCCTGCTTGGCTGTGACTGCTCATGTCTGGAATAGACAGTCATAAAATCAGCTGCATCTTCCTTGCTTCAAAAATAACAGCTCTGTCAGGAGAAAGCTCCGTGGGGCAGCACCTCTCTGGTGCTGTGAGAAGGGACTATAGCCAGGCAGGTTGTGGACAGCAGCTCCAGCCATTGGGGAGCACCAATACAAACGCAGTGTCCCACAAACACCCATCTGAGCATCTCCTGCTGAGCTGTGCTGTGTGCAGGTCTTCTGGGCCACCGCTGCTCGGGCTGGGAGACCAAACTCCAACAGAACCTTTTTTCCAGTGGCTAAATATTGCACTAATGGACTTTATACATGCAATTGTGATGCTGAGTCACTCCAGAGCATCTTCTCTCAGTTCTTACTCGTTACATTGCTGTCAAGAAACATCAACTCTCTGCCCAGACCCTGGGGCTCACTTGGTAGAAATAAAAGCCCAGCATTTTGTGTACTTGAGCTCATGAGTCCATTAGCTATATTTAGTTCTCATCTACCCAAGGATTTGCAAGAAAATGGATGAATGTGCAAACTTAATTGAAAGTTACATCCTATAGATTCTGACAGCTATGTTTTCCCTTGAAATCTGCCTCCAGGATGGAGTTCTCTGAGTGAATCTAGTGTTGAGTTACTCGAAATGACTGTACAGCATGCTGGAGAACCCCCGGTACCCTCAGACACTCAGCATGAAAGATGCAGTCTCACAGCCACAAAACTGATGTACAGCGGTGGTATTTTTGAGTGAACTTTTTTCTACCAGTTTTTCAGCCCAGTAGGCAATACATTAGTTGGGTTACAAAGCAGCACAGTAACAACTCCTGACAGAAATACAGAGAGGAAGAAGACAACCAGCTGATGGAAGGCAAGCCCTTGCTGGTTTACTGAATTTTTAACTTATATTGACCCCTGACATCCTTTTCTGGCTGTGACTTCCCAAAGCAGAACCTTTCCTTGTTAAACCCTGGGATTTGTGACCTGACATCTTTCAACTCCAATTCAGAAGAGGTCAATGGGAGGAAAATAAATCTGAAATTATAAATCAGTCAATTCAGAAGAGCTGCCTTCTATCGCTGCATTTGAAAGAGACTTGCTTGACCCACCCAAGTTATTCTGTATTGAGGTATTTGTAATTTGACTGGAATTAAAACTGCTCAGGTTGGAATTTTCCATGTCATTTGTTGGTCTCTAGTAGGGATCAAAGGCCATTTCAGGAATATTAGCTTTTTTCAATGACCAGATGAAGGGGGTGGGAAGTACACAACATTGACAAGGATGAGACTGTTACTGGAAAAGAAACAAATAAAGGATTCTGACATTTGCAAATTGCACCTCTCTGAAGACTAGCACGAGGATTTTTTTGGAATACCTTAATTTTAGCATTTCATATCAATCAGCTGCTTGATTTTGCAATCCAAATATCCTTCTAATATAACAAAGAGAATAAAATTACACTAACCACACTAAAAGAATGAACCAGCACTACAGGGGTGTCAGGATCCTGGGACCTCTCCCACTATATTGCACCAGTAAATTTCTGTGGTTTGAGACTCTTCTTGATCTATAATATAACCATCCTCCCATATTTAATTAAAAAAGATAAATATGAATTTCTAAAAGCATCTATACAGTTCATGGAGGAACGAACCTAAATTTAACAGATGGTTTTGCTGTGCAGTCTTACACTGGAGATGCCAAAGGCAATCAGTGAATTTTCTACGTGATGATTTCTTTTCCTGAGGTAAGGGACTTCAGCTGGGTTCAGTAGCATCACCATCCCCAGCAGCACACTGGGGAGGAGAGCCACACTCTGCAGCCTTGCTGCACGCTTGCTGCTTGATGCTACAGACTGCACACAGCTGTCCAACACACGTGCTCTTGCTCCTCATGGCATGCTGCAGTGCTAAGCCTTTCTCGTCCCTCCTAGAAATATTTCTTGGTACTGTCTGCATTGAGAAATCTGCTGTATTTAAGTTCCTGAGAGACAACAATGTCCTGTCACAGCTTTCATCTGTTTACAGTGCAGCCAGCTCATGCTTTGCATGCAGTGCATGGCCATTGATCCTTTGCAGTCTCCTGATGCTCATGGGAACAGCAGCAGGGGTCACAGGAGGGGACACTCTGCAGGGGACAGTATTTCGGACAGTGTTTGCAACGAAAAAAAATTAAGTATGGTAGCTCACAAAACCAGGGTGGCTCCATCAGTGCAATTTTCCTTTAGAAAATGACATCACAGAACAGAATACTTTGCACAGCATGGCCTGGCTTGGAAAGGACCTTAAACATCATCTAGTTCCAACCCCCTGCCATGGGCAGAGACACCCTCCCCTATACCAGGTTGCCCAAAGCCTCATCCAACTCGGTCTTAAAGACATCCAGGGAGGGAGGCTTCCACCTCAGTGGGCAACCTGTGCTTCCACCTCAGTGGGCAACCTGTGCTGGGGCCCCACCACCCTCATAAAGAATAATTTTTTTTCTGAATATCTAATCTAAATCTACCCTCCTGCAGCAGAACAAGCTTGGTGTAACATATGTGATGCTCTGGCATGGTTTGTCCTCGTTCCTGCCCTGCTCTACTCCAGGCCCAGCCTGAAAGCAGCAATATCCCTTCCCACCCACCATGGCTAAAGCCTCATGGAGAAAGGAAGCTTCAGCAGTTTGATGCTTCCATTCTTGCTGGGGGATTTTTTTCTTCCAGTCCAGTCTGTCAGAGGATTTTCACTGAGCTAAACCAGCATTTGGAGCCCACACATTGAAGCTCTGAATGGGCAGGACCATCAAACCCATTGTTACTGGGTCTCTTGACCTCACACACTCCACTTACCAGGGTTCCCACTGCTGTAGAGGTGGCCCCATTTCTGACCTTTCAGACTCTAAACAGGTAGCATCAAGAAGGAAGCAAAGCCCATTTGCTGCTGTGTTACAGAAGGAAGGACAGAGAGGGGCTATGGGTAAAACCGGTTGCATATTTAAGGCCTGCATGGGTTGTTATGGCAACGGGAATTCCAGCCACCACTGCAGACTCCTCCAAACGCATCCCTGCCATCTCAATTTTGCATCACTCTGCCTAACACTTGGGCTGAAGGGGAGGAAAAAAAATGCAACTCATCTCTTCACAGAGGTCTTTTTCCTCCACAAGTGAAAAACAAGCGAGATGAACAGCTTAAATAAATATGCCTGCAGATACAAGCACTGAAAGCCAAGTCAAGCAGCAGAAAGGCTCAGACCCTCTCTGCTGATGCAGGGGGTAGGAGTCACCAGCATGATGAAACCCATCTGATGTGTCCCCAATGGGAACAACCACATGTCTCCTGATGTGGGCAAGGTGCTCACAGGGTGCATCCCAGCAGGGTGGGAATGAATGCTTCCATCCACACCCAGCACTGGTCCTCACCAGGGCAGACCTGCAGCTCACACATACGCTAGCAGCAGTCTATCCCTCACAGTGCCACTTCCACAAGCTCAGTTTCCTTTGTCTGACATTTCATCCATTTATGTACTCATATGATCCTCATCTCCACCGTGCCTAAATCTCAACAGCCTCCAGGACATAGGTTGCTTCCCCCAGCTATCAAGCTGGAATTCATAGAATAATTGTACGTGAGACACATGAAGTAATCCTTCTGCTCTGTTACTAAAGCTTTGTCTGGAGTCCTTCATCCAAGTCTGGGCACTGTTCATCAAGAAAGACAGGCCCCAACTGGCAAGAACCCAGATGACAGTAGTAGGAGTGACCAGAGATGCAGAAAACAGCCTCTAATGAGAGACAGGGAAATGGATCAATTAACTCATGAAAATAGAAGGCAGAGCTGGGATGGGGTAACAGCTTTCCATTCATAAAAGGTTCCTGTAGAAGAGAGCACTGACTTGCTTTCCATATCTGCTGAGAATCAGGAAGAAAATTAATAGGATGGGAGAATGAGGATGGCTGTTGGGAAAACTTTTCAAAGCAGAAGTACAGTAAAGTCCTGTGGTAGATTGCCCAAGGAGATGGGAGGGTGGAGATATCATTAAGACTTTCAAGAAAAAGGTGCTCACGCATCTGTCAGGGATGAGCCAGACATACTGATCTTGGCTTGGTACAGGAAGATGCTCTTCATGTTCCTTCCTGCCATGCATAGCTGTGATTTCCCTATAAGGAACTCACATGTGCATTAGAATTACACAGTGCTGTCACACATGCCTCAGCAGCCATTTTCAACAATCAGCTCCTGGATTTTAGTGACTAGATTGAGGTCTGGTATTTCAGAAGGCAGCTAAGGCTTTCAGTGTCACCCCTGGAACCACCTCACTTTGCACACTCAGCAATTTTCAGCTTGCCTTTTCATCCCCACACCATCCTGTAAGCTCAGTGTCCTCAGCAGCCATTCACAGGTCTCTGCTCCATTTCCTCACAGCTGATGTCCTTTCACCTTCAACTAACAAAACGTATTATTAACCTATCTGACATGACCCAGCACTTACAAACGGCTGCAATGTGATGTTGTGGTTTAACCCCAGCCAGTAACCTGCAAGCAATGGCTTGCTCACCCCTCTCCCCTCTCACAAGGGGACGGGCAGTAGACTGGAAAAACAACTCATGGGTTGAGATGAAGGCAGTTTAATAACTGTCCTAACCAAGGAAGGGAATAACAACAGTAATAATAAAACAAGTGATGCACAAATGCAATAGCCCACCACACAGAGAAAATAAAATGAAAACAAAAAAACCCAAAAACCCCCAAGTCCCAGTCAATTTCCAAGCAGCAAATCTGCCTCCTAGCTGGTTTCCCCAGCTGCATGTGGAGTATGATGTTACGTGGCAGAGAATATCCAGGTCTGGGTCAGCTGCCCTGGCTGTGCTCTCTCCAGCTTCTTGTGGACCTGGCAGAGCGAGGGAAGCTCCGAAGTCCTTGTCTTAATGTGGATGCTACAACTACCCACCAACAGCTAAACATCAGTGTGTTATCAACCTTACTCTCCTTATTCTCAGCCTAAATCTAAACCACAGCACTGCCTGCTAGAGAGAAAACTTAACTCCATCTCGTCCGAAACCAGGACAACACTTTTCCTGCAGCCCAATTCTGAATTTAGTAAGCTGCTCCTGCTAAACAGTCTTGCATGTTCCAGATGTAACTGCAACCCATTACATCTTACCAAGAGTCAAAACTCCTTTGCTTACTAAGAGACTGTGGAAAATAAGTCAGGAGACAGCACACAGCATCCCTGTGCACCTGAATAGTGTGCAGTTACTAATAGGGTGTGGTACCACATTACCAGAGACACAACAATCCCAACTGGGAGGCTGCTGAGCAACAGGGCAGCTTGAATTCCAACTGATTTGTATTCTAGATACAAAGTGTGTGTGCACACACAGGCACACATGCACACACAGACACACACAGACCCCACACCCTCCCCACACAACCCCTCCCCCCCAACTAGTAGTTGAAACAGAGGAAAATGAAAGGAGGGGGTGTCAAAATTAAAATGAAGGACAAGAAAGTAATGACTGACCTTATCCAAAATAACTTTGGTAACTTTGCAGTCTGATTCCAAGCAGGAAGGAAAAATAAATTAAATCAAAGCCCTAAAGTTTGCTTCTACCCAGCTCTATTGAAAGCCTCCTGCTTTGTATCAAAGCCAGATCCAGGCTGCTCTCAACGCATAGCCAGGGCTTCTAGGTCTGTGACCCAGCTGTGGGAGGTGGCAGTTCAGTGGGCACAGCGCAGCCCCTCCTCTGGGGGAGGGGGTGGGGGGCTCCCCTCCTAACACTCACTAAATCTGCGCAGTGATACCACAAAGCCAGGGCGGAGTGTGCGCAGCAGCACTGTGTGCTCAGCCCGTGCAGGGAGCAGGGGCAGACAGCTGTACACCAGCGTGGGTTAGGATGAGCTGGGGAAGGGGCAAGCTGCATCCATGCTGTACCCACGGTGCAGAAGGGAGGCTGGAAGACCTCTACAGCTGCTATGGGGAGCACATGGCATGCATTAACACTTCTCAGGAGATGGAGACTCTTAGCTCTCACTTTGTCCCTTGAAAACTTCTGTACAATTCTCTTTACCTTCCACCCCACATCAGCTCTGTGTGAGGTGACACTACCATGTGTGGAGTGCAATGGCCAAAAACCACAGGCACAGGGCAGCACATCTCTTTTAGGCTCCTAGTCTCCTTGAGCACAGTCTCCTCAGGTGTCCAGAAGTTGTTGGTTTGGTTTTTTTTCTCTTTTTCTGGTAAGCTCAATTCTAGGAAAGTGAAGCTCAGAGTTACTGGTAACCTAAATACATAGAAGAGGTGCACCAGCTGTGCTGTCCACCATCTCCTGCCTACATCCATGTATTGTCTCTGCAGCTTGTCCTCTGCTTCTACTTTCTTTTTCTAACTCACCTTGAACTGCTGCCATGGCTGCCATATACTTTAGGAGGAACAGGAGAAGCCAAAAAACCACAGGGCCTACATTACCCTAAAAATAAACACCCTAGAGGAATTAGTTATTAAAACAGTGAGCAGAAGAACTGGAACCAGCAGAGCCCCCATAAAGCACAAAAAGCAAAGCACAAACCAGCATCAGAACCACCAAGGTGACAAAGGCCAACACCCCATGTGAAACAACCCCTTTACAGCAAAAACATGATTACTGCAACATAAAACTTGGTGGGAACACAGTCTATCAGCAAGTGCAGCAGGGAAGTACCAGATCAGCCAGTGTTAGGGATTTTTGTTCTTGTTAATAATCAAATAAATAAATAAATAAGTTGTGATGATTAAGTGGAAGCAAAATAGCACTGTTGTCAATACAGAGTGCCTATGCAGTACATTAAACCCAAGTAATTTAAAGAGCAGAGCTTACCATATAAATAATTCATTCTCTTTTGGTAAGCACAATCCCACTTTAGCTGCCTAAATTTTCAAGGAGGGGGTTGCTTTTTAATTAAAATGTAGGCATTTACAAATGCACGTGGGCCTTTAATTATTCGTGTTTGAAGCAAGCTGGCTTGGTCATGTGTTAGAAGGAATAAAGCAGTTTTCATCTGCCTGTAGTTTACACCTAGCAAACTGCCAGGGCTGTGAATGAGCCAAGCAAGCCTGTCTTGTGATGAGAGCGCCTTTCAGTCCCCCATGCAGCACAGAGTCCTCAGAGAAGATGAATTTGCTGAGATCAAACTGAAAAGGAACAAAGGGCTGGAGAGCCAATACGAAGCAGAATCAATCTGCTCAGTGCCTGTCTTAAAGCAGGTTCTCCCTGGCAATGAGGGATATTACAAAGGTGGATAACCATAATGCAGATGATTTCAAAGGGTGTAATTGGCGTCTTCCTAAAGGCACTGGAGGCAATAGCCCTCTCCCTCCTTCCCTGGATCTCTGGTTCAGAGGGAGCTTCTCAGCTGGTTTGTGGGGGCCTGGGTCAGGCCTGGGCAAGGGCAGCAGCACAGGGAGAATCTCAGTCCTGCTGCAAGCAGCAACTTCCACAGAAGGGATTGCAGCCCAAAATAAAGCTCTGCCACTTGCCACCTCCATGAAGTAAATCAAAAGCACCCAACAGTCATTATTTTGAGATCCCTGGATTTTTACCCTAAGCTGCTGAGTCTTGAGAGCCCAACAGAGCACTGTGAAACCAGCATTTACCTGCATGGTCTACTGCACGGCACAGGTCTGCACACGGATGCTGGGCTGCTCTGCCCCAGCCCACTTCAACAGCTCTCAGTCCCTATGGGTCTCTTCCATGGGGTTTGTGTGCCCAAAGGTACATAAATTACAGGATTTCAATGAAAATTAGAGGAATACTTGGGTTAAAACAGCCAGGTGATCATAACCCAGGGAGGTGAAAGAGGAGGAGGGGTTTGCATCCCAGATCAGGGAGAGGCTGCATCTGGACCTGGTGGCACATTCACCTCTGCCTGGTGAAGCAGGTCTACCTGCAAGGATCAGAGTTGCAGCATCACTGATCTGCACCACAGCTCTTCTCCTGCTCCCACTCCCAGCTACTTCACTGCTCTGGCTTTTCAGACACAAGTCTGCAGAGATGCTCTTTGATGCTGACAGCCTCCTTCTCCACTGCATGGAAACAAGTAGAAATGCAGGAGCTAACAAAGTCTCACTGCAGCAGAAATTCAGCCAGGAATGCAAAGTCTTGCTGCAGCCAGTTTGCATCAGATTTACCCAATTTATGTATATGCAGCTCGGACATCAAGCGGCCATGGATGCCCGGAGCCAGCCCTGGTCCCCAGCCCTGTGCAGTCCCCTCCAGCTGAGCAATGCCCTTCGGGCCACTGCACAGAGGGCAGAGGCTCTAGCCCATCCCAGCAGTGCCATCTATTGCCACACTCGGCTCCTCTGCAGAGGTGCAGCTCTGGGAAGAGAGGGAGAAGAGAGGAAAGGCAAACTCCCACCAGTGGGAATAAAGGAGACTTCCAGGTTCACCCACATGCTGCTCCACCTTAAAGAAGCTGCTAATACTTAAAATATCTGCATGTGTTAGACCCCACTAATCCCACAAACAGTGATATCTGAGAGCCATGATTGCCATTAGAGCCTGGGTCAAAGGTTCCCTTATCCTACCTGGGCCACAGCTCTGCTCTGACTTTGCTGATGCACATCTCCCATCTGGGAAGAGGCAAAGCCACTTGGGAGTTGTTATCTCCTACTGGGCTAACAGCCTGCAGCCCCAGTCCAAGGGGGAGAGCAGCTGCACAGTCCACGTGCCCCCAGCACTGACCTGTGGTCAATGGCACAGGTGTGGCATCAAACCGACTCCACTTTCCAAACCTCCTCATAGATGTGTGCAGTCTTCAGCCTGAGAAGGTGGACTACTACAGTATTCTCCATCATTGCCAGACCATGTCAGGTACCCAACTCTACCTGAAGAGAGAAAACAATTGAAAATGATTGCATTGTTTTACATGCACAGTGTGAAGTCTTGACTCTGTGGACATCTCCATCTGATACATCAACATTTTGCTGTTCAGTGGCTCTCCTGACTCTCATTTCTACTCCCTTTTGGACTCCTAGTTAAAAAAACCCACAACGTACCAGGTTGTTTAAAAAAACACCCCACAAACATCTCCAAAACTTTCAGCAATGTCCCTCTTCTCCCCACAGAGCATCAGTACTCTCCACCAACCTGCTCTGCAAGTGGGACTGGGCTGAAACAGGCTGATACAGAGGGCACGGTACCAGGTGGACCAGTGGCTACCCGGCATCTGCCGGTGCATGGCCACCACACCTGAATGAACAGAGGCAGGTACAGGCTTGGCTTGATGGCAATCAGAGTGGTGGGGGTCATGCTGCTGCTGAAAGGTTTAGCTGGCACAGCACACCTCTTCCAGGCAGAGATGGGCATTTCTGCAGGTCAGTGCCACCTGGAAATGAGCAGCCCTGCACTGCTGCATGACCAGACCCACTCCTCCAATCTTTTCATACCACCTCAGAAGTGTCCAAGGGAGCGATTTCCCATCCTCCTTGGCACACAGAGCCACAGGGCTTATCTAGGGGGTTTCCAGAGCTGTACAGCCCTAAGCCTTTCAGACAAAACTGCACTGGTTTAGCACAACTGACTCAGTGCACCATGGTGCTCACACTAAGCACTCCAACCCACAGATGGGCAAGTGGAGTGCTCTCTGCTCTGTGCTCACTCCCTGCAGCATCCCGTGGCGAAGGGACCTGGCTCCGTGCCCTGTGCAGAGCTTGGTGCCCCTGCAACTGCTTTGCTCCCAGAAAGGCACCTCCATGCCCACAGAAGATAGAAAAACAACAGAGGCTTGGTCAGAAACCAGGGACACAGTGTCAGAGACTGAACTCAACTCCCTCCAGTGCCAGCCTGCCTCATCCTATTAATTTTTGGTCTGGTACAGAAATTCAGCATGCAGATACCCAAACCAGAACAGAAGCTGCCAACAATTTGATCCCAGTCATCTCTCCATACTCTGCCAAAATCCCTCAAAAGCAGCAGAGGCAGCCCTGACCCAAAGAAAACCCCAAACCAAAAAAGACCAGCTGAGATTAACTAGCTCCCTACCTACCACTCATTGCCAAAGGCTGATTGAAAATACCAGTTTCCATCCTCCCCCTGAAACACAACTGGGAGCTGGCAAAGGCAGCTGGTGACAAATGACCCCCCTACCCTGCTGCAGCAGGGCTTTGGGAATCCACCAAAGAAAGAACAAGTTCCAGATTTTAGCTTGACTTTAACCAAACATTTCAGGAGACTGTTTTTTTCCCAACATATCTAGCAACATTTTGTCATCATAAATTGACTCTGGTTTATATTAACTGAAAACCTCTCTCATTCAGTATCTAGTCTGAAAAATGTTGGCAATGAGCATTAATTCAAAGTAGATTTATACCCACAGATCATGCTGGAGCACTGGGGTGAGTTTCCCAAAACATGAACCTAAGTTTACCAAATAAGAACATGAAAAACCCAAAGAACTAATTCACATCATCCAACTTACACAAGATAGAGACAAGAAGGCAGCGGGAATCCGCCAACATAAACCACTGTCAGACTTTGTGATATTTGTGTATACTTCAGAAAAATATGAACTGCAGTGTCTCCAGAGGAGACAGGACTTGAAAGGAAGCCAGCAGCAAGTTTAAATATTCACTGCATCCTAAACTGCACCTGGTGGGACCCAGTGCTCCTGGAGCCAGAGTAAGAGATGCTTCCAGGAGAGCAGCTGCTGCATTGGCTTGCACAGGGCTTGGGAGCAGGGATGACTGAGTTAAGCCTTCAAGACTCCTTGGTTTTCCAAGGGACACTCTATTCCCTGAGGACTTCCCACAGGAGAAGAAAACTCTCTAGATTGACTCATGGGATATACATGTTTCCTTTTCCAAATGCCTTCCCAGATTGCCCCAACCTACATCCCAACCTCCTCCTGTGCAGACAGCTGGACCATAATAAATGTGCTCAGACCCTCTGCAGAGACTGTACGGACACAGAGGACACAGCTCACTGCTCCCTCCCTCTGAAAGCAAAACATTTCATGCAAACAAAGCGTCGGAGTGCAGGGAAACCTTGGCTCCTTTCTAGGCTTGGCCAGATCTCTGCTGGGGGGCTGGGGGCCAGGAGTGTCCCAGCAATTCCCTAGAGGCACTGAGGGGGATGCTGAATCCCACAATTCAGAGGAAGGAGCACTCCTGTGCTGGTGTAAGAAAGAACACAAAGGCAAGCAGCTGCAAAAGTTTGTGTGATGAGCAGGGCAGGGTGACCCAGCCCTGCTGAGTCCCCAAGAGAGAGCAGGGATGCTGGGACTAGTGCCTTACTGCAAAAGCAGCTGCGTGAGCACTTGGGCTTCTAAGCCCATCCCTGGGAAAGAAAAGTGGCTTCACCTCCCCATGTCCATCTGGCATCAGGAAGACCTTGAAGCTCTCCATTTCAGGAGGCTGACAGCATTAGAGCTGGGCAGATTTATCTGGTGTTTCTACATAATAATGCATTTCATTAAAATCAGACTGCAGTTTGGGCCAAAACAGGCAGGGAAGGAGGAAAGAGGGAGATGAAAAATGTCCAAGCTTTAAAAAAAAAAACAAAAAAAACCAAAAAAACCCCTTTTTTTCTTTAAAGCAACGCTTTGACTTTAAAAAAAGAAAAACATTATGCTGATAAATATTAATATAGAAAAGGATCAAATAGGGGAGTAAAACAGCATGACCATGAAACATCGTATCTGAACTTGAGGGCACAGGTTTCTCTTCAACTCTTTCCCTGGTTTTGGTCCTGAGACAAGAAAGTCCATGGCAGATCCACCAGTTGTGCCCAGCAGAGGGGCAGTGCCAAGGGACACCGTTACAGGACATTCCCGGGGCTCGGCAACCTGCATTACAAAGCAACTGAAAACCGGTTACAACTATTTCTTCCCGGTAGTGAGTAACCCTGCAACAGAAACGGGGAAACGATCGCCATGGTGCTAGGGAGCATCTTCAACGCCAGACTTTTATCTCATGCCAAAGGAAGCCAAAGCCAAGAGCTGCAGCAGCTCAGCTTCCTCGGGCACTTTGAGACTCGTGCTTGGCTTCCACTCTGCATGTTTAAACCTCCCTGGAAAGCCTGGCCTTTCTGCCCCTCTCGCAGGAAGTGGACCCAGTTTTTCACCCGGGCTATGTTTTGCTTTGTCCACCCCACACCACCATCCTGATCGGCAAACTGCGGGGGTGTTGGGCTGAAAACGTGTGCTCCTGGGAATGGAAAAACATCCCACCACGGCACCGTCATTCCCCCAGCCCCTGGCTGCCCGCAGCCCCATCCGCCCCCTCGCACGGCCTCTCCTCGTGGGCTTTCTCTGCTCTTCTTTCTTTCCTCTCTCCCAGCTCGCCCGCTCCCAGCACACGGCTCCAGCCCGCTCGGTACGAGCCCGTCGGGGCGAGCCCAGGGGGAGCGGGCGCCCGCCTCGCTCCGGGGGAAAAGCCCAGGCGCGGCTGCTCTCCCGGGCCCGCGGGGCCGCCGGTGGCCCCGCAGTTCCGCCTGAGGGCCGGGACGTGGGTCCGGGGGGGGTCCGCGCGGCTCCGCGCCGCCGCCAGATGGGGCGCTGGGACCGCGCGCCGCCGCCGCCCCTCCCCGCGTCACGGCCCCGTGCGCCCGGCCCCGAGCTGGAGGGGTGGGAGCTCACCCCTGCGGATCCCGGCACGCTGCCCGTTGGGTTGCGGGCTGTTGCTGGCCCGGAGCGGTCTGGCTGGCTCAGCTGCTCGCAGAGCATCTCCTGAGCCCTCCTCTGAGCATCCGCGGGCCTCTCTAGGGGCCCGGAGCCGCCCCCGCCCGCACACAACCCCTGCCCACCCCGGTGCCTTATCCCCATCGGCGTCCTGCGCCGAAGCGGCTGGCCAGGGCGAAGGGACAAGGTCCTGTGGGACTCTGCACCATCGCCCATCTCCCCCCGGGCAGGGTGCGATTTGTGGGACACGACGCGGCAGCGCTGCTCCTCCCGGCCCCACACCGCTGTTCAGCGCCTCCTTACCCACAGCCTGTTGAAATGAGGGCTGCAGCTGGGCCAAGGGGCTGGGGAGCTGCTACCCTCCCCCTCCCAGCAGGTTGGTTGGAGGTTGAGCTGTGTTTCTGCAGCTTTTCCTTCTTACCTCCTCCCTGGATCTGATTAACAGGTTTGGCTGGGAGGCCAAGGGCTGCAGATCCAGGCACCCTGCACACCCTCTGTAGCTGGAGGTGCAGCCAGCATCTGCAGATTATGTCATTGCTTCTGTTGGACTTAAGTGCCTCCAGCAGTGATGCAAAGTGAGCAGCTTGGCAGAGACTCACTCAAGGAAAAAAGCTGACCTGTGTTCAAGTAACCCTCAAGCTGCTGTAAACCTCAGCCCTGGCCCATTTGACCCCCTACATGGGCTCTAAAGCCCAATGGAAATAACTTCTGTTAATGACAGCATATTCCAGCACCCCTCTGTCCTGGGGCTGGCTGCCAGGGGCCATGGCATCTCCAGGCCTATGAAAAGTTTCCAGCTACAGAAGCAGCTCTGAATTATGAATGAATTTACTTTGTCAAATGAAGATCTCAGCTCAGGCTCAGGGATTAGGTCTCAGCCCTGAGCTGGAGACACTGTTATTGATAACAAAACCCCTGGCACACATGTACTCTGTGATGGATCCTGGGCCGTCACCTCAATAATGCAATTAGCTGCTTTAATGCAATCAGAGGGACAGGTGTGACAGGATGAGAGTGGGGAGGCGGGAGTCGGGGTGCCTAGGAGTGATTCCTGGTCAGCACAAGGATTGCCATATCAGCCCCCCAAATCAGGTTCCCAGTGTGTCTTGTGGACAAATGCAAATTGCAGTAGGGCTGAGAGGTGGCTGCATGGACTGCACTGAGGCCATTGGTTTTACTTGGACACTCTCAGGGAGGTGCTGCCCGTCCCCAACACCTCCTGGGGCAGAGCAGGGTAGAGAGGATCAGCCTGGCTCCACCAGCAGGTCACGGGGCACTGCTGCAGCTCACTCTGGGCCTGCGGTGAGGCACTTTTTGCAAGGTGTCTCACCTTTTTATGTCTGAGGAAGCACTCCTGTTTGCTGGCAACCTGAGGAGGGCTCAGGAGATTCTGTCAGCACTCATCAGCCCCATTCACATATGGGAGTAACTTGTCTACAAGAGGAGCCACATCATTTTCATAACCTTGTCTTTAGTTACATGGGTGCAGCCGTTCCTGGTCTTGTGCCCCTGGCAGGCTGCACGAATCTTTTCAGGAAAAACTCATTATAGTTTTTGCAGACGTTCTGGAAAAGGCTGGTTTCTAGAGCAGGTGCTCTGAAGGGGAAGGAGTGGATGCAAAGCATCACTAGCCCCACACTTCCACCTCGCGGTCACTGCAGTGCAGGGGGCAGCACCCACCCCCTCACCGCGTCCCTAGCCCTTGTCAGTGCCCATGGCAGCTAGGGCTGGGGAGTGCCCTGAAAATGCACGTGAACAGGAAAGAAAACCCTGCTCCCAGCTCCTGCCCAGCCTTTCCACCAGGTCTGAAGGAGGACATTCCCCAGACTGTGCTTTCCAGGCAGGCAGAGATGCCCTGCAGCCACATGTGCCCCAGCACTTTTTGGCTCCAGCTCCCAGCCCAGGCCATCCTGGGTAGATTTATTGTGCCACTTGGAGATGAAGGGGTAAATGACTGGGAGGAAACCAATTATTCATCCTTTGGTGACTGGGGAAATTTTTTTGTGCTCTACAGGAAAGCTTAAGGATTTTGAAGCACAGAAGGCTGAGCTATTTCCCTGCCTGAGCAGGGAGCCCTCTTCCCTTGCAGCTGTGGGCTGCTCTGGAGGAAAGCCTGGCTCTGCAGCTGCTGGTTGGCAGCAGTGGCTGTGTGGAGCAGAGCTGCCAAGCCCGTCCCTCACAGGGCTCCTCTTTTCTGAGCACTCCCAGCACAGTCCATGGAAAAAGGGGGATTGGTCCCAGTTCTCTTTTCAGCTGGCCCCTGTGAGGAGGTGTCCCCCACACAAACACCTAGAACATGGGCCAGGGGCTTCCCTGCCCTTCTTGTTATAGGGGCAACCCGGAATTTCTACAGGCGCATCTCCAGACCTGGCTGAGCCCAGCTGCAGCAGGGATGATGCAGGCAGTGAAACCCCCACAACTGGTGTACCTGTGAAGGGATGTGGTTGCAGGGATCCCCTCCCAAACCAAGGCCAGGGAGTGCACAGCCAGGAGTGAGATAGGCTCTCACCCTCACTGCTGCAGGCACAGTGGGAGGTGAAGTCATCGTTCCCCTGTCGGGAGGCAGTGGCTGGAAGAAGCCTACCACCCCACAGGCTCCAGCCAAGCACCGTGGGTGGGAAGAAGCTTCCCAGAAGACTCAGAGCTAAATAAAGGCAAGGTCTGGAACAACCGGGGGCTGCCAGCTATTTATTCTAGCATGCCTGTAACACTGCAGAGCAGGAGAGATATTTTAAAGCTGCTGGAAGGAAGCTGCATGCCTGGCTTTGTTGAGGAAAAAAAAAAATAATTACCAAATCTACAACATTAACATCTCCAAGCTCTGCACCACCTTCAGCCAAGTATCTTCCCTCAAGGTAGCCAGCCCCTCCATCAGTTCAACACTGAAGCAGGTGCTTGGAAGAAAGGCTTTACGTATAGAGTAAGTGCATTGAGAACACACACTCAGTTCTCTTCTGGGCAGCAAGTCCAGCCCAAATGAGAAATAATATCTAACCAGCTTTTACCATCTTGGGCTCACCCTTCTCCATGGGCTCTCATAAGTACTTAGCCCTCTGGGTCTACAGATCTCACCTCCAACCAAAAAGAAGCAACCACTCCAATTTTTGTTCTTGAATATGTATTTTTTACTGAAAAAATCATTCATAAATTAACAAATACAAAAATGTACAAACACATGGGTAAATAAATGTAATGACACAAAGGATTGCTTTGCTGAGAAGTGTACGTGTTTTAAAACACTAGTCTTCAGTGCAAAAATGTCCCCCTGGCACCTCTTAAAAACATAACTGTAAGCTCAAAAGCTATGATGATGGAAAGCTACTTCAGAGTTTAAAGCTGTTTCTGATGGTGAGCAACCCAAAGCTTGTGGCTGTTGCTCAGACAGTATCTTCCTTAGAGCAGCAGAGCTTTACAGATAACGAATCATCAATAGTTTTGCAAATAAAACCCACATGGCTCATTTAAAAAAGAAATCAGCATTGAACAGGACCTGCCCTCTGGCAGGGCTGACCAGTGTTGTCATGAAGGGGTGAACAAGTGGCCTTGTTGAATTTCAGCTGCCAGAATATGTACAAGTTCTCCTTACTACAAGAATTTTTACACCATAACAGCACATGCGCTTGACAGTATGTTTTTAAAAGTTACATTTACTATACAGTATTTGACATAGCTGATAAGATTAACAGTGCACATTTTCAGATATTCCACATTTTTAAAAGGGAAAAAAAAAATTCAATGATTAGAACAAAGGAACTATGAAGAGGGATGCTGCTGGGGGTGGGGTGGGTGGACCCTTTTGTGCCAAACAGAGTGCATTTCTGAGCAGAGGTAATGTCTTTTTGTTCAGTACAGGTGCGATGGGTGTCAGGTACACATCGAAGGCTGAGGATCCCTAAGGTAGTTTAACACCTACTCACACACACATGCATGATTCCCAGGGGAGTGAACTTGGAGCAGTTGAAATACATTCCTTGTTTGAAGCACCATTAAAGGACAGATTTCTAGCAAGGTCTCAAGATGAACAAAAAGAAGGGCAGGGCGACACGGGTTCAACTGAAAAGGGTCCACGTGAATCACAGACTGAGATTCAGAAGCAGAAGTTTTTATTGCTATATGCGCCATAAAAGCAAATCCTCACCTCTGCCTATAAATAACCAGGCTGAATCCCCTTGGAAAGCGAGTTTAAAGCACATGGAAGTTCAAATACTTTAAACCTAAGTTCCAAACTTATCAGCGCTTTTCAAGGGCAGGCTCGCTGTCCTCTCATACTGGCTGATAAGATCTACACAACATGAACTCATGTTTTCTAAACTAACGTTTTCTGGATACAGGTTAGGAATGCCCTGGGCAGTCACACCCACAACAGAAGTGTATGGGGATCATACGTCCACAGAACGGAGAAAACAATGTAAACCATGAGAAGTTAAGGAAACCAAAGGCAAACACCACAATAAAAAGAAAGTTAAAGCACTTTGGAGGTTAAGTACCCACCGCTGTTATGTATAAATACAAATCAAAAATCAACCCCCAATGTATTTTCTTTTAAGTCAGAGAGGTCCAGTAAAAGTGACTGCGTAGGAGCTGTGTAAGGACTGGGCTGGGTGTCAGTGGGGAGGAGAGCCCTGAACCCAGCCTGCCCACAGTGGCTGCGGAAAGGAGGGGACAGCAGATGGACAGAAGGAGGGAGCCCTCCCATTCTGATGGGGCATCAGACCAAGCTCTCTGGTTCCCAGCCCTCATGCTTCACATGTCCTTCATTTCTCTCACTACCTTGTCCCACCAGCTGGACTTGTGCAAGTGCCACCAGGTGCCAGTGGTGATAACCAAGTGAACTACCTAGTTCTGACTTAACAGCAGTTTCGTATGCTGCTAGAGTTACACAATGAATACAAAATCAAACAGCCTCCTAAACCATACTGTCATCTTAGAGAAGTGGCATCAGGGCGCTGCTGGTCCAGGGCAGGCTTGGAGCAGTGAGGCCAGCTGCCCCATCCCAAGGACAGCCCAGGGACCGTGCTTCCTACAGCAGTGTGGATGGGAGCTCTCAAGCAATCTGCCAAGCTCACACCTGCCATCATCAGGAGAGCATGCAACAGGCAAGGGATTCTGTATGGCTTTTGGATTCATTGGTACATCACGTTGCAAAGGTGACAGAAAGGGGAGTTTTTCTGTAAATATTCCTAGTTCCTTGCTCTCCCTATAAAAAGCCATCCCTGTGGTTTCTGGAAGCAGTGATGACACAGCTGTGTTTCTCATCCACTACACTGGAAAGTTCAGGCCCCCATCCCATGAACGTTTCTGCATAGGCACAGCTTAGATCATGCAAGCGGTCTCACTGGCTTAAAAGGGAACACCTTGCACAAGTACAATGATGCACACAAAAGTGTTTACAGAATTCAGGACTAAAATGAGTGACCATATGTAAACCTCTAGCTTGGATTTGAGCCATAGGAGAAAAATTAAAAGGGGCAATTTACACAGCATATTTACACACTTACACTTCTTTAAGAAGCGATTCTGTTGTGTATACTTCAAGCAGGTCATTTTAAAAACCGCACAGAGATAGAAGAATGGTATCAGAAGTCATCTCATCTCCCACCAGGGCAGCTACCGACCAAGTTGTTCCCAACGTTCACTGTTGAGAAGCCAGAGTTCCTCAGCTGAGCCAGTTCCTGGAGGAGAAAGTGTGTCCGAGGTGAGTCCTGGTGCTGGAGATTGCTGGAAGAGGAATGTGGAGAAAAGAGCAGCAGGTTGAATCATCCTGAAACCCAGAAAGCAAGTGGTGGAAAAAAGAAAGACTGCTGAACTCTGCACGAGTATTGGGCTGGACTGGTACAGCCAGGGCAATTTGTGCGTGCACTTTCAGCCTTATTCTCCGAAATACTGTGATCCTTCATTAGACAAAGTGTTGCTTGTCCTCAATAACCCATGGAAAAGAAAGTCTAGCATGGTGCTTTCTTGGTGAAGGGCAGAGCAGTTATTTTTTCCTCTTAATATTCAGTCACCAGAGCCAGCTCTGGTGTCAGGTTAACAGTGATGTTCTTATACAAGGCGTCATACGTGACGTTTGGAAAGTAGTTCAAGTTATTGAGGCCGTCCAGGGCTTGCCTTTCTTTTGACTTCCTCAGCAAGGCGTACCTGTGCAACGAGAAGCAAAGGCCAGAGTCACTTCCATATATCCCACAGAGCCCTGCAAAATCCTCCCCACACTACTAAAACACCCTTAAAACAGCCAGTCCCAGCAGCAGCTACAAAACAAGGAATTTCCAAGCCCTTAATAAAGATAATGGTCACATTTTCTGTATTGGTAAACACCAAACTTTAGAAAATTACAGTCCACCACTTGATGAAGAGCAAAATCCTCTGTGCCACCAGCAAGCACTCAGCTGTCAAAACAACCATTTACTCCTGTCTGAAGCCTGTGGGTCCAGTTCCCAGGAGGGGCCTGAGCTTGGTGGTCCTGCCAAGCCCTCACCAGCCAAAACATCCTGGCAAAAAGCAGCTAATGGGTGATGTGGTCCTTTGTATTTTCAAGAAACTGGACCATAAACAAGAGCAGAACTAATAATTTTGGCCCAAGGGATGGAAGACAAGGAAGTAAAACTAGAAGAATGATAGTTTGGGGAAGGAAGCTGCAGCTGGTGCACAAAAACCAGTCTCAGTCAAATTTAGGGGCAGCATGATGAGACAGAAAGGCTAAGGGTTGGACATTAAAAATAAAGCTGAAAGGGCTCAGCTGGAAAGAACACTGTCTGCTCTGCAGTGCTGGGCGCCTGGCAACACCCAGGCCAGTGGGAACTGGGGTTGAGATCTGGGGACTGAAAAAGCACCAGGGAAGAGATGTGCTGGGCAGAAGACTCTAGGTCAAAGTGAAGAGCCAGAACTGGCTTCAAAGACGTCACAACATCAGGACACAGTGTCTTGATGAATCCTTTCCTTCTCTACAGTGAGACGTGTTGCACCTCCCCCTGCTTGGGTGGGAGAAGCAACAGGGCTTTCAGATGGCAGCAGTTAGTACTTGCCTGTGGGTAAGAGCAGAGCAGAGGCAAGCAGAGATTTCAGAGGCAGGACATGGAAGATATCTACTGCTCAGCCCTGCCTAGGCTGGGCACTGGGCTCCAGACACAGCAGAGGAGGCAGGAGCACTGGTACCAGCCTTGCAGGGTAAAACACTGCCCTGCCCATCTTCATTGGGGATCCCCCTGCCCTGCAGCACTGACCCACAGCTCCTGCTGACACTGAACCAGGGAAGCCTTAGGAAAGGGAGCTCAATCCCAACACACTCACAGCCCTACACGCCTCAATGTTTTCACTAAATATGGCTTTTTAAGCCAAAACAGACATCTCTTTTTTTCTAGAGTGAAAGAAGAGAAGCATCTCTTACTGACTGCACTCTGCCTGACAGAGAAATGAAGACTAGGGCTAAAGGTGACATAACATCAAATGCCAACTCCCCCAGAAATGAGTCTTCTGTAGCTTTCAGAAAACTCAAATTCCATCGAGGTCCCCTGGCAAAAGCAGCCACTGAAACAACCCTCATACCGAAACAACCCTGGCTCCTGCACAAAGGGGTTGGAGCCCTACTGGAAAGATCCAGGGAGAATTTAGCTTTCTGAGAAAAATTACCAAAAAAAAAAAGACTAAGACCAAAAACAAGACCAAAATGTACATGCAGTACTTGGACTCTTTACATCTTTCCATACAGGGGGCAGTTACTGCTCCTGATGAACATCTAAAGTCTCACTAGAGAACAAACCCTGAATCAGGGGCTCTGTACACACAGCCCAGTCTGGGGCCAAGAGGTGGGAAGAAAAGAAAGGAGAGGGATATGTTGTTCCATCTCAGTGCTGTGGTGGAAGTGTGCTGGAGCTGCTGCTGTTTCCCCATTTGCACACACCATCATTCAATGTAAACAGAGTGACCATCACCCTCTGACTTGAAACCCTGAACACTAGTTCCCACTCTCTGCCTTCTGCACGCAGAGCAATGCCTCCTTCAACACTTAGATCAGGGTCTTCCACAAACACAGAAGATTCTCTGACATTTGGCATTAGTCATCGCTTTAGGAACATCACCCCCAAGATAAAGGGCAAGTCTTCAGCCTGCTGTGCTGAAAACCCTCTCTTTGAGATGGCATCCCAGCAGCTATGCCACAAAACAAGGACCTCTCAATTACAGCGACGTGGGGTATAAAACATATTCAAAGAATCTAGGCAGTGTTCTGCCTTTCACCTCCTGCAGCAAAGCTGTTACTGCCCTCAAACAGACACTTTATGGGATATGTAATAATTTTTTAAAAAATACTTGCCTTCCTAGGAACTGCACTTCTCCTCGATGATGGTGGGGAATTGATTTGTATTTCCCTGTGTCTCCTTCTGGTCGAGTCACTGAGTAGCCTGCATACTGCACTCTGTGTTAGAAGAGTGAGAAATAAAACAAAGAAATAAATAAAAATTGATCCCTGCATTTGCTGCACTGTCAGCACAACCAGGGCTGTAGAATTAGTGAGCCTGGGGCTCTGAGAGCAGCTTTGCCTCCCCACCCAGCAGACAAGCTATGCAAACCTCCCCGTGCTGGCCTCTGCTCTGGGCAAGTCACACGGTACTCAGCACCTCAAGGCTTCAGCTCAGCTAGGATCAGTTTGACCGCAGCAGCACGGGACACTGCACACAGAGCCAGTAGTTTCCCAACCAGTGCTTCTGTTTGCTTCCAACCTACCACCTGCACAGGTTGGAGAGGCCCGGTTCCCACCAAGCCACCGCAGCCAGGCTGGCTCTTCCCCAGCCCGGCTGAGGCGGGCACAGCAAACCCAGCACCTGCTGCTGGGGTGATGACGCTTCACCCAGAGCGTGGCAGGGCTCGCCCCCCCACCCCAAGAGCGTGGCAGGGCTCGGGACCCCCACCCCCCACCACAGAGCTCGGAGCACACCCCCACCCCCCACCCCAGAGCTCGGCAGGGCTCGGAACCACACCCCCCACCACAGAGCACCGCAGCGCTCGGAACCACCCCCCAGAGCACGGCAGGGCTCGGCTTGCACCACCCCCTCAGAACCAGAGTTCAGGGACACAAACTGAGCCAAACCCATACCTGTTCCAGAGGTCGTCATCTTCACCGCCCCAGCCCCAGAAGGCATTGGGGAAACCGTTGATCTTCCGAAACTGCTCAACAGTCAGGCCACTCACCCCACCGAAGAACTCATTGTAAGGGAGCCTAAGTGGGAGAGAAGAGATTAGGGCAGAGCCTGCCAGTGCTACAGCTCTCCTGCCAGCAATGGGAGAAGCCTGAGCTACAAGGAAGCTTTCATCTATTCCCCTCCCGTGTTCACTTAGCACAAAGCCCAAGAAGCAAACAGAGATTCATCTTCTGCCTTTTAAAAACCCTAAAATCTCACACTGGTTCCTTAGCTATTAGTGGGGAAGAAGAGCAGTGCTTACAGATACATGTACTTATCCAGCTTGGCTGCAAAATGCCTCGGCATCTGTCCACACCCATAATAGTTACGGTCATTTTCTGGTATGTGGTCCACATCATGAAAGATGAGACAGTCCCAGTCCAAGTCCTTCATTGCTTCCCGAAAGCCAACATTGAAGAGCATGGCACGGTTAAAGGGTTGGTTACCAGCCTAGGGGAGAGAAAGTTCCTTTTCAAGGGGAGCCCCACACACTTCACACTCTGCGTGGGCATTCTCAGACTTGTTTAGAAAAATGCAGAGGACAACCTGTTCCTAAATCAGCTGCACAAAAGGAAATGATGTTTTGGAAGAGACAGACTAGTGGAGCTCAAGCAAGACTTTACTCAATTTCCTGTGCAGGAGCAAAAATAAAGACGCTAAAGTCTTATTATTCAGACACTTTAAAAAACTTTTAAAGACAGAGCTAAATATGGAGGTATATTTACTGGCCAGATGAAGCCAGATAGCCTAAGTGACATGTTCATTTACATATCAAATGACAAGTCTTTTGTTTTACAGTCATGAACATCTTCCCAATGTTCCTGGACAAGAAATGGTCAGGCCATTCCTATGTCTGGGGATGCTTCCTGCAACTATGACAGAGACAGACAAACCTAACACAGCATTATTTGAAACAAACAAACAAGAAAGTCAAATCACCACACCTTGAATTTCTAATTTATTTCTTAGTTAAACCCAGACATTTTAGGGCATACCTCTCAGCTGTGCCACTCTAAGCAGTATGGGAGAACTCAAACATTGTAATGCAAAATCCAGACCTTTGGATGTGACCTGGCAGGGACACAGCCCAGAGCATACAGCCCAGAGTCACGCTTGCAGCTTTGTCTGAAGCTCCTGCAGATGTGGTTCTAGCACAGCACACTGGTGCCCCCGCTGCCACCCCGACCACCCCAGGGCTCACTCACTTGTTCTACAACGTAAAAGGCGAACTGTAAACGTTGCCGCTGCAGCATGGGAATAAGGTGTCTGAAGAGGACAGGAAGGTGCTCATATCGATTGCGGAATGGGATCAGGATCGCCACCTGATGGGGAGAGGACCCAGCTTTTACTGTACTGAACCAGCAGCTCCTGCCACTGATCCACCCCTTGGCTGGGGAGCAGGACTGGCTGGTGCTACAAGATGGGGAGCAGCATAAACAGGGTGTCCTGGCTCTCCCGTGTAGGGCTGGAGCAGCCTCTCTACCCCCACATCACAGCTTTGCTATTCAGTTTTTGGGGTATTGTTGCTTTAGGGAAATTCAACATAACCATCAGTGGGAGGGAGATCTGCAGCCCCCCACCCTCTGCCCAGTGCTGGAGATAGCAGGAGCAGGGCCATGCCCTGTTACTGCTGCTGCCTTAAGCCACCTCCCCGCGGGGATAGGAATCACCAGCAGCGCCACCTTGCCTCTCCAAGTCACATGCTACCCCAGACAGAGTGGTGGGAGGAGCAGGAGGCTTGGCAGCACAGGAGCAGGTGGGCAAGCTCCCTGCCTGACGCCTTAGCAGTCCATGCAGAAACTCAGAACTGACTCATGGCAGCCCTTGAGTTCAGTGTTTCCCCACCCAGGCACTGCAGCCCCACGGGTCACAGATGCTGACATCCACTACTCTGGAGCTTTAGCGTTTCAGAGATGTTCCCATTCATGCCACCTCACCACCCACCCAGGAACCTCCATGCTCAGCACAGACACAGGGCTCCCCAGCTACCTTCCATCGAGGCAAGCAGTCGCTCGGCTTCCAGTGGCCTCCCAGCCTGATGGAAGGGTCTTTTGAGAAGAACTGGTGGATATCTTCCATTGTGATCTCGCTCATATTTACATCAATGGGGCCCTCTGTGAAGGCAGCAGGGAGAAGCAGAGGTCAGCAACTGCAGTGGTCCTGGGGCAGCTCGGTGCCTGCTTGGGGCAGCACTCTGCTGCATCCCTGCCCACTGTCACCAGCACTAAACACAAGCAGCCTCTTCTTTTCCTCAGGCACCCATGAAAATGATTAGGAGATGCTGCTGTCTTGACTCATAATGCCTCCTTGGCAGCTGGGCTCTGTTCAGCCTTCATGGTCACTGTTGGATACAGCTCTCCATCAGAGACCTGCTGTGGCCAGGGCACCCCTTTACTCCTCCACATCGCTTTTCAGCACACACAAACCCCTGCACCTTGTGTGTGTGGGGGGGGGGTGTCCAGCCTGTCTCCCACACCAGCCCCTGCCCAGCTGTACCCAGCACAGCTCGAGGCTGGAACCAGCAGCACTGCCAAGGGACAAGGAACCCACCCTACCATCACTGTCCCTGAAAAAGGGCTGGCTGAGCCTTTTCACTGGCTCCCAGCACACAATCCCTCTTTTGTTTGTGTTTGCCAAGCGATGGGCTCCTGCTTCAGCATGAAGACTTGTCTTCGACGTAGCAGGGATTAATTTGTGTGAGTGGGTAAACAACAATTTCCCAGGAGGGGACCAGGCTCCAAACAGCACTCCCATTCATCCCCAGGTGCCTGGCAGGGAGAGGTGCAATGCCAGTGAAGCAGGGAATGCCATGAAGTGCCCTCTAAAGGCACAAGGAGCAGGAGAGGGGCACAGGGCCACCACGATCTACTCACTCATAGAAGGGAGCCTCTCCGGACAGGTGTGGTTGGGGAAATAGGTGAAGTCTTCAGGAAGAAATGTTGTGGCTTGCAGAAAGGTGTCATTGTGGTTCAGATCAAGAGGATAATCTGGGGAACAGGAGAATGAAAAAAAAAAAAAAAGTTTACACTTGAGCTGCCAGTCTTTGCTATTTCCAGCCACCTTCCCATGCTGCTGTGAGCAGACTGCAAAGCCACCCGTCGCTGAGGATGTCCCCAATGGCATGATGGCATGTGAGTGTCCCCATGTGACATGAGCTCTAGACTTGCAACCCAGCTGGGAGCTCATTCCCATCCTGGGTCAGGTGGCTGCAGAAGCCCCTTCGACAACATCACACCACAGAAACCTTCACTTTTCTGGCCAAAGGAGGAATTTTGAGCATCACTTTTAGGTACCACAAACAGCTCAATGCAAAGGAGCACATGGCACTTGGAAGGAAAGTCTACGTAGCACCTTGTCCCTAAAGGAGCACAGCAGGGCAGGAGGGGATGTGCTCTTCCACTTTTCTAATGAACTCAGAAAGGGAAGTCCCCAGACAGGTGCCAATGCCAGCAAGGGCTGTCACTGCAGCAGCCTGCTCAGGGAGATCCTGCCTTGCACCCTCCTCACAGGATTAATAAGAACGATCACATTACACACAGCCTTTCCTCCAGTTTGCATAAAGTAGAGCAGAGGAGCCCCCATGCCCCAGCAGACACAGCTGTGCCCAGAACACCCACCAAATTTCTCCAGTACCCCCCATTTCCCTGTACCCTTTTAACTCCTGGTCAAAACCCCTTCAACCTGTTATGCCTGTAGATGTTTTAAGGAGTATTTTACATAACCATGAACTTCTGCTTTCTATAATAAAGTGACCAGCTTTGCATAAGGCATCTTTAGCCAAGCACAACTTTTATTTTAGGAACTCAAGAAAGTCTTCTGCCTGCAGTAAGGCATAAGCTGCTACAAGAGGATGCTGCCTCTCCACTTTCTGGGGTTTTTTTGTCCCACAGTACCCAGGGCCCCAGCACCAACCTTACATCCCACAGAGGTTGTAGAAAGCAACTGTTTAGGACTGAGCCACCCAGTCCCATCACCTGTAGCCCCCAGATCTTCCAGGACAAAGTGGTCTCATACTTTCCAATTACCTTATTATGCATGGGCATACCCACTACTGCTTGCACGGTAGGATGGGGACAGGAGAGCCCAGGAGCTACTCCAAGCAGCTCTGAGTCACAACAAGGAGGGTCAAGGTCTTCGCTGGGTCCCTCCCTGCGGCCATACCCGGCAGATTTGCTCTCCCACTCATCACATTGCTGCACTGCACAGGGAGGATGCACTAACCAGGCAGTGCCACCCACCCAGATCCTACTGAGGTACCCAAAAACAGACAAGGAGAGAAGATACTCATTCTGGTGTTACTATAATCCTTGTGGCCACAGCAACACGTGCCTTCCAGATGTCACCACCACCCTTCGTGCATCTGCTTTCACCTGCCTGCCAGGGAAGGCTGCCCAAGGACACTGCCTACCACTTCTGTATGTTAAAAGCCTCCTCATGGCCAGAGCTCTTGGGGCAGGTGGGGTACCATCCCACACCTGCAGAGCTAGGATGGATACAAGGCCCAAGCAAAGGCAGTTATTTCAGCAGCAGTACCAGTATTGCTGATGCTAACATGGTAACCATTTCCCTGTCTGCAGCAGGACACAGTGGATTTTCAGACAGCCTGAAGCCCAGGGTGCCAAGACCACACAGGATGGAGGCTCTCATCACCACAAGCTACAGCGGTGGAGCACCTAACCCTCCTCCCCTCAGGGGATCAACTACCTCCTCACCCTGTGTCTGCTTTACTTGATGTTTCCAGCATTCAAAATAGCCTAGCCAGCTTCAGCAGGGAGAGGAGGTGACATGGAGTGTCAATCTCTTGCACAAGTTGGTAATTCCTCTCCCATGCCCATCTCCAGTGAGAGTACAGCTGAACAGGCAGCCGCTCTTCAGTGGGCTGGACAGCAAGGACACAGCTGGTATTTTTTATCAATAACGAAATAATCTTGCTTTGCAAAACTCTACTAGTCTCTGCTGATAAACCCCTGCAAGGGAGGAGCCAAGCTCCCTGGCATCACCACAGCCCAGTGGCAACTGCAGCAGAGGCACAGTGTGATTTCTGTGCAGAGAAGGTACATGCTCAGTGTCACACCAGCCCAAAGGCAACACCTCACCCCGGCTTACACACAGCTATGTGTATTTATGCTTCACTGTACCGTATTTACACCAAAGCTTGTAACCCTGTTATCAGCTTTATGTTACAGATGATGAACAGGCTGGGAGCAGGAGCCTGAGACTCCACTCCTTGCATTCTGCCTGAAGTTCAGTGTATTATTTGTGGCACATCTCCAGCCAAGCCATTTCAGTTCACCCTTGCATGGGAAGAGTGAAGCTTATGAGCACAGGCTCCTCCACGTGCACTGAGCCAGGGCTCCGTGCACACGTGCACCTGGCAAGTTAGTTTTTAAATATGAAACCAGATCCTTGCACTGAATTTGAAAATGTTTACCCACAGCCTGGTTGAAGCTAACAAGTTACATTCCTGGAAAGCAAAGAGGTTTTTGGCTTAACTTCTCATCATTTGAAGCCTTTCAAGACATAAGTTAGAAGCATTTGAATTTTTATATATATCTACACACCTATGTGTATATATATATATAAAAATAATATATATACACACAGAGTAATTATATATATAGTACATATTTAATGTAATATATAATTTATTTTTATATATATATAAAGATATAGAAGAAACAGTCAATTAATCAAAGTTCCCACCAAGCATTTACCAGCATGAATTAATTTCTTCAAGTTGATTTCCAATGGAAATGGAACCTTTGATCAAAATGATAATTATTGAAGAAATACCTGAGTCATTCACACTGCTGTTCCTCTTGGCATAGGCACTGCGGACCACCTGCTCGTACACCTGAGCTCCTATTGTTCTCATGTTTTCACGAATTATGATGCCTTGGGCTTGCATCATGAAGAGGTAGGTGTTCACTGCAAGGGAGAAAAAAAAAAAAAGAAAGAGTCTTTCTATGAGCATAAGCATATGTAAGGAAGAAATAAAGAGTCTTTTGGAACCATTCCCAGCCTTCTGGTTGGATTCAGCTCCCTCCTACCAGGAGATCCCTGTGTTGCACATGCCTCGGTTGCCTGTCAGGAGCTGGGAAGGGCACAGAGTCGGGAAGCAGAGGCATAAGGCATGTTTGGAAACCCAGCTGGTTAATAAGGGGAATGTACTCAGCTAGACCTGGCAATGCAGACTGCAATGCAACGTTGGAGTGTAAACGGCAATATCTTTTACTGCCTAGGTAGGGAGGTTCAGTTAGGAAATATCACTGTAACAGGAAGCTAAGTTGCACACCTAGGGAAGGGCATTCATTGCTAAATTAACTGTAGCACCAAGGGCTGACACTTGCTTGGCAGGCATACCTCAACAGGCACCACAAAAATCATCCCACTGCCAGGCTATGAGCCCACCAGCAATCCATACATCCCAAAGCAGGGAGCATCTTGCAGCCCCCTGAGACTCTGGGGCCAGCCCCCAGCCAGGTTTCTTTCCACTCTCCCACTGACCCCGTGCCCTGGCACCACTCAGGCTGAGCCTGCTTAGGTTTCAGTTTAAGCTGACACCTGGCTCTGTCAGGGATGGGCCCCAAAGCAAGCAGCAACAGCACAGCCTTGTGTCACCAGCAGCACCCACAGGGACGGCAGGCCAGCCATCTGCACTCTGCACCAGCATGGCAGTGCCAGCCATACTCTCCCGGCAGTGAAGTTTTAGGCTTAAGAATGAAGGTCGTGTGTGTGTGTGTATGTGTCAAGAGGTGGGGGCAGAGTCTTGATTTGAAAACAGGAAGGAGGGGATACCTGGAAGGCCAATTCCGCACTAGTTCTTAAAAAAACAGATCAAAAGAGACTCTGGGAGGGATGAAGGGGGCACCAGGCCAAGGAAACAGAGACCAGAGATCCTACACAGAAGAGGGCAGTAATGATGAAATGTCACCAGGAAACATCCCTAACAGACAGGTCATTTTCTACAGCAGGCATATCGCAAGCTGTAATAGCCTGGAACTGGCAGCTGCCAGTACCAGGAAGGTACAGTCACTGCTGGAGCCACCAGCAGCTCAGACTGGATATGGCATGCTGGAAGTGGTGCTGCTATCGGAGTGCAATGGGCCCTCAAGCACTGCCCACCCAGACACACACAGACACACAGCCCCTGTCTCCTTGCCCTGTACTCCCTTTTTACACCCAAGGAGTCAACCTCCAGAAAGGCTGCCCAGGTGCATTTCCCAGTCCCAACTAGATTTTGTTTTCACACAGCTAAGTAAATATTTGAAAGGGCACTGAAGAAATGGGCCCAGCACCATGCCCAGAGCCCCACACCATGGCTGGGTGCTGCCAGTGTCTCTGAACCGCGGGAAATCATTGCACAGGTTTTCAACCCACAGCCAGAAGGTGATCAGCTGCGTTAAGCGCCCGTCAACTGAATGACTTGAAATGCAATTTTCAGCACCCATTCCAGACCCTCCCTTCCCATACCTGTACCTTTGATGGTGAAGCTAGCAGAGGCACCTTAAGCAGTTACCCCACCAACCCACAGGAGCAGCCTCAGCCAAAGCTGCACTCAAACTTCTTTTGCTCACCGGCCTCTTTGAGGCCAGGCTCTGCAATCCAGAGTGCCCCCAGATTGGCTAGTGACAGCTACAGAATAAATGTGTGCTTCGGTGCAGTTTCTTGGCAAGATGTTCCAACAATAGCAAGAGGCAGCAAGGGCTGCTCCTGCTCACAAAGATGTGGAACTTGCTCTAGCAGACCTCCGGGGTACAAGGCTCAAAGAGAACCTGGCATTTTGATATTGCACCACAGGCCTAAAATCTTCATATGCTCTCACGCAGACTCATGTTCGGCTCAGAACTCAGCATGAATCCACAGCACCTCTCAGCACTAGCAGTCCAGCTCCAGCTTCACTGGGCAGCTGCCAACCAGGACTTACAGAAATGGGAGTCCCTGAGGCAGGGAGTTAGCGAAAATGTGCTATTTTGGGTTGAGTGGTAAATAAGCGAGCAATGCAGGCAGGCTGGCACAGCCACAGGGTCTAGGCCAGGCAGACGGCAGGTCTCCCAGGTAAGCACAAGATGTGAAAGTTGGACTTCTTCAGCTCACCAGCCCATATCAGAGTTCTGCCTCAGTTGCAAAGGTGACATACTAAGGGTCAATGCTTGGGACACATGGCTCCTAAGGATGCGTTTATCATCTCTCTTACCCCAGTATCAGCACCCATCCCAAGCTGCAGCCAGAAGCACTGCAAGGCTCTACCAGAACCGGGCACAACCCAATGCTTACAGTGACAGGAGCAGCACCCTCCAAAGCCAAGCAAGCACAGCAGACCACAGACTTGTACGGGGGAGTGGCACCACACAGCCTCCCCTTGGCTATCAGCAACAGAGGGTTAGAGACTGCCCAGTTTCTCTTCCAAAAGGCTGATTGAGAGCTGGGGCACAACTCCTCTACTCTTTGCACAAAGGAAAGGGTAGATGAAACCACAGGAGACAAGACATTTATCAGGAACAGTCCAGGACCTGGGCCAAGGCTGGGGGAAGCAGCGAGCTTGCACTTTCCAGCTTGCACAGAATTCGAGTCAGTGGCAAGGCACGACTCGCTAAAGCTAAATGAGTAACTTTGCTTTTGCTTTCTACTTCATTATGCCTTCTACTACTTGCTGGATAAAGCGGAACCAAGTTTGATGAAGCATGCAATAGCAGGAGACACACAAATCAGCATCTAATCCCTGCTCAATTTAAGGAAGAGGGAGGTTTGCTGGGCGCAGTGAAAGCAGCGTTTGTTCCCGCTCCCTCTGCGGCAGACGGAGCTGGGCCTCGAGCAGCCACATGACAGGCCCAGCAGTGGGAATCCTCAACTGGCTGCCACACTGCCACATCCCAGGGGAGCGCCAGCACAAACAACACCCGCTTTGTTTAGGACAGCGCTTGTCTTTCCACATGTTAACCCCTTTACTCAGATAATCTAGGAGATACCTAGCCACTGACGAACACTGCCATCAACATACCACACAAACAACATCAAGAACCCCCTACGACCACGCTGACCCCAGCGCTGAGGCAACAGCCCCTTCTTCTGCCCCCCAAAATCACCCACCAACATCACACAAGCTTTACAAACCCCACGCTTATATAGCACAATTCATTCAGGTCAGAAACATCAGATTTAAAACATGTTATTGAAAAAATTTTCACTCCCCATACTCACACAGTGCTTAAATTACCTCCACAGGGCTGCTGTGGACAGGGCTGGGTCTGGGCCAACGTTTGGGAACTGCTGTACCAAACTCAAACATAACTCCTCTGTTTACTTCACTTTTGATGAGGAAATTTATTTTTAAGTTTAAAAATTTAAATTTATTAAGCCTGACCTGGCTGACCCACAGAGCCCAGGGCTCCTGTACCCGAGAGGCAGCATTTCCCAGCGCCATGGGAGCAGAGGAAGGAGACGCTGAGCATCCTCACAGCCACTTGATGCCAGGATGCTCAGGATGTGCTCTGCCTGAACCAGGGTTCAGCCAGAAAGCAATTCTCATGTTGCGAGATACTGCTAATCTAATCACATAGTATATTCTTGAAAATTACATTGGCCTTCTGCCTTTATTCCATTTGAGCACACAGCACTTCAGGCCACGTATGCTCAGTGATAACAGCCTGGCTACATCCACGGAACAGTGAGACAAGGACAGGAGAGGGATTTTAGCTGCTGTCAGGGGCAGAGGCAGAAGGGATGCCTCCTTTCCTACAAGTTTTCAGCAGACCCTCACAGAAAATGAACAAAATTTAAGATTCCATTTGCCCAAATGACTGCCTTAAGATTATTCTTGTTAGTTCATTAAAGCACAAGTTTACCCCATTGGGATTTAAAAATGTGGAAACCACAATATCAGACATACAGCTTGCCACCAGCTGGAGCAGCTGCAGGTGCTGCTGCACCCTGGGGATGCTGCACCCCAACCTCCCTGCTCACAAGCAACAGGGAAGACAAGCGCTCATCCAAGACAGGAGTAGATGTAACAACTTTGGCCAGGGAGGTAAAGTCCAATTATACAAATGAGCACTGAAGGTTTCCTGTAATCATTTCTCTGTTGGTATTTTTGGAGCACTTCTAATCAAGAAACAGCTGACTCTCTCATGGAAAATTAATTTCACTGTAATGATATGTACTAGAAGAGGCAGCAGGGTAATTTGCAGCTCAGGAGTTGATTCAGAAGAGGGCTGAGTGGATCCACACCAGCAACTGACACAGGAAGGGGATGGGCCTGACACATCTTGCTCCTGACCCCAACACGCTTCCACCCCCTGCGGAAAGGGCCTTCCTCAAGCATCCCAGGCAGAGGGGATGGCATGGTACTCCCAGCCCCATGCTGGGAGAGGCAGCTGCCAGGGCTGGGGTCAGGAAGAGGAGCCAGGCAGTTCATGGCTGCCCTGCACACCCACAGCAGTATCACTGCTCAGCACGGTGGCCAGACTTTCCTGAGGAAGGAGCAGGTCTTCCTCTGCTTTGAGATTTAGGGCTTTCAGTCACATTCAGCATTTTTTCCCAGTTCATTAGTTCAACAGTGCTGCGGCAGCGCAGAGCAGCTGTTTGTGAGTTCATCACGGTCCCACTGAAACGTGCAGCTTTCTATGAGCATCCAGGGCTCTGGAGCAGCTGGACCCCATCCTGGCAAGGGCAGCCACCATGAGCCCCTGCCCCAGCAGCACACGTTTCAACCAACATAACGTAAATCAACATACAACCATGGAAACCGCCACTGAACAAACCGCTTTGCCAGACATTCGGAGTGGGTAGGAAGCACCCAGCAGAGCCTGCAGGATGCCTACACATGGGAGATGCAATAGAGACTGTGGAAGAGGTGAAGGTTCTGCAGGTAGCAGGGATGGGTGCTCAGGTCGCCCCCAGCACCCTACCAGGGCTGGGAGATCCTGTTTGCTGCAGATCCCTCTTGCAGGGCCCAGACACAGCAAAGACAGCAGTCTACCTGAAGCCTTTTGTTAAGGTTTCCCAGCAGATCCCCATCATCAATTCAGCTCCATTGGCATTAGCAATACCAAGGGGTTCAATAGAAGGAAGCCTCCAAGAAACAGAGAGGCAGTTATGATAGTCTCAACTTGTAAACAAGCTAGCTAGGAAATCTGGCAGCATCCCATCACTAATACACTGTAACACCTCTGTTTCTATTAGCCTTCCAGTTACACCATATTCTCCAGAAGCACAGAGTGCCAGAACAATTCAATAAGAGGTTCCTATTTGTCTTAGAGCATTTAATGGAAGACTGCAGCAATACCTGAATACAGGGAATGTGCATCTGAACTGTCTAAGAGAAAAATTACCCTGGGGAGTCCTCAGC
This sequence comes from Hypotaenidia okinawae, assembly GCA_027925045.1. NCBI lineage: Eukaryota > Metazoa > Chordata > Aves > Gruiformes > Rallidae > Hypotaenidia > Hypotaenidia okinawae. The sequence goes on from BSDF01000016.1 coordinate 8,078,723, forward strand.
AAGGGGAAAGAAAATTTGCATTATTCTAAGAGTCCCTACATTTTTAATGTACACATTTAACATGGCAATTTCCAGTTGCAATGCTACAGCCGGCTGAGCTGAAGTGTTTGTGCAACTCACTTTGAAGAGCACTGCACCAATTTTAGGATACCCAGTAAAAGGAGCAGCACATGCCCTGCACACATGGGAAAACTCAGAAAGCGAATTTGTAGAGCACTTGCACCAAAGCATCCTCAGAAGGAACCCTACATGCTGGCAGCTGGCAGGGCTGGCAGTGGGATCGAGCCCCCCACCACCCAGGCGCAGTCAGACCTACCAGGGCAGCAAGCAGGCCAGCACCAGCACTCACAGTACCAGTTCTGCGCAGATGATGCTATGGGTGCGGAAGCCAGAGGACACAGTTTGCCTGTGTGCCAGGACAGTGACACCAAGGATGGCTGTACCATCACACAAGGTTTTGCAAATCCTAAGGCTCAACTCTTGAGCTCTGCTGCAATTCCTCTTTGCCAGGAAGGGCGTAGTGACATGGGCAGGCTGGAGCATAGAACATAACAAGCATTTGCCCAAGTTAAATATTACCCTTTCTATGAGATTTGGACTCTCCTACTTTAATTGCAGTTCAGGAGATGCAATTGCACATGACTGCATCTCCTGTTTATCTTCCATCCTTCCCTCTTCGCAGTGATGGGCAGCTCTCTCCATCAACAGCCAGCCTGCCTCCCCCCCGTCTTGTTTTGCTTTGCCAGGGTCAGCAGAAACGCTTCCAAGGAGAAAAAGAGCATCAGCTGCCAGCAGATTTCTTTGCACACAGAGCATAAAAGCACAGCACTCACTGGGCACCGGACAGTTAAATGTGCAATAAAAAGCTCTTCAGCAGGCGGAGTGAAATGGTTGCTAACCTCTCAGGCTGGCAGCGCTGGCAGGCTGCTGCTGGCTACTGACAGCAAACATTTACAGTTCAGCATTTGTTCCTTAGGTTCATTAGGAGACAAAGTGGTGGAAATTCCTGTGTCCTGGACACCATCTTGAAGCAGCAGGAATCCTGATGCCCGAGCTCTATGCTTACATAGGATTGAGACGAGGAAACAGGAAGAACTTCAATTATCAAAAAAACCCAACAAAAAACACCAAAAAACCTCCCACAAACCCAAAACACCAACCCCCCAAAAAATCCTCAAATCCCCAAACAAAGCAAGGGAGAAGAAAAGCAGGCAGCTACTCCCCGGTGCTGCCCCAGAAGCAGGAGGGCAGGGAAGGATGTGGGCTGCTCGAGACAACTCCTCATCTCCCAGTTGTCATACTTAAATGCAGACGCAGCATGCATGATGGCATTCCTTCTTTGCTCAATTCAGGAAGACACGTACAACACATCTTCCATTGCCATTTATGGCTAAATCATGGTCCAGCTCCTGCTTACATCTTCCCTGTCTCCAAAAACCCCCAAAACATCCCAGGGGACCTGCTTCTGGCCATGGGAATGACAAAACCCAAGGCAGAGACTTTTGCCCTCACAGCAGGCTCGCCTATGCCAAACCACTGGCTGCTTCATGTCTTCACCCTGGTTGGGGCACGTCACGCTGGCTGGGACACCAGCCACCCCACTGCAGGAGGTGCAAGGCAGGCTGCAGAGAGCAGCCCTCAGCCTGGACTGAGGCGCTTATACCAGCGGCCCCCACGCACCACGATCACCACTCCTATCAGCAGGGCCATGTCCACCATCAGAAGCTGCGGGCTCCTGTCTGACCTGACGCTGGGCGTTCTGACTCCTCACTGCAGTATTGTGCCCGATGGAAAACAAGTATCCTGCAGCTGCTTCTGCTTCAAGAGCAGAGAGGCGGCTTTGCAGCACGTGTGGTGTGTGCACTGTGGAGACTACACCTAAGGAGAGATCCCACGGTATCGACATTCCAAGACTGTCCCCGTTGCCATTTCTTTCCTACCAGCTGCCAGGTACGGAAAAACCAGCCGTTCCAGCAGCCAGGGAAGGAGCGCTGCCACAGCCCCACCTCCACGCCACAGATCAGCCCAGCTCATTGGCTGGAGAGCAAATTAGCCCTTTCAACTCCTAAAAAACTCTCCAAGCTGAAATTCTTCAATCACATGGGATTACTGCTGTCCCAGATTTTAAAAGGCAGCAGCTGGGAGCTCCCTGCCAAGGGTACTTTCACCACACAGTGCCACTGAGACCCACAACAGCTTGGCCTCTGCAGCACGATTACAAAGTTGTTCTTGTTTGCAATAATTAAAGACTGCACAGCAAACAGTCAGTACAGCTGCTGTGCTTTTATAGGACAAAAAAAAAGCTATCAGAAAGAGGATGCAACTTTGAAGTTCCAGCGTACAGCCCATTACCTATGGAATTTTGTAAGAACTCTGATGTCCTAAGACATTTATTAGCTTTGGTGTGAGCTATGTAGCCTTGGAATACCTAACATTTTTTTGTATGGTTTTCTTCCTTCTGACAAGCAAGCTGGTAGTACAGCTGCTGTAAATAAATTAACTAATCCCATTATCAGAGTATGACTTCACTGGAAATAACTCGCTCCCTATCTATGAACTTACTTAGCACTTAACTAAGACTACACATCACTTCTTAGCCTGTGTGACACCTTCCTGGGCATCAGCAGAAAAGTCAATGGCATGAGAGTCTGTTTAGAATGCTCTGAACATGGGAAAACAGAAAACCCCTCCTGCCCATCAGCCTGCGCCGCAGACCTGCCGTGCACCTGGGGACCAGACCCTGGGGCTTGGCACAGGCCAGACCCCTCTCGGGGAAGGTGGTGGGGCAGCAAATGCCATGTCCCATAGCTTCCCCCAGAATTACCCTCCTTTGCTGACTTGACCCTCCCACCCAGCTATGGCAAACATTTACTAAGCGCTGCTGCCCTGGCGCCAGGCATAGGAAAACCCTAAACCTTATCACAGGAAAGGGGGTGATAAAGTGCCCTGGCATCAGAAACCAGATTCGCACCGCCCTTTACCACAATCACAGAATTGTGCCTAACACACTGCCATTAAGTTACATATTAATCCTAGATAAGAAGAAACAAAGCTATTAAGTAAGCAAGCTCAACAAGGGATAAGAGTCTCCACAGCCCCAAGCTGCAAACAGGGTTCAGGATCCAGCACAGGGCAATCTTTGACTGCTAGGGATGGGAAGCTTGTAGCCTCCAGACTCCCACCCCACCGGGTTTTTATACAAACAGGGGAAAAACCCAGTGCAAGTCCAGCAGTAGAGCTTGCCCATGAGCAGGCTTTGGGATGGGGCACTGGGCGCTAAACAGCCTCCCAGCAGCACAGGACACACGGTACCCTGCCTGTCCTGCTGTGGACAGGAGGAAGCCATCACTGCCTTCTCCTGCTCTCATCTGTGTTGTGGCTCTGCAACTGCTTGGGGACTTCCAAGCCAAAGCTCTTTTGTACCATTTCCCCTTGCAGCCCTGGGGAGGGATGAGCACACACAGGGGCACATCAGAGAAAGGCAAACACCCCACTCCCTAGTAGAAACACCTTTAGGCTCCTCATACACAACAGCAGCTGAAATTTCTTAGTGAGAGTTCTGTGTTTCCTGAGAAACGTGAACACTGGCTCATTGGAATGAGCAGCGGGGCGGGGGGGGGGGGAAGAAAAAACAACAAAACGCCAATGAATTCCAGCTTGCCTGTGCCCAGAAGTCAAGCTCTGCAATCAGGAGTCAGACATTTGGCTACTATGGAAAATACAACCATGCCAGGAACGAGAGGACAGGGTGGAGCAGCTCTTCCCAGTCCCATATGGGACATGTTTCCTCCCCATGCCCCCCTTGGCTATGCTGCCCCAGCCTGCCTGCTGCACCAACCCTTGGGATACTGGGACTGCGCTAAGCCAACAAGGAGGGGAATTAATTTCTAATGGCTGAGCACATACCCAGCCACAACCAGGAATCTCCTGTGACCTCAGCACAGCCCCAGGACACCTGGCTGCAGTCCGAGGCAGGGCAGGGGACAGCAGTGCAGGGGGAAAGGGTTGGTGTCAGCACCCCTGCTTTGCTATCACCTTCCTGCAGTGCAGCAGCAAGCGAGACAATTACTATGTCAACCAGCATTTTTTCAGTTAGGTGAACGCAGGGTTAACCTAGAGCACCCTGAGACCACAAAGCCCCCCAGCATAGCTCTCTCCACCTGCTCTTGCCCTGTGGCCCTTCCTTACCTGATGCACAGAACAAGCAACCCTGGAGCTGCTTAACCCAGCCAGGTACCAGAAGACACCCCACTGCTACACCCTAAAACCATCAGAACATTTGATACTACCCAAGACACCATAAAGCCAGTGCTGGTGGGACAACTGCAAGCTAGCAAGGCTGATGAGGGCTCAGAAGCACAAAAGGGTATTTGACTACTCCTTGCTTGCACTTACAAATTCAAGTTAGGGCAGGAGGGTGCACAGTGGGCCCAAGCTGGATGGAAACTGAGGGAAAGCCTCATTTGCAGGTTTGCTTAGCAACAAATTAAACAGGGGAACACTGCACCTGCCTGCCACACAAGAAGCTTGGCCAGACCCACCACAAGGGCTCAGGCCACATCCTGACTGCAGCCAGGGCAAGGGAGCCCTATGCCTGTGGCTCATGGGGGACGCAGCCAAATTTCTGTGTATTTATGTTGGGGTTATTTCCACTGCAGCACATGATGAGGAAAAAAAACCCCCCGAAGAGATCTGAGAATCAGAGGGAAGATAATTTTGCAAAACCCCAGCACTGCTTTAAGCTAAGGGGAAGGAGCAGGGAGCACCAGCACCTGCTGCTGTATGAGACCACACAGCTTGGTTCACCAAAGGCAGAAGCCACTGGTCTGTCCTCCAGCAGAGACTCCTTCAGACAAACCATTTGGTTGAGGTATTTTCTGTTCTGGACGCAGTGCCAACAGCACTTCTGACAAGATGGGAGAGCCATGAGCTAACCCTTCCTTCTTATGGTGAACAGTGGCGAGACAAAAAGTGATTAATGGAATAAACTTCCCTTTTTAAGAAAGGGGAAGGTGATTCAAATAGCCAGTGTGCTTTCAAGAGCTTGCTGGGCTAAGCTGGGACAGTTCACAGAACACAGGTGAGGCAGCACAGGGTGTGCTCAAAGCACACTGCCTGCAGACACAGGGACATGGACCCCCAAGCACCAACACACCTTCCAGCAAAAACCCCAATCTACAAGACAGCAGCTGTGCACCTTGGATGCCCTCTCCCTACCACTCCAGGCAGATCCTGGCAAGCACAACAGCTCTTAATTGGGAAGTAATTTTAAACTTGCCCCAGTATGTGCTCACAGCAGTATTTCCTTCTGCCCACCTCAGCATGCACACAGAGACAAAACCTGTGCACAAGGTCTGCTTCCTCACCTGCCACCCGGTGCCTCGTGTCCCACGCACAGCTTCTGCAGCCAGGCCGTGGCGCAGGCAGCAGTCCAGGCATCTCGCCATGCACTGAGGCGAGCTGCGGACAGGGCAGTGCCCGGCTGTGCAGAGCTGCGGACAGGGCCCCGCTACCCCAGGAAATGGGGAGAGAGGCTCTTGCTGCAAAAGATGGGCTTCCGCTGCACAGCATGCCTCCAGCACAGCGAAGGCCAGAGCAAGGAGCCAGTGCCTCTAAGCTACAAGCAGCAAGGAGCATCATCTGCTTCATTCCTCTGCAACCAGCACGAGCTCCTCCACAGCCACAGATGGTTCTGCAGGGACCCATGGCAGTGCTGCTGCAGGGACCAGGACAAGGGGAGACCAGACCCTCGTGAGCTCCAATGCTGCTGACGGCCACTGCGGCAGGGGAGAACATGCTGGAGAAATCAAGCTCACACACAAGTCACAGGTGCTTTTCTTGAAGATTAAAGCCTGACTGCCAAACACAGCCTCCCATACCTGCTAGCATGGAGTTTTGTAATAATTAAATTGGAAACACGGTTGCAAACTGAAAGCTGGAAAAGGAAGCCTTTTCCCCAAACCCTCCAGGGTGATGAATGACTAACAGTGTTCATGTGCTCCTACCACCTCATCACTTCAAACTTCTCCCATCTGGTTTCGCATTTGGTCACGGCTGCCTGCTGAACTCCATAGCTTCTTTGAAAGCAAGCCTTGCCACAGAGAAACACGGCTGAGTAATATTCTCACTCAATAGCTGGTCTCCAGGCTGGCATTTTCAAGGGCTTTGATCCATTTCAAATAAGGCAATGAGCTTAGCCCTTGGTTAAATACATAGCATAATCCACCTAAATCTTGTTAGCCAAGAAGCAAGTCGCTCATCTCACTCGTTGTGGGTGGCTTTGCATGTCACTGCCACGCAAGCAGGGCTACCTGCAGCGTGAAGGTGTCCCTGGGCACACGTCTCAGATGGGCAGAAGCACTGGGGCAGACAGCACTCTCAGCAAACAGGCACACCACTTGCCACCCACACAGATTCACGGCACAGAAGATCACAGGATCCTTCTGAAAAGCCTTCCCCTGCAACAGGCAAAAGCCTCCCATAGAAAGAGCTTGGCCCTTCCCCACTGGAGGGCACAGAACGGTGCCCCCAGACTCACCTGGCAGCTAGGGCGCTGGGCACCTGATAGCCAGCAAAGTGCTAAAAAACAAACCAACAAACAAACAAATTAATCCACAGCAAGAGAAGCCACTAGCCCCAAGGGAGCCAGGCTGCAGCACAGAAGGAAGAAGTGCTGCAGCACTGGGGAAACTTCACACTTTATTGATTGATTGAGCTTCCCCTTCCTTGGGAGGAATGCATCGGTGGCACGGCATTTGCAGAGCCTTAGCAGGAAGTCCTGGGTGCCAGGCAGGAAGCACACCATGACAAGGGCAACTGTTCCCACTGCTGCAGAGGCAAGAGCCTGGCTCTGGGCAAGGTGGTGGTGTGCAGCCAGGGCCATCCTCACATGCACAGCCATCTCCCAAGGGTGGCATCACTGTCTGGCTGCTCTGGTCAACTCTCTCCAGCTATGAGAGGGAAAGGCAGTACCACTTCCCTTCCCAGTCCCAGGCTGCCTCCCTGGATGCCCCTGTACCTCTTAGGTGCAGATGCCAGAACAGGTGCAAATCTGGTGCCATCCCCAATAGAGACACAGCAAAATGAACACAGTTGGCAAAAAGAAACCCTCCTTCCCCAGGCAAGCTCTGCACCTCTCCTGCTTGGCTCGGGATAACTGTATGAATTCTTAGGTTGAGTCTTTCAACACACACCAAGGCAGAACACTGAGTGGGGGAAGACTGCGAGGATGCTGTGTCCCAGCTGGACAGCGGTGACCCTGCTCCCCACTAGCGATTCCCCCTGCAGCCTCTTCTCCCCCCAAACAGAAGATCACACCAGGATGTGGGACAGGACAGATCTGCTCCAAGATTACAGCACATTTATGGAGACAAATCCCCTGAAAAGCACTCTTGCTCCCCATTTCTCTCCAGGTTTTGGACCCAGCCCTAGGGACCAGCTCTGCAAGGAGGTGCCACCCCAGGGGCTGATCCAAACCAAGAGACAAGAGTCCTGCAAATCCCCCCTCTGTGGAGCATTAGCAGCTCTGAGGCTTCCTGCAGCAATCAGACATGTTTCAACAGCCACTGGAAGGATTTGGAGTTAATTTAACCATGTTAACACATTACGTGGCTTCTGTCATGTCAATTACCTTAAAAAGCCCAGGCACAGATCTCAGAGGGAGTACAAGGAGGAGGGAAAAAAATTGATTTAAGAATTGGTAGGAAGAAAGAAAAAGAAAAAAAAGAAGAAAAAAAAGGTCCACAATCCTAAAGCAGGGTCTCAGGCAGATGGAGGATTTCAAAACCCAAAAAAGCATCCAGCAGAGGTGGTATCTGCTTTAATCAAATACTAGCCAGCAAGGCTCGGTGGAGCATGTCTCGCCAGCCACCACTGGCATAGCAGGCATCAGTCAGCCTTTCGGAGCTCGTATCCTCACCCAGAGCCAGGCAAGGGAAAGGGCTGCCCGCAGAGGAGCCAGGTTGGTAAATGACAGCAGTTGAGCATTGCAGGGGCATTTCACTGCTTCAGAGGTTGCTGCTATAACAATCTTCTCTGACTCAGCAGCTGAAAGGGATGCTGGGAAGGTAGCACCATAAAAAAAAAAAAGTCATGCATTATTAATATGGACTCTGGCAGCAAGACATGAGTTGGAAAAACACTGAAGGAAAAAAATGACTGCAGAATAAGAGCGAGCTGCATGCGTGGAAGCATTTCACACTCCTGCAGGAGCTGGCTGCGCTCACAGAGCTGCTGCAGGCAGGGGCCAACCCTGCACCCACCCACAAGGGAGCCCCACGCTTGCCGACAGGAACTCAACATGCACTATTTTCTCCCTTGAAGCAATTTACTGCAGCCCTGGCACAGAACACACTGCACACCTTGGGCATGGCCCACTCTAGTTTCACGCTATGACAGCTCCAGGCTTTCCTGCCATGGAACACAGCCATTTTAGCCATTTTATTCACCTGTGGTGTGTATCGCTTCCCAACTCACAGCAGCTTCTCCCCTCATGAAACTCTCCAGCCCTGCAACGCTCCCAGTGTTTTAGCAAGAGGAGCCATTGCACAATACACCCAAGGCTGCTGTGGCACAGCCTACAGCCTCCTGCCAGCGCCCACTGACGCAGAGGGCATGAAAGGCAGAGATGAGACCGAACTGCTTTCCTATTACAGCCAGGAAGGTGAGGGGGAAAAAAAATAGCACGTAGTACTTGATTACCTGGTGCTCTGCAGTGTTTGCTTTCTGCTTTTATTCTGCATGCTTTGTACATTTCCTTTTTTTTTTTTTGAGGCACTTCATAAACATGAGCATTCACACAGCCCATCTTCACTTTCCATTCAAAATCCCTGCTCAAGACAGTCTCTCCCAACCTGCTACTGAGGGGAGGCTCCATAAGTTAGGAGTACACGCTCCCCTATTGTGGGCATCACACAGACTTCTGCCAGCTTGTTCTCCTCGTTGCAGGGCAACCCTCTGATCCCTACACAGGAGCCTTCTGGCAGAGCATCAACATGCTGAAAGTTTCGGTGCAGTGTGGTCCCCTACCTCTCCAAGGCGAAGGAAGTAGCTGATGCATCGCCAACATTCAAGAGGTTCCTTTGATCATTTGTAAGGCAAGAGCATTCAAGTAAAACCAATCGATTACTTTGCCACAAAATTCCCTAGATATGCAAACAAACAGTGGCTGAAGCTTGCTTGTACCATAGTCCAACTCGCAGCTGTGCAACAGGGCTTTTTGCCTCTATTTGTTTTCTTCCATTACATGTGCAGTGGCATCCTTCACACAGCAGTATTTCCCAACCTCTACCTTTCAGATTAGAAAGGTGCAGGGAGGGAACAGCTTTGCAGGTGCTAGGCCATACACAGCCCTCCTGCAGCGGGCTGGGAGCATGCAGCCCAAGCAACCATTACACACGCTCACTGGGGCAGGAAAATAGCAGTTTTCTAGCACAACAAGCTCCCAGAGAACAGAGAAGCTGAGGGACGACACAGAGGGGAAAAAAAAAGCCTATGATGCTATCTGAACCCACATCCCCTGGAAGCCACCTTTCCCCGGCAGCAAAAGCCAAGGGGACAAGCACCTTGGTCATGGTCTCTGCTGCAAGGGGCACTGGCTGGCACCCACAGAGCATCTCTGGAGGGTCCCAGGGATGAGACCCATGCAGGAAAATGGCTCTGGAGGGGTTTGCGCCAGCCCAGGGACACCACATGAAACCACAGTCTTGAAAAAGGGGAAGTCTATTGGTTTCACACCTCAAATCCACAAACCTAGAAAGATGGGTTTTAAGAAGATACATCTGATACCATCACACACTTTCAGCTAAAGCATAGCCTACGTAAGCACTAACCTCTCCCTGCCTCCCCCATGTAGCCACGAGTACAGCAGGAGCTCCCAATGAGCTTCTTGCACCTCTGAAGTTAATATACACATGCCTTGGGAAAACGATACATCAAATAAGGCGCACTAACGCTTGTGGCTTTACAAAGCACCCACAGCCAGTACAGAGTGCAAAGGATCCCCCAAACCTGCCTGCCCCCACAACAGCCTGCTCCTTCACTTCAGTTTTGAGGAAGACCAGGAGGCCTCAGAAAATTCCTTTTTTAATGGGAAAAAGGCACCACCACACTACCCATCACACTCCACATCATACTACGAGGGTATTTCCCACCCAGGCATGCTGTCCCTCCGTCACCCCTGAGACCCTTCCAAGTAGCAGATGAGGATGGCCAAGAGAGCTGTAATCCTGCTGGGCACTGACATCACTCCACAGCTTTTCAGTCTACCTTGCCTTTCAAAACAATAGCAGCCCGAGTAATGCTAAAAGCCCTGGTGGTTTTAATGCTCTCAAGTTAATATTCTCCATAAAACACATCCATAAACATCTCAGACTTCAGATTTTGGGGGTTTTTTGTGTTTCAGTGGCACAGTCCACTATATGTTTTCTGCTCCACCTCTCAGAACAGGACTAAGATCCACAGTATTTAGAGCAGGTGCTAGAAAACCTTCAAATGCACATTAACCATCTGAACATACTAGTGTTCAAAATGCTGTCAGACAAAGCCAGTCAGAAGAACAGTTCAAATGCAAATGAGAAAGAAAAGCCAGTAAAGGTTTTGCCACAGTAAACACAGGTTTTCTGGTAATAAGTGTGTTTTGAAAATAAAACTGTTCAGTGTAAGATCTTCTTGCTCTGTAGAGCTGCACATCTGCTTCTCTCCCAAAGTATTTAGGCCCTGATGCCACCCTAGGGAGAGGAGAGGGCTCTGCAGGGCCATGCCCAGGCAACAGCATGTCTCCAGCCAACTCCACCAGTCCATGGTCACAGCAGCTGTCCTGAGGACGTTCCCCAAAATATCAATACAATTAAATGCTGAGAGACTCTGCACACCGCTCGGATGTTAAAATCCACCAACAGCATTCACATGGGAGCAAGTGCAAACATACAGCTCCCCACGCGGCTTGTCTCCACTCCCAGCAGCAGTCCCTGGGGCCTTCATTGTACCCCGCAGAGCAGATGCTGCCTGAGTTAATGCAATTAATGAGTCCACCTGGAAAAACAATGGGCGATCAGCTCGGGAGCAAAGCAGCATGTCCAAGCCCTTACCTCCACCACAGCCAGCAGCCGCCTCAAATGCCTGAGCACCTGCTGAAGCCTCAGCTCTCCATGGCCTCCCAAGCCCATGAAGATCAGCCCTCCTGGAAGCCTGAGCTGACAGCATGGATGGTTCTGCTCTAAGGTTTGGTCTGTTGCAAATCACTGATGTTTGGATGCATTTAATTTGTGGGAATGAACCAGAACATGGAAGCTTTTGTGAGTGTTGATCGCTTCCACAGGCCAGGCCTTCCAGAGACAGACAGATGAAACATGAAATCCCCACATACTCTGCAGTTGCAATGCCAGTGAATCGCCAGCAAAATAACCCAGACCAGACATGCCTGACAGATAACATTGGTGTTTTCAGCCACAGAAAACCTAGTCATCTACTTGCCCTCAAAGAAACCTTGTAACTTGTTAGCCCTAGCCAAGAGGTGGTCTCCAACCAATGCTCTGCACCGCCAGTGTCTTGGGTGTATTGGCACAGGAGCTGCTCTGCACAAGCAGAGCTGCAGCCACTGTTCTGCCTGCATGTGCCTTTCGGGAGGTAGACTCGGTGCTGGAAAGGAGCAGTGCTACCAAAGGTGTTATTTCCCACTGCTGCCACCGGTCTTCCACACAGAGCACAGGAGATCCTGAGCTCAAGTTCCTGTATCAAGGAGCACTCGAGGATTTCTTGCTACCCCCAATCACTGTCGGATCCGATGACTGCAAAAGCCTCAGTGGGATATGTTGAGAAACTGGGCTGTTCTTTTCTTAGGTTGTGAAATGCAGCTTGGCAGACCTTTCAGGGAGAGGGGGGTGAAGAGAGCAGCATTGCCACTCTTTGTAGTATGATACCACGCTTCCTTACGCTGCGGAGGGAAGGCTTAGGAGGTGAAAGACAGGACTACAACAGCACAAACCTCTCTTCGTTATTCTTAGCACACCAACGGTAAGCCTAACCTGAACAGGCACCTGCACCCAGCCAAACCAAGGCCACTGTGTCCCAGCAGTACACTTCCCAGATGAGCTGGCCAGTAGCACCCTGTCCCAGACAGCATCCCCCGCTCAGGACTGCGCCATCACTCCTCTTCTGCCTTCCTCTCCGCCAGCTGCTGAGCCTGGCCAGGCTCCTTCTGCAGACATTCACACAAGGGCTCAGAAGGCAAAAGCAGCAGCTACCCACCCACACCCCACCCCCCCATGTTCTGCCCACTTGTCAGCCCCAGGTCTGTGTCCCCCTTCACAGGACCATGACCACCACTCTTCCCCCTGCTCCTCACCACAGAGGGCAACTCAACCACTTCCCACAGTACCAAGGTGCCTCAATCTGGGGCAAGCCAGCAGTAACAAAATCCAACGTTTTCACTCTCAGAACTCCTCTGTGCTAAGATTTGCCAGGCTGACACATTAAATAACCAAACTGGACCAGCCACATAATATTCTTACAAGGGACCAAAGCAAAAAATGAGCTGCACAGAGGAAGTTGTTGGTGCCCACGGTACTGGTTTGCTGTCCACCAAAATGCAGTGTGAAGGGACAGCATTTCAAAGAACTTCTGCGTATCATTATCAAGTTCTTGCACCATAAATGTAATCCAGGACTAATGCTGCTACTCCCTGCTCTGTACGATTTGTCAGAAGCAATGCCTCCTAGTTTTGAGAAAGAAGAGCCCCGGTTAATTACAGGTCTTTTACCCAGTAATTTAAACTGCACATTATTTTCCTGCATCAGACACAACCACAACTCCTGTGCAAAACCAAGTTTTTTAAAAAATAAAATAAAAACACTCCAACATCTGGAGACCCAACAACAACAGAGCCGAGGGCAGCTACCTGAGCACCAGCGAAGGTCCCTGACCTCCCTCCTCCCAGCCACCACCCTGTCCACAAGGACCAAGTCCAAGATCCAAGAAATTCCTACTGTTGCAGCGAGAGTTAAAGATGAAACAGCAACTTGCAGTGCAAGCAGCTTGTAAAAGCATTACTGTTTTCAGCTGCAGGAAGGAATTCCCTTGATTTCCCAGGTCCTGTGAAAAGAGCATAATCCCAGACACTTTTAGGAAAGTCATGAGAGCCACGACAACATGAAAACACAGGACAGGCAGGGACTGTGGCATAGCTCCTCAAAGGACCCACAGCCCCCAGGATGAGTTCAGGAGTAGAGGCTGGGACCAAACAGAAACAGCTTGTCAAGGAGTTACACCCCTCACACCCATGTCATCATGGCTTCAACACCAGAGTCCAGGTACAACCAGAATTAACTCTGGCAAGCCCATTTCTGTGCATCCCTTACAGATAAGCAGGGCACACAGGCTGGCTCTCCCAGGAGGACAAGAGCCCCAGTGCCAGAGCAAACCTCACAACAAAAACCTGTCGAGGTGTCCACTGGACTCCAGAGCGGGACAAAACAGTTCACCCAGGGCCACGCTCTGCTTATTCCAAAGACAAGGCCAGTGCCATTGCTCGTAACTAAAATGCAGTCTGCCTCACAGCCCTCACCCTGCTGCTTGCAAGACCTCTAAGCCAGACAGTGAGCAAAAGCGACCTTCTCACTCATAAGCATCGCCTCGTACCTGCGAGCAGCAGGGACCCGTGCAGATATGAGACCATCTCCCAGAGCCTCCAGCCGCTGCATGTCCACCAGCCCCATTGTGCTGCCGAGCAGAACAATCGGCTGCCTCATCTAGAGTACAATGGCCACGATGAGACAGACCCACATAATCACCCCAGCCACAGCAAGGACAAAAGCAAGCGGCCCGAAGAACAGCGTGGAATAAAAGCGGAGCCTGCTGTATTTGCACAATCAGCTGGGTCTCTGACAATTGACTTTCCAAGGTGGCTTTGGGAACCAAGGATATAAACTGTTAGGGTGCTGTGTAGGGAGGACACACGGGTATGGGATGCAAGCACCAGGAAGGAGGCAGTGCAAGCTCACACTGCACAAACCTGATGCCACAGGAAAATCCATAGGAGGAAACCCTGGTGAAGGACAGAAGCAAGGAGCTACCCCAGGCATAGGACAGACCAGGGCACAACACAAACATGAGCCCTGAAAGCTCTGAGCTCTCTGTGGGTACCAAGCATGGTGATTTGCTGACAGTAAACATTAATTTCTTCCCGAATTTCCGTCTCCAGCAGACCAAAGGCACGCTGGTATTACCCAGTCTGCAAGGAGCCAAACACAACGTCCAGCTGGGCAACAGGCCAGCACCAGGGTAGGTAACCCAGAGCCCAAGCTGGGCTCCCTTTCCCCATCCTCAAAGGGCACCAGGAGCAGTTTTCCAGTCAGCAAGAGCGCCAGGGAGTATGCCAGCTCCGCACCAATGTGCTGAGACAGCACCCAGAAGTGCACCTGTCCCATTTTTCTCCTGGCACACAACTGCTCCAACACAAACAGCTTCAGCAACACCAACAAGTTTCCACCCCCCAAAGCAGGGGCTGGGGAAAGGGCCCAGCCCCCCACCATGGTGACAGTACACCCTGCCACAAGGATGCCCAGACCCTCGCTGCCATCCCATCACAGGGCCATCCCCAGCCCAGATGGGCTAATGCTGCCCAGGCAGGGCAGGCCGGCTGCAGCCCCGGCGTGGCCAGCCGCTGGCTCCCATGAGCAGAGGTCTGCTGTAGGAGCCCCCTCCCAGCATGGCCAAGCAGATGAAAGCCCTTCCAGGCCCAGTCTCCAGCTGGGTCAAGCTTGCTTGCAGCTTCAGTTCCCATTTATTTGGATTTCTTAATTAAGGTACAATCAAGGAACAGACTAATCACTCCTCTGCCTATGGTTTAGCTTATGCGCTGCAAGTCCTCCTCCAGCCGCTTCCCCACTGCATCCTACAAGGCACAGTACTAGGGCAGAGGCTTCTTCAGGCCCTCCAGGAGCTACAGAAACCCAGCCCATCCCTACCCCACCACACAAGGCAGCAGCAGGCAGGCAAAGGCCCCTGAAACACCCTGCCAATGGCACACCTCCATCATACGCCATACGGTCAGCTTATGAAAGTCCTCGGCTCTGCTCATGTCCTCTCTCTTTTCTTCCAAGCCTCTCCATACCACTGTGGCCTGAAAACAAGCTCCCTCCAAGTGCCAGGAGGGTGAGCCAAACCACCCTAGGAACACAGGGCTGGGTTTTCATGACAGAACTTTTTTCTGGCTGAAAGTGGGAGCAAAAAAAATAAGCAAAAGCAGATCTTCTGTCACCTGATGGGGAGATGACTCAGAACATCACTGACATCCACAGGCGGGTGGGGACAGGCACCTTCACCTCTCCTCCTCTTCCAACACCAAAGACAACAAGAACACGGGGTGGGATGTGACCATGTTATCTAAGATTCCAAGGTCCACACCAGGAAAGGTCTCTGGGCAGAGAGCTGGTTTTAAACAGCAATTTATACCTTACAGCATCTCCAGCACCTCTAGGACTGGTGACCCCTCAGAAAGTAACACAAAATTAATTAGACAATCCTAAAAAAGGAACAAAAACATCCTTATAGCAGAAGTTTCCTTCTGAAGCTATACAGCTCTTCCCTTTAGGCTCAGGGAAGCCCAGCCACAGCCACGCTGCAACTCTTGGAGAAGACACCCTGCGTGCCTGTCCCAGAAAGGGCTGCAGGATGCATCTGATAAAACAACTGCCAGCCCCACAGCAGCATGTGAACATACGAGCCAGGCTGTGCTTACAGAGGGAGCAGGCAGCGGCTACGTCACCCATTAGCACCAGCATAAAATTGTCCTCCCATGGATGCAAGAGAAGAGCTCAGCAGCTCTGAGGACAAGCTGCAGGACACAGGACAGCCAAGCCCTGGGCCACCACACCAGGGAGGAGTGTGGTAGGGAGACCCAGAGCACGTGTCCTCATTTAGGCTCCCAGCCAACCCCTGCTCACGCCCCACGAAAGGCTCCTGAAGCCCAGCAGCAGCCGTGGGACATCATCGATAGATAAAACCCCACAGAAGTCACCTTGAAAAGCAGACATAGGTCTCCCAGGGATGTCCAAGCTAGGGATGCAATAATCAATGACATCTCAAGGAGAAACCCCTATTCCAAACATTTATTTTTAGAGAATTACTTTTATCAAAATTAATTGTTGTCAGAGTTGGGTTGAAGGCCAAGCCATAAGCCTTGGCTCCTGGCAGAAGGGAGATACGCAGGCAGCAGCTGCTTCACGAGGCTCTCCTGTCCCTCAGGGGCGATGGGCGCACAGCCGCACCGCACCGGGCACTGGCCATTTCGGCACGCAGCTACTCCAGCCCCGGTGAAACAGGCTGAGAAGGAGAAGGCAGACACAGGTACGCTCTCCCTCTCAGACGCTTCCCCTCTTCCCACCTGACAAGGAGAGCAGGACTTCCGCCAGACAGGAGCTCAGACCACGAACGCCTGGACAAGGCTCCACTTCCTCCAAGCACGCTCCCCGGCCAGCCGGCAGCCGGCTCGGTGCGGGCGGCGGCACCGCTCGGGTCTCCCGGCCCGGGGAAGCCTCACAGGGAGCGCGGCCAGCGCTCCCGCGACCCCTCCACGCACGGGGACCGGCACGCCGGGGGTGCCCTCCCTCGGGGCACGAGTGGGCAACGGGCACCCCCGCGAGCAAAGGCCACCCCGCCCTCGCCGTCTCCCCAGCGCCGACGGGAGGGGAAGGCGCACTGCCCGGCGCCGAGCCCGCCCCCCCACGCGCACCGCGGAGCCGCAGCCCCGGTGGCCGGGACCGGGCCGCCCCTCCGCGGGCGGCGTCCGCCGGGGATGCCGCGGCGGCCGGCCGGCTGGGTGCGGATTACTCAGCGTTTCAGCGGGAGACGGCGCGCCCCCGCACCGCACCCCGGGCCTCGGCCCGTCGCTTACCGATGCCCGGCGCCACATAGACGAAGTAGAGGAAGGAGGAGGACAGCGAGAAGAGGAAAAGCGCGGCCAGCAGCGAGCGCCGGGGCAGCAGCCGCCAGGCGCCGCGGGGGCCGCGGGGCCACCGCATGGCCGATGCGCCGCCGCCGCCCTGCTGCCGCCGCGCCGCCGCCGCCGCTCACATGCGCCGAGGCCCGGGAAAAGGCACCACGCCGGCTCCGAGACGCCGCCCGCGCAGAGCGGCAGCGAAGGGGCGGGCCGGGAGGGGCGAAGGGGCGGGGCGCCGCGGGGACCGGCTGCAAACTCCTGCCGCCACCGCCGCCGCCGCCGCGGACGGGGTCCTCGGTAGGGACTGGCCCGCCCGCTTTGCTCCCGGGGCCGCCGGGGTGGCTGGCCGCGGCCTTGCAGGTGGTGTTGGGGCATCACCGATGGCCGTGCGCAGCGGGCAGTGGTCTCGGGACACCCAGCAGTGGACCCGGGCCCGCGGTCCTGGGGCGCCCAGCAATAGCCCCAGGACACTAAGCATTGGCCCAGAGCACCCAGCTGTGGTTCAGGGACACTCGGCCGTGTCTGGACCGCTCAGCAAAGGCTGGAGGCACACAGCCAGGGTCCTGGGCCAGCCAGCCATCACAGAATGCCAGGAGCTGGAAGGGACCTCCAAAGCCCAATGCCCCTGCGAGAGCAGGATGGCCTAGACTAAATCACACAGGAATGCGTCCAGGCAGGTTTGGATGTCTCCAGAGAAGGAGACTCCACAACCTCTCTGGACAGTCTGTTCCAGTGCTCCATCACCCTCACAGTGAAACAGTTCCTCCTTATATTCACATGGAACTTCCTCTGCTCCAGCTTGCACCCGTTGCCCTTGTCCTGTTGCTGCCATCACTGAGAAGAGCCTGGTTCCATCCTCCTGACCAGCCCTTTACATATTTATAAACATTAATGAGGTCACCCCTCATCTCAGCCATGGTCCTGAGAAAACCAGTAACGCGCCTCTGGCGTGTGGCACCAGCAGAGCAAGGGCTGAGCCCCAGCCCACCGGGCAACAGCGCTGATGGATGAGCACTGGCTGCCCCACACACATCCCAAGGGAGGAGGCGCAGCCTGGCAGGCGGTGATGGGCGCAGATGGGTGGAATTGAAGAGGGGGCGAAGTCATCACGGTCAGTGTGATAATCAGCGCTAGCAGCAATCAGCAGCCCAGTCGGTTAAAGAGTAATTAAGTAGTTTTGCACATGTTTGTGGGTATCGTCTCTGCTGTGTGTAGGAGGAGTTGGAAGGAGATATGGAGATGTCTGAAAATGAAAAAATGGGAGAGAAGAAATGTTGTCCCCATCCAGGGAACCAGAAGGAGCTGTAAAGCAGATGGGACCTGGCCCAGCACACAGAGCTGCTTGGCTTGGCTGCGTTTGTTGCCTCATTTGTGACTGTGGGATCTATGCAACTCACACTTTGTTCGAGGAGGTGGGAAGGAGAGGTAATTCCTTGTTTCACCAACCAACAGAGCTGGGAAAACCAAGGTTGAGCTTCATACCCAGGGCAGGAGGTGAGACTGTGGACCTGTCATGCAGGCAGGAGCCAGCTGCCTCTGCCTAGAGTGGGCAGCGAAGGAATGATGGGACAGGGGATGGGAAATGAGGACAGACCACAGCTGCCAGGACATGCCCAGACCACAGCTGCCAGGATGTGTCCAGTGTGTCCCTGTCTGCCTCCACACCCTGGGGCATTGCTCAATCCAAATTTCCATCCCAAGCAGGCAGTGACCACCTGGCTGTAGGTTGGGGAGTGCCTAGTGCCGAGCCCATGTCAGGCGTGGGCCAGAAGCTGGGATAAAGGGTTCTCCAGATACAGCTGTGTATCACATCAGTCTCATGAAGGATTAGCCTCCCTTCCAGCCTGGAGGCAGTAAGACCAAGTAAAGAAAACACTTCCCACATTTGACAAATGGGAGAGAAAGACGCTCTTGTTAGATACAGATACCCCTGGAGTAGGGAACAGATAAAAATGAAGATAAAGTAAAAAAGAGCAGGGATTAGCAGGAAAGTGGAAATGTCTCTTTTAAAAGTTAGGCATTCATTTTCTTAATGTGCCAGGGAGCAGCAGGATCTCCAGGAAAGGGAATCCTCAAGAGCCAGGGACTGCAGAGGAAAGCAGGGATTTCCCTGGAGAGCCTGCATAAGCTGCGTTCATTTCAGGAACAAGGAAACTGGTACTCATTCTTGTTTTCCAGGATTGCCACCCCACCACCACCTTCATTGAAATAAATTAAATCGTGAGCCCAATTAATTTCCGGGAGCTCACAATACTCTGTCAGAACTGCATGGCCGAGTGGTGGTGAGATTTGCTGTTCACAAAATAGCTTTTATCCAACTCCTAAAGCACTGCGTTGGGCAAGGAAACTGAAGAAGATTTCTTATTTTCTTTATGATTCATTTGATGCAGACATGCTGGAAGGTGAGACATCTTCGCAATGAATAATCTAACCTTTTGAACGTTTTAGTTAGCAATGGCATTGCTGGAGGAGCCACCCAGAAACTTGCTCCCGGGCCCAGGCTGCCACAATGGGGACTGTCACAGTGAAACGAAGTTAGGGAAGCCCTGCAGCCAACTGCCGAGGCATGCTGCCCAGGCTCTGACTCACCTCCCTTCTCCCTCTCTCCCTTGCTCCTGGGGCTCAGCCCCAGTCAACCCACTTCACTTTCCCTCCTGGTTTTTTCACATCCCCTCTTCTCCTTGCCCTGCCTCTCTGCTGCATCCTGGCTAAGGGAGTAAAAACACCAGCCAAAGCATTTCTCCTTCCCTTTGCCTCTTCCTGTAGAAGAAAATGAAATTAAACAGGAAGAGAGGTTTAAAAGTCTTGGGTCATTCCATAAGGCCAGCTTGGGATGTCGAGGTGGGACCACTTCCAAGTATGGCTGTTGCAGGGAAGGCATGGGTGGCTGGAGCCCAGGGAGCCCTGACTCTGCCCCACCACCTTCCTCCACCTGCTGTGCTCCAGCCTTCACCAGCTACTCCAGCCCTCCAAGCCTGGGGCAGGAGGGAGCAAAGCCCCACTTTCTGCAGAGTTTAACATACTCATGGTGCCTGTGACATTTCAAGGAGGGCTTGTGTGAGCAGCTTTGCCAGCAGCCTGAAAGGGAAGGTGGGGTCTATTGGTGCATGGCCATGAGTAGGAATGGAGGCACGGGTCCTGCCAGTGCACCTACACTCACAAGAAGAGGTAGCTGCACCCTTAGAGCATGTCTCCACATAAAAGGCATTCTGCAGCACTGGAGGGAGAACTGTTTTGATGGCTTGGGGGTGCCCGGTGCAAGCACAGTGCTCGGAGGGAGAGTGTGGATGCTATTGCACCATGCACAGTCTGGAGTGGTTGGAGCTGCCTATGCACAGCAGCACCAACAGAATTGCTGAAGTGCTGTGTGTGGGAGACCAACCTGGCAGCTATCACTGCTCACTCCTTACGAACACCGGCACAGCCAGGCTGTGCAGACGTCTGGCAGGCCAAATCCTGCACCCAGCTGTAAGAACGCCAGAGCTGCTGCGGGAAAGGGTGGGCAGGGGCTGCCTTGCACCCAGAAAGCAGCAAACCCACCTGCCCAGGAAGCACCCCAAGGTCTCAGATCCCAGACAACAGTGCCACATGCTCTCAAGGGAGCCCGTGGCATCAGGGACCAGGCAGGGCTTGGGAGCACTACGCAGCAGGGTTAGCAGCAGAGCCTCACGCAGGAGCTGACCACGGAGCGGGCAGCCGGGTAAAAGGAGCATAATCCTCAATTTTAGCATTTGAAACAGTCATTAAAGGGCTGCACATGTCTTACTGTCACTTTATGAAGAGGCTTGGAGTGGACTATCAAATCCAGGAGGATAATCTTTGTTCTGCCACTTCAGTGAAGGACAGATTGTAGCAAGGATGTCACAGCCCTCACTAGAGGTTTGCAGTATTTGTCACTGTCTCTGAAGCTTCTGGCACCTTTGGCCACAATGGTAGAGATGTCCCAGCATAGACTCTATCCTGTGATTAGTAAAATGCCTCCATTTATAAAGGTGAGGACAGTCAGCATTGCACTGTGTCAGCCCTCCAGCTGCTCGGCAACACTGTTTGCTTTGGATCTTTCCTGGTGGTTTCTGCCACCAAACAGTCTGTGAGCAAGGTGAGAACCTGAGCTGTGTGGCTTAAAGAGAAATGGAGTCTCAGGGCAGACTGGATGCTGAACAACTCTCTGCTTTGCAAGAGCAATGTGCTCCTTCTGCTTTTTACTAAAAGTCTCCTTGCAGCTTGGGACTCACTCCAGCTCCATTTAAAGCCAACAGAGTGTGGTCACTGGCTCTGAGCAGGACGACGAGGATGCGTGCATAGCAGGAATGTAAGTATTTTCTGCATGTGCACCCACAGGCACAGCGTATATAATAAATACTCACTGTGTATCGTTTGCTGTGTGCCAGATCATAGACATAATTACTGATGCAGCAGGTTTTCAGAAAGAGACAACAGGGTGTGTACTTAATTTGGGCAATAAGAGCACACCTAAGTGGCCCTAGCATTTCTGGCTGGGGGTTAGACCACTGCCGCCCATGGGTGTTACTGTTGTCTCCCGCTGATGTGTCAGCACTAACAGAAAGGAAATTAAAGGCAGGTACCTGTATAAGATGGAAAAACTCCACCGAGCCCTGCAAGGTGCTCCTTGCGAGCAGAACTGCTGTGGACCAGTTCTCAGATTATGCCACCCACCACACTTTATAACAAGGCCATCAGGGCTCTGATCTTAATCGCACCCGTACACGTGCCTGACCGTGGGGGTGGCTCATTCTACCACAGTCAACAGATGTGGCACAGCTTGCAAAAGGAGGCAATATGGACAGACATAATTTTGCAGAGCTTGGTTGTATCAGAAAAATAGGCTAAGATATTAAGCGCGTCACAGCACTTTGCAGAGGTTCAATTGATTTAATTGCCTCCGTTTGCGTCAGCCCACCTCTGAAGGCTGATGATCTATCCTGGTCAAAGTGGACTTGCACAAAGACTCATAAAATGCCTCTGAAATCTAAATGTTGAGGGAATACATCAGGCCATACTTTCCAGAATTGCCCAAGGAAGGAAACTTCAGCAGACAAGAGATAAAATTATTGTCATTTGGTGCAAGTAATTTATCCAGATTTTAAAATACCACTTAACAAAGTCCCTCTCAAAAGGCTGCGATGATGGCTGGGGTAAAATACTGCCAAGCAGCCCAACTGTCTGAGAGTCAGAAAATAAACAGGCCATTTTCAGCACACCAGGAAGTCAAGATGGGGAGGCCAGGAAATTTTCCACTGGGACCAGTCTTGTTGGCGGATGGTGTGGAAGAGAGCAGCTCTTCCCCAGTCTGCAAGGGACTGTGAGGACATCCAGCAAAAACAGACAAAAGAGCAGTACAGGCAGAACTGAAACCCTGCCTAACTCCTGCCAGGTGACAGGGCTGGAAAAAAACATCTGGACTACCCAGACATACAGCTGGAATTCAAAAGCAGCAGCAGAGGCAAGAAGGTGGGATGAAATTCTGACTCCACCTATAAAACAGACTTCAGGACTTCACACCATGTGGAAATGTGACTGCCATACAGAAATCGGGGACAAGCACAACCAGGAACAAAGAACATTTCAGAGGAAATTGCTTTCTATTAACTCATAATTACATAATGCAAAATTAACTCACAAAGGCCAACAGCTTAACTGGATTCCCAGGTGGGGGAGATAGTTGTGTGGTGAATAAGAACCTTCCACAGCTACATTAAATATGGTGTTTTAAATAGAGATTATACATTCTTCTACTGTGCACCAAAAAATGCCCGTTATCTACAACTGAGGGGATTTTAGACATTTCTTCTCAATTGCTAACTGTTGCCAAACTACCTAGGTCACCCTACAAAATGGGTCCATTCTGGACGTCTCCTTGCACTTCCAGACACACTTCTAAATCTTAGTTTAATCTGTGCACATATTTGGCTATTTTGGTGTAGCTAACTGTAAAGGTTTCCAGTTGTCCTAACCTTCTTCCCAGCTTGGATTTTGATTAATTAGAATAAATATTTAATTAGAAAGGCAAAGAGCTGAGCCTCTGTAGTCACTGCCATTGATGTACAAGGAAAGGGCTTGCAGAACTTTCTTAGCATATGTGCAGCCTTTAATTTCTCTTAAAATCATAGCAAGATCAGGCTCTGTTTTGGGGTTTGTTGGTCAGCAGCTGCATGATGAACAGAGCGCGGAGTGATTCCTCTTCATCCTGGTTTGATGAGGGGAGAGGAGCCTTGCTTTGCCCTCCACAGCCAGCGGGAGCATGGGCATTTGTTTTCCAGGCCTGCACGTCCCGCACGTCCCCATGAAAACCAGAGGGCTGGGAAACTGTCCCGCGCTCGCCTGCACGCTGCCAGCTCCTGCCGCAATCCCCCAGCAGCAACTGCCTGGATAAATGTTTTCCGTGATGAGTTGTAACGTAGCCATGGGACAAGCTCCTGGCTGTGGCCACCACACAGTTCCGCGAGAGCTGCCAGCTGTGGCATGGTGGGTACCGGCAGGACCACACTCTGGACCTGCTCCTGCTGCGTAGAGTCAGATGTGGTGCCGGTGGAGCCAGGTAACAGGGCGCGCTGCGTGTAGGGCTGTGCGCTGGGGATGGTGCTGGGTGGAAGAGGGAGGTGTATGTTTCCGCCACGCTCCCCTTCTGCTCCCCGCAACTCGCAGTTCGGCAGAACACTCAAAGGCCTGCTGAAAAGCCAGCAGTTTCAGCAGGGCTGAGACGTGAGTGGAACCAAGGCTTAGAAGCAGCTCAGCCCAGGAGAGCAACCCACGAGCACCACCAGCGCGGTGGGTCCTTTTAGGTCCCCTCTCCTCTAGGCTTAATTACCACCCACGTTTAGCGCTGCACCATTTCTGCTGCATGCTTGTATTTTTCCCCGAAAGAGCATTTGCACCTTTACTGTTTTTATTTTATTCCAAGGAAATCCTAATGATTTCCTTACATGTTTGATTCCATTCCTGCTTGCAGTGGGACTCCTGCTGTCGTGCTGTAACTGGCTCCAAAGTCTTCACAGGAGCAGAAAAGATGAAGCTGAGCTCAAGGGCCCTTTACCAACTCTGAAAACAGCCGCTGCTCTCTCTGCTGCAGCTGATTTATACCGCCCAGAACTGTTGCCTCCAATGATTTATTTGGCTGTGCTGGAGTTAGGCAACATGCTGTATAATGTTTTTTGCATGCAAGTGTCACTCTGAGGGAGGTTTAATTGCTTTCAATGTGGATGGTGATGAGAACGCTTTGGAAAAGCTATTTGCATACATTTTCTCAAGCGCCGAATGTGTAACTTCCTCCGCGCTCAGGCAGTCTGAGGCCGCTTCCCTGCATTACTCAGCTTCACTGGACACCTCTGAAAAATTAACCACCAGAAATTCACCAGCATGGAGCAGAAAGTGAAATTCAGGGCCACTTGGCTTGAGTGTAGGGTTATTTGTCAGACCAAACTTGAGCCAGACTCTGAAAACAGGGCAGCGAGCTGTAAACCCGGACTGCTCCAGGCCCCGGTGCCAGCAGCTCTACAGTCAGTGCTGCAGCATAAGTCCAGGGTGAGGCAAGGGCAAGGGCTCAGCACTGCCTGTTCCCAGGGTTTTGCCTCAACTTGCTGAGCACAAGAAAGTGAATGAGTGATGTCAGCAGTGAGCCACCCCCAAGGACCAGGCACACACCTGCTCGTTCCACACCACCGCTCGCCACTGCCTCGATAACGCACCAGAGTCATCCTTCTGATGACCTCCATATAGGGCCAGAAGGTGCCACGCACCAATCCCTTGTCCTCTCTGCAGAATTCAAGGGCAAAGTACCTCTCAAGTGGCCTTGGAGCTCTGCAGAGCATCAGGCACTACAATCCAGTCCAAACAGATCTTTGCCACCTATCTCACTCTCCAGGGCAGTTCATTTTTTTAATTACTTACTGCTTTGAAGCATCAACTGTTGACATAAGCAGGACCCTGCCTATGGGAGAAAAACAGGTACTGATTTATCGTCCGTGGTGCAAAGGATACTAAGGCCCCTGGCAGCGGCGTCTGTCACAACAGCAGCCATCCCCACAGGCAGCTGCCTGCCTGCATCTCTCCAGAGACGTGCTCTGTTCCAGCCTAGATGTTGTACCTGGGGAGAAGAGAGGAGTTATTTACAGCAGCCTGTTTGGCAGCGCTGTGCGGCAGTGCCGGCTGTGCTGCCACACACAGCAAAAAACGGGAAGAAAAAGCACCACGTTTTCCTGTCCATCACATGGTAAATGTGCTGCAAGACAACACCTTCTGGAAGCATCAGATTTGTTGTGGAGGTGCTGGGCAGCTGCATATGTGTGTGTGATGGATCAGCACCTTTCAAGCGCAGCGGATTTGCTGAGTGTACAAACCATCTGCCATGGGAAGCCACAAAGAAAGGCACTGGCACCAGTCCTGCATTACATGGGATGGCAGCAGTCCTGTTCCCACACATGGAAGGACAGTAGTCACGTCAGGGTGAACCTTGACAGAGGCCGAGCTGGACACCACGTTTCTGGTGCGAGGGGGTTGCTGGTGCCAATCTGGACACTTCAACATTTGTGCTGCCAGCCAAAGCTGGGTTTGGCTTTGCGCATCCAGCTCTGTGTGTGCTGTGCATCGACCTGAGACAGGAACAAGGGCTACGATACACTCAGGCTAAGCCCACTCCAAGGTCTCCTCAGGGAGCTCAAGATCTCAGCCCCAGCCCACGCTGGAGTCTGTGGATGACAGCGCAGAATGACCCGCACCACGGGGCAGGGCAGAGCCTCACCAGCTAGTAACAGAAACGGTGGGAGCTGCAGCAAAGCAGAAGTCATTCATTTAAACTTGGGATTTAATCAGGACACCAGGGCTCACATTCACTTGTTATGATCAACCTGATGGACTACATGACAAATGCAACCAGAAATATTCCAATTAAAAGTCAGGCTGAATTTTGTAAAAGCACAAGTGGAAGCGACACCTTCTTTATTTCTTGCTGTTGCACAGATTAAGCAGTGTGATTCTGTGGAGTTTATGTCTGCCACACATCCGACCTTCCTGTAACACAAGCTATGGTGTTCATTTCAGGGTTTTACAGATGATACTACGTGGGCTGTGATGCTGAGGTGGCCAGCCGAGATGACCTGGTGGGTCTGCCGGCGCTGTCTCCCTAAGCAATCACCACCTCATGACTCAGAGGGAAGAGCAGTAGCCCCTGCATTACTAGAGTGACAGCTGGTTTCAGCCAGGTTTTAAGAGTTTCTCATCTTATGCAACCTCCATTAGTTATTCACAACAGCTGACTGAGTGAGAAGGTGAGTTTGCTAAGAACGGCGCCTAGTTACAGCAAGGAACCAGGCTTGGCTTTACCATGGGCACATTCTTCTCAAATAAACAAACAAAAAAATGTTACAGTGTGCAGTCCATCATACACAACCTGGCTTTAAGCTGTAATTTAACCTAAACAGACAGCTTCTTGTTAACATGTTCACTAGTGCTGCAGATTTCTAGGTTAGAATCGTACTGATGACTTTGAGCCAGTACTGCTTTGCTGGGATGGGGCGATGAGATGCTACACATCCCAGTAGAAACTCTGAGACCACACAACTATTTTTCTGGCAGTGATGCTGAAATTAATTTGAATATCAGGTATTAGGTATCAGCTGAAGGCCTGACCCTGAGGCTTCCCCTTGGCTTTCTGAGCAGGGAGAACTGATGGGCTGCAGCTTCATCTCACCCCACAACTGGGGAGAGGCACGAGCGGCAACTCTTTGGCAATGAGCAAGGCACCCACTGCAGTCCCTGTGCCACCTAGCTGGATGCAGCAGAGAGAAGGAGTGGCTGGGTCTACCAGAGGAGTAACTGCATGGGCAAAAGGAGGCTGCCAGAGCTGATGTCTTCTTGGAAAGAGAGGAGGATCCACGGCAAATGACCTTGCCAAGGAAAGAAGCAATTCCCTTGCCCTTGGCTCTTGCTCTGCTTTCAGCAGATTCTCCTCCCCCAGCGCTGCTGCACCAGGTCTGCCTGGGGCTGAGTGGAGCTCCTTCAGAGGTGCTGGTCGGGTCCTGTGGTTTAGATTTGTGACCAAACCAGCATTGGCTGATAACACCCCAGTGTTTACCTACTGCTGAGCAGGGCTGGCACAGCCTCAAGGCCTTTTCTTTTTCCCACTCTGCCCCTGCAGCAAGGGGGTGGGGCGGGGGCTACGGCACACACAGGGCCAGGACAGCTGACCCCGGGTGACCGAAGGGATGTTCCATGCCATAGAAATCGTGCTCAGCAAGGAAAGCTCAGGGGCAGGGGAAGAACAAGGGGGATGTTTGGGGTTAAGATGTTTGTCTTCCCAAGTGACCCCTATATGCTTTTCCAGGAACAACTGAACGCCTGCCAATGGGAACCACGAATGAATTCCTTATTTTGCTTAGCTTGCGTGTGCAGCTTTACTTCACTAGTGAATATGTTAACAAAAAGCTGTTTGTCTTTATCTCAGCCCAGCAGTTCTTTCTCACTTTTGCCTTCCAATTCTCTTCCCCATCCCACTGGAGGACAGTGAGAACTAGGTGGGTGCTTGCCATCCCACCATG
This sequence comes from Hypotaenidia okinawae, assembly GCA_027925045.1. NCBI lineage: Eukaryota > Metazoa > Chordata > Aves > Gruiformes > Rallidae > Hypotaenidia > Hypotaenidia okinawae. Next base: position 8,106,212 of record BSDF01000016.1, read on the forward strand.
GTAAGTTTCCTTCCATTTATCCTTAGTGTCTTTTGTTATACATCCCCTCTGTCCTATGAGATGGTTACTGTTCTTGACAGCATTAAATCTTTATTATCACTGCTTTTTTCACTTTATCTCTCTCAAATGTGTACTTCCCCCTTTATTTCTGCTCCAGGTTGCAGGAACCACGTTGCTCTATCCAGAGCAAGAAATGCCACACATCCATGGGAAGGGTTACCACATGGGAAGGGGTGCCCCTCTCTACCACACACATGTTGTCTGTCAAGAGCCATCTGTAGAGTAGGTGTGAACAGGAACTGTGTTTTCTCAACAAAGCAACTGCTGTCCGGATGAGGAATTACAGAGATAACAGAGGCACTTTAGAGGAATGCCTATGAAAACCACCACTGGCTGCTTCTGACAGAAAGGAGACATGAGAAGAAATGTGACCTACTAGAGCAGGAGTCAGCACTCAGATTATTTTTTTCTCTCTGCCATTCCTTTGCTGGGTATCCAGACATCTGAACTGGATAGCTGCATCATTTCAGCTGTGAAATGTCCCTCCTGCCACAGAAGCACTGTGGGCAGGGTAACAGCCTACAAAAATGTATAGCTCCTACTGCTTGAATACCAAACTATCAGCTAAACAGCACTGGGCAGAGATCTCCGCTTTTCTGGATGCATCAGGGCTACCGAGTGGAAGCAGGCTGGAGGCCAGGAAAACCCAGCTGGTGGGAGATCTATGTGCATGTTGTCACTAGATCACAGTTGGGAGTGACATCTCAGGTGCCTCCTCACGTCCCAGCTGCCATGCCGTGCCATGCCATTCCACCTCTGGAAAAGGGCAGAGAAGGCTGGCATCCTTCTTGGAAGGGCCCTGCATTGCCTCCTGCAAGGGCTGGCAGGTTTCAGAAGCAGCTTGGGAGCGTGAGGTGACAAGTCCTGGGAGTGCCCAGCAGCTCCAAGCTACTGACATGAGCAAGAAATGCAGTTGTTTGTACCATTGTTCTCTTTTCCCATCACCTGCCTACGTTTGTTTGTAGACATGTCACAGCAGATGCTTCTCACCAGCACAACGGATACTTGAACTCATCTGGGGCTGGTACCAGCCATCATAATCCAGCTAACAAAACACTCTGTTTATCAGAGTTGACACAAAAATCTGTTAATTCCCACCGACAGAAGGGCTCTCAGGATGGTCTGCAATAAGGAAGGAGGAAGAACTTTTAATATATATGCCAACATGAATGTAATCCAGAGAACTCCTCAACGCTGCCCTCCACAAAAACGTGCTGAGCATTGACATCAGTGCCCATCAGAGGGGCAGGCAGTGAAGGACTGCGGCAGGAGGGAGGAGGAAAGCCGGGGACAGGCAAGGCCAAGCTTCCTGCAGCTGGTATCCGGGTGTCACCTCCCAGGTGATGAATGGCTTCTGTCCAGGAAGCAGCTGCCGCTCAGCCACCAAGGGCAAATGTGGACACAACACTGATGGTCCTGTGTCCAAGGAACCTGGTGGCAGCCAGGTCCAGAGCAGAAAAGGAGGTGGCTTTGCTCACAGCCTGATGCAAACAGGGCATGTGGGCTGCCAGAGAAAGCTGCAAACACTGTAAGTTTCCATGATTTCAATATAGTGATGAGTAGCTGCAGGGGCTACTGGGAGCAGGACTGTATCTGCTTGCCCTCCTCATTGTCCCCCGAGATGTCAGCTTATGGCCTCTGCTGGCGTCTTGCAGGGGAAGGGGGATGTTGCTTTTTTAAAATTCTAATTCTAGCCTGACCATAATTCATTTTTCCAGTTTGGGTAATTTTGTTTGTTTTCTGAATTTACAACTTAGGATTTGTACTGCTGGCACCTTCTTTCCCTGTCATTCTCTCTCCACACACATGCAAAGTGCCCCCAGATCCTGGGATAGATACACATGCACCAGACACACAGACACGCTCCAGAAATCACACCTGTGGCAGGGTGCAGGAAGCCTGAACCTGCAATGCTTATTTAAATTACACATTGAGCAGCTCTTTAAAGAAACCAGACTGACTTGAGGAAGACAGGAAGAACTGTTGGTGATCTCAGTTGCAGCTGATGATCAAAAAGGTCTTTTCCAACCTCAACAATTCTGTGGAAAAGGGTGGTGCTTTGTCATCGCTGCCTTCTCTTGCCCCATTTTCTGAGTGTGCAGAAGCATCTGGAAGCCGCTGCTGGAAAGAAGACCCAGGGCCTGCTGACCTGACACAGTGCGGCTGCATCCCTGCGCCTGGCAGGAGGCACGACCGTGGAGCTGCACCATGCTGGGCTGCAGCTTGTGGTGCAGTTAGCCTCTGTGGTTGACTGCCTGCGGCAGCCAGAAAGGTCAGGCCAGTGAGCTGTGTTAGTGAGAGCCATCTGTGCCGATGAGCAAACAGAAACCTGTTTCCTGTGAGATTAGGGTAAAAAAGTGGGAGCAAATTTCCCAAATCTCTCTGGGTCTCAAGATAAAGTGCTGCTCCAAGGGCAGGGGTCCTGCAAGATGTGCTTCCCAGCTCACCCGTTGCCTTGCTGTCCATTTCAGGGCAGTTTCTCCAGCCTCTCTGTGCCTCAATTTAGGCATTTGCGAAACAGCAACTGCCTCCTGCCAAAGCCTGTCACTAAGCATAACCCATTTGTGCTAGGAGAGTCACATCTTGAGACAGAAGGCTCATCACTCACTGCAAGAGCAGACTTGGGTGAGTCACAGTGCACAAGCGCAGTACCAGCTCTGAAACATGTGAAATGTTCTTAGAGCAAAAAAAAAAATAATCACAGTTTAAAATCAAAACCAAGGGAGGACAATTCTTCTGTGTCCTGTCTCTGGGGCAGCACCTCCTGTCCCCACGTGGCAGTGTCTGAGCCATTCATCCAGCACAGCCTGTCTGCTGGGAAGCCAGTGAGCCCCATGGATGAGGACTGACCTCTGCCCACCTACCCAGCAGAGCAGCAGTTGGTCGGTGACAGGACACTAGCCAGCATGAACAAGTATCTGGTGCCAAAAATAAGGAGGTATGGTTGGGACCAGGAGAGCTGCATTTTCCTGAAGGGCAAACAGGGCTGGAGAAGTCAGCTATTGCTTCTCAGTAAGTTCTTCCTCACACCATTCCTGTGTCTGAGGAGGAGTTTGGTCTCTGTATTCAGCCACCTGACTAGCAGTGCCAGCAGGTGACATGGCAGTGTCCCTGGGAATATTCCCTCCTGCTGCCCTTTGTGCTCCTGTTCCCAAGGGCTGATCCCATTTGTTTGCCGGGCGGATCACAACCTCTGGCTATAGCAGCATGTATTGCTGGCCACTGACTGCAGCAATGGATGTGCTTCTGTCACTGCTTTCTCCTGGATAAACTCCAGAGTTAGCATGGCAAAACTAGACAAGACGTGAAATGAGACACAAACAAACCAATCATCCAAGAGTTTCAAATAACAAATACCAAAGCAACAGGAGAGACATCATTTGCTGAGAGCTCATTCCTGGAATTTGCCTCTCTGTTTATACTTATACATGTAAGTGTGTGTGTGTATGTATCCACAGAGGCATAAGCCAACTGCATGTATCTAGAGAACAAGAGACTAAGACATTATATATATACTAAGACACACTAAGAAGATGTAAAACCAAATCTATATAGTATCATGTTTAAAACCATTTTCAGCATTTCATTTGTGAGACTAAAAGAATCTGTTCCACCTGCCCCAAATCAATAAAACCAGCAAATTACACTGCTGACTCTTTCCCTACCTTCTTAGTGGCATACTTAACCTTTGCCTGTATAATAAATAGATGTCTTGAGTTTGATAACAAAGATCACTCATCCTTCCTTCATCACAATCAGTTTCTCTTTCTCACTCTCATACTGGAGTGCAGGAAAATCGAGAGAAGGGAGTAGGAGGAGATGGTCTTTTTGCTGGTTGTTTTCTGGCCAATGTATTCACATCCTTGCCTGCCAACATCTCCAGGAGCTGCGATGGAGCTGATCCTGGGGAATATGAAGCCCCTAAAAGGGCAGATCTTTTGTAAGCAGTAAGTGCCCTGCTGTCACTCTGGTACCACAGCCGTTGGCACCCCCTCACTCACAGCCTACAGGCACTGACATTTTAAGGCCCCTGATGATTTTGGTGGTGTTGATATCGCTGATTTTGCCTGATGCCTTTGAAACACCACACTCACCCTGTTGTTTGGCCCATACCATATTCCACACCAGAATCTGAACCTGGCTTCAGGTAAGCTTAGAGCTGAGCACCTCTGCATGCCCTGGGGAAGATTTTAATTTTGCTGTAAAGCCAAGCGATGAAGGTGAGTGGCATATTTAAACAGTGGTAGGATAGTTCTACTGTAATTGTAGGTGAACCACTTCCACCTTCCCTACATCTGGCAGCTTCCTTCACTCTCTGACTATTCAGAGTTGCAGGAGGAAGTTCAATATGCTGTGTTTCAGAAGCACTTGGATCTAGGGTGACTGTTTAACCCGCCTGAGATCACAGTGCGTATGGATAATAAAGCTAACCAGACCCCTCCAAGGCCAAAGACTGCTAAAGCCACTCCCTAGAAGAAATTTGGCTCTTGCTTTTCAGAGCCAATATCGTCCACTGAGAGAACAAAGCCCTATGCCGCTAAATTAGCACCTCCCTCTATGCTTCCAGCACAAGGTTACAGCTGGTCCCTTACTCATCTGTACCTGCCCTTGGTGTTCCACATAACTATCTATGTAGGCTGCTCTGTGTAATTTAAGAATTAAAACTAAACACCATGTTACCTGCAGCCACATCATCTGAGATGAGCTCAAACAACTGCGAAATTCCTAGGATCTACTGAAAGGACATTCGGCCATTTAGCACACACATTGTTCAGCAAATGCTCAGTAGCTGTGCATCAGAAAACCACAAGTGAGAAGCAGGTTGAAAGGCATCCTGATGAAATGATTACTTTCTGCTGCAAGTAAGCCCTTGAAAAACCATCTCTACAGCACTGGTAGACTGGGGTTTGGTTCATTACTTAACTCAGCAAGTCTGACCTACCCCTTTTCAGTGGCAACAGCAGGTCAAGCAAGCAGCGGGCATTTCCTGCTGATGAGTCAGAGATGAGACATGAAAATCACCATCTCTTCACACAAAACATTTTAGACATGCTAATCTGGTATCACCCGTGGTTACTTCTGCCCACAGTGCACTGCTCTGAGGGATGACATCTCACTGGAGTGGAGATGTGACAATTCACAGTACCTGACCAACTGCATCTCCTGGTACCTGGAGCCTCCTGTTCTCGGGCAGTTTCTTCACCCAGTGGCCCTGATCCCTCCAGCCGCTCTGATGCTCCCCCTCCCCACAGTGGCACCAGGGATCCTTCTCCCCCCTCCTTGTTTTTTTCACCTCTTCAGACCCTGGCTTTTGTGACATCCAGTCCTGAGTTCCTGAGTTTGTGTTTCTGTAGGTTCACAGGTCTCTACTTTCCTGGCCCAATCCTCCTTCCTTCCCAAACCCTTCCCATGGCCCCCAACACCCATCTATGGTTCCCCTTTGTCAGGGTCAGCAGGCACGGTGAGAAGGTCAGCCCACATCCTGAAGAGTTACATCTGCAGTTGTCCCTTTTCTACATCAATTTCTCATGATTAAAAGCACATGACAGCTACAAGGCCAGTAAAACAAAACAACTGCAGCGTTTCCTGATCATGCCAGTTGAAAGATTTAAGGAACAAAAAACAACTGAAAAAATGAGGCCAAGGCCAAAACCAAAAATCCCCACAACAAAACAGAAGCAAAGAAAAAGCAAAGAGAAAGCAAAACAGCTAACATTTCTGGCCTTCATTCTGAGGCCAGATGACCTACTTTTCATGCCAAGCAAAACTCAAGTGACTGAGAAAGAGAGTTCTGAGATTTCTGTCATTCTGCACCAGCCTCCTACAGCACCAACAGTGCTCTGGTGGCAACAGCAAGAACCCACTGCAACAGGCAGAGCTCACATGGGAGTGTGGCCATGCCCTGCTCCCTGACCGACACCGCTGCGATGGCTCCACATCTTCCACCACTTGCTGATTTGCCTTGGAGAGGCTTTGCCCTTGCAGATGGGAGCAGCTACTCCTTTTAATTCAGAGAAGCATGGGCACAGATTTGGGATACAGAGGAAGGGGGCTACAGGGAGGAGGAGGAGGCTTGTTAGAGCTGCACAACCAGCTGCACAGCAGGGAAGATGTTCTTTGTGCTGAGAGTGGTGTGGCACAGGGACTGGTCTCCCAGAGCAGCTGGGGACTTGCCGTTCTCAAAGACTTCCAACAGTTCGCTCAACAATGCCCTGAGCAACCTCCTCTAACTCTCATATTGGCTCCACTTTGAGCAGGAGACTCAACTGGAGCTCTCCAGAGGTGCCTTTCAATGACTTTTTCTTGGATTTCTAGGTGGATGGGAGAAGGACAGGGCAAGGGCTGGGCTGCACAGCAAGGGAGCTTCTTCCTGTCTGTGATCCCGAGCATGAGCTGTACTGCACGGAGGTGAGATGCACGTGCCCCCCGCTGTCCCTCTGTGCCACACTCCCACCCATCTCCCTCAACTCCTTCCAACTTAACTTCTTGCAGTTCAGCTGGGCTTCCCCAGAAGGCAATTACGAGCTAAAAGCATGCAAATTTGCAGAATAAAATTTTCTTTTTAGAGATGTTCCCAAGGGAAATACTGACAGCCAGCTACTTCCAGCCATCTACAGTGACCTGCACCAGCCTCCCTTCATGCTGGAGCGGCATTCCAGACTCATGGTGTTCTGACCCAGTACGTTTGGAGTCCTTCACAAACACTGAAACTGGCTAAGGCTTGGCAAACTCTGAATTTTAATTTTTGCACAAAAAAGGAGGAAGACACCATTTGCAATAAAATTTCCTGGATTTCATCAGTTTCGCATTCTGAATCCAGCTTCATTATTTACAGATGAAGCATTGTGCCTGTGCTCCACTCCTGCCCATTATGAAAACTGAGATCAAGGAGCAGAAGCGCCAGAGGTACAGACATGTTGGAGCACCAGCATCCCCCCGGCTTCCAGAGGGAGCAAGATGTGCACATCACTCCTGGAGACCTGGTCACATCACCCCGCAAGGTGCCATCCTTGTGACACAAAACCAGCTGTTTGTAAACCCCCCTCTGTAAGCTCAGGCACGAGCTGACCCTTCCCAACGGCCTTTGCCTTCACATCAACAGTTGGCATGTCAGCATCTCTGTTAAAATTTAATTGTAACTCAAGTTCTCAAGCGCCTTCGGATATGTCTGTACAACCTCCTCTTTCTTTCCTCTGAGGAAGTCAAACTAGAACCGAACAGCAGCGCCTGTGCCGCTGTCGTACGACGTGTCCCCACGGGGCCGTCCCGCCGCGAGCACAGAGGCCGGCGCTGTGTCATGGCTGCCTCTGGCTGGGCAGGTGCCGATCAGCCCAGGCGTGGTGAGCGCTGCTGGACCCACGGCAGCCCGTGCCGGGGAGGGTGGCCATTTGAAGCTGACACCAGCCGGGTTGATTCGGCCTGCCGTCACCGGGCAGCGCTCAGCTGGCGCTTCCCCTTTCCCACCGGTTCTCGGCCTGGGTTGAGCGGGGGCTGCGGGCTCGCCCAGGTCTGCTCAGCGCTGCTGCATCATGAGCGCGTCTCGTCTAACGACCCGGGGAACCATTTCCCTCCCAGGCACGTCGTGGCTTCACCCCTCCCGGCAGCCTCGCCTCGCGCAGCCGCTCGCTCGCTCCCCGCGGCGGGACGGGGAGAGGACGGGCAGGGTCAGAGTGGAACGCTGCGGGACGCATGCGGACAGACGAAGCCAACGCCGCGCGCCACCGCGAGCTAAGGCGGCCCCTGGGCGCGGTGGCGGCGCGGGACGGGGCGGAGCTGCCCGCGGGATGGCGCGCGGTGGACCGTCAGAGCGCGAGCCGGGCACCGGCACCGCGCTGGCAGAGTGGCGTCGTGCGGGCAGGGTGACGTCGCGCCAGGACGTGGCCGCGGCTACACCGCCCCCGATCACGCGTGCATGCATGCGCGCTCCGCTTCCCCACATCCTTCCCCGGTTCCACCATAGAGGTTGCGGACGTGCCCGCTAGAGCGTCACCCAGGACCTCCGGAAGTGGCTGCGTGGAGGACGCGACCCGCAGGCGCGCGGTGGGAGGTTTAACCGGCGGGCGGCAAGATGGCGGAGTGAGTGTGGCGTTGGGCCGGGAGGGGGGTGCGGCGGGTCGGCTGGCCTGTTTCCCGGCCCTGCCGGTGGGGGAGCGTCGCGCCGCGCTGCGCCCGGGGCAGAGCCTCGCTACCCTGCGGGCGTGCCTCCCGCTCTGCGGGGCGGCCTTGTGCGCGGCGGTCGGTGCCCCCGGCCGCTCGGTGCGGGCCCATCAGCTCAGCGGGGCCGCCCCGTGGCGGGGGCAGCGCGACGGGCTGTGCCTCCCCGCAGACGGGGGTCCCAGAGCCGGCTAGCCCAAGTTAAACGCTGCAGCTGCTGTTGGCCCGACACAAGCAGCGCTCGTCCGTGCCCTGCATGAGGCCTTCGCCCCGCGCCTGCGATGCGTGGGGGACTCGGCTATAGTCAGCTCCGTGAACCCGAGCTTGCGGCGTTTTATCTGTCACCAGTAAAAGACGTGTGTTGGTCAGCAGTACGGATCCAGCATGATCCGGTGGTTGTTTCACATGTCTTTTGCGGGCTAAGTCTTCATCACGCTGCTCCCATCCAGAATAATCACATACTGTATCATCCTGACAGGTTTGCAAATGCCACCCATGAAGTCATCAATGCCACCCTTCACACAACACTGGCTGCTACTACCAAATTGGTGGTACCTACACCTGCTAAGCCTATCCTTCCGGTTCAGACTGGAGTCCAAGCACAGCAAGAGGAGCAATCTAGCGGCATGACGATTTTTTTTAGTCTTCTTGTATTAGGTGAATGATGAACTGAAAGTTTTTTCATCTCTGCTAGTCATACTCTGCACCTCAGGTCATAGGCCACCTTTCAAAAGTCAACATTTTTCTCCTCTATGTTTCTCTGTATGAAGTGAAATATTGTATAGGAACAGGGTTTTAGAAAGTGTATATGCAACTGCATGAACCTTCCAGACCTGTGGAGAGCTGAGAACCATTGCAAACCTTTTCACCATAGTCTCAAACATGAAACATGTTTAAGTCCTTTCGCCTTCTTTAGCGAGCACAGGGCATGTGGTCGCATACGAGAAGGACGCTGTCAGCATATGCTGTGGTGCTTGCCCCTGTCTTTGAGGACAGTGTACTGGATACATGTCCATTTAACTACTTGTAGCAATTCTGGACAGCCTTCAGATGAGTTGTCCTGTGAGCCAGTAGAAGGCAGTGAGATTTACATGCACAAGGACAAGTGTTCAGTATCTATTTTTCTGGTTCTTACTTAACACTCTTACAAGAGTGATAATACCATGCAGATCACCATCATTTATGTACAAGCAATTTGAATGGCAGATAGATGCCCTGCTGAAATAGCATGAGTTACTTTTTGACCCCAGATTTCTATGGCTTGTTTATTTGTTCAAACACCACCTTGCTTTCAGAACCATACCTGTATTCTGCCATGTTCTTGTGGTCCGTGAATTCCCTTCTGTTCTGTGCTTTTCTCTAAGGCAATGTTCAAATGTTCTTTTAGCCTCTCCAGATCACTGCTTGAGAGATCCCTTCTGGTGTAATTTTTCTGATTCTGTGATGATCCACTTGGGTAAAGCCCATCTGCTCAGAGACACTCATATGTGAAAGTGTAGCTTTGAAATTTTAATTGAGGCCATCTGTACATGTATGTTTTATTTAAAAAATATGAAATGTTTACTAAAACCTTTATCAGTGTGTTCTGTATAACTGAATTTTTTACAGCTACTGATCAGAGAAGGTTTTCTTGTAAGCTGGATCAGGCTTTAAAAGTAGTAATACTGGTATTTTTAGAAGATAATTTTAAGTCTGAAAACTTTCCTATTTTCTGTCTTTCTGTCTTCCTGTATTTGAGTGAGATTCAGGTTTGAACTCAAATTTGGTTACTTGCTTTAGTGGATTTCTGCTACATCATTAGGAGAAGTTTTGCTGTGTGTATTTGAGAAATACCACTTAACAGTATATTTTATTCTCTTCTGACACTTATAAATCTGCAATTTATTTTGTTTTCCTTTACAGCTATCTGCATCATATTGGTGCATTTACTGATAAAATATCGACTTCATTTTTTACCAGAGAGTGTGGCTGTTGTTTCTTTAGGTGAGTAACTGTGACATTTTTACATTGAATTTGTGGTAATTCAGGGGCTCTCAGTTTTCTCTACATGAAATAATGCTCTGTTGTGTGTTAACCATCACAAGAAAGGTGCAACAAATCGGATGCAGTGAAGGAAACAACCAATTCATAGAACTAAATTAATGGAAGAAATCAAGAAATGAGCGTATGTGCAGAGTGTCTCAGTAAAATGAAACATAAAGGCACAATTGGGAAGTCACTACCTAAGTACTTGGGCAGCTTCCTCTATTTTTTGCATCTACACTGGAGGACAGGATACTGGAACACGCCCTGGCAGGGAGACTCTGGCCTTCCCCTTTGAAGTGGTACATATGTTTGTATTAGTTTTGGTGGAATTATGTCTGTATATGTGACTTCAATGTAGGTGGGGAATTGAGAAAGTACTAGAACTGTTACTTGAGAGAAAGAGGAGTATATTTGCCTGCAGGCATGACTCACTGAATTTTTAGATGACTCTAGTTGATGCAGACCACATCAAATTACTAGCACAGGATGGTATTGAAGCCTAGAGACGTGCACTTGCAAGGCCCTATTTGAGTTTTGGTATTTCTGTGCAGCTGAAAAACCAAACACACCTGTGATACATCTGTCATAGTCCTGGTATGGATTTCCTGAGCATCACATGCATGCCTCCTACTTAAGGAGCAGCATCTGTCAGACTTGTGTGTTTGTGCTTCTGTCTACCATAGTAGGACATAGAACGAGCAGAGCTGCTGCCTGTCGTCCTCACTTACTTTGTCATCCCCATAGAAACCCTGCAGTGTTTGAGTCACTATTGACACTTTTTTTCCCTCCCCTTCTTACATCACTGCTGTGGACAGATGAGATGTCTTGTGAAGTACATTTTTTAGTATCTTCAAAGGTTATTAAAAGGACATTTGTATTCCTTCAGTATCCTTCCTCTATGTACACAAAAAACCCAGGTGAAAGGTGTTGATCTGGCTTCTAGTCAGGTTGGTTATGACTTACTAAATAGCTAATCTAAATTGAATCAGTCTCCAATTTAAAATGCAGCAGTATATTGATTGCTCTTACTGGCACAATTTTGAACTCTTTGGCCCCACACCAACTACCAGACAGCGCTGCACTGAGCTGGTGGGCAGGCTAGTGTCACTGCTCCTCTGCAGAGCTTTACAGAGAGCAGCAGAGGCATGGACATTCTTTTGTTTCTTGTTCTTGGTACCTCAGCAGCAGGACAAAGATTTTAGCTGCCCTGGTATGTCCTGTGCTCCTGTCAGTCCCAAGAAGAGCTTGTGCACAGAACTAGTCCTTTTTTGTGCTGGGGCTGTCAGCGCTGCTCAGGATGGGTGAACAGGAGCAGCACAGCATAGCTGTACTCTGTCTCACAATCCAGATGAGATGACACTAGCAAATGCAATTCCACTAAGTCAGGAGAGTGTTATACCCTGTAGCAACCCAGCTAACAGATGTCCTGTGTCACATGTTTATTTATTTCATTGGCTCTGTCATATTTAAACCACTGTCAGCTCTGTTGACAGGATGTGGCATCTGTATAATCATTGGAATTGCAGCTAATTGCTGGTCAGTTAACCTCTGTTACTGGTAATGATCAAGGCAGCTGCAAAAGCAGAGCTTGAGTTTCCAGTATCCAGTTTTGCTAGCAGTGGCAGGTGTGTCCTATTTTGACTTGTAAATTAAGCAAATGCTCTCAGGCAGTTAGTGAAAGCTAATAAAAATGGCAGCAGAGAAGTATTATATCCATGACTGTTCGTTGGTTTTTCCCCTCCCATTGTCCAAGCTGTCCAGAAGCTTACAGTTCCACAGTTTCTAGGGTATTCTACTCTTCTGGTGGACAGGGATGGAGTGCATTCTCTAAGGCTGGATTTTGATCTTCGCCCTTAATAGTAACTGCTGTTTTGTTAGTAAAATAATTGCCAGAAAGTTTTTCTTTTTGATTTTTTACTGAATTTTAACTTGTTCTCAGGAATAATAAAGGTCGGTTGTAATAAGAAAATTCCTGTAACATTTTCAAAAGAATGAGTTTTACATTAACTCTTACAGAATTAGCTTTCCAATTAACCCCTTGACAAATCTGCTGTACCTGATTTATTAGATGGAACCAGCTTAATTTGTTAATCTAGTAATAAAAGAAGAGTAGTTTGCAAAGATGTGTGGGACAAGTTTTAAAAAACAGTGTTGAAGTTTGATTCTGCTGCTGCTGAACCCACTTGATGATATGTTATTTTGTGTAGTTCTCTTCCATGACTTTGCTTCCTGTGATATGTGTGGTAGTACCCCTGTGTGTAATATGCATCTAGAAGTAACTTGTGCTGTATAAAGGTGAAAGTTCATAGAATCATAGAATCGTAGGGGTTGGAAGGGACCTCGAGAGATCATCGGGTCCAACCCCCTGCCAAAGCAGCTCCCTAGGACATATCACTCAGATAGGCGTCCAGACGGGTCTTGAATATCTCCAGTGAAGGAGACTCCACCACCTCCCTGGGCAGCCTGTCCCAGGGCTCTGTCGCCCTCACTGTGAAAAAGTTTCTCCACATGTTGGTGTGGAACTTCCTGTGCTCCAACTTGCAGCCATTGCCCCTTGTCCTGTCTCCACAGACCACTGAAAAGGGGCTGGCTGATTCCCCTGCATCCCCTGCTTAAGATAATTATAAACATTAATTAGGTCCCCCTTAGTCTTCTCAAGGCTGAACAGTCCCAATCTTCTCAGCCTTTCCTCACAGGGGAGATGCTCCAGGCCCTTAATCATCTTCGTAGCCCTTCTTTGGACTCTCTCCAGGAGATCCCTGTCCTTTTTATAACAGGGAGCCCAGAACTGGACACAATACTCCAGGTGGGGCCTGACCAGGGCGGAGTAGAGGGGGAGGATCACCTCCCTTGACCTGCTGGCCACACTCCTCCTGATGCACCCCAGGATCCCACTGGCTCTCTTAGCCACCGAGGCACACTGCTGGCTCATGGCCAACCTGTCATCCACCAGGACCCCCAGGTCCTTCTCCACTGAGCTCCTCTCCAGCAGGTCATCCCCCAGCCTGTACTGATAGAAACGGTTGTTCTTTCCCAGGTGCCAGACTTTACACTTGCTTTTGTTAAACCTCATCTGGTTTCTTACTGCCTGATGTATGATGTATGTTGTATGATACAGGCTCATCCTTTCTCCTTAACCTCTGCTGTTGCCTTACATTGATATTCTTGCTCATTTTGATACCATGAAAGGACATAATCTGTGTGCAACGCTGTTGTTAGGGCCAGTTTGTGATGAGCTCTTCCTCTAAAACAGAGATTGCAACTGACCTTAGCCTTGAGCCTCCTGCGCTCACAGGGTAGGGATGACCCCTCAGGCCATGGCTGGTTTACTCACAGGGGTCCAATTTTGCAAGTCACCCTTCCACTTCCCATCTAAACATAGTTTTACGTGAGGGCTCTCAAGACTGATTCATCCTCAGAGTTTATTCATGAAGTACACTTTCTGAAGTCCCTGCCTTCAGATCTGTAGGCTTTGCTTGCTGTGGTTCATTTTTCCCCTCCCAGGAACTTGTTAAGTGATGCAAGTACTGAAGACAATGTTGCTGCTCTGCAAAAATGAGAAATGTTTTGGTCCTTAGCTTGTGAGATAGCTTCCATCCCAGATGGAAAGCCTGACTGTTAGCGTGAAGGCCTGTGTTTATATGGCATATGAGTGGCTGTATCTGTATACTGTCCTCCTTCAAAGAACAGGAGACCTTTTATGTTCTTTCATTAATGTTTTGCTCTTCCTTTCCATCTAAACCATTTCTTGGAACAATTATTTCTGTCCTCTGGGACCAAAGACTTCACATATTTTTGTATGAAAGAAGGCTTAAGTTTCATGGCTTTGTGCATATGACACATCCATCAGGAGTAATCCACATGATGCTATTTGTAAGACTCTGATAGCTACAGCATGAGAGAATAAAAACATCTGAGCTACAGGAAAGCATACTTTAATATTCTCAGCCACTTTTAACCTTTCATTCAGTGTATTTCACTTTACATCCCAGTGTTTGACCTTGAAGTCTCCATTCTGTAAATAATAAAACACAACTATGCAGAAACACAGATCTGGAAACTGACTAAAGCCAAATTACTCATAACTCCTTCAAAGCAATTAATTAGCTTTGTGAATTCCAGAAGAAATATTGCTAGTTTGGAGTTTTCAGTCTTACTTGTTTGAAGATGTATAGGAGGAAAGAACACAATAGCCTTCAACCATTGACTTTCCAGCACCCTTGATAGAACAGTGTTCAAATTGGTAGTTCTACATGACTTCAAAGAGGTGTAATTTGTTTGGAAAAGAGTTCTGAAAGTGTCTCCACCCTGATCAGGATTTGTTGCCTGCTTCATTGCCTACAGTAAGTGCTGTGATTTCATTCAGAGAAAATTCACTTCTGGAGAAAAGACTGACTGCACCTCAGCCCAGTTAACGCTGCAGACAGCATTGAAGTGACATGAAGGTTTTGTGCTATCACACAGATGTCTAACTCATAGCTTCCTGATTCTTTAGCAAGAAAGGTGGAATTTTATCTGAATGCAGATTAGATGAGAAGTGTTTCTGAGTAGTTAAACCTGTTATCTCTGAACCAATGAACACGGTACTCTCAGTATGAGGATATCCCAAGTGAATCTTTCATGTAGAGAAGTTATGTATTATGTAGCATTTTGGAAACTGTCATATGTTGGACACAAAACCACTTTGTGGTTTTGTAATTTAGGGGTCAAGGACTTACTGCTTTATGTTTTGGCTTGTTTTAATTTTTAAAACGTTATTGACTGAGTGGTGCTAAACAGTTAATGTAGAGTGACGTGTTTTGTGGGTATTTCAGAACGTTATTTCATTCTCTCCTAGGTATCCTTATGGGAGCTTTTATAAAAATCATAGAGGCTCAAAAGCTGGCCAACTGGAAGGTATTTTTGAAGCAATTAATTATTTAAATGTTAAATTATTATTTAAATGTTTAATTAATTATTTAAATGTTTAATTAATTATTTAAATGTTAAAAGTAAGACTGTTTGTAATATTAGTTTCTTGAGATGTAATTTCCAAAAACTGATGTACTTTATGCTTGATGTCAAAGGCTGTTTGTTGTGTGGGGTTTTTTAATTATAATACAACCAATTTGAGGTCCTAATCCTGCTGAATATTTTCTACAGAGTAATCCTTTTTCGTGGTACCAAATCTGTTCCTGTTATATACATGATAGGTGAAGGAAGGTACTGGGCATCTTTGGGATGTTACAGTAAAAAATACAGCAATTCAGTTATTTATCATATATACTTTTTGACCATATTTAGTCCTTGTGCTCCTTTTGTAGTTCATTTTGCAGCAGTTTTCACAGGGGGAAAAAAAAAAGTGTTTTGATAGCTGTAAAGTCACATGTTTTACCTGAAGATGTTAACATGGATTTCATGGAAGTAAAAAGGAGCACTTCTTTAGAGGAACTGTGCTAAAAGTCATGTTATTTACTTATTTTATTTACTTATACTTAAAACTCTAACAAAAATTAGTGGTTGTGGTGCTAGGAACAGAGAGTTCTCAAAGCAATCCATTCAGTGCCAAAACCAGTGTGCCTAAAGCAGCAGCTATTTTCACACTGGCTGAGACAATGGAAACATGAATTGAGCTTTATTTTCAAGCAGAAAGTACAGGTAAAGCTGCTGTGCAGAACGTTGTCCTTGTCTTGGTGCCCAGTGCTGTATGGACTTGGATATTAAGAGAAAACTGTCAACAGTGATGATAACTAAACATAGAAACATGTGACCAGAGAGACACCCTGTGAATCTCTGTCCACATAGTTACTCAGAACGTGGCTGGATAAAGCCTTGAGTGGCTGGAGTTGCTCTGAGTTGGCTCTGCCTTAAGCAGGAGCTTGGATCAGACACCTCCAGAGTCCCCTTGAACCCAAATCAGTGTGTGGTGATATGAAGCCTTACGTGTGCTTGTGTGGAGCTACAGAGGCTTCTCCAGGGAGGGAGAATCCTGGCAAAAGTGTCTGCAAGAGGTGAAGTCTACACTGAAACAAGGCTTTTGCTAACTACAATATATCCATGTCATCAAAGCAGTGAACACTTCACTGTTACTGTTTTGATTCAGTCTTGCAGTATTTAAATTGTGATTTTGTTTCATAGGATCCAACAGTTTATTCAGATTAGATCAGTGAACTGATTGAAATCACAGTGATTTAATCACCAATTTTAAACAGAATTTGTGTTAGCAAGCTGAAAATCTTGGTCTGAGTAGTGAATTTTAATCTTAGCTTGCAGTTTACTATTTCTTGGCAGTTATTTCCCTAAAGGAAGATTATTTTTTTCTCCTTAGTTGAAATAAATTAAAAACCATATATTTTCAATCAGATGTACTGTGTACATTAATTTAAGCAATTACATAGTTCAGGAGTTGTGTTGTGATATTTAATTTTTACATTCTTACTTATTAGAAGCAGTGGGTGGTGTTCTAGTTAGTGGGTTTTGTTCCTGATCTATGGCAGCTGGGTTTTACTTAAAATTGAAAGTCAGTTAAACAGCCATAAAATCAGCATTTTAAAATAGCTTTTTATTGGATAAATAATCTGAAGAAGATCACATATGTATGAGCAACAATAACAAAAAAGCTTAAAATATGCCCTGATTGGAGCACAGATTTTATAAACACAGAAAGTATTATAGGTCATAGCTAGTGGATTCCTAGAATCACAGTATGCTTTGGGTTGGAAGGGACCTCAGAGGTCATCTAGTTCCAACCCCCCACCAGGGATGTACTTTATTTCTGGTAAGTGTTGGCCAAGTCTTGGGAGGCACTGAGGATGCTGTGTCCAGTTGCTCATGCTGTCAACTATGGTAAAGAGTCACAGATATCACATTATGTCGTGGTTTCCCCCCGGCTGTGGGCTGAGATCCACGCAGCTGCCTGCTGCTTAAAGTAAAAGAGCAGGGGAAGAGGGAAAAGGGGGGAAACAAGGGAAGGGAAAAGGAAGGGAAAATAACTCCAAAACCAAGAAACTAAGAGGCCCATGGGTTGGGATAAGGAGAGTTTACTAAGAGAACAGAAAGATAAAATATACCAATGCTAACAGGACTTTAGAGCAAAAGAATATGAAACTCTTGATCCCCAATGCAGTTTCTCCCCGACCCACACAACTCAGGTACCACCCAGAGCTGTCCCGGAACCCGACCGTCCCCCCAAGCAGCACGCGTCCCGCCACCGCCCCTCTTCTTCCTCCCCTCAGCCCCCCGTTATCCTGGGCAGGACGTCATTGGCATAGAATACTCTCTTTGGCCCATCTGGGTCACCTGTCCTGGCTTCGCCCCTCCTTTCTCATGAATAGAGAAATAGGAAGAAGCTGAGAAAGTCCTTGACTGTCTGACTGCAACTAAGAACATCAGGGTGTTCTCAGCACTGCTTTCATTGTAACTCCTAAACACAGCATCCCATCAGCTGCTACAAATGAAGTTAACTCTATCCTGACTGAAACCAGGACACATTATTATTTGCTTAAGTTACTTTCATGGTATTAAAGCTTAGTTTTTAACATAATCTGTCATAATTTGAGATGTGAAATGTTCTAATCAATAATTATTATGTACTTTATAGAATGGTTTTAAATGTTTTTAAATTTACTAGTGAATATTTGTTTACCTGATATGGAAAAAAATAGAATATTTCACTGTAGGCTGTATGGGTGTACAGAGCAAACCTTGGAGCACATCCAAGGACTTTGTAAGGTAATTTTTTGCAGTCATGCCTTACAGCATCTTTGGTGGAACTTGTACTTGCTGGCTAGCGTGGCAGATAATGACACTTCTCATGTTTTACTTTCCTGGCCTCTGCTTCAATGCCTGACAAATGCAGTCCTCCTTTTTCATTATTTCTCACTTCCTTACCTAGCTGTGCTCTCAGTGTAATTACTCAGGTATGTGGGGTTTGTCCTGGTGCAGTCATTGCAGTGACAGGTACTAGGTAGTGTCAGGCACCTGTGCATGGAGTTGTGCATGAAGAATAATGGACCGGAGCATTTCGGTGTAAAGGATGAGGTTTATTTTCTAAGTCCTGCAAATCCTTTAAGATGATTATTGCTGGTACAGACAGGAATGAGACTTTAGAGAGATGAGTGCTTCTTCTTCCAAAGCTGTTGTTTTAACAGAATAGTCAATCAGCTGTTTAACCTGGATTTAAACAAATTAATCATTGCTTGCAAAGGTGACAAATTCTGCTGTATTCAGAGCGGTGGGGACCAGGAGGGAGCCTGGTGGGTAAAGAGAGACACACATTCAGACATGATTCATTTGCCTTCTGTGCTTAGTCTGCCAGCAGGAAAACCAGGGTTTGGGGGGTACAGCTTCATAAAGCAGTGTTAGCCAAGTGCTGAGGTCAGCAACAGAGAGTAAGGTCACAAAAAGATAATACCTTATTTCATGGTGGGTTTCATTTATTATCACTCTGATGGTCAGGGGGAACCATCAGAATAGTACTGTTAAATTACAGGCATAAATGACATTTGTCAGGAAGAATCAAGCCTCAGACTCTGAACACTGATATGTATCTTCACCCTGTTCTAAGGCTCAATATACTAAGATGTTCTGCAGGGGGGTTGAACTAGATGGTTTTTCCAGGTTTTGAGATAAAATGGGAATACTTTTTGTTGAAACAGAAAGATTTTTTTTCCCTTTGCCATAAATAACCTCTTTTCTGTGTAGCTTGTTTGAAGACAGTAATTTATAATAAGTAGCACCTAGATTTCTATCACTGGAGTTGAAAATCCCAATAGAAATAGCAGCCCTGGAGCAGTTTATTATTCTTCTGTAATTATTGTACTTAATTTTTGTTTTACAGGAAGAAGAAATGTTTCGTCCAAATATGTTTTTTCTCCTTTTGCTTCCACCCATTATATTTGAATCTGGATATTCATTGCACAAGGTCAGCCCCTGCCAGACACTTGTTTTGTACGTTAGGGGGTTTGTTTGGAACATGTTCTGATTTTATGAAGTTTAGAATAATGCCCTTGTATTAATCATCAGGGAACTGAGAATGCAAAATTGAAGCCTCTTCAACCCAGAATGCAGAGAACGTAGCTTTTTAGTGTTAGGTGCATGTTGGCAAGGTGTTCTGTACTGCACAGAGGTTGTTTCTTGTGGTTGGAAGGATTTCTTACCTCATCAGAGCTGTACAAGGGCTGATGTGAAGTAGGGAAAACATGAAGGAGTAGGATCAGAGGTGAGAGAGGGAGGATCTCTCCACAGTTAAAGAAGAGGTAAACCTTTGCAAGGGTTTTCACCCTTTGCCTGGGAGTGTGCTTTCCCATGGACGTTTCTCACAGTGCTGGAGT
The DNA here is from genome assembly GCA_027925045.1 of Hypotaenidia okinawae. NCBI lineage: Eukaryota > Metazoa > Chordata > Aves > Gruiformes > Rallidae > Hypotaenidia > Hypotaenidia okinawae. The sequence goes on from BSDF01000016.1 coordinate 8,125,762, forward strand.
GGTTCTGGTCCTCCCTGTCTTCCTGCTTGAGCTGTGGTGCAGAAGGGGGACTGAGTAGTGGGTGATAGTAACATCCTAAACTGGTACCAGCACTCAAGACTGACTTCATACAAAATCACAACCAAAGAAACAGACTAGCAACTGGGAAGTTTACAAACCTTCTTCATATGCCCTCTGTACAATAACTGGATTAATGTACTGTTGTGTCAAGTGGAGTATGTGTCAAGGTGCAGGCAAATATCCAGCTGTTCATCTGAGGATTGGTTTGTTGTTAGAGTTACCAGACTGACATCCTGTCCTCAGTGTCAGAGGGATTTGCAGTTGTCATCAAGAGAGCAGGATCTTTAGGCACGTGGTGTGGATGTATGTCCTGGGTTACCTGGAACAAAAGTAATGAAGCTTTATGGTGGGAAACTTAGTTGTGAATCAGAATCTGATTTAGATGCAAACCTAAAATCCCTCAGATAATTTTCTCATATTTTATTACTGTGTTCCAGGGTAATTTTTTTCAGAACATCGGTTCCATCACTCTGTTTTCTGTATTTGGCACTGCAATATCAGCTTTCATTGTAGGTGGAGGAATTTATTTTCTGGGCCAGGTAAGATTAACTGCTTTGAAGCACTTAAGAGTTTATCTGGCTTGCTCGTTGAAAGGCCATTTTTCAAGAGCAGGCAAACAGGGAAAGTGAATTCTTGGGTCACAAAGTCCAGTTCTCTTTTCTCACAGAGGCAATGTTGTATAAACCCTTCCATAGGTATAGCATGCTCCATGTTAAAAGCAATTAAAACCTGAATTGAGGCTTGCCTCTTTTTATTTACTCAGTCTTTCTATTGGAAGGCTGTTCCAAATCCTGTATTCTTTAGAGCTATCTCCTAATTTCAGTATTAAACTTACTTGTTCTTTAAGGGCATAGATAATGATATTGTCTCTCAGATTTCATTCTGGTAGGACAAACAATCCCTACTTTCCTTGTTGCCTCCCAGGTTTCCATTCCTTTGAATGCCTCAGTTACTGTACTCACCTGTGTCTGTTCCAGTTTCATCTGGTTGTCTCTGACTTTGGGTGACCATAATTGTAGCAGTAGCTGACTGTTGGAGGGCAATGTTAGGCTGGGTAACATAGCTACTGGGATTTATTTTTTTCTTAATGATAACAAACCTAGGATTTGATGAATAGTTTAATTTAAAAAAACAGCAGAAAAACACAGTTGATTGTCTGTTTTTGTTTTTTCTGTTTGTTTTTTTTTGTTTTACCTATTCTTTCAGGCTGATGTAATTTATAAACTCAACATGACAGACAGGTAAGCTCTTGGGGAAGTGGTGTAGTGTGTGAAGTGAAGTATTCTTCCACTCTAGATGGGAAATGCACTGTCATTAGTCAGCTCTTCTGGTTATTGTTTGGATTGCTTAGATCCCACTAAATGTTTGTGCATGAAACAAATAGATCAAACACTTATAAACCCTGTTTATTAACAAATAGTAGTATTTTATGCTCAGTGATTTTTTCCTAGACAGGAAAAATCCTGGGGTTTTTACGACCTTTAAAGTTAAAAAATGTAAACTATGATTAGGTGGTGGTATTAACATATGATATGGGCATAACATCCTTGTTCAAATTTTCTCTTAAAAACTGAGTTTTTCAGTATCACTAATACAGATTTTTCAAGACCTTGGCAAAGGGTCTAATCAGCTTTTTAGGAGTATACCACCTGACCATTAAAAAAGTTTGTTCCTAGTTTATTTGGTATGTTTGTTCATTGTATAGAAAATACAGCAGTTTTCTGTTAAAATCCATAAATAAATTGGGTGGCAAGCAAGAAACATAAAAAAATGACACATGCACAGACAACAAAAATCCTCCTGATTTGGTTACAGTGTTTGACTTTGCACAGCTGAGCAGTCCCACTGTCTGTATTTTAGCAGTTCCTTTGAGGTGCCTCTCTAGTGCTCCTGAACAAGTAACACTGTGTATGTATGGCACATGGTTTAGGCTATGTCTGTAAAGTTGCTTGATTTCTCATTCCTCTGATGTATTTCTGATTTAGTTGGAGTAAGACACCAATACAGTTATTGAGAGCTGGGAGATAGGAATTTTTCTGGTATCTCTGGTAGCTGGACAACAACTTTTCTCTTTGGTATATCAGTAAATGTAAAAGAGAATCTTCCCTTTTGTGGCTTCAGGTTCTTATGAATGAAAACAGAGCATAACTTTTCACTGTGTAGAAACTATAACATGTAACATCTTTGTTACTAGTTGTTCCTTTAAGTTTACTGGGTATGTGTTTTTCTTTCATCTCATTTTCTTTTTTGTTTTGTGTTCTCCTAGTTTTGCATTTGGCTCTTTAATATCTGCAGTTGACCCTGTGGCTACTATTGCCATTTTTAATGCCCTCAATGTGGATCCTGTACTTAACATGTTGGTTTTTGGAGAAAGCATTCTCAATGATGCAGTCTCTATTGTCTTGACCAAGTAAGTGCATTTGAAATACATGTGTTTATGGAAATATCAGCCATATTATTTCCTTTTAGTTAAATTATGCAGATAGACAGTAATTCTTCCATCTCCATTTGGAGCAAATCATGTATTTCTGGTGCATGGCTGAATTTCACATGATGCTTCTTTGTTAAAAGAAATCACTGCATAGGCAGAAGACAATAAATGGGTGTTTTATTACCACTACCTCAGTGCATCATCTCACCGATCCCAGGTAACTGATTGCTTTTTAAGTCCATGCATTTAGTGGCTCTTTTTCCATCTGAGAGTCATGGCAGCAAACAACCAAAGTATGTCCTTTCAGGCTTGCACAATAATATTTACCTTGCCAAATAACACAGCTGTGTCTCCTGTATCACTGGCCTTTACCCAGAGCCTTATATACCAAGATAGTGAAGTTAGAGTAATTTTTCAGTGCACTAACTGCTTTTAATGCAGTCATGGTTCTTCTAAGGAAGACCGTGAAGTGAAAGGGAGCACTAGTTAGAATTCATGTCTCTAATTCTGTGAGATACATTCCTGAAATTCAAAGAGGTTTCTCCCCTTCCTTGCTGAGAGCTGCTGTGATCATTTCTTAAGTGACCTTCTTGCACCTCATTCACAACTAAGTATTTGAAGAGAGGTCTTCCTGTTTATTTGTTCTTTTCTGAGAAGCACATGATCTTTCTCATGCCCTGAGGTTTTACTACTGCAAAATGTGTTTTCTTTTCCAAGTTTGAAAACTGTTCTGTAATACCAGGCATTATCATAGCCTAGTTATGCCATTCTGGGGATTCTTCAGAACAGCAGTGCTGGATTTCCAGATTCTTAGCAGAATTAGGTTTCCCTTTGGGGATTACACTAAGACTTGATGTAATGTCTTTTGACATTTCTCTTGTTATATATATCACAGAAAAGCCTTGTAAGAGTGGTAGCAACAAAGAAATGGAAGTCTCTTTTGTTGTTGTTCTCAAAGCATGTTTAGTATTTTTGGACCAAGGCTTAGAATTAATAACCATTTCTTTATATTTAATTTTTAATTCTATCTAGCACAGCAGAAGGTTTGACAAGAGAAAATATGTCAGATGTAAGTGGATGGCAAACCTTTCTACAGGCACTGGGATACTTTCTTAAAATGTTCTTTGGCTCTGCAGCGCTTGGCACACTTACTGGTCTTATTTCTGCATTAATATCCTTTTTTTTTTAAATTTTGGTGATACACATGTATAAATTGGTGAACCTCAGCATTCTAGTAGTGTTTCTCTTTCTTACTTCTCCAGCATTCCTATGGGAATATTTCCTGGCTGAGGATTTTCTCATGCCTGTTTTGGTGTTATGTTAGTGTGCATATTAAACAATCTATCAAACTTTTATAAACATAATTAAGGTCTGAAATACTGTACAGTAGCTTATAGTATGTGCATTGGAGTGTTACAAAAATCATATATTCCATTTCAATACTGATCCTTTTTTACAAGTATATGGCTCCTGTTTTATATACATCAACTAGTTAATTAAAAAGAAAAAGGGGGGGGGGGGAGCTGCTTGCTTTTCCCAAGGGCTTTTGAGTCAGATCAGCTTGTTTGTCAGGCAGCTGACTACAGATATTGTTTTAGTTGGATGTACCTTGAGTTCTATTTTGCCTTTTCCATTGAGTTGGTTGTTGAACATCCTAGAAGCTTCTCTGCTGAGATAAGGAAGGATGTTTGTTTTAAGTCTGACACCTTTGTTACTTTTCAGAGCTTGTTTCATGTTAACTCTGGCTTCACTGTAGGTAGTCTGGTGTGCTAGGCTTGTGTAAGGGTTATTCATGTCATCTGGGACATACTGTTAAGCACTGTGTTTGTAAACAAGAACAGTGTGTTTGAATAAATACAGACATATTTCCTCTCTTGGTTCATTAACCTGATTCCAGGAACTTTAAATGATTCCACACATCACAACAAAAGAGGGATGTGCATGTTCAACACTTCTTTCACTGATACCTGAATGATACTAAGACAAAGAGAAAAGCCATTTATTTGGCATTTACAGTTATTTGTGCCTCAAAATCTTGGATTTACCCTGAGCATGCACAATATCAGTGCAGCAAAGAACATTTCTTACTAGTTGCCAGCAGATAAATGGAGTTGAAAGTTGTTTCTGGTTGTGACCAGGGAGGAACGTGAACTTCCAAGTCATGGGCATCTAATCCTCTGAATTTTAACAGAGATGGTAGGGGGAGGATTTTAAGTGTTAAGGAAAGGGTGTGTTTTGAAGGAATATTCCTCACTCTTAAAACTACTGCAGATCTCATATCTATTTGAAAGTACCTGGAAGCCCGTTCAGTCACCAGAAGAGATTGCTTCTATGCTCAGAATGGCAAATAATGATGTCTGAGGTAAAATCTACTTGGCAGCTGTGCTGCAGAACTGTGCATGAAGATGCAAAGCAGAACTTGTGGCCCTTGACAAATGTCCACATTGATGATTACAAATGTAAAGTAACTTCTTAATATCTTGAGTATGAGAAGGACATTATTTTTGTTACAACACAAATCTGAGCTATTTTAATTTGTTGTTTCGTAGCTCTCCCCTATTTTTAGAAAAGCCTGTACTATTTAATGATTCTTCATTTTTTTTCTACAATAGTTTTGAAGCAGAGATTTCAAAGACTGAACATGTGGGGAAATGGCCCTTTGAGATCCAAAGAGTTTGGCCTGTTGTTATCAGGATTGTACAGGTACATCAGCAGCAGATCTTCTCTGTCTCTAGGTCTGCCCATACTAGCAGGAGCTTCTATGAGAAACATTCCTCATAAGAAATTACTAATCTTTCCATAGTTGAATATGCTTGAGGCCAATGTGTAGACTTTATTAGCTAGTAGATAAGTATGTTAAGAATAATCATTGTTTTGTAATGGAATGCCACAGATGTACATTTTTCCTTGAAAAACTTTTAAATTAAATTTTTCCATAACGTTTTCATGCATACGTGCTAAAGCATATTGATCTGAGGAAGACACCGTCCTTAGAGTTTGGGATGATGATTATCTTTGCTTACCTTCCTTATGGACTTGCAGAGGGTATCTCCCTCTCAGGTGAGTAGCACAATGAGTATGCACAAGTTTCTTTTGATAAATCTAGGGAGTAGGTATTATTTGTGTCTAAGAGGGCCACTGTTCTTTTATGTGTTTTCTCATTTAACCTCTGCTCTTTCCTTCAGCTTACTTTAAAGAAATACTGTACTTCATGTTATAAAAGTATAGAAGAGGTAATTGGAGTTTTCATAAGCATTAGGTAGGCAATGTAAATGGTCTCTGCACAACACAGAATTAAAATTTTCAGCTGCATGCTGTAGTAGCCACATCAGCTAACTTAGATACTGTCCAGCCTGCTGCCCTGTAGCTGTTCATCTGCCTGTCCTTTGGGGCCACTGCAGAAATCAGCTGAGGCCAGTGAGAGTTGTAGATATCTCTGAATACTTGGTAGAAGTTTAAGGCAATCAGCTTTCTGTCTCATTTCTCCAAGGAAAGTAGGAAAGGATGCAACAGTTAGTATAATTCAAAGAGCTAGGGAGTCTGCTTGGTGGGGGGTGGTGGTGATGGATTTTTTTTTTTCTCTTGGGCTTTTTTTGGAAGTTCATTAAAAGATACATTTGCTCTGTAACTTGTACTATGTGAGATTAGTTACAGATTTGTGAGCAGTAGTAGCAGGACTAGATTTCCTGTAAATGAGGTGCAGGTATGAAATCAGACTTTCTAAAAGTGTACATGTGAACTAACATGAATATTTTGGAATGGATCTGTAGCAGTATATACCAGCATACCTTCAGTGATGTCAGTGGAGTTGTGGTTTTTCATATGTATGACATTGTGGCCTATAATCATGCTAGTTACACAACCAGGATGTGTAATCCTATTACAAAAATTCAATTCTGCCCACTTGCATCCAGAACTACTCTGTATGTGTGTACAGGCTTGCACATACACAGGGCAAAGTAATTATATGAAATCTGAGCAAGAAGTTTGATAAGTTAAAATTTCAATTGCTGTAAAAACAAGGTTTGCCTTGTGAGAAGATTATTCTGGAGGGTCTTAGTATGTAGCCATTTCAATTTTGACTTTATATTGCTTAGTCCTATAAAATCATAATGAACTGTTGCAGAAATACAGTGCCATTGCCTTATATAACCAGCACATGTGTATGTTGGTATAAAATGAAAAGGAATTTACAGTAAGATTCCTAGTTAGTTACTGTCAGGACAATAGAGATTCTTTGTCATCTTGTTTGTAAAGACAACCTCTGTCATTTTTTTCTTTCTATTTCCCTCACTAATGAGAAAATGTGACATAACAGGGATTTATTCAAGTTTGCAATTGACCTGTACTGCATCTCCTAGTAATTAATATGACCACTGGAATTGGGCAAATAGGAGTAACAATGGTAATAAAAACCCCTTTTTGTGTTAGTAAGGGCTATAACCACAAATGTTTGCACAGTTCATTCTTCTGTTGACTGCCACATCTTTATCTGCAGGTATCATGGCAATCCTCTTCTCTGGCATTGTGATGTCTCACTATACACACCATAACTTGTCCCCGGTTACACAGATTTTAATGCAGCAGACACTAAGAACTGTTGCTTTCATGTGTGGTAGGTGCTACCTCCTATTCATATCTGCCCTTAATAGTTTAATATTTTATTTGCCTGAAATGGAGATTCTGATGGGGGGCAGAGAAGTGTGTACTTTATTTTAGCTATTTGTATGTTGTGGTACATGTCGTTAAGAGCAAAGTTCCTGGTAGTGGAGGCTGGAAGGCTGTCACAAGTCACCTTTCCTGCCAAACTGGATAAAACACACAGTAAATCTCTCTCCCATCCTGCAAGCTCCTGCTAAGATTTGCCACAAGATTGATAACTGAATACTGACTCCTATATTCCTCTGATCTATTTTTAGTTTTAGGAGATGAATTTTTGTAGCGTTTTTTAAAATGTCTTTGTATGTAAAAACCTTGTGAAAACAACAGCTTCACAAATGTGAGTTTTTGGAAGTAGTAATACAAGCAGCACAAGTCCCATAGCCTTCCCATTTCCTTTTACAAGCCAAACTTTCCAAGAAGTAACATGCTTCTGTATTATTTGCAATATAGGAGGTTGTGCCTTACATTTCAGTTTTATGTAGAATGACTCAAAGCCACGGAAGTCGTTAGGAGTTGCTCCTGAAGCTTGTGTTCTGCAGCTTGTCCTATATTCCTCAAGTTAAAAGACTTTTATCTTTAGAACAAGGTTTCATTAGCTTTGTTCGTGCTCATTAGTAATTTACAGCCAAAAAACACCTACGCACGCGGACTGAGGTGCTGTGGTGACAGTGAGAGGAAGAACCTGGCCTCTTGCAAATGGCATTTGTGCCTGGTTTCTGCATGTGGAAGTCAGGAAATGCTGCTTTATGCAGCATATGTAGTAACTTATAAAAGGAGTAGGAAAGTTTTTACAGAATTATTGAAGATGTGATTTCTCTTTTTCAGAAACGTGTGTTTTTGCATTTCTTGGCCTGTCCATTTTTAGTTTTCCTCACAAGTTTGAGATGTCCTTTGTCATCTGGTGCATAGTAGGTATTACTTTCTTCCATACTTGTTTAGATGTGGTTTTGGTATTGGGTAGGGGGTAAAACACCTTGCAGTTAACATATTTTAGAACAGTTCTTATGTTTTATAGGGTTTTATGAACATATTTTAATATATTGCACACAGTTAACTCACTAATAGCATTAAATTATTGTTCTCAGCACTTTGGTGTACAAAGACATCAGTTCTCTCTAAGGGCTCTAGTTTGTTGTTACTTTGAAGCCCTTCTGTATGAGATTATTAAAAAGAAGAAAAAGATCCTTGATTGTTTTTATTTTAATCAGATTTATTAAAATACATCTCAGAATATGTTTAGATTATTACACATGGCACTTCTACTAGAAAACAATCCTGAGTTTTTATGTATTTTAAGCTTCATATGAACAATTTGCCTGAATGGGAAGTTCATATAAACTACAGTGCAAACTAGTATCAAACTGCTCCCATTTCCTCTCTGTAGGACTGCAGCTTTTGAGTCTCTATTTCTCATACACTGTTGAAGTTCGTTTACATAAACCAATTGAGTCCATAGATAATTCTTCACTCTGAGCTCCCCTTCTTCATAGGAAATCCTTACTTGGACCTTCTGCAGTGTGTGTTCATTCTTTGACTCAGTTCTTAATTCTCCTCTTTCATGCTGTATTTCAGTGGAGCTCTATGTAGTGGCACTTTGAATTGTTTCACGTGGGGTTTGCCTACATCTGTTGCTGTTAGAATTGTTTAGCACAGACATGAAACACATGTTCTAAAAGAGGGAAATGCAAATCCAGCCCCACACAGTAATAGAGTCGCAGGATTTAGGCCATGGTTCAAGAGCAGAATTGGGGAACTGCTCTCACTGCATTACACCCAACTTCCTTATCTAGTGTGTATCTAAGGTGTGATACTTCCTTCTATGTAGCATTGCCCTCACAGGAGTAATACAATTTGTATAATTTGGGGGTGATTCATCAAGGAAAACTGCACAGCCCTTCAAGGATCCTGCTGACTAATTCTAGGATATTTACCTTATCTCAGGGTCTGTTTGTGGTGGAGATTAAAAGCAGTGCCATTGTGAAAGGCTTTGCTTTTCTGTGTTTTCACTGTATTTGTTAATTGTCTGTCATTAAATCAATAGTACTTGCCCCCACCCCCTCTCCAAATGTTGCTTCAGTGTATTGTTATAATCATAGCCAGAGGAGTGTTGAGGAATGTGATTACCCGCTCCTTGTTTGGCTTGTGGCCCTTTTCTCTGAGGAACTGGTCCATGGGGAAGGCAATAGAAACATCTTATTGCCTCTTAGCTGCTGCGCCAGGGGAATGATTAAAGGAGCCAAATTGACTGAACTGAGGAGAACTTTTACCCAAAGTAATTCTTGGTCTCTTTGAATACCTCTTGGGTTTCATTTATTTATTAGAAGTCAAGTTGTGTCTGGGCTCTGTCAGTCATGAGTCTGGTTTAGTTTCAGTTAAGCAGACAAAATGTTTAGGAAGTTAAATTCCATGTTGACCCATGCTGAGAGATTTCTTTACTTACCACCACACCTAATTGCAAGACATGTGAATGAAAAAGAGGGTAATCACCTTACCTGTACAAACCAGATGTAACTAAGGCCTGTGCAGAGGTAACACATCAAATGGTCTTTTGCTTTTATTTCTCTTTTTCAGGTACTTGTTCTGTTTGGTAGAGCAGTGAATATTTTCCCACTTTCCTACCTACTCAACTTTTTCCGTGACCATAAAATCACCCCCAAGATGATGTTTATCATGTGGTTTAGTGGTAAGTTCAAGCTCAAAGTACAGAGAATTGGAAGAATGTTTTATCTTTTCCATGTGTGGGCTACTTTGGCTTCCCACCTGTGGAGCAAAACTCAGCTGATATTGCACTGAATATTTGCACTGTTCTCAAGCCCAAGTGCAACAGATACGTTTGTTCTCTTTCCCCTTTGTGCTGTGCAGTGGTGAGCCCCACTGAAGCTTTTCTGCAAAGAGTCTACTCTTCTTTCTAGGTGTAGCAACCTCACCAGTTTGAACAACAGTATCTGAAGAGCTGAGATTCATTTTGGGGTGGTAACCAAATTGACATGGTATGGGATTGTGGAAAGTCTTTTAAAGGTGGAGAATTCCTGTTGGGTTCAGGATGCTGAGGACCAGTGTGGCTGTTCATTGATTCACTGTCATCTCTGATAAGGTTTACGTGGTGCAATTCCCTATGCCCTCAGCCTCCATTTGGGCTTGGAACCAATAGAGAAACGGCAGCTCATTGGGACAACAACCATCATCATAGTGCTGTTCACAATTTTGCTGCTGGGAGGAGGAACCATGCCCCTCATCAGACTGATTGACATTGAGGACTCCAAAGCACGGAAGAGGAACAAGAAGGACATTAATCTTAGCAAGACAGAGAAGATGGTTTGTTTGGGTTTTTTATTCAGAGGATCACCAGTTATTTATTTATTTAATTGCATTTTTATGTTTTCCAAGACTAGTACATTATCTTTTTACTAAAAGTAAAAGTAAAAAGGAAGCAATGGGGGAAAAGCTATGGTGGTAGGAAAAAGCTGAGCAATATCATTATAAAATATCACAAAGACAGATCTTGGTTAGTGTTTACACAAAATAACTGTAGGGACAAAGGGAGGAGAAATAGTCTCTTAACTACATCTAATTATAAATTGATCCCTACAAATTAAAGTAACCCTTGCAAAAGCATAAAGCAGATGATACAGGATTGAGTCATATGCAGAAGGAAGGTAGCTGGTACAGTGTGAGTCATGAATTAATCATCAAAGGCAGATGGGGATTATTTTGAAAAAGGCCCTGAGATGGTGGCAACGACAGCGCCCCTCTGACTGAGTTTTATTTTAAAACCTTTCTGGCTAAGCAGCAGTGCTGAAGAACCATGACAGCCAGTCTGAGACCTCCAGGGCAAAAGGCTGGAGCACATACCAGAGGAACATAACAGAGCATCAGCTTGTTTCTCCCCAAGCCATCAAACAGTACATGCAGGGTACTGTTCTGTAGGATCTGAAGAGTAATTCCTCTTGGTGTGAGGGTTCAGAAAACGTGCAGTCATCAGAATAGTCTTACTCTGTCCAGGTAGGAGGTGTGTGTATCAAGAGCAGAGGGACAGTGTATCTTCTGATGCAGGGTTTGTTTTCAGTGAGACAATGACATCAGTGTTGCTTGCTGGATAACTGTCCAGCTCACAAGGGAAAACCTGAACACTAGAAACAGTAGCAATACGAAATATGGAACATTTGAGGGCTTTTACCTTTCAGCATAAAAAGAGAAGCTAAGTAACTCTGGGAATTGGCAGCTCCACAGATTCATATGGCCCTGGTAGGCTGGGGTGGTAATTTCTGTATCATTCAAGCCTGAGAACTGAGCACACAGCAGGGAGCTTAAGCAAGCTGAAGAGATGACTGTCACATTTCTCAGGTTATTCCAATATTTGTGATCTTTCTAGGGAAATACCATAGAATCTGAACATTTATCAGAGCTCACAGAGGAGGAATATGAAGCACAGTACATAAAACGCCAGGACCTCAAAGGGTTTATGTGGTTTGATGCCAGGTATTTGAATCCTTTCTTCACCAGAAGACTAACACAAGAAGTAAGTCTTGCTTGTTTTCTGAAGAAAAACTGTGGTAGAGTTGGTTGCTGCTTTGCTCTGAACCATTCAAAGCTCTTAGTGTAGGCATGCAACTTCTACGCTAGGAGCAGTGACCCATCAAATATATTACTTGTGCTATGCAAAGCAGCTGTAATGAAAAGCTGCACTGTACAATTGCAGGTTGGGTTAAATGATCATTCTCAGGCTACCACAATTAAACTTTAAAATGGCTATGGATTTATTGAGCTGGCCTTTTAATCTTGCAGAGTACCCTAAAGAGTACCAGGAGTCACTAGCTACAGCTGTTGCTGTAAGAGACTGGTGCCACTCAGGTAGTTTTTAAAGTGCTGTCACATGAAGTTACTACCTTTCACTGCACGTGGCCCTGGGAATTCTGGAGTTAGGATTTGTCTGCAGAGTGTGGTCTTTATTTTGGAAATAAGAACCAGAATTGCAGCCTTCAGTTTTAAGACTTTGAAGTGGTTAAATGCAAAATGACACCTGAATGAACAGTGAACCTGTAACTTAATATTGAGTTGCTCTGAGAGGTGTAAACACTGTGCCATTTTCACTCCATGCCTCAGAAACCTGAGACTCCTTGGCTGTATAATTCACTGTAGAATTTAAGCATTTTTGTTGTGGAGTTGATAATTTTGTGTAAAGTGTGCACATTCAATCTTCCTAGCCTGCACAAACATACCATTTCCCTCTTGTTTTGTACCTTTCTTTCCAAAAGAATCCTTTTAACACTTTCCCACAACAGGTGGAGACATTTTTTCTCAAAACTAAAAAGGAGTCAAGAAACCAGAGTATGCATCTGATTAGTAGTTGGTAGCCAAAAGCACAGGCTGCCATCCAGATTGCAACTAAAGGCTACTAAAATAAGTATGTGAATCACCAAAGCAGGCCACAAGCTTCCCACTGTCCTTGGGAACAGGTAGCAAGGAGTGAGACTCGAATCCAGGCCATCCAGACAGCATTAAAATTGCTGAAACCCACAGAGCAGGACTGTCTAGAAAGCACAGGTAAAAATACCTGTCATCAAAAATACCATCCATGGAAATAACTGATTGAACAGTTGATGAATATTTTCTTGTAGGAAACAGAATTGCTTTACGTGAGTTATTTCCTAAGGAGTATGTTAAACTGATTTTTCTCTTTTGCTTTAACACACAAGTAGTGTTGTAGCTTAGTAACAAACTGTTCTGGTTTGATTTTGCCTTAGGACTTGCATCACGGGCGCATACAGATGAAAACCCTCACAAACAAATGGTATGAAGAGGTACGACAGGGACCCTCAGGATCTGAAGATGATGAGCAAGAGCTGCTATAGCAGGCCAGGGCAAGAATGCAATGACTTCATCATTAGATCATGTGAAAAACGATTTAAGTATCCAGACTCTGCCCACAAGTTGGAAAGCAAAGAATGAACTTTCTGATTTCAGGCATGTCTCGGGCTACGCATTTAGGTACAAGAATGCAGGTCTGCTTGTGTGGTACTGTTGGTCATCAGTGGAAACCCCAAAGTGTCAGACACTGGAATGAATGAAGACACTTTCATTCAGTTGTTCAAGCAGAGCACACTTCATGCAGCCTGTTAGAAAGCAGAAGCATCTGCTGTGAAATTGCTGCCATTGCTTAATGGGGGGAGGAGTCTTCTTCCTGTTACAAAGTCTGCTGAAGTACAGAGACATTGTGTGACTGCAACACAGAATGAGATGCACTTTACTTTTTTATATATATTCATTCACAGCATGGGGAGTCTTGACAGTTTATACTGTGAATTTGTTTCAGCACTAGTAGGGGAATCTGGCTGGAATGAATCTGTAATTTATGGGATTTGCACAGAGAAGATGCATACCTTGACAAAAAGTAGATGCTGCACATCCAAGGAAGCACCTCTGAAAAACTGTGGCTTTGTCATTTAGAAAAGTCTCTATTTTATGGGATTTTTTTTTTTTAATACACTGAAGTATCTAATCCACAATACTAATTATAGCATGGTTTGGGAGAGTAGGGGATCTGTGATGCAGTACGGAACTGCATTTTAAATTCTGGTTTAAATGTGGCATTTCTCTCTGGCTGAAGCCAGCTGTGGTTGGGTTTCTGTAATTGGTAGTTGCTCCTTGCTGGCACTTTGGCTTCAAATCTTGGAAGAGAGCAGCTTTTGTTTTGCCTAATTCATGATGTGTCCCTAACACTCCTGAATTCACTAGTGGAGTTTTTAAGTTCTGGTGGAAGGAAAAGCAGTGTGCACATGAGGAAGAAGAGTTTGGGTACAGCAAGTTTAATACTCTGCCTTGCTGAAGCAGCCTCACTGGGGAAGTGCCAAACAGTTTTCTTGAAGCTGTCATATTTGTTGATACAATTTTTCTCTGCTGCTTACACTGTTCTGAAGTCCGCAGGACCTTGTCACTTCCACCCAGCCCAGTCCCTTTGCTTGACGATGTGTACACCTGAAGCACTTGCTGTGTACACCTGAACCTGTGTGTGCCGTGGTGACGTGTGTGGCTGTTCGCTGGCTGCCAGCTGCACTTCCTCATGAGTCATTTGCATATTCACTGCTGAAAGGTGAGTTGTAGTCCCACACCATAACGCTCACGTGCCAGTGCAGGGCTGCCTCTGGCAGTGGGAGATGTGTATTCTTGGTCTGGTTTTGCTGCTGAGGTTTTCAAGCAGCTGCTTTGTTGCTGCCAGGAATAAAAGTTGGGGAATTATTTCAGATGCCAAACTGGTGTCATGAGTGGTTTTTCACATGGAGGGCTCGTGCTGAGGGCTCCCCCTTCCCCACCCGGTTAGTTCAGAGATCCCAGCGCCGGACTGTGCACAGGGCGAGTCCAGAGGGAGCACAGGCTCAGCGGGTGGTGCTGGCCGGGACGCAGCCGGTGCTCGCTTTGTCCTCGGGAGGGGATCTGTGGAAAAGCCAGGCTGGTTCTTCACTCGGAGGCAGCGGCAGACAATGTGATGGCTCCTGAGCCGCTCCTCAGCCCTGCCGGGGTTCGGATGGAAGGCGCGGGGCCGGGATCTGCCCGGAGGGGCTCCGACACCGCCCGTGGCGCTTGGCCGGGCTCGCTGGACACAAAACTGCCGCCGATTCCCACCGCGGCGGCGGGCGGGCGACTGGGCGCGGCGGCGGTGCGCCGCGAGCGCCCGGCCCGGCCCCGGGGCTCAGCCGGTCCCCTCCTGCCCTCTGCTGGCAGCGGGCGGCAGCGCGCGGACGCGTGACGAGAGCCACGTGCTGGGAATCGTTTCACACGTCACATTAACTGATGACATCACTTCGCAGCCGCTTGAAGGCATTCTGGGAGGTTCGACTCAAAACTACCGCCCCGAGGCCCGGGAGGGCGATACCTCTGCCGCAGCCTGGGGCCGGGCCGGCGCTGCTCTCCCCAAACACCCCAACTTCCCTGTTTTGGGAGCAACTGAAGGACCTGGATTGTCCTTGTGGTGGGGGGCCCAGAACCGGACACGGCACTGAGGGTGCAGCCTCACCAATGCCGAGTCGATCCTGGGGATCCCCCACTGGGACAGCTGCACTGAGGACGGTCCTGCCACTGGGCTTGTGGCAGCCCCCTGCCCCTGCTGCTGGGCAGGGCTGCCACAGCCACCAGCTGACGCCTGGTCTGGGAGAGCTCCCAGGTCTCTTCCATCAATCACAACGGAGCCCACGGCAGGGCTCCAGCACATCTCTCCTGCAGACACGCCACCAGTACCCTGCCCCCACACAGCAATGTGTCTGGGGGCACCTGGCATCCCAAGACAGTTGCATGACAGCCATGGATGCAGCAGTCATTACCACAGGGTCCGGCTTGTGCTCAGCCCACACCATCTTCGAGCCCTTCCTCTGCCCCAGGGTACCCAAAAGCCAGACCCCAGCCCCAGCAGGCTGGTGACTCACCAGCCAAATACAAGCAAACACCTCCAGCTTTCCCTGCCTTGGTTCCGTCGTGATGAGGATGTTATTTTTAACTCAACCACACCAAGAGACACTCATTTATTTTAAACATTAAAGCACCTACAGGCTGTTCCTACAGCCTAATCTAAAAGCTGCCATAAAAAGACCAAATGTCAGCAATTGTCTGCCATTCAGGAACTCAAGCTTTGGAAAGAAAGACCAGGGCTTTAACAAGCTGTGTTTGTTAAACATCCTTCACCTTTTCCCAGCAACTGCAGCTTGTAGGTGGGGTCAGAAAATAATCCCAGAATGGGCCAACTACCTTTTGAAACTGCCTTACGGGTGTACCTGGCTTCTGCCAGCCTGCCTTTGGGAAGGAACCTCTCTCCTTGAGGAAGATGTCTCACTGCAGTTTTTCTGGCTCAGGCTGGTCTACTGGTAACTATACAGATCAACAGAGCATATGTGTCTGCATTTGCCTCCGCACCTTCAGGCAGTGATTGTGCTTGGGATATGATGGCTGTTTGTAAATAAAGCCACCACTGTGGCCTCACTCAGCCAGCACCAAGCAGGAGACACAGCAACCACTGCACACCAGCCCAGGCACCAAAACCAGGTCAAGGCAGCCCTGGCTTCTTCCCCACTCCAGGACCAGGATCTTGCTGAGCAGCAACACAGCGCTGCAGCCCCAGTGCTCCTTCACACCCAGCTCACAGCCAGGCACCAGGCTGCAGCAGCACCAAAAGCTAAAGAAATCAGTTCCAACAACCAAGAACAAACGTGCCCGACCACAGCAGCTAGCACACACCCTGCCTCAGCCCCAGGAGCAAAGCCACCATCCCCCTCACAGCCCCAGACTCACCTCACCAGCATCCACCATGGGTACTGCCCTCCCAGGTGGGAATGGGGATTGGGGATGGGGGATGGACTCATCCTCAGGCAATTGTTCCCAGCTGGGGACACCCACTAAACAGCACCAGCCCTGCGGGTAGGAGCACCTGGGTTATGGCAGCTCTAGGTTGTGCTGGGGAGGGACCCTGGACCTGCCGTTTGGCCTGGCCACAGTGCAAGGAGTTAAATAAATGTGTCTGGATTTTGCTAAATGGAGGCAGTGCCACTGCCTGGACTCCCCAGCAGCAGGATCATCTCTATAAATGTAGTGTAAAGCACACTATTACATGATCTCAATGTTGCCCTCGCACCAGACTAAAGATGAAGATGCTGATCTGGGGTTTTTCTGGCATTTGCAGATTTTATTTTTTTCCTGTCTCCTGTACATGATTTCTGCACCTCAGTAATTTTTAGCTAGCAAGGGACAAAGCAGCAGGCCCAGGCAGCTGGTAAGCAAAGCAGAGGCCTGATGTGGGCATGGGGTAACCCAGCCTGCACAGAGAGTAGCCTCTTCAGAGGTATATAAAGACACTTCATAACCCCAAGTGAGGTAGCTGAGTGGCATGGTCCTGCTTCCTGATGGGAAAGGACATGGTCAGCAGGGCCTGCAAGAGCTGGCACTGGTGGTAGGATGCCTCTCGGGGCCTCCTGGCCCCCAGCCCTCCCTGCCAGGCACAGTTTCTTAGGACAATCGAGTTCCTACTTGGTCGTCAGAGCACCAGGATGGAAAAACAAAGGCCAAGGGCCCAGAGAGCAAGCTGCAGGAGAGACTGCACTGCGGACTTGCACGCTGGGCAGATTTCAGGCACTGGGGTTTACTTGTTGTTTGAGTTTCTTTTGCCAAGTGCATAGACCAGGCTCAGTGCTGCCAGAGACAAGTCAGAGCGGGAGGCAAGGTTGGTCTTAAATTTTTGTGTCACTTCATCTGCAGAACATGCTGGGAACCCATCGGATACGTAGGTGAGAGAAAGGTTGCACTTGGGCTTGTCTTCCAGCGTGCTAGTAGGACACAGCTGGGCTCAGAGAAGGTCCTTCATGATAGCAGGTGCTGGAGCTTCCCTCACCACGTTCGCAGCGCCCAGGCCTGACCCTTTCTGTGTGACAAGCACCATCACCTGCACCGTCCTCTTCATCCCTGGCTGGCAAGCAGCACCATCAGCCAGGATGGCCAGGGGAGCATGCTGGGGTGAGCTGCCAGGTGCCTGGGGGAGTTTGTAGCACTTGGGGTAGTTACTGAAACACTCAAAAGTGTCGTGGCAGTTTCTGCAAGCCCCAGGGCGGTCACTGAAGCCTGGGGATGGGAAGGGCTGTAGCGTGGCACCTGGGCAGCTGCAGCAGAGGAGAGTGCAGATGGCCTGGAGGAGCACCATGTCTTTGGAGAGGAACTTATGGAAGTTGGGCTTGAAGAGCAGGTACACCAGGGGGTTGTAGAGTGTCGAGGACTTGGCGAAGACCGCTGACAGCACGAAGGCCAGTGCTGGCACCTGACCGGCATCACCAAGGACTGCCCACATGGCGATGATGGCATAGGGGGTCCAGGCAGCCAGAAACCCCAGGCACACCGCAATGCTCAGCTGGAAGAGGAAGAGATGGAGATGGCACTGCCATGAGCCTCCCGCAGCACACACAGGGTGCTGTCTGCCCTCCCACTTCCCAGCCCAGGGCTGGCAACCACTACCACATGCAGTGAGACCCTGAACAGCCGGTCACATCCCCAGAGAAAGGTGCTCAGCCCTCTGGACCCGTCACACTGAGGCATCGGGGTGTCACACATCGGGGCAGCAACTCAGCACATCCCAGCACAGGCGCATAAACCTGCACTTGCTTCAGGTGACACGCTCACTCCACCCGGGACCCCTGGGAATTGCCTCAACCCATCCCAGCAGACAGGTACAAAGGACCATTGAGTGGCAGGGCCAGGCTGTCAGGGGGCTAAGAGCCTCCTGGCAGCTCTCAGACCCCTCCAGTGAGCTGTGTGCCTGGGCACAGAGCTGCTGAGCGCCCAGGAACAGGCTGTGCTCAGGACCAGGTCCTCCAAGCAGGCATGAACATCTCCTTCAAGGCCAGGCTTCCAAGCTGTTTTCTTTCATGTTTAGGGTTCCTTTCAAAGAGTAGCCACATTGGGGGGTTTTGGTAAATTACAGTATGAGGTTGTAGTCTGGGGAACAGGGACTCATGTGAGCTCCTTCCATGGTCTTTTCCAGTGTAATTTAAAATTAAAACTCCTCTACCTGATGGCTTTAACTGAGCAGAAATATGTCATTACCCACACTGATACCCAGAGAACCTGCGGGGGCTGGCAGAAGGGGTCCTGTCGTGTTCACCTGCCTATGGGGTGGTGGGCTGGGGACACCCCAAGACCCCGCACTGCCCCAACCCTCCCATACCTTCACGAGCAGGCTGTGCACGCTGCAGGCTCTGCGCTGTGGGGACGTGTGCTGCCTGACAGCTCTCTGGGACACCCACACCGTCCAGAGGATCAGCGAGTAGGAGACGAGGATGAGGAGGCAGGGGAGGAGGTAGCAGAAGATGAAGAGGGCGAGGACGTAGAGCACGGCCTCCCTGGTCGAGGATTTCCACATGATGCAGCAGGCTGTGCCATAGGGCTCGGGCCCGTAGCTGCCCCACTCGGCCAGGGGGGCCGTGGCAAACATCAGAGCGTATGCCCAGATGCACAGCAGCAGCACGCCGGCGTGGCAGCAGGAGAACTTGTTGCCTGTGGCAGAAGGGTTGGGGTGAGGATGGCTCCCCAGGGGAGACAGGGGCTGTGACCTCCAGACACCTGCAGCACTGGGTATGAGGCCAGATGCCCTGGGAGATGGCTGGGGCCACCCAGGTAGGACAGGAGCTGCTGGCACAGCATGGCACGGCACGGCAGCCACAGAGCAGGCAGAGCCACGCCAGCACTTGCCCTCGTGCCCTGGGCCACACGGGCATCCTCCTGTCCCATCGGGCGGGCGGCCAAAGCATGGAGCCCAGGGAAACCAGAGGGTTTGCTCCAACCCAAGCAGCGAGGGGTGGATCAGCAGTGTGGACTCAGCTTCAGGAGGAATTGCTGGGAGGTGACATGGCTGCTGGTGGCATGGTGGGACACGCTGCACTCAGGCCCTGCGGGGATGCGGCTGCACCCATGGCCCCAAGGGCAGCCAGGAGGGAGGCTGCCAGGCTGCAGCAGCCTGAGCACAGGGCGGGGAGAGCTGGCTCTGGCACTGCCCAGAGCCATCCCAGACACTGGGACCTCTTCCTCTCCAGCAGATTGAAGTGGTGGGGGAGGTGTATTTTTTTTCTTTTTGTCCCATCCTTCATCAAATCTAAACCTCACTGATCGTCTAGGACTGCTGTACAAAGTGCTACATCTTCAGCCATACATAGGAGTAACATTTTCCTTTGAAACTAAGCAACTAAAAGCACACTGAGATCAGACATTTCCTTCTGGGATGTCACAGGGAGATAAGCTCAATGTGCCAGACTGCCAAGCACTGGAGGGTCTGGAGAGCAGAATCTGTGCAGGGAAAAGCCAGTGGTACTGGGTCTGCCTTCTAGTAGCCAGTATTTATCTATCTCTGCACCCTTTTAGTGATCTCCTGGGGTGGTCTGGGGAGCACAGGACCAAGGCCACTCCGCTCCACATCGCCCTTGAGACACTGTGAGGGTCAGAGCCCAGGGGAGGGACTGAGGATGCACCCTGGGGTCCTGGTCTGCAAATCAAACTAAGATCTTTGATTTCATATTTTATTTCCAGTTTTGGCCTTTAATTCAAAGTCTGTTCTGAGGATACATGCTAGATGCAGGATTAGCAACTGAACTGAGGAAATGAAAAAGCAGCTCCAAATAGGAGGAGCTGTAAATGTGATGGGGACTTCCCTGGGTCCCCAGCTTCCTTAGGTGCTCTCTGCACTGCATGCCCTCTGCAAAGAGCTGGTGCCCAAGCTTAAAGCTGCAAATTCACATTAGTTCTGCAGAGGAAGTCCAAGTGAAAATAGGGCTGCATAAGTGAGCTGTAACACTGCAAACCCAGTCTTCCTGTATTAATTATTTCAGTGAGTTAAATACATTTGGCCTATGGCTCTCCCACCAGGGACAAGAGAAAGAATTGCAGAAACTCCCCCTTTGCACTGCCAGAGCTCATGCCTTCCCAGGCAGAGTCTACTCTAGTCTAAACTCAAGTCTGCATATGGACATTCAAAATCCTGCAACCTGCTGTGATACAGGAGCTGGGACTTTTCGACAGAGGAACAACACCACCCTTGACACTTTCTGGATGATGCTCCTGAGTCCTAGAGGGAAGCAGGGTACCCCTGAGATGCACGCACAGGGCTCAGGGGCACAAGGTGCCCAGCTCCATATCCCCATGTGAGTGGAGAGGGCTGGATACACAAGTGATAAAAGTGATCAGGCTGCTGCACCTGGTGCACTGACTGGGAATAGGTTGCCCTGGGGCAAAGTTTTGCCAGAAGAGGCAGATCTGCCCCCGTAAAAAAAAAAAGGGGGGTTTAATAAGAGAGAGGGGTGTAAGTATAGATCAGATAATGCATCCCAGCACCTACCATATGCTGGGTAACAGACCTTGAGGCAGCAAACCATGCTGAGCACCATCAGGCTGGAAAGGCTGCACAGCCCGAACAAGACGCCGCAGAATGCGTAGAGGGTGCACACCGCACGGCTGAACAGCCACCTGCACGGGAGAGCCAGTGGGTAACCCCCTCACCCTCTGCCTGGGTGCCTGGCCGACAGCCCCTGCCACTGGGCTGGATGGGAATTGCCCCCGCAGTCCCTCATGGAGGAAGAATGGGTATTTCCCAGCTGCTCTCCTGGCCATGGGGCTGCCAGTCCCACCTGTTGCAGTGGGGTAGCTGGGACAGGCTGCACAGACACCGGCACCTGATCACTCAGGAAAACCTGGGCAGGATCTTGCCCTCAGTTTGGTCCCTGAGCATCCCAGTGAAAAGCACAGGTGGAGCCAGGAAAGCGGGAGCTGCCCCGGTCCTGGCTGGCACACGCCACTGCAGTGCCTGTGCCATGTGGGTGCCAGCTCAGGAACCCAGCATGGAACCCCTTCCCCAGAAGGTCTGTGTGACAAAGCACAGCACCCTGCTGCAGGGTGCATCTCTGTGAGGTTACACAGTGCCCCCAGACTGACCCCGTGGTCCCTCCACACCCCATCGGGGATCACCCCGTGCCAAGGCAAGGTTTGCAAACTGCACCCAGGGCTGCCGGCCCGCGCAGAGCCACTTCCACAAGGTACCTGTGTGCAAAGAAGGAGGAGGTGGCCAAGGGGAAGAGCGTCACTGTCATGCTCAGGTCACTGATGGCCAGGTTGACAATGAAGAACTCGGCAGGCTTCAGCATGGGCCTCTTCCGATAGGCCACCAACAGGAGCAGCGAGTTCCCAGAGAGAGACACGATGCCTGCGGAGAAGGCAGAGGAACAGTGCTGCTGTCTGCAACAGAGCTGGGAAAGGAGCCAGGATCATCTTGAGATGTTTGGAAGCAAACACCGGAGAGTGAAAAGGGCTCCAGGCTTCCCCCTCCAGTGTGGGCTGAGCAGGGGAGCCCGTGGGACCTGCAGAGCTCTGTGTGCACATCTGGAGCTGCTTTGCACTGAATTTGATCCCTTCCCTTCCTGAGAACCTACAGAGGCATTTGGTAGAAGGACAGTGATGGGATGAGACCGCAGTGGGCCAGGAGCAGGATCTGGCCAGACTCACTTCTTCCAGCTGGAAGGCGCAAGGGGGGCACTTCCTTCCAGCTAGATAAATATCATGAGCTCTGTGCAATTGCTCTTCTGATGTGAGGCCAAGGAGCTGGGCCCCTCTGCCTTTTTAATTTCTTCCTGGCAATGTCACTCCTGTGAGTCTGTGTTGTCCAATATCATGATAACAAAATAAACAAGAAGAAAGGCACTAGGAAGATCAAGGAAAATTCAGACTAAACAAAAGAAGGCTCTTTGTTTGCTATTAGAGTGTTTAAAACAACAGGGGTGATTAAAATTTTATATCAACAGCTTTTTTTTTTTTAATGATGTAATTGTGCTATCGTTGAAAAGAGGTTCCAGTGTCCTCAGAAGGGCAATCTTTGCCACTCTTGGGGCAGGCTGGATAGGACAAGAGTCTCTCCCTAGTGGATTAGCCTGCAAAATTAACTATCATGGAAAGAAACAGCTTCCAAAGCCACTGAACAGCCAACCCTAAAGTTCTTCCCAGGAACAGGATTCCCACACAAGACCTGGCCAAATCCAGGGCTTTGGAGGCTTTAGAGTAGCTGGAGGGTAAAGTACTGAGCTGTTTGTCCTTGTTCCCAGCCTCACGAGCTGGTCCCACATCTGTACTAAGTTTTTCCTCTGCCCATCATTCACTTCCAGCCTGCACCAACTAGGGCACCCCAGCCCCTCAGCTTTGCCCGCTTCCCGGTGCCACTAACACCAAAGCACAGGACATTCACCGGCAGCTGCTGCCGAAAGAACAGGCCAGCTGGAAGTCCAAATCCGCTTCAAAGGCCACGAAGCTGGCAACACCGACAGGGTCCCTGCCCACCTCACATCAGGCAGCTGCAGTAGAAGCTACCGCACGTTCCTCAAAGGTCATTCTTCAACTTTCCAAAGATTTCAAAATATAAGTGGTACTTGCAGCTCCCCTGGGAGGGGAATGCAGTCAAAGGCTTGGCCAGATCGTTCTGTTGAACAACACAGGGAGGGCTAATGCAGGAAGGGCCAGTTTGATTATTCTGCCAAGGACTTTCTGGAAGCATCTGTGAGTGCAAAAGGCTTGAACATCCCTGGCAGGCACCTGGGCTGCCCACACGCAGGGGCACAGGTATGACAGGCTGTGATTCCTTACCAAAGACTAAATAGAGCATGCCAAAAATCAGGTCTTCTCTCTCCGATAAGGTGGAGATGAACACTGAGGTGTTGGACACGTTTCCCATCTGCAAAGCAAGATATAAACACAAGTGAGGTCAAGTTTTGACCAATGAAGACGAAGGAGTGCTCAGCTTCCTCAGCTCCCAGGGAGGACAGCTCTCAACACCCTCCTGCACCATGTTGCAACCGAGCCAGCAGCATGCCAGCCCCCTCCTTTTCCTTACACTTCCCTGGCTGGTGGACGTTGCTCCAAATTCTGCTCCAGCACTGGAGAGCCATTTCAGCAAAAGGCTGCTCCTGGGTACCTGGTGCCAAGCCTGCGATGTGAGCTCCTTCACTCCAAGTGCTTTTGCACCCAGAATTCAAGCTGAATCTCTCCCTTTACTGACTGTCCTGTGGAGACATAGGTTGTCCCCTGCTATTTTCCCAGACAATCCTGCCTGCTTGGACACAAGTGCTGGAAATCCCTAGCAGGCAAAGGGAAACACTTCCCAGCCCCTCCTCACCTGCTGTGTGCAAATCTGGTCCCTAGTCTCAAATCCTTGACATAGTACACAGTGACTCATAAAGAATAGCAAAATAAATGGGACTTGTGTTCAGGTTTTGTTTCAGACCTCATGAGTCATTTTATCTTAAGAAAACAGCAGGGGAAAATCTGGGCTTTAGCAGGAGACTAAAGTTTGCTGGCTGCAAGACAGACAACTGGGGGATCTAAGGTGTTATCTGAAGGGAGCAGGTGGTGATGATGCAGAGAAGTTGCCAGATGAGATTTGTCTGTCACCAGGAAGCAGAACAGGTTGGAACCCAGTTTCTCCCTCTTTTAGGCCAGCCTCTAAAAGGTTTGTGAGGAAACAGGCTTTCCTGCCCTGAGCAGGGAGGGCAGGGTGAGAACATCACTCTGATCCACACCCATAATTGTCAGGGTGAAAAAGTTCCTCCAGAGTATTTAATTTCACAGCTAATGAAAATCCATTCTCAATGTGTCTTCTATGATGAATGTCCTTAGGACTCCACCTCTCCCATCCTCGTGTGCATATTAATTGATGCTAAGGTTAAATTTATTAAAACATCATCAGGCTGTTAGACCCACAGTACCACACCATGGGTGTGGAAAGGGAAGAAGGGAGGAGGTTTTGCTACATATTCATCAGCTTCTAAGTTTGTCTTCAAAAGCTCTGGAGAAAGGAACTCTTTCTTTCCCCTTGCCACAGATGGGTCAAAGATGGACAGAGCTCCCAGAGGCACATTTTGGACACGTGCACTAAGACACGAGCCTGCACCTTTGGACTGAATGCACATGCCATCAGGACAGCTCTGCCTAGGGCATCGAGCCACACCACTTGCCCATGCAAGCACCTTCAGCACCACTTGTTGCTCTGACCATGCCCGTGCATCAGGCCGTGAGGAAAGGAGCTGCAGTTTCTGGTAACGAGAGCCCTGCAATGGTGCAAGATGGGTGAGACCCAGCCAAGGGTGCTGGAGTGATGGCCCAGGCTGCAAAGTGGCACTGAGCCATGGGATGGGTCACCCAGCCCAGGAGCAAAGTGGTGCAAGGGAGTGAATCTGGTGGGAGAGGAAGTGGTAGGCACTGGCAACCCCCTTGTACTATGGGCAGGCGGGAGAACATAGTGTTGGTGGTGAAAAGGGCTGCTGGGTGCATCTCCTCCACAGAGCACCCTGGGTGCTGAATGCTTCATCACACAGTGAAAATAACCTCCCTTACTCTCCTGTGCTCTTTGGAGGACAAGCCGTGTCCACGTGCAGGGACCAGTGATTTATACCTCCCTGTACCAGACTGAGTGACTCTGGCCATGAGAGTGATGTCTTTCATTAACCTAATTGGAATCAACCTTTATTTAGGGCTGAGCAAATCATTCCTGAAACTCTCATCAGGAGTAGTTCTCCCCTAGGCCATATTTCATTCTTCCCCCAGAGCCCCTGGAAGCAGACATGCTGAACACAGCACATGCACGCTGCCTACCTGAGATGCTTCAGCAAAGGATACGTGCAGTAAGAACAAGGAGCCTGGGAAAAGGAGTGACTGTGGTCACACAGCTGCACAGGGGACAAGACGGGGCAAGGCCCAGCATGAACAGTCTGGAAGGAACTGTCCCTGCTCCTCAGCGTGCGTGCACACACGCAGCAAAGGGAAAAGAACTGGCAAAGCTTGCAGGACTATATCCTTCAGATCCCTGGCAGATCTCCATCCTGCAATACATTAGTGGAGCTGTAAGGTCCTGGGAGATCAAGCTGACAAAAAGAAACAATAATCCAGGGGAGAGGAACTTCTGTGCCTGACATGCGACTCAGGCTTATTTTTATGGGTGTGCTTGAACCATTTGTAAAACACACACCTCTTGCTGTAATACACAAAATGACAAAAATGCATCTATTGCACTGATGTGCAGATGTCATTCACACACAGAAAATAAATCAGGTTTGCAGAAACATAGGGGGCTATCATTTTGTGTCTGAAAGCAAATCACAAACTAGACCCTGTAAAGTTACCACACCAATATGCAGCACACAGGCAAGCGAAGCTGGGATCAGCACAAAAACTGTTGCAGAGATCTCAGACATCCCCCCAGATGAACTAGACAGTCACGCACTTACCTGAGCTCCTCTGAGCGGGATGCTGGGACCTCTTCACACCCGTCCCCAGGAGGTGCTTACATGGCCTTCACCCTTGTTGAAACAAGTTGTAACCTGCTTCCCTGCCAATTCACAAATCCATTCTGGTTCTGCCTGCCGGCTGGAAACCTGCCCAAAGGCCTCTCCCTGAGACGCTCCCTCTGGTGACCGTGAAGCAGTGGGGGACACTTGCACAAGCCTCCCCTTGCACAAGCCTCCCCTCTGCTGTCACGTTTAGCAGAGGGTCACAAGCTGCAGAAGCATCAGTGCAGGTACTAAACACGTTCACTCTTCTGATGGAAATATCTGCCAGAGTTCTCCTCCAACTCAAAAACATTTCAACAATGTGATTATGCTTAATCAAGACTGAATCTGTAACTGCTTTGGGAAGGGCTTCAGATGAGAATGTCTCATCAGGGGCTACCCAGCCAGCACAACACATCCCTTTAAAATGTAACTGCCTGGCCACGTAGTCTTTGGGTGTACAAAGCTGCTGCTAAATTTGATTTAAGCTCCATTGTTCAGACTCTGTTCTGAGAAAAGACAGACTGTGAATGCTCCTTCCCCCTCAATTTAATCAAACTTCAAAATGAGATGAAGTTTTCCAAGCAGCTATTGCCACAGGCACATTACCAGGAAACCCTCGTGTTCTGCATCCCAGACCCTATTCTTGTGTTCACAGGAGGAATCAAACCTACACCTACAGTCCACATCCATACCTGGCACCTGATGATGCCACAGACCGGCCTGATCACATGCATTCTGTCTACCTGAGAAGCCTTGCATGGTATTTTTGTGACTCTTGGTTTTACCCTTTTCCTACCCAGACCTGGACAGTTGCTTTTCCTCAGCCAGCGTGCCACAGAGCCAGAGCTGTTCTTGGAGAGGAGGAGGAAACCTGATGAGCCTGGAAACTTATCTGACCTCCAGTCGCTTTCAATAGCAAATAGCAGGAATCAATTGCTGCCGCTCCTGGCACAGGAGAAGCTCAGACACTGCTGCCTGCCTGGCAAATAAAGCAAGCCCTAAATGTCAAAGAGGAGCACAAGAGTGTGGCTGGGCAACTGCTCGGTACCCGAAGCACAGGCTGCAGCCTAAGGAAAGCAGCCCTCAGCCTCCTACCCAAAATCACTCTGTAAAGTGCAGTTTCCCCGTGCCGGGGGGCTCACCCCCATCGATTAACGACGATACAAGCCTGCCTTCTGTCCCCCACCCCGCCCCTGGAGCCACGCAGGGCTCTGGCAAGTCCCTTCGAGCGGGGTGCCCCCCCCAACACCCCACCCCACGCACACCCTAAGGCTCGCAGGGAGCTGGTCGCACCAGCGCCCGAGGCTGCCCGGCCGGAGCAGGGGCGCACCCAGGGCTGGACTGCAGCTCCGCCACGCCGACCGCCGCCGGGGCTGGGTGCCCCGCACAGCCCGGGGACGCGTCTGGGGAGGCTGGGCTCCTGCCCTCTCCCGGGGTGCCCGAGGCAGCGGCTCCCCCGCGCCCGGGCCGCCCTTACCGTTCCCGGAGGAGCCCCTGGCGCAGCCCGGCCGCTCTCCGCCGCCAGAAACTCCCCGGGCTCCCCGCGGCAGCTCCTCGGGGCGGGAGGGGGCGGGGGGAAGGGTCCTCGCCCCGCGGGAGTGCGGCGCTGCCTCCGCGGCTCAGCACCCGCCTCCGCGGACAGCTCCGCTCCCGCCGCGCCCGGCACGGCCCTTCCCCGCCCGCGGCGCTGGGCGCAGCCCCTGGGCTTGGGAGGCCGAGGGACGCCGTCCCCCCGAGCCGAGGCAGCTCCTGTGCTGCAGGGCTGGCACTTGCCTTCCCCGCGCCCTGCTCCCAGCAGGCTCGCGGCCCTTCTCCCCAGACGCACATCCCCACTGACTGGCCTTGGAGCCGCTGTTTTCGTACCAAGAGAAACTGAGGCACGGGGAGTGTAGTTTAAAGTAGCTCCCCCGGCCTCAGCATCCCCAGGCTCACTTCTCCCTCCCCTCGGTCCCATCCTCCCGCGCCCCTCAAGGGCAGCAGCCTGGCAGCTCACTCACCTCTTCCCGGAGATTTGACTGGCCACCTCGCTCGACCCCATGCTGCGCTGCGCCCTGCGCCAAGGACATGCTCAAGCTGACGGAGACCAGACGAGGAGGTGGGGAGCGCTGTGCTGAGCCTGATGCCAATCAGAGCTGGGGTTTGTTTTCCACCCAAATCGCTTGACCTGTCTCTTCTTGGCAAAACAGGACTCACAGCCATCGCTTAGCCATGCATTCTGTTAATTCTCTCCACACCAAGAGCTCTCCTCCAGTTGCCAGTTAGAAATGGGAACAGCATGAAAATCCTAGCACTCAAATTTAAAGCTCCAAATATTGTCAGGGCTGCTGGTCAGCTCGGATTCAGGTGCTTAAAGGAACGCTGAAGCTGGAGAAATGCACAGCAATAGCCTTATGTACTCCACATGGTTTGGAAAGAGCCTTCATGAGAAACATTTATGGACTACACAGCTACGTAAACAGAGACACACTGAGATTATTATAAACTGAAAGTTGTTGTTTGTATTCCAGAAACACAAGAGCCTCAGCCAAATTTGAGGCCACAATGTGGAGTCTCTTCTGCACAGCCAGTGTTAACCCAGAGAGACCAACATCCATCAGGGAATGCACCCCATTTTCTTCCCATCCCCTGAGATGGGCCTGAGGCACGATGTCCAGTGACACACCAAGGGACACAGTGTCCTTGTCAGAGCCAAGCTCCAACAGAAGCAGCAGCACTTCACCCCACACTGTGCACAGGGATTGCAAACAGCTACTGGACTTTGTGAGCCCACTGGATCACAGCGCTGGTCAACTCAGGTGAACTTTGGAGGAAGCAAACATCTGTGTGCAGATATGACCGAGCCAAACTTCTTACCCCAGAGCAAGCAGCCCAATAGCCCATCGAGCTCTCCTGCCCGGCAGTGGGCTGCACACCAGGATCTCTCCTCAAGTAGGGATGCCCCAAGGCTGAGAATCCTTACTGTGTCAGGTACTTATTAAGCGAATCAGGAATAAACCTGCTGAACCCTGAAGTCTTGCTAAGTGATATAAAGAAGCGATTGTGCACATATAATCCTTTAGACATAAACTGTCAACCAAGTCTGGGACTAAGTCTGGATCCAGCCACACCCAGGCTCCTCTCTGAGTAGTTTAGAGGCAACGGGGTCCTTACTGAACCTCGCAACTCAACTGGAGGCTTGAGCCCCCATGCACGTGCTACCCTTCCTGTCCAGAGGAACCCAGTAACTCATGTTATAGCCAGAGCACAACATGGCTCAGCTCCTCACACCTCCACCAGCTCTACAGAGTGACAAAAATCTGCAAAAGTTGCCTCACTTTGCAGCTGCACCCATGAAATGCCGCACTTGCTGCTGCCTGCTCAGGCTGTCAGCCTCTCAGGGTTGGTCATGACTCCCTCAGTACACTGATCTCCCCCCGACCGGCTCCCCAGCTGCCTGGCAAGGATGTGGGTATCACCTTTGCAGCAGGTGAAGAACAAACCGCGCAGCCCAGCTGCTGCCCATCCCCATCCGGGTGCTTCTCAGAGCTGCGTCCTTGTCCAGCCCCAGCTCATGGCTTCTGAAGCCCAGATGGTGGGATGTAACCTGAAACTCTACCTTTCAGAAACCACATGCCCTCCCCCTCTCCAGACACAAGACCCTTTCCTGGGAGCACCTCATTAACGTTCTGACAGGGTTGGAGATCAGGAGATGAGACCCAGAGAGCTGCTAGTCTGGCTGCATCTGGACTTCCCTCCGCATGGCTCTGCCCCCGTGCTGGAAGATGCCAACTGCAAGACTGTGTAAGTGTACCGGTGCGTTCAGTCATTGAAACATTTCAGGCAGAAATGGGCAGCCCCTTTTCAGTGGTCTGTGGAGACAGCACAAGGGGCAATGGCTGCAAGTTAGAGTATAGGAAGTTCTGCACCAACATGCAGAAGAACTTTCACCCAGTGAGGGTGAGGGAGCCCTGGGACAGGCTGCCCAGGGAGGTGGTGGAGTCTCCTTCTCTGGAGATATTCAAGACCCGTCTGGACGCCGACCTGTGCGATATGAGCTGGGGAGCTGCTTTGGCAGGGGGTTGGACCCAATGATCTCTCAAGGTCCCTTCCAACCCCTATGATCCTGTGATTCCTGTGAAACTATGTCGTTGCACGCCTAACTGGTACGTACGAGTACCACAAGCTTTTCCATGCAAACTGGGCACTTTGACACACAAGCATTCATTATGGAGATGAAGGTTTCAGTTAATTTACTTGTGTAATAAATGTACATGGAAATTAGACAAACGGACACCCTTCCACATATTGATCCCAACCTGTGCCTGGAAGCTCTGCAATAGCAAGCAGGAAAAGGTGTTTTTAAGGGGCCAAGGACAGGAGGACACATGGCTGTGGGCAGTGCTGCCCATGATGCCAAGTGTTTGAGTCTCTCTCTGTTTCTTCCATCTCTGGACATTTTTTCGCATTGATGGTGAAATGAATAAACATTCCCTGGGGGGGGGGAAGGTGGGAGTGCAAAGGAACATGGCAGAGCCTCTATTTTCAGAGAAAAGGAGGGATGCTGTGCCCAGCGAAAGATAGCAAGCCAGGTGATCAGATCTGTAAAGGAACAAAAGCGACAAACATCAAGTGTGGATAGGGAATATCCTGGGAAAATAGCAGAGGACTGTATCAAGAGACTGAAATGATTCAAAGGAGGGAGGGAGAGAAGAAAGAAGAAAAAATGCCCACCAAACCATGGATTGGTGCAATGGAGAGTTAATTCCCATGCTCACTCCGCTGTGGAACAGGTGTCTGAGAGATCATCCAGCTACAGCATCATTAGAACAAAATTCCAGGATAATATATAAGATATTCTAATTGCTACATCTAATTATGAGGAAGAGTAAATCACCATGAAAAAATCATCTGTCAAACAGAGCATAAACACATAATCGACAATCATACTGAGAGCTGTCATCCATCTTCAGAGGCTGCTGCTGTGTATAGAAAGACACTTCTGTTTGTGAAGTAGAAGAGTGCTTCTCTAAGGTCCTATTAATCCAATAAATCTTTAAATATTTACATAAATTGATCCAAAAATGAAAACTTTGTTAAGTATATTTTCTCAAAGTGTGGAACAGTAGGACTCTGCGTGGGCAAACCAAATTCTGCTGGTGCAACTGGACATGTTGATGTCAGAGTTTGTGAAAGAACTGATACTAATCTACCTGAAAAATTTTTAATAAGCCATTAATTTCCTCAGCAACACAAAAGTCTCAAAAATCACCTGCCACGGCCACAGACAGGTCTAACTGATCCAGGGTCCCCAAAGAAGACCACATGACCTGTGCACCTTGCCCCTGAAATTCCTATCTTCATACCCTTGTTTGTACTGCGCCCTTTACAGAACCCCAGACTGGGGTGGGTGGGCAGGGCCCCCAGTGCTCTCCCTGCCATGGACAGGGAGACTTCCCTCAAGCCCAGGTGCCCAAAGGCCCGTCCAACCCAGTCTTGAGCCCTGCCAGGGATCCCAGGGCAGCCCCAGATTCTCTGGGCACCCTGTGCCAGGGCCTTCCCCCTCCCCAGGAAGGGTTTCTGCCTCCCAGCCCCTCTCCATCACCCTCCTGCAGCTGAAGGCCATTCCCTGGGCCTGAACCTCCCTGCCCTGGGCACCAGCCCCTCTCCAGCTCTTCTGGAGCCCCTTGAGGGACTGGAAGATTAGGACCCTCCACCAAATGTCGTGTACAGGAAGCACTCTGGAGTCAGCATCACACAAGAATGATCCCTTCAGCTGGACCCTAGTGACATCCCTGCCCAGCACCCTGAGGGCCTCACCCTCACCCATGTCCATCAGCAACTCACCACAATTCACCTGCAGCCTGGAATTCAGCCCAGGCTCCAGAGGCCCCAGCTGCTTCTCCCAGCCTGTGACCCATGGCAAGATGGTCGCGCTGGCACCAGTGACTGGGCTGAGAGCACTTCTTCATGGGCTGGGTGCTCAGAGAGGGAACAAAGCACCTTTCCAGTCCATCATGGTTATTTTAATGACAGGGGCGGAGATTTTGGCTTTTGCCTTTTGAACAGAAAGCTCTGTGGATGTGCTACATGCATCCACAAGCTGCTGCAGCTATATAAAATGCTATTAAGCTTTCCCTTGTTACTGATCCATTGCTAAGGCAGCAAGCGCCAGTTTTATCGCATGGTCCTCCCACATCCCCAAACTGTTATTGGTTCTTCTCATGTATTTCTCTGTTTTTTAAGAAGTGAAGGGGTGATGGAGTGCAGATTTCCATCTAGGATTTTTGCAGCACTACAGCTGGGAGGTCACTCGTGGATGTGCTGGATTTCAGTGCCTGGGCGGTACAAATGGTTTATTTTAAAATCAGAGGAGGTTATCCAGTGGCCTCTGTCAGCACTTCCACCACTGATAAAAGCACCGATGGATGAAGAGGCAGGATGGACAACACACCACTACGGTTGGTCACAAGACTGACTTATTTACCAGAGTTTAAACAGAAAATCAGCCAGTAACACACAAAATTAAAATCAAACCATTAGAGGGGCCTGCAAGAGAAGCAATGTTTAGCTTTTTTGTTAAGTAGCAGTGACAGATACAGATTGGGAACACGTTTCACAGCATGAACACAAACCCAGCTCCAGCCAGAGTAGTGAAGCCTGGAAGCACCAGTCGTTTGTATGCAAATGACAGAGCTGTCCACAGAACCATGAATCAATGCCACCACGGGTGTGCAGAGATTTGGAAGCTCCATCTCCCACGCAGAGGATAGGAACACTTTTCTCTCTTGTACTCCTAGTTTGTTCCTGCTGAACAAAGCGGCATGCACTGCAAATTGCTGTCATCAATAACCGAGCCAGGAGAGGCAAAAATACAGTGACAGGGACCACAGATCCAGGGCCCAAGTGGCAAAACAGCTCTGAGCTCAAAGAACACGGTATCAAAACTATCCACTCAAGAGAGGCTTGAATAATCACTTTGTGTTGGCCAGGTAAGATGGAGACTCTAGAGGTGGCCTTGACCTTCCCAGTGTTTCAGACACAAGCCCTTTCCACCACCTCCGGAGCAGGTGAGCAGCAGCATGGAGAGTGGGGAGCAGAGGAAGAGGGGAGCAGAGGGACAGCACAGGCAGGCAGAGCGAACGTGCAGAGGAGCCTGCAGCCCCGGCAGCCCACTACAGCACACTGCCAGGTGGAAATTCACCCTCCCATGTGAACAGGGACACAGCCACGAATCTGAGAGTGACTAGAAATGGCACAGCCCCCAAAGGGGTCTGACTGCCAGGGCAGGAGCAGCCATGAGGATCGCGAGCCAGGCAGCTGCCCGAGCCAAACGCTGCTGTGTCCCGGACTGCCAGGGAACTGAAAGGAGCCTTGTCCTTCAAGCAGATGAAAAATTAGCTCATGGACGTATTCATGGGACAAACAAGTGCAGAGACAATAGGGAAAAGACTCTCTGGGTGCTCACCTGGATTAATGACTCGGGGACCTGTCCAAACGGCTGTGTCCGATACCAAGGGTATTGCAGACCACAAAAGGCTTCGCACAGGTGCAAACACTATCTCCACTGTGCAGGCCAGTGCTGGCAGCTGGAGGAAGGGAAGTTCCCTAAGAGACAGCTCTACTCTGGGCATGAGGGGCAGCTTCCAGTGCTCCAGTTTGTGCGCTGCATCATCACCCAAAAAGGGGGAAGAAACCCCACTATATTTGTCTGACAAGATTTAGCCACATGGGCTGATTTGTGTCAACTTCTATTTCTCCTGCTTCTTTTATTGTCACTAGATTTGTCTTACCTGGCCTGGCTGAGGTCAGAGACATTGGAGTATAATTTCCCAAGCACGCCTGTGCGGAAAAGGCATCTCAGCATCTTTGCAAGTGGGCTAGGGAGGGACCTGAAGGGTAACACTTTGTGAGAAACAACGCTAGGTGATGGCATTCATTTAAAACAGATCTATGCTACGAGCTACACACGCTGTTGCCCAACTTCCTACCATCTGTACACCAAACTTTCAGCTTTATGTTAAATAGACATTAATCCCATGCTTGTATACTTAGATGGAGGCATGAGATAACACATATGCTGCTTGAGATGCACTTCCCCCTTCACAATTTGTGCTTCTAGCTGCAATGGAAATATGTATTAAAAGACACGTTTCTGTGCTTGCATTTGGCTTTTCAATGCCACCCACAATTCCCAGTGCCTGCATATCCTGGCTTCTCACATCCCACTTGTCCTCTGTGCTTTGAATGTTGCCCACTACCTAAGGTCCACCTGGCCAGCATTTAACCCTTAGCTTTCAAGACTCTCTAAATCAGCCCAGCTCAGCTCCACAGCCCCGGACAGGACACTGCAAAGCACCCCCAGGAGCTCCCCAAGGGTTGGATCCCACTTGATGTCAGTCACGAGGAAACAGCCAGTGCAGTAACCGGGATGTTCCCTCTCCACCTTCCCCAGCCATGAAGAACTCATCTCACCCCTTTCCCAGCGGCCAAACTTCTGTGAAGAGATTGAAACAGAGGGGAGTGGGACAAACAGCCATAGAGCAACAAGCTGAAAGTCCTGGAGCTGGCTCTAATGCTGGGAGCCCAAGGTTAGCACATGCCTTGGGGTTACTTTCCTAAGATCAGACAGAAGCCTGGAAAGCAGGGCATAAAACCCAAGCCCAAGTCACCTTTAAACATCAGTACAGAGAAAACTCTTGCAGCTCACAGCCATTTCCTAGCAATCGTAAGGACTGAGAGCTGAGGGGACGGTGGAAAGCACCGGTGTGTTTCCTGAAGCTCTCTCAAAGGGAGCAGATGTGGTGAGAGCCAAGAGCACATCCTAGCTCAGCCATTCCTCACGCCTTTTGACTGTGACACACCCTAAGGCCACTCTCCTGCCTGCTTTTCCCAACAAAACTGAAAAGACAGGAATGCCTCAGGCCTGTAAGTCTAATTTTCTGCCAGATCTCTGCAGGCATGCGGACAGACCCATTAACATTCACCGTGTCTCACATCTGTACTGTAAAGTGGAACTGGTGTGCCCAGCACTGGCAGACCACTGGCAGGGCCTCACAGCCCTCAACACACGCACGCAGGAGCGGAATCCTACTGCCAGAGCTGCATCGGTGCCAGAATTTGAGTCTGGTCCAGGAAAGGACGAATTTAGTATTTTAAACTATAACTTTACTGAACTATTCCACAAGGCCCTCTCTTTCATTAAGAGCTCCAAAGGCTGATTTCCTCAGTACCTTTTCCTCTTCCAGATGTCACCAGGGGTGTCGGTTGCTGTACATCGTGCTTCAGATGGCAAACGCCACGCGGCTGTATGACAGATCGAGCACGCTCAAACAGGCAAACAGAAGCACACAGAGCCCCGTGTGCTGTTGTTTGGTCAAAGTCCCCACGCCTGTGAGATGACATGCCAAGAAATATAACCTCTGTAGTGGTGAATAAGGCTTCATCCTTAGGAATTATGGACTAGATTCTCAACTGGCATAAATCAAACGCAGCTCTGAGCAATATATAGCAGCTGACAAAGGGTTGTTACATGAAATCAGAGAAAGCCGCACACATATAACCAGAAAACTGTGTATTGTTCAATCTCCTTCCTTCCTCCCTTCCTTCCCAGCCTCAGTCACACATGGATGTCTCAAATATCGACTCTTCTCTTCCCCAAAAGCTGCGTACTTGGATTCTTCCCAGTCCTACCTGCACCTCTGTCCTGGTTTCAGTCAGGATAGGGTTAACTTCATTTGTAGCAGCTGATGGAATGCTGTGTTTGGGAGTTACAATGAAAGCAGTGCTGAGAACACCCTGATGTTCTTAGTTGCAGTCAGACAGTCAAGGACTTTCTCAGCTTCTTTGTATTTCTCTGTTCATGAGAAAGGAGGGGCGAAGCCAGGACAGGTGACCCAGATGGGCCAAAGAGAGTATTCCATGCCAATGACGTCCTGCCCAGGAGAATGGGGGGCTGAGGGGAGGAAGAAGAGGGGCGGTGGCGGGACGCGTGCTTCTTGGGGGGACGGTTGGGTTCCGGGACAGCTCTGGGTGGTCCGGCCTGAGTTGTGTGGGTCGGGGAGAAACTGCATTGGGGATCAAGAGTTTCATATTCTTTTGCTCTAAAGTCCTGTTAGCATTGGTATATTTTATCTTTCTGTTATCTTAGTAAACTATCCTTACCCCAACCCACGGGCCTCTTAGTTTCTTGGTTTTGGAGTTATTTGCCCCTTCCTTTTCCCTTCCCTTGTTCCCCCCACCCCACCCCCTTTTCCCTCTTCCCCTGCTCTTTTACTTTAAGGAGCAGGCAGCTGCGTGGATCTCGGCCCACAGCCGGGGTGAAACCACGACATCCTCCCAAGGGGAACTGAAAGTTAGCCACCACACTGATGACAACACTGCAAGGTACTACTCCCCTGAGCATAGAGCTTGTGCCAACTCGTGTCTGAAACGGTATCTCATTGCTCAAAACATGGTGGAAAGACAGGAGACCTCGCCTCACGCGCCACGCGCGCAGCCCCAGGCGCAGCGCTGCTGGGCAGGGCCGCATTGTCCAGCTCCGGCCCAGCCCCACACCAGGCAGCAGCACAGACCAACTGTTTCACAGGACAGTGTGAATTCCTTCAACTCTCGTTTTACTCTTTTCTAATTTCCAAAGTCTACTTTGAACACATGCAGACTCGGTATCTTATCACATTATTTTATTTTAGAAAAAACACAGCAGATTAATTTCCATTAGAAATGCATCAATTTAAATAGATCTTTGGCTGAACTTTCAAACTGTTCCTAATTAATATTCCCTTTGAAATCTACCGACTTCCTTTGCTACTATCTAGCTGTTTCTGCATTAGAATGTACGGCTAGTATTTCAAGGAAAAGTCATTTTTGCATGAAGAATCATTAAAGACCACTTCGTTATTGGGCTCAATTTTCAAGGCAATTTTTTCTCCTTCTCTCTGAAGGACTGTCAGGCCAGAAACTTTCTCCTGTTATCTTCCTACTCGTGCTGCTCTTTGGCACTGGTATAATTTCCTTCCCACATTTCTCTACTCATTATTAGCTTTTAATGAGCCTTTTGCACCTGTAGTATTATTGCTGTCCCCCAGTTCCTCCTCCCGTTGTATACACCAGGGTTAACCCCCTGGAATCAGTGGTCCTCTGCTAGCGTGAAACCAGTGCACAGGTTATGGTGCCAGGCTTTGTTTTCAATATGAAACCATGTCAGCCATGACTGGGAGACAGTGCCCCGGCGACTGGTCCATGAGCTGGTTGTGCATCTCAAACGGGTTTCCAGCAGATGATTTTCCCTAATCACAAGCCCACAGGAAAAGGTCTCTGCTTGCTCATGGTGGGAGTGCTGTTGACTGAGCCGTCCCTCACGGAGCTGCTTCCAGGGCAAACGTCATGGCATCAGGGAAGAGCTTCTTGGTGGCAGCTCGCCGGGGAGCTTGTGCCATCTGGGTGTCCCCAGCAGCCGAGCTGTCGCTTCTCACAAGCACCACGTCCCAGGGAGAGCAAATGGAGAAACTGGGACATGACTTTCAGCTTGACAGGGAAGGTGTCTGCTGACAATAAATGAACCTTCCTGTGACTTCAAGCTTTTCGGGGGGAAGACAAATTTTAAGTGCCATGGAAATAAAAATACCTCATCATTTTATGCTGTGCTTGTTTTTTAGGACTACTTTTCAGATGGCCATATGATTTCTGAACAGAAAATCCAGTGCCAAGCACTGGCAGAAAAATCACTGCCTCTAGCTAATATCTAGTCATATAGAAAATATTTGACCAAGGAAATAAAGTCCTTCATTGGAGAGCTTGAGTGATAAGCTTCAGGCAGAAAAAGCAGAATCAAATCAGTGTCAAACCTACATTCACTCCCAAGACATGAGAGCATCCTACTTGAGCTCAGTAAAAGTAATTTTGCCAATAGGCTTTGAGCTTGTTGAAGAGAAGCAGGAAGCACAACGAAAGGAAAAAGAACATTTTTAAATTGAGCACTGAGAAGTACCAGAAGATGCCTGCCTACAATCTGCCCTGAGCCTACAAACCCAGGAGCAGCCAAGAAACAAAATACAGTGACCATGCCCTAGGCTTGTACTACAAGGAACATTCAGGTTTGATCATTCCTAGTGGGTAGAGCTCCAGGTGGAAAAGTCCCACAGGTTTTGCACTTCTGCAGCTCTATGCTGCTTCCTAGGATCTCTCATCCTTCTTTCCCCTGCATCGTATTTATAGTTTTTAAAGTAAATTCTGACATGTGTTAATGGAAAACAGGTTTTATTCCTCAACTTCCTATTGTACTACAGCTAAACCCAAGTAGAAAGATGGCCACACACCGCCTCTTCTTGTCTCAACCCTGATGCTGCTTAATAAACTCCCTGCAGAGCAAGGCCAGCCAGACACCAGGCTCCAAAGGTACCCAGACCACTGCAACATTTAACCCGCTGTGTTTTAAGCACTGAGCCAGAAAGAAAGAATTTAACTCCAGCTGCAGGCAGTAGAATTACACTAAAGACAAGTCTGTGCCAGAAGTTTTAGGTGTGAGCTACTAGTATCTGCATACTGCACTTTCCCTCTCCCTTATGAAGCAAAGCTCTTGGACAGGAGCGTTACTTTACTGAGCAGCCCGTAATGCTCACTGTCGTGTGCTCAGCAGCACAGTCATCACGCTCTATTTCACAGCATCAAAATGAACTCTTCTCCAAGCAGGGGAAACCTTCACATCAAAGACTCAAACACCACAGGCTTTGATGCTGCCAGAAGACACTCTTCTAATTTTTGATAGACCTCTAAATAGTCCAAGGCTTTATGAGCTGCAGTGGGAAGTGACTCAGGCTTTGACTCCTGGAACAGGCAGAAGTCACTAAGGAGTCCAAGCGAACAGTAGTTTCGGACATGGGAGACTTCAGAGCCTGGCAGTGACCTCCAGGGCAGAGGATGCATTTCAAATACATCAGCGCTGCTCTACCTGGATATTAAAATGCAGGAGTAAGAAAGGCATCCCTAGGAAGGACTGTGCATGTAGAGCACCTTTTAAGTTTGAACCAACTCCAAAGATGTAAGACCAACAGGACAAGTGCTGCACACAGAGCAAACACCCCCTGTACCCCCAAGTACTCACCCACACCAAATCTCATTTCTATCGCTAATCTACACGAAAAGGCTTCGTGCTCACAGGCTGAACTGGAGACCTAGGCAGGGAGACAGAGCCTAACAGCACCCTCAGCTTGGCTAACACCCCCCCAGTTCTGTCCTAGAGCAACGGGAGGATGGCCAAACCCCTGAGCAGCGCAGGCACTGCCAACCTGTCCCTTTGGCACTGGCAGGCACCACCAGCACCAGTTCTTAGAGCATGGAAAGCCTTGGCAGACATAGAATAGAACATCCCCTTAAATGAGGGACAAAGTTTCCTTAAATCCTGATCAACACAAGACCAAAGATACCGCGTTACCTACACCGAAGCACTGTCTATATAATCTGTACAGCAGAAAACCACATTTCTATATGATGCTGTTCTGTCACTAGGATTTATCTTTTTCCTAAAGCTAATTTCTGCCCTTCCCACCCTTAACTACAGCTCTGCCCACACTGTGCGTTCGCTCCAGAAGCTATACATAAACCTTCTCTTAGAAGCCAGCCAACTTCATCTCACTCACCCAAGACAGAGTCTTACCATGCTCTGTCCCCAGCCCTGCAGCAGCTAGGCACAAGCAGTAACCAACACCAGAGTGCCATCTATAGCTATTGCACATGACTGTGCAGAAAAGCAGAGAAAATGCACATGCATGTTCCTTCCCCCTCCTAGCATGAGGAATACCTCTCAGAGAAACTTCTGTCATTAAGGTCTGGAGAGTAAGAGAATTTACTCAGAGCAAAAGAAGCAAGAGTAGTTGCCCTAAGAGCAGCTTTACTTCTCCCAGAGTGAGAGGCACAGCATGGGGAACAAAGCCCCTCTCCTCACTCTCCCCTCAAAAGGAGAGGCAGAGCATATGCATACAGCCCACTGGTTTCTGCTGAGATGGCCCACAGCCAACTTATAGCTGTAACAAACCTTTTTTATAAGAATACCTCTTCTCATTTAACGCTGTGTGAGAAGATGCTAGAGCAGGTTTGCATTTCAGGGACAGGAACCAAGCTTAAAGCAAGAGATGGAAATGGCATTCTCCCCTCAGGGCACATCCCAGGACCCATGAATAAGCCATCTCCACCAGCCCTTTCCAAGGGAAACTGAGCTCCCAGGGAGGTGTTTCACAGTGGCACTCAGCTCACCCCTCCAGGCAGAAAGACTAGTGTCTAACCCCAGCAATGCAGCCCAAGGAACCCGGTTCTGAACAGGCGATGTGGCAGATAGCATCATGGTCCCCTTCTGCCACCAAGATAACCCATGCTAGCTGCGGGCAGCAGGTCTGCACAGCCACCCTCCTCCTGGAGCACACCCAGGCATGGATGCTGCCAGGCCTGGAGACAGCAGCCAGTACCACTCTGACGATTCCCTCCACCATCCCCTTTTGGGTCGCAACACAATGTTCTCCATACAGGCTCCACTGTGTGCTTGGCTGTGATGGAGCATGTGTAAAAAACACCCAGCCAAACAAAAACCCCATCACTTCAGAGTTAGACAACCCCACCTACATGTCCCAGCCCAGTCCGCAAGACACTGTCAAGTGCCTGCTGGCTTCTAGCATCAGCAACTTCCAGGAACAGCTACGAAGCTCTTTCCAGGGGTTGTATTGAGCATTCCCACCTAGCCATGTTCCACCCAGGGCTGCAGAGCAAGCTTCACGATGGAACTCAGCTCTTCAGGAGATCCTCCAACCCTGTGCTAACATCGGTGTCTGACAGGGTTCCTCTGTGCCCTTTAAGGCACCGCACCAATTTATAATTTGCATTATTAATCAGTGAGCTTCTACCAGCTCCGGTGGCCCTGCTGTGGGACCACACACACATCCACTGCTCCCAACAGTGAAGGGACATGCCAGCAGACCACACAGGAGCAGAGGACATCTCTCCTCTCCACCACAGAGCTACCTTGTGGGAAGGTTCACCATGAGTACGCTAGTCAGCGTAAGTGCACGAGGACATGTAAACAGGCAGCTCCTTTATAGACCCACTGGTGGATAACAACTACTTTGGTTAACAGCTCATTTATTAGGGTTTGGGGTTTACACATGCCACTGGCAAGGATCCACAACTGGGTCACTACAGCAGCTCAGTCCTGCCTGACTGGAAGGTAAAGCACGGAGCAGAGTTTACCTGCGTGCAGCGCTGGACAGACACACAGACACCACTGCCCAGGTGAAATCAGTTCACCAGTACTGGCCATGCTTCAGTGAGCTGGTCTGAAAATTTCAGGCAAGGCAGTTAAGCCAGAGCATGCTGCACACAAAGATACAGAACAGATTTTACTTACTCTGGAGGAAAGCGACATTTTTCACTAAGGAGTTGCTGAACAGTTGTGGGTTGGTTTTTCTTTTTCTTTTTTAAAGCAGGTTGAAGATGAAAAAAAAAAATCTCAGAACAGTATGACTATCATGAGAATGATTTCTAAACCAGGAAGCATGACAGCCCCAC
This sequence comes from Hypotaenidia okinawae, assembly GCA_027925045.1. NCBI lineage: Eukaryota > Metazoa > Chordata > Aves > Gruiformes > Rallidae > Hypotaenidia > Hypotaenidia okinawae. The sequence goes on from BSDF01000016.1 coordinate 8,167,264, forward strand.
ACCCACAACAGCAGAAGCAGCTGCCACATGCAAGTTGTCAGCCACACACTGCAGGTCTGATCCTGCGTTACTTAAAGCTACTTGGAGCTTTGATGTCTTCGATGCAGTGAACTGCACAACACAGAATTAACTAGAAGCCCAGTATAAGAGAGGAAAACCAAACAGGTAGTAATACCCAAGTCAGAAGGTATTTCACATCCTCTGCTACGCTAGAGCCCAGACTGAAGTACCAGGACTACCAGCACTTGCACTCAGGGTCTGCAGCACTAAGAAAAGATCCCACCAATAGGAAAAGTCAGTAATTAAAACAACCTCTAACCTCACCTGAAGTTCCCTGCAACATGACTTCTCTGCCTCCTAGATTCTGAATGCTGGAAGAGAAATTTCTTCTTGATGCTAAGGAAACAACAAAAAAAAAAAAAGTAAGAAAATCAGAGCAGGTTGTTTCATTTTTATCTGGAACATTTCCACCTGCCCACCTCTTTCCGCACTAAGCCTTTCCAAGTTCAGTGGAAGCCCGTGCCTGGCTTGAAGCACAGGCAACATAGGGAGTTGTGGGGTGTCAGGAAGATTTTCTTAGCCCTCTTACCTCTACCACCACAACAGACAGCCAGACCTGCTGCTGGCAGCTGGGAGAGGGTCAGGACTAGGGGCAGCTGACTGCAGGGGTGGACCAGCACAGTAATCATGGCCTCTGATCCTGCTGCTCCTCAGGGTAAGCGAACAGCAAACCCAGCTCTCCAGGAAGGCATCTGTAGCAGCACAGCACAGCCCAGATTGGGGAAGCATTTTGATGGCATTTGAAAAAGCTTGGAGCAACTGTGCCTTACCAAAGGGCAGAAACCAACTGGAAGCATCCCACTGTCCCCAAGCAAGACAGTGTCTCCCCTCCTCCTTGCTGGGACTCCTAGAGAGATGAGATCCTTTCTTTTGCAGAGGTCAGGGCAGCAGTTCCCAAAAAAGCAACAGCTCGTAGCAATGCTAGAGCTCACATAGCCTGTCTCACACTGTGAAAGCAGCAAAAGCCATGCAAGAGGGCACACAGAAGGAATTGTAAGGATTGCTCCACTTTGGGCACTGCTCTTCCTGGTTACTGGTCTCTATGCCCAGGGCTCTGCCTAGTATTACCAACGTCCCTCCTGACTCTGGCGCAGTCCGGCTGCAGGCAGCTGCCCATCAGCACACCATACACCTCCGGTGCTGCATGGGTTACCTCACCACAGAGCTCCTCCAGATCTCAGCCTGAACAAAGGACCCACCCCACCGTATAAAAATGCCAAGAAATTTCCAACGCTGTAGGAACATCTTTGCTTTCCACACATTAGCACATTGAAATCTGTATGGCAAGCCTGTCAAGCAAAGCAGCTGCTCCCTGGCTCTCCTACACCTCTCTTCAGATGGAAGAGCTTCAATCGTGTGGCATGCCTGCAGCATTAGAGAGGTAGAAGAGCCGGTGCCATCTCACATACATTCACCTTTTGCCTTCGTCTAGGCACTGGGCAAGGACATCCAATGTACTAGTCTGTCCCTCTTCACACAGTGGCTCAGTGCACAAGGCTGCCCTGCAAGGTTGTTATTCGCGGTGGGGTGTAGGAGTACACAAACAGAAATCCACTTAATTACTTATTCCCTGCCCCTACACTTTCAGACTGGCAAGACAAGTTGTAGAAAATACTTTCTAGGGAAATATGATCAACTGTAGGAAAAAAGTAATTAAAAGTAACTGCAGTGCCCAATTTTACTTAATTTTATACAGGAGCTCTAAGACATTTACGTACTTAGAATCTTCAGGCAAACACGACCACATCTCATGATTTTCAGAAGGAAGCAGGGACCATCCTTCACAAGTAACAGTCAGGAATGTTCGTAGCCCAATGCAGTTGCTGCTTAGATACCACAGTAACGGCCATGCTAAAAGGCCTAATTAACTCCCACTGATTCCAGAGAAGTAACTAAATTAGAGCCAAAACAGGTACATCAACACGATGCCTTAACTTGCAGTCACCTCCTGCTTTTCTCTCAGTCACTCTGGCAACATACCAATTATCACCATGCTCAGATTAGCTCCTATTTCTAAACCAATACTGGAAAGGTGAATCTTCTCCCCTAAAAAAGATACTGCAGCATAATTGGCAACATCTACCAAACGCTTGTAATCCACAACTGTCTTCCAGAAAAAATAAATTTAAGTAGCTGTGGGTTCAAACTGTTGAACCTAAACTATTTGACCACCTTCAAACTTGTGTTGAGAGCAAAAGACGAAGCAGGCACACGTACAGGTCTGTAATCAGAAACGTCAGAAGGTAAGACAGTATAAAGTCTTGTTGCACTAGAAATACATCAGCATGAGAAGCACGGCGGTGTAAGGAAAGATTTCCTGCAAGAATATTTTAGTTACCTTGAGCCAGATTTTTATAATCAACCCTGATTCTCCCAGTAACCTCAAGAGACTGGAAGACTTGTAGAAATGGCACTTCAGGCATTTTTAAGCATTCACTTGATGTGCTTCAACAAAAAGAACAAATGCAAAAAATGATCTAGTTTGGAACTTGATAAATTCTCCTGCTCCAGAGGTAGCAGGATGAAAGAGGAGCCAGAAGGCCTAACTGAAGTGCCAAGAAGTACATCAGTAGCATCACACATCCTCTGCAAGATGCAGCTTACATCAGGAAGCTAGTTAGGAAGAGCATGTGCAGCATCAAGAGTCAAGGCTGAAAAATCAATGTAGGTTAGCTCCACATTGCACATGAACCCTGCTCCCCGCCCCGCGTTAGTCTGTCTGCTGCAGACTGCTGACATATTGGCTTACATGCTCTTATGGAACAAACTGAGTCATGCTGCTAAGACTTGAAAATAAAGGGTTTTTTTTTTTAAATAAATAAAAAAAAAGCTCTGCATTCTGCAGGCAGTACATCCAACTCCACAAAGCCCAGGCTGATGATACATACACACTTGCCCATTTTGCCCCCAAGATTACCTTTGTGCACCAAGCCATTTCGGCATGCAAAACAGACAGCTACATGCACTCAACTTTAAGAAAAGAGTTAAGCCTTTTCTTAAAGGCCTCTTTATTTTTAAATTCCTTCAAAACATGAATTAATTTAAACAAATCAGATGCAAAACACCTGCATTTTAAATTAGCATATATTTTACTGTATTAATCACAGCAACCTCATACAGTAAGATACACAAAAATAGAGCATGGTATCACTTCAATTCAACACAGTTTTGTACTACAGTATTCCATGACATATATACACAGGACTTTTCTTTTTTTCAAAGCAAGTATAGTCCCTGCTATGTTCACCGTAAAAATTACGTGGCATCACAGTTTCAGTTATTCTATGTAGTGTGAGTAGCCATATGGAAATTGAACTAGTGAACTAGGAGATACACTGTATAGCAGCCAAACAGGCGTGACAATTCAAAAGAGGAACAAAACCAAACTAACCACTGAAAGGAAAACCACCTTTAAACTGTAGTTTAATAGCAAAACTGTTTTTTAAATTCTTCACTATATACATAACGTATCTACATTTGTGTCATATTTATATATATATATTTATTTATAAAAAAACATACAAGATTTTGAAAACCTTAAAATCATTCACCTAGACGGTATCCACCCCAGCCCTGTGGGTCAGCAAGGCAAGACTTGCCTGTGCCATTCCTCAGTTGCAGTCGCTGATTCAGAAAGTTCCCTGATAGCTAAAGACACACCATTCACTTTGTTTCTTAGTGCAAACTGTACAGTAACTTATTGTTCTCAGCCCTCCCTAAGACTCGGGTTTCATCTGATTTCCATAATACTTCTGGCACCCATTTATGGCTAAAATTCTATTTTACAACATTAGCCTATATATTCCCCCTCTCTACCTATCTCAAGGCCTCCCCCCACCCAAAAAATGTAAGACAAATGATCATTCATGCATGTTTCTGTCACACAGGGATCAATGGACATTGAAGTTTAGAAGCCTAGACCCACACAATGTTTAAAAAACCCACAAACCCTATGTGAGCAATTTCAGTGCAAAGTGGACTACATAGTTTACATCTCAGCTAGAGTTCTTTACAGTTGTTTCAAACACATTTAGTTCTGCACATCGGATTAGGTTGCCCGATACTTTGCTCTAACTAGCTAGTTGGCATAAGGACATTAGAAGGATTCTTGTGGGTTTCCTTTTAATAAAAAACTAAAGCCTATTCATAATGAGGTGCTGTTTGGGGGTCAAACTGTACAGAGCCTAGCACAACTGAGTCCTGGTTTTCGGCTAGGGTTCCTATGTGCTACAGTAATACAGATAACTATTATCTGATTCACATCCATAACTGATGGGTTTACTTGAACAGAAGTCACAAATGAGCTCTGATTTTTAACCAGGCCAGTGCTTTACTTGCTGGACTACACTACAGACTTCGCAGTGAATTTGGAAGCAAGCATAACATTTATACTTATAATTTCCATAACCACAAAAGAAAAGCGTGCACTGAGAACCAAACTCCTGCAATTCTTAGACAAGACTCCATTTGACTAGGGGCAGCCTCGTCAGAGGGAAAAGAATGTCAGATTAAAAATGAAAAAATTGATCAGAGCCAAGAACACCAGTCTGCCACAGCGACTATAATAAGCTATGAAATACAGTACAAGGAAAAACAAAGTGTCACCTGAACAAACAACCCAGAGAGACTTCATAGTTATAATGATTCTACCACTTTTAAGAACTCAACATATTAAATATTTATTAAAAATAAACTGTTTCCAAATTACCTATTTACAGTACAAAGAACAGTACTTAATACATGTGCAACAGAAGGTAAAGAAAATTAGTACTCATCTGGAAGGACAACACTCTAGGTGTCATTTAAGTGACATGAATACAAGTTCACCTTTGTTAAAAATACCATACAGAGAAAAACAGCAGGATGATATTGGCAACACCAGAAAATAAAGCACATTTCGTCCAGATTCGGGTCGTATAAGCTTGAGATAAACAACCAGGACACAAGGGGGGAAGGAAAAAACAAAAAAGACAGAAGGAAGAGATGTTGTGGTGTTTGCATTTTTGGAGATCAAGAAATGCAGACACTCCAGAAAAGAGTCCTTGTTGGCAAAACACGCCATTCACGTATTTCTCGCACATTTTAAAGTCACACTCTATCAAAAAACCAGCAGTAGCTTCAGCAATCACTCATAGAAAATGAGGATCTTAATTTTTACATTTTATTCTCAAGCCTTGCATGATTTTATTTGGGCAAGGAGATGACTGTAATGTAACAGAAAGGTGCGATGTCACTTTTCTAAATGCAACAGCTGCCAAGTTTCAAAGAAAAATGTGTTCTTCTCCCCCATTTAAATTGAAAAGTAATGATCGTTTAGGCGTTACCTAAATTATAGCAGCATGAAATCTAATGTATCTGCAGCATCCGTGAAGCCACAAAAATCAAGAACTGGCACCTGGTCACTGAACCATGGCTCCAAATATTTGGACATGCCATTTTCCTAAGAGGTCAGTGTATTTTCTTATCAATGGAGTCAGTACATTAGTTAGGATAGCCCTTCCCCTCCCCCTTTCCTTCCCCTCCAAAAGACTAACCAAGCCTATCTATACACTACATGGGACAGCTGGGACGATTTGTAGTTTAACTGATTGTTAGGCATGAACCTGTGAAGCTCGCTTTTTCTACAGCAGGGATCGTAGTAGTAAGCGTTGAGGCAAGTGTCACATGAGACCTTTGAGCAGAAGGTGCAAGTGTTTGCAGCTCCAGAGCGGTTACAAAAGCCGCAGCGCGAGGTGCCCGAAGGTTTGGATTTGGAACCGAACTGAGCAGCTCTCTCTTGACTCTGAGTCTGTGACGTGTACTGAGATTTCTCCCTTAAAGCGGACGCAGGAGACAAGCCATCGTTTGGAAGTGGTTTGATTGAGTAGGTGCTCTGTTTCACTGCTGGATATTCCTGCCTAGAGTTGAATAGATTGTCACACTTTTGGCAAATGGAAGTGCCACATGGTACGCCACAGTTCTGGCACTTGAGGGAAGAGGTCTCTTTGGCTAGGTGGGTGCGTTTGTGGTAAACAGGGTTGGCATCATTTTTTAACAGCCATACATCAGGCTTGATAGCTTCTTGTCTTTTAAAATTTAACATACTTCTAGAATCTGGATCAGTATACAAATCTAAGTCCTCTTGAGCAGAAAAATAGGAGCTGTAAGGGACATTTGTTCTTAGCATGCCATTGTGATGAGATGAAGTTGGCAAGAATTCATCTGAACACCCGTGTGGGGAGCTTGACATTGTCAGAAGAGAGGGTGACGGACGGATAATTTCATCTTTAATGTCATCTTCTGCATCAACTAGAATCGGTTCTTTCCTGAGACTCAGTGAGCTCATCAAAGGTGGTTTCTTACTTTCCCAGTAATTATCGTATGTGTCCACAGATTTAGAAGGCTTGCTCACCTTTGGCTTGAAATAATCTTTAGAGGCCCGTTCACTCGCTGATTTCTGGAGTACCATTCGTGCCATGGAAGTGTTTAAGTTTTCTTTGCACTCTGCACGCCGTTTCATGGCCTCTGAGCAGCCCCTTACATCTTCACTGCTATTTTTCCGTTCATTTATGACATCGGTCTCTGAATAACCTCTATCCTTCACTTGCAAGTGAATTTCAAGAAGCTGCTCGCATTCCACTTTAGCCAAAAAGAGTTCAAATGACACCATTTTCACTTGAATGGCATCAACCTGCTCCTTGAGCTTATACATTGTTCCCAGTTCTTGGACATAGCCCATGTAGTTCAAAATCTGCCTCACATCATCTTCGGTTAGAGCAGACTTTACATAATAAACAAAGGGTCCAGTGTAGGTCTAAGGGGGTGGGGGAGGAATAAAAGGAGAACACTAGGTTACAAATTCAGTGGTGGACTAGATGTTCAGATAACTACATGACAGATACTATAAAATTAAATACAATAATAGTGACAGTGAACCCATGCAACTCCCATGGCCAGATGCACTCCATTTCTGCATCCCTCCTGCTCAGCAGATGGAGGTTCTGCATGAGGCAAACTCCAGACAGGAGAGTTTCCACTCAAATTGACATCCCAATCAGCATCATGTCCTCCCTGTTGATTTCAATCCCTGTGCTATACGCTGACGTTAACGCTTATATGTACCAGACCGGCAGAGATTTTATGCACTGCCCCCAGATGGGGGCTAGCAAGAGACAACAGGAACTCTGAATTACTGCAGGAGTACCAAATTCAGCTCTAAACACACTGGAGTTGTGCACGTTTTTGCGTGCACACAAAAACTGCAATTTCACAAGTCTGCTTTATTTAATTTTGTTAGGTCAAGAACTTCCACTAAGAAAAGTTCCAAAACCAAAGAGCTTGTGTGAGTTGAAATATCCTTAGTGTCCAGCATACACAAGATTATGTTCTTAACCAAGTCCAAATTGTTCTGGATGGCACACAAGAGCAGCTGCCCATTGCAGCTGTCCAGAACAGCACACAACCAAAACCAGTACCGGCAGCATAGCAAGAGGTACTCTCATTGGATCAGCCAACACTTCAAAGGCCAAAACTTAAGCATAAAGATGAAGAAGAGTTATGGACTGAACTTGAAGAAAGGTAGTTTCCTCTAAGAAAACTCTGAGAGCTCTCAAATATCCTAATAATGTTTGAATTCCCTGCTAAATAGTGAAACGATGTCTTTTTAAGAATGAGCATAAGCACACATCACTACCTCACACAACCAGCAAATGACTTTAGATACCTACACCAGCAGTGCTTTTATCCAGCTGCCAAGTCTCAAAACTGTTCTTCTAAGTCACCTGCAGCACTTGACCAAAATGCTGCAGCAGTTTTGAATGAGCATGTAAGAGCAGGTGAAAAATAAAATATAAAAAAAATCAACACCAGAGAACTCACTATCTGACTGCTAGCACACAAGCTGAGTAATATACAAGCTCCTACTTTTCATCCTGAGATCCTGGCATGGGTAAATAATTTGAAAATACACTAAAATTAAAACTGAATTAACTGACAACTGACAAGCAGATAAAAGATATGTTGGAAAGGACTCCTTTAGAGACGTTCCTTTACCATTATCGTGTAACTTGTGGGAACCTTAGCAAAGCATCTATTTGAAAGCAGGCACTGGTTGTTAGTACTTGTGCTCCATTAATAGCTGTTGCAAGACAAAAAATATCAAACCTTGCTTGAGGTTTAACACAACCTGACTGCTCACCCTAGTGAAAGCACCTCCAAGTAGAAATTAAGACACCATAGCAGGGTAGGCTGCACAAAAACCTTAAATAAGCTCTTCCTCCATTTTATGGTTACATTACAAATGCAGACAGTACTTGTTCTTCCACTCTTGGAATAGTCTCACCTGCATGAGCTTTGCCTATTTTACACTGAAACTTTCCTATAGTTTCTGTTTACAAACTGTACATAGGCAAATATACACATAGTGCTAAGAGATGGGGGAGGGAATGAAGTCCTTAAAGGAAATGCATGAAGTGTGTTAAAAGAAAGTAAACACAACTCATGTTCTTATTAAGAGACATAAAACGTCTTACCTTAATACTTCTGAACTCCTTTTTCCAGGGGTAAAGAAAGAGGTTAATTCCAACTGTCTCAAGCATGCTGAATGCATTATGGAGAGAATGTAAACTTGAGGATTTCACAGATCTCAGTGAGTTTTCAGCCATCTCGTAAAATTTTATCAACCGGAATCTATAAAAAGGATCAATTTTGGGAAGGCAAAGTAAGGCTGCCGCTGCCACTCGCAAATACTCATCGTTAATAGGACGCTGCTTGTTGTCAGAGGCATTCAGTTTACATTCATGGAACTGTACATACTTCCTAAATAAATCGTCTTTATATTTTGTATCCATTGAAATCAGTTTTTATCTCACACTTGGACAGCTACCTCGTCTCTTTCATGGTTATTCGGCAGAAGGTTGATTATCTGGCATTAAGAATCTTCAGTAATGGCAACTCTTCTGGAATAAAAATTGAAAACAAAGACAAGTCATCACAGTTGCATAAATCCCAGATGGCCACAGCATCCACCTGCTTCCCAGGTCCCTGTGAAACAGCGCACAGAGCAGCAGCTCCCACAACAGCTGCGTTCGGCTGCTGAGAAAAGCACAAGTCTACGGAGATGCTACTGTCCTGCTTTTCACTGTCATTCTCTACTCCTCTTCCAGTTACCTGCCTCAAACAGCACCACACCCCCACATCGAACAAGGCACCGAGAGTTTTATTCAATAAACCTGCTCATTGCTCCAGCCCAGACTGAGGGTCCCTTGGCTTAGGGAACCAACACAAAACCAACTCACAGCACAAAAATGAAAGATGTGTAAGTTCTTAAGGGTCTATTCTCTGTGCTTTATTTTGCCCTTCCAGCCTAAGCTCACACCAACATTATTTCAATCAGTCAATGCTTTGACTTTTTTCCCCTGCACAGTGATACATAAAGAGTAAAATTAAAAAAAAAAAATCCCACAGAGGTTTAATTTTATTCAACTTTGGAAATCATCTACTCTCCCCCTCCCCCAGTGGCATGGGACCAAGCAGATTAATTAACTGCCTTTCTATTTCTAACATTTTCTAGGCTTCTGACTGCCGCTCGCGTTGCGCCCGATGTCAGACCCAGGCCAGCACTGCGCTGGGAGAGCTCTGCAGCCATCCTACAGAGAACAGGCTGCCCTGCACGCTGCAGAGTACAGCCTCACCACCGGCTGAACGTCAGCTACAAAGAAGGTTGTCATCTTCTCAGCAAAAAGCTACACCTGCCATTTTTAGATGCTTTATGAGAACAGAGAGAAATCATTCTGGTTTTGTATCATGCAGCTTTTTGTTTGCAGGGGTGGTTGCTTTTATGCATACACCGACCTACACTCTCACCTCCCCAAGTTCACACACTACACACAGAGAAAAAGCTGGTGACAAAAGCAGCTTCCTAATGCTACTCACTTTCCCAAAACCTGATGTAATAAACAGGCCAACAGACTCCATCCTGACTGCCTGAGGATCTTGCGATCAAAAAGCAGACCCCAGGCTTTCTTTTTTCCAAAGGAAAATTCAACCTAACCCTCGCAGACTTCCCAACTGTGAACCAAAGGGAGGGGAGGCGGGGGAAATCAATGCGCTGCTTCAGTTACAGTCAGTCTGAAACAGCACTTTAGAAAAGACTTTCCACCCAATATTAATTGCAGCTGCTAGAATACTGATCAATGCCCCCACACACGCCTGTTAAAATGAAGATCACTGTTGCAAGCAAAATTAACTAAGTGAAAGGAGCCAAAACACAAAAGAGGTGGGGGGGGGGGGCAGGGAGAGAGGAGGAAAAACCAAACAAACCAACAACCAAGAGGCCAAGAAAACAAACAAACAAAAAAACAAACCCAGCAGCCTAGCAGTTAATATTGCTTGATGGAAGGCTGCACAAATGACAACGTCATGTAGGAAAAGTTAACAAGCAGCTCAATTTCTGCTCCTAGGCACACTGCACTCGGGCCTTCCACAACCAGAAACTGCACTGATGTCAAGAGACAGACTGTGAATCACAGGAAACATGGAGCTCTAAATTAGTATCTGAGCATAAGGGACAGCAGTAAACTCTTTTCTCTCCCCAGATCTTTCCTCCTTACGTTGCACAAGGTGAAGCCTGTGGACAAAGACAACAGAATGGCTATTCCTTAACAAAAAGGGAATTTTGGGGAAAGATCTTTGTCTGGCACACCTATAATACACCCCCTGCCCAAGGAATGCCACCGTTCTTCCACTTTCACTATTAACAGCTACTAAACAAAAGCACTGGGTTACATGCATGAGAAGTCAGGATTAGGAAACTCCCCAAATGAAAAGTCCTTCCTCAAAGCCACTGCCAGCTCCGATTCTGACTCTGGTTGGTACATAGGCCAGAGTCCACGCAGCGGAAGGGCTAAACACAACAAACCAAACACACCAGCAAGCCTTCCCAGAGCTGGTCCTCCACAAGCAGAGCTTCCAGAAGCAACATGTCCACATCCCAGCTGTGCCAGGCAGGCTCCCAGCAGCAAACCAGCACGGTTATGAGGCTCGATAAAAGCCTGAGTACGTGAGCAGGCGCAGATAAGCACAGTTTTAAGAGCAACCCCAGCGAACATAACAGATAAGGCAGCAAGGCCGCTTGGCTCAAAGCGCTGGCTGAAAGCCTCGGGGCTTCGCGGGGATGCGCCAACAGCGGGGGCTGGTCCCGGCACAGGTTCCGCCGGTGAGACAAGAGAACGTTTCTACCCATACCCCGGGTCGAAGCTCCAACCGAGGGAGCCAGACGCTCCGCTGCCCTGGGCTGCTCAGCAGGGCACGGTCACGCACACGCCCCCACAGCAGCGGGGGGAAACGCCGGCGCCGCGCAGGGCCGGGACACCAGGCTGCCCCCGATTCAGGCAAGCGGCGGCCGCCGAAGAGCCCTGGGCACGCCGCACGGCGGCACCGGCTGCGAGCCGCTTCGCTCCGCGGCTCCCGCCGAGACACCTGTTGCCGAGGCGCCCAGCGCGGCTGAGCAGGACACGGCCGGCCAGGACAAGGAGCCGCTGCCGTGGCCCGGGACACGGCCTTCGCCCTCCCAGTGTTTGCTGACCACCGCCCGGCCCCGCAGGGGCTCCCCGCGGCCGCTCACTGGTAACGGGGCGCGGCGTCCGCTGCAGCCCGCCCGCACCCCCGGCACGCCCGCAGATGCCGGCGGCACTCCGAGGGCCCGCGGCCCGGACGGGCGACGCTCGCCGCGGGCCCTCACCGCTCCAGCCCGGGCCGCGCCGCACCCGCCGCCCGGGACCCACCGCCGCTCGGCCGGAAGCGCCCGGTGACCCGGATGCGGACCCCTCGGCCCCTCGCACGCTCCCGCGTCGTCCCCGCAGCGGCCACCCCGCCGGGAAGGAGGGCAGGCAGGGAGCAAGCGAGCGAGCGGCGAGGCGCGCCCGCCGTTACAGCCCACCCTCGCAGCACGGCCTCCCGGCGCCAGCCCCGGGCTGCCGGCGGCCAGCGGGAGGGGGCGGCTGACGGCGGCGCCCCGGAAGTGCACGGCGGCGGACAGCGCCCCGCCCCGCCGCTGGGGTGCTTCCGCCGGGTGACGCGAGGCGGGGTGTCCCGTCCCCTCAGGGCCCGCCCGGCTGGTGGGCCGCGGCCGACGGCGCCGGCTCGGGGCGGGGCGGGAGGAGGCTTGAGCGGCGCCGCTCGAGAGCCGGGCAGGGGCGCGGTCCGCCTCTAGCGGCGTTGGGGTTGCGCGGGGCGTGCCTGCGTGTTCCGCAGCCAGCGTCCATTGCTCGGCCGCGCTCTGCGGGAGGAGGGGTGCCGCTCTCCCCACTCCGGACCCGGACAGGACACCCGCGGCCAGGCCCCGCCGCCAGCCGGGGGCTGGGCACCACCGCCGGGCGGGCGGTGTCTCGGGGACGGGGGTGGTGCCGCGCCTGCGCGCCGGGCTCTCCCCGGTTGGCTGCGGGGCGGCCCCGGCGACGGAAGATGGCGGTGGCGGGCGGCGGCTCTTCGCGCTCCCCGGAGCGGCGGCACGACCCGCTGTCGCGCTTCACCTGCCCCGTTTGCCTGGAGGTGTACGAGAGCCCGGTGCGCGTGCCCTGCGGACACGTGTGAGCGGCTGGTGCGGCGCGGCGTGCGCGGGGCCCGGGGCGGCGGTTCGGGGCCCTATCGGTCCTCGGGGGAGGCGGGGCCGGGCGCGGGCCCGCAGGCGCCTCCCTCGGCTGGGAGCCGCCCGGCCCGGGGCGGGAGCCGCGGCTCGGCGGTCCCCGGCCCTCCCGCTTCGCCGCCTCGGGGCCGGGGCGGGTAAGGCGCCGCCTGCGCGGTGGGGGCTGGATCCCCTCGGGCGGCGCTGCCCGGCGGCGTCTGGCGGGGACTGGGGCTTTGTGACAGGAAAGAGAACGGGCAGGGAAGGGAACACTGCAGTCAAAGCGGAATGCTGATCCCTCCTGAGAGATGCGGGAACCGGGGCGCGGAGCTCTGTCAGGAAGCCGGTAACGGTGTAACGAGCCCGAACCTCGCTGCATCCGTGCGCGAGACCCAACGGGCCGCTGCTGTCCCCAGTGTCCCTGAGACTCGCTGTCGTTCAGGGCAGAGGACGTGGAAGGGCTCAGCCGGCCACGTCCTGGGCTGCATCCCCAGCGGCGGGGCTGGGAAAGGGGCGTTCTCCCTACACAGACCCCCCGGCAGCGCTGCCTCCAGCTCGGGGGTCCCCAGGACAAGGAGGACATGAGGCTGTGGGAGTGAGTCCCGAGGAGGCTGCAGGGATGGTCCAAGAGCTGGATGAAGCCCCTCTGCTCTGGAGCCAGGCTGGGAGAACTGGGCTGGCTCAGTCTGGAGAAGAGACGAGAAAGCTGATTCTGGGGAGAGCTCCGAGCCCCTTCCTGTCCCTCCAGGACAGGAGGGGCTCCAGGAGAGCTGGAGAGGGTCTGGTGCCAAGGGCAGGAAAGGCCAGGCCCCAGGGGAACAGCCTTCAGCTGCAGGAGGGTGATGGAGAGGGGCTGGGAAGCAGAAATCCTTCCCGGGGAGGGGGAAGGCCCTGGCACAGGGTGCCCAGAGAAGCTGGGGCTGCTCCTGGATCCCTGGCAGGGTTGAAGGCCAGGTTGGATGGAGCTTGGGGCACCCTGGGCTGGTGGGAGGTGTCCCTGCCCATGGCAGGGCGGGGGGGGGGGCACTGGGGGTCCTGCCTACCTGCACCAGTCTGGGGTTCTGTATTTATGCTGCCTTTAGGGCTGTTCTCACCACCTGCTGTTTTTCTCCCACCCTAGCTTTTGCACTCCATGCCTGCAGGAATGTCTGAAGCCGAAAAAGCCAGTCTGTGGTGTGTGCCGCAGTACCCTGTCACCGGGTAGCAGAGCTCTGGACTTGGAAAAGCAAATCGAGATGACAGAAACCACTTGCAATGGCTGCAATAAAAAAGTATGAAAGTACTTAGAAATTAAGTGCATGAGGTGTGCCTTCTTGGCTGTAGTGCTTAGAGGAAGATAGTGCTTGATCTTCTCTGCAGATTTGGGTCAAAATGATTGTTCTTATAAATGCTACAGATAGTTTATGTAGACAGCACCCAAATATTGACATTCTTTCCATAGTTTCTCACTGTTGCCTCATCAGAAAGTGAGTTTCAAATGAATGATACTGATTTTAAAATTACAGTAAAATACTGCTTCTGAAGTTGCTTCTGTGAGAGTGTCTGTAGGAAGAATGTTGTAATGAAGCAGTGGATGTGGGTTTTAGATAACGATCTCTTTGGCTCTTAAATAGAAAACTGCTTTGTTTGAAATAGTTACAAGTCCCGGGTGGTTGTATAGGGGTGGTATGTTATTGACAGTTAGTGTCCTGCATGTCGAATACCTGCGTGGTGTCCTTCCTGACATTTCCTTTCTCTTTGTAAAATTTGGCTTCTTAACCTTAATTGACTGCATAGAGAAGTATCTTAGCAGATGGCAAACTAACAAGAAAAGGATAAGTAGACACATTAAAGTGAGGGCAACTGTTTAGTTAATTTCACTTTTTATGTCTGGGTAGTGTCTTCATTCTCTCTTCATTCCAGCTGACAGAAATCCATGCTGCCTTAAGTTACAGATTTCCTTATTGTAAACTTGAATTTTCATTAATGGGTTTGAACAGTTAGCAGTGGATTCGCACCAAGACCGGTACCGAAAGCTAGATTACTTTTTTAAACTGTCTCCTCTCAGTGACTCAACAAACTGACTTTATATTAGTTGGGGATTTTTTAATACTACAGTATCAGCTAAGAAAAGTGAGTTGTCCTGAACAGTGTTGTGTTTGCAAAACAATACAGGCAGTGAAGTTGCAGATTAACTAATAATCTGAAAGTTTTCCTTCTCACAGATAGAAGTGTCTGGGTTTGCCTGCTTTAATGCTGCCTGCAGAAAGTTGCTTTGTTTTACATTTCTACTGCTTCTGCATAGAAATGTAAATTAACCTTGCAATGCACTTGTTGTCTGCACAGATGTATCTCTCAAAAATGCGCAGCCATGCAGCTTCCTGTTCAAAGTACCAGAATTATATAATGGAAGGTGTGAAAGCTGTAACTAAAGAACCACTTCACAACACCAGGTAACTAGCTCTTCTCTGAAAATACTTGTCCTTTTTTTAATAAAAAATTAACTGCATCATAGGGTTTCATGCAAACCGTAGGATTTTGGAGTAAAAGCAGACTTACCCAAACTGAGCAGAGAGGTAATTAATTGTTTTAATCCTTTCATGTTGTCAAAAACTAAGATGTAATCCTGCATCTGACTCTGCACAGGCAAGCTATATTCCTTCTGTGTAGCCCGTGCACTAGATTGCTTAAAGATCTGGGCACTTTAAACAAACTCTGTCTTTCTCTCTCTTGCCTGTAGTAACTTAAAATAAGGGGATGTGGGAATTGGTTGCAGTGCACTCGCCTCTATTGTACCGTAACGGGTGGCACTCTGTGTTTAAAGAAAGCAAAACAAAACAAGAGGGTAAATGTAGTTTATAACATTTGTGGAAGAGCTCTCATTCTGCACCAATATGGATGATGAAAAGTTCCTTAAGCTGTTGTTGGGAATTAAAAGACTATTTCTTAAAATTAGCTTGTCTTATCTGCGTAGAATAAGACTGTTGTTCTAAGTTATTTGTATTCTTAAGAGCTGGAAAGACAGCTTTTGAGTATTGAATCCTAAAGCTTTTACTTGTAACTTTCTTACAGTGATAAATTAACTCCTTTTTCTCCCCCCCACCCAGGAACTTCCCGAATCGCTTTACCTTTCCTTGTCCGTATTGCAGCGAGAAAAACTTTGATCAAGAAGGACTAGTTGAACACTGCAAAACATTGCACAGCATGGATGCAAAACAAGTGGTAATTAAAAAGTCTTGGGGCAAGAATTACAATGAAGTCTAGTCTTAAATCCCTTTGAAACAATGAATTAGAGACTTACCCTTGAAGTTAAGTACATGCTTACAGTTACTTCTGTTAAAGTCAAATGTGGGCATGCTGTTCATGCATTTAACTCTTACTCAGTTTTGGGTGTTGGCTTTTGATGCATGCTCTGGAGGTGACTGGTCTCCCCTTTCAGCTAAGTCACATCCTCTGTTCAGGTTTGAAGAGTGACAGATATTTGAGGTTAGGTAGGCACAATAACAAGTGTCAGACTAGTAAGGTGCAATTTCAGGAAAGTTTCAGGCATTTAATTTTTCCCCTCTCCTTTTTTCAGCCAGAAGATGTTAGAAACCATGGGGGAGAATGCTTGCAAAAAATCTTTTTATCCACAGATGCTCTCTGTCGTAAAAAGAATTGTGAAACACGGAATTGAGTTTGAAACTTTTGATTTTTCTGGTAATTGCTTTGGAATTCCAAATTACTTAAGAAAAAGAAGTGGAGAGAAGCAAACTTTGCAGAAGGGATCAAGGAAACTTTCCTGTTGCTGAGAAGAGAAGGCTGAAGTCTTATAAAGCAAACAGCTGTAGTCAGTTCTGATTTTCAGAATGCAAAGAGGAGGGTATGGCTTAGAGGTAGGCTTGGCAGTGCTGGCTTAACAATTGGACTTGCTGCTCTTAAAGGTCTTTTCTAACCTAAATGATTCTGTGGGTAGGCCATTCCAGATCAGAGGTCTAGGACTTGAATGAAAATTATTCAGGGTTATTTGAGGCTTTTGTATGAAATACACTTTGAGGCTTTTGTATGACAGCACTTTGCCTATAGAACAGTGATTGTCACCATCCATGAACTTCAGTCTGCTGTGCTTTCTCTGTCCTGCCCTTCCTGCTGGAAGTGTTAAAGCATTTAACCGCTGGGGCTTCACATGGCTCTTTGGGTTTTTCTTGAAGGTTTGCCCAATTTGTGCCTCTATGCCGTGGGGAGATCCAAATTACAGGAGTGCTAACTTCATGGAGCACCTTCAAAGACGACATCGCTTCTCATATGACACTTTTGTGGTATGTGTTTCCTCACCTTTGGAATACAGCCTGACCACTCAAAAGCCAGCTTTTGAGTTTTACATGGCTACTGCTGTGACAAACCATCCACACTGGTGGTATCATGAGAGAACCTGGACTGTTAGCAAGTCAAAGGAGGAGACGGCTCTTTTCATGTTATTACTTAGTGTTGTATTAACCAGCATGGCTGTTGTGGTAAAAATTTCTGTGCCCTTTGTTCTTAGGATTATGATGCTGATGAAGACGATATGATGGCACAGGTTTTGATGCGTTCTCTGCGGGATAAGTGAACCAATAGAAGATTAACTGTAAAGCCAAGCTTCCGTGAGGGGAGGTGCCCAGCGTCCTCAAGTTCCTCCCTGCACATCCCAAGGTGAACTCAGGCATCCAGAAATGCGAAGACTTTTTAATCCCCATCTCAGTTTCAAATCCTGGTTTGGTACTTGTGTACCACTCTGTCTTTTGTTAATGTGGTCTGTGCCATTCAGCCCCAGTAACCTAATTTCCTGGCTCGCTTCACACAAAGCTTAATTGTAGGTCAGCATGGAGGAGACAAATCTGTTTCCCTTACCTATGCCTGTTTCTTGGTTTCTTTTGCAGTTGTGTTCATTTGACTGTCTAAAAGCAAAACAATCCCAAATGGAGTGGCCTGAAATAGTTAATAAATATCTCTTCCCAATCTCATTTACATATCCTAAGTTATAGTAAGAGGGATGTATGTGTAGCTGTTTTCCTTTAGTGAGACCTCTAGGTGCTAACTGTAATTGTCAGACCAGCTCTCACTTGAAGTGACCTATGACACCTGTGACTTCTTAATGTTCCCAGTGTCTAAATTCCTGTACGCAGCCCCTCAGCTAAATGGAAAACATCTTTGGTATGAGTCTTCAAACTACAAAGTTTCTTGGCAAGTCTTTGCACCTGTGTAAGCAACTAGTTTGAAATAATTTAGTTCTATGCATGATTATTTTCTTCCATACTTTGACCATTAATTTCTATCCTGGAAAGATGAATTTTAATGATGGTCTTAGTTTAAAATGATGCAGTTTAAACTATCTTAGTGAGCATTAATGATACTTGATGGCTTTATGATTGAATTGGTGGTTTTGAAACTGTTTTTCTAGTGATCTTTAAGCCTTATGCTGATAGGGGAATTCAGAAGTTTGTTTTCAATACCTCTGCTTTCTATTTAAACTAAAATTTCGTGTGTATTCCAGCTTGCCTCGAGATGGAAAGATCGGGTAGCAAAACTTATTCACAGCACTTGCATAGCACCACCTTTCTGTGTTACAGATTTCAGCAGGAATTTCAAAATCCTGTTTTTCATTTAGATGTTGCTGCAGTAGCTGAAGCTGCACTCGGGTTGTTTTCCATACAGTATTCCAGGGTGCAGGTGTAGCTTTCAAAGGAAGTGAAGTACAGCCCAGCAAGCAGGGTGACAATTTCAGTACATGGTAAACGGATACCCCCTATTCAAGTCTGCACTCTTACTGCAGAGATTCATTTTTAGTTTGACGTTCACATTCACTGCACAGTCATGATGCTGAGATCTTTAATGATCTGAGGTACCTGGACCAGAACTTGTAAGTCACAGTAGTG
Source organism: Hypotaenidia okinawae (assembly GCA_027925045.1). Classification (NCBI taxonomy): domain Eukaryota; kingdom Metazoa; phylum Chordata; class Aves; order Gruiformes; family Rallidae; genus Hypotaenidia; species Hypotaenidia okinawae. The sequence goes on from BSDF01000016.1 coordinate 8,185,798, forward strand.
TTGAGATGTCTAGTCTAATTTAAGCATGTTTAATTGGAGCAGTGGACCTGCACCACCACGGAATTGAGTACTAATTAATTTATTTGATCAGTAAACGTAGTATCATTGCACTCTGCAGACTGCAGCATAGCCTTACCCTTAAAACAATGAAATGCACCCCGACTAAAACATCTTGATTAAACTTTGTGTACAGTCAGACCTCTGGCATACTTAACTTGAACTTGTTTTTAGCGTGTTTTCCCCAAGTTGCTGTGGGCTGTTGGAAGCTCATCCCCGAGCATCTGCTTGGTGACTGGAAGCTCGGTCTTGGAGGCATGGGGTAGAAAACATAAATCTCATGTTACTGTGTTTGGGGTTGGTTGTTTTAATGTTTGATCTGCAGAGAGATCGCAGTGTATTAGTGGTTGGATGGGGATTTCTGGCTTCTGGCTAGAATGCAGTTTGGTGATACCCACTGACCAGAATCTAGACTTCAGTTACTATTCTAAGTGCACTTCCATGCAATTCTGATTTTAAAAAAAAAAAAAAAAAAAAGGAGCAATTAGAAGCTTTTGAGCAATTACTTTGTCATTTTTGACTTTTGAAGACAAGTTACAAATAAAGGTAACTTAATTTATAAAATCCTATCTCCGTCTCCCTTGCCCCTTTTTCCTGCTGGTCCGTGCGTTGTGTTTCAGCACCTCCCTGTGAAAACACTTCTTGCTGGCTGCGTAGTGCTGTGGGGAGTGCTGAGGGATGCAGAGCCTTAAACCTTCTGGCTTCCAGAAGCTATGTCCTGGCACCTGCCAGCTTGGTAAGAGCAGAAGTGAGAGCAGCGCCTTACGCTGCAGGACAAACTTTGCCCTAGGCTTCCACTTACCCCAGCTGCTGGAGAGCTTTATGTCTCCAGGCTGCTGACTTCATCAGCTTCACAAGTACAGGCGCGCTTGCACGCGCTGGGTGTGTGTCACTGGTGTTTGCAGGTTGATGAGAGCTGTGTGCTTTGCAGGCAGCCCTGACGCATCACCCTTGCCCACAGAGACTTGGGATGACAAACAAGCTACTTCGGGCTGCTCCAGAGGGCTGCTCCCGCAGAGGAATGAAGTGCTCTGCCAGAGCAGCTCTTACCTCGTCAGCAGCTGATTGTGTCGCAGCAGCACATCCCAAGTGCCCATTGTTGGTGATAATGCAATCGGGCCTCCTCAGACCTGTGAAATTCCCTGTGTCTGGCACAGGGAGCCAGCCTTAGCAGCAGGACTGGCTCAGCGGCTGAGGGGCACAATGGGAGGAGACAAGCTTCCAGTTGTGCTGGGTTTTTTTAAATGAATCTCTCTCGGGTCAAAGACTGCCCTTAATAGGTCCGATAAATTGTTGTCAGCATTAATTGCCTAACGCAGAGACATTGCTCCATCTGCAGTTACATCGCTAAATCCTCCTCATCTCCTTACCCTGGGGGGATGAGATCTTGTGAAGGATCTCTTCTGTACTAAAGCATTGATGGTATGTTCTGAGTCCTCGTGTCACCTGACTGACAAGGGCTCCGCAAATTTGCTCTGAGGCTGGATGGTGGCTGGTAAAACCGGCACAAGAAGGATCAATGTCTCACGCAGCACCAAGGCTCTGCTAAATCATGGAGGGGTGTGCTCACGCTCCTAAAGCTTTTGGGTTTAAGTACACTAAACGTCACAAGAGAGCACTCGCCCGTCTTGGGGGTGGGTTTTTGCTTGTTCCTCGAACAAGCCCTTCCACCGGCCCCTGCTTTGTTCTGGAAAAGCGGCTCGATTTTACGGGTGAGCTGCGTTGTGCCCCCGTGATACGAACCGAGCCACTACGAGAGCTGCCTTTCCCGTCCCCGCGCTCCCGCAATCCCCCCCTCGAGAAGCCGCTCAGCTCCCAGGGGTAACGAGCGGCCGCTGCCCCCGGGCCCGTCTCGGCTCGCCGCGAGTAACGAGGGTCCCGCCGCAGCCCAGGGAGCGGGCGGCCGCCGCGGCCGGAGCGCCGGCTGACAGCAGAGGGAGGCCTTGCCTTTGGCAGGGCGCGGGGCGGGGGTGCAGGGGAGCTCCGCCGGTGCGGCCGGGCCGCGCTTCGCCCATCGCGGTGTCCCCGGCGGCAGGAGCGTTGTTCCGCAGCGGGTATTCGAGACGCTTCATGGAGCCGAGGGAGGCAAACCCGGGACTCTGCGGCAGACCGGCCGCTCTGGAGGCGTTAGCCTGTGCCTGCGAGCCCTCCGGGTCGGTCCGTGCGGGTCCGGGACTGGGGCTGGCCCTATGCAGGGCGTGACGGCTGAAAAACCACTGCCATTTCCAGCTCGTGAATCATTGCAGAGCTTCCCCTTCCCTCCGGTCTCCCACTCTCCATCCCACCACATTCTGGCTCACGGGCACAGGCAGGTCAGGTCGCTTTCTCCCTCCATCTCGATTTTTCCTCTCAGCACATGCAGGCTTTTTCCACGTGCAGTGGTCCGAGCAGATCTGATTATCAACATTTCAGAAAGAACGGAGGAGCAGGCTTTACTTCTTGAAAGAAAACCACATAGTTGGGTTCCTTGTACAAGTGCCCCCAGTGTAACCACATCCGTGGCAGGTGGAACAGTGCGGGGGGGTGAGTGGGGGGAAACACTGGCATGATGCTGGGGGAGGCACCTGCGACAGCACACAGGCTGCTGCCCCTGCACCACAGGGTTTTGCACCTCTGGACCCCTGTGAGGAATGGGGTGGACCTGGTCTTTGTGATTCGCATCCCCCGAGGCCAGCAGCAGCACATTTTGCTCTGAACTTCAAGCTGATCCAGGGATGAAATGTGCAGATAAACACCTGCTGGGAGCCACAGGCAATTCTCCAGCAAAGGAGGGACAGATCCAGCTCCCGAACATGTGGCTGCAGGGGAAGAGTTTGCAAACGTGTCTTGTCTCCACAGGACTGCTTGTGGCTGGCAGGACAAGCTTTCCAAGCTGTTCCTGCCCTGAGGAAAGAGTGACAGTGAGCCTAGCCCCCTGCACTGCAGCCGTGCCAGTGGAAAGCTTTGCTTCCCACTTCTGCATTTCATGCGGGTTGTGGCTAAACAGTAACTTCTGGTCAGCAGGGGCTGGCGGAGCAGTGTGCGATGGCTGAGTCACGAGTGGCCCTGCACCACAAGCCCTTTCCGAGTGGCAGGGCTGCACACCAGGAGCAAGAAGGCGTTCCCAGCAGGTCCTGCTCTTCCTCCCCCTGCTGCGGACCACTGGCAGCTGTCTTGGCCTAGAGCTGAGCACAGCTCCTGTGGCAGGTGGCTGGACCCATGCCCTGAGCCTTTCCAGCACAGAAATCTCCCCATGAGCTGGAGGGACAGGGCAAACTAGAAGCCCAGACTGGGCTTTCCTACTGCCAGGCTGGTGGCACTGCAGTGGCTCTGCTCAATGCCTCCCCAGCACCTGCTAGAAGGCCTGGGCACCTTCCTGAGGGCACATGTCCCCTGGGAAGCTAAAAGCCAAGGAGCACATGCCTCACTGGAGCTGTTTGATTCACACTGGGAAGGATCAAACCTTCCATAGGGAAGGAGTCGGGGCAAGGTAGGAGGGCAAAGGACCAGAACGCAGCTGGCTGGGGAAGCTGTGCAGCCTGCAACTGGTCAGGCACAAGGGAGAAACGAGGCCAGGCAGGTGCTCCCGACCCTGCCCGGAGAAGGGAGGCAGAAAGGGCTGTCCTGGATCGGTGCGGCTCGCCCGCAAGTCACTGAGGGGATCACCGCTCCGGCACGGCGCCTTCCTTCCCCCAGCCCTGCTGCCGCGGTCGCACCGGCACGGGGGCTGCCGCATGGCTGCCTGCCCTGCTTTCCTCGGAGCATCGGCTGGTCCCCGCCGGGACCACGGCGCCGGGAAACACTCTGGAGAGAAGCCAGAAATGGCTCGGTCGTCGTTATCAGCGGCGGCGGTCCGCCAGCCGGCACCCGGGCACGCAGCGCGGATTCCCGCGGGAGCGGATCCCCCCGGGCAATCCCCGTCGGCCCCGCTCGGCTTCCGGCGGCCACGGAGCCAACACCTGCCCGGCGCCCGCCCCGCCGGGCCCATTGGCTCCGGGACCCGGGGGCGGCCCCGCGCCGAGCTCCCCGCCCCCGCGCCGCGCCCCCGGCCCCGGGCCCATATTAGCGGGCGCGGAGGCGCGGCAGCCCCGCAGCGGGCGGCGGCACTGGGGCTGCAAGATGCCGCGCTCCTTCCTGGTGAAGAAGCACTTCTCGGCCAGCAAGAAGCCCAACTACAGCGAGCTGGAGAGCCAGGCCGGTGCGTGACGGGGCGGAACGGTGCTGGGGCTCTGGTGCGGGACCGGGACCCCCGACGCGGGCGGGTGGATGACTGACTGACTGTGCACGGGTGTGGGGGTGGTTTGGGTTTTTTCGACTTCGTGCCTGTCGGGTGAGAGGAGGCGCAGGGTCCGCCGTCGTGTCCCGGGACGTGCACCCGCCCCCGGTAGCCTGGGGTGGGCGGAGGCGTCGTGGGCGCGCGGAGAGCTCCCCATGCCAGGAGTGAGCAGGGGCACGGGATCCCCTTCGCCCCATCCCCTGCACTAGCGCAGGCGGGGACATCAAGCCCCCTTGGGATGGGGGTGCTCTGGGACTCCGCGGTGCGTGCTCGGGTTCCTCCGTGGCTCCGGCGCGGGGCTCCCATCACAACGGAGATGGCCCGGGTACCGCTGGGCTGGGCACCCCCCGCCCCGCAGGGTGCGCGGACCCGCGGGGGTGGGCCGGGGCTCCCTCGCCCCCGTTCCTACGGGGAGCATCGGGGGCCCCCCTGAGCACTGACCCCTCATCCCTTCCCCGCAGTGTTGGCCGCCCCGCTGCTGTACGAGACGTGTCCGCTGCCCGTCATCCCCCCGCCCGAGGTGCTCGGCCCCGGCGCCTACTACCCGCCGCTGGTGTGGGACGCGGGGCTGCTCTCCAGCCTCTTCCCAAGCGGCCCGGGCAGCGAGGCGGCGGGCGGCACGGCCCCCGCCCTGGACCTGACAACGCTCTCCAGCGAGGAGGATGAAGGCAAGAGCTCGGGGCCCCCCAGCCCGGCTTCGGCCCCCGCCGCCGCCGAGCGCTTCCGCTGTGCCCAGTGTGCCAAGGCTTACTCCACCTTCGCCGGGCTCTCCAAGCACAAGCAACTGCACTGCGATGCCCAGACCAGGAAATCCTTCAGCTGCAAGTACTGCGAGAAAGAGTATGTGAGCCTGGGGGCTCTCAAGATGCACATCCGGAGCCACACGCTGCCCTGTGTCTGCAAGATGTGTGGCAAGGCCTTCTCCCGGCCCTGGCTGCTGCAGGGCCACATCCGGACGCACACCGGTAATGCCGGCTTTCGCCCCTCTCCCTCCCTTATCGCCTCCCGCTTCCCGGCTCTGTGGCCCCCGGCGAATCGGTGGGCTGGGTGTTATCTGGGAAGATAAGGGCTTCCCAAACCCCCTTGGCACATCTCTCTCTCGAGCGTCCTTTAAATATCCTCTCGCTGGAGCTGAGCGTGGGGTCAAGGCCTGGCTGGTAAATCTGTGCCGCTGTGGCTGAGCTGCCACAAGCCCAGGGACAGTAGTTGTCGGCACGTACTTCTGCTTGGTCCCATGAACTGGGGCTCTGAGACTGCTGGTGCACGCTCTCTGTGCACTGCCATGTCCAAAGCACCCCTCTCTGCCCCACCACAGTCCCTGCCAGCCAGAGCAGTACCCCAGACCCACCTGCCCATGACCACAGCCCCCAACCTGCTGCCCTGCCTTTGGCAACAAGCTCAGCTCAAAGCGTGCCTGCAATGTTCTCAGCAAGGCTCGGCAGGGCCTGTGGGCAGGTGCTGGGGGCACAGGGCTGGTTGCCCCCTGCACCTTTTGGCACGGGTCCGGGTGCTGCAGCTGCAGCCCACCCCAGCCCACCCCACAATGCATCTCCCGAGCATCCTTTGTGGGGCCGCGGGATAGTGTAATTGTTACTTGGCACTGATTTCACACCCTCTTAATGTACTAAAGATGATGGCTGAAGGAAGCCGGGAGGACTTAATTGTGCTTTCCAAATTGAGCATACGCATTTGTTTCCTCCAAAAGAGTCTTTCTGGGAGGAATTTGCCCGGCCGGGCTTTTCAGCGGGGGGGAGAGGGGGGTGGCGGTTCTTGGCGGAGGAAATAGCTGCACTGGCCCTGGCCCCGGCGCCGCGCCGCCGCTGCCTGCTATGATATAATTAACACGTAGCGCTTGGCTTTCCTGCCCCTCCGCAAACGGTTTGCCTGGCTCCAGGCGGGAGACGAGTATTGCGTCTTCGTCTGTGTGTGCAGCCGCCTTGCTGCTGGCAGAGCTTTCCAGCGCCAGCTTTCCGTGGCTCAGAGGAGAGGCTTTTCTGGGAGTGGGGAACACCCAAGTGCAGCCTGTGCCATACATCCGTACCGTACAACCGCACCCCCCTTCCCCAGCCAGTGTGGCCAGCACCGCTTCTCACCGAGCTTCTTGGCGAGCTCGGCTGCCCCTCTGATTATGCTCGGCTGCTGATGCCCCGGTTATTTGGGAGTGTTTCTCTTTGTCCCGCAGGTGAGAAGCCCTTTTCCTGTACGCACTGCAACCGGGCCTTTGCTGACCGCTCTAATCTGCGAGCCCATCTGCAGACCCATTCAGATGTAAAGAAGTACCAGTGCAAAACCTGCTCCCGGACTTTCTCCCGAATGTCGCTGCTGCACAAGCACGAGGAGACGGGCTGCGCCGGATCCCGCTGAGGACCCCGCTCCCCCCGCCGCGCGGGTACCGGCGCCGTGACCGGTTTCTCCAGTCAGCTGTCGCCGCATCGCAGTGCGCACCGGGCCGGACGCGGCTGCTCCGTCCCTCCAGGCACTCGCGCTCCTCGCTCGGTGCCTCCGTGCGACGCCAAGGCCTGATCCATCTCCCACCCCGGCGGGTGCCGGATGGGACTGGGCACAAAGCTGGGTGTGAAATTCGGGGAGTGCAGCCCTGAGCCCCATCCGCCGCTGTTGCAGCCTCTCGGCAGCTGCCCGCTTGCTGGAGGCACTGGCACCTTGGAGGGTTGCACCCGCGCCCCGCCGGTATCGGACATTGCGACCATGTAGCTTGGGGGGGTGACTGTTATTTTTTTACCGTAACCACTTGGTAACTTTTAAGAACTAATTTTTTTTTAATGAAGGACGAAGCGTTAACCCCCCTGCCCCAGTGTATATACCCGCCTGTAGAAGGTGTAACTATGCAATAATACAGTACCCGGTAGTTGTGAAGCAGCTGCTTCTTCCCAGCACAATGACAATTCGCAATGCCTGAGAGATTAACAGTGTCCATAAAAGGCATGGGTAGCCATTTCAAACACCAGCCCTGTTTACAGAGCAGCTATGCACTCAAGCACCTGTTAATATGACTCTTAACAACTGCTTTTTGGAGAGAACTGTGACTAATAGCGGGCACTTGTCAGCCGATACAATGGTGGCCTGTCCCCGGCTGACAGGTGTGTGCCAAAAGCCCTATTTATGGGTGTGACAGGTGCCTCCTGAATGCATCTTTCTTTGGACATTGTTTTCTTGGAATCATCACAAAGAGGATGTTTACATTTCAAAGGTACACTGGTATTTATATTTTTGTGCCACGGTTTTGTACTGATGAAACTTTTTATATAATTATATACGGTTTATTGATATTCAATAAAATGGTTAATTTATAGTAGGGTGCTGTGGGTGAATGTGCGGCAGTGGGGGTGGGTGGGGATGCCGGAGCTCCCTCCGGGCTGCTGGGGATCAGTGAGTTGCATTTGTGGGGGTCTAGGGGCAGCAGCACTTGGGTGGAGGAGACAGTGGGCTGAGTTCTGGGTCTGTCTGGCTCCACGAGGAAAGTGCTGGGACTTGCCACACGGGCAGACCCCTCCCCCGACCTGAGTGAGGGGGGCCTCTGTGCTGGTTACCCCATGAGGGTGGTGTGGCAGCAGAGGTGGCATATTCCAGTGTCACTGCAGGGCTGGGGGGGATGGGATACGACACTGGCTCCTGTGTGCGCCTGTCCGGGAGGGGACAGGGCAGGAGCTCTGGGATACCTCGGGTATGTGGTTCTAGTCTTCTCCTAATGACCCTGTGCCCCAGTGCATAAAGGCCCGATGTCCTGCACACCCCCAGTCGCCTCTGAGATGGGGGTGTTTTGGGAATAGTGAGTGGCTCTTTGCCCCTGCTCTCTGTTTCCTTGATGCTGTCTCCAAGACGTTTTCTTCAGCGAGGAATAAAAGCGTGTGTGTCCCCCCCTCCCCAGCGCCGTCTCCCTGTGCCTCTCCCAGGGACTGTTACAGAGCAGGAAGATGCGTGTGGCTGTAAAAGGCAGCAGAGCTGCTGCTCAGCCCTTCTTTAATTAAGAGCTCTCCCGGTATAAACCGACTTTCCCAGCAGAGTTGGACTCATTACTTGATTATTAAGCAGGGCAGGAAGTTTTGGGTTTGCTCTTGTGTGTGCTTTTTCCTTTTCCCAACAGGAAGCGGGGGAGGGGCACTAATTACTTTCAGCTTTCCATCCATAAAATCCTGGAGCTCTGAGAGCAGCTAAACAGTTAAAAACAGGCCAATGCCGAGAACGGACCACCTGCGGGAGCTGGGGAGGAGGGTGAAGCAGTGGGTAAGCAGGAGCCTGCCAAGCCCCCAGCCCAGCTTTGTGGCTCCGAGATGGAAAGCCTCCATCACCGTCAGCGCTGGGCTCTAGGCCCTGCAGCGTGACGCCACCACACAGCCTGGCTGTGCCCTACCCCATCCACACGTGCCACAGGCACCCTTTCCTGCAGCGCTGGGGCTGTGACTTCTTCCTGGCGCTGGCACCCACCAGGGACCCTGCCAGGTCCTTCATGGGCTTCCACTAGTGCTGGTTAGGCAGGCGATGGGAGCTGTGAGAAACCACCCCGAGCTCCGGGTTGTGTTCCCAGCTTTGTCCGGAGCCTGGCTGGGGCGAAAGGCTTTCAGAGAGAAGGTATCAAACGGGTGGAGGGCAGCCTGGGCTCAGACTGACAAATCCGCTGGCATTCAAACACAAATGCAGCCTTAAAACACTGAAAAAAAGAAATGCTGCCTGTTCTGAATCACAAAAGCACAGCCCACTGGCACTTGGGCTGCCGCTGCATCTGCTCCCTCCCCTGCCCAGCACCCTGCGCACAGGGACGGCTCAGATACTCTCCCGCAGTTTGGGGCAGTGCCTCTGCCCTGGTCGGGTCCAGCTGCTGCCCCGTTGCAGGGTGATGGACGTGGCCCAGATCCCTCCTCTCCTGCCCGTTCTCTGCCCCCATACGCCCTTGGGGCTCTGTGATGGAGAATCGCACCCAGGAGCTGGGGCGGAGGATGAGCTGCTGTTGCTGTTTCATTTTCAGAAGGAAACCGCTCAGAGCAGCATCCCTGGCAGCAAGTGCCATGGTCCCCTGCCCTCGGTCCAACTCGGCCTTTGCCCAGGCAGCAAATGCTGCACGGTGAAGCCATAAGATTCGTGGTGAAACCTCAGCAGGTCGTCTCCGCCCTCCCCCCTCCGTTTTTCCGCCCTCCCCCCTCCGTTTTTCCCCCCTCACTTCTTTAATTCCACAGGAACTAAACACACCGTAAAGCTGCTGCCCGCAGCCTGGCTGCTTCATCCAGGTAACGCTGGCTGCAGTTTGGGCGTCAGGGAGGGGGCAGCCTGCGATTAACGGGAGGAACCATTTGGTGACCACCTTGTGTGACCATCTGTAACAGATTACGGTGTCAGCGCTCGTAAAAGATGGGATTCAATCAAGCACCCGGCAGGTAGCGGGGGGCCCCGCTGGCAGGGGCCGTGGTGCCGGGGTGCGCGCTGTGCCGGCTCCGGGCTGCCGCGCTCCCCGGGCGGCACGGCCACGGCGCCGAGCGTTTGAACTGCACTCTTTAATTTCCACGGACCTCCACGGGACCTCCGAACAAGCACGTACGTCCTCTCGGCTCCTGGAGTCCTTTCAAAGGCTCCGGGGAAACCACAAAGTGCCTTTTCTTCCCAGGGAGTTTCCCCCTCTCCTGACCCGATGTAGAAGGGTGTTTGGAAGCCCACGCTGCTGTGGGACCCCCCCAAGGCAGAGAGCTGGGACAGACCCACGCAGAGATACTGGGTTGAAATGGCTTTAAGGCTTCACATCACTGTTTGATGCCGTCCTGTCTCTCTGGGTATCCGGAGCGTCCCAGTGGGGCCGGGGAGGGCTGCATGTGGCTTGCAGCCACCGCTGCAAAGGCTGAGCTGCCTCTGCTCTATGGCTGGGGGCTGCAGTTCCCAAACTGCCTTTTTACCCCTTTCTGTCCCATCTCTCTTGGGGACAGGCACAAGATGCACCTGGTCCTGTTCCCCAGCCCACCAGAACACACTCTGCCCCCCCATGAGCCATAAGAAGACAAAATATTTCAACTTTCTTCTCCCGTCATTGCAAAGCACTCTGATGGAAATGTCCTGGATCCCACGCAGCCTCTGGAGGAGTTTCCAGCATCCGAGCGTGCGGCCCCAGGAGAAGGTGGCCAAAGCTCAGCCCTACCAAGTGTAGCAGCCTAATTCTTCTTTTGGCTCTTACCTTACCTAGAAAAAGCTGAACAAACAACCAGAGACCATGCAGGATCCAGGGAAAGGCGCCTTATTAAAGTCAATTGCTGGGCGGCTGTTTCTGATTTGGGGAAGGGGATGTCCAGAACTCAGTGGCAGACGGGATGGTTTGTGGGGCACTCAGCAGCTTTCCCGCTCAGGGTACCTGGGGCTGTGGGTGCACAGGAAGGGTGGCAGGTGCCGGCAGTGTTTGGCGTGCCCCTGTCAACAGGCAGCCCCAGTGAGAGCCCTGGCCATGAGCGGCTTGCCCTGACGAGTGGGGCTTGCAAACAAGCTGCAGGTGCAGCTCTTGTTTTTCTGGCTCTGGGCTATTGACACAAGAAATGATCTCAAATTAATCTTTAATCAGATGATGAACTGATAGCCTGGGGCTTGGGAGGTGCAAGTCTCTTTCCGTGGAGACAAAGAGTGTGAAAAATGTGGAGAGAGGGAGACCTGGGGAAGGGGAGCAGGGCTGAGGGTTAAGACAGATGGTTTCTCCTGCAGATGGGGCAGTCTGGGTTGCAGCATCGCTGTGGGCTCCCCACTGCCTGAGCTCACCTCTCCATCCATGCCTGCTGCTCCCCATGCCGTCCAGGTGAGAGGCAACACTGGCCCCAGGCTGAGCTGTGTCCTGGCACCAGCCACCTGCCAAAGCGGCACAGGCAAGCGCCTTGATGGCTCATGATTTGTCTGGTGCTGCTGGTGAAGTGTTTGTTTCTCCTCCCTCATGCTCTGCTCCCCATGATGGGGAAAGCTTCAGAGAGGCAATGGTGCTGCCCCTGTGGTTCACATCCCACCCCCCACATAGGCTCGTGGGGGGTGGGAGTGGGTCTCTGTCCCCGGGTGGGTGCAGGCAGGTGGGTGATGCTGAGCAGGCAGTCAGGAGCAGCCATGGGACCCTTCCGCAAGGACTCCTGGGCAGAGCCCCAGCACTTCCCTGCCCGCTCCATCAGTGGCCGTGGGTTAGGAGTGAAACCCACAGAGCTGTCACATCCACGTCTGCACTGGGGCACAGACACTGGTGCAGGGACATGAGCACACAGGCAGCCGCGACCCATCCCCTCCCCACAGCACGCGCAGGGGCTGCCGGCAGCAGGGCCGTGCTGCCGCGTACTGGAGATCTGCCTAGAAAATCATCAGAAAGTATTTTAAATCCAGCATAACATACATATTTATGGATCACCGTCTGTTTTACTGGGCTCCCTGAAAGCAATGTGAGGCCTGTTTTACTTTTCTCAATAAAAAGGCTCACATTTCACATATGAGGAGATTGGCGTCTCCCGAGCTAATTAATCCGGGTTCCCCTCCACCTCCGCATTTTCCACGCAGGGTTATGCTGGCGACACGTTGTCTGTGGCTGGCAGAGGACGGTGCTGAGCATTAACCCTCCTGGCTGGCGATGTGCTGGAGGCAGAGCGGGCGAAGCGAGGGGAAGTGGCGGCGTGTCGTGTCGCAGCACCGAGTCACAGCCCTTGTCAAGAGCTTTGAGGGCCTGCATTATGTCATTACTCAATTAGCCTGTTGGTAATAGCACTTCATTAGAGAGACAGCTCCTATTCACTGGCCCTAATCCACTTTCTAAAGACAGAGTTGGAGCCATTGATCGCTTTTCCCGCTTTCCCGGAGAGCAGAAAGTGGGGCTGGAGAACGGCCTCGCAGCGGGTTGGGCAGGGGGAGCCCCCTCACCGCCCTGCAACCAAGATGGGGTGGCAGCACCCAGCCCTGCAGCCTGGGCATGTGCGGGGTGCAGAGCTCCAGCCCTTCCCACCAGCCCCAGGAACCGCAATGTTAGCCAGGGAACAGAAGGGTTTGGTGTCAAACCAAAGGACACCATGGCCAGGGACATGACCCCTTCTCGCCTGGCTGGACATGATGGGTAAGCCAATGCCAAGGATGCTCTTGGGGACAGTATGGGCACCGCCCTCCCAGCCGGTGCCCTGCTTGGGTCCCCAGAAAGAAGAGCTGCTCTTTTAAATTTTATATTCTTAATTATTTTTTCTTCTGTTTTTCCTTTTTAAAATTTTTTTCCTTTTTGTCAAATCTCGCCCCATCCTCAGCTCAGTGACACAAGGTGCTCAGTGGAAACTACAGCGGGGTAGGAAGTGGCATGAGAACCTTGCGCAGGAAACCAATGTGTGTCAGGAAAGGATGTCAGCGTGGGGCGGTGGGACCGAGGGCCGAACAGCCAGCACGGGAACTGGCCCAGCCCCACCGGCAACCTGATGATGAGAGGGGCAGGAAGCGAAAAGGAGCCCTTCTACAAATAACAGTGTCTGCTTCCATTGCAGGGGGTGATGGAGGAAACCTGGAGGTGCGGGGAGCTCCCAGACGGTGCAGAGGTGCTCAGCTGGGGTAGCACTATGGGGCTGGGGAGTGTTCCCCATGTCCTGCCCAGCCTGTTGGCTTCAAAGCCATTTGGCTTCTGTGCCCTGCAGGGACCTGGTCCCCCAGATCCCACTCCCATGACAGCTGGTGCCTGTGGGGCCCTGTCCCACTGCAGGCCCCAGTGGGACACCAGCCTGCAGGCACTGTGCCCACCCCACGTCCTTCTTCTTTGGGGTGTCCATCAGCCAGATGCATTCTTCATGTGGTGCTGCTGCAGGCGGAGCTGGGCTTGGGGTTGTTCCCTGCCCCATAAAATTAACCATAGCTCAGACGTCAGAAAGATGCAGCCTAAGCACAGAAGTTATTTTAGGTCAGAAGAAGTGCCTGGGTAGGAACATTTACTGCCCTGATTAGGGCAGCTGCAGTCTGTGGTCAATATCATTCACATTTCCCCCCAGAGCTTCACTTCCCGCAAGAGCCTTCCATTGCTTTCCCCAGCAGGCTGAAGGGCAGTGATGTGGGGCCCCCGTTTGCTGGAAAAATTAACAGTTATTAGCACTTGTAACTCAGCCCAAGACCAGATTTTAAATGCAGACACCATGGTAGATGGCATGGTAGATGCTCAAACAGACTTTGGAGCATCCCAGGAATGGCCGGGCAGCACTGTGCCCAAAGGGCAGCTGGCACATGGGCAAGAGACAGGGCCTGCAGTCCTCATCGGCTGCAGGGCAGCCCCTGGAAGGGAAGTTTGAGGGGGTCACACACCATCACCTACAGGGAAGTCCAAATCTTTCATGATTCAAACAAACACCTTGTTTTCATTCAAAGCCTCCTGCCATTTCATAATACTGGCTGCTTCTCCCCGAAAGGAAATAGCTGTCCCATAAATAAAGGTGGGAGGGAGCACGGGGGAGGCTGTGAGTGCAAGTGAGGCAGATGCAGAGAGCTTTCCTGGCGTGCTCCAGCTCACGGCCAGCGGATAACATCAGTAAGTGGAAGAGCAGAGGGGACTCTGGCACACACACATGCCAAGGAGCCCCTCGCACATGGCCATGCCAGGGCCACCTAGCCCTACCTGTGTCACCTTCTGAGCATCCTCCCTGAAGCATCCTCATGGCTGGCCGGCCAACCCGGCATGGTGGAGGCTTGCTGAGAGTGGTCCCCATAGTAAACCCCATGTCCTGAGTCCCAAGGGGACCTGCCAAACCACCTCATGGCACTGAGTGAGGGCAGGATGGCAGCACAAAGAGCAGCTGGGCAGGTGCAGGTGTCACATCTTGGTTCCAACACCAACTCTGCATCCTGCATTGTGGCATGTCACGCCCATGTACACTCTCTTCCATGCATGGCGCAAGTATCTTACTGCAGCTGCAGCCATAAGGAGCTCTCTGAACCCAGAAGCAGGGAGCAGGCATGCCCAGCACACAAGCCGAGGCATGAGCAGAGGCACCAGGACCAGCACCCTCCCGGCAGATCCTCACCAGCATCCCCACAGGGAGGGCTGGGACCCATCAGCCCCGCATGCCCTGGGTCAGGGCTCTGCCGGCTGCAGGTTCCTCTCTGCTGGCCCTGGCTCAGCGCTGAGCCATTAATAACCGTCTCTGGTTGCGTCTCTGCAGCCCACAGTCCCTATTTTCTTTCAAAACCAAGCTGTGATGGGAATGAATTACCTCTCTTCATTTTCCCCCCGTCTCTGCTGCTGGCAAATTAACAGCTTCCCTTGATGCCAAACAGTCTGCAGTTTATCTCCTGAAGCAGAAGTTTCACTCCCAATCTGCGCTGGGGAAACTTAAAGTAATTGCAGAAAACTATTCTGAAAGTGATCCAGCAGCAAAGAAGTCAAATAAATAGGGACCATATGCACCACGCCAGCCAGAGGCGCCGCACAAAGATGCTCTCATTCGCAGTGCTTCGTCCTGCTCCAAGCCAGTGGCGGCTCCGGCTGCCCTGCACACAGGCTCTGCTCTGGCTGGGAACGTTCTCTGGGGTGTGTTGAGGTGCCTGAAGCTGCCCCGGTTTGCAGACTGGGTTTTGCACGCACCCTTGCTGGTGGAGGGTTTAGCCATCTCTTGGTGCAGGGGGAGTAACAGGGCTGCTTGCAATCCGGGGAGATGCTGCCAGCAGGTTTTTAGACCAGCAGCACCGTAGGGAGGGTTTCCAGTGCATCTGAAGGACTCTTCACATGTGCCAAGGTGGTCTCCTTCCAGCAAAGGCAGAGGCTCGCGCTTTCTCAGCTGTGCCAGGCTTGGCTGCTTCAGCTCCTGTGATCCATTTTGCCCCATTAAATGGGGTGCAGACACCACAGGGTCTGCTGGCCCGCAGCCAGGCTCCCAGTGCGAGGCTGAGGGTGCGCAGCCCTGCACTACGAAGGTCTGTCATGGCCCTGTGAGGGGGAAGAGGCGGATGCAGAGCATCCCCCAAAGTAGATGACACCAGGCCCTCTGACATCCATGCAGCTCAGCCCTGCCTGTCGTGCACACATGTTTCAGGTCCCCTGGATGCCTGTTGGTGAGGGAGGGCCAGGCAGCCAAGGGCTCATTCCACAGCTGCCTTTACCCGCTCCCTGCTTCACTCCAAGGAGCCCCAGCGCAGACCAGAGTGCTCTGAGGTTTCCCTCATGCAGCCCCAAGTGCTCTCAGAGGGTGACATGTTGCTTATCCCCACCTCATCACAGCCACCCCCTTGCCACGTTGGCAGGTGCTTGGCTGGGTCTGTGGGCCCTTGGCATCACTCCCACACTGGCTGTGCCAGTGCCTGGGCTTATGGTGCCTTGGCCCCTTGCTAAGGCACTGCTGGGTCTGCCCTAGCTTCACCATCAATGGAGGGTGACAGCGGCACTTGGCACAGTAGTGGTGACCACTGCAGCATGGGAGGTGGGAAGAGTGACACTGTACAGCCTCTCCAGGGACATGAAGCACTTGGATGCCTTTTATTACCGAGTGCTGGGGAAAATTCTGTGATTAGAAAGAAAGAAGGAGAATAATGACGGCTAATGCTTCCAAAAGTAATTTGCAGAGCCTGAAATCAGAAAGCCAGCACTGAACTCCCTTGAAGAGGCTGTTCTCCAGAGGCTTCCACAAACATCTGAAGGAGTTATCTGCTGTTTGGCACCAGCAGCATTTGCCATTTCTGCAGGTTGTGCTGGGAACTGCTGGGTAAGGTGCCTGGCTGGTGCAGGGGCTGCCCAGCACCCAGCAGCGAGGAGCTGTCTTGTGAAACCCTTGGGATTTCATCCAGGTCAGCACGCGGGTGGTACCGGGTTTGGGATGTGCCACAGTGAGAGTCCTGAAAACAGTCCCTGGCTCCCCTCCACGCTGCCATGCTGGGCCAGGCGCTTCTGAGACTTGCTTCCAGCTTCCCCAAAGCCCCTGTGGGAAGAGGACCCTTTCTCACTCTGGGCTGCCTTGCCCCCCTCCACGGCAGAGCCCGGTCCCTGCGCACTGCCATCCAGACCCGCAGCTCTCCCATGGCTGTGCTGAAGGCAGCCTGCCTACATAAAATTAGCACCCTTGCAGGAGGCTATGAGGGGAAACCTGCCCTGGGCGGCTGCAATGGGAAGCAGATGCTCCGTGATTGAGGCCACATGCGTAGGGCAGCGCTGTCTTCAGAGCCGGGCTGTGGTGCCCAGGCTGCGGATGGAGGGCAGGTGCTGGAGCAAAGGGACCGTCTGGGCTGGGAGCCAGCGGATTGGCTGGATGCAACCCGGCTGCTGCTGGCCAGGTCTGGGGACTGCTGGCAGGATGGAGACGGGGGAGCTGCTTCTGCATCCCCGTGAGTGATGTTTGAGGTGGAAGTGATAGAATACAGAAGTGCAGCTCCCCAGGGCCAATGTTCCGCACCTGCAGGAGACAAGCTGAACTTTTTGTCTCTGTCAGGCTCAGAGGACCTTGTGAGATAAGGGACAGGAGCCTCATCCCAGCAGCTTGTGCCACTGGGGCTGAAGCCCTGGATGCTGAGCGTTAGGAGAGCTGTCCCGATGCAGCTCCAGCACAGTGTCCCCAGCACTAACACCATTTCCATCCAGCTTGGAGGAACAAGTGTTCAGCTGCAGCCAGCAGCTTCACTCCCCAGACCTTCCACCCTCAAAGCACTGGGGCACTGAAACACCCTATCTCTTCCCCACAGAAAGGGATGCAGCAATATTTCAAAGGTCCAGGGGCCAGTGGCCCCAGCCGGGCCTCTCCTGCACAGCCATGCTGGGAGGTGCAGGGGGACGGTGTGGGTTTGCTGTCCGGAGGGACAGTGTGGGTTTCCTGTCTGCGGTCACCTCTCATGCTGTTCAGGGAGTTTAAAGCCCAGCATTGAACAAGCCCGTAACCTGAGAGTGATTTTTGTAGATAAAATCTAGGGAAGGGGAAGAGTTTGCAAGGTCAAGTCGCAGGAGGCTCCTTGACCTCTCTGAAAACCAGCTGGGGACCCCAGCACCAGCGCAGCAAGGAAGGATGCTCATCGGTGTTGCCGGCTTCGTTTCTTCTTTTCTTCTCTTTCATGGTTTTGTTTCGGAAGTGGAAAAGTCCCTAGCTATCTCCTGCCCTCCCCAGCCTCCTCAGTGTGGCTCCTCCAGCCTCACAGTAAGGGATGAAGACCATTTCTGGTTCTTCTCAAGGCATTCTTCCACCCACCCTCTCTGGCCCTGGTGGGAATTGTCAGCCTTGAGATAACAAGAAGGATGAATTGTCCGTACAGGATGTTGTATGAAGCCCAAGCAGGCAATTTTAATAAGTAATAATAAGGAGAGAGAACTCCAAAGGAAGTAACCTGGTACAGCAGACAAGGCAGATTTATCAAGGCAGGGAGGAAATACTCCCCAGAAATGAATCTGGCATGAGTTCCTGCACACCAGTCCCACGATCCTGTCTGCCACCACAGGCAACTCTTATCTGAAACAGTCCAGTGTTTAAAATAGACTGGAAAATAAATAGTCTTCCAGCGCGACTGATCCTCCAGAGCCTGCAGTTCATCCCAGCAGCATTTACAGTTTTCTCTGGAGTGTTTCCGACATGCACTTCAAGGCCTTCCAACTCTTTTCTCCTCCCCTGCTTGTGACATTAATGAACCTTAAGGGATTCTTAAAGCGTGTTTTATGTGGATGTATTTTTAAGCAGGAGAAGGAGTGCGTGGTTCCCAGCCCTCCGTGCCGGGGCTGGATGGAGAGTGGCTTTGCGAGGCGCGCTCCAAACAGGAATCCGTCATACGCCAGCGCTAAGTGTTGCTGCGGCAGCTCCATCAGCCGTGAAGTTGTTCCGTGTTCATTGTTCACAGCTGTGTCACCCTAATAGAGTATTTTATTGTTTTTCCAGTTGTACTTAAAACCGTCATTCATTATCCTGCCCAGCCAGTGAGTGCTTCATCTGTAATTGATGACACAAGACCAAACGCCTGGTCAAAGTTTCCAGAGTCTCCACCACAACGGGGACTGGCTCCCTGCCACCCCAGGCCCCGCCGCATGGTTCAGCCCCAGCAGTGACCCTTCTCAAGGGTGCCAGGAGCTCTGGTCCCCCATGGCGAGGGTCCTAAGGGAGCAGGGAGCTGCTGCCACAGACCCTGTGCGAAGGGGGAGTTGTACCTGTGCTAGGACGCCTGCTCGGTGCTGGTGAACCAGGAACCCTCAGGAGAGAGCAGACACCCTGATGTGCCGGAGGTGCTGCCAGCCCCCTCAAGGGGCCGTGATGAGGAGGGGTCTGGGCAGCGGCAAAGCCCACTGAGCTGCCCCTGCCCGTCCAGAGACCAGGGCACCCATTGCTGTCCCCTCGCCCTGACTGAATTGCCCTGTCCAGGGCTGGGATGGGCAGGTGGAGGCGAGGTCTAAGCAGCCCCAGTGCTGCACATCCCACTGTGCCTGGCTCCGGCACGTGTCACTGCCCATGGGCACACCTCACTGGGCCTGGCAGTCCCCAGGGCCCTCTGTGGCCCATGAAGCCAGGTCCCTGTGGTGCTCACCGGTGCCTGGCTGTCCTGCCCCACTTGCCCACTGGTGGTATGGGACCTTTGCCTACGACAGCTGATCACAGCCAGTAACTTTCTTTGCGGGGTACAGCCCTTTTGCCGGCGGGGAAGTGTTTCTGCTCTGTGTAAGCCCTGACAGACTCTCTACAGTAGTTAAAAGGGACGGCATTAAAGAAAAGGAACTTAAACAACCCCAGAGTGAAGGGCCTGTAATTTATTTACTCCCCCAATGAATGCTGGTTGCAAATCTCTCTGTATAAAAATAACTCCTTTCTCCAACTTTTGATCTCGGATATTCCTGTATTTCCCTGGGGAAAATGTAAATCTATGAACTTATTACTAATGTTTCCTGTCCCTGACAGTGGAGCCAGTTGATATTTTACTTGAGAAGCAGAAGAGGAAAAAAAAAAAGCAGCATAAACTTAATGACTGCGGACTGTTTCCAATCTTAGTTTCACTTTTCAGATGGAGAGTTTCCATCTTACAACAGGGAGAAGGAGATTTTTAAATAAAACATGATTTAACTTCAGCCAAACTTCCTCCTAGTGTTTATGCTTTTGGCTCGGGGCTTGATCCATTTAAAGCTGGTTCCTTTTGAAGCAGCCCCGGCTCATCACGGCGCACTGACACGATGGCTTGGAAATTGTCTGTTCCACTTCTGAATCTGAATTCCCCATCCCCTGCCCGCCCCACTGCCTGCCTGCCTTGGGGGAGCAGCATCTGGATTCTGCTGGTAGGCACAGGCAGTGGGCAGTGGGCTGGACTGGCATCTTGCGCTTGCCAGGCATCCCCTCAGCACAGCGCAGGCACCTGGCTTGGCCATACGGAGCCCAGTTGTATGAGGCATCTCTATGGCCCTGCTGCCCCTGAGCACAGTCATTTCATAGCCCCCAAAGCCACAGCCAAGAGCGGGTGGCAGGGAGGTGAGAGGCGGGAGCTGGTGCTCAGGAGTCCAAAAATGTTTGGGAAGTTTCAGAATTGTCCCATTTTGGCAGATTCCCCTCCCCCAGCTAAACACCTTTCTGGTTCTGAACAGGCTTTGCTTGGAAAGGTGAGCTCTTCAAGCTAACTGGTGTTTGAGGTGATGACAGTGGGAAGCTTTGCTCAGCCTTTGTGTTCCCACAGGAACAGGTACAGCATGATCTCAGCAAAATTCCTCAGCTTCTCTCCTATTTCTGGACAGAAGGGAAAAAAACCCCAGAAAATCTCTGAGTGTAGGAAGATCCTTTCCTGGCATCTCTGGTGCTGGGAAGATGGCTGCACACTGGCAGCCCAAGCAACCCTCCGCAAAACAGCATCTTCAGTTTCTCCCTCCTGGCTCGGGCTCTTCCCCCTGTCCTGCAGAGCCCGTTGGAGCTGGGAGCCCCCTGAGTCCTGGGATGCCTGGCGTCAGCAGGAACATCAGCACCTGGCCCACATGGCCTGGCAGCGCCTGCAGCCTGCTGCCCTTTGAGGCTGCCCATCTCTGCCCTTCTAGGCCCCTGTAGCCCTGCTCTGGGTCGGGTGCTGGGGGTACTGGGAGAGTGCAGGGCAGACGGGCGAACAGAGGTGTCCTGGCCCCACAGCCGCAGGCCCGAGCGAGCAGCAGACCTGACGCCAGGCGTGGAAGCTGGCTCCCACAGGAGCAATTCAGGCGCTGTTTTAACGTCAGCCAAAACACGGGGAATAAAAGGAACTTTAATGGGGTCTAAGTTGAGCTGTGCACCCTGGAGGATTCCTGGCTGCCTCTGTTCGTGTCAGATAAATAGCCCTGTGGCTGCAGTAATGTTTAACATCCCCTCTCATTATCTTGCTGGCATCCCCGGGCTCCTGCAGGGATTGCGGCCAGGCCCCAGCTACATCTTTCCCCCAGTCCTCGTCCCACTCACCAGGCTGCTGCAGCACTGAGGAGCACTTCTGAAATGCAGTCTGATCCTGGGCTTAGGAGAAGAGGCTGTGAGCCGAGCTCAGCACCGGTCCCACCATGAGGCAAGAGCCAGAAGGGGCTTTTCCTGCCCCTGAAGGCAGGACAGTCCCTCTCCAGGTGCTGATTGCTGGCCAGGTGGACACTGCCATGGCCTCAGTCCCCACTTCCTTGCCTCAGTTTCACCATCTGTAGCGCAGTCTTAGAGAACCTGACTATTTATTTCTGGAAAGTTTGAAGTTTAAATCTAGAAAAAAATATCTTGTACACAGGTGGTCAAAATGCTATTAATACTTAATACTTATTAAGCCCTAATAAGTGTCACAGCCTGGAATCCCAAAGGGTCTGTTGGAAGGAAGGGTCCTTGAGTCTCGTGTCTCATGTCCCTGCTGCAGCACATGTCGGTTTGTCCCTTCTTGCAGGCTTCTGCCCAGCATCTCCCATTGTGCTGGGAAGGCTCTGATTTTCCTGCAAGGGAAGGCTGGAGAGAAATCCCAGCCTTGGAAAACACTGCAGGTCCGGCGTGGGTGCCTGCTCTCCGCTCTGCTGGTGGGTCAGAGCACTGACCGCCCTGGGAGGCTGCACAGGTCTGGGCCCCAAGCAAGCAGGTCATTTTCCACCAATGCCCCTTGCCTCTGAGCTCTCCTAATGCCCCCTCCCAGTAATGCTCCACTGTCATGGTGTTTCCATGCCTCTCCAGGCTGAATGCAACAAGCTACATGGGCGTGCTGATGAAGATCACCATCCCACCACATTTCTGGGCATGTGAGGAGATGGTTGGAAATACCACGCTTTTATTTTCATTTCCTTCCCCTGTAACTACAGCTTGGCAAAAGCCTACTTCCCAGCAGATTTCTCTTTCTAAAGCCTGGCTCCGTGGGCAGCACCACAGCCACCCCTTGCCACTGGCATTGCCCTGTCCAAGTTACGTCCTGGGAGCAGCCAAAACCCGGCGCTTCACCCACCTCCGGAGTGTGAACAACCGAGTGTGTCAGACAGAACAGCCCCACAGCACTGGGGCTTCTTTTAAGACAAGTATTTCAGTGTGGAGACCTGCAGCAACTGAGCAGTTTGGCTGCCAGCACAGTTTCCAGGACCCCAGCATCCACATGTTGACCTGTTGTGCCACAGCTGTAACATCTGTCCTCTCCAGCTGCTGGTGGGAGCACAAGGGGCAGCACTGGCCTCTTGCCTGATGCCCCATCCTGATGGGAAAAGTCCCTTTTTCAACCAAGTGTATCCTTCCTCTGCCTGATTTTGGGCTGTTCCCATCGGCTGCCCATCTGGGGCTGAGCTCTCCAGATCACTGCAGGCAGCCTGATCCCTGGATGGTGGTGACTGTGACAGTGGGTGCTGCTGGGTTGGGGGCTGCTCTGGCTCCCCTTGGTGCCCCCCACGTTCAGGGGAGCCTGTCAGTACTTTTCACCCTCTTGGGGAGTCCCCGGGTGGTTTCCTGGCACTTGGTGTCAGGACCAGCCCTCAGTGCTTCCCAACTAGCAAATGTCTTTAGAGTCACCTCCGTGGGGGTACGGGGCTGGCCTTTGGGCTGTGGTGCTGGGGGGCTGCCTTGCCCCAGATCTTCCTATAGCCTGCCTGCCTGGCTCACTTCTCCTTTTGGGTATTTAACGCCGTCTGGAAGCTGCATCAAGGAGGGAAAAGGGGAGTCAGGCAGACAGACGGGAGCTGCTCTGATGTAAAACAGACGGGGAAACGAGAACAGAGCCTGCGAACGCCCCGGTGTGCAGCCCAGTGCTGGGGACAGGGTGAGAAGCACGTTTGTGTCATTACTCATGGAGAAGCTGGCAGGGAGGCGTGTGGGAAGGGCCAGATCCCTGCTGCTAAGCCCTGCTGACTTCACACAGGCACATTGGGAGGGAGCACAGTCCAACCACTGCATCGGGATCCGGATTCTTCCCAGAGCGGGGAACACAAAGCAAGCTCAAAACTGGGATCCAGGGATGCTCCGTGGCCTGGGGCTGGATCAGACCTGCTAAGGGGATGCATCACAGCATCTCTGGCAGAGAGGAGAGCAGAGGGGGTGGGCAGGGTGGTCCCACATAGGGAGGACAGGACCCACAGCTCAGCCCCATGCTGGTCAAGCTTTCCTTCATGGATCATTACATTCCTAAATAGGGCAAAGAAAGAGAGGGAAAAACCCAGGGAAGGAAATGGCCCATCCTCAGCAGCCCTCAGCACATATTTCCTCTGCTGGGCAGCTGGGAAGGGCTCTGGTGGGTGGTGGGGCCATCTCCACACCAAGTCCTGGAGCTCTGGCTCCAACTCACTTACCTGTGGGGAGACTGCACTTTGGTGATGGTGCATGAGGCGCATTGGCTCTCTGGGCTGCTACTCCCCTTCTATCTTCTCCATCTGGATCTGCAGTGGGAATAGCCAGGATGGGGCAGCAGCACAGCTGTGGGTGGCAGCTGGTGGAGGCCGGGGTGGGGGGGGAGGGAGGGGATGTGGGGAAGCCCCTGCCACATTTCCCAATCTGCCCATCTGCCCAGACAGGGAGTGAGAGAATTTGCGAATGAGCCTGAGCTCAGGCTGGGCTGGAGGGAGGGGATTGTTCCTGATCCACCCACGGGCTGCCCAAAGTAGGGCTGGGCAGGGACACACAGGTCACCCTGTGCTGGCACTTGGGGCCTCGCCTGCACCTGCTGCCCCTCTGCTGTTTCTTTCTATTCCTTGGAGAGCCCTGGACCTGCTTCGGCAGGCTCAGAGGAGCTGGGGTTCAGCAGGAGGCACAGCCTGGGCTTTGGGAGGCTGTTTCTTGTGTGTCAGTCACTTGGAGATCCCACCCCTTCAATGGCATCACCTCATCACCCCCGATGGGGTGCAGGAGCCACAAGCCTCTGGGAGGTTTGCATTTCCCCAAAAACAAAGTGCTGCCTGTGCAGACAGAGCTGGGAGCAGTGGGTGAGTGGGATGCCCCACTGCACCCCACGGTCTGGCCAGGGGGCAGCCCTTGCCCTGAGGGGAGCACAGACCCCATTGTGGAGGCTGGCAATGGAGCCGTGATGCTGAGTTTGCTGGAGCACTGGCACGTTTTCTACATACCAGCTTGAGCAGGAATGTTATTTACTGAGCAAGGGAGAGGTCTGGCAGAGGAGAAAGCCTCTCACCCAGCTCTTCCCCATGTATGGATGTGGACCAGCGTTACTCAGCAGGATACGGCACAGACGGAGCCGCTGGCGCCGGAGGATGGCTCTCCTTGGAGGAAGCTGGATGCAGGACGGGGGGCTGTGCTTTGCGGGGCAGTGAAGCGCTGTTCTCCCTCCGCCCTGAGTGGTGTCTGGCCCCAAGCAGTGCCAGGGTCTCTCCCTGGGACCCCTGCAGCCTCCTGCCCAGGCTCAGCCCCATTTCATAGACATGGGGGGACACGGGTGGGACATGGAAGTCAGCACATGGCCCCGGGGGACACATCAGGGCACGGGAAGGCTGCCTTCCTGGGGGCAGGATGAGCAGAGTGTTGCACTGAGAAGGAACTCAAACCTGCCCTGTTCCTTAACAAGCCTCCTCGCAGCTCAAAGCAAATATTGTCAGAAAAGTGGGATTTCACTTCCCACTTGGTAAAAGCTGACAGTGAACATGGTTCAAAGAGAAACACTGTTTCCCAGACTGGTGGACTTTTCCCAGCCCTGCTGTGGCTGTGGGGAAGCCCATCCATGTCCCTCCTATCACCCGGGACTGCCAGTGGGTGGGGGGATGCCCACCGCTCCCCCGGACTCCTGCTCCCACTCGGGATAATTATTGGTCATAGATGGGGTGGATTTTCCTGACTCACAGGCACATCCGAAGGTCCTGCTCTTCTCTCTGAGGACTTCAAAGGCTCTGCAAACATAAATAGGTGCAGCCCAAGTTAAGTCAATAGAGCCTCCTCTGCCAGGGGGGACATAGGGGGTGCACGTCCCAGACACTTCAAAAGCACCCGGGACTGCTGGTGTCTGCCAGGCACGGCCAAGTGATTAAACACAGGCGCTTTTCTTCTCCTACATCCAAAACCCGCGCTGTTTCCCCCTTGGATGCTCTCACCTTTCCCCCTGCACCCTCGTCCCTGTGCTGTCGACACTCCGGGAGCAGCCCCAGCCAGCCCCGGGAGCGGGAAGGCAGCAGCAGGGGTTGCTCCTGTGCAGGAGGGGTTCGGAGGGTGGCGGAGCAGATGCGGGTGTGTTTCCCAGCGGTGCTCAGCCGGGAAAGTTCGCAGCGTGACTCATGCGCCCTCCCCAGTCCCTGAATCGCAGCATTGTGCTGAGAAATCAGAAACGCGCCACCACCCTCCCGGCACCGCAACATCCCTGCTCGGTGCCCAGGCCACGACAGCCTCTTCGGAGCCCGGCAGCGCAGCACGGGGAGCAGCAGTGCGGGGAGAAAAGCGGCAGCTTGTCCTGGAGCAAACTCTCCTTCCAGGGCCAGGCTCTTGCTGCGCCACTGACCGGCTCTGGCAGACCAGAGGCCCCGGAGCTCTGCACCAGCTACTTTCAGATGTGTCTCTTTTCCTTGGCATCCTGGGAGGCAAACAACCTGCGCAGGAGAGCACGCATAGTGTGCTCCCTCGGCAAACAAGTCGGGAAAAAAAGGAGAACCAAGCGGAGCTTTTTGCCGGTGCCCCCCCGCCAGCACCACACCCCTCCCCGCACGCCCAGTACACAGTTTATTTTCCTTCCATTAAAGTCTCCCCACCAGCCTGGCTCTGGGAAACTCGATTTATGCACAGAGCTCTGGGTATATTATTCCTAGCAGGAACAGAGAAGGGCAGTCAGCGCGGAGGCGGCTCAGGCAGCCGAACAAGCCGGTCTTTGGTTTCACGCCGGCAGCGCCGTGCGGGGACGGGAAGTCCCCGTGCAGACAGAAAGTCTGAGCACCGCCGCGGCGGCCAACTCGTGCCATGGTGGGGCCGGCCAGGGCCGGGGCGACGGCAGCGGGAGGGTCGGGGGGCTGCAGCGGTGCCAGGGCAGAGGGAGGGAAGGGGGTGCTCCAGTGCTGAAGCCTCAGGTGAGTGTGTGACCCCGGCTGGAGCTGTGGGCACGTCTCACGCATCCTGGGGTAACAGGGTCCTCTGCCACAGGATGAGCACAGCCAGCCCAGCATGGAGCCACCCTCTGCCAATGGGGTACAGCAAAAATGGGAGGCTCAAAGGGTGTGGGAGGGGGAAAAGATTCTTAGTTTTGTCCCCAAGAGTCTGCTCCAGCCTCTGCCACTGCTCAGAGATGCTCTGTGGGCTCAGCCCCCATCCCACGGTCACTTCCTAGTGAATGCCCTGCATCCAGGAGGATGGATTGGATGGGGGACATCCTGGGGTTGGATGGGGAAGATCCTTGGACAGGGCATTCCCAACACTCACTGTGCCAGGTGTTTTCCATCTGTTTCACTGTACCTGAGCTGGCTGCACCAGCACCTCTTGTGCTTCCCTTAGCAGGGCTTGTGCAATGGAGAGAATAGCCATGTCCCTGCATCTGCCACTGCATCCCATCCGGCCTCTGCCAGCTCCTTTTACCCACCTCAGCCACCTCCCTTTACCCGTTTTATGTGACCTCAGACAAGTTAACCAAAGTGTCTGGTGTGAGCAGGGGGTAATGTGCCATCGATGCAGCTGGCTTTCCCCCTCCTGTGCAGGGTTACAATAGCTCCTTATTCCTCCATGTGTTGCACTCCTGTATCACATCCTATATGGCTGCTGTGCACTGACCTCATCTTTTTCTCCATGCATCCTGCTGAACCCAAGGCCATCCTGCTTCATCCCAGCCCCGGCTGCATGCTGACTCCTGGGGGTGCTGGAGGGGATGAAGGTCAGGGAGAGCTGGCCAGTACCACCCCCCACCCCCCTCACCTCCAGTGCCCACAGGGTAGCATGAGCATCCTGGGACCCCCACAATCAGAAGCACAACCTGTGATGGTTTGCAATTGTGGCTAAAGGGCCATCTGTGAGATCCATTTGCAGCTTTTTCCTGGATTCTTAACCCTTTATCCCCGCTTCAAACAAACCTCTGTTTGTCCTGCGATGCTGAGCAGCCCCCACAACTCCTGCCTTTCCTCTGGGGTCTGCGGTAACTCTGCAGGGTGCAGCCCCAACAGGGACCTCATCCCAGACCTGTGCTCACCATCAGACACCTCTTTCACACACCATAAATGTCCTGGAAGCCTGTGCACTGAAGCTGCTCAGCAGCCCTGCAAACAGGGCACCTCTTCCCTGGGTGGTTTATGGCATGGCAGCCTGGCATCCCTGGCAGGGCAGCATTATTTTCACTTGACAACATGGCCCAATCCCAGGGCACAAAGTTCGTTTTTCTTCCTGGGACCTTTCCTGTGCCCTCTTTTGCTCCCTGCTTGTTCACATGGTGCTCAGAGGAGCCCAGCTTGCCTGACGCAGGGGGAAATCACCAGAGGCTTTCCTCTGGGACCAGGACCTGCACACATGGTCGGGCTGTGGTTAGCCAGAAGAAAACGTTTGTGGTAGCCAAGGGCTGGTGAGAAACCAAGAGAGTCATCTGCTCCTCCTGGCCACACTCACCCTGCCCAGGGTGCCTGGGGAAGGCACTGCCCAGTGCTGGCGGGTGTCAGGAGCACAGCAGGGATGGACTCCTGCCCCTCACCAGGGCCTGGGCTGCAGCTGTGTCAGCAGGGATGCAAATGCAGGTCTCTCACTAGTACCTGCACCTTCAGGTGCAGTGAGGATGCATTTGGGTGAGGACAAAGGAGGAGCCAGGTCTCTTTAAGATTTTCCTATTTAAAGCCATGGAATTTATGTGTGTGGGATTCACCTGTGGGTTCTCCTTTTGCCATTTAGGTGGTGCCTGCCTGGGAGGCTGGAGGTGTTTTGCTGCAGGCATAAGCCTTGGAGCCCGGCAACACATCGGCATGAGCTCAGCCTGTTGGCAACCTGAAGAGCTTTAAGTAGGTGTTGAAAATTAGGAGCTTCTTTTGAGAAGGCCTGGAGGTGGGAGCAGGCAGGGCTCAGCGTGATTGATGGTGTGTGACTAGCTCATGGCTGGGCATCCCGCTCCTGGGTGGGGGAGGCTCTGGGGCCCACAGTCAAGCACTGCTCCCTCTGTGTGTGGGGCTAGGTGTGTGGCCTCCTAAATGCTCCTCTGGGCCCTGCCACCTGAAGATGGGGCTGGGGAGGGGAAGGGAGAGGCACCTCCCCACTGAACTGTGCTTGATGGGGACACCTGGCTGGCTTCTCACTGCAGCCCAGTGGGAGATGGACATGCTGCTCAGCTCTGCTCTGTGCGCTCTAGATCTGAGGAGCTGCCCTGAACCCTCCAGGTGCTGGTGTTTCTCCACTATCTGTGATGGTGTGTCTTCAGGATGCTCTGTCACAGGAGCTGCCTTGCTTTCCTCTGCTGTTGTAGCTCATAGGTGATGCTTCCAAACTAAACCCAGCTTATTTCACAGCTGGTTCCCCAGTGTGATGACCACCTTTGAGAAGGGTTCTATGCCTGAGGAAGGTGTGGGGCTCCCTACTCTGACAGTCAGGGCAGCTTCTGCCTCCAGTGTAACCTGGTTGCTCTCATTTTGGTGTCTTTTTCCTGTAAATAGACCTGCTCTTGAATCCCTCCTGGGGGGCAGGTGGGATTGTTAGGGCTGTGAGGCTGTGTGTGCAAGTGCCCTGGCAGTGTGTGAGAATCTTCCCACAGCAGACTGTGATTTACTCTGCTGTTAACTTCACCAGGGTAAGGGGAAGAAAGCCAACAGTTTCACAGGCCTTTGGTCAGGCCTGAACTCGCCCCCCACATGCATGTGGCTGTGTGGGTCCCCGTGGCCCTGCTGCAGCTGCTCCCCAAGGATCCCCCCAAATATTTAATGCATGAAGCACAACTGGACCCTTCCTATATAATGCCGCCTTGGTAAACATCTGCCTGAAAGGATGTCTGGGTTTCCCAGTGGTTTGGCCAGGGATGTTGGGCAACCACACTCCCTGAGAAGGTGGCAGGGGCTCCAGCTTGGCCCCACTGGCCACAGACCCTCACCCAGCGCTTGGACCACATCCAGCTGGGGCAGAAAGCAAAGGGTGAGAAACGCAGAGCCTGTGTGAGACTGGGTGAGCAGCAGGATCAGACCTTCCCCTGGGGTGTTTTACACCACGATTCCCACATCCAGCTGGCAGCTCCAGGTGCAGGTCCTGCTGTGCTGGGGGGATTGCAGTTTGCAGGGTGGTGGGATCCCTCATCTCACAGGCTCAGGGAGGAGGCAGTGTGCCGGGGGAGAGCGCCAAAGGCGAGTCACTTCCCCACACTGGGCCAAGCCTTGGGATTTCTGGGCTGTTTTCCACACGTCTCCATGTGTTGGATCTGTTGGCTTGTGGTGTGGCAGTGCAGGCTGTTCCCCCAGCCCCGGCGCCTGGCTGCAGCCCGAAGCGCCTGACAGCCAAGAGCAGTCCCTGTCCCTCGCTGCACACCACCACTAAGCCCCAGAATAGGCTGATAACAGCCACTTGTGCAAGATGCCGCTTGCAATAGCCTGCCAGGAGATTAGGTAACCCTGTCCCGAGACCTTGGAGCAGGTACTCCAGCAGATCCTGTGGGCAGGACTCCCCATTCCCCCAGGCATGCCAGCCCAGGGCTGTGGCTTTGTGCCCCTGAGCCCTGAGGGGTTCCCCGCTCTGACTGTGCGCAATGAGGCTGTGCTTACCCCCACACCATGTCCCAGTGGATGGCCTCAGAAGTATGTTGTGGCAGGGAGTCCCCCCGTTTATGGCTTTAAATGTGAATCTCGAGTGTTACCAGGCGTCTCCTTTTGTGTGGAGAGAGGTATGGAGTGTGTGCTGCTGCTGGAGCCGGTTGAGAATGCTTAAAGAACTGTTAACTGGAAGCTGTCAGTGAGCTGCAGTCAGTACTGTGGTAAAGGGTTGATTTTTGGTTCTCTGCTTAAAAATATGCCCCCACTGTTGCAGCTCTGTCAAATCCCATTTTTTTCCCAATCCCAAATTATTTCCCCCCCCATGAAATATAAGCTAATCAAACCCACTTAAAAATGTTCTGTCTTCTCAAAGTGAAAACAAAGTATTGCAACAGTGTCTGAATGAGGATGGACCAAAGCTGATCAAATGTAAGAATTTCTGTTGGGAAGCAGCCTTGAAGTCTCTTTTTTTTTTTTTTTTTTTCCCCTCACCTTTTGGAGGGCACATTTCTAAAACCTCGGCTGCTCTTCATGTTGTCAGTTGACCTGGATGTCGTGGGGGATGTTTGCTGCCACATGCTCTCCTCTGGAGGGGCTGGGCTGTGCTGGGGGGATGTGTTGGGGGGGAACAGAGACTAGCACATCAGATCCATGCAGGGTCAGGCGAGACATGGTGCTTGGGGGCAGCGGCTGCCTGGAAGTGCTGGAGGGGGTGGGGGTAGGAGGCAGGGTCATGTTGGGGTCCCACGGGGCAGCTGGGGTGCGCAGGCAGTGTCGGTGCAAAGCCCCTGGTACCCAGGTGCCCATCGGCGCAGGGAAGCCAGCGCGGTGTGGGGCCAGGCCTCGCAGGGGTTTCACTGGCCCTGCTGTTGGGTGCTGGCTGGTGTGTCAGAGAGAAGGCCCGTTGGCTGGTGCTTCGAAGGCAAGCCCGATAAAACATGCCTGTAAGCACAGCCCAGATGTGATGTTGTTTATTAACAGACTGGCTTTATTGCGACATCTCAGCCCTTTCCAGGGTGCTGTGGTACAGCAGAAAGCTCTGCGAAGCAGATCCTGGAGGAAGCGGTGGGATGTGCCCTCCCTGCAGCACTGGGAAAGCTGGTGCCCTGGCCCTGGGGAAGCAGGCAAGGAGATGTGGTGTGCAGCACTCAGGGAGGGTGCTCCCAGTGCCACCACCATGCCATAGTGTGTCCACACCACTAACACGATGGCAGAACTCCCTTCCAAAACCTCGATTTGTGGTGAGCTGAAGCAAAGTCCCCTGTACCCTGGTGCAAAGCTTGTCCCCCCGCCCCAGCACACTTCCCATGCTGATAGCCTTGCTGGGAAGTCAAGTGCTGCTGGGCTGAGCCCAGCTGGGCTCTGGTGCCTGTGTGGGACCCAGTCCCCAGACCAGGTGGGTGACACCTGCTTCCACAGACACTTCAGCAGGACAAAATGAAGTAAATTTGGATGCTTAGGAAAGGGGAGCCAACCTGTAGGATGACCTGGATAGGCTGGAAGAATGAGCTAACAAGAACTGCACGAAGCTCAGCAAGGACAAGTGTACGGTCTTACATGTGGGAAAATGTGATCCAGGAGTGCAGCTCAGGCTGTGCAGTGACCATTCCCATGGCTGGGGAGAGGGGCCTGGGGGCACCTGGCTTAATATGAGCGAACAGGTGTGATGCAAAGAAAGCCAACCGGATGCTGGGCTGCACCAGTGGTGGCATCACCAGCAGAGATACACCAGTCATTATCCCACTCTACTCTGTGCTTTTCAGGACACATCTGGCTACTGTATTCAGTTTTGGCCCCAGATACACAAAAAAAGATGGGGACAGCCTGGAGAGGCTCCAGAGAAGGGCCACCAGGATGATGCAAGGACTGGGAAGCTTGCCATATGAGGAAAGGCTGAGAGAACTGGGTTTGTTGAGCCCTGAGAAAAGAAGGCTTTGGGGAAACCTCATCACCATGTTCTGGTACTTAAAGGGCAGCTACAAAGAAGCGGAGACTCTCTTTGTACAAGGAGTCACTCAGAAAAGCTGAGGGGTAAAGGGTGTAAGCTACTCCTGGGGGAAATACCAGTTCAACACAAGAAAAATTCTTCCCTTTGAGTAGAATCAGCCATTGGCATAACCTCCCCAGGGAAGTGGCAGATTCCCCAACTTGGGAATTTTTTTTTAAGATTCAGCTGGATGGGTGCTGGGCCATCTTGTCTGTGCTGTTGACAAGAAAGGTCACACCAGATGATCATTGAGGTCCCTTTCAAGCTGGTATTCTTTGATTGAAATTGAGGGGTTTCCTGGACTTTCCTTCCCTCCCCAACTGTATATACCCACCAGGTCAGAAAGAAGGCATGGGAACTAAATGTTGTCATGGGCTGTGCTGAAAGCACAGGGCAAAATGAGCTAATTCCTGTGGGGAAGGGATGGATCCAGCCTCTGAGGATCCTCCCATCATCACTAGTCTAGATAAACATCCCAATAAACATGGGCTGATGCAATTAGCACTTGCAGGGGGACACCACCCTGTCTCCCTCCTGCCTGGGGAGGGGGAGCGGCCAGGGAGGGGTGCGGGGGAGGGCCCAGTCCCTTGGGGACCTCCAGATCACCCTCCCCGCTGGCCTGTTAATATCCAAAGTGGCTGTGATAAGAAGCAGTTGCTGGGGCCGCAGGTGGGAAGGTGTCAAGTCGTACGCACAGAGCTATAAACAGTGCGTGCCCATAAACCAGATCAAAGCAGAAAGAGTTTATTTTCAGAAGGTCTGCTTCCTCCGCAGAGCCCAGAGACAAAGAGCTTTTGGGGGAAGGGGGAAGGAGAGGAGGAAACCAGGGGAGAGCTCAAAGAGAGGAGAAGATGGCGTTGGCTGTACTGGTGCCTGCTGGGTGTATTGCACGCTGACAGGCGATGTGGCAGCTGCTACAGGGTGCCGAACAGCTCTTTGCTGTGGTTGGATCCAACTGGCCTGGTGCGGGCAGGTAGCCCATGTTGGGGGGACTCCCTGAGCCCTCCTGCAGCATCCGGGTGAGGCTGGACCTGGCGGGGATGCAGGGCCCGGGTCCCCCCAGGCAGCTGGGACAGGGCTGTGCCCTACCTGCCTGGAGCACCTGAGCGTGAGCCTGCAAGTCACAAGCCCTTAAGCAAACTATTGTGAAACCCTTGTTGGTTTGCAGAGCCTGCCCCCCTCCAGCTCTCAAATCACAGGGCGCAGCTACCGGAATGCTGCAGGGGGAAGCGGGTGCCCACGGCTCCCACCTGCCCCTTGGCCAGGGAGCTGGTGGTCGCCGCAGGCGGGAGGAGGAGGAAATCCAAGAGGGGGAAGGCAGCCGCAGCAGGTTTTTTGGCAATCAGAGCTCAAGAGGTCAGAGAGCAGATGTCGGGGTTGTAATGAGTGCGTGTTAGCTCAGAGGCGCCTGTATCCTGTGCTGCCTGGGCTCCCCTCGCCCACTTGTTTAGATAGAAAGTTCCCACTCCTTTCCCACTCCTTTCCCACTGCCTGCTGTGAAACGAGCCAGATGAAGCTGTTTGGGATCTTGAGCTCGTTCAATTTTAATTCTAGTTGAAGACAGGCTTCTGAATCTACCCATGTGCTGCCAGAAACAGGTGCCAGGGATGCAGGCTCCTACTGTAGCCTGCTTTCAGGAAGGAATGGCCAGAGTCTGTTTTCCTCTCCTTCCTCTCATTGA
This sequence comes from Hypotaenidia okinawae, assembly GCA_027925045.1. Lineage (NCBI taxonomy): Eukaryota > Metazoa > Chordata > Aves > Gruiformes > Rallidae > Hypotaenidia > Hypotaenidia okinawae. Next base: position 8,218,754 of record BSDF01000016.1, read on the forward strand.
CGCTGTTAGGCTTACAGGGTCAAATCCTGACCACAGTTCTACAAGGGGAGAGCAAGAGCTTCGGGATCTGCCCCAACCCCACTTGCACATCTCTTCCAATGGCACCTTGGTTGCATCAGACCCATGCAGCCCCCTGTGCTCTCCCACCCCAGCGGGCAGGGGTACATCCCCAGGAAACAGGTAACATCTGTCTCCAAATTGCCAGTACCTGCTTCTGCACACAGCTTGCTGCCAGCCTGCCCCGCTGTGCTGCCACTGTGCCCACATGGCAGGTACTGGCTGTGCTGGGACTGTGCTGGCAGTGTTGCAAGGGGATGTGTCCCAGCCTTGCAAAGGGGAGGCACGGCTCCTGAGAAACATAATGCTGGGACTATAGCCACTTCTGCAGCATCCCAGCAGCCTGGGATCCCACAGCCCCCTAGCTCTCCTGGAGGGTGTGGGATGTGTGCTGGCTCCCTACCCTTTGGGGCTTCCACAGGCCTCAGTTTTGAGCCACAGCAATTAAATGCGTAGATTTTTTCCAGGACTGCTTTTCCTGCAGCCGCCAGCAGCTTTCTGAGCCTGCTTTGTGGTGATGTCAGAGCAATGGGCTCGCTTTCCCCAGTAAGGCGGCAACCCCAGTCCCACACCATCCTGGCAGCACCTGCCACTGCACCGGCCATTACCTTCCCATTCATAACCACCGCGAGGGAAACACATTGCATGGCCTTCAAGGGAAATTTCACTCCGGTTTGCACAAATATTTATCCCACCTGTTTCCTGCCTGGCCTGCTCTGGGCCCGCAGGACGCAGTGGTGTCACAGGCAGAGGGGCAGAGGAAGCGGTGGGGAGCCACCTTCTCACACAAAGACCTTTGGTCTGCAGGGCTGTGCGGTTTCAGCGGCCCCTGTGTGTCTCTGGCCTGCTTTTGTGAGCAGCTGGCTATGGATTTACTATCTGGTGTGGCATCCTGGTGTCTGCAGGGGAAGGGCAGGGTGTGGGCAAGGGTGCAGGGGGCTGTATGTCTCGGCTGCAGAAGTAAAAGCTGTTGACAAGTGGACTTCAGATTGCTTTCACCCACACTAAATCATCTCAGGAGGGAAGCCACCCAGCAAGGCAAACGAGCCCATGTTCCTGCCAGGGTGTTGCTGGTGGCTGTCCCCAGCCTGGTTTTAAATGTCCTTGTGCCTTCACCCCTAAGGGGCCCTTCTCAGAGCTGAAGTGGCTCAGAACTGGGCTGGCTCCATGGCAGCTCAGACGAGATCCTCTTCCCTGCCTGCCCTACCAGTGGCTGGCATTGCCACTTGAAACACCTGGTCCCCACCAGCTCCTACTTTTGGATGGGACAGGAGGACAAGCAATGCCCTGGCACCGGGCTGCAAGGACGGCGCAGGCATTAGGAGCCGGACAGTGCGCAGCCAGGCACAGCACCGCATCCATTGCCAGCGTGGGGACACCGCCCTGCTCAGGAAATCCCAGACCCGTGGGGCTGGGCGCCGGGAAGGATGGCCATGCTATTCTTACCAGCGCCCCTCGCTCCCTCCTGGCTGGCGGCTGCGGACCGGACACGGGCTGGGTGGCTCCGGCTCAGTGCACTACACTGCCCGTGGCAGCGAAGGCGTGAGGAGCTTGGCCCTGGGGAGTTCTCCCAATCCCACCACTAAGACTAGCTGTATCCGTCCCACAGACAGCTGTGTCCAGCACAAGCACGGCCCCAGCTCATGCCAGGGGCTGCTGCGGCCCCCAACCTCCCCAATCATCACCATGTCTCTCCCTCTTCCCGGACAGCCTGTGATTCATGCACACAGCTCATCGGGCCTCCCTGGAAAGCCCCCGAGACGGCACAGCTCACACATCTGTGCCGGCCACACCATTGCTAGCGGCATGCCGGGACGCCAGCACCTGCACCACATTGTTCTGCTTCCTGCGCCAGCCCATTGCCTGGCTTCCCCCGCCAGGAAAAGAAGCGCTTGCGACGCAGCCGTGCCAGCCGGAGGCACCGCGCTGGGCAGAATGCTGGCAGGAAAGGTTTGACTCAGGCTGGAGTTAATGAAAACAATCTGCAAATAAACAGCATTCACACCGTTTCCTCACCGGAATGGGCTCCCGTTTCCTATGCAGGGTGTCTTCTGGAGCTCCTCACAGTGTTTCACCTACAGGGACTGATCCCACTTCCATCCAACTACCTCTCTTGCTGTCCACAGCAGAAGTGCCGCGCTAACCAAAGCCCTTTCCAGGCTTATCCCTAGCTGAAGGCAAGTAGAGGCAGCAGCGGTGGAGTGCCTGTGCAATGTAACCATGATCAGCTCCCTGGAACCGCAGGGTTTGTCCCAAAATGAACCCCAGCCCAGTTCGAACCTCTGGCTACGCTCAGCAGAAACCTGGACTCACTTGGGCTGAGTTTTGAGCAAGCACAGGCTGTTCCTCAAGCAAGCACGTTGGTTTGTATTTGGAGGGGAGCACATCGGTGCTGCGGCATGGTTCCCATCTCTGCACTGTGTCGTCCTCCAGAGCTGGGGCTGAGCTTTGCTCCTCAGCGCCCAGCCCAGCATCTCCCCCTGCCCATGCGAGCCAGGCTCTCTGTTCTGCTGACAGCCCTGCATTGCACTCCTGCTGCTAACGCAGGAGCAGGCAGGGGCTGCGGGATGCAGAGCAGCCCCCAAGGCTGCCCAGGTGCCAGTGGCAGGGCCAGCAGCTCTGCACCCTGACTGGGATGCTGCTTTTCCCCAGAAATGTGTAGTTGGAAGACAGAAACCAGGATTCCATGTTGGCTTTTCTTATCCTTTGCTTCAATCTCCCGGGTCACATCCTTATCACTTGAGGAAGGCTAAATGTTAGTTACTGGGGCTCAGGAGCCAAGAAACCCCACTGTGGGATGTGAGAGCTAGCCTGACCCACGCAGTGGGTTGTTCTGCACCATGACTCGTTCCAGATCCCTTTTCTTTAACCCATGTGAGAAGTCAAATGACTCGGTGTGCTGTTGCTGCAGATGCTGCGGGTGAGCCGCTGTGCTTCTCTCGCAAGCCCCTGCCATGGGTGCCCTTGGCCAGGGCATCTCCAAACCTCCTCCCTGGACCCCCCATGCTATGGCAGCCCTCGGACATGGAGGGAAGTGGCAGCCAGGAGAGCCCCGAGCATTTCCTGCTGAGGCAGCACATTCCCAGAGGGAGGAAAGGTCGAGGTGCTGGGGCTGCCCCGGCTTCCTCTCTGGGCTCCCAGGGATGCTGTCAGCTGCTGTGGTTTCCTCCAGTTCCTGCACAGTCTTTGCAAGGTGCAACCCAAAATTTGGCACCACTTGCTCCTGCTCGCTGGTTCCCCTCGCCTGGGAGCTTCCCAGCCACCCAAGTGGCATCTGTTTTGAGGGTGACTCATTAGTTTATTTGCTGGGCAGAAATGTGGCCCTGGGCTGGGTGCAGCTGGAGAGGCAGATGATTCCCCCACTTCCCTGGTGACACACAGCCCTTCTCCCCACTCTGTCTTTAATGAAGCACTACAGCTACGGTCTGCGTTTGCCTTCAGCCCCGGTGAGGGCTGGGGCTGGCCAGCAATGGGGGTGGTGGAGCAGAGGTCTCCATGTGGCAGGGATGCAGTTTACATAAAGCTGAGTTCTGTGCCCACTGAGTAACTGCATCCATGTAAAATATGGCATGCACGATGAATACACATCATGTTCTAGATAATTTGAAGTATCTAGCACAGTGCTTAATATAAAAAAAATTGAAACAAAATTTACCAAGACAATCACATGGAAACTAAACTTTGAAACTTACTTAAAAAAAAAATCAGGCACAGACATCAATGTATGAAAAACCCCCATCAGTATGAGTCATTTTGACTCTCTCCCAGGGAAAAAGCACCAACATGCTCATGTCCCAGCAAAGCATTTTGCTTCTGACTGCCCAGGCAGGCAGGTCCCGGCAACCCCAAAATGCTCCCCAAACCCAGATGATGCTCACTTTGTACCGAGGGAGAATAAACTCAGGTTGGTCCCACTGCCATGGCCAAGGTGCTGCTTCTCCAGGCCAGTAACTGAGTTAGCTGCAGGTATTTTCTGTGTTTGCATGTATTTAACTCCCCTGAAGCAGTTTTGGTTTCAGAAGAGATACAGTCTAGCAGGGGGCCAATAATCCCTTCCAGTACCCGCCATGCACACACGCAGTCGGCAGCATGGATGGGTGCTGCGAGGGCTGCTGAAGGACCTGCATGCTCCTGTCCGGTCGGCAGGAGGGTTTATCTGCACCGTTATCGCCTGTCCTTTCACGTGGGTTAATCAGCCAGCAGCCCTTCCTTCTACAAACTGGGGGTGGTAAATTTAAAAATCTCCACAGGCTGATGAGAGGAGTGCCGACGTGCTCCTGCGGCACATATACCCCAGTGCAGACAAGCTATGGCAGCTGGGAGGCTGCAGGTTGGGGGCTGGACCCCGCCGGGGATGGACCCACACTGTTCGGTCCCATCCCCTCTCCATGGCAGGGGAAACTGAGGCACACTCAGCCACACACCCCAACATGAGCAGTGCCAGAAACCAGGACCACTTGATTCCCCCCAACCCAGGGCTTCAGCTCCAGTTTCCTCGAGGTGGGGGGAAGGACTTATCTAACTTCTTCAACACTCAGAATATGTTTGCTTTGGCTCCGGGTTAATATGTATCGGTTTACTCATCTGATAGATCAATGAGTAGAGCTGGCCCCAGACAAAAGACGTGACGGGTCTATTTTCTGCTCGTTTCAAAGCCTTTGGCCCTGGCAGCAGCGCTGGCTCCCATCGTTATCAGCAGCAAATTAAAGCATCTGAAATTCAGGCTGAAAATTTTTGCCTGCTTTTCCATCACCCGCCCCAGTAGCTGTGGGTGGGCTGTGGGAGCTCTGCCCTTCCCACAGCATCTCTGCCCTGGCGTGTTGGAGCAGGACAAGCATCAGGGCAGGGTGGGTTAGGGGAGGATGAAGGGGAGCTGCTACCCTCACGCCCAGTCCAGGCTGGACCTGGCAGACAGGAGGGGTGCAGTGCTGTGGAGCCTTGCCTCAAGCATCCTGTCCAGCTCTGCCAGCTGCCGTGGCCCAAGTTCAAGCTCCCAGCTGTCCCTGGCCAGGCTTTCCTAAGCTGGCCAGACCCTCCTGCTCCTGTCCCTGTCCCCCTCACCATCCCTGATAACGCAGGGAACAATAGTGGCGGCAGCAAGCTCAAGGCTGGAGCTTAGCGTAGCCAGGAGGGTAAACCAGAGGAGGGGTGAAGACAAGCACAGCAAACAGGGCTCTCCCAGGCCCAGGGCTGGGGCCCTCTCAGGGATTAAGTCCCCTTGTACGGGCTGAAGCAAGCACTTACCCGAGGGTGGCTGTAAATCACAGCAGCCCCGGCTGTAAGAAACGTTTTGGTCCACCCATATGTACCTCTCCCGCCCTCGTTGCCTGTCTGTGCTGGGGTGCCAGCAGTGCCAGCTGCCCCCGACCCAGCAGGGGGATGAGGATGGGCACCGTGCTGGGGCCAGCGCTTCTCCTGCTCCGGGGAACACAGGCACTGGGCACTGTGTGAAGGACCCACCTTGCTGCCAGCTGCTGCCTACCCAGCCACTCATCCCACGGTGGGGAGCAAGGAGGCAGTGGGGAGCACCCATCATGCTGGAGGAGCCGGCACCGACCTGGCTCATGGCTGCACCACCCGGCGTTACATCCCACCAGCTCGTTTGCCTCTACCCGCTCTTTGTCCCCCACCAAGATGCAGCCTGGCTTTTCTGTCTCCCCCTGCTCGCTCTTGGCAGATACTTCGCTGATGTCTTGTAAACTAAAAGCAGGTTGATTTGAATTTTCCATGGATGGCTCAGAGTCACGGATAATTCATTATTCACACCTCTCTAATTAAACCGCTGCTCAGCAGGCCAGGCAAAGCTGAAACCAGCCAAATGTCCTGGGGCCAGTGCAGGTCATCAAGGTCCAATGTGGCTTGAATTTTGACCATGGTGTCACTTACCCCTTGCTACACAGAGGGGACAGAGCTGCTTTGACAAGCGACATCCTGGAGGTGGGAGGTTCGAGAGCAGTGCAGAAGGGAGGGCAGCCCTTTTGGGAGGGTTTTTCCAGACCTGGAGCCCAACCCAAAGCCCCTCCAGATCTTTCCTGCTCCTGGGGAAGGGCTGGACGTGGCTCCAGTCCCGCAGCAGTGACTTGGAGCTGTTCAGTGCATTCATCCAGCTGTACGCCCACAGAAGGAGCTCACTGGAGCTCGCAGCCAGCTTGTTGGGGTTTGCACTCACTGCCTTTGGCGCTGAGGCTCTCCTCCTAATTCCTGCTGAAATCAAACTCACCAATATTATTTCACTTCTTAATTCCAGCTAGCTATAAAAATAGAAGGCCACTGCAGATGGAGGGGTTGATGCCTATGGCTGCCAGAGGTAGGGCAGGTAGAGACCGGGGGGCTGCCCCAGCCTGGCGGTGGGTGCCTGTCACCCAGACTGGGATCCCAGGTCCTAGCTTCATGGGGGTCATAGGATGAGCCAGGCTGGCATGTTTTGCTGCAGCAGTCCTCCCGGTGCCCAGGGATCTCTCAGGGCCACCTGCCTGTGAGGGGCTCCAGGCTGGGCGGCAGTGGGGCGGGCAGGGTGCCGGAGGAGGGGGTGCGTTCCCAGCCCTGCTGATGAGAACTCCAAATGCGGTTGGTGGGCTGCTCTCCACAGGCAGCTCTCGGCTGCGAAGGCAGCCAGGGCCATTTTAATCATTTCCAGATTTGTGTGGGAGGTCAGGGCCCTGGGGTGCTGCTCCATGTCAGTTTTATAAACACGGCAGTTTTTCCAGATGGTCGCTGGCTCCAGCCTGGCTAGCAGGTTGATTGGGCCAGACCAAAATAACAACAGGTGGAGAACAGGCCATGACTGCCTGACGCTATCTCCTTTCTACATCTATTCCCCAAATGATTTTTTCTTTTTTTCTTTGCAGAAAACAATTAAGTTTTGCCGGAGCAGGAGCTAGTGCAGTTTCTGGACCACGAGCTGAGCCCCACACCTTCACTACGTGTGTGAGAGCAGCATCTGCTTCGGCACACCAAGCCAGGCTGGGGCTGGGGCCAGGCTGGTCCCCAGCTCGCTGCCAGCGGGGCCACTGCCGGGCTCCCAAGCGCTTGACAGCTCTGTAGCTGGAGGATTTTCCTTCATCCCCCAGGGAAGTGGCTGAGTTGGCAGATAAGTTGCACACCAGCAGTCTCTCTCATCCGCCCTGCTTATTCTTCCAAGTTTTACAGTGAGTTTCGTTGGGGTTTTTTGTCTTTCACATTAAGTCCCAAGGAAATTTAGCATTAAATGGGCAGGGTAGCGGCATTTTGAGGGCCAAGAGGCAGCCCAGCATCCTGGGTGGCTGGGGGCCAGCTGAGGCTGCTGGTGCTTTCCCAACAGCTCCCAACAGCCCCAAGCCAGCTCCATCCCCTCTGGCCATGGGACAGACAGTACTGCAGGAAGGATGCTCAGCATCCTGGGGCTGGAAAGTCAAGCAGCATAGGTCCCAGCTCTGCCTTCTCCCAAGGACGCAGCTGTGGCTCCGACACCCCCCCACGTTCTGGTACCCTAAGCCCTGGTGAGCAAGTGGAGCATGGCCCAGCAGCCCAGGCATTGGTGCAGCACCATTGGCTCTCCCCAGCCACGGCAGCTCGACCACAGGCAGCGCTCGCTGAAGCCCAGGCAGGGCTGAGGCATCTCCAAGCTGAAACCCAGAGGGATGGAAAAACTGCGGTTGTGTGCTGGAGACGGAAGGCTTGCTCTCCACATAGAGGGCTCTTTCATATTTCCCACTCGCCTTCGAGTTAATGTCTCTCTGTGGGCCAAATCTTCCCATACAGGAGATGAAGTTTTGGCCAGAGATTATAAACTGATTGTGGGTGTAAGTGAAAAACTCGCACATGTAGCACTGCTGCGAGCCAAGCCCAGCACATGTGCCTCTGTGCATCTGCTTGTGCTCGCCTGCGCAGCAGCACTGCAAGGAGCTCACCCTGCACACTGGTGTCTGCACTTGCAGGGGGCTGAGCTGAGGACAAACAGAACAAGGGGGAGAAGGAGGGAGATTTCCAGGGGCTCTGCTCACAGGGAGGCTCTCAAGGGCCCAGGGGAGGTGGGCCCACCATCCCCTCTGTCCCAGCGCTGCAGCCCCCCACTCCACCTGCAGCATCCAGAATCTTCTGCAGCATCCTCTCCCCGCTCTGCAGCAGCAATCTGGCATCATGCATCTTTATTTCCTAGGCTCAGGCCAAAGCTTAATTAGCCCAGGGCCGTCACTGCTCAGACAGTTCTCACCAACACCTTTCTTCAGCGTGCCCTGGTTTCTGCAGTAGGAAACAGTCTGCTCTTGCTCCCACACTCTGACTCCAGGGAGCTGCCCATCCCCTGCTGCTAACTGCACCATCCCAAAGTACATCTGTATAAACTGCTCACCGTGCTGCAGTTTAGCATTTAAGTCTGATTTCTTTGGTGGCCATTGATGGAGAAGACACTCTGTCCTGTGCCCACTGCAAAGCACCAGCAGGCAAAGGGTCCCAGCACCAGCCCTGGCCAGGTTGGGGGATGGGCACATCCTGGATTTTTGGCCAGTGTGGCTGGTGCGTGAGGTGGGGGGATCCTTGAGCAGCAGTCAGGTTAGTGAGTGTGCATGGCAGTGGACTTGCAACCCAGCAGCAGGCAGCACAGTGGTGGCATGGTCCCAGCCCCCCAACCCACCTCATCCACTCCGGTATGAAGGCAGGGGATTAGAGATGCCTAACCCCGCTTCTGCCACCTCCTAAAATGGAAGTCGCAGGCACTGGGTGGCAGGTCTGGACAGCTTTACTCCCGCAGGCAGGTAGGCAGCGAATCTGGAAACCCTCTGCAGTGTGGGAACCTGCGGCGGCGGCGCGGGGGCTGGCCTGCCCCAGCCCTTTGTTTAGGAATCCCGTTTCTGCCATGTCTAAATATGCCCCAATCCTACAAACACTTCCCCTCCAGGAGAAGGAACAGGCCTTTCACTGATTGTTCTCTGCAGCCCTTTGCTCACCCCTGAAACCCTGGGATAACAGGAATGGCTCGGCTCTGGTATGTGCCTTTTCCCCTGAATCTTACCACCCTCCCATTGCCTGAAAGTGTCCCTGGCCTCACTCACAGGTGGAAAATGAGTTATGGTTCAGCAATGGAGGAAATGTAGTTTCAGCACTTCTGAAGCTGGTCTGGTGCAAACACATTCTGCCTGAGTGTGTATGCGTGTGTATATATATATATATATAATGTTTTGACAAGTTAATTTTGTCCATCATGGTTTTGCAACCTCTGATATCTTGTCCACCCGTGCCACGCTGGCAGCGGGACCAGCCCAGCTCTGACTCCCCAGCCTGGGGAGCATCAGCATCCATGTGCTTGGATGGTGCCTCTGCAGAGCACGGGCTGTGCCCCAGACCACAGGAGCCCACAGCGATTTCTGCTGTGGGCACAAACGGCTTTCCAGATCCTGACACCCAGCAAGTGTTCCAGCAAATGCTGTGTTTGCAGGCAAAAGGGAATTGTTTGTATAAAATCATCGAGTTTCTTTGGAGGATTTGGGAGTTCAATAGATCAAATCACCGTGTGAGCTACAGCCAACTCTTCAGGAGCTATAATTGGGAGCGACACACTGTAGATCTTTCTCCAGGACAGTGCTGGGTGGAAATCACATTGCTTGGTAAAGTAATGGATCGAAAAAGGAAAAAAAGAGTACATTTCTAATAGGGCCATCAGACAGGAAAGGATCCCATGGCTGTGCTGATCCAGGAGCAGCTTGGGCACCTTCGGCTCCTGCGATCTGGTGTGAGGACGGGGACCACAGACCACTGAGCGCCACAGCGCTGCCCCGTCCTGGCACAGGATGGTATTTTTTGTGCCGTCAGGAGCGCTGCCACCCAGGCCCTGTGCTTTCAGCCCAGATTATGCTCCAGAAAAGTGATGCCTTTGAGTTGGTAGTTTCTGGGCAGCCTCTCTCCCCTGGCATCCTCCTTGTATTATCCTCTATGAAGGCAGAATGTGTCTAACATCAGTGCAGTAAGACTGCACAGAGATGGACGCACAGGGGTGGAAATGGGCTTAAGCACCAGCAGATGCAGCTGGATGCACCAGGATGGAGGAACGTCTTCAAGTGCCAGGTCCCTGGCGAGCTCTGGAGTGCGCTGCTCCCGTGCCCGCCCCTGCACGGCGTGTAGCCCCAGCTCCGTGTACACACACATGTGTGCATGGGTGCTAACACGTGTGTCACACGCACGTGGCCCTCCCAACCAGGCATGTGCCTACGCTCCAGCATGCACCCTGGCACACGAAGCTCTGCGTTTACTTACACACACGTGTGCAAACCCACAGCTGCAGATGCGCATCTCCCGCACTGGTGCAGCGCCGAGGAAGGAAACAAAAGGCCCGGGTCCCCGCGGATGTGAGGGGGGGCAGGGGAAGGGCAGGGGCAGCCCACACACCGAGCGGCCCGTGGGCTGCCCCCCGCCCGCTCCCAGGCTGCTGCAGGCGCGGGTAGCACCCCTGACTGCTCACACCTGGCTGCTATTAAGTGTTCAATCAAAAAGGGATCACAAGCCAGATACAGCTAATTCGGAGGAACTTTTTTACACAACAAGCCTCTTTCAGTTTGCTTGTTTGGTTTTATGTCTGAAGCTGACTCTGGCGGGTCTGAAAATGAGCAGGGCTCCGTACGCGCAGATAGCGGGGGACGCGCCACACTCCCAGCAGACAGAGGTGGGAGCGCTCCTTTGGTGTGTTAAAAATAGCACTACAAAGAGAGGCCTGCTGTGATCCCGGTGCGTTCGGAGGGGGCTGTGCCCCAGGACGGTGTCCCCAGAGGTGGCCCTCAGATCTTTCGTGCTGTCTTCCACCACAGCAAGGGCCTGGGGCTGCCTGGGTGTCCCCAGGGTGCGGAAGCAGAGAGGTGCCATTGCACGAGGTGCTTGTGCCCTGCCCACAGCTGCACCCACATGGGGAGGCCGCGGCCTGGGGCTCAGGTCCCCGCAGAAGCTCTCCCAGCTGGGAAGGCAGATAATATATGGGTCTCACAGTGCCAGAGGCTGCCAAATGCTCCCCAAAACCAGGAGGGATCCCTCGGGACACCGGGGTACAAGGCTTTGTGTCCCTGCAGCCCTGTGCCAGCCCTGTCTTCCCAGCAAACCTTGGGCAGGTGGAGGGCTGGCCCCAAGCACTTCCCACCCGATGGCTCCGACCGTATTTCAACGAGGACCTCAGAATGTCATCCATCATTTGTGACACTTCCTTCCTCTGTGGCTCAAGGGCCCTGTCATCTTTTTCTTTTTTAATTAACTATGAAAAGTCCACATAAAAACGTCCCTCCTCATCCACCTTCACAGAAGCCCAGCAGCAAACACTGCCAGCTCCTCCACAGCCGCTAAACCCTGGTCCCAGGGGCAGCTACTTTTCTGAAATGCAAAAAATGAAGGGAATGACAATAATAGTCACACATGTCCTGTAGCTGCTGCCTTCGAAGCCTCTAGAGGGGCATGCCTTAACCCTTGCATGCCTGCATGGGGAGCGAGCCCCGGGATCTCTACTCCATCCCACCTCTAGCTCTGCTCAGCGCCGGGGACATGTCATGACAAGTCTGCCCTGGTCACCTGCCCTGAGGTCAGAGTGTGGCTGTGCTGCTCTGGAAGTGGCAAAGCCATCCCCTCAGTGTCACACCATCTATGTTCAGTAAACCACAAGTATCCTCCTCATCCCCCTCTCCCAAGGAGGGACCAGCATGTGGGTGTCCAGGAATTTACCCAAGCAGTGGGCAGAAGCCAGCGGCTCCCTGCAGCATGGAGGCTTCCCAGCCTGGCAACCCTGTCCCACACTTGCTGATAGGACCATACACAGGCACTCCCTGAGGCACTGCTCCACACGGACACACTCGGATGTCGGCTGGGACATGCTGGCTTTCAGAGGAAGGCTCCAAGGAGGTTTTAATTTAATGCTGGCACATACCCTGGGAAGAATTTCCCAAGTAGGTGGAAACTCACGATCTCCGTCAGCACAGGGAGAAACGAGGAGGAGGGGAGGCATCGCCCTTCCACACCAGTATTCCTCCTTCTGGGAACAGGTTTGGGTGTCTATTCCCCAGCCACTGATGTTCCTCTTCCTGGGATTTTTGTCTGTTTTAAGTCTGGCCACCATTTCTATGTATTTACAGGGTCTTTTGGGGTTCCAGTGCTGTGTGGTTCATGTTTGTGAGGGGACCCGAAGGACCACAGGGGCTTTTCAGGGCTGGGGGAGCCGGCGGTAAAGCCTGGCTGTGGCCCCACCATGTGTTTGGGGTCCTGCCTGGGACCCCAGCACCGGCTCCTCAGCAACTGGGCTTGGCTCAGGAGGGAGCCTTCTGGCAAGCTGGCCTGCCTTCACTCGGGATTGCACCCGCTGCCTCTCTCGGTGGGTCCCCACAGCTCGTCCTCTTGCAGCCACTGACTCCTTGGGGAGGGTGCAGGCTGTGCTGTGGCTGGGGGCATCCCCGGGAAGCTCAGCATGACCAGCACTGGTGGTGGAGGGACCCCCAGCCCCACCGGCACCCCTTGTTCCATGGCCCCACAGGGGAATGGGGCTTCCTGGCTCCTCAGGAAGATGCTGGCAGCATCCCTCTCGCTGGCCCCAGCCGCTGATGGAGGGAATTAAGGAGCGGATTTGGCTGGGAACAGCCCCCAGGTTGCTCGCACAGAGAAGCGGGGGGAAGGCAGATGTAAAGCTTTGTCCTAGAAAGGACATTAAAGACCTTGCCCCAGAGAAGCACCATGATGTTGGGCTGCAGCCAATGTGACTAAGCCTCCTCTTCCTCTCTCCTCACCGCTCTGTCTGCAATGTCAGGACTTTTTAAAAAGCACCTTCAGTTTTGCAAGGCTTTTGCTCAGAGCCCCATTACTCAGGCTGACCTGGCCCCGTTTCCTTGCTGCATCCCCTGCCTGATAAGATAAGCTCAGCAAAGAAAGGTTTTGGGACCCTGACTCACCAAAGAAACTTTTTCTGCGGGGCATTTGTGCAGCCTCTAACACACTTAACTATTTGATGGGCTTATCGCCCAAAATGCAACCCTTCATCTGTGCTCACTGGAGGACAGCCCCTTATCCAGGAGCAAGGTCATCCTAGTCAGGTGTCAGGCATGGAGACTCGCCCTGTCTGCATGCCTCCAGCCTTGGCACATAATCACAGCCCTGTCCCCAAAACCCTCCTGCCCAGCCCTCCTGCAGGCTCAGCCCAGGCTCTGGGCACAGGTTAAAGCCCCCCAGCAGGAGCCCTGTGCCCATGGCCAGGTCCCAGCAATGCCCAAGGTGCCTGTGCCGAGTGGCTGCTGGCTGCAGCCGGAGCAGCTCCAGGCTGTGATTCCAAATGTATGGGCAGGATCTGTCCCCAGATTATCGCTCTAGCCCACATCTGCTTTGCCACCACACAACAAATCCCCAGAGAAGCCACTATAAGGTCTTGATCCCACTGGTCACAGACCCTCCCCAAGAGAAAGCAGCTTCAGACCCCAAATATTTGCTCCAATTGGCCCCTGGGGAAGGCACCAGTGGTTTTCTTTTGGGTTGGCAAGACCTCATGCCAGGATGCCAGCCCTGGGAGCTCTGGTTGCACCTGCAGCTGATGCAGGGTGCAGGGTGGGGTGTGGGGTCCTCTGCTGGGGAAAAACCCGTGCCAGGTTTGGGAGCGGTGTCTGGGCATTCTTGGCTCCCAGCAGGTCGATCTGCTGGGCACTGCCAAGACAGAAGGAGCTTGGGGTCGCTCTCTGCCAGCATCCAAACCCAATGCTTGGGGTCCCCTGGGACTGACCCCAAAGCACTCCATCCCCAGGGCGGGCCGCCTCAGCAGCAGCCCCATTGCAGCAATGAGTGTGCAAGGGCTCTGCATGCCCAGCCGTGCCCTGGTGGCAGCAGGACCTGGCAGGTTAACAGACGTCTCTGGGAGCCCCCAACAACTGCAAATGATCAACCCCAGGGGGACTTTTTCCCCCTCTCCTCAGCTCTGGAGTCAATTGTCAGCCCTGCTTTTAAAGACACCCTTGTCGGCAGCCCGGCTATGCTTTTCTGCTTCGGAGGAATTCCTCTAAAACAATAATAGTGACATTGTTCCTCACTTTGCTGGCGGTTTTATAGGGCTCACGTTGGAGAAAGGTGACCATGGCTGCCTTTTGGCCACATGTGTTTACACAAGGAAATGCATGTGGGTTTTGGGGTGGCGCCTGGAGTCAGCAGCCGCTCTCTGTACTCCTGACCCTTACAGAGCTGCTTTCTTGCTTCTGGGTACATTTACTGCACTCCAGATGTGAGCTGGCTCCAGCAAGGCTGCGGAGCGCCAGGGATCTGGCATCCCCAGACTCATCAGTCCGTGGGGTAGAATGCCATGGTGGTTGTTTTAAAAGCTGTAATGCGTCTTGGTAACACATCATGATTTATTCAGCCCTTGTTTGACAGGGCGCCTTTATCAAAAGCTGATGGGGAGCCCGGCTGCACCGCGCACTTGGGCTCGGGCTCAGTGTGGCTGGCTGGTGAGGGGCAGCTGGGAGCTGCCCTCCCCTGGGATGGGCTTTCTGGGATGGCTGGTGGCAGGGGGTCCCTGCTGTGCCCCCAGGGGGCTGCGTTTGGGGCTGCCCGTGCTGCAGGGGCACCTCTTCAGTGGGGTAGATTGAGCTGCTGCAGAGATGAGCCCCAAAGGGTGTTTTGGGAAAAGCAGTGTCCTGGGAGTCACGGGGCAGCAGGACACTGGGGTCCCCAGGGGGTGACAGGGTGACTGCCCCTAGTGCCACCCTCTCACCTGGCAGTGACCAGTCTCACTGATGGCCCTGCTCTGGCACACATGAGGGTCGTGAAAGGAGGTCAGAGAAGTGAAAAGGGAATTTGGGGAAAACCAGGGCAAACCAAGTGGTGTGTGGGCAGTGGGGAGCCCCGGCTGAGGCGGAGCAGCAACAGAGCTGGAGAGTCCCTGCCCACCTGCAGCTCCATCTCCCCACCAGCCGCCCTTTTGCCAAAACCCATGCTTTGTATCATTTTTCTTCTCTTTAACTGAATAAACCACAAAATGTGGTTATGGGAAAAGGGGGGCACACAGTTCACAGCCTGAGAGTGGCTTGCTGCAATAGAAAGCAAATCCTGCCACAGGGCCAGGCCATGGCCACGAAACTGACACCATGGTTGGCGAGCACCGGGCAAGTTTGGGGAGAGCAGCCCAGGATGGGGGTGGCTGGCCTCAGCATGAGGGGGATGCCCAGCCCCACATCCTGGCTGCAGCCCCAGCTGCCTCTGTGGTGCCTCCAAGGTGCTGTTCCCATGGGCATGGACGGACATGGGACACTTTAGCCCTGGATTAGGAATGAGCCTTTGGTGTAGAGATATTTATTTGCTTTTTATCATAATGGGGAAAAAAAAATGAAACAGCAGATAGAAGAGGAAGGAAAAAAAAACCCCAATCTGGGTCAGGATCTCACACTGGCTAGTTCACTTCGCAGTTTAAGTAAATAGTTCTCATCCCAAAACCCTTCGGGGTCATATAAATGTGCCTCTTCACATGGAAGAGACTATTTTGATAGTAGCTGGGTGCCTGATGAATTTGCAACTTTCCCAAACTGTCGGTGTCTAGAATATGACTCGGTTTTTCACAGTGAGATATAAAATCCTATCAATTAATCTAACTTTTATTGCACCTCTGGGGCATGAACGTGATGTTATTTAAACAAATGGTTCCCATTACCTTCAATTATTTTATAAATGTTTTTCAGTGATTTATAGGCTTCTATTAAATGGACAATATACTTCTGTGCTCCTCGAGGGGGTAAACAGCAACCTAAGGGCTCGCGCTCGCAGATCTTTTTTTCTTTCCCCCCTTCCTTTTCCACACGCACACGAGGCTGCCGTTTAATTAACGGGGAGGTGGAGAAGAGCCCGGCCAGACGCCCCGCTGACGGCGGCCTTCACCACAGCCGGTCCCCCTGCAGCGAGGCAGCACTGACACCCCATTTGCACCGTACCCGAGGGTGCAGCCCCCCGCCGGTTATGCATCCGGGTGCCCCCAGCCCTCCCCATGCAGTCCCCCACCGAAAGACCCTCGCACTGTCAGGCCTGAGCAGGGGGATGGTTACCCCTGATCTTTTCCCAGCATCTTTGCCCACCGGTGGCTGACCAGAGAAGCGAGTGGGAGGGATGCAGCCGGCTCTGGCAGTGCCCCCGGGGGATGCTGGGGATGCTGGGATTGCTGTGTGGTGCAGGAGTGGCACCGCTCTGCTTCAGCTCAAGAAGTGACAGGGCATCCATGTTTTGCTCCTCATATATGACGGAAAGATCTTTCCCCTGCCCAGTGGAGACTGACCAGCCAGCTGCTGGTGATGCCCCGTGTGTTGAGAATGCTGCCATCAGCAGCCATGAGACCCCGGTGCGCAGCTCCTGGGCACCAGGAGCCCTGAGCCCTGACTAGGCCAATCCCCTGCCTTGGGGAGGGCAGCAGATCAGTTTTTGCAAACCAGGCTCTTTTCCCAGCATTTTCATTCCAGGCTGGATTTTGGGGAGGCCAGGGAGGGTCAGAGCAGCAGGACAAGCCAGTGATGGGGATGGTGCAGAGACTGCTTATCTCGGCAGGGTTCACACCGGGACGTGGTTCCCGGAGCAGTGACCCCGGCTGCCACCCCAGCATATGACCCCATCCATCTCCCTGCCACAGCGCTCCCCTGCTAGCCCTCAGCGCCACACGCTGACAGACAGGACAGCAATTAAGTCCTTGCTGAACTAATTCACTTGAGCCTGTCTACATTTCAAACAGCCTTGCAGATAGGCTCTGTTTACAGAGCCTGCTGCAGTTTATTATTTTTCGGGGGGTGTTGCATGGAGCAGGGAGGAGAAATGTCATTTGGGGAAGATAAATAGGGCAGAAGACTCCATAAAGACAAAGGGCCGAGCGTGGCCCTGCTCAGCCTTAAGACAGGGCAGCTTTTTGTGGAGGGAGCAAGCTGTGGATTGCACAGCTCTGAGGACATGCACAGCTCAGTGCATGCACCGGGGGCTGCTCCCTGCTGCACCTCAGGATGTCCCGTCGTCGTGGAGGCAGGAACTGTTCCAGCAGAGGGGTACAAGGCAAGCTCCATCTCTGCTGATGTGGATGATGATGTCCCACACCACAGGGCCACATCACAGCCCCTTCCTTCCTGCAGCTGTGGCAGGGCCAGGAGGCAGCTGGGCACAGGCTGCCGGGAATCCCACGTTTCCCTGCCCACAGGGATCAGGCACCTTTTTGCCAGCCATGGTGCTGGGGCCACTGGTCACCACGGCCACCCCCTCCCCTGAGTCCTGTCAGGGCCAAGACCAGACCCCGCTCGCTGACCAGACACCCACTGCCAGCCCAGGGCAGCACTTTTCCAACAGTTGGTCCCGGATTTCTGCCTCAAACTGCAGACATGAGGATCCTGCTGCGGCTGCTGGCAGACCCCCTGCTCATTTGTCTTGGCAAGCGATGACTTGAGGTTGTTAAACCATTGAAAATAGCTAATAAAGTTTTACTTAATTAAACAGCACAAGGCCCCAGAATACCGATCGTCATTTTTTCCCTTCACTTTGCACTGCTGCAACATCCCAGATGGGACTTACCCAGCTCCTGCTGAGGCGGACTGCAGAGGCATGGGATGATGATGATGATGAAGATAATAATTTACCTACCCCCTTGTCTTTGCTTAAATCAGGTCATGTCTGGAAGACAAAACCACTGCTTGGAAGGCAGAGTTTGGAGCGATACAAAGGGGAGTCTTGTCTAAAAAGACTGGCTGGGAGTCAAAGCAGCAGAGCAATCATTGTCCTGGGCTGTTTGCGCAGCAGTGACTCCAAATCGGGTTTCACTGCAGCAGCAGAGTGTCTTTGTAAGGATTCTCCAGGTTTCGTCCCGGGTCTACGTCTCCCTGCAAGGTTATTAAAAACACTTGAACCTGAAACAGTCTCATTGTGTCCACACGTTTGCTATTTATTATTACAAACAAGGGTGTCAGGGGCATTAAAAATAAATCGAAACTGGTAAAAAATGAGCAAGAAATACAGGGATAGAGAATGATTGAAAACACCATCCCAGCATCCAAGGCTGACAGCTCCCGCTTGCAGGAATACCTCCTGCGCTAGACAGAGGGAAAATAACTTCTCATTTTTCTTTTCAACCAAACTGCTCCGTTTCCCATCTGAGGATGCTGAGCCGCAGAAAATGGAGAGGAACAGATCCAGTCCCCAGCCTCAGACCCCACTCCTCCTGGGCTCCAGCTGGGACTTGTGCTGACACACACTCCCACCAAGGGATGTGAGTGCTGTGTCCGCAGGTGCAGCACCCACTGGCCACCAAGCAAAGTCCAGCACATTTCGTGTGCTCACAGGGGCGCTGAAATCCCCCACCCCAGCTCCTCAGAGACAGCCAAGAGGTTTCTGCAGCAAAGCTTGGTGCAGAGCATCTCAGCCCCTCGATATCCTTAAAAACCTTTAAAAGCAAAGAAAGAAGGGGCATTTCCCTCAGTCACACCGGGACGCGTCAAAACCACAGGTGTAGATGTGCACAAGGCTGAAAGCCTGTCTGGGGCTCGGGCAGTGGCTGCTGCAGCTCTGACCAGCGTTCCCGACTGGGTTCACACGTTTTGCTTTAGTCTGGGATGTGTGGAAGGCATCGGCACCGGGCGGGAGTTTGCACAGCGTGAGTGAGTAATGATATGCAAGGGTTCAGCTTCAGCATCCTCAGCTTGAGTGCTGGGAAGGCACCGAGGATGTGCTCAGCTCAGGTGTGCTGCCGGCACAGACTGAAGGACGCAGGCACACAGGCACACACTCCTTGGCCAAGCGATGCAATGTCCCAGGCACAAATCCCCCGTCCCAGGTGGTCCTGTGCCTCCTGCCCAGCTCAGGTCATGAACAACATGGGAACGGAGACAGCACAAAGAGCTGCAGGCAGGAGCAGCCATCCTGGGTCTAAGACTCTCACTTACAAGCAGCATCGGTGTGCATCATACAATAAAAGCCACAGATGTGGGGCTTATCAGAGCCACTCCAGCCCAAACCCTGAGAATTTATAGGTTATAACAGCATGATTCTGCTGTACAAAATTTCATCGCTTGCAAACAGAGATAGATAATGATCTCAACCACAGCACACAGAATGATGGGACGTCACCGCCTTGCTCCCAGGCTTGAAAGTCCTACTTCCTAAACTTTCTAATTATTATTGTTAGGGTTAATTCTCCCTAGGAAGGTGCCCAGGTAGTGCTGTGAGGCTGCCAGAGCACTCCCGTTAGAACACCAAAGCTCACCGGTGGCGTTAGGAGAATTCAGGAGACCCACACATCAAAAACTCATTCTGGTTTTTTTAGTACGTGTAATAAAAACACGGCTCCGCATGCTGGGTTTAATGAAATCCTGAAATCCTCCCCTCTTGGCAGCCTGGACGAGCCAAGACTGAGCTTGAACTGGGTGGACAGTGACCCCTCAGAAGCTGGGAGGTTAAAAGCATTTCTGTTGTACTTGGGGGCGAGGGGAGGGGGTGAGGGACCCGGGGCAGTTGTGCTGGGAAGCATGAGGACATCCAGGGAAGGAAGGGAACGCTCTCAGCCTTCTGGCCTACATTATCTGCTAACACAAATAATCAAATTCCAGGGACCACACTGCTCTGGCGCCGCAAAACAAGGGGGAGGCTAGTCCCAGCGCTGCACGAGCAGGTGGCAGCGTCTGACCCACTCAGCATCCTCGAGTGCGACACACACAGTACCGCCGCTCTCGAAGGAAGCCAGCATCGCTCCCAGTATCGTGGGAAGTTTTTAATGGCTCACTCAAGGCAAGGCCTCCAAAATGTTTATATTAATACTCACATGTTGGATAGCCGCTCATTTGGTCTCAGCTGGAAACCAGTCCAAACAGCTGAGAAACATCTGGCTGCTAACCTTGGACAACAGCTAATCTGGTAGCCCAGGGATTTAAGAGGTCTCTGTGGAGGGACAGAAGTTTGGCAGATACCTCCCTGAGATCTCTGTCCTGCCACGGCTGTTCCTCAAGTCCCGCTCAGCGTGGCGGGGTGACACGAACAGGCGGCACACACCCCCGGCCCCTCTTACACAGCACCCGAGTCTCGATGGTTGCGAAACGCTGTGATTAAATACCACGCCTGACGTGCAGAAACCCTGCGGAAGGTGGGCGACTGCGCGTGCTCCCCCCGCCCCGAGGGGAGAGGAAGCAGCCACTCACCACTCACGAGGACACGCATCTTTCTCTTACCCCCCTCCGCGGCGTGCATGGGACCAGCCCCCCTCTGCCTGCGCTCATTTCCCCCCACACACACACACGTGTCTGCCCCAGAAAACCTCCATCAGACAAACAAAAACCCTGCTCGCTCTGAACTGGAGACCGTTCTCCAGCCAATGGCAAACATGTGGCTTTAAAGCAGCTCTATAAAAAGAAGGAGTAGCGGGGAAAACAGACTCATCCCTTCTGATGCTTCCCTTTTCTTTCCAAATCTCCTTTTTCTTCCAGAAAAAAAACCTTCAGCATCGACTGTCTCCTGAAACATTCTTTGGTGAGCAAAGAGTTATGGAGACAATGCAACATAAAATACATGTCAAACAAGAGAGAGGGGAAAGGGCCTTTGAGTGCGCTGCACGGTTGCTCTCCCCTCCTGTTACCCACCCAGATGCTGCAGGGCTTTCCCATGTGGGAAAACAACTTGGCTCCAGAAGCAGAAAATTAGGGCAGGACCCACGTTTCTGGAAACCCTTCATAGGATTTATTTAAAGGGAGATAAGGAAGGCGACAAAATGCTTGACAGAGGTAAAAACGATGAGCATCTAGCTCATCTCCTCATCTTCCATCCTTCTGCACTTTGCTTTTTTGTTATGACAAATGCAGGAGACATCGGAAACGTAAAGGCACAAGCACTGAGGATGTAGCACCAAGAAGGGACGACTGGGAGGAAGACACTCCATAAAGTCACTCCTAGCAGAGGCCAAGTGTGCTGGCTCTGGTCCAACAAAGCACTTAAGCATGTGCCCAACTTAATTTGACTTCATTGGGGCTCTTCACAGAGTTAAAAGTTAAGCACGTTCTCCAACAATCTGCTACAGCAAGACCAGAGGAAAAGAGAAGCTATCAAGGGACCTGAATCTTAGTCAACAGCAGGGTTAGCAAGCTTTCGGAAAGCACCCTGGCCAAAGATGAACGCAGTATGGGAATTTCCACTGCCTTGGGAAAACTCTAAGCCATCAGAAAAAGCTTCTTAAATTTAAGTGAGCATGGATAAAAGTTAGGCGTCAAGAGTATCACGGTCAAATTCTCTTCACCTTCCTTCAGCTCTTGTAGGTAAAGCTTGGAGCAGGCACCAGTGGGGGCATGAGCGGAACTGGAGCTCCTTGTGCCCCTGACGCCAGCTTGAGGGAAGAATCTGGAATCCTCTAAGCCATTTCCTTGGTGCAGGAAGTGCTGTCCTGCAGGCACAGCACTGACCAGTGCCTAGTGCCAGCTCCCCGAGCAGCAGACAGGCCACAGACAGCTCCCACAACTCTGGCAATGCGCTGAAAGGCCGGTGGTTGGCCAAGGACATGAGCATGTCCCTCTGTGTATCTCTGCTACGTTTGTTCCCCTCCTAATGCCAGTGTGACTTCACCCCGTTCATCTCCAGGGAGCTCTGGGTCCAGGCTCCGGAGCAGCACTAGGTAGAGCATTCACACAGCCCTTTGCCCAAGGCTGCAGCATGGCCAGGCCCTGCGTCCCTTGGACCTCTGAGGGTGCTTCTGGGCTTAAGAACTCTGATGAGAGTGGGAGAAACCTAAATTTTATATACAAAGCACTGCAAGAAGTTGCAAGAGTACAGAAGGGGCATATTTTGGCATGTAGTCCTTAAATACACACAGAGCTTAATTACAACAAAGCAAGAAACAAACAGCAATTAGTCTTTATTTACGATTAAAATCTCACCACAGCGCTGGTTCTGCCCTAACTGGTGAACACTAGCGAGAGGGGGAAGATAAACCGGCTTTTGAAATGGAAATGACTTCAGGGTAAATGGGGAAGGGGCAACGCGCAGCTGAGCCCCGCGCAGCCTGAGCCTTGCGCGGCCGGCGGGCTCCCTCTGCCGGCTCCATCCCGAGCCTAGCCGGAGCCTCGCCCACGGCCGAGCGCTGTCGGGCCTTGGTCGGGGCTTGGTCGGGAGCGTCAAGCGACTCCGGCAGTGGGACGGTGCCTGGGGCGTTCTGCACGGGGTTGGCCGATCTCTGCGGGGTGCAGCACGGGGCAGCCGCACGACCGCCTCCTGCTCAAACCAGTCTCCTCCCTCATCACCTCCAGCTTCACCCGCCCCAAGGATCAGCACCCGGGTCATGGCCAATCCACTCCAGTTACCATCCCATTTCCATCTCTGGGCAGACACAGGCAGGGGACACAGAGGGTCAGCAGGGACTGACCGGACACAGTGCCTTTACCCTGCCAGAGCCCACGTTAATAGGGGCACGACACAGTTTTGTTCTCCCACCTCGTTTCCAAAGCAGCAACAAACAATGGGGCGGTGGGATGCCTAGTCTCTCCCACCACGAAGGCGCTGGGGTGCCACACACAGTGACAAGGTGGCCACGCATGGATTCCACAGCACCTGTCTCCTGGGCGCCGCCTTCCTGCACGGTCACCAGCAGCCAAGCACTGCCCTGCAGCTCTGACAGCCACAAGCACAGCACCCAGGTGAGCACTCCGACAGCGAACCTGCTCAGGCCAGGGTGGCACACTCTGACCTGACAACGTGCAAAGCAAGAGAGGGGCTTGAGGTTTTAAGACTGTTACTTGAGGCAAGAAAGTGGGGGAGGCCCCAAACATGCACCAAGGGCTCTCTTATAGCAGCTCTGCACAACAGGTCAACCAAGCAGCATGCTGCAAGTAGTGAGTGCTGCTCAATCCCCATTTAACACTTTAGGTACCACACTAGCTCAGACAGACCCAAGGCTGAGGAAGCATTGGTTGTGCTGCTGGCACAGCACAGAGCAGTGTCCAGGCTGGAAGCTGGCAGCAGGTCTGCAGTTTCCCAAAAGGTCCTTCCCTTCCCACATTCCTTGGGCAGGAGGAACCTTGTTTCAGCACCAGCTGCAGCGAACACAACCAGCACCTTTAGGTAATCCTGGGAGCAGAGATGCTTTACACTGGGAAAGGCCAAACTCACAAAGCCCCATTTGGATCCAGAGTTGGAACGAAGGTCAGCATTCTACACCTCACTCAGGGGAACATGTGTAAAACCTCAGGTTGTGAAAGTTGTGCCTGAACTCGACCGCGTTAACGAGCACCATGCAGGGTCTGATCACCAGGCCTACAGCACACAAGGTCACTGCTGCAGCCTTTGGACAGCACATGCACCTACCAGTCATTTCAGCAGCTCCTGAGCACCACAGAATTACCGACTGCCATGTCTACACGTGTCTGACCTAGGACTACAAACTGCCCTGAGCACAGCAGCAGCAGCTGGGTAAAGACAATTGCCTTTTGCCACCAGTTTGTAGTTAGATAAATGCGATCTGTAGGAAGATACTTCCAACAAATCAGGAATTCCATAAGGGATCAAAATTCTAAACATAAATACAATTAAAGCCTTCTAATATTAATGCACACTTTTTATTATATTAAAATCAGGCAATGGTCTGATACAATAAAAAGGCTGCTTATGGAATACTGTTATGTTAAACTTTAATTACAGAGGATGTTAAATCCTTACAACTAATATTTTCCTCAAAAGAGTTAATGGAAACATCAATTGGTCATTGACTTAATAGCTGCTGCTTTCAAACGTGTTTATTTTAACTTTTTTTCTTTTTTTCTTTTCCTTTTTTTACACAAACACTGAATTTGTCATAAAACTTAGGACACACTAGGTTGGTTGTATGTAAGCTTGCACCCACATCTCAGCAGTTAGTGGTCCAAAACAGTAAACCAGAAAAGGCAGTGATTTGCCAGGACGCAAAGCCAACGGAGGTCCTTAGTCTGCTGTACGTGCCACTTCCCCAGCATCTTCACTGAAGAGATTTCTCTTCCAAGATCTCTAGTAAAACTACTACACTGATTTGTCTGTAGTCATTGCATCCTTAGAAGGGCCAAACGTAAGTGCAACATTTTGTTAATTAACATTCCTGGGTCAATCCAAAGCACCAAAGTACAACTATTGGAGCTGGAGTGTGTGTTCAGGATCTCTATGTGCAGCTTCCCCGTTAGTTTGGCAGCTGAAGGTCTCGCAATCCTGGTAAATGACTGCTCTTTTCACCATGTCAAAAGCCTATCTAACAACATCAGCCGTGGCCAGCTTGGCGGTGTGGCAGCAGTGCTGGAGGGACAGGGACAATCCAAGTTTGCGAGCAGAATAGATACTCTTGTTTCCCAGGCTGGTGAAGACTAAATGTGTCTTTGCAAACCCAAAAGAACAAGCAGGGGTCAAGTTATTGTCCCCACGCCTACCCCTGGCCACCAGGGGTGAGAGAGTCTCAAAGAGGGGCAAAAAGAAAGCAGCACCCCCACTGAAAAGAGGGAAGAGATTAAAAGAGCCCTGAGTCCCTCACCCAGAGCCCATGTCACTGGAGAGGGGCACCAGGAAGAGAAATACAATCTATGCCTTGGCCAAACGAAGAAGGAAAGCTTGCCCCAGATTATCAGGGCATTCAAAAAACAAAACAAAACAAACAAAAAAAACCCCAACACGACCACAGTCACATTCAGCCTTTACTAGAGATAGCACAAAGGGAGGGATGACTGAGGTTAGCACACATCCCCATTAGTAGTCCATGAAGCCCAGTGTAGCACTGGAAGCAAAAACCTTTGTGTCTACTCTAATAAATAGCCCTGAGCTTCGACTCTATTGCAAAAGACAGGAAAAAAAACCCAAAACGAACCCCAAAACCCAGGCCAGACACACAGCAGGGTGATTGTGGGATGTATGCTTTCACAGTTCAGTTAGATGTGCCACACTGGTCTTGACAGTAATAAATTTAAATAGACTTTTCCTGATACCAGAAGTTCAGCTATGTGGACAGTGGTTACACAACAGGATTATTTGTTATAGCACAACTTATATTTCAAATGAAAAAAAAAAATTAGTATCATTTACAGTATCTCAAGAAAAACTTCCTTTGAATGGGAACTTCCTTTCCAGTATTTTGAGGTCTACAAGATGCATCTAGAAAACGTACTACTGTGGAAAATGAAGACAGCTTAAATTGAATAAGGGGGGCATTTTTTTTGTTTGTTGGTTTTCTGTTTTTAATTAATTGCTGTAACATTGTCCTTCAGGTGGCTGAGGAAGTTTCATATTTTCTTTAGACATCATTAGACGCCGAAGCTCTTGCAGAACAACTTTGATACTATAAGAATTCTGCCATTTTGCTAGGACTGATATGGCTCTGGGGTCCACCTAAAAACAGACAAAAACACCATTCCTGTCAGAACTGATATGTTTGATACACGTAACCCCCACACACCCCACACTCCCCCAACCCCCACCCGATCTAAAGATACTATGAGGAATCTGCGTGGGAGAAACCAAAAGCAAAAGCAAGCATAATAAATCCCTGCATGATACAACTACTGGTGAGCTGCAGAAGGGCAGGACAAGCACATTGCATGTGTTTATTTTAGAACAGACTCAGCTTGCACACTTCCCTTCTACCCCCTCTCCTCAGAGCCAAGGGCATCAGCAGGCAACAAGGAGTTAAGCAAATTGCAAGCACAGACAGAGCATTCATTTGAATCTGCACATGAAAACCATGTTAAAAATGAATAAACCCCAAAAACTTACCACTCCATTAGAACTATTTACTCCATTCATATTAATTTTTGTTACAAATCTGACAAATGGAGGTGCTTCTGGATACTTAGGCCCACATTCTATTTTAAGGCTGTATATTCTGTTTTCATAAATTGTCTGAGGGGAAAAGAAAGGGGGTAACAATTACATCAGGTAGTTCAACAAGCATTTCCTTAAAACAGTAGTTCCTGTAGGGACATGTGAACTATTATTGAACACAAGGGCAGCCTCTTATATACTGTACTGGCTACTGCCGTTTTGGGGTCATTTGATATTATTCTGAGCATCAAATGCTACCTCTTCAGGGTAATACATTCTACTGGTCTTTTAAGCATCAGAGTCCCACGTAAGGAATTAAACAGGCATTGCTTCCCATTCAGCTGAAACGACTCTTCAAATTGTCATACAGCCCATGTACCTACTTCTCTTTATAAAGCAGCTCTATTTCATCAATTCACTGACCAGATGCACTACCTTGACATTAAAGCCACAGCTTTAGCTTAGGCAACTGTCTGAAGTCAGCCTGTCCTAGAACTGCACTTAAACATTCTTTGGTCATAAACCAACCTGCCAGTTCTCAGACAGGGGAATGCTCTAAGACTGGATGTACTGCAAAGTACATCCTGATCCCATACAGCAGTGAACTCTGGCACTTAACAGGTAATGGAGAGAAATCCTGGATCATCAATTTGTATCTAACCCATCTGTGGGTACAGGAGTCACAAACACAACAGGCTACACCAATTCTTTGATACTTAAAGTCAACTAAAAGAAACAACAGCTAATGCTATTCTCTGTTCTGAGAGTAATAATTTTCAGACTGCAGATCTGGTGCCGCCTGGCACAGAGCTCCAGCTAAGCTGGACAATGCAGGCAGCTAGGATGGAGATGGGGAAGTTGAGAGACAAGCTCTCCAGATTTAGAGCTTCTGACACCATTTCCTGCACCTTCAACACTGCAACAGACATTAACCTCACAAGGCAGCGACCATGAGCAAAAATCCAGGCAAATGCACAAGCCCAGCAGTGGGCAACAGCTCCTGCTCCCCACAGCAGCTGAGCACCACAGCTCCACCAGCATCCTAAGAACAGATGCCCAGAGCATAAAACCTTCCCAGCAGAAAACTCCATGCAATCCCTTTCTCGTGCCCGCCATACCGCGAACATCTTTATATTTCCATTAATATTAATGACCACTTTGATGCAAACCACTACCAAAAATACAAGAATTGACTTCTGATTTGGCTGCTTCTCATCTGCACAAACAAAGGGGCATCAAAGCAGCCTGCAGCCATGTGCAGCAGGGCCCTGTGGTCACTCCTCTGGCACCTTGGCGGTCGCTCCTCCAGCACCTCAGCCAGACAGCCCTTCAGATGCACAGCCAGGTGCAGCAAACCTGACACTGTCACAAGAGGTTTGGGAAAAAGAGTCATCTTCCAGCTGTGCTTGGGCTACCCCGGTCCCTACAGCATCTCTGTGCTTGCCCTGTGCAGAGAGTCAGCAGCTCAGAGCTCCTGCAGGTTTCTGGGGTCTCTGCAATTATCCACTTTACACTAAGACCATGCACTGGTCTATAGCCAAATGTAAAATCCTGCAGATAAAGCTGAAGTTTTAACAGTGCTGCTGTTTTTAAATAGCTTGTACAAACAAGCTGAACCCCTGGCTGCAAAGCTATCCGCACGAAGCCTGGAAGAAGCACACTTCCATGTATGGTAGCGGGGACACTCAGAGCAGCAGCACGTATCTAACTCTGACCATGGGTCATCTTTCCCCCGGGATGCTCAACGTAACATTCTTCCACCTGCCACAGGCACAACTGCTTTCTACCAGAAGGAAACTCAGATTTAAATCTCTTTTCTACAGCCAGTATTCCCAGGCCCTATTAAGAAAAGGATGGTAATGACATAACTGAGTATGAACAGTGTTAAAAGCAGGACAGGCACTTAGCAAACAAGAATGACAAAGTTCCCAGAATTTCTCTCAGTACAGCCTGTTGCTTTCAAGCAGTAAGCACAGAAGAACTCAAGACAGTTTTGGACAAGAAATTTGTAAGTGTGTCAGAAAGAGAGAAGAGGGACAGCTGAATCCTATTCTGTGATAGTCCCCTGTACTTGGATAGCAGGATGGTACGGGCAGCAAACTTCCACCACCACCAGGTCAGCAAATGCCTGTTTGCACATCTCAAGTTTCTATTTAATTTTCTAAATTACATTTCAAGGTTGCTTAAGTTTTCCATAAAGGGTATGCACAGTGAGCTTTCTTCACAGTCTTAATGCAGCTCATTAACACTCTCCTAATGTTCCAAAATCAAATGCTGTTCCAGAAAATTATCTGGGTGTATTGTAAACAAGTGAAATGATCACAACCAGGGAGATGTTAATAATGGCAGACAGAAAGTAAACCACACTTCTGGATGAGACAGAAAATAATGCATGTGTAATGCTACTGTAATATAAATTATCGTACAACCTCAGTGTGTGCCAGGAAAGGCGACTGACAGTGAAAACACAGAGGGCAGCAGCAGGACTGAAGGTTTCTGAAGGGTTCCATGAATGACTGAGGAGTGATACCAAGGTCAGATACAACAGACAACATCTGCTACTGCAGGAAGGAGAGTCAGCTACTTGCACTTGATGGTAAGGATATTAAGGAAACAGAACCGAGATACACAGTGAGACTGGTGACAACAGCCAAGTCTCGATTTGAGAGCACGTGTGTACATACATCGCTCAGGTAAGTGCTGAAGGCTGAGCAGAGACCCACAGTTCAGCAGGTTTGGGATGAGGGCAGAAGAGAGGGAAGGCAACACTACCACTAAGACCAGTAGCATCACAAGAAGCTACTTTGGGAGAGAACATTCAGCGAATAAATTAAAGCGATTTTATTGGAGTTTCCTGAGTTAGCTGAAACTCTGCGAGTCAGTACTGCTGCAATAAAGATCAACCCATAAACTCAACAAGAAACAGCAGAAAGACTAGCAGTACCAAAACATCCAGGTTTTACCTACATTAGCTCCATATGTAATCTCACTATCCGAAGGATTTTAAACCTTGCTGTATTCAAGAGTACAGGATACTAGCATCCTGGAATCTCAAAAGTTATGTCTTAATGAATCTGTAAATATAAAGCAGACATGTAACAGAACTAACCAGAGAAAGGCACTAAAAATATTTTAAATTACAAGCAAAAAGACACAAGAGATACACGAAACCCATTATTATATGGAACTTGAACATTCAACATAAACTACTGGCTGAAGTCTTTTTTCACTCATCGGTGTTTTGTTTGTTTTCTACTTTTGTGGCTAGATTAAAAGAAAGGAAGAAAAAGCAAGTAACAGCACTATTTAAATGGATACTTACTCTTGGAGGCCCAATAATCATTCCTGTCCATCTTGTAAGTGTCATATCTTCATCATCTTCAAGGCCCCAGCTAACTGTTCCATCACCTACTCCTTTCTGACCTTCTTCAAGTTCTTCCAACAGACGAAAATTACGAGGAACTTTTACTCCTGAAATCAATCAGAGAAATAATTTGAGTTGAGAAAGCTAGTAGGGAAATAAAGCTAGAGTAATCCCTCTGATACTTTTGGTCATTTCATGAAAACATTTTGGGTAAAACCATAAACATATCACTTTTTTGAATGGCAATATTTCAATGCTATGAAAAAGGTATCACCATATTTAGCTTGGGATTTTATAAGCAAAATCAAGGTGTCCACAATTAAATGTGCTAGAAGGCACAATATAGGTGCCAGATATTAGGGCAGGCATTAAATTGAAGGAAATCTCTTTCCATTCAGATACACACGCTATTACAGAGCTCTAATCAGCACTTACATGTCTAACTTATGTATAAAAATTAAGATTTTATATAATGACACCATGAGAAGCTTGACATCATTCAGCTCTGAGCTTTTAAAACTACCAAAGCAAATAAAACTCTTTCTTAATATTAGTAGGTTAATCTGAAGTTAATTTAAGGGGGCTTTGTCAACAGCAGTGACATCCTTTGTACATATGACTTCCACCACCAAGGAATTCCAGCTCTTCTTAATGGCTGGCACTTTTATCCTCAAAACTCAGAGCAAAACAAGGATAAACTTTCTCACACCCATTATACTAATGTAAAACAGCACAGAGAGCATAGGCGACGTATCCAATGTTGCGCACTAAGTGTGTGGCGAAGAAGGATCTTGAGCCTGGGTGACAGGGGACTTAAATGACCCAATCTCTTTCAAAGGTCCATACCCCAGTCATCACTAAAACATAAGTGCACTCTAGGCTACTACTTCTCCTTTACACTGGGTTTGTGTGGCAAGGTTTTGGTACCAGGGGGCTACAGGAGCGAGTGGTGGCTAGGTATGCGGCTGCAGGGTGAGAAGATGCCAGAAGCTTCCCCCATGTCCAACAAAGCCCAGGCAAGCCAGCTCCAGATGGACCTGCTGCTGCCTATGGCCAAGCCCATCAGGGATGGTGGCAGCACCCCGGGGATAACTTATTTAAGGAGGAGGGAAAATCCCACTAGGATTTGGAGCCAGAGAGAAGGGTGAGCAATGTGGGAGGAACAACTCTGCACACACAAGGGTCAGTGCAGAAGGAGGGGCAAGAGGGGAAACAGGATCTGGTAACACAGCTGTAGCAACAGCATGAAGAGAAACCGGGAATCAGAGAAGTGGTGTGGGAAGACACCAGACCTGCTCTGGCTACACCAAACCACACGTGTGGGGGCTGCTCAGCACGACTCACACACAGCTCCATGCCAAATCTGCATCTCCAACTCCCAGGGAGCCCGTGCTGTTACCATGGCTGCTGAGTAATAAAAGCCTTTGGCTGCGAAAGGAAATGAGTCTGTTGGGGCTGGTGAAGCCACTGCCATGGGATTAGCTGAGCCCCAAGATCTGGGTGGGAACAGGACCTCTCGGGGATCGCTGCTGCCTCCCTTGCACCAGATACTCCAGTGTCGCCCCTCCCAGTGTTACAAGTGTGAGCTATGTACCTGATGTACCTTCGGGACAGGAAGTTCCAGTATGTGGCTCATACATGAATCACAACAGATTTTAGTTCTACTCCCGGTGCTCTCTGTAGCAAGGGAGGCAGAGAAGAGTGCTGTCTGGCTCCAACCTATGGGATAAGCACACCTGGGGGACAGGAGAAGCCAGGGGAGGACGAGTTGAAGGACAAGGCACCCCTTTTGCTTACAGGCACACTACCAATGTCACTACTTCTGCTGCAGTGGGTGCATGGGAGAGCTGGTGATGGGTTATGGCTCATGCTGTAAGATGCCTGGGCTTCAGCCCTGCCTGCTGGCACCCAGGACAGAAGTGCCAGGGAAGAAGGACAAACAAAGGACCTTCTAGAGGGCAAACTCCACCCTGATGTCTGACGCAGCAGCTCTTCCACAACACAGGTGACGCTGCAAAGGACACCCTCTGTGGCTATTATTAGACACCCAACCTGAGCCTCTCCCCACCCAGATGCAGCAAGCCGAAGCCAGTGGAAGATCTGCCTCAAATGTGTTGTGCTGCCAAAAACTATGCTCTTCTGGACCATATCACCACGATGCTTCACCAGTACCACTGCAATCTCTGTACTTCAGTGCTCAGTAACACCACTTAAAATTTATCAGTAGTGTGAAGATAATTTACTGGTATTTACTCAGACCAAAATGAGCAATGCAGGAGGAACCAACTTTATGGTAGTCAGGAACAGGCCACACACCACAGCAGGAAACCAAAAATACTGCCTGCCTAACCCTGCTCTGGACACCATGCACCCTGTTCACCCAGTGAGTCAGGAACCGTGTGAGGAAAATATGTGATCATGTAATTAAAAATTACGTCACTGCACATACTTTACAGGAGGTCACCACCAAAGCTCAAAGGCAGCCTAAATTCCAACATTTGTTAACCAGAGCTAGGCTTGGCTTTACAACCTTACAGGAAGATAGGGAAACTTTATTTCCGAGCTCTCCCAAGATAGAGCTGCTCTGATTCAGCATGAATCAGAGCCGTAAGAGTCACGCAGGATTTGAGAACTGCCTGACAAGTCTGAGCTCCGTAGAGCAAGCTACTCCCAGCACACACTGGCTCCTATCACAAAGAAAGTTAACATAAATGATCGTTAATTCCACAGCAACTGCTCACTTGTGAGTGCTGCAGAAGCATCAGTGGCAACAGGAGGCAGGAAAAGTGAAGTGTGTGCATTCAAGTTTTTATGTACTTCCCATAAAACAGAATTATGTTGGGAGATGGTCAGTTGCTTCCTAACAAACTGCCCTGTCCAAAAGCACTGCTGCCATCTGAAAACGTTCTCTCCCTGTGCTAAAGCTTGGGGTGTGACACGGAAGGCTGGCACAAGAAGTACACTGCACAGAAGGTCAGTGTCACATCAAAGATGGCAAGGCAGCTCCCTCCCCAGCATGCTCAGGAGATGCGACAGGAACACACACACAAAAGACTACGGCCATATGACCATTAATGCTTTAAATCTTCCATATGTAACCTGTCCTTAAGCAAGGCAGAGCAGAAGACCAGAGTCACCCACTGGTCAGTCTGGGAAGATGCACAAAGCTGCTCAGCCAACCTCACCGATGGGCCAGGCACCCACCACCAGCTGCCAGGTCCTGCTGGGACCCCAACCTCACAAACCACATGGGCTTTAGCACTCCTGGTCTTACACAAGCACGTCACAGATGTGCCTGCAGGCCCCCAGGAAAGCCACCTGATCTGTTCTGGGCATACAGGGTATTTGCCAAGTAACTCCAATGGCAGACGCAGAGGCAGGAGATGTCCTGCGCCAGCTGACACAACCACAAGTCAATTGCACGTGTTCTCCCACCCCCAATAAACACCTTGCATAACCTCTGTGGTGTAGTAACACAGACTTTCGAGGCAGTGACCAGACCTACCCGCTTTTCTAAGGGTCCTTCACTTAACACAAGAAAACCTAAATAAAGAGACAATTAAAAAGTAATCAGGTTGTTGAAAGTACTTTCAGATATGCATTTCGATTTAGCCTCCTCTATGGCTCAAGAAGAGTCTCAGACAGCAGCTTCACATGACACAAAGAATACAATACCCTCTAGATAATTGCTTCCCTCGCAGCTGGCCTGACTGCACTGAGATGCTCCCAGAAACAGAAGTGAAAAAACCCATTTCAGAGCAAAAGGAGGTACTTACTATTAATCTCAACAGCAAGCCCATGAAAGCTAAATTGTAACTGTATGACAAGGTAAGATCTCCAACAGCACAGACCTGTACAGCTTACCACCTCTTAGCAAGCCTCAACCCTGGACACTACCTCACCAGTTACAGTAAGTTCATGAAATATTTTTATGACAAGCTAGAGAACAAAACTAAACCACGGACTGGGTGTTCAAGAAAGTCAGGATTTAAAAGTCACTGTTAGAAAGCTGCTAGGTTTTGGGTGACATCCTCTTCAGCCTTCAAAACTCTTGTTGTCCCTGTCCGAACCACCCCCATCAGCAGGACTGCCAGGCAGGCTGATACAGACGAGACCCTGACACCCCTGCTACCCTATAAGCTTTGAGGTGTGAGACAGACAGCACATTGCAATGAGGGTGGGATGCGTTCGGCTGCATTTGCTCAGGATCCCACTGAGAAGTTCTTGTGCTGGGAAAGGACAGAATTATTCCTGGAAGACAGTAAACCACTAGCCTGGACTTTGAAGACCGTAAGGCACTCTCCCATACACTCTGTATTGCAGCACCAGTGAAGATACACCAATGCACAGCAGAATGAGGCTTACCGTAGTTGTATGAGTGACCTGCCCAGCCTGAGATTTTTCTCATCTTCCATCTACACTCACTTGAAGTACACGGTATGTTCTTATCAAGTTAAAACCAAGGCTTCCCAACAGACTATACTTTTTAATCTTTAATTTTTCCCCAGTCACGTAGTGGAAGCAATTCCAAATTCAGAAACCTTACCACATGAAAACAGCACAGTGGAGCTGGTGAAGGAGGGTGGACAGAATGCCTTTGAGAGCAGACCCTCTTTCTGAGCCTGTTCCATCACTGTCACAACAACACACACCTCTCAAAAACTTCAACCGTGTTTTTTTCTTTCCTTTCTAAAGCAGAATCAAATTGCAAGCACTGTTCTTCAGGATTAAAGCACAACCCTCAGCACAGAACACCTCAGCAAAGCACAAAGCACCCAGTGGCTCTTAGGGGCTCTAAAAAGAGGAACCATCTCTTTGTTTCGAGTCTTCACTGATAGCAAGCAACTCAAACTCTGCCTTTGGGCCAATTTTAACTGTGCACCAGTTCCCAATTTACAGTAACTCAAGTGAACTCAAATCAAACACCTTGCAATGCCTCTGTTGCTTAAATACATTAAAGCCCCTTCTGTTGCTTATTTTTGGGTATCTGATATTTAGCCTTAAATATATTGGAACAGATGTATTTCTCATCTCTTTGCAGAGATTGCAACTATTGAAAATCTGGTATCTTACCCCTGCAGCACTGCAACTGTGAAAAACAAAGCATTCTTTGCACAGTAATATATGAAGTTTCTGAAGTGATGAAACAATTACAATGCAATAAAAGGCTTTCAGTAACTGTCATCAGAACTTCCAGGAGACAGGAACTTTAGATCCCTTGCATCATCTTTATAGCTACAATTTTCACTCTGATATCACAGATGGGTACTGAGGTATTTTGCAGATCCCGAGCACCTGAAACAACCTGTAGTGTTTCCTGTTGTGTGTAAGCTAGAGCACTGGTTCTGTCTTCCCATACTGTGGGGACATTACTTGGAAAGGGACTGCTGTAGAACACCTGCCAAGGCAGGCTGGCAGCATCGCTGCAGTCTGAAGTCAAATAAAGCTCCCCAGCAGCAGCAGAGTTACAGTCAGATGAATTCTGTGGCGTGTACAGCAGCTGAAAAGAGAAACATTACTAGAAGCGACTCTAGGCAGAGTCACCCTGAGCTCGTCTTCCAGGCACTCTTCACGGTGAATCTCCGGGGAACCCTCAGGACTTGTCATGGCCCAGCTCTGCTGCCTCTTCCACCTGCACAGCGTCACCAGCTGCTCTCACAGTCACACTGCCTACAGGACAGTCAACGCACTGGTACGTTCACCGATTCGAAAGCAAGCTTTGGAGAGCAAGACACCCCACCAACAGACTCCAGCAGAGTCACCTGTGGGCTGTGGGGCTGCAGCATCACACCAGAGCTGGGAGGGGAGCAGCAGGGGCAGGATGCAGCTGCCTGGGTTTGCTTCAGGGCAAAGCCCAGGCCAGGCTTAGAGGGAAGTACACAAACTCATCCGTATGAAACGGAGTGACTGCTGCTTGGCTTGCCATAGGTAAAATGCACCCTCACACCCCGAAGTCCCAACCTTCATACACCTTACAAAATCTGTCAGTGCCGTACCTCACCTACCTGTATGCTTAATATCCTAATGAATGACTTAAAGTTCTCAGACAGAATGGCACTTTGCAATTGCATTACATTACATAAATTTACACCATGATACATGAAAAGGTTTGACTGTTGTCTTGTACAAGTTTGGAACTGCTTACCTTTTTTTAAAATCTACTGCATCCTTCCATCACAACTCAGAGCAGCTCCACAGTCAAGTCCTTCAATGCCTGCTACTTCACCGCCCTTAACAGTCTCTCTTGTTAAAGAGGGCATAATTTATCTTCCCAGCTTCACTCCAATTACTTTTTCCCTACCCTTGGGTATTTTGTTTACAGACTCAGAGAACTTGGTGGCTGGTGATATTTATTTTGAGATAACAACGATTATTGTGTGCAGTGCACACCAGAGGAGACATCTGGGTCCATTGG
This sequence comes from Hypotaenidia okinawae, assembly GCA_027925045.1. Lineage (NCBI taxonomy): Eukaryota > Metazoa > Chordata > Aves > Gruiformes > Rallidae > Hypotaenidia > Hypotaenidia okinawae. Next base: position 8,254,312 of record BSDF01000016.1, read on the forward strand.
CAGACAGGGCACACCTTCCACATGCAGTTTCTTCTGCATTGTAACGTCTCGTTTGCTTTTCCAAGCATAGTGTACAATGATGCTATGTGCTCCCCAACAATTACAAAGACATACTTTTACTACTCTGTAACGAAACCGATCCGTGCTGTGCTCTGTCAGCAGTATTAAGCCATGATATCAGTAATATCATGCCTGTTCACCTAATGAACTGTCCTTCCAGAGTCCTTTACACTCCTCTGACTTTCAGTAACTTAAATCTTGGCAAATGATCTTGCTACTCAGTTCTTCCAGGCTGCTGGTAAATGCAGTGTCTGCCACAGTCACTCTACACAGTCTTGGGAGAGAAGAGTGGGTTAAATGAGGTTGTTATTTTCCCAGGAAGACAGACAGGATTCCGTTGCCCAGCATAGTCAGGCTGTGATCCATTGCTACACCGGAGACAGGACAGCAATGCACAGCAAGCTCCTGTAGTCCAACACCACAGAGCCCACGCAACCCAGGCTGGACAGACATACATTGAAGGATGGACAGACATACACATATGACTTGGGTGTTTGCAGTTTCCTGTGAACAGCCTCATTAGAATGACTAAAGTCAACCCTGGCTTTTATTCCTACATTCACTGTGTATGGGAAGCCACGTTATCAGCAGCACAGAATTCTCTAAGTGATACTGGTGGACCTTGCATCGTCACATTTCTTCCAGTCAAGGGTTGGGTTTTTTCCCCCTGTTAATTATTTCTGCCTGTTTATTAGATATAAATATAAGGCTTCCTTGTCTAATTCCCAGGACCAGCCCTAGGACTTAAGTTACAGGGACATTTGCTACTATTTCTTCCTCTGGGCCAGTAGCTGCTTTTAAGGAAAGACTCAAAGAGTTTTCATCCTCGAAGTCTATTTAAGATCCTTTGCTGAATGACTATAAAATAAGGCTATCAAACATATTCGAGTGTTTTATAATCAACTATGAATACATCAAAGTTCCATGAACCAAGAGTTAGTGAAACCTGCTTTACATTGAATAAAGATAGTACTCAGCTACTTGCTGGAAGCCCCGTGGCTAATCAATCAATCAGTAGTGGGCAACAAGAAAGCATCACTTCCAGGCTCTGCTCATGTAGGCAAGGTCTTTGGAGCAGCACCAAGGAACCACTCACACTGCACTGCAGTGCCACCACTGCCATCAGAGAGAATGAGATGGTGCCCAGTTACTATCAGAAGAGGACAATCTCCATCCTTACTAACACCACCAGGAAACACAGACCACTGCTGGTAGGGCAGCCTATGACTTACAGCTGGACAAAGCTCTAAGGCTCCCATCAGTGCAAGCTGCTGGTTTGCACCCACAGGTTCTCCCAAACTGAATTTAGGGTTTGCAGCAGAGTTTCAGCATTACCACAACACATTTGTAAGTCACCCACTAATTTTTATTTTTTCATTTATTTTTCCAGAAGCAGTTAAACACACAGCATCACCCGAGGGGCTGAAGTGTAGTGCTTGTCAGACTCCCAGTGCAGACACTAGAAACTGAGCCCCCTACTCACATCTACCCGGCTGCATGTTGCATCCTGCACTGATGGCATGAGGCAGCTTTCAGAAATCCATGAAATAATAGGAAGCAATCCAAAAGACTCAATGTGGCTAGCAGATGACGGTTAATGACTGCCTATCACACAGACTGCTCGCTGCAAAAGGAAAGCTTTACAGGAGGACTAGCTTTGGACTGCACCACCACAGCCCAAGCCCCTTTCTGCACATCCCCCTCTGTGACCACCTAGATAATTAATTAATGAAGCTGCTCTGGCTTAAAAAGAAAAATGTATTTGCCTTGTTCTTCCAGCCAAATACAAAATGGAGAGTCAGCAGCTTGAAAGGATTATTGAGAACGCATGGCAGCCAGAACAATGTGAGCAAAGAGGGGCATGAAGGCTCCATTACATTTTTTGTGCGTTGTAAGGAATCATTCCAACACCTCACAATCCCAAACAGACCTGTGGAACAGAACTCTCACACAGCACCCACCGCATTTTAGAAGTGGTTCTGTAAACTTGATTGCGATGAATCCCCTATGCTGTGGCGGTTATTCTTTGAAGCTGAAAGTGATTATCAATAGAGACTTATCTGTAAAAAAACAATCCCAGAAAACTTTTGCTGTACCTTCAAGAGCAGCCTTCTGGTGATCTGTTATGTAAACTTCAGAGGAAGCAAGTGAAAACAAGTATTACAGTGGCACATCTGAAACCCTTTAAGGCCTTATGAAAACAGGAAAATGAAACTGGCTAAACAGAAGTGAAACTAATTTATTTGGTCTGTCGAAGTTCATGCGAGAGTGTCAGCAGAAAAACCCCATTCAAAATCTAGTTGTTGTCTTCTTGTTTAACACATAACAATAAAGGCAAGGGCAGGACTGGTTGGAGTACCCAAAGTAGACAAGGAGCAATTTTAAAGGGGGTGAAATTGTACCGACTTGTGTAAGCACACATCCTGACACGGAAGCTGCATCCCTCTGATGCAGCAGCAGGGCAAGTAGCGAAGAGGATTCCTGAAACAGCTACCGCCACGCACAAAGCCCTGCTCAGGGCCCAGCGGGGGCCGGGGAGCCGAGAGCAGCTCTGAGCCCAGGGCCCGGGCAGAAGGACGGGCAGAGAACCGGCAGCCCGTGCCCGGGGTGCCCGGCGGCTGTCAGCGGCCGGAGCGGCCCCCCGGCCCGCATCTCAGGGCCCCGTACGGGGGGTCGCGGCCCCGTGCGTCGCCTCGGCCAACGCCGCTTCTCAGCGCCACTCGCAGATAGCGGCTCAGGCTGCCCGCGGAGCCCAGGCCGACTGCACGACCCGCCGGGGCCTCTCCCGCCGCGAGGCCCCTCAGCCCCCGGGAGGCGCCGGCCAGGCCCGCGCGGGCGCCGGGGCGAAGGAGTCAGAGTCGGCTCCCCGCCAGCACCCCCGGCCGGCCGCCGCCGCTGCTGCTCCCCTCGGGCCAGCCCCACTGCCGCTGCCGCCCTCTCCCCCGCGGCCGCCGCCCTCGCCCCTCCGCCGGGCGCCTCCCGGCCTAGCGCCCGCCGCCGCCCCTCCGGCCCCGACGCACCCAGCCGGGCCTCCCGGCCGCCGGCAACCCGCCTCGCCGCCGCCCTCGGAGACAGCGACGGCCCCCCTGTGAGGAGTGACCCCACCCAGGCACCCCCGACCCCCGGCCCCACCACCCCGGCGCCCGCTCACCCGCACCCGTGGTGGCCGCCATCTTGCGCCGCTGCCGCCGGAGCCCCGCCCCCTCCCACACGTCAACTCAACGCGGGAAGTGCAGCTCCGAGGCGCGCTGCGGGCGGGCGCGCTAAGGGGAGGCCGCGGAGGGGCGGGGCGGGGCGGGGCGGGGCGGGGCGGGGCGGGGTAGGGCAGGGCAGGGCAGGGCAGGGCCTGGTCTGGGAGCTCTGTGGTGTACACAGGGCGCTTCGGAGGTCCGTCGCGCGGGCGGGCTCCCTGGGGCGGGCAAATCCCCGGGAGCTCGGATAGGGGCTGCCGGCGGGGGAACGACAGCCCCTCCCAGCCAGAACGGCTCAGCGGGGCTGCCTCTGCCTCGCCACGGCAGGCAACCCTGGAGAGAGCAACCCCAGCGAGATCCCCGGGGGCCTTTGAAACACCAGCATGCTCTCAAGCATCTAACAACCTGAAAAGCTCAAACGCAATTAATATGAATAATTGTTGAACTACGTTCGTTACAACCAGCACACGAGGAGCATTAACTCTGCCACTGCTTTACAAATAGTCACGACCACATTGTAACGACCTGATGCTGTTTGTGCCTTTGCATCCCCAGCCCTTCCCGTGCTGCTGGGCTCAGTGATGCATGAAGCAATGCATGAAGCTGTGCACAAAGCGGCACGGTTCAACTCGCTGCTTTCTGCTTGTCGCCCTCAAGATACATGCAGATGTGCAGCCATTGCCTCCGGCAGCACACGGCCTGACGCGGGCGTGCGGAACGATGGGCTGCAGCCCTGGGCAGGCATGGGCCTGAGCACGGGGCTGGGACACCCCCTGCCAAATGGGGCATGCGGAGCACCTCCGTGCTGCTTATGCGTGGCAGGAGATCGCTGCTGTCTGATATGTGACGATGAGAAATATTTTCAGGCCTAAAGTGTGAATCCAGAACTGTAGTGCTGAGAGGCGTAATGCCAGCAAGACCTACAGTGTCAACTGCACATCTTCCCTTATCTCTCCCTAGTCAATACAGTAATAAGAAAGAAAAATATGAATGTGGTAAATTAAATCTGCTTTGGCTCGCAACACTTTCTAAAAGCTGTGTGTGCCCCAAGGCATCCTGTGAAAATCCGCAGAAACAATTATAAAGCAAAGTGCTTGAGAGACCCGCTGCATTTTAAGCCATTTACTCAGTTAAGTCAGCTTGAATGTACTCAGCTTTTATCAGCCAGTGGAGCCAAAGTTCTGACTCTATCAATTATTACTTGAAGCTGCTGTAAAACAACAACGATGGTCTCGCTGTTTGGGTTGCTGTGTGGCTCCAGCCACTGCCGAGGGGGGCAGGTGAAGAAAAGAGCAGAGCATGTGGGTGGCACAGGGCACACAGGGGCTCGCAAACCATCTGGGAGCCCAAACGGCTGCAGTCGCTGCTGCCGAGCTCACCAGGGTGGCAAGGTTTGGTGTCAGGCCTCGGGTGGGGTAATGTGGGTGACTGGGTAACCCCCAGCAGCCAGTGGTCCCTTGCCCTGGTGCAGACCTGCTGAGTAAGGCCCAGGAGGACAACAGACGGACACTGCACCGCAGCCAGAAGCTCCCAGTTTGGCTCAGTTTCTCATGGGCAAGTCTGCTGGCCCCGCTGTGCCCGGGGCAGCTGTGGGCCAGTCTGGTCCTTCAGCTTTTATATATTTTTTAATAGTGCAAAAGAAAAATCATGCCAGGATGTCACGCTTCTGTTTCCACCTTCGCGACACAGGGAAGGCCCTCTCTTTGTGCAGTGCCCCCCAGCCAGTGCCATCTCCGAGGAGGTGCTCTCCTGTTCATCCCCAGCACCTCAGAGGAACTGGATAGGCCAAGGCTCTGGGCAAGTGCTGATAAGCTGAACAGCAGCAAAATAAACCACAAGTTGAGAGACATCAGTGGTTTGAAATACACCCATGGGACCTTCAGAGCAGGCACCAAACCCATGTGCAGCACCCTGATCTGTGGCTGGCTTCAGAAAAGGCTTCTTAAGGCACTTTGCAGTAACTCTCTTCAGTTCACCCCAGTGCAATGCTTCCCACACAAATGAGTTGCCAGGCAGCTCTGCTCATGGGGAGCTTTCAGGAGATGCTCAGCAAGGCCCTGCCACACCAGCCAGCTCAATGGGACAACTACTGTCTTGGCAGAAGCTGAAGGCCTGGAAGAGCTTCTCCTGAAGGTCCAGGGACCTCCATCTTGCTGCAGAGGCAATGCACTGAAATCAAACAAGCATTAGTCAAACCAGAACGCTGTCTGTCTCTGTGGAGTTCAAATGGAGCGCCTTACTCTGCTTTAGCTCTAATCTGTTCCTAATCAACTTAAGACAAATCTATCTTAAGCCAGATTTACATCTGTTAAGAAGGATTCACCGTAGCCTTTTGCTCCAGAATTGCCACACTGATTTTACAGAAGCATCCCCTGCATTAAGGGGGTGCAACAATTCCTAGGCAACATGTGAAGCCCAAAACCCCAGCCAATTCACCCAGGCACTCACTACCCCTCCTCCAAGAAGCAGGGACCTTTAAGACACACCTCAGCTTGCAGCAGGGAGGGAAAGATCAGGGATTACAAAGCCAAACTTCCCAGCCTGTCCCCCTCAATGCTGCCTTGTGACAGTGCCATCAGCAGGGACCCTGGAGATGGCAGCGGCATCAGACACATTGAGTTACTCCAAGCAAGAGCTGCCTCTGGACCCACAGCATCAGCATGCAAAGCAGCATCCAGAGATTAGCTGCTGTCCCAGTTTCTCCTAATTAAGCAAGATTAACAGATAGGTAGATAGGCCCAGCAGCCACCAGCATTAGTAGCTCAGACTTGTTTCCACTAAGACTGTAAATCAAGGGCCAGAGATGGCCACAGACATTGCCTTTAACAGCACTCCTGAAGTACAAGCAATGTCTGCCCCTCGCAGCCATTTGTGGCATACGCGGCACTAAAGCTGCTCGCTCCACGTTTCAATCTGTGGCGAGACCCCAGCTCTCAAACGTGGTTAAGGCTGTTTTACACAGGAGTCCTGAGCATTCACCTGGGTCTGTCCTGGGCTCTGTCATTGGCAGAGGTCTTGCCAAGGTCTTGCCAAGGTGGCAGAAGTAATGACTGCAGTTCCTCATCCTCACAGCCACAGATGTTGTTCCCTAAGCATCCCTACACCATACAGGGCTCTTGCGCTGGAAGGGGAGAGCAGGATTCTCTACTCTGGAGACCAGGCAGTTTGCATCCACCTCACCAGCATTCAGCACACACTCAGTTCAACACCTGAAATAAGTTTCAGCCACAAGTAGCACATATTAACAGATCTAGTGTCACCGATCCAGAGTAAGGATCACCACACTGACTTCCACAATAGCAAAGTTACCTTTCTTTCCATCCAATTTTATATCCACATCTCATATTTTTAAATATAAAGCTAAACAGACAGTGCCTGCAAATAACAATTAGAGATAAAACTACTCCCAGGAACAACTTTAAGCCAAGAGGTTTGGAACAAAATCAAAACTCCTAAAACACCCAGATCTGGGAGAAGTAGGCAATAATTAACAAAGAACCTGCCAGCTTGCAGCAATCTGCCTTAAGCAGGCTGCGACCTCCCAGCTGCTCCCGCCCCATGCTCCGTGTCCTTATACATGGCCTTGGGGGAGAAAAATGGGACAACCTGCTCTCTTCAGCTAAGATAGCGTGAAATCACACATCTGCCTTCCACAGGAACAGCATTAAAGTAGCATTCCTCTTTCTTCCTCCCATTCCAACCTGGTATGCTCTGAGACTCCTATTGAAGTGGTCTTTACTGTTGAAGCTACACACAGACATGCTGATACCAGGGGAAGTTTCATGTAATGATGTAAAGTTTTCCAAGGGTCTGAATCATTTAAACACATTGAGTATTTTGAAAAGAAGATACCAATTGTAATTTTAATCGTAGAACCCAGCTCAAAGCCATCTGTGCTCAGCCATTCCCATGGCAGGAGAGGTATCAAGCCCCAACTCTTTAAGGTATGGTCCTTCACATGCGAAGTCGAGACCAAGGTTAGTCTAAACCCATCACTTAAAACCCCCTTACTATATATGCTTCTGCAAAGGACAGTTTGAATGCAATGCAATTTACAATGAGGGAAGGGAAAACTCTTTTAGATCTGACCCGCAGTAAGATTTAATTTGGGAGAATTAGAGAAGATCAAGCCTCATTCACTTGATAAAAGTGCCTGCCGGATGTTCTTGGGGAACTCCCTCCTCCAGTTCATCAGAATAACACCTTAGCCTCCAAAGCTGCACTTCTCAAGAGGTGCTGAAGTCTGCTGTAATAGCGTGAACCTCCTACAAAGCTGAAAACCAAAGATCTCTTCCTTCTAAACAAGACTTAACAGTCTGCAAAGTGTTCCAGGGGGCTGGAAAAGCATCAAGCATTTTGCAACCAGCGATCAAGTTCTTGGACAAGGTATGAAGAACAGCAACGAGACTTAACAAACGTGATTAGTATTATCCGACTGCTTTGTTATAAATATATTATATACATTCAAACAGCAAATATTATTCCATTACACCAGAAGAGATTAAGGCTTTATATTATTTACAGAAACAAGCAAGCACCTTAAAAAAAAACCCAACAAAACACCAGTCATTGGCATTTCCCTTCTAGCATTCCAAGTTTGATACCTTGAGCTCTTGAATACAGCTATTTGCAATGTGCCCAATGCTAGAACTAAACACTTATTGTCAGGGTAGGAAACAATTAACAGAAGACTCTTCAGTGAGCACTCCCCATGAGCAAGCATGAGCACGTGTGGTACCGGGTGCCCTCCCTCTGCTCAGAGGCTTGTTAAGTTGAAGGCTTATGGAGAAACAGTTTGCTCACTTCCACGTAGAGAGTACAACAATTTTATTTTAAGGGAAACTGAAGACACTTGAGGATTCGTGGCCCACCACTGCCGTGGGATGCTCGAAGTCTGTTCCATACTACATCAATTAGATTTAACATGATAGGGAAGTGAGAGCTGTAAGTTTATCAATCACTAAGTGCGTTGAACAGTGGTGATTTATAGACTTCCATTACTCTGACACACTGTTGTCATGCAGTGCGCTTGGACTCAAACATGAAGTGACAAACTGCTGTCATCATTCCCCTTACAGGTCTTCGGCAACAAGCTATTTCTGAAGTGTTAAATAATGTTGATACAACACATGTTTACTACGCCACCATGTACCAATGGAGTGACTGTCCTCCGTCCTGGCTTGCCCTGTAGCCCATGAGATACAGTGCTGGAGTATTTTCTAAGATGTAAGCAGACATGGCTAAACAAAAAGGTGCTCAGTAAGAGTAATCATCTTCATTTCAAGTATTGTTTTAAGAATTAGTTCTTTTCATTACAGTCTGTGTTAGCACTTTTTAGTTTGTGCTTTTGAGTCTGTTACTTCTTTGCAGGTCTTGAATTTGGCTGATGGCTTTATTTAAAAAAACCAAAACAAAACAAAACAAACATTGGCAACAAGTTAAGGACTGCAGAAGGCTGGCAAAAGTTATTTAATTTTCTGAGCCCATTTCATGTCATCTGCTCTTGGCTTCTCCCCAGTAACTCCTTGGATAATGTTCTCCAAACACCTCCAGAATCTTATCTTCTCTAGCGGATAGTTCAGCCAACCTAAGTGATTGCAAAGGGAAAAAAAGAATTAGTTTGTCACAGCATCCAAAGTTCATGTCTTGCAATGTTTATTTGATAACGTTCTTCAAATTAAACACAAGGTAAAGGAGCATTCAGAGGTGACTACCCTATAGCTGTTGCAAAGCCATCTGAAAAGGGACCATCAAGTTGAAAAGCTTGTGCTGGAAGCACAACATTGGTGGTAGTAGTAACTCATATTTCAATAGCAAATCTAAGCAACTAAACAGAACCCCCAACCCAAAAATTACACCTGTTCTTCCCTCATTAGTCTCCCCAGAACCAAAACCAGCTCAGCTTTTCTCTCTGTTTTTTATTAGGTAGTACAGCAGAAGAGTAAAAACACACAAAATGGCTCTGAAATCTCAAATACACTATCAATGCCACAGTTACTAGGGAAAAAAAAGAGAAATAATTCTAATAAAAGAGACTTCCATCTGGGACCTAAACACCACTAGCTAAGGCTCAGCAAACAATTTTTTCTTGAATAAAGCCTCACGTTGAGATAGTTCCAACACACATCTTCATTGTTAAGATACTTAAATGTATTATGCGCTCCCTGGGCAAAATTAAAGTTGCATAACTGATTGCTAATGAAGGCAGCAATGGGGAACTCCTGGTGTAGAACCACACTGCACTTAGCAGAAGGTGACGGTGGATGCTTCCTGGATGATGAGGTCAGCACCACCAGCAGCAGCTCCCAAAGGCATCACCAAGGGAGCACTTCTGCTTCCTGTAACCAGGGCGGCTGCAGCAGGCTGACATAGAAATGGCAGGATGTGGCAGGATGTGCTGTCACACATGAGAGAGGAGTTTGAGGGATGGTTCCCAGCCTACAGATTCAGGGTATCCGAACGCTTTGCTGAAGTGCTGCACCGTACCGACTGCAAGGCAGGAGCTCACACAGGCTCATCAGGCCTTTGTCTCTCACCCACAGGATATTAATTAGCACATTAATTTGATTTTATGACACTGTCTTTTGATAGCAGCCTACCTACAGATAACTGACAGGATAGCTCTGTCTGCTCTTCAGCCCCTGACAAGTACACTACAATAACTGGTCCTATTTCACTTGGTAAAGGCCCCCTCTAAATAGTACATTGATTGTGTACTTGTGCCCCCTTCCTCACTTCTAACACAGAAGGGAAACACTCTGATCCACCCAAAACCCCAAACATCAATCTAACATGCAGCATGATGTCAGACTAGTATGGAGTGAACAGAAGTGCATACTTTTATTTTAAAAAGAGAAGGAAAGCACAGCCAGCCCAAGAACTTGTCAAAGCCAATGACAGGATGAAGAATTGAAGTAGTTTACTTCCACCTGTCTGATTAACTCGATAACTTATTCAGGACTCTGCAACACTGAATTTATGCCCACTGTAGAGGTGTGTCTGGCTCCATATACACACAAGGGGAACTTTCTGCAAGCCTGGCCATTCGTCTGCCCCCAAATCGGAACGAATGAGTGCTGAAAATCCAGAAGCCTCGCTTTAGAAACGAATGTTCAAGGCAGGCTGTGCTTGCAGGTGATGGGCTAAGAGCAGCTTTAAGACTTAAATGAACAAAATCCATTACTAGTGTGAGATTACCAAGGTATCGTGCAGTCGGATCTCAGTCCCACTGACTATCCATCAGGCCAAAAGCCACCTTTCATCCAGTCACAAGTCCTCCCCAACATGTGTTATGCCACACGAGCTCTTGGCAAAACTAAGAACACAGGTAGCTTCACTGTGCCATTTTCTGTGTATCTAATAGGCTGCCACTAAAATACATCCTGCCAGAGGAACTGCTGAAGGGAGCCTGTGGTATGAACCAAATGGCAGTACCAGTTGTGATGCAGAAGTAAGTCTCATGTGGGGACACGTGATGGATCCTGTGATGCTTCCGTGGCAGGATGACGTGCCAGTCCTGCAGAAACACAACCCAGCGCGGCAGGCCAAAGTACGTGTGAGACCACTTGTGGATCTGGTTTGTCATGGTTATGAAGATGATCAGAGCAAAGACATAACACTCCCAAGGACACGTTTCGTATAACGCCTCTGTAAAACAAGACGTGTTATTTTAAATACCATTTATGAAAAGGTAGATTTCTACTAGGAAAGCGATGTCTTGCCTGGACAGAGCTGCCCGGTGCTTGCAGGAACAAAGGCCCTGACAAACCTGCTTTGGCAGAAGCATCATGAGAGCCAGAGCCACGAGCAGACCCAGGATGCCACAAGACGGGCTGTTACATGGCAACGTCCTCAAACCACCATAAACAGTATGTTAACTTTAGAAATGGTAAATTCAGATTTTAAATCAATCCTTTAATTCTTGCACTTCTAGTTTGCAAATAAAGTATTTCTACAGAGAGATGAAGCATTTTTAATGTTCAGAACAATGAGTTTCCCTATAAGCACAGCACATTTACTGTAACTTTGATACTTCCTTGCAAGACCCTTCGGCCACATAGACACTCTAGCCCAACAGACAATCTGTGTCCCACCATCAAGGAAAAATAATACCAATTCCCTCCCTCCTCCCCGGAGCAGCATGCTTCCAACAAGCTATTACTCTCTCATTCACTGATTTCCCTGAGCTTCACACAGACAAAATGTTCATTTAAATATAAAAAAATTTGCTAAATCCACATTAATCAGAAGTAACAGCTTACCTGGGGAAAAGGAAACAAATTTGTATGCCATGTTTGCCAATGGGACTAGTGTCATGAAGCAGTTGTCTCCATTGGTCTCTATAAAATCATGTCTGGTAATTGCTGTGGGGTCAATATGATGTTCTCTAAAAGGTCTGATGAAAGCCTGAAAAAATAAATTGATGAATGTGACACTGTGGCTCAGTAATGATCTTGGAAAAAAATAAATAGAACCCCCCCCGAACCTCATGTGCATTGAAATCTGATGACTGAGTTTAAGAGAGCTCCACAGTACAAAGTGTGTCAGCAGGATTCGAACTCTTGCGATGACACCACTTCCAATAACTTCATTTACATTTGCAGAGCAATTCAGTTCTCAGACTCAAATCCACTTTTGATTGCTTTTCAGTCTTAATTTTCACTTAGGACCTTTAGTCTCTAGATCTCAAAAACAAAGCATCAGCATCCTAATTCCACAACAAAATACCATTTTGTATGGGCTATAAATGACCACCTTAGACTAATGCAGCTTACATTGGTTTGTCTATGTAATTTAAGTCAAACAGACTCTACAGAAGTCTTCCCTAGGAGAAGGAATGGTATTCAAATGCACAGTTCTAGAGGAGACAGAGCAAATCAGACAGGTAGGACTGGGACAGTACAAGCAGCAGACCATTTGCCTTTGCCACAGCCATCACGTGCAGCCTACACAGGCAGAACCCTTGTCTGAACTCTTGCTTATTTAATGTACAGTCTCCTGCAGTATCCTTTTATTTGCTCTTAACCATGATCCAGACACAAGGGTTCAAGGACTACTAAGCCTACTGAAGGTGAACAACAATAAGGCTAAAATCAATCTTAGTTGTGCTGTTCTGGTTCATGCATTTCTGGATAATTACAAGGAATATCCCATATACTCTCCCACCCCTATCAGAGAATCTTCTACTATTGCACTGGGAGGACCAATTAGTGGCAGCTATGAAGAAGTTTATTTGAAAAAAGAGTTTATTGCTTCCACTAAGCATCTGGCGTTTGTAGCTGCAGATGTACATATAATACACCTCCAACCTAAATCCTGTCATCACCACTGACACTACATTTACAACAGGGGCTGGTAGTGCAGACAACTGGCAAGGTTTCTTAGTGGAATGTCTTTGTGGTTTACAGGACAGCTTTTAGAGAGTTGAGCTGCAGGAACAGCTCTCCACACGTCTGTTCATCGGCCTTTGGAAGATCTACCCATGCCTGGCCAGGATGCTACGCTTGTGGCATCCAGCCATCCCTGCAGTGCCTTGGGAAGGTCTGTGGACACCAGTATTGCAAAACTGCAGGCAAACCTTCCACAAGGTGATAAAACAGAACAGTGTCACCTTGCTCATGTCACCTAGGCCAAGCGCAAACATGGCACTTTACCAACCATACACTGTGCCACTGAGTGGAGGAGGGTTCTGGGGCAGGGGAGCTGGTTACCTGGGCAAGACTGCAAGAAAGGTACAGCTTATATGCACTGTCCCACACAGCTGGGAACACTAGAATTGCCTGTGAAAAGTATTTCCTAACTTTTTCAAGCTTCAGGATAAGAATCGCAAACCTTTCCAACTATGGGCAGCTCCACAGATCCCCAGGTATCTGCTCCCCAGTGAAACAATCCTGATAAAAAGTCAGCGGTGATAACTCCTGCAACTTGAACGAGGAGAGAGACAGTTAGACACACAGAAGCATTTTTACTGACACATTCACATTTTGAACTTGTTTTGCAAGTTACCTGTTTGTCTACCTCTAACTTGGATATTTACAATTACACAGACCTACCCAGTCTGAACAAACATCAGGCCAGGCAACTAGGAATGAGGAGTTAAGAGTGGGTAGTTACAGTCCTTACTGAATGCACAGATTATCTGTGCAACCCATCTTCTACAGAAGAACTTGACAAATCTTAACGCTTGCTAGCATGAAAAATACCACTAAGGTAGAACTGAGCCACTTAAGTCTTCTTGTAGTGTGTACAAATTACTGGGCTATGAAATAGCCAACAAAGCCATCCCAAAGATAACAGCACCTGCAGACCCTTCTTCCTCTCCCCTGGTCCTTACATCTGTCAACAGGCAGCACTGAACTCCAATGACTACTGATAAGGACCAAGAAAGAAGCCACGTCTGGGTGCAGAAGCCACGTCTGGGTGCAGCAATACTATTTACAAAGTAAGACTGGAACATCAAATAGCTTTAGCACTACAGCACCTGCAAAGCTGCAGGCAGGGCCCCAAACCACGCTAACAGACCTCTCTAAGTGACACTGTGCGCTTGGGATACTTGTGTACTACCTCAGATACACAAGTAAACTGAGGCTCTTGCAACAAACATCAATATTATTTTCTAGCTGCCAACCACAGGAATTTAACACTGCAATCAAGTAAAGATGATTTTCAGCTCTGACAAAATCCTGTTTCTGCTTTCATGTTCTGGAAAATCTACCTATCCAGAAGGAAGGATGTAAGAGATGCTATTTTATCAGCACAGGGACACCATGAGATACTGGTTCAAGCTTGCACATCTGGCTCTGCACAGGTTTCAGGACATTAACCAGGTCTGGATGGATCCTGGATTTGCTGAAGAATGAACCAGAGTGTGAACTGGGATCCCTTTTCACTTCAGTCCCATCCCTGCAGGTTAATAAAAGTATCAGAGATCTTTCTGTCTGCTTTCTCTGAGACCAACCACACAGTGAACACACATCCAAGTGTAGTTGTCGCTTCCCTGCAGAGCCAGTGCCCAGGCTCTGGAAGGGGATGGCCACACACAATCCTCACCTGTGGACCTGGCCTAGGGCACAGAGCAGAAGCCCAACGTGGACTTCAAAACAGCCCCCATGTGCTGTGTGAATGCGATGTCCAGGGAAGCAACCTCAGCACCAACCCCTCCAAATCATGCATGGAGTCCATGCCAATTAAAGCACTACATACTGATGGCCTATCGTTAAGTGAGTCACAGCAACAGAAACACAGTGCTCAAAACACAGCTGTGCCTTACGGCAGCTCAGTTAGCAATTCCCTGCTCTCACTTGGTGCTTAGAGCATAAGGCACAGTCACTTACTCTTGGCATGTCTGTCAGTCCTTGGGGAAGCCTGTGAGTCCATGCAAACCAGAGCAGTCACAGGGCCAGATCAGGGCAGCTGCACCACAGTTCTTTACCTTTCCCCACATATATTTACAAGAATTGGGCTGTTTACAGAAGCTGCCTGTTGTAATAACCTCTGCACCACCAGCATCAGGGAGCTGCAAAACCAGAGGTGATTCAGGAAATTTACATTTGCTCTGCCTGCCTCAGCAACTCTTGAGGCACCTGTGAAGCTAGGACTATCCATGGCTTCTTCCTCCCCTAGTCAACACACCTTCTCGTTCATAGGCTTTTTGTGATGGGAAGATACTCCTCTGCCTGCTAAGATGTTCGCCAAGGCAATTCCAACTTGAAATCCAACCCAAAAATTAAAGTTGCTGGTATACTGGTTCAGCTTATTTTGACTCCAAGGCACCTCGTTACTCCTGCCTCTTGCAGAAAGGTAAAAGAGATATGCCAGGGAACAAAGCAATGACTGTGCATCTTTCCCCAGAAATCACACAGCTTTTATTTACCCTGCTGCAAGCTAGACTTGGTCTGATTTTCCCACTCCAATCAGGATGCACAGGTGTGGTGGTTTAGCCCCGGCTGGAAACCAGACACCCACTAAAGTCAGTCTATCACTCCCCTTTGTAGTTGGACAGGGGAGAAAATATATATTGAGAGGCTTACGAATCAGTGTGAGGACAGGGAGAGATCATCCTGTCATCAACGACATGGGCAAAACAGACTCAACACAGAGTGAAGGAAAGAAAACTATCTAATTTATTACACTACACTACAGAAACAATGTAGTGTTTCTACACTGCCATTCTAATTAGACTTCCCTTTAGTCATGATTTTGCTCCCTTCTTCCCCCGATCGTGGCACAGGGAGGGGCAGGGACTGGGAAAATGGGGTTCTCAGGCTTCATGAGCTGTTTTCCTTTTCCAGATCTTAAAACATCCCTACCTTCCCGCCCCACTCCCTTCTTAGCAGACTTTACTCTAGTCATGATTTCACTCCCTTCTTCCCCCCAATCGAGGCATGGGGGGGGGGGGGGAGGGGGCAGGGACTGGGAAATGGGGGTTTCAGTCAGTTCCTTGCAAGTTGTTTTCCTTCTTAGCTGGGGCGGGGGGAGGGAGGGAGCATTCATTCCACACCCTCCCCCTGCTGCACCGTGGGGTCCCACCCACGAGAGACAGTCCTCCATGAACTTTCTCCAACATGTTCTTTCCCACAGGGCTTTATCTCTTCATCAGCTGCCCTGCTGAGGATCGCTGCTATGTTGGGCAGTAATAAACCACAATGTCTCTCAGTCCCAGTCCTCCACAGGGTCACCAGCCTCCCCCAGCAAACCTGTTCCGGCGCAAATCTCTCTCTCTCATCTCTGTGTCTCTGTTTCTCTTCATGGGCTGCAAGTGCTGGCAGGGGCTTGCTCTAACACAGGTCACAGCATCTTCTCTATGTCTCCACCTGCTCCATCCACCATGGATCCTCTCCACGGACTAGAGGTGGGGTCTTGGCCTTTTCCATGGGCTACGGGGGAACTCCCACTCTACTATGCATTTCTCCACGGGCTGCATGGGCATTTTTTTTTTCTCTCCAGAACCTAGGGCACCTCCTCCTCCACCCTCCCTGGCCTAGGTGTCTGCACAGCTCATTACATCTTCTCACTCCTTTCCCCCGTGGCAAAATGCACCTGGTTGTTGTGGTTTTTTTTTTCTCTTATATGTGATTCCCAGAGGTGCTGTGACCATCGCTGACAGGCTCGGCCTTGGTCAGCAGCAACTTTGGCCTTGAATCGGCTGATGTTTAGTCTGAGACTTGCAGAGAATCCAGCACCTCCTTACAGCAGCCATTTTCTGCAGCCCCCATTCTCTCCCAGCACCCAGCTATGCAAAACTGTGACAATAGGTCAGCTGCCTCGGAAGCCCAGCTTATCGAAGCTCTCCTCACACTGGCAGGATTGCTAAAGAGAAGGCAACTTTCAGAACATGAAAAGGGACATAGCTGTTCTGCTGCTCTCATCTTCAGGGCAGGGCAGTCGCCCACGGCACAGGCAGCACAGCATGTGTCAAACAGACCTCTCCATGGGGTCCCCTTCTGCTTCGCTGGCCCTCACGTCTGCAGTCCTTCCCATGCCTTCCATTTTCAAAGAAGAAGAAATAAAATCAGGATAAGCATGGCACCTACCCCCAAAAAAAGGTTTCTTTTCATCTTAAAGATCAATCCCTGCTGCTGGTTATCTAGTTGGCCCAATCTCTCAAACACAGCAGCAGACAGTACATCCTGTGTGCATCCCGTTGTACTGAAGATGGCTCATTTTTAGGAGCGGTGAGTTCTGCACTTGTTTTTATTTCCGATCACACACACAAGCTGTGGCAAGACAGGGTGGAGACGAATCGCTTTTGGATCCGCACCCAGCGGCTGAAAGGGCAAACAGCCTTGGTTCAGGGGGAAGACACCCAAACAATACTTCGCTTTGCAACAGCTCAAATGCTATCCTTGCTGAGGTAATGGCCCTGTTAACCCGCGTAGCCTGCGGCAGCCTGCCTTACCAGACCTTAGAACAATAGCCAGAGGAGCAACACGAAGAGAGGCAGAACACTGACAGTTCAATAGACATTTTGCATGTTCCTTTGATGGCAGCTGGTGGAAAGCTAAGAGGAAAGAAAGGAGGGTGCCCAAAGCAGCACGTTACACTAACACAGTCATGCTGCAGAAGGCTTGCTTGCTCCTCAGCAGTTGTATATGACACATTGCGATAGAAGAGCAAAGCTGTACACCAAGGGTACGACTATCCCAGTGACCCACAGCATAGCACAGGGGTCTCCGAGCTGCAGATGGTGGGCTTGCACATGTCAGAGGATCAGCAGAGCCTCAGAAACATCACTCTGCACGCATCAGGCTCCAGCCTGTGGAGCAGTGGGATGGAGGATCAGCCTGGCCAGGGCTCATCCTCAGAAAAGACAGGAGGGGAAGAGAAGGCACGGCAGCTAAGCAGCAAGCTGCAGGACTTGCTCAGAACACTGGGTTTTCTCTGTTTTGGAAGCAGGCTGCTGAGTCAGGAGAACAGCAAAAGGCCCAGCGTACAGGGCGACCAAAGGTGTGCAGCTGAACTTCAGCCAGAAGCAATGCTTTAAAATGACAAACACCCATCCAGCACACACAGCACCTAGAACAGCTGCTCTCAACACCAACACCCCCACCACCACTCCCCTTCCCCCCGCCCCCGGCCTCCCATGCCCGGAGGCATGGCAGCACCCTGGGGATACCCCAAGGAAGTTGGGGACATGCCAGGGCACAATGCTGGCCCTCAGACGGCCAAGTCTCTTGCCAGGTTGCAGGTCACAGGGCTGGAAGCACAACCAGCCCAAGCATGAGGTATGGGGTGTTCAAGTGGAAATTCTTTCGCATTTTTACAACACAAGGTTGTACTTTGCTGAAGTTTACAGAGCCAAGTGTAAGCCTGGCTTCGCACAGATGCGATTCTCAAACTGTAACCCCGAAGCCTCACAGCAGACTGTATAAAGTTTCACATTCACTGTAAAAATTCGGTTAGAGTCTCTGGGGAGGAAAAACCAGCATAAGGTGTTACTCAGTAGCTCGATGCCATTGGCTAGCATCATTGGGGAGTACAGTCATTTTTTGACACTGACGGTATGACCTACTGAATCTTACAGCAGTAAAGACTCAGGATGAGTGACTAATTCCACAACAGAAAAAAGCCCTTTTTCTAGAAATCAATATGCTTATGAAAATAAAATGCCTTAGTTGTCTGCATTCCACATTCAGTGGCCTTCCGTGCAGAGAAGGCAGGGGTTTGAGACTATGGCAAGTTAAGCTAACTCTGCCAGTCTGGCACGCCACTCATAGAGCAGACATCTCCTGTCCCTCCCCACGTACTGGTGCCAGCCCCCGGCTACGGGGAAGCTTGCTGACCATGTTGCCTGGGAAGGGGTACTCTGTGCCCATGCCCAGCCATGCAGACCCAGTGCTGGGCAGGAGCCCCCCAGCTTGCCATGTTGCCAGAAGCCACCATGAGAGGAGATCCCCAAGGGATCCTCTTTCCCTGGGACTGCACTGCTAGAAAAAGCAGTCGAGCCATCCCAGAAGAAAGTGATGAAGAGAACATGAAAAGAGTGGGTACTGAGTGAAGGCCAAGAGCAAGGTCTTCCCTCATTAAAAAAACAACCCAATACTTCCATTAGTTCAGCTAATCATCTGTTTAAAGCTCCCAGTCATCAAGAGGAGTGAGATCAGCCCTTGGGAGCACAGGGCAGTTTTGTGTGTGCTGCTGGGACCTGAAGGTATTTGGAGGAGACCAAATACCAGAAGGCGTGTGAGCACGGGACAGGACATGAGTGGCCATGATGCTGGAGTTCGCAGCCTGTGCTCCCTCCGAAGCTGATGGTCGTCCCTGCTCCGTATAACCCACTCACTCTGTCACATGTTGGGGTTTTAAAGCGCAGAAGGCACTGTTCAGGGGAAATAAGGGCCATCGTTCTTGAATTCTAAGCCAGAGGCTCCTGCAACTTTAAGCAAGCCCTGACAACCAGGCAGCACAGAGCTTTCTTTGTGCCAGTCCTGCTGGGAAAGAGCAGCAGCATGTCCACTGTGCACACGAGTGGGAATGCGTGGTTGGCACCGCGTCCCCAGCTTCCCTCTGCTGCCGGCAGTTGGGAGCAGGGCTTGTCTCTCCCCACAGCCGTCACCTTCCTCTGCCCTGCCCTAGAACAGCAGCCAGCATGCTGGAGGAGGTCACTCCCTGACCCAGTGCACAGGAGGAATGGGCACCCAGCATCCCCATCACCTGCCCAGGTGCACACCTGGCCTCAAACTCCATACCCCCACTTCAGGACCAGCCGCCTCCAGCATCCTTGAGCTCCAGAGTTATCACACAACGGCAGAGCCAATCTGTGGAGGATCTTATGCATGAAACCTACAGTGCAACAAAGTGTCACTCAGAGTTCTGCCTATTTAATCACAACTTGCAGCGTTTCCACCTGTAAAGCATGGCAGTCTGGATGGAAAGCACAAAGTTACCTGCAGCTGTGAAGTAACTGGTAGTTACCCTGGATGGGGCAAGACAGGAGGTGATGGAAATTTGGCTTATTTGGACCAAGACCAGGTAAAAGAGGTAGTTTTGATGTGTTCGCTGAGGTTTCCCTGGTGCGATTTCAAAGTCCTTTTACATCAGAATTTCAGGTGGAAACTCACTGTACCATGCACAGTAAACCCAGAGAGGTGACACTGTTGTAGCCATCTCTGGACAGCAGCAGGGCTCTGCTGATCCATGTGCACAGCAGTCCATTCCACCAGCGCTCATGTCTCCAACGTGTGCCAGAGCTTGCACACGTGTTACACACCCTCATTTGGCTCTGCACAGCAGGTAACAGCCCAGCTCTGGGGAGTGACTCAAAGTTGAAACGAAAAGGTTCTGGGCCTCAACCAGAACAGGTTTCTGTTCTGAAAGGTGCTTTCTTTGGGCACGCTCTCTCTGGCTAATCCATAAGATGTGCCACAATGAAACGTGTACCCCAGCCGATTTCAAAAAAGCTGAGTTCCCCATCTCTCAAGTCAGCAATGATTAATTATATCCTGTGTCACAAGATGTTTCTAAAGATATCTGCCTGCCTTAGGTGGGGCAGTTCTTACGAATATGAACAGGCTATGTCACAGTCTCAATCGGTTGGTTGTTTTTTTCAAGACAGCAAGGAACAGTGGCCATTAAGAACAAAAGTGGCTGCAGATAAAAGTGAACTGTGAGAAAGAAGTCAACCAATGTGGAAAAAAGCCTTAAAACCCCAAACACGTGAGGAGAGAGGAAATGAAAACCAGTGGAACTTGATAACCTTTTATCCAGATGCTACTAATTTACCACCTATATATATAAAAACACACACCCACAGTCCCCTTTCCCCTGCCACCGATACTGAATAACGTGCCGGACAACACACACTAACCTCACAGTGTAAGAGTTTCAAGCCCCATCCTACATGCTTTGTCGAGGCTTTTCTGCCCATCCCACCAGTACCACCCATGTCTGCACCATCCTTGGCACTGCTGTGCTTCCATGACATCCCCTCGGGTTAACCGCAGGATGCAAATAAAACACCAAACTCAAGTCCAGGCAGCTGTCAGCTCACACAAAACAGGAGAAGTCTCATGGCTCCTCAGCAGCTGAAGATGTTCAGGATAGGGCACGACCAGATTTAACATGGAAACAAACTCTACCTGCCCTGCCTACCTTCTGTTTGGGTTTGGACAGTGAGGAGAGGAAGGAAGTTGTCTTCCAGGCTGGTTAGCAGGGATGTGAGACAAGAGGCTCAGACGGGTTCCTCTTCTTTTGTGGCAAGGCGCCCTTTAGTCAGCAGAAAGCACCCTGCTCCGGAGCTGCCCGGCACCCAGGCTTGTGTGCTGCCCAGCTGAGCACTGTGGGTGGTACTGCACAGCTAAGGGCAGTGTGCCACACAAATGCTTCCCTTTGCAGACACCTGCTTGTGCTGCACAAGGGCGTTAAGTGCTTCCAGGCTGCCAGGGAGAGGGGGATCAAACCCCTCTGTCCCAAGGATTCCTAGATTAAGGCATCTGCAGTATTATCCGGGTTACAACTATGCATATCTTAAAAGCAGGAAAAGGGATCTAATGCAGCCTTTAACTACAGACCCTGGATTCAGGCGAAGCCATACAGGAGGTTCAGGGTGCCTTGTTCCTCAGAAGAAAATACGTCCCTACAGAGAGTGCACAGGGTCCCAGCAACGCAGCCCAAAGAGGTCTGTGCACTCAGGGCCAGCCTTGGATCACACGTTGCTTTCTGACTTCACTGAACTTGGTCTGGAGCTGTTTTTATCAGCAGAATGTTTATTTTGTGACCCAATTCAAAGGTCAGTATTTCCAATCTGAGCTTCAGAAAGCGCTCTGTGGGGAACATGCCTGGCGATGCCCATGACTCACCCGTCGCATGGCAGGCAGTGTTTGGGCAGCGCAACATCAATGCAGAGGAGTTTCACAGAACTTCAGCAAAACCTAATCATCACTGGGAATTATGGACTTCATCCACCCTTCATCTGGAAGGGTAACGTGCTGCAGGAAGACAGCTAAACAAGCTAGCCTGCAGCGCTTATTGTTTTATTGCGCTCATTTTTGCACACACTATCAGTTATTTCCACACTACTTTATTTACACAGAATCTAGATTCTGCCACTTTAATCATTCACTACTACTTAAATATTATTATCAGTGAATTGGCTGCTTTATCAGTCAAACTGGTAACCAGGATATCAGAGAACTCAAGCTTTTATCAATATTAACTTTGGGATGAAAGCCAGCTGCAAGCAGATTGCACTGCAGGTCAGCCATCGCTACTGACTCTCCCCTCACCGTTACAGAGGAGCTCTCACGCCACGACCGGCCCTGCGCCTCCCAACACCTCCACCTCACCAGCTGAGACCAAGTTAGGAAAGCAAGCCATGATGGACACTGCTCCCTCTGGCCCCAACACAGAGACAATAAATAACCTTTGACAGCAGGAGCTATTGCTTCTCAGCCGTGACGGGAACCCACAGCATTTGCCATGGATCGCCAATGAATCCACTGGTTTCTGGGTGTTTAAATCACTAGCGATACACAGCAGCCATTACAAACAAGGACTGTTCTCTTCTAAAACACGCAACACCTCAGTGTTTGTAAGTAAGTCACTTCTATTGTAACACTGAACACCTGTAGCTAGCTCACTGCCATTCCTATGAAGATGGGTAACCACTGATACATGCCCCAACGCAAGAAGTGATCGCTGCCTTTGGCATGCATCGTGAGCACAGAGAGGATGGGTGAATGCTCAGACACTCCTCTCTTTCCTCCCTCATCCCATCAGAAATTGGCCAGATAATGATGAAAGGCACACATTGCCAAGCTGGCTCCTCACGACTTGTGGGCACAATCCCCTCTCCTTTCCCCACATCTCCACACGCAGCTGGATGCGCAGCATGCATAGACATTGCCAAGGAAATGCTGGCAGGTCGAGCCAGCCAGACAACCACCACTCCAGCTCAGCCTGCTCCCAGGAAAGGCTCTGTCCTGGGTGCTAGCAGCCCTTTTCCCTCTCAGCATCCTTACACTTGAAATGACTACTTAAGAACACCAAACACAGTTATATCAAAGGCTTTACCTTCGATACCACTGGAACAGAGCACAGACAGCAGTAAGAGTTCTTTGCAGAGGGTCTGTTTCAAAGACACTGCCACTGCACAAACCTCCTGCTCTCTGCATGGCGGTTAAGTCCAGCCTAAAAGATCCCACATTTGTTTCCACCATTACAACGTCTTGCCTTGTTCATGGCAGCAAACAGTTCCTACTTACATATCCCAACAATAACAGAGGGCGTGTGCTCCAGTCGCAAGCAGAAGAGAAGATTGTAAAAATTGAAACAGATCAGAGAGAAGCATAAGATGACAGAGATCCATTCTTGTAGTCTCTTTCCTGTTGGGGGAAAAAAAAAAAAAAAGAAAGAAAAAAGGCATGTTTTACTTTCATCTGAGAGGACATTTTGAAATCCAAAGTGATACAGACAGACTATTCTACTGCCTGGATGACTCACACCATTTGTCTGACAGTGACCCGAACCAGCAACTTACTTATCCACGGGAGGTGTGTGTGTCCTGTACCATGACAGTCCCCTTCCCCGACCCACTACCAGCCCCTTCCCTCTGCCCTTGCCCAAGCAACGGGGACAAGTCAGACACCATCTCATGTCGCCCTAGTTTCCCTTTCCCCGGGGTTGCTGCATCACAGTCCTCTGCATGACATCTTTTGTTCAAATTTGCATTTCATTCAATATTCAGTGTTGCTGGCACAGCTGAGTCTGGGGACAAATTTCTGGCCTCGTGTGCCCTATTGTTACACCACTTTATGATCTGTAATATTTCAAGTCTCAGAGCTTGTACATAAAGGTGTTGTACTACCAGGAAACAATTCCATCCCGTATTTCAGTGGCCCTCGAACTGCTCTCCTAACACTGCGAGGATGGTTCTTGGCTCCCAGCTCCTGAGCAGGAGGCTGCAGCCTCCTGGTCATTCTGAGATGGTGAGAGACAGAACAATCAGAGGAAGAACTGGCACGGATTCTCTCCTGCACCTTGCTGTATGGAAACATTCTGGATGCTCAGACTGTCAGAAGGTTTCTGCCACTAATTACCGCTAGCTCCTCCCAAGGCATCTTGCTGAGAGCAAGGGCTTGCTCATCATCAGACTTACACAGATTAAAGTGTCAGGAACAGACCCTGATCGCTTAAGTCCAAGGAGATCCGAGCTGCAGCTTACTCCAAACATGCTTAGGGCGGATGGGTCGGCCTTCCCTACCTCAGGGGCCAGGCAGCACAGCTCTCTTGCCCATGACCTCTCAGGGCCGGTACCTCGTAGTCTGTTCCCTGCTCCCTCCTGCGGGCCCACACACTTCGCACCACTTGTGGTCAAGGCAAAGCCAGGTGCCATGAGCCCTCAGCAAGGACCATGTATGAGGAGCCCATCCTCTTGCAGGGCAGAGCCGTGCTGCGGTGTCCAGCATGCAGTCAGCAGAGCAGCTTCTTTCCCGCAGCTCCTCTACACAGGCTTGCTGTCCAGTCAACTTCCTCCTCCTAAATGCTCCATGGGGTCCTTCCCAGTGACACCATGCAATGAAAGGGAAACTAGGAACATTGAAGGAGGACCAGTAATATCTCTAACGTGCCTACAATGCAGTATTTTTAAAAAGCTGGAACAAAGGTGTCTAGGGTCCAGAGTTTTGCTCCAGAAAAGCTACAGGTACGTAAGTTAACAGCCTCTGCAGCAGCAGAGAGTCGTGAAATTAAATTAGGACACAAGAACAAGCATATTTCAAGACAGCATAAGGTCGCAACATGGGAGATGCTATAAAGAGATCCCTGGAGCAATGAAAGCAAGAGTTAATTAACACTCACTTCCTACAGAAGAAAACCACACCCCGATTAGAGGAGCTAAGTGGATAGATCCTCACGGAACAATTAGCTCACTGCACGGAAACACAAGCTCCTCACCAGCAAGTCTCAGGAACCCAGCCTATGCAAACACTGCTGTACTCTTAACACGGGGCTCCTGGCCTAGAGACACCCAAGTCCAGGCCAGCAGTCCAGGCTTGGGACAGGCTGCGGGGGCGAAGCAGCTGAAGGGGCTGAGTCAGCACCCAGACCTTGTGTTTAAGGAGTGCCTGAATTTAACCGTATGTCCTACATGGAGGAGGGAGGTGCTCAAGCCACAAAGCACACACTCATAGTCGTCGATGGAAGTACCCCAGAGCCAGGCTCACTCCGCACAGCCACACACGAGCCCCGTTCTCAGGGATTCAGCAGTTCAGTGCCACACACTGCCCCCATAGCACAAACTCTGACGATGTTTATGTAAGTTATTTACATAACGCCGGCAAAAGTCACACGTCGAATATTTTATCACAGGTCGCTGCTGCTGGAGCTCGCTGCACGCGCACTGCTTCCGGGGGCTGAGTTTCCCATCGCCGCCACTCCCGGAGCGGTCAGGGACGAGCCGGGAAGGGCGAGGACGCCGCGCATCGCTCACGGCTTCCGCAGCGCGGCCGAACGGCTGCCGCCCCACCGCCGCGCCCCGAGCCGCGGCACCCCTCGGGCACGCACAGTGACTCACTCCAGCGCCGGGCGGCTGCCCGAGCCGCGCCACAGCTCCTCTCGCCTCCTCGCCCGGCAACCGACCAGCACATCCACGGCCTCGGCGGGAAGGGCGCCACGGCGCTCACCCTCCCGCCGGTGAGGGCAAGGGCTGCCGGGCCGGCCCGAGCACGGCTTCCAGCCCGGCCGCTCGGGGCCGCCCCGCGACGCCGCCATCACCGGCCGGGCCCGCATCAGGGCGGGCGGCGTCCCCCCGCCGGCAGCCCCGGCCGCCTCACACGCCAGCACGAACCCACCCGGCCACCGCTCCTCCGGCCCCCCCGAGCCGCGCCGGGAGGGGCCGCGCTGCCCCGGGCCGGCCGTCGGGATGAGTGGAGCCGGGCCCGAAACCCCCGGCCCCCCCGAGGGAAGCGCCCGCCACCCGCCCTCACCTGGAGAGTACAGCTCGGCCAGCTCCCGGGCCCCGGCGTGCTGCGCGCCCCATCGCCGGCTGCCGCCCTCAGGCTCTTCCGCGGCCTCCGCCTGCGGCCTCGCAGCCTCCGCCCGGCACGGGACACCCTCGGCGCCGCCGCTTGCCATGGCCCGGCCCCGCGGCGGCTCCGGCTCCTCCTCGCGGCCGGCGGGCGGCGGCGAGCGACGCCCAGGCCCAGGCGAGGCGCCCGGCGCTGCAGTCCCCGGCAGCATCGGGAGACGCGCGGCTGGACGCGCCCCGGCACCGCCCCTCGCCTGTCTCCCGGCCAATGGGCGGCACCGCCCGGCCCGGGTAAGCCAATGGCGCGGCAGCGGGGTGCGCGGCAGCGGGGTCGGCGGCGGCGCGTCCGGAGGCGCCCCGCCCCGCGAGCCGCGGCTGGCGGCAGGGCCGGGTGGAGGCGCTGGCGGTGCCGGGGAGCGGGCGGGGAGCGGGTCGGCGCCGGAGGGCGGGGCCGATGAAGGGAGCAGGGCGGGGAGCGGGGCGGGTCCCGGCGGTGCCGGTGCCGTGGCGCCCCCTGGCGGCTCTCAGCTGCCCGCGGGTGCTGCCGGTGTCGCGCGCGTGCAGCGCTCGCGGTGACTCGGCGGCACCGGGATCGGGTCCCTTGGTGCGTCATCCGGCGCGGCAAGAAAGGGGGGAAGACCCTGGGAAGGCACCGCTGTGACGTCACGCCCCGCAGCGGGTCAGCCCCAGTACGAACCGTACGGCGCTAGAAGCAGCGTCCCAAACAGTTCAGCGGGTCGCACCGCTACAGCTCAGCTAAGCGCTAAAATCGCCTGGAGCGATTCCCCGCGGCTCTGTGCGTGGCCGGCAGAGCGGCTGGGCGCCGCGGCCGTACCCACTGTGACAGCTGCGACCGGCACATTCCCCCCGTGGGGCCGATGCCGGCCCTGGGCGTCTGCGCCCCACAGCCCGGGGTGCGCGCGCGAGCGGGCCGCAGCCGGCGCAGCGGGACACGGCGCTTTGTGCGCCCCGACCCACGTGCCTCGTGCCCCGTCGCGTCGCGCCCCAAGGCCGCCGCTCCCTCCGCCACGCCCCCCGGGGGGCGTCACGGGCTGGCTTGGGTTCGGGCGGGGGTCTCGCGTTCCCTGGCGGACGGGAGCGGGCTCCCCCCGGTGTAAGGACGGCTCGGGCGGAGCCCGCGGGAGGAGCGGGCGCCGCGAGGCCCCTTCCGCTCGGGCCTCACGCGAGCGGCGAGACCGGTCCTTTCCCAGCGCCCGGGTCCCGCCGGGCGACGTTGCTCCGGGGGCCGCGGGCCACGCCGGGCATTGGCCGGTGGCTGTGAGCGCCGGGCGCGACTCCCCGCTGCCCCGCGACGGGAGCCGGGGCCCCGGACGGGGGCGTCCGCCGGGTGCTGCCGGGGCCGGGTGCTGCCGGGGAAGCGGCTGCTGTCGCGCGGAGCTCCGTGGGGGCCACTAGGTGGCGCCACAGCCCGGGTGACGGCGGCGCTGTCCCCCGCGCGCACCGGGGGCGGGGCTCGCCATGTGCCGCCGCTGGGCGCGCGCCAGCCCGGGACACGGGCGTCGCACAGAGCCCCCTACCTGGGCCCGGGGGCCGTGATGGAAGCGGGGGCCGAGCGGCCGGTGCGCTATGGCCGGACGCCCCCGCGCCCCTCTGCCGGGCCGGCCCCAGCCGCTGCGTCCTTCTGCCCATCCCCGCCGAGGCCGCAGCGTCCCCGGGCAGCCCCCGCCCCACTCCCCCGCGGCTCTGGGCCAGGGGCTGTGTGAGGAAGAGCAATCGCGCGGTCGAGGCCACGGAGCTTTGGTGCTTTTAACGAAGCAAACCCCCTTGACTGGGTAGTCCCTGGCAGTGCAGCCCTCGGGGCTGCCTGTCCCACAGCCCCTGGGCCCCTCGGTGCCGTTTCTCCTCTCAAAATACCCGACTTCAGTTGCCAACCCCCTCGAGTTTTGGTGGGGCATCCCAGAAGGAGCCCTTGTCAGACCTTTTGAGAGCTTGGCTGCCTCAGAAAACAGCCTTCACAAGGTGCGATCTGCAACAGATCCAACAAGGCAGGAGGCTGCGATCTCCTGGGAAATGTCAGGCAACTCCAGGGAGCTCCCGGAAAGCTGGTGGGGAGCAGCTTCCCTGCCGTTTTGTCTTGAATGCAAGGAAATGGGCTGCCCATAAACCACAGAGCCGCCTCATGCTCCCTGAGCAAGGAGAGACAAAAGGCCTCAACGGGGACTTTCTCTGCAACCTCTGGAGCCTCTGCCCTATCACTGCTCCCTTCCATGGGCACTCCTCCTCGCCCTCCTTTTCTTGCTTCTGCTGAGCCGCAGAGCCAGGCTCTGACCTCCCAACTTGCTCTGGAACATTTTCAGTCGGGTAGGGGAAGGTATTTCGCTCGCCTTGTCCCGCCGGCCGGCAGCAGCGGTGCCAATCTCCAGGTGTCGTCTCTGCAGGCCAAAGAGCAACAGGCAGATAAAAGTGGGGATTGAGCAACGCGGCACAGCAAAGGCCAAGCATGCTAGGTCAGAGGTGAGCAGAAAACCCAGCAAATGCCAGAGCATCACCATGTCACATGGGAACAAGGGGTAAGGGAGCACTGAGGGAGGGGGAGGACTCTGGTCCGTAACAAAAGAACTGAGGGAGGCCAGGAGACATGGCCTGCAACTGCCCCAGGAGCTCCCTACCCGTGGAGACTGCAGGGCAGAGCATCGCAGCTGCGGTTTCAGAAGAGAGGAAAGTGTGTGGCAATCATTGCTTAGGTTAAAATGAGGCAGAGTCTCGAGCTTGGTCTAAGAGCTGGGCGGGAGACGGAAGGAGAGCCAACCTTGCTCCGAGTTGAGACATTGTCCAAGTCTGACATTTCCTAAGTGCTGTTTGACGGTGGAGAGCAGCAACTGGAAAGTGATAGAGCGAGATCTGGCCTCTGCCAGGTATGACTTGGGAGCTGTTGCTGTCAGAAGGTGTGTGGCTGTGTAAAGGGGGACCTGGGGCCAGGAAGAAGAAAAAACTGGAGCACACAACGTGCTCAGAAATAAATTTCAATTTTACTTCTCTATTTGCGGCCTTTATTGCAACACCGCTGCACTTAAGTCTTCCAGGCAAGGCCCCCTCCGACCCTCAGACACTTTCCCGCAGCAGCTCTGTGCTCTCCCTGCCTGCCCACATGCACAGACACTGCTCGGCCCTGGAAACACTCACGTTCTGCCCTTCAGCTCACCTCTGACATACTGCCCACAGTCTCTAGTTCATTGAGGCAACTGTCATCTTCTGGCATCAGCTTCTTTCCTCCTTGTTCCTCCTGTGCCCCTCTGCACTGTTTCAGTCTGCAGGTCTGTGGGGAGCAGATGTGCTTGCACAGGCTTTAGTGTGGCACAGCTCTGATCTTGCCAACCTGCTCAGAGCTGCTGCAAGGCAAGTAACACAGAAGACAAGTCTGCAGCAAGAAGTGTCAGAAATTACAGACAGCCTTTTTCTGGGGTATGGCCTTCTGTCCACAGACCTCCTCATAAACACCTCAGCGCCTGAGCTGTCCGCTGTTAAGCTAACGGCATCTCCCCAGAGCTGTTGTCCTTCCAGGGACAGCTGCTATAGACCTGGAGCCCGTGAACTGGAAGGTTTGCCAGAAATCCTGGAAAATAAGACAATTTCCAGGAAGAAAATGCCTCTGCAATGCTTTATTGTATGTCTGAGCCTGGAGCTGGAAAGTTGTGGCTTCTGCAGTAGGAAAGGGAAACTGGAGAGCAGAATGTAGTTCATGACAGAAATGGGCAGGGAGGATGAGATTCTTCCCTCCACCTTTTCACCATCCTGGTATCTTTCTGTTACCCTCCCAGTATCGATACTGTTTCAGACATGAATGCAGAGGAACCTGGATTCTATTGCATCAGAAATTTTTTTTCCTACTCAAAAGATGTTGATGTTCTTCCTAAGTAATTTGTGAATTGTGCTGTCTCCTTCCTCAGCTGACTAATTCTGAAAAAATAAAATAAAATAATGAAAATAAGGATGAAGACGGTGCCTCTCAGAGAAGTGCTGCCTTCTGTTGAAAGTCACTGTTGGGAGACACACTGTGAGAGGGCAGCTGCCCTCAGGTTTTTCACAGAGTGAGTTTTTCACAGAGTGCCCAGATCCCTTCACCAGGAGTGTCTGCATCCCTTTCCTATCAAGAGCATCTCTTTGGGGAGGTTTTCCAGACTCTGCACATCTGTCCAGGCCAAGCTGTGGCACTCGCAGGGATGGAGCTCGGTGTGCCCAGACCTCCCCCTGTCCTCTGGGGTGTGAGCCACCCTCTGCACCTGTTCCTGTTTCAAAACCCCCATTTCTGGCCATGCATTTGTTATGACAAGTGCAGGAACGATTGAGGCCAGACCAGAGCTAGCTCAGAACCTGCTTGCCGAATGCTCGGGTTTGGGATTAAGTGGTTAGTCCCACTGCCAAGGTTCCCGTGAGAAGCTGAGAACGGACGTCGACTCTGTTGGGATGTTGGGATTTGAGGTGAGCTGGAGGAAGTTTCAAGAGATCCAGGTGCAGTGGGAGGGGGAGAAGAGAGAGGGGACAAGCTGGGCATCCAGCCTCAATTACCGCCCTGTCCGCCATGTGATCTCAGTGACTTCGGGATTACTCAGCGCTGCCTGGGAAGGGAGGTGTGGGCCACGCCACCCCTGATATAATCTATTTCACATGACAGTTGCACAGACACTTTATTTTGTTGGGAAGATCGGCCTGGGCAGGAGTACAACTTTCTGCCGCAAAGCTGCAGAGAATAGGGCAGAAATTTGAAGAGGGCAAATTTAGATCTCCAAAAATATCTTGGAAAAACTGCCCGGGAAATTTACCAACCAGCCTCAGTGCTGAGTTTCAGCCAGCGGCCGTGGCGAGCTGGAGACCTGTCAGGATTATACCAAGACACACCAGCCACGCCGTTCAGCCATCTCCATGGCTGGAGACCTTCTGCTTGCCGGCCCCTGGGATGGTCTGGAGGTTGGAAGCGCAGGAGACCGATTTTCAGGAGTTGGGTTGAAAGGGCCAGTTAGGGCAGCCGCTGGATGTAACTGTCAGATCAGAATGCAGGATAAAGATGCGGGGTGAGGGAGTGAGCAGTCCGAAGAACAAGCCCTGGCTCCCTGCAACCTGCCGGTGTTTGCACCCGATACAGATGTTTGTACTCATGAAGGTACGGGCTCCAACGGCAGCCTCCAGACCCAGCGCTCTGGCCAGGCCCAGCTCCAATTTAACCTCTGGTGCATTCACCAAAGATTAACCCGGTAGATAAAGATGGAACTAGAAGTATTTGAAGCCTGAAAACCTGTTAGGGTACTTTTGCTATGGAAAGAAAAAAATCCTTTTAAAACTCAAAAAGAAACAGCAAATGAAAAAAAAAAAAGAAAAAGAAAAAAAAGTCAGACAGAAGAAGACCCGATGACCCACTGACTGATTCTTGAATTCTTCCTCTTTTCAAAGCTCTGAGGTTTGAACATTATGAACAGTTGACTGTTTGAATCGCATAATGCAATACCTGTTCCTCTGGCTTAACGTTACAATATTTCCCACACCGCAGGATTGCTTCACATTATTCTAAGAGGCAGTGTCATTTTCCCTGCAGTGCTAGGTCTTCTTTACTGAGGCGAAGGACACTCCTACTTCCTTTAATTATATGTTTTGTTTTAAATTAATGTCCTTTATTCTGGAGATGAATCACTGGCTTGTAGACAGGTAAATGTGGGAGTAAGAGAGTGAAAATGTAAGTTTGATTCCCAAGGTGGGTGTCTTTAATTAAAGCGGACATCACGACTCGGCCTGCCCTCCCGAGCTCCAGCGCCCTTCCAGCCCCCTCGGTCTCCCCGCACCTTCCCTCCGCAGCCCCGGGAGCTGCCCCGTACCGCACCGCACCGCGCAGAGCGAGCGCGGAGCCGCCGGCGCCGCACGGGCAGCCGGGCAGGGCAGCCCCGGGCTCCTTCGCTCCGCTCCGCGCCGTGCCCGAGCCCTTCCACTCGTGCCGGGCACGGCCCCGCGGCCGGGCCGGGCTGCCGGGGGGATAACGGGATCCGCCTGCATCCGCGGCCTCCCCCCGCCTTGCCCGAAGGACCCGGGCAAATCCCTCCCGTCCCGATTCCCACCACCCGCCCCCCGGGACCCGGGCGGGGTCTGCGCCCGCGGCCGAAGGGCGCTGCCGGCCCCAAGCCCCGCTCCCGGGCGCCGGCACACGCGTGTCCCCGCGGCCGCCCCTCCGGCGGTCCCGCCCGCCCCTCACCTGCGGGGCCGAGGCCCGCTCCCCCGCCTCCCCGCCCAGCAAAGCCCCGGTTTTATTGCGGGCGGCTCGGCGGGGCACCGCACCGGCGCTCCCGCCCCGGGTGCCTCCTCCGGGGCCGGGGCCAGCAGTTACCGAGCGTGCGGCGTGGCAGGCGGCCAGGCGGTGACGCGCCTGTTGCTATGGGATCCACCGCCCCTATAAATAACCGGGGAAAGGAACTTTCCTAAGTCAGAGACTTTAGGACACGGGACCCAGAACCAGATGGTCCGGAGGAGACGCGCCAGCTCCCGCCGCAGCACCCGGAGCGGTGAAGCCCCGCCGCGCCGCAGGGACTGATCCAGCCCAGGTGGGCAGCGCACCGGGGGCCGTGCCCAGCGCCAGAGACTGAGGCAGGGTCCGGAGCCCCCCACCCCGACGGCGGCAGCTCGACCCTCTGCCGGGGGGCCCCCCTGCGTCGTTTCCTCCTCCCCGCATCCCCCTTTGCTTTCATGCAACGCCTGGTGGCCTGGGACGCAGCATGCCTCCCCATCCAGCCGCCCGCCTTTAAATCCATGGAAGTGGCTAATTTCTATTACGAGGCGGACTGTCTGGCTGCTCTCAACAAGCTGCACCCGCGGGCGGCCGGGGGCCGCTCCATGACCGAGCTCACCGTAGGGGACCACGAGCGAGCCATCGACTTCAGCCCCTACCTGGACCCCTTAGCATCCCAGCCGCCGGCACAGCCGCCGCCTCCCGCAGCAGCAGCAGGGGGCAACTTTGAGCCTCCCTGCAGCAGCGGCGGCGGCCAAGATTTCCTTTCCGATCTCTTCGCCGAGGACTATAAAGGCAGCGGCGGCAGCAAGAAGCCCGACTACACCTACATCAGCCTCGCCCGGCACAGCCACCCCTGCGCCAGCCAGAGCCACAAGCCGGGGGGGCTGCCGGGCTGCTTCCCGCCCCAGATCGTGGAAACCAAAGTGGAGCCGGTCTTCGAGACCCTGGACTCTTGCAAAGGGCCCCGTAAGGAAGAAGGGGGCGCCGGGCCGGGACCAGGGGGCATGTCCTCACCCTACGGCAGCACCGTGCGCTCCTACCTGGGTTACCAGTCGGTGCCGAGCGGCAGCAGCGGGAACCTGTCCACCTCGTCCTCCTCCAGCCCCCCGGCACCCCCAACCCCTCCGAGTCCTCCAAGTCCGCCGCTGGCGGCGGGGGCTACTCCGCCCCCCGGCGGGCAAGAACAAGCCCAAGAAGTGCGTGGACAAGCTCAGCGACGAGTACAAGCTGCGCCGGGAGAGGAACAACATCGCGGTGCGCAAGAGCCGCGACAAAGCCAAAATGCGCAACCTGGAGACGCAGCACAAAGTCTTGGAACTGACGGCCGAGAACGAGCGGCTGCAGAAGAAGGTGGAGCAGCTCTCCCGGGAGCTGAGCACCCTCAGGAACTTGTTCAAACAGCTGCCCGAGCCTCTGCTCGCCTCCTCGCCTCGCTGCTGACCCCCGGCCGGGCGCGGGGCGAGCGGAGCCGCCGCTCCCTGCGCTGCCCCGCTCCGCGCTGCTCCGCGCCGGGCCGGGGCGAGGGAGAGCCCGGGGGCGGGCGGGCTGCTGGGGGTCCTGTTTTGTTTCGTTTCGTTTTGTTTTTGTCTTTATTTACATGTCGGCGGAAGTCTCCGCCGCGGCGCGGGGACCTCACCGGGGGCCGGGGGCTGACGGCGGGGCGCGGAGGGGCCGGTCCCGGGCGGGCTCTGAGGCTGCTGGGCGCTGGGTTATTTAAAAGAGCGAGAGCAGAGCAAGGGCAAAGTGATGCAATCCTTTAAGCATGGCTGGGAATGCTGTGTACATGATGCAATCTCGTGTAACTGTCAGTCATGAATTGAGTAATCTGTTAAAGATGTTCCTACAGGTTTTTTTATTATAAAGAATAATCTATTTCTATAAGAAAATACATATGTATATTTTGGGATCTATGCATTCTTGCTACATTTGAAGCATTAATGAACAATTTTAATAAACTTTATGACTAGGCAAAAAAGTAGCTTGTTTTATTTGGAAGGCACGATTGGAGGTAGATGCAACGCAGGGCTGCACTTCAGCTGTGATCCGGGTTTTGTTGGTCTCTCGACTTTCTCTGTGACTCAGAGAAAGGAAAAATAAAACCCTGAAAACAAAACCCCCAGGAGAAACCCAGCAAAGCACAGAGCTGGAAAGCTTTAGCCAGTTCTTGTTGCCTCATTCTCTTTCCCCTAATCACTTGCTTTAGCTGCTGCTTGGATGTTGCTGGGGTGTTTTGCACTTCTAGCTGTTGGGAGCGCAGAGCAAGGTATGCTGTCCAAACCATAACCCATCCTTGGCAGGAGAGCACCAAGTCTGAAGTGGGAGGGAGAGAGAAAAAGTAAGAGAGGAAATGTGAAAGGGTCAGGTTTTGTTTTCTTTACAGAGTTTCTATTATCTGAGCTGTGATTCAGCATTTCTTGTGTTTGTAGGTTACAGGAATAAACACGAGAAAGTAGCATTTCTGTTGGATGTCGGTAATTTGGCTGTTACTCAGGAAGCTCTCAAGACACCTGGCCAGGTGAGAGACATATGAGCAATTCCCTCATCTTTTCTCTTGGGATGTCTCACTAACATCTGGAGATGGAGTCTCTGTGGAGTGGGACTTGTTTCTGTGTGCATGTGTGTTTGCTGGGGGCAAGCGGCAGATGAGTGGGGGGGTGACAGAGGAGGAGGATGTTAGTAGCAGGCTGTAACTTTGTTTGAGGCACAAGCAAGGCTCTGCCAGCCCGTGGAATGAGGCAGCCTGGCCAGGGCTCCCTGGCTGTGCTGCTTCCCCACCCTGTGCTGCTGCGCTGGGGTCGCTGAGAAGTTAACAGTTGCGTGGAGGGAGCTGGGAAAATGATTGGGTCTTACTCAGCATTTTCCATTTTCCTGTTAGACCAAATTGAAGTGTTTTTAGATCCAGATTCCCAGTGCCCCAGGAAAGAAACTCCTTAATTGCCTGTGCTTTATCTGACAGCTGAACAGAGAGGGATTTTTCTGTATAAAGACAATGGAGTTGAATTTGCTGCTGTACATTCCCATACAGACAGCAGTGGATTGCAGAGGGACAGATCTTGAATTTGTGCCTTATTTCTAGGGTTTCTTTAGCATGTTTTCTTCTGAAAGAAGTGTTCTGATTCTTTGACTCCTGCAGATGAATCTCCCAGAGCTCTCACTGAAATCGTTACGCATTCCCTGCTCCCGCAGTGCCTCCCTAGCTCCTGCTCGGAGCTGTGGAGTAGTAAGCAGCAGTGTCAGCCCTGAGATAGACTTCTCCTGTTTGCTTTTTAATTTGCACAGTGCAGTTAAGTTGTTTTCAAGAGCCCCTAAGAATAGATTTTCTTGGGTGAGCTCGCTCCTGCACCAGCATGACTCAAGCTCTTGCAGGCAGGACAGACGTTAGATCTTGTCTTGACTGTCCCTCGTGACGATGATTGCTCCAGCCTCCTGTGGCTGTTTATTCTACTGTTCTTCTAGTTACGAAACTTATCCACATTGTTAGATCCTATTTTCTTGCTGTGCTGTAGGCCATGTAATGTCACCCAAACTTGGAAGCAGTGTTCCCAGTCAGGAGTGAGCGCTGCTGAGGGTGGGATTGCTGGAGGACCAAAGATGCCCTTAGATACATTTCTTTCTTCCATTATAAATGTCAAACCTTCCAACAAAAGTTCAGTCTGTGGAGGATGGAAGGCAGGGTAGATGGAAAGATAAGATGTACTAAAGGTATTTATACTTGTTTAAATAATAGTCCAGTTTTGGAGATAGAGCTCTATCAGGCACGAATGAGCTAATCCCTGTCCTTAAACTTTGCCTGCCACAGCTCAGGAGAGCCGGGGCGGCATTGCTGCCATTTAAAGAACGATGTTTAAGTTTCTGCTTTATTCCATGACATCTCTTAATTACAACTACAGCTTTCTTGTTCAGAAGGAAATGTGCAGCACTGTGTTTCTGTCAGAAAGAGGCGATTACAGACAGGGAAGTTGAGGGCGTGAGCACACGGATTTTATGCTGGTCTCAGAAGGAATCTGTGAAGGAGTTGGAAAAAGAATCCCTGAATCCTTCATTCTCAATCTTGTACTACCCACATAGCTTACATTTTAGGAGCATTGTAGTGCTATTAAATGCATGTAAGTCGTGAAATACCCTGCTTTATAAGCAAGCATATGAAAAAGACCCTTTAATTAAAAATATTTCCTAGAAAAAAATAGTCGGGAAAAAATTAGTTTGGAAATGAATCTGAGAAAACTCTGAGCACTAAAGGAGACAAAAGGCTCCAAATACCTTTTCTAATGACAGTGAGGGAATTGGAAAATCCCTGCCCAACCGGTGGCTCAGCTCCAAATATTGATAGAGTTTCCCATTACAAACAAGGTTCTGTTGACTGAAAGCAGCACTTGGTGGGTCTAAACTGTGCTCTGTCAGGGTCTTTTCCTACGGTGACCCAGTGCAGCCCGTGTGAGATCCGTGCAGGGAAGCGAAGGCACTTACTGCCCTGGTTTGTTTGAATTTTATGGAAGTTCATAAACAGCATCTTGTGTGTTTGGTTGTTTCCCCCTGGCTCATCCATGCGGGTCTTTCTCACTACACTGCAATAGCTGCGTTTCTTCCCATGCAGAAACAAGTGTCTAAGGTCAAATCCCAGTGCTGACACCCCCTTTCCAGAGCTCTGTTTGATCATTTGCAGGGGTTTGAATTCGGTTCTGCTCAGTTCTAGAAAAGGAATCATATGTATCACTTTAAAGTATTTGAAAATGCAGTTTCCATTATGTTGGCGGTTCTTCTATCTATTAATAGGAGTGACTACTCTCTGTTTATCTGCCCAGATCATGAACAGCCCCATGTGGTGCTGCTGTCAGACCTCTCCTGCTGCCTTCCTTCAGTGACTCGCGGAAGGTGCAGGAAAATTTACGCTTGTTTCTATACAAATCGTTTCTCCTCTGTCAAACAAAATCACCCAGATTGCACCAGAGGTTCCTGGGCCAGAGACCTGATCACATTTGATAACAGAATGTTTTCTTCCTCACTGCAGTTCTGCAATAGCCTTCAGACACCAAAATTACAGCCTGAGAAAAGCTTCGTGCACAATGTTTGCCATTACAATTTCATTGCTAGAACAACTGTCATTGATGTGGATGTGTATAAAAATATGAAGTAGGTAGTTCTCAAGCAATGTTTCATTAGCTGTGACCAGAATAAAAGTCAATGCAACTCAGTATCTGCTTTAATAAAGAGAAAAAATGTATATAAGGCCAAATCACACATCTTCTTTTTGTTATTTATAGTGGTATCACTTAAGATACAGTAAGTGTTGCCTTGTATTTCCCTGTCGTTCATACTGACAGCAAGTGACTCTGAAGCACGACCAGGCTGGAGCAGCAGGGATCACAGTCAGTTGGCACTGATATGGATCCGGTGGATCTGTATATGATGGATGGCGGGTGATGACGAGCTTGGTTCTCGCTCCTTTTGCTACTGATTGTTAAAGGAAAAGCAGAACCAAGCCTCTCTTGAGCGTTAGCCTTTGTGTTTAAGTCCACATAAATGCTTGACAGTCAGAATTTCGGGGTGAACATACAGTAATCTGAAGTGAAGAAGAATCTGAACTGACGCCTGTGCGTTGAAAGGGTCCTGATCTGTTCATCATGAGGTCCAGACAAAACCAGGAATATAGGGAACTACTCCCAAGGAAACAATTCCATTCAAATTCTGAATCCTTTTTTAATCAAGCAGTGAAGTAAAAATAAAACCATGTGGCCAAACCTGTACATGAAGTATGTGAGGGAATGAGTTCTCCCAGAGAGCTGCTCACTGAACAAATGGGTAAATCATGGAAGGAATGAAGTTCTGCTTTAGTGTCTGGTGGGACCCAAACCATAAACCGAGAGGTTTTTTTCTCTTTGCAACATAAAGCTAAACCTGGGTAGAAATTCTACCCTTGGATAGTATCCTGAGGTTTTCTGAGGTTCCTGATCCTTTCACATGACCAGAGGCTGTTTTGCCCCAGCCTGGGCAGATGGGCAGCATGATCTATGGTGAGTATGTAAATACTGAAAGAGATTAGATACAGCCTTGGGCTGACATCAGGATCATGTGAGATTTACGGTGCGGTGTTAGCCTGATGCAAACCCATGTGAAATTTCAAGAGAGCTCCTCTCTGAGATGATGCTGGGGAGGTAGCATGAGTGCCTGTGGCTCCAGCCCCAGGGGTGGGGGCCAGCACCCTAGTCCTTGAGCCATGGCCAAGCAGAGCTCTGGTTCAGCACTGCCATGATTCTGGTTTGCTCCATTTGATCCATGGAAACCAAAATGCCTTTCCTGGACATTTCGCCACCTGCTAAGTTGTTTGAGTGTCTTGTTTTGGATAAAAGCCTTTCCCCCTCCCAGAAGCGCTGCTGGTTTGATCTGCCTGGATGTGAAAAACAGCAGGGCTGGAGTTCAAACCCAGGATAAATGGGTTAATGGTTGCTGAAGCAAATTGATTTGCAGTTGTACAGGGACACATTTAGTTGCAAACCTTCCAACTGGTTGCTACAATTTCACAGAGTAGCACCAAATTTAACCCTCATTTGTTTTAAATTTTTCACAAATGTATAGATTTGCTATTAAAATGAGTCAAATAATAATATAATAATAACAACAATAATAATATTTTCCAATAATAATTTCTAGCTAATTAAAAGCCAAGGAAGACTTTGATCTACATCTGGTTTTCTCCTTGTGCTGTCCAATCTGCTCTTGCCTCTGGGATTCCTGTATCTCATATAACATAGCTGTCAGGGCACTTTCCTTGGAGTTCAGGGTGCTCAACTCAAAGATTGTCATGAGGTCTCATGTTTTTGTACAATTTGCAGACAAACCCTCTGAGAACTCAGGCTGTACAAGTGGTAGCTGGGGCAGCAGCCCTGGCTTTGCAACACCTCTGTGTGTTGACGTCAGGCTGAGTGTCTTCTCTAAGAAGGGGGTTTTTGACAGCAGCTGCGAGGTGCTGCGGTCCCTCTCCCCAAACAAACCGAGTGCAGCAGCTTGTTTGTTTTCTATAAATACCCTGGGTTTGCTCGTATATTGCAACAGCAGTTCATTAAGCCCGCGGTAAGCAGCTCATTGATGTTGCCTAGAAATTACAGCAATAGGAATCAGTGTCCTTCAGACAACACAAAAATCCCCCTAACGCCTCCTCTGCTGTGTCCCCTCCTCCGTTAGCTCACTGGGAGCTGGGTCCACAACGTTGTGCAATGTATTTTCTATAAGCGAGCGGAGGAGCGTTGGGTTTAGAAACGAACGCCACGGTGACACGATGGGACAATGATTTCTGTGCTACACGATGAAACAATTACTTGGCTGAAGTAATTCAGGAAGAGAATCACAAGAAGAAGAGAAAGTGCCCAGAGCTGGTTTGAGGAGCGCAGGGAGCAGCGGTGGCTCCTGCAGAAGCATTGTTCTGTTCATGTTCCCAGCTAGATGGTAGCTCAGGGCGGATGGTTCTGACTTCCATGTGCCAGACTTCTCCAAGCCCAGGTGTCTACTTGAAACCACCAAATACAGATTCCATCTCTCTTGTTTTCCGAAACACCAAAGGTCAGAAAATGAACCTAGAATGTAGTTTATTAAGACACTTAAGTGTGTCTAAGAGTTAAAAGTACAAGGAGCAGAGTAAGATCTGTGGGATGACTTGGCACAATGCGATGAGTAGAATTACAAAAAAAGGAGTAATTATCAAGGAGTTTGGTTGCTTCAAGGAATGCAAGCTGGACCACAGCCACGTAGGCTTAACTTCGGCTCACAAGCCAGCTTTTGTGCCAGCTCTGAGCAGCACTGCTTTCCTGCTGCTGGCTTACTGATGACCGCTCATGGTGGCACAAAGTATTTCTGTGCTTACGGTTTAGAATGGTGCCAATTGCTGGGCTGTGTCCAGGGTCTAAAGGAGTTGATGAGAGGGCAGGAAACCTTCGTGTATGACTTTAGCTGTTGGGTGTGCAGTATCCTTAACCAATTTCCCAGCAAATTATGTAGCTGCAGAGTCAATGACTGCTGAATGCTGACAGAAGTGAAGATGCGAGGAGTAAATGCTGAGCTTTGACACAAATCTGGTCCTGGCTCTTTCACCAGTTTCTCATACATCTTCAGACCATCAGTGAGCCCCTACATGTAATAGAAGCTGCATGCACGTATGTGCACCTCCAGTGAAGTGCAGTTGCCATAGCTGCAGGTATATTTGCCTATTATATATTTAGATCCTGATCTTACATACGTGCTTCATTTTATACGTGTAGCTGTAGTGATTTCAGCGGAACTATTATTAACTGCATGAGTAATGATAAATGCATAGATCTGTATTTACATGGCTGTATTTACATGGATCTGTATATACATGGATCTGAGATCACGGTGGCTCTGGGAAACCTTGTGTGTCTTGCTCAGTTTTACAGCACATGTCCCAGCAAATTCTGAGCACTTTCATTTCATGTCTTTTCACATTCAGGAGAGTGGCCCATGGGCCCATGAGCTGACTTCGCTTCTCTTCCTGTACCAAAGGAGGTGGCAGTGGCTTCAGCATTTTTGCATTTCCCAGGGGAAGAAAAACCCTAAGAAAACCCTTGACCAGTGGCTACAGCCTGTGTTCTACCAGCTACCTTTGGGTCCCAATTCAACAAAGCACTTGGGTGCATGTTATACCCCAGCAGAAGGAAAATGATGCTGCACACAAGTTTTAAAGGTTTGGATGTGCCAGGTGCTCTGCAGAAACATCCTTCCAGAGCCCCGGTGGCAGCTGCCTGCCCTCTGGATTCTGCTGCTGTGCTGCAGTCGTGGCACGGGCATAACAAAATCTGTGTCCACAAAGATGGTGAATGAGATGCACTCAGACAGGTCGAGGGGGGTCCTGATTTCCTCCTCCTGTACTGAAGGAGCCCATCCAGTTTGTGTGCTGGCCAGGTCTGGCAAGCCACTGTTTCAGAGTATGGTGCTATTACCTGGCTGCTCATCAAAGGATTCTTGAGCAATAAGCCACTCCACATCAGTGAGAGCTGCTGCCAGGAACCATGGACTTCTGTGGGCTGGAAGACAACTGATAAAGCAGATGCTGAGAAAAGCAATGATGCTGGCATTGGGCAATCTGAGTGCTACTAATGGCTACTGGAAAGTGTTATTTTTATTTTAGTTCTGCAATTGCATAAGCCTGATTTGCTGAAGGCTCACAGGGACGTGGCTTTGGTACAGGGCTCGCTCTTTAGTTTTTGCAACGCATTTTATTGAGATGAACAAATGCTTCCATGTTACAGGGGAAAAACACTACTCCTTGGTAGTTCTTCCTCTGTCACCAGCAAGCGGGAGTCTGTTGCGCCTTTCTCCAGAATTAGGTCCTGTGGAGTTTGGCTTGTGAAGGATGGGACGCTCACCTAGGCGGGGATGATGCAATCACACCTCTTGTCATACAGTCCTGTGCCTGGCCTAGGGGATGCAGTTCATGAGCAAGGCTGTTGGATTGGGAAGAGTTTGGCAGAAAGGACAAGGCACGATGAGGCCTTGAAAGAAGGAAGTGATACCAAACAGCACATGGTTCTGGGAAGGCTATTGCAGTGATGGGAACCATTTCCAACAGACAGGCTAGGGGCAATGAACTATCTTCCCACTGACCTCACGGTAACATGAAGTGAAAACTCCACTCTAGTGTTTTCTGCCAAGTCCTTAAAGGCAAAACCTGAGCAAATGGCTCCTGTGTTACTTCACTAGCAGGTGCTCTTCTGCACAAGCCCTGCAAGAGCTTTATTACCAGAGGTACACTAACTATTAAACAGCCATAAGCCTAACCTGGTATTTACTGTAGGACGGTGCCTTTTTATTGCGCAGAGGGAGGGAACTCCCTGCTCAGCCCTCCAGGTGGTCCCTTCGGGGCAGGGTTGAGGCACATTGGTGAGAAGGGGTGGGGTTGGGTGGGAGAGGCTGTCATTGCTGCCCTACCTGTTCTGGGCATAAATTGAAATGATCAGTCTCTAAATACTGCCAATTAGGCATGCTTTACTGGCATAAGAGTCAGTTTACTATGACAGGTAAAACTAAAATGTTTCTCTTTAAAACAAAAAAGAGGCAAAATCCCACTTCAGCCAATCTACCTGGGAGAGCAGGGGAGCCGGGGCAGCTTGGGCTCTGCGGGGTACCTGACCCAGCCCAGCCAGGCAGGAGCAGGGCAGGGGTCTGCAGCACAGCACAGCTCTGGCATGGAGGGCTGGACACGTCTGAGTACCCCTGTCTTTTAGAGAGCCCGTGGAGCCAGGCTTCGGGTGCAATCTGCAGTTCCGGGCAGCATCCTCTCCTCTGCAGTAACTCTGCTTAATGTTCAAGGCAGCATCAGATGTGGAAAAAAATGGTGGTAACCCTTTCCTAGGCTCCACCTGCCAACAAAGCTCCACCTACTTGAGAAAGCAAAATAGATGCTTTTACAAGAGTATGAAATGTCTAATCGAGGTAGTACCTGTTCTCTCAAGCTAGTACTTCCCAACCTTCTGATCAACAGATTCCTATGATGAAGGCAGCACTGTGGACCTCTCAGCTCTGTGACTTCTTGGTTTCTACACACTGAGGCAGACTTTGTTCTGGTTTTTGTACTCTGCTCCCACTCTGAGAGTTATCTGGGTTACTAGAAAGGCCAGAAATTATCAGGTTGGTTTTCTTCCTCAAAGAAAAACTATATTTGCAGCATGTGCTTCTGCCTGTGAAAAAAT
Source organism: Hypotaenidia okinawae (assembly GCA_027925045.1). Taxonomy (NCBI): domain Eukaryota; kingdom Metazoa; phylum Chordata; class Aves; order Gruiformes; family Rallidae; genus Hypotaenidia; species Hypotaenidia okinawae. The sequence continues at coordinate 8,296,951 of BSDF01000016.1, forward strand.
GGGTAAGCTGTGCTGCCATGATGCTGTGAAGCATGAGGCTTCATCCTCATCTGCATTCAAAGAAGGAGAGGGTGAGGACCGTCTCCCAGCAGTCCTGTATCCCTTTCTTTTGAACCACTCTTAGACATCTCCTCTCTGTGGGTCCAACATAAGTGCTGCTGGTATCAGCATTTCAGACCTCACTTTCTTCAAAACAGGCTTTATTCTGAGGAGAGTTTGTCACTAGCACTTGGGGATGTGGAAGGTTTTTTAGGAAGTGGACAAAAGGGAAAATTAATTATCCATGTAAAGCACATTTCCCACTGTGTAAAGCTCTCCTGTGAGGAATGCTGCCTTTTACTCTCCTGTGTCCTGGGAACTCCGACCAACTCAGCTTCCTGCATCCACAGGTTATCAAGATCCAAACCACTCCTGCGTGCAAGCCTAGGACAGAAGGGCCCTTTTTGATAAGCTGCTGCCCTGCTGCAGTACTGGGGGCTTCCCCCACTACCTATCCCCTTGTCCTGAGGGGAGATGGAGGTGAATGTGACCTCCCAACAAACACCTACCTCAGCTGATGTGTCTCTCTTCCAGCCTCTCCCCAGGGATCAAACATTAGCCAGGGATCTCAGGAGGGCTTTGGCCATGCTGCGCAGAGGGCGGGATGGGGCACAGTGCAGAAGGGCTCTGCACGGCTCCTGTGCAAAATGCTCGTTTCAGCCCAGATGATTGCCTTTCAGCCTCTGCTGCAGGCTCTGCCCTGCATCCCTTAGGTAGGAGTGATGACCTGCTGGCTCTGGAGTAAGGAAAGCCAAGTCCTCTATCTGGCAGTGCTGCCGACATGTTTCAGGTTACTTCACCCTTCTCTGCCTCAGTTCTTTTATCTGCACAAAGATGTTTCCTGGAGTTGGGAGAACAGAGGAGGGTGTCTCGGAATATTTATTTGAAGAGCTGTGAAATATGAGATAAGAGACCTTGACAATACCACATATTATTTAAAGTTCATATTCAAAGGTAAAAATATGAATGAATTCAGCAGGGAAAGTTCTGTGGTGAAAATGACTCGAAGCACAATTGTCCCATGCTCCAAACGCTTCCCAGGCAGTAACGTGACCACATAGAGTTTGGCTCATTATATATGTAAAATAGGCAGATGCTATTAGAAAATAATTCTTTTCACTCAGGAAGTAGGGAAGCCTGTCCTCAGGATGAAATCCTCTTCAGGGGCCATGTTTTTATCACGGCTCATTCTTCTTAAGGTATTAGAAATCATCCTCAAAGTTGGATGCTGTCTTCTCCCTTCTCCTGCCCATGGAACCTGAGCTCTGTGTTCATGGAACTGCACTGACTCCTCAATTTTCCTTTCACGTTCCCTTCCCTTCGATGGAATGTGATTCCTGACCTCGGTGGGCATCCTTGTGGCTTTCTAAGTATGTTCAGGGACATGTCGGGATAACAAACCATCCTCTTAATCAGGCCTCGACAGTCAGCATGGGGAAGGACTGAATGGAGTTCATAAAAGCACCTCTGAAAAGGCTGATGAAAATGTTTAAAGAAAAAGAAATCAGCAGTTTTGTACTGCAAAATACTTTGCAGAGCAGAAAGTTAATTAGCTCTGAGGGAAACACACTCCTCTGGACTGGCTGTCTGTGGCCCATTATGTCCCCTTTTGCCCACTGAGTCACCCGTCGCAGCCACTGCTTCCGTGCGGGCAGGAGCAGTCACAGTGGGATCAAGTTCAGTGATTTGCTCCTGTGAGTAAGAGGCCTCAGAGAGAAATTTCCCCTTGAGCAGTGGTCAGGGACCACTGACACAACCCGGTGACGCAACTTTTCTATGTAAGCTAAATCATATCTTTGCACATTATTACTGTAAGTGTTATTGCTATTATTGTTATTATTATTAGTGCTATTGCTACTACTTTTTTCCTTCCCACTTTAGGAACTTTATTATTTTGGGTGCTGTGCTAGGAATGTTTCTCCAGTAAGCTACATGCCTCTCAGACTGCGGATCTGAGACACCGGCACCACGCCTGGGGCCTTGCTGTGGGGAGAGATTGCCCCTGTGAAGGGAACACACATTCCCAAGATCTGAGTGAACAGAAATAAGAACACAGTTCCTGGTGTGCTTAAGCCCCGAAACTGCACACGCAAGTTCCCAAGGCCAAATCCAGCTCTCTCTGAGTGTAGGTGAAAGGTCATCCTCGAATTAGGCAGCAAACTATTGAGTTACCAGCGTTGCAGCAGCAGAATAAACTCTCCCCGACTGATTGACTGAGAGAGTGGGATATCACCCCTGGCTACTGGCAGCTGTCCCCTCAGCATTACTCTTCATTAAGGTGGTCATCTCCAAACCAAACAGACACACAGTTCAGTTACTAATATAAACGACACCAATTAGATTTATGTAAGAGTATTGCAAAATGCCAAATAATAAAATCTGCTACCAAACAAGAGCAGGAAGACAGGTCACTGCAGAGTGCTTCCCAAGCAGAGGGGCCTGGCTGTTTTCTGGAGCCACACCACTTGCTCTGTGCATGTGATGTGAGGAAGAGGGGGGCTGCTGGCGTTCTCCCTCTGAATCCTGACAGCAAGGCGGTTGGCACTGAACTGCATGAATCACCAACTACTGAAATTTAAAAGCTTGCATATGCAAATGGCTAATTAAACATATTAGCATAGTCAGTTACCCAAACTGTAATCTTAATCCTATCTCCGAATTAGGCATGCAATCGCACACCCATTTGCAGATTTGCATTTGTGAGCATGGTTTCCCCAGAGCTCGGCCCAGAAACTTGTCTAATGACCAATTTTTCCTCACGTAGTTCCAGGAAGGAAAGAGAAGAGGGAAAGTATGCGAGTGGCTTCCTCTCCTGAAAAGTGATGGGGAATTGTGCAGAATCAGGAACTGGTGTGGTCAGCTGAATGGTAGCTGTGAGAGCTGGATGGTGAGCTGGGCATGCTCTCACTTAATCTAATGTTCGTCGCTGTGACTCCGACCCAAACAATGTGGATTTCCCTCTGTTAGCAAATATCCAGACCCAGGAAAAGACCATGTGCCAGATTTTGATGTTATTTACATTGAATTACCTGAGATTAGAATCTGAAACTAGAAACTTTCTTTATACAGTTACAAATAGCTATATTATGCAGTTTTAAGGGGTTAAGAAAAGGAGGAAATCATAACCACAGAAGTCATAAAGGCAACTTATCCCAAGCCAAATAGTTTTGTTTCTAACGCAGGGCTTTAATTATAACATGTCATATAATGATGACATAGTGCTATAATAGGCAAATATAATGCATTAATCTGATATTATATTTTGGCTTTAACAATAGGTGCAGCGAACCAGCCTTAGTGGATAACTCATTCAGAACCTATCTGCACACTCCACCTAGATACTTATCTGCCTCTTTAATTAAGTGGAGGGAAACTTCTTGAGGCCATACCCATAAAGCTAGTCTCTGATGATAGCTGAGTTACTGGAAGCCTTTGGTAATCACTTACACCCACGTACTGTGGTTAGCTTCCAACTTGGGCTCTTTCCTTCTCCCTCTGGAACCACCTTGTGTCCCCTAGTGTAAATCCCCACTGAGTTTGTACCAAGAGTGGTACAGAAGACCTCGGGCAGTCGGTTTGAGTGGTGTGTCAGCACACTGCAGTTGTCCTCCTCCAGACTGAACCAAGCTTCCCAACTGCAGCGGTGAGAAAAAAGAGTTTTAGCAAATTTCTCACTTACCTGTGTGCTTCTTGATACAGAGGCAGCAGCCCACACCAGTGAACACAGTGCTGCCAGCGCCAGTGAGTGCCCCAGGCTGGCCTTGGCGTGCACTCATGGCACTCAGGGACACTTCAGTGGGATAAAATCATCTTTCCTAATTCCGAGGGTCCTATGTAACTCAGTGTGCATTGACAAAACTCCTTTTTGGTTTCTTCAAACACAGCTTGTGTCATTTGTATGCTGAGGTAAAACTAAACACGTAACTGGTGTACTAGGTTGGAGAAGGTGGCTCCCTGGGTTGTGGCGCTTGCTCTCTACTGGGAATTTTTAAGAGAAATGTCCTGCTCTGAGGCAGCACCACTGAGAAATGATAAAGACCAAGGATGCAACAGCAGCTGAAGCAAGCGCAGGGACAGCAGTCTTGAGGCTGTGTGAGGGAACTCTCAGAGCTGACACCAGCATGTCCCTAAGAGCTGTGGTCCCGGCAGCAGGACAAAAGCAGCTGCATGGGGCTCCCATATCCATGCTCAGCTCTGGCAGTGCAGGCCACACCAGATAAGCACAACTGAAATGGCTCCAGCAGCTTACCGCCTCCTTGTCTTTTTCCTCTCCTTCTGCGTCTCACTTCCGTACTCTCCTCCGATCTTTTCCAGTATGAAAGGCTCTGCTAATGACCTTTGAACAGACCATGTTGAAAATGTCACTGCAGAGCTTCTTAATCTTACGGTGGCGCCTAGATAATATGGTGATGGGTACTGAAATGCTGAAAAACAGACAGACAGATAGCTAGATAAGATTAGATATATAAGCAATTTAGTCAGTCATCATACAGAGCAGCTGACATAAGTTCATTTGTAAAGCCAACTGCTAAAATTGCTTTAGAAGTCCTTACATTTTAATTCTGTTGAAAGACAGACCTTTGATCTGAATTGTTTTGGTGGCATGTACATTATTTGAATGGAACTTCACCTGACCAGGTAATACCAGACCGGTCATTCCTGGCATACTATTGTCATAGCAGAACAGTGTACATGCAAATCCAAACCTACCGATAGCTCAGGGGCAGACAGATAACTGAGCATCATGGAACAGATACAGACTGAAAGCATGAGCACCACTTTATGCTGATATGCAGAATGAATCACAGCTAATAAAAGACTTAAACAACCATATATGACTAAATGTAACCCCCAAACACTTTTAAATTTAGTATGATCAGAAAATAAAAGGAGTAAAATTAATAGATAAATGTTATTGCTTCTCTTTTCATTAACATTTATTAATTGACGTTGGGGAGGGATGGAGGAGGAAGAGCAATAAACTAGACCTGTCAGATTCACTATTGTTTATAGACAGTTTTATATTCCAGCTCTCAGGCAGCGGCAAAACATGGGGTGTGTGTATTGCATTCTTTGCAGGGGAAATGATTTACATTCACACGTTATGTTTCTTTAATTCAGCATTAAAAAGAATTTCAAAGACACTTCCTAGGGCAGATTGTTTTTGAAGTGGGTTATTTGTTTTCACTCTAAATCTGAGGCCACAGTAGTATTCCCAGTGATGGAAGGGGTAAGAGAGCCAGTATCAAAATGCTGAGCGAGTTAGTCTGTGTGTGTCTGAGGGGCATTCACCCCAACACAGACACTTTGCACCACCAAGTCCCACTACAGTGAAAACTGCTCAGTGCATGGATGAACCACAGACAAATGGTTGCACGTCTTAATTAGTGATGGCTGAAGCTCTCAGAAGATTCTGTGGTTGAATTAGAATAAGCATTCAAAAACTTCAAATGTAATTCCGAGCCTCTTTAGTTTGTAAGGATGGAAGTTGTTCTCCAGAGCTGGCTTACTCATTCCATTTTTTAATATATCCTGACTGAAGTTGGGTTTGAACCGCTGCACAAACAGCAGCTGTCACGAAAAGCAGCTCCCTCCCCTAAACCCACTCAAAATCAGTAATTGTAAGTGTGTGAAAAATCACCTGACTGAACAGCGCTTGCTACAGTCGTGAGTCCTGTGACACTTTCCTTTCGCACATACTCAGCTCCAAGGCTTTGGGGTGTGGGTCAATCTCACTGTACTGTTAGAATCGCTGTTCCCTTGACATTTGGGAAGCTCAACCTGTTTGTGAAGGTACCTGCCTCTTGCCAGTGACTGCAGTGGAGGAGCTAGACCCCTAATTTGAGCATCTCATTTATTTGCCTGCACTTTGGAAGGATCAAGGTCCAGCTGTCTTGTGAAATGCCTGATGTTGCGGTATCTCCCTGGCTGGTAACCTGTCTCCCCTGGCTAGTCCATCACGCGGTACTTCAGATCAGCTGTCCTGCACATCGGCGTATTACTGCAGACGGTAGCACAGGGCCCCCTCTCAGACGCCTTCACGTACAATATGCCAAGCGCCTGATGCCCCACAGCCTTGGCAGTGCAGTCAGACCCACAGCCTCACCGCCAGGCCACAGGGCGAGGGAAGTGCTGCCTCTCACATCTGCAAGGTCTCAGGCTGCACTGCTCAGAAATGATGGAGGGTGAGGCTGGTAGCTACAAGCATCGTGCTTACACCCCTAATGTCAGCATGAGCAGATGTCAGCCCTGTTACGCGTGTATTTGGCATTGGCAGAGTCGTACAGCCTTTACATGAAGGGGGTAGGTGCGTATCTCCCTTGCGTCCCGCACACCAAAGCAGTGTCAGCCAAGCACAGAAGTAAGGCATCAGCTGAGACAACCATCTGAAAACAGGTACCTAAAAGTATTGTGTAGTAAAGCGGTGAAGAGCATGGTTTTCATTTTCAAAATTGCTAAGCAGCACACAGCACTTGGGTTTTTTGTTTTGTGTGGGGTTTTCATCTGTTTGGTTTGGGGTTTTGGGTTGGGTTTCTTTGGGAATCAGACCACTCACACACTTCTGTTTATGTTTTGGAACCTGATTTTATATACCTATTTTTTGAGGAATGTTGGCCAAATTGTTAGCTGTCAGCTGGAGTCTTTATCAGGAGATCTGTAATTGAATGCACAGAACATAAAACCGGGCAGAAACTTGTATAGTGTGGTGGTAGTTACACTGGAAGCAGTAAAAAGGATAAAGAAACTCGTCCCATTTGAAACCCCGGTCAGGAAAAGCGACAGAAATGTGTTTTTGTGAACTTGGAATGTGTACTTTTGTGTCTGCAGTGATAACAGCAGTCAGTCCTTCTGACTGCACTGTGCACTTTGAAAGCTCTGAATGAGTAACTGTAACTAATGAATAGTAGTACCTTCAAATAAAATCTTAATTGCAAAACAAAGGAATAATTAAAAAAGTTAATACTTTTTTTGTTTAAATTCAAAGCTTAGAAAAGTTTAAGCTGGAGTTTTGGGTGAACGTTTGGTTGCTGTCTTTTCCCCTTTTATCTGAACCAGCTCACTCAGACCTAATCTTCATTATCTAAACCACATTATTAACACACAAAATAACTTTGGAGCAAGTCAGGTCCAAGCAGGAAGCTACAAGTACTATCACGTCTTCACGATATTAGCCAGCAAAATAACTGTGGTTTCTTCAGGTTTTGTTTTTTGGTGTGGGGTTTTTGGTTGGTTTTTTGTTTTGTTTTGTTTTGCTTTGTTTTAATTCTCTACATTTATGCTTTCCTTGAAAGGGGCTTGTGTTTTTGTTTCTTCTTTGTGTTGGAAACTTCCAGATTTACAGTCTCCCCCCAGAAGGAATGCTCATTCTCCCAGACAATCCCCACAAGGCTGGGACAGGCCTGGACCCTTCTGCGAATTGGCTACGGATGCTTCTCGCTGGCAAACCAAACCTCCAGCCACAGCACCTCTCCCACCCAGCCACATTCAAAGCAAGCAGCCCCGGCTGCATTGTGGGGACGGGTCCAGCTGCTGTGTCTCAGCTTTGCTCAGAACATGCCACCTGAATTCACTGTCCTTTGACCTTTTTGGGATCCCAGTGGGGGTTTAGGTGGGAACCCTGCACGATGCTGCTCAGATCACAGCAGCCCTGGGCATGTTTAGACATAAAGTTGCTGGTACTGGAAGAAATGTTATCCTGAGCAGGGAGGAACCTACTGAGCTGTAGGTGCTTAAGTTCTCTTTTCTATCTGGTCCTAACTTGCAAGAGAGGAAGAGCCAAATGCTCAAAGGCAGCTTTTGGTTTATGGCTCTAAATCATGCAAAAAAATTATGGACTCGATAACTTTGCACCTGCATTTGTATTGGAGGTGCAGGAGAGCCTCGGCCAGGCAGGGAGGGGCTCTGGTTCTCTGCCCTTTCTCTGCCTGTGGAGGGAGGAGAGGCCTCGTGCCAGCAGAATCCTCGTCCCCGTGCGTGTGACTCCTGTGCACAGCTCCGCGGTTGGTACGCTGGGTGCTTGTTGGGCAATGGCACGGAGAAGGCTGGTTTCCTTGGAACATTTTCTGTTCATTGTGCTGTGCCTTCCCGGCATTTCAGAAACCACCACAAAGACGACAACAAAAAGGGGGAAAAAAACCCTTAAAATGAATTGTGTGTCTCTTCCCTCGCTATCCCAACAGCCTTGGCAAGCCTGTAGGAGCCAGGCAGAGCTGGTCTCTGCTGGATGCTACTCTTTGCACAATTTTATGATAATTTGGGGGAGTTTGCATGATCAAATGGTGAAAACACAAGGAAGGAAGGCAGGACTCAGCCTTCATTCCTGGTTCTGCAACCAAGCTCCTGTTTGCATTGGGATGACATACAGAAACCCTTTTTGTTGTCCCATTGGCATGAACCTTGGTTTATGCATTTCTTGGTCTGATATTTCTAGGGCCAGCTGAGCCTGAAGTCAAAACAATAGCAAAATGTCCCACTTCATCTGCAAAACAAATTATATACCTAAGAACTGTGACTTCTCTGCTCTGATTCAAAGCTTGTTAAAGACAATGCAAAGCCATCTCTTCGCTCCAGTATACTTTAGATTACAATGCAAGCTCTTGCTCAGATGGACAGAGAAAGAAGGCCACTAGAACTCAAGGGAGGGATGGGAGAACTACGACATATATTAATGGGAAGTAAACACACCCTCAAGGGATGCTGGAAACAAGACTTCTGCCCAGGCTTGGCTAGCATGCACAAGCTTAGGACCCAGCTTTTGCAGCTTATAGGCTCATCCTAGGAAGAAATCAGCTTCCAAACTCCTAACACAAGTTCTGTCTTTGTAATTGGTGGTGTTTCCATACCTGATAGAACAACTCAGTTCTGCTTTCATAGCAAAATTTCCAACTGTTTCATTGTGAGCATGGTGCAGCTCACATCTTATTCTTTACTGCTGGGTCTTTTCCATGTCTTTCTGTGCTGTGAGGCTTGGCTGGTCCTTTCCCCACTCATGCTTCTTCTTGGTTGCTGTTTCTTTGACACAGGTAGCATTTCTTAACTCCATCTTAAGATTATATTTTTTTCTGTAGGAACCAAAACAGAAAAAGAGGAGATTAGTTCAAACACTGTATTCTGTGCCCATTAGCCACATCTCCTGCTTATATCAACGTGTGCTCTCTTTGCTTTACAGTTGAGTTTGGGTGTTCTCTGGTGGGGCTCATGCAGGAGAACAGGGCAGCCAGACAGTCCCAGCTGCCATACTGGCAGAAGCAGTCAGTTAATATAGCATGTGAGCATCCCCAAGTGCAGACAAAAAAGGAAGAAAAGAATGAATCAAACAACTATTACTGTTTTGAAAAAGAAATCTCATGATTTCATTGCGTAGCACTGCTATCTCAGCACGGCTTTCAGAACTGAACTGTCTTTGCAGTCCTTCTTTAAGGACCTGCTTCACTGGGGTTGGTACCTACAACTGACCTCTCTACTTTTCAGAGTCCTCTTACATTAACAATGTGGTTCCAAACAAGTGGTGGGATACACATAAAACCTGGAAAATTTATCTAAGGTGTTATTTCAAAGTCTTTATCAGAAGAAAAACTGCAGACACAACCACGATCCACTAGTAACCACGTCATCCCCGGTCCACCTGCTATTGCAGGTGCAAAATGAGGGAGTCTGAAGAATATGAATACTGATTATACAAGGAGATGCTTTGGGTTGTGATCAAAGATGGCTCTTTAAAAATATACTAAATTTGGTTCACTAGCAGCAGTGACAGAAGAAAGAGGTTTTGGTTCATAAGGAAATGCTTTGATTCAAAATTTTAATTTTGCTTTAAAGGTGTCCAAACATCTAAGTAAAGACTAAACTAAAATGGAAACTCTGAATCCCAAAGCAAAAATGTTTCACTTAGAAAATGCTAGAATTGTATAATGTGATTTGTTTGGAATGTCAGGGTGATAGGACTAAAAAAGTCAGTTGAAACTGGTCTAGTTCGCAAAACATTTCAGTTTGCCTAGGTCTGAATATTTTGGCTAGAATAATGGGGTGATAAACAACGGGACGATGTCACTGGGAAGAAATAGCATGTCAGAGCCAGGATTCCAGTGCTACAAAAGCAGGTCTGTGATCACAGGTGTCTGCACTGTTTATTGGGGATATTTGCTGACCAGGCTGAAAAGAGCCGTGGGGACAGCAAGGAGCAGGTTGTGGTTCACTTCCAGTGCATGATTGCCCATGGCAACGTGGCATCTCCACAGGTCTGTAAGTGCCACCGTGCACATCGTGGTACCATGGAAACGGAACGCTAGTGAGAGGAAGGGCTCTTTCGCTGAAGGCTCCTTTAGGCCTGTCCTCAACATGAATCCTGAGCAGGTAATTTATTGTTCACCCACATGACAATTAAGCAACATATTTAATACATTTGCAGTTCATACTTTAAATTCAAGCCTAACGCCAATCCAACAGCTTGTGGCAAATAGCAGGCAGCACTATAGTGTCAAGAATTCAAGGAGACTCCGATGTAATTTAAATGGTGTTGCTCTCAAAAGCTGGCAGCAAGGACTGCATCTTTTTGAAATGTTTCTATTAGAAGCTGATGTTTATGACTGCTCTCAGCTTGGCAAGAAAAACACTCTTCTAAACATTTACATTTCACATTCTTTAGGACAGTTGAAAAATGTTGGCTTGCAGCTCTGCACACTGCAGAGAGATTGCAAGGAATGCTATAGTAGAGCACTAATAGCCATGGACTTTTCTTCTTCTTTGATTTACTGTGTGGTAGTTTTTATTCTAGTTGTGTTCTTAATGTTGTCTGTCCTGACTTGAGTTTCACTCAAACAACATGAGCCTACGTTTATTTTTCTAGCTAATAAAAACAAAGTAAATTCATTATTAATAATACTTTGCACTAATGTTATAGTTACCATTTGGAGACTTTCCCATTTGAATACAGTCACTACACGCTGTGGCAAAACTCCCCAGCAGAGTCAGAAAACGAGCATTTTTCAAGGGATGCAGTGGGCGAGGGAGGGGCTGTGCTGCTCTGCTTGTCAAAACTATGTGACTGTGTTCTGGTTTGCCCATGACTCCGATCACAGCGGATCAGTCACAAAAATAATAATGCAGTGTAGAACCCCTGGTCTGTCCCTTTGGCTCCAAGATAACTTCCATGAGTGACTGCTACATCTGGCTGTGCATCACGGGCCTCAGCATACAGCTCCGGCGAGCTCCACAAACATAATGGGAAGACGGCTGGACTGACTGTACCTGCCTCTCACTCCTTGGCGCACAGGGTTCCCAATCTGACCCAGCCTGAGAGCATCCAGGGAAAAAATGAATTAGCATTGGCTTTACTCTTCACCAAGAGCACTGTTTAAAATGTTTTGATAGTACAATTACAGTGTAGATTAGAGGCACATAAATGAATGCAACGTGTCTCCCTTCCACACATCACTCAGGGATATGTATGAATCTCACTGACATAGCTGAATGAATGGCTGAGTTAGGAGTGGTGCATTGGATACAATGAAGTCCTAAACATTGCCACCTCCCAGGAAGGTCACTGGGAGTTGATGGTACCTAGAACTAGAGGATGGAATAGACACAAGAATGTATCCACATGAAGGATGCTCTGTGTTGCAATCAGTGGGAGCCCCAGCCCGGGCTGCTCTTGTGAGTGCACTCGCTCACGATCTGAGGATCTGCAGAATCAGGCTTGCTGGTATGCGCTGGATGCCTGGGCACTATCATTTTAATCCAGTTTGCCAAGGTGTGTACGGCCTCTGTTAGGGGACACGTAAGCCACAATCACAGTGGCATCAAGTCAGCTGCTTCAGGTCTGGGCTGCTTTGAGGACGTGCAGCTGATGGTTGCGGCTCATTGGATGGGGCTGGGGTGAAGGATGAGCTTTGCTGGGGCCTTGCTGGCAGCAGCAGCACGGAACTCCAGGCATGGGAGTTCTACAAATTGTGAATGTGAACTGCAGGTGTGGAGTCCTAATTGCTCTTCATAATTAAGCTACAATACAAACTGTACACAGGTAATGCCCTTCAACAGCAGAATTCAGGTAACCTACAATGCTTAGTAAAGTCTCATCAGAACCTGCTGTGGTGACAGTATCATACAAAACTCCCTGAAGCCACCAGTAACTACCTTGTGTGGGCCATGGCAAAAGGCCTGGGTCCGGATTGCACCCCCTGTGCTCTGAGCCAGACGAGGCTTATGTTGGTCAGGGAGGAGAGAAGCTGGGTCTTGCTGGCTTATATCAAACTTGTTGGGGAATATTTGCAAACTCATGGAAACAAAAGACAATGTCTCTTGACAAAACTTTTTAGTGTAATTCTGTGCAAGAACACTTCAATTTCAGAATACAAATGACCACACAAAGACTGACTCAAAACCAGCACCCTGCCAGCCTGTAGAAATTGAAAGTCTCATCTTAAACGTGAAGGGACTTAAGAAACCCCATGGGGTTTATTTAGTTTGTTTCCAGTGCATACCTCCCCCAGAGCAAGCACTCACAACCCAAATAAAGTTGGGGGAATTTTGAGGCACCCGGTGACAGTCTCCCCACTTCAAGACAAGTGCCCAAAGCCAAGGAAGGTCACAGAACCTTGAGGCACTCGATGGCTCATTTCACAGCAGACATTAAAAGGGATCTTTGAAGGGCTTTGGAAATTTTAGCCTAAGCGACTGGGACAGAGGATGAAGCTGAGGAATTCCCATCCTCACAGGCAAGTCCCCCCAGAGCTCCTCGTTATCAGTTACTAATCAATATTCACACAGGTTGGCACATGGGGGTCTCTATGGGAAACTGGGAACACACCACAGATCATAAGCTTAATGTGTGTATTACCAGTGTCTGGAGTAGCAGTGGTGGCTGTACAGAGAAGTGAAGGGGCAGATCCCAGGGGGTGGGAAGCAGTAGCCAGCGGGCTGGCCTGGATGAAGGGAGACATAATAAGGCCTGGAGCCTGGCGGAAGGGCCAGCAGTGTATTTATAGAGCTCACACACCTTCTGGTCAATGAGGTCTAAGCCCAGAGCAACCGCGGGTAAAATATCCATGGCTACTGGCTTTGGTAAAAGCCAATTAGAGACGCATTTATATTGTAAACCCTAATTTCTAGGGAATAAACGTGTGGAGAACTTCAAAGAGTTGTCCGAAGAAGGACGGAGCATGGTGTACATTCAAGACTGGGATGATGGATCCCAGTGCCTGAACGTGTGGACACTGTTGGAGATTCCCAGGAGGACAGCTTTAAGCACTGGCCTCTGCTTGCACAACTTAAGCCAGAATTGAAATGATTTTTACTTGTTTACTTCACATTTTGCTAGTTTATTTCCTCCCAGTCTGGTATCTAAATGTTCAATTAAACACTTGCTTTGCTACAAGGCCTGTCTGGCGTTGGGGTGAGGTAAACCAAAACAAGGCTGTGGTACAGCAGTTCCACGGTGATGACAGCTCGAGCCAAGGAGGCACAAGTGGGGAGCCCTGAGCCCTGCACCTCCACACTGCTCCACCAGCCTCTGCAGCAAAGAACCAGTGCAGGGGCTGGGACGGCCCCGTGCCAAGTCCACAAAGGCAGTCCCTTTAGTAGGCACAAACAGAACCCTTTCTCAGGCACAGAGACTCCCCACGGTTTCTCCAAGCCATGGTGCTGCACAATGAGCAGACCAAAGTCATACCACGGGTTAGTGACAAAGCTGAAAAGAATCCAGATTGCCAGCTCCCTGTCCCAAATACCAAATGTGGGCCTGCCTTCTCTAGGATAGAAGTGTAAGGAAAAATGTTAAAAGCTTTCAAGAAGCAGTGTGGATTTTGCCAGTAAAAGGAGGAAACATTATCAAAGGATCAGAAAATTCCACAAAATCACACAACAGTTACTACTGCAAAACTCTGGGGGATCTCTTCTGTGGTACAGAGTTATTCAGCAGCCCAGATTCAGAGCAGCATTTCCTGTCCTCCACAGTCAAAAAGTCTTCTTCCTGTTTTGGATAAGTTTGGTAAATTCAACTCTTGGCTTCAGTCAGAGCCAGACCTTGCCTAAAATGTAGTATTTTCATTGTCCTTTCCACAGATCATGTATGCTGCGTATATCAGATTAATTTATTTCATGAGTAGTCAATCGCGATGCCATTAGCACTGCTTTAATGTAATGAGAATCGCACTCTGTAGGGTGCATCCTATGACTGCCTCAGAAATCTCTCCCTGTGGATATTTTGTCTCTCTGAAATAGTCTGGTTCCAACTATTCATCTTTGCCAAGAAGAACAATGTTACCAATTATTCCAACAGTGGAAAATAAATCAGAACAATAATTTGTTTTCTCGCAGTCAGTTGTACATATCCTTCATCAGAAGACATTTAGTGATGAATTTCCTTCCACCTTCCCAGCCCTTCACTTTGTGCAGGACTCATGGTATGCCTATGCATCAGGTGAGTTACTTTACCTGGGAGGTAGGGATTGTTCCAAGTTTGTACCTGCTCAAGATATAATTCAGTTTTATGAACGAGACTGGCATAATGCCTATCTACCCAACATCTCCAGCAATATTACGTAGCGCAGAGAAGAGTTAACAGTGACCCAGTAATAGAAATCAAGAATTCAACGGTGGTTTGCAGAGAGAAAAGATCTGTCATTAGTGAAAAGAATTGAGGGGAAATTACTGAAAGAGCATTTCTCGTGCAGTCAAGGAAACACAGGAAACCCCAGGGCACAGAGGGATCTGTGAGTACTGCCTTGGGCAGAAGGTAATACAGATACTTCTTCAGATAAGGGTGTATCAAAATTCAGTGCCTGAGCTCAGAAACCCAAACACCGATATTAAAAATACAGTCAGTTCATGTTCATGGACTGGGACGTGAGTAGCTGTAGGACTTGGCTCTCATGTTCTGTTTAAGCATGCAGTTCATAAGGATAATGAAGATGTGCCATTCCCTTGCAGGTACCAGCAATCAGAGCAGATGCACTCAGGTTTTGCACATGGTCACCCTCTTGTGCATGCAGCTGTGAACCTCTGGCCCCACAGATTTCTGCATCTATTTCTGCATTTCATACACAATGCTGAGGTGTTGTCCGAGGTGCTGAGCCCTCCAGGGTCATTGGGAAGAGGAAGGAGGCTGCAGGTGCTCCATGCCACTAAAAATCACGTCACTGGCTTAATCATCGACAAAGTCACACTGCTGAGATTTGGAGCCAGTATCCAGTGAACCTGGAGATAGCAGTTTGAGACCTAAGCAACTGGCAATACCAGTTTTTCTAGAAAATTAATAAATGCAAATGTAAACTGTTCTAAATTCACTTAATAAACAAGTCACCTGGAAAGATTTGTGGTTTTCATTAGAACAGATAATATAAATAGAAAAGGAAATGGAAGGGCTGATACTTGGTGTCCAATAAAGCCACAGTGTGGCCAAGCTTTTGCAGGGCGCTCTGGGTATGCAATGAGACAATTAGCAAAATGTCATTGTAGTCTTTCAATCACTATAAAATACATTTAAATGCTTTCTAAGTGTTCAGCTCATTAGTGACTAATGAAACAACTGCAGCTGATAGGCTGGATCCTGCACTAAGGCAGAGTAGAGGCGATCAACGGTGCCGAACGGCATGGCGGGCGTGAGGCTGTGGAGCTCCAAGGACGCAGCGATTCTGTTCTCAGCTGGTGGAAATGACTGGCAAGGGGTGAGCACTGCCAGTGCCTCCCTGACACAAGGCAGCGAGGCTTGGTACGTGTCCTGTGCCTGTTCACACCCAGTGACGTTGAGGTTACGCGAGCAAAGGAACTTGGGGGTCATCCCATTTGGCATAAGAGCCTCAGCCTTGCTTCCACGCTCGCCATACCCCAGCACGACAGCTCGTGGCCCTGCAACAGGCCAACCAAACCCCAAGCAGAAGTTCCCTGTGCCTGCTTGGCTCTGAAAGCACTACACTCCTCCTGAAGCCCTGGCTCTGGGAGTCAAACGTGGATTCCCCTGGAAATCTGCCCAGATCTGAAGGCGAGCATGGAAAAGGGCGTTATTGCTGGCACTCTGTTTGTGTTCAGGCTCTCCCTTGCCTGCAGTTTCCAGATTTTTCCTATCGAAACTGGTGTGAGACTAGAAATGTAAAGAATCAATCAAATAATCAGCTATCATCTTGATGATGAATTATGACTGAAAACAAGTCTTGTAGGCTATGGAAGTTAGAAAAATTATGCACTTGGCTCCAAGGAAAAGGAACAAAGACAAGTAAGGAGACCAGAACTGCTGCATCACAGGTAGCGACACTTCTGCATGCGGCCCGTGAGTAAGACCCTCCCAGCTTCTCCGCAGCCTAGATGTGTGTCACCTTCCACATTTCTCACCAGTTCCTCAGAGAGCTGCTGTGGCGTGCAGCCTCAGCTCCCAGTGCGAGGCCATCACGTGCTCCCTGCCCAGCCCAGCAGAGCCCAAGCGATGACACGGCTTTGTGCTGCTGGGTGCATGCAGTAACAACCACCCGCTGGCCTCCACAAAAACCGACCGAGTGGCCCTCCTCGAAGCATCCGGTGCCTTCCTGGAGTCATGCGATGGAAAGGACTCTCTGAGTCACCTTCCTCATTTGCACACCCCTTTGCATCTTGGCACTAACAGTCCAGAGACACTGGAGCCATCTAGAAAAGCCTCATGTTTGTGCTCTCTCATGCAAATACCTCTTCTCCCTATATATTAGTTACTGTGTGTGGGTTTTCTCTCTCACTCTCTCTTGCCATATGTGTGGGAGTTGATGGCATCAACTTTATGAAATCTCAACACATGCCAAGAACAGCTGGAGAAGTTGAAACAAGTTCTGGGTGAGGTGAGTTTCATGGGCAGGGACTGGAATTAGCAAAGGCACGGTGGCTGCTTGCCATCCTGAGAGTCTCACAGGGAGCATGTGGGCTTTGCTTGCTCCAAGAGCAGATTCCCCATGGAAAAAAGGATTTGAGCTGATTTAGATAATGTCAATGGCAGAGATAGCTGAATTAGAAGAATCTGTTCACCAGGAGAGACCATCTCTGCACCTCTTCCGTGACTGGTTCATTATGTAAATATCAAAATTTCATCATGAGTCTGAGGTAATGAATATCTTTAGCCAGCATGTAGCACTCTTCATCTTCAAAACGTTTTACTAACATTAATAATTAATCACCACAACACTCTGGGAAGGTTATCATCTTAATCAATTGGTAAACTGAGGCACAAAGACTGAAACATAATAGCTGCCAGTGTCAGTACTCTTGTGCCTCAGCCTGGTGCTCAGTGTGTTGCAGTGCATGGCCAAGCTACCTGATATTTTGTGATAAGAAGGAATGAACCAAAGGGCATTCCAGGATGAATGACACAGAAGTCCCTCCAGATGCATGTGGCAGAACCTGCTAACCACTGGCAGCTGCCCACAGGTCCCTGCTCCCCAACCCAGACACCTGACTGCCCTGTAGCGACCGCATGTTCCTGTTATCTCCCTGCATGTGCCCTTCAGCAGCCCAACAGTTCTCCTGATGTGACAGATACACTTTGGCCACAGCTTTAGTTACAGCTCAGGTACTTACATCTTCTCTGGGTAATTTTAGAATACACAGAGCCAGTGATGTGCCCGATGAATTGTTTCTGCCATTAGTTCCACCTGGACATCTCCACTGGGGTCACACATTATTCCTTAAATATGTCATTCCCAGATAAACCTGGGGGGAATTGTGAGAGAAGTGACCTCCCTGCCCAAGTCAGAAAACAAAACTTCAGTGCAGTCTTCTAAAGACAGAAACAAGCACACCCCATCTGAAAGAAGAGTTTGCTTTTCTGAGGCTTCACAGGAGGGATCTGTCAAATCTGGCAGGCACTCATTAAAACAAATTAACCAAATAAAAAATACCTTTTCTCTTATTTCTGCCTAGTCAGGTGAATATTAAATACTAGATTTTCCAGGGGTAGGAAAAGAGGAAATCAGCATCTATGTTTTCACTGTAACATGTGTGTGAAGGAGCAAGTACAGATTCGCCTTTGTATGCCTGAAGTATGCATGTAATTAGTGTGACTGCACAGGGAGTCATCAGGTCTGTATACATGACTGGCCACCTGCATGTCACTCGGGCAGTTCTCTTAACAGTGACAATGCTTCTGCCTGCTACCTGGGAATTTAAACACAGGAAACATGTCCTTCCCCAGAGCGGACTTGTGAGGCCACCCCACAGCACTGTCCCTGTTGGGTCAGTACTTCTCCCTGGAAATGTGGAGTTTCCATCTCTCTGTTCCAGAGCAAAGCAGTCACTTGTGATGTCCTAACTCCTGGCAACACCACCACCATAGTAAAATTCTCTCCTCATCACTCCCAAACCTCTTTTGTGTTTCCTAGAGGTGGAGGAGGCAAAGAAAACCCCTAGTTCAGTTCCTTTGAGATGGGAGCTTGCCCCAGGGGGAGGAGAAGGAAGCTGACCACCAGTGCATTTACTGATTGTACTTATTTTTAAAGGCTCTTAGCTGTAAGTCTCAGCCTATGGCTCTGCTTCCTGCAGGCACACCCTGCTTGTGGCTGTGAAGGTACTCACTAAGCACTAGTAACACCCAGCATTTATATAGGGCTTTTCATCTTCAAAGCACTTCCCGAACATCGTTTAATTAATGAATCCTCACAGCCCTCTCTGAGGTATGCACAGTTATTACCCCCACATTTTACAAGTGAGGAGAACTGAGGCAGCGATTAGCTGAGGCAACACTGTGGGAATGGGATTAGAGCTCAGGAGACGCAGGAGTGTCTGGACCCCCATCCCACACGACAACTGCCAGGCTGCCTTGAGGGGAGCGCACGCCATGCCTCAGTTCAGCACACGATGGGTGCTGGCCCTTTGCTGCATCACCAATGCCATTTCCTTCCAGGTCCAGATTGGCTTTTTGTGAGGAGATCTGGGGAAGAAATTACTTGTGATCTTTCCATACCAGTTCCAGATCCTGCTGTCACCTGGACAGGAGATCTAAAGAAAGGGCTGAGGATTCAGAGCATGACAGCTTCCATCATCTATAGCACTGCCCATCACACTCAGTTTTAGGGCCTTCCTGGCGGTGCTAAAATGAGGTAGAGAGGGGACTTTCACCCAGAGATCTCGGAGCGCTCTACGGACAAAGGACAGTGTTGTAATCCCAAATCACAGTATGGCTCTGTGTGGACTGACAGCCCAGCTCAGGCTTGGCCTCAGCTGAAGATCTGATGATTCATGACCCTCAGCCCACATCCATGAAAGTTCAGTGAGTTTCACTCACATCCTCCTCAGCAACTGTGGGTTCCTCCCTTGAGAAGCCCCAGGGTATCCCGGTTCCCAGATGCTGTGTGGAGGACAGGAGCAGACTTCCTGGTCGGGATGGCAGCTGGCAGGGTGAGAGAGGGCACCAGTGGTGAGGGTTCAGCCTGGACAGTTCAACCTCGCCAGACTCAAACATCTGAGAGAACCTACGGGCCTTGGGTCCTTTCCAGCCCTCCAGGGCTCTCACAGCCCTAATTACTATTGTTGTTGTTGTTGTTGTTATAACAAAACATTCATATACTGCCATAAAATACAAACTAGACAATACACGTTCCTTGCTTGAAGAGCTCAGGCTTTGAACAGGCTGGACATTCTGAGCAGGATCCTCGGGAGAGACGGGGAAGGTGCAGCCCTCTCGGAGCAATTTCCCTCTCGATTGCTTTCACGTGCGGCTGGACACTGTGAAGGGATTTGGGATGCAGCAGTAAGCAGCTGCCCCGGGCAGCATCAGAGGTGCAGATGCTCCTCATGCTGTGCTCAGCAGTGTGGAGGAGAGGCCTATGGCTGCAGTCGCACTTGCGAGGCCAGGCACTGCAGGGAATGGGCTCACATCGTGCGCACTTCTCAGACCAGCAGCAGCTTGGAAAGCAATGTCCAGCAATGCTCCTGGCGGGGCAGCGGCTCCTGGCTCCTGCTGAGTTCTCATGGGCACTGCCAGGGAACTCCTGCTCCGTCCTGCTCCTGTACACACAGCCACCCCATAGGCACTGCTTCCAGGGCACTGCTCAGCTACATTGAGGCTGGAGAATCGCAATGCTCAAAAGAAAAGAGAAGCACGGTAGTGCACAGTGTGCCGATGGCTTTGCCCAGCTGACTGCTAGGCAGCTGGGGGGTGTGGGCTGTAAGTGCTCATCTGATGGAAGCCAGAGCCTTCTCTCACCTGTGAGGTCCCTTCTGCTCCCTCCTGACAGTGCTCCACAGTCTAATCTGAAATACCTCGAGATACTGTGCCAGGGGAGAAGCAGAAAATGTTGCAATTCCTAGGCTGCACTTTGAAATGAAATAGTAATACTTGTAATTAATAATAATCCCTAATGGGAAAAAGAAAAATAAATCCCTGCTTACTCCAATATAGACACTTTGGGCAGCACTAGGGCGTCAGGCAGGCTTATTCAGCCTCTGGACAGACTCACCCACAAGGCCTAGCACCAACACGCCCTGTGTACACCTAGCATCATTTGGAACAACAACCACACCAAAACAAAACAAAGACAAGGAGCACTTTAGGTCCTCATGTGTCTAAGCACAAGAGAGGGAGCCCTGGCCATTTTTTACCATCTGAAGGCCAGAAACTGTACCTGCATCTATATGCATAACTCATAAAACAAAACAAAACAATCCCCCCTCAACCAAATACATTAATAATGGAGGAAACACTTCTCTGAAGTGCTGCTATCCCCATTCCACCAGGGCTCTATGTCCCAAGGTTCTCATGTTCTCTGACCACTCAGGAATGGGGAAACCTTACTGGACACCCAGCATAAATATTCGATTCCCTGCTGCCTGCCCCCAAACCACAAGACTGCTGCTCCTTCTCCCCACTGCTCCTCACTGGGCTCAGACACTAGCCCCCAGCCAGGCTCCACATGCTGGGAGCCTAGCCCCCAGCCAGGCTCCACACCACTCCTCTGGGAGCACGCTCATACAGGCATGTGGGTGACTCAGGTCTTCATCTCCCCAGGTGATCTGCCCCTTCCTGGGTTGTCCTTCCCAGCTGCACCAGCTGAGGTCCCTGCCTGCTCCCCATGCCTCTCTGCCCACCTCACCTCCATTCTCTGCCTCCTTCATGGCTGTCACCAAAGGGGCCTTTATCTGAACCACCTCTGCATAGCACAGCCCCAGCAGCTGCTGCCTGCAGGCCAGGCCAGGATGTCCATGCAGTGACATTGGTTCAGAGCCCTGATGCTGCATTGCACAGTGAAGCATTTCTCCTTCCCCATCTGCCGAAGGTGATCCAGACAAAACGGCTGATTTCTAAGTTAGTTCCTCTTGGTTTATGCTTCCTGCCCTAGCAATAGTTGTCAATCAAGCAGAGCTTAATCTTAACTCAGGCATTAACTTGAACACAATTAATTCTTGGCAGCAGACATAAAATGCTGTGAGCCCCATCTCTCCTGATGGTGGTAAGGTTGACTGTCAGGACAGGCTCTGCATTCACTCCTTGACTTTAGCAAGACTTAGATCAAGCCCATACAGACCAATAAAACAAATTACATCGTTGGCATTAGCAAGTGCAACTCTAAAAGTGTCAATAGATTTCTGTCTCACTATGCCAACCAGGACCTGCCTGGATTTACAGAGGTGGCCGGGATTTTCCGATGAGATTTCAAGATATCAATTCAAATTACAGCTGGGAAATAAAAAGCAGAAATTTGAGGCATGTGGCCGAACCCAACAGGAAGGTGTTAACAGGCTGCAGCGTGAACAACAGCCCAGTGGCCAGACAGATGCCAGCTGGTCCCAGGGTCAGCATCATCTCACCTTGTTTCTGTTGCCTCACTGCACTTTCCTCATGGCATTTTCAAGTCTTGTTTGATCCCATTCCACCTACAGACCTGACTTGTGTGGCTCAAATGAAACCTTGCTAACTTTTCTGGGGTTCATAGTGATTCAGGGGATGAGATGAGATGTCCCTGTCCCCAGTTCAGGTGCAATCCAGGCTATCTCCTGGAGGCTGAGGA
Organism: Hypotaenidia okinawae; assembly: GCA_027925045.1. Taxonomy (NCBI): domain Eukaryota; kingdom Metazoa; phylum Chordata; class Aves; order Gruiformes; family Rallidae; genus Hypotaenidia; species Hypotaenidia okinawae. Next base: position 8,318,943 of record BSDF01000016.1, read on the forward strand.
CCCAGCTGGACCACCTGCTTTATACCATTCACAAGCCTGACACTCACTGTCCCACTCCCCTCATTTTTCTGGCTGTTTTCCTCATCACCCTTATCAAAAGAAGAACTTAACCAACCTGGCATACCAGTCTGATGTGCTGAGCAGATTGCAGTGTGACTCAGCCCAGAGTCTTCCTATGTTTTCACATACAAACACTGTCGGTGGACAGACAACAGTGAAAAGGGTATGCGATGCATCACGGCGATTGCAAAACCCTGAGGAGTCAACAGATCAGAAGGTCCATCGCAGAACAGGTCACTGTTTGCCACCGAAATGCCCCAGTCCTGTTTAGATGTGAATGGCCTGAAATGAGCAAACACCTGAGACTCCCTGTTCCTCACAGGAACATCCCTGCTACCAAAGCTCTGGAAAGGCATATTCCATCAGCAATGTTTTTGGCAACCATCCTGAAGGCTGCCATGGATTTGATGAACCGTGCAAATCACACTAGTCATTATACTGGGGCAAATATTGTGAAAGTGATCCAGTGAAGAGAATTATACACAGATATATCTGATCCAGGGGATGAAACGGCAAAAAACTACCCAGCTTCTAAAACTGTGATGCTTCAGATTGATTGTCTTATTCCACCTGAATGATAGTTTTTGGCAGAACGCTTGGTTAAAGGGCCATCACTTCCCATGGAAAACCAGGAAGAATTTTGTTCTGCACAGAATCTTTACCCAAACTCTCATTTGACCTGTCCTGCAAACATGCTGCAGGTCTGCATTGTTTGATAGTGCTCTTTCTGGACACCTTAGGAGCTAAGGTGGCGGGTGCATTGTGTACTGCATTGTGTAAGGTGTTGCCTACTCACAGATTGCATATTATTACAAATATGTTTTTCAACTGACTGAAAAAAACATTGATCTAGTCTTACTGATAAAAATCTTTAGAATGTACACGTCAAAAAAAGTTGTTCTGATTTTACTGCAAATAGTCTTGGTGATATTTATCCTAAAAACCTCCATCTGGATAAGATTCACATGGAAGGAACCTCACGTTCAGCTGCAGAAATCATTCTGACACGGTCCCAATGCAGTACACACTTGCAACCAAGCTGTCAAGTGCTTGGCTTAGAGTAAGTAAAATATCCTCCATCTTTCATAAAAATCAGCCTCTAAGAGTTACCTCCATGCTGAAGTAGTACCAGAAAAAGCTTTCTGTCTCAGACATGGCTAACACTGCCACCCTTTGCCTGCCATGCTTCTCAAGAGAACGTCAGCTCCGGTCCCTCTTCTGCCCCAACCCAGGACGCAGGGTCGGGCATGCAAAGGGCGCCCCGAGCTTGGAAAAGAAGAATTCAGTTAGGGGCAGCTGCAGGCCAGGTCACAGCACCATGGGCTGAGTCCTCCCCAGAGCACAGGATGACAGGGAAGAGCCCCTCACACAGCACTGCAAACCGGGGCTGTGCCCACTGCCTGTCCCAGACAGGCTTCCTCCAGCTCCCCGTGTCTGCTGTGTGGGACACAGAATTGGAGAGACCCTGAGTTCGTGGTCCAGTCCAAGAGCGTGGAAGAAACTCCCTGAGAGTGAAGAACCCTAACAATTCTCACCACGTTCCATTCTCTTCCACTCTGCTGTTGCTGTCTTTTACATGAACATTATGTACTGCATGTATATTAAAAGCAAACAAACAAGAAACAGGATGCTGTTGCACAGAGCTTTCCCTGTTAGAAGGGAGTGAGAACAAAGACCCTGCAACACATACTAGCTGCTCTGCTTGTGCACTTACCCCTCCAATAGCTAGGCTATCTCCACTGTTTCTGGTTCCCCTAGAAGCCAGGAGAGAAAAGCATGCTGCATTTTCTGCTTTGAAAGCGTTATCTCCAACAAAACAACCCCCAGGAACACAAACACTGTCTGACAGACTGAAATCTTCACAGGTCTTCTACATTTCCACAGACAGAGCGATGTTTAAATGCAGGACACTGATGTTAGAGGATAGATGCCCACGAATGGATCCTAAACTAGCACCTACAACAGGGTCTGTCAAGGGATTGGGATGGCCAGTGGTAACTGCTCCCTGAACTGAACTCATGGTGAAAGAGCGGGGACAACGGTACTTGAACTGTCACCCGCTGAGGAAGAAGCCCCCCTGTATTAAGTATCACAGACCTTTTCCAGCCTCCTTAAGAAGTGAGTTGTGGAGCAGCACAGGGAACTGAGTGTTGAGATCCTGCCTACTGTATTTGTACCCAGCACCCAGCATTCAGCAAGTCTCAGTTCGTACATAAATGGCTAATGCAGCAGAGCAGCCCAGCGTGGTCTTACTTTTAGCACTCTGAGATCTTGTTCATCTTTCAGCATCTCATTTGGTCCTTCTGTAGCTTGGGGAGTAACACCTACCTGCTCCACTGAGGCACTGAGGTCTGTAACAATAACTGAACTGTTTGATAAGAGATGCTAACGAAAGACAAAGGTGTATTATTGCAAAATTTTGTGGGTTGGCAGCGCAACTAGTGGCACTGTATTGCATCCAGAGCCCATTTGGCTCCTCACAATGAAATGAGACTGGGGGGAGAGGAAATCAGGTCAGAGTTTTTGGCAGACCTATTCAAGGTAAGCATAATCCAGCTGATTCATTATGTGCTGCAATCCTTTCTGGCAAAAACTCTGGAGTAAAGTGGCCTCCAGCCCTATTGCAACTCAACCCCTGCGTGTGGGTGTTGGTGCTGCACATTAGGGAAGGGTGTCACTGGTGGATAAACTTCAGGGGTGAGGGCTAGATACGGGATGCAAAGAACTTCACAGAAGTGTGCAGTATCAGCCTAGTGCTCCCGGCTGAGCAGCCCGCTCTAAAGATGTTCCTACCTCCCACTAGTCCAGGAGGAAGCCTTCTGAGAAGACCCTTCTGATGACTAACGCAATCTGTTTCATGAATCATTGGCATTGGGATGTCCTTGTGGCATAATCAGAGCTCTGGTTATTATACTCATTGATGATAAAACAAGTAAATCTTAATGAGTTGTGGGAAAGGAGACAATAGGGCCCTCTGCCAGGTCTCATTTACCTTGACAACACGCCTACAGCCCAAGTACAAAGATCGCTATTGTTTATCCTGGGTATTTGTGAAGGGGCCAGACAGTTCTGCTTGGCCCCATCTGGTGGTACTCTATCTCTGCCTTAGCATTTCTAAGGTACCAATCACCATGCTATCTCAGCACCTCAGCTTTAGTCCCAGGTTAAATTCATGGTAAAGAAACCACGTGGACAGCCTTTGAAGGTGAGAATCTGATATATAGTTCAATAGTGGTAAATCATCCCATTTACATAGTCCCTCTTCTCTGACTACAAGAACAAGCAAAGACTTTGTTGTTCACATTGTAAACAAATCCTCTGTGTGTGAATCAGCCACTAAGTAACTGGGATGCTGTCTCGCTCAGAGGGCTAAGCCAGCTGACCCTGCCACCACAGCCCAGCATGAACTCTGCTCCTGGCCCAGCTGGGCTGCGCTGACCCTAGGGATGCTGGTCAGCCTTGCTGTCTTGGTCAGCGGTGCCGCTCATCCTACTCCTGACCAGAGGGGCTACACCAGGGGGATTATAAGAAGAAAGCAGACATGAGAGCAGTGGACCTGCTGCAGCCAGCAATCCGTCCCCTGTGGTCAGAGATGCTGACGGCTTGCAGCTCCTGGTTAATCTTGCAAAGCAGAGATCCAGTCCTGAGAGGGACAGGAAAGTTTCCACCTGGTGCAATGCTTCATCTCCAGCTCTGCCATCCTCAGCTGCTTGGGAATTTGCAATGAAGAGGATTTCTGAACAGAAGAAAGAGCTCTTTACCAGCTTTACTAAGTTTCTGTACCTGTTTCTTGGGGCTGTATGTGTTAAGAAAAGCTTTCAGAGCCCAGCTGGATTATGAAGGGCAGCATTCCAGCAGCTAGGCACTAGGCATGGGGTAGGGGAGAACCGAGATCGGCACCTCGCACTTCCTCATCCCAAACAGCTGCCAGAATCAGCTGGCTGCCACTCACGCTGGCACCAGTGTCTTCCATGGGCCCTGTGCAGAGAGCAGGAAGAGTTGTGGACTTCAACTCCGTGCGAACACCGGAACATTCTCAAATTTCTGAGAAGTTTGTTGGGATGGCAAAACACTTCCCATTCAGATCTGGAGATAAGTGCAGATTTCAAGCTAGAAACAAAAGACAGACCCTGACATTTAGATCTCAGAGCGAGTTCCTTGGGACAGCCACAAGAGAAAAACATCTTTCTATTTGTGCTGTAACTAAATAAGATCAGTTGCTGATTTATAATGCTGAGCTGGGGGAGCATTAAAAATGGTGTCTTTTTTCCCTCCGTATGGCCAGCTGCAGGGGACTGCAGCCGAGCCGGGCTCAGGGCTGTTTGCCTCTTTCTGTTCCTACACGTCCTCACCCTTTTGCCTTCTTTTGCTGTTGTCAGCTGAAGAGCTGTGCCGTGACTCACTCTGCAGAGACACGCAGGACAATGTCACCTCTCCACGCACCTCGAGTCTCCCGTCCCCACTACCTCCCTAAGGGACACGATGCAGGGTTTTAGTACAATGTCTGGGCTGTCCCGATGCAGAGACACGAGGAGCAGAGAGGAATGACCAAGTAAGGCATATACAGTAAGACCGTGGCAATATTCATACAGAAAGGTCTCAGCAGGGCACACAGAAGAGTGCTTTGGTAGGGGAGGTTGCATAATCAACCAGATGCTCATCCATCACATGGGAACTGAACGGCCAAGCATGGGAGGGGGGCTCTGACCCTGCAATTTCCTTCCTCTTTCCCTTAAGAAGTCCATCACTAGACCAGATGCTTGAGGTCACTTCACAAACAGGAGGATTTTCTTCCCACCATATCCTTGTGCAAAGAATAATCTCAAATGTGTTCTTTTCACATATTGAAAATAATTATTTACCCAGAGAAGATGCTTAAGAAGCTTAAAAGAAGGTCTGGAAGGGAACAAAGCTAACATGGAGACAAATACTTATCGACCCTACTTGCTCACTTCTCCTGGAAGCAATAACCTGGATTTTCTTTTCACTGAAGTAAATTCAGCAGCTCAGATAAGAGTACTTAGCTACACATCTTTCATAAGTGCCAGGAGGATCAGATCCATTGTGTAAGCCAGAAAAGTAATGTTAGTGTTCTCCCATGGAGCAAAGTGACTTTCTGGCTCCTGTTGATCTCCTTCCAGCCACAGGCAGCACATGAAGACACAGGTTCAGCCCTCTGAAAGCTGCCTCACTTGCTCATTACTTACTCTGAAATCAGCCACCAAGATTCACTGAGTTCTGCAGTAGCAAGAGATGAGTAATTAATTAATAACACTGATGCTTCCCCATCTCAGCTCCTTCAGTCTGACTCAGGGATAGAAGCAACTGCTACAGGAATTCCCCTGGTTGGGGCTCTGCTACTGATCGTCGGTGTGACCTGCAGGGTGAGGGAAAGCTGCCGCTTTGGCCGTGACCTGTCCCCTTTCTGCCAGCTTGTGCCAGGCAGACTCGATAAATAGTTCTGTGGACACTCATGCTGTCACAAGGTATTTTTTACCTTCTGGAAGAGAAGCAGCATGATTTTAATTGTTTTGAGGACCTTGTTCAGCTTTCTAAGATGCTGCTGAGCCCTTGGAAGAGTCCAGCCACTGGCATCCCAGAAAGAGCTGGGAAGCACTGGCTGTTTTGAGACTCAGCTACAAAGGCCTCAGAATGAGAGGGGGCTGCTTTGAAAATATGATCTCTAACTGCAAGTGCTGAGCACCAGAGATCTGGATCTGTCCCGTGTTGGAACTGGGGCTGTTGGTACCTGGTGACCCCGACAGCTGGGCAGGAGCCACAGAGCACCAGCAACAACAAGGATTTTCGGGTCAAAGTAAAAAAAATACTCTGAGCAAGCCAGAGTGAAAGACCAGAAAAGAACACGAGGACCTGAAAACCACCACAAAGCATGGAAAGCATGTGGGCAGCTTGAATAACACTCCCAGAGGATAGAGCAAGGATCAGAACAGATCTGGGACATGGCTGCCAACGGAGGACACAGTCTTCAGCAGAGAACTCAAATCATATCGGGAGTAGTCAGATCACTTGGAGTACGATGCCGTTCGCTCCACAGGGACAGACGATCATATCATGAAGTTCAAAACCCATCACTGCTTTCCAGGGAAAAGGTCAATGTCTGAACAGGCAACAGGGATGGAATTCAGTTCTTACTTCTGTGGGGAGCTAGGATGGAGGCATATCCTACGGAAAGCTTAGACACTTGTGTCCATAGATCAAGGCTTCATACCTCAAGTTTCCTCATGCCAAATAAATTCACCAGACTACGTAAAAATCCTGAGTTGAGCACTTGCCAATTTGTGCATGCTGCTGTAGACACACAGAGTGTAATTGCATTTGCCATCAGGGTAATTGTGCATGAAAATTGTGCAATGAGTGTTTCGTCCACACAGTCACACTTTTAATGCTTTTGTTTTTTTTCAAGAATCAGGTGCTCACATAAAGTGGTTAAAATTCTTAACCATTATTTTGACTTGCTTTAATTATGAAGTCAAAAGTGAACCACAATACTGTGTCCTTAACCAGCACAAGAGACACCCCACATCACTGCTGTGCCATTAGGGTCTGTTTGTACAGCTTTTTAATTTGCCAGCGGAAAGATGGATTCCTTCAACTGAAGCTAATTTGTTGCATGTTGTCTGGAATCTAAAGCCAATTAAACACTGATCATAGTCACTATGCAGTCCTTGGCAATTAACTTGCTATTTTTGAGTAATCGCTTAATTTTACAGTTGGGGAAACCAAGAAGGAAACCCTTCTGACTGAGAAATTACAGCTATTCCACAGACAGTCCCAAATCATGCAGATCTGCACTCAGATACGCAGTGGCACTCCACATTTGAAGAAAACACAGCAGGATGCTGACAGATTCAGCAGATCCAATAACATTCAGTGATCAGTGATTTCTCAAACAGAAGATTTCCCAGCTCCAGCTAGAGACCGTGAGGTTGGACAAGGACATTGTCATACAGCAAACCTGGACTCTCAGCACACGTCCTGTGATCTGATGCCACCAGCTTAACAACAGAGCAGAGCAGGCTCAGTGTACAATGGTGTAAACCTAGATGATACCACTGCTGAAAGCAAACATTGCCAGGAAACAATACAGCATGGCACTGCGTCTGAGCAGCAGAGACACTGTGTGCTCACGGCAAGGCCGTGTCATCGCGAGAGCAGCCAGCACCTCCAAATGCCACACTGCTGAGCACAGCACCCACTGGATGTGGCCAGGGCATAATGACTGGAACCTGCAGCATGCAGCACAGGGCAGATAATAATCAGAGTATTGTTTCACAAACACACATACATCTATATATACACACACACCTGTATACACACAGAGCATGGCCTGAAGAGCACTTTGGCTAGGCACAGAGAAGTGTTTTTCTTTGAAAATTAAATGTTGTAATATAAGACTCTTAGACACATTAAAACAACCAGATACCTAAAAGGGAAATGTCAACAACAACAAGATGGGCGATTAAATTTAAGCATCCCAGTGAGGCAATGACTTTGATCACTATGACAGACGAGGTGAATTACAGGCCTGTTTAAAATCGTAACTTCAAATATCCCTCTCAGCCCCCTTCAGAGCTCGATCACTGTAACTGCTATGCCCAAGGAGTACGAGATCTTTCCAAACACCCATCCTATTTGTCACAACACCGGCCAAACATCTGCTGTACAATGAGTGGGAGCTCCCAGTTGCTCTAGGGCTGCGACTGGACATCGAAGCCTACACCAATATAATTTAATAAACTGGTCAGAAGTGATGCAGCAAAGAAACTGCCTTATCTTAATATCTGAGGTATAACCATATCCAAAGGACCTGTTGCATTTAGAGCAGATCAAAGAATCCCAGTGAAATCAAAACTGGCACCTTCCACTTTTGCAGAGTTTGGTGTAAATGCAGGTACGCGTTCAACAAAGAAGGTGAGGCAAAACCACACTGTTGCTTTAGAGAACTGCAGTTATCCCCTGCCAATCTGTAGCTGAGATTTGATCAAGCTCTTCAATTGTCATTATTATTTTGCCACTGGTCTGTAGAAAATGGAAGAGCACTCAGTGATGGAAGAGCCCCATCCACAGATGGACAAGCACCTACTGATATGTGGGAAGCACACACACACAAAACCAGCTTCCTGCATGCCCACATGTGTAGCACACAGCTTCCACCAAGTGCTGCCTTACAGTGGCACACATAAATGGACCAATACACCCATATTTATTCAGTGTCTGCACACAGACATGCGCATGGCACATGTTTATGCATGCACCTGTATAAACACACACTTGCGTGCAAGCTTAGACACGCAGCGCTCTCAGGCCTGCACATGGGGACTCACACGTATGTGCTTACATGGATACGAGCACACACCCCGCACTTGCTCCAGGCAGCACCATGAGCCTGTGGCACAGCCAAAAAAAGAAAAGAAAAAAGAAGTATGACAAGGCCAGGAGTTGTCCCCGTAGCTTAAACGACAAGGCTGGTCCTGAAGTCCTTCCCTCAGAGGGTGGGTAACTGCATGCAGGAGCCGTGCTCAGTTAGACACATGTATGAGCACGGGCTTGAGCCCAGGCAAATAGAGTCTCACCTCTGCCATCAGGCACGCGTCGGTGGTAATGCGTACATGCCCTGTGCCACTCCTCCCTCCCCCTAATCCTTTGTTTGCACACCTCTTCCTATCAATCTGTTTCATTTTCCAAATAATGCGTATTCCCTTTTGTTTACAGCCGGGACACGGGCTTCTCTGAGTCAGGCTCCATCAGCATCTTGGCAAGGCCAGTCCTGGCTTGTTTGTTTGTTTTCTCAGCGACTCAGTGTGTAAGGAATATGGAGGGTGTAGGCGGCTCTACATGTCCCTTCGCCTCTCGCGGGTTTTGGCACATTCCTTTCATAAATACTCTTTCAAATGCAGGGGACAGGATGGTTTGTTTATATAACCACTGCTTTTTGCTGAGGCTCAAACTATCCCGACAGCTCTGCCTGCAGAGTCTCTTTCGAGGAGGTCCATGTTCTGAGGTGCCCCGTGGCTCTGGGTGTGAGCACAGCTTGGAGAGTTTCTGGAAAGGGACCTAGCCTCAGTCAGAGTAACTTCTAAGCTACTTTAGGCTGGAATGAGACAGTTTAGCACCTAACTTTCTCCACCTTTCTCTTCCCCTCAGCTTGCTGAGTGTCAGAGGATGCTTTCGCAAACTTCCTAGGACCAGTGCTGATGCTGCTGCAGTGAGCGAAACCCTTCTGCTCTCTCTGGTGGGGCTCTGTCCAAGCTGGAAGGAGCAAGGGGCAGAGATAAGGAAGCATGTCTTACACACAGAGTACTGCATTAGTTACAAAGGCTTTGCTGGACAAAAAAGTCGAAATGCTTCAGATAAGGCCTGCAGTGTATCGCTTGCCGCCTTCTTGCCCTCCTCCATGATATGGATGTAACCCTACCTCTTATTCCAAAAGAGCCGTTTCTGATACCATTAGCTGTGAAAGTTATTTTAGTGTAACTGTTTCACTTTGAGTTTTCATGCAACTGTCCTTACATAAAGACTCCTATCCAAACCCACAAGCATTGCTGAATCAGGGCAGGTCCTCTGCAAAGACCTAAACTAACTTGACAGATGCTAAAGGCACCTTTATACTAGTGCAGTGAGAGCTACCCTTGCTTTAACCACATAACTTTAAGTGAGAGAATCAATCCCTTTGCCATTCCCTTCCTCTCTCCTCATGTCTGCTGCGTGACCTGTTACTAAAGCAGCAGGCTGAAGGAGCAGAGACAGCAGCAGCCTGTGGGACGAGCAGGGAGCCAGTGCAAGGTGCCACCCGCCATGTCCCCCCAGCAGACATGCTCTCTTGTTCTCTCACACACTCCTGTTCTAGGCTTATACCCTATAAAAAGCACACACTGGCATTGCTCACAGCGTTTGTGAGCATTCAGTAACTTATCACAAACATTTCATAATACTGAGTGGGAAGAAAAAACATGAAATAGTTCTAGGGATTTTTCTAGTACCACACTGCTAGGAAGATCTGTTTCCCATAGCTAAATTATAGACACAAGCCAACCACTGACTTAACCACTTGAAGGGAAGTGAGTACACAGCTAGCCAGGCCAAGGAGATGACGCCAGTAACTCAGGTTGAAGGCTGTCTGGCTGACACAGCAACAGACAAGGCAATTTCCATAGGGTTCAGCGACTGCAAACCCTCTGTGTATCCAGCACAGACCCAGGGCAATTCTGCAAACAGCTCGTGGAGTTTTTGATTTAAAACAAAAAGAGAAACAGGAAGACAATTACACAGGTAAAGAAATGGGAAGACAAAACAAAAGGCCTAACTTCAAGAACAACACATGTATTTAAAGCCAGGAGTTAGCCTGTTGAGTCAGTAAACACCGCTCTAACATCTTTTGGGGACTATATATATCACTCATGCCTAGAACACCTATACTCCCACTGCTGCAGGGCTTACAGAGCTTCTCAGGGGTGCATCCCCTGCAGTCAGACACAAGAAGGCCAAAAGAAGCCTGAGTTTTTCTGGTTCATTCCAACACCAGTACAAGGAGGCAGGGATACCTAGCTCCCGTGCCAGCCCCACTCACTGCGTACGGAGCGGCAGTGCACTTGCAGGCTAACTTGTCTTTGCTGCATGTTCTGAGTGGCACACATTTCATTTCTATTCCCCAGCTCTGCAGCAGGTTGGAATTCTGTTCATGATCTCATACAGCCAAGTGTTCAATGCCTTGGCTGGTACCTGCTATACCACAACCCCTGCTGTTGGAGTAACGAGGGCTGCTTCCATCCTCAGCTGAGCTCACTGCACAGGCTTCATCGAAAAGGAAAAGGTACCAGTTCCCTGTGCACCCAGTTCTGCGTGGAGGAACAGCAGACTAACCAGGCACTGATTTCTACTGTGTTTCATACTGAAACTGAGATACTGGCAGAGATGAAAGCAGCAGCATCTCTGCAACAGCAGCATCCTGCACCAAACCAATCCTTAATATTTAAGATCTCTCCTTCCAAGACAGATACCAAAGGCAGATGTTTCTGAAATAACTGCTTTCTTACAAACATGCTCCTTGGTCAGGGAAAAAGTATTTCCAGGTAGAGGAGAGACAGGTGGGTTAGTCCTGCAGCATGTGCCACCGCTGCTTTGGCAATAACTGATCTTCCCAGTGACATCTGCTGAATTCCTACACCAGTTAAGGAAATTTTCTCAATTATTACTTTTTCTAAATAAAAACTTCCAAAGTCTTTATAGCCTTAAGACCTATCCCCACTTCCTTTACTGACACCTTAAGTGTGGTGAGATTATGTACATGACGAAGTCACATTTGGCCTCTTACCAGGATGTCCCCTACCAGAAAAGGGTCCCAGGCCCAGGAGTCAGTTAATTCCATGACCTGTGAAAGAAGGTGCTAAGAAACTGTTTGACTCTAAATTCTCATTCTTAATCTTCCCACTGGGATTGCTCCTCACTCTCCTTGTAAATGGATTGTTGACAGGCACCCATGTCCACTTTCATTAGCGCATTTAATTTGCAAGCCTCACGCATATTCCAGCTAACCATAGCTCTATGGTCTTTAAATAATATGCTTAGTGCAATAACATAATCAGATTAAAACCATTAATTGGATTGCAGAGGTTTTAGGCAACCCGGGGGTCAGTGGGAAGGGATGACAAGATTGTTGTGCCATCTGTTCCAGCTGGTCAGAGCTGCCTTGGCATGTATTCTGTTGTTATTACTGCACCTTTCTGGAGGCAGGACAGGGAGATTATCCACTGTTTGAGTTTTCCTTTTTTGCCAGGGCCCTATCTGACACAAGGGCCTTGCTCTACATACTGAAGCTGTCTCTGCTGAGCACAACCTCATCTGACAAGAAGCACCAGAGGTAGCCTGAATCTTTTTTCATCAGAATAGTTCTCCAGCATCCCTCGGGTGCTGAGCAGCACAGTGTAATTACAACCGTTAACAACTGCCATTTTGCAGCAGCCACACAGCAACCTGTACATCGCCTTCTCTCTGGGTTTTTTCAGAAGAGCTTTTAGCTGAGTCTCACAGCAGCTGTAAGAGCTGAACGCTTTAGCAGTCCCACGCAGCTGTAAGAGCTGAACGCTTCAGGGACAGGCTTTTGCACTCCAAGCCAGTCTGGTTTCCAGTAAGTGAAACCGCTTTCTTCCATATCTACAAAGCACAGGTACCTGGTTCAGGACAAGAGCCTATGTCCATCCCCCTTCCGTGCTCATAACACTCTTGTCACATCCCCGACACAGCGACAAATTTTCCAGTGAGTGCAAAGCAGGGAAGCTACGACCACAAGAAAAATGCTGATTTGCACAGTGAGATATTTTGATTACTAAGCTGCTTTAAAAATCTGCTTTAACTTTGGATTCTTTGAGTCCCAACTGGTTATTTGTGCTGCTGTCCCCCATCGTATTCTTTGACCTTCTGACATACAGTTACTGCAGTCTGTTGCATGCGTCCCCAAGCAGAAAGCAGATTGGACAGAGATTAGATAACATCGTGGTGTATGGGTTGGGTACTTCTTTTTTCTTACCAGTTTCCTGTTGATCGAATCACACTGATAAGGAGTTTGGTTGGTAGTTGAAGTATGAAACTGCAAAAGGCTGCCTTTTAAAAGACGTGTTCCAACTGGGATGTCGAGGCGGCCAAAAGATTGGTGCGTAGCTGTGCTCTGGTGCTCAGGCCCATCTGCCTGAATGATGCACAGGAGCAAGGAGGAGGTAAGTGGGGACCAGTGTGGGTGCATAGCACATGGCAAAGCATTTTCAAACCTGTTTACGAACATGGTTAGAGAAACAGAGGAAGCTCTTCAAGATATTACCTCACTCTGGCTACATCTTACCGTGTTGTTTCTGAAAGTTATTGCTCACAGGGCTGTAAGGGAAGATGAGTTAGCAGAACAGCGTGCATTTGTCTCATCTGCTTCAGTACTAAGCCATCCAGGTTGCCTCCAACTATCACAAACAGCTTAAAGTAAAGCAGCTGACTTTGCCCTGTGAGTGCATGTGCAGCTATGCCACAAAGTCCCGCCAGCTGAGCTCCAGATGCCTGAGCTTTGGCAGCAATGTGGGAACAAACAGCTCATGGGCAGCAATGTTTCACATTTCCACCGTGCTATCTGCTCGGCGCCGGGGCCTCCGAGGCCCATGACACTAACACGAGGCCCTGGTGGGTTGGAATAACCCTCGGAGCAAACCAACTGACCCCCTGCACTGCAGTTCAGAGGTTTTTTTATTTTAACTATCTGGACCTGCTGGGTTGAAGAGCTACTGGCTCTACAGAATCTGAAGGCCCATCTTTATCTCCCACTACCTGCAAGAAAAATGAAGAACTAGCCAATGCCTTTGCCGTTAGCGGTTTGTCGGCATCACGGGACTGTTCAGTTGGAAGGATGGTGGCTGTGGTTTCAGGGTCTGTGTCGGAGGCTGCTGCTGGCATAACCGCTCCTGCAGCTGCGCAGTGGACCAGAACAGCTGAAAAATTCCTTCCAGCTGACAGTTCAGTTTACCCCATAAGCATGGCAAAAGGTGTGCTGCTTCAAAACAGGGGCAGTGCAATACCTGGGACAACAGGCTGCGGGGTCACTGGAAGAACTGACATGAATTCTCAGCCACAGGACCAGGGGTTGTTCTGGGAGATCTTGATAGGAAAACTCAGCAAAGAAAGGGTCGCTGCCTCCCAGGCAGAAGGAGTTGCAGATATGAACTGGGGGCTGTGTGAGCAGCAGTACAATGTGAGGCAGATTTTCTTTGATTAGCCATGGCCTCTAATCTCTCCTGTGCCCCCCTGCAGCGAATTCCAGAGTTCAGCAGCCCCCACTGGACTTTCCTGTTAAGGCTCAAATCATTACAAGTATTTGTTTAGTAAAGGCTAAAGTGCTGAGGTCCCTGTGCCAGGAGCTCTGTGAAGGTAAAGGTGGCCAGGCTGGTGAAAGCAAGTCACAGTCCAGAGGGGCTCAGCGGCTCATGGCAGGGTTGTGTGGAAGTACTATCTCAGGGCTTCACCCTCCACCCCAGGTCATTTCAGCAGCAGCTAATGAAACTGCTTGGAATAAGTGTGCTGCTGTGATCCCAATCCACAGCATGTGGCAAAGCCTCTGTCAGCGTGTTCACTCTTACACTGACACCCAAAAAGGCATCTTCAGCTGGCTGTGAGCTGACAAGCTCCATGGCAATGCAGTGTGCAATGCTGTGATCAAAACAGGTGTAATAAAGACAGAAAAACCACTGACCTACCAGGCTCTCCATCAGGTAACTTCCTCAAATTTAAACTTTCACATGTCTGAAACCAAGGATTCACACTGCCTAGGGCCAGTTTCTTTACCCTAACATTTTCCAGTGATGATGCCATATTCCTCATGAACCAGCAAACACGGTTTGAATATTGCGAGTCTGACCCATATCATCTTTGACTCAACGTTGTTGCTTAGGGCAGAAGGTGTTTAAGATGGGAAGGACCAGTTCCCAGAGTGATCCAGAATTCAATGCGCCTGTAACTTCCAGAATGACTGTTTCTCACAGAACACTCCTAGTTACACCCTAAAGAATATTCCCCAACTGGCCTCATTTCAATTTCAAAAGTTACTTCAGGAAATCACCATGAATTAGTGGACAAATTCACATTCCTGAAAAAAACTGACACTCTGAATTGAAGCTGGGCAGTTGGAGTCTGCATACCTGCTCTCCAGGGAATATGGCTGTCCCAGCCTTGGAGGAGACAACAACCCACCCATCAGAGCTTGGGGGAACCAGTAACTGACCCTCCAGAGCTGCGCACCCTGGGGAGTGCTGGCCCCAGGCAGCCCGCCTGCAGAGCTGCGGAGGGCTTCATGTTAAAGGCTGCTGAGGAGCCCCAGCCTTGGCTGCCCAGGAGCCAGAGACCCTGAGGATCCCGGCAGGTGACGGGAGATGCATCAGTCAGAATACCTAGCTGGAAGGAGTCCCGTGATGGGACACATGGAGCTAGAGTGGTCACCCCTCCAGAAAAGGACAGTTGACAGCCCAGAGATTTGAAGAGCTGCAGAGATGGGTTTCTGACTTTCAGCTCTCCATCCGTCTGTCAGCAGGCTCCCTAGGAGCCTGGGCGGGTGAGCTGGAAGGAAATCAAGCAGGTTTCCAAACCTGCCTGGCAGGCAGCGAAAATCCTACCTGCTTTCTGTCAGTTTTGTAGAAAATGTCATACTCCCCCAAGCATCCAGGCTGAGATCAGCAGGAAATGATTTTCCTTCCCTGTGAATATTTTGTTGAGGTTTCAAAAACTTTCTTGGTACTTACTTGGAAAAATGTTGATGACTTACACAAACTGAAAACTGGGGTGGGAAGGGAATGAGGGAATGGCATGGGTCAATGATAAAAATTGTTTCAAAAATATTTCTTTAATTATTTTTTCCAAGATAAATCATTCACTGAAACCAATTCTACTACTCTGAATACTTCTGTTTTAAAGGTCTGACATGTCCAGAGGAGTAAGTTGTCCAGATAAGTAATAATTTGCCTCTTATTTTGAATGTATGTCTGCATCATTTAGCTATTGCTGAGCACTCAGAAGGCTGTAAAAATTGTGGGTTTGGTTCTGTTCCTAAGCCTACTGGTACCAGTGTTCGTGTACGATGTCTATGATATCTGCAAGAAAACACCCTGGGAAGCTTAGCCCTCAGAGAAGGATGGGACCCTGCGGAGCATTTCATCAGCACTTACACTTCCCTGTAACAAACAGCTCCTTACTCAGTATTTCGTGCTGGCTACTCCCTTAAAAATCAGCTAAGAGTAACCCAGTGAAGCTCTCTCTCACCCCAGCAAAGAGGAGGATTTGTTAGTCACAACCAGCCTCTCCCTCCTGTCACTTTGTCAGGTACCTGAAGAGGGGCTGCTCCATTGAGGACCCACCCCACAGATTGACCTTCCAGTTTGCAGCTCACCTAATCCTCCTGCCTGGCTGCTCTATACCCCAGGAGAGGCAGGGGCTGGAAAGCACTTCCCATGAAACATGCCTCACTGGGGTTTACAGTGACTCGGCGCTGCTGAAGAGTCAGTTCAGACACAGAAATGTATTAAACACAAATCCAGGAGGTTCCACTTAGACAGTCAGAGACAAGAGAACGTGGTATTAAAGGAAGGCAAAGTGGCCTCACATTATTGACTCCCACTTCAAACTCCATTTTGATGAGGGAAATTACCAAAGAAATATCACGCTTTTGACCAAGAGGAACTTTTTCACTTCCTCTCCAGCTCATCCCTGTAAAAGACATGAGTACAGTTAACTTTCTCTCCAAAAAGCATCATTATGTCTTTGACCTTCACAAAGAAAACAAGAAAAGAAACCAGAGCCACAGACCTCAAATGCTGCTGGGCTTGGGTCCAGTCATTGCTAGAGTGATCTCTGCAATGCCCATTGCACAAACAGTAATGTGTAAACATGGAGGGGTGAGCAGAGCTCTGCCACCAAACCCACCACCTAGCCCAGGTGTCAGAGACACCTTCTGTCTGTGACCTGTGATGGATGGTCACCTCCACAAAGCAATTCCGCAGTTATTTGCTTTCTAAAGGATGAAAATGGAGGCAATGACGTGGAACCCAGAGAGGTGATATTTGTTCTTCCTGCCCTTGTGATTCCTCTGGCTTCTACCTGGTAGCAATTTGATGTGAGCACCATCAGCACCACAGCCTGGGTGCTTCATTTGGGAGCTGAAAAAGAATGACTCTGCTGATGTGTGGACAGGACTGGGCTCCTCTATTGTATACTTTAGGGTGGGTTTTTTTGCTTTAAGCACTTAGGGAAAGATGCAGCCAGGATATCTGTGGAGTCGTATTCACTGGTACATACATGAACTGTGAAAAATGCCACCTCAGAATCACATCCCCAAACTTTCTTTCAAGATGCATATTAATCTCAGTGGACTTTGCAGGACTCGTGATGCCACTGGGTATTGGAGAGTGGCTGGATTTCAAAGTGGAGAGCCTTCCAAAGGGGAAAAAGTGCTCATCCATCAGCAAACAAAGGAAATAAGGCAAAAGCTAAGGCCAGCCTTAGACCATCCATGCCATCTGCCAGTCTATGGGGCTGAGCTGATTTCACTGTAGTGGAATTTTGCCAGGGTAAAACAAAGGAACCACAGAACTTACGGGCAGCCGCTGCAAGGAGACAGGGGCTGTGCAAGAGGTGCTGAGCATGTACTCCCCTCCCTGAATGGCAGGCTCCGTGCTCCTGGAATGCCTGTGTGTTTGAGCGGCACAGTGCAACTGAAAGTACACTTTCAATGAGGGGATGAGTTACAAGAAATCAGCATGCTGTGAGTAAAGCTAAAAAGAAACAAGAAGGCTGGAACAGCTGATAAAGGCCTCGAGTGCAAGGGGATGATTTGCACAAATAAGCGACCCAAATCTAAGGATTTTGAAAGAGAAGGAGAAGGAGAAGGAAAACAGAGTTAAGTTCCAGTTAATATTCTTGCTGTATCTAAGCTGGATGATGAAGAAAGAGCTAGGAAGAACTTCCTTGCCCAATTTAAAAAAACTTTTACCTCTTCTTAAGATCTCAAAGTTCAGTAATATTCCAGACAAGAATACATTTCCTTCATAATAACTACCATCTAATGATTCTCACATGAGACCGAACTTGTTTTCCATTCCCAGTAGCGAGTGAAACTGGACAAATAACCAACCTGAACTGTGCCTCAGCTTCTCTTTCCACAAACAGGGGGAGTATCACCTTTTATATAGCTCTTACAGCTGTTTGGATGAAGTACAAGTGAAGTGTGTAAATTTAAAACACACTTATATTAAATAATTAATTAAGCCAGCTTGTGTGTTGCTGTTTTCTTCCCACCCTGAACTCATAAAGAAACATTCTGAAAAAGGTTGTCTGGAGTGATCAATCACTGAGTTACAGGTAAACTCACTGTTTTATGGAAGACCATTCAGCTTACTGCATGCAGGGGATGGAAAACAGAGTTTGTCCAGGGAGAACATTTGGGGGATAAATATTCCTCCCTGAATTTTGTAGCTGAGAAAGAGGTCTGTCACAAACCAAGTCCGTTGGTGGCTGCATACCCATCCCGACCTCGATGGTGATCACAGAGGCATAAAACCTCGTTACACAGGTTTTACTAACAGAAGGACCTTACCACTGTCTTAGCATGCTGAAGGAGTTTAGAAAGCACA
Source organism: Hypotaenidia okinawae (assembly GCA_027925045.1). Taxonomy (NCBI): domain Eukaryota; kingdom Metazoa; phylum Chordata; class Aves; order Gruiformes; family Rallidae; genus Hypotaenidia; species Hypotaenidia okinawae. Next base: position 8,337,170 of record BSDF01000016.1, read on the forward strand.
GAACCCACCCATCAAAGGCTGGTGAGTGGCAAAGCCACTGGGTTTTGCACTGTCCTTTCTCCTCTCAGCAGGTATGTGGACAGATGCATTTTTTGTACTGTTGGTGTGCACTGGAGAAGCTCTAGGGAAAATACAGACCATGGTCAGGGTTCTGAAGGTCAGTGTGTTAGGATCACAATGTAGCCAAGAAGGAAGAATAGGTAGGGGTTTCTTACACTAATAGGTCTTCTTTTTACATCAGGGAAAAATCCAGACTCCAAGGGAAGCACACGCAGAGCGCCTTGCAAACAGGGACCCTCACAGCTGTTAACAAAAGTGAAGTACCCTCTCTCCTTGGGAGATGGCTTCACCTCTCTAAGCAGAGCTGAGAGATCCTCATTGAACATTAAGCTTGTCCTAACAGGACAGTGTCGTACCTCAATGGGACTGTCACGCTGCAATGTCGTAACATCGGGAGGGATATGTCACCCTCAGTCCCCTATTTTGCCAGAGGTAGCTAGCAAGGTCTGCTGCCCGTTTCTAGTGCAGCTCTAGTTTGGAATGGCAATAAGAGCCTTGCAATAAGGCTCTGGTCCACTTTACTGAGGGGAACCAAACGCTAATTCTGATGTTGTAGTCTGCCTCCCCTGGTCTACTGGATCTGAACCAGAAAGCACTTTCACCAAAAATGACCTTGGAAAAAGCATTCTTCCTTTATCCGGTCAAGAGAAAAGCTAGAAAACCAATAACATTTTTGGAATGAACGATCACTAGGACACTTTCCAGAGGCCAAATGTGCACAGATGTTAGACATCTGCACAGCCCAGTCAGTCAGCCCTTCCAGCAATATCTATTTGTTGATAAAGTACTACAATTACAAAACCAGCCTAAATGATGGGGTTTGTTCTCTTTGATCAAGTTTCACTGCTTTGTTCTAGTTGGTTGCTCAGAAGTCTTCTACATCTATGGATATTTCTATGAGATTGCTTTCTAGTTCACTGAAAGTCTCCGTTTTCTGAACCTTTTTTTTTTCTTTCTACTGTGCATTATTCAATTATCTAATTGTCTGCTGGGAGGAGACCAAAGAACTAGTAGTGGCAAGATGCTTAAAGGTTTCTACAGGCAGAACTGAAACCAGCATTATCACTGGACACAAGATCAGAACAGTGGTGATTCACACCTCCCTGCTCTAGTCGCTGCCTCAGATGAACATGGCAATTGCCATACTGCAGCAGGATCTCGAGAAGGGACAGGGACATGCTCCTCCCACAGCCCGTGGGATGGTGGAGGATGGCAGGGCCAAGCCTGGCTGTTTGCTGTAATCAGGCTTCATTTCGATCTCTCCAGAAAGGCAGATGCTCATCAGTGTAGTTGTACTTTAAGGGTTAACGTGACTCTCATCATAGGCAGACATCATCTTCCACGTGAAGGGCTTTTCCAACTTAGCCTAAGTGTAACCTGCAATGTAAGATTTTGTATCCTTGGCAGAATCCTCTTGTGGCCACTGACTCCCTACCCCTGGACCACCTTGGTTCATGCAGCCCTGCCAGCTTGTGGAACTCTCAGGGGTCTTCTCACAGGGAGATCCAAGTTTAAATACTTGTGGAGGAAGTATAACGTTTTGTGCCCAGACTCTGGAAGTGATGTTTGGCATGTGTGTGGGAGCTCCTCCAGGAATTCAGGGGGATGGAATACCTCAGGTACTTCACAAAGCCCACAAACACTAGGCACATAGATTTGTTAAGTTCAGAAGCTGGGGCTGAGACCTGATGAACTGTCTGAATGACAGTCCCCAAAATTTCCATGTTCAAAGGGTAGGAACTGCCTGAAAAACAAGTTAAAAAAAGCAGTATCAAGAGTTTCATCCCATTAGAGTTACGTATTGGCAACTGGCCCACATGGGTCTTAGGCTGGGTTTCTGATAAGGCAGCGGGGGGGTGGGCTGGAGAATAGGGAAGACTTGTACTGGTGTTCCAGTAGAATAACTGTCTGGAGGGAAGGAGCTGCACAAACTGGACCAGCATCCCCTCACTCTGCTAAGATGTCTGAAGCCAGGGCTGCCTAGAAGGGAGAAACTATGGAACAAAGAAGTGAAAAGCCTCAGGCTGGGTCATGCCTTGTGAAAATGACAACAACACATTTTTAAGCTAAACAACAACAACAGCAACAAAAAGTACAAAAAAGGAACAAGGAAAAACCAGCCTGCCCACTCAGCCATCCTTTCACACACAACACTAACAGCAGGGAGATGGGGTAAAACAGAAGGTATTTTTAGTGCTACTCTGCTTACAAAATGCAGCTCCCCCAACTGTGGAGTAGCCCAAGGCTGACCACAGGGAAGAGGGGTGGGTACATTACCAGAACCTCTGTGAGACTCGGGCAGTTCCCCCATGACCATGATTCTCCCATGTGATGGCTTCCAAGGGGATACAGAGAAGGCCAGGCAATAAGTAGAGGGGATTAATGATGAAAATTGTGTTCTTTGGGTCTGTGTGACTGAGGTGTCTGTTTCTGTTCAACTCTGAAACCAAAGGAAGGGAGAGGGAAGGACGGGGGAGATGTACTGCAGCCTGCCACCATCTGCCAAGGAAAAAGTTTCTGCTTGGAGTAGGGGCAAGGCGGATTCCTCTAAGGATGAAGAAAAACACCACAGTTAAAGTGTGCTCCCCTCACTGCTACAGTGCTGCAGATACATAAAGGGAGGGGAAGGCCATGCAGTCTGTCAGAACAGGCGCTATGCCCATCAGAATGAATCGAGCACGAAGGACACAGGATTGGAAAGCACTCCTGCATCACCGTCAGGGCCCTGCTACTACTGGGGGCACAACCACAAGCTGGCTGCACGTCCAAGGACACTTGAGCCCTGTCCATATACATGTTCCTCCTATATACTCACAGGAGGTCAGTTAGTGGTCAGGTACAGCGACACCACCAAGTCTCCCCCAAGCCCCCAACACAAGCAGGCAGCTCGCAGGCTGCAGGGAAATGCCAGCTGGTCTGAAAAAGGTGGCAATCATATCCAGCTTGGTTTCTAATTTTAGTCCCTTTCTGAGGCCTTCAAACACAACAAATTCTGCTCAACAAACCACAAATTTAGGAAGTGGCTAAATCCTGAGGAGAGCATGACACTGCTCGTGTCTTGGCACACAGCGATCACACGCATGGCAGGGACATCAGCTGGGCAGTGACTTCTGTGAAGGACCAGTTCTAGCCTGCATCTTTTACCATGCTCTCATTCCTTCTGCTCTGAAGCTCCTGAAGCTTCAGAGTAGGCCATGAGTAGCAGACAGCTCCTCTTATTTGTTTATGTTCCCTTTTGTCACCCTTCAGAAGGGTGGGAGGGAGGCCACAAGCTGTCACCCTTGCCAATAAGTGGAGTGCTAATGACCTTGGGGCCCAGCTGAGCTGAATCAGTCTGGAATGAGCTGCTGGAGCAACTGGGAAAGTCTACATGGCATCATCTGTCATCTTCAGCTTGGGTTTGTCCTGAGCTAAAGTGATGGAAACTGCTCATGATCTGAGGCCATTGACAGGCCATTATGGACTGGCCTCTCTCAGCACCGGCATCTGAACACTTCATTCAGCACCTGCTTTGACAGCTTTTTTGGTTAGATGGAGGAATAGGAAATTCCTGTAGTTGGAATCTGGCAGCATTAGATGGATGGTGTGAGCATCAGAAACACCTTCAAGTCACTGAGAAGAAATAAAAATACTACTGCTTTGCTACAGTGCTCACCCAGATGTCTCCAAGTCAGAGAGATGCTTCCTCTTTTATATGGGACAGCTTCATGTTTACCACAGGGTACAAATAAGCGCACAAGGCAAACCACAGCACGGGTGACAAGTGCTAAATTCACACCCTACCTTACCCCACACTCACATCTCCGTAGATTAGAAATATTTCTTTCTAGTACTCCCTTAGGACCTTCTATCTATACATTATGATGTCTAGAAATTGTTTAAGATCTGCCTCTCTGGTTTAATATGAAGGAAGCCTGTTTGCTCAGTGCGTTCTGCCTTTTTGAAGGCCATGACTAAGAGGCAAGTGGTCCGTTCCCAGTACCTCAGCCCCAACCCAGCTGTATCCTGTGACCCCCAAAGAACTGCTGGATATAAGTGGGGGTTGGGTTTTGTTTTTTTTTTTTGGTAGAGGCAAAAGCTTCTCCTAAGTAATCCCCTATGTGGACGCTAATTTGGAATTCACTTTGGAAGCAAGTACAAGTAATTTGCGTTACAACACGTATACCCTGAAGAGTCCCCATGGCACCGAGGAACAGCGATCCATCTAAAATCCATACACAGACTTGGCCCGGGTTAGTGACTGTACAAACAAATCGGTTTGCTCGGGCACCGGGAGAAAACCCCCGCCCGGAGCGCGGGGGCCGCGGCTGCGGCTGCGACCCGCGGCCGCCCTCCCGCCACAGAGCCCGGCAGCCCGGCGCGGCAGCACCCTCTCCTGTCCCCGCGCGGCCGCCGCAGCCCGCGGGCGCGGCCCGGTGATGCAGCCCCCGGTGATGCAGCCCCCGGTGATGCAGCCCCCGGTCGCGCAGCCCCCCGGTCGCGCAGCCCGTCCCGGGGCCGGAGCCGCAGGGCCGCTGCCCGATGCCGTGGCGTGTCCCGGCTCAGCCGAGGGGATTTCCCGCGGCAACGCATGACTGAGCGGCGGGGCCGCTTACTGTCACTGCAATTAAGTCTGTTGGTAAGTGGAACCGCATCACCTAATTAGCGCAGCACGAGAAGCAACTCCCTGCAGCGCCCCGGCAGCCGGGAACCGCCGCTCCCTGCCCCGGCCCGCGGCCTTCGCAGGGCGGCCGACGACCCGCGTCCGGCCCCAGCCCACCCACCCCGGCTGAGCCCCGCCGGCCGGCAGCCGGGGGTAGCGGGGCCGAGCAGGGGGGAGCGGGGCCGAGCAGGGGGAGCGGGGCCGGAGCGTCTTCCGCCGAGGGCCCGGCTACTGCCGGCAGCTCTCGCTCCGGGACTCCTCGGGCCGGCGCTCGCAGCCGGGGCTTTCCGGCACTGCCCTGCCCGGCTGGCGCAGCGGGGTGTTGTGGTGATGCTGCACCCGAATCTCAGCACGGCAAAGCTGTGGGACTCGGGAGTACGTGTGCTAACACACACACGGGGCATCCTTCCCAGACCTGCATCAGCCCCGCCAGCCGCGCTCACACCCACATCGCACCCGCACTCTGCCTCTTCCCGGCCACGCGGGATGCAGCGCTTGTTACTCACAGGAAAACTCGAGCCACACATGAGTTCTGGGGCTTTTTGCACTTGCAGGCTGACATGCCCTCCCCCTCCAGACGTGGGAATCTGATGGTACATGTGCTTTCACTTTTGCATTCAACTGACCTACATTGTAAGCAGTCATTTGGACTCGAGTTGTTTTCCCAGCTGATTCTGAGTCCAGACTTTGAAAACCAAAACACTGCCTTAATTCTTCTGATGTCCCTGCTGGTGCCACGTGCATGCCATCATTCAGGCAATCCCTTTTACAGAAACCTGCTGTTCTCGTTACGCTGATCCTTGACATCAGTTCTGGCTCGGAGCCTGATCATGATGAAAAAAAACACTGTGAGTGTGCTTGCAGGCATTCACATTGTCACAAGGGAAGCAGGCTGTGGGACAGCCCAATCCAAAATGAATGGACTGAGGCACCTTCCAGTACTGCACCCTCTGCATCTATGGATTACTGGTCTCAGATGCACACAGACGTGTGGGCAATGAGCTGTTCAGAGAATCAGTTCACCTTGAATCTGCACAATGATGAAGTAGTGAGCGAGTCAGGAATAAACCAAACAAGTAGAATGTTTGGTGACAATGTCTATAGCTTGAGGGGCTGAGGCATCCCAGCAAAGCACCAGCACAATCCAGGAAGAAGAAAAGGGAAATGCATCTCTTCAGCCTGTATTGTGTACTGCTTAGATCTGGCAGTGCTTAAGAGGAGAGGGGAAGAAGAGTTGTAATCTTCAAGTAGTGTTTCCCAAAGCATTTGGAAATCTACTCAGACTTGGAGTGCAGGTACATTTACATAGCAATTCTGCAGCGGTGGCTTCAAAGGCAGCCGCTGCTGTGAGCAAGCCTCACGTCTGCGTGCACACACAGCACTGGCACGCACAGCCTGAGCTTTCAGAACCCCACACCTGCCTTTATGCAGCCAGTGTGCACCCGAAACTACTGTAATTGTACAAAGGAGATTTCTGTACTTCTCTGTATGTCTGTAATAGCTCCATGATCATACCAAACCCAGGAACTGCTAATGCTATGCTTAGAAAGGCTGAAGTAAGAAGAACACTTGTTTCAAGAGATGACACTGGTCCACCTAAACCACACTGAGGAAACAATCCCTGATTTTAAGCCCTGCAATTGACACTTGTGCATCCAAGTATTAAACATTCACTTTATTCTTCTCATCTGAAGTGCTCAGAAACATTAAAGGTGTTTTGTGCCACCTCGGCGAAGTCATCACGGACAATATCCTTAGCCCTGAATCCTCAGCACAGAGGGGTAGGCCCAGACTCCAGCTCTTGCAGTACCCCTCCCAGGGGCAGCTCCTCTCCTCACACACTGAAGGGAAAGGCTGCCTTTGGAACTAATCATGCAGTTCCCGAAACGTAAGAAAAACTCATTTTCTATACCGGTCAGCAGTGAGCCAGAGCATGTCTGACACCCCCTTCTGCTGTACCCCCACACGCAGCAGCTCAGATGGCCCCTCACTCAAGCACCTCTACGATTGTGCAACAGCATGGATGGGGAAAATAAGTCTTTCTTAACCCTCGCAGTTGAACTCCTTGCACTCTGCAGCATGAGACTGGATCATAGTGTTCATTATCTTATCTTCCTCAACTGCACGTTACTAATGGTCTAAAAATTAGCCAGGCCTCCTGCAAAAATCCACCCACTCAGCTGGTACCTTTGACTCAGTTGAATGGCAGTGTTGGGGCTGACACATCCAAGCCCCCATACAGCTCCCTGGTGCAAAGCACAAGCTACAGAACCAGTTGGTCAGGGACCAGCCTGTTCACTGCATGCTGCACCCCGCGCAGCTGGGCTCTGCTGCACGCTGGGGCTCTTAAACCCCATTGAACACATACAGACAGTCACATGCATGCTCGGGTCTACGGGAGGGTGTTCTCCAGGATCAGCATACAATCTTACATGACAATTTAACGTGCCAGGATGGCCACTCCTGATACGAAGCTCAGCACCACAGACCTATGGGAGATAAAGATGGCTTGTGTTCTGGCAGCGTGCAAACAGGATCTCTTTTCCCCAAAACTCCAAGCTAGCAAACAAGTTCATTTCCAACCACAGCCTTTCAACTGCAGCGGATTCCCTTGCACTGAGCAGGGGGCTCAAGCATAACACACACTCCATACTCTGTAAAACCCTGGCTGTTTTTCAGGCCCAGAAACTGAAACATCAGCTCCATCACTGGCAATTAAATGCAGCAAGATTTTCAAAGAGTTACTGTATCCAACAGAAAACATCTAAGAAGCCACTGAGAATACAAAGTCTGACATCGTTTGTCTTGACAGTGATTCTCCAGGTGTGTTCCCATTTTAAACTGTGGTGATATATACAACAGAAAAATAAGAGATTATTTACTTTGGACCTTGGCACTTGGAAAGCTCAAATGGGCAAAAATACAGCACTGCATAAAAATAACGTCAGTTCAGCTAAAGCATGCAACATCTGCTTAGCCATGCCAAAGCATGGTTGCAGCAGTTGGCACAATTCAACTAGAGCTTGAACCTTTACAGGAGGAAAGGTTTTTGCCTCACTCAGAGACCCACACAAACAGGTGATGACTATGCTAGAAAGTCCTCAGGGTCTGGATGTGTGAACAAGTCAGATGGAGGATTTTCTCATGCACAGGAGAGCTTCCTCCTGCTTGGGGTGAGGGTCTCCCCGACCCTGGGCAGCCGCACACCTGACTTGCTCTGTAGCCTTCAGCCTCCCCACCTAAGCACTACTTTCTTCTTACTAGACTTGGCTAAAGCCTCTGTGCAGCAGGGAGTCTGCCCCTTTCCGTCCTGCTGTCTGTCTGAAGGGAAGTTGCTACCTTATTAGTCTCTCATTTAGCAGAAATAACAGTCTGAATAGGCTGAAAAACTGGTCTCTGGAATTGCCCCCAGGCAAGTCATGAAAAAGGAATGGGTCTTCAGATTGCTTCACTTGGGACAAAGATCCCGTCATCGTCATCGGGTGATGCTGAGCACCACCCAGAGCTGTTCCATGACCAGGGTAGGTGAGGGGAAGGGGCAGGGCCGGTGCTGTCTGGACAGGGCGTTGGTTGGTCCATACTGATTTCCTGTAACCCCAAGAGCTCCACTTCTCCTTTCCTTCTCAGGAAAGCTGCTTCTGTGCCTTGTTTGGACACTGACTGCTGAGCACAGGCCAGTTGCATAAGCTTTAAGGGTACCTCTGGTACCTTAATCTGCCCCCTTCCTCATTAGATGTGTACTCATTGCCTCTTTTCCTTCCTCTTCTTCATTTCCTTGCTCTTGCAGAAGAACAAACACTGAGTGAGTGGGGAAAGCGTCCAGAAAGGAACTTCAGACAGGGAAGCATCCAGTGGTCCCTCTGCTACGGGTAACATTTACGGAACCTGCTGTTAATCAGAGATGAAGTTTCTCCGTGCAGTGTCATACATCCCCTCTTGCTGCCTATTACTTAATCATTGCTTCCTCAAATGGCACCCAGAATTGGGCAACAGCTTTCCTGAAGGTGACAGAAGCAAGGAAAAGACAGCACTTCAGTAATAAAAATGAAAAGTTTATGCACAGGGACTTTGACCCATGTCCACTAGTGAAGGAAGAAAGATGTGGTCAGGTAGGCTCAGCAGAACTAGTTTCACACAGAGTTGGCCTGTCACAGGGCTGATGATCCCCTTATCTGTCTGCCTTACTGAGCTTGCCAGACACAAACTAGCAAACTTCACAATTAAATGATAACATTTTTTCCACAAGCGACTCGACATTTTTTGTCAGTTCCATTTTGGGACAGTTTGGAGAGTATCAGAGAACCACAGGAGAGGTAATTTTATCCTCAGAATCTCCATTGAGGTCAGGCTCAGCAGCCTGTTTCTTAGCACAGATGATAGCATTATGTTATTAAGGAGCAATGAACAGCTGATATCCTTCATGTTCCTGAATTAACACTTTCCAAAGGTGCTTTGACTTGCAGTGTGTCACTAATCCATAGAAATGCTATGTGCAGGTCCAAATCTTCCTGGTCCAGTGGTTGCAGACTAGGAAGCCTCAGGACTATCCTAGGTGATGAGAACATTCAAGGCAGAAGTGGATGTTGCCCTGGTCTGTTGGACATTCAAAATGCCAAACTTACCTTCCAGGTGAAGCATTTTCTTGTGGACCTATACTCCAAGTTCAATCTTAATTCCATCAAAGTCATACTTCTGATTTGTGAAATGAATTTCATCAATTCAGAGAGTGGGGAAGTCTGAAGACAAACTGAAACATCTAGAAAGCAGTAACATGCACTTCCCTGGGTAGGTTTGGAAGAACGAAATAAAAAGATCACTGAAATCCTGACTGGAATCTCTTGGGACTCTCTGCTCTTTTTAGATTTTCTGTTCACCCCTGACTGTTGTTTTTGCTTCCTTTGCTTTTTAATATCAGAAGCCTGAGTGCTCAGAAGGGGAGAAGCAGCGTGTTAGCTGTGTGTTAGCGCAGTTGCGCCGCGGCTCCGTGTGCTGTGCGCTGCTCTCCTCCAGGCTCGGTGGCTCAGCCGTGCCCGCACCGGGGCGGCTGTGTTTGTGTTCTGTTGGTGTAACTGGTTCCCACAAAAAAGGCTCAGTGTGCTCCCTCGTGCTGACCTGACTGTTAATTTGCTGCCTTTTCTGACAATGTGAGTTTCCACCTGACATCAGAGGGAGGTTTTCCAGGGCAGCACCTTACAGACACGCGGCGGAACACTGAGGAAGGTGAGTGTGGGGGGTACACCCCACTATGGACAGAAGCAAAATGTAATTCTTGATCTGGAAACACAAGAAGAAAGTGCTGCACCAGCTGGTATAACGGGGTGAAGGACAAGTTATCTCCTCTGTGGCAGCAACAGCAAATGAGGGATTGGACGGCACAATCCCATAGGTACCCACACAAGGGAAAATGACTGCCACCAGGTCCAGAGTCACTCAGCTGATCCTCTCCTGCAAAGCCATCAATAGCAGGCAATCTGTGCTGATGTACCTGCACACCATACATGAACTCCTCTTCATTTTAATTTGATCTTTCTACAGCAGCTAGGTCTGGCAAGAAAACAGCTCATTTAAAATAAAAACAAAAGGTGAAGTTTTGAACAGATGGAATAGAAAACTTCGGGATGGGGCTCTTTCTTCAGGCCAACGTCCTCAGTAGGCTTTGAGGAAGTTGGAAAGTACATCTTTACTCTCAGGAGGACTATGGAAAGAGAAATGTCGAAGGCATCTATTCTCAAGACTAATGGTAGTAAATAAACTGCAATGTAGAATAGTCCCTTGATTGCCAGCAGCTCTAGGCAGAAAAGGGAAACATTTAAAGCACATAGCTTTTGGTTCCTTGCACTGATTCATCAAGAACATCTCCCCAGGCTTTAGGATTTTGGGTCTTATAATGGTTTTTATTAGCAAACTTGGGCATAGTGCATTGTTTAGAAGCCAAAGCCACAGCGGAATAAAGTTAGTCTTACCAACAGGAGTAAATATGAAGCACCCCGACAAGCCAGACACATCTCAGAGCAGCTGCTTGTTATTCTTCTCTGGCATGTATGTTTTTTGGATATGAGACACCTTCATCCTCCTAACCCCAGACAGAGAGAGGAACAGAACACACTGTGCCTATTGTGGGCCAAATCCTCTGCTGACACAAATCAGGTTTTCTCCACTGAAACCAGTAGAGCTGTTGTGGTCAATATGGATCTGGACTCTTCTAACCCCCTCACAGAGCATAAGATATGGGCTCCCCTAAGCAGATTTCACTATGCTTCACAGGACAGAGCGGGCCTGAACAGAAAGAGTTCATGGTCTGCAAGGAGGCAGGACCAGTTGCTAATGAGAATACTACACCAGGTCTTGTGGGTTTCTAAGTTAATTTTTAGATTTAGAACAGATTTTCCCAATATTCAAGACTCTGGGGAGACAACAGTTGGCAATATAACTTGGATTCTGATAAAAATAATTCTTCAACTCTGCATGTCTCACTGACAGATCCAGTTTGGATCAGTATTGCTTTTACTTTACAGTAAGAGAACAACAAAGTAAGAGACTGTGATGTATAAACTTGTTAATTCCTATATAAACAGCTAGCTTTTTTTACCTCGACTTCAGTATAAAGACTTCCTAGGTTTAAAGATACAGTGCACAAATACAGTTGTTACATTTCTGTTGGACAAAGAGGAAGCTGTCAGATTCTTTGCATTTTTATTACTGCTTTTGAAAACACAGATCCTGTTAAACAGAAGCCATGTCTGACTTCCAGCTACCGAGACTGTGCTGCCAAGAGTGTGAAAAGAAAGATCTATGTTTGAGGACAGATACAACACCTAACATCTCTTGGCCTAAAAGCAGACTGGGAGAAATGGTAAGAGATCATCTTGCTCATCCCAATGGCTATGGTTGCTTACATGAATGTCTGTTCAGGAGCTGAGCGAGGTCTGTTGGTGTGCTGCAATCATTCTGGCAGGATCTTGGCAGCATCTCCAAAGCTATTAATTAGCAGATTACTCATCAGCAGAGCTAGGGCATCCTGTAAACTGATGCCCCATTGACCCTGCTGAATTAATTTTCCATAAATAAAATGCAAACCTCACAGATTTTATTGGTCTCCACAGGATAGATCCCCCCTTCATTTTCACAGTTAAAGCAACTATTCAGAATGGTATAAATGATATAAAAATACCTGCTCAGCACTTTGCAGGCAAAAATAGTCTGAAATTGGGTTTTACATGGAGTCTTCCACACCACATGTATGTCAGTGACAAAGTATACTAAATACTCAGGTAAGTGCGTCAGTGCATTCGCAGGCTTCTCTGGTTTGCTTGCAGCCTTGAACGCCTAAATCTACCTTGTTCAGTGTTGACCAGGACAGTAGGATTTACTCCCTGTTTATTTAAAAATTAAGAGGACTTTTAACTTGTACGTGACGGGCAGATGGATTGATCTTGCATTTGCAGGCAGAGCATCTGCCCCACACAGCTGGGCAGCACATTGCTTTTCCCATATTGTAATGCAGCACAGGATACAAAGCTGAGCAAAATTTCACTTATACAACTGGTGGTTAATTCTGTGCCAGCAGTAATTAGCTGCTGTAAAGAGTTTATAACAAGAAACCACAGAACAGTTTTATTCTGATGAAACTGATGGGAAAAGCCCATGTGCGTCTGTCCATGGGGTGTGAGCTCCGAGGCTTGGCAGGAGAATTGAGACGCAGGCTTCCAGGCCAAAGGCAAGGGAACACTTCTCTGAGCGGCACAGCGCTTCCTTCCTCAGCCTTGTGTTGCAGCAGCATCTCTGGTGCTGGGCGAGGACCCGGGCTGCTGGCGTTATGACTCAAAGAACTCAGCAGAGGTAGGACCTTGTTCCCAAGCACACAGCCTAGGGCCCTGATTTTGCCAACAGTGACACTTAAGCTAAATCTTTAGTATTGTGTGGGGCTTGCACAGCAAGGTTTTGGCAGTGGGGGCTGCAGGGGTGGCTTCTGTGAGAAGATGCCAGAAGCTTCCCCCATGTCCAACAAAGCCCAAGCCAGACAGCTCCAGATGGACCTGATGCTGCCCATGGCCAAGCCCATCAGGGATGGTGTCAGCACCCTGGGGATAACTTATTTAAGGAGGAGGGAAAATCCCACCAGGAGCATTTGGAACCAGAGAGAGGGGTGAGAAATGTGGGAGGAACAACTCTGTGGACACAAGGGTCAATGCAGAAGGAGGGGCAGGAGGTGCTCCAGGCACCAGAGCACTGATTCCCTGCAGCCTGTGGAGAAGACCACGGCAAGGCAGGCTGTCCCCTGCAGCCATGGAGGCCCATTATGGAGCAGGAGCAGACTGTGAGGAGTACCATCCTCCCCAAGGAGGAAAGAGCAGGAGAGACAGTGTGTAATAAATGGACCCCAACCACCATCCCTGTCCCCCTGTGCCACAGGAGTGAAGTTGAGCCCAGGAAGAAGGAAGGGGTGGGGAGAGGTGCTTTAAGATTTGGGTTTATTTCTCATTACCCTACTCTGATTTGATTGGTAATAAATGAAATTAATTTTCCCCAAGTTGAGACTGTTTTGTCTGTGACAATTACTGACAAGTTATCACCCTGTCCTTACCTCCACCACAAGCCTTTAGTTTTATTTTCTCTCTACTGCCCAGTTGTGGAGGGGGTGATGAAGGGGTTTGGGGTACCTGACACCCAGGCAGGGTCAGTCCCCCACAAGTGTATTTATGCCAAGGAGATTGCTATCAAAATTAGGTGAAATTTTAGAGTCAGACTCTTAGCCAATTCTTAGTAAAAATATGATGTTAATTAATTAAAAGAGCTGAGAGTGTGTGCTTAACTCTGCAGCTGGGACTAGTATTAATCTCAGTGGGATTACATCCATTTATCCAAGTAGAGAAACTGGTCCTAGTTTGCAGCTTTATAAAGGCTTGGATTAGCATCTGCATCCCTACCAAACAAATGGTCACCCACCGAGCTCCTTATCCTACAGGGGACACAGACAGAAGAAAGGGGGAAGGAGTCATGAGTTAGCTCTAGCTACCTGTGGCCAGACCAGGGCGATGCTGGGAGCAGAGTCCAGGTCACCTGTAGCATCACTGTCATTCAAAAACTTCAGTAGCTGATGTTACAAACAAATTAAGGTAGAAAATACTTTCTATAATCCAGGTTTCTTGGAGAAAGCCCTCTGAAAAACAGGTTCTGGCCTGATTTAGAGAGCAAAGCTCCAACGCCCATTGGATAAGGGAGAGGCAAGTTAACTAGGCTGGAAATTCCCTGTAGAGGAAGCGAGTATGACTGAGCTGCACCAGGGAAGAGGCTACTCTTATGGCTGCACCATGTGGGGATTGCACAAGCAGCATGCTCCTGTTGTGACTGTGCTGGAGGCCCTGTGCAGACACAGGGTGCTGCCTCCATCCTCATTAAAGGATGTAACAGTGGAATTTTATTGCCATGGCCTCCAAGAAACCACGTTCGTCAAATTTGTTCCCTTACAGCCTGACAGGTTGTCAATCTACTGTGTCTTCTGTACAGGATGCTATGTGAACTGACCTATTGCGTACGGGATGGAACACCAGCTCCCTCAGCTCACCCCTCTTCAGGGACAAGATGTACACATGAGAACGGCAAAGGCCAAACCCAAGGGCCAGGCTGGTCAGCAGCAGTGCACCAAATAACAAACAAATTACATCAAAGTTGACTATCTTCAGTTCTAGCACACCAAGTAACAAGCTATTAAACAAAAGCCCACTGAGGTCATCTGCAGAGACCATCCTGTAAAGATCAAAGTGCAGGAGTAGCTGCTTCTTTAAAGTGTCCTACTTTTGGATGTATTGATGCATCACCAACAGGGGAAGGAGCAATGGCAACACGTGCTGGTTTACCTGCACTAGGCTAATACAGGCTGTTAGCAACAGCAGCACGAATGTGGTACTGTGGGTTTAACAGCCAGGGGATGTACCAGAGTCTTTCTGAGTTTGTAGTCTGGTTACTAGCATGCTGAAGACCTCTCAGCTGCATCTTTGTGGATGTTACTGTTCATGCTTAAGCCAGTAGAGATGTTTTTGTACATCCTACAAGTGTACCTTCATTTCCTAGGGTGGGGTATGTGTGTGCAGGGGAAGGTGTGGATAGGTACCCTGAGCTTCTCCCAAAGTACAGATGGGACAGGCTACTTCATCCCAGGGGTGTAGAAGCAAGGAGTTCAGCAGCATACAGCCACTCATCCAATTTCATGGAATGAGCCCTGCAGTTGTACAAAAGAGAAATCTTAACTGAAACTTGTAATACTTTGCCATTGCCTCTAGAAATGTGCACCTTTGTTAATACAAGAAGGAAGTGAGCAGCATGGTAAAGTAAACGTGTGGTTAACTACTCAGGAGATGTAGGCCCAGGACTTGGGTTTTCCAGACCAAGCTCTTTCACAAGCTCTATCATCCTATTCCAATTATTTGTCCTTCTGCTACTTTTGTTTCTTTTCTCACTGATTCTATTTCATTCATTCATGACGTAGGTTCTCTTGACAAGTTGTGACCAGACCATAGCAACAGAGTGCTAGACTTAGTCTGAGATTGTGGGAAATTTAAAACAGGAATTAAAAAGAGCTTTTGTTTTTCTACAGTCCTGTATGCCTTGGGGGAGGAGCAGTTGATTGGATCCTTGGGCTCTGTTCTAGTGCTTAGAGCAGAGAGGTGGGAATCCGGGACTCCAATGGTAACTTGTGCTGCTGTTCCCAGGACAGCCAGCTTGGCCCTGTGCATCTCTATCCTCTCAGAGGCAGCAGTGCAGGATCGTTCAAACTTTGTCACTGTTGCAAAAATACTCCAGGTGTGAACATTTTCTGTGTCCCTATAAGCTAACTGTGGAGGTGACTTTCCGTGTCAGCAGCAAACAGAGAAAGGCTAGCCCTGGAGTAATTTTCATGGCCTTGTTGCTATCCGGTTTTACTAACAAGAGGTGGCACTGGTACCTTGTTGTCTGAAACTGCTGGAAAGTCCTTAGCTGTGATTCCAAAGCACAAACCTGCTGCATTCCTTTTTAACATCAGCCAAGATATCGTGACGAAAAACTCTGTATAATTAAAAAAGATTTAACAAGAAACTGAAGAGAAGCTCTAATCAGTGTAACCCTGGGCTCTGTCCTCAGTGTGGTGTGCCATTAAATCTGGTCCCAGCAAGTGTCACAGGTAAGCAGGTGAGGAAAAGGGGTAAGAAGCAGTACATGTCCCTGAAGGTATGGAAGAGGCTCCCAGGAGAGAGGGAGGGCCTGTGCCTTATCCTGCTGGAGGCAGTCTGCCTGTGGGAAGGGAGCACTAGCGTTAGCCCAGGGAAAAAGATCATCCTGCTCATTCAAGGGAGGCTCTTCCTTTGCCCCTCAGAAAGAGGGAGGGATCAACCTTCATGGTGCCTTGCAGTGAGCTCCTCCAGCCAGGGCAGATGCTCTGGTACAGCCATGTCCCAGTGCTGCAGACAGAAGAGCAGGCTGGCCTTCAGGAACAGAGCAGACACAGGCAGACCTAAGGACAGATTTGAGTTACAAAATCATTAAATGCTCCCATGACTTAAAAGCTTGAAATAAACTATGTGGAGCCACTAGATTCAGAGGTGTCAAGATGAGGGACCGTGGACTGTGTAAGGGCCTGTCTCATGATGTTAGCCCAGCTCTCAAGGCATATCCCTGTTTCTTGCAGCAGTTACTTGCTGAACAACCCATCATCCAGACCAGAATCTTCAAAGTAATTTTGGAAGGAGCAAAGAAGAGACTGATGCTAAGCAGTCCAGCACCAGATCAACCATGGCTGTGACTTCCCAAGCTCAGTAGGATGTGTAGCTTCCTGTGGAAGGCAGCCATGTGCCTTGGAGTTGATATGGACAAGTGACACCAGTTCAAGCAAAGTGGGGCCCTCACTGGGGTGGACATTGTACAGCACATTGCTGGGTGCCTACACCCTCCAGTGCTGCTCTGTGGTGTTGGTGACACTTCAGCCTTCTGACTGTCAGAGCTTCAGACATGGTTGGGGTTACCAGTTAGTCAGTACTCTGCTAATCTCCACTGTGCAACATGGTCCAGGGCGTTACTGCTGGATATTTGTTACCCTCTGGCCAAGAAGTATCACTGTGCAGGAAGCAGCTTTTGGGATAGATGGAGAATAATGCTGGAAAACATTTGAAAGGAAAAGAGGGCTAAAATACACTGTTGTGATGTTTCTGAGTAAATAAAGATAAGAGCTATGGAAGCTCCTCTGGCAGGGACATTAGCAGAGCCTCAGCAAATTAGTTTAGCACTAGAAAATTGACATGGAACGGAAACAAGGCATTCAAAGCAAGGATGTGCTTTAACTAGGCACCAAGCCGACGTTATTTAAGAGAAAGAAGTGGAGTTGGTTCCAGAGTAGCTAATTCATTTTTTCTTATCTTCCCTTGGCAGAGGCTAGCTGCTTAAAGACCACTTGATGTATGCCTGCTGCTTCCTCTTCTTTCCCCTCGCTTGTTTGCCTTGCAGAAACCAAAAATCAGTTCTATTGCAAATGACTCCAGTTCCCCATGGGCTGCGGGGAAATAAATCGCAGCTCACTGGGGAGCTGTGTGACAGCCAGCGCTCGGAAGTGCATGGCAGTACTTGTACTTGGTCTAAGTTCATCTCTATACTAGGATATTTGCTGGGACACAAATGCCAGTTATAAATATTTTTTCATTAGATTTGTGTGTTAGTCAACACAGATAGGCTGTCATAAAAACATTTGTCAAGTACAACTTCATTCGCTTAGTGAACTCAACTGACTGCAAATTTTACTGCCTGAATAGTTTTTTGGTGGTGAAGTTTTGGTGAGATACTGAAACCAAGAGGTTTGATACCTGCAAGGTAAAATGCCCCTTCTTATGCCCTGGCAGTTACACTGGTTTTCTCAGCAGTTCATTTACAGAGCCAGTAATACATGGACAGAGATACGGGTTAAGGATGGGCTTAGGCTGGCTTCACCTTGCAACCAGGATCTCTGCAGCCCCTCCAGGCCTGAGCTGTGCAGCCATAAACGCTGACCTCCGAGCTTCGCAGTGTGTAGTACTGGTGACTAACAAAAATTCTGTGATGGCTTTAAGCTCAGTCCTAATTACCAATATAGACCAAAGCTGCTACTGTTATTCTCTTCCTTAGTTGGTCTGCCTGAGGAGATCCCCTGTCAGTTCACCAAGGCCTCCTCTGCCTTCCTAAATCACCAATGGAAGCACTCCTTTATGCCCCTTTCTGCAGCCATTGTGTCACATCATGGTCAACCTTTGCACGTTTCATGTTCCAGCTCTGGTCCGAGTGCAGGAGCACATGCTGCTCGAGGCGGGATAGTCTGGCTTTCCTGGCATCACAGGGTGTTGAGGTGAGGATCCCTGCCAGAACACCTCCTGTTTGCTTCTGAGCTGCTCAGCTTGGCAGTACAGCAATTCGGCAGGATGCTTCTGGAGGTTTCACTGGTTTTTGGAAGAGGCGGAAAGGAGGCTGACTCAGTCCCCCCTTCTACTTTGCGCTGAACTGACGAGATGTCAGTGCAGATGATGTGAACTTGGCCTCTAGTTTTATAGCTTGGTGGTTTCCAGTGAATTTCCAATAACCTCTCAGAAAACTCTTCTGCATTATTCGTAGCTCTAAGCTTCTTTTCTCTCTATTATCATCTTTTCCTTTGTAATTTCTTCAAACGGGCTGATTCCGCTACATTTGCCTAGTCACAAACTGAGTACATTTCCAGGGTTAAATTAAATGAAGTACTTATAGCACCTGGGACACAATCTTCAGCATTTTAAGAAACACACAGCAGTGATTACCTTTGAGTTACACTTTGGAGAACTGACAGATTCTGCTACAAAAGCAGCATCCATGAATGAGACCTCAGTGGAAAATCTGGGTTGTCAGCTTATTGCTAGCATCTGTTACAGCAATGGCAGTGACATTTTAAAATACTAAACCCAGTTGGTAAGTTACTATTTTAGAGCAGATGCATAAATTCAGCACACATTCATCAAAACCAGAGCATGGATCTAGCAAACTGGAGCTTGATGTCAGCAGTAAACATTTGCACAACGAATACAAACATGCAACGTGAGAGTGTTCTGTGTCCCTCAGTTCTGTGCAACCTGGGGCTGGAGAGGCAAGAGCCAAGAAAATGCTCTTTTCATAGCGGGTCTCTTCACTGACCAGACAGCTTCTTCCATAGGAGAAGGCCCACGTGTGCAAACCAGACACTGGCAGCGGGGTCTCAGGCAGTATCTTTTGTGGTGGTGAAAGAGCTGAGCTGCTCCTGAGGAATGTGTTTGTTCAGCCCTGCAAGCTTTGAAATATATAGACTGGTAAATGTAAGTGAGCATGAGATCTGTTCAGCTCTGTGCTAACCTCACGGCTCAGCTTCAGTGCCAGGAACACTCAAGAAGAACATTCCTGCTGGGTGACAGCACACCAAAGGACAGAAGTAGCTCAAGCACAGAACAGCCATGCACAGTACAGTCATAGAGGACTTGGTGCGAAACAGTTAAAAATACTTGAGTCATGTCTTTTCAAGAATTGAGGGACTTGATGTGAGAAGCTCTGCTGACTTCCAGGGAACCAGCCTGTAAACAGCGCGGCACAGCTGAACACGGGGTAATGTATCTGACGGGTACAAATCCTCCACATGGCCAGCATCAGGCAAGGGGCTTGTCAAAAAGGCATCTGCAGCTGTTCACTTTGCAGGCTGTTTACTCTGCAGGAGGATTTACCATCTGTGCAGAAAAACAATGCACACACCAGGAACGAGTGTCTGTCAGATGAAGCCTGGTCTCGTGGCCGAAGCACAGGACAAGCAGTCAGGAGATTTAGATTCTATTTATTGCTCCCCTAGAGCAAACAAGGGGAAATCACTTCATTGCTTTGTGTCTTGTTTTCCTCCAAGATACTATTTTACCTTATCGGTGGCATGAAGAGCCATTGTTTATGAAGTGCTTTTTGTTCTTTGGATTGCAGTGCTAAAGCAGAGCTAAACAAGATGCATTTCCACAGAATTTCTAGGGCTTCAGGAATAGCAGGTCGACCTCTCTGCTGCAGCAAAGTTAAAGGTCCCTAAACTGTATCGCAGACAACTCAAAAGCAGTTCAAGAGTCACTGTGCCCATTTGTCCATCAAGCTTAGTGTACCAAAGAAGTGATCTTTTAGATATCCAGGAAATCAGAACAAAGAAATACATGACAAAAGAGACAGAAAGATTGAGTTTGTTTGGAAGTGAGCCAATACAAATGACCACAAACTTTAGGGATTTTCATATTCTACCCTGAATTTGTCAGCTTGGCATTGGCAATTAATGGCATTGAAAAGTCAAGATACCCCTTTATATTATACACTTCTTCAAAATAAATCTTCTAGAGGTTTGGGATTGGGTTTTGGGGGGTGTGTATTTATTTATTGTTATTTTTCTCAAAGCCTCACAGCAGAGCAGGGCTCAGCATTTCAGGTCAGATCCCTGTGAAAAGCACCGAGTGCAGTTCCTAGCACTACTGTGCTGTGGGAGCCCAGTAACTGTGCAAATGGTCCCAACAGACTCATCTGAAACTGAGCTCGTATTTGCTTAAATATTTCAAGAGTTTCCTGGATTGTCCTTATTCTGGGAATAGCCCTGAGTCTCTGTCAAAATTATGAAGGAGATCAAGGATGGGGCTTCAGTGATAACACTTTGCTGAAGCCTGACAGTGTTGCTCAATAACACACGTTTATGGAGCAAGAGTGGGTATGCAGGCAAACGGCTGCCACCAGCGGTATGCCCTGGTAGGGTGAGTTGTGCCCTCGCTTGGTCTCACCGAAATGAGCATGGCTGCCCAAGGGATATGGCATTATAGTGAATATCTGCTGAATTTTCTGCTTCCCACTGTCGTTGTGTGATCAGTTCAATCCTTTCCTGTCTCAGTGTGATTGTATATGTGTATAAGGAAAACTTACTAGCCATTTTTGTGTTTCCTTTTAATTCTTCTGTTGCGATTGAGTCCTAAACGATCTTGTTTTTGTTTTTACTGCCTGTAATGAGTCACTGGCTTATTTAATTTAATTTTATTGTAATTGTTATCTTTTCATTCTTGTTTTTTTCCAGTCAGTTACTCATAAGACCACAAGATATAAACAGGACACTGTTGCTTGGACAACTTCTGACGGTAATTCTTTTTCACTGTCACCCAAATCCAAAGCAAGTCACTGAATGGTCCTCACTTCCTAAGAACTTTCACCTCAGCCCATGTATATTTTCTCACATCATATTTCTGTTGATCCTTACATTTTCCAGGTAAAAGAGATCTGTCTGTCTGGTTTGGTGGTTGTTTAGGAGCTTTCTTGGGCTTTCTAATCATGCCTGATCTAAAACTTTTCACAGAAATTTAAGTGACAGTTTAATTTTATATAATTTCTTTTGCAGCAAATAAACTGAGCTTGAATTAAAATTTTGGGAAAAATAGTTATTCAGTGAAACATTAAATTTTCCTTTGCCATCTCCCCCATTTTCATGCTAACTTCACCTTTGGCAGGTATTTCTGCAGACTCTTTCTTGCTCATCTCCTTATCTTTAACCCGATTTCCTAAAGAAGCGGGATTTATGTGGTTGTGCTGTTCGTGTATGTCACATACACGTGTCTCTTTAGCCATCAATTATTTACAATTTTGAAGCAATTGGCAGCTTTCCACTAAATCTGACATAAAGACAGAGGTCTACATTGTGTTAAGATCCTATATTTCACTGTAGCAGTCAGGTAAAGAAGAGATTTTATGAATACATCTATGAAGGGAAAAACTTCGGTAGAGTTACGCTGTATGCACCACCACAGAAAGCAGACAAGAAGGACAGTGAATGCCCAGATACAGAAAAACCTCCCCATGGGGCTCACACCCACCAGAGCCCACACCACAGGAAAGCCAAGATTCATTAGTGCCACTACATTTTGTACTTTGTTTCCTATGAAGCTAGAAACCCTCGGAAGCTGTGAGACCAACTCTTTATAAATGTGCAACGCGTTTGATTAGAATTGGTTCGTATTTTGGGGCAAATAAATGATGTACTGACTTTCTGTAGGGTGATCTGCAGCTCTTAAGCTGCACCCCCTTATTGGTACCCAGAGAACTAGTAAACTTACAAAGGCTTAGAAAGCTTAAATCTATGTCCGTGTGCCTTCATTTCTCCCGTTTCCTGTGCCACTTAAGATAAAAGTAGTTCAGAGGTTTCCTGTACATGCCACAATTATACCTTCCAGTCAGCTTTAGACATAACCAAGGATTCAGATTGTCTGAAATCTGGCATGAAAAAATACCCTTTGTGTATCCATTTGTGAGTAGTTTGTGGAGTGTTCTGAAGCATCACGGCATCATGGAATTTCAACAGCCTTTGCAAATAATTTTATTGGCATTTATCAATACACAGATACCTGCAGGTTGGGTTTGCCATGCTTCAGGCAGCTTTTCTAGTGAGGAGGCTCAGCAGCTATCACACGTAGTGGGGAATTTTAGGCAAAGGCTTTGGTACACCCTAGAGGTGTGGAAGCAGCCATCCAGATTAACAGCGTCATGGTCTCCTCTGAGGCAGCAGTGAGCCAGCCCATCGCCGCATGGCGGGAGGCATGAGGCTGTTTGGGGTGCCACCCCTCCATCAAGAGGTTGAACCGAACTGCTCACCAGTGGGCTCATTGAAAAGTTTGTGGCTGCTTTTGCAAGACTTAACACCAGTTAACTGAAGTCAGATCCCAGCCTGGGTAATTCCATTCTGCCGCTCTAAAATTCCCCGTTTATTTCAAACAGATGCGATGTTTTTTCACTTCCTCCACTTAAGACTGCCAAGCAGCTCTGTGTATCTTCTTGGGTACTTGCTGTCTGTTACCCCAGAGGTACCTACAACACCCAGTGCAGAGCTTTCGTCTATTCAGCACTACTGGGGGAAAGTTTTGTTCTCTCTACTAATGCACGGAACTGCTAAACATCACCATCCAGAGCTGTGGTTTGTAGCAACCAGCCAAGAAAAAGCATTCACAAGAGCCTGTCCTGTGGACAGTGGAGTATGAGGCAGACCTGGCCTCTAGTTTTAGCTCTTCTATTTACCTCAAGGAGTGACTCGGTCATGTTCCTTCACTGTCTAGTAAGGCCAAAAAGCACCTTAATTTACTTCAGAATAAGTTGGCTCGGACACTTAATTCCTGTGCCTCGGTACCCATTAGTAACAGCGGAATAGCAATACTCATTAATGAGTTATTAATATTTACTATAATGGATGCTTTATGGTCACTTCAAAGGGAGATGTATTCCTGTGTCCCATTTCTTACGACACACATCAATTGATGAATGAACAAATTGATCAATTTATACCATGCACAGTGTTAGATACCTCGTAGTGCTTGATGGCAGTAAAAGGAAACACAAAAGTAAAGCCAGAAACACTAATTAAAAGCATGTTCAGTGAGACAGAACTGTAGCTTGGTCTTAACGAGTGTGTGGTAGAGATAATGTAAAAGCAATTACTTTAGCAAAGGCAATTTACTGAAAAATTGTTTTTTACTGAGCACCAACTTCTGCAGTTCACAGGCTTCCTGCCAGGAAACAGAGCCAATTAGTGCCACTTACTGTGGGGATGCTGAGGTGGGGCCATGTGCCTGCTGAGCCTCACCCCAGCCCTTTTCACTGTGCCACTGTCCCTCTGTGTCAGTGTGAAAGCCCTTTCCACCTGTTCTCTGCAACAGGCATTGATACAATGTCTGCCACCCGGAATGATAACCCTGCACACTGCTAACATCATAAACCAATCCAGAATTTCTGTCTCCTTCTTACTGTGAGGTGTGACATGCCTACACAAGGCTTGCTATAGCGTGAGACGTAGTTCACAGTGCTCCCCTGACTTCTGAATTTCCACCAGTGTAACTGAGGCAAGAGTCTGATCCGTTGATTGTGTGCACTTCATTGCACCCCAGAGTCCCAGACTGGTTTGGGTGGGAAGGGCCTTCAAAGCTTACCCAGTCCAGGGTGGGCACCCTGGGCTAGTGTAGGGTGTTCCTGCCTGTGGCGAGGGAGCACTGGGGGAAGTCTGAGGCCCCTTCCACCCACACCAGTTTGGGGTTATATGAAATGAAGGGTGTATTCAGGTTTCCTTACCAAGGACTACTTTGAACTAGTAGTGACATAAAAATCAAGATAACCTTCTGTGCTTTTTCTACCATTCATAGGATCTCTAAATTCAAGTAACACAAAGTTTTTATTAAAAAAGTAAATGTGTAGCCTTTTGGTTGCAATTCAAGTTCTAATAAAACTGTTTATTGAACTCCTTGACCCCTTCCTGGAATCTGCTTGAGCTTCCCAGAACTTTGTGTCATGTGGTTCTTGGTCATTAATAACTAAGTATGACACAGCAGTTTAGAGGCACAGCAGCCTTTTCTCTGCTCCAGCAGGCGCCAGGACAGCGCACAAAGAACACAAACAGCTCAGCCCAAGCTGCAGGACCCAGTCCCAGAGCAGTGCTGCTGTGATGCCGCAGCGAGCAGAAAGGGCAGAGGCAGGAAGTGATTCATGAATACAGTACAACGTGTGGGACATGATCAAAAAGATCCAACCTCCAGTTGGGACAAGTACAGTACTGGGCAATCAGCTCCCCGCTCCATCCTGGATGTTAGAGCCATCTCCCACTCTGTTTACAGTGAAATACTCCTCCACCAGCCAGCTGTGCATTAAAAGCAGTGTCTGGTGCTAAAGAGGGTCAGTGAATTGAAAGACCTCTGAATACATGGCTGATCTGTTCTGTCCACCCACTCAGTTACGTTTATATAGCCCTTCTGGCTTTTGCCTGGAAACCTTTGGCTTTCAAACCAGAGATCTCTCCAGCAGTTCTCCTCCAGCTTTTGGACTGCTTTACTGTTCCCTGAATCTATTTAGCCATTTCCCTGACAGTTCCCAACCTCTCAGACCCCTGTCCTGCCCCAGCCCCATGGCTAATTAATTATCTCTTCTTATGACAACTGGAGCTAAGAAATCCTGAGTCGCACTTTCCAGAGGGCAGACCTGCTGTGCCTGCTGTAGCAAAACACATTCCAGGTACATTCTGCCTCACCAATTACATGCTTAAAAGAAATAAAACAGGCAGGGATATTGCTGTATGAAGCTGATCACATTCTGGTGTGAGATGCTACAGTGAAATGAATGAGAGTCATTGTGAATTGATTCAAAAGTTGTATCTTTGCCAAATTTGGATTTAGTTACACATGTGCATTTCCTACACAACAAAGAAAAAACCTGTATGGACCTATTGGTAAAAGTGAGTTTAATTTTAATCAAGTTACTTGCACTGTCAATTACTGTAATTTCACTAGAGTGGCTCAAAACTTGCTGTAGGAACTTGAGCGGTGAGGGAAAGGGAGGAGAGAAAACTGAAATCTCAAATTAGGTGGGAAGTAATACATTCTATCAAATGATCATGGGGTTTATTCCTATTTTTGTCCTAAGCTGCTTCCGTTTAATTCTCCCTGTCTCGCTCCACTGTATTTACAGCACATATTTACAAACACCATAGCTTTGCATACTCAGTTCAGTTCAAGTTCATTTGATAAGGGAACAGCCCTGGGTCCTGTAATACACTCTCTGAGGTCCATTACTCTCTGAGGTCCATTACTACCTTCTACTCTAAGCATGAGGCATGCTTTGACCCACCTTCTCAAACACAAACACCGTGCAGGTATGTCATTTTCCACAAGACAGTCTACAAAAAGAAAAACATGTACCTGCAAAGCCAGGTGTCCCTCTGGGAAAGGGAGGAGAAAATGAGCTGCTGTGTGTTGCTTTACACAAGGCTGGAAGGTGCTCAGAACATACATATGGTGACAGCACTGCCATTGAGACTGCTCTACAAAGGACACAACATTCATTTCAGACAAATAAAGGGCTCATCTAGACAATAGGATATGAAATGTTTTAGTATATTTAAGTCTATTTAAAATGAGTCAAAGGCTCACTGTCTTATCTGTTCTACTGTTAACTGGTATAAGCTAATGCACTCCACATCTTGGTCTAGACAAAGCCTAGCAGCAAGGAAAGCAAACAAATGGCACATGGAGAGAGCACTGTACCAGAGAGAAAAAAATGAGGGGAGACACTGTGAGAAAAGAGGCACAGACAAAAAAGGAAGACAATGAAATGGAAAAAAATAACACTATCTTTATAATGAACAGGACCAGCTGAGCTTTCGAGGGGTGCTCTTTTTCCTAATCCATAACACATGCTTCTTCTTAACTCCAGTTATGTGTTTGTTTATTTGTTGTGTGTTTTTGTAAAATGAATCACCCTTAGAAAAAAACTCATGGATTTAAATTACAGAGGGCAAAAATCTCATTGTACGTCAACTACTTTGGCAAACCCCATAGGTGGTTCAAGAGGAAAAGCTACTTGGGAATTTTCCGATGAAGAGTTTCTCTGCTGGTTTTTTAAAGGAAAATTACACTATGTTGAACCTGAAATTTTTCATGGGAACATGGCATTGGAACTGTCCTCTTTTGTATAAATATTAAATATGTATTGAACTTTGTCTCCAACATCCCACAGAAGTACTCTGACCATTGTGCTCAAAATTATCTCTATTTAGGTCCAGTGATCTGCTGGGTTTTATATCAAAATAGAACAGCACAAAAGCAAAGCCCTAAAGCAACCACTGATCTGGTGATTAATACCCTCATGCTAGACTTGGGGCATAAATTCTGCTTCTGGTTTTGACTTACAAAATCTTTCACATCCCAGCTAATTGTCCTAGCTACTAGGTTATTATTTATTTTAGGGTAATACTTGTGTGTTCTTCAAGGACAGTTTGGGAAGGTGAACGTTTTAACCCACTGCAGAAAAGAAGATGTTCTGTGAACTTGAAAACCTTAACTAGACCAAAAATCTGCTTGCCCAACTTGATGTGGAGAGGTTCAAACTCACCCATCCTTCACAGATGGTAACTTGTTCTGTGTGGGTTTGTGTTTGCAGAGTTGGTGGGTACACACTGCATGCATGTTTGTGTATGGACCCAGTATGTGGGGATTGTCTTGTATGTAATGCATACTTGTTGCAATATGGGTTATATGCTTCATGTTCCTTTGTATGTAGATGGCTTTAGTGGCTATATCTCCCTTGTGATAGCATCTTGACATAAACTAATATTTAGCTAACTGTGATTTGGATTGATTAGTTGCACTAGGCTTCTTCCACTGGTCCCTTGTTTTTTTGTGGGCTGTCATGACTTTGGCACACAGAACTTGGAAATAAGAATTAAAAACATACAACCAATCAGCACGAGTTCAACTGCTGAGCAGTGGCAGCTTCTTAAATAAAAAGCTACTTTTGCCACTTCTTAATGGAAATTTGTAAATATGAAGTACCTGTATATAGAGGCACCAAAACACCCCTCGTATTTCTAGATTATCTATCACAAGCAGAAAACACATCTGGAGAAAATCTTCGCATTGCACTTTGCCTCTTCAATGTCACATGTAAAAATAAGTACAAATGCATCTTTCCATCCAGGGTCCTTGCCCTGATGATGTGAAACAAGCAACAAAACAGAAAGTATGAGGTATAACAACTACTTCTCTGTTCTGAAGCCCGAAAGAATAGAAGAGTCCATCCGCCATTTCTGCTTACCAAAGAGGAGTTCTGTCCAAATACTCCAGAACCTTTCCATCCAGAAGCAACAGGCTCCCAAAGTATACTTGGAATCATGCAGATGCCTGTGGGAATTGAAAATAAAACTTGGTCAAACATATACTGCTAGATAACAATAGTAATATTACGACTGAAATGTAAAAAAGGACACTTCTCCCCTCATTCTTGGGAGAAAAGGTGTATTCAGTTTGGCATGTGAATGGTGGTGGATTAAGTCAGCAATGCCCAGTCTCTGGGTGATGGTTCCTACTGAAAGCCCTTGAGCACAGTAAGCTTCAGTCCTTCATGAGCAGGTGGCCAGTCATGGTTTTGAGTGACTGAAATGGAGCCACTTCCTTGTTTCACATCACTGTGTGGAGGTTCTGCCACACTATGGGACATAGTCTGGTCTCAGAACCTGACTAGGGCATTAATTACTGTTACATATGAAGGACATCTGTATTTTGGTCATATGGCAGAGTCATTTCCCATCATTTAACCGAGGAAACATAGCAGAGATCAGGGTGGAGAAAACTCCAGTTAGGCACTGGACTCCTGGTCTTCTCCCTGACCATGTGTGTCCTTGGAGGAAGAGGCAGCAGGAAGTAGGCAGCAGGAAGTAGGCAGCAGGGCACAGGGAAGTGTTCAGGAAATTTCACTTAAGAGTTAAAACCTCTACGTGAATGAAGCCTTGAGCCTGTTTTGCTTCAAACAATGTTCTATTCAAAGTATGACTCAACTTTTGGGGCCTGATCCAAAGCTCTCTGAAGACAATGAGAGTTTTTCCATTGACTCGAGCAGTCTTTGGACGAGGGCCTTGATCCTGATCCTGAAAGCCTGATTCACATAAGAAAGACTACACAAGAAAAGAGCAAATGCAGAAATTCTTGTTGAGATTGTACCCAATCCTTTCCTAGGTAAGTACTCCTAATTAAACCAATGAAACCAATTTAGTTTGTCTGTGCACTGTCCTGGACTTCACGTAATATTTGATGATCGCTGGGATAAATGCTTGGTCCTACAGAAGTGTTCCTGTTTGCAGAGATGATAAACTGTTCTTCTTCCCTCTTGCCTTTATTTTGTCCAGGAGTGTTATCAGCATGTCCTTCATAAACCATTTAATGTAGCCTTCAGTATATATGCTACACAGTTCATGCCTAGGTCCACTTATACTATTGGCTTCTGCATAGAAAGCTAAGGTGTACAAACTGAAGTGTAGACAAAACAAGGAGAACTTGCTTTTAGTAGCTAATGCTTTCACATGATGGTTTCTTGGGGTAGGGAGGTGGGTAGTAGAAAAGCTATAACCTTTTTCAACCACTCTGGAAGATGTATCTTACTATGTTTGCATAAGATGTGTTTAAACCTCAGTGTTCAACCACAAAAGGAAGACCAAACGTTTTGGCTTTGCAGCATCCTCTGTGTAGGCCATATTTTCAAAACTGATACCATCTGAAATGATTTTATAAGTTCCTATACATTGCTCTGCATACAAACATACTGTCCAACTGTACCTCTCTGACGGGGTAGCTACACATTGTGACATCTTGCTTCCAAACATACAGCTGGAGATCACAGGGTGTATCAAAATCTCTGGGATGCTACTCATCACAGGTTCAACTCAGCATGTTTGGTTTGTGCCTGACAAAGCTGTTCATGCAAATACTACTAGCCCTGTTCTTCAGTGCATACTGCATGCTATATAAATAATATTTGATGGTTCTGGGGGGGTTACAACACAAAAATGCTTTTACCCATATGGTTTGTATTAACTTTTCAAGGGAAATACAGTATATGGGGAATTATTTTTTTCTTCTTGTATAATTATGTCTTACACCCTGGCTGCTGCCCCAGGGCTGTTTTGGTTAACACAGAGAATGCTACAGCCTCGACACGAAGGGTCCAATGTGACAAAGAGCACAAGCAATATAGTAATGCTAGTGAGGGAAATGGAAATAAAACAGCTCCTTTGCCTACACATTCAGTCTTGCAGAAAAACTCCTTTGGTGATTTCTGCCAAAGCTTTACCTTGTAAAGTCATGCTGCCTCATTTTTAAGCTCAGCCAAAACCCCAGATTGCCTCACAGAACCAAGTGCTCCATCAACGTCATTTCCCAGGATCATCCTTGACTTTTGTCTGAGTCTGTTATTTCCCGCTTAATACCCACAGCTTGTTAATTGGTTATTATTATTTCTTATTATATTTGAAAATTTTAAGAGTCTCTTAAGCAAAAAAGGGCATGTAATTAAAGAAAAATGCAGAGAATAATCCAAATCCAATGTGACTTTACACATGGGACAGACATAGATTCCTGCCCTTGGGGAGGGAGACAGGAAGCTGTGGTGGGCAAGAGCTCTCAGCCATCACTTGACTGCAAAATATTCCCTTAGGACTAACTTTGTAAAACACAGTCACACAATAACCATCAGCAGCTCTTGCACTCAGACTCTGTGACGTAGACTGTACTGGTGCCCTGTTTAAGTTAGGATGATCTTCCACATTTTTTTTGGCAGTGTAATACAATGGACTTGATTTACTTGATTTAAAACCATCCATGCATGGTCTTAAATGGACAATTTACTTGATTTAAAACCATCCATGGACCTGCCACATGACTTAAGGCAAGTTACTTCTGTGTGGTGTTTTTAATCTTCTGATAGGCTTTCGGACCTTCAGTTCCTTTTCTGATCATAAACAGAAGTATAAACAATGATGCCATGGAAAGGAAAAGATGCAATATGAGTACTGGACATGGAGACTGAGGAAGGTAAAACAACACAATCGATTTTCAAACAGCATCTGCACCCAGACTTGATACAAAATCAGGCTAATTTAGTTGGTGTGGTTTCTTTCACACCCCGCTTTGAACATGTAGCTCATTTGTTCGGTTTGCTAGGTCAGTACATATACTGTCACTCCAGGTAGTGAGTAGAAGACCAAAACTCAGCTTTAAGGTAGATTAGCATTAAAAATGAACAGATTAACACAGCCCTCCTACCATTGACTTTGATGGGCACTGAGTTCACAAGAAGATGGCATTACTCCATCCTAATTGGTACAGAATATCATATGCTGTACTAAAGACTTAACTACAGGTTATCATCATTAGACTTAAGGGCAGGCCCAGACAGTTCCTTGAATGCCACATCTCCTACTCTGTGGGCTATGCACAGTGACAGCCAGACATGCTGCACAGTACCTGTAAGATGTCCTGATCGAACTGGTGATTACAATTCCAGCTAGCTTTAAAAATACTGCTTTGAGACTGAAATGTCACTTATCTGTGAAAACAGAACTGGGAAGCCAAGGAAGACAAGACTGGAAAGCACAAGGAGTGTCCCAGTGGGATGACCCTAGCCCAAGCAATCCAAGACAGTGACCTGATTATAAAAAGAGTGGTAAACAGGACAGGATCGTGGCTGGAAAAAATAAACATACACAGCTCAAACAGGGCCGATAGAGCAATCCCACGCACTGGTTGCTGTTAACAGTTAGTGTCTGTGTGACACATTCACACCATCGCGGGGTGGGTGGGGCTGTTTTTTGATCACTGCCTGATTGACGTTAATGACATTCTTCCAATGGCTGTGGCTTTCCTCACACCACACCCAGGAGGGGTCAGAGGCACATTCCTCCGAGCATTAATATGAAAAAACACATTTTTAGTCAAGTTGTTAAATGATGCCAGGTGTTTGCTCTGGTTGCCTTAACTAGTCTAGCACAGACAAAGCTCTGCCTGCGTTTCCCAGCAATGTGTAGCCCAGTTCTTGAGATTGTACCAGCTATCTGTTTTCGATCCAAGTCCAGCTACTAAATTGATTACTCTCATCCCTGTGATAATGCTTCCTATGCAGTGGAAGACAGCAACATCTGTGAGGGTGGATATGAGCCCAGCATAGTATTGTGAACTGTGGTGTTTATTTGTGTTGCCTAGAAGCCCCACTTCGGGATCAGGAGTGTGTGTGACAGACATAAAACAAAGCCACTGCACTTCCCGTGGAAGGGTTATTTACCTCTGCGGCTTTCCTTCTGTCTGCCATGAAAAGCCTTATTTCTGCCCATGGAAAAAAGCACCAAAAATGGAAACAGGCCTGGGTCCAGGGCCTTAAATACAGCAGTGTAAGATCTGAGGCAGTCACCCTGTCCGGATTATCCAAGCATCCTGCAAAGTTGAAACCATGTACCAAGTGAGACTCAGTTTCTGAGCTCAATTCCCAAGGCCGCTGTAAGCTTCCAAGTAACAGCAAGAAAAGAACTGCAGCCTCTTAAGAAAGGAATCCATACAGATGCATTGCTTGAAGTCAAAAGCCAGTTTTCAGACACTGTGTACCTCAACAAGATGTCACACTGCCATGCTGGACACTCAGCAGGTCCCAGGAAAGCTAATGAGTTCCTGAAAATCAGAATCCCTCTGTGTTAGGCCCCTAAGTGCAGGAATTCCAGTTTATAAACAATGGATTCATGCCACACCTAAATTTAATAGTGCCAATGAACCTGCAAAAGCCGTGTGCTGAAGACCCCCAGAGACAGTTTTGCAGCAGCTCAGGGTACCTGTATGCCATGGTATTTGTGCAAGCTGTGCCACTGTAACTGCAAGAGGTGGGGGTCAGGATGCTCTGTCCTGCTCCCCCTTCTGCTCTCACAGCCTCTCCTTAGGGTCAGTAACAGCCCCATCAAGCAAAATGCAGACTAGCCAGGAGCGCTCCGGCACCTCCAAACACATGAGGGCTGCATGTGTGGAGGAGGAGGAGGATGAGGAGGGTGATGTCTTTCTCTTTTCTCCCTTGGGCACACAGAGACAGGCTGCCAGCTATCAAACACTGCACAGGTGCAGAACCAACGCTCCTCACCCCGAGCAAAGGGAAGCTGTGGGTACTTCAGCTGGAGACAGAGCAAGTGCTGAGTCCCACCCTTACCCCTGCACAGACTGCTGTCCTCTAGAGAGTGGGAACGCATTTCACACTGACATCATTCGGTACATGCACAACTAGGAATCTTTCAGGGAATGAAATTCATTCAGAACCTGAGAACCCGGCTAAGCGTGTGTGCGCAGATTGATTTATAGTAAGATAAATATTTGTGTAAACATACAGAGGAAAAGAAGGCTAATCTTTAAATTCATTAGAATACATTCTGGAAAAGTGAATTTCAATATTGAAAAAATTAGTATGAATATTCTGGATTAATTTCCTAGGTAATGTTTTCTACAATTGAGATCGAAATCAGTCTTTTAATAGTCTAGTCCCAAATTTTGCAAGAGCAGTTGTTAATTTTTTTCCATTTCCCCGGTGACCCAGTGACACATACGCATTTTCTCAGGATTACAACAGTGATTCCGTCTTGATGATGGTTCTGCTATGCTCGTGATGTATTCAGGCTGAACTCTGAGGCTCAGAATGCTAATCATGAAAAGAAGAATAGCAGAATAATCAGTGGTTGCTTACAGAGCAGTGAAGTTGGAGATCAGCTGCTGAGGACAAATACCAGAAACATGTAGGCTTCAGAAGAAAGCCCTGAAATGCTTAAACACAATATATTTCCCTCAACATAGCCCTCTGAGGTCACAGTCTTTTCTAAAACAGAACTCACTCAACACCTCTGTCAGGCCTGCCCAGAGCCAGATGGGGACAGGGCACAGGCTCTCCCTGGGCAGCGGGCTTCTCGCTGTGACCAGCCAGCTTCTCCACATCCCACTGAGACACAGCAGCTTCTGGGCAAATCATTCCAACAGCTGTATGCATTTTTAACTACATCATAGTAGATGATCATGTTTAATCCATTAAACTAAACTCAAAAAAGTAACTGTGGGGTTTTGTTTTCACAGATATATTAAAGAGGAAAAAACAGTCTTTATTGTCATTTCTATGCTAGCAGTTTCTGCAGACCAACAAGAGACTGGGGTCTGTACAGTGCCATTCTGTGCACTCCAGCAGGACTGCAGACTTTCGGGAAGCTTTGCTTGGGGTGCGAGAGGACGTGCCATCAGCAGAGAACAGCTGAGGGATTATTATTTGCCTGAACAGCCAGGCAAAACGAAGCCAAACAAGCTCAGTACGTAGGGACAGGGTACTCTGTCTTTAAATGGCATGTGAGTCTGTAGCGGCGCTCAGAGAGACCTAGGTCTCAGAATTGCTCCTTGGAGAGCAGAACCCAAGCAGGGGCTTGTCATGCCTTTACACTGCATTTCTTGTATTGGGTAGGAAGGACACAGAACATTGAGCAGGTAACTCGGGAACTCTGTGACCCCAGTGGGTTTCCAGCTCTTCTGACATGCTCTAGAGCGGCTGAACCGGTCAGACAGACCTCACTCCATGGCAGCAGTGTACTATGTCAGGCTGGAAACAGGAATAATTCACATCCACTCTGTACTTCCTCAGGATGGCTTCTCCTGCACAGCAAAAAGTTTTCATCTAACATCTCTGGTGGGGTCACTTACAGGCTAAATCGATGACAGGAGACTTGGGGGGTTTGTGAACTGCCTCTTCTCATCGCTTTGCAAATCTGAGTTAGGCACAGAAATAAGAGAGAGAGACAGGAAAAAATAGAAAGGGAGAAGTGGTTAAGGCATTCCTCTGTGACGCAAAAGGCAGTGATGTCAGAATTCGAGACCACAAACACCTCTGCCAACATGAATGAGATTCCAGCAGGCTCCAGCTGGTCTCATGGTTTGTGCATTCTGCGTTGTTTCCTGGATACCAGCAATTCCCAGCTGTAAACTGAATAACCATTAACCCCTTCCCTCTTGTGGGTTTCCAGGCAGTCACTCACAGGGGGAAGTTTTTCCCTTGCTGGTGAAAGATTCCAATATTTCATAATCAAGCATCTCGTATGAATCAAAGGTTAGTTTAAAAATAACCCCTTGACCCAAACTGCCTGGGAGAGCCATCAGAACAAAGAGAGGAGCTTTCCTACAAAGCAGCATTTCTTATCTGATCCCTCAACTGCTTCCCTGCGCCCTTGAGTTTCATTCCCCCATGTGATTTACTACCTTCTTCACTTTGCCAGGACCTCATTTTTCCTTTCTTTTTTTTTAACTCCTCTTCGAGCTCATTCCCCCCCAGTCTCTGGAATGAGAAGGTGAGGCACGGCTTTACAGCTTTAGCTCTGAGCCTACACTGGGAATAGATCTGAAATCCTGGATCTGATACACAACTCCCAGAAATTTTTGTGAGGGAAAGCATCCAAATTCTTAATCTAGTGGATGATTCCCTTCTGGCACAAACCAAAAACCTAATTTTGGATCTCAAAGCCCTGAACTTCCCGAAAGTAAAAATCTCGGCATGGATTTCTTTGGCTGAACTAGCCCTCCCACTGCTGGGAGTGAACAAGAGACTGAGCTCAGGCCAGAACAAAATAATCAAACATCTGATTATTAGTCACTATCAATCTAATTGCATTCAAGCTGCACGGGCAGGTCCCACTGCTCTTCTCTCTGTGCACTGACCGAAAGAACAGGCACCCAGGGAGAAACATAACAGAGACTGAGACATGGGAACAGATCTCACCGAATACTGACCTGAGAGCAGAGGGTGACTTTGGAAACTGCGGTGCACCCAAGGAGTGAAGAGACAAACACGTGCACCATCAGAGTGAGTTAAACCCAAGGATTACATTTTCAACAGGGACACTTTGTGCTTATCCAAAATGTAAAAATGCAAAGTAACTCCATTCAGAGCTAAATTCCATTTCCAGCCTCCTCAGCATGAGGTGCCACTGCTCCTGTCACCCTGAGCCCACATACACTGATTAACTGATCTGCCAAGACATGTGGGCCAGTGACTCCCCATCCGTTGGGGCTATAGCCCTGCACAAAGGCAGCTTGAGCTGGTGTGGTGCTGCCCTCATGGCATGTTTCAAATTGGCTGAGCCGGGTGAGAGTCCAAAGAGGGAAAGAGTTGGGCTCTGTGCATTTCCTCTCTAAGTTCCGAGCTTTTATAGTTTATGCATTTAATTTTTTCTTTATTCTCATGAGAATGATGAGTTAATTCTCCTGTGGCTAAAAGAGTTCAACTTTAAGAAAATAGCAAAATAGGAAATGTGCAAGTGCTGATCTTGCAGCCTCATCTCCCCTGGCATGTGGTTAGGCCACAGTACCAGTGGGTAGGTTCCATTCACAGAACGGGCCTCAGCCCGCAGCGGGTGTCACAGGACAGCTTCAGTGGGAGCTGAGCACAAAGACAGCCATTCTGGGATGCTGGAGAGAGT
This sequence comes from Hypotaenidia okinawae, assembly GCA_027925045.1. Taxonomy (NCBI): domain Eukaryota; kingdom Metazoa; phylum Chordata; class Aves; order Gruiformes; family Rallidae; genus Hypotaenidia; species Hypotaenidia okinawae. Next base: position 8,372,686 of record BSDF01000016.1, read on the forward strand.
GGTTATGCCACCGCTCCCCACTCTCATAAGCCTGCTGCTGTCCAGCTCACATCAGGCTGCAGTAGAGTTACAGACCCATGTTTTGCTGTTCCATCATGTTTTACATATTTCCTCCTGCACTACTACACAGATGTGTTATTTACCACTAGCTCAAGCAGTAGTAGGGTAATTCCAGTCCCTGATGTCTTCTTTACAAATAATAAAGGTGAATTTTCCTTCAGCCAGAGAGTGATACAAGAAAGGTCAGTAAACTGAGCAAAATGAAGAGCAAAAAAGAATATGAATATCTGGCTATAAATACATCCAAAAGAAGATAGGAAAGGGAGGAAAAGAACAGCTTAAGAATAAAAGTGTTAAGGCAATGCAAATCATTGCATGATGCTTCTGAGAAGGCACTTGAGTCAGCAGCCCAAACAGCCCTTCACAGGGCTGTATTTCTGAAATTTCCCTTTTCTTTCTAGCAGCTTGAGTATAGCAAACAAGCATTTCACTTTCATTTCACATGCAGTAATGTTTTCATTTCTGAGACCAAAGAGGAAGAGGAGAGTTGTGTTGCATTTGGGGGGCTGAGACATGAAACACTCGGCCAGTTTTGCTTCTGCTCCCACCTCAGCCTCTCAGTCACTAACTTCTTGCATGACCCTTGATCATTCTGTTTCCACCCATTTTGACTCAGTTTATACCAGGTCAGGGCTAAAAGTAGATACATATCTTTATTATTCCCACTGCAGTAGTGCTGCAGAGCCAAACACTACATTTCATATGGAATAGCATTCATTCTCCAAAGTACTTACTACCAGGTATACATAACAAGCAAATATTGGGAGTAAGCATAATTCAAATTGATCAATGTGATGAAACTCCCTTATTAGCCTTGGGATCTTTGAATTCCAGAAAGATGACAGCACTGGCACAAGTTAAATTATCTCCACAGGACCCAAAGGTGCACACCTATGGCACTAATAGTAAACAACTAATATTAAATATGGAACTATGATAACTCAAACAGCATAAAAAACATGAATTGTAGAGTTATAGAATAATTTAGATTAGAAGAGACCAGCCCCTTTACTCTGAGCAGGAAGAATTTTCATTTCTGTGGCTGCCACAGAAAGTACAGTCCTGCACAGCCTCAGCAGCTCCTGAGCCAAAGCTTCTGTGACATCCACTGTGATGCTCACTGAGACCTCTGGGCTTCCCAGCTTGGTAGAAATTAATTTCATCTGAGTCTTGCTCTTAAAGCCATTGGTTGCCCTCTGATAATTATCAACAGGGAGTCCCATCAGAAGGTGCTGCAAAAGGCCACTCAGATTAGTAGTGTCAAGCTGTGCTGAAGAGCAGCCAGCCCAGCACACCATTATTAGTCACAGCAGAGATTAAACAAACCTGCCTGGCCTCTTTCCCCTTTGCTTTGTACTGATGTTCACAGATAAAACTATGCAGGAGAAGCTGGAAAGAACTGAATGTCCTGTGGGAGCTCTTATCAAGTCCAGGGAGTGAACAGCGAATAACCACTCAGCAAGTCACCTTCTAAGTTTAAAAAGCAGTCTGTTGTTTTAAAGTGTGTTAGTCATCAACAAATTGGCTGGAATGTCCTTCACTCCCTCCGTTCCCCTCACCCGTCTCCCTCTGCTGGGATTAGCTTGCTGTTTTCCTTGTGTGTTTTTATAAGAACAAGAATCTTTTGCCTCTTTTAAGAATCTAACCCTGTTATCTTGTTTGGAAGGCTAACATTATGTTTGCTCTAAGAGAAATTTGTTCTGCCCCCTCTGAACTGCAAGCATCTGGGACAGGGTCTTTTTCTTACCCAGTATTTGTACGGCTCCAGCACACCCATCTTGGTCAGAACCTCCCTCTGTTCCTGGCATACAAGCAGTAGCTCCAAGCTACATGGTATTTACTTCTAGGATCCTTCACCACCAGGAACAGACTCAACTCCTGGCAGCAGAACCTGGCCAGAAGAGCCCACCCCAAGGTGAGCCCGAGCTGTCTGAGGAGATGTCAGCTGAGATGTGTGATGGAGGTCTGCTGCTGTGCCCTTCTCTCCAGGTTGTCACTCACACACTAAGATGCAAAGACATGTTTCCCAGTACAGCATGCAGGCACGTTTGTTCACACCTTTTACTTAGCAACAATAGTGCACGTGATCTACATGGGATTGACTGATCCAGGCCTCTCTTAAAATGTATAAACATCAAATCTATAACATCTGATTCTGGCATACAGCCCCCAGAGCAGCCCCCACCCCACTGCACTGCCCTTACTCCAGTAACAGTGATCCCAGTATCAGCTTTGCTATTCCCAATTAATTCTGGCTTCAATTCTGGCTTTACCTTCACAGCAGTAACACATTCTAGCCCTCCTTTTCCTTTGCAATTCCCTTCCCTTCTGGCCTTTTTCCAGTTCAAGGGAGAAGAAACTAAAGCATTCTTTTTTCTGTATTCCATCAGGATCCCAGAATATCCTGTATTGTTAGCAATTACTATTATTATTCATCGGTAATTTTCAAGTACATATAGTTTGCTAGCAAGTACGGAACACAGAATTGGTTGGGACAGTAGGAGGCAGCTACTTGGCAAACTTCTCATAGTTCTTATCATGGTTAATTCTACAGGGCAGCTTCTCATCAACACTGCCATTGCTGATTATTATTATTTTTTTAATTTGCCAGTTTGGTTATAGTGTTTGGCTCCAACATGATCTCAGGATCTCCTCAGCTCCTCCCAGGGAAAATGCCACCACTGCCCTCTCCTGTCCTTTCCTTGTCTCCTGGTTTTATTCCTCCTCCCTGATCCTCAAGGATTTAGTCTGTGCTGAATACTGATTAGTTTTGCTGAAGAATTTGACAAGTGATGAAATCTGCAACAGACACTAACAGCACAAAAACCTGAAAAATGAGACTAAATCTGCTGTGATCAGTGGTCAAGATCAGTGAGCATGCAAGAATACAGGTGATGATTGTAAACACAGCCAAGCACACAAACAGCTACTTCTGATTCCTTGTGTGGACAAAATCCGTTAGCAGCTGTAAAAATCCTGGAATCACAGATAAAACTAGGCACAGATCTGTATGATTTGGCACAGAGCATGTGCTATGCCTGCCCAGGGGCTGCTCTGGTGAAGGGTAACCCTAAAAGTATAGCAGTCTCAGACTCGAGGCTTCATTGAAGAGAGAAGCAGTTACACAGTGACAGGATATTTGGCATAATTAGGAAAATATTAACCAGACATAATATGACCAGAGTCTCGTTTTGTCCTGCATAAAAAGGAGAGGCTTAGCATTTTAGTCCGACCTTCTCCAAAATAGTTGAGAAATAGCAGATTCCACATTACACTACTATGACATTGACCGATAAACCCAAAGATATGGATGCAGGGAACGTATGTGAAGATACATTCCTTCTGCCTATGAAAGGCTGGAGAAAATAGTGTAAATGTTCCTTCATGCTAGGATCAACTGGAGGTCAGGATATATGATAAACATCACACATTTTGGGAAGTCATTTCACCTGAAATGTGCAAGTGTAATTAAACAATAAGTTATGTTTATTCCTAATTTCATAAGCAGGAGTTACTAAAGAGGAAAAAATCTTGAGAGACCATTTCTGACCACATTAACAGCAAAGCTCAATATACAGGCAGACAGAAGGCAGCAGCTACATTCCTAACTCTGTTTCTGGGAATGGGACAGATTCAGAGTGCTACAGGCGACATCTGGACATGAAGCCCAGACATCTGGGCGCAGTGCTCATTGCTGCCATACCGATTCAGTTCCTATCGGGGCTATTTACTGCTAGAGATAGCTGGGAGTAGCAGAGAGAAGGTCAGCCTCGAAGGACAGTGTCTCTGCTTTGGCAGGTACCTGGATCCCAAGTCCTTCTTCGTTTGGAGGAGCAGGAACTGGGGTATCCCGTTCCAGGTATGAGGGGGCCGTGCATCACTCAGTGGGTAACAGTGACTCCAGGGATGGCAGCAGTGAGGGTCTGGGCAAGGACAAAGGGAAGGGAAACTACAGATCTAAGTCCCTGAGGCTACAAAATACATAAAATACTTTCAAACAGAACAACAGTAAGATGGCACTACATGATGTATCTGGACACCCACCGATCCTCTCTTTTATGGGCTCAAAACAAGATTTAAGTCAGACAGCCAGAAATGGGAATTTTCACCTTTTCCTCAGGGAAGCCTTGTTATCAAAGTCCGTGTCACAGGCAATGTCAGGCAATGTCAGGCTCTGTGACATTCTAGAGAGAAACCATGATGTGAAATGGAGTCACTGTGTGAACTGGCTCAGCTGAAGCCCTGTGATACAGCCTGGAAAAGTGACCTGCTCTTACAGCAATGCTCTTAAGTCACTAGGTGATATATGCAAACTTAAGAGAGCAGTGATTTTATACAGAAGCCTTTGTGACTTGTCTCCCTCTTACATGACATTTGTATTGTGGGACTTCTCTGCCACGTCTCACATCTTGCCCTCTGTGTATGGCAATTTTGCTATTTGCACAATGAGGTAAAAACCTACAGGGTTTTTTTGAAAATAATATTTTAAATATAGAATCATCTGAGCTGATTCTCCCCTTGCTTAATTCCTGTTGTGAGAGAGCCAAAGAAGTCACTAGTTCACCATGATCCCCACTAAGGTGTCTGAAGGTGGACAGACTCCTGTCCCATCAAGGATCTGTGGAAGAAAATCAAATTCTCCTTCAGCTCCAGAAGGTGCTCAGCTTCACAGACATCCTTGGACCACCAGCCATCCCAGCACAACAGCTGCCAGCCCCACGGAAGTCCCTCTGCAGTGTCTAGTGTCCAAAGGCTGAAAGAGCCCGAAGGGAATGTTACGATCCTCTAATTTGACCTGAATACAGAGGCTGTAATTCTTCTTGAGGCTAAATACACATGTTCTTGGAAGATATCTAATCTCATTGTGTATGTTCACAACTGCTGTCCCTGATAAACAACAGTGAGGTTTAATGGCCTTCACTGCTAGCAAGCTGTGTATTATTTATTTTAAAGATACTTTTTCCTTTTAACTTTTGTATCTAACACGAAATCTTGTGCTGTCTTTGTCTGCCCAGTGGAAATGCCCTAACTATTTCATGTCTTCCATTGTGAATATCTGCATGGGGTGGCCAAGTAATTTCTAAAATCCTTCCTTTGAGATTAATTTAGCTTCCAAAATTTGTTTACCAGCTACTGGAGTGTTTTTGTCTTTTCAGTCCTGCTTCAGTATTTTTGCATCCTGGTTTAAGTAAGCAGACATCAGAAGAGGTTGTGTTCAAATGACAGCATTATTAACAAAGAATCATTTTCATTTTTCTGGAGGTCTAATGGCTTTGTAATCCATGAACAACTGTGTAACTTAAGGTGACAGTCTGGCTCTTCAGCCCCTCCTGTTTCCCAATCCTGTGCATTCAAATTATGTTGTTTTGGGGAGTTTCTTCTTTTTTTCTTCCTCCCTCCCTCCCTCCCTCCCTTCCTCTCTCCCTTCTCAGACTGTTTTGTGTGCTATGAAAAGAAGCTCTTCATGAAAAATTAGAGGAGAACAATGTTCCTTGGCTCCTCTCCAGTTCCTGGAGGTAAAAGCATGACAAGCAGCGTTTTTCCATAAAACTGACAAATAATCTTTGCCAGATTTTTCCCAATTAGAGCCTAACAATCTTTACAATGATGTCCTTTATTCGTCCATAAACGAGGTTCAGTTATACCTCACTAGGAAAAAGAAGGGGCAGGTGTTTCTACATTCACAGTCAGAGTGCCAGGTATGATGAAGAGAGCTGTGATTCTTGCTGTCTTTAACTCTTTGTATGCTGTAGCTGTGTTGCAGTGGTGCTGCCTTAACTCAGAGTCGCTGATGGACTGGGATGAAGCACACTGCACCAAACCATTCCTAGAGCGGCACTTCCCAAGAGTTCCCGGCACCTTATCCAGTCAATATCCGCACAAGGAACAGCTGAAACACAAATGGGGAGCTGCAGAGTTCTGTTGCTGCACTCACCACCAAGCTCTGCATCACACAGGGGGCTGACTCATCACCTCTCTACCCTCCCTAAAATAACAAGGATTGATGCCATGGGGAAACCAAGGACAGGGGCTTCAGAAGGTGTCCAGGCCCATGGTTTCCCCCAAAAGAAACTCCTTTTTCTATTATCAAATACAGAGTGTTGGACTGGCCCAGGAGGGCATTGCCTATGCTCAAACACTATTATTCTGAGGTAATTTATCAAACACAATGTATCCAGAGAGCTTTGTATCACAGTTGTCATGTTTTGGGTGTAACACTGGTCTCAATGAAGGTCCATTTTGAAATTATTTTTTCATTTAGATAGTTACAAAATTTTTGTGCCTTGTTTTCTGTGATTGAAGGTGATTCACCACTCTACTAGCACAGAACATGATTCACCTCGTCATGTTTTTTATTATGAGTCTTATTTTAGCAACATGGCTGTCCTTAATCCACTGGGATTAGATTTGATTACAGAACTAATACAGGGGATAGCTGTAACCTGTCATATAGAACAATGATGTGCCCTCATAGCAGTGCTGGTGTGTTTTATTTCAGCTTATTGAAAAATTACATTGCCTTTTTTTCTCAAATTCTGTTTTCTATGTGTCACGCTGTAAAAGGAAACATTACATTGTATATGCTATTAAAATAAAATTCTTCTTTCTTTCCTTTATATTTAGAAAGAAAGTTATGTCACTGCAAGTGGAAACTGCTCAGAGTTTCTAAGGCACAAGGCTACAGGTTGGTATTACATACACCAAAAGAAAAATTTCCTGAGTTACTATGGGACTGCAGCAGATTTGCGTGCTAGCCCTCTACATCTGGAACCACACATTTGGGAGGCAAAATTAAAACCAGAAGTTAAGCAAGTTGTAGTGTCCTGGGTATGTAGCTAGAATTTCCAAAGTGACAGGATGTTGCGGTATCTCCCTGAAAGCTGTCCTCACCTTGCTGATGAATTACAGTTCCTGTAATTTTGGCCACATGGGATCATATGATCCCATGATGTCCAACAGTCTCACCAAGAGAATCACAGTAGGATAACCCCACTTGGCTTCTGGTGGCTACAAGAGAGCTTGCTCATCACTGGTTTAGAATGTGCATGTCAAAACATATGGCATTTGTGTGACTAGGCTTTTCCTTTTTAAGAAACTAAATATTCAAATGCACTGGGTACTTTACTAAAGCGAAGTAAAAGTGTCTTGGATCAAACATGACAGTGGAATTGCAACCATGTAGCTGTTCCACCAATGGGGCTTTGGACTTCTGCTCCTACCTGGCTGTGAAAAGAAACAGTAAAGGAAGAGGTGAGATGCAGGCAGGTCATATATTGCCCATAGCCTCATGAAAAGAGTTCATACACATTACCAGAGGCTACAGGATTTGGCTTCTTTTATTTTCTTTTTCTTTTCTTTTTTTTTTTAATGATAAAAACTAGAAGAGGAAAGGAAACTGATAAACTGTGTATTTAGCTATTTACTTACCTTAGCAGAGGTCTAATAGCCTGGCTTACCTAGTACAGAACCTGTCAGCTCAAGACAGTTTGTTATAAAAAGCGGCGTTACTGAAGGACTGCTGCTCTAACTGAGAAGGGGTTACACTTCCTTACACCTCATCAGTGCTCTGGACTTTGTAAGAGAACTGGACCAGCCGAGACCACCTCTGCCCAGGAACTCATGGCAAGGGATGTCTGTACTGAAATTGGAATGGAACATCTCAGTAGTTTTATAATTCTGACGGTCTTCTCAAGGAGCCTGAGTGCTTTTACAACAGAACTCTGAAACCTGGGCCACAGAGAGAGGTATCAGGTTAGAGCCATCTCCAGTATCCCAGCTCTTAAAGTTCCAAGCTGCTTAGGTTTTGTATTTTTTCTACAAACAATGCTGGTGTAGGCAGAAGCCGTGTGATCTAGCAGATCACTCTGAGAGACATAGGGTTATGTCTGCTTCTACCACTGAGCACAACCAGATGAGTCTCTTGCCCCTCCAGCCCTGCTTCCTCTCCAGTATTTTTGCAACAAAGCAGATGTGATCATCTGCTCCTCCTGCTCATTTCTGGGAGTGATGAACCTCCTGGGAACAGCTCCTGCCTGACTCAGCTGGGGACTCACTGGGGTCTGAGGACAAATCAGTGACTTTAATACCAGAGATCTTGCTTTTCCTTATTGCTGGTAGCCCAGTAGAAGCATCTCCTCTCCCCACAGCAAGCTGAGTGAGTTTATCCAAAACAAACAACATTTTGTAATACAACATACATAGGCTTCCCTTTTCCCTTGCCTAATAAAGCAAGCTCAGACTTCATGAGGTTTCCCACCATTGCCAAAGCAAGGTGTTTATACTATAAATGTTTCTACTCTGTACAGAATAATGGCAAGATGGTTAGGAAATTATTGGGCTGAAGTGGTGTATTCCCCTTCACAACATGACATGAAGACCACAGAATGTCACAGAAGAGCCTGTGAATAATTCCTACAGACCCTCATGTGAAAACAGAATTTAAAAAGAATCTTCTCCTGCCCCCCACACTCCAGCCTAGTAAGGCATTATTCATACTCATAGAACAGTCAAAGGAGATTTGTTTTAATCCTGTTTATGCAAAAAACATACTGTGTGACTTTGGGGAAATAATTTAAATCTAATGTTTATTCAGTTTCTTATGGCCTGTCTGTGACAGTATCTGTTTGATTTGTTCCTAGTTTGTGTGTTATTTTCCTTTACAGAATAAGTGTCTGGGTCTGAAGAAATCCTGTGGAGGGAGTGAGAAATTGCTTCTTCCCTTGAGGAGAAATTGAGCCTGGTCTGGGACAGAAGCTTCCAGACCAGAAGAAAGAACATGACAGACAGACGGGAGCGAGACAGTCACAGCAAGGAGCAAGGAGCCTGCGGCTCAAACAGTTGGGACGACAGAGAGACGATTGAGCAAGCACCCAGGGCTCAGAGGTGACGGGAAGGGACCAGAGGAGCCACTGCCCATGCAGTGGGCAGGGGAACTTGTTTTTAAGTTCTTTTTACTCTGTCTTTGCCAATTATTTGGTGTTTTCTTCATTCAAAAGGTTAAGTATTTTATATTCTAAAAGAACTTGGCTTTTTTTGACTTCTTTTGTTCTAGCTAGTCTGGGTCACTTGGTAACAAGTTCAAAAAAGTTGCCACAATTTACAGAGTAACTCTAAGGACTCGTTAGTGTTTCAGTGATGTTTGTGTTCTGCAGATCCTCTGCCTCTTTCTGGCTGAGGTACAAACTCCTTATAAGAAATATTGGTTTGTATCATGATCAGAGACTCCGGTTTTGATTTCTTTCCTCTGCAACTGTTGATTATTGGCACTGGTTTCAATTACTAAGATGACATGAAAAAGTTGCAATAAATTTCTGCCAGAAGGGAGTGGAAGCTGGGATGGGGTCTGTGGGGGCTCTGCAAAGCCTTCCATCGCTGCTCTTTGTCCCTTGCGTTTGAAGCTGACACGTCCACAGAAATGTCCTGGAGAATCCATGTATGTCCTTTTTCTTGGTGATGGAAGGCACCATGTTGAAAGACATACTATAATTTTACACTATAGGCAGGCAAAAAAATAGAGCATTTGAAGACCAGTTCCCCAGCTGATGTTACCAAGTATTTCTCCAGGAATTTTAAGTAAATTTCCATATTTAAACTAGCTTTGATTCTACAAGTGGAATTTCCAGTTTAAGTGCCCATGGGAAGTAAAATCTAAATTTAGTCATTTTAGGTGAAATAACATAGGCTAGAAGGAAAACTTTTCCAAATGCATAGAGTCAAACATGCTGACTGAAGTAATCTGCAGCATATAATGATGAGCTGCAAAACAGTCAGATTACATAGGAAGAGGTAACCTGAAGCCACAACAGGGAGAGTTGATATCATGCCTGTGTCAATATTCCTAGAGGTGTTGGTCCAGCAAAGAGAAACAAATTGAAAGGAGATCCTGACAGGAGAAAGCATCAAAATACAGTTATTAAGAGGAAAAAGATGATTTGGCAAGTTTCCATCCCTGAGGCCAATGCCAAAAGAGTCATCACAAGGAATACTCCAAACAAAGTAAGGCCGTATCTTGACTATCCAGGGCTGGTGCACTATATGGAAAGAGCTGTCAGGACTAATGGACAACCTCTACTATTGGATGTTTCATTTCCCTGAATTGCTTCTTTTTCCTTTCCCAGCTAGAGTATCACTCTAGATCCTAAAAATATTCTTATGCCAAAACCCAAACCCAAACCAAACATGACTTCGCTGCAAGATAACAACCACATTGTGATAAAAGACAGTTTTTACATTCACTTGATGTAAATACTCACAGAAACACATTTTCCTAAGAGTTCAGTAAAAGAACCCAAACTGATTTCAACATGGACGAAGATAATTTCTAATTAGAAGTAACTCAGAGGTTTAGGATAGCATGTAAATGTTTACTATGTGCTTAAATACCACTGAAGTGACCTGTACGAGTCTCTCTATAAGTACATTCTTCAAATTAGGCACGTCATGTAGTGCTGTCCTGAGCAGCTAAGTACACACTTCGGTACTTTCTGAATCCACAGTCTGTGGGATTTTCTCTTTCATTAACTGATCCATAAAAAGCCATGTACACATAACTGAACCTCCTCCATTGACATGTCTGTCAGCAATTATGAAAACTGGTGTGTAACACTTTAGAACACCTGGACAAATAATCTTTCACAGTAAAACCCTTCAACTGTTTTCACTTTATACAACACATATGATTGTTTATTTTCTTTGGCACTGCCCTGACTAAAGCAGAATCTTGCTATACACTAGGAGAATCACACTTTACTAGGTTAATTTGTTAATGAGAATTTTGATGGTCCAGAACTGAACTAGCCATTGTTATATTCTTCTGAACACAGAATGTATTGGGCTCTGAGCTTTTAAATCACCATAGGAAACAATATGCCATGGGTACTATGTGTTGCAGGAATTAGCAAAACCTAAAGTTAAGGTACGAATCTGGACACATCCAACAGTACTGTTACTGTTAGCCACAGCAGCACTATTGCTTTGTGAAGATGCTGGTGCAAATCAAGTGACAGACTGGCTCCCTAGTGACATCTCATAAAAGGCAGAAGCAGGAGTAAAGCTGGAAGCAGAGTGTGGCTGGGAAGTTTTATGAATTGCAGAAGGATAGGGAGAACCTTTGTGGCAGGTACGTAGGCTGTGAATTTCCTAGGCTGCAACTGTCTTTCACCCCTTGTGTAGTAGCTTAGCTCTGGCTGTTCATGAGCACACACATGTGTGTGTGTGTTTGTGTGTTATGTGAAGGTGCATTGGTGTGCGTAGGCATGGAGAGGAGGCCAACCTGAGCGTCCTGAGGACAGTGCCTTGGCAAGCCCACCAGAACAGGACCTTACCAGGATGCAGCCAGGTGAGGTGGAGAATATGACAGCAGTGGCCAAACACTGTCTGGCCTAAAAATTACATGGGGTTAAAGTGGGAGAAGGAAAGATGAGAGAAGCAGGGTACCTCTGACAGCACCGAAGGGGACAGGATGAAAAGCTCTTACACAAAGAACTGTCCTGTGAGAAAGACACCTGGTGTCTTTGGAGCTGGGAGAGACAGCCACTTCTGTTGGGTAGGCAGGTGAGAAGTTGTGCTGTGTTTCCACCGACTCTCCCTTTCCCTCACCTACTACACCTTTCCCAACTCTGCCCCAAGCACAGCAGGCACAAGTGCAGATACACAGCAGGGAAGGCTGCTGGCACAAGGAAAAGCGGCAGCACTAAATACTGTGAGATCATTCAGCTCTCATTTGGCAAGTGCTGTGTTAGATCACATGTTTAGGCTCCCTGATGTCTCTGGGATGGGTTATTCCTCATGTAATTTCTGAAACAGTTTTCTTTAACTAGTTCTGCGTTAGTATAGAGATCTACTACAACTTCCTTAGACTAGTTAATCCTTAGTTTCCAGTTTGTCCTTGGCAAGATCTTTATCTTTGTCTGTACTCATCTAATGGGAATTCCATGGTTAGGACTTAATCTTATATTAAGTAAATATAGGTAAGATTAGCATTTTTCTCCCCACTCCTTTAACTGGTTTTGCTTTAATTGTATTTAATTCTATTTAAGAGAAGTTACTGTTTCACTACTTGGATTGCAAGCACCACAAGAGTTTATTTGTACATCCTTCATCTGGAACTATCAAACTCTTAACTCTCTACTTCCTCCTTCGTGTTTAATCTGTTCATATGTGATTGCATCCCAATTCTTCTGAAGTTACTAGCCCAATTTTAATGAGAACAGGATCTGTATTTTAACTCACCAAACAACTCATCCCAAATGTAGTGCCAGAGACATCACACAGATCACATTGGGACTGTTAATCTTTACTGAGGCATTTTCCTTTAATATAGAAACCTCTACATCTACTTCCTTTTCCATTTTAAATTCCACTGTGCCTAGTTCTGCCCTCACTGTGACTAAGCAAGCCTTCTATCTTAATAATGCTCTTGATCTTGAATCACTCCACGTTAGTGCAGATCTGAAGTTCCCATTCTCTACAGATTGACCGTAAGACCATCCCGTGTTTGCTTGGTAAGTGGTATAGATTTCGTGCTGTTTACATAGGTACATAATAGACTTTTCCTGCCTGCCTAAGGAGTTATGTGAGGGATCTAAAGAGCTGAATGGAAACAACTACTACACTAGCTGTTATGTATCCCTCAGAGTATGTTAGCCAAAAAATCGCAGTAGCTGAATAGACACTGGACATCTCCCAGTCTGGGCCATGTGCCATGGCAGTTATTAAATCTTGTGTGTTGAGACATCATTCAGTTGTTTTCAGGAAAAATGACGTAAGGCACAGAAATGCCACATGGCAATAAAGATTATGTTAGTTCCTTAGTGTTTGGCCGGGGTGACAGCTGCGGTGACGTATTAATACACTAGGTTGGAAAATCCTGTGTTTCGGCAGAAAAAGATTGCAAAATCCTGAATTTGGTACTGACTCAGATTTTGAGCCATCTACTGCAGGGAAGTCAGCATCCTTTAACAGATTTATGGAAGCTGGCTTGGGCAGGCTGGATTGCTGTATCTTCTGGTGGTGCTTACAGATTAATTTAGGGTCTCTTCTTCACACAGCTCTCGGTTGCATCCTGAGGATGAACCGCTTACCACTGTCATTCTGTGTGCACAATACAAGACCCAGACAATACGGTCTAAGCCAAAACCTAAGTTTCTTCACTTTTCCAAGGGAATTTTCTCACAATGATCTTGAATGCTTGGTTATCTGACTCCTTCTATGTGTGATAACGGTACAGAGAACTATGTGAGGCAGAAGGACAGTTAAACTACTTAATGTTTCTAAATAAAGAAACCCATAGAAATTGAAAAGGCCTTCTGGAGGGTTATGTCAGCCCATCTCCCACTCAAGTAGGGCTATCAGCAAGGTGAGATCATGAGGGCTGTTACTTTGTTTAGTTGAGCTTTGAAAACCTCCAAGGATTTCACAGCTTCCCCAGGTGAACTCTTCCTGAGCAGCCCCTTGGTGATAAAGTTTTTCCCATGTCCAGCTTCAATCTCCCAGGCTACAATTTGTGACCATTTCCCCTTGCTACACGGGCTGACACGACAGAAGAGTTTGCTGCTGTCATATTCACAGTTCCCTTTCAAGTAGCTTTAGGCTGCTATGAGATCCCCATCCTCCTCTCTGTCAGGTTCGGGTTTGTATGTAGTGAATAGCTTTGCAAGCCATCACGGTGATCCCATCTTAGTGTCTTTTCTGGCCTCATAGAAACAATCAGTGTAATTCAAATTCTGAACACAATGATGAAATTAAACATGTGTTTTGTGGGATTAACATGTGAGCAGCATGGCATATTGCCCCTAGGTACACATGTGGTCTGCACTGTAAAGCATGATCACCAGTTAGAATCTAATCAGGCCTAATTTGGGCTTGGAGTATCAGGAGGACAGTTTCATTTGTTCAAATTGTCTGTGGGAAATAACAGCATTTTCCAGTCATACCTTGGCAGACAGTGCACCCTTTTCACACTGTACATTCAGCCCTCAGACTCACGGTCAGACACAGCCAAAAATGTCAGGCTGAGGCTGCCAGTGGCTTGGTTGATAGCAGCATCTCAAGCTCAATGTGTTCTACCTCTAACACCTTGAAATACAATGTACTGAGCAAGCTAGGAAACCTTGAGCAGAAGCTAGACCAGTGTGATTTGAAAGTCAAGCACAAGTACACTCCACCACACAAAGACTGCCAGTCAGACACAATGGTCCTGTACAAGTGGATGTCTTACTGTGCATGCTGTCATGCATGAAAACATACTAGGGACTGTGTCCAGTTCTGGGCTCCCTGGTATAAAAAGGACAGGGATCTCCTGGAGAGAGTCCAGAGAAGGGCTACGAAGATGATAAAGGGCCTGGAGCATCTCCCCTATGAGGAAAGGCTGAGAAGATTGGGACTGTTCAGCCTTGAGAGAAGACTAAGGGGGGACCTAATTAATGTTTACAATTATCTTAAGCAAGGGATGCAGGGGGAATCAGCCAGCCCCTTTTCAGTGGTCTGTGGAGACAGGACAAGGGGCAATGGCTGCAAGTTGGAGCACAGGAAGTTCCGCACCAACATGCGGAGAAACTTTTTCACAGTGAGGGTGACAGAGCCCTGGGACAGGCTGCCCAGGGAGGTGGTGGAGTCTCCTTCTCTGGAGATATTCAAGACCCGTCTGGACGCCTATCTCAGTGAAATGTCCTAGGGAGCCTGCTTCGGCTCCGATGATCTCTCGAGGTCCCTTCCAACCCCTACAATTCTATGATTCTATGATTCTATGACTGCTGCTTCTTTCTGTCAGTCTCAGTGTTTGGTAAGCTGGATAAAGCCTGAGAGATAAGGAAGGGCATGAAAGCATTTCCTTTTTGAGTTAAACTTCCTGGAAAACATCTCTGTATTCTTCACAAAAAGCGTGCATGCGTTCCTACCAGCAGGTAGCTCGAAATCCCCAGCAGCACACTTGCTTATTGCCTTCTCACTCCTTTTATTCATTCAGTTTCACAGTGAATTCTGACAAAGAACCACCACAGACCACAGAAAAGGAAAAGATAATGAATCTTCACATCTGTAGGGCACAGCATAGAAAGAACTGCACAAGGGGCCATCTCAGATGCCATCAGACACAGTCATTCTATTTTATGCACATGGTTTAATAATGAAACAAACTCAAGGTTTATACCATGTTCACAAGAAAAGACTATTGTGTTATTAGCTCATCTGATATACTTAAATCCTGTTACAAATTTTTGCTTCTTTGAAGATTGAACACTCTGAATAGACTCTGCAATCAGGCAATGTAAAATACCAGCAGATAAAGACTGTTTAGAGAATTCCTTCACCAGCTGCCACAGTTGCTTGAAAATTGTTCAGTTTTCAAAAAAAAAAAGTAGCTGTCTCATTTTTCCTGCAGCACACAGAGAAGTAACCTTCTCCTCTAGCTTTCTGTGCAATCCATGCACACCTCTCAGTTTGATAAAGTCCTTTTTCCAATATAGCAAGCATTAGAGTGGGACAGCTGGAACAGCCGGGGATGGGTTCTGGCCATAGGTGTTACCTTTGCCTTGCACACCAGTGTGCAGATAGCATTCAAAATTCTAACTCCTCAAATCTGCAAATAATTTTATAATGTGGGAAGCAAAACCAGAGCGGAAGAAATGTCCTCAGGAGAATTCAGCTGCATCCTTCCATGTCTTCACAAGCATCTTATCATGGAATTCATTATATTCCAGGTCTTTGCACAACTGAGTTGATATTTAGAACATTTGAACCTTTATTCAGCAGCAGCACTATTAAATGCAGGGGTTTCAAAAAATATGGCAGTGTCTATAAAGAAATTGTAAGTCTACTGTACTTTCAAATGCACAAAGTGGCTGTTAATGGTAGATGTAAATTTCTTCACAGAAAGATACTTCATGGCTTACTTTCTGATTGGAGACTCTGTGGACCCCTTGTTCTTTAATTCAGGATGGAAGCAAAAATTAAAACCTTTTTGATTAACTGCAAAATAAGCATTGTCCAAAATTCAAACAGTCACTGTTTATTCTTTTTGCTTTTCTCAAGCACCTTTACTCTGGGCTTGGTCCCAGCCCAGGTAAGGGAAGGTGCTTTGGCCCAGTGCTGCTCACAGGCTGCTCTGCCTGGGACAGCCTCTGCCAGCAGGTGCAGTGCAAAGGTGTGTCCCAGGGTGATTGCTGGAGCTCTGGACAGGCTTTACCCATTGAAGTACCCTCAGAGCCATGAACACCCAGCGCTGTCAGCACACCAATTAAGCCGTCAGGATTCTGATGTCTCCACTTTCTACACAAGCATTAACTGTTTAGTTTCTTCCTTGCATGAAAGCTAAGTTTTACTGTGCACTGTAAAAGCACTACAGGACGTTTTACTTGCCCACATAAAAGAATTTTAATTTCAAGTGACATTGCTCTTCCCTGACCACAGTCAGTAGTTACCTGGCTCACATTTCACTTCTAATATGGTATTCCAGATTTTCCTGCAGTTTAACAGACAAGGATTCTTCTGGCTCTTCCACACCAAACTTTTCAGTCAATCTGCTTTCTGGTTTAGATTAGGGAATAACAAAACAGGAGGAAACAAGCAGACCTATATAAGGGAGAGCATAAATTTACCGTTACAAACAAAGGTTGCAGGCCAGGCTTGGATCATGATCCATTTTATTAGGTGCTCTACAAAGAGGGAAAAAAAGTTATCTGTCTCAAGAATTCATGACATAAACCAGAGCGTCCAGCATATGGTCTCTGTATGGCCCACACAGATAATTCATCTTTGGGAGAAGCTGTGGGTGGGAATTTCTCTGGCAGTGGAGACTCTTCCTAGCCACAGAATCTTCCAGGTGCTTTCAGCCCTCAGCTGGAGATTGGTGCACTCAGGAAAAGCACACGTGTAGTGTGTTGTCATTCTGGCACCTCAGACATACCACCTAATTAGCAAGTGCCCTGACCGCGTGGAGTGTTGTATGATGAAGAAGCCATGGGCAGAGCTGGGCTCCAGGACCCGATTGAGCACACAGATCTTTAACCAGAAATACCTGAGCTTTAGCTCCCCAGCAAACTACAGTACCAGCTATGGCCAGAAGTATAGTGGCATATAAGGGAACACTTGGATCGTCTGAGGACAAAGAAAGCAAAGGTGTGACCATCTGTTCTGCAGTTGCTAAGGAATCTGGAAAAGAAACAGTTGTTTTTTTGCTTTACATAAGAAACTCCCTAAACCTCAGAGTTTATTTTTTTAATAAATATTTGGATTAAAATGTCCATTTAGAGATGAAATCTCAGTTCTGTGATTTTAAGTGATGCATACACAGCCAAAATGTGGGAGAAGGAGGCTGTGTAAGGGGAATAAAAGAACAGGAATAGTGAACAAGAGCATCCCATGCAACTGCATGGTTATCATGACATCTGGGAATGGAAAGGGCTAGCCGTTCTGTCTCCTTGGAGAAGGGAAATGGTGCAAGTTCCTCTCAAAGTCATGTCTGGCAAAGCTCTCTGCTCGGTATCAAATAAAGTAGTAGGTACTTACACTTG
The DNA here is from genome assembly GCA_027925045.1 of Hypotaenidia okinawae. NCBI lineage: Eukaryota > Metazoa > Chordata > Aves > Gruiformes > Rallidae > Hypotaenidia > Hypotaenidia okinawae. The sequence goes on from BSDF01000016.1 coordinate 8,390,256, forward strand.
TAGTTTATACATCCCAGATGAGAAGTGGCATGAATGGTTTGTACACTACAGGGGAAGATAAACACACAAAAGCAAACACTCCCCTCTTAACTCTGTCAACTAAAGGGTTCCATGAAATGCTTCAGTCAGCATGTACTAAAGACAAATACACATTTTAAGATAGAGTCCAAACTGACAAGATTTATACTAGCAAGTATTTATTGTTACACTTCTGCAACAGCTCATGAGAATGGCTTTCATTCTGGAAATATTTTACATCACAGGATGAAAGCACCGAAGTAGATCCTCAGCTAGAGTAAGACATCATTGCTTCAGGAAAGTGAATAGAGCTGTGCCGCTCAACGTGTGGAAAATCTGGCTATAGAAAACTCCAATTGAATAAGATTATTTTTCCATATAAGCTATGAGAGGGCTGAGATTATTATCTTTTTCTAATAGTTATAAACAATATTTAAACAATAGTTATAAACAATATTTGCAAATGAAACACACAGGCTACGAGCTATTCTGTGGAGTCAGAACAGACTTTATGTCTAGGATCTCTGACCTTTCACTGCCTCTGTTTCATGAAGTGCTGCTGCTACACAAATATATATACATATATATATACAATCTTATATCTGTAAGTCAGTCAAATGCTAATGAAAACTATAGAGGTCTAGCTTCAGTGCATGAAAGAAATCTACTGTCAACTGGATGAAGAATGTGACTTCCCTGCTACTGCAATTCTGTACTGTAAATTTTGCTGAAATATTTCAAGAATATAACTTGTTTGCTTCTATACATCTGGAAACTAAAGATGTGAAGGACAACTGTGCATCTTGCACATATTCATGTGAAGGGGGTCTATGCAGCAAAGTGAACTGATAACCTTGGGGTTCAAGCCTGACTCATCAGTCTTGGAAAGGGACAATTCTCTAATCGTTTTTCAGGAAAATAGCTGCAAAATATTTTCAAGACAAAAGGCTCTATTTTTGTCTTTATCCAAAGTGTAGGATTTTAGCTTTTGGTGAGAAATATTCCATGTATTTCATGAACTGGAGGGACAAAACCCTGTACCTATTACAGGTGCAGGCTTTAAGTGCTAGAGGAACTACCCAGCCTTGCCTTTCATGCAATTTGTTTTCCAAGTACATTCTGGGCCATTACTGTAACAGGTGAGGAATTAATTAGAAAGTACATTCTTATATGCAGTTGCTGAGTTTGGGGTTTAGGTGTAGCTAATTGTAATCAGCTGAAAAAACCAAAACCAGTATATAATACAAAACAGAACCTGGCAATGAGATAACAGGCAATAGGCTCAAGAAAGTATAAAACCAGTCTGAAATTGAAAACATCCTGCCAGAAAAAATGAGCTTAAAAAGGGTTAAATGGCAAATAAAGTGGTAGTAAGACTCACACCAAACCTGGGGCAGGGACTAACTGCTCAGATTTTTACTTCAAAGTGTTACTCACAAGTCAAGGGCTGTTAAAAGCATTCTTAGAAAGCACCAAATACAACAGCTAAAAGGTAAAGGACTAATAAGATAATTGGGATCTGTGACTTGCTTTCACCTGAACTCCTTGCCCTCAAGAGAAATTTGGAAGAAAGCCACTACTTTCTGTGCATGCTATCTAATATGTTTCTTTACATGGAGAAGTATTTCCAGATGTTCTGACCCTGTCCTGTGCCAGTTCCACCCCTGTGCCAAGAGCCTGAGTTCCTCCTGGCTCCTTCAAACTCCTCCCTATGGCATGTGCTCTGGTCTCCAGTGTCATGTGAGTTGCTGCATCTTACCTTTTAAGCAATTAAATTCTTCAGATTTTTGTTTAAGCTCTGACTTGTTAAAAAGGCACAGATCAGAAGTATGCAATCTGTCATAAATTCATTGCCATGGCGACACAGCCTTGCATCTCTGAAGTATGATGCTCTTCAAACCAGCCTCTTCCCTGTTTCTGTAGCTGGTATTGATCCAGGATGTGTTTTTACCCTTACCACTTCCTCCATCCTGTCACGTATGATCCAATTGGTCCTCTCCTGCTGCTTGTTTTTCTGATCTTTACAGAAAGGGGTGCTGATGGTAGAACCTTTCAGCATTCTCCCTGGTCACAACTATGTGGCCTTTCTGCCCACTAGTACTTAGCAGACCGAGAAACATACTTGGGTCTCTGACAATCAGCCTTTTCATCCCAGAGCCTCCTGCCACTCCCAGTGCTCTTGTACTGTGAGAAAGGGATTCCTTCCTGTCTGCTCTACTTTCATCACTAATCTTTTGGATATAGTTACTGTTGACTCAGCCTTATATTTATCTCATTGAACATGGAGACCTGTTTCTAAATTCAGACTTTCCCTCTAGCTGTTTTCCTCCCTTAAAAACTCCTTTTCTCAAACGCTGGCAGAACTCCCATCACTGTTCTCTCTGATTTCAGGCTGAGAGTTTTCTAACGTTGCATTGCCACCAAACTGACTGTTTGCACAGTCCAAGGCAATAGATGTGTCTGTCAACAACCATAAACTTCAGGTGAGGACATTTTTTGATCTTCACAGGTTTCTTGCCAACACACCATATCTGTCCAGTGCCCTCAGAATTTTGTTGTGCACCCCAGCAGTCAGTCTCATTTCTTCTGTGTGCTCTGTGCTGCTGGGATTGCATTGCAGCTGGCTGTGTAATTCAGCTCCTATGATACTGTCACTGATTATAGAACAGCGCTGCAAATGTAGGAGTCATTCCACTGGCACCTCTTGTATTGTGTACTCACTGGAAAGGCCTTGGATTTGGTAAAACAATTTTGCAGATAGATGCTTCTTCGTGGGAAATTCCTGGATTCTAGGTCATTGTGCCTGATGCTGCTTTGTTTCAGGTGAGGCTGATGTGACACTGGGACATAATAGGATGATTTTTCACAAGTTTTGTGTTACTAGTGATGAAACAGACATTAATATCTCTACCTTTGAGGCTATTTTCTATGGCACACATGCCAGGCCACAGTAGGTGTTGCAGGATGAAGCTGTTAAAAGCTCCTGTACTTCAAAAAGAGTGGGACAGACAGGACAGCAAAATGTATGTTTACAGTAGGAGGCCAAATGCAGACTGCAGTGAGCTTCACAGGGACCAGATCGTACACGTGAGGTTGAAATATCCGTCCCCTGTTGTGTAAGGATTTGACTGCAATGATACACTTAGATAAACAGGACAGGAGTCTGAAGCTCAACAGTGTGAACTGGGAAACAGGGAAGCTGAGCCTGGATATACTGTCACCACTGGGGAGCAGCTGCAGAAGGCTGGGAAACAGCGTGTGGCTGAAAACTCCTAATTACAGTGTAAGCTACCTTCCACCTGCAGAACCACAGGAACAGCAGTGGGAACATTCCTGCCCTGCCCCAAGTAACACACATTTGTTAAAGCCATCATGAGAGCAGGTGGGGACCACACGGATTCTGCCCCTAGTTAGCTAAAGTATGGTTTATTCTTTGCCTTAGTGTGACGTTAAGACCTTCCACTTCCATACCAGTGCACTTAACCAGTCCTTAATGGATGCCATGTCCTTTGCCCAGCATTAAGGAAACCTCCATTCTGGCTTTCTCCAAGGAGAAAGGGATCAACCCAAATTATTAAAATCCAACAAAGTATGATCACAATTAAATGTAAATAGCAAAATAACAAACATCAATTCATCCTTGTTTGAACCAACACTAGATAAAAAATTAGAGCATTGTGTGTGTGTGTGTGTGTGTGTGTGTGTGTGGTGTTAAGAGGAAGAAACACAGAACAAACAAACCCCTGAAAAGCCAGAGTTGGAGAGGCTGTTTGCAAGAGCAGTTTGTAGGCACAAACTAATTCATGGGAGCCACTGAAGGCCTCCAGGAAAGGCTAAGGCAAACCCAACAGGTCACAGCAGAATGAGAAAATATTCATAGAATGCAGTGTGTCTGGTCTGCCTTTTGATTACATTTGCTGTTCTTGTTGTTTGCATCAGCTTATTTTTAATTGCTGGTTGCTGTGTTACTGCGGCTTCAACATGATTTCCCACAAACCAGGATCTCACCTACAAGGCTTTTTAGCCAGGGGAAGCAGAAGGTATTCTATTATAGGAGACAGGAAAGGAACTGTACAATTTTAGGACATGCTCTTTCAGCAATTAAAGACAAATTAAGTACAATTTGGGTGTATGTAAATGACATGTTAAATTATATAAATCTAAACTGCATGAACCCACATGTATAATAAGACAGCCATAGCAGAGATCAGGGTTTTAGTGGCAGGAGCTGTGAGTGTATAGGTGTCTGAACATATCCACCTATACAGATAGGCAGAAGCACATGTACCATATATACATAAGCATTTATCTGATGACACTTCAGAAACCTATGCTACTCTTTATCCTTCTATGTTGTCTTAAATGCTGCTCCAAGTTACAACAGTGCAAAGAGTAGATCACATTGAGACACAGATAACTGACAACAGAATATTGCTCTGTTAAAAACAGGCAACTGACAAGAGAATATTGCTCTGTTACTTGTGATGGCTTTTAATACCACCCTAATGCAGTAGAGCAAAGAATTAATCACTGCATCAGTATGTCTATTTGTATTCTCTCCATTATTACAGGTGAATGTTCAGGAGTGACAGGAATTATTGCAGCTATTGTCAAACGGGAAAAAATGGTGCTCAGATTGCAGGTAATTACAAGAATGTTGCAAAAGGCAGGAAAGCAGTTTTATTCAGCTTGTAGTTTTGATTTCTCTACCTTTTGATTTTTAATTTTTTTAAATCTAACCCCTCACTGTTCCACCTTTTGCATCACATTCACATTGTCAGCCTCCCCAAGAAATACAGAGGAAGATAGTATTATTCTGTGGGTGCTTATTCAAATTCTGTCTACTTCTCAATCTCTGAATCAATCCCATAGCCACACTGTCTCAGCATATCAACACTGCTGTATCCCATCACACGTTCTCTTTGTCTTGTCTGGTTCCATTAGTTCTCTCCATAGCAAGTGTTGCAATGAACACAAACACTGATCCCAGGAAAATACCAGACATAGGGAAGGGGAGAAGTGAAATTGCCCCAGACTCTGTTTTCCCTTTCTCTTTTTGTGAGAAAGTTCCCTGATGGATGGTAAAGCTCAGCCTGCAGGTCCTTCCCAATAACCTGGGAGTTTACCCCCAGGGATCTCTGATGTACTCCAGTGGGCACAGGCTTCCAACATGACAAGTTCTGACTAGGTCCAGTCAAATCCTGCCACTCACAAAACAAGAAAGTAAATCATCAACATTTACAGCAGAGCTGTCATTCCCTGTACCACTGCCCCGTGTCTGGAATCGCAAAATCACCGTTTATATTCCAGATACTGAATGTACAGAGCAACTTCAGAAGTTTCAATATCACACTTTTCTATTAATCTTACAAAAATTAAATAAGCAATGCTAAAAATAATTTGCAGCACATTCTGTGCTGACTGACAAGGCCCCCCATTTAATTCACTACGGAATGCGACCAGACGTGGGCTGAAGACACAGTACACATATGACTCAATGGAAATAAATCAGTCAAAAGAATACTTGCCGGTCCTATTCACCCAGGTCTTGGACAGATAACTCATTATTTTGTCCTCAGTTTGGCAATACTGTAGTGTTTTTCTAAACATGGTGCCCCAGAATGGCCCAGCCAGTTCTTGGACTTAAGCTACAACTCCGATCCAGGCATGGAAACAATGCTGTGCAAGATCTCGTCGATATGTGATATACACAGCAGCAGCACTTTGGCTTTTGCCAAGAGGCTGCATATTTTGCTTATCTTCAGCCACTATTAAACTCCTTTGTAGGTCATATGGCTACTGAGCCACAGACTGGCCTCTTCTGTCATATAGAAGATACATAGAAACTAACAGAAACCCTCATTTATTCTTTAAAATAATCTAGTCTTCTTGAATGAAGGAAGGGTAATACTTTAAGTTGATCTTAAAACTCCAGATACAGAAGGTAAAGAACAAAAATGCATTATTGCAATCATTACAGCATTTTCAGGGTTTGGATCCAATCCAAATATGATGAGCCAGGCCCTTCCAGCTGGAGAAGAGGCTAGTTCACCATATTTAATCCCTACACTTGGCTGTGCGGCTCACGGTGCAAGAACAAGTCTTGACGCACGTCTCTCAGCTCCCCTGGCTGTTTTGCTCTCCATGCTACCAGCAGGTCCAGGCATGGGTTGTTTTTTTGTGTACAAAGGGTGGTATTGATGGAAACAAACAGTCGAGGCTTGTGGGACAAGTTCTTCAGGTGGCTTATGGGAAGGTGTTTGGGATTTTCCCTGTTCCTCTTCCTCCTCATTGTTACAGTTGACTCCCTGTATCCTCAGCAGAATTTACATTAGAGTCAATCCATATCAGAAATGCTAATACTGTGCCTGTGGAGGTGGCTTGTGAGACTCACTATTAGATCTTTATCAAAGCACGTCTGGGTTAGCAATTTAAAGTAAGATGCTCACTAAACAGGGTTTTCTGTTTCTCCTTGTAATTTCTCTCATTGTAATTCTTTTAGCCATAATTTCCTCACATGTAATTCATTCTCTCCTTAATGAAGCTTTTCACATTATGCATTATTGGCACCTTCTAATTTTTTTGTTATAAATTCCAGCCTGAAGTTTTCTTTGTTTATATTCACATGACTCAAAGACAGAAAAGGCTAGCTCTATTCTAGTCAGACCCTTCATATATTGTGGGTCATTCGATATTACCCCAGAAAGCATTTTAATGACATTGGTATGTCATCTGGCTACTCCTCAGAAGACAAGGCATAGAGAACCCTCCTCTGTGTTTGACAGCTGGACCCAATGGCTTCAATAGTGACTGCTAAAAATAAGGCTGTTATACCCCAATGTCTTTTTTCATCTATTACTCAGTTCTTGTTATGTTTTACTTTGCATCTTAGATATTATACTGCTTACTCTTTTAATCCCTCCAAATTATATGTGGTTAACAGTTCTACTCCTTGGTCTTTTTTTTTAAATCCAAGAATAATTTCTGTAGCAGTTTTCTAAAACCTCTTTGCACCATCAACAACCTTTCAAAATGTGGATAGCAGAACTGATGGCATAGTCCGTTCCCAGAGATCCTTCTGTACCATGTTTGGAATCCAGGGGAATAATATACTACAAAGCAGAAGAGGCAGGTGCACACTGCCAGACAGCTTTTGAGTATCAGCCTTTGTGCTGAGTATCACAAGTAGCAGGGAGCAGAAGGATAACCCACACGTCACCACATCTGTTGCAGCTGGTTCCACACCACACACAGTCTGCCTGAACGTGCATGGCTGTAGTAACAGCTCTTGTACAATGTGGTGCCCATACTTAAACACAGACAAGTTCAGAAAGCAGTAGGAACAGAAATGTTACTGATGTGACCAAGAAAAAATCTGTAAATGCTTAAGATGTATGTAGGAATATCTGAAGGACACACAGAGATCAACTATCTGACCCCATAAATTAGATGACATTTGATATGCCAGTATAAGCATTTAAACAGCATATAGCCCTTAGAGAATACATAAACATGTCATGCTTACTTTGTAACTGCTACCTGATCATCTGAGCTGTCCCATATCATCTGAATCCCAGTAATTTTCAGTTATGAAACTATTCTTAAACATATAAATACAGTTCTTTGGTGATATGCTTATTCACTGGGAGTTACTTTGCAGTTTCAGTATGACATCATATATTCCAGTCCTAAGAGACAACAAACTATGCCTTTTTTCTTTTTCTTTTTCTTTTCTTAATGTGGATAGGAGATGTCTAAGGGTCAGGTCCTCTAAGGAGAGCTTGGCCTTTTGTTTTTTGTTTCAGACTCTGATTCCAATTATAGCTGCAGTTCCACCCAACTTGGGTATTTTTTGTAAGAAAAAGTTGTGCACTAAATTACTCTCTGGTTCGAATCACTGTACATGTATTGGGATAAATTTGGCTCAGTGAAAATGATTGCAAAGAAGCTGAGCTACAAAGTCTGGATCTAACTATATCTATCCTTTTTACAGGAAAACAATCCTTTTTTCTAGAAATGTGGAAGTAAGGAAACAAACAAGAGGACTTGACTGGCAGAAGAAGTAAAGTAGAAATAAACAGAGAAGTCACATGCTGAATATTAGAAGATTTTCATATTCTTCCTATCTGTTTTTTCTCTTTGAAATACATGTACAGTATTGTCACTACCTTGATCCACAGCAGATTATGTTAAATTATCCATATTTCTAATTAGCAATACAAATAATTAAGCAACAGTACATGACAAGAAAATTACATTTTGTGCTACTGCTGACATGCCTTTGGTAGTGTTGGCAGAAACAGATTATTGTGAAATGGGATTTAAAGCTGAAAAATCCCAGTGAGAAGAACTGGAGAGAGTACAGTGTGATCAGGGCCAGGTAATGCTGCTGTGAGAGGGAACTGCTGACAGCCAGTCACAGTCTCTGCTCACATGGAGCAGGAGCAGACTGCTGGGTGAGAGGCAGGATCTGCTGAGCACAGGACATGGCATGGGGATGAGCAGTCAGGGACAAACCCTGCACACATCCAGCCCCTCCTGCAGGAAGCCAGACATGGTCATTGACGTGCCTGTCACAGCAAGGTAGGTATCAAAATCCCACAGGGGACAGAGGACAATTTGTGATCATTTTGTGGTTGTAAAGTTTGAGAGAAGGAAGGGGTCTGGAGACTTCAGGAATTCTTCTAGCTCACTAGCAGTGTATAAGCAGGTAAGAGCCACAGAATCCTACTAAAGCCTTAAGAAGGAAGCAACATTTGCATGGTGACTGATGATCATTAGGACCAGAAGGGTTGTCCATGCCACTCAGTCCAATTCCCTATTTCAGGAGGCAACCATGCCATGTAACCCTGTCCATATATTTACCAACCCCCACCATAAAGTCATTGAAGCCTTCTGCTTTCCCTATTTTTATAAGGAGTAGTTTCTATTGTCATCAGCCCAACATTTACACACTCCCTTCAATTTCAAGCTCAAATTTATTTCTAGCCAAACTGCATCTATTGTTCTAAGCCGTTTTTCCTTTCTTCTTTCCTATTATTTGTTCCCTGGTGCATTTACAGAAAACAACAATCACATGCTCCAACCTTAGTTGTGCCAGATGAAGGACCATTTTTACACACCTTTTGTAATTCAGGGGCTCTACTTCCCAGCTCATCCTTTCTTTGCACTTCATTATCCTCCATGCATGGGTAGCCAGAAGCATACAAGGCATTCAGCATGTGCTTTTGTTAATCCATTTGACAATACTTTTAATATGTCACTACATCCACTGAAAACACTTTTCCCAGCACCTCACAGAACTATGTTTGCTGTTTTCATAATCAGAAATCACCACATAGATGTGCATCCCTCACCAGAACCCTGACATTTCGAACTGGGAAACTAGTTGTTGACCTTGCTTTTATCCTATAAATGTGACCAAATACATTGCTACTTAATACAAAATAACTTACTACAATTCTACTTTAGTATAGATTAAATCTAGAATGTAATCCCTATTGATTCCACAGCTATTTGGGAAAAGTAAATCTGTTATGAATTCCAAGAACTGGGATGTAATATCGTTTGCAGCACCTCCTCTTCAATCTGCACCTGAGAAATGAATGTCTATTGCAAGCCAATACAAAAATCCACAATGCAGAATTCACTTTCCCCACTGTGTTTACCTGGTCCTTTGCATCCCCTGCATTAGGTCTGGATATCCCACGTTGGTATTTGAACCTCAGGAGCCATCCCATATCTTCTCCATGTTCCTCTTTTGCAACTTTTGTGTTGTGTTACTTCATTTTAGATTACATGCTATTTTTGGGTGACAGGCAAATATAAGTGTCTCTAGTGACACAAGAGAGGTTGTATGCACTCTGTGTGTATGTATATATATATAAGAATATATAAAAATTCCTTTGTTGCCTGCTCAGACCCATACAATCGATTCCCGTTTAGAGTGTGATCACACTAAGCTAAATGAAGACTGATAGATATGGGACAGATGAGAGAGTGAGTTTTGCCTTTCTCACTGTTGTGTTACAGTTTTCCTGTATCCAAGGATAACTCTGAATTTACTGACTGGACTGTGGGTCACTATGGGGCCTCTAGTGGGGCATTACCACACAGACATAACACTAGCAGAGTGCATGAAATCTGAGAGACAAAGGCAAGCGTCTGTTTCAGAAAGTTCTGTTTTGTTTTAAGCCACAAGGCCACACTGTAAACAAACAGTGAGGAGAAGCCAAGGCCATCATTACATGAGTGAGAGGGTATAGAACTGAGTATTCCTACTCATGACATTACATAACACCACCACCATAGGGAAGGGAAGGGAAGGGAAGGGAAGGGAAGGGAAGGGAAGGGAAGGGAAGGGAAGGGAAGGGAAGGGAAGGGAAGGGAAGGGAAGGGAAGGGAAGGGAAGGGAAGGGAAGGAAAGGAAAGGAAAGGAAAGGAAAGGAAAGGAAAGGAAAGGAAAGGAAAGGAAAGGAAAGGAAAGGAAAGGAAAGGAAAGGAAAGGAAAGGAAAGGAAAGGAAAGGAAAGGAAAGGAAAGGAAAGGAAAGGAAAGGAAAGGAAAGGAAAGGAAAGGAAAGGAAAGGAAAGGCAAAGCCTTTTGGCAGAGAAAAGAGCAGGCACTGCAGCTACTTGTCAGCAGGGCAGTAGAGAGTTACCCAGGGAATGGTAGTCCTGTTTCTAATCAACAGATGTCTTTGGAGTGCTGGTTACAACGCTGTTCCACTCACAGAATGGTAATGGGTGTCCACGTTCTAACTCTGGACTGCAAACGGTACACCACCTTCCTGCCTCCTGGGACCACAAGGGATGCTTCAGCAGAGGGTGTCTGCAAGATGCTAGGCTGCATTTTGTGCTTTCCTCTGCTATGCAAATGTCCCTCTGAGGCTTTCAAAACAGCAGGAAAAGCTTAATTAATCTATTTGCTGCAATGGTCTGAGAAGCAGGACAGAGATTAGGGCTTGTCACAGGTCTGTGAATGCTCTGTGCCAGGGGAAAGCGGTCTCATGGTGATCTGTGTACCAGCTAAGCCCCAAATCCATGGTAAATAGCTGCACCATGTATCCAAAGACAGTGACATGATTTATGTCATTCCCTGTTGTAGTACAGCACATTTACATGGCACATACAGCCTTACATGGTGCTATCGGACTGTTTCAGTAGTTTTTGGTGAAAAAGGTTATTATTTCCTTGTTTTGAATGAAAGAACAACTCAGGAACTGCAGTCCTGCCTAAAGCTGAGTGTTTCACAAGCAAGCACCTCTGACACAAACACCTTCAGGTACACAGTACTTTCCAACTTTGTACCTTTGTCTGTTCCAATAATCTCTTCTACTGAATATGCAAAAATGTATTAATCCCACAAGGATAAAAGGAAAGCAGCAATCATTTCAGGAGAACAGATCTGCACCTTTTTCTTGATTATCAGTTTCAAGGCAGGAAAAGTAGGAATGAGATTAGTACAGAGGAGAGGAGTTCATGCAACCCATTGTAAACCATTGTACTGGAGACTTCTGGTTGCCCTCGAGTGAGGAAGCACTCAGAAGACACCATGGTGTTTGCTGCTTTGGAAAGCCAGAGCCAGGCACTGCTGTCATGCAGACTACAGGACAACTTCAGCCATCCAGAATCACCAAAAGCTGGGCTTACAAGAGAGTTCAAAAAATCATCTAGTAAAATGTGAAGATGGGACGGCTTTCCCCTTCCCTGCCACACTGAGAGAGGCTGCAGAGAGCAGCTCATTCCAGCTGCTGAGGTGCTTGACTTTGAGCCCAATTATTTGCCATTACGACACCACAGTACCCTGGCAGATGTTTCTCTTTGCTTTGCCTACTCCCCCCTTCCCACCTCCAACAAATTTCCTCTCTTTTCACAGAGAACACAGTATCACAGGTTTCCAAGAGTTAATGATTTACACTAAGCAAACGAGAGCATGTCACTGAAAATCTTATCAAAAGACCTAAAAAATACCATGCACATGTCAGGTTGTTGCATGATTTGGAGAAAGAGAGACCTGCTTTAGTGTTTTGGGCTTTTGCATAAACTGTGACCTCAGATAGATGTCACATCAGTCGTCATATTAAAGCAATGTTGAGTGATACACAGTCTTCTGGGACAAGCTAAGAGTCTTGTTTTTAAACAAGTTTCACTTAGCTGTTACTCTGGCCATCCCGATTTAACTAGACTACAGTGAAACTATGCCTTTGTGTTTCTCTTTGGCAAAGCTGACTCCTAGTATCACAAGCCTACACTGCCTCTCTCATACAAGGTTTCTGTGTTGATTCTTATGATTTCAGATTTTATCCTGTGTAAATGGCTTCTGAACAGAGGTAGCCTCAATATTTACAATTTTACATCAAAACAATGCAAATTTGAAAGGCTTCTCTATTGGTTTCACAGGGCTTCACCATTTTGTTTTATTCTCTTCAGGTTTTTATAATGAATCCTCAGCCTCAGTACATGAAAATACAGCCAGATGAACAGATGGAAGTCAGTATTAGCTGTCACAAACTAAGTAAACGAAATATTTGTAAACACATGTAAGCCGTCTTGAAGAGCCAGCTCAGATTGTCTGTATATCTCATATAGCAGTCTATCTTAGATAATGAAATAAACACTCCACAAAAAGCCAGTGAGCCAATTTACCAACAAGAACAAACCAAGCAAACAGAAATACACACATAGAGGGCAAAAGACAGCTAAAATGTTTTAACTTGACAGGAACAGCAATCCCCTTAAGCTGCTTGCCTTTCCAGGTGGAGTCAGATTTATGTTGTTCCACCTTGCTTTCAAATTTTTGGTTTTGTACTCAAATTATTTCTAAACTTAATTCTTTGAAAACTTACAGTACAAGTCAAATACATGAAGTGACACTATGAGCTTCTAGCTGGTTGTGAAGTACTTGCAGATAAGCTTTTGCTATTGAGACTCCAAACACAAGGATACTCATTCCTGAACCTTACTCATTTCCAACAGCTGAAGAATTTGTATTTCCACAAGCCGGGTATCCTGCCTTTCCTGACTTTGAGCATGAGCTGCCCTTTGATTACTGGCTGCAGTGCACACAGCATTCCCTTTATCTGGTCAGTTTCTAAAGAAGAGAAAGTCCACATTCACCAAGACATTTTTGATAGCTATCATTTTTATCAGCAATCGGATGACGAGCAAGCATGAAAACAGACTCCTATTGGGAAGACTCGTCTCCTGCAATGACTTATCGCAGAGCAGTAGCCGTGGTACACACTGTAGATACAGTGCTCTCGTCCCCTAAGACTGGAACAGCTGAGGAGTGATCAAATCTGGAAGGTCATGCCCATTGCAGGATGAAAGGTTCCTTCAGGATGCAGAAATAAACCATCAATTCAGTGTATTTGCCAAGTGAATCAGGTGACTAAAGCTTGATTCATGGTGAGTGTGATAAAAGATAACACACACAAACAGAAAATGAGAGTCTGACTTCTTTGTCAGCAGTACCTGGCTTTACTTTTCAATCTTGCCATAGCAGATCAGCACCTTCTACATGTTCCTGGCACAGAAGATGTAATGTTACCTCAATCTGCAAAACTAGACTGCAGTTAGAGCAACCTCTTCTAGATGTTTCTAAGCATTTTAGCAGCTCAAAGGGACATACTGCAGTTACTTAACCTGACCTACTACATAAACCAAGTTATTGGATTTCTTTAAGTTAACCCCTCCAGCAATAACTGTGATTGAGGTTGAATATATCTATTTTAGTAAAATATTTCCAGAACAGGGTAGGTACAAACATCTAATAAATGCTTGCTAATTTATTTGACTGTTAATAATGTTTTGTACTGGTCACTGAATGTCTAACTCCAGATCCCAATATTGATTCTCATCGTGTATCATATCTGATAGTGAGATCTGATCTGGTTTTGGATATGTAAAATAAATAAATTTCTTTGGATTTCTCCTTTAGGACACTTTAATCCTTTTCTTAGCTCTTCCTGAATTTTCTGGGGTTTTTGTTAATCTAGAGCTAGAAGATAAATGATGATTTTATAATACTGACACCTTTAGCCTTTAGGAAGAGAAATGAGACCAACTGTCTCATTCCTGTAGGCTACAGAATAGCTGTTCAGTGAAGACTAGCTTTTAGGCAGTAACTGCCAGTTGGATTAGAATTGATAAACTGTGTACAAAAAAATCTTTCTTGTCCATTGTCAAGGCTGCCAAGCCAGTTGTTCCCCAGAAGATAATTGTACATTTATCCTGTGAAAAATCTTTTCTGTTCTAAATCTCACTTCAGAAAATTCTTATCTATGAACTGAAATAACTGAAATTTGCATAGACAGGTTTACAAGCTGACCATAAAACTGTCTTTAATTAAGAAAATGGCTGAACTCCAAATCCAGGGTATACTCTTTGCATCTGAGACAGACAAGAGAAACAATTTTAAAGCCACATGCCTCTTACGACAGATAAGCATTTCACTAGAAAGAGCAATGTAGTGTTTCCTTCCTTTGTTCTAATTTCAAACCAGAGCAACACAAAACCCCCCACCTGATATGTAGCTCTTCCACTGAGGTCATTATGAGAGCTTGTACCTCATTTCTGGCTTGAAAGGATGCCACATATGTACTCCCTAGTGCACAGGAAACTGCGTGATGCTTCTTGTGGTTTGGAGTTTCAGATCACACTGTTGGCAGTACAGCAAAGACATGTTACCCTTATATTATTTATTTTTTCCAGTCAATGTCCTATTTTCTGTAACAGGGCAGACAAACAGCTTTATAGAATGCCTGCACTGCAGTCAGAGATACAATTACATGAGTTAACAATAGCAATGGGAAAGTAGAAGCACAAAATTCAATGCAACTTGTCATTTGCATACATCCACCAAGTTCCCCATGTCCTTGGACAATCTTTGGTAAAGATTATGCTGCCATTCCATCATTGCTATTGTTTAAAAGTAGCTTATCCCTGCCTACACATGTTGCATTCATGCCTCTGATTTAGTGTAGACATACCCTCGGGGATTGTTTGAATTAGGATCTCAGTCATGATTGTAGCTGAGTAAAGTCCAAGCACCTAGTGTAGACGTGACCTAAAATGCTGCTGTGCTGCAGTTACCCTGATCCAATGCTCCCAGACTGTAAAATTTTGATCCAGTAACAGAGCATATTCACTGCTAAAGCGAATTGCAATGTGGCCTGAGCAGAGACAAAGGTTGCCAGATCAACAGGAGTGGCTACTGTGGGATCTTCTTTTGATTAAGAACCACTTCCTCAATGGTGACAAACTGTCTGCATGGATTTCTTTTTTTTTTTTTGCTAGGAAAAACTGTGGGCAATACACTCTGCATTTTCTCATCTTCAGAATAAAACTTCAGAAGTACACCACCATCAATCACACCCTTCCCTCTTTGCTCACAATTCAGTGAAAGAACATTCACTAGTCCTGCTATGTACAGCTCATTAACTTTGTCATTTACGACGCCTTCATGTGCCATGGCACATGTTCAGATTTCCTGCAACATGTAAAGCAATTCTCCCTCTAAAGTGGCAGCTTCCAATAGAGAAGAAAATGCAGGGTAGGAGAGTTTGGCAATGCTCCACATGAAGACTGCACACAAATCAATGAAGAATGGGCACTATTCAGAACTTGATCTGTAGACAGTAAGCTTAGAGCACTTGCCCTGCTTGAAAAGGGGTGGAAATAACTAAGAAAAATCCAAATCAGTTAAAAACATGAAAGAAAATACAAGAAGAAAACCACCACTTAAGCACAGAGGTAGTAACTTCCTAACTTTTTGAGTCACATGCTGAAATCTTCATGGGATTGAGAACTGTACCCTTCTCTATCCTCATGGTTTCTCATTTCTCCACACTAAGACCCCACTCCTGTATTATCCTTTGTTGCTACCTTTTAGTACCTCTCCAATTCCACTCTCTAAGTCAGAAGACAATTCCTTTCCCAAAAAGAAAGCAGAAGTTCTCAAGCTATGAATCACATGGTGCATCCACCACTTCCTTCAGAAGCCAATTCATGCACCTCAGCTCACATGCAGTTAAGCTTTTTTCCATGTCCACAGATTTCATTTCACTACGTATTGCTGCAGTTAGCTTTGGAATTCTGGACCAGGCCTTTATATATTTCAGTTGAGCATGAAAGCTGAACCCACCTTGGAGTATTCAGATCTTCATAGTCCTGGCCCCACAATGTCTGCATACTTAGGACAGTAAGTCTGAATATCCTGAATATCCCTTCAGTTATATTATCAAATTAACCTCCCTTCCTCATCATATGAACTGACATCCCACCATCACCCTGAAATACTCAAGGATTGAGCCCCTACAGAAATTCACTGGATGTGGTGTTTGGCCAAGCCTAGGTACTAATAGCTCAGATAAAGCTACTTAGAGCTATTGTGGTTTTGTCTGACTTGGTTGTCTTAGTTATCTCTGTCAGGATAAACCAGATTCTAGAGACAAGGCACTGATTCATCATTTCAATAAAAATGTGATCTCAGATATGAGTCTTCTGTAGAATCTCACACTTGCATAAATTTTAGACATATCATCATTCACTCTGTAAGCCTGAGTACAGTGACTGTGAGGCTGCGCTTCCGTGCACAAGCAGCCCTCATTTCTCCCCAGTCCTTGGGTGCTCATTCTTTCCCACACACTTCATACCTCAGAATGCAAACATCTCTTTGACAGAGCACAGAACAGGAGTGGCAAACTAGCCTAGCTGTAAAAAATGGGGGTTTAGCGATATTTATTTAAGCTGGATCACTTACTCCAAGGTGATTCAAGATTCAGCAGTGCATGTATCTGTGATGGCATGAGTGATAAACTGACCTACACTGAGGATGGGAGCTGAAGACAAATATCCAAGACTAGTAGCAAAGACTCCATCTCATGAAACTACATCCTTACTGTATTCACAGTCAGAAAACATAGGATAAACCCATGTTTTGCACCAACTGCCCTATCTCAGTCCATGGTTAAACTGTTGGCAGTAACACATCCCCTTCCTATCTTGTTCCCAGCTGCTTGTTTCTACTTTGTGCTGCACTCTGCCTTGTGCTGGCATGATGCTTGTGCTCAGAGAAGGCACGAGCAATGGAGCAGTTACGGATCAGAGGCACTGCTCCCTCAAGTGACTCTTGCAGCAGTTGAGGACATCAGAAGGGTGGGAACAAGTGACCAGGGCAGAGAAAAGGAATAGAAGAGGGTGCTTTCCGAAGCTAACAGTGCTGCAAAGATGTTGTTCTTGATCACTGACTGTATCTCTGGAGCAGGAAGAGAGCAAAAAGCAACTGAGGATGAGTTTTCAGGAGCAGCTGAGGATCATTGTCATTACAGAAAGAACTCTGTGTAGTTGACAGTATAGCTGATATTCCATCACACACTTCTTGATCCTTCTTTCAGGCGGCACAGCAATGAAAGTAGGGCCAGAGGTAGAATGAAGCACAGCCCAGCTTCCCAGAACAAAACTGTTTAATATACAATCCTTATGCAAAGGTCTCCAGCTGACTCCTCCGAGTTACATCCAGGACTGTTCTGGATTCTGAGTTTCAGGGAACTGCAGTGGAGGTTAATTCCCCCCTACCTGCCAGTTGCAAACTCAGCATAACTGAGGATATAGCCCCTTGACCTCTCTCTGAGTCAGTCCCAGAACACTGCCATTGCCAGCCAATGACCCTGAGCTATGTATTTAGAAGAAGAGCTGGAGCACTCTGTAGAACATTCCTAGGAATCACATAACCCAAAAAGAATGTGGTTTTACAATCTTTTTTACCAGTGGGGGAAGAATTTACTGGCACCAAAACTTTAATCCAGATGTTTTCATCCAGCATGATTTTCTTTCTTTGCATTCAGTCATGACACTCAACACTGCCAACAGTCGCATGAAATCAATGCAGTTACAAACAGGCAGCATTCATTACACATTTTCTTTTGCTTTGCAATATGTATTTTCAAGTTCCAGCAACACAGCAGTTCACTCTGGCACCATTTAACAGCTTAAAAAGGCTGAAAGTTACCTCATGGTCTATTTACAGCAAAGTAACTTTTTCTGCATCTCCCCCTTACGTAAACTCCACTGGTGACCACGTGCAGAGGCATGTAGATGTGCCTACACATACAAAGATTTATAAACTGAATAGCCAATTAGAACTCAATAAAAATTAATTTCTTATTCCAAAATCCAGCAGCTGGCCAAACTTCAGCAGATCTGACATACCATAAAAAGTGACAGTCAGAGGGATTACCCCTACAAAGTTACATACACCGTGGCCTGCATGTTCAGCCCTGAGAGAATAAGCTTCAAATTCAGTTTTCAAATGGATCTGGACTAGTAACATTCCACATAAAAACTCAGGAACCCTTACTGAATAGGCATAAAATGACCAACTGAAAGACATTTAAGGACCAAATAAGTGCTGGGAAAAATAGATGCAAAGATTTCACAGTTTTGGTTCAGCTAATAAAAAGTCAGGAGAAACTGGTTGATATCTAAGTAAGTAAGTTTTTTCATTTATTTTTCTCACAGAACAGCAGAAAATTGTCTTTAATTTCATATGCTTTTAAGAAACACAATGAACAAAGTGAAGACACTGCACAAAGATGCCTGACCTCTGAAGAAAGCAGTTTATCCTCCTAAACTCACCTGAACCACAGGGTCATACTGACACTGCACTAAGACCTTATGCTGCAGTCGTCCAGTACTGTGTGGAGCATTAAACAGGCACTCACACAGAGATCAAAGGGGAAATGATTGTTTTATTGAAAAGCATGAAGATTAATGGAGTTGGACACATTGTTCATTTGTCCATCTCTGGCTGTGTCTATATGGACAAATCTTGTGGCAGAACAGAAGAGAGTCAGTTGTGTGGGACTGTTCAGCAGAAACGATGGGTATGGAGGACCCGGCAGTCCCACTGCATGTCTGTCTGGAGCTGACCTGGGACTAACGTATGTTAGTATGTATGGGGACAAAGAAACTTGGGAAGAAAATCACAGACATCTGCACAACAGAATTAATTAAAATAAAAATGGATGTGAATTGCAGGAGTTGTTTTTCATATAGTCTTGCCAAATTTTCTATGAAAAGGTGTTTTTTACCAGTGGGTACATACCCACAGATTAACTGCACCTTCTTGGACAGTTCACATAGATTGTCAGGCAGGAAGATAATAGTTGGAAGATAAGCAGTGTATCTGGAACACATGGTAACGAGAGCCAACACAGTGATGAGATAGAGAATAAATTAAAAGTAATCTTCAACTTAGAAAGCTGGTAACTTGCCCATCTTTCATTTGATTTACTCAGCTGGACTTTGAGCATGGTATGACCTGAATTTTAGATAAATTCAGAAGGAAGTTATGGAGCAGGTAACAGTTGCACCAGTATTTTGTGGCATTCTGTAGAGGAGCAACAGGTCTAAGTGCAGTATTGTTTGCGTAGTGATGGCAATCTACCTTTTCCCCAAGATCCTGAGAATGTATAAATTGTTCTGATGGCTTCCTCAAACAAGTTGCAACTAGTCTTTCATGAGACAGAAAAAGCAGGCCTTAATAAATCTAGTGTTTATGGAGAAAATAACTTCCCCATTATTCAAGCTGTACCCTGGCTGATACCAGAACTGGTCTGTGCTTGTGCTGAAGGCACTGAGTGCTAAGAAAAACCATCTTGGATTAGAAATAGGATTCTGTATTCAGCATTCCAAATGGAAACATTCAGATGACTGAACAGTTCATTTAGCGCTTTCATTTTATGCACAAACATTGTTCCCACTCCATGCATTTATGAACTGGCAAAAAACTCCATCCTGGGACTGTAGAAAAATGTTTTCATTGCTGCTTCATCCACACCAGCAAAAAATATCCTGTAAATGCAAATATCCACAGTCTATAGTAGCAATGGAAGCTTCATCCTTCGCTGTGTGCTCGGCTGCATTCTGGCCTGCTTTCTACCACATCACAATGACTAATGTATTCTCTGCAGTGGGCCAGGAGAGCCAAGTCATTTTTCTTTAATTTAGTCTAAAACAAAACTTGAATTTTGCATAAATGCAGCTTTCCAGCACCATTATTTTTCTTCTTTTTTTTAATGTTTATTGCAGCATTGTTTCTTCTTGCAGAGGTTGAACACCTCTGTAGACAATCTTAAAATTCCACAGTAGTTTTCCAAGTGATGCCCATTGCTCCTCTCATTTATACTGGTGCAAATTAGGGTGGTTTCAAAGAAGAAATCCAGTATAAGTTAATGGAAAAGAGGTCCTCACATTTTTTTAAATGCTTGTAAACTAAGGAATTTTTAATATATACAGTTTAGAGCAGAAACCTTTGCCTCAAGTGACAGCCTTGTTTCAAGCACAGAAATGCTGATACACTGTGACAGAAAGCAATATAGAAATGATGGGTTTTCCCCAAGGAATATTATCAATCAGGATGTCTGTGCTGTTCATGCATACCCATCCTCTGGTAAGCTGGAATCCAAAACCATCCCAGGTCTTGGCTTAACAGTACAGGATAAGACAGCAAGGTATATACTACAAGAGACACTGCTCTAGGCATCCAACAGTCAGAAGGCAGTCTGCTTATACAGTAAAGTAGAAGGAGGTTTTGCAGAGGACAGTGCAGGCCATCTTGTTTTCCATATGGCTGTAAAGTTGACTAGGCTTCCAATTGTGTGTCCAGGATAGAAATACAGACTGTGCATCTGATAAAGATTTCAGATGGGAAGCAGCATGACTGGAGAAAATGGAGAAAACAGTTGCCTAAAGATTAGGTTTTGCTTCATCTTGAATTTTGATGACTAATACAGGTAGGGTGTCAAATAGACTGGGGGGAATCAGGACTAGTTGAGCTCATGCACATAAAGGAGTACAGGGGTAGTTCCCTCCACCATCTTTCCACAGAAGACAGGGATGAGGGAAATGCATGGCCAGGCATGGTGTGCAGCCTGTAGAACCAGCCGTACAGAACGAGTCACTTCACAAGGGCTGAAAACTGCATTCCCAGCAGGACGTCAGCAAAGGTGAGAGAATTCTGCATGTTCCCAAACAGCATCACACTGCTTAGCTCCCTTCTATAGCCAAACTTCCCTCTTTGAAATATCTCGCTCTTAGACTGGCAACAATCAGCAACACTGAAAATGATGCTCCCTAATCTGAATTCATTTTACTAATAATCCCTGGTCTTCAACTACATCACTTCTTAGATGCAACAGTGCAGTCACACGGTGCAGAAGCAATGCTGTGGCCATGGATACAGGCCCAGATTAATTATCAATTTCACTGTGCTAATCTGACCTGGACAATCATTGTGAGACAGAAAAGGCAGAGATGGCTTTCTGCTCCTCAGACTAAGGGGAGGTGGTAGCCATGTGTATGGGTCAAAGAATCCTTCTAGTGGAGGCACGTATTTTAGTGCCCTGAAACACCATCTCTGTTTATTATTAGTGTATTTCAACATGCCACACAGCAAGCAGTGACAGCAAATCCAATTCCAAAAAACCTCTAAGGAATCCATCAGGACTGAACCTGGAAAGGAAGCATTGTTGAAAACCACTGTGACAGCTCCTTAGCAGATGTGCTGTCAAGGCAGTAGTATCCTACGTAGTGACTCAGTCACTACGCTGCCATCAATGCATTACATTACTCAGCAGGCTGTTGTTTGCAACCTCAGAAACATCGTGGTCAGAGAGACTGGGAAATGGAGGCTCAATCCCACAAAGTTCATGGGAATACATGCCAGAGTTGCCTTTAAATTTTCTAAGCTGGTAATTTTCAGTACTTCTTCCAAGCTTCAGCACAGGCCTCTATGGTTCATCAATGCACACAAGCGGTTATCAGATGAATCACACTGGCATATACACTGGCAGCTACCATGGGTATTCAGGCTGCAGAAGGACACTGTAACTATTTCTGAGTAGTGAGGCTTTGAAGTCAGTATTCCTTTTAAAATAAACCTCAACTTGGTCCAAGAGAACAGATCATTTTGGCTGATAGGAAAGAGATATTGTTAAAGAATATTTGAGCATCATATAATAAAAAAAAAAGTACAGACTAGTTGGAGCCCTTAATGTGAAATCAACTGAAGAAAATGGGAGGGTAAAACACAAAGAGAACTGCTGAACACACTTGGTGAGGTCCCAAGGTGGTAGCAGGAAAATGAATAAACTCTCCTCACCTTCTCCAGCTGTATCATATAAAGTGCAGCTGAGACCCTGAAAACGAGCGTCCACCCTGGTACTGAACACTAGGTGCTGGCAAGCCTGGCTGCAGGCAGGCCCAAGGAAATGACCTTTTCTTCACCAAGTGACTAGGAGGCACTGCAAACTGCAATAAACAAACTTCTCACTTACCTGTGATAAGCTATCCTGTGTTCTGACAGAGCAGCGCATATAAATACTTATTTATTACCTCTTCATGTAATTATTTTTAACTAAATACAAATAGTAGTAATACAAGTATCAGAAAACCAGACTTGACATCTCAATACCATTCTACAAGCTTTCAAAACCATCTGTTGAGAAAAATGCTGTTATCCAAACTGTTACACAAATGAATACTAAAATGCAAAATAGTACATTTGGGATCGTTCAACACAATGCTGTTCTCAGAAGAAAGCAGAGAGTCACGTCTTTACAAAGCAATTTCATTTGCTTTTACAGTTAGAAAAAAAAAGTTCTGCATACAATATTAGAACACATGAGTTCCTCCGCTGTTTTCTTTGAAGAATAAATTTATATTCAACATATTCTGTGGTGGAAGTACATTAGTATGATCAATATTCCTGAAACTACACCACAGATTTGCAACTGTCCATTGGTACAGGCTGAAGAAGACAGCCTGATATATTCTGAGTAAAGCAGGTTTAGCAAAAATGCCTTAGGGAATGAGTTACCTGCCACTCCTTCCATAGGCTGTTGAAAGAAGCAGACTACATCCCCCATATCCTCTGCCACTAGATGTTAGCAGGCTGCCCACCCAATCCAGCTAGCCTCACTGTTCTGGGATTGTGCAGTGAAACCCATGTGCCTGTCGTGTGTCCCAACAGCAAAATGTAAAGATACTTCTCCTTCCAGAGTTCAGGCATGCTCCTGCTTCTGCCCTTTTCACAGGTATGAGGCAAGTCCCAGAGTTGCAGCCAGATTTCAAAATGCCACAAGCAGTCTAGTGCAGACTCCTTTTCTTATTGAAATCTTGGCACTCGAAAGCAACTAAACGTACCTCACAGCTCAGGCAGGAATATTCTCAATAGATAAAGTTATGATGGTGCACTTTATCATGCATATCTGTAACTACTGCTATTGCTCTCACCAATCACTGTCAAACAGCTCAGCATTTTCAGCAGTACACTGACTTCCTAACACAGTGCAGTGAAACAACTTGTCCTGTCTCAAGCAAGAGTTTGAACAAGTTTATCTGTAAAGGTCCCTTCTAACCTGTATCTCTATTAGCCTCTTAAATAAACATGAGATTGACATCTTGAAGTCAAGACAAAAGCAAATGTTCATATGTCAATAAAAACAAATATCCATGAGTCAATACAGCACAACAAACTTGGGTGGGAAATAGGCATGTAGCCTTATTTCAGTAAAACCTGAACACAGTTAAAAAACACGTGGTCTAAAATGCTGACAGCCCCCATCTGTTCGGAGAGGGATAAGCGTTTTTAGCTAGGTGTGCAGGTTCCATAAATATTACTCAGCTTGCCATAATAACATGTTTGTAGTGGGACACTGTCAGTGGGTAAGCTTACACTTTGCATCAAACCTCAAAGTGCTCAGCTGCTCTTCACTGCACTGCAAGCCTTTACCACGCTTTTTAAATGCACCTTGCACTTGGCTAAAGCACATCTTCCTAACAAAGCACAGTGTGCATTATCACTCTACTTCTTAACCATTCCCCCTCTCTCAGTCCCCACCCTTTTCTGCCTTCCCACATGGTACATACTTGTATAACTCTTGAGACAGAAGAGTAGAGTAAACAACCTCACAGCATGGTGACTGTCCCAGGGTACAGTATGTGCAGCGCTTGCCAGATCTGGCAGTTGACAGTACTTATTTTGGACACATTTGCTGATAAGGACAGAGTTTGTACATTTCCTCCAAAACTTCACGCTCCATCACTAAGCACAAGAGGAATGCCTGTCCAGCAGTAATCCTGGCAGCCAGTCCCTCCTCATCTTCTCCAAGTACGTATTCTAGAGGGCCATCTAGTTATCCCACCAGGACCACATAAAAGCTTTGATTGGATATCTGTGGCGCATTTTCTGGCTTAATGCAGAGTTAAGCTGTTCATCTTAATGCAGCATCTCTCATCAGAAGGGGTTCAGAGGCTGTAACACATTTCAGGCACATGGTTTAGGCCTGTGATATTAAGCAGTAGCAATTTGAATTGCAATCCCTTCTTTTACATCCTCTGTTTCTTCTTAGGCCTTCACAGTGCTACATCAAAGGAACTGTGATGTCAGAGGAATCAGAAATTCCCAACAGTGAGATGTAAGCAGAGTTTGAGAACGGTGTTCAGCCATGATGGTCTCAAAGCCCCTTTTCCCCGCATGACAGTTTTCCATACAATTTCCATACGATGTTACTGCACTGATGTGGAATTTGTATCAACGGATATAATTTTGTCTTAAAGAAAGAAAATTATAGTGGAGCAACTCCTGTGAGAGAAGGCAGTGGGTAATAATAAAGTACACCATTGGGTGGCAGAGTCAAACAGGCACAAGGACTAGAAAATGTCATTTTTCTCTTTGATCTTGCTGTATACCCAATACAGATGCCATAGGAATAACTAAAATAAATGGTGAAAAGATACACCAAAACTGTTATGAGAAACAGAAGACAGAAAGTTTATCCAAAATTACTCATGAATTCAGTGGCAGTCAGGAATACTCTTGAAATTTTCCACATCACAAGTTGATGACACAAACAGAACATCCACTCAAGATAAAAATCTAAATATTAACCTGAATTTTGAAATTCCTGTCTTTGGAAATGTTAAAATTCATAATTATACACTTATTATTTGAATCTTTCTGTGTATAATAGTTAGGGAAGGCAGAGTATATAGTAATATCAACCTAAGCTTTCCTCAGAGGTCCAGATGACTATGTGTTCCATTCACACCCTCAGTATTCAAAGCCTGGTGTTAAGATGGGAGGCATCTGCTGTACTGATAACGACTTGAAGAATCTAAAGGACTTTTACACATTCAGGAGTTGGTAAATTCCTACCATCTTTTCCATTAGATGTAATGGATCAAATTCTGTTCCATTCCTACCACAGGATTTTATATGAGTAAGGCCTCTGTCATGATTGAAAAAAAGCCAGCTGCTGATCAATTCAAGGTACACTGCTACCCAAGTAACATTCCCACTGTGGGTACAGTCTGGATGAGAGCTGTGCAAGCCCTCACAGAACATCTCTGTCTCTTGGAGAGGTTATTTCTTGTACAAATGGACTGGGTAAGGCACAGGCTTTCTGCACACTCTGGCAATCAGCTGGGCTCCTGGAAATGTGCTTGGTGTATCTGACTGCTCTCCTCAGAACAATACACACCATGTACCGGCCCGACCACAGGAGATGGCAGACCTGCCTAACACAGATGAAATCTAACTGGAGAAGTAGAAATGCCACTGTGTAGTCAAGGGGAAACGCTTTGCCTGAGTTTCCAAGTCTCACCCTTTTGCCCACGATACCTGTGCAAAACTCAGTCAGCAAGGTAAGCGAGTCACCCACATGGAGACCGCTTTGGTTCTTGTATTAATAGGTGAGAAAGTATTAGTGCTGCCAACGCTTCCATCTCCCATGAGCGGGTAGCAACAAGGACTTTGCAGTATATTATTACACACATTTTTGTGGGATCACTAGCTAGATATTACACAGAGAGAACTGTAAGGCAGTAAAGCAAGCAGAAAAAACGTGGAAGGAAGCCAAGCAAAACACTATCATCCAAACATCATTTTACACTACACAGACAAAGGCAAACCCAAAAGATCATTAGCAGTGCTTTCAAAAGAAAACATAATATACACCACCTTTTGCTCTGCTTATAAAAAGGTGAGTTCTGCAGTTAAAATACCAAGCTATGACATAAAATAGTACATCACCAGAGACAGCAGGGAAAGGAGAAAAGAGAAAAAAAATCATTTTCTCTGACTCTGCAATGGACTCTCTTTCCTGAGGCCATGGGAAGTCTTGTGTATGGTCCCTTCTAGGCTGAAGCTCAGGGTCGGCTTCCTCCACTGAAGCCCTCCAAGTGTCTACCTATTTACAGATGTCACATTTTAGTCAAGCACAGTGCATTATACAAACAACTATACCAGCAATCCATTTCCAGTATCAGGTATTTCAAGACTTTTGCTGAACCAAAACTTTATTAAAAATCAGCAAGAGTGTAACCCAGCATAATCTGAAATCTAATGCTTGCTCTGGCACAGAAGCATATATAGCACCAACAGCCTCATACATCTGCTGATACTATAAGGGTTATTATGACAGTGGCTTACTCCACTGATGAGAAGATTAAGGTTGTAGTAGTCAAAAGTATGCCTAATTTAGGGTATATACTTTGTTGATTATGGGCATATAATGAAATGGAGGAAATTCAAGTTAAACATAAGAAAAAGCTTTTTTACTATGAGAGGGATCTATCAAGGGAATAGCTTGCCCTGTGAGGAGCTTGTGGAGTCTCTATCATTAGAAATATTAAAACTAGACACAGTCCTGAGTACACTGCTCTATCTTGGTCCTCCGTTGAGCTGGGGAGTTGGACTAGATGACCCTCAGAATTCCCTCCAGCCACAAATATCCTATGATTCTGTGATTCCTTCGCAAAAAAAAATTCCAAACTCCTAACTAAGTGAATTATGCTAATTTAAAAGCAATTATTCTAAGTGATACTAACTAAAAATATGCAGCAGATGGGGAAATCACAAGCATTAAACAAATGCATATGTTTTCTCACTATAAGTATACGCACGATGCCCTGAGAGAAAGAGATCGCCATCTGTGTAGATCGTAGGTTTCCAGGTACCTATCCCTTCAACCAAACCTGGCTCTTTCTGAGACATTTTGGTTTGGACACATTTTGTAATAAGGTAACTGCTTGTATTGTCCTTATCCACTTAAGTCCTACTGATCCTCAGGGTCCTTTCAAATGTATTCAATCTTTACTCAACAAGGACATTTTTCTGACTTAGTTTTTTAAACCAATACATGTTTTATTACATCAAAAAGTTACATACAAACACATACCTGTTTACACCACGAAACATACCGGGGCTAACCCATGAGCTGACCTGCTCTCTGAACATTCCTTATAACGTATCGATACAGCCAGAGCTGCAAAGTCAGGAGACTCTTTTTCCCATCCTCATTTAAAAGAATCCAGGCAGTCCTTGATGAAGCCAATTCATCTAATAATCAAACATGTCTTCTGCAACTTTCAGTTTACACAGGACAAATCTCAATATGCAGAGTTCAGCTTTGCCTCAGCAGCGGGAGGGGGTATAAGCCATACAGGCCTCACAGACATGAATCCTTCCTTATCTCATTTATCATCTCATCCATGAAATGTACATTTTTTTCAGGAGAGATTGTTAAAGCAGGTCACAGAAAATTAAATGCTTCAGCGTTGCAGAGTTCCTGCTCAGTGTACTTTATAGAGTTTGTTTGAGCACATAGGTATGTGAGGTTCATCTGGTGATAAGAAATGAATGTTATGCTGAATGATCAAGGAAGGAAAGAATTCTAGTTTGGGCAAGAGAAGGTGAAACAAGGACACAGTGACAGAAGCCAGGGCAAAGAAACTAAATTGTTTCTTATGCTATACTCCTTGGCCTTTAACTGGGTCCCAGCAGAACATGGAATCATGGAATCTAGCTCATTTGACTGTGCTGCTGTAGAATCCCAGCGTCCCAGGGAGACTCTGTGCAATAGAATCCTGCTGTCAAGGTGTCTAGAGGTAAGATTCTGACAAAAGGCACAAAGACAATAATATCTCACACAGAACAGGAGCTCTGTCTCCTTTACAGTAAGGCTCCCTTACATAACTTTATTTCTGTAGAACCTTGCCTTGGAATGGGATAAATGAATTGCTTCTCTTTGTGCTGTGTGGACACATGAAAGAAAATCACCTTGGACAGTGGTGTTGTAGGCAGGTCAGCCTCTTGAAATTAGTGGCAAGTGAAGTTTTGCATGTCTCCCTCCAGGATTTTTCATTGATGCTGTTTAGCTTACCTGTTGTTCTACTTAAGATTCTACTTGCTTATAAATTACAATACAGATTATTCCCCAAGCAGCCATCAATGAAGAGCAATACAAGACCCTCAATCTGTGGAAAAAGATGCCCTTATCTTCCATGAGGAGTTTGCTGCTTTTATATGAGATATATTGGAAAAACAGAAATACATACAGGTATTCGTACTTGTAAAGACTTTAGCAAACTGAGAGTGAGCAGCCCAGGGATAAATAAGATCATCACTATTGTTTAGAAATATAAATCATGAGACAATGTAGAGCTAACGAAGAAATCTCAGTTATCTCTCTTAACACGTTACAAGTGCTTGCATTTGTTCTTTTCCCAGCTCTGCATTCTCTGAAGGACATTATAATTTATCATCTCAAGCCATCTTTGGTATTCAGTGCCTGCAGAAGCTTGTGAAAAAAATTCTGTTTGTTACATGAAAATGAAAATGTCGTAGTTTCACCTCAATTTCTTTCCTTCTCCCCCACTTCTAAAGAGAAGAGGCAATTCTAAGAAGCAGGAAAAGTAAACAAATAACATATATAAAAATATACAAACACAATCAAAACAAATTCATAAGTTAGGAAAAAAAAGGAACTTCTGCCTGGGATAAAGCATGTAAAAAGTGGCAATTCGTTCAAGGGCAGACTTTTGGCATTTTTCTTTAGCTTCAAGTAAATAAATAAGACAAAGAAAAGTCTTTTCATTTGATTGTTTTGCAGTGCCTGGGGCTATGTACATTGGACACTGTTTGCAACTGTTTTCATTTAGGGATGAGTGAAGTAGTTCAATTAAAACATGAGCAGTTCTGAACCTTTGCTGTGAATAAACCAGAATATTTCTGGGGAGGTTCAAGGAATTCCAGTTTATTGTCATTATTTATCTCTTTGTACTTATGTGCTGTGACATGGTCTGGATTCAAATGTGCCCCCGTATAAGGCAGTCCTATTCTATTGTGCTAATTCTGCTGATCAAACCAGTTTGAAATATTTGGGCTAGCAGCATGGAAATTTTGGGGAACTAACCGAAATAAGATGTGAAGTTTTGAGGTCCACCCATTACAAAGTTCCCACACCCACTACTGTGCCCTTTACTTCTGTGGGAAAGAAGGAGCTGTTGCAATTTCTAAGGAAAAGAGCACTGGAGCATTAAAGGCTCAGGCTAGGTCTACCCTGCAGACCTCTGGAGGCATCTATGGTGCAGGTGAGAGGTGCAAAGAGGTGCTTGGGTTGTGCCAGGAGAAACATGTGATGTAGAAACAATCAGTAGAGCAGCACTTCCCTGGTAGGAGCTGGTTTTTCTGGATGGATAGTTATGTTATACCACATTTCACTGTCCCGCTGCAGCACAAAGTACCTGTGCTGCCACAATTAGGCTACAAGCACTTCTGGCTCTATGGCTGATTAGTATTCCTTCCCTGGGAAAAGCCTCTTACTTGAGGCACAACTAAGTGTCACCCTACTGCTCTGAAGCAGTATCTCAGCAAGCTACAGATCAGTAGGACATTCTCCTCTGTTCCGTAATCCATCAGCGACAGGCTTTCCCAGGTCATGACACAGCTCAGCACATCCCTGTCTGCTCACAACCAACTGCAAAAAAGAAAGGCCCAAGGCTACAATGCCAAAGCTCTTGGAAAATGAAAGACATGCTAACAGACAGAGCTGCCTGTAAGCCCTCCTACTGATCCCAGCTTCAGCAGCTCAAGAAGTTCTTCTGGATTTCTGAATTTGACTTGGTGACTGGCTGACACTCCAAGGGCCCTTAAGGGCATGGTGTATCATAGATATCTCAGCCTGATCTGTCCCAGATCATATAAATTGATATTTCTTCACTGACAATATCCCCAGAGATGATATATTGAACAACCTTGATTTGTTTGCTGCTGGTTCCTTCAGAAAAGAATGGAAGCCACTGCTACTGCTCGCGTTTTACATGCACTGTCCTGGACTGTTTGCTACTCCAGTCCTCCCTCTATAACTATTTATGCACTAAACTGTGCTTATTTAAAAGGTTAAAAGACTGCTTCTTTTCAAAGTGTATCTAAGAGAACTGTATCATGCTGCATGTGAAAAGAGCTCTGAAAGAGCGCTCAGCCTCAGGTATTTATGGTACATCATTTAAACAATTACATCCAATAAAACTGGAGATTAATTGGTGATGGCTAAGTTTTATGCAAGACTCACAATCTAATAATCATGCTGGGTCAAGAAATAAAAGCAATTCATGCCAGTCCTACTTAATAACTGTCAAAACAAGATGCAAAGGAAAATGGTATCACTGTCTGCATGAGGCCCTGGGTGTCACTGTCCTCTTCATTGTTATGTTTTGATTATCACAGAACATCTTCTTTCTCCCTTGTCCAACCCAGGCTAATCTTATGGACACTGTAGAGCATGACCATGGATTTAGAGGCTTCTATTTAAACTCAGACTTTTTCAGCTCAGGGCTGCAACTGCTTATGGATGTACTTCACTCTAATATGACTAATTCCATTGATTTCAAAAGCACAGTCAAAGTAATAAAGGTAAATATGTTCACAAATACTTGCAATATTAGGCCTAAATTAGTGAATTTTGTCATTTATGCAGAACAGTGATTTTTATGTATCTTTGCATTAATCTGGCATGAAAAATGTATTTGTCACTTTACCAATACTTCAGAAATCATGCTTTCATTAAGATGCATAAACTCTTTCAAAGAAAAAAGTCAATACATCCAAATACATTTTTCTACAACAGGGTATAGTGCATCTTTTTGATGCCAAACTCTTATGTTATAGCTGTTTCCTACCAAGCAGAGGATTTAAAGGTATGCCTTTATATTCATACAAGAGTAGCATCACTTATCAAAATCCATTTTAAAATGTGATTTTTTTAAAAAAATATGGGTTACAGCATCTTTTAATTATGAAACAGTAAAACATTTATTATCACAATACTGCATGAGTGCACACATTGGTACTTTAAAGTTTGGGATGCTTAGCACTATGCTTTACTGTGTCTCACAGAAGAGCCCTGAGCACTGTCAGCTAGTCATTAATTGAGCAGTTGATGGCTGTACACATCGGGGGGCCTGCCGCAGCCCCAGCTGCTACACCATGCCTTTGTTCTGGCAGCTCTTGGACCACTGATCTTCCACATAATTCACCAGTCTATCTTCCATATGTGCATTGGTTTATGCCTTATAAATTCAAGAGCATGCACTGTTCTCCTGCCAAATCTGTGCTTTAGCTAACTTTTGTGGATGCTATAAACATTCAATTTACTCTTTCTGTACACCCATCTGTTGAAGAATTCTGTGTAATAAATCAGAAGGTAAGCATGTACAGTACTGTCATGGAAAGGTTATTCCCACCATGTTATTCTGGTCATTCAAAAGGGCACAGAAACTGACTGCAGGAACTAAAACAATATAAGCCAGACCCTGAAAGAAGGCACAAGATTCCTTCTCTGACAGTGTTTAGAACACAGCAGCCACTGTGCATTGAATCACATCTTTCTTCCTTAGTGGTTCTGGTGATTATAACTGGTTCTGCACTTGAAGGTGCTGTACATACTGTGAACCCTCCCTCTCTGAAGTTCCTTCTCGTTCTATTAAGAAACACTGATATATTTACATGAGCCAGCTGACTGAACGTTACATGAAGATTCCTGGCTCTGAAAGAGGCAACTATAGTGTGAATTGAAAACCTCATTCATTCATTCATTCACTCATTCAGTCATTCATTCATAGCAGCATTCCTTGGCCTGGAGCCAGGTGCCATTTGACGTCATGGCTCTAACCAGGAACATAATGTGCTGGCACTGGGACAGAAGTGTTCCTATGGAAAACACCAGCAACAAGTAGAAACCTATCACAGTAGCTAGGGAGAGTGAGTTAAGAGAACACTAAGGGCAAATGAGCAGAACATTAAACAAGGACGGGCCTAATATTTTGCTTTTGTTTTTCTGCACAAACCTTCCTAAGTTAATACTCAAAAGTACCAATCTTACTAATGCAAATAGCACACACAGCAAAAAAACATCCTTCAGTACTTATTACTTCCCCTTATACTCCTTGTAGCACTTCCTGAAGTATTAAAAAAGGGTCCATCTTTTCACGTGTTTTACTTCCAATTGATCTGAAACAAAATAATCCAAAGATTTTTTTTTTGGCCTGCAGTAGCTGATCTTTTATTAAAAAAAAAATCTTGGTTCTGTTTATTTAAGTTAAATATTAAACAGTTCTTTTAAGTGGAGACTCGGAAATGTCACAGTATTAATAGGCAAAATCCAGAAAGCAGTTTAAGGACAGAAAATCTATCTTTCCAGTCTCTTTACAGCCACAATTAAAGAGCTGCATAAAAAAATGAAAGCAAGCAAGCTTCCAAAATACTGTTAAGCACAGAAAAAAACCCCAAACCTACAGAAAAGACTAGGAGATGTTTGGATAGCAACAACTACAATCCATGTTGCTGATGCGGGCTCAGATTGCCAGTCACCAAACCAGACCTGGGGGGATCAGCACAGGTTCCAACCTGCTGAGAGGGGCCAAACCCAAGCTCACACTGGAGGCTGAGTGGTGTCTGCTCCCAAGGTCCTTTGTAATAGCTGTGAACACTGTGGCTGTGCACATAGTTTATATGTGCAGATCTACTTTCTAAGTGTTTCTAATTTTATTAACTGATCAAAAATGTGTCTTTAGAGGGATTTTTGTGTACAATAGTTGAAAAGTAGGTATCTGACTCTTTGAAACCACTGCTGTATCAGACAACATTTAGAAATAGGACCTAAATCTGTTAAGTATGTCTGTCTGATGTAGACCGCTATTCAGTTATAATTTGTTTTAATAAATGTGCACAGGAAAAACCCACTGAAGTATTCCTACAAGTTCTATCATTCTTCAGAATACTGACATTTCAAATCATACTGATTTCAGTCCAAACCTTTGACACTTGGATTCAGCATCCAAGTACTCAACTACTGTACAGGGCATCCAGTGCCCAGTTTTTGGAATCCAAGCCTACAATTTATGTCCAGTGCACTAAGTCAGATTTTCGTTCAGCCCCGTGCCCTGAGCCTGGAGAACTTTGATGACACAAGTACACAACATAGGCCTGTACAATTTATTAGAAACTCTAGTGCTGATTCTGAAGATCATTCTGAAATTCTAAAAAGCTTGTTAGAAAAAAAGAAATCAGTGTTGATTTTAAATGAGTGTTCCAGAATCTTACCCAGATTTACACATACAAAATTAGCTGATCAGTCCCAAAGACTCATAAGTATCCCCAAGAGCTGATAATATGGAACTAGGGCCTTCATGAGAATTTTAGCAACATTAAACTCCTCAATTCTTTTGAGAGTTCCAGTCACTGATACCCAAAGGTGCAGCATTCTAGCAGTCACTGACTTCTAGAAGTTTACAGGAGAAATTTCCTGAACTATCTCTAAAGCTCATGGTAGTCTAACATGGAATGAGTTTTGGAAAACATAATTTTTATTTGTCAGTTATTTAAAATATAATCCTCAAGAAAATATTCTGAAGATGTTCATCCCCTTCCTGTTTGGTGGCTCTTCACAGATAGCACCAAGTTTCAGTTACACTGGAGTATGAGGCTGCTCAGCAAACACCATCTCTATTTCACCAGCTCTCTATTTCAGTGCCTCTTCAAGGACTATATTCCTGTTCAATTCAAAGCATGAAGGACATCTTGGGGAATGAGCTGCACATATCCTTCAGTGGTTTGAAGCTAAACAGAACTTTGCACATACTTTCCAAAAGCCAATTTCACCAATTTCTTCTGGGCTAGGTCATGACCATCAGACTCACAACATTAGTAAGTGGAGTGTTCAAATCCCTGTTCAGCTGAATAGACCCAGTCATTAGAGGCATATGAAGCAGAAAAAGTTCACAAACATCGTGTTTTGTTGAAATCTGGAACTACTTATTCTGAAATTAGACCAATATGGACAATAGCATACCCATTCTGCATGGAAAATATGCCCTGACCAAAGTACTGGTCCATGCCCATCTGATCCATGGAGAGTTTCAGCTGGGGTGCCAGTATCTAATAAATTTCTCACATATCTCAGTTTTCTCATCTCTGAACCTGCTAATTAGCAGTAGCAATAAAGATATCTTTAACTATGCCAAGTGATAAAATTGTGTCCTGATAAAGTACCATCCTGTCTGGTCATGGGGCTGTCTCTATGATGACAGCTGTAAACTACACCTAGCCACATCTATAAATGTGAATTTTTATTAAATCATATTATCACCAAGGAATATATTCTGGTTTCAGAAAAGTTAGTCTAAAACCCACAAACCCACCTGGGTATTTGTTACCCTGCTCAGAGGTACTTGAGCGTTCTAGATTTGCACTTCCTCTGACAAATATGGTGAACAGATATCCACACTGCATCGCTCAGCAGAGTAATTCTTGCAGTTGCTGAGCTGCTAAGCATCACAGTGCTTGGCACCTTTGGTGTTCTCCCCCTAGTTACCAAAGAGCTAATCACTTTGCCTGACATGGAAAATATAAATTTTACATTATTTCATGAAGATAAAATTAAAGGTAATTGTGAAACACAAGTGTCCTAAGCTTATAACATTTGATCCATAATTATAACATAATTATAATATCCCCTTTGTAAATTCTTCTTATTGACTGCTCTTAGTTTGAGCAACAAAGACTGTATTTTCAAAGTAGCCACAGATTTATCTCTTGAGATATTCTGCTAGCTTCACATCTCATGTTGCCACTTCTATTTGACCAGTTTCACTGATGTAAGCTCCTTCACAGGAATGAAAAAGTAAAATGAATAATTCAGAACACTTATTTAATTCAACATTTTCTAGAATCCAGACTTTTAAGCTCTGATGCAAAATTCTGACTTTACCTCAGCTGTATTTTGCCTGAGAACAGTCTAGATTTTCTCTAATCCCTAAAAAACTGCTGTACTGCAAAAACAATTGGTTGGATGCTGCTTGTGAAATCATTAATTTGACGAGTTCTGTGATATTTTGAACAACTTAATGGATTTTTTTCTTCTTCATTATTTAGTTGTGATCAATGTCTTGTGTGCAGAATGTGCAAACCTAAACACAAATAAGCCCAAATCATCTCATAGTCCAACCACACATTTTTTGGTTTTGGGTGTACACAGCCCCACCTATTGTAACCAATGATACAGTTCCAGAATTGCAGCCATTAAGTGGGGCATGCATCCCATGACGTTGTTCATCTGGGTAACACATGTAAGACAAACGTGATCTGTACATATCCCAAAGAAGAGAGTGAAACCAAGATGCAGGGGAAGATTATACAAAGGCTAAAAGCCATTTTATTTAAACTCCTATTTAAACTACATACGGCTGGACAGGAAAAAATATCTGAGAAAAATCCTGAAGTATCCACATTTAGCTGCATTCCAGACTGGAACAAGCTGAAGACCTTCCACACTTTTTTCCAAGAGGAGAACATGAGCACATAACCCATGACCAGGCAGCCAAATTCCAAACAGCCATTTCTTAAAGGCACTTCTCTGCAACCTAGGAAACAAAACTTAAAACGCCTGGTGTGAGTGTCAGCACTAACCACTACACTTCCTACGTGCCAAAGTGGGAGAGTCACTGACATTCACTTACTTTGACCAGAAATTCTGGATCTCAGAAACTTTCTTTAAAAAGCACAGCATGTCCATGAGCATTTTCTCTTCTAAAAAACCAGCATTTTTAGACAAAGAATGTTTTGCAAAAAAATTCTCAACCAGTACTCAATCATTCCTCTAATAAGCTTAGTTACAGAATTCTAATTCAGATATTGAAAATAAAACCTTGAACCATGGATTTTTGTGATACACTGAAATAGTGCACAGTGGAATGTATTCCATAGAACAGCATGCTGCTTCTCTCAAAACCAGTCCAATTTTCTGTGAAGACACTGCTTTTTTTTCCCAGCACTTAAAACTATGCTCTGGCGGCAGAGATTTTTCACCTCATAAAACAAGATCTTCTAATATTTGAAAATGCTTTGCTGTAGCAAAGCTCAAGTCCCTTGCTCAGTTTTAAGAGTTTCTTGTAAAAAAACCTCAACTAAACAAAAAAACCCAAATTAAAATTACCCTGAAAACAACTGTAAAATAGTTACCCTAAGAATTTATTTTAAAAATGAATATTTGATCTCATTTTGTTGATTGTGAAAGCCAAGCACAGTCACACAAAGACATTTCAAAAGGAATTTTGTTTGCTTCCCTTCTGGAGTTCTTGGAAGTTTTATTAGAACAAATTAATTCCTGCTGTAAGGAAATAAGTTAGAGTCTTCTAACCTGTAAGAAGAGCTCAGTTTCATCTTCATCTGAATCAACAGTAAACAGTCACAAATGGGAGTACATATGGGGGATGAAGAATGAATAATTTTGAATTTAGTATCAAGAAGAGAGGTGGAAACTCATACTACAGATTTGTGCACAATCAGCTAGTTAGCAAAATGGGAAGTTACCTGTTCTTACCCAATCCACTGTCAACACAAAGTGGCATTATCCTTGGAACACAATTCAATGCACCTAGCTCAAAATCGTCACCTTTTTCTATTTATTGTACCAAGTAATTTAAAGCTGAGTATGTATTTGGAATGTAAGATGTGCCTATAATTAGGGAATATAAATTTTATTCAATTCTGTCATGTAAAAGCACAGACTGATTTAAAAAAAAAGGAACTACTTGCCTTTATTAAATTAACTAAGTACTAAAAAGCCCCCTCTGTAATAAAAAAAGCCAGTTTATACATAATAATGTGTACAAAGGTCTTTGTAGAGAGTTTATACTGAATACTTGCATCTTAGAAACACTTTCTCATTGTATTGAGAAATTACCACAGCTTCTGTTTCATGAGTTGTTCTATTTGCAAGATGCTACACACACACGACAGAACTGACAGCCAAATCTTTGCCAAATTTAAACACGTACCAATGAAGTTCTATAAAATGACCAAAACATAGTTTATAGATAGTAAGATTTCTGCATATCATGTGGTTTTCAACTTATCAGTAAACTAATTCTTTGCACAACTGGGCATAGGTGCTGTGTCAATCAAATGCTAC
Source organism: Hypotaenidia okinawae (assembly GCA_027925045.1). NCBI lineage: Eukaryota > Metazoa > Chordata > Aves > Gruiformes > Rallidae > Hypotaenidia > Hypotaenidia okinawae. The sequence continues at coordinate 8,427,588 of BSDF01000016.1, forward strand.
GATCTGTAGTTGACAAGGATGTTTAATTTTTCTTTCGTTCAACAAGTGGCTAGCTAACAGCCACAGGTTCTTCCTGTGCTTGCTTAATGCAACCCACATGCGCCCAAATTTCCGTAGCAGTACACATTCAGTCAACCTAATTAGCATTGTTTCCTTCTTCACCCTTTCCTTCTCTTTTGGGAAATAGAGTTTTCTTTCTTGCTGATATTCTTTAATAGCCCAATTCTTATTACATACTTAATCAGGAGTAACAATACGGGTCAGTTACATAAGCACAACGAACCCCTTTTTTCCACCCTGTTCTACCAAAGTTGTTGTAAATGATGCCACTGCTCTTAGAACAGAATATGTGAATGGGAAAAACAGCAAATCCTGCTCAGCAGCTTAAAGACATTGAGGTATTTAAATAACATCTAACACAAACACCGCCACCAACATGATTTATTCATTGTAACTAAGCACAGGACAAAGCTCAGGGGCAAGTGCTTTCTCTGTGAAGCATTAGAAGGCAGCCCATGAGATACCTACTACAGAGGTGAGAACTTGCATCTCTGATCCCATTACCAAGAGGATCAGCATCAGTTTTCCCAGTAGTCTCCCTATGAGTAAAGTTTTGGAGAAAGAATTGGAACTGTTCCAGCAAAACGTGTATATTATACACAAACCCCATCAAATGTAAACCAGACACTTGGAGCTCTGCAATGATACCAAGATTTCTAGATGGCAGGCAGCAAAAATGGTGTCTGTATACACATACCAGAAATGTTAAGATTTTAAAACTACCATAGTTTCAGCTAATCCTGGATTGCTTGACATGCATTTCAAAAGGATAACAATCTGCTCTGTGGAGTTCCTGTCTCATTCTTAGAGTCCTGGAAATAATGCAACTAAAATAAACCTTGTAGCTGCATGCAAATGACTAGCCCCTCCCTGTAATTAAGTAATCATAAGTAGTTCAAAAGTGCATATGGACTGCCACTATATATTGTCTTTTATAAGCTCCTTAAAGGATCCTGGCATTTAATTACCTATTAAAGGAAATGCAATCAAGATAACTAAAAAGGACTAGACCCCAGACTTCCTATATTTAATACTAGGTCCTACCTTAAACATTCTCAGTGTTTTAATCTAATACATTTTACTAAATAATTGGCACAGGCTAAAAATGACTTCATGGTCAGTGCCTACAGCTCAGCACAAAAGCAGCATGAGACACAGCAATTCTTAAACAGCTCCAGGTGATGTGGCTACACCTTAACTGTGATGTACTTGGGGCCTGTACAGCACCTGAACTAAAAAGAGGTGCTACAGAGAGCTGTGAAAAATACTCATTATCAGACATTTAAGAATCTGAGGTTTCTTGAATAAGAAGCACTTACAAGAACAGTTTACAACTATTCAGATTTATAATTTTGCCAGATGTCCTGTGTAATTCTGGGTTTTACTGGGTCATCATCAGTGAAAGATCAGACTCAGAGGAATATGATTATAATTTTAACTGCTTGATCCTTTGGGTAGAGGAGAAGAGATAAATCCTTCCATCTTGTTTATTATCTACTGAATACTATATTTAACTGTGATGTTTAAAAGTAGTGTACAGTATCTTAGTATGCATGAAGAATATAGCAGATTAGGAAAAAATAGGGTATATATTCTGTATATTTTGAACAGACAAATCATTTTTCAGAGTTTTGACTAATTTTGCAAATCTGACAGGCACATTATCAAGTCTCAGTATATATCATACAGCCAAATATTTTGCCGAATATGGTCTTGCATATCAAATTGAAATCAGTAGCAAAAGAAAAGCTTTTGGAAGGAAACAACTTCAATACAGAAATAAAACAAGTCTTTGCAATGTACTTCATATCTGACTTCTTCACACATTTAAGATTTCAATTAATGTGCCAAAGAGTGGGAGATAAATTTAAATTCCAGATATTCACATTTCTTGTGATTTAGATATTTAATTTCAGGTTTTAAAATCAAAGCAATCTTCAGTACATCAACCTTTTCCTGGCTCCTGATTAAACTACAAGTCACAGGGTACATAGAATCTGATCAATATTACTAGACTATGTATCTATGTAACAAGAATTCTTTCCAACACATCAAGACTGGACAATATTTTAAGGTCTTTTAGCTTGTTTTACTATTTAGTTCCCGGCTGGATCCAAACTTTCAGTACACCACACAAGATCTGCAAAGGCATTCTACATAGTTATCCCATGATTTTAAAAAGCATTAACACTTAGGAGCCTGACACTTTGATTTCCAAACAAATTTCCAGTATGTTCAGGTCACACAAAGAGTACACACACTTCTAGGACTATGAACTTGAGACACAGCACTAGCACCCAAGAGAACCTGAACTGCTGAACCATGGCAGAGATGTGATGCAGTCAGAAAGGGGGCAGAAAGGTGGGGCTTACTGGGGTTTTGTTACACCTAAGTTATATTATTTAGGGCATTGGCAAAAATGTGCTGCACCATGTTTCTGTGTCAGCTTGGCACCTCTACCATTCCTATCAGCACCTGGTACAGCCATGTCATTTAAACTTCTTAGTTAATAGCTTTTGAAAATGCTATCCCAAGCTAGACATTACTGCATACACTGGTGATAATTCCACGTGTAATTTGAGACCTTATCCTACATTTGTGCCTGTTAAAATGTTTTACAGTATCACAGTCAGATAGATATTTGACAAAGGAGGAAAGTGAAACAAGGAGCGATGCAGAATATATACTACTGGATTAAATACGTCTGTCTATATTGAAAGTTCTTTGCTACAATGCAAAGTGAAAAGAAGCCATCTTAATACAAGATCATTTAGTCCTATCTGATATAAATCATCCTTTTGGGAGCAGATACTCCATGGATAAAGGTGGTTAGTGTTTTTTTAAGAACCTTAGATACATATTACTTTTGGTTGTCAGGCAGACCTGCTTTCTGAGAGGTTAGTGTGACCCATTTATATTGATCTACATGCAGATAGGAGTGAAATGTTGATGTTTTGTAAGTGCTTTATGTTTTCACAGACAATATTTTTCATAGGAATCAGAATAAATTGGTTTAGTTACATTTCCTCCTTTTTTATCAGTTATGAAAGAAATTAATCCCTTCTGGAAGGGTCTTCTTTACAAATAAGGAGAGCTTGTGAATTAATCCGTTAGCAAGCACACTCAAAAGCGATTCATGTGGGGTATGCTTTCTGACTGATGCCACAGAGAGAGAAAGTAACTGTTTTTTTAAGAAGCCAAACACATAAAGGTAAGCTCACATCACATATAAAACTGTTCCTTCATTATTCTGACTAGATATGCATCTGGCACAAGTGAGCTGACATTGCACATCTACTGCCCATACTTACTAATGTCCGTACGTGCACGTGGCAGATAACACAGTAACATTCAGCTTCCTCACATACTTGCAAACCAGTCTCATGGATATTCTACATATGTACTTGGATGCTCAAAGTATCTGCTCCAAAATATTAAAAATGTAAAAATAGCATATGAAAATAATTTTGGAGTATCACTTAGCATTACTGGTATGTACATGATCCTTTGAGATACACAGGCTAATCCTTCTACTCATTTTAGGACTGGAAATAACCTAATTTGAAGATATTTTCTGTGAGAATAGACCTACAAGCAGAACTAGAAATAAAGATGTAGGTTTGTCACTAGGAGAAAATATCTAAAAATGAAGTTACTGAAGCACTGGAATAGAATGAGAGTATTAGAGAAATCTTCATTCATTTGGGTCTATTTAGGTTCATCTGAATGCTTTCACTCCCTTCTTTAATATACTTTGTGCCCTTAGTACTCCTCTACCTAACTAATTTCTCAGAGGTGCTCACATTAACGGGGAGAAAAAGATACCCCACAGGTAATACAATGGAAAAGCAATGCTGTAGGGTGCTGAGCTGACAATGGAAGATGTGTCTGGGAGAAGGAAATGAGAGGCAAAAGACTGGAAATTCATTGCTTAGCCCTACCTTTACCTTGAACTCCTTAATACATTCTGTACTCTGTTCCCAGCAACTCTGTCAATACCTTCTCCTCCCCTCCACTCCCAACACATTCTGCAGAGCTCAGCTTGAGAATCTCATAGGCAGACATTTGGCAGAAACATCCCTCTAGCTGATCCTTGATTTTACCTCTCAAGTTCTGTTCCAACCAGGCTTTAATACTATTCCTCTTTCATGAAATATAAAACAAAATTGTGGCTAGTCCATTTTACAGAATACATTGGAAAACTCACAAGCTGCAAGTTTTGCCCCAACCCTAGTTTTCACAGGATATGCAAAGAAGCAGAGTGTGGGCAATAAAAATGACATATGGATTATTTACACTCCTAAATAAGAACAGAAGGGGATCTGTCTGCTGCTAGACAGACCATAGGCAGAATACATAGCAATGTTTTAATTTTGTAACAGCACTTCAATTTCTCTCACTTATACACTTGAAACAAATTCAAATCCTTGATTAAAATTCCTGCTTAAATTCCTTACTCAATCCATGGAAAACTTGTTCAAGAAACTGCATTTCTATATGCTACCCTGTACAGTTCATACAACAGGGAAGAAGTAGTAAAGCATGGACTTTCACATTGCCCTATTTTCTTAATCACTGAGCAGATACACATAACAGAAGGGACAGGGCTACATCATAAAAGATGCCAAACAATTTATATTACAGAGTTGTGATAAATTACATCTCAAGGCACAGTTATGCTTGGAGATTCCGTTGGAACAGAGCAACTCTGAAAAAATGGTGGCAATTGGTCACTAAACAGCAAGTTATTCCTACAACATTAATCCTTGCAGCCTTTATAAGCCACTATGTTCAATAAATAAGATAATTTTACAGATGGAATACTACCATTTCCATTTAAATACAAGGTTAAGTAGGCTTGGCTGAGAATACCAGACTCAGATGGGGTGGGTGGAGGCACAGAGCAGGTAACTAACCCCTCCATCATCAGACAGATCAGGGTGAAAGCAACATCAAGCACCTCTTCTCAGATGGCAAGATAGTGGGAGTTCACAAAATGTTCCTGAAATACTAAAGATTTTGTTGTGTCTGGACAGGCAGAACAGTGCACACTATGAGCATTCACAGGACTTCAGGCACTTCAGAATACTGCACAGTCAGCAAAGTGTTGTGGTTTGGTAGTTGGTTTTTTTTTAAATACTAAGAGACAAAACCTGAACATTCAGTTTCTGTTTTATACATTTCAGGAGGCATTTTCCAGACTTTGCAGATAACTAACATACAGTAATGACAAAGCTGTTCTCTAACTTAGACTATTGTTTCATCTACCTGTTGAGATCAGATAGAATCCCAGCCCTGTATGCACGCCAGCAGTTCTCCACCACCACAGTTATGTATTGAGCAACTGCATTGTCATTTAAGAAAACAGTGCAGACTTCCAAGAGGATTTCAGAAGAGTCAAGGTAGGTTAAAACATTCCCTCCCCAATCCCACCACCCTGCGCGTTCTCCACCCCAACACCTCCTCCTGCACACGCACAACTTCTCCCTTCTGTTTATTTTTGGTTTTAGGCACTCTAAGCAAAAATTGACTTTGGCTGCTCTTCCTGAACTCTGAAGTGTTTGAGCAGATAAGATTCAGATAATACGTTAGAAGAAAGTTTCATAGGTCCCTTTTCTCCTGGCAGGTAGTCACCAAGGCCAACAATGCACTGAGGCTTCTTTCCTCCTCTGCAGCAGTGTTTTTCTGGTATGTCTGCTTATCAAACTAGGCTAGATTTGAAATTTTACTGTATCTGACTTGGAAAAGATGTTTCATCTGTAAGGTACTTGTTTATATACAGTGCTGGGTAAAGACAATGTGTAAATCTACCTACTGTCATTCTAAATGTGGTGTTAGTTTTATTGAGCCCTTCTTGGAATATAAGAAAAGGAGTTGATCTGAGCCCCTCTTCCTTCGTGGAGAATAAATTAAGAGCAATAAAACTCACACAGTATAAAAGAAATATGATAAACCTCCAGAAATAACCGTCCTTTAGAGCACAATATGAATAGTCACACTTGTTTCCATGAAATCCTGGCTGAAATGGACATATTTTTATTTTCTTATCACTATTTTTTTCCACTTAAGAGGCTTACCTGAAACTAGAGGGCTCACATTCTACCCCTAGGTAAACAGAATTTCAGAGCACTCTTTCCACATAAGGCATTTTCTGTCACTACAGTGATGTTACTTAGAGTTGGTTGTTTGGGGTATTTTTTGTCAAAAATATTAGGCTCAACACTGAGATGCACTCAGAACTGTTTTTCTGTGCTTGTCAGGGTCCACACTGAGCCTGTGTGCCACCAGGAGATAGCATATGGAAGGAAGTAGCTCCAAACAGAATAATTTAAAATATGACTTTATCTTAATTTAAAACAGAGTTTACTGTGAATCACTGAAATTTTACATTTAGTTGTGTCTCAAGATTAAGTCTTTGGTGGCAAAACTGGCAGTTTTGATGTATGTCTTCTGTAATATTCCTGCCTCAAAATTCACATATTCTGTTGTTCTAGAAAAACTGTTTATATAACTGTGTGGTTCACTATACAGGAGACCTGATCTTGCTTAAAACTTACCCAGAAGAAAACCCAGTTATTTGTTGTTTGGTTGGTTGGGTTTTTTTAAAGTAGGTATGTTCCCAGCTCCATTTCCAAGTTCAGCTCCATAAATAGTTGGGCTGGCACTACTGAAAGGGTGGTATACCACAGAAACCAGCAGCAGGTGGCAAAGGAAGTGAGCCTAGGGCAGTATTGCTGCCAAACTCTCTGCCTTTGGATGCACAGCCTCAAGTCTGGTCAACAGTTCATGAACAGAATTCAATGATCTTCAAACTAAGTGTACTGGCAGGAGGAAAGCCAGAACAGACTGCAAAACCCTGCAGGAAACTCAGGGGAATTTGTAACTGGCTTGCTCGCACTGAAACCCACACTATGGTCACAGCAGTACCAATGACATAACTGTCTCTTTATTAAACTAATGGTGTATAGATAACTCAAACTTAGGCTAATGCGTCCTTGCACATGTAAGAAAAGAAGCTACAACTTTGTTTGAATTACAGGCAAACCCCTGAACACAGTTGTGGCTTCAACTTGAGATGAAAAATGCTTATACAGGTCTGCAGACTTTGCACTCACCCATTCTGTTGCCCTAGGACACTCAGGTGAAGGTGGTTCCAAACTCAGCTATGCTGTATCTGCTGTAAGGAAAAGGGATTATTTAAAGAAAGGGTTGCTGAAATTATTCTCTAACTAATATAAAACATTGCATTAAGCATAAAACACTGAGTGAAAGCCTTGGGGTAAAATACCCTATCATCACAAAACATACCCGTAACATCTTTTACGAAAGTAGTGAGCACAGGGTACCAGAGTCCCATGTGACAGATGCAACTGGATTTTGAAATCTTTGTTTAGAAAACTGGCAAGATTTCAACATGGCCTTTCTAAAATCTAGTGCTGTGAAACTAAAGCCAGCTCTGCAAGGGTCATTTTATTTTATTAACATCACGTTAGCCATAAAATAAAAAGTCTTTCTAGTAACTATTTCCCTATTAGTTGCTGTTTGACTTAAAATTCTTATAAGGAGTAAAATTACTCAGGGCTGTGATTTCTATGAGCAGTAAGGGCTATAGTGCCATCCAATGGTAAGATGGTCTTTAGCAGCTACCTCTTGGTAATTCCTACCTCGGCTTCTGTCACAGCATGTCATTAAGCTTAAACATTTTGCAACTCCCAAGAAGGCTGAAAAATACCAGGAGCAGCGAAAGGTGCACACACGTGTTGTACGCTTCCTCAACAGGCACATTTTGTCACACCACCACTGACAGCTGAAACCTCAGTGTACAGGCAATAGGTAGATACCCTTTCTTTCCTTTTCACTCAAACTTCTGACACATTGTCTTATGGCTAGGTGAGAGGAATTGATGCACTTGCAAAAACAGTCTTAGTCTCTTCGAACAGATACGGTCAGTAGTTTTTGGTACCCTGGTCCTGCTAACAGCATTCTGGCTGCTGAACCCCAGAGGAGGCTTTCTGCTTCCCCATAGCTGAAGAACATGCCTGACAGTGAACACAGCAAGTGTGTCATGAGGAGATACACACCATGCCACTCTGTGTAACAGATTTTGTGCATTTGCAACTTCCTTCATCGAGTGGCTTTGAACTATGGAGAATGACGAGAGGATGTGAAATGTATGTTTGAGTTTGGACAAGCACTTTCCTTTTCTGTGAAGTGGAATAAGTAACAAGATCCAACCCTTTCTTGTGGATTCTGTGATTCTCATTCTCAGCTGCCAGGTTCTAATGGACAATTTACCAACTAGAACTCTGAGTATACTGGAATGAAAAAGCAATGTGCCTCAGGTTACACAGGTTGGAATTGTTTTGGGGAGGGACTGCTTTCCTCTCTGAAGTGCAAGAAAGGTTTTGTCCTGAGATCACAGAATGTTTTCAGTTACCTAATCCACCATAAATATAAGGATCCAAGTCACTATTAATGCTTTTAATCTCTCCTGGGTTTTTTTTGTTTGTTTTTTTTTTCTGCAATGCTTTGCAGGTTTTGCAACTTCTAGTATTTTGTAAGGTATGTAGTAAATTTCATATAGGCTGTTAGGAAATGTTTTGTTGCCCTGGATCTGTGTGGAGAGTGCCATTTGAGGACTAAATATCTATTAAATGGTTGCACCCATTTGCGGAGCACAGGTGTTTCTGATCCAAGTGGCCCTTTCCAGCACATATTCTTGACTGGAATATATTTAAGACCCTTGATTCTACTGGGGCAGCTATCCAAAAGCATGGAACCTCTCAAGTCCGATTCAGCATTAGGGTAAATAGGTATTACCCCTTCTGGCTTCAACTGAAATTACAAATCCAGGGATTAATTTCCCTTCTTTACAGTGTAAGCCAGGACTGGTAAAGTCAGGAAAACAGACCTTCTCATAAAAATTCCAATAGAGACATTCCTATTAACTTTTCTATTCTACCCCAATCATCATTAGATTGTGTTATAAGATAATTTTTAGTTTTTAAAAAATTAATTCATACTGCTTCCTATCAGGAAGGAAATAGTTCAGACGTCACTGAAAAAAATCTTTCAGAACAAGCCAAGCTATGCAAGGCTCAGTTTTCCCTGCAGAAGGATTTCAGGCTGATATATATGGCCAGTGGGAAAGTGCATCTCCACAATGAGGGATGGAAAGGAACAGTGTGAAAAGTTAAATGACTCGACTCTTAATAAGCCTCCAATGACAATTACAGCAAAGGTTTCAAAAATAGCCTAGCAGTTTTACGACCTTATAGGGAAAGTAAATAAAACAGAATTTTAATTGTTAGTTGATTATATGGGTCAAGAATGGTGTTTTCATCCTGCTTTCATGCAGAGACTAATCTAGAAAGGAACAGCCTACACATGAGACCATCTACATATGAGAGGATACAGCATTGTTGCAACAGTAATTCTGTGCTAAAATTTGTATTTTGCATAAAATAAAAAAGTATAGCCATAGTTTCCATAAAGAAGACAGCAATTGCTCTGGAACTTGTTTCAGAGTAGCAGTACTGAAGCTTTCCACAAGTACATCTGCACGCTTTAGATGCCCCATCTACTCAGATGAAATGTCAGCCTCGTCCGTATAGAGAATCAGAGGCATTGCAGTGAGTAACACAGGATACAGATTTAATTACCAGCACAGAAAACTGTTCATTTCAAAGAGGAAGACGTTGGTTTCATTCCATGAGCAGCTCTGCTCCCACCCAACACTGCACAGGAGCACATCTCCCTGCAGCAGGAGACCCGGAGGGACTGTGTGAACCCTGGCAAAGAGTGACACCACGAGGTTACTTTTGGCGGTGCACACATTTCTTGTAGCTGCAGGTAACTCTCAACAGCCTCTTTATTAGAGATCATTTCGTGTCCCAGGTAAATCACTAAGTTTTGGGATGAGGGCAGAGCCACGCAGTGAGCTAGGCGGAGGTAAGCGGCTGCTGAGCTCCACGTCAGTGTATGAATCATGACGTGCTGAAGCTCCGGATACGCCTGAGCCGTGGTTACAGTGTGCTGGCACACCCGATGACACACGGAGCCTCCCCAGGTCGGTGGCACACGAGGGACACACCCCGAGCACACAGGTGCGACACGGCGCCGGCGAAGCCCTTCAGCCGGTGGGTGGCGCCACCCGGCACGGTACGAGCTTGACGTCACTTCCCGACCCGTGGCTCCCTCTCGCCCCTCAGAAAACCAGCGTTTTTAAACCCGGTTTCCATCTCTGCATGGCATGTATAATCTCTATTCTGTTCGCAGCTCCTTCCCATCGCTGCTACCCACCCTCAGTTGGCACCCTGCAGCTCCCCCTGCTGCTGACACGGCTGGATCCCCACGGCAGGTTGGTCCCAACCCTAGTGCAGTCCTGCACAGCTCCACCAGGCCACCTCTGTGGGCCAGCTGAAGTGAAGCCAGCCCCTGATGGCTGATACTGCTCTCCAGCTGATTTGGCAGCGAAGGGTCTAGCAAACAGGGCCACTTCCATGCTGACCCCTTTTCCCAGACATCCATGAAGATGCTGATTCTCTGTGTAGGATTGGGTATCTGAAGTGTGTGAACCCAAGTGCCATTCTTCTTCATCGCTGAGCTCTTCTTCTTCCACTAAGGACTTCGTTTTGCATTGCACTGCATCCATCACCAAGATACTTTATAGCAGCAGAACTTCAGCAACTCTGTAGCATTTAGAGCTTAAAGCCACCTCCCACCATCTCAGTTCCAATGTACTTTGGAGCAAGGACTTCTGGTGCCTGTGTATCAGATTAATTTTTCTGTTGCATACTGACAGAGTGCAGTTTAGTTTCTCACACTCTCGTACTCCCACTATCCTCAGTTTATCTCCTCTTTAGCACAAAGTCCAGCTCTATGGCATCACCCATCCTCATGAGGAGACAAGGTCAAGCGGACCACTTCCTTCACACAGATCAGAGCTCACAGGAGGGATTACTCTGCAGTGAAGTGATGCCTAACAAGTTTTGGAAAGAAGCTGTCCTCATTAAAAAGTTGTCAAGTATTCTCCCCAGCAGAGTCACTATTAAGCTGTAATAAAGAATTCTTTCTTCCCTATAGTTTGACACTTGTGTGAATATTTTAACCTTTCACTAACTATAATGAACGCTATAGTGTCAGACTGTTTACACTGTATGACAATGTTCAATTGCACTGGATAATGCTCGTGAGCTTACAGGTGCTTCAGAGTAACCGAGGTGTAACATGTGAATTGTTAGAGCCTTGGGTGATGCTGTAATATAAGCCAGAGGACAGCCAAGACAGAACTGAACTGTCCAGAGTCACATCCGGAATGCTTAACAAAAGAGAAGATCATGAAGAGGTAACACAAAAAACATGGCAGAGGACCCAAGCCTGAGATCTGTTTCCCCTGACATTAAATTTCTGCTCAACAGAGATACAGATGCAGTGCAATAGCACAAAGTGTGTTGAATGCCAATGACAAGCTCCCTAGCTGAACAGTGGAGAGATCCTGCAGCCTGCCGGGCCTGGCTTAATGTAACTATGAGGTTGCATTCAAAAATCAGAGAGTGAAGGAACAACAGATGAATTTGAAAACACTTTAATGGACATTTATGACATTGGCTGTTTCAAACTAGGTCATCTCAAAACACTGAATACTGTTAGCAGAAAGGCAAATTAAATACTTTAATGTGACTAGACTAATTTTATGGGTTTCAAATGAATTAAAAATAACAGAGTTAGTTTCATTGTTTTGCTAATGTTCATTTTTAACCTCAAGGCCAGACTGATTCACATTGTTTTGTGGGTAGCTAGAACTTAGAGCACATTACAGGACAAATAAAAATTACCACAAACACTTGCAACTGCTGCAGAGAAAAAGGTGGGGTGCTCTCCCCTCCTCAGCAGGAGAAATTCCAAAATTCACTCCTTCAGAAAGCACTCAATGGTTCTGTGAAGGCCCTGTGTGCCCTTTACATTGCTTTAGCATGACAAGGTACAGAAGAGATGAAGCTTATTATTTAACACAAACTAGTACCTAGTTTGCAAGTATCCTGTATATTGCATATTGCAAGGGTCTCAGGTTTGTTTAGCTATGGAAGTAATTGCATGTACTACTGCTGAACTTGTGGGTAAAAATAAAGCTGAAACAATTCAGTAGCATATGCACCAATGAGCTATGCTTTTCTGACAGTGGGGTCACAATGTGCATCACTGCTGCTAATTGTTTCTTGCCTCTTTTGTATAAGCACATATAGGTAACAGCAAGTATTTAGAACGTAGCCTATCCCGTCCAAAATTCCCACATGATTTACTAAAATCATTCCTGAAACCAGACTGACGTGTTTTTAAAAGGTACTGGCCACATACATATCACAACTGTAATAGAGACTTATGAAGAATGGAAGATACAATGGTGGTTATTATAATCCCTTCTTTTCTGGGTTACTCTGTCAAATTTTCATCTGAGTATCAGTTTGTGGAGGGCAATATATGAGTTTTTGTCATTCAAGGCAATTATTCTGTGGTTACAGTACACAGCAGATTAAGTTGCTGATAAATCACTGACTGAAGAACCTGTCCTGATGTTATTTATTACGCCCATTCAGGTGATACAGGCATAAGAGTGTACTACTTTCTTTTATAAAATGCTTACGCACTGCGGTAGTTCAGTTGCATTCAGCCATCACATCACAAGCTTTGACTCCTTTTAGGTACAATCAGGTTTATGCCAGGAACTGCTCTTTGGTGACATGGTAAAGCCTCACCTCTCAGTGCGGAACCACTGAACACAGCCAAGATTCCCCATGTGCGTTCATGATTTGTGACCCAGAAATAACAGGGAAAGGGGAAAGTAGAAAAGTTGTTAAATTCATCTTTATGTCCCCAGGTCCAGTAGCTAACAAATTCACCAAAGCACAGACTCAGAGTAAGGATACTGTCTCAGAGCAGCAAGACTTGGAGAGAAGATGCGGTAATACAGAAGCAGGTCTCAATAGATGGAAACCTTTCTATTCATGGAACAAACCCCAATCTGCCTAGTTCCAAAAATCTGGTCAAAAGAAAGCCCAAGCAGTTAGAAAAAGAGAAAAATCTTTTTAGTATCACCCACTCAAGCCTCTATGCTCTATGCAGCAGCTGACTATAGAAGAATGTTTCATTATTTACCTAGTCTGTCATTTATCCTATTAAGACACTTTCTACAGCTCACCTTTACTGTAGGCGTTACTAACCCTGCCCCAAACTTCTGGGCCCTGCAGCTCACATCTCTGACTAGTCCTCCCTTATCAGAGCACATCCATTTGCACTTAAGCAGCCTAGTAAGTGAGCCCCGAACAGGGTGGCATTCTAGGGCTGTACACTCAAAAGGAGCTCTTCCAAAGACTGCACAGTAGAACCATTAGGAAAAGCAGTGGAAAAGCTTCCCCTATTTGGAACAGCTAAGAGGTGTAAGGGCTGCAGTTAAGCCGTGAAATACATTGATAACATCTTACCTGTTAAGATCTCTGTGGCTCTTGCTGCCTTCAGCAAGCACTGTGCTTGTGCCAATTCTAATCAAACTCACTCATGAAAAATGTTGATCCTACAAACCCACTCTCACCACCTTATTTTGGGTCAGCATGCAGGCTGCAAAGATACCAGGTACTGGCCCTCAGAAGTAGTATGCTCTAAAGGCCCAAGAAACAGTAATCTAACAAACAGAAGCGGGCTGACACGAGGAGTAAAATTCCTCAGTTTGGAAACAAAGTGTGCTCTAGCATTATACATGGGATAACCATGTCCATATGTTTGGAACGTTTGCTCTCAAAGCTCAGGAAAGCAGATGCTGGCTTTCTGATATGAGATGTGTACACTTCAACATCATTCAGCATTGCTGTATGACAAGGGTGGGACAGAATGACAAATGTTTACCTCCTGGGAGGTAACCTCGACAGTACCATCATGCACCTTGGCAGTACTGGCCATTTAGAGCAGTAATCCAAGAGCTGAGGGCAGACAATCAAGCTCGACTTGCAGCTTGTCACATCACCCTTTCCTTTAAATCAAAGGGTATGAGGCAGCTGACAAAGGAACATTTCATTCTACGGACTGTAAGAGTGAAAAATCAACTCTCCATCTTCTGATTACAGAGAGAGAATGCCGGTGTCTTACCCATCTCTGAGGCGAGCACACCCACGTGCTCTGCCCTATCACGCCAGGCTCCGGCCACGGGGCCGCCCGCTGCCTTGCAGCCCCTTCCCGGCGCTCAGACGGCCGTGCCTGACCCTCTGCCGCAGCTGGGGCTTCCAAAGACCCTTCAAGCCCTTCCTTGCGGCTCAAAAGCGAGAAGAGGTCAGCTTGGGACCACAAGGCTTCCAAGTTGCTCTGCCAGATCCCGCCGCTGAGCGCCAACCGGGGATCCTCAGGCCACCTCCAACCTGCGGCCCCTCAGCCCTGCGGGGCGGCCCTACCTGTCAGCGCAGCCCCGGGCGGGGCGGCCGGGCGCGAGGGTGGGGGCACCTCAGCCCGCCCCGCTCGCCGCCGGTAGTGGCGTTCCGCCGAGTGCCGCCTCGGGGGGCCGCGGGCGCCGCGGGCGCCGCTCCCCCATCCGCCTCCCCGGCCTGCCCGCGGCGGGTGACTGCCCCCTCGGCCCCTCACAGCGCGCTCGCGTGCCGCGACCGTTACGGACGGTTAGCGCCGCGCGCTGCCCGCGCGCCCCCTCTCCCGCCGCGCCGCAGGCCGCGCGGCCGCCCCGGACGTCGCGTCGCCGGGGCGGGCTGCGTAGTTCCGGCGGGGAGCAGGGAGGGGTGACATGCAGAGCGGGCAGCCGCGGCCTCGGGAGCAGCCGGAGCTGCTGGAGCGGCGGGCGGGAGCGGCGCCGGGGGGCCAGGCCTGGCGCGGCGCCCCCGCCATGGAGATCGAGAAGGAGTTCCACCGGCTCGACCAGGCCTCCAGCTGGGCCGCCATCTACCAGGTGAGGGGCAGCAGCCCGCCCGGCGCTGCCCCCAGCCCCAGCGCTGTGCGGGGGAGCGCCCCTTCCCTAGCCCTCTCCCTGCTGCCGCCCCGTTCCGCCCGCCTCCACGCCCGGCTGCCGAGGGCCCAGCGCGGAGAGCGCTGCCCACCGCCTCCCCTCTCCGAGGGTCGAAGCCTTCCCTTCCCCCTACTGCGCTTCCCTCCCGCAGCACGCCGTGGGCTCCCCCCGCCTCGCCGTGCTCCCCTTCCCCCGCGGCCCGGCGCTGAGGGGGCAGGGGAGGCCCCGCTCTGGCCCCCCCGGCGGAGCAGAGCCCCTCGCCCCCTTTTCCTGGCGCTGGCGTGGGCGGGGAGCGCCGGAGGCTGTGCCGCGGGGACCCCGCTCGTTGCGGGGGCGCGTCCCGCTGCGCTCCTGTGCTCGGCGGATCTGCTGGGCTCCCCCGCGCTGCCGAGCGTGCCTGGGGTGTCCCCGTCGGGACTCCTCCGCCACGCTCCCGTCCCAGGGCCCGCTTGGAGCTGCCGGGCGTAACTTCTCAGGACCCTGGCGAAGCTGCCTCGCTGCCCCTTCCTCTCCGTGAGGGACTAGGTCCGAGTGCCGCGCAGTGCTTTCTAATTTTTACAGAGGGTGATGGAGCATGGCATGTCCCTAGCTTTTCTGTCACATTAATAGGGCAGAGCCTGCAAACAGCCTGTCGGTAATACTTGTGCAGTTACCTGGTACTGGGTTTTGTTGCTGCGTTTAGATTTTTTGTGACGTTTTAAAAAGCCCCTGTGGTGAACAAGAATGCTTGTCAGAGTGTTTGCAAACGGAATTTAGCGTCGTGAGTCAAGGAACAGAGATTGGGACTCTTCAAAAGGTTCTTTGCCCATTTATCCAAAATGAAGTTCAAGAGGAGGTGCAGTGTGAGAACAGTTGGGTGGAAGTGTTCAGTCAGGTCAGGTGGCGTTACTGTAAAATCCATTTGAATGTTTAAGCTGGTGTATTGCATAAACTAACGAGCTTTAAGTTCAAATTTGCAACACAGAAGTTTGGCTTTGCCTCCTTTTTACTAAGGATTTCTCTGGAAACAGCCATTTAAAAGAGGGAGCGGAGTTTTATAGAAATGAAATAAATGAACTGTGGTTTCAGAACACGACAGGACAGTTGTAAGAGTAGCAGCTCACAGCGTGAGTATCTCCAGTTGTTTGGCAGTTAGAGAATATGCATGAAATTTTGAGCGTGCCCTTCAGAAGGTCCGTTTTTTGTTGGAGTATTTAATTTCCTGCATGGTTTCAGGGCTCACTTGCTGCATCGGTAGAAAGTCATGTGTGTGTATGACGTTATGCTTTTGCTGTTCTTGATGATTTGGTATGTTGCAGGCTTAGCACTTGGGAAGTGATTTTGAGTAATAGAGCTTTCTAATGCTGGTGGTATAGTTTTATGGGTACAACTTAATTACAGAATTGAAATGTATGAGGAGAATGAGCGACTGTGGCATATTTTCAGTGTGGGATCAGCATTCAGTGATATTTTTGTCCTGCTTTCTTTGAATGTGACTCATTTGCCTGCTCACTGTGGCACAACACGAGGTTTGATTGAGGAATAAAATTCATTAAAAAAAACCAAAACGAAACAAAACCCCTGAAGTGATTCTTTGATTTGCATCCAGCTATTGACAAGCACAAGAGGTGAGGTTGCTGTATTGGGGTTTTTTTTTCATTAAGATTGATCAGTAGGTATGTGCATCTATGTCATGTAACTCAGTTTCTCGACTGCATCCTGCTTTTAAGTATCAGCTATTGAAAATGACAGCTTGGCAGATCATGTACATCTGGAAGAACAACGTACTTTACTGTAATCCATGCGCTTGATGTCTGGGCTGTGACATTAACAGTGCGGTTTTCTTACAAATGCCAATCTTTGCCTGAGGAGTAAGCACAGGAAGTAGAACACCAATGTGTTCTGGTGCAGAAAAAAGTCTTCCCAAGATAATTGTACCACAGGCTTCTGGTGTCTAGGTGTATGATTGTAACTGCTAAAATCAAGCTGTTCACCATGATTCCAAGTGAAGCATAATGCAATTTACTGTCAGACGCTTCCTCTTGTTTCTTGGCTAAATCTATTATCTGGAGATACAGAGCTGCATTGTATCTAAGCAAGGAATTGTGAATGCTATAGGGAGGTGAAGCTAATTGGAAGGCTGGCTACAAGTAGACTCTTCTGGGGGCCACGTGACTTCGAAGGGTTAAAATTGCTGCTCTTGTTTTGACAAGGGGAAGCTATGTTCAGCTGTGATAATAAGTAGTTCTGAAAAAATAAAATTTATATTATTTTTTTTAAATGTAAATAATCACAGGATGGAAACAAAACCATCTCAAAATAAAGACCTTGTGCAGGTATTTGTGACAATTTTGTTTTGGGCATGTTTAGTGAAGCTATTCGCTACTGTAGCTGGTGAAAACAGAGTGAACACCAATGAAGTTCTTCATGTTGTGTTGTTTCTTGTTGCTTTTTTGTTTTGGTTTGGTTTTAATACCCAGTGCTGTCCCTTACCTTAATCTAGATTTACTTGCTACAAGAGCTGTGGGCTGTGAGAGCCTGTAAAGGTTGTTCCCAATAGAAAAGAGTAGTCTGGTTCTGGCCAGTGCTTGTATAGTAAGTAGAGAAATGTACATAGAAGGTAACTAATGAAATAAGACCTGGTCAAAGCATAAGATGCACCCATTCAACTTAAAGTCCTGTTCCACAAAACAGTAAGTTAAAAGAGAATGGACTGTAGATGATGTGAGCTTTGCAGTGTGATACTGTGGTAAAGGTGTGCAGCAGAAAACAAATGCTTCAGGGTACGTGAATGATGCACACCTTGCACAGGTATCATTAGAAGTATCAATAGGAATGAAAAGCATTTGCTCTGGAGGTGTCACAACAAAAAAGCAATAGCCCAAAGGTAAGAAAAGAGCAGTTTAGAGTTGCTGTTAGAGCAGAAAAAAAAGACACAGATAACTTGTCCAGAGTATCAAAGGAACATCGAATTTTCATTTGCTCAGTGAGCACTATATCAGCTTTTAATAGTAATTTTATACACAGAAGTCTTTCAGAATTTTAGGGTGCTTTTTGTTTTCTAACTTCTTACATATGGTGATAGAATGATAAGAGTCTTAAAAGCACAACCCTCAGCTACAGGTAGAGTTGCTTCTTGTGTTTATGAGGTATGTTGGCTAATGACATGAACTTCGTTGTGGTTGTCACTAACAGTAAAGATACCCCTGAATTATTGATGGATCTACTAGGTATGGATGGAGGCAGACCTGACACTGTTTTACAGAAACATCTTTGGGGGCTGCTCATGCAGAGTTTTCCATGAGAACAGCAAAATGCAATGAAAATGTATGCTCTTTTCCCTTTTTTGTAGTTAGTAGTATATAAAATAAGAACAAACTGCATACAGTCTAGATGTTCAAATGTGTTAGGAAGTGAGGATACAGAAAACAGCACTAGTTATACTGCTGTGTGTGTGCTCTGAAGTGCAGTGTCTCATGAAGCATGCAAGAGACACATAGCTGTTCTCAGTTTCTTTACTAATTTTTGAGGTTATTTTAAATTAATATTAATGTGAATGTTAACACCCCCCTCCACACACACCTCTCTAAGCCAAACTAAAATACTGCAATATAAGTTTTACCCAGATCATGGGAGGAAAATAGAAAGCTATCTCAGACATTTTGGGTGTCTCTCAATAAAAGGCTTGGAATGGTTTTTTATGTAGTGACGGTCTCTGGAAGAACATTTGTAGAATGTGTAGATAGATTTTAATGTCAAAAGTAAACTGTCAAATGGTTGACCCTGTTGGCTTATACTAGTGTGGTTGTGTTGTGTATTTAAAGTAAATGAACAGGAAGTTCTACTCATGTTTTTGGTTTATAAGCTGTAGTGAGCGTTGAGAATTTATGCTGCTGCAGACTAAGCGTTTGGGTTGCTCTTTTGCTTCGGTACTAAAACACTTTCAGCTTCTTTGCAGCAGATAAACTGTGGCATGAGCATGACTTATTATAAATGCATCTTTGTGCTTCATTCTGCCAGTTCCTACTACTTGAAAATACAGGTCTCTGCATGCACGCCTCGCCAGTTCTTAATTCGTGCTGTGTTGATTCATTTGAGGCTTAGCTTAATTGGCTCTGGTTATGGAAAGCTAGTTTATAACTGAGAGTTGCAGGGAGACTTTTTTTCTTCAGTACAGCTAAAGATACTCTGTGTTTTCCAGTGCTGTACAGCCACTGAATCTTGATACAAGTGTGGGAGAGGATAACGATGATGAATTATCTGTGTGGCTTGCAAAGTTGATATCCTCTCTGTGAAAGCCCCACTTTACTTGCAGTTGTAAGTGATAGTTCAGCATGTTTCAGGGCTCTTTGCTGCATTGGTTAGTTGTACTACTCAAGACCAATTCTGTCTCCTGATGGCACACGTGAGATTGCTCAAGTCCCCTTCCATGGAGCCACTGAGCAGCTTAGGTTTGCTTTTTTTCCGGAGTTTAAATTCTAAGTACTCACATCCAACTCATCTGTGATAGCATTGCTGTGAGTAGAATTTGAGCCTATTCTGGCTTAATGCTGAGAGTGTATCATTTGGGGAAAATAGAGACATCCTACAAAGTGCAGATAGTTACTACACTGCTGCTGCGCACCTTTGGAAGGTTTTTATGGTTTCAGTGCTTTTGCACATATTACTTACACCTCTTCCCTTCTCTGTCTGTTCTAAAATTATTATATATAGAAGGAAACTGACAGTTAAGGAGAATGCAGTGTTGGGCATGTGCCAAATGATGTTCAGTTCAAACAGAAATAGCCCTCCTAAGTAGGGAGTAAAATGTAGTGGTAGACCAAGTATTTCTGAAACTAAAATAACCTTCTAAATATTCAGGGTAGGTTTGAACTAACAGGTCATCCTCTAGATAAGTGAAAATTAGAAGAAAACTTTCTTGTAATACTTGCCTTGCAAATGGACTTTCTCCCAGTGTTCTCTTTAGCTGAGTCTTTTGAAGCCATGGTTTCCACCAAAATATCACTGCTGCTTTCTTGGCAACATAGGAATGAATGCTCAGGTTTTAGATCAGTGTCATGATGATCTGTTTGGACTGTGAATTTAGCTTCATTAAATGTCTGAGAGTACTAACTGATTTTCTAAAATTTGGAATTCATGCAGGATTCAAAGTGTACATCTTTTAATTAAAAGAGTTTACAACCAAAAGGTAAAAAATATGAAAAGGGGTAAAAGCTTAACGTCACGTTCCCCTTGTATTCATTCCAGTGAATGTGAGAATGGGTGGGTTGTTTCAAGCACCAGATATGCCACTGAATCTGTTTTCCCATAATCAAACAAACTAGTTTTTTCCTTAGTCTCACCATAAGCAAGATTTATATTGAATAAAGTGTTAGAGCTTTTTTTTTAAAAGAAAATTATTCTATTGCCTGTTGTAACATAGAAGAGAAGGAATGAAAAACATGGATACGGTATCAACATCCTGTTACGGATAATATATTAAGTACTTTTCTAGTAGGTTTTGGGGGTTTTTGGTAGGTTTTTTTGTTTGATTTTTTTTTTAAGTACCTGTAAATTAGGTGAGCACTGTGCATAAAAGAACTCAGCTCCTGTGATGTTTCAGGCAATTCAATGTTTTCTTTTATGGCCTGGTCTTTCTTGCAATTTTGTTTTCTTTTAAAACAGAGGCCTATTGTCCAGTAGTGGAAGGGATAAGTTCTCTGCACAGAGGGAAAGTTTTCCAAATGTGAGTTGAGTAGGAGGCTTATTAACAACAATTTGATTAAATATTTTTAAAAGTAAGATTGTGCTATAAACCTAGCTAAATAACAGAAGAAATGAGAAAACCCAACCCTTTAACTGGAGTGGTTAGTTAGTATGTTCCTGAGTGTAGGATTTCATATTGAAGTTCACTTAATTCTGGTTATTTCTGGAATATCAATATGGAGAAAGGATTAGTATAAACTGAGGTACAAATGTTAGAGGATTGCCTAAGGTTTTCTGTGACCTTCAGTGCTGATCTGAAGTGCTGTCGGTGTTCAGGCATTTTACAGAGTTACAGAAATGAAAACCATTATTTTTAAAAGACTAGACTAGACTAGACCGCTTGTATCTGCACATCTGTAGAAGTGAGTACAGCGTGACTCTGAGAGGAAAGCAGCCCTCGTGACATCGATGGTTTTTCCTGAAAGAAGCAAGTTTATGTAAATGTAGAAATAGATTCTCTTTGGTGTTCAGAATTAATAATATAAACTTGATCCAAAGCTTTCATGCTGACAGCACTTAGCATTTTTTTTCCTAGTCATTGGTCAACTTGTTTCATGTTGATTTGCACAAGAAAACATTTTTTGTTTATCTTTCTGGTGCCAGCAGACATGCCCTTGCTGGTTTGGCTGGGAGAGGCTATGATACAGCATCAGAATGCCTTTGTGTGCTCACTTTGTAGATCATGTAGTACAAATGCCAATTCATTTTCTTCCAAACCCTGTGAATTTAGATGTACTTTTTCTCTCACCCACGCAAAACACTGCTAAGATTCAGCAGCTTGCCTGTCATATTATACTAAGAAAAAGTGATAAAAGTGATTCTTGGAAATTCATGTGATTCTTCTAATAGTGATAGCTGATCTACTTTCATGTTGCGTTTGTGCTTTCTACATTTAAGAAAAAAGGTTCCTAGGACAGCATTGAAAAATCTGACCCTCTTGTTGTGAAGGAAAACAAGGTAGCATAATATGTAGGTTCTGTTTCCATATGCTTTCATTTTACACAATACTTTATCCTAAAATATGGACTGGTAAATACATGCTTTCCATAAGGTATTGCTTTTGCATTCATAAGTGGTAATGAGTTGGTAAAGGGCAACTGCTTGTGGAAGCAACATAAATACAGCAGGCTCACTCAGGAGCTCTGTTTTTAATCCTTGTAGCTGGTCTTTATATTTTTTCAATTCAGAATATGTCATCAGCCCTGTCAGATGTGATTCCTCCCAAAATGTGTGTGTTTTGTTAATATTTTTGCTTTAGTTTTTAACATTTACTGTCTATCTCCTACCTGTTCTTGTCAGAATGATAAGCTATACTATACTTTTAAGCATAATTCTTCTGGTGTCACTGCTACTGAGCATGTATGTTATTTAGTTGTCATTTTGCTAGCCTGTGGAATTAAAAATATATTTGGACAGTCCTGCTTCCTAGCTGGGTATACCTTCCATGAAAGAAAATAGAGAAAAAACCTTTCTGCTGAATCCAGCATTAACCTTCTGTTGGATTTGCTTAAGTAGCATACTGCTACATTAAAGTCATGTTTAATTCCTAATAACTGATTTGTACTTTGTGTACAGAACATCTTGCCTTCGGTGTCAGGATGCAGGCTGTTAAGGAGCTCCGTAGCTGTCCCAGCTTGCAGTGGTTGTGGAGGCTTTGGGACCACATGGTTCAAGGAGTAAAAGTCACCTTCACACTGAGGGTGAAGCGATCAATGATGAAGATTTACTTGTCTCACCAACTGTTAAGAGATTGTTGTATCAGATTTGGGTCCTGTGGTGCAGTCTTTTCCCTGTGCTTAGAAGGTTAAAATAGTTTCTACGTAAGTAGAAATAGGAAATAAAGCAACAACCTAGCAGGTTTTGCATTGTGCCTGAGTGTGAGATTACAGAAGACTTCCCTGCAGTACCAGGGGCAAGTGTGGAGCTGTGCAGCACTCACCATGGGCTGCAAGGTCACTGTGCATTCTGGGAAGAAAGCTTGCTGTACTTTTGGGGCTAAAATATTTGCTTGCTAAAAATGCTACTAAATGGTAGTATTTTGAACTTAAAGTAGCTGTTGTATTTGTGATCTTTCAGGTGCTTTTTTTTATATCTCAAGTTCCTAGAATGTAATGCTGCTTCTGTGAAGTGCTTGATTCATCAAGTACTTGATGCTGGGAGCCGTTCCACAAAAGACACTCTGTTTCTCAGATTCTTTATATTTATTTGGAACAAGAACAAGTGTTCTACACATGAAGAGGAATGTTCTCATAACCTTCCTCCCTTGTGCACATTTGAATGAGAATTGCTTGTTTATATAATTTCCAATCCCACAGTAACAGGTTACAGTAGCATAAACAGTGTGACCATTTAATGCGATTGCAGGAAGCAAAATGTGAAATCTATTTTAAAAATGCATCTTTGAGTAAGGAAAAGTATACTTCCTTTTTCTGACAGGAAAAATAACCCATGCTCATTCAGAAGAGCTCCAATCCATTAGACTGTGCAGGGCCTGTTTTTCCCCCTGTCTTCTGTACAGCCATCGCAGATGCTTGAAGCGGGACTAAACCTCTGCCATCCCTGAGTGGAATTGTACGTCCTTCCTCTGCACTGTGTGGGTGTAAGTGGCTGAAGGTGGGAGCCCTGGAAAGACAGAACTCTGACCTGAGCTAGTGGTTCTAGTAAGGGGAACCTCTCCTGGAAAGGAGGAGAGGGTGAGTCAGTGGAGCAAGAGCTGGAAAAATATTGTGTAGCCGGAATATATGCCCACATTTTAAAAAAATTTCTGAATGTTTCCAGAAATGGAAGAAAAAGGGGGAAATTTTAACCAGTGCAAGATGGGGGAGTGGACAGCTCCCCAACTCTACAAAATGTTCTTTACTCCCTTTAGAGTTAAGTTGGAAACCAGCATAGTTACTTGCTTCTCAGAGTTCTGACTGGTGAGAATTTTCACATTAAATCGCAGTTGCTGCCTAGGACTGGGCTGTGCTCAGTGGTGTCTGAGGGTGACATGACAAAGAATGTTGTTTCAGCTTGTACAGTGTTTTCATTCCTGGTACTGATACCTTCTCAGAACTGGCCCGAGGTGTTTCGTGACCAGAGCAGATTTGTGTTTGATCTGTTTCATAACTAGTGTAGTATACATGAAGTACAACATGTTGTGAACCAACAAACCCACCCTTTTTATTCTTGCATATTAAAACACTAACTGTGGTTGAATTGATAGGGTGCTGAAAAAGGCAGTGTAGAGTTGGGGGGTGGTTGGTTGAGCACTCTGGCTCTGGTTGGCAGTGGGATGATGAGCGTCGGTGGCAGAGTCTTGGGAAAAGGGGGTCTAAGCAGCCAGAGGGGCAAAGCCCTAAGGCAGTCAGCTGTCCTCTCTGGACGTGAGACCCTGGGTTCTGGAGCTTGTTTGGTCTGTGCCCATCAGACTCACCCTGTTTTCACTGGAGGTGAAAGACTGGAACAGGAGGTTGAAAATATGTAAAATCTTTACAGCTGCTAAGTTACTGGATTTATTAGCCAACATGAGAGCATTAGTGGAGAGGTCTAATCTTACAAGTCTTTTTAAAGCTTGTCAAGAAGCAGGCAGAGCAGAAAGACTTAATGGAAACTACTGACTTATGCCTTATTTGTCATTGATTTCTTGTTTATGCTGTGTGCAAAGCTAACCATTCAGAACCTCCATTGGGAGCAAGTGTGTAGTGCTGGGCTTTACTTGCCTGCCTTTTGCAGTCTTTGGTGGTGTAAAGGCTACTTTCTGTGCCTGGCTGACAGCAGGGAATTTCTTACTTGCTGTTGTGTCTTAAGTTCTCTACCAAGTGGAGTGGGGATGTAGGGTGGTGAAACTCATTTCAAAGTAGCTAAAGAAGACAATATTGCTACCTAGTTATGAGCAAGCAGTCAAACATGTACTGTTTCATGCAACAGCGCCTACATCTTTAGGGTTTTCTTGTACTAAAACCTTTGCTGATGATGTCTTCTACATATAAAACTGGCTCTCTACACACAAAATTGTATCTTGGAATACTTGGAGAGAAATAATCCCGTGTTCCAGTAAGCATTTTGCCCTCAGCACTCTCTATGTAAGAAGAGGTGAGGTACTTGTATGTGAGTCTAAGAGTTGGTAGCTTTATTTGTGGATCAGTGTTTGGAAGTCTTCAGTGAAACAGCCCTTTGCGCGGGGCAGGGGAGTGGAAAGGGATGTGATGGGGTGGGAGGTGTTCTGAAGATGTTTGGAAGTTACTGCATTTATTTTTTTCTTTTTCCTGTAAGTGTTCCGGATACGTGCTAAGACTGCAAACGAGAGTTTGAGATAGCCACCAAATTATAAATCATGTTTAGTCAAGACTGATAACTGGCTCTGGCTGGCAGGAAGTGGAAGGTGATGAGCAAGAGTGTAGGGGAGCTGTGGGGTGTGGTGGGTTAGGTACAGCCCCGTGCCTGGGCTCTAAAGGAGTACAGGAGATAACAGAAGTCATGCAGAGCTGCAGGAGGTGCCTGGCTTTGCTAAATCAGTTGGTGTTCTCAGAGTGAATTATTTTAAACTAGCAGTATTGGTAGATGCATGAAGTGGCAAAACAGTTTTATCTCATCTGATCCATGCAACTTAATTTCACTCACAAATCTGTTTCATTAGCATGGGGAGGATTAAATAGTCTTTTGAAGGCCTAGCTTGTCGAGTTTTGCTGTCTTTTTCATGTACTGGAGTGCAAAGTGCTAATGTGTCCTGCATTGGGATGTCTTCGAAGCTTATCTTGGTTACGTGATGTGCCTGTTAAACACTGACATTTGTTTTTTAAACTCTCAGTTGCTGTCAGATGGGGAGAAGATAACCTGCACAGCTAGAGGTGAAAGCTCTCTCTTGCTGCAAAGGCAACACCAGTAACACAGGATTGGTTCTGTCAGCATCTTAAAGTATTGCTTTGCAACTTAGAGAAATAAAGCACATAATAAATCTTAGCATTTAAGGTATGGCTGCTTTTGGGTTAAGGGAGTGGTTGTATCTTTCCACAGGAAGTTCTCAGGCTTGTTGGCCATAGGTACATTTTCTTACACATTGTCTTTTTTAAAGACATACTTTTATTCACCTTTCCTGCCTGAGAACTAAATGCACACACTAGAAACTATACTTATGATAGGTAAAATGCAGTGTTCATATCCACTCCAACTAAAGACTTCATGGGCTTAGAAACCTACCTCAGATCTAATGAGCTTAACTCTGGAGTGTCACTTCAGGAAACGTTACATCTCTTCTGCCAGCATTTAAGGGTTAAGTGCCTCTTTCCAAAAAAGTATTGATTTTTCTCTCTTTTTTTTTTTTTTTTTTTCTCCTTAGAACAGTTTACTACTCTGGAAGTAGTTGCGTAAACGTTCAGCTTGAAGTGCAACTTCTTCTCTTCAGCCTGGGTGTAGAACAGAGGTGGCCAGCCAGTGTCCTGGAGCCACGTGCAGGGTGGTCAGCCTGCTCTGCCCCGGCACCAGCTGATGTGCTTGTGGTGCGTTTGTCACGCCGCCTCACACACCCCACACTCATGGTGCCAGGTAAACACGTGTGTAGGTCGGCATTCGCAGGATCAGCGTCTGCACCCCCAAACAGTGTTTGCTCCACAGATAGTGAGCTGATCATCTCAGGTTTAGAGAGCTGTTTAATATTAAACCAACTGAACTCAGATTGGCTTCTTAAACACATATTAGGCAGTCATGTGGGAAAACAGGAGTAGCCTAATTCTGCTTTATCTAACATCTGTTTTCAGCAGTACTGTTTGTTCTCAGCAGGTTTTTGTGTGCATTGCAGTAGCTTGGCAACCTGTAGGTTGCACCATTCAATTAATTCAGTATGCTTTTAATCATCACTAAAATTTTCCTTTCCAAATTTGAATAGGGTAAGTACAGAGAAGCGAGCATCTGGGATTGTGACAGTGACAGCCATGTTAAACAGATCCCATTCAAAATGAGCTGTTTATGCAAATTTGTAATCCACCATGTTTCCAAAATTTCAGTCCAAAGTCTTTCTTGAAATTAGTTTAAGAAAGGATACCTGTAACTTATTTCTTGGAATGGTATTCAAGCTGTTGGGGGCATTTAAAGTTCCCAAGTACAGACTTGGACCATATGCTGAAGCATGACTACTAAGAACATGACTGTTGCTGGTTCTGTTGTAGGAGCAAAGCTCGTGCCTGGCCGCTTTCTGCACGTAGAGGCATGACCATGGTTTGTGCAATCCTGTTAATGGTGAAGTCTCTTTAAACTTGACTGTCCTTAGGAGGGGTGGTAGCAGTGTAATGAGTGTGCTTCGGCAGAAGGAGTCCTTAGTTCCATTGCCTGTGCTCCTACTAATGGCCAACAGAGTGAAGCATTCTTATGCCATAGATAAGAACCTGCTGTGATTTTGTATTGTGCCCGAATGCAGGAGGGAAGGAGCAGGATGCAGGAGGGAAGCAGCAGAATTCGGGAGGGAAGCCCACTTACATTACAGAGCTGGTACCTGTTCTAACATATGGTTCTTCATTTTGAATGAACAGGGTTCTTGGAACTGAATAAATCTAGTAACCCCTCTCATACTTAAAAACTTGCATCTCAGGAAAGCAAGTAAAACAACGTATGGTACAAACATCTTCAAGGAAATGAAGTTTACCACTAAAGATGATGTAGATTTCTTTTTTCTTTATGTATTTTTTTTAAACAGGTAAAGCAGAGTTCACAACTTCCTATTTAACAATTCCTGTCACTTCCTTTCTTGTGTGTTTTAGTATTTCCTCTACACAGAAGCTAATAACTTTGAGAATTTTGATGTTATTAGTAGAAAGTTGGAAATATGGCTGTTGTCTGCCTCATAGTATTCTAAATAGTCCAGGTCAGTATTAGTTTTGTATGTGCCACGTCATAGTCCTGATGTGACTTTATTCACTTAACACTTGCAAATATATTAGAAAGCTTTATTTAGCTTTTAGATTACTGGAATGCCCAAAGTGAATAAAATAATTTATGCAGAGTGAACCCCTTGAGCCATGAGAAAAAAAAATTGCTTTAAACTCTTACTGCAGTTGCTCATTGTTTCAAAGTAGTGAACAGAGTTTAGTTGTGTCCCTTTTTATATTAAACATTTACTGGTATTGCTTTTCTAAAGGTTTAACAGATTTTTTTTCTGTTATGGCAGTTTTTCATTGTTGTCTCTAGAAAAAGTAGAGTTAAAAATACGCTTTCACCAGTAGAAATACCTTTTAAGAAATTATTCTCTCATCTTTACTGTTTATAAAAATAGTAACTAATGAGGTAACTGACATAATGCAAATAAGCCAAACCCGTGCTGGCTTAAATAGGGCTGATTTTGTGAATCCCAATTTTAAGCACACTGCGATAACACACGTTGCTCCTCACCTTTCATTGTGCATCACCAATATACTTGTTTCTGGAGAGTAAGAATCTGGTTCAGCCAGAGCCACCTGTGTTTGAATTTTAAAATATCGACCTTCCTGTTCAAGGATGTTCAATGTTGGCTTCTGCCATATGAATTCAGTGATACTTTGACTGTTGGTAGGACAGCATTTTGAAAGTCTCACCTGTGTAATATAATGTATTCAGAAGATGATGTAGCAGAAACTGGGGCTGTGAGACACAGTATTAAATATACAGTTTGGCTAAAAACCGAAAACACCGCAGCACATGGCTCCAACATCCCAACCTCCAGGTCACTATTTCTGAAACACAGAGGGTTCACAAAAACTTCTGTGCAGTTCTGAAGTGTTGTGTTTGAGAAGCGTGTCCAGGTCTTACTGTTTGGTGCTGATGCTGCTGGGCAGGTACAGGAGCTACAGAAAATGCTTTTGTGTGCTGGTTACTGAAACTGGAGTTGGGAGCGCGTTAAACAAGCAGTATGTGTTCATAAGCAAGCAGCTGTGAGCTGGGCCTTTTCCTTTCCTTAAGACATGCTCTTCTGAATGCTCCAGATAGAGCATTTACCTTGCCTTTACCTTATCAAATAAGAATATATGCCTTTATAAATGAAACATTACAGAGAAAATAATGGTAAATTTCTAAAGTCTGAATAATCTGTTGCAGTTGCTTCTATAGAGTAACGTTATTGTGCTGTGAAGACTCATTTAGTTGGTTTCTGAGTGGGCAGTAACTTTTGGAACTCCTGTAATATGCAAGCCAGTTAGAGGGTACAGTGATCACAGCTGTTTCTGCCAAGCTGACTAAGCTAGGAATTCAAATTACTATTTTTAGCCAGCTTATAGTGTCTCTAGTTCTCAATGGTACCCGTGTTGTTACTTTTAAATATTTAAATATTTATGTGTATTTATAACAGTGTCGGCCTAGGTACAGTAAACATTCTTAGTGCAACCTGTCTATGACTTCTTAAACTGAACAAACGGTGTGTATATACAGACACAGCAGGACACTTCAGGAGGCATCTGGGTTGTGTTACACTAAAATCACATCTATATGTGATATGTATGAATTCAAAGAGAAAGCATTGTCAGAGGAAGAGGCATGAGCCCTGGAAAGAAGTTGTTGAACGAAGTAAGTTGTTTACATATGGTCTGTCTAGCATACATATATTCCCCTTTCTCTTACCCCCCAGGAAAGGTGCCTTTATCCATTCGCATGCTGGTGTTTGCATTCAAAATGTGCAGATCCTGTAAAAATTACTGTATGTTCTATCCTGAGATCTAAACCCCACTGCAGTTAGCTGCACTTCTGCAGGCTCCGAAATATCCACTCTAATAACATTTTGGAAAACAATGCAGGAGGAGGTTACTTTGTGCAGAGTTTTGACAGCTGCATGAGATATTGTCAAGATAAACTTCAAAATTACATTCTGAACTAGTTTCTTTTTTCTAAAATGCTTTATATGGTACTTTCTGTAAAGATTACTGGATGAGCAAAAGCATTCCTCAAAATCTCCACGTAGTGAATAGACATGCTTCATGCATAAATTTGTTGCTTTTTAGAAAAAAAACAGTCTAATTTTAACATAACATATGGCGAGCTGGTGTCTAAGACTGCTTTAACTGACTGTACTCTAAAGGCATATATAACTACTTCAACTTGAGATGAGTCAAATATTAGAAAAAATATTTTAATTCCTGTTGCTTCTGCTAACACCAATATCTTGCTTACGCTGTAATTACAGTAACTAAATTACAGTAGATTTGATCTAAGTTTAGTTTTAGTCAGTGTTGAGCATACAAAATGATATTGGCAAATCAGTCCTATTTTGATAAAATCTGGTTTTCAGTTCTGTTTTTCATGATGGTAAGAGACTTTCAGACCAATGCAAATAAAGAAAATAAAACCTAGGCAAGCACCCATGTTATTCCAAAGTAATAATCCTATTGTTTCTGGGTTTCTGTCATCATGGAAAATAGGCCATTGACAATTAATCTAGAAGTGCTTTTGTATTTAGAAAGACTTTCTCACCAAAAATGTGAGCGGAAGGAATAGTTTCCAGGCCTGGCTCCCATGGCTCTGAGTGATGTCCACTTCCAGTGACAATTCTTCTTTCTGTAATGGTAATGATGATGTAGGGGAGTTAATCTGAAACTTTCTTCCCGTGCCTCTAGGGACCAGGGAAGACAAAGGCATTCCTACAAGAGCCTAAAAAAAATTGCTCTGAGCAATAGCCTCCCTTCTGAAAGGAGAAATATGTAGTTGTTCCAACACAGCTGTCAACCCAAGAGCATTACAGCGAAGTGGTTGGATTCCTAAAATGGTAGTGAGAAACACTGACTCCTAAGTTAGAAACCTAATGAGTTCGAGCATTGCAGATGAAAACTAATCTGCTTGGAGAACACAAGCAGAATCCGTAATAGGAACCAAGAGGTGTCTTCTGCCTGTCTTCAGTGGGGGACTTCCTTAGCTGATGCGTTTACACTGCTTGAGGGAGGGCACAACAGGCTATTTGTGAGAGATTGGGCAGATCAAATCACTAATCTAGCACAAAGCAAGCTCTTTCTCTTTGACACCCTTTAATATTTTGGCAGTCCAAGTTGACATAAATGCTTACTTTGGAACGTAAGGCCAGCAACAACAAACCTGACCTTAAGGCATCCAAAGGACAATAGCAATGGTGTGAAAAAAATTTATATTTTACTTTGTAAGACCTAGAAGGATATTTTTATGGCTTTTAAGTCTCTAATGAAGTTGCAAAGGATTGTGCGTGTACATATTCTTGCATAGAGCCTATCCTTTCCCTTTGCATGCAAATTCTCATGCTGTGTTAACTAACAAAAACAAACTGGTGATAAATCTTGGGGTATATGAAGTCTCCTGCTTTCTTTATTACTCATTGCATTGACTGTGGTCTCTAGGAGGTATTGTAAGATGCCAAGTTGTTTAACTTGTAAAGAGCTTTGTAAGTATGAGAACAACTCTGGAGCTCCTTAAAGACTCTGATTTTCTGTTTTCAGACACATCTAGTACTGTAAGATCTCTCTGACATGGGTGAATTTTTACTTTTGATCAAGTTGCCTCTATGTAGCCATCTCTGATTCCACCTAGTTTTTAATACTCATTTTGAGTGCCCGCCAAAACTTCTGAGGTCTTTTTAAACTTTGAGCAGTGCCTTCCTCAAATACAGTTCCAAGGCTGACTTTGTTTTTCTCTGGTAATTACTAGGAGTGGTCTGTGCTGGCCAGTTGGTTCTTATCTCACATAGGGTGCCTTCAATTTAAAAATGACCTTGACAAAATTAAGATCACTTGAGAATTAATTGTAGCCTACCCTTTTCTCTTTGGCAGCCTTGTTAATTTTAAGAAGTTCTGCATGTTATTGATGAGCATATATCACTGCACATAGGGAATACTGGACTTAACTTGTCTTCTGTTGATGTGACCAATATTCTTAAGGTAGCAGTTAGTAATCTAGATATGTCCAATTCATGTTAGCTATGGAAGAATTAAAATAATGCTGTGGTAATTCTGCAGTGATGTATGCTTGAACTGCTGATAAGACCAACACACAAATGTTGGCATTTCTTCTAAAAAAACTCAAACAACCTAACATTTGTAATTGTATTTTGTTTCTTTAAAATGACTGTGGTGTTTGTCTACTAAGCAGTTAAAAGTGCTGTGCTGTTTGTTTGGCTTTTAGTCAACATACTTTCCAGGAAAAGGTGAAAGGACACAAATACCACAGATAAGTTTCATTTGTAGTTCAGTGAATGCAGAGTATGTTTTAATCTAAAATGAATTTTCTCTTAAAAAAAAAAAACTTAATTGAAGATTAGTAGAAGGACTCCAACTCCAGCTCTTCAGGTATGCAGGGCTGCTTGCTTCCAGACTGGGAAAGTGGATATCACTCATCAGGACCATGGAACTTGTTCTGGGCTTGTGTGCTCTGGGTTCTTGGTTTCAGTGACAGTTGATGAGGTGAGTGTGTTAATGGTCTCCCCAGCTGATGCAGAGGGCCTTAAGCAGTGATACTAGAACCAGTACTGAACATCTGCCTGGCTTCTGTCTTTAGACAGAAAATGACATTTTCCTTCTATATTGGTACAACATCTAGTACCTTAGGAGCCTCTCAAATTCCTGCTTAGCAGTAGTAGTAAGAATGGCGGATACTCTGAAAGCTTGTGTTCCTTTTAGCTGTGTGCCAGCATGCCCAGGTGGGCAGAAGAGTAGGGTGAGGTCAGAACCAAAAGGTTTGGAGCAGACACATACATTGAGGGAAAAAATGGGAGACACTGTAAAAATCTCTTCAGCTTTCAACTGGTAAGACCTTGAATCTGTTGTGTGATGAGGTGCTGGTAGTGATGGAAAGGGATCTGATCTGCCTGTTGGATACAAGTATATTTTACTCTTGTTATTCAGATGCCAGGCCTGGTTTAAACCCTGCAATAATAATTCAGTTAAAGGATCTCATAGATAATTTTTTTCTTCAGACATGTAAGTTTTAAATATACATCATGAAGCTAGAAACTGTACTTTCATTAGGAAAGGCACAATAGGCGTGATTTAATAACACTCTACCCACCCCAACAAACCTACAACCCCACAGTATTTATGAAAATCAAGGAGACAGTTTGTGGGTGTGAACACTTGGAGGGGACAACTTCAGAGGGGGTCTGTTGATGATTTTCATTGAAGACTGCTGGTGTCATCACACAGCTGACAAGTGTAATCATTAGGAAGTTTTCTCTGCACCAAAGCACATGGTCCAGTGCCCTGCACCGATCAAATCACATGTGCTTTCTGTGCAAAGGGACAGGAGGGTGAGTTACGAAATGGAGCTGTGTGCCAGTGTGTGTTTACAGGAACATCCTTCTGCTTGAAGATTTCAGATGTGCTTGTTTCAGGGGACTGAAATCATTTTACAGGAAGTTGGGCTCGACTGATTCACTTCTGCATATTGATTTCTGCCTGAAGTGAAACTCCTGGTATTAACACACCAGGAGAGATTTGTATTTTATTTTCTGTAGCCATCACTTGAAAACAGTAAAGTCTTTTTACTTACTCTTGAAGGTAGTAGTTTTTAAAGGTGAGATTTCCATCTGAATGATTCTTGGTAATTCCTGTAATGGTGATGAAGTTTACCACTGGTTTATGCTAATATAGAGGAATTCTCACTGTTTTCCTGCCTTTATTTCAGTACCTTTTCTTGGTCTTCTGAAAATAAGCTTGCCACTGCCTGGTAGAATAACCTGCTTTTGGGGTTCCACGATTGGGCTATCCATTTATCAACCATGGCAGGTAAAGAGCCACCACTTGATGACAGAGCCTGAAACAGAGTAAAAAACTGAAAGCTTCAGTTTATTCCTTCTGTGTCTTTGATTTTCTTACATTAAGATCTGGTGATGAACAAGACTCTCTTTTTTTTTTTTTCTCTTTTTTTTTTCTCCTGTGTCTACTCCTTCTGTTTTTAATGGAAAATTAATTCTGCAGCATGTAAAACTTTACAAAATTTAGGAATTTGAGTGGAATTATTTTACAGTGAAATGGGATTGTGATTATTTCAGTAAGTTTGTAGTGTCTATAGATTAGTTCAGAATTTTGTTTTAGAGAACATCTACTAAGACATTACATAGATTAATACCTCAGGGACACGTTAGAGCTCCATTGCATTAGATTACAAAACTTTATATGGAGAAAGCAGTATTTCACCATAAAATTTGTACCTGTTCACAAAATACTAAGGTGATAATTGCTTAACTCCTACAGATTTAACCAGATTGAAACATTTTCTGAGGGCCTTCATTATTGCACAGGTTTAACTCCACTGCCAGTGTTTTTATATACCTATTTCTATACCTGCTGTGATTTGTATAAAGCTCTCCTTAAACCCCTTCTATCACTATTCTGTTTTGAACTACTCTCAAACAGCTTTGATCACTCTTCCAAACAGTGTAGCCCAGGTTCTAAACAAATGATTGTGGGTTGTTGATCGTTTCATAGGTACTTTTAGTCATCTTAAAAACTTCATTGGAAATAGATTTATCCTCTTGGTGTGCAGAGCACATGTGTGCTCTGTAAGGCTTTTTATCCACCAGATTCCCTGCTTAAATTCAGAAAAAAAAATCTAGATTTTATTTTGCTGGTTGCAACT
Source organism: Hypotaenidia okinawae (assembly GCA_027925045.1). Lineage (NCBI taxonomy): Eukaryota > Metazoa > Chordata > Aves > Gruiformes > Rallidae > Hypotaenidia > Hypotaenidia okinawae. The sequence goes on from BSDF01000016.1 coordinate 8,461,897, forward strand.
AAAGTTGAAGTGGGTTTTCATCACTTGGTCGAATGCCTGTTACATAAAAAATACTTCATTTTTCTGCCAAAGGGCTTTCAGATAAAACTTCTACAAGTTAAACCTTGTCAACATGGTGTTGCCTTCTACTATCTTTTAGTAAATAGAACCCTGGTTACTGAGAGTTACAGTGTTTGCTCTCACTTTTATGATGCATTTTTACAAAATAAATTAGTTCCAGGAGTTAGATACTATATTTTTGAAAAAGCTGGAATTTCATACATGAGCCCCAGCTGTTACTGTTGGTATTAACTGTGCAAACCATACTAATTAGCTTTCATCTGAAGACTTCTGCCCTTGTTCCAGCATAATCCTTGAAATTGTTTAAACAAAAGATTATCTCAGACCTTTAAAGATGACTGGATTTTTTTGTGTATGTTCAGAACATTGAGCTTTATAAATGAGTCAGGCTTTTCAGATTTATACACTGAACTTCTAATACTGAATTTCAGTCTTCAGTGTATGTTAATCGGTATTAGTACAGCAGTATTCAACTGGTACATTGGCCTGAGCTGCTTTGAGACCCATGTAAATGCATTTAAATACAGTCTAGCAAGTGTTTGAAAATATTTGCATAGTTTTGAGGGAATTGAGGGAAGAGAAATACATATCTGCTTAATGATCAAAAAAAGAAACAACCCCAAAACCCCATATCTAACACCCAACTTCTTAAAAAAACAGTAAAACTTTAAACATTAGTGACTACTGGCCATGAAAGGCAACTGTGTGTGTTGAAACTGAGCAAGGAGCAATGGCCATGGAGGTAGCTTGGAGCTCACTCAGTCACTTTGTAAACCTTGCTGAAAAAGAGGCACTTGAAAGCAAGAGAATTTGACACTTGATTATCTTATTTATTTTTTAATCCAATGAGCTCATTGGTTTTAAGATTAATTGGTGGTAATGGATTATGCAGGAATTTGGGGCAATTAGACAGTCTCACTTAGCTTAGCTGAGGTTCTTGACGCTGTGTGTAGTATGTGCAGTATCTCAGAGAGTAGAGAATTCTGAGCACGTAGAAGTAAAAAGTTGCTCCCATGGTTCCTATTTCATGAGGTCAGAGATCCCCTTGAGAAACTGTAAGCTATCTGCAGTGCTTCCAAGGGCATCTGTTCTCCTTTTGTTTCCAATTTCTTGTCATTTGTAGCTTGTTTAAACTCTATAAAATACCTGGCTACACAGTGATCTGGTTTTGCTGTTTAAAGATGTGAGAAGCAGCTTTTCTCATCCTTCACCTTCTAGTACTTAGGGGTTTTATGGTTTGGTTTGGGGTTTTTTCTCCCCTCCCTACTGTCCCCTGAATCCCGGGAAGTCTGCACTTGTGGTCTTTACCTCTCTGTTTGGGGGTTCTTTTGCTTGTTTTTGTGGTGGTAGCTCTGTAAACCTGTAATGCTATGAGGTGGCTTGTGAGACGTCAGAATGAAAATACCAGGTAACTGGGACAGGAGGACTATGTTTATAACCACAGTTGTCAGTCTATGAAGCCTGTAAAACCCTACAAAGCCCAGGATTAAACATCTTTCAACTTATTCAAAACCTGTATTGCAAACAAGGTCTGGATTGGCTATGCAGACCAAATTCCTTTAGGTGTTATGTAGGTATCTAGGCTGTCAGATGCACCAGTGTGTTCAAGGTGAGGTAAAACCAAAACTCTATCTGGAGTCCTCTAATCTTTGGACACATCAAGATCTGGATCTTATCTCCGTGTTTATTTTTCTTATAGAAGAGTAACTGAGTTAGAACCTCTTGACACTTCAATGAGGCTGTGGTTTATTTCCTGGCACTGACTTAGTTTGATGATACAGATAGCAAAGACTTTCTTTTGCACAACAGCTGTCAAAAAAAGCGCCATTTCATCTTCAGAAAAGACTCAATCCTCCCAGTGATGTTTGAGATGTACTTCTGGAGCAGATCAACTATCTGGGAGAAAAAGGGGATGGAGAGGATCGAGAAGGGAACTTGAGTTTTCTTCTACTGGCCCTCCATTCAGTTGTTTCCTGTTTTGGCAGCAAGTACATGGCTACGGAACAGCAGAAGTAGAGTGTTCCTGCCAGCTACTCTGAACTTCTTCTGTTATGGGTCATAAATTTCAAGGACAAACTGTGTCTTGAACTTCATGAAATTTGAGAAGTCTCTTGTAATTCTTCATGTAATATTAGAGTTTAGATCTTTGATCGCTCTGGCTGTGCTGCAGCCTTCAAAAAAATCAGAATTCAAAAATCAGGTTTTACTCATTGCAGATAATGACATTTGAAACAATATGAGAATCTGAACAGCTAAGTTCTGCAGAATTGCAGTGATTTAGTCTACATTCTTACTTTGACAACATGCAAAATAAATGCACTGTGACAACCTGGAAATGACACAAGTCTGTGTCCCTTTTCCTTCTGAAATACGTATCCAAGTTGTAAGAATGGTTCAGTTGCAAATGTTTAATTGAGCATTTACAGTGATTGGTTACCTAGCTTGATGAAGTGGGAACAGTAAAATACTGGCTTTACTTTCATAAATCCTTAAATTTCTACAGTTAGGCACGTCGAAACTAGTCAGTGATGAGAAACAATCTATAATATTTTCTAGCTGCAATAAATGTGGGCCCAGAAAAAATTAGCATGCTTTCCCAAGTGCTGATATGATTTACTAACACGATCATGCCCAGTTTACATTCTCCTGGGGGGTTATTTCCGTGCCTGCAAGCAGCTGACTAGTGTCAGAAACACTGCTTACGCTGTGTTGCTACAACCTGTTCCAGATTGCCCACATAGTGCTGAATTAGCAAGGGGCTTTCTAGGAAAACTATGTTGCAAGTGTGTGGATTATTTTTTTTTAAAAAAACCCTGGTGTAATAGTGTTATTGAACGTTGAGCAGGCCAGCCCTTTCTCTCTCTCCCCATATGCCTTGACCTCAGGAAGATGCTCAGCACGCCAGCCCACTGGCTTTTTCTGAGGGACATTAATAAGCCAATCAATACCACCATATTTTACTTGAAAGCAAAGCTGAGAGACTATCTAAATGTTTCAAATGAGTATTAAAACCTACATTTGTTTCATTTATCTGGCTAAAATTTTGTAGCTTAAGGTTACCATTTTGTGATGCAATTGTCTGTTACTTGTTTATCTGATCCTTAGGTGATCTTGTTACCTACAAGTTACATTCTCATTTCTCTCCCTGTCCATATATCCTGATGGAAAGTTATATAAGACACCCAGGCTTCCTTGCCAAAGCGGGTTGAAGGAAGAGTCGATCTCTCTATGCTCTATATCTCAGCAAAGTTCTTTTGCTGATGAGCCAATTCGCTGCTTCTCATGCTCCCTCACACACCTAGTTGGAGGACCTCCTCATGTTTGTGTAAAGTGGCTGTTTACTATGGACCCCTTAGTGCTGCCTGGTTTTTCTTATGGTTTTCTGTACAGGTCTTGGCCGCCTCGTTGTGTTGTAGGGGGAATTTCCATTCTGAAGTCATCCTGTAATGACATCTCAGAAACAGAAAACAGCAGCTTTCACTTGACTTTACTGTAACTTTTTTTTTTTACTCTTCCACCTTTTACAGCAGTGTCATCATTTTTTTCAGTGCTAGCTTTAAGAGGAAATACTCTCCTTTTTTTTTAAGCTCTTAAGCTAAAATTACTTTTTTTATTTAAGTCTTCTTATACTTGTTGTGAATCACTTTCCTTACTGTGGCTGCCTCAGTAGATGGATTGCCCTGCTCTTCTGTCGCCTGTGATAAGATCTTGGCAGTTGCTGCTTCCCATAGGAACACAACTGTTAAAATGACAGTAGTTCATTATCTCTTCTTCTGAGCTACTCCAGAGTTTATGGTATAATAAAATAGTGTGATCACATTGGGGCCTGCTGCAAAGTTCTCTGGGTGCCTTTCTGTTGAATCTGGAGACTGGACATCTAGTTTCTCTTCCGGGAATATTGACTTGCAGATCTGTGCAACACTGCAGTGTGTTTGAGTGAGTGATGTCGTGAACACCTCTTTGTGTAATCTTACCTAATGCTTGAAGGTTTTGGGGTGTATCTTCTCTTTATCTCCCACTGGTGTCTGAACAAGTTGGGGAAGGTAGAGTGGAATGTGCCGCTGTGCTGAGAGCTGACATAGGGCAGCCATAGCACAGCGTGCCGGTGGCTGGGACCAGTAGGAAGCTCTGCAGAAAGTGCTGAGCAAAAGAGAACTGCAGACCGAGGGCTCTGGAGTTAGTGGCAGGGTTGGAGGCAGAATTAAGGGCAATTTTTCAAAGACTGGGAGGAATGGAAAGAAAGGGCCATGGGCTACAGAACGAGTCAGTAATATTAGGTTTCTGGCAGGGGGAAGGAAGGAAGGGTCAGGTAGAAGACTTTGGGGCAGGGGCTGAGAGCCACCATGAGCATCTCTTCATCTTGGACATGTACAGTCTGGAAACGAAGGCTGCGTTCATGGGGCCGATCTGTTTTGTCTGCACAACAGCCATCTGCCCTTGTGTTCTGTGTCCTTCCTTTGCGGCAGGACATGTGGTGCTGTCAAGCCAAGTAGAGCCCATTCATGCAACTGAGAGCAACTGTCTGTAAAGCACTGAAGAACTTTTTATTCCGGTCACTACTGCTACCAGAACTTTCTGTTTGGAGAACAGCAGAAGGCAGTCAGCAGACTTCCTCTTTCCACCCCTGAAGTTTTTGGGGGTATTTGCACGGGGTGCAGGAGTTAAAACCAGGAGATGAGTGACATGGCATGACTCATGCTCAGAAACAGAAGCATTTGATTTTGGAAAACTGACTTCAGTTCTAGCCCTTCCTCTTTGAAGTTTTATATTGCACGACCTTTTAAATGAAATGTCGAGCTTCCTTTTTAAATTACAGGATCTCTGCAGTGTGACTGCAAGTGTGATTCAAGAAGGTGTTTCATAACTTTATCAATCCCTGTGTGCATCCACTGACTTCAGTTCTTGTGACATTGCTGGCTTCTAGTTCCTCATAGCATAATTCCATGCTTTGAAGGAGTCTGCTGTCTCCAGCATGGAGGTCCTGTGGTACTGTTACCAACATAGTCTGAATCCAGCCTAACACCAGTGAGCATCAGTACATGTGCAGTAACCAATAGCAGCAGTTTTTGAGAAATGTAAAAGAAAACCTTTAACATGGCCATTTTACATGACTTGTCACTAGATTGTCTCTCTCCAGTAATTTTTTGAAGACATAATTTCTATTATTCAGCTTTGATACAAAAGTAAGTAATGCTAGAATTCTTGTCATTTTAGGTGTTCTAGAAAACCCAAACCAACCCACCACCCAAAAAAGCACCAAAACCCCAAAACACTTTTACCCCGTACTGCTCAGAAGAGTATGCTCTGACTTTTCAGGCAGGGATTGATCTCTGAGGTGCAGGGTGTTCTGCTTTATTGTTCAGGGTGTTCTGCTTTATTGGCATTCATTACATTCAGGAATGAAGTGCTGTATGCTCCCTGGATTTCCATATGAGGCTGTGTGCCTGTTGCTGTATCTAGGTCCGTCACTTTATTACTGCCCCACCCCATATTTTGTTTCTGGTTGACCTGTGCTGCATAAATACATTGTGTTTTTTAAATTGCCTGTGTTGCTGGAAGGTACCTGGATAGCTTTTTTCTTTTCATTTTCCCAATGCCTTTGGGGCATCTCCTCAAACTCTGCTATTCTTTTAGTACTTTTAGGCGTCATAGCATCTTGGAAAAGATCTAATATTTGGTAGCAAGGTAACAGCCATCTATCTGTTCCCTGAACAGTGAATTGCCAGTTTCAGGTCCTTACAAGTGTGACATTGGCATTGGAATCTGTGAAACTCTCAGTGGCTGGGAGGAGTGTGTATAATATTTTTATCCAGGAAGGCCTTTGTGTCATTTAATTTCTCTAATAAAGCATTTCCTCTGTTTCCTTTTTTGAGAGAGGAAACAGTTCTTTCCAAATTTGTTAATGTTCTGAAAAGAAACAGTGTAGATTAGTGCTGCTGCTAATTTAACCCAGTATGCCTAAGGGTCAGTTGGTTTCATTTGCATTTTGCTGTTGGCCCTTTCTTTGGGGAGTGTTTTGGGGTTTTTTTGGTAGTATGAATCCTGAGTGGCAGGGTGGTTGTGTTGGGTTTTTGTGTTTTTGGGGTTGTTTTGTTAACACTTAAAAAAAATACATGTAGGGTCTATGGAAAAATGTGGTTAGAGACCTCAAAAACCATTTTTCCTAGTACCCTGGTCTTGTCTCTTGTTAATGTTACATAGTACAGATGAAAAATAACTCCCTGCAAAATACAGTCACCAACCTTGTGTCAGAGACAAATTTATGAAAATACCCCTTTTAGCTGCCTCATGTTTGAGATGCTAGGCTGTGGCAATCCAGATCATATTCTCCAGACTGCATTCTTCATAAGCAGAAATACTGGCAGCCATGTGTTAAGTTATAAAAAGATGGCAGCTGATGTCAGGGCTTATTTCAGTGAGGAGCCATTTCAGAATCCCTTACTAATTTTGAGCAGGTATACGTAAATGAGAATTCTTCCCTTGACATGTAGCATTCAGTGGGAATTGATGCCGGTCTGAATAATGGGGGAGAAAAAGATGAACAAGAAATAAGCTGCAGGAAATAGCCCACTTATAAAAAAAAAAATATCATTTATATACACACACCCCCCCATTCAGCATTGTATATGATTCTTTGTGCAAAAGCGAGGGGAACTGAAACCCATGTCAGTGTGTCTGGCATTTTAGGGATTAGATTTGCTGGAATAAAATCTTCCAGTTATGATGATAGAAAATTACCACATGTGAAACACAACCTGAGCTAATTGGAATGTATTAATAGAGGAGTGGCCAGCTTTGCTGTGCAGTGACTGTGTATGATGAGCAGCCCCCCAGACACACTAGCTTTGTGCATGGGAACCTGCCCACTGATTGTGCTGGGTGTGAATCAGTGTCATGCTCCAATACATCTGTATCTGGACAGTTAATTAATATTAAACTCTGCTTCATTTGGTTGACTGTAGCAAAATTCATTTCTTCCAATGGGAGGAGATTAATTTAGCTCAATAATTTGTCTTTAATGATTTTTAAGCGGTCTCTGGGCTGGGATAATTTCTTCACTTAATTTATGTGCACAATGTCTGGTTTGGGATTACTTAAAGGTAATGATGCTATTGAAACAACAGTTCTATGGTCAATCCATTCCTTCAGTTTTCATTAATTTCAGTTAAACCTAGCAGCATCCCTCCAAAGTTCCTGGTACTATGTTTTTAAAGAACTGCATACTTATGCAATATTTATTTACAAGTTCTGTTTCTACAAATTTGGGCTAATGTCCAATGACAGCAGAATTCTTTTTGTTACAACTTTTGAAGGTGTCTTTAATAGCTGAGCTATTATATCCACCTGAAGAAAAACCTGAAAGAAACCTAATCACACGCTGAGATGATGTATGTGCTTTGGTGGAGCGTGTGAATTGGGTACAGATAACTTGTGCCATTTGCAGCTTTGTGATTTCTTGCTGATAACTCAGCCAAAGATGTAAGTGATTTTAAACAAGGGCTTAGACAATTTTTGTTCCTATTAGAGCAAACGTTTTCTACTTGCTGCCAATTGATAGCTTCACCACTAGTGGAAAGAGCTGCTTAGTGGTTTACATGGAAGTGCTTTGGAGCAGAGACCCTGCTCCATCAGGGATGAAAAGGTGTAATGTCTGGTAAATGTTCTGCTACTTTATTATGCAAGATAATAATATTTTAACACACAAATAATGTTAGTGCTGTATTCTGATTAAATTTAAACACCATTCTTAATTTGAAACCCAAAGTGCTTTCTGCCCAGAACTCCCACACATGAAGATGTGAAGTCAAATGGGTATTTGTCTTAAAATAGCTATTAGATGGATTCATATCTAATATTTTTTTCTTCTTGTTTCAGGACATCAGGCATGAAGCCAGTGATTTTCCATGTAAAGTGGCCAAACATCCCAGAAACAAAAATAGAAATAGGTACAGAGATGTCAGTCCCTGTAAGTACGCTTTCTTTTACACTGCTTGTAACAAACTGTTGACCTCTAATGACTGCTTCCAGCAGCCAAGTGCTCTTTGCAAGATCAGCTTTTCCCTTGATGGGTATGCATCCAAGACAATTCTTTTTTAATGTATGTTTTTGAGAGATGTCACAGGTTGCCATTGCAATTTTAGGATTATATCAGAACAGATTACAGCAGATTTGTGGGCAGAAATCTGAAGAAGGGAATTTGCTTTACGTTTGAATTTGTATGCTAGAGAGGAACAGTGGCTGGGGGAGCATTAATAAAACTGCAGGGGTCCCTTACTGCAGTGTACGTACAAGCACACACATCTGATCAGTGTAGCATGACTGCCCCTGTTGGAGACGGCAGGAGTCTTGCATAAAACATGAGACTGCTGGAAATAAATCTAGGCTAACGAGGTAATTGGAACAGAGAAAAGGGGACATATGCAAAGGAGGTAGCACTAGTTAGTGTGAGAGCTGTGTTTCTGAAATGATTGCCATGATGTGTTCTGCTGGGAAGCCCATCCTTGAGCATGCATCCTGTACAAGGCACAGGTCAGTTGGGTGTTGCAGTCTGTCTGTCCTTCCACAATCCCACGTGCAAAGACAGTAAGGTTCAGACTTGCTCATGCCTGGCATGTACTTCTGGGATGCAGGAGACTGGAGTTACAGAAGCAGAGTGCAGAGAAGTACAGGACTGTTGTTAAATGGTCGTCAAGTAATACTTGATGTATGAGACTAAAGAAGGTTCACAGTTGGTTTGCTGAACTGCTGTGACCCACTGAATGACAGTCCCTCTTCTGGGGCTGCTTTTCTTCGGCAAGGGTGCTGCAGTGCCACCTGTTTTAAATGCAGAGTTTCTGTGGGCTCTGTCACTGAGCAAATGTGTAGCCACAAGAGTGTACTGTATGTCAGGAAAATTTTACACTCAGTCTTAACATTTCCTGAAGTCTTTGGATAGTCAACTAGGAACAACGTCACACAACGCTCGCTTTGCTAAGCAGTTCTAATATTTGGGGTTGTAACAAATGGTTCCTTCCTGCCATTAGATAATAAATACTGCTTCCAGTCTGTTTGGCTTTCCTGCAAAATGTGGGAACTTGTGTGTGTGTGGTTTGGGTTTTGTTGGTTTGGGTTTTTTTTTTTAATCCTAAATGGAGTGAGCTGAGGTGAACAAAAGAACAACGAAAATGTTTTTGCTGTAATTCTTGAAATGTGATCATTCCTTCTGTTAATGAAGGGGTGGTTGGGTTGGGAACAGTAGCTAAATGTCTATGAGAAGAATAAAAAGTCTCTGTTCTGTTTGTCCAATATATGTGTAGGCAAACCTTTAACAACCTTGTACAAGCTGGGTTTGAATGTTTAAGCTGCAAAAGATAAGCAGTTTTGTAATTAGATTTATTTAAAAACAGCAGTGTGGTAACTGCACCAATAGTTTGGTGTGATCTGTTGTGATTACTTCAGATGCTGTTCTTACAGTGTATTCCTGGGGGACAGAGCACAGTGTAGGCTGACTGCTGGGCTGTAGTGCTGTTCTTCTGGTGCCGATGGTGTATTTCCAGAGGTAGAGGCACCAGGGAGCACTCTGCACTTGCTCCCTGTGACTGAGCTCCTCTTGCTCTTCAGGACAGCTCAGCTTTTTTGGCCGTAACATCTGATGAGGTTGTGCATGGATTGTGCTGTGTTGCATATACATTAACCAGTGTTTTCTAATTATGCTGCAGTTGATCACAGTCGAATTAAGCTAAACCAAGGTGACAATGACTATATCAATGCTAGTTTGATAAAAATGGAAGAGGCCCAAAGGAGCTACATCCTTACCCAGGTAATTGCTGGCAGTGGATAATAAAAATTGTATGGTGATTGGAGTTACTTTTCATAGGTTTTCTTTGGCCTATTTTGTTTTTCTTGATTGTAAAGCTAGCTAAGTGTGTGTAAACATCTGTGTGTTAGATAAACACATAAATAGAACAATGTTGTCAAAATGCTGTGTATTTCTTCCTGCTTCCTGTCAGCACCAACTTTTTGCAGAGTGTTTTGGCCACTGTATATCTGACTTCAGCCCCATCTATGTTAGAAGCTAACATACTTCTGGAAATCTGCTTGTTGGCTTATGGCAAGCAACATTTAGATGTGGCTGAAATGAATCATGCTTCTCCTAGACAGAAGGCCAGCTTGAGACCACTTTACAGTCTTAGGGCTGCCTGAGCTGAGGTAAATGGCCCTGAACAGAAGGGGGCTTCATCTTTACAGAACTATATGTATGAACTGCAAGATGGTCAAAACCTATTTGAAATAATGTACTTTAAATATAAAGGGTATTGATGTGGTGAGTGGGGCAGACCTGAATTAAAACATATTGGGGAATTTTTTACACCTGAAATTCTGTTTCAGATAAGCAGCATGCCCCACCATGTATTTCTTGTTAAATGTCCTCCTGAAAGGGGAGTTGTAGGATTTACAAATAACGTACACACCTATTCCCCTCAGCACCCCCCCAGTAGCACAGCTTGCAGAAGGTCTAAAACGGGCAGTGTTGATGCTTCTACCTTTAATGTGAGAGAGGAAAGCCATGACTACAGATTTTAGTGATGGGAATTTGGGGGACAAGAGGAAAGGGGCTGTTTTTCACTGAATCTGTGTAACAAATTTAGAAATACCCGGATACCCTGTTGTCTTGTTCTCAGACCTAGCAGCTGTGCCAGAACTCTTGTTTGTTCTAACTGTTTGGTTCCCTGAAGACCATCCTGGTCTCTAATTTTGACTCTGGGTTTTTTTGAATTTTTTTCATAGCCCTTCTTCCTACACTTTAGGTAAAGGTAGAGTGGGATTAATATTTTCAAGTGGCAGCTCTTCCTTCCTGTTTCTAGAGAAGGACAATAATTTTTCTAAGGAAGAAGTGGACAGTGTTCAATATAAAAATGGTTCTGTGCACACAGCTCTTACTCCCCTTGTTCACGACAGGGTGGGTTGATCACAGAGCTGAACTGATAGACCTCTCTGTGGAATAGTCAGCTAACTGGTACTAATTATCTGCTCTGATCCAGAATTTAGTGGTTGGAATGGCTTTATTTAAATCCAGTCATTCTTTCCAAGGTCCCTGGCCTACTGTTTTGTTTGAGCAGAGTGATGGATGCAGACAGGAGAGGCACAGTGGTGCTGGCTTGTGTTGCCCAACACTGAGCCATGGCTTTGCAGTAGGAATAACAAAGGAACACAGCACACACACAAAATTGTAAGGAAATGTACACAGTAGTCTTTAAAAGGCACTATCACTTTGTTCAGTCCCAAAGCAGATCCAGGAAGATTCTGGAAACCATATAACGTGTTACTGATCTGCTGTTTCAGTCTGTTGAATGTGTGTCCATTCAGTCTGCTAATTTCCAAGTGCTGGGAATAACAATGATGTACTGCAGAATGCTTTAATGTAGATGTTCATTCTGCTCTCAGTCAGGGAGGCTTTGTTTCCTCATTACTTCTATATACCTTCCCTCAGAAAATTTTCTCAGCATTTTTTGCTGCCAGTTCTTTTCTTGCAGATGACCCTATTGCTCTCTTCCTGTTATGTAAGGAGGATGATTAATCATGCCTTCATAGGGTCAATTTGTGGTGGGAAAATGGAACTTAAAGCTGTATTGCTGCATTTTATTAACAATTTGAAATGAGAAGTTGCTTGTTACTTGTCTAAACTTACTGCCTAGTGGAGTAACTTTTACTGGAGAACATTGCACTGACATTAACAGAAAATAATGCTTATTTCTGGGGATTCTGTCTCTGCAGGGACCTCTGCCAAATACTTGTGGTCACTTTTGGGAGATGGTTTGGGAACAGAAAAGCCGTGGTGTTGTCATGTTGAACAGAGTGATGGAAAAGGGATCCGTAAGTACTTACCCAGTTCTAGCTATGTGTTTGTTGAACAGTTATGGGTTTTTATCCTAAAAAACAAAAGGCAAACCAAAATCCACACACACAAAAACCAGCCCAAAGCATGGGAGGGAGGAGATGTTGTAATATTATCTAGCATATTACACCTAGAATGGGGAATACCCAGTGAACTGATCTTGGTGCAGTCAGAAAATCATTCTGTTTGTAATTGAAGATCTCTATTTCTTCCAAATTTGGCTGGAGTAAGAGGTGAACACAGTGTGACTCTGCACACAAATGGGAGTTTGGTCTCTACTGCTAGCCTGGGTACACAGATTGCACCTCTCACAGGGCGTTTCCACCAAGTGTTCATTCCCAAGCACTGTGGCACAGCTTTAAGGCAGTTGTAGAGGCTTTTGCATAATCAGGAAAGAATTCCCAATGATTGGGAAAATCCCTCTACAGTGAGTTATGCTTTCATAAACCACAGTCTTATTTTTGAGTGTTTTGCTTTTTTTTTGTAATGCAAGTGAAATTCAACCTTGAAAAGAGCTGCAGTAACCATATTTTTCAGTGTTTTTTGCCTTTCCAACCATTCCTGCTCATTCTCCACACCGGTAGTGTGGAACAAAAGGAGTTATTGTGACCCCTTAGGGCAGACTGCTTTCACCTCTCAGCAGACAGTGGTGGGGCACCAGTAGTGGAGCACAAGTGATGTTTGTAGACACATTGGGTGGAGGAATTACACATAAAGCCAGGTTCTGTCTCTTTAAGATAAAAAAACAAGTGCAGAGAATTCTATCTGCATGTGATACTGATAAACTAGAGGATGTATTTTGAATAGAAAATAGACTTATTTTGAGCAAAATTGTTGTTAGTCTACCTATGAATTACAATACTGAAGGGTTTTCTTATTTGTTACAATGCTGTCAGTAATCATCCTAGACTTGAGACTGCTGTTCTTTTCTCATCGCTTTTCCACTTCAGCTTTGAAGCCAAACTGTCTGCCCTGGAATAAGAGGCGTTAACCATGTCCAGGAGTCCCTTCTTAGGCGTAGGTGTGGGCAGGTGCTGGTCCTCATCCCAGCTTGAAGGAGCAGTGCTTCGTGACAGATGCAGCAGGACAGCTCTCCCAGTCCCAGTACCCTGAGACTGAGCTGTCAGAAGCTTGCAGACTTTCCTACTTGTGCTGCTGATGAGCTGCTGTACTTTCATGATTTTCTTCTGAAAACTACAAAAGGCACTACCTGTCTATCTGGTTGACTCATTTAATGTTCTAGCATGGAGCAGTCTCTGCAAAACTAAGCTTTCTGGGAAACTTCACTGAGAAAATTGAAATTCACTCAGAAGTAGGTAATGGCAGTGTTTACTGCATGTGGGTTTTTTGTTTAACACTTCATTTTTAAACTCTGCTGTGTAAAATCAAGATGATCTCACTGCTATTTTTATTTTTGTGGTGAGCAAATGGAGTAATCCAGAATCTCATCTGATATTACACTTGCAAATTAGCTGTGTTGTAATTCTCTGTGTAGCTTGTTCGTGGAATTCATAATAGTTCTTCACAGTATGTTCTCCTCTTGTTAACATCTACCTCTTCTTTTGAAATTTAAACATTTGACATAAAGATACTAAATTAAATTCAGAGCAGACTGAAATTCAGATTTTGCCAGAGTGTGGTGAGAGCTTTTATACTTAGGCAGTTATTAGATTATTTGTTTGTGTTTCATTAGTATTGGTCTGACACAAGCTAAATAAGGCTTTGGTGATTTGGATTATTGGATTCCATAGCTTCACACTCTTCCAGCTTACTTGTAGAAGAAAGAGAGCTCTGCCTAAATGAATCAGTACATATTTTCATGACTCCAGTCAGGGTCAAAATAATCTGACTCGTACAAAAGCTTCACTGCAGGTGGGGTTCTAGGATGTAAAGGCTGATGTTCTTAACACTAAAATTGGTCCTCCTTCTAATAAGAGCAGAGGGAGAAATTGTCTCATATGAAAACATTGTATTCAAGGATGCTTATTCCTTGCCTCTAACACAAATGTAGATGGCATATAAATGTCTCCTGTTTGTTTGCAGATAAAGTGTGCACAGTACTGGCCAAGGAAGGAGGAGAAAGAAATGCTTTTTGAAGATACAAACTTGAAACTAACCTTGATATCTGAAGATATAAAATCATATTACACAGTACGACAGCTGGAATTGGAAAATCTTGCAGTAAGTACAGAAACTAAAACCAGATCTTTAGCCTTTCAGGGGAGATTCGCCTCCTCATCAACAGGACTTGACAGAGGTGGTCACAGATTGTAGCAGGTTTTGCTCTGGAGCTGGTGATTCTGCGTGTGGTTGTTCTTCAGTTTGTGTGTTGTGGAAGTGAAACTCTTAGATACTTATGAAATGTATCTGGGAAGCAAGGTCAGTCTGTCACTACCTGGGGTTTCTAGAACCCTGTAGGAATTCAGTTAGCAGATTTCCTAGTGCTTTTGTGTTACGGGTGAAAGAATGGCTCTTCCTGTCACTGTCTACCTATTTGCCTCTGTCTTGTTCTGAGATTTATGTTTAGAATTGGCTTAGGTCTTCAGGTTCTGCATTGATGACTTTCATCAGGGAGCAGGAGCTGCTTTAGCCCCAGTGCCACAGTGAGCTGTATGGCTGATAGCTTTAAGAGAAATAACTCTTCTTCTTTTTTTTCTTTTTCCCCCTTTCCTCCTTATTTTCTTTTTCTTTTTTTTCCTTTGTGCAATATCAAAGTAGAACTATACATACCATTTCCCACCCTTCTTCTTCAACACTGCCCTGTATTAGAGCAGTGAGAGCTAATCTAAAGCTCCTCGGAGTACTGGCTAAGGAAGAACACCATGAACTGTCGCTGAAATAAGGCCTGAGGTCCTCAGTGGTGCTAGGTGTGTATGTTGGGACACACCAGCCCAAGTCAAGTCCTGTCCTGTCACTGCTCACTGCTGGCAGACACAGTTACTCCTTTGCTCATCCATAGCACCTTGTGTGCTTCATCCTGCCAGGAAACGGGGCGTGGCAGATGGGAATTTGGTTAAATTGCACCTAGGTAAACATTTAGTTGATGCAGTTTGTGGTGCTGTTAACTATGACACCTGCCATTGACATGTGTGATGGCTGTAGCTCAGTATTCTAGGAGGATGTGAGCACAAGTGGTTTAGGAGAGTTTTCGGGTTGGGAACAAACCTGTAAAGGAGCAACTGTGATCGTGTGAGGGCTTTGGTTGCTGAAAGCTTAAAGAGCTTCTGTAACTCGAGGTACTTCATTCTGGGAAGTCTTCAGATGACACTTGGAATTGGAAGGCTCCAGTGCCAGATGTCTTGTGGGGATAGAAGCATTTGAACATTAGGACAAAAAAAATAGGAAAAAAATTTAGATGTTAGGAAAAAATTCTTCACTGAAAGGGTTATGGGGCACTGGGACAGGCTGCCCAGGGAGGGGGCTGAGTCACCGCCCCTGGGTGTGTTTAGGGGTAGGTGAGGTGCTCAGGGATATGGTTTAGCACAGGACAGGAATGGTTGGACTCGATAATCTCAAAGGTCTTTTCCAACCTGGTGATTCTGTGAACTGTACTGAACAAAGTAACCCAGGTTATAAGTAGGTGTGTTTAGCTATCCAGTTTTCTTTTTCTCAAAAAGGAGAGCTTCCCAAGAAGAGATAATTACATACAATTAGCCCCTTAATTGTGCAGCTATAAAAGCTCCCTCAGACTGGTGGAACTGTGTCATTAGAATCTGTCAGCTGCTGTAGATCTGGAGTGGAGCAGTGTAGGCGAGTGGCACACGGAGCTGAGTGGCACCTGTCTCCATTCCATGTCAGAGCTCTTTGCAAAGGAAGTCACTACAATGTTTCCAAAAGCACACATTTGAAATTGGCCCAGAGGTAAGGATGTCCGATGTGTGCAGCTGCGTGTCCACTGCACAAGTGGAATTTGCTAGGAAAAGGAATGAAGGGTTGTATTTGCTGACTAGAACATTGTTATAGGCAACTGAGCTTTGAACGGTTCCCAGTCATGTACCCAAGCTCAGGGACTTCTGAATTCTGTTTTTACAGACACAGGAAACTAGAGAGATTCTGCACTTTCATTATACTACGTGGCCCGACTTCGGCGTCCCAGAGTCACCCGCTTCATTCCTCAATTTCCTGTTCAAAGTGAGAGAGTCTGGCTCGCTCGACCCCGAGCAGGGGCCCGTCGTGGTGCACTGCAGCGCGGGAATCGGCAGATCGGGGACTTTCTGTTTGGTTGATACGTGTCTCCTGCTGGTAAGAGCTACTTCCTCCAGAGGAAACGCTGTTTCTGTGGGGTTAGCTTGAGGAGTGGTTTGCTGTAGTCTTGCAAAGAGCTTTGGTACCTTCCAACAAGTATTGTTGCAGGCTGTTTCCATTCTCTTACTCCTGCTCTGGTTTGGGGGCGTATCCCAAGGCAGCTCTCATCCCTACTGGCTCTCTGGAGTCTAAGTCGCTGGGTTTCAGTGATTGGCAAAGATGGGCTTTGCCTTTGTGGGTAAGAAAAACCCACTAGGTGTCTGCTAAGTAACAGTGTGAACTGTCCTGAAACAGTGCAGAGTAAATCTAACGAGTTTTCTTTTACAGATTCCACATGGCCTCTAGGCAGGAAAAATTCTCCTGGCTGTAAGATAGAACCAGAGTTTTTTTGGGTTGGTTTTTTTTTTCCTTTTTTCCTACTTGTGTTTTCAAAACAAGAAAGCTAAAGGGAAAAAACATGTTTCGTATTGAAGGCCCGAGGTCTTTTCCCCTCTCTGCCGTTTTAGAGCCACAATAAATCGCTGCTGCTACCAGCTTTGTATTAGCTTATTAATTCTGTAACGTGGAGGGTGGCCTGAAGGCCAGACCACAGAATGGCCCATTGTAATGAATCTCACCAGAGCATAAAGCATGTTCCAAATCTCTTCCTTCAGATGGACAAACGGAAAGATCCTTCCTCTGTGGATGTTAAACAAGTTCTCCTCGAAATGAGGAAGTACAGGATGGGACTTATACAGACGGCAGATCAGCTCCGTTTCTCCTACTTAGCTGTTATTGAAGGGGCAAAATTCATCATGGGAGATGCTTCAGTGCAAGTGAGTATCACTGCAGCTCTGCCTGGCTGCAGCGACGGGGATAAACAGGACAGAGAGAACTTTACATTTCACCCTTACTTCAGGCTCGATAAATTGTTACGTTGCAGGGTTCTTAAATACAGTGTTCTGGCCTGTCACTACCTGAGGTGTTGGGAGTTAAGAACCTTCAGAAAAGTACCTGTGCTGTAACAGCTGGCCTTGTGCACTTCTCAGCCCTGTCATTTTGGTTTAGATCGGGGGCGTCAGCCTTGTTTTTCATTTCTGATAATGAAAGTGTTCTAATATGCCAGAAGCTTAAGTATTATAATTAAATCCTGTAGTTTGAGGGGGTTTATGGTAAGCAGAACTCTGGCAACACAGATTCTGTTTTTTGGTTTTTCAAACATCCAGAAGTAGATTGAAGTTTCCTGTGCCTTCTCTTCTGTGTACTGGCTGCAGCTAGGTTTGAAGCTCTTGTGTCTCTCTCTTTCCAATGCAAATGAACAGCCACTTTAAGAACAAATGAAAAAGTAGAGTATCCACACCCTGCTGTGTTAAAGTTAGAAGCTGTAGCAGCTTACATAAGAGAGATGAAGAAAAGCTTAATTGGGCTTTTTCCTTCCTGAAGGAACAGTGGAAAGAGCTCTCCAATGAGGACCTGGACCCTCCACCTGAGCATACCCCACCACCTCCCAGGCCACCAAAAAGAACCTCGGAAATGCACAATGGGAGGATGCATGAGCATACAGAATTCTTCCCCAAACATCAAGTTGTAGAGGAAGAAGTGAGATGCTCAGTCAGCACTGTGGAAGAGATGGTTCTGGATGGCAGAGCTCATTCATCTGTACCACTGATCGCAGACAGGTAATTCATTTGTTTGCCTGCTTCTCGCTGTCCTGAGGCAACTGTTGGTGCGGCTCGTGGTGTTGAGAGGTTGTAGGATGTTTGCTCACAAAGGGCCTTGAACAGACCTTGGTCGAGCTAGTTCCAACCAAAACCCTTTCAGTAAGGGTCCTGCCTTCATGTTCTTCTAACCTCACACATAATCTAGGGCCTCTTTACGGGATCCTGCTAAGTAAGAGTGACCTGGTAATGAGGTGGTTTAGCCTCAATTTACGGAGGAGCTCTTTCACTGCTTAGAGCTCATTAGTTGTGTGGCTGAAACCTAGGCTGAGTAGCTTAGCCATGCTTGGGAGGGGAAATGAATTGCAAGGGAAGCTACTTTTGGTGAAACAGTAGAGAGGGATGATGAGCAGAGAGCTCTTCCCTCTGCCATCACAACGTATGCCGCAGGCACAGTCAGCGTGCAGCAGCTCTGCACTGGCGAGCGGAACAGCTGCGGTCCTGCCTGCGTCACCACCACATGTCCCTCCAGTGTCCCTGCACCCCGGCCTTGCTGGCATCCTGCACCCGAACCAGCTTTGTTCAGAGCAACAAGGCGATTGCCACACACAGAACTAAACCATCAGAATTAAAAAACAAAAATGCAAAAGGTCAGTGTTCCCCCACAAGAAGGTCTCCTGACAAGACACTTTCAGCTTCCCAGAGGAGCACTGGGATAGAATACCAAGTCAGTATTGTCCACAACACTCTGGAGCCCTTTCAGCAGATGCAGCTGGCAGGCTTGGTGTGTTCTATTTATCTGACCCAGTGGGGGAGTGTGTGATCTGGGAACTGGAGATGGGTGAGATGTGTTTGTGTTCCAGTAGTTCTTCAAAATAAACCTCATCTGATGTCAGGGAGCAGAGAGGCTGAGGCCCTGAGCTGACCCTGCTGTCTCCCCCGCACTCTGCTGTGGGTGGGGTGAAGGGGAAGCATTTCCCTGCTCAGCCTGAAACAATGCTTTGGGTGGGATTTTTCTTAATTACTCAGGGGAGATTCTGGAAGTGAAATAACCAAATTCCAACATCTTCACTGAAAAGAAAGGTGATCTTGGAAATGGGAATGGACACATGGAGGCTTTGCTACAGGAGGAGGAAGTGTTGCAGTGGTAGCACATCCCTCTTCCCTCAGTGACAATGTAGCTCTGTCACCAGAATTGGCCTGGGCTATCAGACGCCAGCCAGTGCTTTCCATGCCCAGTGCCAGCATGGATTTGGAGCTGGTGTCTTGTGTCTTCTCATTAGCTACACAGATCTGAATTTCTCAGTGAATAAATGATTTCCTGGAAATGTTTTGCATGGTTCAGTGTAAAGTGTAAGTCATGTCCAGCTCTAAAGAGCTCAGAGACTCAATTAATGTAATTTATTATAGTCCCTTGTCTGAGGCTGGACTTGAGTCATTCCCTGGAACTGCCTGTCTGCACAGATTTCAGGGGCTGACCAGGCATCTGCCTTTCACCTCTGCAGTTGGGTCCTGCCGCACGTGGTGTTTCAGGTGCAGTAGGAACAGGGTCAGAGTGCTGAGCTCCCTCGTGCCGTACCAGTGCTGCTGCGGCAGGATCCGGCTCCTTTGTGAGCCATGTCTGGGATGGTGAGTCTAGAAGGGAGCAAGGGAAACGTGTGAGGCAGGTGAGGAAGAGAGAGGGTAGAGGAGCTGGATGACATGAAAAGACGTGGGACAGCGCGAGGCTGAAGGAAATGGGGGGTGGGAAAGAGACTGTGCTGGCAGAGGCAAAGGAGAAGCAGAAGCCTTAAGCACAGTGATTTTCCCACCCAGATGCTCTGGTGTGCAGGATGGAAGACTGCTGACTTGTTCTTTGCTTAACTGTCAACGGATATCTGGGGAATCCCCCTGCAAAGCATCTCCCTGCTGGTTCCCACCCCAATGGTTCTCACAGCATGATGCTGGACGCTTCCTAAATTCAGCTGGAAGAAACTGTGCAGTAGATTTAAAAGCTCCTGCATATTTAAGAAGCCTCTTTGGGTGTCAGCATGCTGCCAACATGACAGGGGTCCAGTATCCAGAAACAAAACCCTGTTTAGAGTGTCAGAGGTAGAGGAGCTCTCTGGTTCCGTCACTAAGCACTGTCGCGATGCGTTCAGCCGCCTTCCCAAGTTACATCGTGAGCAGCCACCGTTCCAGCCTTTCATCACTTCTTGGGTGGGTGCTCGATTTTGGGACCTGCACGTAGGTTTGATCTGTGCTGTAGGTAACAGATTTGTGATAAGCAGTGGGAGTAGGTGGTGTTTGAAATGAAGTCAGCCTATTCTTTCTAGGGCACAAAATGCTCCCAAGCATGGCTTTTGACAACAACCACTGTTCTAAACGGGTAATTTCATAGCCAGAATTGTAATAATTAGCGATCAGCTTTGGTTTGTCATCTGCTGCAGCTCCTGATAGCAAGAGCTTTCCAGATTTGTCTGTGGCGTTCGGTGGGTGAGGCCGTGCTCTTGTGGAGTCTGCAGGGCTTCTCCTGAACAGAATTCAGTACTGAGTGTTTATTTCTCTGTCCTTAAGCACTGGTCAAGACACTGAAATTCGGAGGAGAACTGTTGGTGAGAATCTGCACCTCTCGCCCCACAAGGAAGAGCCGGTGAAGTCAGAAAACTCGGAGGAGGATGAGGAGAACATGGTGACAACTTGGAAGCCATTTCTAGTGAATATCTGCATGTTCACGTTCCTGACGGCAGGAGCTTATCTCTGTTACAGGGTGTGCTTTCACTGAGGACACGCCAGGGCTGGCCTGCAGGAAACGCCGACCATTGGATGGGTTTGTAATGAGCTTCTCTGACAGAAGGCGGATGGAGGCATGGGAGCCTTGGCGCAGCGGCAGGAGATCTGAGGTTGAAAGGCCAGAACTTCGGTTAGGGCTTAAAGAGAGAATTGATGCACTAGGGTTTTATCTAGCCCTGTGGTCCCAAGAACATAATATTCTAATCTCAGGGCCTTAAAATATTCAGGAGTAAGCAGAGAAATGCCAAATAGTCTGTTTTCCTTTTTTTCTTTCTTTCTTTTTTTTTTTAACTGAATAATAGAATTACAACACATTGTTGTTTTTAGCCTTTTTTAAAAAGCCAGTCCTTTTTCCTTTGTGTTTCAGAAAAACTAGGCACAAGTGAAACTTGCTTGTACTCTCCAAGTGTTGTAATCAAATACAGGACTTAGATTGATGAGTTCCCAAAAGCAGAGAAGGAAACCCGCATACCTGAAGAATGTAAACTTGTTGGAAGGGAGGGTGTTGGGGAGGGGTGTTTGTGGTTGGTTTTTGGTTTGGTTTTTTTTTTAACTTGCTACATCATTAAAGACTGAGTTGTGGGCAGTGCCTGTGGTATTGATATATTTAATCTTGGCATAACTGTTCTTAAAGAGCTTATTGTTTTACATGTGTTTATAGAAACAGGCTTCTGCGTTTGCTCAGGGTATCCCAACATGTCAAGCTCTTTTGTTTTTCCCCTTTTTTCTTTTTTTTTTTTTTTTTTTAAAGCATATCTCCTCATTGACTTTTGTTGCACTCTACTTGCACATATGCCTATTTACATTGCAGCATGCTTTGTAAAGCTGTTTTTACTTTGATATTCTGGGTCAGGAGAGATTGAGGGGAGGGAGAGAAACAGGAAAGGAAATTCAACCAAAAATGTGCCCACCAGCATTTCGCAGGTGTGCCGCTGGCATTCGGAAGGACCAGTTCTGAAACCTCATCATTTGGAATGTAAAACACAGTTTCACTCTACGTCTGCTCCGTAAGGAATGGCGTGCTTCCTGCGAGGGCCGGAGAGGCAGCGTGCTCGGAGGCACTGCGGGCAGCGACCAGGAAAGCGTTTCAATAAATCCAGAGCAATTGATGCTGTGGCAGCTTCCTCAAGACATGAAAAGCTCGACAGAAGCCGTGTCGGTCTGGCAGCGTGTCGGTTGGCTTATGGTGCAAGCGTTGGCATGTTCGGCTTTTTCTAAAGCAAAGATTTGGAATTGCAGCTTCAGTCTGGCTGAAGATCCAGTGGTTGGACAAGGTGCTGTGCGGGGGGTCGTGTCCCTCTGCGGGTGCTGGGTCAGGATGGGACAGTGCCGGCCTGAGATGGGCAGGGGGATCCCCTACCTGCAGGATCCGCAGCCCCGCACTGGGGTAACGCCACCAGCTCCTGCAACAAGGAGTTGGGTGTGTCGGGAGAACTGTGCTGGAAGTCGGTGTTGCACTGAGCAGTCTTAGAGCTGTGCCCCTCATTAGTACCAAGCTGTTAATAAGCAACAGTCATGAAGATTGCTCTGTCCTGGGGCAGAGGACAGGAGTGAACTCCCTCCTGGCAGCTGTAGGCCCTGGGCTGTGACAGCTGATTACTGATCAGTTCCTTTCATTTCTAACGACTTCTGCTCCTTAGCACTTCACCACCGCTCAGTGCAGACAGACACAGGCTCTGGAGCACCGCCTGAGGCTCTCTCCACTCCATATTTATTTTTGCAAAGCTGTAGGTGTAGCTCTTTTCCTTCAGTGAGTAAGTTGTGAACTGGGGGCGGGGGGTTGGGGGAGTTGTTTCGGGTTTGTGTTTCGTTAAGCTTGCATCAAGGGCTTTTCAGAAGTACAATAATAAATCCTCAGGTAGTACTGGGAATCGATCTTTACCTGTGAGACTGTTGGTCAGACCAGTACTTGAAAGGAGGAATGTTGTAATCAGTCAATAGCTACTTATATTATTGGAAACATGAAAAATGAGTATAGAAAAATGGTAATATATAATGGCTCATCTGTGTATTTAAGATACAGTATGTGATTGCTTTGTCCCCACTCTTCTCTCCACCATCTGGTAGAATATTGTTCTACAGCAACATTTGTACCCCATGTGTATGAAAATGCATGTAAAGTCTCCTAGTGTCCTGGTTAAATACCACGTGCTTGAAAGGTGAAAGAACTTATATTTCTGCTTACTGAAGTGCCCAAGTTACCTTTGCATGATATGATCATTAAGTGGCTGTGGTTCAAAGGGTGTTGCTGAAGGTGTCTGCGTTCAGTGACAGACCGATGTGGTGTTTCTTGGATAACATGTATTCGCCTAACCCTTGGCATGACTTCCTGAGTTCTGCGTGCCCAGTGTACCCCGGGTGTTCCGCATGGTTCATTGCAGCCCAGTGAGTATCATACCGACATTCCAGAGTGTTTCCTAAGCCCTGTTCACACCTCGCCCCCTGCATGTCAGGGCACTGGCAGAGGGAGGGAGAGGCTCCTTGGCCGTGTTGCAGCAGCATGTGATGATGCAGAACCACGGGCTCCTGAAGTGATGGCCCAAACAAACAGAGAACACCTTTGTTCCCAAGAGGCAATATTGTGAATTTTAGGTTTTTTGGGAAAGCAGAACATCCTTCCTGCGAGTCTTGAATCACTGAAGTGTGTTATCCTGACAGGGGAACATTCCTGCAGCGACACAGCTTTGAGCATCCCCTCTCTGCCCACATGTTCTGCCAGTTCTTTCATCTGTCCCAAATTCAGAGCTTGGGGCAGACAGTGCCACAGCCCACGAGCCCGGTGAGGTGTGTATAAGGCTTTGCATCATACTGAACTGTAAACATTTTTGTTTCGATGTCCTGTATCTGTATGTAGTAGTTCGGGTGTGTATATACAGTAGCGTTTCAAAGTGGGTGTATTGGCTAACCTATTCTTGGAAAAATGGACAAATATTCATGTTAAACTTGTTAGAAAGTTAGTGAGCTGCTCTGCTATATGCCTTAAGCAAATATTTACTCATCAGGTCTTTCTTTTTTACAGATTGCCATAGAATAAACTTTTTGTAAAAAAAAAACCAACCAAAAAAACCAAAAAAGCTAAATGTTTTGGTATAATACATTTTCAGGTATCTTGTCTTTTGTGTAAGCCGCTGCAACGACCTCAGAGGTTATAGTAAATTGTACAGTTTTTCAAGTTCCCATACAACTTTTCAGTTCTCATTTTAGTTGTAACAATAAAATTCTTTTTTTTAAAGAATGGTTATGAGCATCTTATTGCTTCCCACTTCTCCGGGCTGGAGCTGCTGACTCTCCTCCCTGCAAAACCAGGCAAGCATGACCTTGGGGTGGGGATGTGATTTAAATGCTACTCTAAGACCAGAGCCCCAGTAAAAGAGAGTGACAGGAGCATCCCAGGTCTCTCCCTGACACACAGCTCCTGCCACTCACTTGAGTGACACTTTAGCCAGTACTGTAAAACATGTAGTAACTCTTCTGAGCACAACTGTTCCTGGGGTGTTGCAGTTGTGCCTTAACGTGACACTGTGGTACAGCTGCAGCCATCACATCACGTTCCCAGGACATCTGGATTATTTACCTTTATATTTTTAAGGAAAGCTACAGCTGGAGGAGAGGGGCTTGAACTGAGGATCCCAGCTGTTGGCTTGAGTGGTGGTGATGTCAAGGCTGCGCCCGCACCGCTGCCCCGCGTAAGCTGTCAGGGCCCCTGCAGCAGCTGCTCCCATCCACCCTGCAGTGAGGCGGGGGCTGCAGAGACCCTTTCCCAGGGCAGAATAACCCACTCGGGGACGAGCAGCACCAGGAAGAGTTGGTACACCCCCGTTGCTCTGAACCACCCTGACCTGAGTGCCACAGCCCCCCGCCTTACAGCCCAGCAGTTTCACTTGTTCCTAACTGGGAAGGGTGAGCACAGGGCCTGGCCATGCTGGGGGCTGCTGCGTTCCTGGGGGCCACTCCATTCCTGGGGGCATGACCACCTCCCCCCAGCCCCAGGGCTGCACCCGCAGCAGAAGGTGGCACTTGCAAGGACTCATTGCAAATGTTTTATTAGAATTCTTAGAAAACAGTATGAAATCCAACAAATAAATACCAAATAGAAAAGTTTCTATATATAAAACATATATACACACGAGCCCAAACCTTTCAAGTATTTTACCTGAAGCCAGGCTTCCCTTCACGGCTGCTCTCCACAGTGTTAGTAAGTGGTGAGCAAGGAGCCTGACACCAGGTGCACAATCACGTGAAGGCTTCATCTATGGCTAAATGAATTGATTTTAAAAACCAAATGAACTTACAGAGCGCTGTCCCTGTGGCACACTGCAAATACAGCCCCTGCTGTACTGCTGGGACACACTGAGGATACACACTGAGTATCTATCTGTGACACTCCTCCCTCCAACCTCCCCTAAGCTGCACCCATTACAAAGAAATTGGCTTCTGGGGTACCAGGGTTTCTCTCTCCAACTACTTTGTACAAGAAAAGAAAACCACCAGACCAGTAGATTTCTGTCTAACGTATGAGGCAACTGGTGCAAACAATCTGCTGCCTGCTGGTGTCTAGATGGAGCATTGGAGAGGGATCATCTCCTCTTTCAGACACGCCAAATTAATAAAATCCTTTATGGGAAAAGATGCCATATGACTTACAGTTCTGGGCAAGGGGGTTTTCAGTCTGTGCTTCGAGAGCCCAGTTTTTATTCCTCCAGCACTTGATAATTCATCATGTGCTGAGAGACAGAAAAGGTGTCGCAGTCTACTTGTGGCAGACCATGCACCCTTTGGAAATAAACCTGCACTCTGCAGCACAGAGGTATCAGGGTGTGAGTAAACCAGACTCTGACAACACACCAAACTCCTCAGGTACTCTTCTGTGGCTGTGAGGATGATGGGATTCAGCTCCTCCTACTCTACTACTAAAATACCGTGATTTCGATTTCAGCCTCTTGTTGCACAGTTTCTCTTAATTCACAGCAAATCCTGTCCATCTTCTCAAAGGCTTGGCGGCCCCTTTCACCTGCAGAGAGAAAGAATACATCCCGTGCTGAGGAGGGGAAATCAGGTAGAAACGCCCCAAGAAAAGCGATAGTCCAGAAATAGTTCTGAACAGGCTACAAGAACGCTCAGTAGTGCTGAACACATCTCCATGGGAGCAGTCTTCCCAAACCTGCTAGAAACCACCATGGAAAGTCAGGCCACCTGTGAATGCTTCCACATGAGTAACGGTGGAACATCACAGCTGGGAAAGTTGCTCTGTGATGCCTGTGAGTCCGTTCCCATTAGCAAGGCTGGAGATGCCCCAGACTAAGGGTAAGTGGGAATGGTTTAGGCCAAACACGGAAATTGCTGTCTCCTGGGGAACTGGACATCCTCGAGTCGGCCATCAGGAAGGTGTTTAGCCCCAGCAATCCTCCCTTGCCCGCAGCAGTACGAGTAACTACTCCAGAGCAAACAGTGGCCAGTGACCCTTCATGAGCAGCTCAACTGAATTCAGGGGCAGCGAGAGGTAACGAACCCACATCAACCCATTCTGGTTGCACTCTTTTACCCCTCCAGTACTCAGTGGAACTCTCTGAAGAACAGTAATGTCAGAATTAGAAGAAACGAGTCAGTTTGTAGGCGGACAGAAGAGACTGGCAGCAGGTCAGAGGAGTCTCTTCTTCTCAGCTGTAGGAGATCTCCAAACCAGCTCAGCTAACCTCAGAGCTAGTGGAGGCTTATTGTGACCTGCCTGGTTCAAATGGCCTTTTTACAGAAGCACAATGAAGTCCTACTCCAGCAGTGCTGTCAGCACTTGCAGTACTTAACCTGCCACTTTTGTAAAAGGTTTAATGATTCTTAACACATTTTATCCTACAGAAATCTCCTTGGCTGGTTCCACAAACTAGTGCGAGCCTCTGATAACTGTAAGAACCAAGTTCACCTCAGTGGTGCGAAGCAGCTGCTCAGAAAAGCTTCCATTGTTCAGGCTGAACCTCAGGCCGACGCTCAGGCCTGTTCTGGTTCTGCACCATTCACATTAAAATGCAGATTCTGAAGAAGAAAAGCTGTAGGGAAGACTTACCAAAGGACAGCGTTGTCTCCCTGGCTGCATTCCTGACTTCCTCTGTTTCAGACTGGCACAGTTGGGCAACCTGCTCGATGCTCTCAACAGCCTGTTTGAGAGGGAAGAGCTCCCACCAGTAACTCTCCAGCATGCTTTGATGAACATTTTTCACAAGGCAAGAGACACACAGACACTTAACCCTCTCTTCTCACATCTGAATTCTGCTGTGACCTGCCTTTCCTCCCTCACACATCAGCTTGCACCTACTCTCTCCCCTGTTTTAGGGCATGGGAGAGCATAGAAGTTCACTGTACAATTCACTGCTGCAGTACCATTAAATCAGCATAATCCCATCAGGACCTTGCTGAGAGGGTAATGATGTGCAGGGGCAGCAGTGAGAGCTCTGCAGAGCTGTTCCCACGGTGTGACTGAGCTGATGGGACTCACCCTGTGACTGCATAGTTTGCAGAAACTCTACTCACAATAGTCCCTCGTGTGCCACATAGTACACACTCACTCATGGCCCTTGGAAAGCTTTAGATCTGTTGGTTTCTTACAACGATGACTTTTCTTTGCAGGTTATAAACAGCTGTAGTTAAACATGGAGGAAGGGATTTAACCTTCTATTTCTGGAGTTGGAGCTGACTCTATACTAGACTCCTAGGAGCTAGATGTCTCCTGGTCAGACAGTGCCTGCTTTGTTTCACCACTGACAACACTGTACAGGTCAGGAAACATCCTTCCTGCCCTTGTGCTGGGCCTGTCAGACCCTTCAGGATGCCTGCAGCCCGCTCTGCCTGCTGCCCTTTGGATAACAACCAGCAGTTTGAACTCGGGCAGCCCAAGAACTCCCTCAGTCCCAAGGAGGAAGCCAAGGGGTAACCCTACCAGCTTACTAAACACAGCTACATACGCTTTTCCATCCAGCACTTTAGCCAGCCATGCAGAGCAGGAGAGGAGCTCACAATACTTACTCTGAGGTTTTTAAGGGCCAGACATGCAGCTTGCTGAAGTCTTGCATCACAGTCAGCTAAAACATCAGTGTAAAAAAAGAGAGCCTAAATGCAGTGAGAAGAGGAAAAAAAGAAAGGCTTTATTAATTTAAGCACAACGAAGCACTCGAATTCTGTCTGAGAGAAGCGCTGGTTTACCTCTCTGAAGGTGAAAAATGGATACAGGGAACTCAGTTGAGCACTGATGCAGGTTGGGAGGTTCTAGCTAACAGATGGGTGAAGTGCAGAGGGCACCACAGTGCTACTGTAGGACAAAACAAGTTCATGTACCTCAGCATCTATTAAGAAAAGCTGGCAAGAGCTGCAGTCCTTACCTTTTCCCTGAAGTTCTTGTTTGCTGCTGCCCGGGAGAGGCAGGACGTGGCTGCTTTGCTGATGCGGTGGTTGTCATCCAGCTGTAAGACCCCAAGGAGCCGTAAGGTCTGTGCAAGAGGCTGGAGCCTGTTCAGTCGCTTCCCTCTCAATTTTTTAAGTGTCTTCAGCCGCCCAGGGCACTGCAGCTCCTCAATGAGCATCACTGCAAGCGAAGGACTCGGTGTCACTACCCGACAAACACCGACATCACCAGAAGACATCCTCCTCGCTGGTTCCGTGTTGTTATTCCCACGGCTAACAAGCCAGCCAAGCACAGCAGGAAGCAAACCAGGATGACTGCCCCTTTGACTATGCTGTCACCCTTCCCTGTCACTGTTCCGTTTCCCCCTATGCCAGCTGCCTGAGAAGGGGAGCAGAGGTGACTGCACAAGCGCACGGGATGCAGCAGCTCTGGTCCCTGAAGGCCCAGGTCCCAGAACTCCAGCGCCTTCGGATGCTCAGACAAGTTCTAAAATAAGGAGAACATGATCAAGAGGAATACTTCTAACTACCTCTGAGAGAATCTTCTGCATTAGAAAAATATATAAAAACCCAGGCACTGGGTTGACAGTTTGGGTGTGCAGAATACACCAAGCCTTTCTCACTAGGAGCAGTGCGCAGGCTCTTAGTCCCCTGCCAGATGAGTCATCTCTGTCAGAATAAGACTAAAGATGCAGACAGTGTCAGGACTATTTTTAAAATAATTCTTTTCTGATACAGACTAAGTTTTAAAATACTTTGACTAAGCTTCCATTAGGCACCGGCTGCCTCGTGCTAGAAAATGCACGTCAGTAACCCCTGAAGAGTTGCTGCTGTTGCCTGTGTCTGATCACTGCTGTAACAGACACGAGGCAACAGTCACTTACTCAGGCCTCGCATCTGGCTGTAGGCTGCTGCCAGTTTTGTTTCTGCTTTAACTTCAGAATATCACAGGTCCTGCTCTCCAGGGCCCTTAAAACAGACCCATGCCTCCCACCTCTGTTGTTTCTCCTTGCTTAGAGACAGGTAGATGCAGGTCTTTCCTGTTCTAATTAGAGCTGCCTGGTCACAAAGGGCATCAACACAGCGTGATGCTGGGCTCTCTCCTGCTCTGGAAGCGTCTTGAGCAGAGACCTGGGGAGCTGCTGGGTCTGTCAGTCACGCAGAGGAGCTGAGTGCTGCCTTACCTTCCTTAGCAAGTTTTCCCAGGTGCTTCTCCAGGCTAGTGATATGCCGCTTCTCCAGGTAGCTATAGAACTGGAACAGCGTAACTGGCTCGGTCTGGAGGCATGGAGAAGGGAGCACCCCGTCACAGGTGGTGATCTGCTCCACCAACTGCTGCAGCACTGGAGGGGACACGGGAGGGAACACGTGAGAAAAGGGAGGGTAGCTACAAGTAAGCTGCTTAACATGCAAAACAAGGCTTTTAGTTTATTTTGGAAAAGTACAAGGACAATTTTTAACCATGCAGTAAAGTGAGCCCAGCGTGGCCCTGCATTCGAGGACAGGACTGGTACCTGCTTCTAACTGGCCAGGGTATTTCTCCTTCACTTTGAGTGTCAGTGCGTATTTTAGCGCATGACGGAATCTTTCTGCTGAAGCAAACAAGATGCTGCCAGGCTCTGCAAGATCACTCCAGATTCTCAGGTAGTGCTTCTTCTTTTTAGCCTTCTGAATAACTGGGGGGGAAAGCAAAAACAATTTTTAAAAGAATGAGATTTTATAAAGTCAGTGAGCTCCAGCAGATTTGGGATTTCTTATGAGAAATCAGGCGCCAGGTGGAACAGTCAGGAACGTGCCAGCTCAACTTGCATTGTATAGGTAGCTTTGTTCAAAGTGGGAGATTTGCTGCCATGTTCTAACCCTGCAGGCATTGACTGCAACGGGTCTGGGCTGAGCTCCTGAACTGTCAGTATGAGACTGAACAGGGTGCGTAGCTGTCCCCTGCCTCTCATTACTCGTATTATCCAGCGCCCGAGTCAAGTTTGAGAAGAACTCTGTGTGAGTTCCAGTTTCCCTTTGATCCCCAGGAGATGTGCCATTTCCAAGCAGCTCAGAGATCCTGTCCTAGGCACCTTCACAGTGGAGAACTGGAAACTGCCGTGCTGGGGCTGAGGCAAGTCTTTCCTTCATCAAACGCTCCAGCAGAAGAGCACGTGAAGCAATACCCCGTGGTACAAACCCTATCGCTTCTCGCCCTTACCCACAGGTGCTGAACTTGCCTTCTGTGCTTGGGACTCCTACACTTCCCTTGGCACGCCGTGCCAAAGGCCTTCAGAGCCTCACTCCAGGGAACTGTTCATTCTTACCTCCTCCAGAATAAAATCTGTCAGCAAATGCTTCCAACTACAATTTGCATTCTTGCTGCTGTATGTATCCAGGGGAGAACAAGAGCCCCCACAGTTCCCAGTCATGCCTTTATTGCTCTGGAGGAATCCAGCTGGGAGAGGCCTGAGATGGGAACACTGCACCCAACCTTTCCTGCACGTGTGTACAGAAGCTGGCTGTTTGCTTACATGGAGAGCACAGATATAGCAGAGGATTTTATTAAGGTTGTCCTGCTGTTCTTTGACTGCATCACCTGTAGCACCTCTGTTTCCCAGACATACCAGTTCAGCTACTCTTTCTTGAGCCAAACTTCTTCAGATGTTGCTTTCCTTGCAGGGATAAACCCAAACAAATGATGAGCCCCAAGTTTTTCCAAGAATCTGGATACAAGAGCTGTCATTATGTGAGTGTTGGTAAGGAAATTGGAATGAAATGCTGATGTGTCTGGGGAAGCTCAGAGTTACCTGTCCCTTGGAATAACACGGTTACTCACTTTCTTCAACAGACATATCCAAGACATCCCCCAGGACTTGGGTCTGCTCTGAAACTTCTTCCAAAATGGTCTCCTGGACAACCTGGGCTACATTTGGTGACCTCAGTTTCTGAAATGCAACATGCTTATCTCAGTAGCTGAAACAAAGGCATTATCAAGCTCAAATTGAATGAAGATTTCTGAGAGTCGTGTTAGCAGATCCACACTGTCCTCTGCTGCCCATCCTCATCAGAGGTGATACTCTGAGGATGACAGTGTGCTTGAGCACTATAACCAAAATTAATTGAGGAATAAGGTTTCAAGGGAAGATAAGAATTGTTCCCTGCCTCTGTCCTAGGGGTTTCTTTCCAGTAATACCAGTCTTTCATTCACTGAAAAACTGACCAGCTGCTGTGGATACAAAGCTCACCCCCATGGGCCTTGCAGTATTAGCAGCCCACCTTGGCCACAAAGGGGTTACTTCAAGCTCCAGCAAAATCCAGAGGCTGACAAAAAGCAGCAGTTCTGTATGACATGTTCTGTGCACACACATCAACACTGCAATTTTGGGACTCAATTTCTATTCTGGGTCTTTCTGCTTTTTATAGAAGAACCAGCTACACACTCACTGTTGTCTGTAATCAGAATTAACACTTACAACCAGTTGGTGTAACATCTGGAAACCCAGACTACTCCTTACCTGCAAAAGACCTTTGCACAGCTTCAGATGAGTTATCAAAAGTGTGTCTAAGTTGTCATCACCAGTAGTTACATCTCTTGTTTCTGCTCTCATGTCACAGCTCAGGGATTGAACCGTGTTGTCGTTGTATGTGCTGCTGAGAGAAAAGGGAGTTGAAACATCACCTCATCACCACATGAACATGAAGATGTGTGGTCCCAGTAGTAGCCTTCTAGTAAGTTGCAAGAATACAAACCAGGTGGCATTTAACAGGTAATGCCATTTTTTGTTGCATTTAAAACAGTTCTTAAAAAACAGGAGGATTTATTTCTAAAATTCATTCCAGAAAAGTAATACCAGACCAGTTGATCCCACAAAATCCCATTTTGGAGAACAAAAACTAGGAAAAGATGCTTCCAGATAAGGTGAGTTGAGATGCTTCCAGATAACATGCAGGGATTGAACTGTGGAAGTGGCTCATATCACTGACAAACTCCTTGGTGCTCTCCCAGCCCAATGGCACTGGGTGTACTAAGTCTACCAGGATCAGGCTCGTAGCTCTGGAACATCTGTTTCAGTGCTACCCAACTTGCAGAAGTCCAGTGTAGGAGTCAGTGTCCCTGGGATTAGCTCTCCTTACCCCCTTCCCTTTCCCCCTGCAGGGAAGTGCTGCAGACACCTACCTGATACTGGCTGTTCTCACACTTCCAAACAATGACAGCTCATCAGCGCTGCAGTCAGCATTTAAAAAGTCAAAGCTTTCCAGTACTGTCTCCACCATTAAACTTTCCATAGACAAATGTTTGTGATAAAATGTCTTTAGCTGTTCAAGGAATGGAAGTAAAAACATTATTATTTGCAGTTACTGAGCCTTTCTGCATCAGTTCTTTGCTGTTTTTCAAATCACTCTTAACAGCAAATCAATTTGCTTTTGTGATTTCATTCTTATCACATTGGGTTAAGGTAGCTCTTGGTACAGCACTCTGATCCCACTGTCATGCTGCTAATTCAACTCAAAATATGCTTCAATATTTAATCAGTCTGTGGTTGAGTCCCATGCCCAGTAGGGCTGCTGTGAAAGCTATTTTCTCTGCAGCACGTGCCATGAGTGCAGTCTCCCCTTACTCCCTGTTCCAGACCTAGAAGCAGGAGTCTCAGGGGTGTGCTGCAGCCCAGTACAGTGCCCAAGAACTCTGAGCTCAATACTTGATCTCACAGGGCTACCACCTTTCTTCCCTGGGAAGGGGCACTGCTTTGAGGCACTTGGCTCCTTTGGGTTTTTTCAGTTTCTACTGTTCAAGTGGTGGCACTGGAACAGGCCAGCGGAGCTCTGCTGCCATCACTTGTCCATGCACACAGCAGATGAGTCTTCCTGCATCTTACAGCCGCAGCCTGCACGCTGGCCCCATATACTGCAGTGCCTGCAAATCTGCAGTGCAGCCCATGGCTTGCAGGAAGCTCTTCTCCAGGACCCTTTCTCTACAGACAGACATTTTTGTCAGCATCATACGACCTGTCAGTCTGATCTGATCCGCAGAAGCTAGTTAATCCTGGAGGAACATAAGGCCTGATTTACTGATGCAGTCATCAAGGTGAACTAAATGTGAAAACCATCAAAACCGCTCAGAACCAAGCCCAAGGGCCGGGCTCTGACCCACGGTTCAGGCTCCACTTAGCCCAGAGCACGTTCCACTGTGACTGCAAGCGGTTTGTTAATGCCTGTTCCTGGGGCCGCCTTTCCCGAGCAGTGCCTGACCTCTGGCGGCAAAACCTACTTTTGGGAAAACGCCACCAACACATCGCTGGGTCAAATCCACCAGAGCCGTGGAGTCGCTACAGTTTAGGAGCAAACAGGGGAGGCAACAGCATCTACAGAGAGTAAAACACTACGGTACCTTTAACTTATCCCTCAGAGATGAAACCTGGGATTCCAATTTCTCCAGCTGGGCTCGTCCCATATGATGCAATTTCAGCAAATTTAACACTTCTTGGAGAGTCTTATCAATCGACTTCATGTGCCCATCTAGCTTTAGGTCATGTGCAGCATTCAAGCTCTTCTGGCTCATGTCCTCTTGCTCTGTCAGACAGCGATTTCTGGTCTGGTTGAGAGAATCTCTGCCGCCTTTGCAACGGTTCAGAAAACCAGGCGGGGTATTTGGGAATCCATCCACACATGGAGTCTTCTTCAGGATATCTAGAGTTGTGTGATTTGGAAGAGGACACTGTTGCTCTTCTGCACAGGTCTCCTGAACAATCACTGAAGGCTGCACCCTGTGGTCTAGAGCTGGAGTTGTGTTTCTCGAATCTGTCCCTTTCTGGTCCTCGGAGCTGAAGGAGTCTGCCTCGCTCACCTCTGCAGGGCTGTGCGGCTTGCTTCTCCCGTGGGCATCAAAATCACAGGCAGCCAAGTAGCTCAAGATGCTGGGAGGCTGAGCTTCATCGCTTACATCCACTTGGTTCTGCCTCTGCTGCAAAACAGACTGCAGCAAACATCTTTGGGTGAGCACATACACAGAGCGCAGGACACGCAGGCTCCCTGTCCTGGGAAGCACACACCCACACTGACCAACAGCACAGGGCTCTTCTGCCCAGGAGCCAGGCCAGCATGGGCTGGACAGAGGAAACTACAGAACCAATGCATGAAGAGGCTGCTAGGTGAACCCCCTGGAGCAGCAGTAACTGTGCTTTACACCTTTCAGATGGAAGTCACCAGGGCAGTCAAAAAATTGTTTCAGTAAAAAGAGCCTGCTCATGCAGCTTGTGTGTCACACCAGCCCAGGACAGGGTGTGAACGCAGTGGTTAGAGGAGACGTTTGGTTTTAAGTGTGCAACGTACCCTGCACAAGCAGTAAACCCTTCTGAAGAAGGCTGCATGTTCTGCTGCCCTGGTGAGGCAGTGCCAGACCTGACTTAGACCTGACATTAGGGGAAGATACATATGATGTTACCAGCATTGGAGATGCATGGCACTGTTAACAGGATCATATAAAACACCACTGGAATGGGTGAGGACAGGGTTTTCTGTCCCCTTGGGCTACACTTGGCAAAAAGTGGGGTTGAGGACGAGGAAGGCATGTGTCACACAGCACCTCTAAGGAACCATTCTGCCCTGGAGTTACAAAGACAGACTGGTTCCCAGCTTAACTCCCACTGTAAGCTATGCAAGCAGATGCCCACACCCCTACCATTCTGCCTGCCAAGAGGCAGATTTAGCAGCAGGGGTTTTCT
The DNA here is from genome assembly GCA_027925045.1 of Hypotaenidia okinawae. Classification (NCBI taxonomy): domain Eukaryota; kingdom Metazoa; phylum Chordata; class Aves; order Gruiformes; family Rallidae; genus Hypotaenidia; species Hypotaenidia okinawae. Next base: position 8,496,579 of record BSDF01000016.1, read on the forward strand.
TTGTTGGCTTTCCATTTTACAAAATCTTCCATGGAACTTGCAAGAGTAGGGGTTAAAAGAAAATAACAAAGACCCAAAATAAACTGCAACGGTCCTGGAGTGCTATGGTCTGACATTTCTGAGTGTGTTCCTCAATAGCCTGCTCTAACCCAAAAATGAAGTCTTGGTCTGTGCCTTGCACTTTGCCTACTCACCAGGTAGTACTTCTCTCTGAAGCTGGGCGTGTTTGGTGGGGTCCAGTTATACAACGAGCTCTTCCTGCTACCCACAGAAAACTTGGCAGTGGATCCCGGTGACACAAACACGTTCTCTGTGTCAAAGGGGCTGCAGCAGAAGACACAAAGGCCCAAGTGTCAGTAAGAGCAGGAAGCACAGAAGCGTTCAGCAGCAGAACAGCTGCTGGGATCTGAGCTGTGACATACAGTAAACACCACAGCATATAAAGAGAAGCTGCCTCTCCAACCAGTACCTGTGACTACACCAGAGAGAAACAGGGAGCAAAGAGGCTGCTTGTTTCACACTGAATTCTCAGTGCCTGTTACACAGACCCGTGCCACGGTCTTTGGAAGAGAAGTCAAGCAGGCAGAAGCCTGAAGGGCTCCTGGTCGTGCTGCAGTGCCCTCTGCAGACACTAGGCTTGCTGAAAACCACTGGACCCACCCCATGCCAGACAGGAAGAAATTAAAGGAAAAATGGCATTCATTTCCTTCCTGTGGAGCACATACCACCTGGAAAAGCCACTAAGAAGCTTCTCTATCCTTCAAAAGTATTAAGAAACAGCTCCTTTGGCTGGCAGGGGAAGCTTGTGGAGTGGATGAGGCCAGTTAACTGGCTATGGTCTACAAGAGTTTGACAAGCCCTGCTCCAAAGAATTCCTAATTACCTGCTACATCACAGCCATTAATTTCCCACTCCTTTGCAAAAGAATCTAAGGTATCTTGGGCAAACTGTCTTCCAAAATACAGCTCAGCAAACCAGGAGAGTCACATCAACAGCCATCTGCACTGCCTCACTCCACAGAAAATAAATGGGGTTTCTGACAGCAGGAGTCTCTGGCCAAAGCCTGCTGTGTTTACTGATGGCAGCGAATCTGGGAAAAAAGGGATAGGAAGAACAAGCTAAATCTGCTTTGCCTCTGGCAATTCCTAAAACCCTTCAGGAAAACACAGCTGCCCTCCCAACCAGCACACGCTCCCGACTTCTGCGTGTGGAGAGAGCAAAGCGAAGGGTGAAGGAAAGAATGAAGTCTGCTCTGAAGCATCTATCAGCTCCTTTGTGGGAACACTTTAGGCATGATCTCTCACCTTGTTCCACAGGTACATTGTACTGGGACAGTCTGTGAAACCATCCCTCCCAGCACCCTGACACTGACAGACGCCAGTGGGGAATATTCAGGGGAAAAGCACAGGAAATCAAATATAGCAGGCTTTCCCCAGACATGCTCAGATTTGAGGTGATCCATAGCTTGCATCTGTCATGCACCAGATGCTGCAGGTGCACTATTGCCTTTCAGTGTCACACACTCTTCCTTGGTTTGCCTGGTCACCTCCTGCACCGACAGACACAACGCCTCCACATAGGTCAGAAATATGCAGAGATGCACAATTTACCTTTACACTGAGGAACCAGCACTTTGACTTGGGAGGGGTCTCTGTGCCTGTACCCAAAGAAATGGTGGCTGATCGCTTCCTTTCTGCATTCCCTGCTGCAAACACCTGTGGGCCTCTACAGTATCAACCAGTAACAGTTTTTCATGACCAAAAAGTTCCAAAAAAGCACCCCCAAAACAAAATGAAGTGGCCCCACTTGTCTGATCATCTTTGTTGCCCCCGTGCTATTTCTGTATTGCCAAACATGCCAGGCCTTAGTTGTGACTAATTACAGTATCAGCACAAAATGCACACCACCACAGCACCATCGTGAAGGCCAATGCAAAGGCAGCACAGAGCTCTCTCCTAGCTTGCTTTAGCACCACTACAGGACTTCAGTACTCTGGTCCAAAACACACATGCCCCGCCTGACCTCACAGGGGGTTGCAATTCATCAGGGCTCACATTTCCTAGACCCAGCCTCCTACAGCATCACATTCAGGGGTGCCACAGCCTTGCCCACACAAAGCATGATTCCCAGTATGACACGATTCTGTTACAGCCACCAAACCAGTGGAGTTTCCTGCGATTTCCCTCCCCCTGCTGCATTTTTTGGTTGGGTGTGTAAGGAGAACAGTCTCTGGCTTATGTTCTCGGAGGAATACCAGTAACCAGAGCAGAACTTCACACAGCCTTCAGCCCCAGGTCAGGATGATGATGCTGCCCCACCACGGGGCTGAGCCCCAGGCACTCCCCTTCCCTCCAGTCACTCCATGTGTTTGATACCCTCGGGCCAGAGGGGCTATGGGTTTTGGGCCTGCCTAAATCCCCCTCCAGAGCCTGTGCATCCCGACTTGCACTAATACAAAGCACCAATTCTGGTCAACTGGACTGAACTCTCTGTTAGGCGTGAGTGTTATTGGCGTTAGGTTTCTGCCCCCCACCAAAGCACAATAAGCACCAGTTTCATGGTCAGCATAGCTTAGCACAGCTAAGCCATAAAGCATCACCTCCATCAAAAGCAGACATATACACTGATGAACTGCTGCCTAAAAACACCTGCATGAGAACTCCCTGTTCACGAGAGTTTTCACCTCTGAAAGCCTGTCAGAAGGTTTGAGTCCAAAACCACCCCAAGACTTCACTTTTTTTTTTTTTATCTCCCTTCAGGTTTTTCTCCCCTACCCCCTGAGCGCTCATGAGCCAGGCCAGCACATGCTCAAAGCAGACAGAAATTACAGGAGGGGGTCTGGCTGGCACCCTGTGATCCCAGTATGGGGGGCGAGCTGAAGTTCTGAAAGAGAATACAGGCTTTCTCCTGGTCCTTCATGTGAGAGACAGAATTCAGACTGCTGTTTAGGTTGGCAAAAAAATCAAAGTCTGGTGCCAAACTGGCCCACAAAGCTGTTCTGCAGTGGGCCCAAGCTCCTTCCCACTCCTTATGGCATAATCTATAAAGGACTTGAAGGAACCTTTGTTAAATCCCAGAATACTAGTGGCCTATTTAAAGGGAACATACATTTAGAAGTGGAAAGAGTGATCTACCTTCGGACTTCACACAAAACAGGTCTAGATGGAAAGCTTGCCTCTCAGGGAAGTCAGGGCAAATCAGCTGGATTTGTTTAGTTATTCTTAAATCAAAGTAAAAAGCAGCTGTTACTTTGAGTGCTCTGCCTTTGAAAATAGGAACAGCCTGACTTATCACCACAGAACTTCTCTTTTCTGTAAACAACTTCAGCAAACAGGCTGTCAAAGACGGGGAGCTCGCCAGTTGTGTGCAGAAGTGCTCTGGAGAATCAACTTGGTAGACTATCAACTCATTTCACACAGCCAGAGCTTTCTCATATGCTGAAAAATTCCAAGAGGGGATTAACTCCCAAAAACAACACGTCAGCACTGACCCTGCTCCCAGCTCTGCTGCCATCAACTCTGAAAGCTGGGTGCTGGCTGTCCCAAACACCACAGGAGTGCTCATCTTGCCCATCAAAAGCTGTACTCTGTGCTACAAGCTACTGCAACAATAATGTGCCAACATAAAGGGGGGTGTTGGTGCGTTTTGGGGGTTGCCTCGTTTGTTTTGTGGCTTTTTTAGAAAATTTCATCACAAATACCATTTGCTTTGCAGAGTTCAGCTTGTATCTGAGAAACTATGCAACATCCCAGAAGAGGAAGGTGTTTCCCCAGCTGTACTTCTGGAAGAGCATAGTTATTTATGCAAGTTATTGACAACAAGGAGGGGCAAGCAAGTAGATCCAGCAAAAGTATGTGACATGAATGTGTTAGATGCCATAGACATGGGTTAACAAGAGAGTATGAATGATCTCTTCCACTATGAATATACCATCTGCAAGAACAGATTTTATACCCAGCTCACTAAAGTATGTCTCCTTCATTGAACAAGTGTAGCTCCCTAAAACATGGGTCTTGACATCACAGGAAAGTCCTTCTTCCCTAAGAGAAAAGCATCTCCTCAAGCAGAGGGTTCTGCTCCAAAAGTGCATATAGTGCTTTAGACCATTTTACATTCAGATTAAAGCCAATGCAAGTTTCCATGGTGTGTGGTTGTGGCAGGGTGAGAGATGACAGAGAGGCATGGGACTTTGCTGGGGATGTGTAAGAGCCTATATATCTTCTATGTCACTATGTTCTTTCCTTCCTTCCTCAAAGACATGTGAATGTCAAACAACATAATATTTTAATTAGTATTCAATTAGAAGGGCTGTCATTTTAAGAGCTACTTTAAAAAACACTATCTAGATATCTATAAAAAGTACAATTTGCACCATCCCCAATCCAGAGTTTTCAGTAACTCTACCAGGGATGTCTCTGCTTTCAGGTTCAAATGGAAACACGTACGTAACCCGGTAAGAGGAAGTTGCATAGGCCACATTATGCGGCATCACAGCAAGCTTCTGGAAGGAGGCTTTGTTACCCAACTAAAGTGTGGATCAGCCTCTCAAAAAACAGCAGCCTCAAAGGTCTCAGAGCAGCTACAGCACCTCAGAAAAAAAAAACCTACGTGATGCCCATTGTTTGATCTCAGGAGGAAGAAGTATCCTAAACAGCAGGCAGAACTGCTGCGTGAGTTTATTTCTCATTGACTTAGAGCAATATGTGTGTAAAAATATTTTTCAGATGCTGCTGTCAAGACACATCTTTCAGGCCTGCTGCATGTTTAAGTCAAGAACCACAGCGTACACAAGAGACATGCAGAAAACAGTATGGTGATCAATAAAGCTTTTTGTCCCTTGAGCCCACAAGCACATCCTGAAAGCTGTTTATCAACACTCAAACAGGGGTTGCATCAGAAAACCTCTGTGGCATTCCTCCTGTCAGTGGCTTAAGAGACTGTAAGGTTTAAGTCAAACAATGTTGTCAGAGGTAATTAAAAGCTATTATAACACCTGAAAAATCAACTCTGTAAAATACATTTGGTTACTTTACTGTAAGGGCTGGGAAACTTTTGCTCCAAGACCTGTTTGGCTTTTGGGCACCCTTGGCAGACCACACATTTAACACATACAAGCTGTTTTATTTTGGGGCAGTTTTTAAGAAAAAAGAAGCCAACATGGGCAGCTAAGAGGAGCTGTACGAGGCTGTGTCAGAGGCAGGTCTGGCCTGCAAGGCACAGCACTCTGCCCTTCCTAACTTGAACATCATTCAGTTTCTGCTTTTACCTCAGAGAGCCACGAGCCTGCACAACCTGGCCTTTCAAGAAGGTCCTCACCACGGAGGTGCATTCACACACCTCCCTGCCACCTTAGGCTGGGCAGGACTGAGGACTGCAGTAAGCTACATACAGAGTACAAGTAAAGAATGCCTGTTGTTTAACCGGGCACTTCACTGAGATGTTCAGAATTAACCCCTGGGCAGCTGTAAACAGAAACAAATTAAAAAGCCAAGACTCCCAATAGAGACTGACAGTCCCATAAAACAGAAGTAACAGAACTGCCTCTGAAATCGCTGGCCATGTGTCCAGAGTGCAGAAGAAGTCTCAGTGCAGCATCCATAAAAGTGAGAATTGGCTTTTAATAACATCAGTAATCCACTACAAAAAATAAGCTTACAGATTTAAGTTATAAAACCATTTAGGAAATCACAGGCACCATTACAATTCTCAGCTGCTTTAAAAGTGAGTCTGTAACCAAGCTTCCCTTTGTGCACAAACAGGCCTTACATTGGGAACTAGAACCACAGTGGAAATGTGAATGTGCCAAGTCTTTGGGAAAGCTTCATTTTTCACAAGTTGTGGCCTAGCAATGCTCTTATCTTAAAGCTTTCAACTATATTTTTCTTTCATTGTGCTGCTATTTTCAGCTTCATTTCATCCTCCAAGATTATTGTTCATATTCTATAGATGCACATACATTGCCTGGAGCTGAACTTGAAAGTTGTTGTGAGGAGTGGGAAGCTAAGCAAAAGCCTGCTAGACAGTTCAAGTGGCCAGCCATGGCTCTGGTAACATCAGCGCAGAGAACTTAAGGGTCACAGAAGGAGTTTCTGCATCCCCTTCCCAGGGCCTGTCCCACAGTCCAAGATCAGGGCAGCAGCCAGGGTTGCTGCAAGGAAGCATGTGGCTGTTATCTATCCTGCACCTGCTCTGCAAACAGAAAGAGCTATCATGTTGAATGAAGTGACATACTTTCGAGCCTTAATTTATTTCAAATGCTTACCACCAGCTTTTCCTTTGAAGCCATACTTACTTCCAGAGGACCTCCAGCTGTAGCTTGATGGTGCCTAGTTCCGTTATATCCACAATGATTGCCTGAGGCTTGGTTGTGAAGAAGTTTATGCTGTCACATGTCACAACACCAACTAGAATAGTGGCCAGTCCTCGCAGCTCTGTCACCTGTGGGGACAGACAAACAGCCATTCTCACCTTACCAGACAGCCTAAGTTACCTGCCCAGAGAGAAGAACAACCCAGGCCCAGGCCCACACTGAGGCTCACACAAGGGAAAGCTCTGAGACTCCATTCTGGGTTCCTGGACTGCTGTGAGCTGATACCCCCCAGGGAGCAGGTCGAAGATTCCTAGCCAAGGGGGTCCCAGGAGGTGGGGAAGAGATGGAGCTGTACAGCACTTCTGGCAAAAAGGGTTTGTTAGGCCTTGGTTTTAGGAACAACTTAGTTTGATTTTAGTGTCTCTAGCTGTGGTACGTGTGACGGCGGTTACAGCACAGAGTGCAGCTTGCCTACACGTCAGGACACCACTGCCATAAGAGTATGTGCCACAGAGAAGTATTTTACTTACACTAGACTCTTTCAGCTTGCAACTGCCTAAAGAATCAGGGAGCAAACTGCTGCACTCACTACAACCTTTCTAACTGCCCTGGGCTCAGCTGTGGACCAGAACTGGGACTCGTGTCAGTTCTTTCCTCCGAGTTTGTTATCAGTGTTGTTACAAGCCTGCATTTTATCCAGCCTGGCACTTTGCTTCTTCAGCTACTTTAAGGAAAAAAAATAAATCTACCCAAACATTTGCAGTAAAGACATCCTTTAATTGAGGACCACATTGTTCCAGAAGTGCACAAGGCATCAGACTCAGCATAGGATTTTAGCACAAGTGCCTAAAACCTACTTTGGGCATTACATGCCTACATCTCCTCCAAGACTGAGCAAAAGTCCTGTTGCTAGGCTCCTCTTGGAACACACTTTGGCACTTCAATTTTTATGGCTTTTTTTAAACATGCTATGTGTTTGTACTGGGTGAAGCTTAATACAAAGTGGAAAGAGCAGGAGGGTGTGGAGAACATTAGTCAGGGGACTTTCATAAGCTGACAAAGAGAGTAAAACTATCATTGTCATACAAAGTAATACAAGTTTTTACAACTATTATGGGAAAACAAGGATCTGAATTAGTCTCACCTGATCTGCATTTTTTGCTGCCACTGCACAATGCATTACAAGCACATTTCCAAAGGCTATGCTGGCAAGGTGCCTAAGAGTCCCTCCTATGTAACTCTATTCTTGCTGCCAGAGGAGGGGAACACTGCAATAGCTGCCTTAACACAGCTGCCAGAATACTTGAAACCCTGCACTGGCACAGTTTCCCAGTAGGACAGGGTCCAGCACGCCCTTCAATCTCAGCTCCTTTTAGGTTGACAGGAGTCATGCTGCAGAGTCCAGCCTGTGAAAGATGCCAGACTACAGCGGAGATGCTGTTTAAGGATTAACTCCACCTGCTAGGTAAGTGCAGAACCAATTCCTAGCTGCACAAGAGTGTATGAGACTGACAAGCTTCCCCCAAGGAGTACCCACAACATGTCATCTACGTGTCCCAGGCCACTAGTACTGGTCCCTTACTGTTGAAGGCATGACCTCTTCAGAGGCACCTTAAAGAGAGTGCCAGAACTCTAAAGCTGTAAAGCACGGACAGTTTGCACCAGCCTATAAATGCAAAGCACGGGAAGAACCCACCACACACACCAACCACATACATCAGCCTGCAGAACATGGGGAGGCATAACTGCACAGATGCAGTTATGAGTGCTGGGAGCAGAGGAAGAACAGAAGATGTCTGTTCAGAAGGCAGAACACTGATTAACTGCCATTTGTACATGGCTAGGAAAAGAAAACTACGCCAGCATTGTGACAAGTGCTTGGTAGCCCAACAGGTAAGTAGTTCGATGAGGTAAGACCTGTTAACCCACTGACTCCAACCCAACCATTATACACCACACCTTGATCTCAAACTTCTCATGGAGATTGGGTATAAAAATCTTTTCTTCCTCATCCCACGTCTGGCTATCGTCAGTCTCGATCTTGCCTTTCAACCGCCATTTTTGACGCCCCAGTCGCACAAACACCTAGAAACCATGAAGGAGAAAAGGAAGTTGGGTCAACATATCCCAGAACATTCCCCTCACTCCACAGGCCTCCACTGTTCCTCACACTGTTTGCAGAGGCAAAGCCATTCCTTTGATCACTATGCATTTAGGAACTTGGATAAAACTAGAAGATTGGAGACAGGAATTCAGTCTGCAGCCTTTAACACCTTAACTCAGTGCCAGATGACACGTCCCACCCATTCCAGGACTGCAGAACTAGCAGCTACAGAAATACAAGGCACGCTGGAATTCATCTGGAACTCTCAGAAGTAGGGGAGCAACCTGGTAAGATACTAAGATGCATTCAAATTGTGCTGAGGAGAAGCTTCCCAGAAACAGGCAGCAACCATTACTAAGTGATTCCAGGGAAACTTTGAAGACAGAGTCCTGACAGGTTGGTTGTGATAAGACAATCACAGCCCCCTTTCAAACCCTCCCATACCACTGGAATCATGTATTTTTCCCCCTCTCTTCAGTCTCAGATGGCAAAGTGACCAGTGAATATGCCAAAGCACTGTTCTGCTCAGAGCAGTGCATGGTTTTATCACAGGGACTCTCCCACTCCCCTGCTGCAAGCTCACAGCATAAGATAAAGGACAAAGTGAACTGCTGTATACTGCACCTCATACTGGTCCCCCGGGCAGAGTCGTGCAAAGCCCACCAGCCCTGAAAAGAAAAGGAACACTCCTAGTGCTTGTGGAGCTTTACCATGCCCCCCAAAGCTGCAGCTACACAACTCTGGCTGACACCCCTGGTGCTGAGGCAACAGAAGCTGCACAGCCAGCCTGGAACGGGCAAACTCCAAAGGAGCAGAGGCAAGAAAGCTTGGCAGCTCTTTACTCAAGGGTAAGATACCATTGTGGGTCTAGCTTCTAGCACTGAAGCAAAGAGAAGTTTGCCAAAATTTTGTTTGGGATCTCATCCAGAAAGCCACTCTGAATGGATCAGACACAGGAAACTCACAGTCAATTGGTGAACCCTGAAGGAAACAGGAAAGGAACATACCTTTCATCTTCAAGTGAAACTCTCCCAAGTGGACCTCCAATGCCCCTTCTATAAAGCACATGTCCTAGAACAAAAAGGCTCAACAGTCACCATGACTGAAAAGCAGCACAAAGTAGCTGCCTTCCCACACGTGCAGTTTCCTTTAAAGGACTTAGGCAATTTTTTTTTTGAAGGACACACCCCAACATTTTCAGTAGTGGAAGCTGATACAAAATCCTTTCATAATACTTTTAAGATAGAAAACCATGATGCTGCTCCACAGTGGAGTAGAACTGCTTGAGCAGTTTGCTGTCAGGGGTACCTTCCACTGCTTGGTCTGTAAAAATAGTGTAACTTATTCATTATTTGGTTCTCATCCCATTACTCCCACTGAAAACCATAATGGACCCCAGTATTAAAGCAGAAATTCAAGGGATTTTTCACTTATATTCATGAAGCCAAGTTGAACAGGGGCAAAATAAGGGCACAGAATTCAAGAGCTTTGCCTGTAAGTTATTCCTTACAAGCTTCAGTTTCTACTGTGTCCCTGTATTTCTTTCACATTGAAGTTTTAAACCAGCTGCTGCCTTTTTTTCATGATGCAAATCCTAATACATTGTTTGCTAAGGAAGAGTCAGGTCTTCATTCCACCTGTGTAGGACTTCCTACCTCTGTGCACTCCTGGAAGTTCTTGTAAAGCTCCACTAGGCTCTCTCTGGAGGCTTTGGTGGAAGGAGACAAGGAAAAGGCATGTTTCATATTAGCGGCCCCATCTCGCAGTCGGCACTGGATACAGTAAGCTTCATAGAGTTCTTCTACCTTGAAGATTTGAGGAGTGGGGTAAGAATGAAGAAAAATTACCCAGGATAGTGTTAATTTTGGGGAGGAACATCAGCAGTAGTTCCTGGCAAGCAACCCCAGCCAAATCCCATTATCCTAGTACTGCAGAACACTGCAGCTCCTGCATTTTACAGGCTGACTGCAACAGTTTGTAGACATTCCTGCAAATAGCATGGGATATTGAGAAACAACTGGCTCTGCAATTACCAGACTAGAAGACAAGGGGTAGAATAACATTATTTGGTGAGTAGGAAACTGATTCCCTCGATACAGGTTAACACACCTACAGCTTTAGCTATGTCAGAGGGAAGATCTGATTCCTCTGGGAGCAGCAGGCAGACAGCAGCCCACTCCTGGTGGGAGGGGGTAGAGACTGTAACTCTTCCCACAGCAGCATTTTCTGAGTAAACTGGCAGAGCATGCAAAGTGGTTTCACAGGCAAACTTGGATTGGGTTGTGCCCAACACTCAGCCTGAACAGAAGCATTCAAGAAAAGAAATAAAAAAACCCTCTTTCTGTAAAAAGAGTGGCTACAGCTTTCAGAAAGTACTCAGAATTATTCCCCTTCAGATGAATTATAATCAGTGTTTTCTATTTAGAAGCTGTGCTTACAGCAGAGCAGTGTCAGCCTTAGTGTATGAGACACAAAGCACCTCACCTTGCTGATGTGAAACTCCAGTTTTCGGATGTATCTCTCCACAGTGCGGATTTGCTTTGAAGAGAGGAGAGGGGGGACTTGAGAAGTTATTTTCTGAAAATGCCTTTGACACAGTAGGCACAACATGCATTTTTCTCCATCTGCAACATTTCATCTCATCCTCAGCAATCTTACCTTATCCAGGTCATAGTAGAAAGCCTGAAAGAGGAAGAGCACAGGCTGAAGAGGGCACGTGTGTCTGTACATATTAATGACACTTTCATATTTACTGCAACACTCACCATGCATAACTTAAGTTACACTAAATTAAGAGGCACTGCTTACTACAGTGAGACAGTCCAGCATTTTTAGAAGTAGTTTCATTTTCTGTGTGTGGTTTGTTTTCACAAATGCTTGAAATTAGATGGTAAGAGCCTTACCACAAGCTAGAGCAAGGACTTGGACAATGGTAGGTTTGTTTTTTTAAATCTAGCTATTATTTCTCAAATGAAAAGCAAAGTTCCATCTGTGCATTGTCCTTTCATTAGCACTGTTGCTGAAGGAGTTGCTTCTAGGGAGTCATTAACATGATACAGTCTAGGTTACAAGGACATATTCACCAACTACAGAAAACAAAACCTGATCTTTATCACCAATGCTGTCCATACAGAGTTAGGAATGAACACTGATCACTAAGCAGACACAGGGAGATATGATCCCAGTAAGGGAACACTACCTGGAGAGCACTGCTGGATACTAAAGGGAGAATCCCATGTTTAATTCTCACATCGAGAGCTGGCTTGATTGGTGAAGTTCTGATCATGATGCCTTGCTGGACCTCACCTCAGTTCTTTAACCAGAAAGCCCTGGGAGTCCCAGGCACGAGAGAGTACCTACTGCTGTAACTTCCATTTTTCAAGTCATTAAATTATTTCACATTAAAAGCATCTTACCAATCTGGAGTTCCTCTTTGTGTCTTTGTGCCGACCAGAGAGATAATCCAATTCAGCCTGATGTGCTTCCAAGTATTCACTGGAGAAGAAGAAAACCAAATGTTACACTCTTCTGGTACATTCATTATAACCTCTCCCCAAATAATTTTTCAGCAGAACGCCACAAAGCAACTTTCTTCTCTAGAAGACTTCTCTTGTTTAACTCTCTAGACAAGTATTTGCCCTAAATGCAAAGCCATTCCCAGAGAAACATCTGTATATGAGTGCCAGAAGATGCTGGATGCTGCTACCCAACATTTAAAAGTCGCTGCATATTTGGAATCCTCCTGAACCCATTGTACTCCTTCAAGTTGTGGAATGCTACAGTGCAATTCAAGAGGGCCACCATTGCTGCCTAAGGTCTGTACATGTGCACACACTGCACTCAGCCACTGTTTCATGTTTCCCTCCAGCTGTAATAGATCATTCAAGAGAAAGACAGGCTTTATTGTGCATTGTGGGCCAAAACAAGACAGTAGAGCTAGCAGTACTACCCAAGGAGAGAGGAAAGGAGGGGCGTAAGAAGAGAATAGCACATAACCTCTCTCATAGGTTCCTTTTCAGATTTCTCTGACTGTTCCTGTTTGGCCTTCTGGAACCTTTTCTGTAAGGCACATCAGTCTGTTGAATGAGTCTCCTCTTACAGTTACAGCAGAGTAAGAATTCATCAACCAACCCCCTCCTACAGAGTCAAAGAATTGCATCATGGAACACGTGCGCTGCAAAACCGAGCTCCCAGAAGTTCTCCGCATGCAGAAATGCTGGATGTGCCCTACCTCTTGGGAGATGAACACCACCCCTCAGCATGCCAGACAATTCCTTAATGTAACTATTAATTTTCTCAAAGGGGAACTGTTCTGCAAGGTGTGAAGCACCCTGCGCCAGTTGGCTTCTCCAGAGTTGCCTGCATCAAGGGCTGTCCCCAGAAGTGCCTACAGACTGAGACCATCTTCTGCCAACTTTGCTTTAATACAGAGCATACCAAAGTAACTTTTTCCTCTAATGCTTGAAAGGGAGCAAGAGTCACCTAGTAAATACTACATCATAAGGTATGGTCCCTGAGCAGCCAAAATAACTTCATTTTAGAGCGCTGCACCTCCTAACATTCGCTTTGATGCATTTCACTTTCTTAGTTTACAAAACCAGTTCCCCTGAGATGCCCAGTGGCTCCAGCATTCAGCTGCCTGCTCTTTGCAGCTGCCTATGAGCAGCTCAGTGCAGAGCCAGCCAGGGCTGGTGGCAGAAGAGAGCTCACTTTCCTTTCAGAAGAGCTTCATCGCTATTAGATTTACGCATGTCAAAACTGCCAGCTCAACGGAATGGTACCCAGATGGTTAACAGAATAGAGAGCTATTTGCTATAGCTATAAAGCAACAGGCACGTAGAACATGTTCTGCGCTCCAGCACCAAGTGGACTCAGTCTGCATCTACTTAAAATTTGGACTTTGCATCGCTATTCGATACAGTTGTTTTCTGGAGGCTGCTTCAGTCAGCCAGCTAGGCCATTCTGGCAGGAGCCCGACCACGTGGCACTCCCCACACAACCAGGAATGAGTTTGGATCCACTTTAGGGAGGAGAAACCATAAGCTCTGATAAATTCTAAACTCTGCAAAAACATTTGGGTTTGCTATTTGTTTTAATTCTAAATCCACTAATAAGGTATTGACTGATATTTTTTAGAGCCAAGACTTTATAGTCTTCTATTGGAATAAAAATGTGACATCTGAGCTTACAAAATAAAGTTTTTTTCTTCAGAAAAACTACAGTCAGAACTAATACAGTGGCAAAATTCAGAGGACAACAACTACATATGTGAAGGAGCTGTTAGATCATAGAAGCATCAAGGTTGGACAAGACCTTCAAGATCATCAAGTCCAACCATTAGTCCTATGGCATCATAACAACTGAATGACAGTATGATGCTAGCAGAAAGAGCTACAGGGTTTTCAAATGCAAGGAAAGGTATTTTATCTTCCAATAGTAGCTTCAGGCTGTAAATGAAGTTTTTATGATATTAGACTAGACCTACCAACAGTAACAATTTAAGATGTGTGTTTTTATATACTAAAATTTGAGGACTCAGTTTCAATCCCTGATGGAGGCAATGGTTTATGAACCACCCTCCCCACCATGTCCTTGCAGGGCACACTCTCGCTTTCAGACTCAGTTTTAAGTCAGCTTTTTGAGTGAAAGCAAACTCCTCACAACTCCCTGTTCAGACACTTGCAGCCTATGACCCCCCAGGTCTGGTTGTCTCTGGTCTGCAGCTTCCTGCCCTCTCTGGAATCCTCCCTTCTTCAAGAAAACACAGTTGCTCCCCAAGAGATGGAGAATCTTCCCATAGAGTTCTACCTGGCACTCACTTTAGAGAAGAGTAACAAACAAAACAAAGCAGATGGTCTGAGACCAAGTGAAACTTGTTCTACAAGGTCCCAAGCCAGTGTCTGGGAAAGTCACCACGTATGTTTAGAGATGTCAGATGGAGACAGAGAACTTAAGACACAGACTTAAGCAGCGCGACTAGGTAAGGCAAATTACAATATTTAAAGAGTCCTTACTTAAGTCCTTTCTTCAAAGCTTCAAAAATTTTCTTCACCTGCAGTGGCTTTGGATCCCAGACGACTGCCGCCTTCTGCAGGGAATTATAAGCCTTGGGGGACTTCAGCGACATCCTTGATCTCACTGAACTTCTGCTGAGAGACTTTCTGTAGAAAGAGATACGAAACATGGGAAGGATACAAAACCCATCATGCAGGAGAAAAAGAGATGGTTAAGCCACAATGTTTCCAGGCTATGAGTTCTATGCCCAATCCCCAACACCTTTACTGAAAGGAGCAAAGCTCTTGGACACACCAAGAATACCTTCCCAGACACCATTAGAATGTTAAGGCCCAGCCCTAAATGCCTACTGCAGGAAACCTTTGAGCTCTTGGTGACTTCAGCAATAAAGCTTTCAGCTCCTTCTCTGAGTTTGACATAGACTTAGAGAAACCCAGTGGATCTCTAGTCTTCCTAAGTAAAAAGGAAAATTGTGCACAGCTCCATTTCTTAGAGGGGGAAGAAAGAGAAAGGGAAGTGCTGAGCAATAGAAGGTCATTTTTATAACAGTTTAACAAATTAACATTCATACTGCTAGTTGTCTTCACAGATGTGCACAGCAGCAAGCCCAGGCCCAGCTCCTGGGTGCACACTCACACCAGCTGCTGGGTCAACTACAAAACTAGTTAGGTAAGTCACACTGCAGGGCAAGGACATTTGGTTCTGACTCTCACCTGCAGTTCAGGAAAATAAGGCAACAAACACTTGATCTGCTCAAGGTTTAACTGATAAAGCCAACATGAAAAGCCTTTAGAAATAGCTCCTTCTTCACCTGCACTCACCTCCCATTTAAATGATGGCTAAGGGCCCCACCATACTGTAAAAAGCAAGCTACCAAGCCCAGACTGCATTCAAGACATAATTATCAAGGTGCTTATTCAGCATCTAATGCCTCACTTACTCTTAAAAGCAACTGCAGAAACAAAAATAAATATTGTTTCTAACAAGTGCCCCCCCAGGATTTTCTGCACCAACCCACAGAGCAGCACACCCCAAGCCATGAATTAGACATATCTACAGCATTAAAACCAGAAAATACAGTCTCTGCAAATAGCTCTATCCCACAGCCAAGTTCCTGCCCATCTTACCTCTCTCTGTACACTTCTCCCAGTCTCTGCTATCTTTATACAGCTCTGTTAATACTCCCTGGAAGTCCAGCCACTGAAACGTTAGCAACAGAAGCTCCTCAACCCACCACGCCAACCAGGACCTCTCAGAGCAACTTTCCACCCCCTCTGCAATCTCTATGCCAGATTCAGCTCACCTGGAGGCACTGCCTGGTTTAAGTCCTAGGCATGTGACTGAAAGACCACAGAGATTACTGAGCTTGGGGATCACATCTTAGGCCCAGCACACCTGAGAGCTGGCCCAGTCCTATTAGAGAAGCCTGCATGTAACTACTTTAATTATCCTGGTGCTAAATTTACACTTAACTCCATTTTTTAACATATAATCTGAAAAAAATCTCATCAAATCAGGTGTTGCTAACATTACTAGATATTGAATTCCTTTATCTCAATGATTATCTGAAGTTTTTATGATGGTTTAACAAAAAGGAGTAATTAACCAAACCATCTGGAGCTCAAGTTACCTATAACAAGGAATGTAACTGTTAAATCAGAAACTTTCACTAACATTGTTTTCTTTTGTAAGGTAATGAATCCTTGAGTATTCCATGCAAAGACAGAAAGTTTCAACAGGAGTAACACTGGAAGGGGCAGTCTGGCCAATACCAGGAGCTGAAAGAGTCTGCTGGAAGGACCATCACTTATAATTCTTTCATCAAGGAAATAAACAGCATCCTGCTCCATGTTTTAGATGAGTGCTTTAATTAGCAAGGTACCACATGGAAGATACAATTCTTCTGAAATTAAAAATCCCAAATTACTCCTGGTTTTTATTTATTTTTGGAAAGGAAAGGACTTTGATATTTACCTTCAGAGTGATGGACTGCAAATCCTAAATTCAGGAAATCATTTCCCTTCAGTTAAAGTACAGCACCTGAGCAGTGCTATGGACAGGTCAGGATTTCAAACTCACTGTTTTCCTCTGCATCTCCTACTGACTGATGCAGCCCACGTGTACTCAGCACACTGGTGTTAAGAATCCTATTTTCACCCATTTCATAGAGCAGTTCAGTGGCTGACAGGAGCCTTTTGGGCCCGTAGCTCCAAGCTAGGCAGTACAGCGCTGCTTTCCCTTGTGAACCTCACAATGTAAGTATTGGATTTCCCACTTTACAGATAACAGGAATAATATTTACTTCCTGTGGAGGTCATTGTGAGGAGAAATGCAATGATGTGTCTGACCCAGCGCCTCACAAGGAAGTTGCTAAAGAAATGCAAAAGTATATTTAGCATCTGCTTAAGAATCCCCATGTGGACCTGATTTGCATGTCATCCCTTGGGCAGTCCTTGCACAGGGCCCCTGCAATCTCCTGCTGTGTTTTGCAACAGTGCCTGAGGGAGAGATAAGTAAGGAAAGGGTGGTTTAAAATTTTCTTCTCTCTGCTGAGAAAGGGTCTTGAGTGTTCCCTGGGCTGTGGCTGAGTATCTAGTACACAAATTTTGCTTATGCAGTGATTCCTGAACAAAACTGTCCTTCTAAATGGTGAAATAATGAAAAGCAACATCATAAAAGATGCATAAAGAGAGAGATTTGGTTCAAAAAGTTTACAGCTAAAAGGAACAGAATAATCTTAAGGGATATGGGAACTCTTTGCATGGAGCATTCTTACCCTGCCCAGCTGTGCCTCTGGCTGTTCCGCTCCTTGCCTGGCAGATTCTCTCCCTCTCACAACCCCCACTACATCCTTGAGGTCCAGCCTGGTTATGCAGCTTATTGACAGCATTCTCCCAACATCTCACTGACCAGTGGGATTTTACACTCTGATCTTTGCTAAGCATGATATTATTTTTCAGCCCCCACAACAAATCAGTTTATTGAAATGTGAAGATTTCTTCATTACATCACAGTTGTGCTGGGATTTCATTTTTACTCATACTTTGCCACTCTGGGTTTAACTAAAAGATTAATTCAGTCACTTGGTTCTTTGAAAATACCTTTAATGACATGAGTCAGATATTACACTGACACACATGGATTTTTTGGAGTACAGTACTTCTGGAGGCATACTTTCCAATACTTATGTATACTGCTAAATGATTTGCTTTGTTATTACTCGACCATGCGTTGGCAGTCAGAGATTATAGTCATTTTCCATTTATACATCATGTCTTCTAAGCACTTGACAGGCTATACAGGGATGGCTAAATTCAGACAAAGAACAAGAGCAGTTATCTACACAGAGCAGTGCTAGACAATTACCACAAGCAAAAAGGGAAAACCAGTGCAGGATGGTTTAGCAATTATGGAGCTCAGCTGAGGACTTGACTGCAACTGTGGCCATACTATCGACCTGTTACTGGTAGCAGAGAATTTGCAGTGGCCTTGGTGGCCTCTGTACTCCTCTCTTCCTCTCGCTTGTGGCATTGCCAGCAAGCAGCCCCTCCTTTCTTGTAATGCTGCTCTGCTTAAATAACTCCAGGAGAACTTGAGATGGGTTCACTTACACGTTTTGCCAGGACCCCTTAACATCCCCATCTTTTTAAAGCTCTACGAAATCTGTCAGAAGGTTTTAGTCAGCGGACAGCAGCTCCGACAAGGCTATGAGCAGGAATGGTCACAGCCCTTCACTTTTCTAGAAGAAATGGATGCTGTGAACAGTGACACACACCCTCTGAAATGCCACCATCGCTGAAGGACCGTGTGTACAGCAGAGCGACAGCATGGTGTGAGGTACAGCTGTCCATCAGTGACCCACGGCCACCTTCAGTAGTTGCAGGATACCAAATAAGGAACAGCTCCTACACACAGATGCTGTAAGTTCAAGGCTGCCCGATACCCGGTGTGTGTCGCCCAAGCATTAGGTGCTTTACTGTCTGTGGTACTCACGCTAGTTTTCTGCTTTGCACAGTGCTGAATCCAGTGAAGGAACAACTCCTGCTGATGCCACCCCCGTCACCAGGAGACACAAACGTGAGTTTGACCGACATGGTTGCCTGTCAGTAGGTCTGTCGGCTTCTGAAATAAACAGAAAAGCAGGTGAGTCAGAACCTTCTTGGTGGTTCAGGCTTGGATTTGTCCTGCTGCAAGTGCTGAGCTGCACAGAAGTGGAAAGTCAGAACAGACAGTAGATTAAATAGAAAAAAGACTTGTCTGCTATACACGTTTCCTCTGTTGCTGTCCACAATACAATTAATAAGGGGCTGAATAGTCTACAATGAAATCTCTCATGCCCTCTTCAATTTCTGATTGATTTTACAAACTCACTATGCAAAAGCCAGAAGAGCCTCAATTCACAGGCTCTCCACATTTCTGATGTTTTAAAACCCCATAATTGTCCCGCTGCTTAAGGAGTCCAGGCCAACCAGCCTATTTCCAAATCAGTACGGATGCCAGAACAATACTTAAGCTCCAGACTTAGTCAGGTCCAAAAAGCAGATCCTTGCATCTCTGCAGAGCCACAGTGGTGGAATTGGCTGAGCATGGTACTTAAGCCCCAGGCAGAAGTCTGGTTTCAACAGTATATTTCAGGTTCATGCTCCTCCTCTGGCAGGACTTCTCTTGGATTGCTCTCTTCTGTTTTCCATCAGTTAAACTCTTTTGCTTTCTGGAGAATTGTGTTCTCTGCCATATGTGTATAGAATCCAAGTTACAATATAAGTAACAGACATATCCTTCAAAGCAGCTGTAGAAAATCATCCAGACAGTTAATATACAGAAAAATTCCTTTCCTTCCCCCCTCA
Source organism: Hypotaenidia okinawae (assembly GCA_027925045.1). Taxonomy (NCBI): domain Eukaryota; kingdom Metazoa; phylum Chordata; class Aves; order Gruiformes; family Rallidae; genus Hypotaenidia; species Hypotaenidia okinawae. The sequence goes on from BSDF01000016.1 coordinate 8,515,855, forward strand.
AGCTAGTGTAATGTAAACACCACAACTGAGTACAACTGAGTAAAACAAAAAGCTGGGGTATCTATTCATAGAGAGAAGTACAAACCCCAATAAAGAGTTCTACATGTAGATGCTCCACGCAAAAGTTTGTCCTTTACTACAGAATGTGTTCTGAAGAACAGTGAGCTCCTGATCTATCAAAATAGGTACTGGAAAGAGCCCCTGTGCCTGGCTATCCCACCATCATGGCTACAACTAGGCAGACTGGAAACACAGAGACATCAGGGTAAGACTCTTTTCCTGCTCTGACACTGACTTGCAGAGCAACCTAACTCAGCGCTCCTCCAGGCTGGATGTGGAGAGCTGAATGGCTGAACTACACTCCAGAGAGGGGTGTGACTGAGAGCCCTCTGCTCATCCTGGGCTAGCCTGCAAGCCCAGGGAGTTACAGTAAGTGGCTTTGCTTTACCTATGGTTATCGGCCACGGCAGTAACAAAAGTTGTCCTGGATTTGCACAAGCAGAGGTCTTGCAGTGAGGCCCAACTGTTTCTCTGGAAGCTGCTCAGCTGGTTCCCTGGGCTGAGGTGTGACACTCCTATTCCTTTGCCTGTTCTCCAGGCTGTGCTGAGCTCCCAATATATCTGTGAAAACAGGCAGAAAATTTTAGAACAAGATGTGAAAGTGATGGAGTTCAGCCAAGCAGGTACCTGCTTTGCAAAGCTACCTGGTCTGTCAAGAGGTGCTGCATGTGGCCAGGCATTGTGTGACTCAGTGCCTGGCTCCATAGCTTGGGTACCAACAGACCCCAAGGCATGTAAAAATATAGTGCATCTTAATCACCTTTTAATCAAGCTGTACAGCACCTAAGTTTTCTTGCTTTGCAAGGATCCCTCCTTAACACCCTTAATCAGAGACTGTGCTTGCATCACAATGCTGCTGAAGTTTCAAAATATTTTCCATTCTTTCTCCTGGTTTTCAGATGTTTATAAGCCTGTGAACAGCCAGCCCATCAAAAGGATCATTAGACTGAAAAAAAACCATGCAGCTTACTGAAAAATGCACAACAGGCTGTTAAAGGAAGAAACAAAAGGAACAGCCTCCCGGTTATTGACCACATCCCTGTCAGGCTAAGCCAGATTCCCAGGATCTCTTCTCCAGCTCTCTAACCTGGGAGAGTTGGTTCATGAGCAAAAGGGAGGAAGAAAGTGCAGGAAAAGCTTGTCCAGTTTTACAGGGTTCCTGAAGCCTGCACAGCTTGAGACTGAAAGCCTTTGAAGCGTAGTGGTATGAAACAAGCTATACCAGGCAGAGCCCTGACAGGGAAGGGAAGGTGGAAAATTGTGAGAAGACCCCTGAGATACAGCTCTGTGGTACCACACAGACTCCCAACACTCGGCTGGTGAAATAATTTTAATTTAATTTTAAATTAAAATTAAAAACTTAATTTAAAACTTGATTCTGTTGCCACATGTGTTTTTATAAACCAAATAAAATTCTGGGCTTCAAGAAGATAACACGGCTGCAAGTTAGTTGGGATGAGGGATGACCTGGCCCTCCCTTGCACACAGCCACCAGCCCTTACAAATCCTCAGGGGCCGCTTGTTCTTTTTATGTGCCCCGAGCTCAGCCCTGAGTGCCGCTGCCCGTGCCGTGTCCTGCTGCAGCGCACAGCTACGCTCAGAAGCAATTCACATGTTTGATTCCCTCTTGTGAGAACGAAGTGAGCTCAGTAACATCAGGAAAGTGCCATGAAAGGCCTGATCTTACTTTGAAATAACATCACCCAAGTCTAATGCTTCTCAGTACACACCTGCAGATATATTTTTGTAGCGACCTAGAAAGCTCACAGCTCATTTCACACTTCTGAGAAGGAGACCATAAGTAGGATGTCAAGGCAACATATTATTTGTAAGAAAGATTTATAATTGCAGTTGTCTAAACAGAGGGCTTTGCTGGCCAGAGTGTCTGTACAAAAGCGCTGAGCTGCATTATAACTGCCCCTGAGAAAACGCAGCTGGACACAGCTCAAACTCAGCTCTCCCTTAGGCTAGGAATAAACCAGATAAGGAGCCCAACAAAGCCGAGTTCAAGTCTGACTTCCAACCTGCAACCTCTATTGTGCAGAACAGCTCTCTGAATCTCCCAGGTTATGCCCTGGGGAGTGGAGGTGCTTCCCAAAAGCACGGAATGTGCACAGGTAGCTAGCTGGGGCTGGCACAGGTACAGCACGGAAACCCCAGGGCACACTGAAGGGGTCTGTTGCTGGGCAACAAAAACATGGACCTACAGAGGAAACACAGGGATGCCCGTTAGTCTTACACCGGCCTCCAAACTGCCAATGCTCATTTATTCCCACATTTTAACATGTGCAACTTCATTAGACTGAGATTTCAGGTCTCAGAACTGTATTTTAATATAAGTCAAGAGTATTTTTCTTCATGAGAGGAATGTGGTTGGTTGTCCCTGTTTCAATGGTGTGCCAATGATCTGCCTGTTACGCGTTTAACCTTCAGGGCTAACGGGTACCCAGATACACAGGGCAAGAGAGCTGAGCTGCTGCACAGCGCTGAGTACACTCAAACTGCAAGTTCTGCTTCACCTCTGCCAGTGTTGGGATATTCCTCAAGCCAAGTGACCTTCATCCTCTACAAACAAAAACCTGGTGTCTGTTTGTGTTTATAGCTAAACTTTTCCAGCCCTAGTCACATATTTCATTGTTTCTGGGCACAATGGTTTCAATAATTTTATGAGGAAAATATGACTCACTGACTTCTTGCAAAACATTTCTGCCTATGTTTTGTGCTTTAAATTAGTAGTCATGCTTTTCTTTTAGTATCTCCAAGGCTCACTTGAACTCTGTGACCTATTGCAAGAGTAAGGTACCCACATTTCCTTAACATCTGCAGTGTTCCAACCATAAATGGCCAGTTCATTAAGAGGCACACACCTGCTTCTAGTTGTGTGTCTGCAAAACCTGTACCTGGCGTCTGTCTCCTTCAGCGTAGACACATGTGAAGATGACAGCCTAAGGAACAACTGCCCTGTCTCTCACTTGGTATGTGGGTACCTGCTGCCCACGTGCCTCAGCAAGCAAAACAAAAGCCTGTTTGAAATCAAGTCCATTATCAGTCACTGGAGAAAATAAATACAGGGAGGGAACATAAACTACCAGGTGCCAGTCACTGCAGTGTCTTAGAATCCTGTGATTTGGGATACATTGTGTAATCCTGAGAATCTGTCTTACACCCCTTGACCCTGACTTTCTCCTTATGTCTTTAGATTATTCTTGTTACTTTATTGTTAAATATTGTTGAATAGTTTTACTTGGAAGGACAGTAACACCCTCCTATCTTCTAGCTGCAAAAACTGAGCAGAGTCACTTTCATTTTGTATTATCAAAACATAATCTGTTTCTCAGCATCAGACGCACTCAACACTTAACTGGAGGGACTGCAGCCTTGACCCTAAAATCTGTGGCTTCTGTTTGTACCTATATGGAGAATCCTCTTAGTAAGTGGATTTCTGCATAGCATAGTACCTAGGTTTCAAGTTGTCACCTAGAATCTCTGTCTTTTTAGAGCATTGGCTTTATCAAATTCCCTTCAGCTCCAAGACAGCCAAACAGACTTGCCACTGGTGTGCACTGGTTCTACACCATCTCCACCGAAACTCATTTTCACTGTATGCATCTACAGTGAGCAGTGATTTAGTAGGTTGGCTTTCAGGGACTTGAGAGACATTCTCTGGACTCACTCATGACACAATCTGTGATTCCAGCGAACCATCTGCTGCTCCCACAAAGCCCTTCAGTCAAAGGTGTGCTGAGTTACTCATTTCACTTCCCTGCCTTTATTATAAACTCCACCACAGTAACAGTTTTGTTGCTGTAACTGCATCGGTGTTAGGGGTTTAGCTGACAGAAAGATCTATCACAACCACTTAACAGGCAGAGAGACAGCCCTAACATCATTACACCAGAAAATCTCAAGCACAAGTCACATTTAAGGCTGATTGCACAAACCGGGCTACATTTGTCTCCCATTACATCGATGTATTCACAGTTACTTTTCTTTCTCTCAGTTATTTCAAAATTCAGGAACAATGGAATTAACTAACCCTTCTGGGTGCTCACGATGGGTGGTATCCACTTCAACACACTGGCAGCAGACAATGGGATCAGTGTCTCTCATGACACCAATAGAGAACGGCCACAGCATATGACAATGCTGTCAGACCTTCTGAACAAAGTCTCTGGACTGATCTGGGCCTGAACCTCAGAAGATGTTTGTGATTCCACTGTACCCTAGAACAGGCTGGAAATTTCTAGATCTTGGCACTGTGCAGTGTCAGACATCTAAAGAATCCAGACCATTAGCGTTAATGAAACTCCTGAGATGTGATAACATCATGACTCAGCTCTAATTACTGTAAAGACAGATGTCATTGTAGGCTGCCTGACCAAAGAATGAGGGGACCATCTTGTGTCCAGCACAGTGCTGGTTCCACTGGGAAAATACACACTATATTTAATCTTTGCTCCTTAGCATTCTTTAGAAAAATCATTGACCTCAGTAGCAATGTCTACTCTGCTAGATAAACATTCCAAATTTATGATTAAGACCCCTTAACTTTTAAGCATTTTTGCTCAATTGTTAGACAAACATTCTGTTTCTACTGTTACTGGCAGAATTAAGGAAAACTCTGATTATTTTTCTGAAGATGAAGAGTAGTTTTAATAAGAAAGTCAGAAAGTGCCCTTGATGCTACATCTCAATGTAGGTATTTTAACCAAGCATTGCATGCAAATAGGGATCCTTTCCTCAGATCCATCCTTTCTGTGGGAAGGATGCACAGCAGACCTGAAAATGTTATGTGTAACTCATTGTAACACAGAACTCTGACTGGTGGACAACATCTGTCTGGAACTGGTCTCTCACACCGGCACATATACATGAGACCATAGCGAGGGGAAGAGCCTCTGCAATCACTGATGTGGAAAATGTATGTTGGGATTTTGGTTGTCATATTTGTATAGAATCTTAGAATCTTTTTGGTTGGAGAAGACCTTTAATATCATCAAGTCTGACAGGTAAACAGAGTTGTGAAAATCAAGGTAATGGAGACAAACAGCTGCATGGGATGAGCATTTGAAAATTTCCCTCTTAGTACTCTTACTGTCTGTCCCTGGGGCACTAAGAAGTAAACTTTGCTCCTCCTCTGCACTTTTTCTGGTTTCCTATCTTCCCCCTACTCCTCTCTTCCTCCCACCCACTTTCCCTATAATGGGAATAAAACAAGCAGACAGCCAAACTGGTTCGGCCTTCATTGGAGAAAAATGCAATCTGTGCAGGAAACCATCTTTTTCCAGAGGTGTGTGCAACTGCAGTGCTGTAAGGATGCAGTGCTGTACGGATGCAGGGCTGTAAGGATGCGGTGCTGTAAGGATGCGGTGCTGTACAGATGCAGGGCTGTACGGATGCGGTGCTGTACGGATGCGGTGCTGTACGGATGCGGTGCTGTATGGATGCAGGGCTGTACGGATGCAGGGCTGTACGGATGCAGCTGTGCAGAGCCATCACTCTGTTCCCCAGGCATTTCGGCTGGTTTACACTGAGCAATGTGAGCCGTTACGTAGCAGTTTTGCCGCAAGTGGGAGATTTTGCTTTTCTCCAAAGCTACACGTGTTCCACAGAACCAACCTGTTCAACTCGAGATTATTAGATGGGCCCTTTACTTTGCATCAGATTTGCATCTGTCAGGCTGTATTTTCAAAATGTGTATAGGAATATAACCCTGTTCTCGAAAGCCATTTAGGCTCCCAAGAGTTAGCTGCACTGATTTTTAATAAGCACTACATTCAGAGCTCATATTATTTAGAATGATGGGATACAGTGTATAACTCATTTGGATACTTTAGAAAATTTTATCTGGGCAGATTCAACTCAAATATATATTTAAATACTACATATCTGACATACTTTCCTCCTGGCCATATTCAAGCCATAAAAAGAAAACCAGATAAACAGCTTTGATCCAAGTTATTGCTTTAGTCATTAGGCCCTTCTGCAGCTTTATGCCAGCTTCTGGAAATGGAGTCCTGGAGTCCAGGTTTCCTACACGGCAATAAATTTAAATATCACAAAGCAGTCCCCTCAGAGGGCTTCTCTGCACTGTGTACCCAAATAATAGGTGTAACCGATTCTAGAGCAGTTCTTTGAACACAGGACTCACCTTTCAAGTCCAAGATGACCTATTTTTCAAGGCTGCAATTCATAATGTTAATGTATTTCTAGTTAGTTTTCATCTGAGCACACAGATCCAAGTTCTATTCTCAGTGACACTGGTGCACATCCAGAGGAAATTCATCAGTCATTTATTCCAGATTTCCAGTAGAATCCCGGCAGTGAATGTTGGCCTGTGCTTAGTTAATGACCTGGAAACTATTTTCCAAGCCGTGACTTTGTAGTCGATTTTGCACCTCCCTCTCACGGCAGCGGGTCCCGAACCAGCAGGTCCACGGAGCCCCTCACACACCGCACACTGATGCCCTGCGATGCCTTCATCTATGGAAGCTTCTTACTCAGCATCAGGGTTGGCTGCACATCCTGCTCCAGCCTTTCGGCAATGTTGGAATAAGAAAAGGATCAGAGTGCTCATGTAACCCAAGTCCCTGGTTATTCCTGTGCCAGGAGGTGGCACATCCATCCAAAAGTATCCACACGGTTTTTCCATGCTTGCCTAAATCATAGCTGCTCTTCTAGTGGCTGTGAGTGTTTCTGCACTGCGTTTTGCTGTCTTCTTCAGGGGAAGGCCCAACACAATTCACCCATTACAATTTAGGAGCACAGGCCTTGCTGCTAGCTCCTCTGGTTTCCATTTCAAACTTGATGACAAACTTGCGAGCCTGAATCAGAGATTGAGGAATGTGGCCGGCTCCATACACTTGCCTAACTTGCAGCTTTTTCAGCTTTGGCTGAATGGAGTCTGCAGTTAGCTGCATTAAAATGAATCCTTAAAAACAAATTCCTAACAGGAGAAGAAGCAGATGGTGCCGAGGGAGAGCAATGTACAAGCGATGAGCAGGCTCTCCCATTTCTGACAAAGGAAAATTTGCATAGCAGCAAGGCACTGACTCCCACCAATTCCATCCAGATGGGTTCCTCCTCCTTAAACTGGCACCCTAAACAACACTACCATTCTGTATACATATCCCACTCTCCTTGTTTCCCCCAATCTGTGCCTGAATGTATGTCACAGATAAGGCTTATCAAGTGCGATCATTTCTGCATCCACTGACTAACCACGAGCCTCCAAAAAGCTCATTTCCAGGTCAGTTATGAAACAAGGAAGGTCCTGTCTCAGCCTTAGGGTTGTGGGAAGTACCAAGACTAAGCTTCAATTGGGAAAGCTATGTTAACCAAAACACATGACAAACTTCCAGTAATAGTGAAATCCAGTGCTCACAGTATGTGGGATGTGATTTGGTATCTTCAGAAACTGAAGCTTGTAAATCACAATACACCGGTATGTGTCCTGGGACACTCTTCTGAAGTGGGAGAAAGTGCCTGTCATTTAGCTCTCTGATAAAAAAAAAATGTTCCCTTATTATGAATTAAACAATTAAGTCAACTTCCTATGGCAACCATGTTTTATTCCCATAAATGTTGCCAAGAACACTGGAAGAGGAAGAAAAGTAAACAAAAAGTCATATAAGAGGGAAATAGGAGAAAGATTTATGATTTAAAGCTAGGTACTTTCTCAAATGCTGAATAGACATGGACTTTTTTCACAGTTGTTATTTCCATTACTGAATCTGGGTACCTATCTCAAGATAATGAAAAAGGGTGCAGCGTTTAGAAAGAGGTCAAACCCAAGGCAATTTAGAATGTTTCTCACTGGCCAGCTAACAGCTGAAGTGTCAAAAAATTATCTGGTATGTCTGAACATTTCATCTAGACTGAATATATTCAGTATCATCTAACACAGACTTGAACTCATTATATTTTCTAACAAATTAGGGTAGCTGTCATGGCAGTCCTAACACTGTGTTCTGTACTAGTGCTCCCTTTCTGTAGACACTGCACAAGCATATAAACTTTACTTGGGGGAAAAAAAAGAAAAAACTCTGAATACATGTGGATATATCTGTACTTTCCTCTTCATTTCTTACCAGCTCCTTAGACATATGTGCTGACATTCATGGCCCGTATTTTTTTTTCACTGTTATTCTCTGCTTTTATTTGGTTTGAGTTTGCTTTTAATGAGGTGAACTTTGCACAGCCCAACTCTTGCTCCTATAAAACCTCTGTCTTAAGTGGCCAGATTTATTGATTTTTGTATGGGGGAGAGGGGGAAGGCCTGCATAATAACCACACAGCTGTACTTGGAAACAGATGTTTTTACCCCCTTAAAACTGAACTAATGAGGACAGGAATATGGAACAGATAGGTCAGGAAAACTTTTGTTTAGATTTTGAATCTGGCATTGTGGGAAGAGTACAGAAACCACTGGTGCTTCTACATAAGGAGAGGGTAGGATGGTAAATCCAGAGATGATGAAAATTTGCACTGCTACACTACTTCACAACACTGAGCAGCCCCTTGATCCCAATGCCAGGGCTACCCACCCACCCCACCCAGGTATCCCCCTGGGAGCAGCCCAGCCCTGCCAGCTGGACGAACTGCCCCAAATCTATTCAATCTACTGACAGAAGCCCAGGATTTGGGTTTGTGTCTCCTTTGCACCTAGCAGGTGTGAAAGGCTCTAACTCACTTCTTTCAAGACTTCTGCAAAACATAAAACAAACCAATTATTTAGGATCAGATGCTGTGAAAACCCTAACTTCTGGCAGAAATCTTACTAAACATGCACGTTTTTAAAACTAACTTTGCCCATCAGTGTGTTCTGCAGTATACTGTGTCTTCTGCAACTGGCTCAGAAATTGGTAAGGTTTTAGGACCATTGCTTCTCTGCCCAGTCGTTCTCCCATCACAGTGACTGGGAGCACTGCCATAACTTCAGAGGGAGGACGAACAAGACCTCTGCAGTCATGATTTGGCACTCAGGCTGGAAAAATGCATTAGTGGTGGCTTTTTATAGAAAAGATGCATCAGGTTTTCCCTCTGGTTCCTAGTTTAAGCTTCTTTAATGAATTATTCTTGATTTGTCTGTATATGCTCCCTCACAGCACAGAGCGGGTCCCTTCACTGAGCCACAGCAGCAAACAAGAAGAATCTTCTGCTGTATAAGGCTCTCTGAGACACAGTCATTACATGCAGAAGAAACTGGGTTTAGTGGGGCCCTATTTCCCCAGGGGACTACCATAATATAAATTATTAATAATAAAAATAAACATTGGCTAGCTTGAACTTTTCTTCATTCCCTTAGAGCTTATTTTTGTGACAGAATTAGCTAAATAAAGTCCACTTGAAAGAATGCTTAATTGCAAACTATCCAAACAAAACAAAATGGAACTAATTGGTTCTTAACTATTAAACATTCAAAAGGAGATGGCTTTGGAAACATCTGAAAGACTGATGTGTATTATGATACATATGGTGCAGAGAGCAGTTCAGCAAAATGCAGTCTAAACCAGACTACATTTACTTTTAAACCAGATATTCCAGTTTTGTTGTATATTGACTTCTGGACACAGTTGGCCCAGGAGACACCACAAAACCTGCCCTAGTCAGTGCTCCACCAAGCGCCCCTTAAACCTACTGCAGCCTAAAAAAGAGAGACTACCGTTTCAAGGGGCTTTTCTAAAGCAGTGACTTCTCTGGAAGTTGGGCAGGGAGAGCTCACAAACATAGTTCTGGCAACACATCTCTGAAGTTTGGGGAGTGGTGATGCCTTCCACCAGAATAACTGACTGCAGATCTGCTCTGGCCTCCCTGACTTCCTTTCTTCAGCCTTGTGGTTTTGTTATGGCTATTTAATCCAGTGTTTCACAGTCAGCAAATAGAAGGAATCTGTTTGGGCATGTGAAAACTCCCTTTTGATATTCACTAAAGGTTAACAGAGCTGCCACACATTTCTTAAATCAGAAGTATTTCTAGCAAGGCTAGGAAACGATCTCTCTAATGTGACTTTAATTTGTAAACAAGAACAAAAACTTCTACATTAGAAAGGAGCAAGAAATAGATAAGCTTTGCCCAAAATCATACAGTAAAAATTATTTTAAACATTTAATTAGTGGTAGAAGAATTTTTGGAGGAGCACTGTGTGCTGCTCATGAGATCAGACTAGTGGTAAGCCATAGAAAGTGCACTGCCTCATCAGCCACATGTTTACTTGCTCCCTTATCAATAACTGACATTAACACGACTTTTGCCAGAGATAGGAAATTCCTGGAAATGTCAGAGTCTTCTACATCACCCAGCCCAAGCACAAGGGAGCTTCTCACCAGAGGGAAAAAAGCAGACCTAGCTGCAGTGCTAGGCAGAAGTTGCTCAGTAGCAGGACCACTCCGACATTTACGCCAAAAACTAATCTGATTTTAAGGTCCCTTGAAATGTTATGAATATCATCAACAAACACTGCAGGAGCCCCTCATGAGAACACAACTCAGTTTTGTGCACAAAAAACAAACCAAAGCAAAAAAATCAATTCTCTCAGTCTCAAACTTCTTCAAAGACTGCGAAGCCAACTGCTTGCTCCCTGAGGACTCAAAGCTTTTACTGCAACTACCAGTCACATCTGCTTAGTGTTTCATATTTTTCAGCATCATCAGGAGTTTTAGCTCTTGGACTGGTTAACACAGCATCTATGTGTAAGTGCAACAGCAAAACTCCAACAGAAGAGATAACTGAGGTCTTCTGCCAGTTTGTTTCTGCCTCTCTCCCCAAAAGACACAGGCAATCCTGGCAGAAGTACTATTCTGTATGAGTATTTTGCCAGCATAGCTAAATCTTCACAGGTTTCATTTTTTACCGTCCCTCTTAGCGCTCACAGCTATGCCAGAAACTTTGTAAGATCGATATACACAGTTACACAAGAGAGCTTTGTGGTTTTAATACATCTAGTATCGTTTGACAAGTATTAGTAGTCTGCAGGTAATGTAAAAAATGCTCTGATGTGAACACCTTCTGTGTATCTATACTAAAAGCACCTCACTGCTATTGGAGTCCTGGTATTATTTTATTTATTATTATTATATTACTTCTCCTAGAATGAGTGGAGCAAGTTGGCAAGCCTGTGCTCTCTATTAGCAATGTTAAAACTATCCCTCAGACTTGAAACAAGCAGTACTAACACAAGCTCACTGAGCACTACAACTGCTTCTATACCTGCATCTTTTGCTGATTCGGCTGTTGGTAAAAGAAACCATTTCTCACAGTCCTCACCCAAGGGGATTTAACAGCAATATAGAGGGGAGTATTACTTGTGTGTCTTTAGACACTGCAAGGACTTTGCTGGTACAGATGTACTGCTATAAAGCATCAGGGGAAGGAATACACTGGATCAGCACACCATGCTGCCCTAACAATACAGCTGCAGAAGCTTTCAATATCCTATTCAATAACCCCTCAAGTGAGACAAAATTATAGTGATACTGCATTTAAGCATTTAAGCACAGAATGAAGCCTAGTATGACTACATGGCAAGGGTAGGACAACTACAGCTCTCAGCGTATAAAAGATCTGTGGGTAAGTCCTTCATGCCTCATAAAACAAGACTTGCTTTTGTGATGTAAACTGACTCAGTGTATGGTACCCTGACTCCAACACTTACCTATGAGCCAGTTATAATTGTGAAAAGAATCATGCCCTTACAGGGCCCCTAAGAAAGCTCTGTTAGCTCCCTTTCAATGTGGAAGGAGCGAACTGTAACGCCAACACACACACTGACTCAAGAGTGTGGAGAGCTCTTGTCCAACACCAACGAGCAAAAGGCTCGCAGTATCAATCAGTTCAGTGTACATACTGATCCTGGGCTCATCAGCTCCTGTTGTCCTTGTAGAACAAGGACAAACAGTCACCCTCAGCACGTGGGAGGTAGGGAAAGGGCAGTCAGATTTCATTAATTACAGTTATTAGAGCTGCAAAAATGGATGGCCAAATGCATGGTCCATATTCACGTGGCTCTTGCTTGATCAATAATTTAAGGAGTCCTGGTGATGGATGAGATCACCAGCAAAGAGCTTCAACTTCCGGATAACAGATAGGCAATCCAGTTAAATACCACTGTGCTTTGATGACTGCTGGGATACCAGAGGCTCTGCACTGTGTATGTGCTGATCTATGTTACTGGTGTCAGACAGACACAATCTGTGACTAAATCATCATGGATCTTGCAACATGAGCTAGAGATGAGCTCGAGATGAGGCAGCAGCATCCAGAATGCTGGAAGGTGCTATAAGAACAACAGTGATACACCCTCACATGCATGAGGACCACGCCTGGCCAGAGAGGTAGCAGATAGAACAATATGTACCTGTGATGGTCCATGTCCCCTGGCAGGTCTCCCACACTTCCAACCATCAGTGCCTGGATCACTGACCTTACAAACTCCTATTTGTGACCCTCTACAGAATCCTCATGGAGAGCGTACAGCCTGGAGACCGTGCTGGCAGAAAACCACTCTTGGGTGATCTTCAGCATTCAGAAATGGCCATTCTGATACAAAACATATATGCTGACAAGTGATTCCAACAATACACTAATCCAGATCCAGAATTAAATCCAGACCCTGACACAGTTACAGCATCAATGGCACACAGAGCACTCAATGTTTAATAGAAAAATGGTGTTTTGCTCCATGGGACTCGAGCGTACTCGAGAGAGAGATTTCACAATAAGCTACAGCTTTACTGTATTGTAAAGATAATCTGACAATTACAGGTCAACCTACACTTGCTTATTGCTGTAAATGAAACTAAAAGCAGTCAAATTCATACACCTATGGTGCAAAAAATTAATCATGTACTAGTACAGGTCTGGAGAAAACCAGCTAGGCTGGGCGGATGCAGGAATTAATTCCAGACAGGAGATCTTACCAGAAGATGCTGTACATACTCTCATCCACAGCATTTTCCTGCAGAGCACATACTCCTTACACTTGTGGTTTTGTTCTTGAAGAACCCAAGCTCAAGCAGTTTTTAAATACTTGTACTGCTGCTTACTTGTTTTGCACTTCTGCTGTTTGTTTGCAGGCAGCTGGGATGCCTGCACTGATTTTCTAAGGTTATTTAAATTCTTCTTTATTTGTTAACAAATTATGTTGGTTGCACAACACATTGGCATGTGAACGCTTCAGAAAAAAGGGAGGGTCACAACTCAGCCTCAGTGGAATTAGGAACAAGATTCAATGACTTCAGCAGAGTTACACAAATGATAGCTCTATTGTTTCTGTGGGACTTGTGGTTAATTAGAGTAGTATTTCCCATCAGCTTTCTACACACAGGACTCTCTTCAAAGGTGACATTACCTTCAAGGTCACTGCGTGGGCTTCCATTTCAGACAAGGAATAACAAAAGCCTAGCAACAGATTTTCAAGAAGTCTGGGCATGCACTATTGCACTACAAGCATGAAGAAAGGCACAAGGTACTGTGCAGTTATATATATATATATATATATGCAACAAACATATAGTTGTGCTGAAGCTGTGATGTTACTGATGAAATTAAATGGATGCATTCTTAGCTCTGATGCATCCATGGTAACTTCTCTTTTGTTTTGTCTTCCATGGTAAAAAACTCATGTAGCTACTTTCCTACAAAGCAGTTATGTCCACAACTTTGGGAAAGCCTGAGCATTTTCTGTACAGTAAGTGTTAGCCATATTCACACACAGTCACTCAGTACATACACCCCGGTATAATAAGCGCTCCAACTGCTGCCCAGGCATTTGGAACACCTCCCTGTGTCAAACCCTTTGGAAAACCCTTGCTTACTATTTTAACTTTAGAGATCTCACCAAACAAAACCTTCCCATAGAATCCAGTGGTACTGTCTAAACTCCTTCAGTACAATTTCAATTAAATAATGTAAAAATTGCAGAAATTCAGTGCATAGGTATACTGAAGGTATACTGTCTGCACTAGTAGAAATATAAACACTGAAGCAGTAAATATTAAGCTGTTAAAGCACACTGAGATCTTTGAATTGCCTCCATGTTTATCTATTGAGCCCAAATATTGGAGAATGATTTTTTCCTCTTCAAGTCTGTAGCAATTTAAATAATAAAATAGAGATTATGTAAGCGCAGAGAATTATGGAAAAAAATATAAGTGGAAAGAACATATTTTTAAAATGCACTTTACTAACTCAAATACAGCTGAACTGACATTATTCAGACTTTCCAGTCTTATTCAATACTGGATTGAAACCAAGCACAAGAAATTTCAGGCTCAAAGGGCGTTTTTAAGAGAATTGTAAGTACCTATATTTCTAGCTTACAATGTCTGTCTGGGAAAAGTCCTCTGCCTAAAGAATGACTAACCTATCTTCTCACAGGATCAAACAAAAGCCTTGTGAGCTAATTAAGGGGACGTTTGGATCAGTCTGTAAACATAAGGACTGATTCAGCACCAAAGAGCACCCAAACCAGAAACCTGCATTCAAACATCTGTGGTCTTCTGGCAAAGTACAGATGCAGATTCAGATCCCAGTGGTACACCAAAGTTCCTTTCTAACCTGTGCAGACACAAGCTCTGGGCCCAGCTCTGCATTCCTTCCACACCCAGGGTTGGAGTTCTGCCTCAACAGGGAATGCAAGGGAGAAATTAATGTCTTATCTTTATGGCAGATCTTGTTTGGCAATGTGTGTGCCTGCCAAACCTCGGATGTGTGACATGGTATGCACTCTAGCTCCAGAACTGAGAAATTTCGAAAGATTTCTCTTGGAGGATACTTAAAATTAGATAAAAGCATTTTCATAAGCATAAGTAACTGCTCCGAGCTCTAGTGTACCTGGGTATATACTGATACTTCTCTTATAAACGATTTTCATCAATGGAAAAGTGAAGATACCAGACTATGAAAAATGGGTAACAAAGGGAATAAATGAAGTATTTCCAAACTGAGGGACATTTAAGAGTTTAGCTAGATGACAAAAGATTTTTAAGAAATACATTTCACAGAGGGAAAATGATAAACAAAACAAACAATAAAATAAGGCTTCTTGCCATAACACCCTATGTTCATCATAGGGTAGCATTATGCATACAGAGAGATGCACAGGGTAAGATTTTTCCATCACTCCAAAGAGATGTGAACTTCACCTTGGGTTTTGATAAGATAAATGCAGTTACGTTTCCTTCAGCTACCCAGCCAGCAGTATGTCAGAATTTGCAGGGAGAAAAACCTTCCGAATGCATGAATGACAAAGAACTGTGGAAACAAGTCTCTTTATGTGTGGGCCTTTTGTCAATTTTCCTGGGTTTTTCAATCAAATTTGTACAAGAAATGCTCACCAATGTTAGTTGCAGCTGCTGTATTTTATATGTCTATGACAAAATCAAAATCCCAGCACAGACACAATTCCATAAGCATTATTATTTTTTTTAAGGTTAAATTATTTTGGTCAAAAATCAGCATAAATTCTACCAGAAAAATCTCATTTGAAAAATACCAGATGTATCCACATCTGGAGAGTTTCTTACACAAATATTGCATCCACCAAACTCTTCAGCTGTAGCCATGGCCTTCCTGGATGTTTTTCTCCTTATTCTACCCCAAACAGCATGGAAAACTGTAGGATAAAGATGCCCTACTGTGGTCAAAACAGTGACAAGGGGATATTAAGGTAATTCACGTTGCATTTTGCTCAAATATTTTCATAATAGTTTGGAAAAGGATACATTGAATATCCCATGTATCAACTACTACCCCATGGCAAAAAGAATTGCTAGCTAAACTCAAGGGCTTTGGCTGCTTTCAGGCTTCCTAGGCAAGATTAAATCAAAATACTTTGTATATGCATTCCACCTTTCATCAGCATGTCAGCTGTAGTAAGGAAGAATGTGCTATTAATTCTCAGCATCAAAATCTGGGATAATGTCATACAGTCAAGTGCTTCCTTACTTTCACAGAAACAACTCTTACAGGAAATAGTTTCCAAAGCATGTTGCAAGTGGAGCTGAGGAAATCAGCTAGCACACTGCACGCTGCTCAGGGAAAAACTTTCCGAAAATGAGTCAGGACTTAATAAAAACCTCTCTGAGGTATGTAACTCCTGCCTATAATAGAACAATTTTCAATTTTTAACCCTGTATAGAGCATTTTAAAATACTAACAGATGTATGAAACAAATAATCAGAATTCTCCCTTACTCGCTGCTGTGCACACATGTAACACACAGGGAACCCAATGAGATGCTGCAAAACAGGAACCCGGCTGTTACTTCTTTGCACTGGAAAGACGATTTGCTTGCTATTCCTCCTCCCTTTCAATTGTTTTTGTAGCAACACATCTGGTGCTGTAATCCTGGGCCAGAACATGAGCGATCCCGAAAGAAGAAAGTTATGTTGTTGTTCTGGTCTGCAAGAACGAGGAGCAGAGGGAGATCTGCAGCACAAGCAACCAGATAGCCCTTTTCACAGTCATGGGTGCACAGAATATTAGCTACTGATATTTATGCACAGCTTAAAAGTACAAGTTTTAAAATGTTTCTACTACAGCCAGAGAAACCCCTTGTGGTGAGTGCACATTCCAAGCCAGCCTTTTTTAAACAAAAGGGCTGTGACTGCCATAGGAAGTAAGAGAGAAAAGTCTTCAGCTAAGAGGAACAAGGTTCATTCCCCAATCATAAATGTAACCCTCCCTACGTAATGGAGAAAGATTGATACCGATTTCTTATCATCTCCCCGGTGCTGTGCAAACCTGACTGCATTATCAGCATCTTACAGACACGTTGGGAGCACGTAAGGCCAACGTGTCTGAAGTGTCTGCTGAAGTAGGTGTTCCTGCTGGTAGGTGGCCCAAGGGAAACATGCAGCCCTCAGCTCTCAGAGCTATTTGGGACCAATGGATGTCACTGGTCTTAGCTAAGTTATAGGAACCTCCTGACACAGTGTGAGCCTGGGACATCTTGAGCAACCCAGCATCCTCAGAATTTACAGACTGAACAATTTAGTTGCAGAGAAAGAAAAGCAAGAACAAAAGCTTACAGCCCCAGTTCAGTTTGCTAAATCAGCAAACAAATTTTTTAATCACTCCTAATCCTGACAAGTCCATCTGAAATTTGAAGGTCCTGCTGTATGACTATGATCCAAAGCAAGTTATTGTGGGTGTTTTACAGTGCCACTGAGATTGACATCTCGGGATATAAACTCACGATACAAGGCCCAGAGCAATTTGCAAAGGCTCCTGCATTCAATTAATTCAGCCTGGAGTAGCAAGAGTTTAAAAAACAATAAAAAACAAGGTTTTGCTGTTCCATCAAGCAGGTAAGAGATGAATTCATGGAAAGAAAATATCTCACAAGTAACAAAATATCCCAGACAGTTACTTCTCCAATAATGCTTGCATTTTAAGTTCCCTATTAAACAAGTTTTACTATTTAATTTGAAACAGTGTCCTGAACTCAAGCAGAGAACGTTTACATATGATCTGGTTTGCTTACTACACTTACAGCATTTTCTGTATTAGTGACAAAGTAAGTAAGATCATCATGGTGTTCTGATCCTACAAATTACTAATGATTAAATGCACTGATTGGCTGAAAACCAAGTTGGTTTTTTCCCCTAAAATGTTGAATTAATAGAAGTTACATTTTTCAGGCACTCTGTCTTTGAAGACATACTGGTTTAAAGCAGTCTGTGCTCAGGGAGAATAAACTGGCAACTGAAACGGAAAAGTTGAAAACAGTGGATAAAACCTGGTATTTCACAAGTATGTCTGTCCCTTTTGTGCTTGCTAAGGCGAAATCTCACAACCAGAATTAAACCCAGGATCCTGAGCACCTCTGGTCATTAAAGGCCAGTTGGTGCCCTTCGTGAAGCTTGTTGTCTGTATGATCTTGGATTGCCACCAGCCAACCACCTTCCAAAATCCAGTTGTGGCCTATAACTGTCTGGATAATTCAACTCCGTCTGGTGCCTTTTTCTCAGCCTTTTGGCTAAGACTCAGTACATGTTTTTAACTAATATTAAATTACTATTTTACATAAAATATCTCCTTCGTTTCCATTCTAGCCTTTCTATTTATTTCATGCAAATGGCATAATTAACAAACCCGAGACAGTTCTCACTCCCTCACATTATCTTGTGTAACTTTCTGCATGCTGCAGAACCTCTGCTTTGCACTGTAACTCTACATTCTCACTCCTCAAAGCCCTGAGAAAGAGACATGTTAAAATCATAACTTTCCCCTCCCCACGGGCAGTCTGGTTTCCCACTCTAATCCACATCTCAGGTTCCTTATGAGGATATTGCAATGGAATATTTGTGAAGGAATTAGCTGTGGAAGAGAATAAAGTGATAGCGGTGGATCTGCTATTACAGGGTCCCAGCGCCCTGCCTGGATTGCTCCAAAGGAACACAGGGCTGAAGTGAACACTGCAGAGGAGCTGTGCTGCTGTTTTGTGTCTTGACAGAAGGAAACCATGCCCTGTAGTGCCCCTGAGGGATTGCCAGTGCACAACTCACTGCTTGGCCTGCATTTCCCCGTTCTGGGCTCCGTGCTGTTAACAGAAACACCACTGCTCCACTGCAACTACTGACTGACCCGAGAACCTGGGTATGTGGGACCTGTCCTCTCAGGGAAGCCCTTTAATTCCTCTAACACTGGCCAGGCTCTTATCGGAGGAAGATTTTTACCACATGCTGTGCACTGCCCCATCACGTGTTGCAGCTCCCTAGAACTGGGCCACAGTGGGCTGGGCCTGCCACGCAACGACAGCTCCAGCCCATTTTGGCAGGTTTTGTGCAGCTTTTCCTGCACCACTTACAACATGTGGTGCTTATGTCATCCACCCTGCAGAGCTCAGAACAGCAGCATGTAAGTGATCAACTGCACAAGAAATTAATAAAACGGAGAAGTTGTTTCTAATGCGCGTGTTCCTTTAGACATCCCATCTTCCTCAGATTTCTCTCTCCATTCCACACAGAATGTTCCCTCACATACATTTCATGGTTTACTATCCTTACCAATGGTCTTTTCCTGCTTATTTTTTAAAAAATTAAAGCCTTTCCAAAAAGTGTATGTAATGCCCCTCATTAAAAGGTGCAGCTCTCATTTTGCAGCTGTGAAAACAGAGGTACAAGCAGATTAAATCTTGATCCCAACAAAGGAAGTGACTGAATCGGGAGTTTGGAGTACTGGTGCTGTACTCTGACTCCGGTTCAGTACTCAAGAAATGGCCTAAGAAATATGTAACCTTGTTTTTTTTTCAAATTCCTTCAAGTTTCTCTGGTTGGTGAGCAACTGAATTTCCATATGGCCCAACTTATTTAAAACACTTTTTAAAAGGCAAAATTAAACTCTGTCTGAAACAAACTGTACCCGGGCTGTGACCCAAAACCTCAGTTCATATTTATGAGCAAATGAGTATAAACTCTGGACAGACAAAAAGAGTTAACTGAAACACCACCGGCACATACGACACCTCCAAACCGCAAGCCCTACGGGATGGGGTAAGCACTGTCCTGCTCCTCTTACCTGTCCACCTGCTCCGGCCTGGCATTCCCGTCCCGGGGTTTCCCGGCTGTCTCCCGGCATCAATGCGTTTACCCCTGGATAAAAAGCTCCGGCGCCGCTTTGCGCCTCTGCGGGAGCATCAGCATCCCTGGGAGCTCGCCTCCTTACAGATGCCTGCTGACACCTACGAAGCCTACCCCGGGAGGTGACGTCCGCCCCCCTCAGGTGACATCGCACCCCGCCGGAGGTGACGTGCCCCCCAGTGCCCTGCCGCTTTCAGCTACCGGCGCGCTGCCGGTGCTCCCGCCGCGTCTCTGCCCCCCGCGTCGGTGCCCGGTGCCCGAAGCGGCGCTGCCGACCGCTCCGCGCCTCCCGCCGCCGGGCAGGGCGGGGGTCGCGGCCCGCACTCCGCCGGCGCGCAGCGGGGCGGGACGCCGCCTCTCCCCGCCCGGAGCCGGCACCCCGCGCTCCCCCCGCGGCTCGCAGCCGGGCGTCCCGGCGGGATCGGCTCCGCGGTCCTCCGCGGCCAGGTGTTTCCTACCTGCCCTCTCGGCTCCGCACGGCTCCGCGGCGGCGGGCGGCGGCGTGGGGAGGCAGCGCCCGCCCGGAGGGCCCCGATAGCCGCCGCTTATCGCCGCCGCCTGTCACGCAGCTGGGCTCTGCTTCCAGGAAGCCGCCGCTCCGGAGCGCTTGTTTGCTGCTCGTTGCCGATCGCCCCGTCCCGCTCGCTGCCCCCCTCCCTCCGACCCCCCTCATCCTGGCAGGGGGGCTGGGAAAGTGCAGCGCGGCTCCGGCACATGGAGCCTGCGGTCCCGGCCCGGACCCTCTGCTATTAATCAGGGCGCATCCCAAGCGCCCCCTTGCTTACTCCAGCTGTTCCACTCCAGCTGTTCCGCGCCAGGCCCCACCGCACCGCAGGGCAGGGACAAACCGGCTACACACGCGGGGACACCGCCCCTGATCCCCCGTTTATTCCTCCGTTCCCCTGGCCCCCAACCCTTACCCACTCAGATCTCGGGCATTTTCTCCCTTCCCACTGACCCCATCCACTGCTCTCTCCTCCTTACCCCATGCTCTATCCCTTTTAAGTCTTTCCCTCATCATCTTTCTTCCTCTTGCTGCCTCCTCCCTTTCTCAACCCAACCCTACCCTCCCATAGGGTTTCTGTTATTAAAGACATATAATTAGCGTTCTCTTTGACTCCTCATTAAGCCAAGCCTGCTCCAAGCCCTTCTGCTGCACCCACTACTGACCTCCTGGTTGTGTCTTCCGTC
The DNA here is from genome assembly GCA_027925045.1 of Hypotaenidia okinawae. Classification (NCBI taxonomy): domain Eukaryota; kingdom Metazoa; phylum Chordata; class Aves; order Gruiformes; family Rallidae; genus Hypotaenidia; species Hypotaenidia okinawae. Next base: position 8,536,689 of record BSDF01000016.1, read on the forward strand.
AGGTACTGCTCCACAAGAACAAGCTCCCTCCTGCGAAGTTTCCAGACACCTTCCAGGAACCCTGGCAAAAAGACACAAACTGTGATGTAGAAAGCAGGCTGAAATCCTCCCCAGCTCCTTGCCTCCCTGTACAAGCCCACACAATCACACCTCTTTCCTGATGAGCCATGCCTTGCCGAGCCTTTTGTAAACACCAACACACAAACATGTTCCTGCCGTGGCAGAGCACGTTGAGTTACGTGTCTCACCCCTTTTCCATTTCCCCCTATGTTTTTTAGCACCACCTCCCCATCAGGTTAGCATCCTGACTGACTGACCGACCGCACTGGAAGTTAGACATTCCCCACGAGGAAGATGAGCTGACTGTACGGAATCTGGATGTGCTCTTATGACAACTTCATTACTAATACTGCCTGCTCCTCTCTTAACCATACTCAGCAACATCTACAACTCATATGAGACTCTTCCATCCTGTTCCTGTTTGTGTTTTCAGTTATTGAAGACATTAGTATTGAACACAAACTTAAGTTCCCAGTGCAACAGATGACCAGAGATCACATACAAGAACCTGTAAGGGCAGAGTGGCTCCTCTCTTATGCAGCACTTTATGAAGCCGATTATGATTTGTGTTTTTCTGTGTGCATGCTTGAGGGAAAGAAGTGAGGAAAGATGTCTTGCACAGCTGAATATGTTTTTAAGAAGATGCATGAGGGAATTGACACACATGAAAGTGAGAGCAGTAAGAGACAAAAACAGACGAGCTGATGGAGTTGGCTGAGCAAACAACTCAAGCACTTCAGGGTTTATATATCAGAAATAATGGTGCTGAGATGGAAGCAAAAGTGGGTTTCATACCAGACCTCAAAAGTGATTTGGGCTTGGAGTGCTGAAAAAGGCACTGGTCATAACCCATGGCAGAGATAGCTACCAGAGCTGGTGTAATTAGCAGGACAAAGCAAGGAGATGCCAATACATGGCATGTGCAGGTACTAGATGCATGGCATTACTAGAACATGCCATGCTTACCTGCACATGGCATGTTCTAGTAATGCCAACTCTACTAATTGTTCTCTTAATTTTCCTAGTATTTGAGGTTTTAAGGTCAACCACACTGACTGCCTGAAGAACCCTCCCTGTACACCCCCAGCAAATACAACTGCAGTGGTTCAGGATTCAGCCAGCTCTGTGTCCTGTCATTCTGTTCAAGGTTTCCAACCTCACAGGGCAGCCAGCAAAGCTGTACGTGTGCCCCAGTCTCAGACCCACCAGTGTGACCAGTATCATATAAACTCAGGCAGCTACAGGACTGAGATAAAAGGTGGGCTGCAAAGAGCAGCAGGTTAAGTACAGACTCATGTCTTTGCCTGTGTTGAGGCTTCAACCCACCCGGCAGCCAAGTCTGGCGCAGCCGCTTGCTCACTCCCCATGGTGGGACGAGGAGAGGATGGGAAGGGTCAGAGTGAGAACACTCACAGGCCAGCTGCACACAGAAGGACAGGTAAAGCAAACACTGTGCACAGCAAAGCAAGCCAAGGGATTCCTCCCTGCTTCCCAGGGCAGGCGGGCGTTCGGCTGCCCCGGGACAGCCGGGCTCCGTTCCCTGTAGCAGGGGCTCAGCGGTACAACGCCATCACTCCCACTGCCACCCCCCGCCTCCTTTCTCCTTCCATCCCAGCTGTACACTGGGCTCAGCTGTCCAGCCTTGGCCCCTCAGCCCCTCACGCTCACCAGCTTCCCGCTGGCAGGGGTGAGGAGCGGGAGAGGCCATGGGGCTGAGTAAGCACTCCTCAGTGGGAGCAGGAACATCTCCCATGAGATCAATGCCGTTCCAACACCAATCCAAAACATGGCCCCAACTGGCTACTGTGCAGAGAATTGGCTCTACCCAGCCAAACAAGGACAGCTGCCAGCCACAGAGTAGGGTGAGCACCAGGGGCTATTTTAAATCAACTTAACTGGATTTGCAGGACATTTGTCAGAACACCAAATCCCTGCTGGAGCCCTACACATCCAGTTGACCAAACCTTTCCTGTTACTGCCATTTCCTCCTAAACACGAGACATAATAAATTTCACAGACTGGACCCTCAGCTAATGCAAATGACCAAGGTTCCACCACTCCCAGTGCAGATGTCCCTATTTACTTCAGCTGAGGACTGGCTTCACGTTGTTTTATTCCAGTTCATTTTTTTATGACCTTCATTTGCTGTGTCTTCATCTGGTATGTTTATGTGGCTGGTGCTTGGTTTTCATTATTTTTAACTGCATTTCAGATTATTTGCTCTATGGTTTTGTTCACATTCTCCTTTTCCATGAAATTCTAATAAAACACTTGGCTACAGATTTCCCAAATTGAATACTGATGTTTAGTGCAGCTAATTATGTAGCAGGGTTCAAAGGGAGTTCTATAATGTAACAATTTACATATTCTCGAAAACAATGGACAGAAACCTACAGATTATTGTTACAAGCTAGTTTCAAATTCTTCTGGAATTTCCCTTTAAAATACATATGGTTAGTATTGTCACGCATACGAAAAGCAGTGAATAATCCACTGCTGGCACGACTATAATATTTACAGTGAAAAAATGAAACACACTCTGTTGTCTCCTAGACCTAAATGGACAGCAAAAGAAAGGCCAGTACATTTCCTCTGAGGATCTCAAAGCACATCGATAAAGGGCTTCACAAATTCAGCCACTCAACATCTATCAAGCAGTATGCCAGAGATATACAAAGATCATTTTACAATTAAATATTCGGGATTGCTGCAACTACGTTATACATTTTGTATTTCAGTTTCACCAGTGTTCTGGCATTCTAACTATAATTTCATTGCTTAAGTACCGAATTAAATCTTTTTTTGTTTGTTTTCTAAACCTACTAAACTACAGACAGCAACCTCTGTGAGCAGACCAGGCTTCTCGGGAAGATCCAGACTAAACTGACTTTAGAAAGGCCGCTATAAACCATAAGTCTGTGTACTGGTTCTGGCTAAGCCAGAGTCAACCTCCCCAAGAGGCCAGCTCAGGTGAGCTGCGTCAGCCCAGGTGAGATGAGTCAGCCCACCCGACATCACTCCCCCATAAGAGCGGCTGCTTGGGGAGGAGTACTCTGTGGTGTTTCCAGGGCAGTCTGAGTGTGGTTGGACTTGTGGCATGCAGCAGCAGTAGTAGGTAAGGTATTCTGTGTTATCACTGGGTGTGCAAGTAATTGACTGTTACTGTTCTCATTTCACGGTGCTTTTGTCAGTAAACTGTCCTTATCCCAACCCACAGAGGCTCTGACTCCTCTGGAAGTGAGCAAGTGGTGTGTGGTGCTCAGCACTCTGCTGGGCTCCTCAGTCCACAGCAGTGCCTAGGATGGGCAGTGAGGGCAGCAGGAGCTCAGTCACTGTCTCCCACGTGTGGTCTAAATGGACAATCTCCAGGAGATTCTGTCCTCAGCTCGCTAACCCACTTCCTACAGGTATGTCCAGCACATCCTAAGTGTCACAGCACTTCCAGTGCCATTCTTTTGAGCATGTGTGAGCAATCTTGGATGACTCATGCTATCCAGTAATAATTCAATCATAATAATGAGCTATTTTATAAAGAGCTGTAATTATTTTCACAAGTAACAGAACAGTAACAGGTCCTGTTCTCACCTTCTGTTTGCTGAGCAGCTCTATCAGAGCAGTCTGGCTTGGCAGTAGGGCTGGCCTGGAGGGGACACATTTGATTCTGGCAGCTCTGAACACAGGCAGACACAGAAGAGCTCAGGCCAAGGGATTAATGTGAGATTCCCAAAAGAGTATCTGCGGAAGCATGGGGTGGGAGGGACTTGCTTGTGAGAGTGACACACACACTCACTAAGTGATGTCAAAATAACACGTGGACAAGTGATGTGGAGTGTTTAAACATCCCACCCTGGAGAGTAAGAGGACATAGAGACAATACAGCCCAATCTAGCTGTGAGGCAACACACTGTGTAACAGGAGCTGCCCCTTTATAAAAGATTAAACTGGGAGAATCCATAGTAGCTTGTTCACTTTAAAGCTCAAATGTTACCCTTGTTTGACAGGAAACTATTTAAACAATGACAAAGCCTAATTATTTGCTTTATAATCATACTTTGTCAGGTCAAAAATAATTCAATGATTTATTAACCACTCTTCTGTATAAAAATGTTCCTTCATAATAAAAGGCACAAGTACTCATTATTCAGCAGATGGTACTTTAAGTATTACTTATTCTGGGTTACAGCTGCTAGCAGAGGGAGTTGTTTTACTCGCAGACAGCAAGGCAAGCTTAAAAACAGAATCTTGATCCCCAGAGGTTCATTAGGAGGGGCTTTTTGTCCAATTCCCTAAGAACAAGACAAAAATTAAATTCTAATCTGTACCAAGTGAAGTTTAAAAGACATTTCTGAGCATTTATTCCATTCCTTTCGTCTGTCATAATTTTCCCAAATTCTCCATCAGGAATACTCTCAGTACTACAAAGACAAGGAAGTAGTGTTTCAGGAATTACTTTGAGGAAAGATTGAATCTGTGTAACATGTTGACCTACACTGCTTGAGTACCAGCACATTGAGATGTCAGCCATGATTTGTGTTTAAGGAAAATTTCTGAAGAGAAATTAATTACCAGGTGAATGGGAAGAAAAGTTTTAAAAGCTTTTCATTATTTTAGTTGGAAACCTCAGAGAGTACAAATTAATACTAGCTTTTGACTTGTTAGGAAAGTATTTTCAAAAAACTCCAGAAGTTTATCATGATAAAAGCCCCTAACCAAGAATAATCACAGAAATATTCTGCAGAGCATCCACTGCTGACACAAAGAACATGCTTTCTAAAGTACTGGCAACACATCCTCCTTTAAAGGTCTGACATCAGAGCTTGCTGGAGGTCAGAATACCCATTCAGAATGAAAGAAAACATTTCTGCCAGGGTAAGAAAGCCTGATATAATTGATGGGAATCTCTCACTACTAAAGAGGTAATTCCATAATGGTACACTCTGAGACCAAGCACACCGACCTCAGTCCTAACCAGAGCTCCATGCTGCTCCTATGGCTGTTACAGCTTCAGTTCTGTGGCAGGAAGCCACAGCGTGGGGTCCCTCACTACTCCCCCTGGGTTCTTCAGTTAACAAGGTACGTGCTTTATAATATCTATTTACTGAGCAAAAATACCATTTGAAGTGTACACTACTTTGGATTTATATGCTCCTAGCTTCTTTACAGTAGATACTTAAACCCAAGTGTTACAGTTCTAGAGTTCTGGCTTTTTTTTTTTAATGTAGAGACATTTCTCAAGCCTCCTCAGGTACCTGTACAGAAAATGCACTGCTAAAATCTATCCAGAATAGAAGCAGCAGCCCCTAGCTGGAGAGCACTGCTGTGCCACGCTCATACACTTGTGCCTACACAGCAACTATACTATTAGTAGGATTGTACTGTATTGTTGATTTCTGTACAAAGGAAGCAATGAACTTTTAGATCACTAGTTCGATACTAGAAGTATTTTTATAACTTTACAGTTAGAAACAAAATACATTAATTCCTATGAAGTAATGGTTCCCCCAAGGAAAAAACTAAAACCAAAATTAAAATCCACAAAATCCCACATCTGTCACAGTTTCAGGATAAGAAATTAAGTTTTTATAATACAGGTGTTATTTAAATATTACTATTATTAATAAATTAGCTAAAATGCCATGCAATGGGGGTTGCTTGATGGGCTTTGTTCTTGTGTTTATATACTGCTGTTGGTATGGATTGTATTTCATGGAGATAAAACACAACAAGCTACCCTGCTCTAATTCCACCTAATTCAACATTTGTAAATGCACATCTCCTGCTCCAGGATCAGGAGTATTAAGAGCATGTTATGAAATGTATTTCTGTGGCACCTATAAATAGTGCTCTATAATATTATTTGCATTTCTGAACATCAGATGTCTTTACAACAAAACTGCTTTGTCTGTTCCCCTCACTTATCACGGGACAGCAAAAGCAATTGGAGGCCACGTGTCCCCCATATGCTGCAAATGCAGTTACCCAAGTGTAACCACAGCTCTCTCTGTAGGGAGATGTGACTGGTAGGCAAGATTAATGTGTGGGATTGCAAAAGGTATCAGAATTAAAGCTTTTCAATACAGATTTTAATTACCTTGTTTTTAAGAGCAAGAGAATCTGTGGTATGACCTTCTTATTACCATTTTTTAAATAAAGCTTCTCTTCTCCCCTTTCATTTTTCTCTTCCCATCATAAAAACTCCAACGCAAGACTGGATTACAATCTACTGACTCTAACATCACTCTTTGGAGCCAGTACTGACAGTGTAAATAAGGAAGACTTTATGTTAAATATAAAACCAGCATAAAACCTGAATTACACAAAAAAAAATACACAAAAAAAAAAGTCGACATGGGCCATTAATACCACTGAACACACATTGATATTTTCAGTGCTTTATTCTTTGAAGTATGCCTTCAATTCCCAGGAGGGCTGTCTGGAACACCATCTCACTCAAAAAGTTGGAAGTCCCCAGATAAGAAAGAAGCATTAGAATCTCACTATACCCCATGGTGGACTTTGTGATCAAATTTCTACACTAAAACAAAGGAAAAAAAAACCTGTCTCCCAAAAAAACATTCCCAAACTGTCCAGAGATCAGGAAACCAAACCTGTCTTTCAACTTGACAGAAGCTGAAACTGAACATGCCATGAATAGCTTGATCGAGTCTGAATCACAGGTTTTGCAGAACTTGTGACTAAAATAGCTCTACAAACTAGTGCTACGACTGGCATAAAAAGCCTGCCTCTCTCTACCTTTATCTGACATCAAATTGTTTATCACATTCCTTCCTCATACATCAGCTCCTCGTGATGAAAGCATGCCAGTGATTAATACTTTTTATTACGCTGGTTCCAGTGACTTGAAATGAATTTGCCCTGACTCCTTAAGCATGCTACCACACCCACTGTATGGCACTCCAACCATGCTAGGAATGCACAACAGAAAAAAAATTATCTTAAGACAATACTTCATAAATCTATAGCAATAAAATTAGCTTCACCCTGGCTTTAAGCACAAATTGTCTTCAGGAGGTTCTTTCTCCATCTCCCCAAAAAGAGAGGCAAAACAATAGCTTTAGAACCTGGGGAAGGTACTGCTCTCCTCTGTGCTCTCCTACAGCTAATTAAGCAAAACATGCTGTAATAGTCAGAAATGGAAAGCAGTCCAAACTCTTTTCAATTTTGTAACTACAGAGTGAAAAATAAGAGGTTTTATCCAAGTCTTGCTCACATAGCTGTAATCTATCTCCTATTACACCAGTATCACAAATTTTATCTAAATTTACAGACTGCATTCTCTATGTATCCTTTTGCAGTGTAGAACCAAAACACATCAGATAAAGGATGGGAAGACTTGGATTAGTAGATGCTGTCTGACAGCAAGCTATACTTAAGAATTAACGACATCCTCTGTACTAATTACAGCTTGTCTTGGCTCGAGTGATAGCTGCAATTTCTTTGCCTTTGGCATGATGGGAGAAAGATCACTGTACTAAAACCAGCACTGACTTAAGTGATTCAGCACTGGATGGCTTTTTTTTTTTTTTAATTACTCATTACCAACTGAGACTTGAGGACTAGACACTCATACCATGCCTCAGCTGCAAGGAGTTGTTTGAAGTCCCTTCACAGCCATAATACCTACACAAGTGTGCCTCATGGCGAGCTCTCTCCTGTCAGGTTTACAGATTAGGGAGAGACCAGTATTTCAAAGGTTTAACATAACTAGATTAATTAACATGCTTTCTTCTTGTGAATGCATGTAAATCCTGTGAGTGATTTATTCAGATTTTGAGGTGTTAATCACAGAAGGGTAAGGGTTGGAAGGGACCTCAAGAGATCATCAAGTCCAATCCCCCTGCCAAAGCAGGTTCTTTAGGACAGAATAGTCTCTCTGCTAAGGAGGTTTGTCACTATCTGTCTCAGGGTAGCTAGGCAGACTTTTATATGAAAATAACTGAACTGAGAATTAAACCAAAAAGCAAGGTTACCTAAGAGAACCACTCGGACACGTTACCAGATCCTGTGATATTACTCGAGGTTGAAGTGAGAAAAACTCCACAAACATCTCAACACGTGAGATGTGCATACAGGTGCATCCTGAGGAGAGTTCAAAATTTCAGCCCTATCTAGGCTTATTTTATGTACTGCCAGCACACTCTCCAGCACCAGTGAGGTTCCAGTACTACAGCGGCAGGACCCCGAAGCGTCCGGTACCACCGCTCCGCGGGGCTGCGGGCCCGGGGCTCCCGGCACGGCGGCTGCGAGGCGCCGAGGCCTGGCAGGCTGCCGGACAGGGCTCCCCAGCCCTGAGGGAGAGGGCGCGGGGCTGCGGACTGCTAGGTTCCCGCAGCGAGGGGCGCAGCCCAAGGCCCGGCGGGCCCCAGCGGGGCGAGTGAGGCGCTGAGAAGACGGGGAACCGCGCTTCAAGTGTCGCAGCCTCGTGTGTACACACCGGACCCAGCTACTGCAGGGCAAAGGTCTCCAGGCACATCCCACAGCTGCTCCCTAGGAGAGGAAGGGGAGGAAAAAAAGACTTCCTTATCAGCACCAGCCCCTCCTCCTGCCCGCACCGCCGCCTCCATCTTGGAACCCCGCCGAGCCAGACGCAGGTGCGCGTCCCCTCCTGCAGCCGGCGACTGCGCATGCTCGCAAGCGGCAGGTGCGCCGCTCCGCCTCCCGCCTCCCAGCGCCCCTCCCTGCGGCGCAGGCGCTGTGGCGGCGCCGCGCGGTCGCTCCGCCCCGCGGTTGCCCGCTGGCTCGCGGCGCGGCAGGTGCCAGGAGCCGCCGTGGCCCCGCCCCTTCGCCCCTGTCTGAGGTGGCGGCGTCGCGGCGGCAGGAGCCGGCGGAGCGGCCGTGGTTGCCGGGGGCAGTTGGCTTCGGGCTGCGCTGCTCGCACTCCCTTTTCTGCCTGCCTTCCCTCCCGTTCCCGCAGCGCGCTCGGGGGCTCCCGGGGAGAGCGCGGAGAGAAGGCGAGACACCGACCCTCCGGCGGCATGAACCGGCCTCACCGCGGGGCCGCGGGCAGCCGGGGCCTGGGCACCATGGAGGTGAAGAGTAAGGTAGGTGCCGGCCGCGGCGCCTGCGGGCCGCGGGCGGCGGCGGAGCGGGAAGGAGCCGGCCCGGCCCGGCCCTGCCCTACGGGGGCGTCTGGCCGTAGTGCCGCGGCGGAGGAGGGCGGGGGGCAGGGAGAGCTGCTGACTCACCTGCCGGAGCGGCACCGGGGGCGAGGGGCCAGTGTCCCGTGGCGCGCGGGCCCGCTGTCGCTTAAGCGCCCCTCGGGCTCGGGGAGGCGGCGGCCCCTGGGCCGGGCTCCCCCACCTGCCCCGGCGCAGCCGGGCCCCGGCTGCCCGGCGTTGCGGGACTCTGGCGGCGCGGTGCTGCCTGCGGGGAAGTGGCTTCGAAGCGCTTCGCAGAAACGGGGTAGCGGAGCTGGTTCCGCATGGGCTGAAAAGCAGAGGAGTGGGTGTCTGGGTGAGGTTTGGGATGTCTGGGCTGAAGCAGGTGTTTAGAACCGTAATGCACAAATTCTGGAAGCTGTTTCCCATCTGAATTGGAGTGACTGTTTCTGTATTAATTTTCTATTTAACTTGGCGGCTCTGCGTTTCTGTGCTTCGGGGGTGGTGGGGGGGTAGATCACATTCTTTTAGCTTGCGTTACTTGGTAGAGGTAAGCCCTGACTAACTACTTGGAGTAGAGCTTGCATTGGTTTAGAGGTTATCTGAGGATTGTACACTGGCAATTGCTCTGTGAACGTGTGTCTGTGTGTTGTGGCTTATACCGAGATTCTTGTCAAAGCTTTGCACAGTTCAGCAGGTTCTCTCTTAGGTGTATCTGTGTCTGTTCTTATTGTTAATTTTTCATGTGCTGGTTAGGCAAAATCTTGCTGACAAAACTTTGATGTTCTGAAAAAAATTGGAGCGTTGTTCAGATTTATACTTGTAGCATTTTGTTGCCATGTCATTCTGCAGTTAACAATTGCAAAAGTGTTGGATGTGCTTTATTAGGTGGAGCATCAGCCTATTAGTTAAATAAACGTTTGTAACTTGACTTGAAGCTCCCTTTTCATTTTCTAGGCAAATTGAAAGCACACCTACGTGAGAATGTGTTTTCTTTCGTTGATAGGAAAATACATCTTTTGGAGGCTTTTTTGTTAAGCTGCTTTGCAGCCTGTTTGTATTCTGTACCTTCCCTCAGCGTCACAGCAGTGGTATAGGTGAAGTCAGAACTTGCGATGTTCTGTGCTGAAATTTCTGGAAAATAATGGTTAGTCTCTGTAGCTTGGATGAGGATTTCTTTGGAGTGTTAAATGTTCACGTGGACAAAGCCAGAAAGCCCAGGAATAGGTGGTAACGATTTCAGATATTAAACATGCTGTTACTGTGGCTGGTGAAGTCTTATTTTTACCTATGCTCTTCTAAGATTGAGAGTAATCAGCACGATGTGTTAATTAGCAAAAAGCCTTGTTACCTCTGTCCAAAACTCTAGGCTTACTGTTCCCCTGTTGTGTGCTTTCCTTGATTTAAAATACATCAGGGATCACTTGCATGATGTGTTCTTTGGTGTTTGTAGAGAGCGGTGTAGAAGCCCTAATGAATAGGGACTGTCTCTTAAGTGCATGTAATGAAGCCAGTTTCAAGACATTCCTAGAACCACTTGTCACTAATGCATTATTTAACAGCACCTTGATTTAACATAGCATAGGAGTCCTCTTCCTTGTATGAAAATAATACATCCTAAAGAGAAAGAAGAGAGGCTTGTGTGGGAGGTGGAGGGGTCCACCTCTGTGGAGCGGTCTAGACTTAGACAGCTTATCAGTGAGGTACAGCTCTTTATTTATTTACCCCAAATCAGTAATCATGCTCCAGCTGACAAAGCTATGCCAACTGTAGTTGCAGTTAGATGAGCAAAATCCCTTTGCGAGTCTGTTTTATTCAATTTGGGCAACTGGTCTGAACTTGCCCTGGGGAATCCCCACAGTGTATTCTCTCCAGCTAGCCCTTTTCTTGTCATAGAAAATAGAATTTTATACCTCAAACCTAAAGTTCCTGGTGATTGTATCAAAGAACCAAAATAAACTTCTAGTTCTTTAGATGCAAGGTTCAGGTTTCTCCTGCCTTACAACTTGGAAAAATATGTTTTGAGAATGAAATCTAATATACTGATAAGACAGGTGAGGTTACTGTAGTTCATGTTCTCTTGTTGCTGGAGACTTACACTATAGCAGCAATGTGCTGTCTGACAGAGGTCTTAAATACCTCACTCACTCAAGTAAGACTTATTTAGGAATCTCTAGTAATTTCCTAGTAAGCTGACACGGCTTGTGCCGTGTTTCCGCAGAACAGTTACCAGTGTAACAGCATCATCTGTGAAGAGCTCAGGTGACAAGAAGCCTTCTCTTTAAGTTAGTTTCTTCCAGTCTTTCACTGTAAACTTTGAAGTTGTAAGTGCAGCCTATTTAATTGGAGTGTGATGTTTGACATGCAGTGAAAACATTTCAAGGGTTAAAATAAATGATGAAATTGCATCATTCTACTTTTTGTCTCTTACCTACTTTATAATGTCATTGAGCATACGGCAAACTGCTGGGAAATCACAGGCTGCTAGTCTCTGGGTACTTGCACCAGCTGGGTATAAAATTTCTGGGGGGAGGAAGAGATCATAGAACCTTTAAGATTGGAGAAGACCACTAAGATCATCAGGGCCAACCGAAGATCTGTCCCTTTACACACTTGTTGTAACAGGGTTTAACTTTTACTCCAAACTGAGAGGGAAATTGTTGGCTTTTAAAACTTTTATTATGGAATTAGGTTTAAGGTATGTAGTCTTTTGAAGTGAAACAAGCGAAGTTGATGCAATGCGTGGACAATTCCTGTGGCATTCATACTTCACATAGCTGAAGAAAGGGTTGAGTGGCACAGGGTAAAGTCTTTCACTGACGTCATGATGTCATGATTAAGTGTGCTGCTTCTGACGTGATTGGAGTTCCTCCTCCAGGCGTTTCTTTGCTTTTTTTTTTTGCTAAGCAGGTATGAATCATCCCTTCTTACTGTTAGCTAATGTTTCTGTAATTGGAGTGTTCCTAGAAGAGGAATGTTCCCAGATCATTATTCCTTCATTAGAAACTTTGGGAGCAAGGCTGGGCTTTTGGGAGGTGCAGCTTGTTTTGCTGTGTTTGAGTTAGCGTGGTGTTAATGTGCTCACAATGGGGTCTTTGTCTCCTTGTTTTCATTCCTTTCTTTGTATGTGAAAACTTCAGAGCTTTTATTTTGCAAGAGGTAGTAATCAAATGTGAGCAAAGGTAGGTCTGGAGGCTTGGTGATGTGCACCTTTGCTCTGTACGCCCACTCCTGTGATACTGGGAGGCTCAAACTTCCAGTCAGAGGGCTTTGTTCCTTGGGCCCTTCCGTTCTGCTTAGAACTAAACTTGGTAAAGAAAGTATTTCAAGTCTCCATATAAGCCAGCAATAGAATTTGCACATGCACAGAGCCACTAACCGATGATTTTGTGTTTTCTACTTTTTAATGATTAGTTTTTAGCCTTTTAATTCATATGTGAGCTGATCTGCTCTTAACTTGGCTGCTGCTGGCTCTTCATTCCTTTTAGCATCTTTGGTGTGTTGTGTGTGTCTGATACAGAGGTTTTATCCCATTATTCTGTTTGCTTGGGGTCCTGCCTGTCTTGGCCAGGATGCTACAATGTACTAGCTATGCTAAGTAAAATTAAATTTTTCTAGTCTGTATCAAGTGCTTACTCTTTTATTTGTACCCAGTTTAGTCTTAATGTCTGCCACCACCGAATCATTTTGTGTCTGTTACATAGGAGAATGCAGCTGGAGTAACTAGGGAGCCTGTGTTTTATCTTCTGAGTGATTATGCTGACTAAATGAAAAGCTATCCCTGAAAATACAGGGCCAGTGATTAAAAAGTAGGTGTGTGTCTTTTATATCTCCTGAGTCTGGTCTGGTTTATACCCTGGATACAGGCATGTTTTAAAAGACGGTGCCATCAAGATTTGAGTCTTGATCATGCAGGCAAATCTGAGTGCTCTTGAGGAGTAGTGGCTGACTGCCTCCTTTATATCTATCTTTAGGCCACAGCAGAATTGTCTTGAGATCAGCTTACTACAGTGTTACTGCACGTAGTTTGTACTGAAAAGCAGCAGCCGTTTTTTGTAGTCTTCAGGTCAAAGTGTTACTTCTTGTCCAAACAACTGAGAATCTGAAAGCTACTCAGTCTTGTGTAGGTTAGCAATAGCTGTATAGCAATCAATACATACCATTCCAAAGTGCACTGTAATTTCTTTGAAAAAGTTCCAGGTAGTCACATACTATAGGAGGCTAATCGTGACCTTGGTTTTGATCCACCAGCTTCAGTGCTGGATGTGAATTCTGTCCCTTACTGAAGCATGGCTATTTCATAAGCATGTAAGAATCTGCAATTATTCTTGCTCCAGTTTGTCACCTTAATGCTGAGCTCCTGTACTGGTGAGTGCTTTGACCTAAAGGGACAAATGAAAATTACTTTGTATAGTTAAAGGTATGTGTTTTATCAAGACCATTATTTAGTGTGCTTTTAGTTCCATAACACTTCTGGCTTAACACTCGAATCGTACTGTTGCTAGAGGATGGTGGCTTCCTGTGTTAATGAGGTGAAATATATTTTGTTGTAGTTTGGAGCAGAATTTCGACGATTTTCTCTGGAGAGATCCAAACCTGGAAAGTTTGAGGAGTTTTATGGATTACTGCAGCATGTGCACAAGATACCAAATGTTGATGTTCTTGTGGGATATACAGACATACATGGAGACCTGCTGCCTATCAATAATGATGACAATTACCATAAAGCAGTTTCCACAGCCAATCCTCTACTCAGGATCTTCATTCAGAGAAAAGGTAAGAGCACTTCAGGTCTGTGAATCATCTCCTAATCCAGTTACAGTGTGTTGCAGTATGATGTATGGGGGAAAGAACCCTTCAGTCCTGTTTCATCAGGTTGAATTCTGTAATACTTACGGATCATGAAGGGTATTCACAACTCCTTTCTTGCAAGAGCTTCCTTTGATGACATACTTGCACTTTTGTGTTTAGTTCAGTTAAAGTCAGGTTAAATCCCTAGTAACTGCCTCTTCCTGGTTGTATGTAAGTGCATGAAAATAAACTTTAAACTGCTAGGGTTTTCTGCTCTGTATGTTGGATGCCTTTCACTTAAAATTCTGATCTTGATACACAAGGAGAGACCATTACAGAGAGAACAGAAAGGAATCTTGAAAGTCTTACTACATGAAATATTAAATGTCAGTGTAAATTGACAGCTAACTTTGTAGTATGCTGCTCTTACCACACTTTCCAAATAAATCATTCTGAAGCTTTCAAAATTACAAGCTTATTTCAGTTAGTAAACCTCAAATTTGAGTGCTTCTCAGTTTGTTGCTGTGCCTTTAAAAAGAGTGTGTCTCCTAGGCACAAAGTTCTGGTTGTCTTTTGCTAGGGTCTGCTTTTGTTTATGAAGGCAAATAAAAAAATAAAATCTGGAGTTACATTTGTTCTTCCCCAGGAGAACATGTCCAGTGTATGGAACTGAAGGGGAGAAATCTAGTGCTGTCATTTGAAATGGTTTTAATCCAGAGAAGTCGAGAAAACCTGGTTTGTGTGTGTGGCTTTCTCTTTGCTCATACGCAGGTGTGAGTGTACATGCACTGCCTGTGTATGGATAGATGGGGACAGTGCATGTGTACAGAACAGCTCAGCCAGAAGCAGCTCTGCTGCTCAGTGGTGGGAGCCCTTCCTGGCTGTTCCTAAGGCAGGCTTATTTTCCTTAGGAAATACTTCAGCCTTGGAAGCTCTCATCTGCGTTCCCACTCCAAAAAATGAACAAGCTCCACAGCAGCCTGACACAGAACCAACGTTCAGTACCAGCATGGCTGCTTGCTAGCTGCTGTGTGCTGGCAGAGTGTGTGTGTTCTGTCCCTCTGAGGATGGTGTAGCCTAGCAAGGCCTGAGCTGCCAAAGCAGCCAACTATTTGCTTTAATAGAACCTAGAGGCAGAAAAGGTCTGTGTTTCCACTTAATCTCCAGCAGTAGCCATATGAGGAGAACAGATAAGCCACTTTGTCAGACTGGGATTATGGTGTTTATATTTTAACACCATATGTTTTTAGATTGTTAGGTATGTAATGCTGTTACTAGTGTTACATTGTAACACCTTGTAGCTTCATTGTATCTTTATTCAAAACATGGTGGATTGTTTTCTATTACTCTGGTGTGGATTTAGTAAGAGAGTTGATAAAATGCACAGAATTAGAAATAAATTTAAGTTAAGTTTAAGATCTTATTGTGCGGAGAATTAATTAGCAGGAAAAGCTCTGTAGAAAGTATCAGTTGTCATCACCTGCCCTTGGTGACTAGTCTTTGCTTCAGGGTTTTAGGGAGTAAAGAATCCAGACTGGCATCAGTCTAACACTTTCAACACTGTATATTGTTCTGAATTAGTTGTGGCTGCTTCGATCACCTCTGTTGATTAAATTGAGGCTTTGATTCCATTAGCATCTTTGTCATATAGAACAGAGGTTTATTTGATTGAAAATAAAGTACAGAATTAAGTTAGTTCTTTATTTGTGACAATTTGCCTGTAATTTAAGATGAGTTGGGGATGTGTCATAATTTGTGCAGCATAATTTGTTCATGCAGTTGCACAGACCTTTATTTGCTGTGCTTCTGGAACTGAAAATCAACTGCCTGAACGAATACCTGGTATTGATGGGCCTGCTTTGGTCTGCTCTGTTTTGGAACTACAAGTGACAGAAGTTACTTTTCTACCTGCAAAGCATTTGTGGCTTTCATATGTTCACTTAAATAAACTGAAAAACTTATCTGAGTGTTTTTTCTAACAAACTTTGCCTTCTTTTTTTGTATTTCCAGCAATGGTAGTTGGGAATTTAATATCTTTGTCAAAAAGCCACTCTAAGGAAGAGGGAAAGTTTTTTTCCTCTCTTAAAAGATAGGACATTTTATTATGCTGTCTTACCTACTAAGAAGCTACATGCAATTTGTGGAAAGGTAACATAAGGCATGGGCAGACAGTAAAATCTAGAGTAAATAGTATTAGCTTCTTAGTATATTGCATCCAAGGAACTCCTTCAGGGGTTGAAATGGGAGCAAAAAGGTGCTTTTGCAATGTTAAGTGGCAGCTGTGAGAACACAACTCTGAAATTTTGTTATACCAAGATAAACAATCTTTTCTGTTCAATTTTGACTCCTAATTCTTAAAAGCTAGTGAGTTGCCTGTTCTAAGCATTTGTTGAGTTGGTTCATGTGGTAAGAAGCCTAGAGGTATTGTAATGAAATAAATCACATTTTCCCTCTTAGACTCTTGTAATTATATTTAACTAAATTACTTAAGTATTTTAGCTGCTCCAATGCTAAATCTGAACGGGTGCTTGATACTGCACAAAGCAAGAATGGCTGTCAGGTTGTGGAAAGCAACTGATACTCGGATTTCGTTCTGCAGTTTAACAGACTAACAGGTACTGTTGACATCTGGAATTTAGAGGTTAAACTGATGTATTGTGATTAACTCCAGATGTATGGGAGTCACTCCGTCTGTGAGAAAAATCTTACTGAAGATAAAAGGGGGGCCCTGAAGGGCTGTTTGGTGAGGGGGTCTCTGTATGGTAAATACAGGAATAAGGACGATAATTTAACAAAAGGTATACTGCATTGTAATGTCCTTAAAACTCATTTGCAGGATATTAAATAGCTCCTTATGGAATAGCCTAGCTGTTCTGAGCCCTCTTCCTAAAATTATAGGCTGGTTTCCTAAAACCATGTTTTGTTATATCTTGTGACAAAAGAGGCAAGATTTTGTTAGTGTTTAAATTTAAAAATGCTAAATTTCATCTATGTTGAAATGTACTATTGAAATGGGGGGTTGGAAATTTGATTACTGGGGGTAACTCTACATTTCTTTGTGCATAGATCAGGAAAATGCTTAAAATGTGTCTTGAAAAATGTCAAATTGAGACGAGGTCTGGCATCGGTGGGCTCTTGTTTTAAATTTCCTGGATTAAGTGCATACAGATTGGTGCCACCTTGAGCTTGAATCTGCTGGAAGAGGAATGGTTCTTGTGCTCTGTGGACATTGTTAACGCTACCTGTAGTTAACACCTTGTCCTCTGGCCTTGTTCCAAAATATTTTCTGCTGGAGCTTGAACTGATTAGCTGGGTGCCAGAACAAAGATGCTTTTGTACCTGGGAAGACTGCTTTACAAAGTTTGTTTAGCACTGGAAGAGAGATTAAACAAAGTCATGCTGTGATTTGGAGATATGAGCTTGCATCAACCTTTCACTCTGTTTTCCCCACAAATGATGTAACTTTAACTGTGTATCTTAAGGTTTGCGCTAGTTCTGAGGCTACTGAGACTAGTTACAATGCAAACCAGCGACCCTCTAGTGCTTTGTTGTTTCTAAGAGGCCTTGGCACATGGCTAGCCATTTGGGATGCTTTTATTTCAGTGTGTCATGGACACATTTGCTTTCCACAAGCAAAAGCAGTGTGTTAAGATTTCTGATTATTTGTTTCCCAAAAGAGATTTTTAAAGTTTGTCTCTTCCAATAAATGTTTTTCTGATCTAGGTTTTGTGTGATTGTGCAGCCTTAAGACAGAGTTTAAAACCAGCAGAGATCTACACTACTTAACCTGCCCTGCACAAAGTTCCTTGCAGTTTGAGAGACAAGGATGCCTACCAGCTGGTGGTGGGGAGGGGGAAATCCAGGACCTAACAAAAAACAATCTTTGCAACTCGTTAACATTCTTAATTCTAACATTCAAGCCGATATTGTCTGTTCTTTATCTACAATCTTCACCAATACTATCGCATTCTCACTGCCATTATGTTCCTTTGTATTAAAGGGAAAAAGACATTTAGAGCCGAGACCCTCTGTGTAGTATCTATTTCACAATTGCCCTCTCCAAGTTTTCATAAGCAATTGTAGTTCCACACAAAGAAGAAGCTCTTGCAGCTCATTGAATTGCAAAAATCCCCTTGATGTAATGACCAGATGTCGAACTTGAAACTGGTCAGATGGGTTCTCAGGAGAGATAAGGGCAAAACTTCTCACACTTTTCTCCTTTGATCACAAATTTTAAGCAAACATTAAAGAATTGCTCCGTGTTGTCTGAAAAAATCAGTGTTTGCTTTTGGCAATGGAGCGCAGGGATTTAATGGGTGATCTTCAGCCAGGTATCTCCAAATGCTTTTACAGAGAAAGGGGTAAGTTTGTGTTGTGAGAGTGTGTTACACTTCAGAGTCCACCTGTTACACACTGGTTTTGGAGGCCGGGTAGTGTTTTAATCAACCCACACTCTTCAGTAGAACTGACCTGAAAAATCTCCATAGTTACTTGAATTCAGGGATTGAAATGTATAGCAATTCTTTTACTTTGGCTGTACTGGCATCTTAATGTGACAATCCAGAGAGATCCCAGCGTTTCTGGTTCCCAGGGCTAGTTGAAGCTACTTCAGCTTGATTATTTTTTTAATCCACTGCAAGAAAGAAAAAAATAATCGATGCAACATTGCAAAAATACAGGCATAAATCTAAGAAACTTGGATCTACATGTATTTTGGTTCTTTGTTTTTGGAGAGTTATAGCATATTAAAGAGAAATTGAAGCTTCCTTTTGTAAATTGGTGTTTCAGATGCCAGAGCTACTTCTGCAGAACATACTTTCTTTGCTGTTACAAGTGTTTGTATGACTTGCATGGGGCTTTTAAGTCTAAGCCATTTGCTTCTCTATCAGTTTGTGGCAGCCAGAGCACTGCTAGTGTGAAGAGTTTCTCTTGAAGTATCTGTGCAAGAGCTCTTTGGTGCTGCTCCACAGCCATTTTATCTACCCTGCATGGGGGTGGGGAAGAGTGTGGAATGGAATAAGCTTTCTGGAGTTTGAATCCAGGTCACTTGGCCAGCTTCCAGGAACTAGGCAATAATGGGCACACTGGCTGCTTTCCCTTTTTCATTCTTTCTTTTCCAATGGTCTGAAACCTGAGGAGAGAAAACTAACAAGTGGAATTACTCTGAATAAAATTAAAATACTTCTAGGAACGTGTTCCTTCCACTCTAACCCTTTTCTCAAGCAGGTAGAATTTAGTTCTTTGGCTCTCCTGCTCGTAGCTTGCTTTATTGTGTGTGTACTGTCTTTGCTTTGGTAGCAGGAAACCGAAAGTATTGCAAACTTTGAATCTCTTAACATTAGAGCTCTTGCTTCGTGTATAAAGAGAAATGTTTCTACTATACAGCAAGCAGAAACCTAGAGGAGATATTTCATTCTGCCAACATGATAGCAGTGTGATATGGACCATATAGTGATCTAATCCTCAATGTGCTCTGTCTTACAGAAGATGCAGACTACAGTGCCTTTGGTACGGATACGATGACAAGGAAGAAAAATGTCTTATCGAATGTGTTACGTCCAGATAATCACAAGAAGAAGCCACACATTGTTATTAGCATGCCACAGGACTTCAGGCCAGTGTCTTCTATTATAGATGTAGATATTCTGCCAGAAACCCACCGCCGGGTGCGACTTTACAAATATGGAACTGACAAACCCCTCGGATTCTATATTAGAGATGGTTCCAGTGTTAGAGTGACACCACATGGATTAGAGAAAGTCCCAGGGATCTTCATATCTAGGCTTGTCCCTGGAGGTCTGGCTCAAAGCACAGGCTTACTGGCTGTCAATGATGAAGTCCTGGAGGTGAATGGAATAGAGGTTTCAGGAAAAAGCCTTGATCAGGTTACAGACATGATGATTGCAAACAGCCGTAACCTGATCATTACGGTACGGCCAGCAAACCAGAGAAATAATGTTGTGAGGAACAGTCGGACTTCTGGCAGCTCTGGTCAGTCTACTGAATCTAGCCTTCCAAGTAGCACACCAAACATAGCAAATTTCTTGCAAGGAGAAGAGGGGAGCGATGAAGAGGACATTATTATTGAGGAGAGTGGGGAGCCTCAGCAGATTCCAAAAGCTGCACCTACAAGTGAAAGCCTGGAATCCTTGACACAAATTGAACTCCTTCACGAGTCGACACAGAATGGATTCCTCCCTTCCAGTGAGATGAACTTGAATCATTCAGCAGGCAGCATTAGCATGGAATATGAAGTACGAGATCCAGATCATAAGTCTTTAGAAGAAGATGGAACTATAATAACGCTATGAAACAACATTGGTGTACTTCATAATGATGCCATACATGTTTTAATTTGGCTAATATGTAATACAGTTTATACCTCTCCATCTGCCAAGCACTGCAGTTAGATTAAGAGGAAGGAAAAAGTAAATACAAGAAGTCCAAAATTATATAAGTTGACTAACTTCAGTTAATTCTGCACTTCAATGTAAATACTTCACAAAGATGGGAGATAATTGATAAATGACTAAAATTGGATGGTGGAAACTTAAGTTGAAAATGAAGGATAGCTAGGAGATGGCTGTGAGCTTTCTTTTAAAGGCACTTGATTTTTTTTTTTTTAATGCTGAATACTACTGGTTCTATAGAAGTAAACTTCTATTATTGTGTGAGGTTCTCTAATGTACTGTGGCTTTGTTTTCATCTGAAGTGCTGCTTGCATGTGGTGGAGCTGCTTTAGCCACTTCATTCCTGTTCTGGACTGCTGCTCAGCTGGCAGAGCTCTTTGTGGGGCTCTGAGGAAATGAAAAAAAGGTGGGATGGGAGGAGATGTTTGTGGCTGCTCTGGGTCCCTGACTGACACACTGAGCAGCAGGGAGAGGTGACAGTGGTCAGCAACTTGGCAGCAGTCAGGATCTGAAGGTGAGGGTTTCTGAAGCTGACTGTTCCTTTGTAAGTGAATGTGCAACCACAGGCTCGTTAGACATGCACCTTGACTGTTTTTAATGGCCAGGGAAGGTTACTTTTAATGACTATGATGTTGAAATTCAAATGTGAAAGTCTTAATGATTGTGTGTCGAAGACCTGGTCTCATTTTAGCTTGCAATATTTAATGATACCATTTGATTTAGTTGCTAATTCAAGTAAATTTCAAAGAAATCAAATGTTAACTTAATGCTATGGAAATAACAATCTATGTGAAAATTGCAGTCCTTGTAGAAGCTGTGAAGGTTTCTACTAGCAAAGGTTTGTTGTAATGAGTCTGAGCTGTGTAAAAAGTTGCTTTCTTCAAACCTGAACAAGTTAGGACGGCTTAAATTAAACCCTGGATTAAAAGAAATAACTTAAATCAGAATGCGGTTTTAATAGAACTTGCTTGAGGCAGGTGATATTAAATTGTTGATGATAATGAACTAAGCTGTAAATGCTGATCTTTGTGTACCACTGGCTGGGTGTGTTGAATGTGGACACAGTTGCTATGTGTAAAACAAAATACTGATGACACGTCCTGATACTGCAAGTGTGTAAGTGCCTGAGTGAGTGGCTGCAGACTGGCCAGGAGAGCTGCAGGGAGAGGCTGCTAGCATTGTTTTTCCTCTTTTAGTAACTCCTGCTTTACCACTCAGTTTCCGAACTCGCTGACCCTTCTCTGGGATCCAAAGCTGTGGCAGGAAAATGAGATGGGGACTAATAGGACTGTGGAGAAGGACAGTTGGAGCTTCTCACCAGGGATCCAGTTGTCTGTGTCAGCCCTGAGAGGAGGAGGATGCTACCAGTTCCCTATTGTGCCCTGTACTTTCCAGGGCTCCTGTGGCATGTCCTGCTCCGTGGGACATGTGAGGAGTGGGAAAGGAGACTAGCCCCTTTTCTTATCTCAGTCTGTCTCAAGTAAACATCTACCTCTGGTAATTTTACTAACAAGAGACCAAGTTTCATGTCAAGGTATCTGTCAGAGTCTTTATAGGATATCAGAAGGGTAAAACCACATTTGTTTAAGATTTTTGTAGTGATGTAAGTCAAATTGTCTCTGAAATTACTGCTCTATAGTTTTATGAAATGCAGATTTTAAGTTCCTCTCCTGAGCAGTAGTACTTTCAAGCCTTCAGTACCATTGGAGCTCAAGTCTCATAGATGTCAAAGGTATTTGTGCCCTTTTGACTTGTGGAGAGTTTCCGTAACAGGCAGTGGTATTCTGCAACCACACCAGAGTTTGGCTTCCTTGGATTCATGTGTGGAGAGGCCCTGGAATCTTTTCCAGTGTGAGCATGAATTTTGAAGTGTTTTACTTGTTTTGCTAATAATTATTAAAAATCAAGTAACTACATCCAGTTAGTGAGGAAATAATGTTCATATATGTGTGTTCTGTCAGTGCTGCTCTGTGCTTCCCTTATTTAAGGAAGCTTGTTTACTTTAAATGTCTGTTTCTTTATCAAGACTTTCCTTCCTGTAAAGAATCATCAGTGGAGGGTGACTTTGATCTATTATGCTAGTTTGCACTTCTGTGCCTTTTGTTTACTTGAATGTATTGTAAGTAATGACAGGAATAAAGGCATTTGGATGAGTCGGGAGGCCCACTGGTACAGAGGGTGAGCTGGTGGTGCTCTTGATGCAGGTGTAGGGCGCTCAGTTGGTGGGAACACCCTGTGGGACTGCCAGGGTGTGACTGTATCCCACAGCCTGGGCAAGAGGGTTTGAGCCGTTCCTGACACGGGAGGGCTGAGCCTGAGGGTGCCGGTGGTGCAGGGTCACTAACTGCTGGGGTGCCAGCCCCAGGGATAATGTGCTGCTGAGCTGTGTTACCTGATTGCTCGTAACCCATCCACGAACACTTTGAATATATATGCCAGTATTAAGGACTTGAGAGATTTAACTGGAGTCCTACTCTGAACTGCATGAGAGAACATCTCTAGGACCTTTCCTGCAAACTGATTAATCTAAATGTGAGATTATAATTTTTTGACATGTCGTGTTTTGTTTTACAGAAATTTGGTAATGTGTTTCAAAACTAAGCATTTGGGGCTTGATGAAAACATTAAAGAATAAACCTGAAAATGGGTTTTCTAAAGTGTGTATTTACAGCCAGAGTGACAGACTGCATAGCACAGAATTGCTTAATGCTGCAGTTACCATAAAGTTTCTAAAGTTCTTCCACATCTTAATAACTTGTACACTGTTAATCACACAATATTTTTCAATTGTTACTTCAGGATGATCAACGGTTGATTACGAGTGGCTAAACATAATTTTATATAGAAATGGTACTGGGGCTCAGTATGAAGTTTTTTAAAATATGCTGATATTGTTAGCCTTTCATTCACTACCTCCTGAATTTTTATCATCTTTACAATTTTCTCCTTGGAAGAAAATACTTAAAGGCTTGACTGTTTTATATAGACTTTATCTATAGTTAATAAAAGGAAATCCAGAAGTGATAGTGAAGAGATTACGCATGATTGACAATATTACGCTGCTATCAATGTAATCTTTGTGTATTAAATACCATGTATATGTAAGCTGTATTTTCAATCCAGATTTTATAAATTAATTTATAAATATCCAAATTATTTCAAAATTGAATGGAAAACTAAAATTCTTTTGACTAGTGTTACATGTTGTGTACATGCACAGCGAGGGGGTCATTTCTTACTTGTGACTGGGATATTTAAGTGCACCTTAATAGGAAAAAGAACAAATTTGTAATAGAATTAAGATGCATTTACTTTGAAGTTCTGCTCTGGTACTGGATAAGTCAAGCCTAACTGTGAATCATGTGTTTTCCACAGCTGAATTAAATCTAGGACAATGTTCTCACAAGCTGTCTTTAACATGTGTATTTTTGTGAATATTATGTATTTTCTAATTAAATTTTACTTGCAATGTGATTTTTACATGAATGAACTTGTTTAAAATGTCAAATATCAGTATTTTTCTTACAACTTTAATGTATAATGTACATTATCTCACTGAATGAAGACTGATTTTACAAAATCAAGCTAGATATAGTTGTATATTAGTCTTATATTTTTACAGACTGGAATAATAAATGGCTATAGAAATAAAATGCTTTTTTTTTCTCAATTACTTTGTTGGGTAAGTAAAAACGAGGCATTTACGCTCTTATTCTGAACTGTAAGAGTAGCGGGGCTTTTTTTATGCCCCCTCTCAGGCAGCTGAGCGGGCTCTGTTTTCATAGCAGTGTTCCTCTGCTCCCTTCCCTGGAGCAGATCTCTACACCTGGGAAGGATGCAGGGCTTCAGAACACTTGTCTGACACTCCTGTTGTCTAACTTGTGATGTGCTTGTTCCTACAGTAGCTGCAAATAGCGAGTCTTGCATTGCATGGCTTGCTGGAGGACTGCTGGCAATGAAGGTTAGGTCACGAGGCCTGGGAGGATGGATGGTTCCTAATCCTCTGTTGCCATTGTGCTGCTGTTGAGGTGTTTTTCACTGTTACTGTGAGTATTTGATATAATTGTATTCAAGCCTTAACTTGAACCTGTTCCACCTGCAAATGTTTTCTCCCATCCGTACCTAATGCCTGAGCGGCCTGTGTAAACATTTACCTAGTGACATGAGCCTTGATTTAGCCCTTTGTGTCGGGCCTCTGGCTGCTGGAATGGGGCAGATCACACAGCCCCACAGCTCATGCTCTGTCCCTTCCCTCCTGTGTGTGTGGCTTGTCTCCTGCGCCTGGCACAGTGCTGCTCCTGCGTGTGCCTGTAGCTACGGAGGGTGACAGAGCTCCAACAGCACTGCAGTGTCTCTGCTGGCATGCAGCAGAACGAGCCCAGTCTGCTCATCTGTGTACTGAGCCTGAAGGCCCTGTAACCAGGAAAAAATCCCTCCTTTGCACAGAAACTAACAGCTCAGCCCTTTCCTAAAGGAATGCTGAGATTGGTATTTCGGTATTCTTGAAATGGCGTGAGCTTTAAAAATTCATCCTGCCTGTGTTGAATTCAGGTGTGGTGTCTCTCTTAACTTAGAACTTCCATCCACGTGCATAAGGCTCTGAGACAGGGAGAGATTTCAGAGTTGCTGGTTCTCCTTTTTAACACATGCATTGTTGTGGGAGCGAGTAACTTTCTGGTATTGCTGCTGGAATTTTTCAAGAATTGGATATTTTGAATAAATTGGATATGAAAAAATGAGGAGTACAATCTGGATAACTGCAGACAAACGCAAGATTAAACACTAAAACAGCAAATGGGTTAACAGTGCATGTGTGGGCAGCCAGTCTTAGTATTGCATACATAATGCCGAATGTCAAGCAGACGTGCTGCTCAGAGCCCCTCCTGGCTGGGAAAGCATCAGACTCGTACTTGCCAGCATGAAAAACCCAAACTGTGTTAGGGAAGGACTAAAGGACAAGGCTGAAAACATAACATTACTGTTATAAAACCATGATTTGAAAATGCTATTAATGTAGCGTGTGCTTCTCATGGCTTGTTTGCAGAGAGGATATGTCATCTGCGTTACAGGATGGTTTTAGTATAACTAGAACCCAGGAGTAGAGGACTGGTCACCCTGGAGGAGACAGTAGAAAGTAGTGAAGCTGTGTGTAAATGGTTTTGTATGAGGAAGTTAAATACCAGTAGATGGATGGGAGAAGTGCAGTGGAATATGGTTTCCACTTACCAGCTTTCATGGTGAATTTTTTGGCCTGCTTAAAAATGACTTATTAGGGAGATAAAATGTTGACTTTAGAGGAGACTCTTCCCTGTAAGGTATAGTTCCGTGGCATTAGTCTGGCATTGACCCAATCTCTCTGCAGATGCATCTCCCCCGGTGTCCCTGGGCTGGGTGCTGACAGTGAGTGGGGACTATTCTGTGGGCCATTAGGATCTATTAGTGTTTCTGTGTGAGAGGATCTGTCCTAGGCAAAATCTACTGAGAATTAAGGGAGTGGAGTTATTACAGGAGCAAAGACTAAGGCAGTCATGTATCTACAGGGATCTAGCAAGCTGGACAGGACGCTTTAGGCTGGACAAGAACTGAAAGTGTCGAGTGATGCTAATCTTGACCTGGGCTAAATCTGCACTGGCGGCACAGTGTGGAGGTTAATCTGTGACACTTGAAGGCAGTGGGACTAAAAGCATACTCATGCAGGTCAGCGATGCTATTTCTACACATCACTGGGATCCCTGCTTGTAGTTTTCTGAAACTAATTGTGAAGGAGCACTGTAACTTTCCCTCCTGCAGCCACGGTGGGGAAGGAATGCAGCTGTTGGATACCATGCAGGCATATGTCTGTCCTCTTAAATGCCAGCAGCACTGAACTTTCTCAAGGCAGTGAGCTCTTAGCAAGGTGTCAGCACTCCAGTTATGTTACAAAATTGAAAACTCATGGTTGCAGATATGAAGATCTTCTGGGACTTCTGTAAGTAATTGATTGAAAATGATCCTCTCCTTGGTATAACAGCTGGGGAAAGATCTCAACTGGTGCCAAATACCCCTCTGACGTTTTCTTTTTACCTTAAACTAGCTGTGGCATTCTTGTGTGAATTACTTCTGAATGTGTGCTCCTTGCAGTACAAGTATCAATATTCTGATACTATTGTGTAGTACTTGCATGTGGTAATGCTAGAGAAGAATAATGGCTTCCAGTACTAGCATGAGGAAAAATGTGTTGGACGGCAACAGTATTGTTCTTGGAGGCTGTAGAAGTATGCAAGAAATGGTACAGATGGTTCTTGGAGAGGTGAGGTTGCAGCCAAGACTGAAGGATTCAGACTCCTTGTGCAGCTATGATAGATCACTTGTGTACTTTCCCTCTCAAATAGGAGACAAATTTGTCTCTGAGGACTTAATGTAGCATGCTTGATTTTAAAAGTGCTTTAGAAATATGAAGCACAAAGCAATTTGAAGAAGTGCTCTGCTACTTAACCAGCATTTCTTATTACAGCAATTCAGAAGTCCTGCTAATAACATACCCCTTCCCGTCCTTCCAATCCACATGGCTGCTCAAGTAGAAAGGAATTTCATTACCTCATACTGTAAGGAAATACCTTGCGTTTCATCACCCTGAAAGACTTGCACTGGGCTCCAAGGTGATACATTTCAGAATGTATATAGGCATCTATTGCCCCCTGTTTGCTTTCCATAGTAGAGTATAGTTCTCTCTCTGTGGTGCAATACTTGTGTTGCTGACTGGTTACCCAGTTATGGACATGGGATTTGGTTTGTGTGCTCGGGGGACTGTTTGCTTTTTTCCTAGTTGGTGATGCTCAGAAATAGATCAGAGGTGGAGGGTCAGAGAACAGCAGGTGATGTGGAAGGAGCGAGAGGAGGTAGGGACGTCATCCAGTGCAGGGAATCATGCACATATATAAACCCTTTATCAGTGTGGTTACAACAGCTGAGGCTGCTGTGTGTCTGTGGCATGTCTGAACCCATTCTGAAAATAGTGGCCTAGTTACAGCTGTGAGACAGATGGAGGTAAGAGTAAAAAGTAGGAAGCGAACTGGAGATCTGCTAACAAAGGAGGTGTGGAGCTTTGGCCCTGGCTGGAGGCCAGATGCCCACCAAAGTCGCCTCTCACCCTTCTCCTGCTGCAGGTGGGGTCTTGGCCTTTTCCATGGGCTGTGGGGGGACACCCACTCCACCATGGGTTTCTCCAGGGGCATCTTTCTCTCTGGCACCTGGGGTGCCTCCTCCCCCACTTCCCTGCTCTTGGTGCCTGCACAGCTCCTTACACCTTCTCACTCCTTTCTCTGGTGGCAAAAAGCATCTGCTTGTGTTTTTTTTTTCCTTGCAAATGTGATTCCCAGAGGTGCTGTGACCAGCGCTGTTGGGCTTGGCCTTGGTCAGCAGCGACTCCGGCCTTGACCAAGCCAGTTGGTGTTTGCTCTGTGGGGCCTGCAGAGAGCTTCTGGCTGCTTCTTCCAGAAGCCACCCCTGCAGCCCCCTTCTCCACCAGAACCCCGCCATGCAAAACCACAACAGGAGCTAAGAGCCCCAGCACATGGCAGAAAGGAATGCCCTGTTTGGCAACTGCCAGAAGGTTGCTGTAAACAGCCTGTCTATCGTGTTTAGCTGGTCAAGTAACAGGTACCTTCTCTACCTGTGAGCCAGCCTCTCTCTTTAGACCCTCATAGCTGTGACAACCGCCGGGCACAAGAAGGGTTTTCCTTTGAGGATGGAATTCTTACAAGGCCTTGGCTGTATTTCTTTGCTGTCACTCTGGGGTTCTCTCCTCTCTGTGGGAGGATGTGATGGATTTGGAATCATACAACACTGAGGAGAATGTATTGAATTTGTAAATGTAGATTACTTTTTTTTCCTGACTTTCTCAGTCCTCTGTAAGGTTACATAAAACACTTGGACTTGTGTAATTCAGGAATTTTAAATCCTAGAAGCTTAAATCCCATAATAACCATGTTAAGTCTGCCCTTGCATTATTTCTATCCAGTGTTGTAAAATGAGTAAAGCAGGGATGTTTTTACAGACAAATCAATGAGCTAAAACTTAATGCAAAGCAATACCTGCACAGGCAGCCAGGTTTATTGGACACTTAAATGCTGTGAACTTTCACAAATAACTCAGTGTTTGAGTCGCCCTGCACTGTCAGTGTGCTGAAAAGAAGAGATGTGAGGTGAGCCCTTCCTCGGGTCCTGGCAAACAGCTCCCCGGGGCTCGGCCGCATGTGGTGCGTTCCCCAGCTGAAGCTGCTCCCGTTACTCGGAGATAGCTTGCTCTTGCCCAAGGCACGGGAAAGCCTTGCGGGGAGGGCAGCGCGGGCGGCCTCCCCCTCTGCCAGTGCTCGGGTGTGGGTCTAGGGCGTGCGGAGTCCTGGAGTCAGGCGCTGTCCGGGCTGCTGCAGGGGGGGCACCGGGCGCTGCTCCGTGTCCCGCTGCTCCAGCACCCGCTGCGGGCGACGACGTGCGGACGAAACGCCCTTCCAGGGCCTGCAGCGCCCATCCGGGAGCTGCGCAGCCCGGCCCTTCTGCCCCCGGCCGGCCCCTCGCTAGCTGCCCCTTGCTGCCTGCCGAGCGCGCTGCTGCCCCTCCGCCCGCCGGTCCTGTGCGGGGCAGGAGGTGTAAAGGACCCGGGGCGCTGCGCGAGCCTCCCTCCGCCCGCGCCACACCAGGCATCTCGCGCAGCCTGCGCGGGGAGGCGCGGACACGCCTCGCGTCCCGGCACGCGGGGGCGGTCGTAGCTCACGCGCGGCCGTTGCCGTCCCTGCCCCACCAGGCGGCGCACGCGGCCCGCTGAGGCGACGGCCCGGCCGTGGGAAGCCCCTGGCGGGACGGCGCGGCGGCGCTGGGCTGCGGCGGAGCCGATGGTGCGGCCGGAGGGGCCGCCGGAGCCCCGGGCGAGGGCGGCGGCAGAGGAGAGCCGGGCTCGCCCGTCGCCCCAGGAGGAGGTACGCGGGAGGGAGAGGGGCGCTGCGGGAGGAAGGGGAGCCAGAGCCGGGCTCGCGGGGCTCTAAGGGGAAGCCGGCTGTAACGGACCCGGGGGCACGGGCGGCGGGCTCGGTTCTGGGGCGAGGGGACGGCCCGGCCCGCCCGCAGTGACGACAATAACCTCGGTGAGGGGCTGTCGGGCCGCTCTCCCGGCCGACGCGGCGGGTGCGAGGAGCCGCTCGGTCCGGCCCGATTCTGTTGGTCCCGACCGGCGTTGGCACTGCTCCTGCGGCGCAGGGCCCGCTCCGCGGGATCCCCATGCCTGGGCTCTTACCCGTTCCTGAAGGTGGCTTAAATCCTTGGAGTCCTTAGAAGGCTCTCTCTAGTTTTTCTCTTGTGCAGTTCACACGGAGCTGCTGAGCATTTGTGGTTGAGTCCTCAAAAGTAGTGTTTTGGCTTTTGTATGCCTCGTGTACTTTGATAGGAGCATGCCTGGAAGGAATGGTATTAAGTGGTTTGTTTGCATCTATTTAATATAATTTCTTGTTACTGTTGTCTTCTGTTATGTTTCAGGCTATGGAACGCTCTTTAAACATTATCAATGACTGTGTTTTGAATTAACTTAATCTCAGTGGTGTCAATAAACTTTGCTTCTGTCCCCTACCACATGCTACTCCAATGGACATGATGAACGCAAGACACTCCTGGTAGATACTAGAAGGGCTAGTAAAGTGAGGGAGCCTCCTGCCTGGCACATGGCTGAGAGCATGGTCAGAGAAGGACAGTGACCTACACAGCTAATGCAACTCCTGTACATGGGTGTTTGTTTACGGTGTTGCCCATCACATCAGTGGAATTTTCACCTGCTTTACAGCCGTGCTCTAAGTTTGACATCAGCTTTACCTCAGATAGACATGGAGCATATTGTTTGGGGATGTAAACTCATGTTTGCACCACTGAAATCCATACATTGATGCACAGCTTTGGTGGATCCTTCCCGGTAGACCTGCGGAATACGATGTGTGCCGAGGTTTCTTCTGTCCAGATATGTACACAAAAAAGAGGTGGTAGAATTTTGTGGGCAGGTTTTAAGTCATGTATAAGTGGCATTGCCATGCAAATATAACATGATAGTCAGTGTCGCCGTGGAGATTTTGGAGAGCTAGTGAGACTTGAGCATCTCTGGAAATACCCTGAGTATGCTGACCGGTGTGGTCACGAAGCTGACCTGAAGAGGCCAGTGGCTACTAGTTTCCCTGAGACAGTACAAACTGGTCCTAGCTCAGTGCTGCTCTAACATACCTGCAGAGCTTTTGGGCAAAGTTGGCTCACATTCCTGCTGCTCAGAACATGGCCTGAGCTCATATCGACATTCTGCTGCAAAGGTGTTTCTCCCACATTCCATCCTGTATATACACACGTGCTTGCCCTCTTGAAGAAAGCCACTGTTTCTTCCATGTGCTTAAGATTGTTGTTCTTACCCCTTTCCTTTGTGTGGTATTTTCTGAGTCACTCGGAGCCGAGTCCTTCCCCAGCCTGCACAACTGCAGACCTCAAGTAGCGCCATACCTGAAGTGCTGGACTTGGTCTCCTGGGTCCGTGGGGTTGCTTCCTGGGTGGCTCCCAGCAGCCTGTCCAGGAGGCTGTGTACCTTGTTGCCCCTCCAGCAATGGGTGGTTATCTCTTGCTGCTCCTCCTTTCTTTTGGGAATGGCAAACCTGGAGTCAGACCAGCCCTTGGGTTGGTAACTATGGTTTGAATTAAAGAGAGGACTTGGGTTTCCTTCATTTTATTACCAGGTGAAAGGATAACGGACTTTATTTAGGAATGAGATCATTCCTTCCAACTCTGACAAGGAATTGGAAGATCTGCCAGGGCAGGCTTTGCTCTTGTGCTGCTTCTACAATAAATTAAGCAACAGAGCCCCAGTAAATGGGGTGGCTTCCCTTTGTCTGGGGAAAAAAGGTTTTCATCAGGTTATTTTGGAAAACAGAATAGGGTTTGGCTGGGAGAGTAGGGATTCAAGCCAGGGTTTAACCAGCAGCGCAGAGGCCGGGCTCTGGCCCACCTTTCACCCACCCCGGGAGGTTCTCTTGTGGCTGCAGGCCCTTGCAAGACGCAGACAACGGCCGCCGCCGTTCCCAGCCCTGCGTGTGGCGCGGCGACCGCGGCTTTTGTGACCGCTCGCAGCCCGGCCGAGCCCCGCCACGCCGGGAAGGCGTCAGGCGGCGGCTGGAGCGGCGCCGGGGCCGTATCCCGCGCGGGTACTTGGCACGGGTGGGGTCGGGGACCGGCCCGAGATGCTGTCGGCACCGTGCGAGCCCTGCACCCGCCCTCCACAGCGGGGGGACGGCCCGGGAACGCGGGCGGGAGCGTTGGGGCGCCCCTCGCTGCTGCGCTGCCAAACCCTCCGCGGGCGCGCAGAGGTCGGCGGGACTCCCGGCGGCGCGGCCATCTTGCTAGCGCGGCCGTTGCGGCGCTGTGCGCGAAAGGGGCGCCGCGCCCACCAGGTGGCGCTAGGGCGCGGGCAGGTGGACTGCCCCGTCGGGCACCGCCCCCACAAGCACCGCCCCCTCCCGCCGGCCCTACCCTCGCAAAGCCCCTCCCCTCGCACGGACCACGCCCCACTCAAACCACCGCCCCACACAGGCCCCGCCCTGGTCCCGCCCCCGCGGGCTGGCCCGACGGCGCCCGGCGCAGGGCCACGTTCCAGACGGAGGACGTGGGGACCGTTTGCCCTGGCGCGCTCCGTGCCTCGGCGGTGTCACCGCTCACTCCTGCCGAGGACACGGCGCCGGCGCTGCTGCAGCCCCGGCGTTTGGGAGAGGCGCCCGGCGGCCCGAGCGGAGGCGGAGCCTGGTTCTGGCGGGGGTGCGGAGCGGGAGCACTGATTACCGATGGCGCTGTGACTGACTTGCTGCGCCAGGGACGCCCCGTTACCTTCACCCTTTTCGGTGCCTCACTGCTGGGGATAAGCCACTTCGAGCCAGAGGTTCGCGTTGCCGCTTAGCTGGCTCCGGCTCGGTGCGCAGCGCGGCGCTGCCGGACGCTCGTGTAAAGAGCGGGCTTTGTCACCAGCCGCTCTTCCCTTCCCAGCGCTTCGGCAGCAGACGCTGCGTCTTCGCCCTCCCCGAGCGCTTCGCAGAGCGCCGGCCCGCCGAGCACAGGCTGAGCCTCCTGGAGGGACCGCCCCGTGTCACCGATGTGCCGCCCGTCCCGCCGCCCGGTGCCGCAGCTCTCCTCTGCGCCAGGCGCCCGGTGTAACGCGTGTCACGGTGCCCGGTAACTAGTGAATGCGCTGCTGGGGGCGAGAAGTGGCCGACCGGCGTCGCCGGGGCTTCTTGCTTCAGAGCTGCTTTGTTGGAGGACTCTTCAGAGCTGCGTAGGTAAATGGAGAGGGACGGGAGAGAGTGAAGCGGGTAAGGAAACGACGTGGTAAACGTCTCTCGGGCAGCTGAAAAGCAGTTTCCTGGCTGTATTCTACCAGCTTCAGTGCAAGTGAAAGGTGTTGGTGTGCCGGCCTTGCTGCCTTCTCTGCACAGAACAAACGCCAGTGTGCCTTCTAAGCATCGCTCCACTTCTCTGTTCTCTTGTCCCAGTGCTGTCTGGAGATTCACTGTGTGTACTGTCAAGGACAGAGCTCATCGGTCATATGTGTCCCCAAAGCAGTCTCTGTGGTCTGCAAGAACTCAAATTAACGTGTTGGATGTGGTTTATGCAAAATTAAATGAGCTATCTAATGTTTGCTATTGCTTGGTTATGGGACAGACATTTCTGGCACCTTGGATGTGAATTCTGCTCAAGAGAAGTGAGCCTATCATCCTCGCTCTTGGCACATCAGCAAAAGACCCAGTTATTAATCTTTTTTTGACTTCTGTCAGCAGTTTCTGGTGGTGTTGTTGGCATGTCTTGCCTACGGGCAGGAGGCATCGTTTCTTCCAGAAGGAAGTGACATAGGGTAGAAAGAAACAAAAGCTTGGCTCCTCGGAGTCTCACATGGTTAGTGGAGGACTTAAAAGGAGAAGTAGCTGCCTTGTAAGAATGGTTTGGTATTAGTGGCTGTTTAAGCAGGTATTTTTCCATTCAGCTTTTGAAAAAAATACCTGTGAAGGAGCATGTGAACCTCAGAGCACGCAGTCTGTTTTTTAATACATCCTGTCTTATATTTGTCAGCTTTAGATTCTCTAGTGCAGTACATTTCATCTGTGTAAAACATGGATTATACAAGAAATTGGTTTCTTAGGCCAAAAAAATCCTTTGAGTTAATTCCTGAAAGGTGCTGGTCGCTTCAGTGATGCAACATCATGACCTGCTCAAAGCAAGTGGTTTCAATCAATAGCTTATCACTGCTGATTGTCTTCTGTCTGATTTACTATTAAGTTAATTCACTCGATTCTTCTGTTTGAGAGCTTACACTAGGATTTTATTTTGTAAGCACCTTATGCTTTTTCCCATGGGTCAGGCATGCACCTTACATTTTTGGCTCCAACATGAGTATGATGATTAGCTTGTTCTGATGGATCCAGTGAGCGTTTAATGCTCCTGTGAGGCTTCCCACGCCAACCTTTTTGCCAAAGCCCACTGACCCAGTTTCAGCACACTGTCTTTGTGCTGCCCCAGAGACATCTTCCCACCACCTGGGCTGTGAATAGCTCTCTGGTGTGCAGGTTATTGGCCTAATGCTGCAGCCAGTGTGCTGCCTGTGCCTTTCTCCCCAGTGCCTACAGTGCAAGGCTCCTTCCAGCAGCGCATCAAGTGGTTCCTGGGAATCTGATAAATACAGTGTGGTATTTGAACTGATGCCAGCTTCAGTGCCTAGCAATAATTTGATCTTTTGTCTATGCCAACATAAGGCAGGGGGAATCTTGCTTTCTTCAATTGGGCATTCAGTAAAGTATTCACATTTGGCTTCTCTCCTTTGAGTGCCCTGCTGCTTTTCACTTACAAGTACTCTTGATGCATACATTTGAGTACTGCAGTGGGGAAAGATGTGGATCCTGGGTGCTAAGACAACAAAACCTCAGGCTGGGCACAGCAGGGCACAGCACTTGAAACTGACACTCACACAGAGGTAAGTCCTGGTGAGTGCAGGTCAGCACAGGTCCCCATGCCTCACAGTGCCATGGAGGGACCATCTTGCAATGAAAAGATTGCGCTAGAAGCTTTTTAGTGCCAGTTATTTACCTTTTTCTGAGGCCTTCCTTAGGGCACTGACTTTGGCAAAGTAAATTAATGTCTTTTAAGTGGGTTCAGAGCCTCTCCAGTGTAAATATCAAACCGCAGTTTTTAACTGAGCTATGATATGAACCAGGGGCACAAAAGAGGAAAAAAATATTACAACCAGACTCCTGTATGTGCTGTTCTTGCATTGTTTCCATGGGTCATATTTGGTTACCTTTTCGGATATGGCTCTTTTTGGTTTTTACGTAGCTAAAAGCGTGATTGAAAAGAATATTCAGGGATGCACAGCTAGTTTAGTTAATGGGGGAATTCACTGCTTCCAGTTCTTTGGCTCCTAATCCTTGAAGGGGATGTGTGGATAAGTGCTAAATCTTGCTTTATTATGGTTCCACAGACCAGCTGCTAACTGGTTATCACTGTCTCGGAGACTTGCAGTTTGGGAACCTTCCCCCTGAGGTCTTAGCTGTGAAACCTAGTTTCACGGTGGGGAAGGAGAGGAAGAGGTGGTTTTGCTGGCTGTGGCTGGGGTTTGTTGACTTCTCAGAACATACCAACCTTGGTTTTCTCTTTTCACACCACCGAGCTGTTCAGGTTACAGCGGTTACTTTTAATTGTGATCCTTTTATGTTACTTGTGATAGACCAACAGAGAATATGAAGACATCCTTTCAAAAAAAGTCTCTGTGACAACTAGAATTTGCACAGTGACTGAATTGTAGATCCAGCTTGGTGGGGTTTTTCATGAAAATAACACATCTGTACTTGTTTAACCACAGCTTGAATTGCAGTGTGTGCAAGGCTCAGGCCTCACTGCCCTGTGTGCGATGAGCCACTGCTGGTTTGCGTTCTGATACTCTGGTTGTGCTGCTTCCTGACCTGGTGCTGTTGTATTGCTGCCTCCTTGAGCTTAGCCTGGCTGACTTGAATTACAAGGCAAAGCTGAATCAAACCTTCCCTCCTCATCCCTCCTCCACCTAGTAAGAGGAAGCAGGTTTTTCCCTGTGGACTGCTGTGCGGTGGTGCTTGTGTGCAGCGCTGGGCTAAATCTCCAGTGAGAGATACAAATAAAGTAAAATACATTGCACAAGGGGAGAGAAACCTTGGTTTATAATGTGGAATTTCAGAGCAGTTTCTCTGGCTCGCAAGAGGTTACTGTACCAAGAGAATCATTTCCCTTTGTCATGTGCTGACTCCTCTTGAACTCCTCTGTCGCTGTGGTTCTGCAGACTGCTGCAGAATGACTCTTCTTGAATCATATTTGCATATCATTTCCTTTCATCACAATCTGCTTGCTGGAAAATCAGCTCTCCTGTGTCTTGTATCTGTTGTTTGCTTTTACCCTCAAAGAAAGATGGTGTAGATTTGTTCCATGTCTGCTCTGACCTTGTGTTGATAGGTCTCGTGCTGGGTCTGTACAACATCCCCCTCCTCCTGGCTGCATCCCAGCCCATGTTTATATTTACAGAGTTAGCAAGCATTTAGCTGTAGGAGTGGCTTTTCCTGAGTCCCTTCCTGGGACCAATGTTCACAGGCAAGTCTGTTACCTTATCTTTGGGAAGACTGGGCTCCAATCTTAATCTGATGTAGTTTACTTGAGTACAAACCTCACCTCACCACCAGTCAGTTTTTCACACCTACTTTGTGCTGGAGCAGGGGTTTTGCCTTTCATTGAGCTGAAAGAATTCAATAGAATGAACCTGGAATGTGGTGTATTCATCCTATATTTCATTTAATGGTAAAACACACAAGTCTGTACTCGTTCACGGGGACCCTCCCCGAGTGTGAGAGCTCACCTTCTCTTGGATAGAAGTGTGTAAAGACAGCAGAGAGTGTGTGTGTACAGGTGTGTCATGGTGGGGCTGTATCTGTGTGTGTTTGGTGGATGTGGTGCGGAGACTGGTAACACGGGGAGGCTGTTGGTTTGTTTACAGTAGAAAGCTGTTTCTGTTTTGATTGTGTTTGATCTCCTATTATGGAACACTCACAGCACCATAAAAGCTCTTGATCTACATGTACTCATACTGGTAATAAAAACACCATAAAATCTTACTATGAGTCATTTTATATGTATATAACTTTGTCTGTGCTCAGCTTTTAAAAACACTACTTAAAAAAAAGCCAACACAAAAAAAGCCACACACACAAACAGGTTGTATGGTCATCAGTAAAATGTCTGAGTACCTGTTAGTGGTTATGGTGTGTGGTCCATGGATTGCATTCCTCATAGTAGGCACATGTGCTTTACTTGAGACTCCAGATTAAATCTCAAAACGCCCAGAGAATGCCCTGCAGTATCAGCCCAACTCCAGACTCTTAAGGCTCTAGCTAAAACGTTCTTCCCTAGGAGGCTGAAGGAAGGACATCTTCTAGCTTGGTCTTTGGGACACCAATCTCTTTTGAAGGGTTCCCTGATCCTCTGTGTTCTTTAAGTCTATCAATATCGTAGGCAGGGCAGCTTTAATCCAGAAGTGAGCCCAGACCTCCTACACACCATTGTAGTTGAGACAGACCAGCTTGTCTAAAAGCAGGATCAGCTGCCTTTCTTATTTCTCTGGTCAGTGTGCTGCTGCTCTGCTTTACAAATCAAGATGCCTATTTGGGCATTTTAGTGGAGGTTTTCTTGGGTTTGTCTTTACCTTTCCCTCAGAGAGCTCTTCCCAGTGCCTGTCTCACCCATGGGTTGTGGTTGCATGCTCTGTTAGCTCAGCTTTCTGGAGCTCTATCTTATGGCCACTGGACAAAGCACCAGCAGCCCTTTGTACAGGAATTTGGGAAGCACTTGCCCACATAGCACTCAGCAGGACATCAGGCAAGGTTCAGGCTCTTGTGTAGATATCAGAAGGAAGCCTGGTTGCAGTAGGTAACAACCCCCCACCCCGATATAACCTTCCTGTGGTAGGTGGTCACTGTTGTGGGAACTGACTGGCCCTGGGGAGTCGGAGCTCTCTGAGGTGTCAGTGATACGAGGTCCTGTGCAGACTTGTGCTTTCCTGAGAACAAGCAGTGTGCTCAACAATGTGACCCGGGACAGCCCTTTCTCTGTGGTAGGGCTGCTCAGCACGGACGACTGAGGTGCATTAATGAGGTGTAAACAGTCTTTTGCCACCCCTTCATTGCTGAAGGACCTTCCGTTACCCCCCGCCCCCCGTCCCCCCAAAATAGGGCTGCCTGCTACAGGGTAATTCAAATCTCTTTCAAAACCTTGTTGATAAGTAGTGTGAGTTAGTTCTTCTCCAACAGAAGCAGAGCATGATGGATGGTATCGAGGCAGCTTTCATTTTAAATCCATCATTACCCCCTCATGTCTGCAGTATTTCTTCATAGAAAGTAGATGAGGTCTTGGGAGGAGTAGTCTGGAAATTTGGGGAGAAGAGGGAAGGATCTGGTTGCAGTTTAGACGTGGGAGTTCTGTCATCTGCTACTGGGTTTTTTTGTTGTCTCATGGATTATTTGGGAAAGAAAGTTATTTTCCCAATCTGTGTTTCAAACCGTATTGCAAAAAGGCCCTTGTGGTATCTTTTCTGGATGGGTGGGGTTTTTTAAATACTCATGTGAAAAAATAGTGAAGTGAAAGAAAGTGTAGTGTTTGCCTTCAAGATTCATCCTCATGGGAGATTTTTTTTCCATGCAGATTAGAAGCTATACATCAGAGATCTTGGATGAGACCATTCCACTCGTTAAGATAAGGTGATGGAGATGAACCACATCTGTGCCAAAGCTGATAAATGAGAGGTTTGTGCATTGCATTAGAAAATTTTCTTCGTTCTTTTTATGTGTTTTATAGGTTAGCTGCCCAGATATTATGTTTGTGGCTCCTTATATCCTACGTTTGTTTTCTGTGTGTTTACCCATGGCTCTGCACATGTAAACATTTATGGTTTTGGAATATCCCTGAGTAATTTATTGATGTGGATTCTACAATTCCTAATGGTAAATAAAAACATTAGTTGTGGGTTTGATGACAATAATATTGCTAATATTGTTAATTTGTTTTGTGACTTGAAGGAGTATCTGTGAAACCATTTATAATTTCAGAAGGTCAATCCTCACATCCAGTGAGGACACACTGATTCTAAGTTGTTGATGATGGTCATGGGTAGTAGTGGAGAGATGTCTGAGCTCCCATCTTCTCTTGTGTCTGATCTGGCGTGTGGTGTATCCCGAACTGGGAAGCCAGTGTGACTCACTGAGCCACATTCATCCCCTCCCATAATTCAAGAAGTAGAGTCATCCAGTGAAATCAGATCAGCAGGCAGGTTCATGATACAAAACGGGAGGTACTTTACACCATGTATTAATATGCCATAGAACTTGCATCCACAAGATGTGACACATTCCCAAAGCAATTAATGAATTCATATTAAACAAAATATCTGTCCTTCAGCCACAAATTC
This sequence comes from Hypotaenidia okinawae, assembly GCA_027925045.1. NCBI lineage: Eukaryota > Metazoa > Chordata > Aves > Gruiformes > Rallidae > Hypotaenidia > Hypotaenidia okinawae. The sequence continues at coordinate 8,575,576 of BSDF01000016.1, forward strand.
TTGGAGAATATTTACCCCTTAAACTTTTCCCTAGGCAATCCCTTCAACCAGTCACCATGTAAGGAGGATTCTGGGGCTGCATGGCCCTTGGAACGATGCAGTACAGCTGCTTGTTAATAACTTTCCCATTGTAGTTTCCACTTAAATTCTGGCTGTGAACAGCAGTGCTCGGTGTTGTTAAGGAATTGTTCACTTCTAGCAGAAGCATGCAGGAAAGGATTGAGTCATTTAAGGACATAAGTGGTGTTTGAATTTCTACAGTGATTTTCATTTTGGTTTGACTGGTGTCTGAAACCTAGTGAGATCCCTGCCACCTGTCTAAACTTCTGTCCTCTCTCCAAATCTGTTTGTTTCTAGTTGTCCACCCCTTTCTCCCTGTTCTGTAGGATGCTGCAGAGATGCCCCTTTGGCATCTTTTGCCATTTGAAAATTAGGACTGTCCTGACAGGTTTTGTTGGGGAGTTTAACTTGCTCTGAAATGACAGCATTCAAGGTGGGTATCTTCTCTCCAGAGCTGTGATCAGACTGGGTAAAAATACCTGAGATCTCTCAGAGTAGAAAGAAAGTGTGCACGAGATGTATTTCGCTAGGTTTTTTCCTCTTCTGATTAAGTGTATGCTATTTTAAGTGAAATCTCATTCTCTTTGGTGATTACATTTCCAGGAGCAGCAAAATCCCACAATATTTGTCTTTTCTAATCTTTGGCTGTAGTTTTTCAGGTATTCAGCTAGTGGCTTCATTTAGACTTCCAGGGGCAGTAACAGTGGGAAAGGCATCTCATCTGCAGGAGAAAAGCAAGTCATCAGAATTCACTTTTTGTGTTAGGAATGGTAGTGGCCTGAAAAGAAACAACCTTATAGTAAACATAAATTACAGATACAACTGGCTAAGTGTGATGGGTTATGAAGCTCCTGAGGGAACAGAACAGGGGAAATAACATCCCCTTGTGAAGTCTGGGGCTCTGAGGAAGAAAAGCTTTTCTTCTGTAATGCTTGAACTTTTTATGGGAGAACCTGTGACTTCAAATCTTTCATCCAAGGATGTTACCTGTGCCCTGGCTGAATGGGGTTCAGCAGCCTTAGAGAAAGGACAGGAAATCTATTTTAGAAAACCTCAGCACGTGGAGGTCAAAAAATCCAGGAGTGTCTTTTCCAGGGGAAGAATACCGAATGCCAACAACTCGTGCTGTTTTGTCACACATCTGGTGATAGCTGGCATTGTGCTAAAGCAAGGCATTCTCCTTCAAAGCCACTGGCTAGGACTCTTGACAAACACTGATTTTAGAGTCATTTTTAGCCCTTGCAGGGAAAGGCCTACAAAACTGTAACTTCCAAAAACATCTGATGTGATGGTGTGAAGTAGAAGGTGCCGATCTGTTAGATTTTCTGAGAGGCTTTTTATTGTCTTTTTCTTTTTAGATACGTTGCAGTCTCTAGGATGGCAGCTGTGTGGCTGAGGCGGGGGGGCCGGCTGAGGTGGGGCTGGCTGTCCTGCCCTGGCTAAGGCACTGTACAATGGGTTTTCCTGACACCCAGGGCAGTTTCTGACAAACTGAACTGGGAAAGTGCTGCTGGGGTATGAAGCACCCCGTGGTTACTTTGTCCGTTCATCTGGGCTCAGTAATGGGTGAGTTGCACTGACTGAAGCTCCTGGGAAAGAGACCCTGTAGTAACAGTTCTTTCCAGCAGTTCCCAGCAGATGCAGACCTCCGGCTGCACTCTCCAGAGGCTGTTAGAATGGATCTGAGAGGTGGATGCTTGGGCTGAGGAATTGTGGAGAATTGAGGTTTGGCTTCTTGCAGAAGACAGTTTCACTGTCCTTAGTAAATCTTAACAAAAATAAATCATTGGAATAGGAAATCTTTCCTATATTGAGACTTTGCATTTTTTTACCTTTTCTGACCATCCTTCAGATGTAAGTTGATGCCTGTTTCAGCTTGGCTGTTTGCTCTGTATCACCAGTTCCTTTTCTTGAAGACTCCAAGACAGCACATACTGGGATTTCAGTTAGTCTTCACCACTGACAACATGTGATCACATGTATGTCATGCTACTTCTTTGTGCCCTAATATACCTCACAAGATTAATGTTTAGTGTTTCCAAAACGCTATGAGATTTTTCTGACAGCCTTGAAGAAAAATATTTGTTAAATTATTACTAAAACATACCAGATGGGAAAGATGAGCAGAGAGAAAATAGAGCTGAGTATTTTGAAACTGGGGATGTGCCACACTGGTATCTGAAGCTCATTAATCTTCAAGTGTTCAATACTACCAGCCATATTTTTAATGTTGGAGAAAATAAAAAAAAAACTGACTTATGATCAAATATTTAGTGTTGGGAACTTTGGAGTCATGTTCAGCTTTTTACCTGCAGCCATACTTGTTTGTTCTGTTCTGTTTTGGACTGACTGATAGCTCGTTTGGGAGCCCCAGCGAGGTCACACTGGTTCTGAGTCAGGAGAGGTGACCCTCCGATGGGATGGCTGAAGGGAGGGCAGGCAGCAGGCCTGCAAGCCAAGATTTCAGCCAAGGCTTTAGCCCTTGTTCGCTGCTTCCCTGAGGGAGCCAGTGCAGTTCTTGGGGTTAAGCTGGAGTGTGATGGAAGAGCTCAAGGGGTCTGCAGCCCCATACTGGGACATGGGGAGGTGCTGCAGGTTTGGAGGGGCAGGTGGGAGCGCTCGGGGCTTGAACACCACTCAGAGGGGCAGACATGTATCCATGTGCACACCCATGGAGCAGAGGCTGGGGAGAAGCAGGAGTTGGGGCTGGTGGGATCTGGTGGCACGCACATGTCACTACTGGCAGGAACAGCGTGCAGCTTCACCTGTGCATGGAGGAAGTTGGGATACAGAACACAGCCCGTTCCCACTCCAGCCAGTCCTGTCGGAACAAACCCAGAGCGGGTGGAAGAAGCCTTTACACTAGAAATGTCATTGCTGGGCTGTTCCAGGCAGGACTGTGTGGTGGCACGTAGACAGGGGCTCATGCAGCACGTGTCCTGAGGTGCACATGTAGGGGCAGCAGGAGCTGTAGTGCTGTGACATTGGTGCAGAGGGTCTCCTGTACGAAACGGCTGTGCTTAAGGGAGACATCAGCTTTCAATGAGCCATCGTGCTGAAATGGTAGCAATAACAATTCTCTAGCTTCTCTGCAACAGTGAAGTTAAAATAACAATCCAGATTTTCCTTTTTTAAAAGTCAGTGCTAAGATTGGCTTCTGACTTCCTGTTCTCTGGGGGGAAGGGATTAGACCCTTTATGTTTTGAAAGACACTGAGCCAATTTATGCTGCAAAATTTTAGTGCTTAAATTAAATGAATGAATAAAAAATGTTGGGAAAAAACTTGATTTGTCAGAAAGCCACCTTCGTTAGTGCCTTAATCTCTTCTCTTTCACAGAAACTGTTTTTAAGCTATAATTGCATCTCTCTGACAAAAGCGTCTGGCTATGTATGAAAAGATTTGTGAAAAAACCCTGCCTTTCTGTGAGCTGGTGTAATCTGTGCCAGGAAATAGAAACCCAGCCTCTGCAAGTGGAGAGCTCCTCCTCCAGAGCTGGGTTTAGGGAACCATTGGTTAGTGCTGCTGAGCTCTAAATACATCCTGCAGTACGGGTGTGCTAGCCTGTGGTGCTTGCTCTGAAAGGCAAGGGAAAGATCTTCCTTCAGAAATGTTTTACGTGACATTGCCCTGTGCAGTGTTACAGCGAATTAGTTACAGAAAAGACATTGGCTGGCGCCAGTGAAGTGAGTGGTGAGTGTCTCTTCGCCCTCTCCTTTCCCTACGCTCCCTTTGGCTCTCCTGTAAGGAATGCAGCGTGCGGCTGCTGCTGCTCACACTATTGATTTAAGCAGTTACATGTTACACGTTGCAGCTCTGCACTGGTCTGTCATCTGGGGCAATACAGGATGCCTTCAGTCCTATCTGATTTGCTGTTGGCACTTGGGTTTGTCTTCCACATGAAGCTCTGTGCCATTGTATCCATTGTTAAACAGCACTGCATGCCCTCATCCTTACATAGCGTGTAAGATACTCAGGGTTCACAGTCCCAGTGCTTCAGGGCTCCTGTGCTGTGCCACCACCCATTCTTAAAAGACAAAAGCAATAAAATAACAAAAGCTAAAACTTGTGGCTCTGTCTCCAGCAACACCCCCTGATGGCAGCAGTGCTGGGTGCGAGAGGTGCTGCTGGTTCACTCCCTTAGCAGAACTACTTGTCTCCATTTTTCTCATGCCATCCCAGTGTGTGTGTTACAGGGTCCTGTTTATGCAACTTTATTAACCATGTTTTCCAAACTAACAGAGTTCTCTTACGAGAAGAGGACGGTTGTTTCCCTGTTCCAGGGTTTCTTCAGTTATACTGTTGGGGTTTTTTTCTCAGTTTTTTTCTACCAGCTACTTCTGAAATTCCAGCTGAGCTGCAGAACTGCACCGCAGATGGGATGATGTTGGGGTTAAACACTTCAAATGGGTTGTAAAGCATGCAGAAATTATGTTCTTGCCAGCCATAGTTGTGGTGAGCTTGTTGGGAACTTTGTTTTACCAGGCTTGCCTGGATCACTGTCTAGACAGTGTGGTACACTCCTCGCTTACCCTGTAACCCATGTGCATACTGCTGCAATGGTGTCAGCACAAGAATGTCTGCAGGGACTCGCTGTGACAGAAGCACACTGTATTTATTGTGTTCCTATTTTTAATTCTGCACCAACAAAGAAGTTGACCTTTTAATTTATTTTCTGTTTACAAATGTTTTACATAAAAATAATTCAAAATTTATAGTAGGGGCTAGGTGGCTTAACTGAGATCTGGGTGCTGTGTCCTGCAGCGCCCGACAGACGCTCTTGGTAAACACACCAGCCAAATCAGCAAAAGGGAATGTGTGTACCAGCTTGCTGCTGGGAATTGCAGACATATGGAAATAGAGTGAATTATTATGGCTGTGCCATGAATCTGCAGTGAAGCCTGGCACTGCATTGAGGTGTCCGCAGAGCCCGGGGTAGAAGACTCTCTGCATGAAGTTTGTTTGCTGAACTGTTGTAAGGATTCAGCTTTCCACCTAAAGCCCTTTTCTAAATGAGTAAAAAAGCTAGGTGAACAAAGGATCCATTTATTTTATAACTGGATAAACTGGTACTAGAATCAGGAAGATTATATGAGCTAGTAAAAGGTTTAAATAGAACAATCCTCACTCCAGGTACTCCACGCAGAGTAATTTCTATGTTAAAGTTTGGATGAAGTTGGCATGAGGAAATTTTGGAATTTGGCTTTTATTATATGGAACATGTCATAGCTTGTGGGTTTTCACAGTATCCTAAACATGCACAGGCACTTTCTGTTTTCTTTAGATTCCCAGTGCAGCTGCAGTAGGGCAGTGGTGGCTGAGCAGGCTGGTTTGTGTGTGCTGAGCAGAGGCACTTTGTGCATGTGCAATAAATAAATAAATAAATGTGAACAGACCAACAGAAAAATAACCCCACAGTTCATGCCTATGTGAGGCCAGGTTTCTCCTTTCTTTTTTTGAAGTGTCTTTTCTTGGCAGCCACATTTTTTTCTTGTGGTAAAATATGCCCCAGGAGCAGATGGCAAGTGTTAACTGATGGAGCGCAGTGCCTGGGCTAGCAGCTCTGGGCTCTGCTGCTGGCTCTCAGTTAGGTGAGTTGTGTTTACAAGTTAATGAATTTGTTCCACTTGAAATACTCCATGGAATGTGCTGAAGTTCAGGGGTAAACGGATCCTTTCAGAAGTAATCGAGGAAAGTCTGAGGCTTCTAGACATGGAGCTTGTGGGTGTTTTTCCTTTGACTGATTTTAGCATTTGTGTCATTAATCTGAACTGCAAAGAGGCAGAAGGAGCAGTATATGTGTGGGAGCAATACTCTCCCTTTCCTCCTGTGCTGTGATGCTGCTTTGAGCACTGCAGCAATACCATACCTTAGAGCAGATCCTGTTGGAACCCTGTAGTTCAGGTTTGTTACTCCTGAATGTTCCTAACCTCAGACAACGATTTGAAAAACAAACAAAGTTTTATGTAGCAAATCAGGAAACATTTTTATGTTTCTGTGTGATCTGCTTCCATGCCTCCTTTGGAAGTGTGAGCCCAAACCCTTTGGGTGGCTATATATATATAAATTAACCCACATTTGGCAGCAAAACTGCCCAGAATAGGGTGAACAAATCCGGGGTATTTTCAGTTCATGCATAAGACTCCTTACTACACCACCACATGCCATCTACCTAATAACATTTGAAACTAAACCAGCTCCAAGGTTTATATTCATAGCCAGAAGCAAGTGCTAGTTGCTGGTAATTGAGCATCATGCACACGTGATGTCTTACACAGGAAATCACTCTCTGCATAGAACACTCCGTTTGTCAGAGCCACTGACCTGCAATTCCTTGTCAGGCACCCTCAGCACTCTGAAAGAGCTTGTGTATTTGTGGTTGGTGCCATAACAGCATGTTTCAAAGGTTTAGTTGTTATTTCTAGCATTAGTTTTTGAGTTGTCTAAAATTGTAGGTTTGTTTTGTCAGGGCCTTTGTACAATATGTTACTCACTTTGCTAGCAGTGTGTTCAAACAGGACTGGGAATCAGGTTGCTGTTTGGAAAGGGGACCGAGTTAGTTCAGCTTTGGCTTGAGACGTACAAGTGTGAACGCCAGGTAAGGCCAAACAGATCGCTCTGAACATGCGTGAGTGTATCCTCACTGCCTGAAACCTGACTGTGATGTGCCATGCCCTTTGGAAGGCTTCTCTCCCACGTAAACAGTGCTCAGTTAAGCCCTGCTGAGGTCAGTCTGGGAGCTCGGGCAGTGGTGCAGCTTACTTGGCCTGAGGCCTGAGGCTCAGGGTTTGAGCTGCTCCAGGCAAGCCTGGTCGTGGTCTGTGCTCTGTGGTGTGCAGCTCATCAGAAACAGGACTGGCTAACCCTCGTTCTATTGGGTCTTGTGGATGTGTGACATCATTGGCAGCCAATCCAAAAGTGTTTTAGGGCAGAGTTTAAAAGCTATTTCATAATATATTTATATTCAGTGCAGATATTTTTGGGCTTCAGCAGCGTTCATTTTATTGCAGAGTCCATGTGCCTGTAAGGCTGGGGGAAAAAGGTATGAAAATAGTGTGTTTGCCCTTGGCTTTTGTAGTTCAGACGGGTGGTGGAATGCGGTAGGAAGTGCAGCTGGTGAGCTGCAGAGCAGCTATCATGGAAATGATTTTCTTCCTCCAGCAGCAGTAATGCTGAGAGCCAGTCTTGGGTGATTGTTGTGTGCTCCCTGCTTGGCTGCTGCTGAGACAGCCAGACCTGCAAATACTCCCCAGGCTGATCTGGTTTGTTGAGAACTGAAAGGCAAGGCAGGTGCAGGAAAAGTGTGTATGTACCATCCAGAGTGACCCTGGCAGCTGGGCTGGGCTCTGCTGGAGTCACCCCAGCCTCCCCACTTGCCTCTCTGGGTCAGGCATGGCTGGGCTAGGCTGCCCTGGCTTGTTCCAGCCCTTGCACAGCACCCATCAAGGTACCTTGCCTTGCCTCAGCATAGTCCACACAGGCTGTTTTGCTCTGTTAGTTGACACTAACAAGGTGCTCCATGCTTTCCATTCCTGTTGCCTTACATGGAAATGCAGTAGGTCTGGGACTCACCTGTTTTAATATTTTCCCTTTATGAATACTTTTTCTAGCACTTTCTCTATGAGAGTGTTGAGCTATCATTGTGCCATTGATGTAGGCCAGCGGATGACAGGGCAGTGACCACACAACCATGACCAGCAGATTGAGGGAAGGATTATTCCTTTTAACTGGGTGACTGAGCTCAAGGGAGGGTCATCAAGGGCTGGGCAGTGTGAGCAGCGATGAGAGGCAGAGGCAGCTGGGTTTTGTCCAGCCTGAAGAAGGCAGGGCAGTCTGCCTCAGGAAGCCTGGGACTGCCAGACCAACCACAAATGGCCACAACAGAACTAATCCAGACTTTTCTTTTTGAAGGACACGCTCCTTCTGGCAGCACTGTGCTGGGAGAATGACTGTACTAGTGAGAAATGGGATCTGACACTGAGGAGAAGGCGGCTGGTGGACAGTGTGCCTAGGTGCCACATCTCAGGCTGTTTGCTTGGGCAGGATGCATTTTGGGGTGAGATTCCCCAAAGCTGTCACATCTCCTCTGCATCCCTCACTCCCTGGCAGAAGTGCTGCTGCAGCCCTGTGTCTCTGTCTCCTTATGAGGAGCTAATGAACTGCACTTCCCATGGTTCGGTGAGGTTATTGATCTGTGCAGAGATCATTACTGCAGCTGTTGAACAGCCCCTTGCTGAAGAGATCAGGGGTGGGGGGAAAGTGGTTGTGGGGTTTTTTTATGGAGTTGGGGTTTTTTTGACTGTGCTTTTTCTAAATTCTCTTGACTTTGTGTATCTTGTTACTATTTATGGTCTAAAATAGCTGTTTGACTGTACCTACGTGTTGTGGTGGTACTGCACTTGGCAGAGGGAAGCCTGATTTATCCTTTCTTTGAAGAGATACTGGTTGTAAGTCATAAGTGAAAGGTTGTTGTTTGTGACTGATCTCAGGCAAAGAGATAAGTATGATGCTTTCTGGGGCTTGTATGGAACTGGCCTTGCTCTGAAGTGCTTACAGTGAATGCTTAGAACAATAGGGATAAAAGCTTATGAGTTAAGATTGAGATGGCGTGATGGTGCCAAGAAGGATGAGGTGTGTGCCTTCTGTGTGACAAAGCCACAAGGGAGGGAATGAACTCAGTTCTAGCAGGTAACTTCCCTATTTCTGTGTTTATTGTTTCCTTCCTAAGCTGTTTAAGAATGAAACCTGCCCAGTGGGTCTGGGAACTATTTGTTGTGCTTTTTAGACTGTAAATAATAATAGAAACTGATCTGATTGCCCTGTGTTTGGAAACAGTATGCCTCAAAGTTTATATTGCCTTCTAATAAGGAGACTAGTAACGGACTGCTGTAGGAAGAGCATTCCTTTTTCCCTGTCAGTCAATCAGAAAATTGATGCAGGAGTCAATAGTGATCTGCAAAGCCTTCACAGCAGTCCCACACATTGAAGGAGAAGGGGAAGGTAAGGTAGTCTTCCAACGGAATTCTGTAAAGAGGGAATTTTCAGAGGTTATAACTGGAAATTGGTGTCAGTGCTGTGGGTGTCCAGCTCAGCTGGCTGCAGGGACAGGGACAGGTACCGGTACCAGCCGCTCGCTTGCTCCCTTCAGTGGTATGGGCAGAGGATGGGAAGGGTCAGAGTGGAACACTTGAGGGCCGGCTGCAGACAGATGGACAGGTAAAGCAGACACTGTGCACAGCAAAGTGAGCCAAGGGATTCCTCCCTGCTTCCCAGGGCAGGCGGGCGTTCGGCTGCCCCGGGACAGCCGGGCTCCGTTCCCTGTAGCGGGGGCTTGGTGGGACAATGCCATCACTCCCACTGCCACCCCTCACCCCCTTCCTGAAGGCTCTTCATTTTCCATCGAGACCGGTTGCAGCCAGAGGTTTGAATCACTGCGCTACAGCAAGATCATTTCATGTCCTGAATTCAGGATTGATCTGTTATTTGTATCCTTAAAAACCCCAGAAGCAAACCCACCCCCTTCTGTGTATGTCTTCTGTAGTCCATGTTTTCCAGTGTTACAAATTTTCTGGGCTGTAGAACTGATTTCCCTGTGCTCCGTTCTGTCTTTATCCATCAAGGTTAATCCAGTATGACTGTGACGCTGGCAGAACTGGGCAGGTGTGAGAGTGAACAGCAGAGCCAGTTACCTTATGCTGGAAAGGATCTCCCGTTCCTCTGCCCACCCGTGGCTCTGTCCGAGGTCAGCTCCTTGAAGTACCATTTCCTGCTCTTTCTAGAGATTAATGTCTGTCCTTTTCTTCTTCCAGCACCGTCCTCTGTCAGCAGCTTGATCCAGTGGCCTCCACAGCCCAAATGAACCCAAGAGAGTTTTCCTGCCAACTCCATGGGCGCTGCTATCACCACACTTGGTCTCTGCTGCCAGAAGGTTCTGGGACTGGCCACCCAGGTTTCTTCATACGGTTCATTCTCTAAGACATGTGGCTTGTACCTCTAAGGGAGCTGGAGAGTTCTTATCGCACTGTGGCTGCGCAGAGGCTGGACACACACACCAAGATATGATTGGGGTAGTTTGCATTTACGTGATAAGCTGACAAAATCAGTGGGGTCACTGAGCACAAGCTTTGTTCCCCTTCAGCTTGGTGCTTAGGATGCCTTGCAGGCTGAGGAGCGCTGGGCTGCAGCAGGTTAGAAATGTGTCGTGAGGGGCCTGTGCCACCAGCTGCACAAACAGTCGGGCTTCCCCATGTCACGTGTGGTCAGTGTCAGACATGAACGTCCAGTCAGCTGCACGTGGCTGAAGCCTCCGGCATGCTAGTTCCTGGTTGGAGTGGGTGTCAGAAGCTGCCCTGTAACGTGAAATAAACTTCCTGCAGCGTTGTTCTGGACCTTCAGCTCTGCAGCTCTGTACCCACGTTGCCATTGCCGCAGGATTTGGGTTTTTAAACTGCAGAATAGGTCTGGGGAAGCAAAACCCCGCCCTGGGCTCCGAGGAAAGGCCGTGAGGAAGAGGTGGGGATGTGATTTTCAGATAGTGGTTTAGCACACAGTGCAACACAGAGGAACAGAAATAAATGGTTTGTTTTAAACATACCTGTGGAGAAGCTCAAGATGGAGGATCCAGTGCAAAGCTGGGAAGGGGGAAAAAAGCTGCTGGTGAAAGTAAAGCTACGTGGCTTTGAGTAACCATGGAGACCAGTGCTTTCCTGATGCAGAAATAAATGAACCCAACCTTTTCATATTTATTAGTGGGACTGATGATGGAAGATAAAGATGCATTAAAATACAAAGAAGTAGAAGACAGAGCTAGTCAATGCTTCAGCCCCTGCAAGGCAGGTTATTGTAACAGATTATTCTTAGTGTAATGATCTGGTGTTAGAGGCTAATTAGTTATGAAAGGAACAAAATACTCCAGGTTATACAAACCCGTTTATCGAAATATCAGCTGCTTTATTAAGAAGAATGAAGAGAAAGCACACACACCATATTCCTGAAATCTTTGGGTCTGGTAACAATGGTGACGAACTTGTGCTAACACCTTCCAGTGTGTGCAATGGGTGTGCCACAAAGTGGTAAACTCTTTGCTGCAGCTGTGGTAGGGGATAGTCCAACCCTACTGCTTTCTTGGTAAGGATGGTAGCAGGTGCCTGTAGAACACCAGGTGCTGATTCAGGTTTGAGTTGGGAAAATACACATCAAAGGGTCAACTATTAATTGGCAGCTCTTGCTACAGCAGAGTTACAGCTGACCAGAGATGGCAGCAGGAGATGTCACATGAATGTTCAGTAAGATGAAGAGCTCATGAAATTAGAATGCTGGTGCAGGTATTTCTGCACCATCACATATAGAAGGGTTTGGAAGAGCAGAAATACTAGAGAGGCTCGGGAAGGAAGATGCTACATCAACTGTGACTGCAGCACGTGAAAATGGGGAGGTCAGCAGAAACCATCTGTCCATCCCTGCTGGAAAACTGCAGTTTGGTTTAGAGGGAGGATAGGGATTGCAACTGCACCGGAGGAACAACACTACTACTGCTTGTTGCAGCACTCCCTCCGCTGCAGGTCAGTGCAACAAACTGCCTCAAAGCCAGGTCACTGGAAGCCCCTCTGAACACCCCATAAAAAAGGCGCTGTGTGAAGTGCAGCTGCCGCAGGACCCTCCAACCTCACACCTGTGTGGGAAGGTCTCATGCAACGTTGGCATGTGCCTGGGACCTGTAAGCTCACACCCTCCCACCTACCCCTGAGCTGTCAGCGTATCCAGGAGAGAAAACACACTTTGCTCTGCTGCACTTCAGGTAAAGAAACTGCAGCAAGGAGATGAAAGGTTGTTCAGGCCTGTTGTGCTACCGGAGCACTGGCAGCAACCGTCAGCTTGTGCCGACAGCAGCCTGCCCCAGGCTGGCACCCTGCTCCAGCACCCTGGTAACATAACAACTGCGTAACGTCCCTCTCATACAAGTAATGGGTGTGATACACCAAGATTAAACCTGGTTCATGTGAGATTCCTCGTTTCATTGAGCCCTTTGCCTCCTTTGCTTTCTGACCACCTCAAACTGTGCTGTTACTTCAAATCTAGCACGGGCTCCTGCCAGGCTAAAATCCAATTTGCAGAGTAACTTGTTTGAACTACTAAAAAGTTTATACCAAACACACCCCCCTGCCCCGCATCCCCTCCCAATCCTCCTTGATACTCCTGGTAAGACAGACTAATTCCATGCAAGACCTTTTGATTGAATCGCTGAATAAAAAGGTATTCATTTCCTATCACGGAATCTGTCATGGAATTTTCTGGTAACTGAAGCACTTACAAAGAGTTCCCATTACAGGCTTGCTCTTCACTGACTACAACCAGGAGCTTAGAACTTGGAAATCTTTTCACTACCAAGCTCACTAACATTAAATTAACCTTGCCAGACATGGAGGGAAATAAACTGCATACTCACGATGCCCCAGTTAATTAGCAGATAACGGTGGTTGTGCGACCACTGACCTGGTGGAAGGATTTTTGAAGCTGTATCTGTATAATCCCTTGAAGCCTGGGTGACCTGACACAAACCAACTCTGAAAGTAGCAGCCTGCAGCAGAACTGAGTTTCCTTTGTGAGGAATCACCTTTTCAAGGACTTCAAGTTCTCAGTTTTGTCGGGAGAAACAGCTTACCAACTGAGTCCTTATCAGTGAAACAGTTCAGAAACGTGCTACCCAAAGAGGCAAGGCTCAAGGTTTGTCTGAAGGCAGAGCAGCACACCGAGCGAGCTCTGCTGTTGATGCAGATACCAAAGGATTGTCCCTAAACTGCATCTGCCACCAATTGAGCACACAACTGGAAGCCCATCCAACTTCCATTCTTCCCAGTTACAAAAGCAGAAGGGACAAAGTGCAAGACAAAACCCAAACCATCCTCGGGGCAGGTAAGAGGTTTCAGTCATGACCTCACACACACCAGGAGCTCCCCCAATCCCAGACACGCTGAGAGCAAAGCGCCCACAGCACACGGAGCACACACAGCTTCTCCTTGGCTTGTGCAGCAGCTTCTGCCCCGGCTGAGTGGGGAGATGTTCGTACTCACCCAGAGAGATGCTGAGAGCTCCACACAGAACTGTTTCCTCCTTCACACCACTAGTGAAAACCCCACAGGTCAGTTAGGTCCTGAGTAGGCACTCCATATTTGAGGCAGGCCTAAACCAAACTCACCGCTCCAGTTAAGAACCAGTCATCACAATTAGCTTCCCTGCAGTTAACTGATCTCGCTGAGCTTTTGGCCATGCAGCTGTGGGTACCACATCTGCCGAAACACAGGACTGCTCTGACCAACCCCCCAGACTCCACAGCCACTTTAGTACTCAGGTCACCTCAGTGCCCAGCACAGGCTGCAGCACGCACAGCCTGCTCCTTCCCGTGCATTCGCACACCCTCACCATCACCTGCCCTCAACACGCGGTGCTCCAGGGAGAGACAGAGCTCTGGGAACCCTTTAGCATGTGGACATCATCTTCCTTCCTGAGAGACAGAGGCACAAGACACATGAGCGACGCACAGTCCTTGTTTCTGGTCACTACGCTCCTACAGACAGCAGCAGGGAAGGAAGGCAGCAGGGTGGGATTTACCAGACAGGAACGTGGCACTTGCAGGTAATAAAGCCAATATTTACATTAAGCACAATACAGCAATTTATTTAGATGCTTAAATGAAGAATACAAAGGGAAATAAAGATCACAAAATTATACATACTACAACAGTGTGTCATATATTAGATGGTATAAATGAATACAACACCTTGCTTGGTGTTAACTAAAGATAAAACTAAATATCCAAAACACAGCACTTCATTTCAGCGTGCTGCTTCAACACAATACACTTTTATACAGATCTAAAAGGTGTCAAAATTAGTAGCTGCAAACCTGTTTCTTGCATGTGATTTTTCTTTTTTAGCTTAAAAGATTTCAGAAAATGGCTCTGAAATACGTTTGTCGTCAGCTGTAATGTCAAGGATATTCAGAACAAGAAAATTCTATAATACAATAGAGCCCAGATATATTTTTTAATGTTGCTGGCCTCCGTTTTGAGATTGTACAAGGTTATGTGCAAAAACTAAGTTTGTCAAAATTCATACTATAGCAGTTTCAAGCTTTTGCTAGGTAAACTAGATACAGCATTTATTACACAGCAGGGCAACACTAAAAAAGAGAAACAAATCTATGATGGCTACACAAGAACAATTTCATAAGCTTCACTTGAATAGGTCTAAAAGACTGTACAAATATACATTTCAACTATTCAGAATGATACATGAAAAAAATCAATTTCCCCATAGTCTACTATACACATTGAACTGGTAGCTTGGATGGTCGGCCCTACACTACCCATGTGAAAAAGGGTCATGTTTAAAAAGACATACAACCGAACATGTACAAGAGTGAAATGGGTGTTGGAAATGCAGATAAAATAGATCTCTGCTTTTCTCAGTGTGCATTCTGGAGCCACCAGCTTCTCCGTTTTCACATTACGTTACTGTGCTCATCCCAGCAGGTGTTCCCGAACAGGATCTGCCACCAGCATCCTTCAATCACAGCACGGGTTGTGTTGGAAGGGACCTTAAAGAACCGCCAGAATAACAGTGGCCACAACCACATTACACCATGACCCAGCACTCCCAGGCAGCACCAGTTGGAACTGAAGCGCGGCAGTCACACCGAAATGAAAGGGTCTGGACAGCTGTAGGCTGGATGGCGTCACTGAGACGCCTGCAGCAAGCAGCTCACGCTTGCTGGCTGCTCAGCTCCACACCAGTCAGGCTGCTGTGCATTGGTTCTGCTACTCCATCAGTCACGCTGTCAAACTGATCCCCGTCCTCGCTGTCAATTGTGCTGTTCTGCCATTCCATCTGCTGGTTCGACAAGCTCTCCTCCATCTCTGATGCATTTTTCCATTGCGACTGGTCCTTAGACCAAAACTCCTCTACTTTTCCATAGGAACGATTCTTCCACTTTGACTGCTCCTCATCACTTTCCGATGCACCCCCTTTCGTCTCAACAGTTGGTTTGCTGCTACCAACATCTTCACTCTGGGAGGATTCATCTGTCCACACTTCCGGTTTTACTTCTGATGTGTTATCTTCAAAATCGGAAGCCTGCTGAGAACCAGGCCCGCTCTCAGACTGCGAAGCTCCATCTTTCCACTCAACTGCATCATCTTGATCATCCTGATCACCTTCGCTGTCGGAAACATCACCTACCAGTTTTGCTGGTTCTCCGGCAGAAATGATCTCCTCGTATTTAGAGCTTTCCTCTGGTTTTTGATCAGATTTCTCTGGTGACTGCAGTGTGGTTTCTTCAATGATTTCCTTGGATATGCTGTCCTCTGCGTTCTCCGCTATGCTGTCAGATGTTTTCCCACCCATGTCAGAAATAGCCTGACCAAATGGGCTCCCGCTTTCATTGTATTCCTCTTCTATGTTCTCATAACTGTCTGAGGAACTTTCATTGTCTTTTTCTAAATTTATCTTTTTATCAACAGTCTTACTAACATTGACTCTGGAATTCTTTTCGTCGTGGTTTTCAAACAGCCATTCAGCATCAAAATCCATCTCATGTTTGACCTTGTTTAACTCTTTCATATTGAAGCCCAGCAGTACCCCAGGCTTGTACTTTTCACAATCCCTAACACACTTCTTCCTTTTGTTGCTGAAATGGGATGCAATGTCAGACTTCCACAGCCACAGGCTGGCAGCCAGCTTTTCGATCTCTCTCCTAGTGGGATATGGTTGCTTATTAAAATACTTGGTAAGAAACGTTTTCCTGGCTTCATAGGAATCATCTTCATGCCCCTTGGGGTCCAATGCCAGAACGACAGGCTCTTCAGGCTTCTCCTCAAAGGCAGAGGGAGAGTCATCGTCATCCATCTTCCTCTTCTTCATCAGTGAGAGCTCCATGTGCTCATAGGTGCGTTTGACTGGAGCTACGGCTGGAGACTGCCCAAGCCGAGACGACGTCCCTTTGTCCTGCCCGTTCTGGGTCTTGCCCACTCCTCTGCAGTGGACAAGGTGCAGCGTTATAGTGGAGGCCGTCATGTTACTGGTGTAGACGCCGAGGCAGTGAATGCATTTGTACGTGAGCTTCTTCTCAACTGGATGAACTGTCTGAATCACCTGATGCCTCTCCCGTAGGTGATGTGCAAGTGCATCGGAGATGGGTCCTTTCAGGATGGAGAAGCACAGAGGACAGAGAGTTTTCCCTACGTCTTTTTTGTAGGGAACTGCTGCTTGCGGGGAGCTTTTCACAGGTACATCTGACTTCTCCTGGATTTTCGGCTGTGGCTTTGGGGGAACTGGAGGAGTATTCTGAGCGTGGTAAGCTACAGATTCAGCAGGAGCATCTCTCAGGTTGTAGGTGGTTACAAGAAGATGGATATTTGTGTGACTGCCCTGCTGCAATGTCAAATCAAAGGTTAGTGTGGAATCAGTCTTAGGTCCCATTTCTTCATCAACATGAACCATTCGCATGTGAGCAGCCAACTTTTCCACGTCATTGAAGGTTGAGCGGCAATACGGACAAGACAGACCATGTATCAACATATGGTTAAGCAACGTATCAGTGGGTAAATAGCGATTACAGTATAGACATTTGCTAGTGAAATTGTGAATTTTCATGATATAGTTAGCTACTGCAGGCACCTTTTCGGCCTTGTGCTCCTTCTCAAAGTGGACGCTGTACACATTTTCAGGGAACAGCTCGTTGCAGATCGTACAGATTTTCCACTTCTGAGTGGATGATGTATTGACAGTGGAAGGACCCGTAGCAGCTACGGGAGATTTGGAGCCAGACTGACCTAATACTCTTGAGGCTGCCTGCGACTGAGATAGCGACGTCTGCTTCAGCTGAGCTGATGAAAGGGAAGATGAATTGGCAGACTGAAGAGAGTATCTTGCCGAGGCCTGGGATCTCTGTTCCCCTCCGAGAGTGTAAGGCCTGCCATTGCCACTCGCTGAGAACTGTTTCATTGTCTGCGACTGCTGTGGGATAGACACTGGTGTGCTGCCGCTCAAGCTCAGCCTTCCCCCTGGCTGCCCCACATAGCTCGGCGGCACCGACTTGACTCCGTAACTGTTTTGCTGTAGGTGAACGTTTGACATCATATTCACTCCCGCAGAATTCAATGTAGGCTTTGGTATAGTGAGTCTGTTCATCATCTGTTGTGATGAAAGGGATCGGACGCTTCCTGGGGAAAGGGGCCCCATCCTCTGGGGGAGCCCCATGGGCTTCTTATCCTGCGGTTTTGGAGCGATCAGCATCAGAGGTTTAGATCTTGGAACCACCACGTTGGTGTGACCGATCATCGCTGTGACCTGGTACCCTATCCGCTCATGATCTTCGATGACATGCTGTACTAAAGCTTCGTACGACTTGGGCATGAAAAGGCATCGCTTGCAGTGAACACTGCCCTCCTCCCGGGCGCTGGAGCTCAACGGCACCGCACCATTGAGAGACTTCTCACCTCCCTTCGCGACGTAAGGAGCAGCGACGTGCTGAAAGTGTTCCCTGTAAATGTGCTTTCTAACTATTTCGTACAGAGGATCTCGGTAAGTGCACTTCTTACAGTAATAAACAGCTTGCTCTACACTGTCAGCCTGCTTGGGTTTAAGGCTATCGTGTTTGTTTTTATCTTTGAAAGTGCTGATGCCTCCGCTCGGTGTGTTGGCGTTCGGAGCATGAAAGATTTTAATGTGCGTTTCCAAAGTCTTTTTGTCCGCGTTGAACGTGCAGTAAGGACAGTTCAGGAGGATCCTGTTCTCAAAGTCTTCGCTATGGACATTCCGGAAGTGGCTTTTGTACGCGGAAAAGAACTTGGAGGAAAATGGACATGCACTGCAGCAAAAGGGCTTTGTCCGATAGTCCTTCAAACAGAGAACAAAGCAGAGACTCAACACTGGAAAGCAGTTCTTAGAAAAGCAACACCTCTTCTCTTCTCTGAACAGTACCGTTTCTAACCACCTCAAACCCCACTGCACCCATCTCAAACCTTCAGGCTCATTTCTTCTCTCCAATTTTTGCCCTGCAGATCTGGCCCTAAAACATTCCTTGTCTGAACAGACACAGGACGTGGCGAGTGCTGACTGAGTGGGCCCTCAGGAGTCCCCTGTAACCTCAGCATAAGGCTCAGGCACGAGCATCCTTCTGCACCCTGCAGCTGAGCTCCATGAAAAAGTTCACCACAACGTCATTTCCAGGAGAAAAGGTAAGCAAGGCTGTTCCAAGCAGAATGAGACTCTACCCAGAAGATGAGTTACATCCTAAAATATGGATGCAAGATGGATACAGAATCCCAGAATCCCAGACTGGTGTGGGTGGGAAGGGCCCTCAGATTCCCCAGTGCCCCCCTGCCACAGACAGGGATATCCCCCCAGCCCAGGGTGCCGCAAACCCCATCCAACCCAGTCTTGAACCCTGCCAAGGATCCCAGGGCAGCCCCAGCTTCTTTGGGCACCCTGTGCCAGGGCTCCCCAATCCCTTCATGTGTTTGGATTTGCCCTGGAGCTCCTCGTTTATCTAAAGGCCTCCTGACTTCCTCTCTGTTGGGATCCATCACTCCTGTGCTTGGAGCAGATGATCCCTGAATAGCAACCAGCTGCCTTGGGCCCCTCTTCCCTCCAGGGCATTGTCCCAGGGGACTCTACCCAGCAGGTCCCTGAAGAGGCCAGAGTCTGCTCTCCTGAAGGCCGGGACACTGAGCTTGCTGTGCACCCTCCTCACTGCCCTGAGGGTCTTGAACTCCACTATTCCATGGTCACTGCAGCCAAAGCTGCCCTTGAGCTTCACATTCCCCACCAGCACCCTGAGTGGCCTATAGCAGACCCCACTAGAGTGTCCCTTGTCCCTGTGCTGCCTTTAACCCTGATGCTCTCAGTCAGCTCCTCACCCATCCCAGGGGAGCTCCAGGCACTCCAGCTCGTCACTGACTTGATAGAACTTTTACCTATTTCTGTGTCTCATCCATTACAGACTTTAACAGAAAAGCTGCTTTTCAAACTCCTTTTGGGTCAGCAAGTAGTTTTAACTTTACTGAGGCACATACTAAGGCTACACAAGCCCTAAAGCCACCAAGCCTCTTCCTTCTGATCCAAGCACAAACCTGTTTTTAAAACAATCCTGAATCAGAAAAAAAAAGCATTTGACAATCCCAGCCCTGCAGCTGCCCTGCACCCTTTCTCCATGTCTCTATTTACTGTGCTGTAACAGAAACTGAAGTTACACTGGCCTTAGAGAGCCACAAGCAATCTGGAGATTCAGATAGCTACAAACATTCATCACAAGCATCAAATCAAGTCTTGTGCATCAGGCTACACAGAAACCATCTGAAGTAGCTGGAGAGCTGCACTCTCCCTCGGGATAAATAAATAGGAATACAGGCCTCTACCCATGTTCTGCACCCTCAGACACTTGTTAGGCTGGAGACAATACACACGGAAACTAAGCAAAAGCAGTCTCCTTTTATATTGCCATTTTTATTCTGCAATTAACTAGAAAAAGGAGAACAACGTTTTTTACAGAACACAGTAATAAGGGGACACCTTTACATTAACACTGCACTAGGAACCCATCCTAACACAGGTGCCCATTTCCTGTAAGAGGAAAACACGATCTTTTGGACACTGAAAGGGGGACTGTTCTATAGGCATTTCTCACCTAGTCAGTGTTCTGTCACTCTGCATTGTGCCACCTGTAGAGGCTCCTGCAGTGCACACAAGTTGGCTTAAATGTGTTTAGTCAGAATCAGGTTATTTCCCCCTCCACTTCTAGCTCAATTCAAATTTCCTTTATTACTGGCTCAGAAACGTCTAAGAAGTCAGGCTTCCAGCATGCCTTAACTCTGCTGTACAGAACTGCACACTCCTGAACCAAACCTCGGACATCCTCAGGTTGTGGGAACCTTCATAGGTAGCAGACAGCTGACAGAGCTACAATGGTGGAGGGAGCAGCAGCTGGATGTGGGCATTTCAGATGGTGAAGCCAGACAACCAAGGATTTAAGGTAAAAAACTTATCACCAACTGCATGAAATTGTTGGTCTTTTGAGTGAAGGATGGTGAAACTGAAATACAATGAAACTGAAAACAGATGGGCTTAATCTGTGGTTGTCAGAGGTGAGGAAGGTTTCTCACCCTATCAGCTCTCCAGTACTGGGCTACCCGTACCACTAAGACAAAGACCAGGATTATTACTAAAAAACCCAAAACCAAGCACAGCTTTTTGCTGTCCCTCAAGCTGATGACAAACAAGGATCAACAGGTAAAACCACAGGAAAAGCTCTGGGCATATTTGCCCAATGCCCTTCAGTACAAACTACCTTCACAATCAGATGTGTCAACAGAAACTATTACCAACCTGGTTTTTTGTAAGCGATGGGTCCCACAGTCCTACATCTTCCCATGTAGTGTTTTTCAAATAAAAGTCATTAGGTTCAAACTGCTTAAAATCCTGGAGAAGGGGAAGACAGTACAGAGAATCAAAACCAGAGACCAACCGCTCCCTTAAGCAGCTCTCCTACCCCTCCATGCAGTCCTCACGTGCCGCTGCAAACAGCATGTTACCCCCCGGTCTTTGAGCTGCGCCTCTTTGGAGGGGAAAAGGAGTGAATAGTCTCAGTAGGATAAAACTCCCAAAGAACTACTGTCAGTACTCATCCTCCTAATTAACCCAAGACTCTAATTACATACTTCTCCCATCTTCAAAAGCAGTCATGGACAAAAGTACTCCCAGGCTAGTGCTGTACATTTAAGTTTGTACAGACACTTCACCATAACTCTAATGTAGTTTGTTTCTTTGGGGTTTTTTTGGGGCCTGTTTGGTTTGGGGGTTTCATTATTTAACTTCACACAGGCATTCAGATGTATCTGACTACACGTATGATGTCCAAGAAACCCAGTTCCTATTAAAAAAGTGATAATACGAAGTACTTTGGCATTTCATCTTAGGCATGTGAATCAGCAGCATGCAGGACTCAAAGCCAGTGTTTCCACTGACATGAATACTGAAAGTAATGTCCCAGTTCAGGATTTTACCCGTAATGTTATACTTGCTCCACAGTTTTTCCAAGCAGGAAGGACTGGCCTCTCTCTCTCTTCCCCATCTCACTTACATGCTCTTTAAAAAGAGACGCTGACAGCAAAGCTAAAGCAAACAGGCTGTAACTGGCCAAGTACTCAGGAGCGTTCACATGCGTGACCTAACGGGACAGAGGGCAGCGTTCGGGAGAGAAGCGGCACCTTTGAGACAGCAGTTGTGAAGTTTGTCTGGGAGAGTCACACAAAGCCCCTCCCTGCTAGGGACTGGCACAGGAGTGACTCTTCAACTTGGTGATGGCTTCCTGAATACCTCAGAACCATCCTGCATCCCCCAAGCACAGCCTGCACCACACCAAGTTCCTGCTTTGTTCCTAAATGCTCAGTTCACAAGTGCCATTTCTAAGAATCCGACACAAAACACAACCGACCTTCAGCCTACATCAAGTCAGTCACACCCTGAAGTGTCTCTGCTAAACCTCCTAGAAAGTGTTTACAGATATATTTGTTCTCAAGTTGCTAACTAAGTCCTACTTTGTGTAGAGATAAAAAGCAATGCAGGGGTAGCATTGCCTGGGCAAGGCTCGAATGGAATCCCAGCAGCATTCTCGGAAGCTGACAGGAGAGGGGCAGGGTGTGGGAGCAGGATACAGGGGATTCCTTCAGAAGGCACAGTTGAAATTCAACGTTTCGTGAAAAAGGTTTAAAAAGAAAAGTCATGCACCACAGACCTCAGGGTCCCACCAACTCTGGAGCATTTTAACTCTAACTGCAACACTCAGGAGGTATCATACTTACTTCTATATGTTCTTTACAGTATTCCAAACCAATGTCACTAAGTATTTTTTTCACAGTTTTCCGGGCCTTTCTTAAACTGCCAAGGTTGTTGACAGGAAGTTGGAACATAGTTTCTAGTGAAAAAGAAAGTAAGAGAAAAGGTTTAAGTCAAATGCATTTTGTGTGACAGTGTTGCATGTCATTATCAGTAATTCTCTGTCGCTGCACCCAAGAACCTGGCACCAGAGCTGTGCCCTTCACTAGAGCACTGCCATGCTGTCTGCCTGCTCTTTCTGAGGTGAGGCTGCCCACAGCCCTGGGCACTGACAGACTGGGGAGAGCACTTGGCAAAAGGGAACAACTGATGCAAAAACTATTGCAGGAATAGTCAGCTGCAGCTGCAAAGAACCTTTTTAACCAAAAAAGGGGTTTATTGATATTAAATTCACCCCTATGCTGAAGTACTTAAAAACTTCGATTACTCCTTTGTGCAGATGTCTCCTCACTGATCTGAAAACTGGCAAGTTGAGCTTCAAGCTTTGTGTCAGCCTGGTAAGAGATTTAACAGCATCTCTTCAGGGAGAAAGATGCTTCCTATATTCAGCTGCAGGTAGGATCAGAAATGAACAGGCAGCTTCTGAAACAGCAAGAATGTGTCAGAGCTGTGAGCCTGTTCCCTCACTAATGGTCCAATGTCTGCTGCATAACGAGTCACCCCAGAAGGCAGTCATTAGTACTTCCATAACTAATTCAGAAATGTTTCTTTCTTTGAACAATAAAAGGTTTGGTTCATATCAACACATGAATCCGCTGCAAGGCCAAAGCCTACCTACTTAATCTAAATACAGACTTCGCTGTTGTTAGGAGTTTGAAAGTATTAATGCTTTCCAGCAGAAGCCTACAATGCAGAGTTACACAAAGGCTGCAGCCATTAACTATTTGTGGTAGATAAAAATTCCCCCTTTCTAGCATGAGATCAAGGGCAACTGCCAAGCTACAAAGAATTTACTAAGGAATTTTCTCAAAGTATGAAGGATATAGGTAGTGACTACAACACCTGAGTGTCCCTGACCAAAACCATCCTGCTATGTGTGCGCTCGTTTACGTGCTACTTGTCTGCTCACTCCCCAGCCTCTTCTTTTCATACTCTACCAACACTGACTGGGTAGTGCTTGAAGACAGTCACTAACAACTTACTGTTCCACAATTCCCACTACCACCAGTCTTTAGTTTCCAAAATAAACAGAAATGAGAAGCTCTGCGAGTAACAGTGCTAATACAAACTGCCTCAACTGGCTTCACAGTCTGCAAGCAGCACTGCTACCATGTGTTGCTGTGCTCTCGTCTCCTCAACCTCACAGGCTCAGAAACAGCTCCTGGGTAATTAGGAGCAGAAAGCCATCATGGCATGTAGGATTCCTATCACTAGAAATGAGAATTGAAGTGGAAACAAGCCCAAGTTTATGTCCAGCTGTACAAAAAACGTTCAGAAGTACCACAGCAACTCTGGTCATTGAAGGGCTGTGGTGCTTCAACCAGGCTGGGCACTGCCAGACTGCCACAGCAGCAGTGTCACTGTAACACCTCTATGGGAAAATGAGGGAACCAAAGGGAAAAAACTATATCTTGTTGATGAATCTCAGGGATTCCAATTAGATTTGTAACAATGAAGTTACTTACACACATCACACAAAGTGACTAGCAATAGTAATTTTCACAGGCCAGAGAAAGGATTCCAGTGTTCTGCGCTCATTTCCCTTCAGTAGCACTTGTTAAGAGAATTTAGTGTGATCACTCATCTCAGGGAGCCCAGAATGCTGATGAGAAGAGTAGCTGTGTTCTGACCTGGCCCCCTTCACTGTGGGGAAACTTTAGCCC
Source organism: Hypotaenidia okinawae (assembly GCA_027925045.1). NCBI lineage: Eukaryota > Metazoa > Chordata > Aves > Gruiformes > Rallidae > Hypotaenidia > Hypotaenidia okinawae. The sequence goes on from BSDF01000016.1 coordinate 8,599,347, forward strand.
CCTTCAAAACGTGCACAAGTAGCTTTCTAGTGAAATACCTTACAGGCGGAGTCACCACCTGGTCTCCAAACACGGGCCCCAATCAAGCTACTAAGAGCACTCACACCGGCACACTCCATCTCAGGGAAGGCTGGAATTAAAGGGATCACAGCAGAAAACGACTCTCTCTTCCCAGTTATTCCCTCTACAGCCTCTAAAGGCTGTGTGGGAAATCATGAACTGCTCTTTTTTACCTGCTGTATCCATTCTCATCTCTACTCTTTTATAATCAGCTATTTCACCTGCAATTACCATCGATGCCCAGGCTCAAGACATTCTCCCTCGATGCCGGCGTGTGACTGTGCAGATAATTGGAGCGATTCCTGTCACCCTTTCTGCGTGATGCTCACTCCTGCCCAGTGAATTATTTTTTTATCCTCACACAGAACTAGGAAATAAGGTTCAAGTCTGAGTTTATGGCTTCCTGTTGCTTTGAGAAGTGACTCAGGCAAATCAGTTATTTTAATGAAATCTGCGTTCAAGCTTATGGTTCCTTTATCAGATGTTCTGGTCACATTCTGAGTTTGTCCCTGTCCCTTTTTCTTATGCTACGAGCCATTTCTAAAGGAACACACTGAAAAGGAGTTTAAGGAAACCACTTTCAATGCACCTAAGATTTTATAACCCTGTCCTAGCATTGGGCTTTGTAAGTAACTCCCGAATGTCCCAGGCTCTGCCCTGCTGTCCTACCCATCCTTGCCCATATGGTGTGATCCATTTTACAGGGTGAGCACCTCTGGGCAGAGGCTTGAGCCTGTTACTTGTACTATTACTTGGAAGACTTTTTAGTATCGTTTATGGTAAAGTATAAGCACATCAATGGTGGAAAAGCTTTTGAAAACAGCAGCAGTAGTTCACCTTGCAAACAGGAGTCTGTATTGAGAAACCATTGTATTAACAAAGGCCACAAAGAGTATGTGTACACACTTCAGGGCAACACCGCAATTAAAATCTCCTTGACTAAAAATATTAATTGAAGGTTGGAAATTGGCTTCAATTGTAAAAACAACATCTAATACAGTTTAAAGTTGAGCCAAGTCCATTTTAAAGACATGAATAGGAATTGAAAATATTTAACAGGACTGCAGATCAGCAATGGCTTTTCTGTGAAGTAATAGTAACAAATAGTTTAAAAGGTGATAAAAGGCTAATGGGAAAATAACGCTGTGGCCTTAGAATCTGAATTCCTGACTGGCCTATTGATTTGGGCAGATGGTTGTTCCCTACTTGCAGTTTCCAAGTAGCAACACTTTCTCTGGTTTTGATCTGTAGTTGAAATAGTGAGTGAAACTCAACATTTTCAAAAGGAAAACACCATTCCAACCAGCCACAGTGTCTCCTAGGCCAGTCACTACACAGCAGTTTTCACTGCTGAAGCCCACTGACATTTTTTTTTTGGTGACTTGGAACAGATATGACTTGTGTCGTACTAGAACTGCATCAACAGGAAAACAAAAACACCACACAGACCGGATTTACATCCTTAAACACAGGTCACAAACGGGAAAGAAAATATTCCTGCTTAAGCTTCTCTTCTCTCCCTTCCCTAACAACTGGGAACTGTGGCTCTGACAGAGCTACAATAAAGTAACAAGTTTCCTTTCAAAGCTCAGCCTTGGTTGCTTGTTTTTAAACTCAAGAACATGCATTTATTAGGAGTTCTTGCTGTTGCAGTTCACAGAGCAAGAGTGAAAAATATTAACGTAGCCAAGAAATTCATCATGGCTCCACTAACTCATTCTCCATTCTCCAGAGGCAGCTGAGTAAGCACTGCTCTCTTGCACGGGCTCAGTAAGGCTTTCAGCAGCTTCTTCATAGCTACCTGTGTATTACTTTTTTTCATCAAAAATTATACAAAGCAGTCAAGTTTGTTCAGGATTTCAAGGAATATTTTCAAGTGAACTTCAAGAAGGTAATGCCCTACTAATTTGTTCCAGAGTCACCCAAGTTCTTACTATTAACTGAGAATCAGTGCCCAAAACCATTTTAACTGGCAAGCTGTGCTGTTTTCTGTAAAGCCAAAGCCCCCACTTGAAGAACATACTCATTTTGCTTGTGAAGAAACCCTTTCCTTCCATGACACAGCAACAGTCAGTATGGAGTCTGGCTTTAGGTAGTAACCACTTGTAAACCTGAAAGTCAGCCACACGTCTCAATGCTTATCAACAAATAGCTTATTTTAGCACAAACCACCATGCTTCTTCACCACAAGAATCAAACGCTATCTCTTCACTGTGGTGTCTAATACACTGTGACATGCCTAGTATACACACATCCAAATGATAAAGCAAATGATTTAGCACTACCTGAAAACAAGATCTTGATTCTATCTGCACCATGTTCTTGCTTCTGCCCTCCTGCTTGCCTCAGTCAAGTCTTCAAGACAAGAAATTATCAAGATCTTTCTATCACCATCAGGATAGAGGATATAATTAGATATTCACATCTGAAAATGGAAGATCAACCCTAATTTGCAAATTCTGCTCAATAGCTGAATCCAACTCACCTTGTCTTAACAAAAAACTCATCCCTACGCAAATGCCATTCATTTTATTTAGGAAGTTTGTTGACTGTTTAATCATCATCAGCAGAGAATCAGATACAGCCTGATATTATGGTCTGTGATGATAAAAAGAGCTTTTAGCATCTCTTTCCATTTCTATTTACAGCAAGTGTCTCCAGTTGTACTGTCATATACAGAACAAACTGCTGGCACGTCTGCTTTGAATAGGGACATGAAACCAGTTGGGACTAAGCAGCTCTCAAACCACCAGTTAGCCATCAGTGCTATTCTTCACACCAAGGTGTCCCTTACCTGTCCTGAAGTGACGCTTAAGAGGGGCCACCTGGAGCCAGGCTGCTGCTTACTGCTCCAAAGCTAAATGCCAAGGAGTTATTTGAAGGGAACACAGCACCACAGCACCAGCAGCCAGCACTGAGAAACCCAGCGAGCTCTCCTCCAGCACCCAGGTATCACTACATCCAGCAGCCCCCATGGGTAAGGGTGCCCACAGCAAAGGGTCACAGACACTGATCCTTCTGCAGAAGGCTTCACTTTAATACTGCTTCTCCTGCTTTTCTACCAAAATGCCAGGAATGAACAGACTCAGGAACACTGCACTGGAGTGAAGCCAAATCAGGCACAAGCCTTTTCATCAGGCACACGCGCCTCAAGCTTTACACATCTATCAATTACCAACTCCTGCTGCTCCGATTGGTGCTACTCATCTAATACTACAGGCTCAATAGAGAACTTCTCTCTGAGATCTCCAAGTGGCTTTCAAAAGCAGCTCAGCAGCTTTTTTTTTTTTTAAATATAGGAGGAATTAATTTATCCTGAGATGATACCATGTAATCAGTGACAGTTCTAGCCCAGGATTCTAGTTAGCCAGACATCCTGTGTTCCTACAGATTCTGTTCTAATAGCAGCCAAGACATAACTGATTTTCACTATATTCCTGCATGGTCCTACTCCATCCTGTTCATTCACAAACAAGTCCTAGATATTTCACACATTACAGAACTTTTCTTTGTAAGGGAACGTGCATCTGTACAAACACCCACAGAAAAGAAAGGAGATCATGTTTATATTCAGAAAAAATTCTACAGAGAAATCTGAGCACTCATTATCCTCATTAAGTCACTGGAACAATGAGATCTGCCCCTAACTCAATCAGTTATTTCCAAGTACATGACTCAACAAACACAGTAAGAATTAAGTTTGTGTCTGCCCTCTTGTTTCCTGCTTCTAGACTTGGGTCCCACCTACAAATACACTGTGAGCCCTTATTTGTAAGTTGAATTACACCTTAATCTACACTAAAATGCTGGGTGGACAGAATAAATGATCATTTAAAAACAAAACACCAGGTAGCATTTTCAGGTGCCTAAGAAAATTGATTATTTAACCTACTCATGAAATTCTGAAAAATTAAGACTTATTTAGTAAGATCTTACTCATTGTTAGCGTGTCTGTACACAAAACGTCTGACTGCACCAGTCACAGAGTAATGGTAAAATAGGTGGGCTCGCTGTGTAAGGAGGATTGAGAATCCTCTTGTGCCCTGTGTTCATGCAATACCTAGCACAAAGGTCTAGGCCAAACAGGTACCAGTAGCCAAGTGTAAGCAGAAAAGGGAAGCTACAAAGGAGCAGAGTATCCTTACTAAATCTGAAACACTGCACTTGGGTTTCCATGTCTCAGTCACAAGCTGGAGATGCAAAGTTGTATTTCAAAGTTCACAGTTACTGTTCCACTGCTACAAGAATCAGCCACTATGCAAAGCATCCACAACAGGCTAACAAAGAGGGTGAAACGAGTATGCTCACATCGCCATCCAAAAATCTGAAGGGGGACAGGAGGGAAGGTAGTGTGAAAAAATTATCTGCAAGGTCAGCAGAGCAACGAGTTAGAGGACCTCAGAGAACTCCAAGTGTGGGCATGGTGTCACAGTTGGAGAACCGGAGCTCTGGCTTTGGCTTTTGACAGGCTACAAGAGCTCCAGAAGGAAGAATTCAATCTCCAGTGCAGTTCCGATATGAGCATCTCAATTAGGGCATAAAACGGCTGCAAAGACTGCTGAGGTTTGAGAAGTCTGCAGGAACCAGCGGTTCAGGTCACTCCACAGACACACGTCCTGAAATGGGAACGGGGCCAGGACATAATATAGGCTGACTGATTTTAATTAATAATTATGTCCAAGTCTGTTTACAATTAAAGGCTTCGTCACAGTTTTCAACTCCTCGGGATCTCTGCTGTAGCAGAAAGGGGCCTCACCAGCAGGTCAGTGTTGCTTCACAAAAGGCTTTTTCTCTCTATTCAATTCCTCATCTTGTGAGCCATAGCTGGCAAAATACTAGTAGGGGAAAAAAATGTGTAACACCTTGAAACGCTCTGAGGAGCACCACTGGGAACGATATTCAGGGAAAAAACGTAATACAGCTGAACAGGGTAAGTTCTAGAGAAAGTTCACTAGTTTTAGGAACTTAGTGCAAATATCCTAAGCCACAGGAAGTCAGTGCTTCTAATTTTTAAGGCAAGACAAAAAAGCAGCAAGGAAACAAGGTCTAGCACCAAAATTAACCACTGCATAGTCACAGTTGCATCAAACCCCAATTCTCCCATGTATCACTTCTTTTAAAACAGTTAACATTTAGATAGACTTGCAGTGACTTTCAACTCCAAATCACCTCTTCACCACCTTGCTACCCTTACTAGCACTTCAAATCCCAGATGGAAACAACTGCAGTCACTGTACTAAAAACATCTAGAACCTGAAGTCTTACTCTTGATTTTTAAGCCATGTTCAGCGTTTAAGAAGCTCTCCTCACCGTACCAGCTTCCTGCACTTCAACGTGGCCCCACAGTTCAGCACTTTAACACACTGGTTTGAAGGGACTGGAACCACCTAGAAAGCTGAGGGGTTAAAGATTCCTGTGCAACTAATTGGAAAACTAACTCTTGTTAAAATGCAATGCTGCACACCTGTTTTGGAGTTCCACTTTGCAAGAGGTAACAGCTGCTTGTGCTACTTATTTTTCCCAGTGCAATCAGCCCTCCCTGATGAGGGACGTTCTCTCGGACACATCAAACCGTATTCACAGCCCAAGAATGGTGACCTTGGAGCAGAGCACACACCAGGAGAGAGGGCAAGGAACACAGGAAGGGAAGCCAGCAACAAACTCATACCCATCCAATTATCAGAGATGATAAAAAAAGCTTCCACTGGTCTTTAGACTCCAAAAGCTCTTCCTATTTTAACTAAAAATCTTAATTCTCCCACAGGTCCTTTGCACTTTGGACCTCCTCAGAGAGCTGCCTTGCAGCTGCCACCTTTGATACCATCAGGGGACAGCCGCCAGCCTGTTCTGCCAACTGCACCTCCAACAACAAAGTGGAAGATCTCCCGGTTTACAGCTTCACACCCCCGCAAGGTAACAACACTACTCTGGTCTGGGAAAGATGCAGTTTCAGACAAGAGAGACTTTTCTCTCAACAGTCTTCTGCAAACAGTCCAAATCTGCCCCATCATGTTATTTTCATTTCTGGACAGCATTATTCAAAGAATGCTTGTTTCATGTTTAAGCTTGGTTACAGGTCTAACAAGCACCAATATAATTCTAATGTCACAATCTTTTAAGTAAAGTGGTGGTTTTCATCCAGAAACAGTTTAAAGACCTGAAGAAATAACCTGGAGGAAAATCTTGCTGTATAAAGGAACCAAGACAGCACCAGTCTAGGTCCTCTAGAAAAACTACTTCTAGGTTTTCTTCTCTTTATGATTAACTGATGACACCCTTTCCTTAATGCCAGTGCCACCAGGAAAGCCTTCCATGACCAGCACACATAGAACTGTACGTGATTCTAAACATTTGAGGAAGATGTCTTCAATTGAGCAAGATTTGTGAAGAGCATCACTATGAAATGAGAAGTAAAAACCAGTTATGGAATCCCCCAAAACTACAAACCAACCCCACTGGTCCCCAGTGCATCTTGCTCAGGCACCTCAAACCTGCATGAGTGGGCCAGGTGTCCTAAAGCCTCCAACACTGCTCATGCCAGCAGAGGAACAACTGGGAAGTTACTATCTGGATAATCCCTTTATTTCCTTTGGAAATATTATGAACACGGTTCTCAGTTTACTTAAGTTCACGTAGCTGACAGTGGCTAGAAGCAGCAGTCAACCAAAGAAAGAAAAATACAAACCTAAACTTTCCTAGTGAGTACTAAGTGACAATTAGGAATGCAGGAGAAAGGAAAGAAGCTACAGAAATAAGGTTCCTGGAAGCAAGTTTTTGTTTGTTTGCTTGTTTTACATGCATTTATCAATTTTCTCGACACACAATTCATTTTCCCAGCTGATGATTCCCAGGCCTGCAATGAAAACCTCACCAGAGAGGTGGAAAGCTGGTCATTTATTTTGAGAGCATTTTCCCCTCACAATGCAATATATCAAGTTGCTCATAATAGGCAACATTTACCCCTCACCCTACCCCTTCAACACCAGAAGTTTGGTTTTGGCTCAATTGAAAGTTCAGCACCAAAAAGACAAGCTTTGTGCATATTAAGTATGTTGGCCATTTTGGTTTTGTTGAGTAATAACATTTTCAGCCACATTCAGTACAGATCCCCACAGGCATCAGTTGCCTTATAATTAATTAATTACACAACACTCTGTGTGGTGGCTATGTCCTCCCAGGCTGCCTCATCATAACTAACCCTGCCAAAACACTTCTATGGTGTTAAAAAAACAAAACCAAAACCAAGCATATGATAAATAGGGACAATCCAAAAGGCTGAGTCTGTTCCCCTTCCAGCCAGCCAGCTCTTTACTCCCATTCAGAAGATGCTACTTCACAAAGGATGAAGGTGAAGTGTCCTAGGCAAAGCGGCCCCCTTTTCCCCAAGGGCAGGAGCAGGTCAGCACTGTGTGTGGAGGCACCAGACCGTGTGACCAACTCCCCCTCCCGGGCCAGGGAAGTCCTAGGCCTTCAAAGGACTGGACTCTCACCCACTGTAAATCCACGTCCAGCTCATGAGCCTACTCCTGATTGTTTAGGGCTACTGTGAGACAAGTATTTTGTAACTCCATTAAAAAAATGCCATCTAAACCAGAATAGAAATGCAATGTGACAAGGGGGTCTTAGGCTCTAAGTATCTAGTGTGTGTCAGTGTTTCAGATTTGATGCCAAAGCGTTGGCTGAATTTATCAAATCAAACACAACGCCAAGTGACTTGATGCCAACCCCTCAGATCCAGTGCTGCACAGTGTACATCTCTCATGCTGACTGCTTCTTCACAGCATTCTCCGAATTTTACACTTCCACACTACTTGTAAGTAATCTACTTCAGTATAAAACCAGGAATGAAATGACAACTATCTCCTGGGCACAGTGCTAAAAGGAATAAAACAAAATGTCAGTTCTACCTTCTCTTGCGAGCACGTTTGGCTGACCCTTCCTTTCCTAACGCTCTCATTTACTGCTGTTAATGAGGACTGAGAAAACCACAACTTTTCTGATGATCTGAAACAGTTATCAACTGCACTGCTGAAGAAAGTATTGGGTGTGAGCAAAACAGCATTTCATAATCATTGTGCAAACCCAGCCTTTTCTTTCCCATTGGCACTTTGTGTACATCTATACTGGGATCAATCTTGTCTTACTAAAATAATTAGCTCTTTAAGAACTATAGTTGATTAAAGCAGATCTTCTATGAGGTTGAAAATAAATACAAATATTTTCAATTATTTCCGCACAAGCTTATAAAACAACCGTTCCCACATCCTTTCCCCCTCTCCCCCCTCTTCAAAAGGTCCGTCCTTTCGTCGCTCTTTCCCCCTCTCATCCTCTCTTTGCTGGTTCTCGGCCTTCTTGGTCCTTACCTCGCTCATTTTCCCTCTTCTCATCTTCCCTGCGCCAATTCATAGCGTCCACAGTCTTCCGTCGTTCTCTCTCATCCTGTCTCCACCGCTTCTTGATATCTTTGTCCTTAACTTGCTCATTTTCTCTCCTCTTCTCATCATCCCTGTGCCATTTTATTGTTTCTGCATTTTTCTGCGGCTCCACGCTTCTTTTGAGATAGTCTTGTCGCCTCCTCCTCTTTTTTAACATATCCCTTTCCCTGGCACGAGCCTGCTTTTCTTTCTGGGAAAGAAAAGCTTTACGGGGCATCATGAGCTGCTGCTGTACCTGTAATAATATTGTATCCATGGAATAATATACTATACATGCACTCAGTCAGGCACCAACAACTCTCATTCGGAGCTGAATACTTCAAACACTAAGCCAAGGTCATTTATTGCGTCTTCTCTTTCCTTCGTACCCCCCTGACAGCTCCGCATCAGGCAGGGACAGGCAAGGCCCGGCTGCTGTGCGGGCTCGAGGTGCACCTCCTCGCTGGCACCCCTGCGGGGGCACTCCCAACGCCAGCCTCCGCAGGGTGCCCTGCCCTCTGCTCCCCGCACAGCCCCCGAGCTTTCAGCAGCTGCCTGGCATCACTGCATCCAACTGAAGGGACAGGCTCATAGAGGAGGTGAGGGAAACTAGTGACTGTCCAAACCGCCAATTCCCCTTTTACTGGAGATCCACACGGTGTGAAACTTAAAGGTCTCATTTATCTTTCCAGACCTCCATCTCTTCCAAATGCGGTTGAAAATGGCCAACTTTTTTCTTGGCTGGGAAGAGGGAGTGGGGATTAGGAGACAAGCCACAATCTGAAAAATTGTATAAGCTTTGTTTCCTTGGGAAACCTGGCCAAAACATTTAACTGCAGTTAATGAAATAAGTCCTGACTCATCTACTCAAACTTCCTCCAAGTATGTCATGTCTTGCTATTTGCAAGAACAAAGAAAAAGAGTGGCACTATTTACTTGGAGTTTCTGTTGTTTTGGGGGTTTGTTGGTTTGAGGGTTTTGCTTTGTTTTTAAGGAGGTGCCAGTGAGACAACCTTGTAACAAATGGGTTTACTTTTGGTCACTATACTGTAGTCATCCAACACATCTTTAAATTACCAGTGTTAATATCTGCAATTTGTAAATCATAGAAAACAGAACAGAAAGAATCTGTATGAATCTCCTCTAAATACTCTTCTGCACACACTGACCAACGTTTCAGACATGTCAAACTGCAGTTCTGGCCCAGGTTTGGGGTTTTTTGTTTGGTTTTGAATTTTTGTTTCGAAGAGAGTTTTGCAGAGGTCTAATCAAAATGCAAACTGCAGAAATGACAAAATTACTACATTAGAATAATTAAGCAAAGCCTGAAACAAAATGAAACAAATGTACTTTTAAATTTTAGCTACCTTATGGAAAGCACTTGTTCCCAGCATGCAATACTCCATCTTTTTCCTACAGAAAAAGCAATGTTTCAAACCCTTATTCTAAAAGCTGTTCCTTTCCCCTACATAATATACCCCCCACACACTCAAACCCACTACTCTAGTCCATTGCCTTTGTTAGGTATGTATCACGATCCCATGGTTTTCATTCCGATAATTCAACCCCACATTTCTTAATATCTGTAATAATACTAAAAGGGAAGGGCTGCAGCAGAGTGAAATGGCATAATCAAAAACACACATGCAGTTTGGTAACAGGTTAGTGCATAAAATTCAGATTATGCCAACAATTACTTCATTAAGAAGTGCAAGATAGCTCTCCACTAGACAGCCTGCCTTTAAGCATTAAATATTCCTCAGTAACAGTTACCATTAAAATCAGAAAGCAATGAAAATCCAGGATCAACATCCTCAGTGCAACCCAGACACTGCCAATCTTTAAAATGTTTTTAATTTGTTGGCTGTGTGCTGCTGCTACTGTCGTTTACTAGAGCAAGCTTAACTTAGTAACTTTTAAAACATACGTAATCTTTATAATTTTATCAGTAACCTGATTTTACTCCAATAACAATAGCATGTTAAAAGAAATCATTTCATGCAAATGATTCCCCCTCCTTCCCCCATCCCCCCAAGACAAGTGCTGACATTGAAAATCTCTCATTTTAAAACAACTGTTTGGACTTATTGTTATATTTTCTTTCATTTGTTTTTGTTTTGTTGTTTTCAATCTCCCCTGTCCCCCCCCTTGCTCCCAATTTGGCTTTTTCATTGTTAACTACAGTATTCCTCCCCTCCCTTCATACATATGCCAGCCCACTTTGACAGACTGATTTATAAACAAATGATAGAAAATATCTTAATAAAAACCATTTCAGATGAATTTTCAAAATTAAACATTTAATTGTGATTCAAACAAGAAATGTCATATTCCAAGGAATAACTTAAAGGGACATCCAACTTAAAACCATGTGTCTTTGAACTTCTATATCACCAGTCACAGCCTAGGCCCCAGTTTGTCTCAGCATGAGGAAGTACTTCAGGCAGTCTGGTCATTTCTCTTGCAGTCAAAATCGTCTTTCACTTTTGCCTCTGCTGGTTTTCATAAACCAAAAGAGGGAGAAATATTTAAACCAGGACACTAATTAATATGCAGTGAAGCTGCCAGACTAGTTGAGCTCAAAGCCTCCCACAACCCCAACTTTTCTGGAGTTCAAGTTGGTGTTCCTTTAAGTTCCAAATGTCCAAACATCAGCAGTAAACAGAGCTATCTTCAATTACTTTTTGCTCATATTTTGTCAAATTAAAGCCTTAACTCTTCCCAATCTATTCAGTACATATTATGAGGCATTTACCTCCAAAATTAATGGTGCTTGGGCGTCTCAGACTCATTGGACAAGTTTCATGCAAAAGCCTCCAAAAATAATTCTCCTTCCAGAACGCCCACCTCAGCGATTATATTACACCTACTGTGTGAGGCCAAAGCCCGGGCATAGAAGAAGGATCATATCCTGCTGTACAAAACAAAGCATTAAAGACAAGAGATAAGAAATGTAATAAGGGCAATCTTACATTTATAACGTACGTTTCATTGCAAAGGACTCCAAAGCTCATTACAAACCACATTTACGATACCTTTATTGACATAGAGCTACTGCACTGTGCACTCCGGCAAGCTAACGGTGCTGCAGGAAGCTTTAGCAGGGTTGTGGCTTAAACAACAGATTCCGTTGGGTGATACTACCTAAGGAGTGTTTTGGTGCTGGGATTTCAATTCAGTTAATTGCAAAATCCAGCAGGATACGGAGACAAAATGCTCCTATTCACACTTCATGAAGCTTTGAGCAAGGCGGTTGGGATGTCAGCTCACAGCTCACCTGAGCTGCTGGAACTTGCACCACATACAGATGAGGCTCTAGTAAAATATCAACAGCTCGTCCCTGTGCGGGTGCTTTTTCTTAGAAGGTGCCCCCCTGAAATTCTAAGACTGTGGGAATTCAAACAGGTGAGGTGGCTGTCAGACTCAGCCCCAGGGACACACATCCATTTGGGAAGCACTCAGAGAAATATCTTCAGTTAAAAAAACTGCCAGTAGGAGGACGTGAAGTAAAACCCTTTGGGGCAATGGCACGTATGCGATTATGCTGCCGAAGGAAGACTGGTACCTCTTCAACTCAGACGGACAGAAACTCAGTCTTCAACAGACTGGAAACACAGGACGTAACAGTAATATCACAAAGTCTGGAACAATCGAATCCAAAGTTTAGAAAATCAAAATTTGTCAAGTCATTCAAGTAATGAGGGGTTTTACTGTTTAAAACAGTCTGATTTTAACCTCTGTTGTTTATACTGAATATTACATGTGCTTTAACATGACCCCTGGCAGTATCTTCAAAGAGGTAAAAAGCACGGGTTGTTGTGTTTCATACACGGCTGTTTTCTAACTAGAAAGTAGAATTCATGCCCCTGTATCTCTATCCAGTCCAAACTGCTGCTCTCCCACAGGATCCTCATCACAGGAAGCACACTTCTGGATGAGGACCCATCAACCTTGAGAGCAGATCAGTGACAAATTAGTGTATCCCTCTGAAGTACATGTACTGAGCACAGGGAAGTACTTCATCCCACACTGTGCCTCCCAACAACTGAGTATCATTTCCCTGCATTGTGCTGCTGACAAGAATCACCAAGCATCTGGAATTCTCTGACTTTGCATAACCCAAAAGTATTTTATCTTAGCCCTATTATTTTAGCCCTTTTGCTAGTATTTTAAGTTGGGAGATTTCCTTGGTTTACATGTAACTGTGCAGCATAATAACCTACATTGGAACTGACAGTGGTATGTTCCTGGATGAGGTGAAACAAGACTGTTAAGTTTCTGTGTTTTTTATCTCCCTATTCCAACTGCATTCAAAATAAGGTCTAGTTTTTAACAGGCTGACCAGCCACTTGCATGCTCCAGAACCAGCCATGAAATAGATTTGCAAAGAATGCTGTTAGTGCAACACTGAGTGAAATCTCTTAAAATACAAGAAAAATATGCAAGAAAATTAACCTATGGTTCCCACAGCAATAGAAGAGCAGCCTCCTTGCTTAGACATGTAAAATGATGCTATGTGGTATGATGGTGTACAGAATTCTACTACACTGTCCTGATCTGTCCTGGGATAGACTTACTTTTCTTCACAGATTGGGATTTGTGTTGGGGCTAGAACCATGACATATTCACTAAGGACAACAATAGCCTGTCCCCGCAGCAAGGCAGAGGCTGGGACTCCAGGACCTGACAATTCCAGGACAGCTGAGCAAGGAAGAGTCAAGTCAGGAAGCAAAAAGGTATCTCAAGGAAGAGTGAGAAAATCAGAAGCACCAGGACCAGAGTCATCAGGGAGAAGAGAGAAGTGGGAAGAATGAAAAACTACCAAAAACTTCCTTGAATGGGTAAGAGCTGCAAGTAACTCCCCTCCCTGTACTGAGTGGAAAAAGGAGCCTACACCCAACAGGACTATCACTGGCTTACATTAAGCAGTTCCACTTTCTTCTGCTGGACTCTCCTCTTTGTTCCTTATTTAAGCACCGCTGGCCTAGTTTTCAGAGGGCTGTGCACCCACATCTCCTGTGAAGGTAACAGGATTTGCAGTTTAACAGCATGTCTGAAGCACCACACAGTAACGGGCTGCCTTCTCAAGTGCACTGCAGCCCCAGGATGGAGGCTGGTTCCTACAGCTAGTAACAGGCTCTATTTGGACATGGAGCACCTCCTTAGCCTCACCAGTGCAGCCATCTGCAACACCAAGCTCCTGCCCATATAAGTGAGGCCTCCAGCTAACTTCTAACAGAGACCTCTCCACTCCAACTATTCCCTCAGGGTGCACAGCTGCCAGGTTAGACCAGCACGTGAGTTCATGCTTACACTAGCGTGTCAGCGAGGACAAACCCCAAGCCCTTCAACTTGTGTCTGTATCACAAACTGACTGGGCATATGAGAGACAGTGAACAGAAAGCCCAATCTAATGCTCTGGAAAAACCAGACATGTTGTTTTAAAACTAAGATTTAGAACTGAAGGAAACCAACAAAATATTTTGCTATCTGGTCAAAACACTGAGAACTTTTGCAGCACTGTGCATATGAAATCACCCTAACTCCTCCTCATAGTCAAACTTATTTCTTCCAAGTCGCTTTGTCAAAAAACAAAAACAAAACAATATTTTAAAATCACTCCAGAGATTAAATCAGCTAGCTAAAAAAAAATAAATTAAATAATTCGAGTCATGTGTCACAAGGACTGATCCACACCACTTCTCACATCCTCTGTAAATATTCTTTCAGGAGGAGAGAAATCCATCCAAAATGTAGTACTAAAGAACCCCCCCCACACCTTATCCTTTGGAGGAAAATCTTAGGCTAAAAACCTTAACATGCTGTTTCAGCAGTTACATGCAATTTTCAGCAAGGGCTTATGAAACTCCATTTTATCTTTTTTTGGAACTCGCTGTCTAGCTCCTGCTTGGTGACTCTTGCACTAAGAACTTCAACTACCCAATGGAGGGAAAACTTCTATGGAAGGCAGTTCTAGTGAAAGGAACCAGTAAGGCTGATAGGTCTTACTCTCCATTCATTTTTTTATTTAAAAGGTTAAAAAATATCTTCTGCAGTCCAGCAGACGGGGAATCTTCTAAGTCATTCACACACTTCTCATTCTTGCTTGGTTTCTGGAATTTTCCACTGGTGCCAGAAGCTCCATCTGGTGGGTGTGTACACTAACTGCAAAACTGAGGAGTTAACTATTTCCTTATCAACTTTGGTTTAGTAGTAAAAGTTCTGTACAACGTGTAATTTCTGTGCCCCCCATGAAACACAAAATGGCCACATTTCGATTGCTCTGGGAACCACAACTCCTTATTTCTCTTCTTGGTGAATATTCTGCTACCTTACACACTGCCAGGAATTTCTGTTGGGTTTTCTTATTTCGATGACATAGGCTGAAATACGTTAAAGAATGTTGTTAGCCAAATGTCAACATTTTCTAAGGAAGGCTCTTTTGAACACGCATGATAAAACCCACACTGATTCCAGCAATCTCTACTGCTTTCTGGAAAGCAGTTTTACATTGCATCTGTTCTCTAGGGCATGTTATGCTTCAGTGTATAGGAAATTTTAAACTGGAGCTCAAGGAGTAGGCTTACGCACCTACTGCAATCTTAAATAATATCTTTTGTGACTGCTCAAGATCTCAAAAAGGAAACGTTTATATGCATCCACATATGTGCAGTGAAATCAATATGCAATATACATACTCAATATGATAGCCTCGCTTGTTTAGGGCTATTTCTTAAAGGTTTCACTCTGAAATATAATAAAGCTTGCACATCTTGCTGAAAGATGGAGATCACTGAAGCACGAAGGATATTATTTGCTTACACCATGATATCCACACTTCAGTGATCAGGAAAAAAGGCTGCATGAATATGCTCTACAATTCCAAAAGAATCCTGATCTAGATTGTAGACAAGCATGGACAATCCCAGAAAAATAATTTTGAATTATATGCATGTTTTGTGAATTGGCAGTTACCATTTTAAAGATCATAGAATCACCCTGCAATTTCCAATCTGCACCTCACAAAACAGTTGGGGTAATTAAACAAAGCGGCTCAGAGCCTCTGTGTGTGAGAACAAAACATGTAATCAATAAACACGTAATTTATGATCGGATTACACTGATTGTGAAACTGCAATCGGATTAGATTGCAAGTGAAAACCGTAGTCCTGTCTTCTCTGTGTCATGTTTTCCTGACATGACACTGTGCCAACAGTCAGAGCAGAGGCCTGATTCGACTGCCAAGGAGTGTGCTCCAGGCAGAGCAGTTCCTTCCCGCACCCAAACTGACGTGCTGGGACTGGTACCAGGTGGCAGGAAGAGTGGCTCGTACCACCCCTTCCAGTGGCAGCACAGACACAGCCTTAAACCAAGAGTGAAACTGCAGCCCTTGCAGTGCCCTAACCAGTAACATGCATTGCTTGCACGCTGGTGTAAGTGACAGAACAAATCAACAAAACAAAAGAGAGCATACAAACACTTCTACAAAGCTCCTCCAAACCCTGCCAGTACAGGTGCTCTCAGACAGTAGATACTGGTAAATTAGATATTGAAGGGATCTCGCCAACTGGCTGGCATCTGAGTATTTAAAGTGTAAAAAAAGTCAGTGAAATAGGCTGATGCTGATTATTTTTCCTTCGCCTTGCCACTTCACACACACTATGCACAATCGCTGGCATTACAGGATGGAGTAAAGTCTGTAAACAAGAGCTTAAAATCAGTCTTACCACTTAACATTTCTTACCTCTTTCCCTTTCTGTCTAAGCATAGCTCCCCAGTGTTCCAATCCCTGACTACATTCCAGCGTTAATCCACCTCAGCTACTGCTGTCTTCGGTCTGACTCGGGAACCTTCGATATTCAAAAGGCTTCATAGCAGCAGCAGCAGGAATGGGGAAACAAAACAAAAAGAAAAGAGCACAAACTTCAGTTTTACTTTTGGGGGCAGGGGAAGGGGAAAGCATTTTATAACAATCATTTTGCCTACTTAGATTTCAAGAGACATTTTGCCCCCTTACTGTTGCTGCTATGAATCTGCATCACTCACAACTTCTTGGCCCAGCTGCAGCACAAGCTAATAACTCTCAATAGCCACATCAGAAATTACAGAGGAGGGGTAAAAAAGGGATGAAAGAAAGAACAGCTGAAGGCTGAGGCCTGAAAGAGAGAAGAGATGCTGGGGGTAGGGAAGAAGCATCAAACAGAAGTTTGGGAGCAAGCCCTTTCCCACATTTAAACAACCAGAGGAGCTGAAGAGTATTACTGCAGCGGATGGGCTGTTCACACAGTTACTTCGTTTGTTTCTTGCAATTGTTCTAGATACAACTTGAGAAGTAGATGTTAAATGAAACATTTTGCCACATAATCTGGATTGCCAAGAACTCGCATGTATGTGATATGTTCAGATCTGGAGACAACTACACAGGTTTAGGACCCAACAGCCACTATCAGTTTTCATCAGAATCATCTTTAATGCCACCTTAAAAAAACCAAAAAACAGAACAAAAACCCCAGTGGTAACTGAAGTGACTCACTGCAGAAAAAATGGCATTTATTCCACTCTTATTCAAAACCATCAACCGTTGTACACATTCAAAAGCACCAACGTGAAACAAGAGCAAGGCAAAAATTCAAGCCTCATGTTTGCCTTTCACCATCAGCTAGCTATAGGAAGCTCGGAACAATGCAGGCTTTGCCTTGAGGCACATGGCCCTCAGGTACATCAATAGGAGCTACACCCTCTATAAAAATGTGTATTCAAATCTATTTGGTGCTTCCACCAGAACCAAGTACTTCCTGGAAGCCCAAAATGAGGAGGTCAGTTTGGCCATGCTGGCCAGGAGGGCAAGAGCATTCATCCCAAAATGGGTCAGGCAAGTCAAAACAAACCTTCCACAGAAGGTATGGGACTTCTTTTCAAAACAAAATTAACATTATCAGGAGTTGGCTTTTTTACACTACAAGTAAACATACACTTGCATCAACATACTTATTTATATGACTAGGAGTCCCTCCACATTAACACCATCACAAAAAACATACCCAATATATATTGAAAAAATACTATGCAGACCAGACCTTAATGTGACCATACTGTACCACTCATTTAGATGCAGGCCAGCATAGCTAGCTGTTCTGTTTAAACAAGCATGTTACATGAATCTTAAAAAACCCAACCCAGCAATCTTTGCATTTTTAATACACAAATTCAGCTGAGCTGTGATTTTAAGAACACCTCATATCTCTGCCCATGCAGACACAGCAGATAAAATGACACCTGTGGACCACCCTGGTCAGGTGACTGACTGCAGCCCCTAAGAACTACCTCTTGCCTCACACCCTACACACTTTAGGCTTTGATCCTCATCAGACCAGATGAGGATCAAATGAGGATTTCATTCCTCAGGTATAAAATTTTGTCTCTTTTAGAACAACTTCAAGGAGTGGAGCAACTTTCCCTTTTCTGAAAAAAAAACCCCAAACCCCAACAACCAAAGCCCCAACCTTCCCCCCACCAAACCAAACAAGAAACCCACAAAAAACCCACCACAAAAAAAACCCCAACCCAAAACCAGAAACTCAAAAAGCAAGCCCCCAATAAATTTCCTACAGTCACTAACTTTTACTTGTGGCCACCTCAAAATAAATACATTAACCTATGAGCACTATCCTTGCTCCCACAAAACCATTTGTTCGTATTTCTTTCTTGACATCAATCAAATCATCTGATATCTTAATAAAAAGTTATAAAACACCCATTCAGATGATATGACTTCTGTCTCCTGATAAGATTCTGATACAGTTCTATATTCCAGGAATGCGACTTTAAATGTCAATATTTACTTTCAATATTTACTATTTATACAGAGTGGTAAAGCTGGGTTGGGAATTGCCATCTATTATTCACTCCACAGCGTGTTAGAAGCACAACTTACCTTCTACAGAAAATTTGTGCCTGGATTCATCTAGAATTTAGTGGCAAATTCAGTAACTGCAGAGTTCAGTTTGGCAAGTACCTAACAAATGAGACTTTATACTATTAAAGCTTAATTAAAGTGCTGCTGTAACATACCACTGGAAGTGACACATACCACTTCTGAAAATGCTAGCGGGCATCTTCTGACACCTGGTAACTTCTACCCTACGTACACAGGAAAAAATCACGTTATTCATCTCATCCTGATGAGCACATACAGTCTTCCTAGATGCATTGTTTGTGCAGCAAATGCTTAATGCTGTAGGGCACAAACTTTCCAAGAGTCAAGAAGCTGCTCTCCTGTGCAGGTTTTTCATCCCTAGGCACTCTGGGGCAGGCACCCTTCACCACTTGCCACCTGGCAAAGGCAGACACCCTTCACTTTCCTCATCCCACACGTGTCCAAACACCTTCTCATGAAGCTGAACACAAGTCATCTTACAGGCTCTTAAGGACTTTTAAGATCTAGCAGCTCCACACAAGGCACTTTCAAACAAAAATAGTAGTAACCTGAGAACAGGCTGTCTACAAACTTGTCTGATGGACCACCACTTCAAGTTTAACAAAAAAGGTTTTTTAAATCATAGATCAATAAAAATCTATCAGTTTGCAATGATGCAGAGACCTGTCCCCAAACATTGGAAGCATCTCATTTCTATTTGACAACAAAAAGTCATTCAAAAAACTTTAGCACAGACTGCAGTAAAGGGCAGCTTACTATTAAAAAAATAATACAAAAACATTTAGCATAGTGTTACTTTTGGAGAACAAGTTACTTCTTGTGTGTCACCAAAGAACACCTCTATTTTGACCAAAATTTATTTAAGTATTTGGTGCAACAATCCTCAGGAAAAGTAACCATCATGTTACAACCCATTGGCTTCAAGTGCAGTTTTATTAATAATAGTATGTTTCTCTTCTGTGGTCTCTTTTTAACGTTTTGAGGTTTCAAGGCGTATCACGGTAGATGCTGATCTGCTGATACCAAATTACTGCCCAACATCTGCACACACACATCTGAAAAGGAACCAAGCTTTGGTTTATTTTGTTACTAAAAGGAAAAAAAGAAAAAAAAAACCACCAACAAAAAAGCAGCTTTTCTGTTTTCTACGTGGGACAAGCCACCTTCCTCACCCAGAAGGGTGGCATGGCAAGTTACAATTTTTACAGGTACCAGGGTCCTGAGTGAAAGTTATCCCGAGCAGCCCAGGCCTGCGGACAGGATGAGGCACAGGATGGGGCACGGAGGTGACAAGGCGTGGGTCAGGCTGAGGCAGGCACCTGCTGCCCTGTCAGGTGGGGTCCCAGCCCCACCACCTCACACCTCCGGCCTCAGGCAGGGGCCAAAACCAGCAGCCAAGATAGATGGGAACGCAGCCAGCATGCCCGACCTGAACAAGGGGTGCGCCTGGATCCCTCCGAAGGGAACGAAGGCCTCTGGCATGACCCAACGGGCCCGGCCCGCGCGCCGAACAAAGCGTACGAGAACGCCCAGGTGCGGGGCGAGCCGGACACTGCCCCGGACAAAGCCCTCGACGCTTCGGCCAGGCTGCGCCCCACGAGTTGAGGGAGCGAACGCCACCGCGGACAAGCTCCGACGCGGCCGCTCGCCCCCGGGACGGCCGGCAGCGGGGCGGGCTGGGGCAGCTCGGCGGCGGGGGCAGCCCGGGGGCAGCCCGGGGGCAGCCCAGCGGCGCAGAGCGGCCGCCCGCGGGCCCGCCCCCGCGGCCCTGCCCGGCGAGCCCAGGGCGCCCCCTGCCGCCTCCCTCCCGCACTCCGCGCGCCACGGGCTGCGGTGCATTTTGGGTGGGGGCTGGTATTTTTCTTCCACGGCCATAAACCGGGAGCGACAATACCGACCGGGGGTGGGGGGGCACGGTGTACACCGCGGTACTTGTTCTGGAGATCTCGGGGCACCCCCCTATCCCGGCTGCGGCCGCCAAGCGAAGGGGGTGCGTGACGAGGGGGTGCAGCCGGCTCTCGGCGGCTGAGCCAGGCTGCAGGGGCTGGTTCCCCGCCTTTGTGTGAGGAGCGGGTGCCGGTAACCGTAGCCCAGGGGAGGGGAGGGAGGGGGAAAGGATGGGCGAGTCAGCGCCGCTCTATCCTGCGGCCGGTGCTGGGCTCAGGACACCGCCACGGATCGCGCCTTTTCCCGCGGGCACGGGGGCTGCCGGACGGAGGCTGCTCCCCCTTCGTGGCACAGCAGCCAGCGCTGCTCCCGCCGCGGTCCAGCGCCGACTCCGCCGGCGAGGATCCGCGCCCGGCAGGCTCTGCGGGCAGCGCCGGGATGCCGTACCCGTTCACCGGCCCGTCATCCCGGTCGCTGCGTCTTAGCGCCGAGGCAGCCCCCGCCATCGCTGCCGCTCTCGGGACACATCCGTGTGCGGCCCCCCCCCCGTACCGGGAGGGGGAAGGGAAGAGGCCAGGGCCGCATCTGCCGCGCGGGCCCCGGGCAGCCGGGAGTGAAGCCAGCGGCGCAGCGGTCCCCGCGGACAGCCGGAGTGGAACCGGGCTCCGTAGGGCGGCGAAGTCTCTTCAACATGTGTGCAGCCGGGGGAGGGGGCCCGCCCGCCAGCTCCGCAGCCCCCCGGCCGCGGCGGGCAGGGCGCGGGGCTCCTGCCCCTCGGGGCGGGCGCGAGACTCCCGCCGCCGCCGCCGGGGCTGGGGGGCCAGGGCTGCCGGGGGCCGCGGCACCGCGGGCGGAGGGAGGGAGGGGGCGGGCGGGGGCTGCCCCCGCCCGGGTCGGACCGCGGACTCACGCACACACCTACCTGACTGGGGCTCTCCTCAGCAGCGAGGGCGGGCGCTCCCCCGGCACCTCTGGCTGGGGGTGGGGGTGCGCGGAGGTGCCTCCCTGGCGCCGCCCGGGTCCCTGGGCGGGCGGGCGGAGCGGAGCCGGCGGCGGCGCGGGGGAGACAAAGGGGGCTGGATGGCGGGGGGCGGGGGGCGAGTGTGCGGGGGGCGGCCTATGGTGAGCGGGTCCCGGGGGGGGCGGGGGCGGCAGCGGCGGCGGCTTCACTGGGCTCGGTCCCCGGGGCGGGGGGTGTGGGGCTCCGGGGCGGGGGGGCTCCCTGGGCGCCCTGCAGACAATACAGCCGGGTCCCTCCTGCCCAGAACCTGCCCTGGCCAAGATGGCGGCCGAGAAAGAGCGGAAGTGACGCCAGACTCTCATTAGCATACGGGACTCATTGTCCGGCGGGAGGGGGAGGGGGCCGCGCCCCGGGGGGAGGGGGCCCGGGCCCCGGTGGATTCCCGCTGGCCTGGCCCCCATCTCGCCCCGCGGGCCGCACCCCGCCGGCGGCGGACGGGCGGGTTACACAACCGCGCCGGGCGGGGGCGGCGGGGGTGGGGGCGACTCTCGCGAGAGAGACGGACAGAGCCGCCGGCGGCGGCGGCGGCGGGATCTACCCCGGCCCCGCTAGGAGGCGCCGCGCCCTGCGGCTGGGCCCGGAGTGGGAGCCGCCGCCGCCCGGTTATCCCTCCGCCGCCCCCGGCCGGGACTACATCCCGTCCTGAGGGGCCTCCGCCGCCGGGGCGGGGGCACGCGCCTGGCGAGCGCCGCGCCCACGTGACCGCGGCTCTCGCACGTGACCGCCCGGCCGTAAGCACACGATCCCGTGCCGCGGCGAGCGAGCGGCGCCTCTGGCAGCCCCCTCCGCTCCGCTCCGCGCGCCGCCGGGCCGCTGCCCGCCCCCGGGGCGGGGCGGGGCATCCCGCGTGCGCCGAGCCCTCGGGGACCGCGCCCCGCCCCGCCCGGCCCCGCCCGGCCCCGCCCCGCCCCGCCCGCACACCATGGACAGCGCCGCCGGCGGCGCGGCCTGAGGGCCTGGGGCCGCCCCCCGCCGAGGCGGTGTCGGGCGGGCGCCCGGGAGCGGCCCCGGGGTAAGGCGCAGGAGGCGGGGGCTCGGCCAGGGCCGGGGAGGAGAGCGGGCCTCGGCGGAGGCGCAGGTGGCAGGGCCTTGCCCGCTCTCCGCGGCACGGCGGTGAACTTAGCCTGGGTGCGCGTCACGGTGCGCGGGGCTGCGGGGAGGCCTTCTGCGTGTGGCACGGCTTTTCCCAGCCCGCGCCCGGCGCTGTGGCACAGCCCCGCAGAGGAGCTGCGGGCGGGAGAGACCGGCGGCGCGTGTTGCTGCACAGGCACGCAGCACTCGCGGGCTAGTGGAAGCTTGTGTTTCCGCAGCCAGACCCTCTCTGGGTCGGACGGCGCGGGCTGTGCGCGGGCCTGGCGGCCAGACCCTGACTGGAGTGTAGAAGCACAGCAAAGTCGTCCTGAATTACACAGGCTTCAATAAATCCGGGGATCACCTGAACGTATAGGTGACTGGTACCCCAACATCGTGTTCTTGTGTTCTCACAGTGCCACCCGTAGCACCCATGGTGAATCCAGTGCTGCGTGTGGGAGCTGGCGCTCAGGCTGCCGCTCTGCAGCTCGCAGGCTCAGGCTGTCGCTGCCTGCCACTCACACCTGTCCTGCAGCACTGACTCTCACAGCACAGCGTCTTCTCATCAGAGCTCGTAAGGATCAGCTGGATGTGGGAAGAGTCTCTTAAAACAGAACAGAAATACACAGAACTTACTGCAAAGCCAAAGCTTGTGCTGCAGCGTTGGAAAGGTTTCTAGAACTGGGGTACCTGGAAGTTCCCCTGTGATACACGTGGAGTGCGGCTCCAATGAGAGCAAAGCAAGCTGCTTTGGTTTTCCTGTGACGGTGTCAGTGTGCTTCCAGGGTAGGTGTTCTGTTTGATGGCACAATTAAGAAAGTGCTGGGAAACATCTCCGAGCCGTCATTGGGTCTGTACCGTATCCAGAAGGTACCCGTAACGTGGCCACTCAGGCCAGTTTGGTTGCTATGGACTAAATGCACAGCCCCAAACCAACCTTGGGACTTTCCACTTTCAGACTGTTGTGTTTATGCGTTACCACCGACCACCTCTCAGTCATCACTTACCAGTGGTGCATCAGAACAGACTTTCACTCACCTTATTTCTCTCTCACAGGTCAGACTTGTGTTTTCTTACACCAAATTAAAATCGTAGAAGGGGAGAACTGTTTGCCGCACAGTTAATCCAGTGTTACTAGAGACTTGTCTCCTTTCAGGAAGAAGAAAACAAACCGTGCTAACAAGCAATTCTAAAAGGTTTGGAGAGAAGAATGGTAACTGCTGCAGTTGCCTCCTGGGAGCTGTACATCCACCCGGTGCTTTTGGCTGTGTAGAGGAATTCTTAACAGGCAAGTGAATTGTAACTGGAAAAAAATGGAAGTTAGCAAGAACTGATTTAGATTTGAGGCTGTAAGACATTCTTGGTCATGTGTGTATTATGGTTGGAAGATGGACAAGGTTGGATAGGATTATCCCATTTAAGCCCCTGTGCCTGTCACCAGCATGCTTCAGGACTCTAGCATGGATTTCTTACACGTAGAAAATAAATTTCTAAGAAAACAGCAACAGGAGGAAAAAAAGTTAAAAAATACAACAGCACCAGAAACTTAGTCCCTGACCCATA
Source organism: Hypotaenidia okinawae (assembly GCA_027925045.1). Lineage (NCBI taxonomy): Eukaryota > Metazoa > Chordata > Aves > Gruiformes > Rallidae > Hypotaenidia > Hypotaenidia okinawae. The sequence goes on from BSDF01000016.1 coordinate 8,623,300, forward strand.
GACCTTCTAACCCAGGGGCTGAATCTGAGAACACAGAAGTGTCTGAAGGTCAGAGGAGCTGCCTGTAGTGGAACAAGATAATGCAACTGGAAAGAGAAATTCCATTTGATAGATTCTGAAGGGAATGAGCACAGTGTGAAGATACATGCACAGGATACAACAGTTTAAGGAGGAAAAGTTGGAATCCAGGCAGGAGCACTGAGAAGGCTTTTGGACATCTCGCCTGAGTTCTGGGCATGAGCGTAAGTGCCGAGGTTTTGCACTGTGCTGTAGTTCCCTGATACTGACCAACAGCCACCTCAGGCTGGGCTGGCACCAGAACAGCCCAACATGGAGTCAGCCTCAGCACCAGCAGAGCAAAGGCATTTCCAGCTGCAAACAGCATTTCCATCATGGTGGTGCTACCCAGCTCAGAACTGGGGCCAAAAAGAGTACGGAAAACAATTTGCAAAGAGTTCAGGACCTGGGATTTGGTGTGGGAGGGAGTTAAATTAGGGAGAGAAGGAAGTACCTCAGAAGGCACAAGATTGGCGATGCAGGCAAAGGATGTTAGGGTGAGGGAGAGAACAACAGGAGGGAAAGCACTTTGAGCACGTCAGCTGTGGCCTGCTCTGGGGTCAGGTCTGCAGTGACAGGGCTCAAAAACCTAGGGGAGGGATGATATGGAAAGCAGTCCTCAGGTGATGGACAAGATCTCACTTAGTTTGGTGAGAGTTCTTGTGGTGATTTGCAGAGTGTGACAGTTGGCAACAGCCAGTTAGAAAAAAAACAGATGGGAACAGTACAAAGTTGATATGAAAAGCCTGGTTTTCAAGGTAAGATTCAAGCAATGGGCAAGAAGGAGAGGAAGAGTCTTGAGCCCATTTTTCTCCTGTGTGTACATAGTGAGGTGAACAAAATGAAACAAAAGTTGATGACAATAGTCTTAATATACTTTTTATATTACAGAAGTGGGTATTGTTTCTCACAATAGACAATGGCCACTAGAAAAATCAGTAAAATCATAGCATGGTAAGAGACAAAGCACTTAACACTGGAGGGGAGACAATTAGCATTCCCAAGTTGAATAGGTATAATTGAACATGTGTTGTGCTACTGATTCTGGTAAAAAATGTGCCCACATTCATAATTGTACCAATTTAGTAGCTATGCTTGGGTTTTATTCAAATGCAAAATAATTAAGACAGCTATCAGTGGCTTTCAGCACCTAACACAATTATATAATAAATCCAGGTACATTAATCCATGGCTGTGTTAACATCACTGGTCTCCCAGTGACCTTTTGAGACCCATTAAGCCATCCAGGTCCTCTGCTGCTCAGACACTTCATCCTCTTGTCAGCATTCTCTAAGCTCCTTCCATGCAGATGACTTTGGGAAAAGACACCAGGAAGGAACCAAATTTAGTCTGTGTGGAGATTGAAGTGGAGAAGAACTGACCCTTGAGACAGAGCACTCACCTCTTCTTGGTTTTTTTAGGGAGATATTCCTGTTGAGCAGGTTTGTGATGAGAGCTGCTTGAGATAGGTTTGGTTGGGGTAACTGGAAAGGTTGATCCCTTAGAGCAGTAAGAAATGTATCTGTCATAATCAACTCTTGTATTTCCCTTGGAAGCTGGCCAGCCAAGTGTGTCCTTTGGAGGTGGTGCTGTGCTGCCATGACAGACCCCATTCTTTCAGTGAATGTAGGCTTGGTGTCTTCCATGTTGTCAGTGCTTTCAGAAACACTGCACACAGGCAGGATTTACACAGGGAAAGGTGTTACAATGAAAAAGATCACCTAACTTCAATATTTCAATAACTTATCACTTTCAAGCAGCTTGTCCTTTTTACTTCCCCTGCATTGTAAAACAAGTCACATAATTATTTTGACAGGATCCACCCATTGAGAGTACAGCCATATGTGCTCAGGATGGGAAACTGGACTAGGAACTGGAAACACATTGCTGTCCTAACTTGACATTCACCATGTAGTAAGTAAATCTGTTTATTTTCTTCCTGGGTATCCCCCAGTAGCTGTACGGAAGTAGTGGGATGAAGGGACAAAAGCACTCCCAAGCAGTGACTGTAGGAGCTCAGTCAAGATCTTCCCTGCTCTGGACCAAAGCAGAAGCATCAGTCAGTGCTCAGAGCTTCCCCTTCCTGAGCGCACAGCATTTCGGGAGCTAGACAGCCATCCTCATCTTCCCAGGAAACATCAGGTTCCCAGCTGTGGTTTTCCGTGGGTTCTCCTCCTAGGGGTGTGACATGTTTGCAAAAAGTCAAAATGGGAGAGAAGGCTGTGAGGTAAACATAAGGTTTGATTTTGTTTTAATTATGATGCACCATTGATACCAACAGTCAGTGCAACTAACCCTGCAGGAGTAACCTTCCATTTGGTCGCCTCTGCTTTGTTGAAATCCCTCCCTCAAGGGCTGAGTTTCAGATCTAATTTTGGATTTAAAGTTGCAGTTCAGTTTCCTTCTCTCCTGTCCCAATATATTTCCCCTGAGCAGTAATAATCACAATCTATAAGAAGTTATAAACGGCAACCATGCTTGAATAAAAGATGTGGCAGAGGAGGAATTGATGCTGAAGAAGTTTCCATGCTTCACCGAAGTTTTACCCTCTTTACTCAGGTCTTCTCCAGCATGGCACCTTGGAGTGATACGTTGTAAAGTAACGGTGACATTTGACAAGCAGCCCTCTGGTCTACGGATACACTGTTGGTCCTGATCCTCACCATAACGTTTGCCTAGAGCTCTGTGGTGCTAACACTGACAAGCTGCTGCTGCAGTCATCAGTGTACTGAACTCCATATGCAATCTGTCATTCAATTCCTCTGTGCCAAGTCTCCAACCCATGCTTATTCTTGGAGTCTCGATAGAGCCTTGTTACTGATTAGTCATCATTATTTCTTACTGTTGATATGCAGAAGGTTGTGCAGCCTTGCAGTCAGCTTTTTACACAGTCCACTGGAAAACATGGATGACTCTGGTGCTCACAGTGGCAGCCAGGTGCATCTTCAATGCAGCCTCAGGCTTAAACCCCTCCTACCTGCAGCTGGGTCCCTCCAACCTCAGATCATGCCATGTCTCAAAGGCAGGAGTGTGGGATCTCATTTTGATTCTGGTTTCACCTCAGTTGGACACGTTAACCAGGTCTTGGTTGTCTTAAGCAGTGTCCCAGCTCCAGAGTCACGGTGAGCTAGATCACAGGGGTTAAACTCAACCACGTGAATTCCATGCCTAAATCTTCGTATGCCCACGAGTGATGGGATCCACAGCGACACGTGCTGCAAAGCCCCAAGGCAGGGCTGCTGAGGGTGGTGGGGTGTGAGGGGGCCAGAGCTCTCACAGTGCCCTGACACAGTACAGTTACCAAGCACTAAGTCTTAAGATTTTCTGGTAAAAAACCTTCCCACTGACACAGGGCTGCTTACGTCACGCAGTGGAGCTCTGACTGGGACCTGCATCTCACACCAGAGTGCAAGGCCCAAACTGAGGTCTAGGATAATGCTAATGATCTGCCAGGCAAAACTCCACAGCCCATCTGTCCTCAGCTTTGATTCTCTTGGAACTGCATACACACGCTTTGGCTGTTCAAACAGCCTTGCACACCCGAGCCTGCTGTGAGACCTTCAGACAGCACGTTGAATCTCTAGCCCCCAGCAAGAGAATGAGACCTCTCAGAGCCTCGCCTGCCTGCCAGGGGGGCAATCGGTTTGCTTTCAGGGCCAGGTGAACACTACTGATGCATAATGCGAGTTACCCTCTTCCCCCTCTTCATTAAACACGCCCAGACAGATATATCCATGATATAGACTGATTTAAGCCAGAAAGGAATTAAAACTCCTGTTCTTGCCAAATGATTGAGTGCTTGCAGACACAGATTCCTAAGGAAGGATAACAGAGAAAGTCCATTAGCAGAGTATTTGTGCCTTCACAGGAAATGAATACGGATGTAATTAAGAAAACCTGATTTATGTGGAACTGTAAAACCAGGGACATAGAAAGAAAAATTCTCTGTAAATGTCAAGTCAGAGTTTTGTGGTGGCCAAAACAAGGCACGTGGTGTATTGCAATGGTATTAATAAAGGAACTGAAAGCTAAAATGCCACTATATGAATCCTAGTGCCTGGGTAGTGAAGACATTCTATGGCGTTCTAGGCACCTGATCTTTAACCATTCTAGTGTTATATTGTATATATCAATATATAGCTATATTGAGCAGTGAAACAAAAAGCAGCCTCTGTACTTTGGTCCTCAGGATCTGGAACAAATACAGGTTTTGCACCGCAAACTGCTATTTGACATATGAAAAAATTCTCAAGTGTCTTCAGTCAGGTGAAATGGGTCTTCTGTCACCCTCAAATTGGGGGAGATGCTGTACTCCTGGTTTATAGATAGTAAAAATGTTTAGTTTCTAAAGAAAATCGGAGAAGGGAATCATCTGCTGGACACACAGGACACAAAATTGTTCCACACACCCAGTTCTTATCCAAAGAATATTCCTTCCTTCCAGTCTGGGAACAGTTTTACAAAGAACAAATCGCTGTACTCCTCTGTATTTCCTCTTAAACTGCGCAAGCTGTTATCAGTTCTGTAGAAACTCTTCTATCTGCTTTAAGATACGTGTATGTATGCACCGAGGCAAGAAAGGGAACTAGTTGGTATGTATTTAAAATACTACCTGCAAAGCACAGAACAGAGATAAGATAAAATCTTTTTTTATGTCCTTGCTTGTCTTTATTTCAAAATCTTTAGCTTCTGCTGAATGATTCATTTCTAAATGCAAAAGACTGTTTAGGTTTGTGTTCTTTATTAAGACTTCATTATTTTTACAAAAATAGAATAGAGCATTGCCTTTATTAGTTTTTACTTCAACATACAGTTTATCTATTTGGAAAGCATTCTGGGATACAATATATTTAATTTATTACTGGTGGTTTGTTTAACTGTTAGTTTATAGAAGGTCTTCAGGTCCCCACAGTTATCAGGCTTCTGCTATTCTATATGAAAACCCACACAGATGACAGAAAAGGTTTCTCTGAACAAGTTGATTGAGGATAAACTATCATGTTGTAGCAAACAAGGTCAAGAGTCCCTTTAAGAAGGAGACTATTTCATTGCCTCCCAGTTTAGATTCTCCGTAGACACGGTCCACAAATGAAATAGGAACCTGTTGAAACAAGCAAAACTATTTTTAAGATTCAAACCCCAAATAACCAGATATTCTGTAAACAAAAGAATGGCCTTTGAACTACAGCATGTCCAGACATGGGAAGGAGGCAAGCACCAGATTGGCTTCTGGCGTGTCAGTTCTTCTTACCAGGGGCTTTAATGACGCCATAGCTGGGGAGCATGAAATTATTTAGCTTGTCACCTTTCAAGATGATCCAAAGGTATTACTCAGTGGCTGGAAGACAGACCAGTCAGAACAAACTTAATAGCTGGAGTGCGCTAAGAGCCTGGGGGCTTAAAATGAACCTTCAGCACTCTCCTCCTGAACTAAATTCAATACCTTTGAGTCGGTGCCTCGGGAAGGCAAAGATCTCTGCCACCACGAACCAGCATTCTGCTCAGCCTCACCTCTGGCTAGGTGACATCTCAGTATGGATGTATTTTACAAGCAATACCTGTCTTTGTCTTTGACCACTTTACAGCACACGTGCAGGGTTAAAGGGCATTTAAAACGCTACTTTTCCTTGCTCAAGTGATCATACTGTCCAGATATCAGTACCCATAAAACAGCAGGAACACCCTGCTGCTCGTTAATCTGACCACGTACACAGGACACACGACAGGACATTCTGCCAACACTGGTTTAGAATATTCAAGACTTTCCATATATGCTTGTGTGCATAACTGAAATACTTCAGGGGTTACAATAAAGAACTGCATTTGCAAAAGCTATTAGAAAATTGGCTTAGTGATCTGCTGGCAGTTTCAACTAGAAATCTTCTGGCAAGTGGAACACACACATCACCACACCCTTGCATCTGTGCCAGGGCTGAGGATTTCTCACAATCCAAGCAGATCAGTCCCCAGGAGAAGAGAACCCAGGGCAACGTGACAGTCGGGAAGATGCAGATAGACTCAACAATGACTGGTGTTCTCAGCAGGGTCCCTTCTGATGATCCCAGTAAGCCTCCTGGCAACTACAGACAGCTGAGCTACTGAATCACTGAGTATGTGGTCAGTACAGGATGCCAGAAGTGACATTTCCTCGCCAGCAATGAAGGAAAGGTTCTATTTCATCTAATAAAAGGTACCTGGCCTTTCCCTTGGGTGTAAGAATTAACAGCCCGTGGTGTTGCTGCACTTTGTCTTTCTTGCATAGGAAGCTCTATCATTAGTCTTAAAAGCAGCATTTTCAAAGGGGTGTATTCCATGTGCTGTGGTACCTTTCCCATATGTAAAGTACAGCAAAGTGGTGCATACAGGAGTCTTCCAGTACAGCTGATGTCAGCTTGTCTCATCTTCCAGTCATTCCTTTTAGATCAGCAGGTCTCAATCTTCATTTTCAACTTTGCTTAAGAAATATTTTACCTTCTGAAGTGTATCTATATCTTACAGCCGCATAAAAACCCCCTACTCTGCCTGTAGAGTTGTAGCTCCCACAAACCAGGAATCAGACCTGCAATTCCTCTTCTGGAATTTTTCTATTAATGTTTTGGATACAGTATTTCTGTAGTTTAGAATTACCCAAGTATGTGAAACCTGACAGAAAACTGTCCTGTGCCAGGAAGGTACAAGACAGAGATGACACATGGGACAAGAAAAACACAATGGTCTCATTTTTAGGGGTATGTAAAGAAATGAGTGGTGGGATCAGACAGCAGAGAACAGGGCTTTGCAGTGGCCACCTGAACAGGTACAAGAAATCCAAGACTGCATTTTTTTAAAGCCAGAGAAGTGTATTTTACTGTTTTAAAAATGGAAAGCAAATAACATCTCATCTCTCCCTGGTTTCAGTACCTGGATATACAGAGAGGTGAGGATGCAATTCAGCAGCGTTAGAAAGCATGTCACTGCAGCTCTATGTGAAGACCAAAGAAATTTAGGTCAAACCCCAGCTACAGACAGGTAGTGGAAGAAGAGAACTCACTTTATTGTGTGGAAATACTCTACCCAATGTTGGCAGAGAAATGCAACACATAAGGTTTAGAGAGAGAAGTACCAGCAGCAGAACTCTGACAATTCATGTCATGGAAGCCATGGTGAAGAGCTGGCTCTGAGATCTGGCTGCAGAGAATCGCAGGGAGTCTTCTCTAAAGACACCAGCCAAAGCCATTCAGTGAAACATGAAAGGTAGCAATCAGGCTGCTGGAAGTGCAGGATCCAGCAACTGTTTGGAATTCCCTTTCAGTCACATTCAAAGGGTTTAGGCGTGGAAAGTTGTGATAGCTGGAAAGTTGGAAAACTGTGAGGCCATAAACAGAATAAATCTGGAACAGAATTGGGTTGCTGGAGGAAAAACTATACTGAAAAAGACCTAAGTAGCGATGTCACCTCAAGATGGAGGAGGAAAGAAAAGGCTCAGAGTAGCTTCAGGGTATATTCTGACTTCTTTTGCTCCTTTGAAGAACCCTGTAGAATTGTATGCAGCTGAAGAAATGGCAACAGGAAGAAGGACAGATTTGAGAAGCGAATCACCCAGGGGAATAAGTAACTGGAATTTCAGATCTGGTATTCACCTGGAAAAGTCGGAAGAATGGAGTTCCACGTATATAATTTCTTTACATTGATTTGAAAATCTTGCTTCTTGGAAGCACACAAAATTTCCTATGCTCCCAGTAACCTGAAGTTATGTTTAAATAAAAGCACAATACACTTATTAAAACTTTTACTGTACCTCTCCAACAGTATATCCTAACTGTCTAGCCCGAACAATCATCTCCATCTGGAAGACGTATCCTTTAGAAACACATTTTTCCATCAGTTTCTGTAAGACTTCTTTTCTGTATAACCTGTGAATGATTACAGAGAAAATGATACCTGGAGCACAAAAATCTGAACTTGGGAAATCAGGACAGTGTGTAGGGATTGCAGCTCTAATCTCTGACTCCCATCATTACTACCTTTAAAAATATCTTTAACAAAGTCGTAAGAGCCACATTCTTGCAATCTAGTTGCCTGCTTCTTACCCCTTTCCAAACAGATTTCATAGTCCCCAGTAAAAAAAGTCTGTTCTTACTCCAGTTCCTCATTCAACAGTTTCTTAATTGCAAATAAACACTATGAATTACAAGCCAGCCCCGTACCTGAAACTCCCCGTTAAGTCTGACGCACCCGGTCTCAGCAAAACCTGAGTTATAAAATTGGCCCCACGACTGTGGAAGAAAACATGAATGTCAACATTGCTCAGCACACTATCCTGACAGATCAAGCAGAATTTCTAGAAAATAAGCAAACATCACCCTACTAGCAAAGTCCCCCACAACCTTTTCTTGCTTAATATGAAACAATTATACTTCCAATGTGTTTCACTGATAGATTTGACTAATAAATCACAGAATTTTAAAATCAAAACCCAACTTTTTTATTTTTAAATGAAGAGGATTAGATTATTGAACTTCTCTATGAAGCAGAAAACAATGAGTTTTAGAAATTACGTTTAGTATCTGGTTCTCTATGGTAGAACTGTCAGTACAACTGCACAGCAATACCATACAGAAGAATCAAACCTGACAACGGTCACACATTTTTCTTCTAACACTCACTGTTCAGTGGAGTACAGACATGCTTCCTGGACAAACACGAGACTTGGATTTAGAAAACCAAGGTTATTTTGGTTTACAGTGCTTTCCTTGCACAAAAAGGATAAGCTCTGCTACTGAAAAACATTGTGAAACCAAAAAGCCCATTACTGGGGGCTGTCTTGGACACTGGTAACATGTCCAGTATGATGTAAAAGGATTCCTCTGTAATGTCTGTTTAGCTTTCTGCCCTTTTCTGGTGTGCATTTTATTTAGATCCACAAGAAGCTGAGCACATATTCCAGCCGTTAAAACCAGGAGAAACCCAAATGCAGTCCCTGTGATACCATCCCCAGATCAGACTGGTCACAAAACTTCCGCTCAGAATTCTCTGCAGTGACACACAAACCAGCATTAACTTAAGCCCAGTCTCTTCTATCAGGAGCGAGAGACTGCAGACACTTGTGGATTAACCCTTTCAAGTCCCTAAGCCCCTGTAACTCGGTGTTTTCCTCTTTGCTTTTGGGTGAAGCCTCTCCCCAGTGTTCACTGACATTGATCATGCCAGGTAATTCTTAACTTATGACAAGTCAGTATCAACAGAGGGGCATCACGAATGATTTACTGCTATGGGGAAGAGCCCTTACAGCTGCTGAAGGTAACTAGATGTGTGTCTCACACTTGAGAGAAGCATCATCAGCTCATTCTTTGGAGACAAAACTGAACGATCATCCCAACCTGACACCACGCAGCTGTCTCCACTCTTCCAAGCCATCTCTCCAGCCTGGTTGTACTGTAACTTTCTTTCTCTGTGGGTTTTCATCACAGAATTTGCAGGTCACACTTGCTTCCTTAGTTAACAGGGTTTTGCACTACCCTGTCGTATCAACTGAAGGCTCAGTTCAGCTCACACAGGTATTGGAATTATTTCTAAATAACAAATGTGTGTGTAAATAGCTAGAAAAATACTAACCTGATCAGTTTTCTTTTCAAATCCCAGCCATACACTCCTCCATTTCCTTTGTATCTTGTTCCAGACACAATATCAAAATTGCCTTCTTTCTGCTTTCTATAACCAATGGGGTTTATCAGAAAAACAGGAATATTTGTATGAAGGTAGGGCAGATTTGAAAATAAGAACACTCATTCTTGGCACAAAATCTGTATTTTACAAACCTTTGACAAGTAGGTAGAGAAGAGAGGAAAGGAACAGTTACAGTGGTAAAAACCAGTTAACTGTTTGCTTATGAGAAGCTACTCTGGGGAATGTCATGGTTATCTTTTCCCAACGATGTTAGAGAATTTCACAGACAATAAATAATTTATAGGCTGATGCAGTTTTACAGCCCTTTTCTAGTGCAAAATACAGAATTATTTTAAATACAGATTTAGGTTTTTTAATTAGACAACCCCATAGTGAGGAAACCCCCACCTTCTTTGGAGCTATCCTTCATCCAGAGCATCCCTGACTGCTGCAGAAGTGACTTGAGGCTTGAGCCTCCAGCCCTGCCTGGCAAGGGAGATGACAATCAGGCAGGCTGCTGCCCTGGGCCCACATGTAAGGGCTGCTGATGGCTCCTGAGACACTTCAGTGTTACAAGGAGAGGGGGACGTAGACAAGGGACAGACAAGAGTGCTGCACCAGTACCTGAGGACACGGTCCCCACTCAGCATCCCTGCACTCGCACATGATGGAATGGTGTGATGACATTTGTACACACACTTGTCACAGCTGGCAGCTGCTACAGGAGGAGGACTCAGCCACTCACTGCTTTAAGTTTGGGGATTTCTGCTCCAGTTAGGAAGTAATTATTTTTCTGGATTATTTTGGGACAAATCTAATGAGGTCAAATCACTTTTATTGGAATACCTGCCAATATTCTTACTGCAGCTAGGCAGCTATGTGAGAATACAAAGCTTTCAAATATTAACAAAGCAATAAATGCTCAGAAGTCACTCCCTCACATGAGAATTGGCACCTACCTGATAAACTCTGGAATAAATTTTGGCTGAAATGGAAGGAAAACACATCAGAACAGATCAGAAAAGAAAAAGGGGTGGGGGTAAAAATATTCAACAAAATTTAAGTTATAACAGATGAAAACCACTGTACATAGAATACAGACTTACATGGTGAGAGAGGTCAGCATCCATAATAATAATAAAATTCCCAGTGGCGTGTTTCATCCCATGAATATAAGCAGTGCCTGATGAAAACAGTACAGAAGTAAACCCCCTCACTATTTATTTGCAATCTTCTATCCATAGCCTTTGCTTGTATTCTAAAATCTCTGAGTTACACTGGAAAAGGATCAACTAAAGACTCCTACCATTTATTAAAAAACATATCAGTGGTCGAGACTGAAATTTTTTTCCTTCTCCCAACAATTTCAGCAATAGATTTTATAAATACAGACCCTGGCAAACCCTACTGCACCAGAAACACACCAAAAATCGTGCCTCTAGAAGTGGGGCACTATTGGAAATAAAATGTCTAAAGCACCAGAGGCACTTAGGAGCCACAGACCCCCTGGAAATAGGACACAGGCAGCACTGAGAGCTAACCTCCCTTGCTTTCTAGGCTAGGGATTTACTTTTAGTGGCATATAGACGTTGTGGTGTTGTCCTTGACACCATGAATCACATTCTGATACCTAATCTGAAGAGTCTTGTTTTCCTCTTTAGGTTTGGGGGTTATTCCCGCTGCCTGAGCTGGGGCCACTCTCTCAGTCACAGCCGCCCAAGTCTTGCTATCACCGTTCTCCTCAACAGCACAAACATCCAATTTGAGTCCTGTCATTCAAGGACAGCACAACAGAGATTACAGACTGGCACGTACTCCTCTCTGATCCAAATGACTCCCTTCTGTTAACCTCAGAAGGAACAGAACAGTGACAGCAGAACTCTGGGCTGCCAGAGCAGGCACACTCACAGGAAGCTGAGCTCCTGGTTAATGAGCAAGCTCTTTCCTTTCTTTCCCATGTGCTGCAGAGTTACACAGAAGGAGTGTCAGGGAGCTGTGCATGACAAGCAGACACAGTCCCTGAAAAAGTGACATTCAGCCAATTGTAATCCCTAATAATTGTCAACTTTGGACAAAGGGTGAAAAGGCAGAAAACAAAGAAAGATATGTGGGCTTTTGAGAGTGTTGTGGATAAATGAAATATAGAAAAATACATAGAAAGGGAGAGCTCAGTCAGCTGCAAGACACGTCAGATGTTTCACCAGCACATGGAAATGGGGGCTGCCAAGACATTTAGCAAGAAAGCAGCTAGTGATCAACAACAAATCAAACCAGGAATTGTGCTTTATCATTTCGCCTTCCCTGTTCTAAGAGTGGAAGGACAGGGCTACAGCATGAAGCCTAACAGACAGAGATATCTCCATTTCTCCATTAAACAAGTTTTAATGTTGTTTACAACTTCATAGAGTATCTGCTTTCTTCTAAAGCCAACAGTGACAACCTTGATTGATCTATTTAGTGAAACATGGCATCAGAGCTGTAGAACTGCAGGCCTGTGTCACTCGGTGCAATCTGTACTGGTCACTCTCTCTGGGATGGGATTGGCTCCCCAGTTAGTGAGATGTCTGCAACACCAGTAACGTTTGCAATGTACTTCAATGCCTCCAACTCATGGTAGTTAACAGGTGAGACAATACTTAGCAACAAGTGCTGGGTATCTCTCAATATGTACTTTTTACGTGAGTCATAATTCACACTGAAAGAGCTCTGTCCAGACAGACACCAGAAGAACACCCAGCCCTCTCTAACTGTGTCCAAGTTATGGAGCATCCTGCTCAGGGGCTGCACAGAAAGCACCATGTTTCTCTGGGGTCCGGAGGTTCCACACGATACAGTGGCTGCTCCTGCAGAACAGGATGTTCTTCCTCAGCCTGGATCCTTCACTCTGTGCTCAGGAGTGCAGCATGGGAGGGAGGAGCAGCACAGGAACACACAGCTCTACAGACTCACAGGGACCACAGTTCTCAGGTTTGGGATTGTGGGGAACTTGTTATAAATAAAAAATAATACCCTGTGACTTCTATTTGTGTGGTTGTTGAGCTTGTTCACTTACAAGTGTATTTCTGCTTTTGGGCTTTACTGCAATCTTTTTGTCCTGGATCTTTACACACTAGAATCAGTCAAAGAATACAGCAGGGGTTTTTTACATTTTTTTCTTTTTTTTTCCAGTACCAACCAGAGTTAAGCAGGACTTACCGAGGCCCAACTTGCTTGGTCTGGGTCTTAGAAGCTGCAGGATATATTAAAATACACATATATTACTTGAGGTATAGGTTTTCGTTAGTGTTAGTGACACTTTTTCAGGGTATAAAAAATATTTGCATACTTTTCATTTTTGAAGATCTAGGTAACATATAAAAATAAGTTTATCTGTCAAAATATAGTAGGAGCAAACCATTACATTAAACAGGGATTTCATCAGGTCACATTTAAAAACAAACCCCTTTTACGCTTTACTTTGTAGTTCTGCAGTAAAAAAACAACGAGCACCAACAAAACCCAACAAAATTAAAAAGCACCATCTTAGGAACTGCAGGATTTCCTCACATCCACCATCCGAAGGACAGTTATAAATCTCACACCAGTCCCACCAGCACCATTATTTTTAAGGAACACCAAACACTATCAGCAAACACTGTCAGCAAATGTCCTAGAAAGTTTCCTAGAGTGATGCAGTGCACTTTTAGTACTGGATATAAACGTTACTTGTGCTTGGCAGGGGCTGGCGCACAGACTAAGCCTCAAAGTTAAACTCTTAAGCCGTGAGGAAAGGTTGGCTAACCACTTTGAGCTTTTCTGTTACTGCCATCAGACAAGATGGAAGATAAAAGACGACCCTGAGCCCAGCTGTATGCATGGTTCCTGAGGTTCTCCCTGTCTTCATTCAGAAACGCTCCTCAGTGCCTTACCCGGCAGTGGGTGAGGAAAGCGGGGGCTGCTCACAGCACAGGACCCTCATGCTGAGCACTGGACAGTTATACTGTGCTGCCATAAACCTTCTACGGCTAAACCACGGGTGACTTCGATGGCTCGTGCAGACTGAACAGCCAGCAGTGTCTGGTGTGCAGCTGGCAGCGTATGAACCAGGAAGCTGAGAGTCCCGTTACTGCAACCGGACAGATGCAGTCAGGAGCGCATCCTCCCAGTGTCCTGCCGCTGCCGTCACCGCACAGGCAACGGGGGTTTGCCCAGACCTCCCGGGCCCCTCAGACACGCACCGAGCGCCCACAGCCACTACCCGCTGCCCGCAGCCGCGCACGGAGCCGCTTCCAGGAGCGGACCCGTGGCCGCGCGGTACCGCGGCCCCCGCCCAAGACCCCGGGACCCGCTGAGGCACGCACCGCGCCGGGACCGCGCACGCCCCACTCACTATTCGCTCCGAGCCGTAGAGCTTTTCCAACTGCTCAGCGACCTCCCGCGTCCCGTCCGGGCTCCCGTCATCTATGATGACAATTTCAAAGTCCTTCCCGCTGAAACGAGAGTTATTGCGGGGTGAGCGGGCGGGCGGCGCTGCGCGGGGCCGGGGGCCGCAGGACGCCCCTCACCAACACTCCCGAGCGCGGAGATCGCCCAAGGCGTGACGTCGCTCCGCGGGCGTGACGGAACCGGCTCCGAGTCCCGCAGGCAGCCGCGCTGCCCCCTCGACTGCCCAGCCCCGCGTCGGGGGCGCTCACACCCGCGGCCGCCCCAGGCCTGCCCCAGCTCCCCGCCGCCAGGCGGTACCTCTCCTGGAAGGTGCGAGCCAGGAGCCAGACGACGAGGGGCAGATTCTCCCGCTCGTTGTAGGTGGGCAGCAGCACCGAAAACTTGTCGGCGCCGCTTGCCGCCATGTCCGCGCGCTGACGCACCCGGAACCGGCGGCGCGGCCGGAAGCTGCCGGCCGGAAGTGGAAGTGTCGCGCCGTCCCGTTCCCGCGCCGTCCCTCAGCGATGGCGGGCAGCGCGGAGGCGGCGCGGTTGATCGCCGAGATCAGCCGGCGGGAGCAGGAGCTGCGCGGGTTACGCGAGCAGCTGGCCGCCGCGCTGGCGGGGGAGGGCGCCGCCGCCGCCGAGGAGGAGGAGGAGCGTGCCGCCGCCGCCGCCGCCTTTCCCGACCCGCTGCCGCCGCTGCCCGCCCAGGCCTCTCTGAGCGCCGCCGACATCCTGCGGTACAGCCGGCAGCTGGTGCTGCCCGAGCTGGGCGTGCGGGGGCAGCTGCGCCTGGCCCGCTCCTCCGTGCTCGTGGTGGGCTGCGGCGGCCTGGGCTGCCCCTTGGCCCAGTACCTGGCCGCGGCTGGCGTCGGGCGCCTGGGCCTGGTGGACCATGACGTGGTGGAGACGAGCAACCTGCACCGGCAGGTGCTGCACGGGGAGGCCCGCCGGGGGCTCCCCAAGGCCGTGTCCGCCGCGGCGGCCCTGCGGCTGCTGAACTCGAGCGTGCAGTATGTCCCGTACTGCGGCGCCCTGAGCCCTCGCACGGCCCTGGAGCTGGTGCGGCAGTACGACGTCGTCGCCGACTGCTCCGACAACGTCCCCACCAGGTACCTGGTGAATGATGCCTGTGTCCTGGCCGGGAGGCCGCTGGTGTCTGGCAGCGCGCTCCGGCTGGAGGGGCAGCTTGTCACATACAACTGCCAGGGAGGGCCCTGCTACAGGTGCCTCTTCCCCACGCCCCCTCCGCCAGAGACAGTGACCAGCTGTGCAGATGGTGGGGTGCTGGGTGTGGTGCCGGGCATCGTGGGCTGCATCCAGGCCCTGGAAGTGCTGAAGATTGCCTCGGGAATGGGCGCCTCCTTCAATCAGTGCATGCTGATGTTTGATGCCCATGAAGGCAGGTTTCGCAACATCAAGTTAAGGCCAAAGAAAGCAGACTGTGCCGTTTGTGGTGACAATCCAGCTGTCACCTGCCTTCAGGATTATGAGGCGTTCTGTGGGTCTTCTGCAACAGACAAGTGTAGGACTTTGCACCTGCTGCCCAGCAAAGACAGGGTGTCTGTGGAGGAGTACAAAAATGTGTTGGATGAGCAAGTACCCCATGTGTTGTTGGACGTTCGTCCGCAGGTAGAAGTGGATATCTGTCGCCTGGTGCACGCTATCCACATTCCTCTGAGTAAATTAGAAGAAAAAGACGAAGAATATCTGGAATATTTAGGAAAAAGAATTTGTGAAGAAAAGCAGAGAACTAATGGCCAGATATCTTTTCCTGTGTACGTTGTCTGCAAGTTAGGAAATGACTCCCAGAAGGCTGTAAGAATTCTGCAGGAGTTGCCTGGCAAAGGATTTGGTTCTGTGTCAGCTAAGGATATTAAAGGGGGGCTCATGGCTTGGGCCAGTAAAATTGACCCAACATTTCCTCAGTATTAGAAATTTAAATGGTGACAAAAAAGTACAAATTTGCTTAGTAAATGCCATAGGGTTTCATCTTCTCTGTGTTGTGACTGTGTCACGTGGACAGAACAGGAGATAGAAATGACACGTTGCTTTTTAAAAAAATTGAAAGTATTTTTTTAGATGTCTGTTTATTTTATTAAAGTGTGCAAATACCTGTGGGAACTGAAAGAAACGTGTTTCTTGGTTATTTAAGAGTGAAACCTTGGAACAGCTACTTAATTGTGCATTGATAATTGAGAATTACTCTTAATTAGTAACTTTAGCCCAGAGAATGACAAAATGGAGTCAAGTGTTGATAATTTTTACTGATTCTCCTGTCTGCTTAACAGACTATCACAGGGATGCAGTGAATGAAAAAATTACCTGTTACTCTCTAGCTGGTCAAGAGGACTATGAAGCCTGTCGTGGGGGCTGACAAGACTTTTGGTCAATGTCTTCTAGTTCTCTCTGTGTTTGTGAGAGCTGCCTGCTGCAAATACCGGCACCTGTAGCAGGGGTGTTGTGTTCAGAACCTTCAGGGCCATCTGTGGGCTGGCAAAAAACCCAGTGTATTCCCTGACTTCTATAGAGAAACTGAGGTTAAATGCTAATGAGATGTAAGTTTGAGACACGAAAGTTTGTAAAGCATGCAGTGAATGCTTTTGTGGGGGCTTAGAAGATTTTGGGGATTCAGAGATGAAGAGATGAGAGTTGAACATTATTCTCTTAACTGGCATGAAGAACTATGCGTATCTAAAAAGTTCTCATAGACATCTGAATGAAAAGAGAAATAAATAGCTTGTCAACAGAGCTGTCTGAGTCCTCATCACTTAAGCATAGTAATTATCCTCTTATTGTATTAATTAAGGTATGGATTTCCTTTACTTTGAGGAGGAAAAAAACACCTGACATGACTAATCCTCCCATTATACAATGGCAAAATAAAAGTAGCAGTATCGTTATAATTAGTAATGAAAAGGCATATTTTAGTAAAATAAGTGCAAGAACATCCATGCCGCCTACTCTGGGTGCTGGCAAGAACAGCCTTTTGTGAGGGGAACGGCTGGGTGAGCTTGCAAATAGGAGGTTGCATCTCCTGCCTTTGAGAGGACAAGGGGAACATTGAAGGCCGTGTCTTAGAGTGAGCTTTGGTGCTTTGTGGTGTGTAGTGAGTCCTCGGTCAAGACCTGAGGCAGGTTGTGGGGGCTTGGCTCAGAACACCTGGCTCCAGGTGGGTTTTGGCTTTTGAGAGCTGGAAACCAGAGGGAAAAGCCTGACTGGTGGCATTGGTGTTCTTTCTTTACTGAGAGTTGAGACTGGCAGTAATTCTCCAGTGCCCAACCTTTCTGTGCTGTGGTATGTCACACATCCCCCTCTCCTTTTTGGTCATGCGCAGAAAGGTGACCTAAGGACTTGGGGAGAGGGCAAAGATTGTGATTCTGAACGTGAGTGGTACTTGGGGAGGCTGGAAATCACATGTAAGGTCTTGTCCTTTGTAACAGCAGTCCCACAGCAGATGTACACAGACCCTGTGAAAGGTAGTGGAGGTCAGTGGTGTCTGGAGGAGGATGTTTTGTGGTGAGTTTACTGCTCCATAGCTCCATGTCTTGTAGCACAGTTTCAGGCAGGAAACCTGATAAAGGGGCTGCAGCGTCTACTCGAGTTGCTGCATTTCAGTGCCTCCTGCGTGTAGTCTGTGGGATAGCCTCATGGTTCTGACATGGAGTTAAATACCTAGACTTGTTTTGTCCTCGGGGATGGCTATTACTTTAAGGCAAGGTAAATCAAGTCTAAAAGATGCCTATGTACAGGGTACAGTGTGCCTTGATAAGCTATAATCTTCCTTATTCTGGTGGCACGAGTCTCTCGTAAAACTCCCATAAATTCAGCACTGACTGGCTGTCCAAGTGTGTGATTAAAAAAAATAATCCAACAATTAATGGAACTGTTTGTAGACATATAGACAAAGTAGAAGGGACATGCCCAGAACTAGCTCTGCAAGATCGCATACCAGACTTTGAGGTATGTGAGTGTCTTCACTGTTACCCACTTTGTAAGCACAATTTCTCACTGTTCAAAGCAAAACTGCACATGAGATGCTTAAAGCACTGCAATGCTGGGTCTGTCTGGGTTGGAGTAGAATTCTGTCTCCTGTGTGAAGCCATGTTAGGAGACAAACGTTGAAGCCGTTTGCTAGGTGGCACTGCAAGTTAATAAACCAAACCCATCTTGAGGCTGAGAGATGCAATTCCACCTTAGCAAGAGCTGAGATGCGCCTGTAAAGATGCGGTTCTTTTGGAGCAGGGATGGGAAATAGAGACATGGAGTGGCATTGTTTGTTCAGAGACTTAACCTGCAGCTTTCTCACATGCTATTTCAAAGCGCTGTTGCAGCCGGGATGGATGCTTGTGCAGAAAAGGGCCATTAGAAAATCTGGCACAAAATTAACCATACAACTTAAATCTGCAAAGAGTCACTGCTAGTGTGTGCTGGGTGCTACTGAGAAGCACCGCTGGTTTTCCTGCCTGGTTAGGGCAGGGGTTTTCGAAAGTCGGGGGTACAACGCCCCATGTGAAGCTGATAAAGTCATTGGTTTTACGCTTTGTGTCAGATTTTAGTCTGAAGCTCTGCTGCTGATGTTGGTGGGAAAGCTCTGATACACTTCAGAGCTGTGGATCAGAATGTAACACGGATCTGTGTTTCCTTCTGGAGCAGGTTCAGCCCCTGCATTCCTTCCTGCTGCAGCCTTTTTTCCCACGCAGTCATCTCCTGCTAATAAAAAGCGGCAGCTGTTGATTGTGGGAGTGACCTACAGCAGGTCATGTTTACCCGGGGTCATTGGTGAAGCTCTGTTGTTTGAGCCAGGATACCAGACCCCATTACAAGCCCTTTCTGTGTGTTCCAGAAGGAATAATTACTGTGTCAGTGTAAGGCTTTACAGCTCGGGACTGTCTTGTGCATGGATCTTCACTTGCACTGCTGGTTGGTAAAACCAGTGCTCTAAAGCATGGAGCTTTCCAAGGAGGCCCCTCAACCGTGCTGCTTTATTTTGCTGCAGGCAACTAACAGGTTCCTTCAAAGCACTGCTGCTGGAAGGACTCTGGATTACTGGTCCAGTTTGCAGTTTGCTTGCTGTTTGCTGAAATCTGGTAAAGGACAGGAGTGACAAGTCACAAGTACCCTACAGTTGAGGCCTGCAAACAGCCTGTGTTTTAGCAGATAGCATGTTTGCTTTGTTACTGTTGGTGTTGTGAAAATTCACTGCCAGTTGGCGAGTGGTTTCTTGATGAATACACTCAATGTTCCCTGTTCTACAGGCATCAGAAATGAGGATCCATTTCTGTGGCTGGGAGCAAGGGGCAGCTGCGTGCTCCTGGCTGTGGTAGTGGTGGGAAGCCCTCCAGCTCCAGCCCCCAGAAGCCCTGCCTGCCCCAGCAGGTTGGCTGCAGTGGCTCAGGTCGGTAATGGTTATGTGAGGGGAAGTGCAGCTGGTGCTGTGAAGTGAGTGTTAAGGGCGAGATCATCTGGTCTTGTGCTGAGGCAAGTTCCTCCCTCACAGAGCCCCTTCCCACGGGGAGGAAGGATCAGGGGCTGCAGGCACTGAGCTGGTTACTTCCCAGCTTGGGCCCACGCTAGATGAGGAAGGTGGAGCCCAGCCGTGCTGCCATGGTACAGGGAGCTGCTTTGATTGCTGGGCTTCAGTCAGGGGTAACGGAGTGCTTCTGAAAACAGAGCAGTTCCATCACTAAGGAGGGCAGCAGGGAGAGGAAGAAAAGGGCAGTCCACAGCAGCAGTAACTGGCTGGAGGCTACACAGAGGTCCTCAGAGGCAGAGGTCCTCAGAGGTCGTTCCAGTCCTCTGAGTGTCTGGTGGGTGTGATGTGGCCGTGCTTCTCCTCCTGCATTAAGACCAGGAGAAGTGTAAAATATTAACTTGTATCAGAGTAGCAAAATTTGGAGCAGAGTTAGCAAATGCTAATGCAAACCACAGGAAGGCACACACACATGCTGGTTTGCGGTATCAACCTTTGTGGTTTCTCTTACTGTTGGTTAGATACACTGGCCCCACTGCTCACCTTAACTGCAGCTTCAGAGCCTGTGGGGCGAGTAAATGCTGCTCAGAAAAGGAGGCAGCACATGATGAGAGCCCATGGATAGGAAGGAGACATAAAGAGTTCACAGCTTTCTCCTCACATAACTTGGAGCTGTCAAAAAGGATAAGGATTGCCTGAATAAGGCAGAAGACTGAGAAGAAATCTAGCGTTTCTGCCAAGTGCTGGCTGTACTGGGCAAGTCACTTTTCCCCAGTCTCTGGGGGGTGTGTTGTGTTTAAATCTTTCTCTAGTGACAGAACCCGAGGAAGAAATTCCATAAGCACGTTGTTCTGGAACAGCTCGAAGACCTGAAATCTGTGTGACTTGGGTCAGGCAGTGGGATGTGGCCTCTGCCCACAGGAAGCAATGAGAAATGTAGCCGATGTTCCTGAGGCTTCTCGGCACGAGGCCCTTCTCCCATAACAAGGTGGTTTTGTTCAGGAGGTGTTGGCACAGCTGCCAGGAGACCAGATCTCTGCTTGCAAGGAAAGGCTGTTTCCAAATGTCCACTGGCTCCTTATCCATTTGGCAGGGAAGTGAGGTCTCTGGTGCAGGAGCAATTTGCCTGCACAGGAGCAGCGCAGGGAAGTTCTTACTTGGTGAAATCACAATGTAAGGGTTTGGAGCTCTTGAAAACCCAACTTGTTTTAACTTGTCTTTTTATACATCAGCTTGTATGCACACATATGTGTGTGCACACCCAGAGCATGGGTACATTCCAGGTGCTCTGGGACAGAACTGTCAGCACCAGGAAAATGCACAGACACAGTTTCCAGGATGTGGATATTGTCATGTCAGGTATCTCCTTGGGCCGCTGCTCTGTTTCTGTGGTATTGCAGCAGTGGTGGGAGGTACCCGGTGTAACGATGGCTGGAGCTCACTAAAGCACCCATGGGTGCCTCTGTTTATTAAAATGTAATTAGTGGTGCTGTGCCTGCTGGGTTCTGCTGCCTTTCTGCCAGCTCTCCACATGACTCAGCAGGGCTGTCACACCAGAGGCCCAGGCAGGTTCCCTGGTCCCACACAAGCAGGAGTGCTGGTGGGGTGGGATCAAGAGGTTTGGGATGGGCATGTTCGAACTCCATGGGCACTGAGCTATTGCATGGGTATGGCCAAAGGAAGGGTTTGGGGGTTAGTTGATTTGTTTTCTTTGAAGCAGAACTTAGGGTTTCCATTACGAATTAAATCAGAGCTGGTTACTTAATGTGCTGCTCATGTTGAAGCAGCTGAGGTGTTTGTTTCCCCCCATGGGATCTCAAAGTTCCTGGGCCGAGTCAGACAAGTTGCACAAGCCTTTTGAAAACTGTCCCCAGTATTCCAGCCAAATAAATGCTGCATAAGTACTGCTCATTGATGCTTGTGTAGTGTCAGTTTGTGCTGCACACAAGGTGTGTGGCGATGTCTTCATGCCAGTTCCGTTGCAAGTCTCACATTTGCTCTGGGAAGTGCAAAGCCATGTATGCAGAGCCCGAGATTGGGAGTGATTGAATACTCACCTCTATATGGGAAAAGCAATTTCTCAAACGTTTTGTGCAAGTTTCTGGAGGAGAACTAATGCTGACGGAAAGGGATCTGTGGCTCAGAACTGCCGGCACCAGCCCGTAGATGGCAATGTGAGATCCCTGAATCGGGTGCGTGCTCCACTCACACTGATGAAACCCTTTATTTTACCCAGACATGGACACACAGGTTGGGTTTTCAGCATTCCCCGGTGACTCCTCGAGCAGAAAGGATGGACCCCGTGGCCGGCCATGCACCGTGAGTACTGGAACCTTCATTGTGAGAAACAGTCGGATTGAAAGACAGCAAATAACACTGCAGTCCAATTTACAGGGAAACCTTTCCCTTTGGCTCTGGTAGCAATAGTTTGCAGAAGTTTAAACATGCATCATGGTGTTGGGCAAGTGCCTGAAGTAGTTGGGTTGTGGGCCATAGTTCTGCTCTCAGTGGGAGAGCAAGGAATGGGGAAAATGAACACGCAGGTTTGCACGAGTCCTACCAGGAGAAATGGCTGAAATTAATACATTTTTAGGGCTTATCGAAGCCTCTGTGGTGGGATGAGCATGCCAGCCTTTCCTCGTGCTTGTGTTACTGATGCTTCTTCCCTGTTGACAGCAAATCATATTTGTTCCAACCCTGGATGCCTATGTTGAATTTGTGCTCTCTGCTTTCCCCTTTCACGCTCTTTCTGTGTGGTGTGATGCTTTGCCATCTCAGCTTTCCTCGCTCAGGATGGCCCCAGAAACACCCTCTCCAAAATCAGAGGACTGCAGATCCACAGCATTGGGTCTGATTTGCCTGAGGATAGTATTTCTCTGAGTACCCACAGTGTGCTTTGACCTAGGAGTGGAGCTGAGTTGTCCCCTTGGTTGGCCCGGGGGCTCCTTCCCCTATAAAAGTTATGGGTGATATCATGCAACTTCTTTGTGCTGCGAGGTGCATCACTGATGAAACTCAGCATCATCAATTCAATTTCTCAGCAATTCTGTGTTAAAACTTCATTTCTGTACATAATTAACTAAATTAGTTGAACTTACACTAGTTCTTGGGAGTTTGTTCTGTGGCAGGCACCGCTTAATCCCTTCAATAGGGAGAGAAACATCATTATTGTACCTGCTGACCCCTTGACTTGCGTGACCAAGAGCCATAGAATGAGCTGCCTGCTCCTGGGAGGAGATGGTCCTGGTGTTTTAGCAATCCCGACCTCCAGATGACAGCTGGGAGGTGCTCACATTTGGGCAGGTCACTTGAGCAGGGGACCTGCTCTGCAGTACAGCCCCATTTCTGTGGGCCCACGATGAACGTAGGGAAAACCTTATTAGGAGCATCGTTAAGTGCAGCTACAGACCTGCCATCCTGACGAAGGCACCCGGTACCGGCAGAGCTGACACCTTGCCTGGGCAGTGTTAGGTGTGTTTGGGTGCCCCAGTGACCTCAGTGTTGCTCGAGGCAGTTCAAGTCATGTCACAAGGGTTTCAGTATAATAAATTAACATTTATAAAGTGCAGCAAATATGCTGTAATTACACTAATTGGCCTGCTGTGTTTCCCCTTATGGCAGGACTTTATTTCTGTTCAAGTGATGTTTGCTTCTGGCTCAGTTCCTGCAGGCAAAGAGAAGGGAAAGCCCCTTGGGATGGGGCTGAGCATCCTCCGGCATCAGGGTCGGTAGTTTCTGCACGGGGCCCTTGGGAGGGATAACAGCACCCATAAGCTCTGAGTGATTCCAGGGAGCAGTTCAGAGCAATGCTGGAAAATGCCAAAGGAAAATGATGAACAAAAAGGGAGAAGGGCTGAGGTTTGTTAACAGTCTGCAAGGCGAACTGTGCATGCTCTGAGCTTGGCAGCACCAGCAGAATTTGCCTTGGCCTCGTTTGTGGAGTAGGAATTTACCTTTATTTGTGGCATCTGATTCTACACAGCAACTGACGGCCACCAACCAAGGGGTCATGTCCCAGGGACTCCAGCTCTAACGCTGGCAGACAGCACGGGCGCAGAGCTGAGTTAACTCAGTGAGTAACAGGTTTGGATTTAAACCTAACGCTGTCAGAGAGGAAGGCAGGGATTCACAGAGATTCCTGTGAAGCTTTGGGTTTAGTTTCTGAGGAGAACAACAGCAGAGGGGATGGGAACCGTCTGCAGTGAAGATCTTTGCGTTTGCATCAGCCTGAAGGCCCCGCTGGTCTCTGCCCACACGAGTCAGGAGTGCACCAAGCATGCTGGCTCTCCTTCCCAGGCACATGCCGGGTGATGTGTAACCCTGTGATTCAGTTCTGTGTGATTTACTGTTTAATTGGACAGGGCTGCAGATGCTGACTGCTCCATGACACTGCCAAAGCCCCCGACTGCAGAAGGCTGGAGACTGAATCACAGTGGAAAACTAAAGGCACAAGTGGAGACGAGTCCCAGGTGTTCCTTGAGACCCTGCCCCATGGAAGGTGCTCGTGTGATACGAATCATTCTGTAGCCTCACAAACCATGTCCTTTGGTGCAGGTGGAGAAGCCCCATGGCTCTGTCTTTGCCTGCATTGCACTCACCAAGTGGGTTTTGCTGCTTTTGTTAGTGTTTCGGAGGAGGGAAAGGTTTTGAAGAAAGTTATTTAATATACTGGCTTACCTGGGATTTCTGGGTTCCTCATCGATTTCTCTTTCTCAGCCTCCACGGATCCTTCCTGTTCTTCTCTGCATGTGTCAGATACTGTGGGTAAGTGGTTCAAGTACTTCAGCCATGTCTCCCCTAACTGGTACTGGGATTCTTGGGGCAACATGCAAGAAGGAGGTTTCCCTGTACAAGCTGCTGGATTGGCACCCATATCTGCCGATGCTGAGCTGGTCTTATTTCCCGGTCGGTGCTTTGTGCCGCAGCCAGTGTGGCTCTGCTAGCAATGCCCGAACTCTGCCCCAGCTGCTGCTCGCCTCTCGTGCTGAGCCCAGGCTCTCCAGCATGCCTAGAGCACGCGTGACAGTCCCTCTGCACCATAAGAAGCACATGAAAGTGAAAGGAGAACCTAGCACTTTATTAATCAAAATGAATACAGCTATTGCTGTCAGAGTTCATACTGTACATCATACTGCAGTATACAGAGGATAGTATAAATAACAATGCAAGCCTGTGTCTGTTGGAGACATGCACCACTCCTTGCCAGTATGATTCCAATGATCCTCCTGACTTCATCAAAGCACAGAGTGTTTTTATTGGAGCTGTCTTGTTGACTGCACATGCTGTTAAAATGCAGAAAGGAGTGAGAGCTGGCTTGGTAGCTGTCAGCGGTGTCACTGGTGACAGTCAGCTTCTGAACCAATCGTAATTTTCATGAATTTGACTAAAAATTCAGATAATATACTGTAAAGAGGTATAATCATCTTAAACCTTCAGCCTTCACAGTAAAAGCTGGAGCACAGCGTGTGGGTTTCATACTGATGTTGTGCTCTTAAGACGTATAGCTGGATTTATTTAGCATAAGGACTACAGTATGTATTACCTCTGGGAAAACATAAGCAAGGTTGTTACACTGCTTCCCAGTAAAACATCACAAGGAGCATGTTGCCAAGTACAAAAACCACACAAATTACATCGGGGTTCATCCTGGATGGACGGTGTGCTCAGGGCTTGGGCAAAGCTCAGGGCAGGCCCAGTGCTTTCGTGGGTTGGCTCAACCAACACCCAACTCCAGGAGCACTTTTGTTTATTTTTAGCTTTTTTCTGGACAAGGACTTCAGAATCAAGTGGCAGTTTAGGGATAAAAAAATAAGGAATACTTGAAATACACGGTCATTGACTTAATGTAAAGTCACTGAGAAAATGGATGGACTTCCAGCATTCATTAGGTAGCGTAACATGGAAATGAGCTCAGGCTTTATTTGGTAAGTCTTCATCTCCCCTTATATTCACTTATAGCTGTTTATTTATGGCTCAGCTTGTCAAACACGTTCTGAGGTAAGCAACTGTTGCTCACAGGACTAATCTAATTACCAGTTCTTTTTATAATGACTGCTGACAAAAAGGTAGAGGGATGATGGTGCTTCTGTTGAAGCTGATGCTGCGGATGATCCAACACTTTAGAAATTAAGAGTATTCTGGATGGAAAACCTGTCCCTTTTTTGTCACGATGTGCCTGTTTTTTGTCCAACTCCAATTAAAGCTGAAGAACAAGAGTGAGAAACTGGTTATATCTGTCGCTCTGGCATGTAACTGGTTGCCAAGAGTCGGAGCTGGGCCTGTCAGCGCCCTTCAGTAATGCTCCAAAGGCACATTTACCTACAACAGGATGAGGAACATGAGAGCCCTCGTTACCCACAAAGTGCATCTTCCAGAGTCTCAGAATCACCATTTAGCACATCATGACACCCTCCAACTGTATTCTAACAACATCTGGAAAGACAACCAGAGCAACGCGGGCTCAGCCAAACAGCACGGGCTGAGGAACTAGTTCGGCCTTTTGGGCAGGATGTTGGTGTCCTTGGCCTGAGCTAAAAGGGCCCCAAACCAGCCCGGCATTTCTCATGCCCCACTCCTGAAATGGCAATGGGCAGCAGTGTTTGTGGATGTGAGAAAAGGGAGCACTGGGCTGCGACAGGAACACATCAATCCCCCACGTCCTGCCCATCTGCACGGGAACTTCCCGGGAAAGGGGCAGGGAAAAGGTGAGGAGCTTTTCTTTCCCTTGGAGCACACATGATACCAAACAAGTAGATTCAATTCTTTTTTCGAAGCTCTGGCCTTTTACCCCCAAGCTGTTTGACTCCTTCCCTCTACCACACACGGGTGGTCTGTCACTGACCACCGCAGAGCCTGCACCAGGTCCCAGCGTCTCGCTGCCCCGTGCACTCTGATGGCAGTTCAGCAGCCAAGACCAAGATGTGGGTGAAGAAAACACGGGTCTGTTTTGGGACTGTAATCACTTTTTCATACTCCATTCCCCTCTATTGCTACAAGGCCTGTGATGATGGCAAAGGTGCAGTTAATTAAGTCCAAGGTCCCTCACGACTGAGGACAGCGAAGCTGAAAGCAGCCGGTACCCCCGCCCTGTGACTCAAGTGATATTTTCTCTTTTCTACCACTGGCAGCTTCCCACGGCTGAGTATTTTCTGCTCCTTCTAAAGAACCAAGTGCTGAACAAGAGCGGGGAGCCGCAGCCTCAGTTTGCCAAGTGATGGTTGGGTGTCCCCTGGAAACAGGCACCTCGTGGTTCTGCTCCAGCACTGAGGGAAAGCAAAGACCTGGGAACAGATGGCAGGGAGCGACTGGCATCACACCGCATCTTATCTGCAGCGAGTCACCTCTCAGTAACAACACTAAAGCTATGAGCCCCAGAGCTTGTTCCTGGGACCGGCACACTCTGTGCCACAGGAACAATGCTGCGAGGCCCATGGCATGCTGAGGCCAGCGAGCTACAAGTACGGGCATTGTTAGCAGGGCCATGGTACAAAGAACAATGCTTCATCTCTGGTGTGTCCAGTACTGACTTACAAAGAACTGGGGATGCTGCTGGGAATGACAGGACTTAATGGTTTTCAAGGAGCACAACGGGACAAACGTCTGTGGTTATTTCCATTAGGCTCTAAGGCGTTTTACTGGGAGAGAATTGAGCCATTAATTGTGTTGCATTTACATTGTTTATATACAAGAAGAACAAGAAACATGGCAGCCTGTTTAATGATTATATACATTGCGATTCGGTTGGAAAAATGTGTATTACAAATGGCAAAACAGCCTGTCAAATACATAATTATATGTTGTTCAGGGGCTTTTTGTCAGAGGAGTTCTAATTCCTCAAATCCCACTGCAGGATCTCAGTGAAAGCTCTGTCCTCTGCATTACACTGGGGAGGGTTGAGGGTAGAAAGAGCATAATAACAGGCTTCTTAAACCACGTCAGTTCCCAGTTAATAGCTCCTTCTCTCCGTTGTAATGTGTGAGTTACCTTTGCAAAACACTTCCAAAGCAAACTGAAAGGTGGAATCTGATAGAACAAAACATCACTGACATCAGGAGAAATGGTGACTTCAATTTCACTCATTGTCCCTGGTCTCAGAAGAGAGACTGGGGAATAAAACATCACTGCCCTGTGAGGCCTCGCTTAGCTGAGCCTTGGTTTTCAGCAAGAACTGTGCTCTCCTGTACATTATTCTCTCCTGTTCTTGCTTCAGCTCAATGTAGGAGCGCGAAAAGGTGTGGAAAATGGAGGTGACTGGAAATGCCATGAGGAGGATGCCGCTCAGGATGCTGCTCAGTGCCACCACTTGGCCAGGAATGCTCCTGGGGACCATATCCCCGTAGCCTACTGTGGTCATGGTGATGACAGCCCACCAGTAGCACGCGGGGATACTGGTGAACTCCTGCGAGTCCGCCATCTCGTTCTCGATGACGTACAGGAGTGGTGCGAACAGTGCGATGGCCACGCAGAGGAAGAGCAGCAGGAGGCCGAACTCGCGGGTGCACCTGCGGGCGGTCAGCCCCAGCGTCTGCAGCCCCAGGGAGTGCCTGGCCAGCCGCATGACGTAGAGAATCCTCAAGGCACGGAGAATACGGAGGACCAGACCCACTTTGTCCAGGTAGATGCTCCCAGAGCTGGGCTTTTTATAGCCCACCGAAGTGGTGTCCACCAGCAGTGTGATGTAGTATGGCAGGATGGCTATTATGTCTATCAGGGTTAAGGGCCTCCGCAGGAACGCAAACTTGCTCTTTGCCTGGATGAACCTCAGCAGGAACTCGAGGGAAAACCATGCCACGCAGACAGACTCCACAATGAAGATGTTGTAGCACATCTGGGAGCACTCACCCTGTGGGGAAGAGAGGGGTTTGTCACTGGCACCGCATAATGACTGGTTCAGTTGGTACGGTGATGGGGAAAGAGGTTCTGTGATGGGCGGTTTTACACCCGGAGTATTATAGGAGCTGAAGCTGTTGCTATGGGGAAACACACTGACTAATTGGAACAAGTTAAATGCAAAACTCAGAAAGGAATTATTTATTCCACGGGAGAAACTGCTCGGGAATTTCAGGCTTTCTAGGCAGCAAAGGCAATGTGTAACAAGGGAACACACGGTTGCATGGAAGGGTGTGCACTAACAATATTTCCTTTGACTATACAACTTGCTGTGATTAATTCTCCTACCAGTAATTGAACACAGTCGTGTGAGATTTTAAGTTCTGTGTTATTCCAATCCCCCGGACCAAGGACAGCTGCGAACTCCCCACTGAAACCAATACCCTCAGGCCTTGTCCTCACTCAGCTCCTCCCCTCACACACCTTCCACCCCAAAAAGCTCACTTACCTTTTCCTCCTCCTCCCTCAAGTCAGGCATGGTGCTGATGGACAAGTTCACTGCCGTAATAGTTACAAATAAAACAGACAAACAGGCAAACACCTTCCCAGGGAGGCCAGACTGTGGCCTTTCCACCATGTCCTGCAACTTTTTCATGCACAAGCCAATTTTTGTCTCTTCCACCGTTTCACCTGCCGTTTCATTTTCTAGGAGGTCATCCTCCCTCTCATTTATCTCTGTGAGCTCCTCCATTTTCTGCAGGTACCTCCTTTTACAGCACCAGTCCAAGTTGTCTTCCTCAATTCCCCAGTAGAGCAGCTCCTCTTGGAAAGAGAGGGCACACATCTCACGCAGGAGCCGGAGCTTTCCAACCCGCAGGAAGGTCAGGATCGTCCTGAACGCCCCGGGGTTGCGGTCAAAAAAGAATTCATTGCAGGTCACGTCGTAATCGTCGCAGATGTTCAGGATGTCATCAAAGTTATTGCAGAATTTGAGTTGCCCCAATCGCGTCAGTGGGAACTCATCCAGAGTGGTCCATGGCAGCAAATACTTAATGCCCCCAACGTTTATAATAATGTGATGCTTCCGATCATCCGGGTGAAAGCCTTTGAGGAGATCCTCTTGAGGGTGAACTAGCTTGGCTCTTTGGTAAAAGACTCCCTTGAGGGTTTCTGTTTCTGGAAAGAAGGTGTGGTTGAAGGACGTATCTGAAGCACAGCTCAGGGCACTGTAGTCATAGTCAGAATTTTCTCCAGGTAGAAGAGTCATCTTGGAAGGTAACTTCACATCACTTCGCTACTTCTGCTAGTGTCTTCTGGAACAAAAACCAGATAAACGGGGTGAGCTTTTGAACTGATGCAGCGATTGGAGCTCAGAGACACTTATGGCTGGTAAAACAATTAGAACAGCCGCGGATGAGCACGGTCAGACTTTTCTGGAGAAGCTGAGTTTGTCCAGCTGGGTGTTAATGGCTCTGCCAAGAGCTGCTGCTTTGTTCAGGAGCCCCTGTCTGCCACACTGTGGGGGCTTCTCCTCTCTCAGACACAGAGGTCTCAGTAACAGTGGGTACAGAGAGAAACCAGGAATAATTCCTGTGTGTGGCAGGAATTCCTGGCTCTGAGCAAAGTATAAAAATTATGGCAGCATCTCATAACAGCACAGAATCCAGGTGTGTTTCTAGGATGGGAAATTGTGTATCTTTATTTAGCTGTTGAACATAAAAGCCTTCAGTGTGTGAGTTCCCATGAAGCCTGTGGGAAGAACCAGAGGTCAGTTATGTTGCTGCTCAGTAAACACACTTCTCAAAGACAGTTACAAGAGGCCTGATGTCTGAGAAGCCACATAGAAACAGTTTTGGGGAAAAAAAACACTTACATTGCCAACCACACAAAATGTTTGTAGAGTTTATATACATTTAATGAGATGGCAACTCCCTTTATATGGCCTTTACAATGGTTTACAATGGTTTGCAGAGAAATACCTGATTTCTACACCAGCACCGGAGTTATCATCTCAGCTATAACTGACTCCCAGCTGCAGTGGCAGGCCTTTATCCTCGCAATGGGCTGAACAGCACCAAAGGCCACGGTGACTGCCTCAGATCACAGGAACCCCCACAATTCCTACAATGACTTTGAAAAACCATGATCACTTTCTGCTCACTCAGCACGAATGTAAAGGCTGTGGGATGAAGTGACCACGGAGTTCAAATGGGAAAAGGGCACAGGGAAGAGACACTGGAGGCGCTGGCTCCCTACGCCCAGGCATTGAGAGCCTCAGACTGATGTCTGCTCAGGCACTGGAGAGCTGCGCTGCCTCGCATCTGCCGTGCAACACCACACGTGGCCCTGACCAGCTCTGTCTGACAGGAGCACTGATTCACTGGGTAGCCTGTACAATAGATAGATATTTATGACACACAAGTGTGCTGACTCTCTCGCCTTGCATTCTCAGTAAAGTAATAAATACCACGCTCAAACAGCTTCCGAGGCAGACCACAGTCTGGTTCTTGCCCTGCCTACACTCCGCAGGGACATGGCTGCCCTGGCATGCAGGGGCTGGGGTTGGGGGCCCCGACAGCAGCGTCACACGCCTCCTGCTGAAGCGAGCCCCTCGGTGACCCATGGCCAAGTCCTCCAGCCCAGCTGTGCCTCAGCCAATGGGTCTCCTGCTACAGTGCTGGGCAGGGAGATACTTGCTCTGGCCGTCCCAGGCTGGCTCCGCACCATGCCTGCACTGGCAAGCGGTGGCCCAGGTGAGCTTGGTGCAGAGCGGTGCTTCCCATTCCTCACTGGTGATCCTCTTCGGTGTCACAGGAAATCATTAATTCACTTACCTCCGGGCACAGCCAGCCTGCGGGATGATGCAAGAACAGACAGGGCACGGCTCAGACATCCCAGAGGCAGTGGCACTGATTCCTGGCTGGTGGTGAGCAGAGAGCAGCGGTGTCACCCTGCTCCCAACCTCTGCTACTGTGGACAGCACAATGGCTGCTGGGGAGTCACCCCATCCATGCCGACACCCCATCCCTGGCAATGTTCAGCACCAGGCGCTACATATTTGCTCACAGTGCTGAGCTGTTCTGTCCACACCGGAGCTGTGACTCAGGACGTGTCCGCGGCAGGATGGGAGCTGTGAACTCCTCCAGAAGTGAGGCTGGGTGTGAACAGCGACAAACCACCCCCTTCCCCCAGGCCTGCACTCAAAGCGACTTCCAAGTGGTTTCAGTTTGTCTCTCACCTCAGGGACCGAGCGACAGGCCTTGGAGGTGGTGTTTGCTTTCCCTGTTTTAACAGGAGGTGCGATCAAATTAAAAGGTCGCATTCAAGGCACCTCTACCCAACACGGGGATTATCGGCAGAGCTTCGTGCAGGTGATGCCGCTGTGCTGCTGCCCACTGGAAAAGCTGCTGGACTTGGCCAAATGAAGGGATGTGAGGAGGGCAGCAGCTGGTGCACATCATGCTGGCCAGAGCGTGCTAGGAAGGGCAGTACCCAAGGGCTGGACTTGCAACAACTCTGCCGTGCTGTCCCATCGCACCTGGTATCCTGCAGATGTGCCCCCGAGGCAGAAACTGCCCTGCCAGGAGCAGGAGCTGCAGTTTGGGTGTGGAGAAACCGGGCTGCCCGCTGCATGTTCACATGGGCCCCCTGGTCTGAGAGACGCTCTTCAGTTCAAACATGTGTTTCTCTCCACCGCAGCCATGTCTGAGGCCGCGCTGGCCCGAGGAGAACAAAGAAGATGCCTGATGGCAGCCGATGGGTAAATGGGGGCCGTTAACCATGCTCCCTTCTGTACTACCAGATGATGTTGGTTAGCAACAACTTATCCGCCGAATCTCAGCCAGGAAAAATGAGGAGGCAGCTCAGCTCTGTCACCAGTTTGATCTCCCACCGCAGCCACACAATGACACAACAGGGAGAAGTGGGGAGAGGGAAATGTAAATGTTCCATGTGTGTCAGACACATGCTGTAACCCTGAGGCACCAACTATGAAACCACAGAGCAAAGAAAAGAGAATTTCTTTCTTCACTTTCAGCTCCTTGACCTGTGCAAGGCAACAAACCTGACAAATTAATCCGGGTGTAACAAATGCACTGACTGACTGAGGGTACAGAAGGTGGCTCCTCCTTTTTCTGTAAGCAGAACTGGCGAGCCCACAGGTCTCACACTGGCAGCTACAGTGTTTGGTGCTGTATGTGGGTTATCTACATGTTCTTTGGTGCCTCGGGCACATGCAGCATTGTATTAAAGGGGGAGAAGAGGAGGAAATAAAGCGCAACAGAAAACTTAGCCTGAAGGAATGGAGGAAGGAGAGAAATAAACTCATCCATCTGTCTGTCTGTTCCTTGTTTTCCTTTGGAAGGTGCTTCTACCGACTGATGGTCAGTACCTCTTTAAGATGGGACAGACCTAATTAATGGAAGGTCTCTTTCACTATTGCACTTGGAAAAACAAGGAAACCCTTTCATTCATGTGCTGTAGGCTGATGACAGATGGAATGGCTGTAAGAAATGGGTAAGGGTTAAAGACGGTGCCCTGGATTGCAAGGTCAGGCAAATACATCTGCCTAAAGCAGTGATTTCCCCAACAATTAAGCAAGATGAACTTTAAGGATATGCTGTAACAGTAAAACCCTCAAATAAAAATAAAAATGTGGGCCCTGTTAAGTAAGGCCCACAGTAAAACCCCTCCTTGGCTGCGACAGCACCCTGCCCATGGAATGCCCAGTGAAGCCCTGTCTGTCTTCTCAGCCCTGCCGCAGGTAACACATCCTCATCTTGCACAAACCGCTCCTGCCTGCGCATCATTTCCTGCTGCATGTGTTAGCTTACAGGGGCAAGAGCTGCCCTCTCCTGCCTGGGCAGCTCTGACCACTGTCCTGGCCTCCAGAAACCACGGTAATGCAGAACGACTGGCTCACAGCGTGGGCTCTCAGTGACCTGGAACAATGCACTGTGCACAGGCAGCAAGACAGAGCATCCTTTCAAAACCCTGCCCTGCACAAGATGAAATTCTTCTCCATTATGTCTGGTGAGGAAATCGAATTAGGAATCTGGGCTGCCCTTGCCTTCAGCCGAAATTCAGGAAGGGTGCCAGACTCCTAGGCGATGAGGAAAGAATTGTTAAAGGTGCCCTTCTGAGGAAAAGGAGCAGAAATCATGAGAAACATTCTAAAATTCCACTGCAAGTGTTGTTGTTCCCCACCCCCTCCCCCCTCAGTGTCCTCTGCAGTATTTTCAATTCTGCAGTGCATCTCTGATGTAATCAGAGCTCCTGCAAGGAGTCCTGATCCTGCTCCGTGATGCAGACACTTCAAAGTTGCGCCTGGATGATAACAAGCATGCAAGG
This sequence comes from Hypotaenidia okinawae, assembly GCA_027925045.1. Classification (NCBI taxonomy): domain Eukaryota; kingdom Metazoa; phylum Chordata; class Aves; order Gruiformes; family Rallidae; genus Hypotaenidia; species Hypotaenidia okinawae. The sequence goes on from BSDF01000016.1 coordinate 8,657,059, forward strand.
AGGATGCAGAACTCCCCCCACCCCCCGGCTCTCCCATTGATTCCAGCGCCAGGAACTTGTCTCCTGCTTTTTGCCACTTGTCAGTTCAGTTTAAAAAAAAAAGAAAAGTTCCAGATTTCAGTGCTGGGTGAATATGAACACAGTGGGGTTTGGGCACGAATCTCTTAAGAAACTGCCACACAGTGTAGCAATCCTTTGTCCTTTACTCTTTCCTTAGTTAAAGGAAGCAGCATTTTCAAGCAGCGTTAAATTCAGCTATGTTCTGACACGGGATGTGTGCACTGAGCCAGCACTGCCAAGGTCCCCTCCTGAAACACTCTGAGCGATGCTCATGCAGCTCTTCACACTGTAACAACCGGCCTCAAACTCCAACTCTGCTTGTGAAGTGAACTCCCAACCAAACCCCAGCACAGCTTAGAGAGGTCAGTGTGTAACACGGAACAGAACCGCCCAGAAACACTCCTCACCTGAACCCCTGCTTGGATCTGTGTCGCTTTCCCTGGTCTGGACACTGCTTTATGACAACCCCAAAACCGAATTAGTACAAATATTGCTACTCAGTGCTTAGTTTTATAAAGCCGAGCCCTATCCTGCCAGTAACAATCAGAAGTGGAATAACTTCGCAGGTAACTTGTATCCCCGGGAGAAATACATCAGCACTAATAACTCCCGCTGCTCCCGGCTGTGAAATGTGTCAACAAATCCCGGGAAGTCGCGTTTGAAGCAATCTCTTAAACGTCTTCTTGAGAAGTAAAGGATCTGTCATTTATTTACAGAGACAGATTTTGCCGCTGTGATGAAGAGGCACGGAAGGAGCCAGGGAAGGGTTATCCCATGCATGCATGTCCCCCTCCCGAGCCTTTTCCAGTGAAAGGAAATCTGGCCGAAATACATCGCCTATCAAGAACAGTTAAGTCGGCGTGTTAGTCGCCAACAAATAAGAGCCAGTAACGAGATCAACATTAAAGACATCTCTCACTCACTTTAAAATGAAAACCGTGAAGGACCTTCGGATCCGGCAGAGCAGAAGGACGGGGAAGAAGAAGCCTCCTTGCCGCGCTGAGCAAGCACCGGGCTCGGGAGAGGAAGAGCCGGGAAGCCCGAGCATCACCAACCGAGCCCGCCGGGTCCTGCGCGAAGCCGTCAGCCACCTCCGCGGCGGGACCGGAGGGAGCCGGGAGCCAGCCGAGCGCTGCCCTTCTCCAGCCGAGCGCCTCCCGCCGCCGGCAGCGAAGGCGGCCCGGGCGCGGGCAGCAGAGACGGCGCGGGGGGACCGTCCCTCTCGTCCATCCCTGCTGCGGGAGAAAACCTGTTGCTACAAGCCCTGCGCGGCCCGGCCGGCCCCTGCCCCGCTCCCCGCTACGCACGGCGGCGGCCCAGGGGGGAAGCCCCTCCCGGGCGGCTCCGGCCGCGCTCAGCCTCCCGCCCGCAGCCCCGGCCGCTCCCGGCAGGAAACTTCCCCGGAAACTTGCCTGCAAGTTGCCCGCGGCGCCGGGCAGCGACCGCGGCCGCCGGGAGCCCCCCGCGGCGTGGGGGCGGCGGCGGCGCCGGGCCGCGCTCACCGCGCTGCGCCGCTGCTGCGCGGTGCGGCGGCGGAGGCGGCCGCGTGTGCGGGGCGGGCGGCCGCAGGGGGGGAGGCGGGGAAGCGCGGCGGGGCCCCGACCCCCCGCATGGTGCGGCCGGCGGGCGGAGAGGCGGCGGGGGAGGCTCCGCGCCCCGCGGAGAGCCCGCGCCCCGCCCCTCGCGGGGGCGCGCCAGGCGGTGGGCTGCGCGGAACCCAAGTCCCCGCTGGCCCGGGCTGACCCACCGGTGGGGACGGGGCAGGAGGACCAGGAGCAGCTCCCGGCGCTGCCCTCCGCTCCCCGGAGCCGTCCCGGCTCAGGGATCAGCCCCTGCCCGCCCCGACGAGGCGCAGCCCGCTGCGCGCCCGCGGTGCCCCGGTCGGGGGTTCCGCCCGCCGCCGCCCCGGTAGGACGGGAGCGGCGCGCTGCCCACTGGCGGCATCCCGGGCGGCCGGGAAGTTCTGGGGCTTTTCCCGTCCCGTGCCCTGCGGTTACTGGTGTATTTGGGGTGGGGAGTGTGGGTGTGGGTGGCGGAACTGTCCGTGGGCCGTACCGCTCCCGGTCCGTGGCGATGCCTCGGGGAGAGCTGAACCCGGCCCTGTGCTACCCTTGGGAAGCACAGTGGCAGCTCAGGGATTCGGGGAGCGTCCGTACGCCTGCTTTTTAATGACATTTGCTTGACATCTGGGTGGAACCTGCTCTGTGCGGGCTCAATCTCTGCCTTAGAGCGGTGAATCTAATCTCGGTGCCAGGGTTAAGGAGGAACCATCGGCTTCGGCTCTGCCGCAGGCTCACGGTGCGACCGGCTCCCTGCCCGGCTGCTCCTGTCCCGTGGTGGGTGCAGGGATGATGGTACTTCTTGGCCGCTGATTTTTCTTACCTGCCCAGGGACTGGACGTCGTGGGAGTTCCCTTTAGATGAGCTCCTGCACCTCGATGCGGGATGGGGTAATCGCTCCCGGTTCCGTGGGCAGGGACCGGCTCTTACTATGAGCATTGTGCACTTCACCCGAGGTGGGAGGGTGGCTCGTTTCAAGTGAGGTCCTTCGTTGCCATAGTAATACAAATGAAAAACCTATACTATGGTAATTTTAGCAAAATACTTCTTTTTTTTTTTTTTTTTTAAACTAAATTGGACTGTGCTTCGGAATTGTGTGGGCACAGAAACAGTCATGCTGACACCCTTCAGCCGGAGTTGTGGAGCAGCAGCTGTGCAGAGGGCTGGCAGCGACCTGGGTGTCTCTTCCCCTGTGATCACACGGGAGCTTTATCTGGCTTTGTAAAGGTTTGTTAGCACGGTGCTCAGCCTCCCTCTGCAGAGGGAGGTCACTGGCTTTACTGGCCGTGGTGTCACGTGTAAAGGGCTTTGGCTTTCGTGTAACAGTCTGTAATAATATTAATGAAAGGTTGTGCTTCAAAAGTCTTTGTTGATAATTGCTGTCGAAGAGGAGGGACGAATCAAGTAGGGTCTCCCAGGGAATTGCCTGGGAACGGCTTGGTTAGTCCTTCCATAATAACTGGGGTGATGGGCTGAGGAGCAGCTCTGAACCCTGCAGCGATTCCAGCCACGGAGCGCAAGTCCCTGACGCGCTGCAGCCCCAGGCTGAACTCAGCGCAACAAAGGTCTGTGTGGTGTGCCGCACAGGAAGGGAAATCATGTGTGAGATGGGGACTGCTCTAGGTAAAGCCGCCGCAGAAGGGAATCTCGGGGCTGCAGCACAGTCTGTGCAGTGCTGTGAAATCACCGTGCTGCTCCGAGCTCTAGTAACAGGAGGATCAGACGTGGGACGTCGGAGGGTGTTGTTTCTGTTCTGGTAGCACTACTCAGACTTGGCTGAAGCACTTTATCCAGTTTCAGGCATTACACTTACTCTTAAAGAAAGATGTGGGCAAACAAGATCAGGGAACAGCAACCAAAACTGTAAGAAGCTTGGGAGACGTGAGCTGTGAGGAAAGATGGAATTCGATTATTTGATCTGGAAACGAACACACGGTGTAAGAAGGACATGCCAACTGTCTTCAGCTGTATAAACACATTTATAAAGATGGCAGGGAGTGGTTGGGCTGTGACCACCAGCAGTAGGATAAAAAGCAATTTACTAAAGTGCAATTAGGGAGATTACATCAGATATAAGGAAAAAAACCCCAAGTGAACCAGACCAAACTGTTACTGTGGAGGTAGCTGGAACCTCAGGAGGCTGTAAATCAGTTCAGTGCAGATTTAAAGGGAAGGTGAGGTAAGGTGTCAGGACTGGTGTAGCCTGTCTGGCCATGCCTCAGGACGTAGGAGTCCCAGTGACCTCTGGAGCCCTTTCCCAGCCTATATTCCTATGATTTCCAGTTGCCCAACAAGCTCCCTGTACCCATGCCAAAGAGGCGCAGCAGGAGAGCTTGTTACCACCCCTATGGCTAACGCAGTGGTGGTGACAGTCTTTCTGTGGTGATAAGCTGACCAGGCAGAGAACTGGGTGAAGGTTCCCAGAGTGAAGCCGCTGCTTTTTGCTCCTGGAGGAATTAGCATTGCCACAGAGAAACATTTTAATCCCACTTCCATTACTTGTGCAGCCTGCGGCTGCTCTCCCTTCTGTTCCTTTGATTGCTGCTGTTGAAATCCTGTTCCCTCGTTCCTCTGGCTCTTGAAGATAATTCCAGCGTTGGTCTGCAGTGAGGAGCGGTGCTGCTGGCAGAAGGTGGTGTTTCAGTTTCAGGGCACCTTTCACCTCTCACTTTCTAAACAAAGCAAAAGGGTAAATTCACTTCTCATGAGCCAGAACCTAAATATCTCCATGGCTGTAAGGTGAGAATGTGCAAATCCAGGCTACAGCGCGAAGACTGTTCACAGAACTTACGCATCAGAAAATTTCAGCTAATGAATACATTATGGAAATGCCATCTGCTTGAGACAGACTCTGTGCATGGAGATAGGAGCAAAACTCTTCAAATAAACTATGGATGGCAAATTGTTCACCTGGTTTTAGAAAATGTAATGCTTTTGTCTTTTAAGGATGCTCTATAACATGTGTGCAGGTCATTAGGCTGGGTAGCACTGTCTTGGGAATTTGTTCCTCTACCCTTAGAGGAAGAGAATGGTACTGTTATGTAGGAGTTTGGTATCGGGAACAGGCTGTTTGGGGGTGAGAGAGAGTGCAATCACTTTGTCCTTAGCACCATCCCCAGGTCAGGCCTTTGTCAGCCCTCACCTGGCAGCCGTTTTGATGCAAGGGTCCTGCTGGGAGAGAGGGGCTGGAAGTGGCTCCAGGTTAAGGGAATGGTCATGGCTTGCTCTGAAGTTCCCAAGCTGTGGGACCTCTTGGTTCACTCAACAACAGTTCATCTGGTTTCGAACAGCAGCTGCTGTGGGGTGGGATGGGATGGGATGGGATGCTGAGCCCCATGCTGCTCAGGAGCTCTCCTGGAAAGGATCTGGGGGTCTTGGTAGACCACAAGCAGAGCATGAGCCAACAGCGTGCCTTGGGAGCAAAGGCAGCCAAGTGTCCTGGGATGTAGGAACAGGAGCTTAGTCAGCAGAGCAGGAGATGTGATTACTTGCCTTTCCTTGGCACTTCTAGAATACCGCATCCAGTTTTGGCCATGAATCATCCATAAACTGGAGGGTGTTCAACAGAGGGGCACCAGGATGGTCAGGGGATCAAGCAGAGGCTCTGCTGAGAGACTGGGGGAATTGGGCTTTTGCAGCCTGGAGAACAGCTGGCTTTGGGGAGATGTAGTAACTTCCAACAGCAAGAAGAAAGTTATCAAAAGGATAGAACCAGGCTGTTCATTTTGGGACATGGTCGGAGGGCAGAAGGTAACAGACATCAGCTGGAACAAGAGAGGAAGGAGAAACTTTGTTCCCTTGATGAGAGTCAAGCCGTGGAACAGCCCTGGGCCCTTCTGCCATCTCCCGCCATCTATGGGGGGCTCAGAAGCCAACTGCGCTGAGCCCTGAGCACCCAGGCTGTTCAGAGCAAGCCCTGCCTTGTGCGGGAGTCTGGGCTGAGCCCTTCTGAAGCTCCCCCAGCGTGAGCGAGTCCATGTTCAGACGGTACCTGCTGCCATTGTCAGCTGTGGTCCATCCCTTCGAGGTTAGCTCACTGTGTGCTGGCTGCAGGGGACCCAATCCTCCTGGCACTGTGTGGTGACACGTTCCTTCCCTGATTTATGGCCCATGCAGGCATTTCTGTTGCTCGCTCTTCTTATGTCTTTTCCCATGAATAGCTCCATCACTCTTGAAGCAGGGCTCCTCCAGTGCACGTTCCCATGGATAAAGCTTCAAAACACAGCCCTGAGTTTCATTACAAATAACCCAGTTAAAGCAGCAATTTGCCTTTTCACAGAGGTGCTTAGATCCAAACCTTTGATATTATGGGGTTGCAGTAGCTGGGGATGAGACACGACAAGCCACGTTCCCTAGTTTCTGTGCTTCTCAGCTCCTGCACTGCCTCCTGACATGGGCTGCAGCCCACAGTGTGCCTACAAACCATGACCCTTGGGCTCTGTGCCCACCTGACTGAGGCCATGTCCGTCCCAGGAGCACAGCAGAAAGCTCCTTTAATTTAAACAAGCATTGAGGCTTGGACATTCCTGCGGAGCCTCGTGGTGCTTTTGTTGGGCCAGGGTTCGGTCCTGACCCCAACGATGCATCCCAGGTGTGTGGAGCACAGCCAGCCTCAGAGCACCCCCTAGCCAGGTGCGTGGAGAGGGAACCCTGCTCCCCTCTGGTCTGCAGGTTTGCCTGGTCTGGGTGTGTGGATAATGCGCTACAGAGGGTGAGTGGGAGAATTTCGGTGTGGGTGTCGTGTCACTCTGAATCCCTTCACAGCTCAGGCGTGTAACTTGCTGTGGGGTGCATAGAGAGCCAGGTTAAAAACGTTTACATCCCAAAACATTTGGTAAAATGCAGTCCTTTGGCTGCATCTGAATAATTAATCCGTATCGTGTACCGACAAGACCAGCAGAAGTGTTTACAGGAGAGGAAGGCTCTCTGGCTGAAATGGCTTTCAGGGAACTGCTGTATCAGAGCTATCAGGGACAGTGTATTATTTATCATAGCTCTGGCAGCCTTCCAGAAACATATCTCAGGGGGTTTTTTAAGATTGCTGAACTGAAAGAGCCTTGCAAGGCTCTCAGAAATGCCTTCCCAAGCATGTGCTTAAGCATCAGTATTGTTCAGCTTTATGAGTAAGGGTGGATAACGCTCCTAATGCTTCGCTACTGTGTCTGCTTCAGATGAGTCAAAGGAAAGCATCGTTCCCCTCCTAAGTTCAGGCACTGAAAGTGTGGGTGTCTTCATACAGTTGACATGTGGGTCCAGGAGTGTGGTTTTGAACATAACCAATGCAAATGTGAGTTCTGCCGGGCAATTCCCAGTAAGCGTGGTGGGAGCTTTGCAGAGGCTGCTGGTGTGGATGCGGGTTGGCAGGACTGGAGCTCAGCTGGGCTTAGTCTGGGGAGCTCAGGGCTTGCTGCTGGGGCTCTCACTGCACCTTGCTGGGAAAGCCTCATGGACTCCAGCTCCCAGAGCTGCTTCCATCATGCCACGTGCCTGCATCCCACCCGTCTGACCGCATCACCCCTCACAGGCAAGGTGTGGCACGAGGAGCGCCTGCACCAACGGTGTAACTGATGGCGCAATGCAGGGGCAGTGACGCACACTCCCACTGTCATCCCGCCTTCACCCATGAAGGTTTTGGGTTGCAGGTGGGCTCTGGAGGGCACAGGGACAATCAGGGCAGAAGATGGTGGCTTTTCCAAAGTGTATCGCCTCTTGGTGCTGCCTGTTCTTTCCCCCACTGCATAGCTCATAGCTGCGCACCCATCTCCCCACCCCTTGTTTCTCTAGGGATAGTTTCCCAGGTTTACTCACAGTGAAATTCAGACTCCGGGCACTCCACAAGGGAACCGGAGAGGTCTGGGGCCAAACATTCCCTTCTGCTCTGTTCCCATGTGAGTGTGGGTTTTTCAAAGTAGCAGCTTGTGCTGCCAGCCCTTTGCATTGTGCCCATGGATGGGAGCAAGACACAGAGGGGCCAGGTGATGCTGCTTTCGGAGCAGGACCTGTGGTACCTGGTGCCTCAAGCAGGAGGCAGGCCTCGCGCTGAACTCAGTTTACCCGTTGTGCCGTGATGAGAGAGTGCTCAAACTGTGCCTGGTGGCATTTTGACAGGGTGTTTGGGCATTCACTTTGCTTGGGGATCTGTTAAGGAGCTGAGCTGAGCTTCCATTACGTTTCTTTTTCTGGCTCAGTCAATTTATAATACTCGTGATGCATTCGGCAAACGTGAAATGATCATCTCAGTCATGAGACTTTGGATTTCTGCAGTCATGTATTTTGTGGTTTAGGTTTTTTTATTATTTTGACAATATAGAAGAAAAAAACATGTCAGGCAGAGCACAGCATGCATGGCTGCTGTCCCCACTGTCACCACGCTGTGGGGATGGGCAGCATGCAGGGTTCACACCTCAGCACAGGGCTCTGTACTGCCCAATCCCTACATTTCTCACCCAGAGAACCTCATCCCCTCAGGTTTGGCCAAGCCAAGAGGGACTTATGACCTGGGCAACCTGCGTTGTCTAAGTGAGTAGGTCTTGGGTCTGAATGGGTGGTCTCTGGGCCCTGCTCAGGGAAGCGATGGGTGGGAGTGTGCCTGCTCGCCTGGCGCAGGGAGCTCTGCACTCCCCTCTGCCAATGCCGCTGACATTTCTGTGCAGCCCGGGCTGATCGTCCCTCAGTGGTTCTGACTTGCGTGCTTGCAACAAGGCGCACGTGTTTGCCACTGGAAACCTTCCTGCTGGGAAAGGAGCCATCTGGAGAACAGGCTGTGGACCAGCCCGGGGCAAGCTCCCAGGCTTGGCAGGGCTCGTGGGGCGTGCTGGGTGTAGTGGGGCTGTCACTGTACCTTCAGTCCCAAGCGGCAGTGAGCGTATCTGGCCGTTTGTGCAGGGGGCGATGGTGCTCACAGGGAGCCGGCTGGCATGCGAACAGGCAATGCGCTGCAGGGCTCTTGGCATTGGCTGTGCTGGTCACGCACGGCGCCTTGCTGCTCCTTTGTGCCCGTGCTCGGCTTGCTGAACACAGCGGCGCGTGGAGGAGTGGCTGCAGCCCTTCTCGTGCTGTGTGCTTCTGATTCAAAAACTTTACAAGGGGTTGGAGCCCTGTAGGGAGAAAATAAAAGAGGTGTTTGATAGCGGTAAACAAGGACATGGATGGGAGCTGCGGTCTGACTCTGGGGTGACCATCCCACCTGGTCTGCTTCCTGGGCTCAGCAGTTCGCATCTCAGATGAAGATTTAAAGCGGTCCCTTTACTGGGACTGGGATATTTTTGTTCCCTGCCAGCAAAGTTGTTTCTCCTGAGGAGCCTTACTCAGTGATTCCACATCCCTTGGGAAGAGCAACCTCTGGAGCAGGTGGGAATAGGGGGAGCTCTGCCGGCTTGCTGCATAGCTGCCCCAAAGTGATCCAGGCCTGGCTGTGCCTTGGTCCATGTCAGGGAACCTTCCAATGACAGGGCACCCATGGGCATCACTGCAGATGCTTGCAGTGGGGCGTTTCTCTCTGATGCCCTCTACTTTTTAATGGTGGAAAGGTGCAGCACCATGAAATTCGTGTGTTGAAGCCCAGAATATTGCCCCTTGGTGAGGACACAGCCATCGAGGGCTTGGACCACCTAGCTGGCTCAGGGAACTTTACACCTGATACATGTCACTGATACCCAAACTTTGCAATGGGCTTTATAACCTTTTGATAAACCATTTGATAAACCCCATCAGGTGCCATGATGGCTTCGGGTCCTGGATGTCATTTGAACAGGGAAGTCCCATGCCAGCCATCTGATCCTTCTATATGTACCCTGATTGTTAATTTTAATTGTCCTTGCTGCTACTGCAGTGCAAGCCCAACTCGCCCAGGGCAGCCCGGGGATCTCACAGTGGTGCTGGCTGAGGGGGTTACACAGACCTGCTGGGATGGATCTCTGGGGACCTGTTAGAATTGGCAAGGGGCAGCATTAATCACCATGACTCACATTTCTCCCATCTGTTTAGAGAAGAGTAATCGGCATTCATCTAAAATACTTTGAAAACACTAGAAGTTTTTAACCCTGTAGCCAACTCCTTGGCTTCGTGCAGTAAGCAGCCCTGCTGAAGTCCCTTCTTCTGGGGCTCATTATGTGCTGCTAATAAAGGAACTAGATAAGCTTCATCTGTAATTAGCCCTAAAATAAATACTTTTGATTCTGCTTCAAAAACTACCCCATTTTTTAAAAATATATATAGCAACATAATACTCTTCTCCTCCTAAATTAAATAAATAAATCTCCCTTATGCTTTCATGACTCCGTGGTGAACTTTACCATTGGATTATGAATTTAATCTCATTATGATTCAATAGCTGCTGAAACTATTAACAGTCTAAAAGTGAAAATGCAGTAGAGTCCAGACGAGCCATCACAAGGAGAAGTTTGGCTTTCCCAGCATGTGAAAATGTCAATGGCAGTGGGGAGATGGATTCAGAATTACAACAATGTATAATTCTTATAATTCAAAAGTGGAACCTCATACACAAGAAGCAAGACATGCATAATGTAGTTATTATACCTAATTATTGTTCAGCTGTATGTCTTGCTTAGAGCAAAATTGCCACAAAATGTAGACCAGCTTTCTGGTTAATAAGATTCTTTCCCTTCTTATTAAGTTTATGAAATGTTGCTCTAAAAATAATTCCTGTAGAAATCATAAGGATAAAATCAGGTTCTTCATTGGTAGTTTACTGTGCATTAGTCATTCACATTTACTGAACTTCTGAAACTCGTGGATTTATCTAAGAATAAACATTATTTCCTGACATTTCCTGTCTGGTTACAGTTGTGCAGGGCTCTCGCTTCCCGCTAGGAACCCTGCTAGGCTGTGGGCTCGAGATGCATACTTGGGGAGTGGCGTCATGGTGACTCTGTGCTGGTTTTTCTGTAGGAATTTATGTCTGGACACCCTGGGTTTCACTGAAAACCAGCGTGGGGTCACGGGCACATCTCAGGTGGGATCCCCGAGGCTCTTTGATACCTCTTGCTGTCGGTGTTGCACCTCCCCTGGCTCTGATGCCAATGCTCTGCCCACAGGTTGGTTTGCAGGTCCATATTCGGTGCTGTAATTGTGTACTTTGTGTGTGGGCCTTGTTACAGGCTTGCGGTCTGTTAGAAGGGCCTGGGGTATATACCAGCTTCATTCTTAATTACAGAAATGATGATGGTCCTTTCCTCTCTAGCTGGGAGTAACATTACTTAGTCAGTGACCTGAAGACACATCCAATTATCTGTCTCTGAAAGCCATCACATAATGACTTGCTAAAAACTTCCCTAACAAACTTTCCTGTCTGATGCTGTGTTGTGGGCAGGAACAGTTATTTGCTGCAGTCAGAGTATGAGTTCATTCTGAGTGAATGGATAGCTTTTCTAATCCCTGGAAAACGCTTGTGTCTCCTGCTCTCAGCAGGAGTTATTCCCTGGAAGCTGACGTGGTGGTTTTATTTGGATGTGGAGTTGCACCCTAATAAACTACAAGAGGCTGGGACCTGCCCAGTCCTCCCTGTGAAAGGAGATTTCGAATTCCTTCATCCCATGACCCTACTGCTCTGTTGCCCCCAGGCCCTGAGCTGCATCCTCCAATGCTGCAAGGTTTCAACAACACTTCTACCCCAGATGCCAATTCTTGCTACTCAGGCAGGAAAACGTTACAAATTTTTCCCATGCTGTCTGGATAGTTCCAGTTCCTGGTGATCTTCTAAAGGAAGATCAGTGGTATTTCCTTTGAGCGCTCCTATGGTAGATCCCTTACTGCTCTCCTGTAGCCTAACTCACAGCCTGCTGTCATCTGCACAGCTTATTGTGCTCTACCCCTTTCCTAAAGCCACCTCAGAATCCTCCAGTAAATAACGCTGATTTCTGTGGGACTCATTGCATCAGCCCTGGAGCTGCCTGTATGTCTCCGGAATACAGAATTCTCTTATTGCTTGAAGTATTTACATAAGAAACCAAGGAAATGAAGAGCAACTCTCAAGCCATCGTGCATTTTAAGTCTCCAGCAGGAGCAAGTTGTTTATACCAATCATTTTGAGTTCTTTCTCAGTGTCCTGCATGCCCAAGGTTTGGCAGGTATAAATTAAACCTCGAGAATGAATAGCGTCGATCCCTGCCAGGGCTCAGAACAGGCTGTCCAAAGTCTTTCATCAAAATGAAATTATAATCAGTTATGACAAAGGTGGCAGGATGCCAAAGGGGTAACACACGGCACAAGGAGGAAATGTGAAAACCTGCACGGTGTTTGGATCAGCACTCAGCAAATCGACATTTGGGGCATCTCTCCATCCCACTGGAGGAGGGAGCAGTGCTTGGTTTCCGAGGTCCTTAGCAAGGCTCGATTCCATGGACTAAGGTGGGCAGAGGTGGCTTTCCTGAGGATCGTGGATCCACTCTTGAACTTCTCTGGGTGTGATGTGGAATGAACAGCAGCGTGGTGCCAGTCCCAGCTGTGGTCATGATGGCTGCTGTGGAAAATGTGGCTTACAGGGCAGGATGAGCCACAGCTGCACTTTGCAGCATCACAAGGCCCAGGTTCTGCCCAGGGCTTTGTCCAGCAAAGGTCTAAATGAGCTTAATTGGAGGAAGGAATGTCTGGCCATGTTCCCCCCAAGTTCAGAACATCTGGGGTTGGAGCCTGGTCTGACTGGCCCATCAGGTTTGTGTTTCTTATGCCTGTGGCACTTTCTGATAAAACAGAATAATAATAATAATAATAACAGAATTAGTTTCATTTTAATTTTACTTAAGCAAATCCTTTCCTGACAAAACCTTTTGTGAGAGGCAGGATTTGCTCCAGGATGCATTTGGCCCACGTCTGACAGACAGTGTCTGGGACAATAGCTGCTATCTAGAGAGAAAAATGTAAATTTACCTACAGAAGGAAGGGAAGAAGGGAAATATTTATCCACAGCAGCGCTGCTATAGAGACCAGGAACGTTGCAAATCGCAATAATAAAAAGGTACGCGTGCTAAATTATCTCTGCTTGGTTCTATCATTGTGAGTCTTGTTACCATCACTACCTGCTGCACCCGCTCGGAGCAGCAGCTCCGCCAGAATGTCTATAGACGTAAATACTTACAAAAACCTCTACATCTGGGGAACTGGATGATTTCATTTTACTTTGACAATGATGTTCCAGCCTGTAGAAAATAGCTTTTGAGTCTCTTTTCCAGACTCCAAATTAAAAGAATAATTTATCACAGAAAAGTATAAAAAGGAACTTAAGGAGAATGAAAGTAACATTTATTTTTCTCTGCATAAAATACGTATTTCAGAAGCCTGAAGTGGAAGGTGCAAATGGAGCCGACTGATTTTGGTAGTACTGTGGATTACACATTCTGTGCAGTCTTTGTTTATTTGGTGACATATAAGGTAAACTGAAATAAAACAAATATGGTTCTGATTTTCAAGTAGGCTTCCAGAAATCTTTCTATGAATTCTGATTTGTCCTATTTATAGCTCGTTAACACTACTTAGTCTAAAGCAAGAAACCTGCAATGCCTCGCATCGTGTCTCTGTGTTTGTACAAGGGATTGGACAAAACAAACCTGAGATGCTTGTGAGGGGAGTAATCGCATGTGCCTGGTCTCTGGAGATGTCTCACCCGGTCCATCAGCATCTCAGGGCACATCAGGGCAACTTTGGTGTGTCCCAGAACAGCGGTGCCCAAGGTGCCAAGGATTTGTTGTTCACCCGGGATCTCCCAGACCCCAACAACACTGTGCAGGGGACTCGATGGCACCAGAAGCACCAGGATCGGGGATGTTTTCTATGTTGGTTGGGATCCATTCCTCCTCCGCTGTGCCAGGATGGGGTACGGTGAGCCAGGAGTGAAGGCCACTGAAACCTCCCTGGAAATCTGATTGCAAATTGCCAACACATCAGCATCACTAACCTGATCCTTTGGTACCTGCACCACTGAAACGCACCTGGATGCCAGCAGTCGCTATCAAAGTCACAAGGCGATGCTTGAGTAGGTGGAGGACCAGAGCCCTTCAGCATAGGCACGTGGTGCAGTTGCAGAGGTACTTGCAGCAGCCAAGGACAAACTGCCTTTGGATGAAGGATCCATCACACGAGTATGGATTTTGCTTGGTCACCTGCACATGGAGCACAAGTGTTGGCAAGTATATAGACATGTCTTATGCTGAATGTGTGTGGGTAAAAAAAAAGGCTCTTTATGAGCCATGTAACAACTCCTGTTTGACCGAGTCACTGAATAATAGAGCCAGAAGTAGCTTTATGTGCTACATTCACATTTCCCCTGAGGTGAAGAGAGGGAGCGTGCATTTCTCGTGCTCCTTGTCCAGAAACAACTCCCAAGGGTGCAGATAAACACCAGGAAAGCCCATTGCCTCAAACATGTGTGCTGGACAGGTATCACACCTCAGACACAATTTTTTCCTCCTCTTTCTTTCCTTTTTGCTTGAGCTCAATTGCATAAAAAATTAAAGCCCTCAGGTAACCATGCCACTGAAGTCCTTTAGGTCTGGGAAATGGAAGTGTCCAGAACTATACCTGTATTGAGCTGCTCGCTGCTCTTAGAAGTTACTAAGGGTATATGTAATTGGGGAGCTATTAGCTTGAGAAATGGTCTGGAAAGGAATTAATAATGAATGTAAAACTGGAATAATGAAAGGCATCAAGTGTCCCCTGGGGAGGGGAATATATGTAACATTTTAATTCTATACCAGGCAATCCTGGAGGCAGTGAGGTATTTCCACCTTGGGAATCAGATGTGTTACCCACCAGAGTGGTTTGCCTGTCTGATGTACTGGCACAAACAATCCTAAACAACTTTATGATCACTTGTGAATTATTAATTGTGCTAATACTATCATTTAGACTGAATTATTATTATTATTCCACATCATGTTTGTTTTCCCAACTTTTCCTGAGATGTCCGTGTGCTGTTGCACCTGCTTTGATACCAACAGTCAAGTCAATGTTCAATTAAGTGGAATTACTGTGCCACATTTTTGGCTGGCATCAAAATTCAGAATAATTTATCAACCATTTTGAAAGGGAGGTTTGGAGAATGAACAGTAGTAGCTCAAGTCAACTTTCCCCTTACTTTCAGGGTAATTACTTGAATGTAATGTTGTATATCATGTAATTGGCAGATGCCTTAGAAATACGTATACGCCTGCCTGTGGCTGTCAGGGCCTAACTGCCTTAAAAATACCAACTGTGTGTGATGCAGTCACTTCTGAAATGGAATTCACACCTCTGCATTAATTAGGCACATTCAGGATCTTCGTCTCTCAGGTGACTGGCACTCATCTGGGGTGGCTGTGGGTGAGTGGAGGTAAACAGGAGGTTCTTCAGCTCTGAGAATCTTTTACTCTGTCCCGGCATGAGGTCACACTGACACTGGCAAACCCAGATAGACTGAACCTTGGACTGGGAGCACACCACAGCCTTTGATCCATACTGAAATGAGTAAGCAGCACTTGCCCGAGTTCTTTTCAGCCTTATTCTCTTTGTAGCTTTCAGTCTATACAAAAAACTCAGCAAAGAAAGGGTAAGCCAATTATTCAATTTTATTAAATAAAATCAGATAATTGTATTTTCTTATTATCCTCTTTTATATTTGAAAAGTTAAGGCTTTCAAGCTGTTGAGCTCGGGAAGTGAGCTTGACATTCCTGTGCTTGTGGGGAATAATGCTGTGTCTGTCATGGATGAATATCTTATATTTATGGTTTACTGTCATGATTTGCTGGCTCACGGTCCCACCATCCTCACGGGAGCATAACAAATCCTCGCAATCTCCCTGAGCACTGCCATGTGGTTTCAGATCTCAGCATTTGCCAGGGGAAGGGTAACACACACGTGATGCCAGGCAGCTCCCTGCTTGAGATAGTGTTCGCAGGAGCAGTCCGAGATGAGTTGTTGTTTCAGGGAGAACCAGCAATAAATTCAGGGAAGACGATGACTTCTTTCTCACCGCTACAACAGGACACCAGTAATAGTATCTACTCCCCCTCTCCACAGTTTTTTTTTCAGAAGGGGCTCGCAGGGTCTGCTCAGGCTTGCTCTGCACACAAGCAGAGAAGGAAGGGAAATACCTGGCCCAGTGCCTGTCATGGTGGGGATGCTGCTCATCCACTACCCACAGCTGGGCCTGGGACCTGCCCTGGGATGGTAAATCGAGACCGATTTGTCTCCCTTTGTGCTGGGTGCCAGGATCAACACCAGCGTCCTGGTCTGGGACAGAGATGCACAGAGCAATCCCACAGGAAACACTGGAGATGGGTGGAGGTTGGGGTTTTTAAACAGGAGGATTCTGGGGTTTTCATACTTGCAGCCATTTCATCATCCCTTAGATCTGTGCAGGGGGCTGTGTCCTGTCCTGTCTGCTCCCTGCGGCTTTCCCTCCTTGGAGGGCACACCAGTGGAAATGCACATCAGGCGATGTGTACCACGGGGTGATAAGGACAAGGACAGGTGACACTTTGCCAGAACACGGTGGGCAGTTACGCTCTGTGAAGCAGGACTCACAGACACATTGTGTTTTCCAGGCTGACTGACTGGCAGAATGCACCTTTCCTTCCCCACCTGCAGCTCCATTCCAGGCTAAGGGACCATCCTTGGGGTTTTCCAGGGACAGTTCACACCAGGTACACCCATCAGCTTCCTGCAGCCTCTCCCGTGCATTTGCCTACTGCCTTTGCCACGCAGGCAGATGTTCCCCTCAAAGGTGGGGTGCGAAGTGCCTCCCCCCAGCCTCCTGGCATTTCTCCCTGCAGATCTTGGCTCCCAAGCAAGCTGGGAACGAGAAATTCAGCTCCAAGCTCCAACTTCTTGACAAGATCTTACCTGAGTCTGATATATTTACCGAAATTTAAAAATTAAAGAAGAAGGAAAGGAAAAACCCAGAGATGCGCAAGATGTGAATGAGTCAGCGGGCTGGTGACAGCAAACATGGCAGGATGGCACCAAGCCAGACCTGACGGAGCAAATCAGAGCAGTTTTGGAAAGCACAGTTAAATAACCCGAGGGAATCAGCCAAGCAGCACACTGATACAAGTGGGATCATTTTGTTGGTAGTCCTTTGGCCCCTGGTTATACAGACCAGAACCCCACAGTGATTTTAGCCCAGTGCTGGTCCCATTGCATTGCTGTAGCCATCACTTGCTGCTCTGAGGCTTCCCCTTGAAATGGGGAGCGTACACCCATCTGGCTGTGTAACTCACAGCAGGGGTTAAAAAACTTGCTTAAAAAGGTTCCTTGGACAGGGCAATGTGAAGTAACATGGGTATAAATCATTCTTGGTTCTTTGGGCTCAGGGCAGGGTCACTGATACGCATCTGCCTCGTGCTGGGGAACAAAGAGACTCAAACCATTTAAACCTCTGTCACTGCTGCTCAGTGGTCTGGATGGCCTTTCCATCCAAGAGATTTCCTCTCACCCCCCATTCCTGTGGGGCTTCTGGGCTCGCAGGGGTTACTGTGCCATGCCAGGGGGGTCAAGTTGTCTGGATGCTGGTTCCAGGTTGTTCATCAACACTGCTCTGCTGATAATGCTCTGTGCCCGTGGGTTTTAATGCTCAACTCTGCTTTCTATAAATGTTTCTTGTCTCTTGACCTGTGACAGAGGGAGCAAAGTTAAGAACAGGGTAATTTCTCCCTCCCGTAAATGGACATACATGGAAAATTTTGGATGCTGTATTATGTAGTTATAGCTTGCGCTCTCTTTGGTTTACACTTGTTTCTTGGCATGTGTTATAGCAGTGTCTGGAAAATCAATTTTTCTTTTCCAAGCTACAAAGCAGTATGTGTGTTCTTAAACAAAATCCTGTCATTCTGACCAACATCTTTAGTTTTTCTTCCCTGTTGTTGTCGTGAAACCCACTTCAGTGCCATATATTTGCTCTTTAATTTCAGTGTTGCTTTTAGTGATCACACTTAATTTCAGGATGCTGTCAAACAACTGATTATACAAAAGCACTGCATGCATATTTAGTGTTTTTCCAGAAGGGGTTGTTGTATTTTAATTGTACTTTCTATGCTGTAAAACTGGTTTCTTTCTCCTATCCTCCTTGTTTATGATATATCTTTTTGTTTTAGAAAGTTAGATGGGTTAGTGATGAGACTCACAATTCAAATGCTTCTCAAATGAGGATTTATGGGAGAAAAAAGATGAACGATGTTGTATTCCTGCTTTCGTGGGTTGCCAGCCATAGCTCAGTCCTCTGTCACCATGGTGTCACACTGCATCTTCGGGATGACCCAGGGAAGCTCCATCAGTGGTGAATGTCAGCATGGATGTCTGGGGATGGGGGATCAGCTCTAGGCTTGGTATTGGCATGATCCTGCATTCCTTTAAAGTCCAAACTCCCACTGGTCTGCTTGGAGCTGTGGGCTCAAAAAGAGGAAAGAAGTTCTGGGTCAGCTAGTCTGGCTGCAGCTCTTCTGAGGTTACGCCTGTCTGCACCACCAAAATTGATGGCTCTGTCTGGGCACCAAGGCAGCGGTGAGTAATGCCCCATCGACCAGGCTGCTGAAATACTCCTTCTGAGGCTTGCATTCATCAATCTAGATAAAGAGGATCGCAAGGCAGAGCCTGTGGTCTGATGTCCAGGAGGATTGGAGCCCCGCCACATTTCCCATGCACAACCCATAAACAGTACTCAGTGCCAAGCCCATGGAGCAGGAGCAGGTCTGTGTGGATACCGCAGTGTGGACAGTAGCACCAAGCTCTGTGCAGTGCTCATCATCACCCTCCCTGCCTCCGGGAGATCTCTGCAATCTCATCCTGGCAGTGGGAGCCCCGGAGGGGCAGAGGATGCTGACAGCCAGGAGAGGAAAGGTGCTTGGGGAAGGACTGGTGAGCGCAGCAGGGCACCACGGAGTGCGTTCTCTTCTCTTCCATGTCTGCAGCAGGAGGTGGTATCCTGGGCTGGTTCATGCCTCTTGTGCTTGTAGGACAGCCTGATACCTGCTGCTGGGCGGATGATGTCATCTCAGGGTCAATTAATCAGTCCTTGTGTAGGCAGAGCATATGCCTGAGTATATCCGGTGGAACAGAATCTAATCACTGGTTCGAGAGGGGTTTGTTAACACTGACATTAACAGCGCCCTTCTCATCCAAAATCAGCCAGGCTGCTGAATTAATTTCTTGTTGATGGTATTAGTCTTGTAAATGAAGTTTTGATCTTTGATGCTAATGAACTGATGTACCACAAAGCCTTGAAGAAGAGGGATAATGAAAGATGCTGTTGAATGACGATGTAAAGGTTAAGGTTAAATGGTGATTCTGCCAGGGCCTGCTAAGGGGCAGAGGTTCCCCTCCTTTCTGGGAATGTTGAAAGCTAATCCACTGTACCTGAGGGCTCCTCTGCATCCAGCACGGTGCCCAGCTGCACTGACACAGGCTGGCTCCAGGGTGGCCTGAGTGTAAGGCTCTGAATGCTCAGGGTGAAGATGTGCCACCTTTGCTGCTGGTCACAGGCAGGGCTGGAAGGGAAGTGGTGTGGTGATGATGGTCAGGGGTGTCATCATCACTCGCGGAGTCGTGACCAGAGAGACACGCTCCCAGTGTGAGCCCATGCATGGTGTGGGGGTACAAATAGCGGGCATGAAGAGCAGCACAAGGAGTTACGAGCTCTCTGTGGTGCCCTTCAGCAGTGCTGCTGGTTTACAGAGGATGGGAAAACAAAAGCAAATTGTTTGACACCTCATGTGCACGCTACCCCCTAAAGCCCTATCCAAAGGGAAGCAGGCTCACATCCCATGATGAGAAGAGGGAGCAGCAGCTCAGAGGCAGAAGTACTGTGGCTGCTGGAGAAAGACCAGGGCTCAGAGTTCAAACCCTTGCAGGAGAGTACGGGCAAAAACTTGGTCTAAAAATGGTCCTTATCTGAACAGAGAGGGTTAAGATTACACACTCAAACCTCCAACATTTCCAGCTGATTCACAAGCAGGAGTTTGAAAATGCATCTTTGTCATAGGAGTCCCTGATTTTTCTTTAAGCCTTGTTGAGGCACCCTTGAAAATTTAGCAGGATGCTCCTAAGTGAACTCCCAGCAGTGGGGGTGTGCTATGTACTGTCTCATCAGTCCTCAGATTATTTGGGGGTTGTTAAATATGTTCTTGTTAAAAAGGACCGGGAGTTGGTTTACCCTTCAGAAGAATATGTTGATTTCTCTTTAAAAATCAGCATTTGACTTGTGTCTATATTGGTAAAACCTGTGCTGGTGGTGAGGGGTATTTAACCTGAGCAGCACCTTAGTGAGGCTTGTGTGCTCTTTTCAGTTCCCTGTTTTTCTTTCCTGGCTCTCTGCTGGTTTTCTTTCCCCAAAACATCACAGTGTTACTTTCTTCCATGCCATGTGTTGATCTCACTTAACTGATTTATTATTTTCTTCAAAAGTTTTTTTTTTTTTTTTGTGAACTCTGCTCCAGTAACACTTAAAATTCAGGTGAAGCCTTCAAGCTCAGGGGCGCCTGGGATGAAGCACGTTCAGCCATCAATTCTCAGTGCCTGATATGAGAAGAGACTGAACAGACCTGACTTAAAGCATAAGCTGTTTGTGGATGTGGAGGTGAATCTGGGAGATTAAGGGAGAAGGACACGAGCTGATGCAGGTAAGGGGGTTTTAAAATTCAAGCCTGAGCTGCTGCTTTTCCTTGTGCTGCAAAGCCCTCTCCTTCTGCATGACCTCGGTCCCTGAGGTGTAAGGGTGTGCGAAGCCTTTGCACACTTGTTGCCCTTACCCAGCAGTGATAATTGTGTAGTAGCAGGCAGATGGAGTGCTGGCAGGGTGCCTGCATGTGGGGTGCTGGGTGTGTGTTACCAGGTCAGTGGTTTCTTGCACACCTCTGCTGGGTTATTCACACGTAGGTGTGTGGTGCAGGTAAAATAACACCCCTTTTGTGGCTGGAACCTGGCTCCAGTGGAGTTGATGTTGCTGTTGACTTCAGTAGAGCTGGGAACACTCCGTGAATCCCTCAGGTCCAGAAGCCAGACATGGGGTGGGCAGAGCCTGGGCACACTTCACTGCAGACAGAGCTGTTCCTGATGATAACAGAGCTTTTAACTCCCCTTGTCTGCACAGACCTTCGTCTCACAGATAAGTGTTGTCAATAAGGGTGGATATTAGTGCATAATACAATTTATTGCTGCTTGTCTCTTCTCTTTTTGTAAGAGCTCTTCATCTTGTTACCCAGGCATTCGATGCTGTTAGAACAAAGCATGTGAGCCCAGAGCAGCTGGTATTTTCTGTCCAAGCTTATTTGAAATTACACTGACATGAGGGTTTAGGTGATTTGAGGAGATTTATTTATAGCTCTCGTGCTGGCAACAGTATGCTCTCAGCAGGCTTTGGGATTTGGAAAGGCAGAGGGGCCTTGGGTTTGGCTTTGAGAAACCCTCACAGCTTGGCTGTGGAGACCCATGAAGGTGACACTGGGTGAGCCAGTCCCCAGAGCTGGCAGCAGAGCTCCTGTGCCAAAGCTCTGTGTGTAGTGTGATGTTGGGTGGCCCATCAGGGTCTGTGAGAAGGCATCTTCTGCTTCTCTTTACAGGAACCTGAGAGTGAAATTTTCTTTTGTTAACATGGACCTTCACTACTCCCCTTCCAATCCCCTAAGCAAGTGAACAAGCTTTGTGCTGTGGTGTCTGTGTCACAGGTGCTGTTTGCCTGGGGTGGGTTGGAGCTGCACCTTAATGCAGGAGTAGATAGGCTTGCACCTATAAGGTTTGTGTTGACATCATGCCATAGTGATGCAGCTATGTGTATCAGCTTCATCCAGCAAGACCTAAGGACCAGCATGCTGAGCTGCTGGTACTGTTGGCTTTGGGTACCCTTATCCACCTCATTGAGAAGCCCACTGTCCCACCTGGAGAAAGGAAAACACCCAGAAAAAGGCTGTGCTTGCTTACACCCTGAGTGTAAGACCTCACAGCTCTTTCAGAGGTGATGGGTGGGCTGGGACAAAACCTGCACAGGGCACTGTGCTGACATATCTGCAGGCATGGTGGCTGGGTGGCCTCTGAGTGCTGTGCTTATCCTGCTGCACTGGGACAATGCTGTGATATTTTGTATGATTAAATATATACATTTTAAATATATATTTAATTCCACAAAACATCACATACATTATTGTTAAATATAATTATATAGTATATGATTAATAATATATAATTAAACATGTAGCATTATATATAATTAATTCCACAAAACACTATATATCTCTGAATTTAGGGCAATCTGAGATGCCCAGCTCTAAACGCCTTATATTTGGATTTTCAGTCTAGTGGTACAGTCAATTCAATCTAATTTCAGTAATTAAATACGTTTTTGCTTCATACAAGCAGTAGGATATTTTATAAGGTGGGGTTTCCACACAGGTCTTATTGGAGCAGACTGGAAAAACCCTAAATCTTTCTTTCAAGAGATTTGTGTCTAGCCAAATATTTAAGAAGAAATCAGGGCTTAATGAGTACCTAATGAGCACCCGATTTATTCACCTTTTCTGCTATTTTTCAGTGTGACATGACTTTGGAGTAGAAGTTTTCATCCTTACTGAGAGCGTGACTGTTTTCCGCAGCCTGTGTGCTCAGAGTTTTCCTGGGGGGAGGATTGCTTCCAGGATGTTTTGTTGATGTGAGAGCCTGGGAATTGTCAGAGTTTTGCCACCTTCTGTTTGTGCCATTTGGAAAAGCTGATTTTGTTACTGGGTTTGCTTCTAGCAACTTGTGAGCAGTAGCTGTGGTACGGCGGGGGCCCCTCTGAAGGACTCCAGAGCATCTTGAGCAGGGGCTTTTTTTCCTTCCCCTTTTCATTATTGCTGCTCTTTGCTCCAGGATATTGTTGTACCCAGTACCCAGCTCTGCTCTCTTCCTGAGGGCATCTTCTGGGCTTTTAAATGAGTTTCTAAAAGCCCCAATTGTTGCCTAGTTAAGGACCAGAGCTATAATCACTCAAACTCATTTCCCTGATGTAATGAGCAGTGCAAACCACCGCCAGCTTCAGACCTTGCCAACTTCTGAAGCAGAGCTGAAGGCTGAATCTCCCCTCAGCTTGGAATAACTCTGGAATCATTAGTGTGACCTGGAGTAGGGGAGGAGGTGGCTGCGTGGATCATTCGGCTGGGGGGTAGATATATCTGCTGTGCAGAGTATGAGACTGAGAGCTGGGGTGGGGGGTTCAGTGGGGATCAAAAATGTTTGTCTCCAGGGCAGGTGTTTTCCTTCTAAGCAAAGCCAGATCATGTGGAAGGCAGAACAATTTGCTGCCGTCACTGGTGGCAACTCCCCTAGGAGGGATGAGGGGTGTGTGGACCCATTTGGGGTGGGGGTTATAAATACTTGGAACTGTGACCACCTTGAATCTAAAATAGGATTGGGCTCTCCCCAAAACAAATATGGACACAGGACCCACAGGTCCAATGCCTTCATCCCTAGGTAAGAATAGCTGGAACCTGTGAATGAGGTGTGAGTATCTGCTTTGTTGTTGGAACTCAATGGACTGGAGGCAGACTTTAAATACTGGAACTGTGAACTGGCAAGTTAAATCTAAAGCAACAGCGCTTGGTATCATCCTAGCTTAACAGTTAAGCTCTAGTCATTAGCAGTTAAGCTTAAACAGCCAATAGATCTCTGCTGGGAGATGTGCTCGAGAACATCTGAATACTTAAGGCATTCAAAATTGCACCCAAACCGGGTGGCTCGCTTCTGTTGACGTTCTTCATTAACGTGACCTTGGATGCCAGAATGACAGTCCTTGGGAAAGCTAATGCTTCTGTATAATGTGATTAAAATACAAACGAGCATTTTGCAATCCTTCCATTTTCCTCCTCTCAGCTGATTCTTACCCTCTGCCAGGACATTCAGACACCACTGCTCTTAAGATGGGGCTAAAAGGAGGGTAAATAGGCCATGGCTGTAACTCCAGTATGTTTCTATGGGTGAGAACTGGTTGATGACTGAATGAATTAATTCTGAACCTGCTTGGAAATATCAGATATCAGTCTTTTCAGATGCCATATCCTGTCACTAAGGATAACTTAGGACCTTTTTGATCTTGTACTTGGTTTCTTCTTGGGTCTCTTGACCAAATGTATGTCTACTGCATGAAAGGGTCATTAGTGAAACAATCCCATTATAATTATTGATTTCTGGATTGTTCCATAACTCATTAAGTAGTATAATATGTCTGAATGATGTGTAGGATACAGTGTGTATCAAGAGGCTGTGTGCTGAAACAAGCACAAACTGGTAGTTATGTGTTCTAAGCCTTCCTTTATCACTGCTTCCAAAGGAGATATTTGGAACTATGGGGCAATCTGATGACATAAGACCTAATTAATTCTAGTGAGACATATTTTCTACCTCTATTAGTAAGGATACTAATTAGGTTGTAAGTGCTATAGATCTAGATGGGTTTGGATTGGTCTCAGCTCCTCCTGCATCTCCAGAACTGGTCATTAGTCATTCTCTTTGAACGCTGGTCTCTGTGAAGCTGCAGAGAATTGTGCTTGCCTTGGGCTGAGCAAGCTGGCAAGACCATTCAGCTAGGCTGCTGGTGAGGTAAATGTAAAGATCTAGATGAAGAGATGGAAAGAATCTTGCCAGACTGCAGTTAAAGCTGATGCCTGAACTGCAGTAGTGCCCTGTGAGCTGGATCCGGGTGGGCTGTCATCCTCCTCTTGCTGCTCTAGGCACAATGAAGGCATGGGCCTTGACCTAAAAAAGTTGGTAAAATGATTTGTCTGCATCTTGTCCAGATTATATTTAGTGTTTCCTGGCCCTGTGCAAGCGATAACCCCTGGCTCGAGCAGCGTCCAGCCCCAGGCTCTGCAGACAGTGAGAGCCTGGGATGAGTTAGCAAAGTTCATGGCAACTCTCAGAACCTGCCATCATGGGGATGCTAAGGTCACTCTCAGACAGCTGCCCAGGCCTGTTTGATAACCTGTAAAACATGATTCTGGTGGCATTCTTCAGAGCTCAGACTCTTATTGCCTTCCTGTCACCCCTGGTACAGGGTGGTCCCTTCAGGGCCCTGGTGAGGGGTGATCCAAGTTAATCCTTCATATTTCTTTTAGGTTATATAGTTAAATAAACTATTTTTATATATGCACCCCCATTTTCCTCAGTGGGAAGAGGGACACTACTGCTCTGGTCTCAAAAACCCTTCCGTAGAGGTGGTGGGGATGTAGCCTGCCTTGTTGTAACACCTCGGAGGGAAGCACTGAGAGCTGTACTCCTGCTACTTCTGTTTGTAGCAGGTAGGTGGGGGCAGAGGGTGAAGTATGGAGGATGCTGTGTGCAGTGTGATGCCATTGCATTGCTACAGAAACATGAACGAATTGTAAGTACTCTAACCAGTGCTGCTGCCTTCAGAGGATCCACTTGACAAAGCGCAGTCTGCCACCCAGCCCCAGTCCAACACTTTCACTGTAAAGACTGGTGCAGAAAGGACTCTGCTGCTGGGGACAGCAGGTCTGTCTGCACCAGACCTTCATGCATTGATGCTTGTTTTTCCTGTGCTAAGTGCAGATGGCACATGCCAGCACTAAGCCCTGCTGTCTCTCTGTCCTAGCTCCTATTTAGGAGGAACAGGTAAAGGTTGAAGGGGCTGCTTATGTGAATGAAATGAGCATCCACTTCTTGGTGAGGTGGGGGGGTTAATGGGGGTTGTGAGGAAAAACCACTTCAGGGAAGAGAAGTGGAAAATGAGAGCGGGAAGCAGGGAAAGCAAAGGTCAGGAGCAATGGCAGCCCGGAAGGTGTGCGTACGGCCCCTGCTGAATGAGTGGTAAGGAGCTGAACAAATAGTAATTAAAATCCTAGCTACTATGTAAATGCCACATTATAGCTGTGATCTTTTTGCAGACTTTCCTTTGATGTGAGTGGGAGTCTGTATGTTACCCTTGGGG
Source organism: Hypotaenidia okinawae (assembly GCA_027925045.1). Lineage (NCBI taxonomy): Eukaryota > Metazoa > Chordata > Aves > Gruiformes > Rallidae > Hypotaenidia > Hypotaenidia okinawae. The sequence continues at coordinate 8,682,578 of BSDF01000016.1, forward strand.
ATGCTTAAGCCTAAATATATGCTCAAAACCACACTCAGTCTTCTTCCTGGCAGGGGCTGATGTCCTCTTGGCATGTACCAGCAGTACCCTGAGGTTCCTGCCAGGGTGAATAAGGCTGGGGTTAATGGTTTGGTGTTTCCACAGTGACAACTTTACTCCTCTCCTACAGATGAGGGTGTTCCACTGCTACCCTCATGCACGACAGCTCCAGTTTTTCTGGGTTTATAACGAGATCCAGGATGGAGCGTTTCAGCTACTCCCAAAAACCATAAAGCTCTGTGGGGAAGCTGTGGGCAGGGAACGCTTCACGCTCCTCTTGCAAGAGCTCCTGGAGCCTCCTTAGGTAGACACAGCAGGCAGGGTGCTGTGTCCGTCCCTAGGTAGAGGAGGAGGGTAGGATGCAGTGGGAAAAGCTATTGACAACTTCCTTGCTGAGCATGTCTCTATAGTTCTGTTTCTATAGCAACCCTAATGTGAAATGTGTTGCTAGAAAAACATTAGTTACTATAGAAACAACTTTCTTGTAAGTGAAAAGTTTACTTTGTAACACATGATACCTAATATTAGGGTTTAAGTCAAACCACCCACGTGTGTGTTGAAATCAATAAACAGATCATTGTACTCAGGGCCCCATAGCTGGAGATGTACAGAGCTTGCACGCCTTCCACTGAGACCATCTGCTCAGCTCTGTCCAACTCCGGACTGACTTTGGAGTAGCAATTAAGGCAGTGGAAATGTTGTATTACTCACGATGCAAGGGGCTCTTGAAATAGTTGCATCTGAAATTCTGTCTGAAACCCTTAATTCTGAGGGAAATCAATAAATTTTGGGGCTTTGTAGATCAATCTAGTTATTTAATTTAACAGCCCCCAAATGCTAACTCTGGTGCCTGGGCTGCATCATTTGGACCTTCCCTCATGGCCATCAGGGACTTTACAACTGGGGAAGGTTTTGCATGGCTTCTTTTGAGATGACTTTCAGGAATGACCCTTCTGAAAACAAGGCTTGTGTCTGGCACTGCTCAGCATGAAGCAGTGCTGCATCCAGCCCCGGGGCACTCAAATAGGGGTGATGGGTGCTGGGCAGGGTGTGACCTGAGGACCACGGGAAGCAGCTCAGCTGTATTGCTGGGCTCTCCTGCTCTGTGATCACTCCCACAGGCTTTTGCCTGGTCTGTGCAGGAACGACCCTACCAGTCTCAGCAGTGCTGCTGGCAGTAACAATAGTGGTGATGTAGTAGCCCTGGCAACAAACAAGTCCTGTTGGTAGCAGGACCAATGTTGGTACACACCTGGAGATGCTCCCTTGCCAGGTGGCCTCTCACAAGAAGGTCCACTGGCCAAGCCGTGGCATCAGCCCTGTGTAGGTGCCAAGAAGGCTGCTGTTGTCATGGAGGCTTGTTTTGAGTGATGCCTTGACTTCCCTGGCAAGGCAGTTTGTGTTATACAGTGCTGAGAGCAGAGCACAGTGGTGGAGTTCTAAATGTCACCAAGGTAACTATCATCAGTCACCTCATTACAGTTTCATATCCAGATCTCTTCTCTGGCAAATATGAGACTTGTTGAGGCTTTGCTGTGTATACTGGTCCAATGCTGCTCTGAGGCATGCTGGTATGAAGCTACTGCTTGTAGGGGATTTAATGGCTCTTGGCTAATTGCTAGTTGGTTTTGAGTGCTGCATTGCATGAGCAGATGATAAAACTATAGTAATGGGTTAGCAATCGTAAAAGAACAATTTCCTATCATTTCTGCACTTAGAGCACTGCCTGAGTGAATCACTGTGCTTTACAAAGCGTTCCCACACCTCCTCCCATGAAAGGAGTGCTGTTCGTGCTGTCCTCAGCTTATGGTTGAGTGTGTGGAGGTATAGGAAACTGTTGTAAGTACTAAGTGCACCTTGTTTGGAGAGCCTGAGGTGTTTGAGAAGGACTTGGAGCCGACAGCTCTCATAAATGTTAAGTAGTGTGAGGGGAAGTCCATCACCTTTCTCTATAAGCTAGCTGAAAGGTGGAAAAGCCTTTTTTATTCTGCTGCTTCTGGAAAACAACTTTAAGAACAGCTCAGGAATTTCTCCCCTCTTGTTCTGGGTCTGTCCCCCTGTTTCTAGCCTGGAGGATTTCCTGGAGGTGTTACATGGCTGGAGGGGAGATGGACTCCTGGAACTGTGGTGGATGGACCAGATAGCATATGTTGTCTTAAAGCAATGGCACAGGATTGTCATGAGAAAGAAGGGGGTGGGGTGTGTCCAATTGCAAGATCAGGTGCAGAAGGAAGTGCTCTGCACTCTGTGTGTCCCCTTGTTACCAGTCTGGACATGCTGACTGCTCTGAAGAGTCTGCTCTGTGCCCTTCTATGTGATGGAGCAGCCAATGCTGTGGCTCACAGGAACACAAGGTCACTGTGCTCTGCCAGTCCTGGGCCCTTATCTCTGTATTGGCCTTAGGGCTGGAGGGACCTTGTAAAACCTGATCTCTGAGGGAACCCTGTCAAAATAGGGATGGGGCCATAAACAGGGGATGCCTTGGTTACCCCAGGCAGCACAGAGCTAGGCACAGCAGGGCTGTGGTGAGCAGAGACCCATGCTGGAAGGAAAGAATAAAGGAATGGGAAGGTATTGCTCCAGAAATGCCATTTCTTGAACAAGTGCCCCTTCCCCTTCCAACAGTTGGTACCTTCTCATCACATGCCACTGGGCATCTCTGTGCAGAAAGTCTCAGGTGGTCTCCCATGTCTGAATGAAGGACAGAAATGGCATCTGATGTGGGGTTCAGGATGTTTTCAGACCCTTGCTCATGGGGTGACTTATATTCAATGTGTGGGTTAGGCCATTTCAGACTTACTTTTGGGAACTTCTAAAAAATTAAAGAGTTTATGTAATTCCACCAGCCTGATATTTTTAACTTAAATATTGCAAAACTCTGTGCTGCTTCTGGGTTCTTCTCTGCTGCAGTATGTGCCAGCTCCGTTTAATCACTCTGTTTTGTGCTGTCTGATCACCTGCAAACAGATCTCTGTCCTCCTGCCTTGGGGAGCCAGAAGAGGTGGGGTGGACCTGGCAGGAGTCTGGTGAGGAGCAGCGCTGAGGGGAGCAGGGTTTGTGTCTCCTTGTCAGACTGACAAGCAGATTAGGCAGCCTTCCTCCAAGGGATTCAAAGTCAGGAGGATTAGATTGGCCTCCTGTTTTCTGAAGAAATCTGAAACTTGGAATAGAAATGTGAACACACAAGCTGTTGTTTCTGGACTCCTATAATAGCCTTGTTCTTGGTGCTGCAGGAGTTTTCCTTCAAGCACATTTGTGTGGTGCAACTGTGGCATCAAGTGATTGGCGGGATCCATCTGCCCGTCCTCTGTGTGGGGCCCAGGGGACCGGATAAAAACAAGATCTGTTAATTTGGTGTAAGGAAAATATCATCATCCTGCTGGCTCGGGTGGATTCCCAGCCCCAGCCTTGTGCTTAACTCCTCTCTCTCCGTGCTGTGAGGCAGCACCTGCTGCTCGGGCTGACCTGGTGTCTACATGCTCTGCAGAGGCAAGAGAAATGCTTTGGAAGCTCCTTAGTGGTCAGGTGGGAAAGGCTTGTGCTTAGCAAGGCAGAGGAGGATGGGCTTCCTCTGCAGGCTTTAGAGATGCCACTGAACAGCTTCATGTACTGCTCCCACTGCTTCTGTGCTTCCTTGGGGGGAAGATGCCCAGGGATATGTCACTGCACCCCAGAGAAGGCTGTAAGGGAACAAGGAGTGATAGTGGAGTGTATGGGCTTGTTTCTGGCAGACAAAGACATCCCAGCCTTGGGATACAAGGGGGTGTGCAATGTTAGGGGCAGGGAGCAGGTTGAGGGTATCTGGGTTGCTTAGCAGTCCCAAACTTCTCAGCATCCCAAAATAACCCAGGGGTTGCGTTCTTCATAACCCTGTTCATTCATCACCCCATGGGGAAGCTTGAGAGGAATGGTCACCTCAGTTCAGCACTACAGAAGGGATCCCAGGAGCTTTGAGCAAGAGTGAACTGTAGTTTTCACACTTCCATGCTTGCTGTGCTCTGAAGAAACAAAACAGTCCATGGCTTTGGGTTTCACTGCTACTACATTCAAACAAAGCTGTGAGCACATCCAGAAGGAATGAAGGCTCCTGGTCAAAGGACACACAAAGAGGGGCTGGTGAACAGTGCTGCATTGAGTGAACAGTCACTACCAGAGCTTTTAACTCATGGCTTTCAGCTTTGGTGTTCCAGATGTCCTTGCTGAGTAAAGGCTCTTCATGAGTAACTTGAAATGTGCTTGTATTGGGACATCCCTCTGGCAGTCACTCCTTTGTAAAGCTTTCTGGAAGCAAGGGCTCATGCCAGCAAAGATCATGGTGGAAGCCAATCTGATCTAGTGGATGGGCAGAAGAAAATTCCAGAGCCAGTATCTTTTGTGCTGTGATTTGTCCGAAGTTTGGCAAATTCTAGGTATTTCACTGAAGGTCATTTTCCATATTGCTTCCTCAATATCCTAAAGAAGGGAAAGGAGTAAGAAGCCATGCTTTTCTGCACTGGTGATTTAAGGACACAATGTTCTAATTTGGGTACCATAAATTATACCCATGAATAAGCGTGTCCTGATTTTTCGGAGGTGCTGAACACTTATAATTCTATTGACTTCAGTGGAAACTGGAATGAGCCCAGTGCATGCTTTGGATAAATCAAGTTACGTAACAGAAAAATGATGGTAATTTATGTTCCAGAATCTTTCATCACGACACTGAATCTTCTTTGCAGTTTGATAGAAAGAAAAGTTTGGAGAGTTGTGCTGAGCCTCTGAATTCCCCAACCCTTGTACCCACATGGCATATCCAGGACATCTGCCCTTGTGCCAGCTCTCCCCTGTCCCAGAACTGGGCACTTTCAGAGGATGATGCTACCTCATGTGGCAGGGCACATGCTGAAGCCTGCGGCTCTTAGGGAGTTTTGGTGGTTTGGTGCATCAGAGCCCAGAAACCTTCTTGGCTCAGGAGGCACCTGTGGCATGTCAGTGTGCTCTGGGCTTCTGTCAGGGCACGTGCAGGTGGTTGCAGCCTGTCCTAGTGCTTGGGCCTGCAGAGCATGTGTGTGAGCATGAACTTGGGCGAAAATTAAGGCTGGGATCGCGATGCCTTCCACTCTTTGCTGTGTGAGTTGGGAATGTGCTTTCCAGGCTGCTCCTGTGCAGCAGCTCCTGCTCTGGGCCCTGTGCCTTTCCCAAGGAAGAGTAGCCAATGTGTAACCATTGTTCCCTCGGCCCCCTCCCAGCGCTGCTGTTTGCTCCCAGCAAGGGTGCAGGGAACATTGAGTGCGAATTAAAAATAGAAATAAAAAACTAAGTGAGGAAAGCAATCAGAACACCTAAAATCCATCACTATCTTTAATCATAAGTGGAAAGAAATGTATCAAGTGTTGTTTGATCACAATCTAAACACAGCCGAAACAACCCTTTGAATTTGTAAATGACATGCAATAGGGGTATTTTTAGCTTGTGTTGCTCAGATCTTGAGGAGGATTTTTTTGTATGTTTTAGCTTATCACATTTCTTGCATAATAAGCTCTCGTCTTCCACAGCAGTTTAATTTTCTGTGAGCCTATTCTGTATGCAAATAGCTTTGCTGTTGTGGTCTCCAGTGGCAAGATTATCTTTATTTGGGGTGAATTTAAGGTAAAAAGGACTTACTGGAGGGCAAGGATGTAATCTCTTCACTTACCTTGTTTGTCTTTCTCAGGAGGCGTGTTTTTATCATCAGTTCTGTTCATGGTTTTGTCCTCTTTGGGGTTGAAGTGCCAATGACAGTTGTGGCATGTTGCTTGTGAGCCTTCCTGCTAGGCCCTTTCATGATTGAGGCTTATGGACTAGAGAGTTCATATCATTGCCTGACTCTGCTCTGTGGGTCCTGTGCTCCATTGCCCCTGTGCAAGCAGAAAATGCTCTTTAATAACATGAGTAATGACCTCATTTTCCAATGCATGCTGCCATGGGATGGCTTCTGCAGTAATCAAAGAGAAGCTGGAAAGATGGGTCTTATCTCCAGAGTGTGCCCAACTGGTGGTTGTCTCCTGGAAGTGAACTCAGGACTCTGGAGTAGGGATGTGGGACAGCTACAGAAGGCAGGTATGGTGCTTGCAAGATGGAGAGGTGGGAGGGAGGCCCCGGGCAGTTCTTTGGAGGGTTTTCCAGGACTGGTGCTTAGATTTAGTGTTACACAAAGGAGATTTAATTCCTTGTTTTGGGGAACCAGTGGTCCACATGCTTCTGTGTTCCAGATCCAGATGGTCCATGATGGCAATACCTGAGGCCTGTGCTGGGGAGGAGACTTCCTGTTTGAAGCAAATGTGAGGCAGCACAGGAGGCTGGAAGGACAAGGGCTGAGGGGAAGGGGGAGGGTGTGTACAAAGCTTTGGCAGGCTCTGCTGCCTTCTTATTCCTGGTTTAGATGGAGGAGAGCATGTAGCTGTGGGCCAGTGACAAGACAAATCTGTCTCTGGGTGACTGATGAACAATAAATCTGTAAATACAGAGGGAGAGTGTGATCCCAGTGCTGCTGCGTTCCAGCATCTGACAACAAATGGGCGTGCTGTCATAAGCAGAATGGGAATCCCACATTTTGACTGATAATTAAACTCCCTGCGCTTATCTAATAGCTGAAGTGCAACAGAAAACATTCACAGGAAGTGTGGTTCTTCCTCCCTCACTGGTTGGTCCTGAGAGCGGTCTGCTGAGAGCAGCTGGATTCATCACATAACTAATGTTGGTGTGCCTGGTGGTTTTGGTGAAAATTAGGGTGCCTGGAGAGTCCAGGACATGGTTTTGCTCAGAGCTGGCTTGGGCCACGCTGAGCTGCAGATCAGCACCTTGTCAGGAGCTGGGTTGTTCTGTACCCACATGCTGCTGTCCATTTGATGCTTTGGGATCTCTGCCATCTCCTTGATTCATACAGTTGTCATAGGAACTATTTCCGAAGCTGGGTGCTGCCTTGTTCCGAGGCACTGCATTGTATTAGAAAGTGTTGACAGCAAAGCACAGTGATAGAGTTTTAAATGTCACCAAGGTAACTGCTGGCATTCAATTACAGCCACAGATAAAGATGAATTCTTTTTGCCAATGTGACAGTGTGACAGTCAGAAGATGTGCTGAGGATGGAGGTGATTTGTCATACAGCAAAGCTTTCCTTTGTCACTTGCAAGGTTAATTGTGCCCGTTCCAATCTCTGGTAGGACAAATGTAGCACAGGTTACTGTTCCATTCTTCACCTGATCTCTTGACAGACACTGATCACTTGGTATGCTGTTGTTTTGGAGGTTTTTATTCTGCTCCATAAATGAGCCCGTGACTCTGAATAGCGGACCCAGGGCTTGTCTCAGTGCTGCTCTAACACCATATGTAACTCTGGCACTTCTCTGGGCTTAAGCACACCCCAGAGACCAGAGCAGGAATCAGATGTGTCTGCAAGTAACTTAACCTCAGGTGGTCTCGTTCACCCTAAGCCTGAGGAGATCCAGGGTCTTGTGGGGATCTGAGCGGGGTGGATGGCCTGAGTGTTTTGGAGAAGGACTTCTGGGACTCAGAGAGCAAAGGTGCGTTGTGGATGGGAGACAGTATGTGCAAGGTCTGGGAGCTCAAGAGAGGAGGAGAGAAGGGAAAGAACAGCAGGGCAGGAGCCTGGGAAGGGAAAACCACAGGCAGTTCAGTATCAGATGCTGTACTGCTCAGGTTGAGCTCTGCAGAGGGAGAGATGCTCGGGGGCTGTGGGCAGTTGATTGAGGGCAGAAAGCTTCCTGCAAGGAGTGCAGACACTGAAGACATGACCAATAAATCACTTGCAGCTCTCATATGGCTTTTAGGTTGTAGCCATGAGAAGGTTTGAGCCAAGGCCTCCTCAGGAATGCCTGGCGGCAGCAGTGCTACTCCTTTGGCTTTCTTCCTACCACATCCATTAGATCTTGACAACTCTTCACAAATACTGATGATAATCACTTGGTAACATTAAGGCAAAATTCAGACTATTAGATTCAGGATATTCATTTTTTCACTGCTGCCAAGAATGGCCTTTGCTTTCTTCATAAACCATCTTATCTTTGTTTTTATTGGGAGCTTTGCACTGAAGGTGAAAGAACAGAGCCTGACAATGTCATCCAAGGGAAGCAGCTACATCTGGAGGTGAAGTGTTTGGTGAACAGCACCCTGACTGCTTGGCACAGCTAAAAATAGCTGACAGGTTAAATAACTTATTGGTGCATGGGGACCTGGGAGTGATGTGACGTTACTGCTGCCTGGTGATGCCATGGCAAATATTGTCCTGGTGCTGGGATTGTAACGTAAGGGAGGAGGTGGCTGCTTCTGGAGAAGGTGCGCATGACGAAGTGAAGTAATGTCTTCCTCTAGCAATTCAGTTCTCCAGCATGCCTTGACCATCTCATTTCAGATGGCTTCCTGTAGGAAACATTCCCAGAAGCTTGGGGCCTGGAGCAAACCCGCAGCCCAGCTGGAGGCACACCAGTGAGCCCTGGCAACCCGTGGCTGCTGGCTGCTCCTCTGTAGGACACAGAGGGGGTAGGGAGAGCACGTCCCTGGGGAGAGAAGACTCAGCTCTCTGAGTAAATTATGAAGACATATTGGCTTAACCCAACAAAATATGACAGTTCATGACAGAGAACACATGTTAGTCACCCTAATGATGTTTTCCAGCCCTATTGCAAGGCACATCCATGTCTACCTGCTGCTCCAGCCAGTGGAGAACTCTATCTGACAGACTTCTTTGCCTAACATAGGGAGGGTGAGGTGGTGGTGGTGGACAAGGCTTGCTGGCTCTGCCAGGCAGGCAGTGAGACATCAGCCAGACTGGGGGTTTGTATTCCTCCCCAAAACGTAAATGTGAAACTCTTCCCTGAGATAAAAGGGAGATAGGGGTGAAGCACAGTGATGTACAAAGCACTTGTGTGCACTCGAGAAATAGCATGAGATCCAAACAAAGGCCTGGGGTTCCTGCAGGGTTTGCCATGTAAGGGGCCCAACAGAGAGACAGTGTTTCCTGCCAGGACAGTTCTGTTTACTTTTGTTCCCTGTAACATGTGGAGTTTTCCTCCTTGTTTTGAAGCAGATTTTAATTTTTTTAATTATCATTCCCCTTTCATCATGAGCCCATCTACCAACAGAAAATTTGTCCTTCTTAATGCATCTATTTCCATCCCCCTGTGCCTTCCCCTCCCAGGCATGCTCTTGCTCTGGTTTCAGCACTGGGAGGGATTACCATTTCAGGGCTCTCCATCACTGTACAATTTCCCTGGAAAGAAATGCAATTACTGAAGAATTTTTGCTGTTCCTTTCCTGTTAGGAGGCCAAGGGGGCAGATTCTGGAGAGCTTTTCTCTTTGCAGATAACTTCTCTTTTCCTGGGAACGGGTGGTGGGGAGGGTCCATCTGGGAAGGGGTCCTGTTGCCGTGTGCCCCATCCACGGGGGTCCTGCTGTGCTCCTTGCAAGACCTGGGGACTGTACAAAGAACAGTGATGTGTGTCCTGGTCGGCTCTGTCCTTCTGCCAAGCACTTTGTGTGGGGTAGGGTGACAGTGGGGATCTTGTGTTTTGAAGCCAACTGCTGCAGAGAACCAGTTAGCTTCCATGGATGAGGATTCCCGGGAGCCCCATCATGGGGATGTCAGAGGGATGTTGTGGCTCTTTCCCACTGAAGAGCGACTTGGTTGCCGTGGGCTGCTTGTGCTTCCCATAGAGTGTGAGGTCATCAGCTGATGACATCAAAGGGAAGATTCTGAATTTCAAGCTTAGGCCCTGGGAGGGACCAATTGTGTACTTGGTGCAAGCTTATGTTCTCAGGTGACACTTCACTACCATCTTTCCAAACATGTTTTCTCACTGTGTTCAGTATCAATAGATGCAATATTGCAGGAAGGGAATTAAAGTGGGGCTGAGGATGTTTAACAAAGGCTTGATAAACTGCTGTCTCTCTAGGAAAGGGAGGGTTCTGTACCGTTTAAAGGCATTTCTTTGCTTAGTTTTAATATATTCAAAGCATTTAGATTTTTTCATAATATTTTGAAATATTTCTATAAGAAAAGTGGAAATAGCTTTGTTTATTCTCATCTCCTCCTGCCTCTAGGTAAATTCTCATGAGGTTATATTTGATGATTTCTCAATCTTAGTTCAACAGCTCTGCAGGGTATTTGCTGTTAAACACCCAACTTGTTCAGAAGCTCTGCTATATTTGAGGCAATCCCAGCAGAGAAGAAAGCAGATGGGAGAGTCCACTGAGTGGTTTTGTCTTTTTTAAAAATGCAGTGATGTTGTGGCAGTAGTTCTCATTTTGCTTTTGGAGATACACACCTAAACGGGTGATTCACTGATTTATTCTGTGTCTCTTCACAGGATGTGGGTCTTATGAACACTGAAGCTCTCTGCTGCTCTGAGGGTTGTTATCAAAAGATGCAGTCCTCAGGCTCCTGTGGACAGAGCTCTGCCATGTCGGTGCACTGCAGTCCCTGGCTTCAGGGCTGGTCTGGGTCTGGAGTCCCTGTAGTCACCCATACAGCCCTCACCTGCTGTGCTCATGCTGTAGACCCTTCAGAATGGTCATTGTCTTTGTCCACTGCCAAGCAACAGTTAGTTTCTTCCTCTAAAGGGCCATCTCGACTACTCCAGTACCAGTGTTGTATTTACAATGCTAAGATGGTTTAGAATCAGACTGAGAGGCAGTCTGGCCACACAGCATTCTATATTTATATTCACATGCTTTACTTGTGTTACATATTTATATTTCTATTTTATTTATATTCTATATTTGTTCAAATGACAAGAGACACAAAAAGGATCTCTCGTGTGGTCCTTTGCTCTGGTTGAGGCAGCCAGGCCTTTAGTCCCCTTTAGGGTCACCCAGTGCTCATGTGCCTGGGGGCAGGAACTTTATGGGAAAGCTGGGATATAATGTGGCTGCACAATAACCACCAGGAAGGGCTGGTTATGGTACAAGCACACTTTTTTATTTTTTAGCTGAATATTGTGAAACTCTACATACAAAGGGGTAAGAATATGTATTTTATTTAGCACTGCTTTGTTAGTTCAATCTCTGAATTGGTGCAAACCTGATACTATTCCACATTAGGAGTGGGTCCTGATGTGATTTTTTTTTTTTGCAGTGTTACTGTCATCAGTTTCTTATTTTCCTGCATGGTTGGTGCTTTCATGTGTAGCTGGGAGGTTGGGACTGAGTGAAGGAGGAAGGGCTTCAAAGTGCCTGGAGTGTTGTGGCATGGATGGCTGGGAGAAGCTTCCAAACCGTGGTGCTTGCAGGGGAGAGTTTAGTTTAATCAAAATATGCATCCCAAAGGATGATTACCACTGAGAGCCAATGAGGATTGAACCAGGACCTCACATTGGAGGTGAGTTCAGGCCAGCGCTTGCCAGGCAACCCAAAAGCAGCTCCTTTCCTACCCAAAGAGAGATGTGAATGTCTGCACACGTTCTCCTACACTTTCTTTGTCTTTTTCTCATTCGTGTCCTAATTTGGAAAGCAGAATGGGCTGGAAGCTGAAATGCTGGATTTATCTCCGTGAATGGAATGGCTTTATTTGTCTCCTTAGATAGTGATTTCCTGGTATGTATGCTCTGGATTGGAAAGATGAGAGCTGGTAAAACATGAATTAAGTCTTAAGCAAGCCAATGTATTTATTAAAAGGAATGCTAATGGCCTTAATTAGCGGCATATTAGCATGCTGTGAGCACCAGAAGTTCTATTGAGTTGCTTTATCTGGCTGATTCACCTGTATTTACTACTAATTAATGTTACAATCATTAATGCTGTTTGCAGCTTCTTTATAGGGAAGCTAATGGGGTAAAGCCTTAGAGCTGGCTAAATCCTATGACTAGAATAAGTTCTCATGCTATGGGGCTGCTGGGCTTATTTCCCTGGTGATTAATAGGAACTGAGCTCTCTGTCCCTATGGCAGGGGCCTCTGACTCCCTGTTACCAAGCCTTGATTCTCTTTAACTTTCACACAAGTGCCTCTTTTGTTTGGAAAGCATCTGACAAACAAACATCTGCCAGAAGAAAAGCAGCAGTTTACATCCAACCTGGGGGAAAAAATGTTAATTCTGATGCACCTAGACAAGAGCTTGGTTATGTTAGAAGATGGGCTGCATGACAATTAACTCTCACCGTCAGAGTCTAATAAGGTTGAGAAGACACTTAAGCATTCTCAGGGGCACCTCTTTGATTTATACCAAACATGTTAGTTTAATAGCCTCTAATGAATCAGATGTTGAGTTCCAGTGTAAATGAAGATGATCCAGATTCTCATTAGTCTGGGTTTTGTTGTTGTGGTATTTCTGTTTCATTAGTGATGTGAGGAAGTCTGGTAATGACGGATATTGTAGCTCGGTCTGGTGTTACTATACCTTGCTCCGGAGTTAACGTCCCACATGCTTTCTCCTTAAACAAGCAGGACTGGCTATGGTGGGGCTGTCTCCGATTAGCTCCTGGCACCTTCTTCCCTTGCTCTCTGAAATCAAGCTCTTGATCTCTTGATCTGAGCCTGCCAGTCCACAGAGGGTCAACAATTAGTGCTTTTCCTTATCTGTCAGAATTGAAGTTGTAGTTCTGCTCTGCATCTGGAGACAACTTGCAAATGCAGGGGTCCTGTAGACTTCTGTGTAAGCTAATTAAATTAAGGTGAAATTCACCTTTAGTGAAAAGGAAACTGCAGTTTCTTGGCCTGGTTGAGGAATGAAAGACACCAGCATGCAGCCTTTGGGAGGTAATGAGAAGGATGTTTCTCTTCCTGACTTGCTGAGAAATAACAGAACAAATCAAAAGGTGCTGTGGAGATTAGAGATGCTGTGTATAAAGAGCCAAGATGTGTGTGACTGGCTGGCATGTTCGGGGTGGAAAAGGTGTGAAATGCAGGACTGTGGGGATGAGTGCCCAGGGCCCCGTGCAGTCTGTGCCCCATCTTCTGCTGGGCATTACTCATCCCACAGAGTCTCTGACAGACCAAGTCCTTTGGGCTTCATCCCAGCTATGGCTCATGGCCATGGTCCAAGCAAACTTGGTCATACCATCTTGTGTGAGCGTGTTGGGTGGAACCCGGGATGTTCCCAAAGCCCCTTTCAGTTGCCTTATTTTGTGTAGATCTGTATGCAGTTGGTGTGCAATGAGTGCTTTGGTCTAACGAAGAGATCAGCTAGCTTGGAAATAACCTCTTTTAAATTCAGAGAGATTGCAGGCTGCCTCAGTGCCTGCATGAGCCCAGCTGACATGGGAGGGGGCATTTGTGATCGATGGTCCCTGCGATTTGCTGCAGGCTCCATGCAGGGCTAATGACAGACTTTGGGGGGAGGAACCCGTGCCCCAGGTACTGTGTGTGGTGCAGTGCCAAGAAGAGGGGGGCCATCAGCCCCAGAGTTACGTGTCAGGCTCAGTGTGCTCCTCACACACCCAGTACTGTGCTTTTCCCTGCCACCCTGCTGAGCTTCAGGTCCCTGTGAGGTCTCTGGTGCTGTGGGATGTGTCTGCCTGTCACTTCCCCGTGGTACTGGGGGGTCCTGGGCTGCAGGGCGCACTCCAAAAATGCGGCTGCTTTGAAGGAGCTGGTGAGGGAGGAGGTTGTCATTTGTAAAGGTCAGCGAAACCCACAGAGCACTTAGTGGCACAGAAAATTATAGCTTTGGTCTCGCGGCAGTGGGCTTTGGGAGGGGATGAAAAGAACAAAGGTGTGCTACAAAGGGCTCCGGTGAAAAGGCTTTTAAACGCTGCTATTAGAAGGATTTCTTTGGGCACGAATGAAAGGCAGCGCTGTGTGGGGAATGTTCCTCACCGCTTACATGTTAAACGGCTCTGTGATTGCCCAGGCTTGCCTGGCATTACTGAAAGTGTGCATTACTCCTGCAGTCACCCTGTGCTGCTGTGGGTACCGAACATGGGTCTGAACTGCCAAGCCTGGCCAGCACTTGTGTGTCTCACTGCTGTCCTCCTGCAGCAGGCTGATGGATGTGACACAGGTTTGAGCTTAAAATCTGTGGTTGGGTGGGCAGTTACTGTCCTCTTAGAGAAGCTCCCACAGCTTTGGAGCAGAGGCACAGAGTGCTCAGTGCCATGCTGGCTGATCTTTCTGCAACAGCGATGTGAAACTTGCCCAGAAATGTGTTAGAAGGGAATGTCCTGTTTTCAAGTCACACCATGGTATTGGATTTGACTGGATTCTGGGAATGTGACACTGCTGAGAGATAAACTGTCACTACAGGGAATGCCAGCTATGGACCCCGTAGGGTCCTGTCCTGTTGTTGGGTTCAAAGTCACTTTCAGGTCCTCACGTCCTTCCTACCGTTCATACAAGCATAACCTCAACAGCCCTGTGTTGTGAAGTCTTTAAAGTATTTTATAAATGTGGCAGTGTGGGGTCTGTAATTTCAAGTTCCTGCTCTACTGCAGAGGATGGTTTCTCTAGCATCTTCCACGTAGAGCAGCTCAGGATCTCGGGGTGTGATCCTGTGCTAAAGCACCCTGTGATGCTGCTGCTGTGCTTTGACTCTCAGCTGGAAAAAATTCACAAGAAAAATCATGAACACTGGGTGGAATTTGACTAGAAACACTGTGCTTGGGCCAGTATTTTTCAAGGTGAATGTAGAATGAATGGATAAAAACTTGAGAAATAAGCTGTTTAAGCAACAGTTTGGGAACGAGACCAGCAGTACATCAGGTGGCTGGGCCGAAGTTTAGCCTGGATATTAGGCAGTTTCAAGCAACCCAGACTAAAATGTGTTGTCACTGGCCATGTCCAGATGAATACCTGGGGCTTTCGGCAAGACTGCAGTGCTTAGCTTACCGTCAGTGTCACAGCCCCCTGCAAAAGAGGAGTGACAGTTTTCTCCTTGAAGTTCTTATTGTGACAAGTCCGATTTGGAGCCCTGTAAATATTCTGGGTATCATTTTCAGTGCTTAAAACGTGGGGAGTAGTTGATGTTCTTTGGAGCATCCAACTCATGTTCGTTATCAGAATTGTCAAATCTTCTGCCTTGTTCTGGAGCAATAAAGGCAGCATTCAGTAACAGCTTGTCTGGGCCAAGCGCCAGCAAGAAAGTTCTAGGAACCGTGACAGCAAAGTGTTGGGGCTCCTCAAGGGAAAAAAATATGTGCTGAAAATGAACAAGCTGTATTGAACTTGGATGGTGGGAAGAGCTGATTGAAGGCCAGGAGGTATCCATTATTGATGAGATTCACTGCTCTGAGGGCAGAGCTGTGTGTGTCCTGCCACAACACCTGTCTGAGCTGCTCCAGGGCAGCACACCAGGCCTATCTTCCCGTTAGAAACACTTGGATCTGTGGTGCTGGACACAACTTGCCCTTTTGCAGCCCCTTCCACACCACTGCATGTTCTACAAGGGCGTTTCTGGGCCTGATGTTATGTAAAAATAGGTAATTCTTCTTGTCTAAATGATGACAGACTTTTTTAAAGGACTGTGTAACTAGATTCAAGTTTTCAGACTGAGAATTATTGAAATAGAAATGATTCCACATGCTAGTGAGCGGGGAGAAGGCTTGCTAGTAAATGTTTCTGTGCCATACCATGAGTTGTTGTGGAGTTACGTCTGCTTGGGACTTCTGTAGAAACATGGAAAATACTCTGAACTACTCCATGAACTGGGAAACATTCACTACAGTTTTGGGTGCAGTAAATGGCCAGACATATAAGCCATCCAACATGCTTGTTGCATGTTTAGAGAAAAGGTGCCAGTGGGCTACTTCTGGCAGGGGCTTGTGCTGTCTCCAGAATGGAGGGGAGCAGGACCTGCTGTGCCTGGTGTTTCCAGGGCCTGTCAGCGGATCCTCCTGCTCCTGGGTTTGTTCAGCAGTTCTGCTCTGGGATAGCTCCTTTCTTTGCCTGGGCCCCTTGCTTGTAAGGGAAGAAAGGTCCTGCTTTTTAACATGAATTGGAGTATTTTATCCTCAATTCAGGTGAAGCAGAGCCTGGCCCAGATGTACATTTAAAATAGGCACTGTTCTAGCCCATTTCTGGAAGGCTCCTTGTGGGTAATGTTTTAGTGTCCAGGCACGCTGTGCAGTATTTGAGAAGTTAATAAACCGTAGTGTGAATCAGTGCTGCTGAAAGCCTCAGTAAATATTAAGATTCCACTTTCATGAATATCTCCTGGCTATGATATTATTCCTGATTCAAGAAACCACCCCGCTCAGCTCCTATCTAAACCCTTTTTTATTTGGATCAAGGTGGTGTTTTGCTATGTGCTACACAGATGTTTTAGGAGATATAGCTTCTTCACTGAGAAGCTGACAGTTGTCTCAGTAAATCCAGTGTTGCTTGGTTCATGAAAAACTATTATGTGCTGGAGAGGCTGATCCAGAGGCTGCGGACACAGCCAGCTGTGGTACTGGTAATGGTCGATGTTTTAATATCATGGAAAAATGTCAAATGCAGGAGATGGGTGAGGGAGGGAAAAAAGGATTTGAGTCCTGAATCTCAAGGTGAGAGCAGAGCGATTTTTAAGTCAGCAGAGGAAATAAACAGTGGCAGGCTGAAACACTTGTAAAGGTTGGGTCCTCTGCCAGTGGTTTTCTCCCCTCTGAGTAGTGTATCATCAAGGCTTCCTCTTTATCCGGGAGAAGAGCAGGGTTTCTGCAGGCCAGCATGGAGAGTGTGGGTTATGAAATGCAGGCGTATGGCAAATGCAATTGTTTCTCCCCTCACACCTGTATTGACTCCATTGATCTAAAAGAAAATGAGGTTTTCGGAAGTTCAGATGAAGTTTAACATCAGCAGAGCGAATTGGATCGGGCTCTGTAGTCATCGGGTGCAGATTTCCCCTGTGGCAAGAACAGCCTCTGTGTTTGGGTGAGAGGTGTGTGGCTGCTGAGGGGTGTGCTGGCTGCCCTGGTGCTGTTTGGAGCTGCTGCCCACCTTGCATTAAACCTCGCAGGACAGGGGGTGGTATGGTGGGTGGGTAGATGGGTAGCCATGGGTGGATGGCTGCAAACAGTGATCCAAGACAGGCTGGCAGCTCTGCAGCATTCAGAGGGCACATCGCTTACTGCAGACAGGTTTGCACACATTCCAGCCCAAGGACAGAGCATCCCTTCCCCGGGGAAGGCACACTCTGCAGTGTCCTTTGCTCAGGCTGGCAGCAGGTAGTAACTCAGACAAAATGTGGCTTAGCTGTAATCCAAACCTTTAATTTGTATCTGAATTCCCACTTTAAAGCTACTGGCCTTCCCTCTGAGCTGTGGCAGGAGCTGGAAGGTCAGCAAGCCCCACACTCACCCCCTTCCTTATGCTATAGGTATGCATAGAGCAATTACAATATTATCCCAATTTGCATCTCCCCTCCCAAGTGCTTTGGGAATGTGAATGCATTGCTCTCAGCATTCCTATATATCTCTAGAAGCAGCTGTAATTATCATTTATTGAAGCAGGAATTCCTTCACGAGGGCAGGTTCTCTGTGAACAGTATGAGTTAAGGAAGTGGCAGGGTGACAGTCCAGCCCAACAGTAGTTGTTTTGGGTGGTTATTGCTGTCTTGTAACCAAGAGCATGTGATGTCTGCACAGGGAGTGCTGATGGAGAAGTCAGGTTTGCCACCCAGGCTTCCGTTTGCAGTCCTGGGTGTTGTGGGCACTGCTCCCAGAGGTTTATCCTTAATGGGGGTTTATCCAGAGAGGCAGCACCTCGTTCTGTGCAGGGAGAGTGGCTGTGTGATGTAGCTTCAGCCCATTGTCTTCCCCTTGGATGGAAAAAGAAAAGATGGATTGAATATCACAAAGCATGGTGCACCTTCCTGCCAATGCTGTTTATTTCTTCCTAGTAAGATGTTGAATCTATCTACACATTTTACTTCCAAAGTGTGACTTTCTGTCAACTAAACTTTCATCATATTGTACTGTCTGGGGCTTCCCCTTGTGAGAAGTGTGCCTGAAGTTTCCAAGAAAATTGTGACATTTAATTAAAGCAGGGAAGAGATCCATGCTTATATGGTTAACTGCCCATTTTATTGGGCACTTCAATTTAAAGTCCCCAGAGAATCATAAGAGACTTGATTTCCTTTTTTTCCTCCAAAGCCCCATAATGACTGTGACTTGGGACTTCTTGTTCTTGTTTCTCCTTTTAATTAAGGACTGAAAATATATACTGCTGTGAAACATCTGCCCCTCTGTTGCAAAGTAATAGAGTTTGGTTCTTTGCCTTTTTGTTAGTCATAAGTGACTCCTGTCTCTCTAACATTCCACACTGGGTTGATTTGTGAAATACTATTGCCAAGTGTTTGAACAGAAACGTCAGTAAAGCTTTTACACTCCTCTCAGAAAACCTGCCTTTATTCAGTGTGAGTTCCAGGCTGCAGAGCTCCAGAGCTTCAGCCTGAGTGTTCTTGAATTACCTATTTATTCATTACTCTGTGGGCGAGTCCTTGTTTCATTCTAACAGCCTCTTACTCTCTGCGATGCTCTGAGGTCCTGTCCAGCCCAAAACATTTTGTGACACTTTGCTTCTTGGCCATAGATGTTAAACCCAAATGTCCAGCAGTAATTCCTGGTGCCTCTCTCCTTCCTGCTTCACACAAAGCTCAGCAAATGTGCCTGAGACTCCTCCGCTGCTCTGACATGTTGGTGGCATGCTTTCTGCACAGCTAGACAAGCTGCATGTGCCTGTTGCTGCTGTTTCATGTTTGTTGGCATCTTTGGAGAGCAGCTTGTCTGGTGCCGCCAGAGCAGCTTATATCAGAAAGGGAGCCTGAGATGGGTGGGAAACCATGGAGCTCCAGTAACAGGCAGCTCGCTCTGACTGAGTTACATTGGCAGGAGTGACTGCAGCAGGATGCATGCTCTCAGGCACACTTTGTGAAGGTGGTGTGAGGATGGACAAAGAGCTGCCTTGGTTTTATGGTCTCAACTGGTATTTATACTTTTCTAGCTCATGCTTTCAAGTCCCTTTCAGCAGTGCAGTACAATACAGGTGCCAGAAAGGGGACTGACTTTTCCTCCTCAGTTTCTTTCACTGAACGTGAGTCCCTCTTTACTGGTACCATGGGCTGGGGCTTCTCAGACTGGCTGAAACCATGGGGAAGGAGCCACCCACCCTCTCCAGCTCAGCCTCAGAGGGCGAGGTAGGCACAGCCTGTACGGCTTTGGTGTGTGGGAGCTGCCCTCCAGTCCTGCATGGGTGGAAATCTCCTCCTGCCCACAAGGAATAGCCCTTCAACCTGTAGGGATTGCACATTTCCCTTGTTTTTTTAGGAAAACAAGGAATGTTTCAAATGCTTCAAACCTAGAATGATGGAGGGGTAAAAAGTGCTCAGCCTGCCTGGCCCCCTCTTTCCCAGCACAGGTCTCAGAGCTGTGGTAGTCCACCTCTCTTGGGAAATCCTGCTGCCACAGAAAGAGCTGTTAAAAACTGCCAGCTTTTCAGGTGGGGAGCTTGTTTGTGAGATAAATGGAATCTTCTGGTGCCGGGAGATATAATTTATTCATTAGTCTTGTAGGAAATAAGCTGCAGGGCTCTAGACAGCTTTGTCCAGGAATTGTGAAGTGGCGTGATGCTGGTGATGTTCGGCTGATTAGAATAATATCACAGAACAGGAGTGAAGCTCAGCTAGAAATCCAGTTGGAGTGCAGGAGAGCTGCAGAGTCTCCAGGGCATTACTGAGTAGTGTCAGAGGAGCTGCTGCTTCAGCATCAAAGTGACTGGAAGTCATGGGGAGGAGGGAAAAGCTCTGCAGATGGTTGCTGGGCTGTGTGCTCTGAGATAATGGGAGAAGATGCACAAAGTAAGAGTGTTTGGCATAGGAATAGGTAAAGATGCTGGCTTTGTGCCAGACAACTTTTTATTACAGGCCTTTGCATGTCTGGAACTGGGAGGGGGAAGCGAACCCAGGAAGCCTGACATATGAGCAGAAAGGCAAAATAAGCCCTTTGCTGGTAACTGAATTTCTCTTCCGAATAGATGCTTCTGCACAGGAATCAGGCTGGTCTTCAGTACCAGCATGGAATCCAGCTGTGTTTGTCTGTCCTCAGAGATGAGGGCAGGGGACAGACAGATAAGTGTAGAGACCAGATGAGGTGCACGATGGACCTCAGAGGTGCAGCTCAGGTCAGCCGGCAATTTATCCTTCTTTATTTGGCTTCCCTGCTATCATCAGACCAAACCTGATGAGAACTGGCTGTTCCTCTGTTGGAAAGCTGTGCTGTCTTGCTGTGAATCCTGCCCAGGGTGCCTGGGACACCCTGTCTGCAGGGAGCTTCCCTGCCAGCTGCTGCATCTGTGCTTCTCTGGTGTTTGTCCCATGCACGGAGCTCCTGCTCTGGCCTTGAGGTTCTGCCCAGGTGCTGCAGCCCTTGGCCATGTACATGTAAAGCTGAGTTCAGTCCACATCTGCTTCTGGAAATGAGCCAGTCACAACCCATGAGCACATCGCTTCCTTACACTGCAAGCCCATGTAGGGTGCAGCCTGTGCCCACCCCCAGCACTGATTGCAGGCTGGATGTGGCCACTGGGTTAGCACTGGGTTATACTGGCTTGAGTTTTGTTTTTTGCTTGTTTGAGGTTCTGGGTGGGTTTTTGTTTGGCTTCTAGAAAAATGGTTTGGTCCAAATACTTCTGTGTGACCTGAGGTGATTCTCATGGCACCAAGCATGGGGATGCTCTGTCCTGGTTTGCGTGCAGCTGGGCAGTTGGTACCTAAGGATTGTGTGTTCTTGTGGGCCACAATAACATATTGGGAAGGACAAATGAGATCCCATTTTTTTAAGCTAAATGGCTTTTCTAAAAGAGGTCTCTAATGTTCTCTTTCTGTAATATTTTAAGACCCACTCAAACGAATAACAGCTATGTAGAAAAGACTTAATTACTGAAAGATAATTCAATAATAATTCAATAAATGACCTGCTCAACGAGTGTGTGAAGTTCAACATGGTGAAAGGTCTTGGTTTTTTGATGAAAACCAATTGCTTAAGGTTTGTTTCATGTAAATGAAAAATCCCCAAGAAATTAATGCTTAATATACGGATATTTTTTTCTGCTAAATTATAGATTTTATGTATATAAGGTCATATATAAGCAGGGCACTGAAAGCAGCTCTCCTGGATGAAATCCCAGCCTGCCTCAGATGGTGCCTTTTTCTCTTGGAGGTATACTGTCTGCATCCGTCCTTGTACAGAGCCTGGAGTCCCCAGATGCTCGGGTGGGTAATGCCATGGATTATAATCTACCTTTCTCAGTTTTGACACACACTTTCAACAATGATACAAAAGGTAGTTGTGGGTCCCACGGGACTTTTGTTAGTTGCAAAGTGTTGTGAAAACTCATACTATTACTAAATTGGGACAAATTGTTTTAGGCAGTAGATTCGTGTTTCCTGCCTTGCCACAGGAGCCTGGAGGATGCTGGTCCCTTCTGCAGGGCCATGGTGAGGATAGGGCTCTCCTGGGCATGCTGGTTGTTAGTGCCAGGTTTGTTCAGTGTCTGAAGGAGTAGTGGAGATGGCCACGCACAGAGTGCTGGAAGCTGCATGCTCTTCCACAGCCAGGTTGGAACCTTGCCACAGTGTCCTCCTCACTATGAGTCTTCCAGAGACACAAGTTATCCTTGGTTGCAAATGGCCTTTGGTTGGGAAAGGGGAGACAGGGACCCTGGGGAGGTGCAGCAGTGGGAGAGGCAAATCTTTGGTGTCCAGGGCACTGTTTGTAAAAAATGATGAGCTGTGACTTTTGTCAAAAAACAAACCTGGTCCCTTTTGGTCTCATCTGTGTGGTCAGAGAGAAATCTCTGATTCAGGATGTTCTCAGCCTCCCCTTCGTGCTGTTGAGGTCATCAAAAATTACTGTTGCTGACCTCAGTCCTTTGTGTACTTTTCCTTCATTCATAATTGCATCTCTTCTCACTTCTAGCTGTATGATATTCACCAGTTTGAACACATTTAGCACCCTCCATACTCGCTGTGGAGAATGAACCTTTTCAGCATAATTACTCCCACTCATCTCCAGAGCGATCGATATGGTGAATAAACCCAGAGGCAGACAATGCTTTTATTCATTCCCTTGGTCTAGAAAATATTTTGAAAGTAAAATGAATGGGCACAAATGTAGGATTTGTTTGTGAGGTGCTGGTGTGACAAGGCAGCAGAGACATTTGTGGGGCTGTACATGGCTCACTCCAACACAGGAAATTGTGGGATGCTTCTTGTGAGTTGCACCCAAGATTCTTCATCTTTAGGACCACATGGAAAGGGGAGAGGTGGCAACTAAAGGTCTTTGCTACTCTTCCTATGCCAGGGATAACTTCTCAGAAGGGCTGTCAAGGAGCACAGAAGCATCTGCTTTTCACCAGAGGTAAACTGGATTGGTAGGTTGTGGCTGACATGGACTTTTTGTCTTACTGATGTCTCTGCTTCTCCTACTCTGATCCTATATGGGGACCTTTTTTCTTCTAGACTGCCTGGGAAGGCTTTTCATTGCCAATGAATGCATGGAGAGGAAAGCAAGCAAAAAGTACGTGCTGTGAAGGAGGAGAGCTCCTTCTGAAATAGCCCCTCTCTCTTCCCGTGCAGGAGTTTGGTGTGGTTTGGTTACTGAAACTTGCCAGCTAAACTAAATTGATGAATTATTAATGCCTTGCAGGCTGCTGCTCTCGATTGGCTGAGGCAGAGCAGGCTTTGTGGGGTGTATGTAACTCCAGTTCTCAGCATTAAAAATAGACTCCAGGCCTTGGAGGAATGGGAAGCTGAACAGGCTATTTTTCTCAGCACAGTTTTAGTTCTATTATGTGTTACTTTGTCAGAGTGGATAGGGTGGATTGTTATTTTGGATGTAGTGGGTGATCTGACTGAAAAACCACTTCTGTTTCCTTTCTATATGTCACAAGCTGCTTCAAACTAGAAGCCCCAGATTTCCTGTACTGCATCCTTAACCAGAAGAAAATAAATAGGATGTATATGGTGGATTTGCACGTTCAGCTGCAGACCAGCATGCTTCCACCAAGCACTTCACCAACTCAAGGTCAAAGTAGTTGAAAGTCAGTCTTACTCTTTTTTAAAATTATTATTAACCTTTCTCACTGTTGATCTTTAGCCTAATTAATTTGAGCACAAGTGTTACCTTCACATTCTGAAGTGACTCCACTGCACCCCCATGCTAAAGCCCTGCCCTCAGCCAGCATCCTGCTGCATCACTGCCTGCATGCCTGCTTTGCAGTACTGCTTCCTCAGAGCTTCACAGTCACCACCAACCCACTGTCTGCGTCCCATCAGATGCAGCTCTCCTTCTCCAGGGCAGTCATAAGGGATCAAAACTGTTAAAATACAGAGTTTACTGACTGGGCTGTTCCTTGCATAGGCTCAGGTATCGCTTGCGCCCTTTGCTGCCTTGCTTTTGGTTAAGTTAGGTTTAGCCACTTGAACCCTGGGGCCCTGCATCTCCCACAGCTCTTGGACCTCTGAGGAAAGCATGGCCTGGTGTGTCGTGGGTGCTGCCATCTGAGAGCTGCTCATCCCTTCTGTGCTGTTTGCATTTGAGCAGCCTCATTCCTGCCCCAGACTGTGGCCCTTCTGCCTCCAGGTCTAAGGACCATTGGGGTTCAGCAGCCTTGGAGTTGGACCTTGGCATGGTTGGGAGAACATTGGCTTAAGCCAGTCTTAGGCTTCGGTGGCACTGGGGTAAGGGATTCCAGTTCCCCCTTCCCAGCTCCAGTCTCCAGTTGCAAATCCTGAATCTACTTTGTGCCTGTGAAGCCACAGCCTGCACTATAAATAGATCCTGGGAATTTGCACTCGCATCCCTGATCAGAGTGTGCCTCAGCCTGTACCTGTGACCACGCTTAAAAACACTGTGGAAGATGTTACTTACAGGGTTATGGGAGCTGAGGGAAATAGGCCACTGCCTGAGGGAAGCAGAGTTAGGGAGATGCAAGTGATCTCTGGACTTTGTTTTACTTCAAATAGTTTATTTTTTAATGCTGGGCCTTAGATTAGAGCAAATGTCTGCCCCACCAGAGCTGAAAACAAGTGGTGGTACTAAATCCCACCATGGTCTGTGGGCAGGTACAGTGGGGGTTGCTCTGGCCAACAGCCAGTGAGTGTTGTGTGTGAGTGTATGTGTGAATAAACCCAGGTGCTGGGATTTTGTACTGCTGGCAGGTGAAGTAAGCACCTGGATCTGTAGGATTTGCAGGTGATGGTGAATGCATTGACCCTGTCAGTGCTCATGCACAGTTGGTTTGGCCCCTTGGCTTGCAGCGCTCTGTTTCAGTGCGCAGGCAGCCTGTGCTTTCTGTTGTGCTCAAGACCACATTTTGAACATGTTAGTCCCCCCGTGAGGTAGATGATGGCCAAGAGAACCTCTGTCTGCTGTCTGGCCTGTGCTGTATTACTTTCCTCTGAAGGCTCCAAGATCTCTGGAGGTGAACGGGGAACGTCCCTGCAGTGCCATGTGGTTGGGAGCTGCTGCCAGAGCCTTGTCCTGCTCTCCTGGCAGCCCCTCATCACTTGCAGACTCCGTGACATCCGGCAGCTGACATTTTAAGATATTTCAAAATTCCACATGAATCACTTTATTTGCTTCCTTATTGTTTTGAATTTCCCATCCTGTGAGATATGGTAACATTTAAACTCTTCCAATTTACACTAATAAGCCATAAGGAAAACAACCAAACACAGCACCTGAAAGTGGGTTGTCTTTATCTTCAGCTTCTGTGCTGATGTATCAGCTTACAGACTACTCCAGGCAAGATGTGACCTTTTTCTTTCCCTGTGCTTATTAAATGCAACAAATAATAAAAGTTCATGAACTCTTGAAGATAATTCTGCTACCAGGATTATTATATTTTTAAATGAACAAACAACTTTGCTCTAAATGGAGGGACACTAATAACAGGAGTTACGTTCTGCACCTAAGGTAGATGTTTGATCCACTTACAGCAGTAACCTGTCTTGCTCCAAGCAATGGGAACTATGATAAAAACTAGAAAACAACTTATTTGTTTCCAATTCCTGCATCTTTATTTTCATCTCTGTCTCCCACCATTGTTCTTCCTGAATTTCAAGGCTTCACATCTGGTCTTATGTTAATTGCTCCTAAAAAAATAAATCTCTCTCTAGTGAAAGAATCACAGATCTTGTTATCTGCCTTAGCTGTTAATTTAATTACAGCTGACTTTTGCTGTTAGAGAGTTGTGTCACAGAAATAAGTGTTTCCCTCTCTGATTTTATTCCCTCCCAAACCAAAGTTTGGATTAGTTCTTACAGAAGCACATCTCAACTGCAAATACTACGGCATTGTTTTACTACTTTTAGGGGAGTGATGTCCTCAGAGTACAGCTGTGGGGGTGATGGGGAAAGGGATGTGACAGTCACCTGCAGCCTGTCACACACAACAGCATTGGGTGCTGTGTGGCATGTGTTGTGCCTAGGTTTGTGTGATGGGCGTTGGGGCTGGCTGGGGCAGCTGGGCCCAGGTTGCTCCTGTATGTACCGTGGGCAGCAGCACTGCACATTTCCCCATGTGTATGGACAGCATGACTGCAGCCCAGCTCCAAAGTCCACACCCCCACCCATCCCTGCTGTTGACCAGAGTGACCATATGTTAATATATCTGGGAAGTACCTTGGCCATCGGGCTGGGCAATGCTGGTCCCACCGTTCATTGCTATTTGTGCAAAACATGTGGGTGGACATGACTTTGGTCCAGACTGGTGCTTTCTCAGTCCTCCTGAGAGGTTCTGGGGCTGCTCTGATCAAAGCTGGAATGTGAGCGTGCAGAGCCCTACGCATCTCACAGCATCTGCTTCAAAGCCAAGCATCAAAGAGGCAGGTTTTGTAATTAGGTGGTGCCACAAGACTTAATTTTTCACAGGTTAATTTAGGTCTCAGAGAACAGTCATCCCATGGCCGTGTTCCTCTGGGGTTTTAGGCTGTCTTCACTCTGGTAAGAGGTGAAACTTTTTAAAACCTAATTTCCTGTATTTTTTTGTAGTTTCATGTACTGAGCCTCCTTCTGTTTGGGCTTCTGTTCCTGAGACAAATCAATGTTAGAATATTTATTTGAACTTTTGGGTCTGAGTTGAAAAGAAATCACAAGCTGATTAACTGGTGTTTTTCCAGAATAAAAACTAGGCATTGGTTTTAGTTGCTGCTGATATTGATCTGTGGAAGGTTTTAGTTGTTTCCAGGCTGTAACCCACAGTTTGTGAGCTGTCTGGGGTCTGGTAGTGGTTACCCACACTGTGGTGTCTGTCACCACTGCCAGTTCACATGTCTACTGTTACTCAGAGAAGGTTTATACTAGAGGTGTAACAAACCTTGATTGTGACTGTTCTTTTTTCTCTACAAGAATTTTGGTTGCTAAATGTATTATCTAACCCACTTACTGGTGTATAGAACACACGTTCCTGAGACTGCTAGTTTGGCCTTTGCCCTTCATCTCTATTGAGTGATGCAAAAAGAGATCTAAGCTTTTCAGTGAGCCCAAAGGCATATGAAGGAGGAATTGCTGCTGAAGAGACAGATGGCTGCAGGGACAGCAAAAATTCACTTCTCACATCAGGAAAGGCGCTTCTGAGGTCAGTTTGGTACAAGGAGTTTGTTCCCACACGTTAACTGCAGAGGGCAAGTTTGTATCACACTATTTTGAGCCCCCCTCAAAGCTTCTTATTTCTTACTAGAGAACCAGCAGAACGCTTGTTTAGCTAAAATGGGCACTGGGGAGTAGCTCCTCATCTCACTACTCGTGTCCCCGAAATGCTATGGAGTTGCTTCAGCCCACAAATAGGCACTTCTCTTTGGAGGAATCCAAGAATAGCCTGTTAACAAAAATGTCACTCCTGAGGTGGGTAAAACAGTGGGAAGCAGCATTGTCCCATCTCTCACTCCAAAGTTAGTTGTCAGCTAGATTTTTCCTTTCAGCTATCCCCTAATTATGATATGTTGACTAGAAGTGCAGGAGACTCAGAGGGTCTTGCAGCCCCTCCACAAGTTCAGGGGTGGGTGGCTGGGTTCTGTGCAGCTCTGCAAATGAGCCAGTTCAACTCTGGTGTAAAGCTGAGCTGTTGAATGCAGCTGGACCTCACAAGGATCTCCTGGCAATGCAGGTGCCTTTTGGGAGAACCCTGATTTTCAACCCTCTGCCCTGGTGATATAGTTCTTTGTGATTTTAATGCAGGGCACGTTCTGCCCACACTTTCTGGATTTCTCCTACACAAATCTGTCACACTGCACCTTGGAAGTAGTATCGTTTTAGAGATGTGCTGAGCTACCTCACGTTATGTACCTAGGAAAAGCTCTTCTGCAGCCTTTGGGGTGGATGTCTCTGAGTACATAGACTTGGCTATTCTTTACGTGCTTTCATCTCCTTTGACATCGGTGCTTTGCTGGGTGAGGCAGAGTTTATTGATAAACATGGCAGAGGTTATTGATAAGCATCTGCGCATCTCACAGCTGCCTGAAAGATGAGCATTCAGGTGCATTACTCTTAGCTCCTCACAAACACAGACTCTGACTTGTGCAATCTGTCAGTAAAGTGTGCGCATAATTTCTTGCTTAATTGGTGAGCAGAGTTAATGGGGCTGCATGCAGAAACTGTGCTGCTCTGGGTAAGAAATAGAGCTATTTGTATGCACCCAGGGGAACTGGACACACAAATGAGGTGCCGAGCATGCCAGCATCACACCCTCATTTGGATGCCTTACAGGTTCCAAACCAGCACAGGGTCTGGGAATTGGCTCCCGGCAGGTTGGACCTGAGGGTCTCCTGTACCAGAGTCACTGTGGTTCATTGTGATATACATTAATTTAGACTCTGACTAAAGTAAACAAGATGACTGAGCACGCTGGAAACATCATTTGAAAAATATTAAAATGAGAAATGGGACTTGTAGAAGCTGGTTTTGCCAACTTCACGAGAAACTGGAATATACAAGGGTCTAACAGCTACACCTATTACAGGAGATTTAAGAGCAGAACTGGAAACTAAATCAGCACAGATTTCTGAGGATAGAAAGATAATGATAAATGTAAAACAAAGGCAAAGATGTCAAGTAAATAAAATACTTTAGAAAAAATAGAGCAAAAATTCTCATAGATACGGACTTCCTGCTGGGGGATTTTATCTTTGGCTGGCAAATTGTGTTCATTAATTACACTGGTGGGATATGCA
The DNA here is from genome assembly GCA_027925045.1 of Hypotaenidia okinawae. NCBI lineage: Eukaryota > Metazoa > Chordata > Aves > Gruiformes > Rallidae > Hypotaenidia > Hypotaenidia okinawae. The sequence continues at coordinate 8,710,729 of BSDF01000016.1, forward strand.
CCATGTTGTTTGTTTTGAAGTTTAGCCCAACATTGGTAGGATTAATACAGCTGCAGGGGTCCAGGAGTAAATAGTTGGGATGAATTAGGTTCTTGGGAAGTTTTTCCTTATCTTCATTTACCTCAGTGCAGGTGAGACTGGAGGACTCTGGAGGGATAGTTATTAATGATAATAGAGAGCACTTTAATCCCAGTTAGGATATGGGGTTTGCTGGTACCAATATGATCCAGTAGGTAAAACACCATGGGAGGTGTTATTCATGACTTTGTCACTGTGTGACCCTCCTTCAGGCATGCTGTGTCTCCATGCCTCAGTTTCTTCCTCTGTAGCTTGTGGGTTGGGACCAACAGAGTAATAGAGGACCCTGGCTGTCCCAGAGCTGGTTTTACAGTGGGGAGAGAAAGCTGGGGAGAGAGGCTCTGTTTTCCTTCACTTTGCAAAGTGGTTTTAAACAGACAAGTGATCATGGAGAGGTTCTGCTGGAGTTTGAGCCGTAAGACAGTGCCCAGATTTGGGAAGGGAGAGAAACCTGGGTGGAAATCCTTTCAAGTTGTTTATCCATTTCCCCCTGAATTTTTCATATCAATCTGTTTCCATCACTAGGGACAGCCCTTCGTCTCTATCCATTTTTAATACTCAAACAAGATGTTTTGGCATGTCTCTAGATGGAACGCACGCTGGGCTCCCAGGCCACGTCCCTTAATCAAACCTCTTCCCTAGCACAGAGGGTCTGTGCTCTCTTTCCTCATCTGCCATAGAACTCAGTGCTCATCCTTGGAGCTTGGGTAGTCACAGTTGTGTTTTTCATGATAGATCTTTTAGGAACAGCTATGTATCCATTTATACATTTTCTGCATCTCTCTATGTGTATGTGTATATTTAAGGAGTAAGTGCATTGTAAGAAGCTGGAGCTGAATCTTCACTGCCAACATGATATCCTGCTGGCAGAAGATGTTCTATTTATGGCTCTTTCTTATGGTTGTTATGGCAACAAGGCTGCAGTGAGTGGTCGTTTGATGGGGCAGCTTCCGGAAGGCACCGTCCTCATCCCCCTGTGCTGCATCTCCTGCTCCCCATGTCCCCTGCAGCGTTGGGAACATCAGGGTCCAACTTGTGAGCCTGCCATTCAGCTTGGTCCTTTGGGCAGGGCTAAGCATCTGCTGTGAGCTGTGCATTGGTGGGATTTGCTTTTAGTCACACTTGAGAAATTGGAAACTTAATTTCCCGTGGTCTCCTGAGATCCTTCTCCAGCTTCCTCCCATGGCCTCTCCTCCTGCCAGCAGTTCAGAGACCTGCAAGGATGTTCCCTTGTGCCCCTTCAGCTCAATACCAGCCCTCCTGACTCTTCCACTCAGCTGTTTTCTTCCTGATAGCCCTTTCTTAACTTTCTCTTCCTTTGCACAATTGCTTTTTGCTGCTCTTCCTTCTGGAAGATGTTTGCCCAAAGTGCAGCTGCAATCACACCTGCTGGGGTGCTGGCCCCAAGAGTGCCAGGAAAAAACCCTGCATTTCTATAGCACTTTCTCTTTTTCCACAGCTGCTTTCTGCTTTTCAGCCTGGCCCTTGAGGAAGGCTTCAGCCACAAGCCCTTCCCGTGGTCCTCCAGGGTGGATGGGAAGAAGAGCAGCTCAAGGAGCACACGTGGTGTTGGACAGCTGCCTTCCCGCTGGGATGGGTTCTCCTTTCTATACTTTATTTTTGGTCATGTGCATATTATGGGTATTTTCTGGTTTGTTTCTCTTGCTAATAGCTGCCAGATTCCCCAGACAGAGTGCAGCTCACAGCAGCAATAGGTTTTAGCGCTGAGCGAGGGCAGAGCTGGGCACAGCTGATATCTTACACTGCTGACTCCAAGGGAGGGAGGATTTACCCTTGTGATGAGCTCAGAGCGGGAGAGAAAAGACCAAGTCATCAAATAAGGACTGCAATGTCCTGTACATTTGATCCTGGCATGAACTGGGGCTTTTTTGGGTTGGAAGTTCCTGCTGCAGGGATTTGTCTGTGCTCACAGCAGGATTTTGGATTCTCCTCTTCAGGAGTGGCGGCTGTACAGGCAAAAAATACCTTTAGTGTAATTATTCACTACATGTGTTTGTGCCAAACTGATGCTGTGCCCATTCCTTCTGCACCCCTATTACTCAGGGGCTGAGTCCAACGGGGGAGAAAAGCTGGAAAATGGGATCCCTGATCTGCCTGGGACTCGGTGACATCTGAGCGTCCTTTTGCTCTTCTTTCCAAGAGCAGAGGAATTGCCTGCTCCTCCCTTTCCTCCTCCTCTTCTCTGCAGCTTGGCTGCTTTCTCCTTCCCTATTTTGGAAGGGATCAGCCTGAGTCAGAGTAAGGGTTTTTTTCAGATATGGAGAAAAATAACTCCCAGCTGCCCAGGGCTGCTGCTGGTTGCTGTTGGCTGAACAGGGTAGGGGACAGTGGGGAGGGGATGTACTGTTGATGTTCAGATGCACATCAGCTTTTGCCTTCATGCCTGAGGTTGAATCAGAGTTCAAACTCGATAGCATTAAAATGATATCTCCTCAGTCATCTTGCAGGTTTTCAGCATGAGCTAGCCTGAAGTCCCTTAGTCACAAGATGCCTTGTCTTAGGGGTAAAAGGCATGTAGCTTTGCGGGGCGGTGGGTCCTATAAAAGGCTGCAAGTCTGAAAGCCCTGAGATACCCAGCGGGTTTGGAAGGCCCTGGCTTTGGGGGGAAACCCTTCCCCCAGAGCCAAGGGTGGGTTTTTAGGTGTGTGCCAATCTTGAGGCAGTGGTGGTGCCCTGGGCTCCCAGGGAGGTCCAGAGGCTGTTTGGGACTAACCCTGTGCTGGCAGCTGGAGGTGACTGGACAGACCTGTGGACGCCCTGCTTGGGGTCAGTAACATTCCATTCACTATGAGCAGACAGCTTTGACCTGTCCACTGACAGCAGCTGGGCCCTTCTTCAGCATTTCGGTTGAGGGGCACTGTCACCTCCAGCTGGAGGTTTGGGATGATTCTTGAACTCAGAGATAGTTGTGGGCTGCGCAGGCCGAGGGCATCAGCAGAGGCTGTTGTAAGAAGTGCAATTTGATTTTTAATCTGCAGTCATATACAACTTCTAGCCTTTGGTTTGAGCAGAATGTATGGCTTGTTGTCATGACAATCATTAAATCCCTGTATCCATTTGGCTTTGTGTCATTCTTCCAAATGGTAACTGTACAACAGACCTTGTTACCATCCCTCAACCATAGCTGCAGCCTAAGAGGGGTCAGGTTTAGATACTGCCCTTTATTTCACCAAGACATCCCTAGCAGTACCTATCTGTTCAAGGCCCTATGGCAAAGCCCCATAAAACAGGACATGAGATGAGCAGGGAGGTGCTGCAGCACTCATACACAGCGCTCATTCTGCACACTGATGGAACTTTGTGCTGTGGGTTTTCTTGAGAGGCTGAGACTTTCAGGTGCTTGCGTGAGCTCTGACAAACCCAGTGTGTCCCCAGTTTAGAGTTTCAAAGAGCTCTAGCAGTTCTTACACCAAGTCTCTGTATCTTCATGTAAAAGATTTTGCCTCATAAATATTGGATTGAGCTGCTACCTACAGTACACTTCGTTATGTGGTGGTGATCTAGAGAAATGGATAGAAATCAGGTGATTATCACTGGTGATATTCATGAGGATTTCAAAGGAGATAAATAATGAAAAAGAATGTAATTTGCTCACCCAGCTTCAAACACAGAGAACAGTCTCCTCATTATTCTGTTGACCAGGTACAAGGGAAGAGCTGTGTGAGGGGAGGGAAAGCTGAAGGCAATCGCAGCTTTCAGCAGCATCCTCAGCTCCCCAGTCATACCGATTTAGGGATGGGGAGCCCAGAAGAGGAGCAGCAGGGCTTGAGAGATGATTTAGCAGTGTTATCACAGCACATGCATTTATCTGCTTTAAGATTCAGTGCTATGTTAGCTGCTGTGCTTCTCAGGCTGTGAGGGCATCACTGCCCTCTGGTCAAGAACCAGATATCATAGGCTACAGGAAGCAAAGTCCCTGGGGTGCTCCCCTACCCCAGTGTTGAAGGTGACAGCCCCCCACAGACCCCCCCATCCGGGTGCTCATCCTTGCCCTGTTGGCTTCTGATTCTCTTACCTAGCTGTTTATCTTCCAAGCCCCAGTGTTAGAGGGAGAACCTCTGGCAGACGATCAGGACAAGCAAGTGTGATTTGCTGTTACTTGTCAAAAATCCATTTAAACACATTTTAAAAATGGAACTAGATATTGTACTGTGAAGTGTGTCTGTGCATTAAAAACCCCAACAAGCCTGTTCCTAGAGCCACGTGTACCTCTCACAGCCGGTGCCTGAGTTAGGTGAGGACAGGAGCAATGCCAAGCACCCTTATTGCTCTGCTCAGCTCTCAGCAGGCTGGAGAGGAAGGCTCTGACCAATGTGTTAAATTTCATGCTGTAGCTGCATGTGTTCATTTTGGGTCAAACAGTATTAGTGATTCTCTTTTTTTGTATATAAGTGGCTTACCCGCATGCAGAGGGAAGTATTTCTTTTGTGAAGAAGTATCTTATCTCTGTGGTGTATGACTTCTCTCTTTCAGCCAGGGCTGATGTGTGTTGTTGCTGCCACAGATGGGGTGAGCTGTAATACCAGAGCTTCGTTTGCTGATATTCCTCCCTGAAAACAAAGAGAAAATCAGCCCTGTCACTCTGATGGCTGGCTTGTGGCAAGTAATGAAAGGACTGGAAATTCAAGGTCTGAAAGTGGTTTTTTTCTTGCTTTCATTGTAAATTAAATATGAGTCTAATTGTGCCATTACTTCAGAGTAGCCAGACTCAGAAAGTTGCTGGGCTGGTTTATGAATGAAGGCTGAGTAGCAGCTCCCATCACACTGGAAGTTAAGCTCAGTATGTGCCAATTCAAATATAGTTACAGCTGTGTGGAAATGCAGTGTGACCCTTGCAAATGAGAAGTCTGTGTGGGGCTGGCCAGTCAGCTGGCTTTGCACAGAGCATCAGTCTCAACATGGTAAAATTCCAGCGTGAACCGATACTGAGTGCTCGTTCTGTGTGTCCCTGCAGTGAGGGTTATCTGTGGTGTTCCAGCACTCAGACTGCAGCAGCAATGCTATTTTGGCACCTGAGAATGTGACCACCTTCCTTTAAATACTTCAGAAAAGCTTATCAGGGTTGTCTGTCACCTGGTGTAGGAACTCCTCAGTGTGGCAGGGTGAGGGGAAGGAAGCACCTGGGTGTTGAGGGGCTCCCCTCATCACAGGAGTTGCCCTCTGGCAGGGCCAGCTACCTGCTATGGGGGATTTTATGCATCTAACTTTGTGCTAGAGGTTTTTGCTGATTGATGCCCCTGACAGACATGCCTTTCTGCATGAAACAAAGTGGGGAAGGGCTGTGAACAATCCCCAACCTTAACCCCACGCTGAGTGAACCTCTGGGAAGCCTTGTCTCTGCCAGGCGTGGGAAGGAGAGACCTGAATGTCTGCAGAGCTCCCTTCTTGGGGGATGGTGGGGCTTAGGTGAGGTCTGTAGTGGAAAGCCTCCTTCTCTGGAACTGTGGTGTGTTCCTGGAGCTTCTCCCTTTTGGTGTGCTTTAGATCAGAGGCAAGGATAAAGCATCTATGATGGGGAGCAGCCTTGTTTGGCAGCAGTGAGCCCCACCACGCATATGCTTCCCGTAACTCGGTGGCCTTTCCTGGGGTACAGTGAGACCCTCTGATGGAAGCCCCCTGTACAGCAAGCTCTGCTCCAGGGCTGGAGCTGGGGACCCTGCAGGTGCAGGGGGAGCAGAGCTGCCCTTGAAGCTGCCTGTCCCTGGCACTGGTGTGTGCTTGGTTTTCCCAGGCAGCTCTGAGTTTGATGCTTTTAAATCTTTAAGGCTTGAGGAGTGTTATCTTCCCTCTCAGCTGGAATGATACATCACCTGAATTGTGTTTGGACATAAAAATATTTGTGCTGGTGTCCTCAACTCTTCTGTTGCCCTGAACTGAAGGAATTTAACGACTCATAAAATGTGTTTTCCTGCTTGTTTTCAGGAAAGACACTCTTAGACCCTCTAGAGAGATCACTTCTTTCCAACACATGCATTATTTGCAGTGAATTTATCACAGACACAAAACTTCCCTTTTCCTTTCTGAAGAGCTGCTGTCTCCTCTGTCCCGGAGCTTTTTGATGGCTTCAACAGAAAAACAATGAAACCCCAAACAACCCTGGCATTTCCTTATCAGTTAAACTCCAGGAGCTTCTCCAGAGTCTCTTGGGGGGGCGGGGGTAGGCAGTGAAGAAAGCAAAGCTGGACAGCTGGGTGGCTGTGCTTCTCCAGCTTGCACTGGCTCTGGGCAGAGATCCCAGAATGACCTTATGCAAGGGATTGTTTTGCCCCTAAATCTGACTTTCTGTGAGTCCACGAGAAAGCTGGAAAAGTTAGGTGAGGCCATTAAATGGCGCAAAATAATGTTGGAGATTGATCCTACAGCCTTGGGAGTTATTGCTTATCTCATTTATGATATTAAACTGGGGTATGCAGTGAGCTTCTGCAAAGGCTCCTTAAACCCTCTGCCTTCCCATTTCTTGGACTAATATACTTGAACCCTGGAAGCTGGTGTTTTCCCCAGCGTTTTCCAAGTGATGTGGTGATGTGCAAGCGTGGACTGTGCCTTGCTGATTCCTAAGGGTGCATGTGGCAGGAAGCTGGCCTTATAAATTCACAGGGCAGCTGGTTCCTGAGCTGAACTTGCTGAAACTTCACCCCTTTCATGCTGTGGAAGCCCTTTTACTTTGGCTTTTTGCGCTTGCCTGGGTAGGATATTAAAGTAAATATCACTGCACAACCATGATTACACGGTGCAGCGTGTGTTCCCTTCTGCAGTGGGCGGAGGCTTTTGTCTCAGGTGTCATTCACAGTTGGGCAGTGATTCTGTGGCAATGGGGTGATCTCCTGCAATGAGACAAACACCAACAGGAAAGATTTATTTTCTTTTGTGGAAGCAAGGGACACTGGATGCACACATCCTTCTTTGCCCTCACAGGAGCAGACAAGAATTTTCTCCATCCCTCAGCATATTGAACAGCACATATATTATATATTTAATGTTTTAAATTTTTTTACTGACTTGAAAATTCTGTGTGTAGAGTGGCTGGCACAGCTCTGCTTCCCCTTATCACTGTCTAGCTGAGCTGATAGGAGACTCACACATTTTCAATGCACTCTGGGAGGATAGAGAACACTGTGCTTGCTCTGGGTTCCTTGTTTCTATTAACCTGGCAGAAGCCTGGCTAATAAACACCGATTTTCTGTAAGTTAGAGGAGGGAAGCGCAGCACTTGGTGGTGGAAGTGGCAGAAAATCAAAGCAGCTCTCTGCAGAAGTTCAAAGCCAACATCTTAATGTGGGATCTTGTATTGCAATTTTTGTGCACTCATGTGATCATCTTTATTCCCATGGGGCATCTGATGGAAGTAAGAGATGCTGTAATTGGATCCTCTTACCCTTCCTGTTACTGGTCATGAATTTAATTGAAATTCTGGTCTCTTTAATAATTATTGAGAAATTATTTTTTTCCTTTTTTCCTTATTGCTGCTCCTAATGTGAACATGATGTTCTTCATTTAAAAATTAAATTAACACAAAGTCTTTCTGGAGCATGTCTGAGTAATTACAACTGTCCTTCCAAGCTGAGCGGAAGAAGATATGCTGCTGTCAAAGGGTGACCCTAGGTCCAGCACTGAAGAATTAAGCAATGTAAAGATACTCAGTCAAGTGGAAGGATAAAGGGAAAGAAGCCATTTGACCCCAGAAAATAGCATCTGTCCGATCCCTGTTTTATTGTGTTTCTGATTTCAAACTGAACAGTTAGAGGTAGGACTGTTCTGTCAAGTGATGCGTTGGGTAGCACACTGAGGTCAAGGAAGGCATTGCAGGAATTACTCTGAATCAGAGCTTAGTGGTGGGAAATCACTCGCTTATTTAGTGGTATCAGGGTTGGCTTTTTTTTAGTGAGGTTTGCCTGAAGTACCGACAAAACCTCAGCATGTGGTAACCGGGCGCTTCCTGGGAAGTGTGATGGGTTGGGGAAGGTGTTTGGAGATGCACTCACATGCTTTACAGGTGAGGGATGGGAGGGCAGGACCCTAAGGAGAACGGCTGCAGTGAAGTCCCTTCACCAGCCCTTGTCCCCTTTCTGTGGCTGTGTCTGTGCAGCCTGTCCCTGTCCTGCTGTGTGACATCAGAATGCCCAATGATGATGTGCTCAGCTGGGGAAATTCTCCTTTGGCATTTACTGGAATTCTGCCTGAGCAAAAGGCTGGGAGGGCTGTGGGACAGGGCTTAGCAACGTCTGTGGCTTTATTGGAGAAATGAATGTGACACAGCAGGAGCCTGACTAGATCCTTCTGCAGCATGCAAATGTCATTAATCACAGCAACCAAAAGCCATAGCATTGACTAATTTGGAATATCCTGACCACTGGCCCAGTGGTATACCATGTAATGGGTGTAGTGCTGTTGGATAATGACTGTGATGAATACAGTGTGTTTAATACTTTACTTGCTGAGCTCTTCGAGATTTATAACGAACCCACTTCCTGCCCAAGGATTTAAAAATCCATGTGGGGTGATTGTGCAGACAAAGCATCATCTGATCTGTGTGATTTATCCAGTTCTGTTGGGTGGATGGAGTGTGTCAGTTCTGGGAGAGGCGAACTTAAACAGACCTCTCTGAGCAGGAAATGTATCAGCAACCTGTGGGGATTTTGAGGTTATAAACCATCTTTGGATATCTAGCAACAGTGGAAATCATTGACAACGCTAAAAGTGCTGAACTTCATCTGTCACCTGAGCCATGCAGCATCCCTCAGCGTTCAGACTCCTTTGGGCTTGTTTTGTTTTACACACTGTGACTGTAAATCCAGCTTCCAGCTCTGAAGTGTGTGGCTGCTTTCTCACCTGCTACATGTTCCAGGGGAAACAGCTGCTCGTGGATCAGGGCTGCTGGGCACACGGCTCAGGCTCCAACACTCGTGGACATTGTTGTATCGCCTGTCACTGGGCTGTAGCCTGTTTCACTCCTGGAGCTGTAGTTCTCAGAGCTGCCTGGCCACGCAGCATCTTCGAACTAAGAAATGTAGTTAGACAGCGACTCTACAAAGTTCCAGTCATTTACATGAAACAACAAAACTTCTCATGAGACACACAACTTCTGGGGCTTCCCACACATCTCTCAGTGCCTTTGCTTCTGTCCCTCTTTTAAAAACCACTTTGTATAGGGGATTTTAGGTGTGGAATAATTTATCCAATAATTGTGTATATGCTGATCTGCTTTGTCCTGTTCAGTTGCCATCACTTGCTGGCTCCTTGACCAGCAGGTAGCCCACCTGCTCATCCTCTCCCTTACCTCTTGCCAGAGGGACTTTTTCTTCTCAAAGCACTTTTGACACTGTGCCTCAGGTGCCATATCTCATGGAAAGGCTCACCCTTGTTCCCTGCAATGTGCATGTCCATTCTGGTGATTCAGTTTTTGGGAAGATGGGACTTGCTGAATGTGCAGCTTGATTTGTGCTCAGAGGCTGGAGCTGTAGGCACAAACCAGTGTGTGTACCTTCACAGGGACAGTGGCCTGCTTGCTCCAGCCCACCCACCACCACCTAGACACCAAGGTGTCCCAGCTGAGCTGGGGTTGGGTTCTCTCCATAGGCTGCAGAGAAGTTAAGGCTGCACGGGGTGGTCCATCTGCCTGTCTTGGGAAAAGATGTCTCACTAGTTGATGGCTGAATATGGGCAAGGTGTAGGCAGATCTTGACTCTTTGAAGCTGAGGCCCTAGTATGAAGCACCCAGAGCGCTTGTGTATCAGCTTGCTGGAGGAGAACAGTGGAAGGAGACAAGGTGGGGGGGGAAGGAAGGAAGAAAAAAAAAAGAACAATATGTGCCAGGGTCACATGAGGCTTGTGCTTCACTGCAGAGGTCTGATGGTCTGTAAGATGAAAAGCCTGTCTGAGACTGGCGGTTAAATGAGTGTTGATGGATATGAAGTGCTCGTAAATTCTGTGAAGTGGTAAGGCCAAACTGGCAAAAGAGGTTTTAATGATGAATTAAAATGTTTCCCATTTTGGAAATCCTGTTTTTTACACTAAATCTGATGACTTGCTGTGTGCTGGCACATCGAAGTACAGTTTAGAGGGGATGTTTGATTGAAGCCTGTAGGTCTGACTGAAAAAGAAACCTCAGCCTGTCTTCCACTTTGGAGAGACTTCCGCTAGCTGAGCATGTATCTTGGCACAGTTCTGTCTGGTTTCTGTGGAGCAATGGTTACAACTGGAACCAAGTGTATTTCCCTAGAAGAGCATATGAACAAAGCCATGTTCCCACTCTCCTGGTCCTCAGCAGAGTGTGGCCTCTTGCTGCCAGGTCCCTGCTGAATGTCCTAAGGCCAGTCAGGGCAGAAGCCCATCAGCAGTCACTACCAGTTAATCTTCCTCCTGCAGAAACAGCCTATGGGAAGGCTGGAGGGATAGAACGGTAGGTGTGCTGGTGCTACAGTAATGAACCAAGGCACAACAATAAGCAATCAAGATCACAATGTATCAAGGCACTGTCAGACTTAAGTTCGCTGTTTCCTTGTCCAGGGCTTCCTTGTGCTTTGTGGGAGAGTACTAAAATGTGTAACAGGTGGGAGGGCTCAGACCCTTCTCTTTTTTAGCCCCAGTTAGATACTTTGCATAGGGTTCGTGCTTGGTTTGTCATTGGCTTGTTTGGGGTTTTTTAATTGCTAAAACATAGGAACAAAAGCTATGAAAGCCTCTGACCTAAAAGAGGTACAAGGCATGTAGGATCCACCACCCAAGAGAGTGCTTCTGTTGAAGGTGATGGTTTAAAACCACAATCGTGCTCTTAAAGAATAGTTATGAGCCCAGATGAAGTGTAAAAGGGACTGAAAGCTTAGAGGGAAGAGCACACAGAAGGTATAAGTGCCTTTAGTATGAACTATGAAAAGTAAGTCTGAATTATTAATGTAGCTTTAACTTTGTTGGGTTCCCATTGCTGTTACAACAATTGAAGGACACTGGAGTTGCTTATGGATATAGAAGTCTGACAATTAACAGATTAATCTTTGTTATTACTCATATAAACATAAAAAATGAGATGTAGGCAAAGAAGAAAAATATATTGGGCCTGTGTCTCATATATTGCATTTATTTGAAATCTCATCTCTGTGGGTACAGCAAACAGCTCCATCTTTCACAGGAAATACACTCCTATGGCTGTACAGCTGATTGGTATTCATCAAACAGCAAGGGAACGTGGCTCCTGTGCAGGAGAGTGCACCCTGGCTCCTTGGATCATCTCAGACAGCTATTGGGCTGAGCTAAGTCTTTAAATTCATGTTTGTTTTGGAGTTTATGGGTGCCACTGGGTGCCCAGAGCAGAGTCTCAGGCTCAGCATCTTGTTTGTCTGGAGTTGGGGTACAGTCACAGGCTGGGGACCAAGACAACTTGCTGACTTCTGTGCTCTCATATCTGGTTATGGAGTGATGTGATGTATTTCAGCTCAGGAACATCTCCCCCCACCTTCTCTAGCTAGAGTCGTACTGTCTGTCTCCTCAGGGAGGATTTGAGGTCTGTGCTGAAATTGACTTGTTTTCATTTTCCTGCTACCAGACTGTACTCCACTTCAAGATAATCTTTTGAAGGAACATGTGGAAGGAAGAGATGAGACTGTGCAGGGGGTTCTGCAAGCAGGGGTGCTCGTTCCCATTCAGAGTTGCAGTCAGGAAATGGCTCTGACACAGCTAATGTAGTGTGAAGGGAAAAGACGGGGTCTGCCCCTTACCAAAACCCCCAGAGCAGACGAGTCCCTTCTAATTTACAAGCACTTGTGTCAGAAATCCCTTATTTGACGGGAGGTTGCTGTGTGAGGTTCAGAAGTCTTGGTTAACCTTTAGTTAGAAGCAGCACCCAACAGTTTTCTTGCTGCCCCAGGGTACCAGTGGCACCAAGGAGGGGAGGGCACTGCATGGCAGACAGACAGCTTTCTCCCTACATCAGGTGTTCCTGGATGTGCTTCCTCTGCATTGTCAGTCAATAATCCCAAAGCCTCTGCTCCTTGGGACCCCTCGGGCCAAGCCTTTCAGTATGGCGCTCGTGGCTGAGGCATGAAGCCCTAGTAGCTTGGGACATGGGGGGGCCTTGTGCTCGGGGGCTGCTGCTTTTTGGCTGGTGGGTTTTAGAGATGAAGGATCAGGGAACCAGCATGGAGAGCTGGGTGATTGCCAGCGCACAGGCTGTAATGTGATGTAATCCAACGTTCTCAGGGGTCGGGCTGGAATAACACGAGAGCTGATGACTCAAGCTCTGAATGAACCTAAGCATGAAATTAAAACATGAGTAGCTTTTTCCCCTGGCTTAATTATTTCCACGTTTCTCTGTAAACCTTGATTCCAACCCAGGCTGGAGGTGGGGATTCTCTTAATACTGCTCCCTGTCCAGTTGGAAGCAGAAAATCCATGTAACTTGATAAAAAGCTTGTTCTCAGGAGAATTCTGAACCATTTATGTTGGAGTTGGGTTCAGTGTCTGTTTTCCTCATATATTGATGCCATGAAAAGCCAAAATCACAATTCCCTAGCCTTGGGGACTGTGAAGCAGGTATTAGGATTCCTCCTCCTCATGTGTAAAAGGCCAGTTACACAGCTTTTACACAAGGTGTATATGCGTATTCCCAGGGGTTTCAAGAAATAGTTAGTTTTTCCATTATGAGAACCCATTATCACCCACTCCTGCATGCAGATTATAATCTCTTGGTGGGCTTCAAAGACACCTGATGGTCGTTTTACTCCTCCTCATTACACGTCCTTTTGGTGAGCCTTAGCTTTTGTCCTGCTGACAAAGCCAGGAGCTGGGTCTGCAGCCTTGAGGCGTCTCCTGTTAGCTCTCCCTCTGAGACCAGTTGTTCCCTCCAGGTACCACAGCTCACACCACATGCTAACATCGTTGCTTTAGGCAGAACTTTTGCATGTCCTTTGCATAGTTGTTCCTGCCCAACTGCAGGAGCTGGATTTGATGATGCTCGTGGGTCCCTTCCTGCTCAGGATATTCTGATTCCAGTATTTATTGTGTTCCCCTGGTGTAACTATAAGTGTTTAATGCCAGAAGTGCTGGAAGGCTGACTTTTTAAAGGCCCAGGGCAGAGGCCTTTGTTGCGCTGCACCTTGCGCGGTGCAAGCGTGGCCGGAGGGAACGCAGGTGATGTGTGGGCTGGCTGTGTGTTCTGGGCACAGAGCTGCCATTGCAGCCACGCTGAGAAACCCCATTTGGTGCAGAACCTGGCCTAATTCCTGCCTTTAAAAGGGGCATGGGTGAAATTGAAGCTTTCCAAACCTGCATGGCTTTCTCTGGGTTCAAAATATCCATTTCCAGGATGCAATGACTCTGGATCAAGTTCAGTGCCAAAAAACTGCCCTTCTGGAGCAGTGAGTTCCTGCTGCTCTGAGAGGGGAAGAGCCACGGGGACCCCAGCTCAGGAAGCTGGGATAAAAGCCCCAGGAACTGGGGGGATTTTGGGAAGTGTTTCATGTGGTCTGTAGTAGGAGTGCACCATGTTTTGCTCAGAAATAGGTCTGTCTGATAGAAGGGTGAGATCTTTCATTGTAGGTCACCAGAAATGTAATGTCATTTTGGATTTGATTTATGAAAGCGATAAAATGCTGCATTAGGGATATTTCATCATTTCAACTTGTGAATGAGGCATGGATGCCAACATGGGGTGGATTTATTGCACTACTTGTTGCGGTGTTGTGTTGGGAAGTGTGCAATTTTGCTCCTGACATGGAAAGGCTCAGACAGCAGGAGCCTGGGGTGGGTTTTATATCAAATCTTCAGTAAAGAAAAGACATTTTTGAGCTCTAACTACAGCTCGTTCAGCCAAGGTGCTGTTCGATTTACCTTCTGGTCTTACTGACTGTGCTGGTCACTGTGCTGATCAAATGATGCTTCCCAGACTTTGTGCTCCACTTTGGGGTCCTTTTTGGTCTGTAAAATATTGATGAGGCCAGTCAGAATATTTCCTTATGGTTTTGGTTGATGTTTTGCAGCCTTAATTAATTGATTACTGTTTCAATGGGGTTTCCAAACCTGCCTGAGACTGACAGGTTATGGTTGTCAGTGAATTTTTTGGAGTTAAAATGGATAAAGGTAGCTGCTCAACCCATGTGGATTATTACAGCTGATATAATTAGAAGCTGATTCAAGATCTGTCCATCATTTTTAATAATGTAGGGCTGCAAAAACTTCTAATCCCATCTCAAGAGTTATTCAAGCAATATTTCTTCTGATTTCATCGGCTGTGTTTCCGTGATGAGTTGTGATTAAGGAACTTGGGGATTTACTTCAGTGATTGCAAGTGTGGAAGTGCTGCAGAAGTGCTGCCTGCTCTTCTGGCCTCCTCCCTCTCGTACCTCAATGGGGTATGCAGGTGTTAATGCTGCAGCTGCGATCTGTCTTTCATAATTACTTGGAATTAAATGAGGTTTGCTGTGAATGGAATCCATCCATGCAATTACTGAGAACAGTGATTAGACTAAAAGCAAAGTTTTACTGTCTGCCCATTTCTCGCTGCTGCTCCTGATTTCTTCCCTTTGGCAGCAATGCTCGGCCTGAGCATCCCACTGTCCTGAATTCCTGCCTGCACTGTGTCCTGGGCAGAGAGGTGGTTGGGTCTGGGATGCTGCCAAGGCGTGTTAGTGACTGATTGACAACTCATCCCCTTTTCCACACACTTCGTGTTGCCCCTTCCTTTGTGGGCATGTCATCAGGATGCAGCCACATCCCTTTCTAGGCTAGCCTTACATCCCCAAATTACCCTGGCCATAGTGCATTTCTGTATAGGTTGTGGGTGGGTCTGTCTATCTATCTATCTTTCTATTCCTCTTCTCTACAGTAAGGTTCTACAAGAGCCTTCCTCTCTGCAGTTTCCAGCATGCAGTGTAGCTCCTTCCCATTGAAATGCCTTCCTGGCACTGCTGCTGATTCCAAATCTCACTTGAAAATCTCTCTTATTGCCCATTTCATTTCCCTTTTTTCTTGCCCCCTCTCAGCCTGTTTTGCTACCATCATGCTGACTTTGTAACTCTATTATTTAAGAGTGAAGAGCGTTTTAGGTAGAATTTTATGAAAGACTTTCGTTGACATGCCTATAAAAATGCAACTGCCAAATAAGATTTGTAATCTTTGTTATGCCCTATCATATACACTACATCTGGATTTAAATTAAGACCATGAACATCAAAATGAACCAGAGCCAGAAAGTGCCGGAGGGAAAGAATGGAAACCCAGTGCTGAGAGGAGAAAGTGAAGTTTATAATGAGAGCAGAACTTTATCCCTGTGAACATATTTGTTATTCCTCCTCTGGCTTTGCCCAATTTAATAAAATCTCAGGGAACTTTCAACCCTGCACAACTCCTGATTTTTAATGAAAACTGATGAAAGAGATTAGAGATCTGTGTGCTTGTAATCTCTTTCATAAAGTGAAGAGTTTTCTACACACCAGAAACTGCTCCTGCATAAAAATGCTCAGGAAAGGCCGTTTTTATAGAAATCCCTATAATGTTTAGTCTTGTTTTATTAGATGTGAAGCTGCTAAATCTTATACTCTCTGGGTGTTCTTGGCTTCCTGTTTATACTGGGAAGCAGAGATTGTCAAGGCATCTATCTTCATTTTCTGGCTGCCATTGACTTGCTCTGGGCCAGTCACCAGGTCCCCCAGGTAGGGGAACAGCGTTCCCTCTCTGTGCCATCTAGTCTGTGTCTCTAGCACCAAGATCTTGCATGGTGTGCTGCAGCCAGGGATGCTCAGGTCCATGAGGTATGGATCGAATGGCTCCACATTAGAGCTGTGAGTGTCTCTTGCCAGTACTTGTTGGTTTGAAGAGAACAGGGAAGGCAGACAGAGGTGCAGTCAGCAGTAGATGTATAAATAAACATATAAATGTATAAACATATTTTTCCCCTCTTGTAGGCTGGGAAAAGTGTTTCTGTAGTGTAGTCCTCGCAGCCCTATCAGCGGTGCTTAGCGGTGGCCCTGGGTAGAGCTCTGGCCCTGCAGACTGCCTGCCCATGCAGTCCTGCCTGTCCCTGCCCATGCTTGTCTGCAACACTTGGAGTTGCCAGCCCTCAAACAACCCACCCTGTCCTGGTCTGGAGGCTCTGAAGTTCAGACCACCTCATTTTGCTGTGGGCTGCTCGGTATCCCTAGCCATCCCTGAGCCTGGATACCCTGGGCATGGTGCAGCTACCTGCAGCACTGCTTCACTTGCACTGCAGCAAAGCACATCTGTGGGTGGCTGCTGAAGGACACCGGGGACGCTGCTGCCACATCAGCTTGGGGTTGGAAGCAGGACATTCCCAGCACTTGCAGCCTCCCTGTTTCCATGTCTGTTACTTCCAACAGCTCCAACATCCCACAGGCAGCTGCGATGTGAAGGTGGCTTTTTCTTGGCGGTTCCCTGATATTTCTGCCTTTTGTGGAATCTTACCGGTTGTAGGTTTGAAAATGTATACTGACCCAGCTGCTCTTGGTGCAGGCTGAACTCGGGCCGTGTCTCAGTGAGGTATTGCTGTCTGTGGACATTCCCACGTGGCTCATTGTGAGGGACTTTCTCAGGACACGAAGGCTGTCATCGCACAGTGACAAGGTTTCATGGGAAAACGTGACCTCCCAGATGAACCATCTCTGGTGATGTGTCTGCTCATGGCTGCTGTCTGTACCAAAGCCTCTGAAAACCTGGAGGTGAGTCTCCATCTCTGCTGGAGCTGATGGGAGGTCTGTCATCGACCCTGTCTTTTGTGGAGAAGGACACTTAGCTGTTGTAGAAATGATGAAATCCATGTCAGAGGCCCTCTTTCATCTCCTTTGGTATCTGAGAGGCTGTATTGTTCCACCCAGCACGATGGCTGCTGCTATGAGATGTTAGAGCGAGGATGGCAGGCTGAAACAAACCTTCCATTGCTTTACACTGCCCGATGTCAGTGCTCGTGCCTGGCCAACAAGCTTCACTGTGAAAGCCCTTGGCACACTCATCAATGAAATACTGATGCTCAGGGCTGGGAGGCTGAAGCACATCAGTGGCTGCCAGTTTCCACGTCCTAGGTGTGATTCATGGGGATGCTGCTTGCGATGCGTTTACATCCAACCATAACGAACATAAACAGAATGACACAGTTTATTAAGCCAGAGGGAAATGTAAATGATGAAAGGCTGCTGTGTAAAACTGCATTAAACATGTCCCATTAAATGATGTAAACCACATTTTGTGGCTGCTTAAACATAATGCTCCTTCCGCTCCTTTAATTCCTCGGTGATTTGAATTTTTGTGCTTTATGTTAGGAAAGAATGAAATATGAATTGCACTCATGGATGTTAATGTTCTGTTATCAGTACAAAAATGAGGGACAAAATCATGTTAGCAGGAGGCATGTCCATCTCTGAGTGTCTGTTGGCAGGGAGGGAGAACCAGTTGGCACTGGGAGCTGGGACTCACTGCACGGGAGCCACACACCCGGGCAACTCAGGATGGAGGCACAAGCATGGACAGAGGGGACAGATCCGCACCAGGCAAAAGCTGGGAGGCTGCAGAGTCACAGGTGGAGTCCTTGGGCTCAAGTCCTGCAGGTGTGGGGCAGGGTTTTGGGGTGGGTGTGTTCAGCAGGGGAAGATGAGGCAGGCCCTCACCAAACACCAGCTCAGCTGGTTGGCCTATCCTTCCGGAGAGGAAGAGAAGCTGGATTGGGGTGCTGAACACCCCTGCCAACATGGCAAACACTCCCCAAATTCCTCTGAATTCCACTCAGGGCTGAAAATGTTTCCAGATGAAATGTTTTTAAGAATTGATACATTGCTCAGTTTTTTGAAAATTGGCAATTTCTGAGGTGTCTTTTTCCTTCCAGACAGGCTGCAGACAATCAAATTCTGTTGTCAAGCCGTGGAGGAGACTCGTTTTGAAGGAAGATTTATGACTTCTGCAGGGAAAAGTATTCCCATTTATTCTGGGGTGTTTATTGTGCTCTCCTTAGCATGCGTGCAGTGGGACCCCCCAGCGAGTCTGTGATGCACTGTTGATCTCAAAGCACACACACTGCACAGCCTGAGCTGCAGAACACTCAATTCGTAGCACCAATTACAAATATTTACAGCACTATATTTCCTGTCCAGATTTTAACCAGAGATTTTCCACCTTTCCTGGCTCTGGGTTCCTCCAGGTTTGGTGACCATTTGCTGCTGGCAGGCGCAGGGAATGACAATGCTCTCCTGATTGTGACAGGATCTGGAGGCACCATGGGAACCTGCAGCTCATTTATCCAAAACCTTTCTTACGCCTGAGCTCTTGTTTTTTAAGGATTTGGGCTCTTTCTGTATGTGAGTGTTGCCAGACATGGTGGGAAGGACCAGTCCCCACCAGCAACACACTTGCTGGTGCCTGGGGTCCCGCTCAGGAGAGGACGTTGAAGCTGAGGAGGGGGAGCAGGGTGCATCCCACACTCTCCCCTGCAGCTTCATGACAAAATGGTTTTGGAAGTGAATTGTCTCAGGAAGGGAGGATGGTGTGTGTGTGGAGGTGCTGCATCCCCGGAGGGGATCGCTGGGGGCACTTGCCCTGTGGTATTCACTGCTCAGGCTTTAAACTGGGACTATTTTCTTTAGAATGGATGGAGTGGGGGACTTGCCTCTCAAGCATCCCCCCTCTGACTGCTAAAGAGACATGATCCCAGCCACTCCCAAGTCTGGACACGAGCAAAAAGTTTGGGACAGAGCTAGAAAAAGAGATTTTGTGCCCTTGCATTTGAAGAGCTCTTCTTAAAGACTTTTGTGCAGAATACCAGGAGGGTGCCTGGAACAGCTGACCTGACCATGTTTGTGTAACCTTGGGTGATACTAATTGTAAAATTCCTAGGAATTTTAGCAACAGCTATATAAACCAAACAGCAATGCAGTTTGGCTGCATCTGGACCAGACTTGGAGAATAAACTGCTTTTCCCTTTAATCACCTCATTATTTATGGTTGCAAACTGTTCTCAGGCCCTGTCAAGAGGGAAGCGGTCTTTCTTTCAGAGGTAACTACACTTTAAGGTAGTGCAGGTAACTTGTCCTCTCACCAGCCAGTCCCTGGACCCTACGAGGCACACAGGATGTTCTGCTCAGGGTGTGCAACATCTCTCTGAGTTCCCGCTTGCTGTGGGGCTGGGCAGCATCTTGGAAGGGGCAGTGTCGGTCCGAGCTGCAGGACATTGTTGCCGTGGCTGCTGCTTTGCTGTGTTTGCCTGTGTCATGTACTGAGGGGTCCAGGAGATGTTATGCTGAGAGAAGTGTTCAGGAGCTTCCCTTTCTGTGAGTATTTTTATGCGCCTCCCATTATAGTCGTTGGGCTTGTGCGGCCGTTCAGCCCCTACGTGCTCCACATTTGTGTTCCCCTCCTACCTTTTTAAAAATAGATATTTCAGTGTTCTAGAAGCATCACATTTGTTGCTGTGGAGACGACTGTGATGTTGCCAATGGAGATGTAACTTCACTGACAGCCTCTGAAGGACAGCACCACGAAGCCGCAGTGTGCCTTTATTTCCCTGCTGCTGCCCCTTTCCTAACCACCCTGCTCTGCCAGCCCCCGTGCTGCTGTCCTCTGCATCCTGAACTTAACTGATGCCCAAGCCTCTCTCCGAGTTATTTTTAGCATAAATATATTCACATGTAGTAGCTGCAAATTGCTGCTAATTAGAGGCAGGACGCAGTGCTTGTGCCACGGTTTGTTGGTGCTTGTGACACCTGATCTTGGCTGCATAGGTATCTCTGGGCTGCAATCCCATAGGAAGGGCCCATCAAAAGTAACTGCATGGTGAAATGGCCTAATATTTGGGGGAAATGGGAGTCATTTCCTAGTTCTTTGCATGAGCATTCCCAAAGAAAAGTGAGTTTGGTGGGGGAAGGAAATAGAGACAGGCAGGGTGAGAAGCTTTTGCCCATGCTGAGTGTCTGGCAAAAATACTAAGGTCTTCCCCATCCTGGTGCTCCCCCACTGTGCTTCTGAAGGAGTTTATGGGAGAGCAGGTTTGGCTTGAAAGGTGATTGAAGGGCAGGAGGAGCAGGTTGGGTGTGCAGCAGGGTACGGGTGGGATCAAGCATCTGGTCCCGCTACCAGACCCTGGGGACAAGATGCCTCCCACTGTGCAGGTTTGGGTGTTTTGGGGATGCTGGAGCACAGTACCAGTGGCAAATTAAAGTTCTCTGGAGAAGAAAAGTCCAGCTCCACTGAGGAGTCCAGCCCCTGCATAGGTGTCTGCATGGTTTTTAGTTGTACAAAGTTTTGTAGAAAATTCCCAAACTGTGAACGATGAGCTCTGTTTGCTGTCAGGGAAACCCATCCATGGGGAAGAGAGTGGCACATCTTCCTGGCAGTTGGAGCGTCCACATCAGAAGTGGTTTGTGCTGTGATGGTAATTGGGTTTCAGCTGATTGCAGTAAAACTATGAATCAACCACAACCCATTTTAAATAATGAAGGACTGAAACACTATCAGAATCACATTCACATCACTGTGGCTTTGGGGATGTGCAGCAATGGTGCCTGCAGAGGCTCCGCACTCATGTTCCCACTCTTGCTTACTTTTTCTTTTAGTTTAAGCATTAGGAAAAAACCACAACACTTAGAGCAGCTGATTTGGGGTGAGATGAAGCAGAATGTGGGAATTCATATCGCTCTGGT
Source organism: Hypotaenidia okinawae (assembly GCA_027925045.1). Lineage (NCBI taxonomy): Eukaryota > Metazoa > Chordata > Aves > Gruiformes > Rallidae > Hypotaenidia > Hypotaenidia okinawae. The sequence continues at coordinate 8,731,454 of BSDF01000016.1, forward strand.
GCAGTCCTGTGTTGGGGGCCCCACTGCAGGAGGGACTGGAGGAGAGTTTCCCTTCCCTGCTCCTGCCCCAGGCCCAAGGAATCAGCAGGCAGCCCCTGTAGTGTGGAATTTGGTGAGACTCTGAACTCTCCTGTGGGAACGGTGCTGTAACCTTGAATGCCAATAACGGGAGACTGCATCTTACCTCCCTGGACTGAAGGAAGATACCATAGTGTTAGCAGAAAGGGAAGTTACTATGGTGATGAAGCCTATAGAAATCAATGGAAATAAATGCACACACAGTGTTGTTTGTGTGTGATCTGTCAGGAAGATCCTGACCTGTTTCTTGTGGGACTTTATGGAGCAATGGAGTATGTTCACATTGACACTTAGTGGAAGTGAGAAGGAATCATAGAATTGTAGGGGTTGGAAGGGACCTCAAGCGATCATCTGGTCTAAACCCCCCGCCAAAGCAGCTCCCCAGCTCATATTGCACAGACAGGCATCTAGACAGGTCTTGAATATCTCCAGAGAAGGAGACTCCACCACCTCCCTGGGAAGCCTGTCCCAGGGCTCTGTCACCCTCACCGTGAAGTTCTTCCGCATGTTGGTGCGGAACTTCCTATGCTCCAACTTGCAGCCATTGCCCCTTATCCTGTCTCCACAGACCACTGAAAAGGGGCTGGCTGATTCCCCCTGCATCCCCTGCTTAAGATAATTATAGACTTTAATTAGGTCCCCCCTTAGTCTTCTCTTCTCAAGGCTGAACAGTCCCAACTTACTCAGCCTTTCCTCACAGGGAGATGCTCCAGGCCCTTAATCATCTTCATAGCCCTTCTTTGGACTCTCTCAAGGAGATCCCTGTCCTTTTTATAGCAGGGAGCCCAGAACTGGACACAAAACTCCAGGTGGGGCCTGAGCAGGGCAGAGTAGAGGGGGAGGATCACCTCCTTTGACCTGCTGGCCATACTCCTTTTGATGCACCCCAGGATCCCACTGGCTCTCTTAGCCACCAGGGAACACTGCTGGCTCATGGCCAACCTGTCATCCACCAGGACCCCCAGGTCCTTCTCCACTGAGCTCCTCTCCAGCAGGTCATCCCCCAGCCTGTACTGAAACAAATGGTTGTTCCTTCCCAGGTGCCAGACTTTACACTTGCTTTTATTGAACCTCATCTGGTTTCTCCCTGCCCAGCTCTCCAGCCTGTCCAGGTCTTGCTGGATGGCAGCATGGTGTTCCTGTGTGTCAGCCACTCCTCCCATCTTTGTATCATTGGTGTACTTGCTGAGGGTGGATGTTATTCCCTCATCAAGGTCATCAATGAAGATGTTAAACAGGACTGGACCTAACACCGAGCCCTGGGAAACACCGCTAGTCACAGGCCTCCAGTCAGATTCTTCTCCACCGATCATGACCCTCTGCGCTCGGTCCGACAGCTAATTCTCAACCCAAATAGATGAGAGACCTTGTTTTCCAGCAGAAAAACACCACAAGGATTTCGTGTGGGAGAGCAGCACCTGCCAAATCCCAGCTTTATCCCACCTTGGCTGCAGGCATTGCACCCAGCTCCAGCCCTAAGGGCTGGGGTCACAGCCTGACCAGTTGGTCCATCCTTTTTCCCCTGTCCGCCTATAGACACTGGGCTTTGCTCAGGTGAGCTCAGCTCAGCAGAGCTCTTCCCTCTGCAACTCTCCTCCTGAGCTGCTGCAGACAAAGTCCCAGGACTGATAAATTCCTGCCCTTCATCATCTGGTTTGCTGCTATTTGTTATTTTACAGGATGTTGCTCTGCTTGGGATGTGAAGCTGCCTCGTCTGGGAGCAGGAGGCTGTGATGTGCCACCGCTGGATGCAGCGGGTATGTATGATGGAGAGGGAAGTCGAGCCAAAGCCCCGCAGGGAACCGTGTCCCAGGCTGCAACTGGATCTGTAACCACAGCTTTGCAGGCTGCCAGGGCTCTGGCGTCGCCTGCTACCAATGTGCCAAATCCCTGCCATGAAATAGAAGGGGAGGACACTTCTATTATTCCAAAAGATAGAACTTTAACTTTTTCTGGTAAGATTCTTTTCCCTCCCTGCCCCTTCTTGTCTGGATGCTTCTGTCTCAAGGCAGTCAAACTTCTTCTGGGGGGGAAAAAAATAAAAGGCAAAGGGTGCATTTGGTTGTTTCCTTGCTTTGTGCCACTCTTCTTTCCCCCAGGTCACTGGATCGCTTTTGTCTGACCCTCAGTGCTGTTTTGCTTTTCTCCCCATATCCCTGAGGCAGCTTGGCCAGTTGGATTCCTGATGTCCCTTATCCTTATCTGTGAAATGCCAAAGTGAGTTACAGACAGGATTTAAGCAGCACCGATGGTAATGTGATGAGTGCTTAGATTAATTTTAAAGCCTCTTTGGCTTCCAGAACTCTGCTCATGACTCATGTCTGTTCACAAGATACGATTATAGAAGTTTTGAGAGTGATGGCATGTGTGCAGCTTTGGAAGGCCTCTTGTGTTGATTTAAAGGAGACCTCTCAAACAAGAAGGTAGAAATCGAGCCTCAGATGAGACATCAGGACTTGATTTTTCTGCCAGTTGGTATTTGTTTGTCTGCATCTGCCATTCCTCAGAAAAGCTGCTGGCAGCAGGAGCTGTGCTGCGCTGTCGTGATGCATGCAGGGGCACCGGCTCCCTGTGTTGGTTCTGCAGATCCCAGAAGGTGGAAAATGGGCTTTTGTCGATAAAATAAAAAGAAATGACTCAAGGAACAGGATGGGAGCTGAGTAAGACTCTTCTGCTCTGTGTCAGAGCAAGATGTGAGGTGGGCTGTGAGAGCTGTCCGTCACTGCTATGCACCTGCAGCCCCCATGCACCCCACACCCCACCTGCCCACTTGGCTCTCCACAGAGAGGCACCCTGGGATCACTTTTCTGCAGGAAAGGGACGCCCCAGCTCCCACAGCAGCCCCACTCCAGCCCTGTCCCTCCAAGCGCTGCACACCCCTAAGGGCTTGTGTTCACCCCTGCGGATAATCCCAATTTCATGTCCCCATTCATTTTGTGCTCTTGGGACTGGTCCCGGTGTGCTGTGCTTGTTCCACTTGCTATGTGTGTGCTTCATCTCCACGGAAAGCACCTCATGCTGCAGTTGGTGCTGTCAGCACCTGGCTATTCTGGGCCTGCTTGTAGAGCTGGGACCTTACACCTCACATCCTACCAGTGCCTGGCACCTGGTTTCCCAGTGCCAGGTGGGTTCTCACCAGCTCCTTGGCAAACTCTTCCACAGACCCAAGGCAGGACTTGGACTGAAGACAGAAGGCATCAGGGGTTCAGATTTCCTTCTGGCTGGGCAGCACCCAGGGCAATGATGGGTGTTTATTCCTTTGCACCCACTGGTGTGGTTCTGTGCATGGACTGGTCAGCGTTGGGGCTCCCTCTATGCTGCTTGGGCTGAGCCAATTAACTGATCTATTCCTGCACCGGCATATGAATCAGACTCATATTTGCATTTCCTAAATTTAGCATATGCATCTATGTACCCGGTCTGTGTGCACAATTTGGGCACGTCTTCATTTGCATTTTGTCACATTTAGCCGAGGGAAGTGCGGATCCAATTGAGTTGAGCAGGACCTGTAGTGGGCTGCCACCCAAACCACCCATATTCCGGTGTCCTGCAAGCCCCCTGAGAGCTTGCTAATGAGGGGAGGCAGTGAAGGTAAACCTGTCCATGGAAATATCCCTGGTACGTGGAGGTTTGTATGTCGGTACCCTCGAAGACTGCTCTGATGAAATCATACTGGCTTGAATTCCTGAATCAACATAGCCAGTGTAATTGCCCCATAAGCAGCCTTTAAATATGCCTAATTCCATGTTTCCCAAGTATCTATCAGTAGTTTGCTCCTGTATCTTCCTTTAAACAAACCTAACACCAGACAGATGTTCTACATGATGTATTTCACAGCCACTATGCCTTCCCACAGAACATGTACGGTGAGGGGTTTTGTCCAGTGCGGTGCCGATGAGGTGTTTGGCACACGTCTGGGATGTTGGGAAGCATTGCTGTCCTGCTAGAGGCACCAGAGCTTAAAGAAGATGCTAATGAAGCTTGAAATCACATTTGCATTGCAAATGACGTGATTTGTTCTGCCTTTATACAGAATTAATTTGAACTGTTTGTTGTTCTGTCCCGGTGGTGCTGCTGAATAACAGTGGTGCTGCTGAATAACGCTGCTGCTGTGGGTGGCGCAGCACAGCGAAGGGCAAGTTAACGTGTGCTGTGTGTGTCATCTGCCAAATGCTGTGATGTTTGCCAGTGTCTTCCAGTGACCGAGCACCCAGGGAGCCCTCCTTCCAAGCCAAAGCCACAGTGCCAGTTTGTTCACTCACAGGTAGGTTTTTAATTACCACAGCTTAGATGATGCCCCTAATGAGTTAAAGCACCCCCTGGATGTGGTTTCATTGGCTCTTCTGAGTAAGCAGAGCACAAGGAAGCGAGTTTTATTTCCTGACTGATTAACAAAGCTTTGCAGCAAGTCCTCTGGGATGGCCTGATGGCTTTGGCCACCTGGGCCAGGGTTTTTAGGACCTCTGTGTAGCCAGAGCAGGCAGTCAGTGTGAGAGTGAGTCCCAAGAGACAGAGAGCATCCATCCACATCCAGTGACCTTGTTGTGAGTCGGACTGAGAGTCATCCCCATCGCTTTGCTGAGCCTATGAGCCTGGAGCGATGGGTGTGGGTGCTAGTGAACCCCCTGAAATAAGTGCACAGGTATATCCGTGGACTGAGTGACTGCAGCATCTCCCACACTGGGTGGTTAACAAGGTCATGGGCAAAATGGGAGGCTGCACCTTGGCAACTCTGCCCACTGGGTTCCCTGTGTGGTCCCTCTGCCAGCATCCCCCTGCTGCAGGTCTCGGGCTGCATCCCCATGAGGGCTGCAAATCATGACCCTGTGCCCTGAGCCTCCCGCCCAAGCCATCAGAAGGGAGGACTGCTGTGTGAGCTGTAACTCTGTGTGCCAGCTGCCTCCAGCCCGACTTAGGAAACACCTTTAGGCTTTGCTGTGCTGGGGTTGAACAACTGCCTGAATGTACCTGAATGTTTGAAAAGAGATTTTCAAAAGGGTGGAAAGAAGGTGTTTCATCTCCTTATGCAGCAGGTAGGTGATGTACAGAGGTTTGGGTGCTGGTGGCCTTCACACGGGATCTCCTGATGCCTTCTGACAGTTTGAGATAAGCTTCCACACACCCTGAAGTTTCAGGCAGGTCTGTGTGCACACTGTGGGTTCTGCTGCAAGCACATAAATTGTTTTTCTGTGTGAGTTCTTTTTGTTGGGGTTGTTTTTTTTTTTTTTTACTTGTTCACACAGAAGTTTTGCTTGTCCTTGGAGAGGGATCTGTTTACATTGCTCTGTGGTAGATTAAGGTTTTTTTTTCCCCTCAATGAAAACCATTAGATAACAAAGAATTACAGTACTCTAAATTGAAGTTACTTTGATTTCTTTTCAGAAAAAGATCATTAGCTTACCTTCTTAGGTGTTACATTTGGACAAGGGGTCACCTCATTTACTTTTGTCATATACTTGCAGTGACTTTGGTCTACCCTTTAAATGCTGTCTTATACTCTCCTCACAATTCCAGATGTCTTCATCCATCTGCACCTGTAACCAGATCATCTCCTTAGACAGTGACCTTCCTAAACACGGTGCGTAGCCAGCTCCGTTGGCATCTCCCTGGCTTTCTGGAGAGGTTTCTTGAGAAGCATGGATGGCTCAGCCCCATCTCACGCAAAGATGTCTCTGGGTTTGGCTCTGTAAACAGCCACATCTACAAGTTATTTAACTTTCAAATGCTTGTTAAATCTCTGGCTCCTTCTGCAGACTGTGCCATGCCACATCTGACGTGCTGGCAGCGAGGACACATCACTGTGCCCTCACACTGCCCTGCATCACTCTGGCCATGCACAATGTGTCCTGCACATGGCTGGGCAATGCTGTCGCAGTATCAACACCCTGTAATTAACTTCATGGCAGAGCCTGACTGGCAGAAAATTGGGCGCCTCTAACAAGGAGTTCCCATGGGACTTGGTAAGTTTTGTTTGCATCGGAGCAGCCTGACGGAGGCTGATGCTGTAGTGCTCCCGTGTGCCTGCTGTGTGCCTCCTGTGGCTAGAGCCAGGGGAACTGGTGCTGGGTCTGATTTAAACCACAATTTTCACCATCTAAATCTTTTTTTATTCCCGCTGCATAGTTTTAGCAAGGAAAGTGAGTGAAAAATTGCTGTCATAAAAGACTCATCTGCTTTCCATTACACTGACATTTAAGGATTGCACACATTAAAGTGCTCCTATGTGCTACCAACAGCGACAGAAAAAACAGGAGCTTGAAATTTATAACAAATGGGAGATTTTGTAATTCAGCTGCCCTGGGGTGGGTATGGAACCAGGCTGGGGAACAATATGGACCAGCCTGAGGTAACCCTTCCCTCCCACTGCCTATATCAGGCCAAATGACCAGAGCGTAGGGAGACAGTTTCTCAAAGCACCCTTTACCTTCCATCTCCACGTTAAAAACGCAGCAGTGTTGATGTTCTCAGCCCCAGGCCGGTGTGTTGAACTCCCTGCAGCCATAACCCTCAAGTCAGGGATTCCTTGTGACCTGGTTTGTCAGTGGCTTTTCGATGCTGGAATGCAACTGGCAAGCAGGCTTTTATTTGGATTAGGAAACCAAATTCCTCCTTTCCTTCCAGGCAGCTTCCAGCCGTGGATATCTTTTGGTTTCTCCCAAGCTGAGGAGCAGCATCTTTGTGACTGGGATTTCTACAAGCAGGGGTTGTTTTGTTACTGGGGGGCAGCCAGGCAGCAATTCATTCCTTTCCATGGCAGGGCTGAGGGGTGTCTCCCTGGGCTCAGGAGCCTCAGTGTGGAGTGAAAGGGTCCTACAAACTCACCATCCCAGGCAACTTCAGATAGCCCCCCAAAAACACGAATGAAATCTGAAAATCCTGGCTTTATAATTCCATCCCACACCCGCCTTGGCATTTGAGCCACATAGCACAGGTTGGGACCTGAGAGTTTGGGTTGCAGTTCTGAGGGATTTTCCTTCAGATCTCTTTCTCAAAGTTTTGGATAATCATAGAACACCTAAAACTTGTTTTTAAAAAGTTTATTGTGGTCAAAACACCAGAGTGTCACAGCACCAACACCAGGCTTCTGTCTCTTGTTCTCCATCTACCACTTCTGTATCAAACGAAGCCAGGTTACAAGTCCACCCTAGGGTTCTTCCATCCCAAGGACATCCTGTCCAGTCTGGTTCTTGGGACTCCAGCTCTGTTTGCTCTGTAACACTCCTGCCAGCAGCAAACCAGGGCTGTGCCAGGGCTGGCAGCAGGAGATACACTTGCTCTCCTGCTAGTATTTCGCTTGTCTTTCTAGATAGAGTAAAACCTGAACTTTGCTAGTAAATTATACATTTTATCCTAAGAGGGAAACTAAAAAAAGTTGCTAACAGGTTTTACAGGCTCCAGCTTGCACTGTTTTTCTGACCCCTGGAAGTCTTTAGCATTGCTCTAGCTTTCTGTACAATCCCCCTCCTTGGTGTTTGGCAGTTACCCAGCATCAGGCTGTGAAAAGGATTTTTTTTTTATTGCTTTGTAGCAAAGAAGATAATGGCCAAAACCCTGCCTTTGAAAGGCAATATTTCAGCTTCTGATAGCAACAGAGCTGTGTGGGTCTGATTGCCAGCTCCCACCTACTCTGGAGCTGCACATCCCTATCCATGCTATGGCACGTTGCAGTCAGGGAATAAATTGTCTGGGGCTGTCTGAAGATGGTGGCTCAATGACCCACCAAATTCTACATGTAAAGGCTGAGGGGATCTGGTTCACCCTTGAAGTAACTTCGGGTAATGAACAGTATAAAGTGGAAATCAGGCAGAGTTCTGCACAGCGGTGTCCCGTGCCAAGTCCCAGCTGATGGGTCTGGGGGGAAATTTTGCATCAGCAAATGGTGATCCTCCAAGTTATCACTGGTGTAAAATGATGGGTTCAACACGTGCAGCAGAAATGGTGGCTCTGGAAGCCTTAACAGTGGGTAGCATGCAGGAGTGAGGGAGGGCAAAGGAGATGCTCACAGTGAAAGTGATGAATGCTTTCACTGAACCCCAAATCACTGGCCCTTTGTGTCTTGCTGATGTATTAACAATCAATACCAGCTTCCTCCTTACAGCCTGCAGCACTCTGTGCTGTTGCCCCCTGGTTCGCTACCCCTATTTTCTGCCCAGGGCACGGGGAAGCAGGATCACAACTGGCCCCAGGCTGGGTTATGGCAGTCTGGAGGAGAGTGACTGGCAAGCTCCAACGTTTTCACTGCAACTCCCCCTACCCGCCTCCCGATCAGCTCTATTTCATCAGAGCACTGACTGTTCTTGTTACACACCCAGGTAGGTCCTTGGCTTCAGTGGATCCCAAAGCTTAATATTTTAAGCGCGTACCTAACTTGGATGTATCTGGGCATGATGAGACAAGAACTGAAAATATCTTTGGAGTATCTTTACTGTCATTAATCTTTACAAATGACATAATGAGACTTCATATTTACACATAAATGGAACAAATCAGCCAGGAAAAAGCCCTTTGTTAAGTGTGCTACCAAAAAAAGCGAGGTAGTGCTTATCTAGTTTGGGGTGAATCCAGGTCAGATGTGGTATGCAGGCTGATGTTGAAACTGCACAGGAGATTGGGGATCCTAATTCTATGTTTAGGAGTTCTAGCAATGAATTAATGCAGCGCGAGGCTGATGTAGGGTGAGAGGTGCAGATGCTGTTTTGTGCTTGAGGAGGTACTCAGTGGAGGAAGTGCCACTTCACCTGTGTGACACAAGCCGTGCTGGCAGGTTTTCGCAGGTTCAACGAGTTTCTCCGATGAGAATGTTCTCAAAAAACATTTTTCCTTAACCAAGCTTTGCCTCCCTGGAAGATTTTCCCTCTCGGGACATCGATCTCGGAGCTGTCCTGGCAACAATTAATGGAACCACTGTGCTCCTACCAGCAGGGTCATTTGCAATTCCTCTCTTTCACAGGTGGTGTTTCTTGCCCAAAACAGCAGGGCTTGAGCTCCAAATGGGTTTGCTTCCCCAAAAAGCAGGATGTTTTGGAAGTGGTTTAACTTCCTTAGGCTATTCTCTCCTTCCCTCCCAGCAGAGCTTGCTGCATTGCTGCAGCATGGGTATTGCTGGTTCCAAATGACTGAGTTACAGAGGCAGGATAGAGCTGTAACACGTTCAGCTTGTGTCCCTGTCATCACAGGGCTCATAAGTGCAATATGATGTAGCCAGTATGTGCAATTCCAACATGAATGGAAATCCTGTGATGCCCAAACCAGGCAGACAGCAGCTTTCAGGGTGTCAGGCACAGGGTGCCTGGGAATTGCTACCATCCATGTCCTCCACACAAGGTGTTTTTAATTTTATTCAGGTTTTTATCCACACCATCGAGATTAAAAAAATTCTTTTTAATTCTGTGTTAAAGGCTTGAGGGTACCTGAAGGTTCCAAAGGAAGGAGCAGTGTGCATATTGCCAGTGCTATTTAAATACTAATTGCTACGATTTATTGCAGAGCTGTGAATGTGAAAGGCCAGATTCACCCTGTGTCACGCCATGCAAGGCTCATTAAATCTGTGATCAGGATCTGACTTCTGTCCGTGATCCTAACCACAGCTTTTGAGACAATTACCTTGGCTCAGCACTCTGGTTTGATGTTAAACGGGAACCGTATTCCTTTGAAAAGGATTTATTGCATCCATCAGAATCAATAATGCTGTTAAAAGAGCAGTGGGAAGGAAAACTGAAAGTACAATATGAGGTAAATAAATGAAAAAGGATGGTAAATTTTATAGGAAACAATGTTGTCAGTCAGAATATTAGCTCAGGACTCAGTTCTGGCACAGGGATGAACAATGTGTTCCATCAAAGCTGCTGAAAATCTCCTGGCACACACAGGTCCAGGAGGAGGGGAGGAAACCTGCTGGGTGCTGGTGGTCTCCCTGCATAAAACACTTACACAGAGTGACACTGAAGGTCTGATATACACATCTGGGCTCATCTCCTGTCTCACTGGGTAAGGTGGGGGCACAGTAGCCTGCTCACAACCTTGCAGTATCCCTGCTCTCTGAAGCACACCAAAGCCACCCCATCTGAGGGAAAAGGCACCGTCTGCTTTCTGTGGGTGCCAGTTCCCCAACTCGAGCGTTTCCAGGGGTGCAGCATGGTGCCACGGGTGATGATGATGACAGTCATTTTGTGCCGCAGCTTCGCTGTCTGAGGGGATGCGGGGCTGGGGGGGTGCCCAGGGGCCAGGTGTCCTGCAGAGCCCCTGGTGGAATGGTCCCCTGCTCCTTCCTCCGGTGCTGCCACAGCACAGCCCAGACGATACCCACCTCCCCTGCCCGTGCCCTTAGATCCCCTGGATGCCTGCAGCAATCTCTGAGGCTGCTGTTATTTTTTTTATGAAGACCAAATTAATTCAGAAACATAAAAAGAACAGAGAGAGGTACAAATATGCCAATTTATGCATTTAACACTGCCCCCAGCATTTTTGGGGTGGGTTTGTTCTTCTTTCCCGCTCTCCCTTGCTCAGCTCACAGCTGTACTGTTTCATTAAGTTAAAGTCACAGGGAATTCTTCCAGTAGAGCAGCCTCCAAATTCCAATTTGGTTCCTCCCAAGCACAGCTGGCTTTCAGGCGCAGTGGATGGGTTTGTCCTTGTTTAACCACCCATCTCAAGATTTCTGATCTCTGAAGGCTTTGGTACAAGACATGGTGGTTATAAGCCCGTGGGGTCATGAAGTTTCAAAAGCCCCGCAATATTTGTTGCCTCAATGTCTGTCACATTGACATCTGTGACAAAACACATATAAATGGTAAGTAGAGTCATGGTTCTATTTGTGAGCCACATGAATCCAGGCGCCTGTGCTGACAGCAACACTGAGCCAGGCACAGCAGGGGCTCGGTGGTACCCTCTGCTCTGTACCCTCTTTTTTCCACCTTCAGTCCCAGTAAGATGATGTAGGCACCTGCATGTTCGTCTTTAGACTTTACCAGATTAATTCATGCTAAAGTAGCAGGAGCATGGGTGACAATATTAATGAAGGTAATAAAAGCAGATTAACAACTGAATCCAAGGCAGCAGAAGCCCAGCCTCCCCGCAGATCTGCCTGTGGGAGAGATTTTGGGTGTGGAAGAGATTTCCTTTGTTTCTCCAGAGGGTGGGCAGGTCCTCCTACCCCACCCAACTCTGCAGGTACCAAAGAGTTTGTCTACTTTGTCCCAGTTCCAGGTAGAGATGCAGGTGGAAACCAGTAAGTACAGGGAAATACTATTAGGAACAGGACGGCCTGGCCTGGCCATAAAGGCACAAACCATTCATCTTATGGGGTTTTTATGTATTTAGCAGAGAGGAGGGAGGGAGGGAGCTGTGCTGCTGGGCAGGCAGGGCTCTGAGGCAGTGTTTCCTGGGTAGGAACAGCAGGTCGGTGGTTTTCCAGTGTCTGTCTGGGTTCTGAGGGGAACTTAAATCCATGAGAAAGGACAGAGGGCAGGGAGCGAGGCAGTGAGGACCTGCCACATGGGGTCTGTCTGCTTGGGATAGTACCAGCTGGTGTCAAGGCCAGAAAGCCATATAGGAGTGTGCACAGGTGGCTGCTGGGCCCTGGGCTTCACCCTACATCTGCCCTGGGCACAGAATGCCCCCTTCCCTCACTGATTCCAGAAGAGAGACGAGAGGCTCTGGCAGTGATGTGGGGCCTGGCATCGTGGTGTTGGTCTGCCTGGAACCTCCCGTGGGGGAAGGACAGTGATGATGGACTGAAAATCGTGAGGATCCTGCTGCAGTGTACATTTGTGCCTGTGTCCGCGTCCTGCTTGGGAAGCAAAGGCCAATTCACAGACTTCTCCTGCTAATCACTTGTGCTCCTATAGCAAACTCAATTTGTATCCATAATGAAACCTTATAATGTTAGTGGCAGCATTAATATCAGTGTAATTAATAATGCTATTTATATCATCAAGAGACAGTCGCTAATTATGCAGAAGGATTGATATCTAACAGCAGATTAACCTCCTTTCACTAGGCAACAACTTGAACTTGTTTTCACCCAAGTAGCTCATTAAGGGGGAGGCTCAGGAGCACTGCTAGGTGGGGGGAGACACCGACCTCTGCTCATCACCAGCGCTGCATCGTGGGGTGGGCAAAGGTGTTGGGCCAAGGTTTCTGTAACTGAAGGTAAATAAAGTTATGCTTCTAAATAAAGCTCTCCCGTGCCTCAGAATGGGGACCTGGTTCTCGAGAGTAAATTGGTGTGTGGCCAGCACATTTGTGTTTGTGTTCTGTCCGTTTGAGTTTGCCTGGAGCTGGACCCCTCCTGGGTCACTCATGGATAAGTCACGCAGGTACCGTGGCAAAGAAAAAAATGGCATTTATAAAACCAGGATCAAAGAGGTTCAGCCATTCCCAACAGAAACGTGGGGTGGGCTCCACATGGGACAAAAGTCTGTGAACTCTTTTTGACTTTATTTTATTTTACTTTATTTCAGTTCTACTTTATGATACTTGATTAAAGAAGCCTCAAACGTTTTAACTTGTTAAATTCCCTCTCTTTGTGTTTTTTAGTATCAGTTTCTTTCTGCCTACATGACTGGAGGACCGGCAGGATGATGCAGCAAGAAATACTGTGCAAACAGTGGCTGATCCACGGTGAAGGTGAGAACTTTTTTCAAACTGTTGGAAGCTCTTTGGTTCTTGTTAGTGCTACTTTAACTCAGACTTCTGAGAAATTCTGAGGCATAAAGATGTCTTTGTTAAATTCATTACTTCTTCCCCTTTATTTAAAGAAAGAGAAATAAGAGTCTGAATCAGAGACTGCTGATGAGTTACACGGGAAGGTCAGAATTGATAGCAGCTGTAAAGAACAAAATTGCTTTAAAACCTCATCCCTTCCTGGTGATAAATAAAGAACATGAGCTCAATTATTTTTCTCTTCTATGGGCCTGTTTCAATTGGAGGTTTTTCGTTATACACAGTTTCTTCCCTGAAAACAAAGCATGCTGCTAATGAAAAGTAGTCTTTCCGTTGGGTGAGCTTTAATCCATGAATTCTGGCAGCCTAGGCTTGCTTCTGCACCCACAGGCTTTTGGGTTGTACTGCACAGAGGGTCATGTGTGCAGTCACAGCCAGAACTGTGTCCTGTGCCCATTCGCCATATGAAAATGGTGTTGCAGTAAGGAGACAACAGGGTTCCCAATGAGAGGTTGGAGATCCATCCAACCAGCTGCTGTTGGCTGCTGCTGGAGCTGGCTTTTGAAGGCTCCTCACACCACTCCAGGGAATCTGCTCCTGGGAAGTCAGCCAGCAAAAAACAGGGCTTGAATGTTTCACCACCCGTGCCTTGCCTTGGCCTTCCCAGCAGCCAGCAGTGGCTATTAAAGGTGACAGGCTTTGGATGAGGCAGTCACAGTGGGGCAGCATGCCCTGAGCCCGTCATGACTTGATTCAGGCCATTGCAGAGAGGTCTGCTAGTGCCCAATCAGTGTGTGGTGCTCTGCAGAGAACAGCCTCCTACAAAGGCAGAGCAGCAGGTGACAATCCCATTGTGTCCCTCTGGGACTATGTAATCTCTGATTATTTTTACTGATCTTATCAAATGTTATGGTAAGATAACTGCTCTCTGGCTCCACAGCTTTGGTAAGGAAAGGGGAGGAGGGAGAAAAGCTGTCCTTAAAAGTGAGAGATTGAATTGTAAGTAGAAGAAAGGGATGTAATACTGGGATGCTCATCCTAAAGCTCTTGAGCAGCCGGCAGATAATCCCACCACAGGGACATGGCTGGAATGAAAATGTTACAGCCCAAATTCAGCCCTGATGCAACTGAAGGCAGCAAATCTATGCTCCCTAGACCTCTCAAGAGGACCACGGTCCTCTGCCATGTTGACCTCTGCCAGGATCCACAGAGGATGGATGGACGCGCCAACAGCGGCAGGTAGGTTGTCACACCCTTGACCCAACTTGCACTTGCAGAGCTTCATGTTCTTCCTGAGGATCTGGCAGCCCCTTCTGCTGCCTCTGCCTTGCAGGAACCTACTTGAGTAGCACTTGATTCAATTTGAGGGTTTCAGTCCTCAAGGAATAGAGGCTGCTCTTCTGCAGCTGGAGAAAAATGTTTGCTGTGTGACTGGTACCCAGTGTGGGGTCAGGGTCCTGCTGCTCTTCCCCTCAGGGGCTGGGCTTGGGCTCACTTGAGGATACAGCCATGATGTTAGGAAGGCTGGGCCTTCCTCTATTCAGAAAATAAAGGCAGATCTGGGTTCTGGTCTGTTTATCAAATTTGAAAAAGAATACAGCTGGCATTCTCCTTCCATCTTTATTGTTTATTGTTTTATATTCACACCTTGGAGCATCTTTCACCTCTCCTCTCCAGCCTTAGTCTTCCATTCTCCTGGACAGCTAGTAGTCCCCATTTGATCCTCACTGTTCTCCCTCTAAATGGGGGTACTGGTCCTGAGCTGGGAAGGCTCACACAGAGATGACTGCTGGACAGGATTAGGCTTCACCCAACAAGTGGCTGTTGTCTAAAAAAGGTGAGTCTGCAGGCATTAGTAGTGACCCTCATGCTTCTGGGTCCCAGCCTTGCCAGGCTGCCCCTCACGTGAACCATGTGTCTGGGTTTGAGCCTGTTCTGGCTCTGCAGGACTTTGCCACCCACCTTCTCAGTCTTCCTTTGCCACCCACCTTCTCAGTCTTCCTTTGCCACCCACCTTCTCAGTCTTCCTTTGCCACCCACCTTCTCAGTCTTCCTTTGCCACCCACCTTCTCAGTCTTCCTTTGCCACCCACCTTCTCAGTCTTCCTTTGCCACCCACCTTCTCAGTCTTCCTTTGCCACCCACCTTCTCAGTCTTCCTTTGCCACAGACCTCTCCAAGGGCCACCACCCCAGCACCTTCCCAAGGCACAGGATGGGCACAACACTCGGCAGCTAATGACGCAGCGAAGGATGCAGTGCCTCCTCCGGTCATGCTGGCTTAGTGCCTCACAGACCCTCTGCTGTGGGGGTCAGCTGGGGGCTGGTCCGAGCTCTCTGTGGCCAACTGGAAGGTCCAGGTGACCCGGTGGGTACGGATCCACCTCAACTCATCAACACCCAGCAAGAGAAAGCCACCAGCTCAGTGCTGCAGGTAAGCACAAGTCTCACCAAATAATTAACCTGCCCACATAAAACAAGGGGAACATGCAGGATGAGCTGCTGAGGTTTAATCACTGGTGTGACATTTGAGCCTGCAATTAATGAGCTCCCAGGCTGCAGCAAGCCCGTGCTTTGTCACTGACGGTTTGATTTCAAACTGTTTGGCCTTTCGGCAGGAGCCTGTGGATTCCCCCAGTGACCATAACGTGCGAGTGGCAGCGCGGGTGTTACACACCTCACACATGAGGGAGAAGTGCTGCGGACGTCTATATAAATCAAGTTTCCATGCAGAAGCCCCGAAACAATGAGTCTGCAGCACGCATATACGAATAATTAGCGCGGTTATAAGCGGGCCGTATGTATGAACTTGGAAGATGCTCCCAACTTTTCCGTGCATCCCGGCGCGGGGTGACGGCCAGGCCTCCCCGTTGTGGAAGGCCAAGGCTCCCCTCTTGTGGCTCCTACCGAAAACGACATTTCCTGCGCTTTATTCTCACTTCCTCAGCGGTGGGGAAGCAGAAATGAATCCGGAGATGCCAGCGGCCTTCCCGAAGCGGGCACGGAGCCGTGGCAGCGCTGGCGGCCGGGGGCATCGATCCGGGGTGGGTGGCAGCTACAGGTCATGAGCCGTGCCCACAGTTAGAGACCTTTGGCTGGAGAACAGCTCCTTGGCATTGGTGGTGTTAAAATGCTCCTGGGTGAGTGGTGATTTCTCTATGTCGGACTGATTTTGCCTGCTCTCCGCGGGGGGGGCGGGGAGCAGCGATGGGAGCCGAGCCTTTGACCACTCCGTCCCCCGGGGTGCTGGCATTCCGGTCGCCGGGGCTGCCATTCCTGCATGTTAGAAGCAGCGATGAGCACACATCGCTTACAGGGCAGCTGACTTCACGTCCAGTTTCTGTCAAACTGCTAGTGAGAGAACCCCTGAAATTTCATTTAAAACCCTGAAATCAGCAACTACATTTGTTAGTTGTGAGCTGCTTGTCAATTCTTTGGAAGCACCAGAAGGAGAAGCCATGAGTGGCCCAGCTGTGGGTTTGGGGGATAAGCTGGGCGCGTTCATGCATGAGGGGAAGCAGCCGGTGCACTCGCTTCTTGTCGATGTTCGTGATGAAGCGTTGGAGGTAACAGGACAGGCAACTCATGCCGCTCTGTGATCAACTGGATGAAGAACACAGAATCTCTGGCTCTTTCCCCGTGCCTGGGAGCTCGTGGAACACAGGGAGTCTGCAGCTTGGATGCACCCACCCTGGGCTCCCTTAAATGCGCTCAGTGACTCGTGTGGCTGTGCCACTGCTGGGAGAGCGACATCCCAAGGGGACTGCTTGGCTTGCTTTGCCATACCAGCAGCACAGATGTGCTGTTTGAACAGTGTATACATAATTAATAGAAAATTGAAGATAGCTGATGTTAAATGACTTATCGATACAAGTTGTTAATTCAGATTTACTTCTAAAATTTATTTTTAAAAGAAACATGCATGTTAAATAATATACTTTTTTCCTTAAATCTGTGTTTTGCCTGCTGTAGAGATGCCTAAAATTCCAGGAAATAGTTTGGTCCTGGGGTTTGAAATGGGCCTACAAGAAAACAGTAAAAATTCTGGATTCAAGGCTATGATCTTGGACAACTCTCAAAAGGAAATATAGAAAAATGTGGCTCAGGAAAAAGGCAGCCTGAAATTAGAACTGTTGTTAATACAAATAAAATAGAACAGATTTAGATGTCAGCTCTAACCCTGGTGCTATTTTTATACTATAAAGAAGCTAAAATAGGAAGTCTTTTATGTAATGAAAATCCAAATATAAACAATTCCTTTCTGATTTCAAAAGTAGAATTTTCTATTGAGAAAGAATCATAACTTTCATGTTTGCTGCATCATCATCATCCTTATTACTATTATTATTGTTGTTATTATTAAAACACACTTTGGCCCAGCACCTGTGGTAGAGCCGTTTACTTCCAGTTGCAGGTCTGGGCACTGAGCCCTGCCACCCCCTTGGTTTAGAGCCACTCAGACCAGAAATGGGTGGGAATGGAGTCGGCCTGTGAGATGGGACAGGAGCAGGAAGAGGCACAGCACTCGTGGGAGCATCAGTTCTTGTGTCCGATGACAGCTCCGGCCTGTGTCCAGCTCTGGCAGTGCTCTGTGTGGCACCCCGGTGTCGCCGGGTTTTCATCGGTGTCTTTCGGACAGAGGCACTTCACGGGCAGTGCCCGGGCTGTGCATCCTCTTCATTCACAAGGCAGCAGCAACCTGCAGCAACACCGCCAAATTTCTATGACGTGTTTAGTCAGCACATGTTACGTGTCCTTCGCTTCTCAGGAAATGCAGCTGTAACCACAGTGTAGCCAACTATTCATTCTTCCCTCTGATAAGCAAATCTATTCCAGAGAAAGGGATTTCATTCTGCTGCCTGTGGACTCTCCACTCAATTGGAGCAAACACTCCTCGAGGTGTGAAGGACACTCAAGGACCCGGTGTGGTTTGCAGCTCAATTAGAGAGCACTGGAATCTCGCATCAATCCCCTACCACCTGCTTACGGCTTTTTGGATCCTTCACAGACTTTTTTTCTTTATTATTTTTTGAAGAAGATAACTGTAGAGTGCTCTGATCACCACTGAAAATAGCGATCAGCAGCCCTGGGCAACCTGAGAGGCTGAAATGAGGGCTATGCCCTCTCACTCTGTGCAGGGAAGAGCTTACATGCAGACCACACTCGCAGAGCAGGTCCCTTCCCACTGTTCCTGCTGCTCAGCATCTGCTTCAAAGGCTCACCTTGGGTATAACTGACGTGTTTAAACCTTCCAACTCAGGAGCTTCATCCATACCATGTGCATAAGTTAGTCGATTCTGAAGAAACTTCCAGAAAATTGATATGCAAGGACATGGGAGGTGATGGCTGCAGGCGGAGACACCAGCTGTGCGATAACCCAAACCCCTCCATTCCTCTCCATCACATTCCGCCTTTGTGCTGCTCTCACCCTGACCGATCGGCGCAGCTCCCAGTATGTCTTGGGCCTTGGCATGAGCCATGTGCTGCCAAAGCCGGGCAGCAGCTGCCCACACAGACACCAAGGTGCCTGTGCCTTCCATCACCTTGCTGCCCAGAGCTTTGTGCTTTATGAAGGGGAAAAGTCGGACACTCGCTATCTCGCTGTGGTGTGAAAGATGGCTGTGGCTCCTCTGAGTGAAACAAGCGCTTCTCTTCTGCTCTACATCCGAGTGATGGTAATTTATGAATCTAATTAGCCGCTGGTTTGCAAGAATGATGAATATTCACATTC
This sequence comes from Hypotaenidia okinawae, assembly GCA_027925045.1. Taxonomy (NCBI): domain Eukaryota; kingdom Metazoa; phylum Chordata; class Aves; order Gruiformes; family Rallidae; genus Hypotaenidia; species Hypotaenidia okinawae. Next base: position 8,749,923 of record BSDF01000016.1, read on the forward strand.
TAAATAGCTGAGAAACATTAAAAATGTATGAGGGCTGTATTTGTTCCAGCTCCTATAATTCTGGGGGAGCCTTTCCCTGGACGTGCTGAGCTTCTCCAGCATCACCCGAGTGCTGGCTGTGGGGAGGGGGAGCTTGCCCTGAGGCAGGGCTGTGCCCCCTGCCCTGCAGATGCAGCCCCCGTGCCCACCCTGAGCCACACGCCTGCTGCTACGTGGGCTTTGGTCTCTGCCACAGCCTGTTCCATTGCCGTTCCCAAGCCACTTTCTAGTCTGTGTATTGTTGTGAAGCAGATTTCTTAAGGTGCATGTTTCCCTAATTACCTCTTCCTATTCCTTGTCTTACCGGGGGCTTTGGAACATGTGCCTATGGGCTGGAAAGATTTGTCAGCTCCTCTCATGTTTCACCTCGGATTTGCTGCCTTTTGCTCTGGACCACTCTGGGGTGACGCAAGCAGGTGATCAGCAGCCTGCTGTCCTTCCTTAGGTGTTCAGTTTCCAAACCTACACTGCCTGCAGAGCTTCTCATTGAATGGGAACCATGTCATTTCTTACTGATCTCTTCCCAATGGCTTTCTGTGACCCGCTCTGCACAAGGGCACGGCTCTGGACTCCTTGCGTCTGTGCCTAAGGCCAAACCATAACTTTACCATCTGTACAACTGGTCCAGACTAAAAGAGTGCCATCAGCTGATGGGCTGGTGGAGAGCCCTTGTATGGGAATTTAATTTGAAATACATGTTCATGTTGGGTGTTTTGGTTGGGGTTTTTTCGAGGGGGAGTGTGTGTGCTTTTTGGTTTGCATCAGTGCAAGTATCAGGCTCAAGACACAAAACTCTTCTGTTGCTGTTGCCCTGCAGGGCTTATTGTGTGTTCTTACGTGGGTATTGTGTTTGGGGTGCAGCTCACACTGAGGTCACGTCATCTACAGCGCTGAAGTGCCAAGCTTAGCCAGGGTATGGAAGTCTGTGGCAGGTTTCCTCAGATCAGATTCGATTTCCAGTAATTACTCCTGGAAAAGGAACCCAACCTCTCTGCCTTGTGGTTCGTCAGCTGGGTTGATGCTGGGTGAGTAGCGCCCAGGAAGGACAGGCTCTCATCTGAAGGACTTTTCACCTAACTGGAGCAGACTGGGAGGATGGGGAAGGGTCATTATCCCTGTTCTGTGGATGGGAAATGGCAGACAGTTACTCACAGAGAGTCACACAATGGATGTGCAGATGCTAGATGCTGCAGATGCCAGGGAGGGGATTTAAACCCAGCACTAAACTCAGGGTTATCCATCCTCTGACTGATGGATTAGTCAGGAAATTTTGAAGTGACACCTCAAGGAACCCTACAATTGCTAATGTAACAGACAGCTTTACAACCCTACTCATCTCCTTCAGGGGTTCAGCCTTCTGTGCAGCAAGGGAGTCACAGCCAGAGCAGCTTTCCAGGAGTGGATGTCACAGCCCGTGGCTGGAGCCACTTCCCAACATGACCTGAGGTGTCTATATGGGAAGAAATAACCTCGATCCCACTCTGTACTGCAGTGATTTTCAGGTATATTGATGTTATTTCATTAATATCTTGTTCCTCAGTTTTCTTCTGTTCTTTGATGCATTTTTAAACTTTGCAGATCGTTAAAATTGTGCCATTTTCAGATTGATAGAAATGCTTCCTTGTGCATGGAGCACCTCTGGTGGATAAGACTGAATTGATTTACCAGCAAATCTAACAGAGCAGGAATACAATTTAACAAAAAATGGGGGGAAAGCCTGTAATTCTGAAGACTGCAAGTTTTGGAGCATAAATGACAATGGGAGTTTATGGAGCCTTTTGGATTAAGCCAAAGGCCAGCTCCACTAAACCAAATCGAGCATTCCTAATCTGACATGTTGACAAGGACACCCCTGCCTCTTCCAAAAGGGAGTTTCAAATGAATCCAGATTTATCTTGTGTTCCCAACAGGGGCTGGGCTGGCTCCAAAGGAAGTAATCCAGGCCAAAAATAAACAAGATACACATGAAGCAGTGTGTGCCACCAGGAAATCTTCCAGGGAATATGTGGAGAGGAGAAGGAAAGCCAGCAGAGTCGTGGCTTAAGCTGTCTTTCCTCTCTCCTCATTATGTCCTACCTCGAATATAAATCAGTTTCTCCCCCACGAGAGCCCTCGCACTCACTCTCTCTGTCCTCCTTCCCCAGGAAGAGGGCTCCATGTGCCGCTTCTCCCCAACACCCAGCTCCTCCTGGTCCCGCTGTTGTGAGGAAGTGGCTGTAGAGATGCTCCGTGCTGAAGAGCTATTCAGTGTCTCCGATACTTGTACTCGGTTACTGGCTGCTGCAGGAGCTGGCCAGAGCCGAGCAGCTATGCAACTCCTGGGAGCACGTGTGTACAACTTGAACTGTGTCCTTCTAAAAGGCAAATCCAGCCCTTTTTCTTCTCCAGGTGGCAGGCACGTAGTGACAGCAACCACAAGTCCAGGGGCAAGCACTGAGGCTTCATCAGGCTCGAACCCAGCTCTCCCCTTGCAGAGCAGCCCCTGAGCGATGTGGTACTGGCTGCGCCCAGCCTGGCCGGACCCCGATGCAGGCTGTACAGGCTGTATGGTTTGCTGGAGCAGGGTCAGTACATTACATGCTGCTGTGAGATCTATAACCCTATGTGGTGCAGCACAGTGGCCTTCAAGGAGGCAGGAGCTTGGACACAGCGGCAGGGAATGGATCCCAGCCTCAGGTACGATAATGGCAGCTCTGCTTCCTGCCACGTTCCAGGCTCCCTTTTCAGAGGGACCCCAGGTTGTGCCCACACTGGTCGGGAGTTCGGATCAGATGTTAGGAAAAAATTCTTCCCTGAAAGAGTTGTCAGGATGTGGAACAGGCTGCCCAGGGAGGGGGCTGAGTCACTGCCCCTGGGTGTGTTTAAAAGACAGGTAGATGAGGTGCTCAAGGATATGGTTTAGCATAGGACAGGAATGGTTGGATTTGATGGTCTTAAAGGTCTTTTCCAAACTGGTGATTCTGTGATTCTGAGTTCAGAGGCTGCCACTGGAGAAGCCAGCTGGCTGTGCAGACCAGTGTTGGTGCACGTGGTGGGGGAAGGCTGCAGCGTCCCTGCTGTGCGTGTGCAGGGTGTCAGAGGGGCACATGCGGCGCAGTGAGGACCGGGGTGTAACACATGAGTTTCACACACTGCAGTGCTGCCTGAGCAGCAGCCTCCATGGCAGCCTGTGCATCCTGGGAGCTGTGCTCTGGGAATGGGGAATCTTCCAGGGGTGCTGGCTGCTTCCTGCTAGGAATAACGCCTACGGCTCGTGTGAGTCCCGCCATCGAAATCACAGCAGTGCCGCTCGTCCCCGAACCGTGCTGCTTCCCAGTGACTGTGAAGGGCCATATTCCTGCAGCGTTTGATGTTCAAAGGAAATGTGCTGGCAGAATTAAATGTGAAAAGTGTGTTGCTGGTGCCACTTGCACCCATGCAAAGTCCTGCAGAAAGCTGGCACAGCATGCTGCTGCCGTACTCAAACCTGTGGGACTTCTGCAAGCACCTGAGGTAAGTGTTTGTCAATGCTTGTAGGCATGTGCTCGCACAGCCACCTTGACTTCAACAGCAGTTGGACACATGCACCCAAGGAAGGGGTTTTATCGTAGAGATATATATAAATATTTATATATGTGAATAGACTGGGGGGCGGGGTGTGCACAGAACCACACAGAGCCGCAGCTGCTTGGTCTTGTCCTTTTGCTATAAGAATTTAAAAGCCCGTCAGAGATTGTTTTCTGATGACATTACAGCACATTTGGTACATGTTCCATGTTGTCTTTCTTTGTTCGGGGCTTTGGCAGGCACCAGGAGCATTACAGGTAGCTGGTTTTAGGGGCTGAAGCAGATGAGGACATCTGAGGGCAGCCAGACCAAGCTGTTGGCTTGAGGAGTGTGGAATATCCATCCGTATCTGTCCATGGGGCTGGTGCTGTGGGTTGCACTTATCTGTCTGTAAGATGTGTTTTGACTTGCTCCATCTTGGCAAGAAGTTCTGCGGCTTTAGCTCCCCTTCCAAAGGGGAAGGTTCAGGGCAATGTGGACACTCAAACCTCCCAGTCCTCACAGGGACCAGTGAAATGATTGGCAAGTCCTCTTCAGCGATGATGGGAGGTTTGTTTTTCAAATCACTGGTGGGCTGGGTGTTCCGGGGGGACGACCCGTGAGCTGGCTGAGCAAGCTGCTGGTGGAGGGACTGTGGGGACACCAGGCCTACTGCCCACCTCCAGCAGCACATGGGCTCTCCATGGGGAGGGATGGTGACTCAGGGTGTCTGAATCACTGGGGCTTGCCCCAGGCCAGGCGGATTCAGGCACACTGCCCTGCCGCACACCCAGGACAGGGTCAGGGGAGGGATGGGGAAGGAGCTGTGGGCTCCATGGCCCCAGGGCAGTCCACTTCCCCACCAAGGACCTTACACCAGTGAAGCGGCTATGGGTGAGGAACAGCAGCAGGGCCCTTGTGCGAGTCCTTTCTGTGGCTTTAGCCTGCACATTCATGTTCAGGGCTGGTTTGCAGGTCACTGGGGCTGCAAACTACAAGGTCAGCAGTAACGTGGAACAGAAACACATGGCCAGGGGCTGGTGCAGATGACACTGGACCCCTGGCACTTTCGGCTGTTTTCCACCCACCCCTGAAAATCATCCTGGGCCCAGAATGGAACTGTGAGCTGTCCCACATGCACTAAATGAAGTGCTAATTAAATACTTCTACTCAATGTAGACAGCATTTCTTTGAAAAGACTGTAATGCACTGCAGATGTCCTGGGTTCCCCTGGAGAATGAGGAGGGGAGAGATGTGCACGTTGCATCCCTCCCAAGGGAGAAGGGCTGTATCCCAGGTGGTTGGGATGGCTAACTCTGGAACAGCGCTTGTCTGACCCAAATTCCCATGAGAGTTCTCTCACGGTGACCTTAGGACAGGGAATAGGCAGGTGCCTCAGCTGGATGTGCACGTGGGAGGTGAGTTGTGGGGCTGCAAAGCTGAGTGGATACTTGGAGTCTGAAGGAAAATCATTAAGAACTGGCAGATGCTGCAGAAAGGGATCTGGGTGGAGGCCCCAGCCATGCTGGACGAGATGCTCAGGCTGTCCCAGTGCGGCACAGAGCTCCTCTCCAGAGGAACTGGATGTCTTTAGCCTGAACCCACGCACTATTATCCTTCCTGGCAGCAGGACAAAGGCTGAAAATCCATCTCAGAGCCGCTGGAAGGCTCTGCTGGAGGCACTGCCCATGAACTCAGGGTCCAACTTCAGGTTTCGGGGTCAGCGGCCACTGAGCCCAGAGCCACCTGGTCCCCCCAGCTTGGGATGCACTCGTGTTGTTAGTTGGCTGTATGTCCAAGCCCCTTTCCCAGCCCAGACATGTCAGTGAGCAAAGTGTCGTTTGTGCGATCCCTGCTGCAAGCATCGTCCCGAACGTGGGAGTGGGTGTTTGGGGGAGCAGGGGGCTGCACCCAGGGCCATGAACTAAAAAAAAAGGGAAAAAATAAATCCTGTAAAGTTCAGTTCTGCACATGGAACGTCCAGCTAGAATAGGCTGAAAGTTGTACAATAAATAGGATCGTTCTTGTGAAGTTTATTTTGATATAAAATGTACTTCCCTGCCCAGCTGCTCTGGCAGCCCCCCAGCCCTGCTGGTACCTGGTGACAGGGCAAGGGTAGTTTTCTCTTCCCCCGAAAGAAGAGTTAAGCTTGAGGGCTGACATCTCCCTGTCCCAGGGAAGTGCTGACAGGGTCGGGGCCCCAAAGAGAGCCAGCTTTTGGAGACGTGTGCTGAGGGTTGAGAGGGAGCTGACTCATCACATCACCCCCTCTGCTCCTCTGCCAGCACAGCACAGAGCATCTTTCATCATCACACTCACTCTTTCCCCTGTGTTTCTCTGTCAGGCGTTGGATACCGCTCCAGCCTGTCTCATGGCCACAGCCTGGCCAGTGCTGGGTCAGAGCTGGGGTGCCGGAGCTCCCACTGCCCTTGCAGGAGGACCTGTCCCACCTGCCCTTCTCCAGGACGACAGACAGGATGAATTGCTTGCCCGATGCCTTCACTCCTGCTATGGAGTTAAACACACACACACACACTTGGCTGTAAGAAAACTTAAGTTTTCCCATCTGAACCCTTTTTTCTTGCCTCAATCCCTCGTTTTTCTTTGTTCAGCTTAATGGGGACAGCACGAACACGCAGCCACATAGCGGGCACGGAGGCTGTGGCGGAGCCAGTCTGCACAGCCACTTTCCCAGCGCGGCTGCTGCCGGGGCTGAGGCTGCCGCTGGTCCGGCTGCATCTGCACTCAATTCCCAGCCAAGAGCCAGCTGGTGGAAAGCCAACTGCAGCTCTCAGGGGTTCTGGTTGGGTTCAGGGGCTTGTTGGAGCTAAGCTGAGCACCACAGAACTGCTTTTTAATAGATTTTTTCCCTCCCCTGAATTATACATACTTTTGAAGACAGGCTGTTTCTAACGGGTCTCACAGGAAAACTGATTCACCATCACTCCTTTACCTTAGGATCCTGTGCATGACATGGAGGACCAAGGCCTTTCTGTGCCAGGTGCACTGGAAATGGGAAATTGTGGGCCTGTGGGGTGCTGCCAGGGTGATGGGTGCCCCCGGCTTCGAGCTCCAGGGAATCAGGGCAGGGTCAGGCTTGTGTGAGGACCAGGGGAGGAATCTCCATGGGTTTGGCATGGGATCCCTGGTGTGTCCTTTGGGCTGGAGTCACATCCTCTTCCATTTGCTGCTGCTGTGGTGGATGGAGAATGGGGTTTGTGCTGAAGATCATATGTAAAAAGTCTGAAACTGCAAACTAGCTGAAAAAGGATCCATCTGTGATTGAACCATTGTAAGCTTTCAGTACCCCAAGGGGGAAAGGTCTGGGGTCATGGGATTTTCACTTTTTTAGGGCAACTTTCCTATGAGTCACAGGAACAGAAGGCTCTGGCCTCTGGCTGGCAGGCTCTGCTGGAGGGTTTATGTGCTGCTTCCTTCATCCAAGGCTCCACTTGATAACACACTTTTGATAGAGATGTTTGAGCTGCTCATAGAGTTACTGTTAAAAGGTGCAGGATGAACAGCCCAACCTCCTCTCACGTGGGGAAGGGGCTGGGGGCACTGCCTGGAAGGGGAGGGGGCAAAGTAACAGCACCTGCAAGGGAAAAGCAACTGATACGGGCAACTGATAGAGCACTGTGGCAGCACTGGGAGCTGGGAGCGCTCCTGTCTCGGTGCAGGGAGACATGGGAGTTCTGCAGCGAGGAGGACAGTGCATTGGGCAATGCGGGCTGGATAGAGCCCATCCTGCTCAGGGTCAGCCATTCATCCTTCCTGAGGGCACGTTCCCACCCAGCACATCTCCACTGCATGCTGGGGGACCAGCAGCCATCCTGAAGCTGTTCCCAGGAGCCCCACATCAGGAGCATCACTGGGATGCGGCTGGGCTGGGTGCTGGGCACACTGTAGGTGGGTGCCTGCCGCTCACCCCAGCAATGCCATACTGCTCAGCCGCCTGTTGCCGTGCTGTGAGGGAGCCTTCCTCCCCCCACCCACATCCCGGTGGGGTTTGTTACGGGAGGAATCGCATCTCTTGGCACCGGCTGAGATGAGAGCCGTGCTGGTTTCTGAGGCGTTGCTTTCTGGTGAGTGTCTCCAGCTGCTGTGCTCCCCTGCACTCAGGGCACTGACTCACGCTTTCTGCCATCACAGTAAGAATGTTTTCATAAACAAAATTAAGTGCACTGTGTTTATTCATTAGGGAGATTCAGAGTCTCTCAGCAACCAAGAAATATTCTTCATGGGATAATCTGTTCCTCCTTCTCACCCTTTTCCCTCTTAACAGCTTAGGGAAAGAAAAGGTTTGGGAAAACACCTCCTGATGCTGCCAGCATGATATGATATGATGTGACGTGATGTGATGTGACGTGACACGCCATGCCTCTGTGCCTGCTGGTATGTGACATCATGGCCGAGGACACTGAGGTACTGTCACTGGGGTGTTCAGCTGCCCTCTGGGGTTACTGATGTGCTGGCTACAGACGGCTCTTCGTTAAGGCCTGGACTAATGCCCACAATATAACTTGAGAGAACAGAAAAATCCTCAGATGGCCAAGCCTGAAATAAAAATTAAATCAGATGGAAACTGTGCGGGCGAGTTCATAACAAGAGGGTGGTTAAAAGGTCAAGGCTGAACCAGCCCCTATGCTCTGGCTTAGAGCAAGCAGCAACCAGGAGATGGCATTAAACATGCGGAGTTGGGATCCAATTAAAGCCATGGATAAGCCCCTGCACTTCACAGGAGTTTATCTTAAGCATGCAGGGCACCTTGGGCAGCTGCAGGACTGCAGAGGGAGAGCCTGAAATGCCGAGTTATGGGCCATCATTAAGACATAAACCTCAACACCAGCTAAAGCCGGTGAACTGGATCAGGATCACAGGTCTGTGGATGGGGATGTCTCATTTCTATCTGCTCACCAAGGTACATCTGCTCCCCAACGTTTGTTGCCTATTGCCATATGTTTTCCAGTGCAATGGGGTCCCTGCTGCTCCTTCTGAAATCTGGTTGATGTTACAGAGCCCAGATCAGAGGGTTGCAGAGCATCTCCCATGCTGAGCACACACTGCCACTCAGGTAGCAGCTTTCATCCACCAGACAAGAATTTAGAAGGAAGAAGCCATGCCCAGGCCAGTGGGGAGCGGCAAGGGAGTGATTCAGCTGGCCAGGCAGCATGGTGACAGGCACGGAGCATGATCCCAGCCTCCAGACCTGCCAGAGTTGGGTCTGTGCCTGAGCAAGAGAGCAGTGTTAGTGGGGTGGAAATGAATACCTCCAATCTCTGCTCACAGCCACTTCCCAGTGACTTTATTAGCATGCAAATTTTGTACCTGTAGAAGAGGAGGCACGCATGGAATCTGCTCTCTTTGCAGCAAAGGCAGATGGTGTTTGGCCGCTCTCAAAGTCCTACTTTCTGCCACATCTCATAACTGAAGCAAATCCCTTTCCCTTGTGCCCAGGAGGGATCCATAAATCAGAGATGAAGGACAGCAGAATAGCAGGGTGGTGTTTCTCCTTCCAGAGCACCAGGTACCCCATGCCAACAGCAACAATGTCAACCTGGCCTGCAGTTTGCATGTGGGGCAATTCAATGGGCGGTTGGTTCCCTGCCAGCACCCATGGTTGGCACCCCGTCCTCCCTGGGGGGCACTCTGCAGCCAGGGAGGGCTGGCAGAACTTTGGGAACTGGGGAAGATCTTGATCTGTGCTTGGGCTTCTGATACCTGGGCCCTGTCTCCAGTTATAGTGGCAGTTGCTGGAGCTGGGACTTTAGCTGAGTCCCTTCCCCATGCCTCAGTTTCACCATCTGTACAAAAGGGTTATAATATTTCCCTGAGGAATTTGTACAGTGTGGGGGAATAAATGCTGGGCAAACCCAAGGAATTTGGATATGTTTAAAATTGTGGAATATTCTGATATCTGGGTGACTGACAGCAAATGTGGGGGGTCTTCTGTCTGAGATTCCCACAGGCAGAGCTGAACATGCCAAGACAGTTACCCTTTTCCCTGCCTGCCCTCAGTGCTCTGCCCCTGTGTCCCAGTCACAATTCTGGTCCCCAGGGCACAGCATGAAGCAGTGCCCATGTACCGAGTCCCCCAGAGCTTGTATTGGGTCCTGGGTGAGCAAGGCAGCTCCTGGCAGCCTCCCCCTTCCCTGCAGCTCCTCACTGCCTCAGCCACTCTTTGTGCCAGCAGCCTCGCCCTTCACTTTAGCAGGAGCTCAAGTCCCAGGCCATGGCCTTCCCTTCCCTAAATCAAACCAGTTCCAGTCCCTCCACAAAGCGAGATGCGAGTTGCTTGCAGGAGCCAGGCCCGAGCGAGATGCGGGAGGACAAGGACAGAGCTGGTTGGGAGCTCCCTGTGAAGCTCCCCGAGCTCCACCTGCGCAGCTGGTGATGCCGTGTTCAGAAAGGACCCTGGCGTGAAGCTGCTGGGCAGCTTCTTCCATCAAGTAAATCACTTTTGAGTTAAAAAAAAAAAAGAACTTGTAAATGGCATATTTACACAGCAGAGCACGCGAGCAGGCGGGTTCTCATACGAAACCCAGATGTTCATTAGAAACACAAGGTTTTGCTCCTCGCTGCTACCATGAAAAGGAAAACTGGGAAAAGAGTCAGACGTGACGAAGGGGTATGAAGGAGAGTTAAGTCTATAAAATCCAGGACATTTCCCGGTAAGACAAAAAATCTGGGGCACTGCTGCAGCCTTTTAATTGGGACCCGAGATAGAAATGAAAGCCAAGGTGTCGGGTCAGGTGCCCAAGGCCTCAGCCCTTTGCTGTGGAATTTCCAGGTTAGGTTACTTAAATTTTCCTGTTGCCGAATAAAGCTAAAGTCCTGTGTGCCATATATTTGCTCATCATAAAATGTTCTCTCCTAGCCAGTAACAGCTTCTTTGTTGGCGAAGCCTGCCTGGTTTATGAGCTTCCCAGCCTTTGTACGGCGTGTGGGGAGTTAAGAGCTTCCACATGGTGCTTGCTCTGAGGCTTTTGTGAGTAACCAAAGCAAAGCACTTGCTCTGTGTCCAACAAATGCATCAAATATGGTTTGAATTCTCTGTTTTTAAATGCAAAGGATAATATTGATTTTGTTAAGGTAAATGTCTTTAATTCTATGCTATATAAACTCAACTCTTACTGGGACATAATGGGCTCTGGGCATCCCTCCAGCACCGCAGGATGAAAATGTATCTGTCTCCAGAAAGGAAAAGCAGAATTAAGATTGAGATGAACAAGTCAAATGGAGTACATCCCCAGCCTGTCTGAGAGTGGGCACGACACAGATGGACCTTCAGACAGCGTGGAGAAAGCTCTGCGTGTACCTGCTGGTGTGGTCAGTGCCACTTCCTGGGGCGGAGCTGGTGGGAACTGAAAACTGACGGAGGGGAAACAGACAGTAAGAGGAAACGAAGTTGTTGATAAGATTGCTGCTGTATGCATGAGTCTGTCTCACCTCCAGCAGCAGAACAGGACCCTGATGTGGAGGGGCTCTGGGCACCTCTCCAGCAAAGTCCGGCCCTGTGTCCAGCTCCCAGTGCTGAGGGAGGGTGCTTAGCACAAGGCAGTGAGGAGTGAGCAACCCTCCTGTGCTGTGGTAGCTTATCAGGGAAGATGAAGGCATTTAAGGATAAGCCAAACACCCATGCAGCAGGTAATATCCTTACATTTATTGCTAAACTACCATAGTACAGGCAATATATAAAAATATTTTACAGGTAGCAAAAATTCATTACATTGGAGGTTAACAATGTTGTTGTAGGAATGTGAATGATATAAACCCCTTTTCAACTCGGCAAGTTAGGCTTCTGAACCAAGGGCTGGATTAAGACGACATCTGTGAGGATGATCAGAGTGGCAGCTGCTCACTCATGTATCTACCAACAAATGGTTTCACCTGGACATCCAGGGGAGGGCTCCAGCAAGGAGGCTCAGTGTCAGGGAGGGGGAGAGGGGGTCACTTCCTAATTACACCCTCGCACACAGATCTCTGAGTCCCAGCTATGCTGCCAGGACTGAGCTGTACCTCAGTCTCTGTTCCCAGGGCTCCGCACGCTGCTTTAAGGTGCTGCCCAGGGTCACTAACGCAATGGAAGGCATTTAAAATTCCAGTTTACTCCTGGAATAACTGCTGGGTCCGACAACACATTGGGGGATTTCTGGGCTGTTACAAACACAGAAACCATTACTCATTTTTGTGACTCAACCATTCTACAACTTTCTACCCGATTTTGCTGTCTTAGGAGAGTTATGGGAAGGAAGCTCAGAATACTAACGCTTCCCCAGAAAAACCACCCCTTTGCTGCCGCTACGATCTTTTCAGGACCAGCACCTTCACTTGGAATTTGTTGTGGTGTGGGCCGGGTACCAATTTATTTCTTTTTGTACCCCAGGAACAAAGAAAAGGCTCAACAACTCTTCAACCAACCGCAGCAGAGAGGATACCAATTAAGAGTTACACAGGTGACTGGCAGGTAAACACCCGCTGCAGTTATCGGGTGGACAGCGGTACAGAAGACAGATGTCCATCTCGTGTCCAACATTCCAAAGGTGGATTATTCATTCTGAACTGAGATGAATAAAGAGTTACAGCTTTCCATGTGTGATGGCAGGCAGCTGCCTTACACTTACAGGTAAGAAATCGCTGCGATGTAAACGATGAGGAAACCTGTTGGTTTCTGGAGAATTCACACCTTGCCCCGTCCCCACTCCCCCACCCCCTCCACTGGCATCTCTTCCTGCTGCGTGGGAATACGTGACATAAATAACACACACTGAGAACCGCGGATAAACTGGAACATCAGATGATCTTCAATGGTGCAAAATTTATGAAGATCTGAATCAATTTAAGATTTGAAATGGAGTCATTTCCTTGAATCCCATCTGGCAGATAATTGGTCTCTATTAGGGAGCAATTTGGACAGAAATGCAGTGGGAAAAATCAGATTGAAGTATTTAGAAACCTATTTCTGACGTGTTAAAAGCTGTCTTTGAAGTCTTTGGGAAAGGTATTAAATACATCTTTTTTAGAACAATAACAATTCAACACCAGTTGCACAGAAAACAGATCTGCTCAGAACATGACACCCGACCCCTTGTAAATACTGCCCTTGATCCAGGAGGTGTTGCAGATTTGGTCACACAAAAGCACAGGTGCTTTTTTGGTAAAGATATGGGTTACAAAATACACTTTAAAGACATGCTAGCTAATTTGAGAACTGGTTTAGATACGTTATAAAGCAGCAGCATTTTATACAATAGAGGATAACATAGTGCTGGGTCGGGAAATATTCTACATTCAGAGGAGGTCGCACCCCTATGCGAAGAATGGCAGTGATACATATGTACATGGATACAAACAAAGCAAGTGCAAACCCCATGGCTCTCCTACATTCTTTCTACCCATAAAACACATACATTAGACGCTTTCATTCCTGTTGTTCAGGTCTTACATTTCGCTCATTCTCATGGAGAAATTCGTATTTCATTGCAAGAATCTTCCCGAGCAATTACTTTCCTGGCAAACTGTATTTCCAACACTCATAACTGACAAAAATATTCTTCCTGATATCTGTCCACTCCCATTCCCCTCTCAGACTGTTTACAAATCATGAATGATGGTTTTATTCTATGTATTCGTATATTTGATGCAGAAGTTTATTGAAGCTCATCCTGTACTTGCAGCCAAAGCTGGGATGGAAAAATGGAAGTAATAAAAAAGGGGTAGGCAGGGGCAGAAGTGAAAGCGATGAACTGAGTCCCAACGTGCCCCAAGCACTTCGCATGGCGCAGCTTGGATGGAAAATGCCTTAGAGTTGGTCGCCCTGTAGACAATATATTTGGAGGCCTTTGGTACAATGGCAGGAAGGCACTGCGGTGAAAACATTCAGATAACTGAGGAAAGACAGAATTTCCTCATGTGCAAATATGGCTATCTTCCAGATAAAGTGAGAACAAATTACTCACACATGGGTATTAACTCTTCCAAGGTTCAGCTAATGCTTCTACAGACAGAGAGTTGAGGTGTAGTAAGTAAGGAACTATTAATACTGGAAGAACACTGCTCAGCCAGAACAGCAAATAATTTAGTACTGTGTAGTTCGACATTCTTCAGCCTAGCTATATAATTGTAACATATCGGTTTTCTTTTATAAAAGAGACAAGAATGCGTAACGCTATGTCTGAGGAGACTCCTATTCTCTGGAAATAAATATAAAGTTGGTTAAAGCTGTGTAACTTAACTAGCAGTTGCACGTAGCAGCAGCTTGAGCAGCACAGCCTGACCTCGTGCAGCAGTAAATAAAACCCCTACGATGCGGTCAGTATTACACACATCCCATGAGTGTCAGTCCCGTGCTGGCAGAGCTCTGGCTGTCGGGAGCCAGCTACAGGATCGACACCCAAGTTTGTGATGGGGGTGTGTGTGTGTGTTCACATATAATGTACATAACATAGCCACATATATATTTATATAAACATATATATATGGTTATATTGTACAAAGACATGCATATGTGGCTACACAAACACACAGCTTAATGTCTATGCTTTAAAAATGAGGAAGAAATGCAGCCAATGGAAGCATAAGCAAAGCACCTGCAGCACATTAAAAAAAAATTCCCCTCCCACCCCCCAGCACGGTGCCTGAAGGACTATGTGACTGCCGTGGAGATCTCCAGCGCACAAGCAGTGTCCTGTGGGAGCATCACACGCCGGGCTCAGGGCCCCTCTGACCACTGGAAAGCCTTTGCTTGGAGTCAGCATTTTTCTTGTCTGCTATACACAGGTGCACCTCCCAGGAAAAAGGGGAGAAAGATGCTTACACAATCCACGGTGAACAGTGGCAAATGCTTTAAAAAAAATAATAAAAATGGAGATGCATCTGCAGCACGAAGATGTGTCTGGTGATGGCTCGTGGCAGGGGCAGCTGGCTAGCATGCGCAGGGTGCAGGTACCCTTCCAGACCAGCCATTCACCCCCGTGCAGAGCACTACTGAGCAGCAGTTATTGTAAGATGCACTGTAAGATGCAGTTATTTTCCTCTGCAGCTTTTATGGTTAAATGTTACAGCCACTAAATGAGATAAGGTACGAGCCAGTGACAGGTTCTATATGGAAAGAAACCCAGCAACAACTTGTTAGAGAGAAGATATCTACGATGTGTTCATACACTGACTAGTTATGAATGTGGACGAATCCTAAAATCTTTTGATTTACTGCGACTCTTGTATATTACTCTCTGTTGTACCTGGGTTTATTTTACCTTGGGTCAAATGTTGCAACTGCTGAATCGCTCTTTAACTGGTTCTCTGTGAGCATCCTTCTCCTTCAAATTCCTACCCAGTCTGACAAGAAAAATGAGGAAAACTCCTGGCATTGGCTGACATCTCCTGTTTGAACTACTGATCACAGTGCTCAGTCAGAAAAGAATGGCTTTTGATCCCAGGTTGAACAAAGGCTGAGCAAGCGTGGGGTGCCTAAGTTTCCCACAATACAATTTCCCAAAGGGGCTTCCAGACCTGGAGGGTAAGTCACTGTTAGCGAACTGCAAAATGCTGTTACTCTCTTAAGGAATATATTACTCTTTCTCCCCCCGTTTCCCACCCCACCCAAATAAGCACTAATATATAACCCCTCCTTGCTCTGTGCGGTGTTCGGAAGTGACACCTCATTCTCCCTTATTACCAAGACAGACCGATAGATGGATAGATATGTTGCAGCGGGCTTGAAGAGTTTCCTCAGACAGATGCTGTGTTAGATGAGAACAATGTGATCTTTGGACGAAAGGAAGGGTGTCCTTCTCGGTGTTTACAGAGAGAGGTGGCGAGTTGCTTGGTCAAGGCTGTCAGCTTGGTGCCAATACATTGTTCCTTGCATTGAATTGGTGCCTTGAGATGAACAGTTAAGGAAGCAGGAGGTTGCAGGGGCATTGGAAGGATCTAAGAGGTCAGTTATGGAAGGATTTGGTAAAAGTTGTCACACAAAACTCTTCTTCTATGTCTGATTTCTGGCAGGGAGTCCAGAAAATTCCTTCCTGATAATTTCGTTAACTGTGAAATAAAAAAGGAAGAAATATTAGAGCACTTTCAAAACCACGAGAAGCAAAAGCAGCCCTTGGGCTGTTCACTGCTAGCTGAACATGTCCCTCTGTATTCATCACGTTACCGAAACTTAAAATGTTTAGCCTAATTACCCAGACTGTATATTTGTGAAAGGCAGGGGGGAGGAGCAGAGAGAGGAGGTTACACTGTGCTCAGCATGCTTCAAGTACACAGAAACACAACCGACAGGCTGCACCATGTGTCCAGTATGTGCTGTGTCCCCTTCGTACACAGCACTTCCCTCTCTCACAGCATCTCCTTCACCAGTGTTGAAAAAATAAAAAATCTGTTGGTATCTGAGCATCTCAACATATTCACCAGGCCATATAGCGGTATTTTGAAAAGAGAAAGGCCAGATTTGGAGGAAATACAGTGGGCAGTGCCGAAAACAGAGATTGCAACTCCAGTGAGAAGCGTGGGCTCTTCGTGGTTTGTGTGTTGGTTTCTAACATCTCATCGCAGATGCTGCGCGACCATTTTTGCCACCATTTGCGGGGTGCAGCATAAGCGACTTGCTATGTACCAGCAGGATGCTGTGGGAGGCTGGGACAGGCCTGTTAATAAAGCTCTGGAGAAGACACAGAAGACCTCTGGTCTCTGTTTAAAAGAACCAGGATAGTACCACGCGTTACATGCAAGAGCCATACTCTGTTGCCTGCCTCCCATAGTCCTGTGCCAGCGCTCCCTTCCATACCTCCCGCGGCAGCTACTCTCTCTCGGGGCTGCACTTTACTGGGAGAGACCTCAACCACCAGCACTTTGGTGTGAAACTCCACCACTGCCCATTCTGGGGCTCCAGTTCACCCACAGCTGTATCCAGTGGGGTGAGGGTCAGGGTGGGGGGCAGAGTCTGGAAACCTCTCTCTCTACTTTGACAAATTTGCCTTATAACCAAAAGACCAAATGTTCTAAGGTTTCAGACCCAGATCTAAATGATTTCTCCCTATTGATACGAAGAGTAAGACAAAGACTATTCCAGCCCAGAACGACCCTCACCCAAGCCTGATTAATCCTCAGCCTCGTGGCTGCAAGGGTCCCCACTATCTAAGCCCATTTCTAATAAACATTTATGGAAAAAAAATTATTAACATAGGATTTCACCACTTTCCAACAATGTGAGAAAAATGGTGCCTTGGGAAGGGGAACACATGCATTAATTTTTGGTAGTTATGACCAGCAGCCCACAAGCTCCCACCACTCTACATGCAATGGAATTTCTCTCCAAGAGTGTAAAATCTAATGTTTTATGCAAAGCTCCACCTGTGAATGCCTGGACCCTGGATGTGATGGGCCACACTCCTCAAGGAGTTGCACAGAGCATGTCCCAGGTTGGTGATGGGAGGCACAGGCAGCCAGCCCCTTCGCTGCCGGGCACAGGAAATTCCCGGACCACACCAGGCAGTTTCCATCTGGAGCTCAAAAATCCCACTGCTAACAGCCCAGAGTCCAGCTCTTTCACATTCCATCCAGGAGATGTCTGATTTCGACTAGACTGGTGCCTCTTGGCACAGGCCAAAAAAAAGGGTGGCTGCCAGCAGAGCTCATGTCCTGCTACCTGCCATAATCATGGCCTGGCTTCTGCAGGCCTTTGGGTGGGCCTTCTGTGGACACAGCCCAAAGTCGGGGTGCACGGCTGCTCTGCAGTGCGAGTGAGCAGCCAGCGGGAGGGGAGGTTGGTCCACGCCAAAGCGAGACACCTCCAGCCCCGCCAGAAGCGCTTCCTGTTTGCTCTACCCAGGAAATGAGAGGAGCAGGGCTTCAATGGAAATTTTTCACAGCCCCAGCTAAAAATAGCAGTGAGGTAAAAGAAGTGGGCACCCACTCTTACAGGGTCATTTCCTTTCCGAAAACAAGCGGGCTGGGGCTGCAAGCCGATTTATGTATTGACACATTTGTGCGAGCAGCCAGCGCACCAAAAAACCCGAGGTTTGGGTTTCATTTCACTTAACATGGCCTGTGGAAATACCGGAGCCAGGGTTATATGGGTGACAAACAGGCAGGTAATTCACTATAGTTCACTACACCTGCAGCCCTTGGAATGGTCTGTGTGTGTGTGTTTCCCAGCCAGCCAGAGCTTTAGCAAAGGGAAACCCATTGTGCAGCACCGGACCAGCAGCCCAGAGCCTGGCCACAGCTGGGACTCGGCAGGTTGGTGGTGCAGCAAAGGCTCACTCAGCCTGCAGACTTCACTTTCCCTCCTGTGTGCGGCACAGGAGGTCAGCAGCAGGGTTTGCGGATGAGGTTATGGGGGCTGCGCTCTGCGCAGAGATCTAAGAGTCACAGGGGAACAGCAGGAAACATTACCCCACAGGCAGGTGGCAGCACCGTGCTCGGGTGCAGTGGGCTCTGTGTGCCTGCTCTGACAGCTGGCAAACTGCACTGCTGCTGTAAGCACCTGAATGAGCTCTTTGCTATCAGCTGGCCTGAATGCCCTATAGTGACCCTGAATTTTTCCTAAATCCCTGTGGCAAGGGGATCAGGTGCGGTTCAGGCTGGGCAGCACTAGCTTGGGTGCCTGAAGGGAAGGACTTGCAAGTCAATGACTGTCCCAGCACAAATTTGCCACCAGAGCCCCAGAATCTAATGAATATATATGGATTCCAGGGTAAGCATCTCTCCCATCCTGGAGTCACCTCCTGTCTGAGTCTAGTGCGATCACACATCTCTGGTGATCCTCTCCAGCTCAGGGAGCACAGAGCTCCAGATCCACGTGTAACCTGGGTGACGAGGGTTTCAATAGCAGGCTGAACAAAACCAGCAAACTGAGACATATCTGAACTTCAGAGGAAGCTGAGATCATGAGCTGCACTTGCTATTCTGAACTCGCATCTCTTTTCTGGTAGCATGGTTAAAGTGTATCTCAAGTATCGGTTCTCATTATTTGCTCATTTCTAGCCGAGAGGAAATGGAGATGATGTGATTAATAAATAAAATATGGTTATTTAAGGTGCCTGGTGTGTGGCAACTCTGGAGCACAATGCTATTGATCCATTCAATACTGCTATTGATCCATCTAATGAGAAAGAATTGATTAAATGGGGCCATGAGGACATAAGCAAAGATAATGAAAGATTAAATCATAAAAATTACAGTGAAATTACAGCCGGCATCAGCTGCCCAGACTAAGGAAATGCCTAGTCAGGCCTGAATCCCTCCAGCATATCCCTTTCATGTTGCTGTTGTTCGAGTATTGCAGCATCCCTGGTGCTTGGAGATCCCCGAGTAAGCCAGCTGCAAGAGGCTGGCTGAAATCATGGGAGAACATCCATGTTCTTCTCATCGCCCGGCTTTGATGGGATAGAGTCAGTCTCTCAGGCTCCAGTCCTCAAAGCATTTAAGACCCTAATTCACATCCTCTCAGATAGAAATCTGGAGCGTATTCCCTTGTGGGATGATAGTGGGTTGTATTAAATACCGAGCTTCAACTGGTAGTCCAGAGACAGAAAACAGTCTCCAATTGGAGCTGGCAAGGACTCAGGCTCCTTGTAATTGATTATCTACACGCACACATACTCACACGCATGTGTGCACACACACATGTTGGAATAACGACTTCACCCATGTTATTCCCGCGTACACCCAGAACACCAGCAGCGAGGCCGATGCTGCCGTGGTGCTGTGCCCTGGTCGGGGTCTTGTGGCTTCCGGGGAGCCGCAGGAGAGGGGGTCTCACCGGCAGAGGCCAAGCTCAGCTCCGGTGAGCTCCTCCCTGCGCTGGTGTGAGCTCCTCCCTGCGCTGGGCAGGGATCCTGCACATTCCACGTTTGCTCCGCTGCCGCGGCCAAAGGCGTTCTTACATGCAAAGCAAACAGAAGGCACGCAGGGGGAAAACTCAGGGCTCAACGGGGACTGGGGAGAGAAGCTGAATCCTGAATTTTTCGCCTGCCCTCAGAATGTGACCAGGCAAAGCGCGGTGCTAACGTGGTTCCAGCCACTGCCCTGGAACGACAGGATGCTTTAGCCCAGCATGCACAACCCCACCTCTCCTTCCCTGCCCACCAGGCCCCGGCTACTTCAGGACAGCTTTGTGGTACACAAGTGGGGAAGGAAAAGGATGGAAAAAAAAAATAATCAAGTAAGCTTTTAAACCCTCTAAGCCAAATAAAAAGGGGCGTGAATTTTTAATTGAAAAAATAAATAAATAAAGGTTAAGGGAAACACACAGCTGGAGAAAAGGCAGAAAAATACCAATTACCTTTCTTTTTGATTGCTTGGATCAAAGATCACAGTCATTCTTTTTCATATAATGTTTTGTATCCAGCTAAGGTGTGTATCTATCAGCTCTGAAAAAGATTTGCAAAACCATTTTTGAGAAAAAAAGGTAACCTTTGACCTGTCTTGCAAGGCCAAATGTTACAGTTTTCAGCTCTTCTTTCATTTTGTGGTTTAATGTATTAAAAGGACATTGCAGCACACACAATACACAAGGCAGAACTTAACCACTGACCTTTCTTTTTGCTCAGATCCAGCACTAGATTTTACTTTCCCCCCTCTTCTCAATTGATATAATCTAAAAATACGTATGCAAAAAACTTACACTCCTAAACTGATCCCAAAACATGTGAAATGCTGATAATTTTATCTGAGCCCGCAGAGGCATGGGAGGTCCATGCGTCTTGTACGTCAGGTTAAAGACATACTCAGTTATATTATCATCTTGCTGGCCCAAATAAAACATGACACATTCACACCAGATCAAAAGTCAGTCCCCTTTAAATGAGAGTAGCCATGTAAATTACACTTTGCCTTAATTATAAAGAAGAGAAAGGATATCCACAAAGAAATTAGGAAAGTTACAGTCTCTGCTTCGAACACAAATAAGGATTCCTTTTTCCTCATACAATGGCAATATTTAAAATAATTTCAGTTTTTTTCTGTTTGATCTTTCGAGATTTCTTTCAAATTCATCATGAAAGCATCTGGCACTTCTGCAAAACCATGTGGAAATTAAAAAGAAATAATTGCAATCTTAAGGAGGGAAAAGTGCTTCTTAAATCCGGCATTGGCTTTGAGTGCAGGATTCAGCAGTGTCTCTGCTGCTGGATTTCAGGTGACTATATATAGAAGAGAAGTATTTTACTTGGCTCCTTCAGGTCCTGCAGCCACGTATCATACACTGGAACCTACCACTCTGTACACAGCCTGGTTTATACTCTGCATCCTGGAAAATCAGCTTTTGCACATGCAAGCAGAGCACCAACTGACTGGTAAATACAAACTGAGCTGTACTGGGCACACGGCACCCAAACCCAACAAACTGTGCTGGGGAAAAACACTGTGTCGGGGGGTGGGGGGTGTGTGTTTATGTCCACACATCAACAGTAGTGAAAGGCTTTTTTTCTGAAAAACGGGGATGTTTAACTACTAAGTGGTTCTTAGCTGTAAAGCTTTACTTTACATATCAAAAAGCAGTTTTACTCCTTCTTGAAGTAATGCCAGTGGATCAGTTCTGCTACTTCTCTTCCTTGTCCTGCTTGTGACCTGTGTCATCTGAGCAAACTATAAACCTCCTCAATGCCACCCAGCCCAAAGGCAATCAGGTCATCTCCACTCATTAAGCAAACTCCTGGAAGAACTTACTGATCTCAAGCTAAGTGGCAATTCAAGTCCTGTGGTGCATTTCTGCTGTAATAGTTTCAATACACTCAAAACCCATCGGCATTTTTCCATGAATTTAACAACATAATATAGATATCTGATGGAAAACAGAATCTAAATAAAATGCATATTTCTGGCTAAAGTCTGTCCCAACCAAAACCAAGATCTGAACTCCTTGGGATTCTCAGGATCTGGACTTCACTCACAATGTTTACATTTCCTTCCCTTGTATTTCAATATAGCTCCAGAGTGAGGTGAAAAAAAAACCCCGATCGATATCTCTGGTACTATTCTACCCAGAATCTTTAACAGGAAGCTGGGTGTGCCTGCAAGAAAAGGGCAGAAGATGAAGACAGCACTTCTGCTAAACCAATGTCGCTGTCCTAATGCATTACACGTCAAAACTGTCAAGAAGGACATGCTCGAAACCCACATCTGTCTGTGACACCTCGCCAGAAATTGTAAGGATTTTCTAAGTACTTTCATGGTCTTTGGGCTTCTAGAAAAGATGAAGTGCCTACCACTGCAAAGCATCGTGCTGAGGCTGCCAGGAAGAAGCAGGATGAAGTGGTTACAGGAGAAGCCGGATAATGGGAGTCCAGGGCTTGGACCTCTGCTATAGCATCATCTTGCCACATGGCCCTGGCCAAGTGCAGAGCACCCATGAAGGACCAGAGCTATGACAACCCTGCTTCACCCTCACAAGCCCAGAAAGACCCTGAAGGGCACACTGGGGGAGCTGACGTCACACGTGCCTCGCTCACAGAAGAAACCCAGAAGTGATGGTGCCCTGTACAGACTGAGCCCATATGGATGTGGGGACGCAGGGGAGAGTAGTCATTCTCCGAAGTCCCTACAGGAATCTTTTTAAGTCCTTAGGAGCTCAAATCCCAAACTTCCAATGGCATGAGGTGCTGAGCTCACTTAGGCACGCTAAAAACTCAAACAGGCAACAATTTAAGTTATCAGCCTAAAACCTTTAAAGCCATCAATGTCAGTCGATGCCGGCGTGCTCTGTGTTTCTAAAGATTAGGTCCTAAGTATTCCTATCAGGAAATTGAGCCCTCACAGGCAATGGTGATCACTCTGACAACAGAGACCTGTTATGGCCTTGCTGCATGGCATCTAAAGCCAGGAGAAGGAGGGGCATCCCACAGGCCTGGGATGCCTGGCACTGAGAACCACGGGGGTGCCCTGGTGAGAAGCTCCGCATCGACTGTGCAGGAAGGCTGGCACTGGTGTCCGAGGAGACACCAGCAAGCAACCCTTGGGTTTGTTAGTCAGGCGTGCTCCTGGGACAGAAGCCATCACCCTGCTAACCATCCCTCAAGCCAAGTTCTCCCCGCTGACACAAAGCAAAGCGAGCAGCCAGAAGGGAAGGGAAACAGCGGCGTCTGCAGCAGTGGAGACGATGTGAAACCTGCACTGCTCTGCCCACTGTGCCGGGAGCCGCCCCGTGTCGCCATGCTGCACTCCAGCTTGTTACACTAATGGTAACCATCTTGTAAATCAGTAATAACTTGCACCTGAACCTGTAAGTCATTAGTAAAAAATTATTACACTTCCATGGCCAGAGGACTTTCACAGTTAATCAGTTAAGAAAAGAACTGGCTGTTAACTGGTTGTTTAATTCCCTGGAAGACCAGTTTATTAAGAGAGGGATGAAATCTGAACTGCAAACAGTATCTGGGAGAATTATATAGTTTACAAATGACATACTCTGCTGGAGAAGTAGGGGCCAAATGTTGCCCTAAAGCAACCTGAATGGAGGAGCCCCAAGGTGCCATTTGTGGTGCTTTCAGGTTTTTAATCCCTTTGATCCCTGTTTGGATCTACTGGAAGTCAAAGAGCAAAGTTTTCTGGGTTCCATGAACCAGGAAACTGGGGTTCTGTGGTCGCTGCAGGACAGACACACGAGCTTTCCAGTCCTGGGCTGTTGACTGGAACAGCAAGAGAGGGAGCAATTTTTGCTCCAGAGTGTGATTTCCTGTTTGCTTGATGAATTTCAGTATTTAGTCATCTATTGTTTATCAGAAGAGTCAAAGGCAGGTGCAAACCCTGCCCACTCATCAACTGGGGGCACAGTGTGCATCAGCTGGTGATCCGATGGCACAGGGCCATGTCCTTTCCCTCCAGCCCCACTGGGCTTCGGCTCATTGCTATGGGAAGGGATCTGCAGGGCGATGTTTGCAGGCCCAGACCCAGCATTAAAATAATAAATAAATGATAATTCAGAGGAGTGCCAGCCTGATCACTGTGTGAGTACGATGGGAAGAGGCACCCCATCAAAACGGGGTGTTTGTTTAAATCTCATCCTCAGCACCTGCTTTCTCCTGTACCTGGAAGGAACCCGAAGGGTGGCACCAGTGCCAGGCACTGCACATCTCCTTCATGGGTTACCAGGCAAACGACCAGCTCCTAATGTTAATGTTGACACTGCCAGGAACTTAATGAATATGAAGCAAAACCTCTTGTATGATTAAGTTTGCTGTGCCAGTGATAACTCCCCTGTTCATTTACCAGATAACCCCTTTAGTCACCACAGGTGAGCCCAAAGGCACAGCAAGGCAATGTGACAGCTTTGTTCAGTTTTTCTTCAAGGGCAGAACACCTTGGAAGGGGAAAGCAAGATCAGGCTGGGTGTGATGAGGAGCTCCAGGACACCGTGGGTTTGGTTTGTAGTAGCTTTCCATAACAAAGCCTTTTTTTGCCTTTCTACTCCCATATATTTAGATCTGAGTGACTTTCTGCTGTGCTCGGCTGCCAGACAGTTTTGGCTGAAGCCATAGGGGAAGGGACACGTGCTTGAGTCATGCAGTTGGCTCTCTTCGACAGTTAGTGAGTTACTGAGAGAAGATGCAGTTTGTATTTAGTTTTAGCTAATGTGCAATGAGAGCAAGCAAAATACTCCAAGTAGAACACGCACATCATAAATACATGCAGAAGAGCTTATACCAGCAGGGGATGGGGTTCATTTTCTTAAACCACAGTAGCTGGCTAAACTGACACAGAAATATGAGGCTGACGGACTAAGGCTTAAGGAACACAAGGCAAGAGGCTTTGCTCTGCCACTCCTGCTTTGCCTCTGTGGCAGCTGCCACAAAGCCCCAGGGTGACCTGTGCTTGCATCTATTTTTGTGTGTGTGGTTTGGACCTTACGAATTCCCTACACAACTGCTGAGAGCAGCCGTGCCACTTGGTACGAAGACATTCTTCTGTTAGATTAAAGCCAGCCAAACCAGAGGAGGCCAGGGACGGTCCTTTCCTCACAGAGCTCGCACCCCGTGCCTCAGAAGCCAGTGAAACTGGTAACAACGCAGCGCCTCTAAAATAGCAACCACTGGCAGGAAAAGCACCCAAGTGATAGCACTATTTATTCACATGTCACTCTGCAGTTTCATCTTTCTCCTAGACTTAACCTATTTACTAAGCGGCGAAATGAGTCATTCAGCGAAGTGTTTCAGAAACAGAGAGAGAAAAGAGAATGGATGGGAGAAAGCGATTTTCTACAGGAAATAATTGGGGGGTAGGAGCTGAAGAACAGTTACAGCATGTTCAGGATTAGCTGGAAGTAACAAGAATAGGCAAAGCTGCTGCTTTTTTTATTTCTGTCACAAAGGAACTACCAGAACAAATATTGAATTGAGGGGAAACAAACCATTTAACAAATATTTAATTAATGGGAAACAAACCATATTACCCTCCCCTTTCGGCAGTTTTGCACAGGATGAACAGTCAATAATGCAATCTATTCCCTCGAGCACTAGCACTTTTGTCTATTAATCCACACAACTATTTACTGGCTCTAATTCCCTGGCACCTTATCTGCTGCTGTGTCTTAACTTTGCAAGCATCCCCGCTGAAGGGCTTGTGGGTTCTTGCTGAACTCAGGCCTCTCCATCGCACCAGGTTTCCCTCCAAACATGTCTGAACTGAAGTCTGAGCCTGGTTCTCAGGAGAGAGCCACCAGCAGAAAACCACTGTCCCAAGGTGACGGGGAAGATGCACAATGGCCTACAACAGTTTTGCCGGGCAAGCCAAGCTCTCCTCTGGAACAGGCAAATAATCTTCTGCTTGCAATTACTCCGCCTTCACAAACAGCCTGGGAACAGCCAGCGCGAAGGCGGCATATGTTTCTTACGTGCCTCATGTTAAAGAGGATTATGGGCAGTAGGCACTGTGTTCGTAGTGAAAACCACTAAGCATGCAAACACATGAAATCACTTTTGTGCACAGTATTTTACCGCTGTGACTCTGCACCCTTGAGCAAATGAACTTCGGGGGCAGATTCCTCCCCTCTGCGCTGGGCACCGAATGGCGGGTGCCTTTTTAGGGGCGCTGGTATCAGGAGCTGCCTCTGCCAGGGATGGAAAGGGACAGGCACCGCCCGGGAGGACTGTGGCTCTGGGCAAGGGGACAGCTGAACTCCCAAACAAGTCCCAGGTTAGCTGGAAGGAGTCCAGACCATGAAACATTTAAGTGGCAACTGAGAGTGTTACAGTTCACATATAACAACGTCAGAGAGGTGCCACATACAAGATCCTGCGTGTCTGCCCACATCTATCTGTCTGCTTTTAGTCTGCACTTTGACTGAGGCAGGAACTGGCCCTTCCTCTGGGCTGACACTGTGCCTGCTGCAATGGAGATCTCATCCAGGGGTGCCGACATAAAATATCACAGCAATAAAGACAGTAAATGATACCATGGGTATAGGTATAAACAGGAGACCGCTCTGAACCAAGAGGGAGATCTCACTGTATGAGACACCCCAAGTGCAAGAAGGCCTGTGGGGAGCAGATACTGTAAGTTACTTTTCATCTTGCCTCAGGGAAGTCAGGAACCTCTGACAATAAATAGCTTGAGAGTGTAAGAAAAATGTATATGCATCATCCAAAGACTTAAAACTTTCAGCTTGACTCAATGACACAAACGACAGAACTTTTCTTCTCGATATGAAAAGGGGAGAGATAAATTACCAGAAATAGCACTGCGCTCCTTGATGTCCAATGGCTGCCGAGGTGACTCTCTTCAGCTGAAGTGCAGCCAGCGCTATTGAGGTTGGGCAATTCCCAACCTCACCACAATAGCAATAACCTACATTTGTTCAGAAATTAGCCCTCAATTATTTGCAGACCTCCCATCCCAATTCCAGATCAAGATGTAGGAACAACCACCCAACGAGACTGCCCCAGAGAATCCTTCCCAGGAATGAGGGATGAGCCATCCCGACGTTTCCAGCTGTGAGGTCTGGAAGCTCTGTGTATCCCCATGCAACCCAGGCAGGAGGCACAAAGCTGTGCTCATTGCAGTGCCTCAGGGGATGCTGCAAGATGCTGCAAGTACCTAGCAAGGCCATCCTAATCATTCTTACCAGCTGTATGGATGTTCTCCTTTACACACGAGGCTGCGCAACCAGCTCACAAGCACCGTGTTTATAGCTCATATTGAAGCTATTAGTTTGTATCTAACCATCCATTGCTACACTTCCTGGGTGAATTCCAACCGAACAACGAAGGCTTTGGAACCTCATGATAAAACACCCTCTTGCCTAAAATAAAGATAAAACTTGCTTACGTGGGATATGATCTCATCCGACCACAGAACACATTCAGAAGCAATTGGCAGGCTGTCCCCTCAGCTAGGAGCACGGACTGAATGGGAATACTGTTCGTCCCGCCGTTGGGGAACTAGCCACAGACAGCTGGAAGACACGGGAGCAGCAAAGTCGAAGGCCAAGATCACCAAAACTCACTCTGAGAGGTCTTGGATGGAGAGCGACTGCCAGCATGAATGAAATACCCACAGCATACTGAAACCGTACAGAGCCACCAGATACTGTCTGCAGGAACAGGCTGCTGAAAGTATTTTGGTAGCTAACTCCCCACTCCATCACTGCGGATCAGACATCCAGCCACCTCAAGAAATGAGATACACAAAGAGCCATGCACACACTGCTTCACAGAATCAATCGGCCTAGACTGTACCCAAGGTTTCCCTGAGGGACCAGATGGACAAGCATGGAGACCACCAACAGAGGATGGCCCACGACAGGTACTGGGGAGTCCTTCGGGAGGCCTGGTTTTGATGCTCACTCCTTGCAGCATCCCTGTGAGGAAGGCTCACAGCCTATCAGCCAGCGTACCCAAGGGGCTGGGTCTTCCTCCTTTTCAGCCAAAATATTAAATGTGCTCAAATTTAAGCAGATGGTTAAGCCACAGCAACTTCAAAGCAGACTCATGCTGCCTTGGGTGCTGGAGAGGGCAGAAGGAGCACTGCAGAACTAAAAACTCTCCCATTTTGTGCTGACGGTGCCCAGTGACTTTGGGAGAGCCTCACCCAGCAGAGATGGGGTACACCTCAAGGCTAAGCCAGCAGCCAGCATCCCTGCTGAGATCTGAAGGATGATCTGGATAGAGGGGGCCTCAACCTTCTGTCTACAAAGACAATGTCTGCAGTTCGAGAGGGTCACCATCCCAAGTGGGCACTACTCTGCCCCTCCTCAGCACCTGTCCTGGGCACCCCAGAAACACCCCCAGTTCCAATTCCACTTGACCCTCATGCAAGGCTCTTGGCGTGGCCCCACTGGCAGCATCAGACAGGTGGGTAGCATCAGACAGGCACAGAGAGCAACACAAGAGTGGCCAGTTCGGGCTTTTTGGGTTTTTTCACCTTGATTCAGAAGCCTTGCTTGCCAGTACTCTGGAAATTTGCCAGGGTTTGTTTTCCTTGGGTGGTTCAGTGCAGCTGATGCTGCAGCTGCAAAGCCCTCAGCCCACAGCGAGCCTGCTTAAAGCAGCTCCACGTGAAAGCCCATGTTCTAAGCCAGCCAGGCTTCTCCTGGGATTCCCGGGGTCAGCCTCCTCTTCCCTCGAATGGGAACGGTGCTTGACCCCATCACAACCACACCTGAGGAGTGTGGTGACCAGGAACTGCACAAATGGGTATCTACACCAGGTGACGGGGCAGAGAAAATATGCCAACAGCATCCTGACCCCAACTTCTGCTTCTTCTGAGAAGTCAATGCTTATGCCAATGACTGTACCATTTTCAAAACACTATGGCCCTGATTTCCACTTGCAGGTTTCTGCTTTTTTTTTGCAGTTTGGTTTTTAAATCCTCTTGTCTCAAGCACAATCCGTGCTGGCTGCAAAAAGACCCTGATTCAGCACAGGGCAGGCGGGTAACGCATTTATCACAGCAGCCTCTTCGTGCCCGTTTCAGTGCTCTGCTCTCTCTCAGGCCTGGACAGTCCTTCAGCTTTCCCCATCCAGGAGCAGACAGCCCTGCAAGAGCTGGAGAGTGGTGGAATCAGAGTGCTGGGAAAGGGCAGGAGAGACTGCAGCCTGTTACTAGCAGACGGGGGGACTTGCCGAGACTTACTCTCAAGGAACGAACTTTTCATGGGCTGTGGGTTATATATGTGAAAACACGGTGATTAGGTGAAGGGACGGGGCTTTATTACTTAAATAATTCTTCCATTTGGCAGCTGAACCCCATTTTCATCCATACAACTCCACTTCCACTCTGAGTCAGTCTGTGGCACAGACAAAATGATCCTTCACTGACTATTCTGGTAAATACAAACTACCACTAAGCATCCCCTGATCACATAAATGGGCCCATACATGTATAAAGTATCAGGGAGCCAAGAACACATCTACTGCAGCGGAGGCATTCAGTGTGTGCTGGGGGTGCTTCCCTGGCAGTGCTAGTATAGTCCTGGAGGCTGCTGTGCAGCAGTGCTCCTGAAGCCCAGCCCCTGCGTGCCCTGGGGGGATTGAGCTGGCAAAATCCTCCTGAGAGGATCGCTCCCTCCTGCAGATGACAAGCACGTTTTAGCTGAAGTTAAACAAAGAAGAAAATAGATAGTGTGGGCTGCTTGCACGGTCACTACACCCGTGGAGAAGGGACTGCTTTAGTTTCCCTTTTACCTGGAAAAAAAAATAAACTGAAAAACCCAAAATAACCCCACCAACTCTTTAAAGGGTTGGAAAAAGCCTGTCTGGGAAGGGAGATAGTTGAAAACGCCTCGTTGAACACGTGCTGTTTTCCATCCCCCATAAGCAGCCCTTAAAGTGTCTCTGACCAGGGCTGGCCTGAGTGCAGCGTTTCAGAGCGCAGGAGAGGCGGGCCGAGGAGCAAGGGGACGTGAAGTTTGCTGTGCTGTCCAGAAGATGAAAACACTAGTGCTGTTTATAGAGGGAAACCCAATTCGTCAGCCCAAATGAATTCCTGTGCTAATCCATGCAGGCTTCATGTTTTCCACCAGCCCCAGCCACTGTAAAGACTATCTTTAGGAGGCACAGTGTGTTTGGAAAGGAGCAGCTGGAAAGAGGGGACGTTTATGCCAGCTTGGAAGGCTTTCTGGTATGGAAAAAGAGGAATGCTCTCTTGGGTCTCCCCACAAAATTAAAGCATCTTCATCCAGAGCAAAACGATGCCAAGCACAACAAACAAAAGCGGCTTTCCCCAACTCTCCTGGGCAGCCTCACTCCAGGGTTCACAATAGTTTCCATAGAACTTGTTTTGCTATCAAAACAGAATCGATCCATCCAGGCGGGATGCGCGCACTGTTTTCTAAAGACAAGAAAACTAATTTCCTCACTTATTTTCCTGCCAAAGCATTTTTGTCCGGGTGCCACAGACAGGGACTCCCCAGATAACCAGTGCATCTGCCGGTCGGCTCAGCGCAGTGTACATCTTGAAAAGAAAAATCCTCGAGAGGTTTTGGTCTGCGTACACGGCACGATGTGAGCTACCTTTGCTGCAGAGGCCGGGGGAGAGGCTGCCCTCAGCTCCCCACGCTGGTTCCTCAGCCCCTGATCCTCCCTCCCGAGCTGAGCTCGCTGCTGCGCAGCGTGCGGCAACACGAGCTTCCTGTAATAAACCAGCCATCACCGTGTGCATCTCTTGTTGCATACACGAGCGGAAATGAATGTCATGTTATATTGACCACAATCTGTTGAAACACTAGTAAATATTACAGTCTAACTGTGATTAAGGGCTAGATTATTTGCACGGCTGGGGTGTGCTCCCCGAGAGCCGCGCTGGAATGCCACGCACAGGAGAGGTTTCTCCCAGCCTGTCTGCAGAGACACTCGTGCTCTGCAGTGGCTTTTGAAAAGCAGAGTTGTTTTTCTGCACAACAGACAGATTTGGAGGAGTGTTTAATCTAAAGCCTGGAAGGAAAGTCTTAACCCTCATCGAAGACTTGCACTGGTTGTGAAGATGGGAATAGCTACAAACTGTACCCATGTGTAAAGCAAAGCTCCACAGATACTAATTCCTAAACTAGACACAGTAATAGTTCTGTGTGCTTTTTATTTTAATAATAGCCTGTAAAGTTTATACTGAAGTAACATTTGTATTAAATCAGTAGCATTTTTAAAAGAAGGAAACATGTCTGAAAACATAGTGGAAGTTACGTGAAGAGAGGGAGCTGCAAGATGACCTCAGGAGAAGGGCTCTCATGCATCCCAGCCTACCTAGCTGAAAATCTCACCTGAGGGCCTGCCAGCTGGAAATAGGCACCCTGGGATGCTTTCCAAGGAAGAAGACAACATCCCACTCAAAGCAAATGTATGCGAGTGAAGAAGAAACCAGTCAGGGGGAAAAAAATGGAATTGTAAGTAAAAAAAGGACCCACAAAACACAACATAATTACAAAACGCAGCCCTAAGAGTCCTCCTGCTGCTCGCTGCAGTTCTAACTCAAATCCAGGCAGCCGCCCTGGCCTTTGCAGACACCAGCATCACCTCCCATCCCAGGGCCAGAACCAGGGCGCTTCTCCAACTCCAACAGGCAGCTTCTGAGGTCGGGGACCTTTTACCACTAGAAGCGCTGGGCCTTGTTTCAGATGGCGAAACACGTGATGGCAGCCCAGGTATGGCACAGGCCCGCATTCCCCCAGCACCCCAATCCCTGGAAAGCAACTGTCTGCAGCAGCTCCTGTGGGCAAGCAGGACACACCACAACCGCACAGAGCATCCAGGAACAGCACAGAGCATCCGGGGAACCAAACAGAGCAACCAGGGAACCTCACAGAGTGCCCAAGGGCAGGGCCTGCAGAAGTCGGGACCTCCACAGACACTTTCGGAGAACAGCCCTGCTGCCTCCTGGTGAGGCTCGGAAACCCAGCCCGAGCACCGGGAGGTATCTGGCCATAAGGCAGTGTCTGGTACACCATCCAGCTTCCCCTGGCCTTGTGACTACAGAGTCTCCTGGAACCGAGCTCTCACAAAATAACCAATGCAGTGTTGCTCATAATGACAGATACTTAGCCCAGGGGAGTTTAACTGTCACAATACTTTCACCGCTGACTCCCATACCTCTGAAGTGGCTCCCCCATCATTTAGTCATTCTCACTCTTTCCAGAGAAGCTTAGAAACCACCTAAATAAACCAGCACCGATTGAGACATTGCAAATGTCGTAAGAGTCATTCATGTGTCTCACTATTTGTCCTACATTTGACTTGATTCATTCATGGATGATGAAGTCATTCATCATTAAGAAACCAAACCAAACCACACCACAATTTGGGAATCTTTGACTAGACTCCCCTGGCAGAGATGATCAGAGGGAATGATTGCAAACTCACACTCCTCTAATCTACTGCAGCTTTCGCCCTGGACCAGATTATTCTTTGCAGGTTAAAAGCGGAGTTTCAGAGTCCTTGCACGAAGGCAGAGCCCGTCCACACATAAGCACTGAGAACCGACTGAATGACGCCGTCCCTTTGGTATCATGTGGCTCTTCTGTAGGGCCTCGAGGCTTTCTGGTCATGCAGTGTGTATACGCTGTCTGGGCACGAACAGGGCTGGCACAGGACTGCCACGCTGCCAGCACCCCCTGCCAGCCACAAGACAAAGCCTGCCCAAGGCACCCTGCTGGGGGGAGCAAGGGACAGTCCGCTCTGACCTTTAATTCCACAATTATCCATGGGGAAAAAACTCCCCCTCAGATGTAAACCTATCACTCCAGCATCCATGGGCAGAAGTCACTACCACTTTTCTCACTAAATCTTGTTCGACTAGGGTTTCGCTCTCAAGAAACGGTGTTTGTTCAGCTGAGAGGCAGAGTTCAGCCTGTGTTTTGGAGAGCAAAGTTTCCAAATTAAAAACCCACAAAACGACATAGCTTGATTAAAACGGGAACCGTGTGGATTAGGAGAAAGTGCAGAAGCATGGAAGCATTGAACCAGTTTCTCATGGAGGGAATTAGTGCTGCCCTGGTGAGTCCCACGGGCATCACTGCTGAAGCCCCTTGATCCTCAGTGGTTTTATTCTACTTAATGGTCGCTGAAGATTGAACTCTCATACCCAACACTGGCTAAATCCAACTTGAGACCAAGTTTTCAAAGTCACTGTTATCAGACCATCGGTCATGCAAATAGAGATCAGAATTTCAGTTGCCAAAGAGGCTGCAGTTATTTCTAGCAGACACACAGTCAACAGGAGAACATGAATGTTTGCAAAGTTGGGAGTACTTGGATTTAGGGGTTTTGTGCAGATCCCTTCTACAGGGAGGATCCATTGGTTAGATTCCCTGCTGGGCGTGCACCCAGATCTCTGTGCTTGTAAAACTGAAGCGTGGCGACTTGGAGCGATGATTCAGACACAACTGCATTGTTTATATGTCTTAGGTTGGCTTTACCTCCCTCTGGCTTCTTCTGAGTAAACACACACTGAGTGTGAGAGCCAACAGGTTGTTGAAAATTCAGATTAGAAGCTAATATGCTGAGATGGGATCTTTATGGCCTTCAAGCTTTACTCTTCCTCCCTTATCTCAGACCTCCTTCTGGCAAGACTGCAGATGTGCTGCTTGGTTTTAAATCACAGAACCTGGAATAACCTATTAGGTCACCTGCTACCTCTCATAGCCAGTGCAGGACTATCTTCTTCTAAGTTTGTCCAGTCTGCTTTGAAAATTCCTCTAAAAACATACTGCATTCAAAGGAGAGCACAGGAGTCTCCTGGAACCAGTGAGTAAGCAGCACCATTGAACAACCAGGGAGCGAAAGGCCATACCAGTTTCTGCTGGGCAGAAACGTGGCTTGTACTACTCAGAGTTCTCGTAAGAAAACCAACTTTGATGGGAAGTTCGATGATTCATCCTCAGTTTTTTATTTTAAAATGTCTGGGGATATAATAATCATCATCATCATCATTTTCGTAACAAACAAAGTATGAAAAGCAGGTGGAAGAAAAATGGGGCTTAAATTAATAACCCACAGCACTTCATTCTTGTGAGAGAGAAGGTCTATACAGACAAAAAGTCCCCCATTGACTCTACATGCTGCCCTGAGTGCAGAAGTTCTGCTTGTACGAATAACGCTGAGGATCCAGGTGGTTTTCTACAGCAGAAGCCTTTATAACTGGCTTTCAGCTTGCACCATAAACAGCCTGTGTATCTTTAAGATGGTTATTCCTGCCAGGCATTTTATTTCACAACAGTTAAAGAAATGTGCAGATGCTGTCCAAGCTTTTCCAAGCAGCAGGGCTCTCTGCAGCTGCTTGCAAGATTTCAGGAGTGCAGTTCAAGAATGGCTCGAGCTGCCTTGTTGCTAGCCACTGCTGCAGAAGCTGCGTCCTCCCACGTGTTACACCAGGCTTTAAAAGCTGAACAGACCCCTACCCTTCCTACCTACTCTTCCCACCTTTGCACCAGAATGTATAACAAATAAAATGTGGAGAGCAGCAATGCCCAGCCCAGGCATTCACAGTTCATGACTCAGGCCTCTCATAATCATGAGATTGGTTTTAAAATCATGCAATCAACCCCCCACTCCCGAAGTTGCGTCATTTTTGTGTGCCTGGATTTTGAAAGACCAAAACACTGAGGTTCATTGCTTTAATGTTCTGTTTTTTCTCTTGGACTGGACTTGAAAAGATCACCAAGAAAAAAATAACTGGGATTTTGCTGCAGTCACCTGCACAGGGACTTTTACATCGCTATAAATATTCCAAGGCTCACAAAGAGTTAGGAAGAGCTTTGAGCTGCCACGTGGATGTAAGCCAGCTCGCTGGTTATTCAGTTACATCGCGCTAATCTTGAAGGGGAGACAGCAGGACGAACTGTGAGGACAAATACAGCCTCAGCCTCAGGTTCCTTACTGAGCTGCCAGGCAGGGTATGGACCCCCCAGCGAGGCACCTCTGATAAATGAATGCAGCATCCCTGCATCAGCTCTGCTGGAGGTTACTAACTCCTGTTTCAGTCTGTGACTCTGCACACAGCCGGTGCAAGGGCTGCCCGTATGAGAGCCCTTCACCACGTAAGCTGCGGCTGCCCCTACAAGGCCGGCCAGCCTGGTGGCACCAGCACTGGG
Source organism: Hypotaenidia okinawae (assembly GCA_027925045.1). Lineage (NCBI taxonomy): Eukaryota > Metazoa > Chordata > Aves > Gruiformes > Rallidae > Hypotaenidia > Hypotaenidia okinawae. The sequence goes on from BSDF01000016.1 coordinate 8,784,505, forward strand.
GTGAAAGCCCCCCTCAGCACAGACACAGACATCCCTGCGGTGCCACGGGCAGTGGCGGGTCCCTGGCTGGAGCTGTGCTGATTCCAGCGTTTTTATACCAAAGGAGCCGTGTCTATACAAGGGCTTTTACCATAATAGCTGCGTTAGCAGAATAATGAAAACATCAACCACCTCAACCAGTGCAGTTATGCGGTGAGCGACCTCAGCGTAAAACCAGCCCTGCTAAAGGTTTCCAGACAGTGCTTCTCCGGTTCAATGCAAAATGGTGATTTAGCTCTAGAAGGAGCTAACCCCCTTTCCTGCATTGCAGTTGCGTTATAAACCATTTCCTATCTGCACGGGTCTTGCTTCTCATCTCCAAAGCCCCCATTTTTAAAACCCGGTGTCAGAACAGGTATGATTTTGACTGTGCTGAAAGAATTTCTGCATCATGCAAGCACTGTCACCCCGAACTGGCAGGAAGACCACTGATTCATCTTCCTCACATCCTGCCCTTGCGCGTATGACAGCTTTGCTCTGCTCCTGGCTTTGCCCTGAGAAATGAGGGTGTTTTAACGGACAGGCCTGCTCTCAGTGGCAGGCAGCATACCACCCACCAGCCATCAGTCACTCCCTGAAAGATCCCAGACAGCAGCTTCCCAGGCCTGCAGTCCCCAGGGCTGTGCGAGGGATGCAGCCAAGGGCATGCAGCCTGGGATGCCCTAGGCAAGGTACAGTGCTACCTGTGACTTGTGGTGTCACTTCAGAGCTCTGTGCTTTGCTTCACCCATCTACAAAAGTCAGGGAAAACCCTGTCCGCTTCTTTCTGCGGTGGAATTCTTTTAATTCCTTACCGTTCCTCTGCACTGGATGAGTAGTGCCACTGGACTGAAAAATGTTATTGTTGTTATCCCTTTAAATTGAAAGTGGATTGAAGGAACAAAAGTAAATGTATGGTCTGTTTTGGCAGATGTGCCCCAACAGATGGGTGCCTATGGGCTTCTTTATAAGAACTGTCTGCTGCCTGTGATTCAGACTGTCTAAGGAATGCCATGAGCGTGGAGCAAATGGACAGCAAGTCTGGGAAAGGGCTTTATTGTGGTTTAGAAGCTTTCAATTCCCAACTGCAAGAACAAGTCCTTTTTTTCAAGAAACTCTTTGCCAGTATTTCAAAAATATCATTGGAAATTGCTTGATGCCTTCTAAAAGCTGAGCGCTTTCTGCTGATAACAGACCCCTGGTTCAGCCTGCAAATGGTGGCACGCCTCCTGCCAGCAAAGCCAGAAGTGGGGTTTATTGTCGTGGTGCATCAGTTGGCGGTGGGACTCTGCCCGTTGGGGCACTGAGGGAGTGCTCACGTACCGATCCCGCAGTGTCGGTTCTTGGCGGCCGTGCCCATGGTCTCCTAATGGAGTCTGCATGTGCTTTTGAACAGGAAGCGCTTTGTAACACGACTTGCCTGTGGGCACTTACTGCACCAATTAAAGATTCCTGAGCTGGAGAACAAAGAGGTGCCAGTGGAACTATGGTTTTAATCACTTGATTCATTTTCTTCCTTCCTCCGCTGCTGATTTGGGATGTATGGGTTTTTCTTTTTCTCGCTTTGTTTTGCTGTGCCTGGTTTTAGGCAGTGGGATGGCTCAGAAAGGCTGCTGGGGAAAAAGTAGTCTGGAAAAGGGGCTGGGTTGGTCTGAATTCTCAACCAGCAAATTGTTTCTAGAGGTGAAGAAGAACATCAGATGCCAGCCTGCCATAACACTGCAAATACTAGTTATTCAGGTGCACAGGGGTTTTTCCTGATACTCCATGACTTAAATGCTTTACTGTACTGGAGGGAAGGATAACCAGATACTATTTAATAATGGTAATCTGAGGTGCAGGGAAGGTAAATACAGACACAACCCAGACGACTTTCCTCCTGACAAGACTGTCCTTTCTGCTCTCTGCCCACAGACTACACGTTTTTGGGAGCAGAACCACCTTTTTCTTCTCTTTTGGCATTGCCTCCAGAAAAGCAAGAGTCTGGTGCTTAGACACTAATGCAACATGAATCCACAAGAGCAGTGATCCCAAAATAAAGCATGCAGTGTACCCACAGAGTGCCACGGGTCCCAGCAGAAAAGAGAGTATCTGGAATAAAGTGAGTCAGAGCTAAAAGAACAAGGCTGATGAACACCCAGATTTGCTAGAGTGTTCGAGCAAATGCTTTGGAGAATGTACACACTTCACTCTTAGTCAAACTCTGCCTGAGCAGAAATGACCACACCTTCTATGAAAAGTAGTTCTAATTAAAAACAGAGCGTGGCTTTTTTTTGATGTGAATTGTTGCTCTAACTGCACCGCAGCACATTTTCAACATTCAAATTCGCTCCTGCCTAAAATGCCAGGAAGCAAATGTTTCCCCCTCTGCCCCATATCGCTGTTTTGCTCTGTGCACAGATGCATGATGAGAACGATGACAAACCAGACTCAAACATGCTCCTGAAACCATGGCCGTCTCCGCTTTCTGGGCATGGAATCCACAGAGTGGTAAGAGAGAAAAGCGGCTTCTCTCCAGCTGGGCAGGAGGTCGGAGCCCTGGTCCCCGTGAGCGTGGCTCTGATGCACTGCAGGCTTACGGCTGCCTTCCCTGCACAGGGAAAGCCCCGTCTGGCAGCAAGCTGACAGGGCTGGCTTCATGCCACCCCCTCCTCCATCCGCCGTGCAGGGGCTGCGACGGTGAGCAGGATGCTCACAACGTGCTAGCACCCCAGCAAAGCCCCAAGGACCTCGCCAGCTGGAAGGGGGGTCCTGTGTCCTGCCTTCCCCCTGGCAGCACTGACCATCTCCTCTCCCTTCCCATCTCCCCAGGGAGCCACGGGACCAGAGTGGGTGCGGAGTGAGCTATGTGTGCCCGAAGGCACGGGGAAGAGCTCAGTCCCACACTGAGCGTGCTCAGAGCTCACAGTGTAGTGTTGTTTATTTGGTCCCCAGGAGACCCAGGGTTTCCTGGAGGTACATACACCCTACTCAGGCTCCTCTCAACCAGCTACTGACCTCAGGAGAAAAGCGCCAGTCAGAAAAGATTCTTCCTGAGCAGGGAGGAAAGAAGGGGTTTGAATTTCATTTCTACTCTGCCCTGGTCAGGCCCCACCTGCAGTGTTGTGTCCAGTTCTGGGCTCCTTGGTATAAAAAGGACAGGGATCTCCTGTAGAGAGTCCAAAGAAGGGCTACAAAGATGATTAAGGGCCTAGAGCATCTCCCCTATGAGGAAAGGCTGAGTAAGTTGGGACTGTTCAGCCTTGAGAAGAGAAGACTAAGGGGGCACCTAATTAAAGTCTATAATTATCTTAAGCAGGGGATGCAGGGGGAATCAGCCAGCCCCTTTTCAGTGGTCTGTGGAGACAGGACAAGGGGCAATGGCTGCAAGTTGGAGCATAGGAAGTTCCGCACCAACATGCGGAAAAACTTTTTCACAGTGAGGGTGACAGAGCATTGGAATAGGCTGCCCAGGGAGGTGGTGGAGTCTCCTTCTCTGGAGATATTCAAGACCCGTCTGGACGCCTATCTGAGTGATATGTCCTAGGGAGCTGCTTTGGCAGGGGTTGGACCCAATGATCTCTCGAGGTCCCTTCTAACCCCTACAATTCTATGATTCTATGATTCATGCCACCACGGGGACAGACTGCAGATTTTCTAATGATCAGATGAAAGAACACAAGGACAAAATGTAGGGACAGAACAAGCTCCAGATAGTCCTGGATGAGCCCCACAGCTGGGGCAGTGGGGAGCAAAGCTGCACAAATTAACACTTCGCTGGTAGAGAAGGTGATGGAAAGTGCCGGGTGCTTTACTGCGCCCGCCGCACGTCCGTGGGTCGGCTCGCTGCAGAGGTATCTGCTGCGCCTGGATTTTCTGTGAAATACGTGAGTTCTCTATAAAGCATCTCTGCTGATCTGCAGTCTGATAAACCACTACACGAGCATCTGCCTGGGCTTTTCTCCTCCCCATTAAAGATTACTGGTGCACCAAAAATAATTTAGAGCTGCTGTGTCAAGCAGACAGCTCAGGGTGTCAGATGTGGTTAGATAGTTGCCATTTGAATAATGACAAGCATTTTTCTTTATAAAGTAAAAAGCACACTACATGACAGCTGAAGCGACCAGAAGGACTAAATCTAAGGCAGGCAAGTTGATAACATTCAAGACAAGAGCTACACATCCATTATTTGTACATGGACAGAGCCTAACACCATACTTGACACTCAATCTCTACAGAGCACTTCTAGAACATGTCGCAGCGGAGTGCTTTGGAGTCTGTGATGCATTTATCCTCCCAGCCCTGTCACATGATCCTCCTGTCTCTGTGTCACAGATGGGGAGCTGCGGCACTCAGCAGCTGAGTGGCTTCCCCAGGGCTACACAGGAAACCTCTGGCTCCGAGGCACAGCATGGCCAGCCCAGGGCACAAAACGCACCCCAAGCCCTGGCTCCCGTCTCTCCTGGTCCTGCTCCACCAGAATAGTGCTGAAATAATTAATTTGTAACTGGGTCTGTGCTTTAAATAGCTCATCTGATTGCTTTGATGGTCCTGGAAGAAATAAGTTCTATTTGGCAACATTCTTATGTGGTGGTTTGTGTGACTTTTACCATTGTTGGTGGTTTTGGTTATGAACAGTATTCAGAGGAGGCCTTGGCTGGAACATGCTGAGCACTCTCTCACCCTATGGCTTTCACCAGTGTTTGAAGCTAACCGCTGCTTGCCAGCATCACCCTGGACATGGGATGGGTCCCAAAGGATCTCCTCACCACAGCTGATCTTCATGCCATCCCCAACAGCAGTGAATCTGAGGCAGAGGTGGGTAACAAAGGTGCCTCTGCCAATTTCCCATGAACAGTCTTTTCTTCTGGGGATTTGCCTTTGCACTACATGATATCAACAAGTTATGGATTTTTTTTTCTGACAGAGAAATATGGAAATACGTGGTGGAATATGCATATGAAGGTACAGAGGTGTGGTGGCGTCCAGCCTGCATCAGTCTCCCAGATGGCTGCATTTCCAAATCTAGCCTATACAACTTGACAGCTAGAGCCATCCTTCCAGTCACCGTGGATTTCATAGTTTGTTTTGGGAGGGGAAAGCTGAGAAGTTGGAAGGCGAGTTGGGAATGGACTGCATGGGCTGGGCACCTCTTGCTCTAAGGTAGCACCAGGAGCAGGAGAACAGGGGCAAATGTCTCCTTCCAAGACAGCACATAGCAGATCTCTACATCTGCAGGATGGTCAGAGATGAGCTACAGACATGCCAAAGCTACCATGAAGGTAGCCAGCTGGTGTTTAATACTGCTACTCCACTCCACTCTACTGCAGTTGTGCAGCTACATCATAAAGAAGTCTTCACGCATGACAAAACCCACATGAGAAGCCAAGTAAATACTTGCTGTCACCTGCCTGAAGGTCCACGCTCTTTTTGCTACACTGCTACAGTTGAATGTGTGACTGAGCTGTAGTCACACATTCGACTGTAATTCTCCTGTGGAGGTGGACCCAGCTCTTATCTTCACAAGGTGGGAGGTAAAGCCAGGTTAAGTGTGCTAGATCCCCATTATTAAAGTGCCCTGTGAAGCAGTGAAGGCTCTGAGCAAAGAACAAACCATGGTCTCAGGAAGAAAGATGCATTTTTTTACAGCAGGGAAGATAAGAAAATGATGTAAGGTCCTGCCAGCAGAGGCAGCAGGAAGAAGTAAAGAGAAATGGTTTTAGCCATAAGATGTTCTTCTCTGGTGACTTCCAGGAGAGCTCAAAGCCTGGGACAGCATACCCACCCGGAGAGGCAACAGTTTCAGGAATGAGGAACCGACCCAGGTCACACAAGAAGATCGTGGCAAAGCTCAGAATAGAAGTAAAGCCTAGAACACCAAGCCTGCCCATTAACCATGAAGGCAGAGGACAAGAGTTGACGAAAGGAGGTCACAACTGGGGGAAAGAAGCTGGACCGTCAGCAGAAATAGAGAAAGAAGAACAAAGAAGAGAGAGGAGGAAGATGGGGAGAGGGAGGAAGAGCGAAGGGAAGTGCAAGACACTGAAACAGTGATTGCTTAAGAGTCTGGGCATTGCTGGCAGTGCAGCACACTCATGCCAGGCCTGGCTGAGGAACTATCATCTTGGTATCTATCCCTGAGAAATCACAGCAAGACCTTACAGCTCACTTTATCTCAGAAGAGCTTTCTGGATAAAAGGGATTTGAGGGTAAAGCCTCCATAATCCCTTGGGTTTGCTTTCTTTTAATACTATAAAGAACAAAAATAAACTTTCTAGTTAGGAAAAATATGGCTTTTGTTATGTTCTGAGTCACTTTTCCCCAGCAGCAAACAAAGTGGCTTTTCAATTGAAGTCCTGACCATTTCAGAATGAAATGTTATGCAAAGTCCTAAAGTAAATCAGCATTCTCCAAGACACACTTGTAACTAATGTAAACTCACTGAGGTCAGTAAAGAAGACTGCACGTGCCCCATTTCGCCTGGCCTGGGTGGCATAATTGATAAATTCATCCTGAGCTGGAATCACTACAGGATGGCCCAGGCAGCGAGGCAGAAGCCCGGGAGGTCATTATTAACTTGCTGCTCTGCCTAATGGCTCCTCTGAGCACACAGGTCAAGCACGTCCCTTGTGAGCTAGGCTGCAGTTAGGTGCTACTGGCCTGATTCAAAACCCAGTGACATAATTTCACAGTCCATGTGGGAGTTCCTCTAAGTGGGCTTTGGCTCGACTCTGACTTTTGCTGCTTTCACTTCGAGATTCATTCACTGTTGTTTCTTTTACAAGGTTTGTACCAAGCATTTTCAGAAACATGGCAGAATCTCTCAGCTCCTCACATCAGAAGGACCTTAAAGCACAGTGTTCACTTTCCCTGGCAGGAATATCTCCTTTCTTTGTGACCATGCCCATTCCCTGAACAGGAAGCAGACTTTACTTAGCTATTTTCTTGCAGATTCAGCAAATCTCCTCAATCAAATTCTCTGCTAAAACCCAATCCAACACTTCTCTTCAGGCAAGGGGACCAGTAAAAACTCTCCAGATCTTACTGTGATAGTATCAAAGCTACATCAACTACACTTCAAACACAGACTGACAGAAAAACCATCCAAGTTCTGCTCTGCCCATGAGAGCAGCAGTGAAGGCCGGACACGATAGAGCCACTGAGCACTCAGCACCCCAGCTGAAGAAATTAAACTTTCGTGGCCACAATTTCCCAACTCAAGGTGAGTAACAGGGAAAATCCCAAACTACTGGGTGCTTAGAAAGCACATTCACAAGATCACACCGGGCATGCAGTAGCCTGGACTGAGAGGATGGCAGCAGCAAGAGTATGTGAAACCAGGCTCTGCACTTCACCCATATACCATGTTGGCAGCAATAGATCCAGCAACCTCACTCTGCTCCCACTCAAACCAATGTCAGTTCTGCTACTGCCCTTTATGATTGCAGCACCCAGCTGCACCCTTAACTTTGCAATAATTTCCTCTCACGAGGAACATACTTTAATAAATGAACCAAGCAGCCAGATTGCCAATAGCTGCCTACCTAAGAATAAGCAGGATATGTTCAAAGACAGCTTTACTCTACCATATATTCATTCCTAAAGGCTAAATCTGCTGCTCTTGCAACAAAGGAACAGCATTGTTGTACTTATCAATGTCCTACTGTTCATCTAGAACATCTGCACTAGTTTTGCCTGCAGCACTGCCCCATTCATTACAGGCCTTGATAGACTCTTCAATGGGCTTTTTTTTTTATTGGTACAAACTGTACAAAAGCATTTCACGAAGTGGACTTTGCCCTGATATGAATAATAAAAAAAATAATAATTTTAAAGTGCATTTTGTTTCAGTTTCTCCACTTCCCAAACTAACCTGTGGCAAATGGAAATAAAATGGCACCAGCTTGAAACCTGACAGCTCACTGCAGGGGACTGGAGGAGCTCTGCAAACAGCAGGCTTTCTGCTCGGTTGCCAAAGTGCATTGCTATCTACCAAGAATGCAGCTGATCAAAGACCAAAACACAGCACGAGCAAACAGCAAACAGCAAACATCCACATGTTGGTTTTGCACAGAGGAACAGGTGGGATTTAAAAGTCCTGAACTTCTCCCCTCCCTCCCTCCAACAAAACAACCCACACAAGAGGAGAGCAGTGCTTACCATCATCCAGATACGCCTGGTCCAGATTCTGCTCCTGTTTAATAGTGACTCCAGCTGGTAACACTTCTTTCTGGTCGCTAACCGGCGGTCCATTTTTTGCTGCTCGCTGGCCTGAGGCTGTCTGCTGCTGGATCACTGTAGGATATGAACTTGGACTTAACCTTTGTGCTTGACTGACCTGGGGCTGGCTAGATCTTGCAACATTGGATGTGAAATTTTCACAGCACATGATGTGCTGAAATTCCTGGTGACTTCCACACCTCAGCTGCTGGTTGGTTGGAGAATAGTGAATCACTGGAGAGGACTGCTGGTTGCCTGGGGAGTGGTGGAGCACCGCTGAAGTCTGGCCTGGAGAACCAGTGTGCACCAGCACAGACCTGTGGGCATCTGAAATAGCGACTGGTGTGGCCATCAAATTGGACTGCTGGTAGCCCAGTTGGCTTGGGCTGAGGCTCTTGCTTCTTTGGTATATTACAGCAGCCGGATTCTGCTGGTGGTATCGAGATTCAGGAGAAGAAAGGCCTGAGCGCAGTTGCTGGCAAGGAGCCATAGTGGCCACAAGACAGGAAGGGGACTCGGTGACCATTGTGTGCTGTGAATAGTACGGCTGTGTTACTGTTCCCAGGCCGCCGTGGACTGTATTGCAGAGTAGGGCTGGATCATAGTCATCAATGGGCTCTGTTTTGATTGATGGGACTAGAATAGAGCATGCAAAGGACATTATTCGTAACAAGATGACAAACAGAGAGGTTTTCCTTGAAGTAATAAGAAATTTAACCCATTTACAAGATATGTGTGCATGAGCTCCTATCTCGCAGGCACTGAGCTTAATCATGTACATGCAGTCGTGGCAGGGTCTCTATCAGTACTCTGTTCTAAGATGTTCTTCAAAAGCTTTCATGACCCGTTTAACCACAAATTTCTAAAACCTGAAAAATTAAATATTTCAGCTTATATTTTAATTCACTGAAGGGTCATTCTGGAACATAAGCAAAACACGCAGCTATAGGTGTTTCGTGTAGTCTTCCACCTCAAAGAACGACTGAATGCATAGAAATCCTGTGACACAGAACGCCTCATTTTCTGTCAAACATTCACCTAGTGACCAAAGGCAGAACTATTTTAGAGCTTTCTTTTTAGCTCCTTGGCTGCATGGAACTTCCTCAAGACTGACAGCTGAAGACCTTTCTGACACCATCGTTTAAGAGACATGATTTAGTAAAAGTTGGTGAATCTCAGTGTGGACAAATGATGGTCCTCTAGAGACAAGTTCTCACATTTCTAATGCTGTTTCTTTTTTTGTTTTGTTTTCTGGTCAAATCTTCCCCAAAACTCAGCACAGAGATACCTTACAATGGAAACCATTGAACGGTCAAGCAAGAGGGTCTTTTTTTGGAAGTGCAAAAAAGTCCCTTCTGAAGTGATTGTACTGGGACAGTATTGTACTTCTCAACACTATTCCACAGCAGAATAATACAGCAGCTATACAACCCTTCACACTGGTGATATCCTACATATTTCATACACTGAGAGAGACGACCAGAGATTTTCAGGCTGGAGGAGACTAAAGAAAGAACCAAAATAAGTGTTTGCCCGTCCTCAGAACCCAGTCACATTAAGACATCATTTTGAAGCTTGCATAAAATCTGGTAGTTATTGTATGCTTTCTGGTTTGCACAAACACAAGAATCTGATTTTTCTCACAATATTCTTCTCCCAGCCAAAGCTGAGAAATTCTGGGAATCTCATTAGTAATCCTATTGCATTTATTGTGACATGGCTCACCAATTCCCAAGAGGAAGAACATCAGAAAAGCTTTCATATTTTTCTCAACCAGCCTCATCCTGAAGAGCATATACTGCTCGTCTCCCTCTGTACCAAGCCCCTGTTACTTTCCCAGATCCAATGTTATCTTACTGTCGTACACGTCAGCTAGGGAAGGCAATGCTCATGGTTTTCACAGGGTCACATCATGTCACAGACAGAGTCTGCTCCCACTGAGGCTGCTGGCAAGCTTCCATCAAGTGAGCAGGCAGCATCAGCCCATTGCCAAGTTAACTGTCCCCTTAAATTTATGGGAAATTCCTCACCATAAATCACATGCATCCTTTAAACCAAACAGCCGCTGAGTGCTTCGCTGCCCTCAGCTGAATTAGTAACACTCAGATCCACAAATAATGGCAAGAAAAAGACAAGGCAGGAAATAACCTTGGTCCTGAGGAGGAGGCAACAACTTGCTCGGTCCTCGAGAATTACCTGGGTGGTAGGTGAAATGCTGTGGCTGGCTCCGTTTTCTTTTCCCATTGATGACATAGAAATTCACCTTCACAGCCGTGCGAATGTGCTTGTTCCGGTACTCTGGGATTTCTACAAAAAGCATGCTCTGCAACAACGAAACGTAACAGAGTTAGTGACCCAGGCTGACAGCAGATTCCTGCGTGGATCTCCCCTGCCACAGGGTCCAGCATAAAGGCAGAGAAATCTTCCTATCCATCCCTACAGAGGAGGGTATGAGAAGAAGAAAGGGGGGAAAAAAAGATGGTCAAAGAGCAAAGGATTTTGTCACTGGGAGACTGATTGCTAGGTACCGTATCCTCTCTCGTACTTGATGCTGTCCTGAACTTGGAGAGAGAAGTCTCTGCTACAAATAAAACACACAGAATGGTGATAAATGGGCAGCACTGTTATCACACTGTGCTTGATAAACAAGTATGTATTGCAGAATTCCCTCTTTGTTAGGATAAACCGGATTATTCTATAGCCGTTAACTTATACACAGCCGGATCCCGCTTCCATGCAAGCTCACAGCGAGCGTCCCCTTCTCTTCCGCAAGGACAGGCATGGCCCGTGGCAATCCAAGTGCCAGCTCCTGAACACACTGAACTGCAGGAAGGTCCCATTAAGCAAAGTGAACAAAGAGCCTCATTCCCTTGAAAGATCAATGTCCATTTTAAATGCTATAGTACAGACCCTGTCCTGCTGAGCACAGAGCACCCACGGCTTCCATAGGGGTGAAAGGAAGCCAGGACAGCCAGCAGCCTGCAGAGAATCAGGCTGAGACAATAGAGTCTTCTGCCAGAACACAAAATCTAGCAGTTATTCGATTTGCTGTGGGTTACAGCTAAATGAATAGTTTCTTGTTGCAACACATTTACTGCTGAAGCATTTGACATTTGCTCATCCCGGCAGTAAGATAGCTGCTCTTTCTGCCTTTGAGACGCTCTTTGAGATCGACCCCTTGAATACAACTTGCTGTCTGAGAAGCTCAAGGAGAGGACATTCGATGGTTTGCATACTTACAGGCTGGCTCTTATCTTTGTCCACTGTTGCCTCCATTTCCCAGATCTGCTGCCCATCTAGAAGAATATCACAACATCAACCTCACTGGATTTTTTTTAAATCCATTAAAGAAGGAGACAAATTAAGGGCATCAGGTTAGGAAAGCTCTCAAAACGGACTTAATTGCAGCACCTTCCCAGTCCTAAGCAAAAGCAACAGCATTTAATTTAAAGACATCACTGAACACTTCTCTCACCAGGAAAAAGCTTACATACATATTACACACTCATGTAGGAGTCAGCCAAACGGAGGAATGACATACATAGTGCAGGTGCAACATCTGCCTTCTACCAGCCTTGCTTTCAGCCAGCTTGGCTGATGGAGGGCACTGGGAGGCCAGGACTGGTGGTGGTCATGCTGGGTCAGCAGCCCACCAAACCTCCTACCGTTTGGAGTTCCCCACCTGCGCAGTACAGGGCAGAATGGACAAGGGGTGGAGAAGGATGAGCAAAAATCCAGGTGGGGCTTAGGGCATGCGGATGGCAGCAAGCAAACCGAGCCCTGTCAGGGCTCATCGTTCGAGGTGCTGCGCAGCGGAACTGGCAGATGCTCTGAAGTCTCACGGGAGCCGTGGCTTTTCTAGAAGTAGTTCAGCAGAGATGGCTTCTTACTGTAATTAGGAAACCAGCTCTTCAGGGTGCCTGATCGCTGTTACGCATGCCCTCCTACTATTTATACTCATTTTTAATATGTGCAGTATGAAACCCCAGTACGTGGTGTCTAGCAACACAGCTCTGATCGAGGAACAAGGCTGCCACTGCTGCTGGCTGTGACAGTGCCACTGGCAGTCCTGAAGTCACTGTAAACCACCAAATAGTTACCATCCTCCCTGTAACAGCACCTCTGCTTGTGCAATGGCCATCAAAAGGCTTTCTGCTCTCAATTACATCCACACAGCTTGTCTTCACTCCGAGTTACACTAAACTGTATTCACAGAGGAAAACAGAATTGGATGCCCCAGTACGAAATATCATCAGAGCAGTGCCCATACTGCACGAGTACATCAGGAGTGACAAGACATTTGTGCACAGTCTGGGTGCTTCATCTGGCTACAGATATTTCCTAATTCTACTGTCATCCACACTTCCCAGAAACATCTTTCAGCAATGCCTTCCTTGCTACTTTCATTATTTTATCTTTTAGATTCTAATCTCTACCCCTTTGATTCTTATATTCTGCTGAGGCTTTTAACCAAGCAATTTTTTGGGGGGAAGCCTCATACCTTTCTGAAAGCTTGCCTTTAACACAAATAGGAGACAGGTACACAAAGGGACTGATCAACTTGGACCAGTGCAGTCGCATGGCTGGCAGTGGCTTGGGGAGGGGGAGGCAGCTCCCGGGTCCCCCAGACTGCATGCCAGGCCCAGCAGACAGGGCTGGAAGTCTCCTACAAACAGTCCTTCTCACAGGACTTCTTATTTTTCCCGATTCTTGGAAATTCTGCAAGAGCTGCTTTTGTCCTCTGTTATTTAAGTACTTCTGCTTCTGGCGAAAAGGGAAATGAAAGAGTATTTTTAAATGCATTTTGCATTTTTTCTGTTGTTTTCCTCTTTGTTCTCCAGACAATGAGCTGACAGATGTGTGGGGCTCTGGGGGCAGCCTCTCCCCGAGGGACTGGAGCAGCCGCAGGGCCCTGCCTGCCACCCCAGCACCCAGCATGCCAGAAGTCTCCGCTTTGGCCCCTGCCTGCCACCCCAGCACCCAGCATGCCAGAAGTCTCCGCTTTGGCCCCTGAACACACAGGAGGGAGAAGAAGGGCATTCCCCCAGCCCATCACTAGTGGTGTGCCCCTTCCTCCAGACAGGACGGCTCCCAGGGTGTTTTGGCCTGGTGCTTGGCTCATGGTGGAACAGGAGTGGGCCCACAGCAATGGCAGGTTCTGCTCACCACCCCTCTTCCTTCTGGGCAGCAACAGCTGGAAGATGGGCTCCATCCATCAGCTGCTCGTGAGGAAGAGCCTCAGAAGGGAGGGAGAGCTTGAGCCTCAACACCTCACACGCCTCCTGCCTCGCTGTTCTGGTGCAAGGAGAAAACACTGAATAGTTCTGACCTTTTTCTTTTCCCTTTTTTAAGTGTTTCAAGTTCTCCCAGTTGTCTGCTACACTGACATGCAGATTAACGATGGATTGCTGGAGCAGAAGTGGCCTAAGAGAGCTGGGAAATACAGTCTGCCCAATTTGCTGCTCAGCCCTCGCATCCTGAAGGACTGCTGTGCACAGGAATGGAAACACACTTACTTAATGCTGAACAGTCACTTTGGCCACTGCTCTGGACTGTGGCAGGTTAAAGCAATACCCCTGTTAATGCAGCTAATGGTTTGCCATGGCTGCAGTGGTAAAAAAGGAAAGCAAATACGCGGGGTTTAATCCAGCCAATACTAAATGCATTGTCTGATGACAAGGCAGTAAATACTTAAGTCCTCTTCTACATGATCATTGTGAAAATAAAGTATTATAGTGTGTCTTGAGGAACATTCACACACCCACCCCGCAAAAAAACCCAACAAACAAACCCTAAAAGAGAAATTTCTGTAGGTCTTTGAGCAGAAAAGGAGGGAAAAGGAACCAACACATCACAAAAGGGCAGCTCTGACAGAGATGTATATTGGGGGCTGTCTAAGCAATGCAGTATGGAGGAGTTTGGACACTGGAACACTGGACACTGGTTTTCCTTCTGGCAGGATATTTTTGTTTCTGCACTGCCAAATTCAAACAGCCTGCATGGATACAAGAACACTAACTTCACAAAGCAGGTAGAAAACAAAAGGATTTGTTGGTCTGAAATGCATAAAATGAAACAGAAATGAGCCTCCAAGTCATCCGCCACATTCAGGAGGCCAGTGAAGCACACACAACCAGAAACACAGCAGATGTGATTTAGGAATCAAGCCACTGAAGTTGCACTAAAAGCTAATGAAGCCAACCATAAAAAATGAGCTGAAGTTTAGGCTGAGTCCAAAGTCTGAGGGGATTAAGAACGAGAATAAGCCAAATCCAAAAGAAATAAAAGTATTTGGGGTTATCATTCTAACGATGATGGATGCCTCTGTTTGGATATATTCATGCTCGTGGCAGCTTAACAGGTTTGTAACAAATCTGTCAGCAGCAGCAATCCCTGCTCTTTAAGCACCAAAGCCATGTTGAATATAACCAGTCTGCAGCTCACTCCCCAACCTGTACGCTGAAATAGCACGATATGTCTCCATCTGTCTCACCGCTTCACTTTTACAGCTGCGAACATACAAACTTTAGCTTAAAACAATCAATATTTGCTTTTCCTTTAACCCCTCTGGATCCACACAGCACGTTGAGATTTTGGCAAGAGGATGAAGGAGGCTGTGAATAAAATGAAAAGTACAACTGCATTCCAGAATCCTTCTGCTTTAGCCTGTCCTTACTGCCAGGAAGGAAACTAAATCTTTTGGTTGTGCACACTCAGAGTAACTGGAAAAGAGGAGGAATGAGCTACAAAGATTAAGGCACATCTGTAGGACAATTTGAGGAAATGTGGACAGAGAAAACTTGCACCCAACTGTCAATACATTCATCATCTTTAAATGTGCAAAAATGGTAATTGGGGGTGTGGGGTGGGGGCGGCACCTTGACTACCCTGTAACTCTGGCATGCCGCAAACTGGACAAATGACTGGTCCCCTCCCCACCTGCAAATTGAGAAGATTAAGCCCCAGCTTGACTAATAATGTAATCTAAAGTGTACAAGTCCAGACAGCTGTTTGTTGCGTATAGTGAAGCCTGGACAGCTGAGAGGTAAGAAACCTGCAGAGGAGTGATAGCATCGCGCTGACTGAAGGACTGCAAGGGCATGAGCACACCAGTGACAGAACCTGTGCTCTGCAAGTCCCATTCAGTCCAACAGCGTGATAACCCAGCACATGTGTGGATCACAGGGAACACAGTACCAGACCCATGTCTGTGGTGTGCCTCAAAACTCTAGCTCCACAACAGGAGTTCAGTCCACACCTCTGAAAAGAGCAATAGTCCCACTAAAAATGATAAAATACTTTTGGATTTAGACCCTGAGGTCTCACCAGGCATGGCTGCCTCGTGCAGTGTTTTTACTGTTGTGGTTCCCTGCTCATTTCATGGTTTGTCTTAGTTGGCGAGTCTTTAATGCCGCAGGTCAGTGAAATGTTCAGGAAATAGAGGGTTTTGTGCTGCTTCAGGGCTATGAGACTTAGCGTTAAACCCCGATGAGAGATCTGATTGTGTCAGCACTCTTTGGAGGAACAAGTTGTTGGAAGAAAGTAATTCTACCCTCTCTAACTCAAACAGCGATCATACCAAAAGTCCTGCTTCAAACTTGGGGGAAAATCAAAATGTCAGTCTGCATTAGGCACATTTTGGGTGATTCTCTGCAGCCCCTTATAGGGCTTTTCTTAATTAGCCAATTAAAGGTTTTCTGAACCAGTTACAGCCTTTACGCATTATTCACCATCCCTTACTCCTGCCTTTGGGGTCAGTAACTAGCAGAGAAACAAACTTACTGCTTTATTTGAACAAGCATGACTGATGGACTGAGAGGTTCAGGAAATTCTCTTTGCAGTTCTCTCCAGTCGAAGACTAAGTACACTATTGTGTGTGACTCTGTGTCTGCATGGCATTTTATGCTGGAAAATATACACTGCTTTTCGGTTAAGCATTACACAAATTACTTAATGAACAACCTGTTACCTTTTTCCCAGGCAGCAACCCCACTCTCTCCCCAAAGGCACGGAGCCCGGCAGCCCCGACTGCCCATTCCTGCAGACTTCCCTTTGGGCTTGCAGTGGATAGTCCCTCTGCGCTGTGTTTCTTGGAAGGCTTTCCAAAACCCACAACTGTTATCTCTGTCAGCTTTTATCAGTAGATGACAGACATCTCTGGAAAACAGTCCAGGATTTTTAGAGCTGCCCCAAGTACAAAGTAAACCACAACAAGAGCTTTCCAGCAGAAGATCCCACTTTGGGATGCAGAAACCTCATGGGCAGGGGAATGCTCACACTGCTTTGCTGAGGCACAAATCCTGATTTCAGCTGGGAAGTTATCCTGCTTCATGTCAATGTGAGGTTCTCAGCACCTGCTTCTAAGCAACTGTCCTCCTCTAAGCTTCTACTTCAGAACAGTTTTCAGATTTCAGAGCAAGCACCACATGCATGAATTCAAAACTCACAAAACCAGAGCTGCCACCCTTTTCACTGAGTTCCATTCCGTGCATTTCTTCTTCCTTCTGAAGGAAGGCTGCCTGCTGCAGTGGATGAAGCTCTGTTTACGGGGAGCTGAGGCCAGTGCCTTCATTTCACTGAGGACATGAGTTTGAGTCACCAAGGCCAAAGATACAAGTCAAGGTCTGGGAGGTAAAAGGCCAATGGATTAGTCATCCGCCACCCAGCCCAGCCCCAGATCTGACATTTTACACAGTGAGAACAAGTCTAGAGGAGATTTCTCTCCATCTATTGTTGAGGAATTCAATTCACACTAAACCAAAAACATAAATACAGTAGTTGAGTAGCAAAGCAGCAGGGGCAATCTGTCACTCCAGAGCTCTTCCAAATAATTCCTAATGCCAATTCGTCAAAACAGATTTGTTAGGGTTTTTTAAGATTATACGTGTGTTTGTGTGTGTGTGTAAATTATTAAACAAAAGCTCCTCTCAAAATAAAACCACTGGGAACCTCCATGTAATAAAATGAGTCACACCAGGATGCGATGACTAAGTGGGAGAATAGGGAATTCCACTCCCCATGCCAGCTTTTTACATGATCAATTTTCTGTCAACAGGTGATGGGAGCTTGTCTCCCTGCCTGTTGTTTATTCCAAAGATTGTTATTATTTTTTAATATTCTCTTTAAACAATTACGATTCAAAGCCAAATAATCGGGACCAGGCATGCTTCCACTGGGCGCCCCCGTCGCGAGCAGTGAGCCAGGGAATCCAGGCCAGCAGTGGCTGCCTGTGCTAATAAGGATTTACCAGCTGTAAAATTCCAAAATCTTGTGTCATACGGGGAAACCTTCCAAAACACGATTCCACCCTGTCTCACTGAGTCTCTCACAGCTATGGCAACTCCGTTTCTGCAGCCACACTCTTGCATTTTTGTGTGCGTGATCCTTAGATTTTTTCCTGTTTTGCAGTGTTTTTCTGGGATTCCCAGTTTAGTGTCTGACAATTGACCCGTGGGGTTACAAGAACACCTTGGGGCACGTTTCAGCCAGGGGTAAACCTGCGGCCAGGAAGGTTTGCTGGGTTCTCAGCAGCTCTAACAGCAGGGAAAAGCAGAAGGTGTCCATGTACCCTGAAACCTTCTCATCTGCACAGGAAAAAAAGGGCTCCCAAACGGTGGGATCTGCTAAGACACCTTCCTCTTTTGCTTACAAAGAACAAACAAAACAGAAGCTCAAAGAGATCAAAACCTCCCTGACCCTCCCTGGTTCTGACACCTTTTGGCAGCAAGAACTACCAAGCAGGCCTTGTGCTCTGCTCTGCAGCCACCTTACTGAGGCCTGCTGCAGGGCACGAGGAGGGGAGATGTCAGCCTGGGAGATGATTGCTGTCAGTTAATGCAAGAATCAGGTGGGCCTCCCGACAGAGACAGCTATAACTTATTCCCCTGGTCCATCCCATCGCTCCACAGATTTAGCATGAGGAAAACATGCATCCAGCTCTAAACGCTGGCCTCCAGCCACGGGCTGCGCACGGCAGAGCAGTGCTGGTGCAAGGACCAGCAAGAGAGCAGATTTATTTCATACAAGCACTGCTGAACCTCACATGTTGCAAATCAATTGAATCTTTTGAGATTCCAGTACCCCTCTCAGTTTTGCTAGCTCTGGAACTACTCACAGATACTCTCTCTCCATGCTTGTTCCCTTAGCCTTGCCCATCAAAAAACCCACACAAACCCATGCACCTGCTTGGGTTTTTTACCCCAGATCCTAGACTTTTGGCTCAGGTTAAGCTGAAAACCTAAATTTAGTAGTGCAAGCTCAGTGGCTCTAAGATACATCCCACTCATCTCATTCTCTGTAACTCAAACCTTTTCTTTCAGTTCATTAATTTATATACTCAGTGAAAGAACTGGAGCTTGGAACCTGCATTAAATAATTGAAGCTGTTTACTGGGGTCAGATAGAAAATATCTGGTTTGGATGGATCTGGGGAAAAAAATAAAGTTTAAAAAATATTTGGTATCTTTTATATCTTTAATTTGCCTGAGAAAATAGCATCATTCATTTTGCATCATTAAGTTCAAAGAAATAGCTGCTGAAAATAGTTTGCTGTTTTCTGCATTCCCTGGGATTTTTTCATCCTTCACAAAGCAGTCAGACCCTAACAGGCATCTGGCTCCCTGTTTGGGATATGGTGAGGAATTTCAGGCTTGACACAGCAGAAAAGGGGAACACTGCTGCAGTCAGTCTGCAGCAACGCTCCTTTCACACCACCTGTGACTGTGATCCTCAGCCCCGGTACCTCGCCATCATCAGAACCCACCCACGAGCCACTTCCATTCCCCTGCTAGAATGCCATTCCTTCACAGCTCTCCACAGTGAATTTGCCTGACCAGGAGGCTGTTTCATCTTTCAAGTCATTTGACTGATTTTGAGCAGATATGTATCACCTTACACAATTTCACTGGGTACAACTGATTGTGCTTTGTAAACGAGCCTTTCCTAGAACACGGAAATTCCAAGACCAGAAAGCGCTGCCATGCCTGTCTGCCAGCCTGCAGTGCAGCAGGAACACTGAGAAGTGCAAGCCTGAGAGCAAAATCTCTCCAGAGCCTGCCCGCTTGCTTCTGGAAGTGAAAGCAGCATGTTTTGAAGAAATGAAATTATTTGCCCAGCATTAAAATAAAGCATGTCTGTGATGACAGATGTACTGAAGGGCTGGAAGTCAGAGACATGCTGTGAAGAAGTACAAATATCATCAGAATAGTTATCATCGCTATTGTTATCCCAGTGATCAGCAAGCCACTGCAAGGGCTCCACACAAATACCCTGGGATAAAACAGGAACGTGTGGCTACAGGCACCTCTGAGCACACAAACCACTGCAGCTTCCACAGCTGGATGCACAACCAGCCCATCTCCTGCTGCAGTCCCCAATGGAGAGCAACACCTGAGTACCTGCCCAGGAAGCAGAGCCCGCTCCCCAAGCACAGGGCACAGGCTGAGGGGTGCATTCGCCTCTATGGTCCGTTTCTGGGACAGGCAGGCAAGTCCCTCCTCTCAGACCCAGTGTTTTGGGCACAGTGCAGACAAAAGCCTCGACTGGCTGCCAACATGCTGACCACCAGTCCTGAGTCTGCCCTGCAGCGAGCAACCCTGGAACCAGCAGACAGTGCCCTGTGTTGAAGCTCCCCTGCTCCAGCTATCACCCTCCTAAGGAGACACTGCCATGAAAATACCACCTGGTGCAGGAGCTCCTGGGAAAAAGAAACAAGGGTTCTGCTGCATGAATCTAGAGCTGGAAAGATTTTATTTCTGTCAAATGGGCTTTGACATGTCCGTGCTTCAGAGGCCTTGACAGCTGCATCAGTTCAAAGGGCACAGAGCACACCACCTCCTCTCTCCATCCTGCACGGCCGAAGAGAAAGATTTATGGTGGAGCCACTCCAAAGATGTCTGCATTCTGTTTGGGTTGTTCCTCCACCACCCACATTGTCCTGCGGATGATTCATGGTGTCCGTGTGGCCACCGAAGAGCTTGGCAGCTGAAAGCACAGTCCATTTGCACTTTTCTCCCAGAGAAACCCGAAACTCCTCTATCACTCACAGCAGAGCAGCAGTAACCAGTACACAAATGGGAGTAAACACAATGCAACCAACAACATCTGACTTGCAAATTATTACATGACAATTTAAACAAACAAAAGGGGGAATTCCAAACCTTTTTTTAAACTGCTTTGTAAGATCTGGGCCCCAAGCAAAGACTTCCACCCTTGGCCTTTAGCATATTCCATCCAGATCCTTGAAAGCCATACAACTGCTTTTCAAGCTCTCTCTTCCAGATCAAAATTACACAACTTTTGATTCATTTTAATCTGTTAATTTGTTTTAAACACGCACTTCAAAAATTCCTATCTGTGGGATCTGATCTGCTTGCTTCCCCTGACCCCTTTTGATTTAGCTGGGCTCAGTTACACGTCTCTAAGCCCAGATCTCAAAACTCCTGAGCCAAACCCTGCTCTGTGTGCTGGGCTGACTCCGCCAAATTCAGGAGTTCCCCTGGCTTTCAGCAGCCCCAGATTACCATCTTTCACCAGGAAGAGATAACCTTAAAAAGAACTCAAAAACAACAGTGCTTGCATGTTGGCAAACCTTATCATTAAGAAAATGAAGGCAACTTGTGCATCAGCAGGTTGAACACTGTGCTCCATCCCCACGCTCACACGCTGAGCTCCAGCACTTCACTTCGCTTCCTGCTGCCATTTCCTGTCACAAGCCTAAAATGAGACTTTGAGAGGCCACTCAGTGGCAAGCTCCTCGCAATCGCCTGTACTTCACATAACACAACAAGGCAACTCTTTCTATAATGACATCCCGGCATAATTTAGGGAATATTCCCTATTTTCCAGGTATTTCTAGGGAAGGATACAGGTATCTGCTGTACTGTGTAAGAGATTCAACAACTGTTTGTGCTGTATTTTGCTCACAAAGCTGAGCAGCTCCACATTCCTCTGTGCTGCAAGCAGCGAGAGAAGAACTGCCTGCAAGATCCAGAGGAAACTGAAGCAGGTTTTGCCTGTGTGTCTGTGGGCTACAGACCAACTTACAACTGCCAGCCCCAAGAGCAGCCCCCTGAGCTGCAAAAGGCATGCTGACTGCCACCTTCACAGCACCTGTGTCACTGCAGACCCCAGGTTCAAGGTACACCCACATTTTGGAGTCTGTGAAACAACACAACAATGTCTGACTGCACAAACGGTTTTAGGGAGACGAAAGTCTTGCTACTCTCAAATACTGGACAAACAGTCTAAGTCAAGAGGCTCTCTGGAGTGCGGGATGCCACAAGCTCCTAGATGGGTGCCTACACTGCTGCTCTCACCCTCGCTGTCAATAGTAGAGCTAAAACTGGTGGCAAAAGGGGGAAATCGAAAACTCCCTGCGAGCACAGACAAGACTTTTGAGCTGTTAAACTGAAACTCAAAGTCAACCATGCTTCCCCTGCGAGCTGGTGCATCTTCCTGCTCTCACAAAGGTGCGAGATTCTCTCGCAGGCTCCCCAGTGTAGTGTCATGCTCTGGGAGGGGGCGCAGAAGTGACAGGTCACACCAGCCACGCACCATCACCCACCGGGATGTTTGTTGTGGCTTGCTTTGCTTCTGAGCAGCTTATCAGCAGGCTTTGCAAGGTGCTGCACAGATGGGATCTGCAGCGAGTGAGCTGCCCGAGGCGAGCACGGGATCCACCTTCTCCTTCACCCACTGACATTTCTAATTGATAAATCAGGCTGCAGAACTGGGCCTCTTTGTTCTGCACTCAGGCAGCCCGAGGCCACCGCAACTAAGCGTGGACATGGTAATGATAATTAAGATTGTCTACAGTTTACAAAGAGGGAAACTGAAAGTCACAGGTGCACAAGATCCTGGTTTCCAGGCAGGCTGGGACTCTCCTTAACCTCCCACAGCCCAAGCACAATGGCTTAATTCTCCATCCTCTGCAGTCAGCCAGTGTCAGATCAGCCCCTACATGATTTGCATATCCAGCTCAGCATCTCAACCTTCCTCACCTTAAGAGACACCCATCAAAGAAAGCAACCTGCACCTTAAAAGCACTTCAGGGCATAACTGTAACAGGTATCACTGCATGACATACCAGCACATGGGTACAGAGAACAAGTTCACCCCCAGCATGGAGCAGAGTCCCCCAGACAAGGCACTGTGAACAACACAGACTTCGGATTTGGCCCAAGGATTTGACTCTGGGCCTCCCATCCTCTAAATCCCCACTCTGCAATCACTCATTTGAAGTCCAGACTCAGACTGCCTGCAGAGGCCGAGGGCTGGTGGGGGAGGCAGGATATGGAACACCCGCATGCAAATCCCTGCTTCAGACTGGGCACTGCCGCTGGGATAAGTCATGCCTCCCACTACTAGGAAGCAAAAAAAGAAGTTTAAAAAGGGCAGTTTCCCCAGCTGGGAAGAAAAAGCTTTAGATTTAGTGTGGAAAATGTTGTTGTTCTTTTTACTTTCTAACATCTATTCCAGCCAGAGCCTTCTCTGCTCTTATTTGGAAATAGGGGCAGGGAAGTTTGGATGTTTCCTCGAAATGGCATTACCTCCCTTTAGTGTATCATCTCCTTTAGTTACTGCAAAACATTCTTGGGACAGGTACTGCCACGGGCTGCCAAGCATGTTCCCATGCACCTTCCCCTGACATCGACGGAACAGTGGCAGCACAGTGGGAAGAAATTAATGGGCGGGCTTGAGTGGAAACGCAGGGTGCCAAGAACACTGCTCTAACTGCACCAGCTCAGCTGAACCTTCACAGGCCCGGAGTCTGTTTTCTTGCTGTGAAGTGGCATCGCTTACTACCTGGGGGCAGCCACTGGGACCTGCTGCATGCTTTTAATTTGCCCCCACATTGCTAGCTGATGCCTACATACATTCATTTTTGGCTCAATTCTTCTTTTTGGCAAAGGCATTGTCCCATCTGACATGCACATGCTCTTGGCTTGGGAGCTGCAATTCCTTCAGTCGCTGGTTATATCACCTACACTGCCTCTGCCTTAGTTTACCAACAGAAGAATTCAGAAGAAGATGTTTTCTTAACCGTGCAAAGGGAACACGGAGTTTACGTAAAACTGGCTGCTGGTTTTTCACACTGCAGAATCCTCTGTTTCACTGAAATCAGGAGGGGTAAAGGATGGCAGAGGCTGGTCCTTCGTATTTGCAAAATGCTTTTTTGATCCCTGGACATTGCTATTATCCTTAGAGAGCACATTATTTAGAATATAAAAATCAAGCCTAACGAAGGGCAAAGCAAACAAGTCCAGACCATTTACAAAGAAACAACCGTCCATTTGCAAAAGCCTTAGAAAATCCAATAAAACACACATACGGCTTGGTGAGGTGACATTAAATACCTGCATGCATACAGTATTGAAAAAGAAAGAGTTCAGCTCTGAGAAAACAAGTAGCTAATGACAGTGGAACGCATTTGTTTGTGTTTCCTCCTGTAAAGAAGAAAACCTGATTTCTGCTGCCCACCATAGCCATCACATCACACCTAGCATATGTTCTGGGGTCTGTATTCTCTGAGTTAGAAATCAAGCGACATTCGTTACAGCATGCCATTATGAAAACACAATGGAGAGTTCAGCAAAGGCAGTAAAGGTGATGTCAGGCAACTAGAGAACCCCGGCAACCTTTTTTTATTCCTATTATTTATATTCAACCAACACCAGTCTGGGTTTGGAACCACCTTGTACTGTCTCTGAGCAGGTCAAGCAAATAAGCAGACAAGATGAAAAGAGAGAATGGACAATCTATCACTCATCTTCCTTCACGGTTGCTCAAGAGCTAGCAAGACTGTCTGAAAACCTTGACAGAGTATGTTTTAAAAGAAGGGGTTCTACTAAAAGAAAGTAGCACTGGACATTTCTCTCTGAGTTGCATTTTTTTTGCTACAGCCTGAGCCTATATAAAACCGTCTTGAAAATACAGAAGCAATGTATTCTTGTATCATAGTACATGTAAAAAAATAATTTACTTTGATATAAAAATACATGTTCTGCACATTTTCCCTACGCAGACTTCTAAAGGGAGGAAAACGTAACCTTTGCCTGTAGTTCACATCAATAAAAACCATTCATTTCTACTACAGTTTCTAGAAGGGTGTTGCCTAAACATGAGACAAAGAGAGCCCAGGGACACACATAGCAGTCATCCTATTCCTTCGCAAGCATATCCTGTCCCTGCCGATTCCTGGTGTCCATATTCTTGCGACCCCCTCTCCATGCCATGGCTTTGATCCGCCCTTCCACACTGCTTGAGAGGCCAGTAACACAACCACATGCTCCCGAGTCTAATTATACTCACACGGTTGCATCAGGAGGTTTGGTTCTGCTCACATGAACCTCAACGGGGTTACTCTCCTGAGCAGAATTACTCAGAAGCACAAATCTTGGAGGAGCGATGAGACACCACAGCACTACATATCTGCCTTATCCCATTAGGGACAGTTAATAAAAAGCTGCCTTACCTGATGTTTTCTCTGTGAACACCACCTTGGACTCTGCCGTGAAGTTCTGTCCAGTCAGGATCATCTGTTGCCCTCCATAAACAAGGCAGCTATCGATATCTTGTCTTTCAACCATTGGAAGCTCATGAGCGGACCTTTGGGCTGTGGACAAATTGCAGACATGAATGAAACCAACTCTGTTTTACCAGGACTTTCCAAATCTTCCCAGAACTATCCACAGATCTATCTTGTCATTGTTACCATCCGTTGACTGCCAAAGCAGCTTCTCCAGGTTGCTAAATTTAGGTTTTGAGGAGGAAAAATAAACTTACTCAAGGCATTTTATTTGGAAACATTCAGGAGCTGGCTGCAGCATTTCAGCTGTGTTGGCCTAACTCCTTGTCCTTGAGAAAGGACAGCTTGGATGAATGAGCTGGAACATGCCCATCTCCATTTCCAAATAAATGTCCAAATTTTCAAATGCAGGCACACTACAGCCCTGGAACCCAGAAATTCCACCTGCAGAGAGGATTCCACTGAATAACACTGAATTCTTTCAGAAAAAAAATAAAAACCAAACCCTCCTACGAAAGCCCACCAGCTCCTATAGCAGAGGCACTACGCCAGGCCTGGAACAGCTTGTTTGCCAACAAGAGTGCGGCCTAAAGCCAACAGCAAGCCCCGTACACATGAGGAGAGGGGCAGGGGGGATCTGGAGGGTCATGCCAGGACTCCACCAGCCCAGGCTTTTTGCAAGACATTGTTGCAGAGGCCTGAACGCCCAAGGAGCAGGGCCCCGTGTTGAGTTTGGTTATTAAAGGCAAGGAAATAAAAGGTAGAGGGAAATCCAGATGGTCACATACGTGATCAAGGATTTCTAAGGTCTTTACTGTTCTTGGCCACAAACCTGGAGCCTGACTCTGGCAAGTTATTCTCTCTTTCCCCAACCAGGACAGCACCATCTCTCCACCTACTTTCCTCTCGTCGCATTAAAACAGCCATCTGCATGGTTAGAAAAGCTTCGGGGAGTCCTGCTCACCATCCCCACAAGCCCATCCCAGCTGCCTGCTAAGAAGCAGCAGAGGCTGAAGAAAGTGAAGATGCGAGAGTCATTCCCTGCAGCCAGACAGCTGGAAAACATCAGGAGCTTCCCTGTGAGCTGACCAGGTGGGCAGCAGCTCGGCTCTGGTGAGCTGTGAGTTCATGACCTGCACTCAAACTCCTCCGGATTGATCCACCCCAACTGGAAGAGCCTCTGGAGGATGCCGCTCATCTATCTAACAGCTGCATTGGCTGGATTTTACCTTTCCCTGACAAAGAGCCTGCTCCCCAGAGACCGAAGCACTTGTGTCTTCACTGCACACCGCTGGCTGCCGAGCCAAACCCCAGGCAGTGCTCTCCTTCATGTCCGTCCCTGCCTCTGCTCACACACAGGCTTTGCTGCTCCTGGCACCCTTCAGAGCCATGCCCCCGCTGACCGCCCAGCACCCCACAGCTCCAGGCATCCCTCCCGCAGGTGCCCAAGGAACCCAGAGCCATTTTTCTAGCAAGGACAAGCTCAGCTGAACTACTTTTGACAATCAGGACAGAGATCCAGCTCTCATTAAAAATACAGATAATTCAGTACATAATCACTTTCTTGTGCCCTTTGAGAGGCATTTTTAAAATCTATTTCAAACAACCTTATGACTCATTGTTCCCTTCAAATATATAACAACAGCTGGGCTAAGATGCTGCCAATTAAGAATATATATTCAGATTATTTTCACAGAAGCTGCTAATTTCTTTCACATGGCTGTATGATTAATTCCTTTCCCTAAATACACAAATTTTTGATGAGTTCATAATTGGATTTATCACAAAGACAGATCTGTAACCTCAAAGGCTTAACGGTAAATAGCAATCATCAAAACCACGTCTACAACAGTCAAGAGAAAATGTATTTAAGCTTTGCCCTGGACACTTTTTATTCCCTATTCAGCCCCCAAATTTCACTTCCAATTCCTCAAAATCCCAGGTTAACCCACAGCTACTTCAGACTTCAGTGGGTTAATGGAGAGCTTTGTACCTGACATCCCATAGATTGGTGGTTCTCAGGGCTTTTTCAGGGTGAGGAAGGACAAATTTTAGCCTGGAAATAACCGTCTGACTCATCGTAATTACATTTGGATCTCGGCAAGTTGGAAATCACTGCTGAAGACCAAGCCTCTGTCCAACTTCCATAGAGTGCAGTGTTTGTGTATGCTGCGACCTACCAGGGAGCCGGGGAGGACAGCTGGTTCACCGGGAACAAGCATCCCAGCTCTCAGGAAGTGCCAAAACCCCCTTCCACCATCCTTAGCCAGGCAGCCTCGGGAGTGCTGCTGGGAAGGGCAGAGGTTTGGGGTGGGTACACAGGTGCTGCTCTGTGCTGCCATGGCTGGCCACAGCCTTCCATCTCCACCTGAGCACTGGGTTTCCTCGGTCCTGCTTAGCCTGAACTCTTCTCACACTGGGGGTCAGCAAACCCTGCTCTAAACAGAACCACTTCTCATTTCCCAAGATCTTCCTTTTTTTACCCAGAAGGTTTCACCCCACTCCCCATTCCCACCAGTAAGAAGGCTCATGGTTCAGTGTGGAGCTGCCTCGACAGTGTTACTTTCTTTGCCTCTGCAAGAAATATTAATTGCCAATAAATCCCCTTCCTCCAAGGCTCACGATGGGTGGACTGCATGCAATAATTTCACACTATTCCTTCTCTTCCCCCAGGGGTTGGCACTTCATAAAGTGACCTACAGCTACTGGAGTTTATGAGCTTTGAATAAACAGAACGCTGTTGATTTAACCAGTTGGGGTGTTTACTTTCAATAGCAACAGTGACTGACATAAAGCAGCAAAGCGAATGCTATAGAAATACTCACACTTGGCCTGGAGCAGTGCGTCAACCTATTAACAGGGGACATTATTTTTCTATTTTATTTGACTGTCTGCAAATCAAGATGTCACAGGTTCACAGTGCCAAGAAACACAGAGCACACAGCGACATGGAAGAGAAAGGCAGCTGCTGTCTTGGGGCGCTGCATCACCTCCAGTGAGTTTTGGCATGGGGGGACACAGCCCTGAAGCCCCTGCCCACACTGCACCACCCCACAGCAGTCCCTGCACGGGCTGGGGACACCAGGTGCTTCTTGGGAGGAGCCTCTGCCCCCTTCCCACAGCAGCAGGGCATGGAAAGGTCCGTCTGGCCTATACCTCACAGGGGATGCGCAAGCTCAGAGGCTGACCATGAGGACATGTGCCATGCAGGGCGAAGGGTTTCCTTGCTTCCCCACCTGCCCACAGTATCTGCAATGGCTCCTTTTTTGGCAGAGAGGCTACTGGGTTTCTAGGAAGAAAAAGGGGTATTTTGAGACACTTGATTGCCTGGGTCTGTCCATCGCAGCTCCTGACCTGCCCCAGGACAGCCTTGCCCAGCGCAGCCAGCCTGTCCCAGTGACCACCCCAGCCGCATTCCCCACCATGTGCCTCAGCTGACCCAGCTCCACCTGAGTGTCCTGCTCCCCCACATTCCCCCCGTCACTTGCTGTGTTCCCCACCAGTGCTCCTCCTGCATACTTCTCCTGGGACGAGCGGCTCTAGCCCTGCCTGAGCATCCTGTTTCCTTCCACAGCCTTGGAGGGCTTCCAAGCACCGCCTTGTCTTGCCCAAAAGCTGACTCGTTTTATGAGGAGTCTTAACTGAAGCTAATGTCTCTTAACAGCCTCTGGAGAGGAACTGTCTCCACAGCCTCTCTCCCTGCATGCGCAGTAAGATCGAGAGCTGGAGTAAGCAATGAAGGCAAAGCAAAACCCCCAGTGCGATCTGGTGCCGGGGAGGAGCAGGTTTGCGGATGCTGTGCGGAGCAGCATGGGTCTGATCGGCCCTTCAGAGCAGAGATACTCCGGAGCCTCAGTATATCAGGGCACTGTCCCAGCACCGTCATGCACAGACTGGCTGCGGCCTCTGTGCAAACCGCTACATTAAAAGCAGCCAAGGAAGAGCTGCTGTTGCGCAGTCTGCTCCCCGACATCTTTCTGCCCCCACAACACTGAAGGCTTAGGGTTCCCTGTTGTCCCTGCAGCTGACAGGAGATCTAACCCTGGGCTGTCACACGCCCAGGGCTCCCCTGCAGCTCAGTGAGCACAAAGTGTCACCTTTAGCTGCCATCACAGCCCAGCAAAGCGGAGGGTGGCTGCTGAAGAGATCAGTCACAACCTGCACCTCCAGATGTCCAGGTTCCTCTTTGGACCCCCCATCCTTACCCTGCCCAGCTCGCTGGAAGCCCTCCAGCCACTCACCACTCCTGACATGTGTCTCCAAACACCCAAAAGGCCCTGGGCTCCAGCCTCCAATTTCTGCCAGACCCAAGATGAGCAGATAGAGCTAGGTGCACGGTGCTAAAAAACCCATACCTTCTGATCCTTAAAAGCAATGGCAGAGGCACGATTTGTTGTGGGATTAATTCTTCCACCTCAGTGCAACCCTTAATGAACCAAAGTAAATATTTCACTCCTCCCACCCCACTGCATGTGATTACCGTGAGCTGCCTGCCTGTGATAGGACTGACTGGAGCAGAGCCGTGCCCAGTGCTTATCCAACACACTGTTGTCCCTTCCACCACATGCTGAAGCACCCTGAGCTCTGGTGGGGGGAAGAGGCAGAGGCTGGAGAGCAGCAGCATGGGAGCCAAGGGCAGAGCAGACATCATAATGCACCCCAGAGAGCAGCAGTCATCTCATTGAGGGCTGGTGTTACGGATGTCCTGGCTGGAACTGGGGGCAGCGGAAGGCTCAAGCAAGAATCAAATAAATAAAGCAAATTTCCACCCCTTGGGATGAGATGGGAAACCTTGGAAACGTGATCTAAACACTATGAACAGAAGAAGCGGTATGAATGACAACAGCTCCCAGCTTGTTGCCAGCGAAACTTAATCAGCAGTTTGTGCAGAGCCATCCAAGATGAGAGCAGTGCAACCAGCGGGCTGCTCTCCACCTCCTGCTCTGCACATCATTTATTTCCCGGTGTCCTCGCAAAGGAGCGGTGACAAGCGCTGATGGCAACAGTGTCAGATAAGTACAGCACTTTCTATGAACTGCAGCCAGCTCCCCAAACCCGCCTGTGATTAATGACAGGAAAGCCACGGCTTCGGTTCACTTCTCTGTCGATCATCCCTGCAGGGACGCACAGCATTTCCCTTTAATCCCTCGTGGAGATCTGCTGAGCTTAAACTACGCTCAGAAACCCTCGCCCTGCGCAGTGTGCTGGGGCACTTTCTCCTACCACCCGCGGGGCTGCGAAGACAGAAAGTAAAGAGGAGCTCATCCTGGTTGCAAGGCTCACAGCCTGCAGAAAGGGCGGGCGTTTTCCTCCTCTCTGACTCACACTTTCCAGGCTGAAATCTTTTGGTTGCACATTAGAAATAGCAAATGTTGCCAGAATTAGCTTTTAAATTCTGTGCTTTTGGAGGGAGAAAATTTTTACTTTAGGAAAAAGCCCTGGTTTGTGTGTCAGCTGCCTGACTGCCCTGGAGCCCAAAGGAAAGAAATTCCTTTAATTCCACTGGAAACAAGCCATGCTCCTCTCGCAATAGTCGTGGTGACAGTTGAACCTGCAAATGGGTATCTCCCGGTGCAAAGATACCACTGCCTTCTGCTTTTTTATCCCAACAAACCAGGGCTCCTTCTCCCCTGCCATTGTATCCCAACCAGCACAGCTCCTGGCCGCGGAAAAGCACTCGCTGGTTTGCCAAGACAACATTCTTTTACGTGACTAGCTCTTTCCCCTGTAGTTATTAATGTGTCACATATCATAGGCTCAGATTGTCTAATATTATGGGAAAATCTACTAGAAGGAGAGAAAAATAAAGGAAACTTCCAGGGAAATTGATTAAAGGGAAATAAGATATTTGACCCAATTTAGTGGAACAAAATATGGTCAATAATAGAAACTCTTTGAATTCCTCTGATGGACAAACAGTTCTTTATTTGTTTTGCTTTTTACCACCTCGGAATATCTATAATAAGATCATGATTTTAGACTCCTTCTCCTGTGCCAAGTGCAATTGTTTGTGTTTTCAGGGATCCACGAGCACAGCTTGGTATTGGCAGACATGGATTACAGGAAACAAGAGCTGTGAGACCCTCTGGGATGGTCTCAGCAGGATCCATTAGAACAGAAACCGTGACACAGTGCGATGGTACTCCAAACACTCACATCTTGCAGACACTTGCATAAAGCAGGTTTTGGTTGCAGAGGGTGTGGGGTAAACGAAGCCGCCCCATGCTGGTCCATGGATGCTTCAGCCAGGGAGCAGAAACGCAACCCAAGATCAATCCCCCATCAAGAAACTGGTTCCAGCTCCCAGGGAAAGGCAAGTCAGATCAAATGAACAGAACTAAAGCTACAGAAATTGCTGGAGCAGTTTGACAGCAGTGGTCAGGTCTTCAAACACCAAAGCCCTTGAGCAGCTTCTTGTTGCTGCAGCTCTGTTTGGCGGGACAAGCTAACTCAGTAATCCCTCATGCCTGTGACTGCACCCCTTCTGTGTGCAGCTCTGTGCCAGCAGCTCCGTGCTGGCCCTGCCTGGCCCAGCAAGAGCTCATGAGCTGGCTTACACCTATCCCAAACCACAGACCACATGAGCAGGGGTGGGCATTTGGGTGCACTGCTGCAGGGACCCCTCAGCTCAGCTGTGCATCCCAGGGGCAGCTCGTGAACCTGGCATGGGGCAACACCCAGGAGAAGGGATTTTTCCCACCTTTCCAGCACCACATCTACAAGACTGGGTGTCTAACTCCTGAGTGAGCAATGGCCTGTTGCTACAATTATCAGAGGGCTTTCAAATGCCTTTGCCTACTCAGTGGCTTCAATACAAATCCACAGGCAACGGGAGAAACAAGCTGTCAGCTGCTGAATGTGCAGGCTTGTCTGAGCACAGGGTCCATTTCGAGGTATAACTGATCATTTAACAACATATCACCTCCTTGGTCCTCCCACAGAGCTGCCTGGGGAGGAACTTGCTCCGGATGATGCTTTGAACCTGTGAAATCCCCTCCTAAAACCTGTCAAGTGCTGAATGTGACACAGATGAGGTGGAATCAAGTCGCCGCATGAAAAGCAGATACCTCACAGCTCTTGCTTCATCGCAGCTAATGATCTGCTGACACCAGTGGGAGTTTTTATCCGGACCAGCTTCTGCTGAGGAGAGCGCTCAGATGTTCTGTTGGTAGCAACAGCACTCTCAGGGGAGCACCACTGGTAGGGAAATGGCCAGTTACCCTAAAGCTGCTACTTACGAAGGCTTTCCTGGTGGGACAGTACGGCCGGCTACCAGGCAGAGGAGATCTCATGGGAGAATCCTCAAAGGGCAAGGATTCCCAGGTGGCCACGCAGAAAAAATGAAAAACAAAGGGGAATCCCAGCAGACAGAGAGGTGGGACACAAGGAGCTTCACAAGCCCCAGTGTCCCCCTTCTCGGCAGGCATCTGAGCTGACTGGGGATGGAGAGCCCCACAACCTGCATTGTGTGGGAGAAGCTGTGGCGATCACCTCAGCGGCATCTACCCAGCATCACCAGTGCCCCTGCGCTAATGAAGGTTTGGAACCGTCTTCCCAGAACAGGGCTGAGATCTGGATGTGCTACTGAGACACAAACACACTGCTAATTATGTGTCACACATCCAAAATGGAAGCAGCTTATTGCTCCAAATCACTTCATGCTCTGCATCCATGAGCTCCGTGAGAAAAGCATAGCCCTCACTTATCTCTCCACATTGCTAGTATGTCCCATAGTCCAAAAATGAAGCTTACTTCTTTTTGTCTCTGGGGGAGCAAATACATTTCTTTCCTGTAGGAGCCTTACTCTCTGCTATGCAGCCAACATTTTCATATGGTAATTATGAAACCCCAGAAAAATAAACCACTTGTACTATCTCCACACCTGGCTTTGTTATGCCCCTAAGACTCACCAAAGCAAACATCTCGAAACAAATGCCTAGACATCTTTAACAAGCCTCGCAAGCAGCAGCCACTGCCTAAGCAAATTAGGTGTGCACACACCATCCTGACAAAGGTGATCTTCCTCTGTAAACCGTGCCCGGATTTCTGCTCCAGTGCCCTTTGGCGATGGGCACACACACACTGTGCAGTTGTGGCAGATGGCTTTAGAAATGCCTGGCTAACTCCTATTTGCTTTTCCTTTTATTTGCGTAAATGGGGTGTGATCCACAGGGCTCCCTGCACCACTTGAGGACCATCTGCCCTCTGCTCCAGGCTGGTTCTGTTTTCCTGCACAGTGGATGTGGGGGTTAGACCCAGAGCTTCCCCATACAAGCAGCTCCCCACTGCCAGCAAAACGTGCTGTTTCCACCCAGAGAAGCAGCGGAAGGAGGAACCAGGTGGTCCTTTGCCCCAGGTCCCTTCTTATCCACAGGAGCTGCAGTTCCCCAAACATTTCCTTGAGCAAACGGGCTGCTGCTTCAGCAGGATGTGTTTGGGGTGGAGGCCACTATTCTTTCAGCCGTTGGGTCCCTTCAAGGATCAAACCCCTTTCTATTATGGAGAAAGGCAGTAGGTACCCCCCTACTCTCCCTTCCTCTTCACAGTGCTCAGAGACTTCGCTCAGCTGCTGCAGTGGTCTAATAGTTGGTCTCTTCCCATCAACACTGCTGGCAGCCCACACATGTCTGTCACCTTCTCCTTTGCCTTCCCTGACTATGCCATTCGTCCACACTTTACAAAGCTGCTGGTGATAATTTACTAGCCCAAATTTCTCTTGATTTCCCATACAGAAGCAGCTCCTCTCTTACCAGAAGTAGCCACTGCTGGAGTAAAGCCTGCATCCCAGCCAGGCAGCAGCACTCACACACAAGAAACTCTTCAATGACTTTCTTCACATGACTGTGACAGGGCAGGTTCTGCTAAAGGGGTGAGTCATTCAGCAAAAGGGGAGGAAAACTTTTCACTGTATATCTGTGAAATCCCCAGGCCGCTGCTAAGGCACCATTTACCAACAAAAAGCATTGCAGGATGCACATGAACCAGCAAAGTGGGTGGAGCCCTTCCAGAAATGACTGTGACACGCGGGCACCTCGGTGGTGGCCTCTTTCTCAGGGTGCAGTACGTTAAAACGAGTGGGAGGCGTGGATTTCTCAGCTTACACACATGCAGGGTTTGCCCCCCGCTCCTGAAATCAAAACTGCAAGGTTTCTTCTGGCCCTTGGGGAATACCAGAACAACCTGGGCTTTCCCTGCTTCAGCTGGACACCCCTCAGCACTACACACCCCTCAACACCCGCATCTAGAAAACACAATGACTAGGACGTGCCTGAGCCTCAAAACCAAACCTGCTTCTCCTTTTTGGCCATGGTCCTGGCAGCTAGGGGCGGAGGACCACAGTCACTCCTTTGGCAGGACTGGCCACAGCACTCAAATCTGGCCCAGGTCTGAGTTCAGAACCTCTAGCCACCTGCCAGCTTGTGGATAACAAGGCCTGGTCACACCTCTATGCAAGATGAAACCACTCCCAAGAAGGGATACATATGCACATTCATGCACAAACAGGGAGGAGGTATGTACACCCCCAAACACACCTCTGCGCTGGCTCCCTGCTCCCAGAAAAGACCAGAAAGATCCAGTGGCACATTTCTCTAATAAATATTATTCACAAGCCCCAAAATCCCTCACTGTGCTCCCAAGCTCTACACACTGTGAAGAGGCCCCCAGAGCTTGTGTCAGGAAAGGCAGTGCCTATCAGCAAGGGCCACGGGTCACAGCGCAGACCCCCAGCACAGAGCACCCTGTGTCTGCCTCTCTGAGCACCTCAGGGTTTTCCCCTCAGTGCCAGCCTGGAGCAGAGGGACAAGACAATCATCGCTACAAGAGGTGGAGAGGAGCGAGTCTCCAGGGATACTTACAGCATTCGATGGGGTTTGATGCTGCCTGTAGAGAGATGATCCTGCCGTTGGACTCAGGGATGTGCACGCGGAAGACGAGCCGGACACGCGTGTTCTTCCTGCCGATGTCTGTCTCTCCCTTGCGCAGCTCAATGTCTGCGTTCCTCAGCTTCAAGATCCCTGCGCAGTCAATGCTGCCAAACACACACACACCAGTTAGCTTAGCAGTCCTGCTCTCACAGGACCTGGAAATAGTGACAATCCGAAGGATTCAACTGTTTCGCTCTGATCTCTGGGTTAGGAGCAGCTCCTCACACCTGTTCTGCTTCGGGTGCTGCCGCTTCAGCAGCCACAGGAGAAGGAATCCCAGGCTGGCAGCAAGCCAGGGATGCTTCTGGACCCCTCCCCAAAGAGCTGGGCCTGGGGCCTCAGCGTGCCCCAGTCAAGTCCCAGCCAAGGGCTAGGGTTGGCCTTTACTCTGGGAAGGGCCGAAGCCACTCTGCGAGGCACTACGACCCCAGTCTTATCTCTCCCTGGTACTGAGCACTGCCCTGAGTAGGGAAGCTGCACAAGAACACAGGCTGTGCTGGGACAGACAAGCAGCTGAGCCTGTGCCGGAGCCCTGCATGTGAGGCAGAGCCCTGCACCCTGCCAGCTCAGTGCCTGAGGCTGCCCTGCAGCCAGTGCCTGCACCTGGGCAGGTGGGTTCAGCTCCAGTGGAGCCACAGCAACTGAAACAGCTAGCTGCACGCAGCGTCCCAGCATGCTTTCCCCACAGTACAGGGACTAGAGTCATCTCCAAAGCCAGGACCAAACTGCTCTCCCTTCCTTTTGGGCAAGGCAGGTGTTTCTGCTCTCCAGCCCGGGGTCCAGGGTACCATGTCACTTTCCAAAGCCCTGGGACTCTGTTCTCAGCTGAGGAGATAGCCTGGCAACGCAGACAATGGCTCTCTGTTCCCGTTCACTGTGTCCCTGCACAAAGGGTGGATGTAGGGAACAGGCTGGGGCTGAGTGGCCAGGAGAGGATTACGATTGCTAAAACCAGCACTGCAACTTAATGTTGGGGTAAGTGCAGGGCAACTTCTCAAGAGTCCAGTGAGAGCTGGCAAACGTGCCTCTACATCAAGAGAAGGTGCCTAAGTACTTACAGACCTGAGATCTTCAGCTCAGCAATGGTCCTTGGAGGGGGCACTGCTATTAGACAGGCACAGCCAACCTACTTTGATACCAGTTTTAAAGACAAAGCATTCTTCCTCTTTTGATATGAATTCAAATCACATTTTGGAAGGCAGAGTCCCCCAGGTGCCTCCTACACCCACGCTGTTCCTTGCTGTTGCATGTGGGGAGGGGTTTATTACTCCAGGGTTTCTCATTAGGAACAACAGTCATGTTCCATTCAGCACTTGGCTGCCTAAGCTTGAGATGTGGACTTATATTTATCTCCTTGGGTGCAGAGGGAAGGAGAGGCTTGAAGGAAAGAGAGGAATGAGGTATATTTTCTGGGGAAAAAAAAAAAAAGATCTATAAAGAATGAACGTGGATTTTGCGATGAAGTAGGGGGGCTTAAAAACACAGCTGCTCTGCCAATTTTGTCTGTGTCCTCTGAAGGATGGAGATACAGCTCTTCCCTCTGCAGAGCAATCACTCTCATGCTGCCTGGCAGACATTCAAGCCTGAAGTTTCAGATTGGTGCCCACTTCATCCGTCTGCCTCCATAAAACTGGAAGGAGTAATACAGAAAAGATGTGCCTGTGCTTGCTTTTCTGTTAACCTACTGCAACACAAGAGTGCAATTTCATGGCCAGAGCACTTGGCGGAGTCCAGGAGAGATGTTTTCTGTTCCATTAAATGAAGTAAAATGAACCATACACCAATTCCCCCCTGCCTACTGCTCCTTCCCCCGTGCTGCATCGCTGCGCCGTACCGACCGGAGGCTGGAGGCTTGTGTTTCTTAGTGCCCTCCAAAGCCATTCCAACTTTGAGGAGGTCAGATGGCTACACTATAGTCACCGTGCAGTGGGGGCAAAGAACAGGAATGCCGGCACAGTCAGCTGGTGAGGGGTGACTCTTAAAATGTCTTTAACTGGTCGTAACTGCTGCTCAGGCCTTATGCTCACCTATCACCCCGATGCTTTGGAGAGGAGAGTCCCTGTGGCACAGACATCATTACTCTTTTAACTGACTCCCTTCCACAGCAGAAAGAACTTCACCTGCCAATTTAGTCACTTGACTAATAAAAAGAAATACACTTACGTTGCTTTCATGTTGTTTTTGGGTTCCAGTGGGATCTCTAAAACTTTGGTGTTGCCAATGATTTTTTCATAGCTGGTGGTGGTGACGGTTTTTCCTGTGATGCGATGGACTTGATAGAAAGCGTGAGGTTTAAGTATCCGTTCGTCTGCTGTCCCAATGAAGATCTGAAGCCCCAAGGGTTTGTTCTCCATGTAACCGTGAAGCTGACAAGACATTAAAAATCTGTTATCACACAGAGGGCCTGCAATGCCTTCACATCAGGAAACCAAACAGATCTACAGGCATGATTCAGATTTGGAGGCAGAGAGATAGGAAGATATGTGTAGTACAGACTCTTCCCCACTCTCAGAGCCAGCTGTCCTCTTTAGAGTACTTGCTCCCCAATACATAGGGAAAGGAGCTAATGGAACAGCTGTAACATACAGCTACAGTTATAGCACCAATTCTATCCAGGAGAAAACAAGAAAAGAAGAGAACATTGCAGACAAGCTCTCCGTTACCAGGAATCTGTTAGCTGTCCCCAAACCAGACCAATCTCCCCTCGAAAGGTACATTTCTGAGTACATGTGTTTTATTTGCAGCAACCAATTCCGAGATGAAGTTCAAGGGGTTTTTCTCCATGGGGTGGATGAAGCTGCGAAGCGGAGCTGCCTCCCCACACCTGCAGCCTTGGACAGCACTTTGGGCTCCCCATGTGCAGGGAACATGGGAAGGGCAGGACAAAGCCTCACATGTGCATTTACATACGGGGTGTGTACGTGGTTCTCTCCACATGCACCTTCTCCAGACCTCACCAAAGCCAATGGAAGATGCCCGCTGGCATAGATTTTAATCAGTCCTTATATGCCATGCAGCTTGTAAAGCCCAGTTTCTGTCCAGCCCAGCGCTCAGTAAGATGACTTACAAAAAATAAGGGGTTTTCCCCCCTACACAGGAAGTATCTACCAAATGCGTTGGTGATACTGAGAACCGAAATGTTAAAGGAAGTAAAAAACCTTTCAGAAATCCCTGCCACATCCCTTTCTCTGGCCTTGGCACGTGCAGTATTGCCCCAGCTCACACCCATTCCCAGCTGGAAGGACTGTCCTTCCCACCTCTCACTTTGCTCGTCGCCCTGAGCATCCCATCTCTCCAGCTTCCCTGTCTCCCTCATACCAGGCCTGCCTGCCTTCATCTCCAAAGCTCTGCTCTTCTCTTTGCCCTCTCATTTTCTGCCCAGTTATCAACACCTCTTCCCAAACTTCCCAAATCCAGCCCCAAACACCAGCACCAACTTCTTAAAAACCCACAGCGCTGCATTTTCTGCCCATCCATCTCTTTCCCCTGGGGACAACATTCCCTTTTCATATCTACATTTCCAGCCTACAGCTCTCCCTGCCTGCAGAATTCTTTAACAGCCTTAAGAGGAAATATGTTGTTGTTCTCCTGAAATCACGTATGTGGGACAGCGTTGGTTCACCGACACAGGGCCCTCTGAACCTCACCCTCTCTGGTTGGTAGCTGAGCATCAGCCCTTCCTCTTGCCTTCCATGCGAGAGCTACCTGTGCACACAGGGATGGCACGCATGTCTGGTGCCTGCACAGTGGCATGAGGCTGCCTCAGCTGACCTCACACACTGGAAGCCGTAGGGTTCAGGACATAAACAGACTGGTCCACACTAAATAACCTTCTTATAAACAGCATTCTCCACACGAAGGCCAGAATGCCTCCATAGGCTGGGAGATGAGGAAATTTCTCCTCCTTTATTAACATTCAAAATTACTAATCAAACCGTTCTAAATTTCTCACATAACCAAAAATGAGAACCAGACATTTATCTACCACACAGCCAGCGATTGAGCTGAAAGGGAACTTT
The DNA here is from genome assembly GCA_027925045.1 of Hypotaenidia okinawae. Lineage (NCBI taxonomy): Eukaryota > Metazoa > Chordata > Aves > Gruiformes > Rallidae > Hypotaenidia > Hypotaenidia okinawae. The sequence goes on from BSDF01000016.1 coordinate 8,823,194, forward strand.
ATGGTCGGAGACATGCTAAATTTGTTTCCAATTACTCTGTCCACACACAAAACCTTGATGAAGCCATACAAAGCAAATAGTACTGGAAGATCAGAGAAAAGGAAGATTAAGCTAATGGTATTCATGGCCAAACCATTTTTTCCCCCTTTTTTCTTTTCACCAGTCAGCGGGAGGTATCTTTGCCTAGAAGGATTAATTCCCCCCTGGAAGGGGACCACATGCAGCATCAATGCGGTCCTGGCAACTTTCCTTCAGCATGGCAAATGTAAAGCGACACTCACTCTTCTGAGCTATCATTACTCACCCAGCACATATTTGCGAGGCACACAAAGCCGGGGTCTATGCCCCAGGGACCTTACAACCCAAGGGCCCAGATCCGCAGCCTCCCCTTGCATGAATAGCTCCATTGAAGGCAGCAGGCTCTGAGGAGGGCTTGGGAAGACAGAAGTGGAGAATCCAGCCCAGCCACAGCTCAGACACCTACAACAGCTCACTCATGCGAGTGCTTTGGGAGACCATGAGGAAGGAAAACAGGGGACGAGGCTTTGTGCGAGCATGCCAGTTGGCTCTGGGAGTGAGGGGGAGGAGGATGGAGCTGGACTCCAGGCACAAGGGTTGGTACTGGAAGAGCAGCCTTGCCAAGAACGTGATAAGTAGTGAGGCAGCCACAGGCAGTTTTAGAAACGGATGGAGTGTGTAGGAGATTAAAGATGACAGAGGTCAAAATGACAGATCTACTGGGAGTGGGCACGAACGTAGGAATCGGCCCCCACTTATCCACAGAGGCCCGTTAAGTCCAGGTCCTCTGGGAGTCGTGCTGAAACTCCTCCTCAGCACGGCCCTTCCAAAGGCCAAGATCTCCTGGCCTTCAAAGGCAAGCAGCCATTGTACAACCAAAAGCTGTCTTGCCTTCACGAGGGAGAGTGAACACAGTAGTAGGTAAGCGCTGAGCATGTTTATTGTCATGCCTGACAGAGAAATCCTTTGTGGATCCAGCTAAGGTGACTAGAGGGTCCTTTGGACCGGAGCAGTTGCTGCGGCGAGAGCAAAGCAGCCTTCATATTGCCCTCAAGCCAGGCAGAACAGAACCCCAGAGCTCTGGGTGCGAGGCTGGAATGGAAGAGAGCAGGGGGTGCATCACAAAAGACTGTCTGCCCCAGCAAGCCCAGCCAGTAGCCACTGTAATGGAACTGGCCACTGACAGAGCACGTCACACTAGCCACCTCCAAAGGTAATTAGAAGTGATGTTTCTGTGCATGGATGGAAGGGGCTCCCATTGTAAAGCTATGTGTGGCCTTCTAACAATACATGTGTCTGTACACATGTGTCTGCGCTTACAGAGGCATGAATCAACTACTTCATATGGCAGTGCCTGTGCCACCTCTGGGCGAGGGGCTATTGAACACGTAGCAGAAGGTCACCTGGTCCTGCACAGGACTGGATTTTAACTTAACTGCTTGATCAGTGGATGAAAGTAATGTAATTATTTAGTAATTTATGACACTACAGCAGTGTTTTGGGATGACATCACTGTAAAGTACAAAATAGCATTAGAAAATGCAAACACAGTGATAAAAATAAATGGGTATCCCTGTTTAAAAGAGCCGGTCTTTATCCTGAATTAATGAATTACATTTTTAAAGGGTAATAGAGGTGATCATCTATCCAAGGCTTTGCCATCTACCTTTCACTTGCCAAGAACACATCAGGATGCCTTAGGAATAAACAGTGAAGATGGAAAGCCCACAGAAACACTCTGTGAGCCTTCAAATTGGGGTATTACACCAAGTAGCTCCACAACTCCAGCCATGCAGCACAGCCACGCTGGCTGCCTGTCAGGGAACTGTGATGCTAATCCCACCTCGCAGAGGCAGAAGCAAGTTTTTGTGCTGTGTTCATGTAGTGAAATTCCTTGAGAGCTAGAACAAAGCAGTGCACTCAGCAGATTCGTGTCTATCTCAAGACCACACTCCAGCACAATGCTGCTCTCCTGGAACACTCACCTCCAGCACATGGCAGCTGCTTCAGCATCTAACCCTAACGCTGGTCTCTTCTTCAGCAGAACAAGGAGGGAGGAAAAGTCACCCTTAAAGAACCCTACAGACAAGTGATGGCCGAAAACCTTTTCTAAGGAGTAACTTTGACATTCATTTTTCCCTTCCTTGGCACTGACAAAGCCATGCGACAGCCTCAGCTGCTCAGCCCCACTCTCCTGCTCCGCTCCCGGGCAGGGGCCCAGGACAGCCCCACACCAAGGTGCTCCTGTGCTCACTCCTCTTTCCGCAAAGAAAATTAAATCACCAGGGTTGCAGCTTCAGGAGAGTGAGAATCAAGAAAGATTTATGAACACAGAACTCTGGAAGGAAATATTTTTGTGCATTATAAGGTGACCTATTCACAATAAAACTCCCCCAAACTGTATACAGATCGAGCTGGAAAAAACCCAACTGCTTTGAGTCACATTTGCCACAAGGGGAAAGAGAAGCCAGACATGATGTGTACCTTTCCATACTCTATTTTGGGATTTTAAGATCCTATTTCTTTCGGTTAAAAGATTTTTCTTAAACTTTGCTTTTGCATAACCCTTATATTATTAACCTGGCCAGACATGGGCTGGTCTGTGACCTGAGGAAATGCAAAGCACTTTGGCAGATAAACAAATAACATCATTCAGCAAACAAGGAGACTTTTCTCATTTGGTTTGCTGCTATGATTTGGTTTCTAAACAAAATGGAAATCTGTGGCACGATTAAAATCGCCGGCTCACCTCTGCATAAATAAGATTCATTCATTCTGCACTCCATCCATGGAGCAATCCCAGTCGGATCTGGGAGGGGAGAGTATTTTAAGTGCCATTTTCAGGAAGGCACATGAGTGATTCTGTGTACGAGAGCTGTACCTGGAGTGCTGTGTGTCGGCAGCAGCCCGGCTACCTGCCTCAATGTACCCTCTCCGAGCCGCAGCCGTTGAGACCACACGTTCAGCTTATGCAACATCACCTTGGGCTTCCCCCTGCACCATTTCAACACCCAGGTCTGCCTACAAACTGAGTCCTCGGCTCCAACAACATGAGCACTGAGCACAGGAGGGTGAAATTCAGATCTGGGTCAGCCCCCACCCCACCCCAGAGTTCAGACGCACCGAACCCAGCATCTGCATGGCTCACATCTGGCTGTGGGGTTCACAACCATGGGTTCACTTCTGCTGTGCTGCAGGAACAGCAAACCTCTCTGCAGAGCAAAGCCTGCGACTCTGCTGAGCTACACACGCTGCCTGGGAATCGAGCAATAAATTGACAGCAGAGGCAGGAAAAACACAAATTCCTTAAAGCTTCTGTAGGTGTCTTCTATAAAGACAGCACATGCATGGACACAGCCTGGAACCCAGTGGACACGTCATACTTGAGTTTAAATATTGTTATATGCTCTACAGAATTACACTATCAGCAAGAGGATTCACAGGAGATAAGATAACTTTTTGATTCCTAAATGAGGAAGCCAAGGCTGTGATTTTCTGGGTCCCACCAGGGACCAGCAGTGAAGCCTCATTGAATCAGCAGCCAAAGCACCATGAGAAACCTGAGGTCCCTGTCCCCACACGCTCTCCCTTGCTGCAGGGTGACCAGCCTCACTCCGCAAATGGCACGAATGGGCAGGAACACCGCTCACCAGCTGCACACCTCGGTTTCCAGCAGCATGGCAAGCTTCTGCCTTGGCCTAACTGACAGGTTTCAGGGCCAGATTTTTCTGGAGATTTCCAGCTTGGGTACCGCACATCTGGGAGTCTGGATGCAACCAGTCACAGGCTTTGCAAGGAAAAAGCGGGAGCATCTGCAGATCTCCCAGGCACCTTTGAACAGTGAGGCTGCCCTGTGCAATACTCTACAGTGATCCGCATTGCCTTAGAGAGTAGAAGGGAATAATTTGTTTCCCATTCATCCCAACAGAGCTCTGCTTGTCAGGAATTTAGGTCTCTCCCCCGGGAAGTATAAAGCTGCATCTTTAAAGCTGATTGCTGTCTAGACAGCACAAGCTACTGCCAGAAGGAAAGTATAAAATCGGGGAATGAATTCACTAGTTGTGGCAATTTTAGTTGCTTGAAAGCATCCTTCCCTCCCGCTAGGCTCTGCTCACTGTAACACGAGGCTTAGTTCATTAACCGCTGCCGATTACTCGCTATCTCCCCATGGAAGTCACTCCGGCTTCCCCGACCCCGCTGTGCATGTGTGTGGTCATCTCTGAGTGCAGCGCCGGGGTGATTCAGCTGGACCGTGCCCGGCCGGCAGCGAAAAGTGGGAAAACAGCTCAACTGGCGGCATGTAATTAGAAGTGAATACAAAGCCGCGTGAGAAATCGCTTCCTCTTACTGCTTCCCTTTTCCTGCTGTACACAAGAAGATAAGCGAGCCCTGGAAGGCTCACCAGCAGCGGTTGCGGCACCAGCTGCCTGAGGACAGAGCCCTGGCTCGCCCAACGCCCACCTTCCTCTCCAAACAGTGAGAGGCTGCAGACTTACACTCTTCTTGTCTCGAGGCTTTTGGCTCCACATGCTGTTCCCCTGCCCAGGCTCTTCATCAGCACCGAGGCTGTTTTCCACACCAGCAAGTGTTTTCAGACACTGCACAGCGGATGGGAGGAAGATGTGCTTGTCTGAGCAGCCCCTGCTCCGCACGGCGTGCCCAATGTGCCTCTCCCCAAGGGAGCAACCTTGGCCTCCAGAATTCAATCATTAACTCTCCTCACCAATACCCCTTGACTGTACCAATTCCAAGGATGTTTTGGGGGGTCTTCTCTCAAAAATACTCCTACCAAGATGGCAAACCCCACTGGATCGTCTTGGGGAGAGCGGCGTGTCAGCAGCTGTCAGCAGTGATCACAAAGACCTCATCCTGACACCGGATCACGCAGCGGCTTTGCTCAGCACTGACCTCGAGCAAGAGCCAGACCTTAACACAGGGTTCTGCTCAATTCAGTGTCCTCGGAACACAGCAAAGGAACACAAACCAGAGGGAAATCTCTGCTTTGGCTCCTTTTGCTCCTTACCAGAGCAGCCTCTGAAGGCCTCACAGACAGACAATCCTTTGAACATCTGATTCTGCTGAGCGATGAGTTTTTATTATATTCAATTTTAAGAGTTTCTTATTTTGGTGACAATTTTGCCTGAATTCCAAGGACTGACTATCATTTGCTCTGCTGCTCCTGACAGCAAACGACAACCAGACTCCCAGTGCCTAACTAACTGGGATTTCTGCTTCCAGATGGAGTTAAACTACACGCCTGGGTCAGAGACATCAGCTCTCATGAGAAAGCAGCTGAGGAACAGCCTAAACCTTGGATCTGCCTGATCCCACCATATTCCCTCTCCAAGGAATAACCCAGGGTGCCTGCACCTCACAGATGCCACACTCAAACCACCCAGTCTACACATCATGGCCTCCCCTCTGCCAAAATTCCTTTCCCCCGAACCAAGGCATTCTGAACTGGGCTCAGGCCTTTCCGTGACAGCTCCTGATTCAGCTCCACCTTGAAGCAGGGTGGCCCACAGGGAGTCCCCCAGTCCCCTTGGGGCACAGGGCTGACTGACCACCCGCCCTGCACCCCCTGCACTCCAAGACATCCTGCCTGCCCTGAGTGCCTGTGACGCAGCAGTCCTCTCCTTAGGGAGAACTAACTTACTCAGTGAAAGCCGGCAGGGGAGCTCCTTTTGGCTTTTTAGCCAACCCCTTTGATACTCACAGTTTTTCAGTCCTGTCTCACCTAAACAAAAGCAAATTTCAGGATCATCCGTGTTTTCTGGCATGACCTTTCATTTTCCCAGTGACTTCACTTCCTCACCGAGCATAGGTGGATCTCAAGGCATGGCCACAGCACCATGGCTGGCAGTGCTGGGGGAGGGGGTTCTGGCTGACCTACCCTTAATAGTTTTGAAGGGAACAACCCAGACCTACCCAAGATGGGCACCATTCAGATCCGCACATCCATCCCTGCAGCAGCACGTATAATCACAGGAAATACACCCGCAACCCAGCAGCCCAAAGCTCAAGAGGCACCTACAACCACTGGAATTGCACAAGGCTAGTTCCACGGGTAAATCCAGTGTGGGAGATGCTGCAAACCCACCCCATGCTGTCCTTGAGTGGGGGACAGAAATCCCTGCAAGAGCCAAAGGTGCTGAAACCCCATGCGAGGGGGAAGCAACGGCACCAAGATGGGGCACAGCACAAGCCCAGCACCCACTGAAGTGTGAACATGACAGGCTTCATCCCAGGCCTCATGCTTCCCTTTGCTGCATGAGGGTGTGGGGAGGATGGGCAGAAAAGGTCAGAGTCAGGTCCCCCCTATGTTGTGTCCCCCCCGGTGAATGTCTGGCTGGGGGCACCCCCAGCCCCAACCTGCTTGTGAGGGTGTGAATCAAGCAGCGATCTGGTTTTGGGTTTCCACCGAAGGTTCTGGTTTCACTCGTGCACAAAGGAATCAGCCGAATGTTGGAAGTCACACAGAGTGAAAAGTTGGGGCCCCACGGGAAGCCCGGGCTAGAAACAATGTCCCCTTTGACTTGGAAACCACAAGAAAACACACGTGGCAAAATTCAAATACAGGAGAGTGGAACACAAGTTGGTTATTGCGAAGCAGCTCCTGTGAGCTCCATCAACAACTCTTTCTCTTAATGGAAACAGAACAGGCAGTGGAAGTCACACAGGGCTAAGATGTTAAACCCAGGGGATGGTTGGGTGGGCTGTGCCAGAGGGAAGCCCCTCTCCCTGCAGCTTTCCTGTGCTAAGAGGGGAAGCGAGGAGGGAGCAGCAGCATGGGTGTGCACATGGGCTGCGATGGGTTGGGACCCTGTGGATCTCCCTGGCGACTCTGAGGAGCAGCAGGCAGGGAGTGAAGTCTCAGTCCTCCTGCTGCAGGGCAGGTAGGGAAGGAGGAGTCCCTGATGCTCCAACTTGAGGAAGACAGCGCCTCCTCCCTCCCAGCTCTGTTACTCAGCTCAGCCCCCCCAGACTCTGGGACCCCTCTCCACACAGACTGGGGCAATGCTCACCCCAGCCACAGGCTCGGCCAGCTCAGTGCCCTTCTGCCCGAGCATCCAACACCTCCAGCTGCGGGAAGGACTGGCTTGTCCAACACAAGCAGGGGAAGAGCAGGTTGTTGATGGAGAACTGAGTTAACAAGGAATGCGGTGAAAGCAAGAGAAACAAATGAGGTACCCAACAAGTTACCAACTGCTGATGGGCTGGTTTTCCTCCAGCAGCTGAGCCTTGTGTCAACGTAAGTTAGAGAAGTGAGATGGATGGCAGGGGAAGGGCTGGCTGAGCCAGCTGTAAGAGAGCCCCAAATGCCAGAGCTGGGCACATTCCTCTGAGGATGCGACTGCAAACTGCCATGGAAAACACCAGCTTCTGCAAGGCTCTTTACAGTGAGGTGAGTCCAAAAAAATAAAAGTACAAAGAGAAATGAGAAGATGAAAAAAGCCCGTTACTGCTGGACCCCAAAACTCAGCTGAGTTCTCACTGAGAGACTGTCATGCAGACAGCGTGCCTCAGGCACTGGCCGTGGCAGAACCACACCTCCTGTGTCACCGCTCCCACTTAATGGAGGCAAACGCAGCAGTAAATCACCCATTTGTCTCACAGCAGCCTGTCTAGGGACCCCAAGGGACAGAAGATGGTAAGAAACGGGCTGGCCCCATTTATTCCCATGGGCTGGAACACAGGTGAAGGGAACCACTTCTAATGAAAGGAGGACACAGCAGCTACCCCGAGCACAGACAGACAAACATGCAGGTGAATCAATCAAAAGCCTCTCCTTTCCCTCCCAAGTCCCTTGAGGGAAGGACATGAGTTCTGCTTAAAGCTCCCCAAAATCTCACAGCCACATGAAATACTATTGCCATCTTGAAAAAGCATCAGTAGGACAAAACCAAAACCCCCAAGCTGAATGATACCCCGAAAATACTATTATTATGATTTTCAAGGGACCGCAGACTCTGCTTGAGCATGGGATGAAGCTCACCCAGACCCAACTCTGCTCCTGAGGCGGCCTTCCCTTCCCATCACTGCCTTAATCAGCAAGGGAAAGGAGAAAGCAGGGGAAGTGCTCCCATCACTGCCTTAAACAGCAAGGGAAAGGAGAAAGCAGGGGAAGCGCTGCTGCAAATGGAACGTGTGTCTCTCCCCAAAGCAGAAAGGTTCTTATCACCACCTCTTCCTGTGGGCAGCAGGTGAAAGACACCTCTGCCAGCATCCTGCAGTGCCAAGTGCTACCACATGCCCTGTTTCCCCTGGACAACAGGGCAGCAGGCAAGCCAACACCCCCAAAATTGTACTTTGCTTTAAGAGGTGAGAGCTCCAGGAAAGCGCCTTGAAGATAATGCTGGAGGAGATCTCAGGGAATCATCTACTTCAGCTCTCCTGTCCCCAGCAGAATTCAAACATATTCATGTCCTTCCTGGCAGATGCCTCCCTTAGAGCATCTAACAATAGAGTTTCACCCCCGGGCAGGCTTGGACCATGCACGGTTCGTGTGTGGGTTGCTACCCCCATCCCCATCCCATCCTCAGCTGTGTGCAGTGATCTTGAGAGCCCTGACTGGAGCAGCTGGGTACAACCAGGCAGCCATCCCTCAACCTTGGTGAAGAAGAGCTGGAAACCAACCATGCCTGCTCCTCCTCTGTGGTCTCTGCAGCTGGGGGCACCTGGAAGCCAGGAAAGTGCACACAGCCTTCAGCCTCATCCTTGCTACACAGGACTTCCTCACTGCTTCCAGCAACTGGACACCTAGGGCATTACTCACACTGCTGCTCAACTTACATCCCAAAAATTGAAGCCCAAGCTTCTCAATCATTAAGAGCGAGCTGTAGTTTCCTCCCAAGAGTGACTCAGAACATGTAAGTTGGGAGCCCAGGCTTCTCCCTGTGACTCCAGATGGTCTCTGAAGCGAGATGGTGTGAACACAACTGGCACACAGGGGTTCTCTCTTCCTCCCCCCAGGCACACAGAGGAAATGCCCAGCACGCCAGAGGTTCTGATTAACCAGGCTCCCTTCCCTCCTGCCATACTTGGAGCACACAACTGGTGTACAGCCTTGCGCACAAGTTCTCGGGGCAAGACATGTGAAGAAGAGGAAGCAGCATCAGAAAGATAAACCACAAGATAAGGCCTGGAGGATATGAGATCTGCTGGTCTGTAACTTCAGAGCACCCAAAAGAAGAAACTTGCATGCAAAACACCGCCTTCAAAAACTAAACACTGCAGGCCAAGGCCGAGCTGCAAAGACTAGCCAGCATCCCTTGCTCCAGAAGGTCAGCTGGATAATTAGTCATGTGGAGGGTAAATGTAATGGGATTTTTAAAAAGACAACCATTGGATTTCTTTGAGAAATTGCCTTAGAAAAGGCAATCAAAATAGCAGAAAGGCACTATATCCAAAGTGGCTGTACAGCACGTGGGGCACATGTGGGACATGGCCTCAGTATAAAGCCCACCACTCTGGGGGCTTCCGCGCTCAGGGCAAGCATGGCACTGGAGGGGTGCTGAGGGTGCCCAAGCACCACATCCACAGCCTGCAGGAGACCCTGGCCCTGCCATTACCACTCACAGCACTTTAACTTCCTTGCAGCCGGCTGCCTTTAACTCAGCACAGTGCCTGCCTTCTCAGAACCTCTCCCATCCCCTCTTCCTTGTTTCTGAGATGTTTACATCCGACAAGAACAGGAAAGTTAAAACTCACTGAGGGGAAATAAGAAGAAGAAGAAAAAAGAAACCTTGAAGCCAAGTAAGTTCTGAAATGAAAGCTTTGGGGTTTACTAGCCTTCCAGAGCTTCGGGTGTCATAAAACCATACAGGTGCAGCTCTCTCATGTGAGCCTCGTTAGGATGAAGGGAACACAAACCCCATGAATGCTTCCAGGTTTGGAATAAACCATACAGAAACTGTCCGTGTTTTCCCCACGTGCAGGCACAGCTGTGCAGTGCACATCTGCAGGGAACCAGCCCGGATCTTTGTGTCTGCAGCTTGAGACCCTTCAGCTTGACGGCAAATTATGATAGAACTAGGAATATCAGTTCCTGTCTGTAACAGAAAATATCAATATCCCCCTGACTGATACTGATTGCAGGAAGGAAACAAAGTGCTTGTGTTTCCCCGTGTCAGGAGAAACTCCTCTGTGCAATAAACATCCTGCTGATGGGGGTATCTGGGAAGGTGAGTGATCCTGTACTCGTGAGCATGGTGGGAGAAGAGCAAGTGCTGTTTGCCTGCATAGCTCGTACATCCACGTAGCCTCAAACAAGGCGAGGAGCCTTGTCAGATGCATAAACTAAAAGGACTGCTTGTATCTGAAGGCACGTCAGTTGTGATTGCTATTTATTACTCTCCTGTACTCAAATTCCCAGTCTGTAATGGGTATGGCCCAAGCAAAGTAAACAGATTCACTGACTGAGCAACTTTCAGCTAGATTTTCAGAGGGGCTGAGCCCGCAGGGGAATCCCTGCCATGTGTTTGGAGTTAAGCACCAGCCATTCCATGGAAACTCGCAGTATCCGACTCAGGCTTAAAGCTAAGCACAAGCTTCAGCATCTTCCTGGCTCATGCAGCCAAGCCAGTGCTGAATGGGGACATACAAGGGATGCACCCCAGCTTTGCCTCCCTGACTGAGAGCCTAGCTTTCCTTCCCCACTGGCACTGGATGAGACTGGGAAGAGCCAGACTTCTCTCCTCTTTAACAGAGTGAGAGCGCAGTTCACCCACCTCCCAGCTGGGTTACCTCCATCGTAAAGCCAGTGCTGGGCTCTTTGGAGCAACAGAAATGACACCTCGGAAGAGAACAAGTTGTTTCTGCAGTGACATCAGCCCAAATCACAAGGATGCTCCTGTCTAAACTTGCTCACCCTTTGCCTATACAGTTACAAAGCTGACAAACAACATCCCCTCCACATCTACACCCCTGTAGAGGCCAAGGTTCTCTCTTTAAATCATCTCACTGCCACGCAATGATCTTGCACTGCTGTCTCCTTATCACATTTGCTAAGGAAAAAGCAAATATGATGAAGATATTTCTAATTAACCCCAGGGAAACTACAGCTGAACACCACCACCTTCCTACCCCAAGTCCCGTGGAGGTTAACAAAGGTCCCTCGCCTTTCTTTGAAGGGCAGAGAATGTGCAGGAGTGGTGTTAGTCTGGCTGCTCCTGCCGGACAGGAGCTGAGGCTGTGTATGGCCAGAAACATGGACACGCTCTGTATGGCTCCCAGAGCACACTCACCACCGTGGAAGGATGCAGTACCGCAGGTCGAACACCATCTGCCTGCTGCTCTGCATCTGATGCAGTGGGCTTGGCTGGAACTCCGGGCAGCCTGGGCCAGCATACAGACCAGAAACGGTGGGAAACGCTGTGCCCAAGCTGACCCAAACCACCATACAGCCTTCACCACAGCTCAGCTTCAGACCCTTACATGCATCCTCCCACTCACACAGGTCCACCAGCCCCTCCTCATCCCAGGCCAGCCCCCAAGACGGACTCCCTCCACACTGTTCCTCCACAGAGCCACCCTTCAGTCCCTTACCTGGACGACGGGGTGGCCTCCAGTTGGTGCCTTGACGGCCCCTCGGCTTCCCTCCGTCTCGTAGTGTGCCCGGTGGTGGGGCTTCGGCTGCACCTCAATCCGCAGCTCATAGGAGCCAGACTGGCTGGACAGTGGCCACTCGAGGGGCGGCAGCGACTGCACGGGCAAACTGGGCAGAGAGAGACCACATCGTTTGAGAGTCCACATCGCTCGTCCCCCCAAGCCCCCTACACCCACCCAACTGCTCCACCCAAAACACTGAGGAGTCTGCACTGATTCCAATGGGAACACACGCTGTCCCCCTCACATCTGACCCCAAATTCTGCTGAGCTTTGGGACCAACACAGGAACTTCTTTGGACCCCTTCTTGCAGAAGAGGATGAATATTCCATTTCTTTAACATAAATATCTTATTCTATTAATATATAATATTTAGTGTCCTATTTCTTAAATAGAAATATCTTTAAATAGAAATATTTCCATTTAAGAAGCACTTCTTAATTAGAAATACCTGTAGCCATTATATTTTAACAACCCCCCTTACCTCACTGCTGCTGTGCCCTAAGCTGTGATCCCAGAACCTTGTGAAATGTTAACCCCATATGCCGTTATTTACCAGTCACATAAATGAGTGGCTCTGATTCCCATAAATATAAAAATAAAGCATCTAGCAAAATAAATCATTCAGCAAATCAAATGCTCTATGTCCTTACCTGAGACCAGTGTTCCTGTTATCACAGTCACAAGAGTTTATAGCACAACATTAATTAATTAACTGTGCAGCTTGCACTGGATTTGGCACAACGAGGTGCTACCGGGACCGATCTAACTGGGACCATTGCATTCTGCCTGGAGCAGACAGGGAGCAGCATGGGACAATGTCAGCACAGGGACAACCTTGCTGCAAGGGGACAGCAGGGCTGACAGGGAGTCCCTGGCCTGGCACCTCCGTCCTGGCCAACACGCTGCAGATACAGACCCAGCGCCAGGCCGGGCACAGGGAGATGAGATTTGGGGCAAGCGACAGCTAACAGATTAACCTGTGGCTTGGGGCTGGCTGAACGCTCAGTCTGACCCAGAGCAGCACAAATCAAGAAGTACTTTAAGTATTTTCATCCTTGATGGGAATCTGTGAGACGTTCCCCAAATTCCAAACGGCAACCATTGTCCTGAGAAGCTGCTGGATCGAGCAAGAGTGTCCAGCTGTCGTCAGGGGCTGTCTGCAATCTGCTTTTTTACACAAATAATTTGGAAAACTGAATTGGCCGCTTGCTGTGCCACTGAACCTCTTTAATGACACTTCTTCCCATCACAGATCTTGTCATCTCTCAGAATCACAATGGATTGGGCTCCCATCAACCCACTGCTGTTCCAGAGCACTCGGCTCCGGTCCACAGCAGGATCTGCCCAAAGAGACACTCCCTAGGAATCATCATGCATGACAGGACATCATGCCACAAGAACGCACACAACAAGAAGAAGCGTTACCTACCTGCATATGGGTATTGCAGGCACCAGCTGCTTTGTCCAGGACGGAGGTACCAACAGAATCGACTCTGGAGCTGAGTTTCTCCGGTCATCCTGCTCGCAGGGCCCATGGAAGTCAACAGTCTGAAAGACGTGACATGGAATGCTGTTTTTGTGGGAAGGCATTGATGAAGGATCAGGGCTGGTTTTCCAAATTTTCGTGGGAACGCCACAAGGAGGATCCGTGGGAAGGCTGTTCATAGCTTCCATGGAAAGAGAAGCACTGGGCAACTGCGTGTAAGTAACTGCAGAGTTGTCTTCTCTCAAGGGGAGACGAGGAGAGGGTTGTGGAGAGGGGGTCCTTGACTGCCGTGGAGAAGTGGAAGGCAGCTGAGTACTGTAGAGCTCAGTGCAAGAGTACCTCCGTTTTGCACCTGGTGACGAAGACCTTGAGTTGGGACAGGGTGATGGTGAATGTCGTCCCAAGCAGGGTTCCTCCGTGATGCTTGTTCGTGGTGACATTATTGGAGAGGTTCTAGGAGAATAATGAGTATGGATGTTTTGAAACTGCGGACAAAGGTCATCACTAGGACCATTATTTGGCGAAACACATGGTGATGTGCAAGGAGATACATTTGTCTCTGAAATGAAACTTGCAGAGGAGCCGCTACTAGCTGGGCTCAGACACAGTGGTTCTCTGTAGCCCTCAAAGCCGGGGACAGGCAGGGTAACCCTCGGGCTAGCGGTAGCTGAGTGTGACTGATGTTCTACCAAAAGAACATCTGTGTCTCTGCTGCGGAAGGGACCCCCTGAATGAATCAGTTCATGATATGGAGTAATTTCGATCCTAGGGCTCGGAGCAGAGGCCCCTGCAGCGTTGGCAGGGTGCGTAGGTGCTGTCCCTATGCTATCTGGCTGTCCATATCTGCCCATGGGATCTGCAGAAAGGCTAGAAAAAGGCAGGGGGCATGGCTTGAGGCCATAGTCCAAGTCATCATGAGCGTATGTAACTCCAGAGGGTGGGCTGTTGGTTTTATGTGGAGTCGGTTCTTCTGGAAAAAGAAGGGTCTCTTTAAGGCTATAGATACTATTACAGAAGCTGAGCAATCATGGATTTAAAAAAAAAAATGCATATTTATAAACTGGTCGTGATCTGCTATTAGGTAAATACTCATTTAATTCCTCTTAACTGCAGTTAATGCTTGTGAGAAATACTGGATCAACAGCCACGGATGCTCAGTGCCTAGAGCAGAGGGAGCACAGACAGAAGCACCGCAAACACCTCTACACCACCTGGCCGGGCTCCCGCTACCTGACCCTGAGCTCGAGGGGCTGCCTGGAAGGGCTGGTGACACGTAGACCGTGCCATGGCAGAGCTGCCCTTCCTATGCTGCCTGCCAGGTACAGCCCTTGGCATCAACAGGACAGGGTGGCTTTGGCCAGGTCTTGGCTGGGAGCAGGACTGAGGCCATCGCATCACAGTACTGCTTCTGAAGGGGGCATGGCACAACTGCGAGGCTGAGGAACAGCTTTGGGTGAGGGGAGGAAGCCCCCCTCCTCACACAGTGAAGCTCAGCCAGAACAGGCTTCACCGAGCCAAGGCTGAGCTCCAGCTCTCACACCAAAGGGTCTGTTCCATTTGGTTTGTTCAGCTCCCTATCATGTCAAGAAGGCAACAGGTTTCCCATGCCAAAGCACCAGACGGTTGGGAAGGCTCCAGCCCCAGGTTACCAGCAATCCCTTCCCAATTTCAGCTCACAGAACATTCTGGTCGGAGAGGGTCCCTGACAGACACTAACAGGTAAGCACGCAGCACAGCCCTTGCCATGGGCACAAACCTCTCTGTTCTCAGACTCTCACAAACTGCCAGGCTGCAGAGCACAGGTATACTTCCAGGCACTGCCACACTCCAGCAGCATCACCCAGCCCAGTTCTGGCCTCGCCCCAGCACCCACCACTGCCAAATGCCAGTGGGTGCTGCCCAGAGAGCTGAGCCACACTGGTATCCCCAGGACAGAGCCCTTCACTCCCCAGCACGGGCACAATGGGGCAACACTGACTGCTGCATGAAGGTATGAAAGGTGCTCTCAGGATTCAGATATGTTGTCAAAGTTATTGATGTATCCAGCAGGAAATACGTGGACCAGCTCCACAGCTGAGACCATTCCTGCTCAGCCCTGGGCAGACCAGGCAGTATCACTGGCAAGAGCCTGCTTTCTCCATATTTGAATTTGAATTTATATTTTCAGCTAATGGTTCCGGCACTTTCTCTGACCCCCGCTCTGCACGAGGCAGCATTTCCCACAAGCAAACAACACGGTATGTAAGGGCAGCAGGACCCAACTCTGCTATCAGCAGATGCAGCGACAGGTCACTGTGAAACTCCAGCACGCGGCGCGGATGTGATTTCATTTCAGGGGGGTTTCCGGTCCTTTTCAGCTTCAGACACTTCTGGGTGCACAAGCAAAGCCCTCTGCTGATGATATCTGACCACCGCTCCCTGTGCCCAGTGCTTCACACAGATGGCAGAAAACTCCACGAGAAGACTGAACGGGGCAGGAACAGCGGAGCCTTCGCGTGCAACTGGAACCCCCAAGAGCAACCAGACCAACCCACGCACAGAATGCAACGAGATGGGAGATGACTGGGATTGCCCAGCTCATACATCTCCACAGGGTCTCTCTGGCTTTGAATCCCAGTGCACACTGCTCCAAGGCCAGTGAAACAGCAGCGAGTATCTGGATTTAGAGCCGAGCATACTGTTAGCATCGCTGATCTCAGTGCTCTGGAGTTCACAGCATTAGCATGTCATTCCCATCACTCAGCCTTGGATGCATCAAGCCTAGATCCTGACGCCAGGATTCACCCCAAATAAAAGTGGTGACTCCTTCAGACCCTGCAGAGCAGCACAGCAACCCCAGCAGCCACACCAAGCTTTGCTCCTGATGCTTTCAGAAGAATCACTCCCATTTAAATTGAGGAGCAAACCTAGCATCCAACTGAGTGGGGCTGGATGCCAGCACACCAGGCAGGATTTATGCAGTGACCAGCAGCCACAGAACAGTATCACGGCAAGGAAGAGCCATGCTTCAGACAACCTAAATCTTCTTTGCTTTCCCTGAAACACTGCATTTCAACGAGTGCTTTCATCCTTGGTGCCCACCGCCAAGAGCATCCATGTCCCAGGCACTGATGGCCAAGCCTGCGCAGAGTAGGAAGCTGTGCCATGCCCTGACCCACAGGCAGCGGCCATACAGAGCCATGCTGCTCACCCAGTGCTCACTGCCAGCACCCTGCACCCAGCCAGCAACACCCTGCGCAGGGTGAAAAGATTTAGCTTCCCCCCACGCAGCAAGGTATCGCTGCAGTGGTGTAGGAACATGGACCAGGCTGTGGACACAAACACCTTGGCTCATCTGGGAAGCATGCCAAGCAGGGATGCCCAGCGGCTGGGACCGCATTGTGGGCAGGGAGAGGCTGCAGGCCTGACTCATCGGCACAGCCTTGTCAGGTCCCGCAGCTTGGCTCAGGAGGTCTCCAGGCCCTGCACAGCTTCGGAGGTACAATGAAATCACTGTCCCGCCTGCTACTGCCCACGCTGGTGATGTCACAGTCTGTTGCTATGGAAACGCCAGTGATGCTACACAGCAAGGCTCTGACCTCACCATGGGAGGGAAAAGGGACAGCCGGGTGAAGCTGCTCTACTGGAGTAAACAGCTTTTCCAGAGAAATACAGAGAATTTCTGCTTTTTGCTTCAGGAGGAGTGGACTGGTAACCCCCCCCCCAATCCCAGCCAGCAGGGCTAAGGAGGGCCGGGGGCTGGAGTCACCCTGCCAAGGCACAAGCTGGACCCAGCACCCAGACAGGATGGCTGCCCCAGGTGAGCACGGCCAGAGTCTGGGTTTGTAACTGGTGTCAAGCTCCTGCCTTCCAGAGGGGCCAGGGGGCGGGATGGGGAGATCCTGCTGCCCTGCTACTTCCTCTCAACATCCGTGGAGGGAAGGTGGAGCCAGCCAGAGCGTGGGAATGGCTCCAGGCACAGGAATGGCTCCAGGCACAGGACCCAGCAATACCCTCTTGCCAAGCTGCTGGGGTGAGCCTGGGGAGCTCGACCAGCATGGCAGAAGCTGAGGGCAGCACACCCTGTGCTCTGGAGAGGGCAGAGAGCAGCCTGATGCCCCCTGGCTGGGCTCCCCCTTGCAAGAAAGCAACGATGTGACAGACCAGCCCAGCAAAGGCATTTTTCAAGAACAGAAGCAGATTTGAAGCCCCCGTGTGGGTGTCTCAAGGTCCAGCTTTGCACCCAACACTGTGCCACCTCCAAGGGTTCACACATCCCTGCACACCGCATCCCAAAGCCCCAGCCAAAACACCCCATCCCGCAGACTCCTGTCCTCTCCACAGCTCTTCTGACGGACACACCAGCACACAGAGCAGCAGCATCAGCACAGCCCCTCTGACACCTACGGTGTAGGCACCCACCATCCCCTTCCCTCAGGCACCTCCCAGCCTGAGGTTTCACCACCAGATCATCCCCTGACTCAGTACCAGAAGACCCCTCTCCTTCAGAAACGCGTTAAAGTCAAGCAAGCTTCACACCCAGGCGACAGTGGCACCTCTCGGCCTCACTGCCAGCAAGGAACCCCCTGCATCATGTCACTAAGGCCCATGGCCAGGCAAGACCCATCCCTGAGCCGCCAGGGATCTCCCAAACTGCCAGCTCCCATTCCCCTCAAGACCACCTCTCCTCTCCCTATGCTGGGATGAAGCAGGACGCTGATGCAGGCAAGACTGCCCGCAGTGCAGACTGGCTCGGGGAGCCACAGTTTGCAGCTTCAAAGGACAAACCGTGCAGTCATAAACCTCCTTCCCAACACCTCCACATGGCAGGAAGGAAAACCCACACTGCTGGGCTCCAGACACTTCCCAAGCCACCGGGATGGGACACACTGGTGCATGCACACAGCTTCACCAGGGACCACCAGCTGCTGGTCCCAAAACAAGATGAGAACTTCAAAGCCCTCCAGTCAGCCCAATGTGACCCTGCCAATTAGTGTGAAATGCAGGAGCAAAAGCCCACCCTATGAATGTGTCCCATGGCAGGCACGGGATGAGGGCGGACCAAGAGGTTGGGTTTGGCCTCACAGCCGCTCCCAGTGCCAAGGTGGAGGTCCTTATTTGCTTGAGAGGACAGGGTTATTTTAATTAATTTGCCTGTTGCAATTTGAAGGGGTCAGGCCAGAGCTTTTCAAAAGCCGAGCTGTCATCTTTTGAAGCCTCTCCCTTATGTATACAGAGACCATGAGGACAGGGAGACAGCAATGGCTTGGGCCAGCGTGGTCCCCAGGATCCAAGATAGGAGGAGGAGATAGCTAATTACAGCCTGGGGAGTGAGGGAGAGAGCAAAGCACATGGAAAATGGCACTTTGTGCAGGAAAGGGCTGGCTGAGAGGAATAGCCAGTATTAATACTCACCATGAGGGCTTCTGTTTACCCTTTCCCCCAGGTACAGCAGTCCCTGCCACTGCTGTCTCAAACACACATAAGCACCACTGAACGCCAGCCACTTTCTCTAAGGATATTTCTGGCATTCCCACAGCAACAAGTTGGGACAGTTCCTACTTTTAAAACACGAGCTTAAGTGAATACAACCAAATCCCAACCTTTTAAAAAATTATAAGAAAATTGGATCCTAATCCATTCTCTGAGTCCCTGAAAACAGTGTTGCCTTTCACCGTGATGGGAAGAGTTACAGCAGTGGGGGTGAGGATGGCTACGTTTGCATCCACTACTTCGACCCCCAGTACTTTGAGTTTGAATTAAAAAGATCACTTTCAGCAAGAAGCTTCTGGACAATGCACATGCTCTGACTTGGCTGGCCCTGTGTGGAGCCAGGAGTTGGGCTTGATGGTCCTTATGGGTCCTGTCCAACTCGGGATATTCTGTGATTCTAAGATTTATTACGGGACTTCGCCATGAGTGGCAGGCAGAGCAGGGCAGGCGCTGAGGAACCCAGTGCCTCTCACAAGCAGTGCTGAAGGCAGGAGCCAGCCCAAGGTGCTGACCCACAGACACTCCTCCAGTGGCTTTGGGTCCATCTTGAACCCTCCACTCAGAGGGACATGTTCTCCCAACTGCAATTCAGAGGAGGCCAGAATTGCACCAAGCATCACTTACTGCCGGGGTGTGGATACGGCCCCTCCTCAAAATCTGAATGTTTTCTGTTCTCATGTAAATACACTTTAATCTTTGGTACATTAAAGGTCACGGATGTACATGGGATTGCTTACAGACTCTGGCTGGTGCCTTCTCTGAGCCAGGAAGAATGTTCTCCAGATTACAATGCTAGGATATATGGTTGTGATTTTTTTTTTTTATGCTAATGACTTCCATCTTTGGAACAAACAAAATTACTACTAATTATGGTTTCCACTCATTCAAATATGGAGAAAGCAGGCTCAAGGAGGAAGTTACTTCTACTACAAGCACACACTGCTCTGCATTTATGTGGTTTGAAGATTAAACTTTCTACCCCCCACCTACATACTATTATTTTCAGCGGAACTTCCCACTCGGGGCTCAGCAGCAGTACTCTGAAAAGCAGCAGCAGTGGCTGAAGCTTCCACCGAGGCTCAGCATCTTTCCTTGGAAATCACTGACCTCTCCCCATGGCTTTACCTTCGCATGGTTTGATCTACATTAAACCTGGAAGGAAAACTTGGCTTTGTACATCTGATGACACTAACCACCCCCTCTCAGCTTTGGTGCTGTCACACATCTGTGTATTTGGCAAAGCAAACAGACAATAAAACCAAGTAATAACCCTCTATTTGGCTAACAATACCGCGGTTCGGGCCTAACAGGTCTCCTCCTCCTCCCACACCATCCCCCAGGAACACAGCATCGCCTCCTTCAAACGCCCTGAGGAATTGCTACCTCTCTCTGCACCAACACACACATCTCCTAGAAACGATATCCCCGCAATTCCTTCCCCCGGGGCCCGGCCCTTTTGGCTCTGTCTGGCTGACACAGATCTGCTTTCCATGGGACAGGGAGCATGGATCTTTGGTGTCACCGACCCCTCGGATTGCCTGTCGCAGCACCTGGAGCATCCCAGACTCGCATAAACTCCGAGTAGTACAACAGGCGGCCGCGTTTTTGTTTTAACTTCACTTCGCTTGGCCCCGAGCGGGCTGGGCAGACCCCTCCCGGTACCAACCGGCTGCCGGAGGTCCCACAGCCCCCGCTACCATCGCGGGGATGAGGGTCCCGAGGAGACCGACCCGGCGCAACCTGGCCGGGCTCTTCCCTCGGCCCTTCGCAGTGAAGCCCCGATGCCCGCGCGTACTTGCCGGTACCGGCACGGCCCCACCGCGCTTCCCGTCCCCGCCCCGGTGGGCACCGCGCCTCTTGCTGCCGGTGACCGCGGTCCTTCGCCGGGGCGGCCCCGAGCTCGGCCCGGCTCCGGCTCGGCCCATTAAGCCCGGTATCCGCCGCCACGCCGGCCACGGCACCCGGGCCGGGACACACGCCCGGCCGCGGGGGCCCGGCTGCACCCCAGGGCTCCGCCGGCCGGCGGAGGGCGCAGGCAGCGCCCGGCCCGGCCCTCGGCAACCACTCGGTCCGGCCGGGGCGGCCCCGTCGGGGCCGGGCGTCGGCTGCTGCTGCTGCGGCTCCTCACCAACCTTCGATCGGCCTCAGGTAGTCGTAGTCGAAGAGGATGGAGAAGTCAAACTCCTCCTGCGGGATGCCCTCCCGGGCCGGGCCGGGGCCGGGGCCATGCCCGGGGCCCCCTCCTGCGGGTCGGGCTCCGGGGGCTGCGCGGCGGCGCTCATCGCGGCCAGCGCCCGCTTGGCAGCGGCAGGGCGGGAAGGGAGCGGGGCGGGGGGCTGGCTCGGGGCCGGCCGGCTACCCAAAGCAGCCCGGAGCGCGGTGAGCGCCGCGAAACCCGTAGGTATCCTTCCAGGTGCGAACCGGAGGAGGAGAACGAAGAGGGAGAAGGAAGGAAACGAGCAAAAGGGTCTCCCTGGGGTCGCCGAGGCCGGCGCAGCTGCCCCCGACGGCGGGGGATGAGGATGCGGGCGGGCGAGCCCCGGCGGCGGCACACGGGGCGACCAGCGCGACGAGCGGTGGCAGCTTCCTGCTCCCGAGCCGCCACCTGCCGCAGGGCCGCCCCCGGGGAGGAGGAGCCCGGCCCGGCCCGCACCGGCCACGGGGTGATGCTTACGGGGCGGCGGCGGGCGAGCGGCCCGGGAAGGGGGAACAACGGGGGAAGGGGAGATGACTCCGCTTGGGGACATGACTCCGCTTGGGGACATGACTCGCTGGGACAGAGCCCCGGCCCTGCTCAGGGACAGAACGCCTAGCCCCTACCCGGGCTGAGCACCTCTCACGGTCTCGCACGCAGCCACTGCCTCCCCTGATGAGGGCTCCAGGGCCCCCAGCTGCTCAGCCTCCTCCGGGCTTCGCCGGTCCCTTCCATGTGCTCCCGCCTCTCCATGCAGGCTGCAGCAGGCACTTTCTGGGAGCATCTCCCAGTGCGATTGCAGGCCAAGCCCTCTTAACTAGAGGCCCGGAGCAGCACTGCATCTGCCATGTCCATAGCCTCTGCAGCTCCTGCCTTGCTCACAGTGTTTCATGAAACAGTCTGTCACACTGCCAGTGCTTCCAGCCCCGCAGGTACACTCAGCCACCTTCACCACATCGACTGGACTCACCACCACCTTGGCAGGGTGCTAATCACTCCCTCCCAACAGCCTTCTACCCTTCCTTCAGCTGCTACAACCAGCAGTGGCTTCACTTATGGGTAACAGGAGATGCTAAATTTATGTATTGAGAGCACCTGTGGTCAGAAGATGCTGCTCCCTTGCTTACCTCTCTTTTGGGTCCCTGTTATTAGAGTAAGGATGGCTGTCACTGGGTCTGTGAGTTTGAAAAATGCTCTCAGTCTGTAGACAGGGAAGGGAGGCAAAAGGCAGAGGGACCAAGATCATTAGAGAAGAATTTTGGTGTTTACTTCAGCTTGTTTTCATTTGCTAAGCCTGATGGCACGACAGCATTAGCTGCATGACAAACCTGACCCTAAATAACTCGTCTAAGGTCACAGAAAGTCTCTCTTGTGGCACAGACAAACCCGGATCTCCACATTTAGGCTTGTACCCCATCCCTGTTCCCTCCAACCCCACTGGTATAGCCTCTCTATACATTTCCTGATGGGGTGTGATTTAAATGGAGAGGGAAAGCCGTTATTCCATCTTCACAGCTGCCGGGCGAGCGAGCGGCCTCCTTGCAGTCACACTGTACCAGAACTCAGTAGAGGCTGAAAGGACAGTGTCTTGTCTCATTAATGACACAGTGTCCAAAGCCCCTGAACCTGCTCCTCACACGCTGCCAAAACCACAAGAACCACGCTTTGCTGGGCCCATACAGCACACAGCCCTGTGGGATGCACATCTCCTCCCAGTGCTGCTGCCTGACCCCATGCAGCTCCTTGCTGGGGACAGGCACGGCTGACACCTGCTTTGAGAAGGATCCGGTGCTCACTCTGCAAGTGAGCTGCAGGCCGCAGTTACAGCCAACCTCATCCGACACAGCAACTCAACACTGCTGGGACAGGGCTCTGCTGCCACAGGGCACAGACCAGGAAGCCCGTGTGGCCGCTCATGAGTGGTCTTGGCTACCAGCACTCAGGGATGAGGCTGCCCCGGAAAGCTGGAGATGGGGCTGAGCTCTTACCCTCAGGGCTGCGCATGGGGAACGGGGGCTGTTGCCCTTGGGGAACACGGCTGCTCTGTCAGGGGGCTCAACTTGTTCTAAGTTGTTTTAAGTGTAATGAAAACATACATTAAATTGGCCAGTTTATGTATCTGTTCCAAACTGATGCTTGCTGGAGTGCTAGTCTTTTATCATTGGCCCTTCTGTTTAAAATTCATTAGAAAACCCAAATACACTTGCTGATCTTGGCTTGGCACTAAAGGGAGCTGTCATCCTCACAGCTTACAACACACAGAGCACAATCGGATAGCATCGTCTGGATTAGCCACACAAAGAAAAGTCACAAACGATAACATTGGCCTTTTTGAGCAAGATAAGGGTGACTGGCAGGAGAGCATGGGGAAACGACCCTAAATTCTGCTGAATCTTTACCGACTCCCTTATCCTTTATTCCCTGGCTCGTCTGCAATCCATTAAGCATGCAAAGTTTCAAACTTATCCTCAGCTGCTCCTATAATTAGTAATACTCCACACATGGAAAATGCACCTTTCGCTTTCCAAGATGACCGTGTCATCCGAAATAGTTTCGCTGCTCATGCATGGAACCATAAATTCTGACACTGGCGGGGCTTGGGGGTGACAGGATGGTGATGAGAAAAGTGTTAGAGAAACGTAGGGATTAGCTCATCTTACAGGATTCGGCTCCTTTGCTCAGCAGACGACTCAAGTGATGTCAGGGAGCAGCAGCTCCAGGGAAACCATCGGCTGGATTCCCTTCCGCAGCTTGCAGGGCACGTCAGGACACAGGTCCGTGTGACAGCTGCAGCAGGACATATAGGAGTAACGTCCAGGAGTAGCAGTTACACTGTGGGCTGGAACCAAGGAGTGCTGTGTTCCGAGCAGCAATGGTGCAAGGCCAGAACATCTGGCCCAGGGTTCAGAGGGATGTGAAGCCATTGATGGGTGCTGGCAGCTCCACCCATTGGCTCAAGGGACAGCTCAGGTTTTGGAGCCCTGCGAGAGCTCAGCAGAGCCTAGACCCAAAACGTGCCCTTGAGCCAGCGATGACAGTAAAACCTTACACATCATGTTCCAGCTGCTCTAATGGACAAGTACTGCCCACTGTCTGCCTGTAGTAATGAGCAGTGAGGAACAAGCCAGAGACTCTAAACAGACTGTGGGCTCTTCCGTATGCTCAGAAAAAAACCACCCAGACACTCCAAATCAAAGTGAAAAAGTCCTGAGCCAGGTGACAAACCCTTCCTAGTGCTGGTTTTCCATTTGGCCTGGGATGAGAGGCTGGGATATGGTGCCCAAGGTCCAGAAATATGAGTTGGTTTCCCTGAGTCTCGACCTCTTTCACATCAGAAACACGTCCTGTCTACAAGGATCTTCCGATCCTCTCTCCTGTTACTGCTGTCAAAGGCCACAGCTCCCGGCCCAAGTTACAGCCCCCAGTCACAGCCACAGCCCCACCTGGGCTCACAGCACCCACATTGGAGATCCAGGAGTCACCACTGACTCCTCTTTTCACACACACACCCTTTTTTTTCATTTTTATTTTTTCCTCTTTTTCTTTTTAGTTTTCCTCCTTTTTTATTTTTCCTCTCTTTGTTCTTTTTTCTTTTTTTTTCTTTTTATTTTTTTAGTAAAGCTCTTTTCATGAGCCAAAAAGGTGTTTGAAGAACTTAAGCAAAGCCTGTCCTTGGCAGCGTTAACACAAATTGCAGCCACGTATACTTGCAGCAGGCTCTACACAGAGCAGAACTGGAAATAGGCTGCGCTGCCATTTCAGGGAACGGGAGGATGGAAGGAGTCCTTTTCCACAGAGTTGGATCAGTGCTTCCCTTGGCAGGCTTTTGCTTTAATACACTTTAAAGGTCTGTGAATACTGGACTACCTGGGTATTGGGGGACAAGGAAATCCAAAAAAACAAAGCTAAGAAATGGTTTCTAGTGCAATAAAGTTGATTTTAAATCAACACATTTTTGGTGTTTAAATTTACCACAGATCTGATTTATCATTTACTGGTTCCAGCTTCTCCTCACACTGTCCCATCTTATTCCCTGTACCACAAACATCCCTAATGCGAGTGATCAGATGATGCTCCGAGCTGAAGAAAGTTTTAGAGGATTTCCCCAGAAATGCAGTTACATGATTTGCACTGGGTCTGAAGCCCTGCAATACCCTCGCATTAAACTTGTTTTAAAAGAAAAAGCAGTAAAGTGGATTAAAAATGCCACACATCTATTCAGCAGCTAAAACCCAGTGAAAATACGAGTCAGTGCTGTCTTAAAAATCTCAGTGTCCTAACGGTGGATGTGGCAGGCATTAGAAATTTAACAGGCAGCTAAAACTTGCACATGGACTTAATCCAAGCTCTTTAAAATGAGCTCAGCCTGTGAGTGACTAGCTGCTTGGTCTGGGGTGGGGGGAGTGCTATTAAAGACCCAAAAAGAAAAGCAACAGAGAGGGGAGAAATATTCTGGTACTTCCTTGGAGAGGCACACACGCTGCTACTCAATTTTGGGGTCAGGCTGAGTCAGAGATATTAACCCCCAATTTCAGGCTTAAAGTGGTTTGGCAGGGAAGGACAATGGAAAAACTGCTCCTATCTCCGTGTTCCCCTGAAGTTCTGCAGTCTGCTGGGCAAACCAAAGGAATGCACATATCATAGTTTGAAAAAATAGAGCGAGCCAGTAGTGGAAAAGAAGTTCTAGGATATTATTATCCTTGGCTATTCTGAAAAAACGAATGATGAAACATTTCAGTTAGAATATCTATTGGAATGCTATAAAAGACTGCTCCAATTATGTCAGTGTCCCATCTGTGAATGCGATTCCTGCCCCGCACGGAAGACTGAGATCGCTTGCTGACTGCTGGCTGGTGTAATGGGACAGAAAGGGGCTGCCTCGAGTGCTGGAGCATTGCAGAGGTGGGACGAGAAGGCACGGGGACACATAAGTGACCTGACGAAAGTCCCTGCCATAGCTAGTGTTGTGCTGGCACTGGGGGAAGCACAGCTCAGACAGCAAAGCTACCAAAGCATCCCTTTGCTGTGCAAAGTTTTCATTCCCCATTCTGAGCCTCCTCTAATCACAAAAGGTCCTAAAACTATTGACATATCATCGTTTCCACACCCTAGGTTAATGAGGCTCTTGCACTTTGTTGTGGGTGCAGAAATCCTCCCCCAGCTGATCCTGAAAGTGCCACGTGCTGTTAACCAGCAGCTTCATGCAGCTCGCTCTCTGTGGAAGGGTTGGGAGAAGACTTGTGACACCAAGGCGGGTCGGTGCCTGGGTCTGCTGCCATCACCCCTGTGCCTCTGCCAGGAGTGAGTGTTTTGCAGAAGGGGGAAAAATAAAATATACACATCCTTTGTGGAGCATCTCTGGGCTTTGCTGTGCTGCTCATCGGACTACTGTGGTCTCACATTATTTGATCTGGGAGGGGTAATAAGTAAAAAAAATCAGTGCCTTTCACTCCGGTCCGTGGGGACCGTATGCTCTGGGAGAGCTGAGCTCCGCAGCAATGGGAGCTGCCAGCGGATGCTGCCCTGCGCCTTGATCCGCTGCTCTCCTGCAGCAGGTGAGCACGGGGCCTCGCCAGCCCCGAGAAGAGTGAGAAGGCTCCTGCCTGTCCCTCTCCTACCCTCTCCGAGCACAGGAGCTTCCCCGGGGTGTTGGGAGTGACTCAGAGCGGCTGGCGGGCTCGGCAGAGAGAGAGCTCTGTCTGGAGCCAGCCGCGGACACGCGAGGCAGGGCAATGGCCTGATCCTAAGGCGGTGTAAAGCCACTCCGAGCCTTTCCATTGGCTTCTGCGGGAACCGGAGCTCTCGGATGATCCCCTTCGGGTGTACGTGTGCACCAGGGAGTTTTGGCAGGTGCCGGGGAGCTCGCTACGGCAGTAGAAAACAAACAGCCACTGCCAAGGGCTCTTCTTCCAGCGAAGCCCTGCCGTACCCGCCTCCTCCCCGCCGCAGCCGCGTTCCCCCCCGGCCCCGGGAGCGCCCGGCGCGGCTCTGACTCAGCGGCGAGCGACGGGCGGGGAGCGGCGGAGAAAGGGGGGGCTCCGAGCGGGTCGGAGGGAAAGTGCTTCCCTTCCCCGGCTCCTGCCCGCTCCCGCGCAGCTCCCGGACAAACTGCAACTCACCTGCGGCTCCCGCCCGGCCCGCGGGGCGCAGCGCCGAGCACTCCGGGGGAGCGGGCAGGCCGCCCGGGCAGGAGGCTGCAGGGCCCGGGCGGCGCAGCCGGGCTCGCCGGTCCGCGGGCGCTTTGCAGGAGCCGGGCTGTGAGCGGAGAGGGGTTTCCCAGCACGGAGCATCCTCCGCCTGGATCCGCCGCCGGCGGTCACACCGACCCCGAGAGCCCCGGCAGTGCCTGTGGCCGCCCCCTCCCCCGTGTCGGAGAGCCGTCCCTTCCCCCGGCTCCGTGTGCCCGCGCTGCACCGCCGCTGCCGTGTCCGCAGCCCCCGCCGCGTCCCCACGCAGGGCCGCTCCCGGCGCCTCGCCCTCCCCCGCGGCTCGCAGCCTCCCTCGCCACCGCTGGGGCAGGACGAGGGGGGGTCCCGTGGCGGCAACGGCGGAGGGGGCGGCGAGTCGGAGCGGACCCTCGGGCGGCCCGGAGAGCAGCGGCCGCGCAGGGGGTGCGCACGGAGTGCTGGCAGCGGGGCTGACTCCTCCTCTCGCCGCGCTTAACTCTTACCGGCACCGGGCCACGGCGGCGGCGGGAGGGGAAAGCGGCGGACGCCCGGAGCCCCCCGGCCCGGCTCCCCCCCCCCATTCCCCGGACGGGAGCCGCGGGCATCCCCGAGCGCAGCGCGGCCGCGCAGCCCCCGGCCCCATCCCAGTGCTGCCGCGGGCTCCGCCGAGCCGGGGAAGCCGCTTGCGACGCCCCGAGCCCCCGGCCCGGGCAGGCGGCGGAAGGGTTAAGCGGCCGGGAGGTGAGGCAGCGGGACTCCGGTGATGGCCCGGGAGAGGAGAGGCCTCGGGCTGGAGTTTACCGGTTACCGTCGCCCCAACCCCGAAACCCGTGCAGCCTATTCCCGCACGGTGCACGGCCCGGCTGGCGAGCGGGAGCGGCAAAGCATCGGCCCTGGGGCGACCTAGAGGAGAGGGAGAAACCGCGGAGGGGCAAGAACCCACCCCCCCATACATACACACACCCGCAGCGCAGGGGTAAGACCCTACCTTGATCCATAGACCTCATGATGTGGTGGTAATGAACCAGCCTGCAGGCAGCTTCTCTCTGCATCAGGGATTTAAAAAAATAAAAATAACAATAAAAAAAAATCAATAGGAGAAAAAGAAGGGAAAAAAAAAAAAGAAAAAAAAAATCTTCTTTAAACCATGTTCGACCAGTGCCGCCTGGACAGAGGGAACCCCTCTTGCTTGCCTCCTCCGTAAGCGTTTGGAGGTGCAAAGAGGGATCCGAACTGGGCTGAGCTTGTTCCTGAAGTGAAGTCAGTTCTCTGCTCTGAGATGAGGGTTACTAGAGAGGGAAAGGCCACTTCCTTCCCTGCTCCGAGTGTTTATAGTCTTTGAATGCTGTAAAATAACGGGATTCCCTCACTGTTTCCTCCTGTTTATCCCAGTGCCATGGAAACCCCTGGATCGCCTCCATCTCCCAAACTGAGGGCTTTCCTGCAAACTTCACACTCAGGAATCCATGACGTCTCCCAGCTCCGGGCCAAGGCAGCTCTGCGGCTCAGTCTGCAGCACAAGCACTTAATTGTTGAGCAGAAAGTTAGAGAGCGAGAAAGAAAGAAATATGGATGATGTTAAAAATCCCAGTGTGTGCTTTTTAAACAAAACTTGCAGGCACTGCAAAGCCTTTCAAAGCAACAGGGCTTCTGTGCAGAAGTTTTCCCTCTTCCCAGAAGAGACAAGCTCGGGCTGCTGCTGCTTTCACCTTTGAATAAATCATTCAGAAAAACAAAGTCCCCGGCTCACATTTACGTCTTTTAAATTCACCAGCACCCTATTAATACCCATCTTGTTACTGGCATAGGTTCTGGCTTCTCATTACCCCGGCTCAATCCTTCATACAGAAGACGGGGAGAGAGAAAGAAAAAAAAAAAAACCCAGTTAATTTGTGTGGTGGTGTTTCACAGACCTCTCTGTTTCTATTTTTAGATCCATTTAGGCGAGAGAGGAGCAACCCCCTGGACTTCCACTGATACGCAGGGAGCTTAGCGAGAACGAAATAGCCAAGGAAGCCTCTGAAACCAAGACAACCCGTGTGTGTTTACACATCCTATGTATAAACAGGAAAATAAAGCAAAAGAAAACAGTAAAATCAAGTCAGAGATGTCGTGAGCTGTGCGCTGCCTCACAACGTATAGCTTTCACTGGAGCCTTAACGAGCATCAGCCTCCTGACGCCGCGCCAGGCTCGGTACCTCTGTGCACCTAGACTAACACAGATTATTTCCAGCAGTGCTTGAGCGTCCCCATACGTAAAATATTTCTTGGGGGTCCCGAGAGCGCTGCGGTGCCTCGGTGTCGGTGTGTAGCCCCAGCGAACGCCACAGCGTACGCCCTGAGCCGGGCGGCCGGGGTCAGCCGGAGCCCTGGGCAGCAGCGGGGGTGAGTCACCGCGGAGGGACGGGGCTGGAGCTGGGCCCGGGCTGCCTGGCACCCGCACCGCCTTTCCATTTTTCACTCGCTGAGTCCCAAAATCGACTCGAAGGAGGTATCACAATCAAACTTTCTGCTTCTCGAGTTTGTTGTCCCGCAGGCTAGCAACTGCAGGCCGGCCAGGGAAACTCAGCGCACCTCACTTTCCTAGCCTTTGTCATTTTTGGACGTGCCGAGGCGGAAATGCCTTCCCCAGCTCCGCGGGCTCATTGGGTGAGCGGCTTCCAACGACCCCCGATGTGCAGGGGAGCTCCGTCCCGGTAACCCCACGCCTCTCACTACCCTCCCGCAGCAAGCATCCCCCTCG
Source organism: Hypotaenidia okinawae (assembly GCA_027925045.1). Lineage (NCBI taxonomy): Eukaryota > Metazoa > Chordata > Aves > Gruiformes > Rallidae > Hypotaenidia > Hypotaenidia okinawae. The sequence continues at coordinate 8,852,884 of BSDF01000016.1, forward strand.
CCCCTCGGGGAAGCCCTTTCCTACTGCGCCGGCACCCCTTTGCTTTCCCAGCTGCAGCGCCGCCTGCGAGCATCGCTCTTCGCCTGCTCCCGCAGGGATCTTCCTGCCTGACCCTAGGCACACCCGGCAGTGGGCTGGCAGAGATGCACCGAAAGCTGTGCCTGGCCCTCAAGCTGGGTTGGGATGCATCACCCTGTGAGAGCCCTCGCAACGAAACGCTGCGAAGCCGCGATGCTTGGAGCGAGGTCCTTCAAAAGCCCCAGCTCCACACCAGAGACATCATGCCTGAGCTCATTGGCATGTTTGATCGGACCTCCTGCACAACAGGTGAAGTTAGAACCGCTTGATTTCTGTTTCGAAACATTAAGGGGAAACTGAGGCTGCTGCAGGACAAATTGTTTGTAATAGTTGGGAGAATTCATTCATTTCACCTGACTTCAAGCCCTACCAGCCCCAGGTCCCCACCACGGCACTGACCCTCACACCAGCATCCCTGGTTACAGCGGCACTGGGACAGGCAGAAGAGAGGAACTGAGGAAGGGCTTTAGGCAGGGGGAGCATCGCAGCAGAGCTGGGAAGGGGTGAGCTGGAGGAGGACCAAGGGAGCAGCTGGGCGCAGGGGAACACACACAGAGTCTGGTGGGGGGCGTGAGGGCATCAGGCCCTGCCAAGGGAATCCCAGGGCAAGTGGAGAATGGGCGACCCCGACGGAAAGCTTCTCCTCCTCCCACGCGGAGCTGTAAGCGGGGAGCAGTCCCAGCGGCTGTGGCACACCGGTTGGCTTCCCTCGTCTGCCCCGTTTAAAAATACAATGTCTTTCTTTTAATAGCTCGGTTTGATCGGCTCCCACTAGTTCACATGACAGGGTTTGCCTAAAATATCTCCTTCCACTAAGTTTTTTCCAACTTAAAACTGCTGAATCCTGCTACCCAAATTAAACTCAGCGCGAAGAGAAAAAAAAATAAAATAAAATAATAAATAAAGCAGTGAAAGAGGGCTGGCGGCTGCCTCCGGCCTGCTCGCATTCCCCAAACCGGCATATGACACAACTGTAAGATTTCCAAGGCTTTTGGAGAGTTCAGCGAGAGAATCGTGTCCTCCGCTGGCTGCAGCTTCCCCGTGAGTTAAACTTTCCTGACGGAACCTTTCTCCATCTGGCCCCGGCTCCCAGCGCATTGTGAGCGGCCGGAGGAGCAGGGGATGCAGTTCAAGGCTTATATAACCATGCAGGCTGGATGCGGGGGCAGAGACTTTCCCTAGAAACGAGGGATTTTTATATATAGAGAGAGTTATTTTTAGCTTCCTTTTTCAAAGGAAGGCCAAATACCTCCGACTTTCCTTTGCTTTCTTATTTTGGTATCACTAAGGGATTTTATTTTTGGAGGTAAGGAGCTATTAATAGCTAATATTTTTAGCTATTCATTCCCTCTTTTGGAGACTACTTCCTCTTCCTTTCTAGGGCACGTTCTGGACTGCATCCCTAGCCCCTCCAAAGGCAGACCCGCCTCCCCACTGTGCCTGTGGGGGTTCCCCAAGGTGCCTGACTCTTGGGGACAGGGGAGGGGGTGCCTCTCCCAGCCCCCTCCCTGGCTCAGGGACAGGTTTGGAAACCACCATTCTCCACTGTGTGCAGCTCAGCCCACCTGCAGTGGCATCTGAGGGGGCTGAGCAAGGAGCTCCCCACCCTTGGGGAGGGCTGGTCAGCGGGTTCTGGGCTTCCCCACCACCCGTCCCGCTGCACAGCAAGCACTCCACTGCTGCTCATCGGCAATCAGCCTGAGATAGGCTGCTTGTGTGTTTAATTACCATGCTCTTGGTGCAAGAGAGGACATGGGGGCTTCCTGAGGGTGTGTGGGGCAGCCGCTGAGCTTTGCCATCACAGCCTCTGCTTCCCATGTGCAAAGGGTGTTCCCTGACAGGAAGTCTTCCTGACAAAGCTTCTCACCCTCCCAAAGCAAATCCCGTTCTGCCATCACATGCAACGCAGCAACCGCATCACTCCCCGGCACAGTGAAGGTTCCTTGCACCCTGGCATCACCGAAGGGACCCCAGCAAGCAGCAGACCCCTCGGTGCCTGCCACATCAGGGATGCCAACCGGCAGCGCCTTCCCGACACTCCCACAGCCCCGTGACCACTCGTTACCAGCTCAAGCGTATTGCTGAACAACGCACTTGTCTAAATAACGTGTTCGCTCTCTTAATGAAGTTACAAACGGAGTGTCTGATCTTGTAACGAGCTCCACGTGGCCCGGGGAATCCACCCACACAGAGCTCTCCGAGATTGGAACTAGCGCTGCCTGAATTTTTCCCATCAAAACATTTTTTCCAAATGAGGAATAGCTTTTCAACTAGAGTGAAAATCAGTTGGCTTTTGCTGTTTTTTCAACAAAACTCAATAAACTGAAAGGGTATTTTTTTGAGTCAAACTAGGGTTTTTTTGGGGGTTGGGGTTTTTTTGTTGTGTGTTGGGTTTTCCTCCCTAAGAACCATAGTTTAGCAAACAGGTTCTGCTTGTGAGCATTACAAATCATTTTTATCAGTGAAAGGTGACTTTTGTTTAAATTTTATTTTTCCTCAACAAAGGCAACCTCAGAAAACAAAGCCACAAGTAAAAATGGCATTGAAGAAAGTGCAGAGAACATTCTTTCTCTTTCCCCTCCCCACAGAAATTTCCTGTAAAGTTAAGAAGAAGCTTTTCTGTGCTCCCTGAACTCCCTTGCAGCGCCACAGGTAGCGGGGCAGCTCTCCATTTCGCATCCTCACAGGGATGGGGAGGATGCAGGTAATTCACTGGCCTGATGCAATGCCACCGTGGGCTGCGATTTCCTGTCTACCTGTCACTGTGTCACCTGCGGTCTGCAGGGCTGCAGACAGACAATGAAGCACATTTGCAGTCACCCGAGTTCATAACCACTTGTACAGGGAAACATCCAACAGCCTCCTTCAGGTTATGTGTGACGGGGGTACCAGCGGTGGGAAAAGCAGTTCTGAGCCTCAGCCCCCCAGGAAAAGAGACCTCAAGGCTTTTATTCCAGGGAAAATCTGAACAGCTCAGCCTGCTGTGCAGCTGGGGGCAGCTGCCTGACCCTGCCACATCCCGCAACATTGGCCCTGCTGCATCCTGCACCCTGAACCTTCATCCCTACTGTATCCTGCATCTGGAAACATTGTCCCTGCCACATCCTGCATCCCGAAACATTGTCCCTGACACATCCCGCATCCCAAAACGTCATCCCTGCTGCATTTTGCATCCCTAAACATCATCCCTGCTGCATCCCACATGCCAAAACATTGTCCCTGCCGTATCCCAAAACTTCTTTCCCGTGGCATCCCAAAACATCATCCCCTCCACATCTTGCACTAACATCCCTGCAGCATCCGAAAATGTCATGGGGCAGCATCCAGCTCCCCAGGCAGATGGTGGGGGGATCATTGTGGAGTGTGGGGGTAACACAGAGGTACAGGGAAGGTGCAGGTGGATTGAAACCTTTGCCAGCAGGATTCAGGCATGACAGCTCGGAACTCAGAGCAGCACAGTTTTTACTGGGCTGCGCATGTCACAAGCTCTGCTCCAAACCTGAAGCACGCTCAGCGCACTCCAATTCAGCAAACTCATGGGGATGTTTATACGCTGTGATTTATGCTTTTACCCAAACATCAAACGACGTTTTCAGGGAACACTTAAGCCCTCCAGATTGTCACTGCTGACAAACCACTGCCAGTGACTAGGCGAGCAGTTCTGAGTCAAATGAGCATGTAGGGTAAAAATTTAATTATAAGCCTGTGTTTGAAAGCAAGACTAATTAACTGAAGAACACTGGATGAGGCTATGAAGAAGTTTCTTGCCAAAGGTATTTTCTCTTGCAGATGATAAAGCCATAGGGTTTTGTCTTGTTTTCCAAGAGTTTAAGCTGAGGTTTGGGGGAAAAAAAAGAAAGAAAAAAAAGAAGAGACAGCCAAATAGAGCAATTACTTGCTGTAATAATTATGAAGAACATTAGTCACACCTGGGAGTCAGAGAGGTGCCAGTGAACAACACGTACTGCTTACCTGTTCCTTGCAGAGCTCACAGCGCTGTATGCGCAGTAGCTGCACCGCAGCACACCTCCAACAAAGAGCCACACGTGAGAAGTGCTGGCTCTTTAGCTCTTAACCCTGGATCTTTAGCCCCATCCAAAGCTGCTGCCTGAGAAATTTCCATTATTGGTCATTCCAGCGTAAAGCTGGTGTGTGAACATCCTTCCCTTTGCACTGCACAGGGAAGAAGGGAGAGGACTGAAGGTGTGTGGGCCAAGAGCAGGTGGGATCCCCAGTCTAGAGCAGCCTGTGAGCTGCTCCCCAGGCAGGGGAGTGCTGGGGACCCTTCCCTGTCCATCCGGGCTGGATGCCATGTAGACCCCAGCCCCCCAGTTATGGCTGCCACAGCGATACATAGAGCTGGGCACTTTTCCACATGGATCCCAGCTCGCTGGAGAGTCTGTGGAGCGAGACTGGCACCGCTCATGAGTCACTATTCCACTCACCTTTCCCTCCCACATAGTCACTGCAGAGAGCTGAGGCAGGAATCTGAAGAGCCGCTTCTGATGGCAGAGTTCAGTTTTCCCCCAGATGTGCCTTCCAGGGTGGGTTTAGCATCCCATCTGCACGCACATCCCCTGGCCTCAGTTCTCAGCAGGACCTTCCTCCAAGCACCTCTCCAGGGGCTGGGGGCTTGCACAGATTTCAGAAGGGGAGGGCAGTCATGTTTGGAAGCTAGTCTAAGGAGGACTCAGCAAGCCTGGCTCAGGACGATGCCACTGCACTCCCAGGTTACCTGGACTCGGATGCCTGTGCTTCCCAACCCAGCTCAGCTGCAGGATACAGCTAGGTGAAGTTTTCACACAAGTTCAGAGGGAATTGTGGCTCAGAGTGACATTCTCCTATCTAAAGACAGATCAGCACCCACCATCAGAGCACCGGAAAACCCACTGCCTGCATATACCCATGGCATTAGCTTCAGTTACAGTAGGACTTAGGTTGGTTCATTAATAATAAACCCACGACCTAATCCAATTAGGCGCCCGCACGTTAGGCTCAGGATGGAAAGGCTGATGCAGTCACTCGCTGCATCGTGGCATGGCTAAAGTAAGTAAAGATAACAAAGGGAGGTTTGGGCTGTTTTGGAAAGGTGGCATTACTCCTCAGCATCACCCCGATGCTGTGTCCTGAACACAATTTACGACTCAGTGCTGGGGCTCTGGCCACACCCGGCAGCTAATCTGGAATTTCACACGTTTAATGAACTTCATACTTGAAATATATGGTCTGTAAAATCTGATTTACGCTGTTGTTAAAATAGCTGGTGTTTGAAGGAAAATGTATTTTAAAGTATGTATTTGTGCCCAGAGTTTGTTGGTGGTGGTTTTTTCCTAGAGATTCCCAACCCCAGCCATTAATTTACCCCAGAGCATATAAAACATTCCCTGCAGCGTGATTCCTAGCGCAGTATTTCTTTCAGCACCTCAGATTTACTCACCGTGTTTCTTCGGGAGCAACTGCCTTGGGTTACACAAAGGAGCAGAGAGCCCCACAGCGTCACTGCGGGTACCCCGGCCTGTAAGTCAAGGTGACAGGTCAGCTCATGATGGAGTCCAGGGTCTCTAATTAGTCCTTACCTGCCACTGCTGAAAACCTGCAGCATTAGGCCAGCCCTGGCTTGGGCCCTATGGAGGTACCTCACCATCCCGCTTCACTCAAGCGTGTGAGCTTTTTATGGGATGTTAACACCTGATATTTCCTCCAGGCTCTGGTTTTACTGAAGGCTTTGTGGCATTACGCACCTCGGAGCCGGGACGGCAGCAGGAGCTGAAAGAAAGAGGAGCGGCACCCCCAGTAAATCACCACACAGCATCCCAGCCATGAAAGATCACAGGGGGCACCGAGTCTGCGGAAGGAAAGGGCTGTCGTTTGCACACAAAATACAAGACATTGCTTTCTGAGAGGGGCTATTTATGGCCAGCCTTGCACCTGTGAAAATGAGTTCCACCCTTCGGTAACAAGGACTCGCAAGAATTAAACTTGAACAAAGCCCCAGGGCCGGGCGATGGGGGGTTGAGCGAGAGCTCTTCGCTTAGACGCGCACAGGGCTTACGCTGTGGTACCAGCACACCCTGTCCCTTGGGTGTTGGGAAGACTTTCTCCCCTCAGGTTAGTGTCCCAGAGAGCAATTTCTCTTGGAAAATCCATTTTCTGCCCAATTCCTCCCTGTGTACAGGACAGCACTGATCAGCAGCAGGCTTCAAGGCGGTCCAGAGGCCATCCTGGGCAGCTTCAAGCCACCGCAGGCTGCCGGCAGTGCTGCAGAATTCTGGCACAACACTGAGAGTGTCGAGAGCGTCGCTGTGGTTCGTTTATCCAGATCCAGTAAAAGGCAGCAATGCATCCTGGCAAGCAAACCGAAGAGCAGCAGAGGCTGGGAAGAAACGTAGCTGGGGAAAGCAGGGTAGAGGAGGGGTCAATACCATCTAACCTTGGGCTTTGAGAAATCCCTTTCCCTTCCCAGTCTGGAGAAGGCCCGTGTCCCCAAGCTGCACCACAAGCAGTGACTGATGAAAGCCTCCTCAGAGCAGCTCCCAGCAGACAATAGTAGCACAGACCCCATGTAAAGCCAGTGTTCCCCTTCCCTTGATGTTTTACTCACCTCAGACAAGGAGCAAGCTGAGAAGAACCAGTGTTAGGTCCTAGCATCAGGCACAAAACATTCCTTGCTGAAGGAATCATTTCAGGCTGAAACGAAGCCAAGATGGCCTGCTAAATAATTAAAGCTACATTAATCAACAGCAGGATGTAGCTGCTCCAGTTACACTTAAAAATTAAACTAAAAGAAGTCTTTTATGTGCAAATCAAGTGATTTGTAACTACCTTTACAGGCAAAGGCCGTGTGTGGGGCACAAGCTGTGCAAGGGGACAGCCCCCCATGCTGCCTGGGGCTGGGGAACCCAAGCCAGGCAGGAGGTGCTTGCATCTCCCCAGGCTTGCTTACCATCCGCGGCAGGACCTCCCGTGGCTCACACCAAGGGTGCCCCAGCAAGAGCATGGATAAAATACTGGCTGTTCCTCACCACGGCTCCAAAACGTTAGAGCTCATGGGGTGAGGTGGTCAGAGCAATGGGTGCAGTATGGAGCCTGGCAGGGATCAGCTGAAGAGAGATGTTTCCAGCAGCATCTCCAGGGCAAAGCAGCATCACTGTGCAGGGGCCAAGAGGACTGCTAGCAGATGATGAGCTACTGTGCCATCACTGCGGCCCAGAGGTTGCTTCCCAAAAATCCTTTAACTCCTGGAACAAGATCAGAGCCAAAGACAACAAAAACATTTCAAGCATGACCCATTCGAGCTTCCAGACTGCCCTGAGGGGCCAGGTCACACACAGGACCTGTCCATGCTGGCCTGGGATGGTGGTCACAGCCACAGCCGACACAGGATGTGGAGACTCCCTGGAAATCGCCATGCTGGAGCAGAGACGCCATCTGACAGCGGGAGCACTGACCCCGTGTTCAATGCCTTTGGCTCATGTTCACAAAGGGCACAGAGGGCTCATGCCCATGTGGGCAGCAGCCCCGGCCTTTCCCAGCTCAGTGCCGAGCAGCGTTTCTGTGACAGTCACACCACGGGTGCTGGAGCAGGCACTGTGTGTCACCATGAGTGTGGCTTCTCCAGGGCAGATGTGGAATACGTGAGGAAACGCACTGTGCGCAGGAGATGCCCGCTTCCTGGGAGCATCCATGGCACCCCGGCAGTGCCAACCTCATTGCGGGTTCCAGCTGTGCCACCGCTCACCTCTACTCACGCTCTTAACCCAGTGCGGGTAATTCTCCTCCTGCCCTGGTAAACAAGTTTCTGGATGTGGTTAAGCAACTCGGAGTGTACATTTAAAGAAAAATCTGTTTCACATAAAAGGACAAATGAGAATGACTGTTACCCCCATCTTTAATGCGCTAAATTCCTTTGCACAGATTGTTCTTGTTACTACTCCTTTCTGTGAGAGCGCCGAACAGCACACAGCATTCCTCCTGACGTGCACGGTTCCTGCAAGCCAAGAGAGGGAGGCTTTAAAGCGGGAATACGATGATTTTAAAGCCCTTGTCTGTAACCCACTCCTTCACTGAGTCAGGTCTTGGGCTGCTAAGGGAGGAAGAGGAGCAGAGAGAAGTATGTTCTGAAGGCCAGATCCTGCAAGGTGCGGATCATCCGTAAGTTTAGTTACAAGTAGGCAAAGTTCAGAGGTGCACCACGTAACCTAGAGATCCCCACAACCACCCAGAGAGCTTTAAGGCCGGGAAAGGCCAGCTTGTGGCCCCAGGAGGCCATGGCATCAGTTCTGATACTGATGGACCAAGATTAAGGGCCAGCAGCAATTTTCCTTGTGTTACCTCTCACCGTTGCAGTGATGCCATCTCTGCAGCCAGCTGCTGCTCACGCTCTGCAACTCTTCGTTCCCACGTGTGGTTGCAAACACTTAGCACAGCCATAATTCGGATCCACAGCTCCAGGTTCGGAGGGAAGAACCTGGCATCATTTTTGACTCAGGGTTTGTCAATATCCTGTGTAATGAGGACAGATTTTTGAAGCCTGCAGTCACACACCTCACTCAGAACCAGAAGTCCCAATACTCTGAAATAAGGAACTTTCCTAGTGCCTGATCCCAAGATTTAGGGTGGAGATGGAGTGTAGTGAGCAGAGGTGGGGTATTGTTGTGCACTCCCTCTCGGGTACAGCCCAGGGACGGGGGCTCGCTCTGCCCCCATCTCCGACCTGTGATGAGGGCACAGGAGCGGCTTCCTCCCACTAATGAAGATTAATTATGATGAGGATATTCGGAGGCCACAGTAACGCAAGAGAGAAAAGGTCTGATACAACCACAACTTGAAAATAACGCCCCTGGCATTCTCTGGTAGAGCCTAAGCTGAAAGCTTACCCTGGGATGCGTGATCTTCCAAAAATCTGCCAACCCCTGCAGTGTTCAAACTTCTTGTACGACCACAGCCACATGAAGAATGAAATTAAACCCCGAGGAAATCTCTGACATTTCTACTATTATGCAATGTTTGGGTGAGAAAAAAAAAATGCAGAAATTCGCCTTCCCTTTCCAGAGCTTGGAAAAACTATTTCTAGCTTTTTTTAATTACACATTTCACCATTAAAAAGAAACCATCCATAAATTAGAAGAACCACTAACTAGGGCTTATGTAACCCATTTAGAGTGGGAAATTGGTAACACTTGGGAGTGAAGTCTGTTACTGTAGTTTCTGGATTCTACAGCATTCATTTGATGTGTGCAAACATGGCAAAGATTGTTTATTTAATACTTGCATTCACTATTTTATACAAAAAGCTGATCACAAGAAAGGTGGAGATGCCAGCATCTGCATCCCCCAGAATCTTAAAGAAAAACTTTGATACATTTAACATTCTGAGGGATGGTTTGTCCATGCTGCAGCTACATAGCCTCCCGAGTTCCATATTTCTGGTACTCGATTCTTTCTTGGGGGGTGTGCTTACCACTCTGTTACACTCCTGGCTGAAAACTGTGGCGCTGTGCTGCTGAAGTTTGCCCTGCAGGAACGCTCCATGTTAATCCCCTGCCTCCTTCCCTCCAGTTCCTAAGCCAGCATGGGGCAGCCAGCCCTGGCCATGGACCACGCAGTGCGGAGAGGTTAGTCAGTCAGGCCTTCAAGTGATGAGAACCTCCCCGAGCCGGTTGTTCCCGCTGCATCCCTGCTTTGCCAAAAGCAGCAGGCACAGATTCCAAAGGAGGACTTGCACCGACCTCAGGGCAGTGGGTGCCAGCAGGAACGACCCTCACCCCATCCAGGCTTGCACCAAAACCGGCAAGGAGGGTTTGTCCAGGCTCTGCCTGACCGAGCCAAGTCCCTTCAGACCGCACATACGGGTGACAGGGTGCATTGAAAATCCTCAGAATACCGAGGATTTTCCCTGGGAATAACCAGCCAGAGTACAGGGCAGCAGCAGAAAGAACTCAGCATTTCTTGGTTAAGCATCTCCCACATCCACGAGTTAGAGGGCCACAAAAAGTCTGTCGAAACACAGCTCAGACTGGTTGTACCAGGACTACCTTGTGTGTTGGGCAGGGTGAGTATGGATCAAGTAAAGAAGTTGCATAAAATTTATTTTTCCACCTTGTTTTACAACATTCCCTTTAAGTTTTTACACATCTGCAACATAGAACTCCACAGAACAATAAATAATTGGCATTCGTGTTTCTCCTGAATCGAGAGTATTTACATGTCATTTAACTAGATGACAGGTACAAAACATCGGCATCACAGTAAATATCATTTTGACACCAGAATCCATTTCCCCAATTAAAAATTAAATTAACATTTACTTTTTAACAATCTTAACAATTAAAGATGTTCTCCAAGGCATAGAAGTACACAAGGTGTAGGAGGCAGTAGTAATGGACCATATTGGCAAAGCTGTACAACCCAGGTTGTCATGCGTTTGTTAATCAGAAGTAACTAATAAGAAGTGAAGCAAGAGCCCCTCCAGCTCCCGCTGACAATTTTAGCGGGCACCAGACTGGCCCCAGCAACCGTGGCCATGGAGCCAAGAACCTGTGAGGCAGAGCTGCACGCAGGAGTAGCTCACACGCCTGGCTCAGAGCACTGCTTGTACACACCACAGATTTAGGATGCATCAGATGGGGCAGCAGCTTTTGTCAGGGACAAAGCCACAAGACAGACTTGTGACTCTCTTGGGCTCCCTGACAAATTTGGCTCCACTGCAGCAAAGCGGCTGCGAGGGGAGAGGGTGTCACGGAGTTTCCCTGCGATGGCACAAGCAGACCACAGCCAAACAACGCCTCTGGCGCTGCGCGGGCTGTCCGCACACAGCTCAGCTCCCAGCACATAGCTCTCAGCACCAAGGGGACACCGGGGTTGTCACTCATCACAGCCCAGCCCATTCAAAGACCCGCACAGATTGAAGCTGCTGGTGCTGAACACCGGACAGGGTGCTGCCACTGCACCAGGAGCCCAGCAAAACAAACGTTGGCAAAGGAGAACGGGACAAGTTCTACGGAGGGAAGAAATCCAGAGCCAAAGCAGAATACTAGAGCACTGGGGAGGCTGTGACACACCAAGTCAACGCAGCGATGCAAAGAGAGAGCAGTGCACGGCACAAAACCCGCACGATGCCCCCACGAGGCATCAGCACAGCACGGCACAGTGCATGGGAAGTCGGAGCACAATGCGAAGCAGAATCCTCCCCTCCCGCCCCACAGCATGGTCAGGGCGCACGCCCAAAGCGTACACACTACATGAGCTGCTACTGAATGTAAGCCAGAACACAGAAAAGGAATTGGAAGAGCTCTAAGGCTACAAACTAGATACTACGTAGAAGAAAATGATGCCTCACTCCCAGTGAGCAGAGATTACAAGCATCCTAGAGGAAAACAAATTAAATTTCCAACAGAGATCCATTTATTCAAATACACAGCAAGTATGAACATATATATTAAATTTAGCTTTTAAAAACATTTTTAAAATAACTTAAGAGAAATAGATCACAGACATAAAGTGCTGAACTTGAAGAATACAACAATCATTCCTCCTCCCTGCTGCTTGTCAGGTGGCAGTTTTACCTTTCTGATTGCTGTAAGATGCAGTGTATGTGCAGAGATTACTCCCTGGATTTACAGCCTTGTGCAAAAAACTAGCTGCAAAGGAATATAATTCACACCCCAAAAACACAGCTACAGATTACTATCAGTTCCACTAAACAGGCATTCCATACTAAAGTTCTGACTCACAGGTACAACTGACAGCACAAGTCACTCCCTTCCTCGATGTAAGCTCATGTTTTGCAAATATGGTCCACTCAGTGTAAACTGTATTGACTTCAGGGAACAGGGAATTCTACCAGATACACGCCTTGAATATTTACACACAGTAGCATGGCACTGTTGTCTCGCAGGACTGAGCTACCAACATACACCAGACAGGGACAGGGCTTCGTGCGCCGTGCCGTGCCAGCCAACCCCCACCAGGGACTCGACTTCCCAGTCAGGAGAAGCTGCCCAAAGAAAGTCTTGATTCTTACATTTAAACCTTAGATCAAACACTAACGGGTCACTCCAGAACAGCACAGCTGACACTATCAGGAGCTGTGGCATGTCGTGACATCATTACATGTCTTTTTGGCAAAGTGGGGTACCTCACAGGGGCTGTTAGCCCAGCTCCCCCCAAACTGGCTGGCCAGGCACAGCTCTTCCTCCGCAAGCCAAAGCACTGAGAACTGTTGGGATTCTAGGGCCCTTCCTGACATAAGCAAATGGATAGAAGTATATATTATTAGGAGAAAAAAAATCAGAGAGAAGGGAAGAAAGGCAAGTTCTCAAAGCATTATGAAAAGGCGAACACTATGAATTGCCTTTCCTTAGCCGGCTGTTTCTGAAATGGGCTGCTTTCTGTGTATCAGCGCTTCAGACAGGAGTCTGATCAGGAGACCGACACAAAAGGAAATGGTGGGTTGGGTGGAAGAGCATTCACTGGTCTGATTCCTGAAGGATTGTGAAACATAATTTTTTTAATTAAGAGAGTTTCCCCCCATGAAATACCAAGGTCACAGGGACCCACACCTCCCTCTCACCGGAGCCACATGCATGATAATGCACCCCCCAACTTTCCTCCAAGTCTTCTAGAACTTGGTCTCCCTCCTCTCTGGTATTTACCCACAGTGCCTGAGACCAGGCAGGCAGGTCAGGCTGTGCTAACGTTCCCTGGAGCAATTCCTAACCACACAAGCCACGGCTACCTTAGAGCTGACAACTCAAGACATGGATCCACACCGTCTCCGCTCTCCTTTCCCAATCTCCCCATTTTCACACCAGACCTTGCACTGCAGCACTGTGGTGGCGGCATGCCCATGGCAATGGCAGCAGGAACTGGCAGTCCATCAGAGACACTCAGCACGGCTCAGAGACAACCAGGGAGCGTCTGGCCCTCGCACCAGGACCACAGGAGATGGGAGCTCAGGCTCTGGGCTCTGCCACTCCCAGTCCCTCCATGCAGCCAACCAACATCGGCGCCAAGCAGTGCCAGCTCCCACAGTGGGCTTTATGCTGTGGGAAGGAGACAGCCAGCAGCTAATTAAGCACAGACTAAACAGCCACTCGATGAGGATGGCTGCCACTGAAAGCTCACCCATGTTCCATGCACAGACCCACGGGTAAAAGGTTCCCATAATTCTGTCACTTTCTTGGGCAGCCTGAGCTCACTACGGTTACTGTCAGCTTAAACTCAGTAAGTAAACTTGCTCTGCACACAAGTCTCAGGCCTTCGCACGGGCCCTACTCCAGACTCCGTGACTCAGGTTTAATTCTTAGAGCAAAGCAAGTGTGAGGTTCTCAAAATCTGCCTCTCTGAGGGGAGCACCATTAACAACATCCACCTAGGAGCACCTCATCTTCCTCACAGCTCATCTTCACAGTTCCGCCCTAAGAGGAGACAGATTCTGCAGAGCTGTGAGGAGTAGCAGCTCTGTGACCTTCCAGTCTCCAAGGATTCAGGACACATCTGCCACATTGTCTGCAGAATAGTACGAGTTTCGTCTCACGTTGTCGACATGTTTCCAGCCTGATCAACTGCAAGTTCCTTTTCCAAAGAGGATTTGCTTTTGTTTAGACAATTTTCTCCTATACAAATAAATACAGACTAAAGCTATTATGTCACCAGCCCCTTCTTGCAGGAAACACAAAAGCTAAACAAACCCAAACTTCTTCGTTTTGGACTGTTTCCCTGTGTTTGCCAATGGCTGGATACCTCCAAAATCACTAGGGTGACCACATTTCAACTGGAGGAAAATCTCAAACACACTTGGATTCTCCAGCGTGTGTAGGTCCAACATGCTGGAGCTCTCGTATGGAAACGGCATGCTGTAAATCAGGGATCAGCTGTCAGCAGTGTAGTGCATTGCTGACATGAAGGGATCTCCAAGATGTACAAAAGAATGTAAGTACTTGAATCAAAAAGATAAATAATATAAAACATTACACAATGCAAGAAACAGCACAGATACTTAAAACAGTAACTTAAACTTGTCAAAGGTAAATCCCAAGGTCAGTTAGCAGCTTTCAGGTACCTCTAACACCCACAAGACACCGGTCACCTTCCATCACCACCGCTACATGCGTTTGACCCTGGTTCAGTTAACAAAAGGGACAAAGACTGGGTGAAGTAACAAGTGCCTCTGCCCCCAAAAAACCTCCCTCCTATCGTTAGGTTTCCATTCACGGCAGTTGTGGAGTCTTTTTCAATAAAGCAGCATGTAATAGAGATTACCACATGATCCTTATGCAAATATCGGACGTATTTGTTATAGTAACAACTACACAATTTTGTCTCTCAGCCATGTGCAATGTTTGTCTCTGGTGTGCAAGGACAGCAGCCCTAGGACGTTAGCTTGGAATAGCTGGGAGGAGAAAACCTTCGTCTCAGGTACTTCAGGACGTAGAGGGGAAGGCAGCTCACCAGAGTGATGACAGTGACTTTCCACAGGAATGACAAAGTTGCGATGAAGTAAACGTCTGTGAAAAGAAAAGAGCACAGAGTCAATGGAGCCAGGAAGCCCAGCAACGCATCTCATGACTCAATGGCAACACCTCAGAAACGCTGCAGAAACATCCTTCAAAACGGAGCCAGCACACCCGTTTGCAAGAGATGGGGATTTAGCTCACGGGAAGTTATCTGTGTTGTCCTCAGAGTTAGCAAAGAGCTTTATGGAAGAAGTAGTGACATCTTGTGGTTCACGAACAAACCCTACAACCCCAGGATTTGCAACCAGGCAGCTACTGGGGGGATGTGAATTCCTCACCCGTTTTCCTTTATCCAGGGAGAAGGATTAGCTGTTTGAGCCAAATTTTAGAAAACCCAACAACCAAATCTGCAGAGAAGGGCCCCGATGGAACAGATAAAACCAGGTTTTAGAAGACAGAGCTTCTTCACTCAGTTCAAAGATGAAGCCTTCCAAACCAACAGCAGAGGTTTCAATCTGCAGTCTCTACTTCAGTCCCTGCAGGACAATCAAGGCCACTGTTATCTATGCCAGCTGACACGTGGTGGGGCTCTGACAGTACGGATGAGATTCTCTGGACAGCACACAGCCTACCAACCACCTTTACCTCCTCTTTTTGCTAGAATTTTATTGAAAATACCTTTCAGGTGCCTTCAAATCCAGCAGAGCTTATTCTGGTCAGAACCACTGCCTCTGTAATTCTTGTTGGCTTCATCAACTGCCTTTAAGCTCAGTTCAACTCTTTACAGCCCTGGTACTATCCAGATCCTAAATCAACTGACTGGAGAAAAGGCATTTAACCTTACCAATAAACTCGTGTAAGAAGACCAGAGAAGCAATGTAGCAGGAGAGGCTAAGCAGCTCAGCCACTATCATGAGCCAGTGCCACGTCTGGATGGTCAACGCCACCATCAGCAACTCGGTGAGAATCAAGGATGTGAAGGAAATGGCAACAATGTGGACAAATTCAGATTCAAAGAGGAGGAGTGCTCCATACATGATGATGCTACCTGCAAGGGAATGGAACATTTGGGTATTTTGTTCAAACATCGGTCTAAGCTCTAAAACCCACTGCTAGGTCTTGGAAAGGCTGAAACATGGTCATGACTTGAGACTGTTTTTCATGAAACCTGATGAATGTAATGACAATGAATCAGTTGCTATTTAGGAGACAGAATTGATGACAAGACAGGGAAAAGTTACAGCAGAGGTGCCCAGACTTTTAGAGCAGTCTATCACATTCATAGGCACCCGGAGATAGGAAATTAATACACGCTATTTTGGCAACTGGAGATGTCTAACACCACTAAAGTCCATCCTCCCAGAATCCTCCCAGGAAGCAGTTGGTTGCCACTCAGAAGCTAAAAGATAGCAAACGCTTCTACAGCCTCTTATGGCGCCTCAGTGCCTAGATGGAAGCAAAGTGTTGAAAAGCTCAGCAGAAACAGGTTAAGCCTCTCTTTGCACTACTTCAGCCAAATTCTCTCCCCTTTACACCTCCCCTAAAAGGAGCATCTGCTCAAGCACCATTAGGGATGCATTGTTTCATGCTGCTATTCTGGCCAGCCAGGGACTGCTCACAAGGCCCTGCATGGCCACCTGCACAAATAACTCATGTTAGCAGCATGAGTAATCTGCACCAACATCCATCACTAGGCCAGTTTCAGAAGGGAAAACCTGCGAGTGACTAGAGCTCGAGCCACAGAGTTCAAATCCAGCTGTGAACTTTCCAAAATTTAGGACTGCTCAAGTTTTTGGTCCAGCTCATCTCAGCTAGCAACTAGCCCAGTTGTTTGGCCTGCTGTTTTCTAGTTATTCAGCACACCAGAAGTGAAGTCACTTTAACCAAATATTGTAACCAGATAGTGGTCTTAGCTCAAGAAGAAATCTTTCCCTCGATGCATCACCCTCTGGCTTTAGCTTTCCACCCCTTGTGAGCTGTCTGTAAATGCCTTGGCTCTGCCACCCCATTTGTACAGCATCAGAAGCCAGTTATCCCTGTCCTAGGGTTCCACCGTATTCATTTCAGAGCGTAACGCCAAGAGAGCTTTTATATTACTGGTTTCACTCCCTACCAAGGAGGGTAATATCAATGATATTGCCAAGAACTAGCTGCTTATTTTGGCACATTTGTTCTGACTCTGGTTGATAAGGGAGTCTTAGAAAACAAGAAATTTTGTCATGGAATCATATTGTTGTTTTAGCTTTGCAGCTCCACATTATCTACAGGCTTTCCATGATTCCCTGATTAACACTTACAGAAAGCGTTTGGGGTTACTTGATACAAAAAGCCAAACTGAAAGAAAAGACCTCCTCAGATATACCCCAATTACTGCACATGTGTTGGGAAAACAGATGCATTGTAATTAAGGCATTTGCTTAACTGTTTGAGCAGCCTAATTAGAGCGTATGGGAAATGATCAAGACCCCAAGCTCTGCTCTAGTCCTTCACTGCAGATGGCCATGAAGTAACCAGAACTATTGCCACTTCTAGAAGACAGCATTTGGGTAGAATGCACAAAGCTGCCGATTCTGTATTCCACATCCTGACCTAATGACCCGTGCAATCCATAGGTGTGAAAGCCTTTTCCAGAGGAAGGGGAGTCACCGATCTGCAGAAGGAGAAACTGAAGCACTGAAAGAACTTGCACGAAGTTACAAAGGATGGAAATGGGAAGAGGCACGGCACTCTGAACTTCTATTGGTTGACCAGTTGCTGCCAATATTTAGTTTTAGCAAATTTCTTCCTTTGGTAATGCTGCCAACTTTTTCCAAGACAAAACAAGTATTTATTTATTATCTATCCATTGCTAAACTCACTTGACTCCTTCCCCAACTTTGTGCAATACCAAAGATCAGTTATTCTGGACTCATCAAAACATCTGAAGGCACGAGCAGAAGTTGATCTCTTACCTTGATAGATGCTTATTAAGACCCATATTAAAAACGTTTTGTATGACAGTGGCCGTCCCTGGGGGAGAAAGAAAGGAAAAAAGACAAAGCTCTATTGAGTTTCTTTTATGAACATTCACTTACAGATCAACTCAGCAATTAATAAAGGAGAATTTGTAGGTGATTTGGAAAGAAAACAAAAGAATCAGCCAAGCCTGAGGTACTGTCACTTGATTCTCATTTTTTACGCTGTGCAAGGAGGCCTGGGACTGTGGAAGCTCAGAGCTTGCACAGTGCAGCACCACCTCTCCTTACTGCACACGCGATTCATTCAGCACAAAGACGTCTCATGAGTTTAGTCACTGTACTGTGAAATAGAAGATGTGTGTATACACATACACATGAATATATTAATATTATATTTCTAGACACAGAGACACAAATCACCATCGTACTGAAGGCAGAGAGGTTTTTAAACAGCATTTCCAGCCAACACAGCTATACCAGTACAACCCCCCTATGTTTAGACCAGGCCTAAGGATGGTTGGAGAATTAGTGGTTTATGACATAAGAGACAACATACAAGTGAAACCAGATGGAGACTTATTCAGGCTGTTGGAAAAACAGGCTTTGCTTCTGAGAGTATCTGTTTAACAGAAATCCTTGAGGGAAAGGATCTGTTGGAGACTCAGTCCACCCTTTCCTTCAATTAAGAAAGATGTTCCCAGTCTGCATACCCCAGTTATTAAAAAAAATTCCAGGGGAAAAAAGAAGAGAAAGAGAAAAAAAGAGCCTAAGACAAGATTTATCTTCCTCATATTTGTATGGTAAATATCAAGTAAGTTTTCTTTCTCTAAGGAGAAGGACCTGACTTTCATGCTAAAGCTACAAAAATGGCACAGCAACCAAACCTTCAAGTTCCTTCAGATCATCCTCAAGGCAAATTTCTACTCAAGAAACTATGTGATAACCTCCTCCCCTCCATCAAATAAGCATATCCCATCCCCCCATCCCCTATTCTGGCTTCAGGACAGTGCCAAATCCCCAACAAATTCTCTTTCTCCTTTATTTTGGAACAAATCAGTAATATTAAATCCCTAGAATTTCCCACAGAATGGAACTTCTATTTCCCCAGCCGTTTCTAATAAATCGCATTTCATGTAGCGTTCAACAACAAACTGCCAGGAAATCTGGTTGCATCTGTTAATTCAAATTTGCCTTTAAAGCAATTTTGCTTGAAAACACATGATAAAGTTCTGTAACTACTGGTACTCTATTTGCCTTTAGACATCTAGAGAGTTTCAAATCAAGACAGGGATCAAGCCAGACAAACAAGAGCCTCACACACCTTAAGCAGATCTTTGTAGAGCTCCGGGTACAACATTGCCACTTCAGATTTAACATCCTTGTCCAGGACTAGAGAAAACACTGGAAACATTGTGTAAATTGTGGAGTACCTGGGAAGAAGGTAGAAGACCAGTAAATTATCTGTGGTGCAGATCAACAGGGAGAACTCTGGTCTCCAGAAAGGACACATGGTGTTCCTGAAGTGCCAGGTGATGTAAATCCTACCAAAACTCACAAATAGAACTCACTGGAGTTTTGCATGTAGGAAAAACCTGCAGGATTTGTGTTTTGAGTGGCTTCTGATTAGAAACATTCACACACAGATGAGTGGTTCAAGTATTGCAACTGGTGCAACTGGGTTTTCAACGCAGCCAAGGACAGACCTATGCCAAGGACAGACCTATCCCATCCCAAAATTTGCTCTGCAGGTCAGGCCTGACCCGCTTACATCCAAAGGCAGTGAGATGAATTTGCTGTTTGGCTTTTAATTATGTATTCAGAAGTTGATAAAGTCATGGGATCACAAGTGTAATCCCAGTATATCTAAGACAGGAACTGATTCCTCCTGTTAAGGGGGTTGGGCTGTCCCCCTGCCTGACACTGCCAGGAGCTGGGCACTGGCTCTTGTTGCTGCTCAGGCGCCGGAGCGTAATGACTGTCCCTCAGCTTTTTCCTAGGATGGAAGGAGTGCTTCCAGGAGGATGGCTTGCTTCTCACATTCCCAGTATGACCAAGTGTCCTTTTGGAAAGGCTTCCAGAAGTACTTGTGCTGCCTTGGTGGCTTTGCTCAGCACAGAGGAGCAGAAAGGGGACGTGGATCAAATCCATCTTCTGAAGCAGTGTTGTGAAACATGCAGAGTGGAGCCGTGCATGCCTTGCATGTTAATTAGCCCAAATCTATTCATTATGCACAGGTTTTCCCCACTACTAGTAAAATGTGAGCTCTTACCCAATGATGAGAAAGCCTTGGTAGAGAGGAACTGAAGCAAAGTAAAATACTGATGAGAAAACAGCCTAGAAAAGAAGAGAAATAAGCTTTTCAGGCATTAGATACTGCAGGAAAAGTAACAGCTTAAAAATATACTCTGTTCAAACTGGAACATAGTTGCAGTGGGTTCTCCAAATTCCTGAAATGAAGACAGAAGAATGTAATATCAACCCTTTTTGCTCCTACGCAAACCGTGGATGAAAGCTGTGTTTAATAGCAAATAGCGGAGAACTGGAAAACTTTTGGCTATGTAGTTCCACAGAAAAGAACATAAAGAGTTCCCTCCAAAGCCCACTGGTTCGATCAAAGCCATCCAGATGTTGTGAAGGACAGGTGTGTACTTATTTCTGCCTGGATGATGCCTCCACAATGTAAAGAGTTAACATTCCCTAATGCAAACTCCAAAGAGTTCAAGATTAATTTTTATTTTTCTTTTTTTTTCCTGTCGGAAGATAGAGGTTTATTTTCTGTTCTTGTTTTTAGCTGCAGAGTAAGCTGGATTGTCCCCTGAGTTTGAAGCTTTTGTCTCTAATGCATCCCTCCTTACGTGTTTATTCTAAAGAGGGAGGAGGCCTAAGAACCTGCCTTCTCAAAAATAGAAAATATTTTTTTTAAATTAGTATTTTTAAGGAATTTAACAGTACACTGTGATGTGGAAATCCAGCTCCCAAAGAGCAACCACTGTTCTTAACTGTAATTTGCACTCAAATCACCAGAGCTAGGAACAAGATTTGGCTCACGAGCTCTTAAAATCCCTTTTAACTTCCCCTGCCAACTGGCAACTGCATTTCCGTTATGCTGAGGCTCGGCACACGCGAACAATGTACATTTTGTGAACACCAGATCTGTTCCTGAGGTTCCCTTTGAAACACAGAGGAACAGATGGCCCCATGGTGCTGCAGCGAGCTGCCGAGCACTCGGCAAGGTTGATGTGTGTGGTGGCCTTTGTGGCACATCCCCCATGACCGCTGCGCAGTGCACCCGACCAAGCACCAGCAGCCTTCTTGGGTTCGGAGCCAGGTCCCCCTCAGCCGCTTCATTTTGGGCTCGGTACTTGAAGACCTTGCTCCAAGCACACCTGAGCAGAAGCTCACTGACTTGACAGAGACCTTCCTCAGCCACACTGCCCTGGTTCAGGCTCTCCGCACTGACAGCAAAAAGGCACTGTGTCACAGCAGTGTTCTCAAAGGCAGAATGCTGTTTGTCCAGTTTAGAGGAGTTTCTGATGTTTGTTCAATACCAGGAACCTTCTCAAGTGTTTTGTCACCCAAGTAAGAACCTTGAGTTCCAGCCCACGAGAAGAAACCATCACCTCCAAAATGAAAAGCAGCACTCCGTGCTCTTTCACCTCACCCCCAGCAGCCCAGTTACCTGCATTGTACTGATGCACAGGCTCCTGTGGATGACAAACTGGCTGAGAGCTGCAGACCGCTTGTAGCTGTTCCTTCCGTGCACCATGAGTAAACGACCCAGGTGTTTAAATTGGGTGATAGAGAAATCGGCTGCAAGCGATGCCTGTTTCCCTTCCTGTGTACAACAGCAAGTAAAAGTACAGTGAGCTCATCTCATTACTGGAAACAAAGAAATAGCCTATCATCACCTAGTTATGACTGACAGAATTTCCAAGGCCATTTGCAGAATGATAGTTGGGGGAGAGTATTATCTCAGCACTTCTGCCTTCCACCGTGGCTTTTAAGCAAAGAGCAAAAACATGAGGAGAATTCCCATGTGAACCCTGTCCTCCAAAGTCTAAGCAGCCCTCTGGATTACCATTCACAACACGTATGTTAATGTGAGACTTGCATCAAGTCAGTTTTGAACACAAGTTATCAGTCTCCAAAGGTCAGTAATTCAGTGTTCTGGCTCAAAACAGAGTCCTTCCACGGCCGCCAAATCCAGCCTTGTCGCTCCAGGCAGCTCCATATGCAAGAACCAGAGCTTGAACCCAGAGCCTGCTTTCTACAGTAACAGACAATTAAGAACTGGTTATCTGTAGGGTGTATGCCACCAGAGTCATTACAACTCCAGCATTTGGAACATCTACGTGTGATTAAAAACCCCCAAACCAACCACGATGGTCCAAATTCAGGGAATCTGCCAAGAAACACATAATGAACTTGAACTCTACTAAGTAGTAGTCTCCTTTCCAGATGTTTTTCATGATAAGGCTGTTGATCTGATGATTATTCTTGGTGGAAACTTCTTTCTTTCTTGCACAAATTTCTGAAGATCCATTTGCGAGTTAGTTGCAAATGAGCTTCTGAATTGCCATAGAAAGTCATAATAAACATGAGGTAATCTCACCTTTCCTTCAACTCCAACACCACAGTCAGCCTCCTGGATCATGCTGACATCATTCCCTCCATCACCTGCAGGTTAGAGAGCAGAGAAGTGACACTGTAGTTAAGCCAGAGAGGCAACTGGCAACCCCACCAACAGCACCTCCATCAGCCTGCAGTATTAGGAGAAACCCTGAACCCTATCAATAGCAGGGAATTTCAAGTATCAACTGGGAATTTCAGTTCTTTGGGAAGTTTGTTTATAGATGCCCAGGGATTCAAGGCCACTGAACACTAACTTGTAGGCACATCATTACAGCTACAATGCTGAAACAAAGCCAACAGATTAACAACAGCACTTTATCTGACAAAAGCCACAGAACTCCTTGAAAGAGCCCAGCACAGGGCCACCAAGATGATGGAGTGGAACACCTTCCTTATGAGGACAAGCTGAGGGAGCTGGGCCTCTTTAGCTTGCAGAAGAGGAGACTGAGGGGTGACCTTATTAATGTTTATAAATATGTAAAGAGTGAGAATCAGGAGGACAGAGCCAGGCTCTTCTCAGTGATGTCAGCGATAGGTCAAGGGGCAACGGGTGCAAGCTGGAACAGAGGACGTTCCATGGGTATATAAGGAGGAACTTTGTCACTGTGAGGGTGATGGAGCACTGGGACAGACAGCCTAGAGAGGCTGGGGAGTCTCCTTCTCTGGAGAGATTCAAACCCACCTGGATGCATTCCTGTGTGATTTAATCTAGGTGATCCTGCTCTGGCAAGGTGTGGGACTAGGTGATGTTTTGCATTCCCTTTCAACTCCTAATGTTCTATGACTCTGTGTGATCCGATTGATCATGCTGAAGCTCTGTTTTGCAAAGATACCATCCCAAATATTTACGAGCAGTTTCTCATTGAAGTTTCCTAGCAAAGTTCTTCCTAGCAATCATCCCACAAAAACTGTTCCCTAGCTCAGAATTTCCAAGTGTTAGGAGATGACATGGGACCGCTTGCCTGAAAGAAGAGGAAGCAGAGACACCATCCTACGTGGCCAGTCCTCCCTGCCTAGTCCCTTACCTACAGCACAGGTGAGTTTGCCCGTTCTCTCCTGGAGCAGTCGCACGATCTGGGCTTTCTGCGTCGGAGCGCATCTGCAGCACACAACAGCAGGGCACTGGCAAGCCAGCTCCATGAACTCATACTCATAGTATTTCAGACACACCTAATTTAGAGAGATCAGAAGTGTCACAGCGGTATTTGTCATATGAAAGTTTCTTTTAAAAACAAAGTAAAAAATCTTAAGGGAGACACGGTGGGCTGGGGTGTTCCTGAGCAGCCTGGGGTGCCTGGAGCTTACCTCCAGCGAGTCGCCAGAAATCACAAGAGCACAGTCGTGTTTCCGGCGGAAGGCATTCAGCTCGAGATGGGCTTCTCCACGGTTGGTCACCTGGGGAAGGAGAGGGCAGCTGAGCAAGGGTTTGGATTGCTGGGTGAAAAAGCAAGTGAACAGGTCTCAGAGGGAGCAAAGGCAAAGCAGGTGGGCAGCACACGGAGTTACACGTGGCACAGTCATAAACCAAAGCTCAAGGGACAGCAAGCTGGGTCAAAAGAATAAGAATGTTCTGGGAAACAATTATGCTCCCAGCACCCCTCCTGTCCCAGAATTTGGGGTGCCAAGCAAATCTTGAGAGAGGGGTAACGTGGGAGTCACTCACTAGTCGGAATATGTGGATGTCCTGTGTCCGTGTGACCAAATGTGCGTTCTTGGCTGTACACGTGGCTGTCTCTAACTTGTCCCCTGTCAGCATCCACACCTACAACCAAATATTTCATGGGTTAAATGCAAACTGCAACAGCCACATCTGCAGGACATCCAGGTACCACCTGCCAGTGCCAGCACAGGAAGGGGCTGTGAGAACACATACACAAATTCTTCCTCTTAAAAAGCCCTGTTTTCAATCATACAAGGAACTTCTCTCAGATGAAGGAAAGCAAAGCTTTTAAAGAGGCTGCAATGCAGAAGGACTTACAAACTACGTTTAACATTCTTCCCACCTGCAACATGTCAAGATTCTGCTGATAAACCCACAAAACACAGGCTAAAGAATGTGTGCGTGTGTGCTAACATGTCCCACCCCAGCTACAGCTCGTGGCTGAAATCAGCAGGGCCTCGCTGCCTAGAGATCCCTCCCGGCCCTGCCTGAAGTTCGGATGATGCAACCGGGCTTAGCTCACTGCTGATGTGTGCGTCTGGAACAGGCTCTCGGTTGGTTGGGGTTTGTTTTTTTAAATACACACTGCTCCTTTTTATTTCGTG
Source organism: Hypotaenidia okinawae (assembly GCA_027925045.1). NCBI lineage: Eukaryota > Metazoa > Chordata > Aves > Gruiformes > Rallidae > Hypotaenidia > Hypotaenidia okinawae. The sequence goes on from BSDF01000016.1 coordinate 8,877,272, forward strand.
CTGCTGAAGGGCGGCGTTAGAAAGCAGTGTCAGCAGCACCAGCCTGCAGAGACTGGCAGGGAATTCCTTCAGCAGGGCAAATATACCAGAGCCTGGTTTGCTTTTTCACTGGTGTTTTTATTGTTTAACGACACCGCCCAAGGATGTTTAATAAAGCTTTTTAAAACCCCAGAACACACACAAAGACTCACTTATTTGCTTAATAATCTGACGCTGAAAAAAGACTTGATGAATTCCAAGAGCACCTTCAGTCCTGGTCTCACATGCAGCACCCTAATGAACACAGCTGTGGGAGCGTGCGGAAGCATCACACTCGCTGTGCGGTGACACGCTCCACACCCCACCGCTGACTCCAGCCAAGGTGAAAACATGAAAATACTTTGGAACAAGCCTTGAATTCCACTTCCTACCCAAACCCCAGATACACAGCCCTGCCTTGCATTCACAGCATGGCTCAAGACTTTTGCTCACTTTGTTACTTAAAGCACAGCAGCCACAACCAGAACCTTCTACCTACTTTTTTTTGCCCAAATCTGAAGGTTTAGTCCAATTATTTTGTTTTGGTTTTGTTTTGATTTTCTTTTATAAGTCCAGAATCTGACTGACAAGCTTTCAGAGAGGGAGACTAGGGAGGCATCACTGGCTCCCTCATGGCTGGGCACGGCTCAGGCTGGAGGTGTCTGAGATGAAGGCGCCAGAGCCCAGAAATCCAGGGGGAAAAAAATAAAGAAAAAACAAGGAAAGAAAAAGAATCCAGGTCTGATTCTCTTGGCTCAGACCCCCTCTGGTGGCTACCGAAACATGTATGTGCACAGCCCTGGGCTCCAACAGAGCCCAGGCACATCCAGAGCAGTCCTGTTACATACAGCCACCTCCAAGGAAGACGTCCCGTAGCCACCCTTATGCTCACGCCCTGGGTTTCTCTGCAGAAGGGGCCAGAGCACGTTCCAGGAAGAAAGCACAGAAGGCAACGTGCTCTCATGTCTTTAGGTAACATTTACTACTTCAGCAGGCTCTGTTCCCAGAGCTATGTTTAAAACACAACAGCCAGGAGCGGGAACTGTGGGGCTGAAGGGAAACAGTTGCCTTTAGAGGGTTCCCAAACTGTGCTAATTTCCTGTCTGTAGGACAGTGCCACAGAGTTCCTAGGTACTAAGTGTTCCTGTTAGGAGCAACAGTAGGTTAGGCAGACCTTAATGCCAGCATTCCTCAGTGTCTCCAGGGTAGGTCTGACGTCTGCCTGTAGCTGATCCTCCACACCCGTTAGACACAGCAGCTCCATCTCCATCTCCAGGCTCTCGATGACTGTGGCTACCTTCAGGGAGCGATCATGCACACTCAGCTTCGCCTGGACATAGCGTGCCTGAGGACAGAGCAGACACAGCCACGCTCACACACACAGTTTGTGGAACACAGGGTTAACCAGCATGAGGGTTAACCAGTTAACCAACATCCACCTGCAATGGCTCATCAACACAAGGTGCACATTATGGAATAAGGTGGAAAATATTTCAGGAAGTTTCTCTTAGTTTGTGCTTGCCCTGTGCACAGTGATTGATCCTTGTGCACATAGGTGCTCAGCAGTGACTGAAGTGATGCCAGTGGAGAGCCTGGAAATGGCTGGTAAGTAAATCAGGGCTGCAGGCAGAGACTGCTCTACCCAACTCCACGTGGGAAGCCTAGGCTTCCGTGGAGCCCCGCTGGGTTACATCCCGGTTGGTTGTCAGCTCCCTGGATGTCAGAACACAGTGATGAAAAAGGAAAGCCAGCACATGTCCTCACACCAACACGGTTTGTCTAACAAACCATGAATATTTGCAGAACTTCTAGCTGCAAAAGACAGCAAAGGCAGGATGTGGGAACTGGTTTTGGAGGGTCCTGGCTGGGATCCAGTTTCATACAGACCGCTTTAAAAGTCACTTTGATTGAAAGACCAGCAAGACGTTGAAGAATGACAATTCCAGCACAAGGAGTAGAGATGAGAGGCACATTATCACTAGAGGGCTGGGAGAATCACTCCAGTGACTGTTTATTTAAAAACAAAGAAGAAAAAACAAACAAAAACTTACTTCAAAGTCTTGATACTGCTCTTCCGTCAGAGACTTCTTGGCTACAACCAGAACCCTCAGGCCTTCCCGAGCCATGTTACCACACTGGAAAGAAGTATCACATTGTAAACCATAAACTGCAGCTCCAGTAAGATGACTTATATGCAGCCTTGCAGAGATGGCAGTGTAAGATAGCAGGTTAAGAAAATAACCGCCCCATTTGAGCAACCCCAGTAAGTCTGTACCATCTGATAAAGTGTGTGATAAACTCAAGAGGAAAAAGGAGATCTGCAATGGTCTGTAATCTATCCCAGCAATCAGAAGCAAAAATGGCCTCTCTGCCATATCAGCATGGCAAGAACAACCCCAGTGATTGCATCTTTTCTGTCTCTAAGTAAAAGGACACAAGCCTTCAATTTTAAGACTCCAGATGGATGAAGCCCAGGACAAATGTGGTGATCCTGAGTGGCAATCAGTTCTCAGTAAGATCCATTTGGTTACAGGACTTATTCTGCACTAAATATGTTGAACACGCCACGCAACTTCCTCCTTAACAGGAGTATCTTTGGCTGAAGACTAATCCAATGCATTTCCAAGATGAGTGACCTTCTGGGTCACAGACACTGAGGAGTTGTGTCCCCTCTGCCACCCTGACAAGCGTGCCCTGGAAGGAGGAAAGCACTCGCACAAGCAACCCTCCATATGGAGGAGAGATGGCCCCATACCTCCTCTTCCAGCCAGTCGTTGTACTGCACGATCCCAGCCATCACCACATCAGCCCCCTTCATGTAGAAGGTGATCTCTCCTGTGGATTCATCCTGCAGATAAGAAACAGAAGAGTCTAAGCAGGGCCAACATCAGCATATTTGGAGTGGCCTCAGCAGCCAAGTGATGAGTTTTCTGCACATCAGTCACAAAAATGCCTGCGCTGGGTCAGGCTGAAGGTCTGTCCTGCTCACGTCTTGTCTCAGGGCCAGGAGGAGATGCCTATTCAATTGCAACTCAGTTATTCACAGCAGGAATAATCCTTTAGACGATGATCACCTTTTAATCACAGCACGGGATGTGCATGCAGACACCTCTCAGTCCCAACTGCATGTGCCTGTGGAACAACCTCTAGCCCTCACTCACCCTGGAAAGGTATTTCTTTCTTACTGGAAGCAATAAAACAGATGCACAGAGTTTAACCATGTAAAAATCACTCTGACTCACCCCTGTTACATTATATGGCATAAGTGTAATTAGAGTTTATACTTGCCACAGAAAGGTTAGATTGCTGCCAGCCTTATCTGTGACAAGTAATTTGCAGGCTGCGAGCAGAGCATATTTACATTACCACAAATTAAAAACCCCCTTCTAACCAGGCAGATACCTAAGGAGGTCACAGCGATCAGCACTACAGGCTTAATGGAAACCTTGGCAATTTCCTCAAAGGAGACAAAACAATGAGTAAGGAACAAACTGCTCTGTAAACCAAGATAGCCACCAGGGATGGGAAGAAAATAAACTTAACACGCAAAGCCAGAAAGCCCAGGAAGGTCTGGAAATAGACAGCTACAAAAGAAGGGGGAAAAATCCTTTAGGAAACACAAGAATGAAAGAAAAGCACAGCAGACACTTTTTAATACACATGCTGATCCGTTCTACAGTGACACAAACTAGTGGTGAAGGCTCTCACAACATGAAGGGTTTAAGGTGGCAGGTAAAAGCCTAATGTCCCATGGCACCGGCACAGCAGAATCCACTTCCATAGCAAAAAAACCCATAAAGGAACACCTGATGTGGAAACTGAAATGCAAAGGGCATACATTAAGAAGTAGCCAAGGATAATGAAGCTGCTTTACTGAGTATTTTTGCCAAGATCTTAAAGATATTCACAAGGAAAAGTCTTATATTAAGCTTAAGCAGATTTTGTAATGTCCTGAAGTTACAGCCTTCATATGCTAATGCCCATGCATCCCCCTTCCCCAAAGCAAAATCCCCATCACTCTACCAAAACAACTAGAATCTGCTTAAACAAAACACAACGCTTTTGGCAGTAGCCAAAGGTAAAGGTTTATCTATTAAATTATTTGATTAAGAAGTGTCTATCAACATCTCTGTAGGAAACCGAATAAAGACTCCGCTTCCCGTGCTGCAGAACTGGCTTAAGATAGTTTAGATTTTTTGTCCAATATAAATACTGTATCAGCTATCTCCTTGCATTAGTCATTTCCTCTCACTGAGTTCAATAGGAGGTTAGTGCGTTCTCATATTATGGTAAGATCACACTATAAATCTACACAGAGATTTGCCAGTTATATTGTTTTGGAGAGGCATCTTTTTCCACCGTGGTCTGACTCTGGCCACGGTTCAAAGGCTTCTTTCAATTCCAGATATGACAATAGCACTATCTTTGCTTTACAACAAAGATCATTCCACATGGGTAAGGGGAAAAACAATGCAAAGAAAAAGAAGAATGGAAAATATTGTGGTCAAACAAACGGGCCTTCTTTCAAGAAGATAAGTCAGCAAGCTGAGAAGAGTGGCTGCTTTGGTAGAGCATGGCTTCTTAGAACTGAAATGATGGGCTACAGAAATGACAGTTGATCACAAGGGAACAAGCAGACAGTGCAAAAATATCCCAAGCGAGGCAACATCTGCCACTTGTTTTCAACACTAACTACTACTACAGTTACTAAAAGTCACACGTTGAAGATCCCTTCCTAGGAGCCAGAGCAGACAGGACCATTGCAGCAGATGGGCGCCTTCCAAGGGCTTCAGAGGAGCATCCCTGGACTGGGCACATGAACCACGTGCTGAATCCCTGTACCTGGATCATGCAGGAAGCCTGGCAAAGCAGCTGCAGCGGCTCCCGCTAGCCGAAAAAACTGCCACGTATGAGAACGGGCAGTATCTGTGTAGCTGAGCGGAAAACACTACATCTGAATTCTGCTCACCACCGTGCTGAGAGCAGCCTCATCCTGCAGCTTCTCCCTCCCTCCCTGGCTGCTCTCTGCAGCTGTTGTCCTCTGGATGCTTCATGCTACCTTCCCTCCCCTGATTCCCAGCTGTCAAACAGGCAGCACAGCTTTAGAAGGTACGCTGAAGGGGAGAGCACCATGGATCAAACCCAAATGGACTGCCTCCACATGCATACATACTTCCTATTTATAAACTCTCTATTTTTAATTAATTAATGAAAATACTATTTTGGAGTATATGGGAACATGGCAGCCAGCATCTGCTCCTCAAAGCAGCTCAGTGCCTGTAAAGCGAAGACACAACTGAGGAGCATGGCAGAGAGAGGCGATGCTGCTGCAGCAGCGTTTACCATCAGGGTCTGGTCCTGATGTTGTTCCCACTGCCCACATGTGGGAGTTGTGCTGAGTGACAGCATTACTGCTGCCAAACGCCAAACAGAGTCCCTTTAGTTCCGGCAGACAGGGGCAAGATACAGGTAATAGGTCATATAGGAGCGAATAGAGGACTGCTTTCCACCTGGATGAGAAGATTTCAGGGCATCCACTTCTCTGCAAGCTGATGAACATGATCTAGTGAAGCACGCCTGGCTGCGGTGGTAAGCTCACTTCTGACACCTCTGATACAACAGCAACTTTTCAGAAGTTTGCACTTACAGTAAGCAATGGGGAGGGAGGTGTCTCATCTGTTGTCATTCTAGGTCTTGAAAATGTGCCCTGAAGTCTCCCCATCACCTGCACTTTAAAAATAACCAGTCTGGGGATTGACACTTGCTGTATGCAAACAGGCAGGTACCACACTGGCTGCAGCTACCCCACAGAGCACGGGACATTCCTGGGCATGCCGATGTAAATGCATCCAGTCAGATCTCTTAGTTTTGCAGATTTAACACACTGATACGAGCTCAGCCTACCAGCCCACTTCACCTGCCCTTGGGCATGGTTTAATATTCCAAAGCCTGGAACAACCTGAAGTACAGATTCATTCCCTCCCTGTGCAGTGCTGTGGTGTCTGTGATCCAGAGCTCAAACACGCTTCCTTGAGCAACAGGAGATCCAGGTCCAAAGCACCAGGTAGGGTAATACGCAGAGAACCAGTTGCAACAAGCTTTAATGATTTTAGCCTGTGCTAAACACAGCTTGTCCTTCATGGGTTTGTGAAGATAACTGCACACACATATTACATGTCCATCTTTACCACCAAATCTCCCCGTTACCCAAATACCCAAGTTCTGCGTAGCATCTGTGGGTGCTGAACACAACCACTGCATCACTGTGTTTCACATCCCCCTCTCACGAGGCCGGTCCTGCTAGGGGCTGTGCTCTGCCAGGGCTCCAGGGAACCTGAGGGTTGTGAACATCCCCCAATAAAGGCAACCAAATCAACCTGCTCTCAAGGAGGCCCACGTGTGCAATACTGATCCCCACTGTTTCTAACAAAACCCAACGGTTACTCCTCCTGTTGTAACTTAGAACACACGAGGCAGAAGATATTTTTACACCCTGTTTCCAGATACCTCAAAACAAACACACAGCAATGCAGTTTTAACACAGAGTAAACAAGAGGGGGAAGGAGAAAAAACAACCCAAACACCCAAACCAAACGCATTCGTTTTACCTATTCTCTCCACCCTATATAACAAAACTGCAGATCCCATGAAATGATACAACAAATCATTCCTTGCCCTGGATTACGGGTTTCATATTCATGTTTTAGATTCCTAGTACCAATTATCTGTCTGTACTCTCAGTAAAAAACAAGAAGGGTGTTTTAATTATCTCCAAAAGAAACATTCCAACTGCTTCACCTTGTTTGCTTCTCCAGCAAATGGAAGTGCCCTACCATAGCTGATTTGTTTGTCTCAATAACACTGCTTCTCTAGCACCGTCCTGGAAACTAGTGATAATGGTGAGAACTGATCTCAACTGGTTTTAACACCCACACTTCTTTCTTTTTAAGGTAACTTTTTTCTGAAAGCCCAACCTCACACTGTGCCTGTATATAACCCCACAGAGTTCTGCCTTCAGTTGTAGTTGGGTAGGTACTTAGTGCGCGCGGTGCCTGCTGCTGCAGGTACTTGCACAAATGCACCCTTTTACCTTAAATCAGCTATTTTCAAACCCTGCTCATGACATGGTGTTCCCAGCATAGCTGGGGGCTCTGTTAAACAGCTCAAAATAAAACCTCTGCAATTCCCTCATCTACGAGTGCCTCCTCCTGCAGTGCTGTATTTCTGTGGGGTCTGACAGAAGTTTTGATGCCTGGCAGAGATCTGGGGAGTACTTCCACAATACCTCTGATGACATCCTATAGCTATTCGATGTGCCATCTGTCCCTCCTTCCCACTTGCTGCCACCTCCATGCCCTCCTGTTCTATCACCACAACTGCTTTGGAGACACAGCATAAACTGGGCCGGCAAACCTGCTCGTGTTACTGCTCCTGCCTGACCCCAAGGAGGGAAAGCACTAATGTGCTCCTCTTCCTCCTCACTGTGTTGGCCACAGTTGGAGAGGACATAGAATTCTGGTCCCAGGAGAAGGGTTACAGGGATGATTTCTTTGGCTGGCAGCACTGGTTTCGGGTGTTCCTAGAACAGCTGCTTACCTGGGCAGTAACACAGCATCTCTGCCGATTATAAAGCTCTTGAGCCTTGGTTAAGTACACAGCCAGCCAAAACATTCAGATTTTAGCTCTTCTGCTCCACCAGTCCCTCCTATGTCTCCTTCCACCTTGCACTTGTAGCAAAAATTCTCTCCCAACATTTTCCAGCATCTCCAGGGCCCTGGGTTACACAGTTGGATGGAGATGCTCCAGCTGCCTCTTCCTTCCCAGCGCCGTCCTGGAAGCCCCACCTTCCTGCAAAGACACTGCCCCCAGCAGTGCCCTGCAAGAACCGATGTGCAGGGCTGAACACCCCACCCCACCCCAAGTACATGGTGAGTCAGAGATGTGAGCAGGAGGGAGCAGCTGGAGGGGGCTGGAAGCTCCTTGTTATGCTGAAGAAGAGACCAAAGATCAATAAACTAAAGATGTCTCAGGGCACTGCGGCACTTACCGCAAACACGGCCGAGGAAGAGGATGTATCCCTAAACAAACCCAGCCACGGGATGCTATTAGCCCTAACCAGAACCAGCTTATTGCCTGGGGTAGGAGACACTACAGGGCTCAGCCAGGAGGAGGAGCACAGCCGGGAGCCAGCGTTTTGTGTGTCACACGTAGCGTAAGCAGGAGATCCACCGCGACTCAAAGCTTCCCCCAGACACAGAGCTGCCCCCAGGTTTCCCCTCAGACACTTACCCGGACAATTATCCCCATGCGCTTGCTCTCGTAGGTGAAGGGGAAGATCTGGAGGATGGTGAAGTTCAGGATGTGGCCACCCGGGGTCCTCAGCTGCACGGAGGACTGGTCTCTGCCCACCAGCGTTAAGCCCACGCTCTCTGTCCACTGCACCAAGGCCACCTGGGAGGAGAACAGACAGCCATGGGGAGGGGGCGGCCAGCCCACCCCACAGGTCCGGCAGGGACTGGGCAGGGGCCGCAACCACGTCCATTATTCATGAACTGTGATGGAGTGGATCCCTTTGGGTACATGTGATATGGCTCTTTCCAAAGTTGGATACCTACTAATTGTATTTTGGGGGTTTGGGCAGCCCAGACCCTGTCCAATGTGGCTGCAGGGCAGCCCTGGACTCACAGAGCAGCCAGCTCCCTGCCTTCGCTGCTGCATCCCCACAGACAACCCTGGGGCAGGCACAGGTACCTCTGCCCATGCTGCCCAGACCTCTGCTTGGGCACATCACAAAACCTTCTTACAGTGCTTGCTTTTTGAACGTGATGTGTCCCAGCTTGCTCTTCATGAAACCAGGAATTCAAAGTGATGCAGTCACCCTGGATTTACAGTATCAAAGCCAGAAACAGAAATGCAGAGCACATTAAAAATTCATATTAGAAAAGCAAACAAACAAAACGAGCTCTGTGTTACACTCTGTTTGGTAGTAACAGTTTGGCAGCAGCTTCCAACCTCTGTACTGATGGGCAAGACAGCTGAAGGGCAGCTCACAAACACTTCTTAGCACAGAACCTCTTCTCCATAAGCAGTAAGAAAATCAAAACAATAAAAACAAACCCCAGATTTTTCAAGGCACACACCAGAACTCAGCTGACACATCCATCTAGGATTGAGCCTGCCAAGATGCAGGGCTTTGACTCTGTAGCTGTAACGGATGGGAGCAGCTGCTGACATGAGCCCATATATCACTGGCCTCCAGAAAGAATCGAGGGATGCTGTCTCCTAGCAGACACCAAGTACTGGAAGTATTTTCCAGTGACATTTTCAATGGCGTGAGAGTGCTGGGCACAGGGCTGCTGAGGACTTGAAGGTTAATTATCCCTTGTGCCTCTCAGGTTCTGCCTTTACCACCTGAAGTGACCACCAATACCTTAGCCAAACTGGAATTTATTTTGGGAAATCACACACACAAGGTACAGATAACAATGGAATCTTTAAGTACTTACACTGAGTTAAGATTTTATGAGGTTAATTGATACAGTTAGGTCTAATTGGAGAGTCTTTTGTGAACTCAGCTCCTTTTCATCAACAATTGGTCTTAAAAGACCAAATTCTCCTTTCATAAAGTAGTCTTAAATCACCAGACAAAAAAAAATATTAGCTGAGTTGGCTTTGTCTGGAAAGACCTTTAAATTAATTTGAATCAATCTTTGTTTTAATATTCACAAGTTTTTTCAGACTTTCAAAGATTACAAGTCAAAGGCTCTTCCAAGCCTATCTTTGTCAAAAGTTTCTTCAAGCCTCCCTTAATGCATTAACATGTGCAGTTAGATAACGCTCCTAGCAGCATCTCCCAGAGAAGAGATGGAGCTTGGGTTTCTAATACTCTGGTTGATAAATTATTATCAGGAGCTTTTCACAGCATGGCAGTAGGTGATGTTGATCTGCCCATGTTAGTACACTGCAGATATCTGGAGACAAGTCTCAGCTCCTAGCTCAGCCCACTAAAGCATCTCCTTTGTGGCTTTCTGTGACAGACACCTCCTGCCAGCATCTTGCTTAAGCCCTACGCTGGGAAGCATTTAAACCCCCCAAGGAGAACTTTTGCACAGAGGCAGGGAGGGATGAGCAGCACGTCAGAGGTGCTGGATCACACACGTGCCACACTTCAACCCAACTGCGTTGCGTGGAGCAATGCTGGCCTCTTCGGAGCGCTGAGACCACAGAAAGGGTCCCCAACGGAAGGCACGAGTAACAGGAGACATGGTGCTTCTCCATGCACTTTGGGTCAGGCCTGGGCCCTGCAGCCCTTAGCCCTCCAGGTGAGCCACGTTCTGCCCCATGGCAGTGGGGCCAACCCCTTTCAACATGCCACTTTCCAGCCTTGGGAGCGCTTAATGAATAACTACTGAGGGAGAAAGTGGTATAATTTTGAAATGCTCCTGTCAGATGTACTAAAAGCACTGAAATTAGTGTATGTTCAGCAGGCAGCACTGTGGGCCTGGCCTCTGGGAAGCATGCCACTCGGGGGGAACTCTAATGGCAACCAAAGCACCAATAACTCTTCAGGCAGGGCCAGGGCCACCCGGCTCCCAGCAAAGCACCAATAACTCTTCTGGCAGGGGCAGGTTCCCAGCTCCATACAAGACAGAAGGTTTATGCTGCACACCAGCAAACAGGCAAGTGAAGGCAGCCTCAGTCACATCAAAACAATGAGAAACATTCAAGATGCAAAAACCTGTTCACAGCTTAAACCAAGGAGATTTAAAAGCAGGCCTGAAATCCCTCAAACATCTTCACGAGAGCCTGTGCTCAGTGAGGGGAACTTCATAAATTCCCTGACCACACCCCAGGAGCTCGCAGCTCCATCCAGGCTAAGTCAGAAACAGCCCTGAGCATTACAAAGCAGAGCAGTTACGGCAGCTCAGCACACTATCCCCCAAACTTTGCTCTGTGTGACAATTAAATTACCCAAGCCACCATTGAAGTGGATATCGACTAGTAAATTTCATTCTGAAAACACAAATTGATCCTTCTGTGCCATGAGCTGCTCTACAAATGCCCCATTTAGGGTTGCTTGGGCAGACAGACAACAGACAGCAACTGATTGATCAGGGCACCCTTTCATGTCCTGGCAGCTGAGGCCGGTTGTCAGGGTTAAAGACTGTTTGCCCAGGAATCCCAGGCTCTCTTATCTCTGATCAGATTATATCTATTTCATTTCCCCTGTTGGTTACTGTATGGCTACAACTGACACGCCTGCAGAGCCCCAAGGCTGTAACTGATATCTGAATAAAGATACTTCAAGACTTCTAAATGGCAGCGTGCACAGGAAACAAATTTAGGAAATCCTGCTTTCTGTTACAGGAAATGAATCCTATGCCAACTGGTAGAAATTACCCTTGCTGTTAAAGTAAAGAGAATGCAAGTTTTTGTACTCGTTTCATAAACTGACCTTCCTTGCCATGGCAATATTTTATTGATATAGGATTTCAAAGGCTGGCTTTAACAGGAGTCCAAAGCCATTCCCCTACAGGGAATGTTATTTAACAGCATCACTCTCTTCTCAGGGACCCAACTTGTGCTGATCCTGCGCTTTGTACCATCTAGTATGACATGCACAGAGCATGTCTAAACAATATTAGTGTATCTAAGATCTACAGACAAGGTTTCCTCGATCCAGCAAAGCATATCTGATTTCTGAACCCACTGTAATTCTCTACTTAAGACACCACAAGAAAGGAAAAAAGAATTTAAACAATAACCTTGGAAGGATTAGTTATCATGCTGTAGTAAAACAAACAAACAATAAACCCTTGGGTATTTGAGACAAATTGCTGCATAAATATTTCAAAGACAGAACAGCATAAAGCAAAAAAGGAAAAGACAAATCACTGACTTCACTATATACCACAGCATATATGTAAATAAACAGAGGACCTGTGCAAAAACAGCTTGAGGAAAAAAAAACCTTAACCACAGATTGCAAAAATTACCATCTGGAAATCATTGTGAACTGGTTTCAATCCAAAGGCAGCTGATGTCCGTAAGGCTGTCTTTACAGGGGAGAGCAACACATTAGAGGAGAAAAGCAGATATGCAAAACACTGACCTAAATTACATGGCAGGAGAGGACACCCTGCTCGCACACTGCTCACAGCTCCAGATACAGGACTAAGCGTTTGTTGTCACTACAGACACATCAATGGAGGTGAGGGGTAAAAAAGCAAAGTTGCAGCTTTTGCTGCATAGTATGACATGAGTTGCCTACTAGGGAAGAAAACTGCTATAGGGAATATTCTGGGTGTATGTGAAACATGGGAAGCAGCCCTGAGCACAAGTCTGTCCTTAGTACACGCTCACATAGCTGGGCTAAAAAATGCATTTATTGCTATTCCTCACCTCTAACAGTGCAACAAGCCAGCTTCTCTTCTGACACCAAAGGCAAAAAGTTATTATCAGAGGGAGTAAGTGGTAGAACCCTTTGAAGTCAGTCAGATGGGTGGTACGATCTCATAGTGTCAGCAGGATTCTTAGAGGAAGTTTCAAACTCCAGTCTCTTTCAATGGCACACGGTAAGTGCAAGTGTGCGAATCACTAGGAAACAAATCATTTTATCCTGGTAGCACTAAAGATGTTCCCAAGAAGCACAACCAATACATGAAACCACATTTTATGCCTCCTGTCTTCACCACAGAAGGAAACAACACTCTAATTGGGTTTTCCAAATTTTGCAGGGGGTGGCAAAGCGCACTTTAATCGTAAGTCCAGTATTGAACCTGATCTCTCAAGTGTTCTGTAGAAGTCTCCAGCAAGTCTCTGGAGAGCTGCAAAGCTTCTCTCCACTGCTCCACTCTGCTGGACTGGGTGCCAACAGAGAGCTGGTGAGGCACAGATTTGCTCACAAAATTAATTTAGGCTCTGGGTCTGTCCCATCCACACGGGATAGGATGTGCCCTGGGTTAGCAGTGCTACCCAGCGCAAGGCACAACCCTTCCCTTGGTCTGGAGGTTCAAACATTGCAGATCATGGACAAGCTGAGGTGTGGGAGTGATCTAACCCCCTCACACGAGTCCTCCGAAGATGCCACGACTCCTTGCAATTACCGAACGTGGTCAGAGGGGCTTAGGCTCTGTAAAATACACCCCCAACAAAGGTGTGTGGGCAGAAACTTGAGCAAGCTCTGATGCGGCTGCTGAGACACTGTGTAGCTCGGCAGCATCAAGCAGAGGCAGATTTGGCTGATGTGTATCAGCTCAGAGGACACTTCTGGGCCATCTGTGGGTCCTCGGTGCAAGGAGTGCACAACAACATCTTTCTTTTCCCTAGAGTGGAGTACTGTCACCAATTTATCTTTTTTGGTGCAAAAAGCAAGGTCAGATCTATATTTTTATACACATGACTGGATACTGACCTCATCAGGGCTGGAGGCCTGGTACACCCTGCATGAGTCCTCGTAGTGTCGCTCAGCTTCTGCCTGGTCTGTCACCCCATTGGACTCGTACACCGGCGTCACGTTGTGGCACAGCGCAATGGCCTTCACCGCCTCGTGCACTCGGCTGCTCATGGTTTTACGCACCTTGGTGGCCAAGGTAAGGCCCTTCACAGCCGGCGGGTCCTGAGATTGCTTGGCAAAAAGCAAAGCAGAATAAAATCTTATCGCAAAAGGGACAATAACAATAAACATAATAATAGTAATAAACAACAAAGTGTTTACTTCAGCGAAGACCAGGTACACAGCAGCTGTGTGGGGTCTGTCCCCAGGAGCAAGAGATGTGCCACTGCCCTTACTCACGCCTTCAGTGGGAACACTCCCCAGCATAATGTCACTTTGTTGTCATCGTGGCTGCTGGCCTCAAGCTCCCCACTACAAGATCCTTGCATGTGCTTGGAGCAGCAGCCAGAGGGAAAGGCCCCTGATGCCCACCCACCAACCCCCCCAGCTGCAGACAGACCAAAGCCGGGGCGCTCTGTGAAACCGCTTCACACCCCACAAGAGACCAGCAGCTCTGAAAGTTTATAATTGCTGAAAACAGAAAACAGATGACTGCTACGAGCCTAGAAAATCTTAATTACATTCATTTAATTTTTAATACTATTTTTAGTATCAGAATGGGAGTCTTCAGATAATTGCACAATTACTAAATTATCCTGGGCGAAGAAGGGACGCAGTGTGATCTAGTTTCCTGCCCTGTTAACCTTTCGTGTCAATAGGACAAGAGTTTCACTTCCAGGTCAAAGGCCACAACATGGTAAAAATAAGAGCAAAGAATAAGAACTACAGTTCAAAATGAATCACTGCCAGCAAATGCTTCTCATTACAAGAGAGCTCGCTTGGTAACCGTGCAACGTTTTATAAGAATTACGCTGGGCCAGTGTAATTCCATGTGCTAGCTTCCACGCTTCAGTGTAGGATTGCACACAGTATCCACATTTAATATTGCTGCTCATCAGTGCTGATGCAACAGGCTTTACTTTTGGCATTAGCCAACTCAAACAGCAGCTGAAGAGCATTTGGGCTGACACATAGCACCAGTCACGGTCACTGAAAGGGTCTTGGCAAGTATGGAATAACACATTGGGAAATGATAGTCAAGTTTTCTCTGGAGATTGAGCACAAAATGAGACCAAATAGGTTTGAAGGCTATTTGGGTTCTTTTGGTGGCTGTTTTTAAAGTACAGTTCGGTCATTTCAGGGTCTCAACACAAAAAGAAAAACCTGACGTTAAGAGGCCTGTGAAGGCAGAGGAAGAGCAGGGCACAACCTGGAGTTCCATGTGACCTGAGACACATCCCAGTGAAAAGATAACTACTCAAAATACCAGGTATTTATCGACTATTGTACACTTAGTTAAAAGCAGGCAGTAGCCTGACAGCCTGCCTAGGGAAAGCTATGCCCCCAAACAGATCACTGAGGTCAAGGAAACCTGCCATGTGCCTTTACCACCACAGACAAAACCCAAAAATAAAAATCCTGTTTACAGTGAGTACATAGCACTTTTTTCCCCAGGCAAGAATGCTGACTTTTCATTTTATTTGGGAGGGCCAGAAAGTGCACTACAGTCTGAAAACCTCTCAAGCAAAGCAAAACCTACGTGACATGAGAAACCCCGTTCAGCGTGTTGGGTGTGTGTGCCCAAAGAAAGGCATGGGCACTTCCAAAAGGCTTCTGCAGGAATGAGGCAGTTCCACAACTACTGAGCAATGGAAATGCTTGGCACACGGCACAGAGGCACTGACCCATCACCAATGTCCGCAGAGTGTGGCTGCGGGATCACATTTTACAACAGAAAACAATTTAATTGGCAGTGATAAGAAAGTTCTCTCTCTACAACTGCGAGAATGGACCTTAACAGAAAGTGAGGATACTGCTCCCATGGTTCCATAGCGACAGGTCTTAAACCTGTTGTAAGTACCACTCCGAGGGGTGGCTGGAACACCAGCCACTGAGAGATGGTTTCATTATTTTTATTAAAGGTAGTAATATTCTTACATACCTGCGTGTATATACTGAATATGTGGCTTTGCACTTCATCCATGGAGTCCAGGCCGTAAGCTACTGTTCCCAGGTGAAGGCGCTTGAAGACCATCTCATTCTGTGTCAGAGTTCCTGTAAGAGAAGCAGCACCAGACATGGGGACACCACCACGCACCAACACACCTGCTGCCCAGCATGCATTTCTGTCCTTGCTCTACCCCAAATCCAAGAGAAATTGGGACTGAAGCTGTATCAGTAACTGCACCAGGCGCAGGCCAGGAAAAAACCAATCCTGACAGATGCGAGGGCCGGTTCTCCCTGGAAGCACCAAGGCACATTACCACAGAGTCAAGAAGAATGAGACCATTCACCCCAAAATCAGTGACAGTAAGTCTCAGGCATAACCTCGGGCTTGTTGGAACAAAAGAAAAAAACTTTTGGAAACAGCTTCAACAGGATCAGGATTTTATGTCAGAGGAAGCTTTTCTTCACAGCTCAGGTCTTCTGACTTCAAGCTCGATGTTACAAGTGTAAGGACAGCAGGAGACAGACTGATGGTACAGCCCTGCCCACAAGCCTCAGTTATCTTCATTTAAATCTAACTCTAAAAGGATGCTTTTAATTTGATTTTTACTGACCGCTTTTGTTTAATAGCGCTCCAAGTGTTCTTAGGACAGGAACGTAATGCTACTTCTATCTTACCCATAGTGCATTCAGAACGTTTTAAAAAGAGCATTTTTTTTCCAAAACCCAATTAAATCATATTGTCAGCATGACAGGAAATGTGTATTTCTTCTAGTCCAAAGAAATCTCACTCTGGCTATAAATCTTACATTAGAGTCTCTGGCTGGCCAAAACCCTAACAAAACCCAAGCAACAACATCCCAAGACTCCAAGCTGTATTTTCTCCACAGATACCTGTTTTGTCTGTAAGCAAATAGGATATCCTCCCCAGCTGCTCGGGAATAGTGCTGGACCGAACCACAGTCCCGGGGATTTTGGAATCCCTGCGGATCACCCAGCTGTAGACAATCTTTCCCATGTCCAGATTCACACGCAAACTGTGCAGAAGGAAGGGGCAGGGCGGGGGGGGGGGGGGGGGGGCCAGAAAGGAGAGAAAGAAAATGTATCTGAAGTTAAACTCTGGAAAAAACTGTTTGTGCAGCAGAAGGATGCATCCTCCACACTGAATCTGAGCTGCCAGCAAGGGTGTTTTGGGAGAAGTGCATGCAAAGTCAGTGGGTGGGTGGCAGACGGGGCGAGGGGCTGTGCTGCAGTGCTACTGCAGCTCCCAGAGACCATAACACCATGTCGAGGACAGATGTCATTTGAGGAGAAGACAAGTATGGACAGTGTGATTGATATGCTGACAGCGGGTTAAAAACAGAACTGAAACTCCACAGAAAGTAACAATCTACTTATTAATACAGTGCAATTAAATATTAAAGCTTCAGTCCCCTCTAAAGGGCAACTGAGTCACATCACACAACTTGCTGTATAAATACCAGTGCTTTCCCAGTTTTTGCTCTGCTCTTATCAAAGGGACGAGGCAGCCTGAACACTGAGAGAAGAGGCCTCGGGTGACTGACCCAGAGCCTTGGTTAGAGTTGGAGAAGAGGTGAACATACTAAACAAATCCAGCACAAACAGCAAAGCAATTCTCATCTTTGATTTCTATTTCTACATTTGTTTACTTGTCAAATGAGGAACAGGTAAGAGTTTACGTGCTTGTTCATAGTAGAAGCACGGAGGGGGATGCAAAGGAAACAGTATTTTGCCAAGGAGAATTAACAATTGCCTTACCTAATGGGAATGATGTTCGAGAACAGGAGAAGGAACCTTACAATCTGAAGATACCAGCGGCCAGCAAAGTGCTGAAGAGCCACCATGACAAGCGAGACCACCACGAGAGCCCCAAACAGGATCTTGGTGAGACAGTTCACTTCCAAATCAAAGAGACCAATCTAAAGAAATAAAATAAAGATGTTTCAAACACTCAAGAGAAGACGTTATATTCACAAGAGGGAATGAACTGCCATATCCAAACAGCCATTCTCCACTAGTCAACTACTCCTCTTTTAAAACACTACAAACGTATTTAAATTTATAAACAATTTTGTTGCCAGCTCATTAAAAAAGACTTCCATTCTTTGGAAGCGAAGCAACACATGAAGAGGTGGGAGAGGACTCGTGCTGCCAAAAGCTGCAGGCTACATAAACACCCCTGCACCTTGCCTTAGCTTTGCTACAATAAAAGGATGCAGCAAAATACGCTTTCCATTTCTAGCTGGGACTCTCTCATTATAGCGTACTAAATGATGGCTTTACTGCTTTTTAAAAGTGAGAAGAGAGGTGGGCAATAGCATAAGGGGAAACAGGTTCAGCTATGGTAACTATTTTAAATCATGGGCTGGGAGATATGGATCATTATTCCTATGAGGTTGTTCCTATAGTGTGTACATACAGCACTGGGATGTTAAATTTCAGTCCCTTTATATTGATTATGAGATTGCTTCCTTACCATACCTTACTCCTGGGGTTTGAAGTATTCATCACACTGCGCAGCTCCCTCCCAGTGTAGAGAACAACTCCCACAACCGTACCTAAACACCACAGAGCATGCATCAGCTGAAGATAAACAACCTCTGTTTGTTTTCTGTATAAAAACACTTGCTGGATCCAAAGGCTTGACAGTTGGAAAGGTTAATTTCAAAAGCAATAGCAACCAGAAATTAAAAAAGCCAGTATCAGAAATATTAAACCTATGAAAACACAGACTTTGAACATCCTACAGAAAGTCCCTAAGTGCTCCACCACACTGCCCATGCGGTGGGCCCTGATGCACCCTCAGACTGCATCCACTAACATGCATGACAACAGACACCAACTGCTTCGCTCTCCTGACTTTCAGTTGTCTCTCCCCATGATAACTAGACATTGCTAAGGATGGAGAATATCTTGAGTTTCCTCCTACCACTTTGAACCCCAGTGTGATGTAGGTAAGCATGCCTTACACTAGGCAAGTAGTCTCTCATTGCCTGTCAGAACTACATCAGTACTCTGGGCTATGGTTCTTTGTTGGTGACCGGTGCTGCTGCCAGAGCAAACCCAGCGAGTTCCAGGAGCTTTCAGAGACAGAATTACCTGACTTTAAAAACCACAATTTACTTCAAGTGTTTTCCCGACTGCTGTTCCCACAGAAAGGATGGTAACCAACTCCTCCCTTACTGTAACAGATGGAGCTGCTGGGAGCTTATCAGTGTATTTTAATGCTATGTCCCACAGTTGCTGAAGGGCCAAGAGCAACAAAGTTCTCCCTTTTCTTCTCACAGGAATGTAATACAGCTTAGCACCATAAACTAAACGGTTTTTTTCACAGATTTCCCTAAAAGATTTTGCAAAAAGCCATAAAGAAAAAGCTTTTTACCATCAAGAGTTTAAAAGCAGCCTTTGCTAAAGTCTCATTTTTAACTAGAAAATTCATGAGTCTGTCAAAATGGAGAAAAACACCACCAAAAAAAGGCTCTGCTGCAAATGCATTGCTATTTATTCTCTGCTATTCCCCTGCACCCATTAACAATCAAAGTTTTAACAAAGCTGCAAGTGAATTATTTTTAAATAAGGCTGATTCAAAAGAGGTGGTTCCTAAAAATATGCTGGGAAACATTCCTTTAAAAAAAAAAAAAACAACCAAAACCAAAAAAATAAAAACCCCAGAAAAACAAGACCAAATCCCTGGAGCCAGATGGCAGGTGGTGTAAGATCATCACAACTCAAATCAGCAGATGGCACAGCTACTCCAGATCAGCACACACACAGTCAGAGTCAGGCCCGCTCCTGCTGGAGCAGATGGAGAAAGGCACATAGCTCTGCTTTGTCTTACCAGCAAAGGCCGCCCCAGCGAGACAGCACCGCCACAACCTGACAGCTTTCACTTACAGGAGAAGAAAAAGAATATCCCCATTTCTTCCTAACAGAAATAGCCTAAGACATGCTATTTGTTATTGCCACAAAAGAGCGTTATATTGATAAAGTCAGTTAAACCGAGAGGAAGAACCTGCCAGAGCTAGAAAACTGCATGAAGGCCCCTGGTATGCATGAAAAGAGCATTTCTAGTTGGTCTGTGGCCATTCAAAACAGACTCAGCTACATTAACCATTTGAAACAGTGACAATATTTACAAACGTTATTTCTTTCAACGGAACTTGCAGATGTCAACCTGCAAATCACTTTGCCCGTGTTCAGAAGGGAGGGGTGGGTTCAAGCAGCAAGTTCATTTGGGCAGAGGAGGTCCCTGCATGCCTCGAGATGGACACCAAGACCCATCAGACTCATAAACAGCACGACACAGTGACCAGGTGGAGCAGGGGATGTGCCATGCCGCCCTTTGGGCAAAAGGTCTGCACCCACATGTATACTACTCACAGCTGGGTACAGAGTGGAGGAGGAACCATTGCCCTCAGCAGGCATGGGCTGGGAGCGTGGGAGAGACCCCACCATTCCCCTCCAGCCTCAGCACTGCCAGATCTGCAGTGGTTCAAGAGCTGGTACAAATCACAGCTTTGAAAGCCCCCTCGGTAATGGGTGCTGCCAGGAGGGCACCACACAGGGCAGAATCACACGAAAAATGCCTTTCCGTTTCTCCACCTATCTGGTTGAAAAGCAGGATGAGCAGAGAGACTCATGGCTCTCAGCTCCCTCATGGGTCTCTGGGGCTGCCAGGCTGACTCTGTGTGTGTGCACTCAGAGGGGAGGGCAGGCAGGGTACCTGCTGAATGGCAATTACTCATCTATAAACAGAATTTACTTGATTAAAGCGTACCTGGACCTTGATTACACCACATTTGCACAACTACCTTTTACAATCCCTTGGTCACAGCACTGCCACAGCACTAGCACATTTTGAAGAACAGAGCAGGAACAGAATTTTTTCACTTTGTTCTGCTTTTAGAAAAGCAAATTAAATTTGCTTCAGAAAGCCTTTCAAAGATCACATTGCTTCCTGCTATTATTCACTCCATGCACACCCTGGTACCGCACTGACAAGTCTCTCCATTCGACAACTTTAGATCCAGAACTGCACCACAGGATTTCACCCTCCTTCAGCCATCACCCTGCAAACTTTGCAGGCCTGCTGGACTAAAGAGGAGCAAGGCTCTTACTTTGACAAGCCTCTACAAGAGGGCATTGATTAATCTCAGGCCTTGGGAGCTTACCGTATATATAAGCCAAAATCTGTCAAAGAATTTATTTTTTTCCTTTTTAAAAAGTGAACTCAGTAGAAGTACTTACCTGGAAATCTTTCATCTTAGCTTCTGTTACCAGAATCTATTTGACACCATTTCTGTTACAGATTAGGATGTCAATGTGGAGAGCAATTAAGTGCTATTCTGGTCCTAGATGCTAAAGAAGTGCCCAAAGGCCACTCCAATTCTTTCTCATCTAGGAATGTCCAAGAGGCAATTAGATGTCAGCTGAGCTCCCCAGAGGTGTTAGGACAAGTGGGAAACCTCATTCCAACTGCTAATTTCTCCAACTGACAGAGATTATTATTCCATTACAACAAGACCTTTAAAAATTGTTAACATATTCCCTTAAAAAAAAAAAAAATGATGCATGCCTCCATCTTACCTGATGCAATCACCGTGCTGGCCCACAGGGTGTTCTCTATGCTTAAACTTTCGTTTACTGAAGGGTCACTGTCCTCCTGCAATAGATTTAAAAGAAAAATAAACAAACTTGTCAGTAATGCAAAAGACCATTGGATGATGAGTTGAGGAGGTGCCTGGGGAGGGATGCTGAGAAAGCTGGCAGACGGCTTCTTAGAGGATGGAGGATTTCCAGGAACCTGGGTGAATCTCTGGTTGGGTGGAAAACACGAGAAATGGAAGGATCAGGGAGGAAAAAAGAAAAAAAAAGTCTATTAGATGCCTCTGCTCCTGAAGGTGCCCAGGAATCATGAGAAGGGATTTGTCAGCAGCTCTCCAGGGACTATGGGAAAACATTCCCTCACTTGGCTCACATGGATTAATAGTGTTTCTCCTGCTACTCTGAGATCTCACCAACAAGCTGTCTGTAGGGCTCAGTGATGCCTGGGAATGGGTCTGGTAGTGCAGGGGAGCAGGTACAAGGAAAGAGCGATTCCTGTTCGGCACCAAAAGGTTAATTCTGCACAATTATATCATTGCATGAGAACGTAACCGAGTGTCTGTGCAGGTTTCATACCAGAATGGCCTTCCCAAGCTACTCACACTCCTCATCCATCCCCGCACTATTAAACCAGATTAAACCATGCCACAAAGACAGAAGGGCAAAACCTACAATTTTCCACTAAAACACCAGCAAACAACTTCTAAAAAGCCATACCTGCCCTGTTGGTTATGAAACCATTCGTCTCCTGAAAGGACCCAAGGGTATTAGTGATTCTCTCAGAATGTCCTTGATCCCAGTGAGGAAAAAACCCCAACCTTTTGCCCCCGGTAGGCAACACATCCTCCCAGCAAGTCACAAGATAGGTGTTTCTGAGCGGTGATCCTTCACAGCAGCACTGAGCTGCTGCCCTCTGAAATGGGCAGATGTAACAGAGTTCACACAACTGAAAGTTTAACACTGCTGTTGCCCGTCTTTTCACAATTAAAGGATCTTAATCCTATGGATTTTAATCCTGTGAAGCCCACGGTGGTCCAGGTTTCCTTCTGAGCAGGCACCATGAATATGTAACTGCCAATCTCACTCAAATGTGCAGGTCTAATGCCTTCAGAATAAAGTCTTTATCCCCAAACAGCCTTTGACATCATCTCAAAAAAAGTGAAGTGAAAGCCTCAATAACTGTATTTCAGATTCACTCCACAGATTTTATGAAGGGTAAAAAAAAAAAAAGAGAAGAAAGATGAGATAAGGAATAGCAAGAGACAGAATTCACTGTTTCTTCTGAAACACTCTGGCATCCTGGCAGTCAGTACCCAGCAGGTTTGCATAGCAAACACCACATATAGGATTTCAAGCATATGTCAGCAAGACTCACCCTTGTGAAGGTCCCCACGAAATTATGTATGTCAATATTGGGTTCTTCCGCATACACATAGGATCGGATTTGCAGCAGGTCCTGTAAGACAGACGCGTTTTGGCAGACGGTTAGCAACATTTGAAAAACATACAAAATACTCGGAGCAAGAGTTACTTATCAAGTTAAGATCATTACTAAATCACAGTAATTACTGGAGCCCAGCTAAGACAGAGTAGAGTTGTTGTAGCAGCTTCACTGAAGAGCATTTCTTGAACTGATACCCAAGAATCTCCTGGGAGTTACTTAGATGTCAGTGCCCCGTAAGAGAAATTTCAGCCCAAATAATCAAGACAGCCTAAGACACTTATACTTCATAGCAAAGACGGTTTGGACTAGTCTTCCGAGGCAAGCAAGGGACACCTTGTCCCTCAAGAGTTACGAGGCACCAGAGTCACTGGGAACAGCTCTGCACCCGTTCTGCACAGTGAGAGTTCTCACTGCCAACTGCTGCACACCCATGGGGAGAGGGCCATGCTCTGTGCAAGATACATTTCCTGCATGTTTTACAGACAGAGCGTCAATAAAACAGGCACTTGGACTCCCTCCCCCTTGAAAACACAAAACCAAAACAAGCAGCCTACAGAAACTCTGGGGATTTGGGGAAGCCATGTGGTCGTGAGAGGTACTGTGCTTATTTCGGACAGCAGAGTGGAGCTTCCGTGGTGATGCTCCTCCTCCTCCACCACACAGCAATTTAAAGTCCTGTGAAGCTGCTTGGTGGGAAAGCAGGAATTGTGCCCCAGCCACACCGCAGTGCAAGGAATGGAAAGGGGAGCACCACCACCCACATGTGTACCCTGCGATGAGCCCTCTCTGGCAGCACGTTGCTGCAATGGCAAATGGAGAGGAAAACGAAGACAGGAGCATCCTACCACCAGCCACCTTCTCAAAACAGCCCCAAAATGGAAGCATCCCAACAGTTTCCAGGTAAAACAGGGAACACCAAGCGGAACATTTTGTGCTTACAGAAGCAGTTGGCAGCCTCTGAGTACAGGTTACAGGCAGACGCAGTTTCCAGTCTGTCTCCCCATCCAGCTGGTCCGTGCGAAGGAAGCAAGACCCTGTGGATTTTCAAGCCCAGTGAGTGCTTTTCCAGATCTGCCCTGGGCACACCTATAGCTCATCAGATGAGTTTACACCTAAACACCCTTCATTCTTAGAAACCACGTCCGATTTCAAGTAACATTTGTTAATGATGTAAGAAAGATATTCCTGCATCAGACATTCGCTTCCTTCCACTAGTCCAGAATGCAGCGAGACTCTGTGCTGTGTCTTTTTAAGGCATCTGAAGTGTTCTCATTAGTCTTTGTGTTTTTTAATGCTTGTGATCAAGCATTTCCTTACCCCCACGTAAGAAAACAAACCTGAACGGTGAGTAAAATGATTTACATCTATAACACAACACATTGCGCAGTCAGATTCATTTGCCCTGGATTCCACTACCTACATTCTTTGAATAGCAAACAAAACCAGAGTACAACGTCCTGAGAAGCAGTGAGCCATAAAAGCATTTGAATTCTCTGGCTCTCTAAAATTTTACTGTTATCTTTTTCTTTCACATTTCCAAAAGATAATTTTCTCTAACCGACCAGGGAAAGGTTAATGGCTGTTTTGACAATTGGTTCCAGATGTTTACCATTCTTCTCCGACGTCCTCAGGAAGATCATGTCAGCAGGGACCCGCTGGTTCTGTTAGGAGAAGAAAGGCCGTGATTGTGCATACAGCCCCGCACGCGTGTGCGGCCGCCTTCCACAGCCCCACCGCGACGAGCAGTGGGGGCACGGCAGGGAGAGAGGGTTTTCCTTTGTCACGCCGAAGCCCAGTATTCATTTTGCTTTGAATCCTGAACTCACTTCCCCACGGAATTCTGAGTGCAACTTAATAACCAGTGCCAGCTCCTCTGACCAGACCAACCAGCAGCTGGGTTTACAAGAGAGCCAGTGAGTAACTCCAGAAGTATGAAGACATTTTAAACTAATGCTCTTTCCTTTCGAGAAGTCCTGCACTAGAAGGCAGCATGTATCTGGAGTCTCCAGCTACCTTCTCTTTCCTCCTGAATGTGTTTATGCTAATGGTCATAGCTGCACATGCAGTGAGCGTGTGGGGGAAATAAACCTGTGGATAAAGCTCCCCCACATAAACTTGTACAAAGGGGAAATCCACCTGTGCACAGCAGCACCAGCGAAGGCATCCCTGTCTCTCCCCAAACTTGTGTTGGTTCCACCCAGTGCAACGTTTAGGTGTTGTATCAGATGTTTAACCCGTGTCCAATGGTCAGAGGGGGAGCAGGGAGGGTTTTTATCTTGCAATTGCATATGTGGAAAAATCAGGTTATAGGCGTGGATCTACCACTTTGCTCTCACTTGTAAAGGCATGATGCTGTTCTGGGAGGGCTGGGGGGACCCTGGAAAGTGATTAAATATTGCAACAAACATCCAACACTGCACACTCTAAGCCTATTGTAAAACAAAGATGACTTCAAGATATCCCATTTTCTGTGCTCTAGCAAAAGGAGCACTTTGCCCCGAAAAGGAGAGGCTAACCTTTTCAACAATGATGAGGTCGCCCACTTGTATGTTAGAGCTCTTCACCTTCACGGTCCCTGCAAAGGAAAGATACGGGTGCATTACAGCAGCAGCAGGACAGGGTCTAAGTGTGCTGTGCAATGCTCCTCAGCTCCCTCCCTGCTTCCAGTGCACTGCACTGGTGAAACTGGGCGACGTTTCTATCACAAGAATTAGGCAGGGCTACCCTGTGAAGGCTTACTGAGCCCACTACTCTTGCTGGGTAGGTTTTAGCCTGCAAAAGGGCTGAAGTCTCTCATCTAACATCTCCAGACCTCAGCCCTGGCTGCAGAAACCCTCTGAAACGAGCCCTTCAACTTCACTTGGCACTGTGAAACCCAGGGACTCAGAGAGACAGAGCAAGAACAGGAGAATTACAATAGGGAGCACTCAGCTTCTGATGCCCCTTCCCTGGGTGGCTGAAAACAAATTTCTGCTCTCCAGCCAAGATCTGGAAGCCAGAAGTACAATGGGACCATGTCCCCAGGCAGCACCACTATCTGGCTCGGCTCTCCCACCTCTCTCCTCTGCCTCTTGCCCAACACAGCCTGGACCCTGTAGAGTACCAGCCCTACAGAAAACACATAAATATTTATTTCTTTGCAGCTGCCAAACATTTCCCAGTTGCTTTAAAACAGGCGATTACTTCAACAATTGGCTAGTAATTTCAAATCATTAGCCAGCTCGAGATTTGTCTGCTCAGGCTAACTAGTGATTTATAATCAGTTAATTTGAGCCCTGCCTCAACGTGTCTGTCTGTTATATTTCAACAAAAGCCTCTTTAATCTGCAATGATTTGAGTGGAAGTGGGGGAGGCACGTGGAGCTCCCCCTGGCTCGGACAACACTCCTACTGTACCTCGAAACTCCCGGGCTCCCTGGCCAGAGAGCAGCACAGGGGGAGAGGGGAAGGGGGAAGGGAGGGGAATAGAAATTAGCACAAAGCACAAAGGTCACTAGGATTTTACTACTGGCAGTCCCTTCATTAGCATCCTTCTCAGGATATGCTTCAGTGTTTCTGCTCCAGATTAACAATGAGAGCCATTCTGGGCTCCCGGCAGCCTGCTGCTTTGGTGACACACTGTGTGCTTAACAACATGCTTCATCACCGCTCCTAATAAATGCAGACTTCCTTACATGCTGTAATTATTCCTACAAATTATAAGCAGTCACGGCCCATTTCACAAATATCTCCTGGGTTTCTCACAGGTTCGGGGTTTTGCCTTGTGAGGGTTTTTTAGCTTAAAGGAAAAAAAAAACCAACAATAACAACAACAAAATAAGGTAAACAAAATGAATGCTGGGCTAAAGACATCTCTGCCAGGCAGGAAGCATACCGGGGATTAAGAGTCCATTACGAAGAGGCTTGAAAAGAAAAGCCGCACTCCAAGAGGACCCAAAAAAGCATCCCTGGCAGTCTTCTGTATGGGCTATACAGAGCTGGGTACTATGACACTAAAAGGGTCTGACAGATAACATCTCTTCCTCCCCCTTTAATACGGTTATTCACCAGACAACAAAAAGCGCTTTTGAATATTCTCCTCCGCAAAGGAAGAAGAAAAAAAAAACCCTGTGCTGTGCCTTCCCCCACACAGGACAGCAATTCCCAATTCCCAAACCTCTGTCCAAAGGAGCTCTTGGACAGAGAGGTGCGTGTGCTTTACAGCATTTCACATGTGTCACCCCAAGGTCTTGGGGATTTATCTGGTGACCATGAGCCCAGGCAGCACTACCTGCAGGCTCAGAGGATGGAACACAGTTGGGTAGCACTTTCCCCTAACAATGTAAATTCACAGTGGAAATGAAAAATTAATTCCTGAACACAGACACACAGTGATGATTTCCTACCATTACACACATAAAAGGTGTTTTTGGATCATTATCCACCAAACAATGTCATCCCCTTTAAAATTTCCCCAAGATGGAAGCAGCTGGAGCCGATGTGCCTTGTTCAGTAACCCTCCAGCCTCAGCTGTCCAGGGGCAATGCGCAGCGAGGACCCTCCAACTGCACACACATGCGTTCATAGCTCCTGTGTGAAGGACTTGCCCTTTTTAGGGAGCAGAGCTAATTTTGCTTTCCCAGGCACAACCCGGCCTCTCACCGATGACATCGCTGTGGTACCGACCATATGTCCCGCTACAGCAGCGTGGGACCAGATGTTTCCTTTGACTCAGGACTCCCATAAAGCACCTTTCTTGAATTTCTTGAATTACTTTTATTTCAATCTTGGGAATTCTGTCATTCCTTTTCCTTTCTACAGGGAAACTACCTCCTGAGCATGAGATGCTTTTTCTGGCATGTTTAAGAAGCTAGCTAATGATGCAGCCACCTTGCTTCCAGTGCTACTCTGCTAGAACAAGGATTTACAAACGCATCTCGAAGCGCTTCCTCTACAGACATGGAGGTTTAGTTAGTATTTACAGTGCTTCCAGTTTCTGTGCTTACAAGTTAATCAGAATACAAGTCACTGACTGACACAACAAAAAAAAGCAATTCAATTTCATTTCTCCTTCTAAAAAAAAAAAAAATCATAAAAATAGTGATAGTTTCCTTCTCCATCATACCCTCATTTTTAAAATTTTTAAAAGGCAAAAACCAAAACACAATAAAATGCAAACACCTTCCTCCA
The DNA here is from genome assembly GCA_027925045.1 of Hypotaenidia okinawae. NCBI lineage: Eukaryota > Metazoa > Chordata > Aves > Gruiformes > Rallidae > Hypotaenidia > Hypotaenidia okinawae. The sequence continues at coordinate 8,905,029 of BSDF01000016.1, forward strand.
ACTTCAGCTATTGCCTTTAAATTAGCACCAAATCTGCAGTGTGATGAACGTGCCACAGAGCAGACCAGAGCACTGCACACATTACCCAGAAGAAGCCTTTTTTCACCATGTGAGCACCTACACCAGGATTTCACAACACATCTCCAGAGCTTCACAAACATACAGATCTAACTGCTTAAACTCAGAATTAAATATGAAGCCAGAGTTTTATTAAAACAAGGCAAATGCATCTGGGGAAAGTGGGGAAAAAAAAGTTTGGATGTGCTGCCCCAAGCTTTTGGCTTTTACAGCCTTGTGCTGTGTAAACTGCGGAGCAGGGCTCAGAGGGGTTGGGAAAATATTGTTTCTATATGGCTGGTAAATGCTAATGATCTGTATCTTAGGGAGCACCCCTCAGTAGGAGGTCTCTTCCATCTCTGGCTGCGGAGTCTCTCCATTATGCAGTGTTACTGGGGAGGGGGCTGCCCACAAAGAAAAACAAACCAGGAATTTGCAGGCGCGGTTCTAGCTCTCTATCAAGCAGAAAGTCAGCACACAGATTTCTGAACACAAGGAAGCTTGTGGGTTTATGAATAGGGGATTCAAATTTGATTGTTTTTATTACAATCCAAATAACTGTCCTGTAAGCAGAGAGCTTTCTAGTAAAGGAAACACAAAAAAATGCTTTCCAGAAGCCGGCTGGTTTCATCATGTTGGGACATAAATGGATTACGTTGGAGGAAGGGAAAAGGATGGAGGTTTTTTGATGCTATGTAAAATAAAGGAGCACAGAAAATGCACCGCTGCCTGCTCTGCCTCATGCTGCCTGGCAGAACGGTCACTGCCTGGAATTTGGCAACCGCGATCAAAATAAAACGCGACGCAAAGAGGATTCCAGGATTCTCCCTTTTTCTCTACAAAGCAAGCAGCTTAATGAACCTTAAATAGCTTAACGAGAGGAGGGGCTGAAAAAAAGCTGCTTCACCTAGAGGAGCAGAGCTGTGGATCCAAAATACCCCCCACCTGGGGAAGAGGGGGACCAGGTTGTGCTGGGGCTGGAGTGCTTCCAGGCAGGGCTGCGTCCAGGTGCAGGGTGCCAGGAACTGCACGTGAAGTTCCCAATGTGGGAAAGCCCTTAAAGCCCTGCCCACTCCCACCCCATGCAGAACTGCACCTCAGCACATGTTGGAGTCCCCCAGCTTCCCTCAGGAGCCCAAGGCTGGAGGTGGGAGAAGCTGATCTGTCCCCAGCCCCCTTAACAGCAGCTTAGTGCCAATAACCCAGGAAATGGGCTAGAGTGTGCCACTAGATCCATTGGAGCCAACCTGCTTGAACAGCAGTGCTCAACTTTGAGCATTTGTCCCCTGCCCTCCAAACACCAGCTTTACAGGTGAAGCTATTGCAAAGCTTCAAAAAATAGCCTATCGCAACATTTCCCAGGGCCCCTGCATCCTGGTACCTTCTCAGGGTAGGGCTGCCCCATACCACAAAGCATGGACAGTGCTATTCAACACCAAAAAAAAGATAAAAGAAAGAGTCCCCAAGCAGCCTTGGGTGAGTCCAGCCTGGGGCTCTGTCAGCTACACTGAGAATTAACAGTTAAGATAACTGTTCTCAGCTTATTTTGGTATTTGCTGCTTCTGCTTCCAGCCTCCCTTGACCACTCACCTTTTTCTGCCTGCACTAGGAGGTACCAAGTAAACCCAGCCCAAGGTGCCTGTGCCCGGACACAATGGCCTCAGCAGGACCCTCCCTGTGCCAAGGACTTCTCAGGGGTGCCAGGGTTTTAGTCAGTGACACGGATGATACTCAGGTCTCCTGGAAAGCTCGACTACAGAGACACCAGATTCAGCGATAGGCTGAGAAGGACTTTGCTCCCCAGTGACAACTCATCCTCTGCAGCTCCCCTGTGCCGGGGTCTCACTCTCCTTTCTACACTGAACACGTGTTAAATAAGGGGCTTTGGACTTTCCACCAGTGCCCAGCTGCCAATCCTCCTCGGCTTCTTTCACAAAACCAGAGGAGTTAGAGGGCTGGGGGAGGGAAATCACTCATGGGAAACGTAATAGCGATATGAAAAGGGCCAAAGGAGAGGTCAGGCCCCTTATAGATCATTGAATAGGATCCAGAAGGCAACTCTTTTATATCTTTAAATAGATGTAGTACACCCCTCTTGGATGAGGCTTTTGTTGGTTGCCAAGCATTTTAAGTGTTGTAGTAAGAACACGTTATTAAAAGGGGATTTAATATTCAGAAACTCAAACTCCTGTGTGCAGAGTTGCCTCGTAACTCCTGGCATGTGAAATACATACAGCCTTAAGCAATCTCCTTTAAAAAACTGCCGTGTTCTTAAAAGTGCAAGTGTTGAAGGCAGCACGGTTTCACTGCAGCTTAATTCAGGGGCATAAACTTTTATAACAAAGAAACTGGAAATGAAGAAAGGAATTGCTTAAATTCAGTGAATTCCCTTTTTAAAAGCAAAACCTTGGTGTCAGCGTCACTGCCATGGTGTTAGGGGTAACTCCATGGTGAGGCAGCACCCAGTTTTAAGCAGGAATTGAAATGTCTTTATTGGGTCCAGCACAGCTGTGAAGTGGGGACAGTTTGGGACCTGGCTGAGCCCAGCTGCAGCCCATGCTCCCTATAGACAAGGTCCTAGACCCCTTGCAGCTGGGGGAAGGGGCTAAAGATCATCTATGCAAAAAACCCATGTGAGAATGTGTTGCCAGTACTGAGGGGCTGCATCAGCTGCTGGTAGCAGTGGCACACAAAGGATGCGCTGACATTTCGGGCTCTCTTAGCACAGGACCTGCACGATGCATGTCCCTGTCTGGTACAGCCCAGAAAGGCCCCTCTGAAGCTCACCCAGAACTGCATGCTCAGTAAGTGATAGACATTTAAGCAACCATAAGTTTAACACGCTGCACACCGCAGCACCTACCACTCCCAGGCACAGGGACACTGCTGCCCACACCCCGCTACTCCAGCCCTACCTCTGTGCAGCCAGCTTCCTACAGCCTCACACACCTGGGCTTACTCCTACTAGTAAAGTGCTTCTGCAAATTATCTGCCTATGTGGATCCTCCTCCCTTTTTTCAGCACACATTTGTGGCAGCCATCAATGAGCAGTAACAGGTCTCTTACAGGAACACTTCTTACACCCATCTCTTACTGACAGGGAAAACAAGTGGCAGCCACACACAGCGGGAGGACAGAAGCTGGAAGACAGAAAACTCCTCAACCCCCTGACCCACATATCACATTACCACAGTTCCACTCCTGTTTTCTTCCCACTGCGCTGTCAGCTGGATTTGCCCCTGCCTGCCTCCCCTCACCAGGCAGTGTCACGGAGTGCTTCTCACCCTGCACATTTCCCTCCTGGACACATCCAGCTCCACAAGAAGCCGTTCAGAGCCAGTTTCATCTCCTGGGGTGGCTCCAATCCACCAAGAAGGGACCATAATTGCGAAGGGGGTTTTCTCCTAAACTGGAGTGGGAGCAAGCAGGGTTTAGGGATATTATGTCAGCTGCCAGGTGCTGGCTGCGGTGAGCTCAGCACCATGCAGGCTCCAGTGCCCGAAACGCACTCAGCTGATGCTCTGAAGTGATTTGAGGCAATTAACCTCCCCCCACATCCCCTGCATTAGCTGTGCATCTCCCCTGGAAACCCTCCAAAAAGCTCAGCATCCTCCACAGCCCAGCAAGGAGCCATCCAGGAGAAGCCACCCGGACCCCCGAGGAACCCCGCAGCAGCAGCAGAGGCAGCAGCGCGGCCACAAAGCCACGTGCCTGCGAGCCCATAACTCCCTCCCCACCCCCTGAACTCTGCCTCTCTGGCTGTCAGCAGCGTTTGATTGAGTTGCAACCCCCGGCGCTGCCGCGGCCGTGCCAGGATGCCGCGGGCGCGCTGGAGCCGCCGAGCCGACCTCTCGCTGTGAGCTTGCTGTAGATCTGCGAGTTCACTTCCTTGTCGCGCATGTAACATCTGATCTCCTCTGCGGCCTCTCGGATGACGGTAACAGCAAGCACAAAGCCCTGAAAGAGGCAGGGGGGAACAGAATGGATGAAAAGGTCAGGGAAAAAAAATCACATCTGCCTCTAATAAGAGCAATATTTATCAGAACCAGTGCCAACAACCTGCATTTCTTTACTCCATCGTCTCCCACTAACTCTGTCGTCTTCCACTACATCATTCCAGGGATATTACGCTCCTGATAGCGAACTGACAACAGACCTGGTGCTTCAAAAATCAGTGTCTTTGCTTTCCCATGATGCTCCATCAGTGCCTCCCAAGTGAACCATGGGGAAGCTCGCCTGAAGCGTGGCAGTACGGCCTTGCATCCCACTTCAGAGGGGGCGACCAGGGCTGAGCAGGGTTACACGAACAACCCAGGTGAGATGGGATCCCTCAAGCCTCAGCAGTCCCACAGCCCAGGCTGGCTCTCCTCACCCAGGAGGTCTCTGTACAGACGTTTACATAAACCCTTCTTCTCCTCACAGATATACATACACTTAGGTAATGTGTGTATAGTCATGTGCAGGCACACAGACACGCAGCCTGCGCAAACAGGCACTCTAAGCATAGTAATGAGAACTGCTTCTAGGGTAATTGCACTTGACTGACAAGGGCTTCAGTCCTGCTTTTCTGTGGATGCAAGCAGTAGTTTCATATCATTTCCTCTTGCTGCAAGGAAGCTGCCTGCATCCCACCCTTCTCTGCGTCCAAAACAACTGAACTCACACAAAACAATTCCTTAGAGACCAGCACCAGCATGGGTGCTTCACCAGGCCCCACTCAGCCCAGCCTCGCTGAGCTGTAAACTCCTCATCCCTTACAGAGAAAACACAACTTCTTACAACCTGTGTTCTTGAAAATCGCGACCACACACAGATCACCTCTGCCAGCAAGAGTTAGAAGGAGACAGGGTGATGTCAGACACTGAGGGGTGTGTGAAAAGCACATGACTGTAAACCCCCACCTGCCCCAACAGGAGGTTTTGCCAGTGGGTTGCAACTTCCAACCTGAAGTTACTTGGGAACAGCTGAGCTCACACCCCCAAACTGTGAACACAGGGTGTTAAGCCGGGCACAGAGAGATTGAACCTGACCTAACACCTTCCTCAGGGAAGCCCTGCTGCCAAGCACTGCTACTGCTGCCCAACTCAACCCTTCAAACACTCATGTGGGCTTGAAACAAAGAAAAACAACGAAGAATGACCTATGAGCTACCGAGAGTTTCTTTAATGATGAAAACTAAACTTTACCTGCTGGCTTTCACAATCCTGTAATAAAGCTAAACAGTCCCAAATCTAGTGCTCGCACAGGCACCTAAATGCGTGTGCTGGGATAACAGAGATGGGTCCCGAAATGCAGCACAGGACGTTTCTGCGGTATGTAAAAAGGCAGGCACACGAAGAGACCCAAGGATGGGCATTTTATTTTTTGGAGGCACCTCTATTCCACCCTGCACTTAGACCCGCTGAAAGCCAGAAGCCACTTACACGATACTTCCATGTCTCCCCACCAGCATTTGGGATCATGTATGCCTGGTTTGCAGCCCCATGGAAGATCCCTCATTCCCACACCCAGCAAATCAAGGACAGAACAGATGTGTCTCTTCTGTTTACTTTGTGGGTTTAACTACAAATCCCTCTCTGCTTTCCAAAAGAAAATAAAGCAGCTTCGGTTATTTTTAAATTAAGTTTCAGCTGTTCAAAGAGTCTTCAAATAGTCACCCCAAAATAGTCCCATGTGTGCTGACTCAATGTGTCATCTCCTACACCATCCCATCCCCAACACACTCAGACCAGCAGCCAGTAACGAACAGAGACCCTTCTCATCTTGCTTCCTGGCCGCTCAGGGGCCACGCTCATGTTGTCACCTGGCATGGACAGGCCCCAACCCAGAGATCTCTGTGGACACGCAGACTTCACTCACAGCACAGATCTCAGGAGACCAGCATTACACCCGGAGTAAAGGCACCAGCACACATGCTAAAGGGGGAATTCAGCAAGGTCCAGGCTTTACGCAGAGGTGCAGAGCCATATCCCAGAGCTGTCCCTTCCAGTGTTCCCCAGGGATTTCACCGCACCAAAAAGCCTTTCAAAGGCAGGAAAGGTCTCCTTTGCCCCTCCTCATCTCTCCCAAGAGTCACAAATCCTTGCCATGACCATTTCTCAATCAGTGCACAAGCAGTGTCTTAGAAAGAGCCCTGTGCTTTTAAAATCAGTTTTCAATTGTCATCCTTGTAGAGCTTCAGAACTCACGTAGACAAGTTAAACCAACCTAAGCTTAAAGGCAGCCCTGCTCTGAGCTGAGGGACCAGACGTCCTCTGCACCAAAATTACTCTACAGTGCTATGAGTTGATGTGCAGCAGGGAAGTTACTCACACAGAAAGAGAAATAATGCTTTTACAAGGATAAAAGACAAAATATATAGGTACCGGTATTTACACTTTTAAGCAGTTAGAACTGACTTGCACAGAGCGTTTCAGGGATTTAAGAAGCCCATTCTATGCAACCATTCCTCTTTCTGTCCTTTGACAGCCCTGGCATTTCTGCTTCAAACCCAATTATTATTGATCCCATCCCAATGCTGCAGGTCAGGCTGCTTGGCAGGGGAACATAATGTGGGGACAGAGCAGGCCTGAAGCAACCTAACAAAATGATTTAAGTTGCAAACTTAAAACCCTACAGAAAAGGCAGCACAAGAATTTTTGTCCAACAGTGAAACTTTCTCAAATAAAAAACCTTTGGTGACCTACCAGAGGAACCCAGTACGTGTAGAGCGCGCCGAGCCTCATCTCAACGACAAACTGAGAGCAGGCCAAGAGCAAGAAGTAAAGGTTGAAGAAGTATTTGAACTGGTTGAACAACACCTGGGAAAAATAGGAAACAAAGAGGAGGGAGGAGATTAACAGGGTTCAGAAGTGATGTGTGCTGAGCCAACCACCAGAACACTTCCACACACTCCCCTGACACCAACCGCAGGCTGAAATCCTGGGCACTCAATGCAGCTCCGTGTTGTGCCCAGCTGGCTGCTGCCATAGGGTGGCCTCGGAGAAGCCCCACCACAGCACCAGGCGCTCACTACCTCCCCCAGCCCCAGGTTCTCCCCTGCCGACTGTGAACCCACTGAAACTAGGGAAAGCACAGAGGCAGGAGGATGGAAGGTGCCTTTCTTCACACTCACCCCAGGCAGAAATGTGAAGAAGTTGTATTTCTGGTTGTTGATCACATTGCGAGGGTATCTCTGGTCTCTCTTCTCTGGGTGGCCAAGCCAAACAGTACGAGGCCTTGGGTCTCTCCTCCCACAGCATCTTAAGCACTCACAACACCTACAGAGGAGAATTAATTAGTTAATTTTTAATGTTTCTCTGAGTCACACACGTACACACATTAACCCTCTCTACTAGCCCAGCAGAACAGCATCACCTCACCCATCCCTCACCACCCCTTGTCTCAGTTATCCCTTTCCTGTTACTGCTTCTGTTTCCTTGCCGGGGTATGGACATGTCCTTAAGCCAAGGGAGGCTTTCCCTTACAGACTGAACTTTAACAGGAGTGTGTGTACACCAAGTGATCTCGTATGTCCCCAGGAAGAGACAGACAGACTCTCCCTGCATGCCTGCAAGCTCCGCTTCCCAGCAACGTGCACCTTTCCAGCAGGAGAGGTTTGTATCCCACACAAGGTGAGCCTACTCCGTGCTTTGATGGCTGTGAATTCAGGATGACCTCCCTGAGAAGGGCCTGAGTAAGAAGCTTTACTAGAGGGAGCAAGCCTGGTGCCCACACACCCTGTTTCCCCACAACGTGCTCCCCAGTTCCAGAGTTGGTTGGTCCCTTTAATCAGACATCTGAAACCAGTTACTTTTGTTTACTTTTTAGGCTGGGCCTCTTCTAGGGATTGGCCTCGGCAGCAAAAATACCCAGGTACCTATCTCGTATTATTTACCATACCACAAGGCTCCGAGAGGGCCCTACCAGAATTTAACTTGTGCTGGGAATAGTTTTCACAAAGTAAAACTCACCACTATGCTCCAAAGAGCTTGCCTAAATATCTGGGCAGGCCTACAAACCTCTACCGAGAGCTCCAAAGCACAGCTCTGGGTATTTCAGTGAGTTCAACGATTTACCAGCATTTTTCCTTCATGAAAGTACAAGAAAACGGCAAACAAAGCCCAGAAACTAATCAGAATGTTTCACCTTAAGAAAGCAGAGCCTGCTCTGCCCAAGTGTTTACATAGAATTATACTGCTTTTAGTCTTTTCCAAACACTCTGAGCTCCCCAGCACCACTGGACGGATGCACTGGTGTGGCTCTGATGGGAGACAGCAGCCCCCCAGCACCAGCAGCCTCCAACAATGCTGGCAGCACCCGCAGAGCCACAGAAGGGGGAGGGGGCGATGGCACTACAGCGGAATCACCCAGAACCTCGCACAGAGCCATGACCTCTCACAGTATTCCCACCACTCCCATGCCCAGTGCTGTTGGAATTTTAATTTACAAACACTGTTACTATCAGGTCTGAGAATCAACCTAAAAATAACGTGGCTCCAAGTGTGCGCAAGGATGGGAGAACCTGCTGTGTGAGAGCGGCAGGTCTGGAAGCGCCTGCCTGGCCTCATAGTTTCTACAGCCTCCTTCTCCCCCTGCCCAAATTATGGGGAAAGCAAATCAAAAACCTAATTAGACAAAGAAAAGACAAACCTCCCGCCCAGCGAGTTTCTGGAGGCAACTGTCAGCAGTGTCAGTGCTCAAGCACAGAACATCCAGCCTTTCTACTAAGACCTCTCCTACAGGCCCTTAGCACGAGGTTTCCATGCAATGTAAGAAGCCCAGTCCAACCAGGGAACGTGGGTCCCCAGCGCACAGCAAGGGGGTTGCAACATGCACACTGGGTGGGTTCATCAGCCCCCAGAAGCCCTGTCAGACCCTGTAGTGCTGAGCGAGGACTGTGTGTCCTGTGGCTGAAAATCCTGAAAAAGTCAGGAAATGCTGATCTCTATCCTGTGTGGACACTGAAGGGTCAGTGCCGCTGGAGGAGGCTGGCTGCTCTGGCAGGACAGAACCACTCGTGTTATTAGGAATAGCAAAATACTTTCCACCAGGAAATCAGGAGCCTACATCCTTGAAAGGGAAAGAAAGATTGTCTAGCGGTGAAAGTTTACGTTGCTGCTTAGAAATGCTGATAAAATTAGCAGGTGCTTTCCCAGAGTGGGAATCCCCTACAACACTGTGACCAGCTTTCTGTAAAAGCTCAAGAATACACATTCCCCAACGTTTCTTCTCCTCTGGTTTGCAGCTGAGGCATCGAAGAGCAGTCCTGCAATAGGCACCTATGCTGCAACTAAACGTCTGGTAAACTAGCAGGAGTCTGTACAGCACCAGTTTTTAAAAGTTACTGTACAGAAAGAACCTGGAAAATACACAAAGGGTGCTTACGTGGGGAGCATGTGCAGCATCCTGCTGTCGGCATTTTAAATCCGACCCAGGCAAAGATAATAATAATCAACAAACTCACAAACCCCCAAGTAAAATCACAACCACTCCCAAAGCCTCATGTCATCACGAGCTGTACCGAAACCAAGCCCTGTGGGTGACAGGCCCTTAACCCGCAGCGGGACCCGCACCAGTGGAGAGGTGGTGATGAGCACAAAGGTCCGTGGCACACTTTACTCGGGACAGTCCTTGTTTGCACAACCATACTGTGTGATGATGGAAGGAGCTGTAATAGGACAGGCTGCCAGCTGCCAGGCAAACAGCCATTACCGAGAAGCAGGTTTTGTTGATAAACGCAGCACGGAGAAGCATCTGAGGGAGCAAATGAAAAATGCCTTCTGTGATCCTGCGACAAATGCTTTCATCAGCATTTTTCATGTAAAACAAACCAAACGGGGGAAAAGAGTGTCACATCTGTCTAGTACTGGGGTGGTATTTGTCAAATTAGTGCTGAAGCTCATCAATGTACTTAATCACTTCTACAAGCAGTGCATTTCCAGATGCTGCCTCAGTGTTTCTGATGGGCTGTGCCATTGTTCAGCCCTTGGCACCTTAAACACAAACCCACCTTCTGTGCTTCATGACTCCACAGAGGCATGTACAGCTGCCGGCACCTCCCCGTGACCCAAACACCCCAGAGGGCAGCAGGGGGTTCACAGGGGGACAGGCACACTGCTGTTCCTATAGCCCACGCCTGCCAATGGCCCAGTGTCATGGCACATACCCTGCGCTTGCAGGGACACAGCCCCATGCACTGAAGGACTCCCATGCACTGGCAGCCAGTGGGAAGGAGCTCTGGTCTCTGTTGACTTTGAGATGGAATTTGCCATGTTAAACAGAGCCAGGGCACAGCGTACTGTGGTTCAGCCATGTGAAATGTGGCTGTTCAGCTCCTCCTTCCCCCACGCAGTCCCCATTGTCCCCCCACACGTCTGGTTTGAGGCCTCTCTACATTGCAGAGGCAGCGTGAGCACAGCAGTTTGCTGGTCTCAAAAACACGTCACAGGATTGTGGACTGAGATCACGAGCTATTTAGGGAAAAGCTCCTGCCACGCACCTTGCGGAGCACCTTGCAGCTTCCTTCCCAGTGGAGCTCGGCCCAGGGAAGCTCAGGCTGGCATGCCATCCCACTGGCAGTCCCGCCGTGGTCAGTGCCACCCATCCCTCCTCATTGTCACACATCCCACAGCGGTTTCCAAAGTGCTGCAACGCACTGGAGGGAACATGGCTGAACACAAGGTGTGCAGCTCCACAACTCTGAGCCCAGCCCTGGAGTGCAGCAAGGAACATCCGTGTCCAAGTTCTGCTCGGGAACAGGTAGTGGCTTCTCCTGCTGGTTTATGAAGCACGTGGTCTCTCTCCAAGGCGGATCTCAGCTGCCTGTAGCATCATTCGCCTCTGCAAGGCTACTGTGTGAGTTCCTCCCTGGCTCCACTCCCAAGAGAGCTGGAGGCTGAGGCTGTGCTGAAGCCTCGCTGGGGTGATGCCCACCCTTCACTGCCCACACGGGATGAGGCGTTCCTGTCATTTTTGGTTCACATACGTGAAGATTCACAGGAAGCCTTTCTGCCCACAAGCAGGAATCTGATCCCCAGTCCCCGCAGAGATCTGTCTGAGTACTTGTCACCACTGGTGGAGGGAACACCCCAGCAGAAGCTGTGGTCAGGGCTGCGCTAAGGTGCAGTCTTGCAAGCCTTGCTCATCCTTGGGCTTCCACATCTATCAAGGAAGGTGACTTGGAAGTGCTTTTGTTTCAGTTTCCTCAGAGGGAATAGAAGAAAGAGGGTCTGGATCATGGCTCTGGATTCCCAGGATACCATCCTGGTGTGACTCTCGGGGCCTCCCCAACCCGATGGCTGATTCCTCCTTGGGTCTGTAACACCCTCTTGGATTTGCTGGGTCTCTGTGCTTTGTTATCCACACCATCATTTGACCAAGTTACTCACAGGCTACTGATCAGTACAACAAGAGCTCCCAATACACCCTAAGTCCCACCCCACATAAAAACCCCAAGTCCAAGCTGTGCAGGTTGCTACTGGGGAAAGTCCTCAGCAATCTTTCACAACTTCTCACTGCCAAAATGTCTCTCTAACACTGGAAACACCATCTCTGTGGCTGCTAATCAGGTAGAGTCAAAAACCAATCAACCACCTGCAGTCTAGGTGAGACAAGGGCGATTTCTCTTAGACACTACTAACCACACTGCAATACCCAGGGGGTCCTGGGGAGATTGGAGAGTTTTAGGAAAAGAAATCATTCTGGAAGCTTTGAGAAATTTCTTGGGCATCCATCCACCTCTCCCTGATCTCTGCCAGTCACCACGTCACCAAGCTCAATGCCATGATGGCTGTGCTGTGCCGAATGTGCCCAGCGCCGCATGTCACACGGGCACCGGGAATCACCTCCCACACCACACACACGCCCAGCTCGGCATCAGCCAGGACAGACATCGCCCATCAGCTGCTGGGGATAACCTGGGTACTGAGGAACCATTCTAATAATAGATAAAACTATGGGGGTCAATTTCTGTTAGAGGAACACAAATCAAACCTCTCAGCGCGAAACACAACAAACAAGGGGAAAAGTAACATCCCCCTCGGGCTCTCACAGCTGGGATTCCTTTGATACTGCAGTTTGTTTTGCCAATATCGTGCTCCACATTTTAAATAAACAAACTATCCAGGGACAAAAGCAGCAACTGCCAGTCAGGTAACTGGGGTGCCCTGCACTCCCCACCGTGTACATCCAACCCGTCTGGAAACCGGCCCCGCTTCCTACCAAGGAAAGGATGATTTTCCTCATCTACCTTCCTACATGGGAACAGCAGGGCGAACACACGTCTCCTTCAGGAGCGCATTCCACATTTGGGATGTTGCAACAGCCACATTAAGGATACTGTGTTGCTTAGGCGGATACAGTTAAAGGGACCCTCCTGCTTTACACCCTCGTTACGGCCCCACCGACACCGCGGAGCCCGAACGGGGAACGGGTCCGGCCGGACTTGGGAGGGGCCAAGGAACGGAGGCGCCACCGACCCTGGGGAGGGAGCAGGCAGCCGGTGACACCGCCCGAGCCAGCCCCGCTCCTCCGGGCCGGGCTCGGCGCCCATCGGCTGAGCCGGCTGCCGCCCAGGCAGCGCTTTGTGTGTGGAGGGGTTTCCACAGGAGGGGGCGGCGAGGGCCGGGGCCTTTTCCCCACGCGAGGGGCTGTCGGCCGGCCCCGCATCTCCCGGCCTCGCATCTCCCGGCCTCGGCGCAGCGCAACGCGCCCGGCGGGATCCTGCCTTCGGCCCGGGCGTGCCACGGCAATGGCGTCAGGAACAACCTGTCAGCGCCCGCCCGCCTGCCTCCCCCTCCCTCCCATCCTCCTCCTCCTCCTCCTCCTCGGGCTCGGACCGCGGCCACGCAGCGCAGCGAGACGCGCCGCCCGCCCGCCCGCCGCCGCATCTCCACGCCCTGCCGGCCCCAGGCATCCCGTAAAGGACCCCCCATTCCCCCCGCCGCCGCCGCACCGGGGCCAGGGGACCGCGGGTCGCACCGCCCGCCCGCGTCCCGCAAGTCGAGCGAGGCGCAGGGCCCCGGGCCCGCGGGAGCTGCCGGGGCCCCCGCGTTGGGGCTCACCCGCTGCGGTGCTTGCTGTCCATCCGCTTCTTCTGTCGGACCGGCTGCAGCGGGATGTTGTCGGTCATGGCCGCGGCTGCCGGGGCGGAGCGGAGCGGGATGCACTTCCCAGCAGCGCCTCGGCCCGGCCCGCCGCCGTCTGGCCCCGCCGCCGAGGGGGCCGGGCTCGGCGCCGCCGGGCGCTCAGCACGCAGGTGCCGCGCCCGCCCCGGTGCGCTCCTCGCCGGGCGCGCCGCCCAGCAACGCCCCGCTCCGCTCCGCCGGGCCGGCCCGGCGGGGAGGGGTCGGTTCCGCTCCGCTCCGGGCAGCGCTGCCCCACCGGCACCTGCTCTGCCTTCCCCCCGCTCCCGGGGCCCACCGCGCTGCGCCCCCCCCCCCGCTTCCCTTTCGCACCGAGGGGCTCGGCCCCGCCGTGCCGGCACCGCTGGCCGCCTGTGCCCGTCGTCCCCACCCCCCCTCCCGAATAGCCCCCGGGAGCGGGGGGCGGGTCCCCGTACGGTCCAAGCCGTACCTCCCTCTCGCACCCCCGGGGCGGGTCCTGGCACCCTGCGTGCTCCGAGCCCCTCACCCGCTGCCGGCGACGCTCCCCCTGCACCCCGGCTCTGCTCGGCTCCCCTCCGCAGGCTGCTCCCGCCGGTCGCTGATGAATTCAGGCTTTTCCTTACAGCCACAGTGACTAAATCGTCATCAAACCCGAATAAACAAATCCAGTTCCCAGAGAGCATTGGGCTACGGGGCTGAGATAAGTGCTCCCGGCGAGCTGGAGAGGGGCTGGTGCCCAGGGAAACCACCTTTAGCTGCAGGAGGGGGATGGAGAGGGACTGGGAGGCAGAAATCCTTCCTGGGGAGGGGGAGGCCCTGGCACAGGGTGCCCAGAGAAGCTGGGGCTGCCCTGGGATCCCTGGCAGGGTTCAAGGCCTGAGGCACCCTGGGGGGTGGGGGTGTCCCTGCCCATGGCAGGGGGTTACTGGGGGCCCTGTCCCTGCTCACCCACACTATTCTATCATGCTATGATATGTTTGGCCTGATAAACATGTTTTACTAGATGGGGTTCCTGGACACCCCCATAATCTTTCTCACTGGTTGCTCCATATTCCTGTCCCAGCCAAACTCTGCCCAGTGCAACTCTGGCACCTGTTCTGTCTTCTGCATCCACTGTCCTGCTCCACTCCAGCTCTTCTATCTCCGTTGTGTTTTCCTCCTGCCATCTCTACATCTGTCTGTTCTTCTTTGCCATAACAAAGCAAAGGCATCCTTTAAAAAACATGCACCCTGCTCACCCAGCCCACATACCTCTCATGCTGTTCACCATATTCCTCATTCAAGCACAAAACCCCAAATTCCCAGTGGCAAAGATGTATTTCATAAGGGGGTTAGAAACTGGTACTGTAATGGTGCTGTTCAAATGATGTATCATTTCCTGGTGATGCTATCGTGAAAAAAATTGGTCAAGACAAATACTCATGTAATGTATTCGTCTTAAAATGAGGAATGCTAGTTACATCCAGAAAACCACAGATACGGAAGTCTGCTGGGGCTGGTGATACCTGGGCACCTGTGATGGTCGCCCCGGGGGAGCTGGATGTTGGGTCAGTGCAGAAAACCAACAAGTGAGAAGATGTTGGGAATAGTGACAGCAAAAAAACTGCTTCAGGCTGTGTGAGGGGTCAGGCGATGGCCCCTGTCCAGTCACTGCTGGTCAATGGGGATCCAGCCCCCCTTTTCAAATTGCTTCTGCTCGGCTGCTCCCCAGCACAGCCTGCCCTGCTCTGAGCCTGCCACTCACAGTCACTGGGAGCAGAGAACGGGGTCCTAAGCCTGAGCTGAAGTTCAGAATCACCATTTGTTTCAGCACAGTAAAAGTAGTGCATACCAAACCCGCTGGGGGTGGGTTTAAGCTGAGGGATGTTTGTGTATCTCTCAAAATAAGCTCAAGGTAATCTTAAATAATAGCTGGCACTTTCCCAGTGAAAAATGAAGGCTGTTAAGGAAAAACAGAAGATAGTGAGTCCCACGGGATGCTCTTATTCCCTGCCTGGGCTGCACTCTCGCTCGGGTCACACCATGCATCACACCCCACAAAACCTGCACTTGTCATTCAGTCATTTTCCTTAGGTTGAGGCAGAGTCATCCTGATATTTTGTAACAAGGACATTTCAGCAACATAATTAATAGTTACACCAGTCCCAGGTGCCAGTGCCCAGAATGCCTGGGCAGATATTTTCAAGGCCATCCTACCCAGAGCAGTCTTATTGCACAAACTGTTTGCAGAACTGACTGTGTTTAGTAACACAATGTTTTAATTTCTTACTTCTCAATCCACTGTTCTTATGCACTCGTGGGGACAATTGAGGCAGAAATAGAAACCCCTTCTCCTCCCACAAGCATTTCAGCTCACCAAACTTACTTGCTCCATTTTTTTTTCACATACAACTGTAGAAATACTTTTATATTTTTTAATGAGAGAAAAGCTCTGACAATAGGATTCACTTCAAATAACATCTGCATACAAGGAGTGATGGAAGAACCTAACGAGGATGATGTATTTGCCTGTCACAGGTGCTAATGCCACTGCCACAAAACCACTGGCCTCATGCTGGCTGAACTGGGGTTCTGAGCCTGCAGCCTTGAGGCTCCACCTGTAACCAAAATGAAACTTCACAAGCAAGGGAAGAGGGTTTTAAAAAGCCAAGACCCTCCAAGCACTTGACATCTCTGTGTTTTGGACAGAAACAAATGACATCCCCCTTTGCACAGAGCAGCTGAACTTCCTTCACATCACTTATGCACATGGCCCAACTCCACTGTCCGACCCCACCGAAGGACAAACACGGGCCGGTCCTGGGGTCACTCAGCCCCAGCAGTGCTGGAAGAGGAGCAAAGGGACATGTAGGCAGGTTTACACCTACCTGCATAACCAGGGGTAGTCAGTTTGGCAAACGGCGATGGGAATCAAGCGATGGCAATACTGCAGCCTGCAGACATATTCCCACAGCATCCAAGATTCCAAACCAGCTCCCAGGCTCTGCCTTGGGGCACTCACATTTTCTGCTCGAACTGTAACGCTTTTGGGATTTGGTTGAAAAATCACTGAGGGATCCAGACTGGGTTGTGGTGCTGTGGGCTAAATCCACTCCCTGGCATATTTCTTGCACAGCATTAGCTCTGCTGTAGAGATTCACAGTGGGTATGTGCTCTCCTGATTTCTGAGCCTTTGATTTTCTGGTAATAGGGAATGCCCAAAGGAAAGCCCTCAGCCCCAGACTGAGAAGTTCCATTTGTTAAATGAAGTAAAATAAAACCTATTTGGTTTTTCTTAGTGCCACTGGCTTGTTCTCCTGATGCTCCATTTTTGCAAGCACAGAACCCAAGGCACGCAGAGGAGCCTTGCAAGCTGCAGGATTCACACTGCACAAATGGCTCATTAAAAGGAGCTGGTTTATTTTCCAAAATTTTAAATCATTACCTATGGGGTTTTTTCTCCCAGGACTGTTTTTTCCCAGATGATTAAATTAACACCAGAGCAAGCAGAGTTTTATTGCCTGTCCCTCTCCCCCCCGGTGATTTGTCATGGGGCCAGTTCCGGACCTCCTGCCCTCCTGTGAGGTGCCATGGGGGAGTTTATTGAATGCTGTCAGTGCTTCTATCACTGAGCATCACAGGTCCCATTTCAAAACCACAAACTGTTCGTGGGCAGGTCTGAGGCTGAGCCCCCATATTCAATGTGAGGGGCTGCACAAAGCCCCCCGTTGCTGTTTGGAAGAGTTTCACATCATTTCTTAGAGCGGGTAGCACAAGCTGGCTTGTTTTAAGAGCAGGATTATGCCTGGTGTGCTGAGAAGTCACAGCTGTCCTCGCTCTGCCACCCAAGTTTTCAGATGATCACCTAGTCTGCGGACAACCTGCTGGGCAAGGTGTGCCCGAGTCAACCACATGTTTCATAGAATCATGGAATCACAGACTGGTCTGGGTTGGAAGGGACCCCAAGAGTTCACAGAGTTCCACAGGCAGGGCCACCAACCTTCAGGCATGATCTAGACAAGGTTGCCCAGGGCCCCATCCAACCTGGCCTTGAACCCCACCAGGGATGGGGCACCCACCCCCTCTCTGGGCAGCCCGTTCCAGCCCCTCACCACTCTCTCTAAAGAATGCCCATGAGCCTTTACAGCAGCAGTTCCCCTGGGAGCAAAACCTCCCCAACGTATTGTCTGTGCCTCTCTGTGCCCCTTCTCCACCACACCCCGCCTCAAAGTACTGCCACCCCTGTCCCCACCCACAGCTGTACCTCCCATCACACCCACATGTGACCCCTTCAGCTCCTCCCACCCATCCTCATCTGCATCCCGGTCTCCAAGCCCCACTGGTTAGAGAACATGTAAACAGAGCTCATTTCAGGTGTGCCCACACTCCTCTACGGAGCAAGTCCTGGTGCCAGATTCCCACTCAAACAATGGACAGTGGTTTGGACGATGCCCTTGCTCATCATACTCATTACCTCGCACAATGTGCTGGAAATTTCCTTCCATTTGAGTTGTGCTACTGAAGAAATAACTGAGGTCTTTATGCGTAGGGCTCCGGTGGCTTTCCCCACAAACACTGTGGAAGGTCAGAATAATCATCTTCTGTTTGGCTTTTTAAGTGCTGGAAGATTAATTCCATTTTGGAACTCTGTGTTGGCTTACTCTGTTGATTCTTTTCCCTAAACATGAATATCAAACCAGGGGTATCTCTGATCCAAGGAGACGGCTCAGACGATGGGCATGTAACCGGCTGCACAGAATGTTTATGATTCCACCAGCAATCTAAGCTGTGTCGTTATTCCCTGTTCCTGCTGTTACCTGGCTTCTCCTGTTTTGCAGGCACCAGGGTGCTCCCTTTTGTCTGGAAACGCAGACCAGTGCACACAGTGTTTGAGCTTTGCTTCAGTGCCCTGTTTGCAGCCGCACATCCGCAGGGAAGAGGAGCGAGCGGGAGCAGGGATGTGGTTGCTAAGGGCTAGAGAACTTGCAGCCATGCAGTACGCGTGCTGCCAGCAGCCCGTGTGCAGCCTTGTTTCCCCATGCTACAGACTCACTCCTGCAAACGCCAAGGAGAGAGGTGGGTTGGGGTGGCGAAACGTGGCCTTTTCCTGAGGGAATGCTGGAACCGGCTCAGCCCACCACACTCAACCCCTCGGAGTAAGAGCAGACATGCCAAAGCCAGGGCTGGGAGGGAGTGTCTCAGCCAGAGAGATGTGTGCTGGGGTGCTGAAGCAAGGGCCACTAGCAACACGGCGTTGGCGTGCATGTGCCCCGAGCCTGCACGAGATGCATTCATCTTCTAAATTTATCTTTGAAATGTCTGGGCTCAGACAAGAGTACTGCAGTTAATGGGCAAGTTAAACACTCCCAGGCTGGGGCGCACTGTTAACACCTGCATCTCCGACCTGTGCGGATGCCTTTGATATTATTTTTCCTTTTGACAAGCGGGCGATAGCGGATATCCTTTAAGCCTATATTTAATGAAGCCCTCCATAAATCCATCAACACTTGCTAAGGGAAACTACAATAAAGCTCGCACAGCCATAGGCTCCGGCATCAAGAGAGCATTTGGCATTCCCATAATGAAGTTTCAGAGCAGATACTTTCCATGTGGTTCTGAGGAAGCATAGTATTTGTACAGGATCTTTTTCCTCCTTGCACAATTTTGTGTTGTGGCTCAAGAAGAATGTGGCCTTCAGTCTCTAAGTTTTAAAACAACAATGCTCAGACTGTCATTCACCATCAAACGTAAGAACAGAAGGAAGAAAAAGGTGCAGTGCTCCAGACAAATAAACTCATGTTTTATTTTGTTAGCTCTTGAAATGGTTTTGCTATCAGCTGCAGGCATTTTATGGCTTCTCACCACACTCACTTTTAGTTCTGTGCTACCTGTCCTGTGGGCGTGGTAAAAAATGTAAAGCTATGAACAGAGTAAATCGGTATTTACAGAGTCACAGGATCACCAGGTTGGAAAAGGCTGCTGAGATCACTGAGTCCAACTTATTCCTTACACATTCTGTGTCTGCAAATTTTACTGAAAGAACACCCCTACGTAAAGGGGTTGCTTTGTCAGTTGAGACTGAGAGAATTTACAGGCCAGCAGGAGAATAGGTAATGAGGGAATGGGGTTTCTTCCCAAACCTGGACATCACGAGATGGGGAGGTGGAGTACTTTTAATATGAACAGAGATTTAAGTACCTGAATGTGTGCTGAACTTTAAGGACCCAAGTAACTGAACTGGTTGCACAGAAACAATCAGTGCATAAAAAAACCAAAACAAAACCCAAAAATCCCCCAAACAAAAAAAAAAACCAACCCCCCAAAAACCAATGGTGCTTGGTATTCTGAGCTGGCAGACCCCATGGAGACAAGGTGTTCTAGAATAAACTTGGCCGAGTGCATCTACAGGGCTGCAAAGGGCTGCTAAGCCAATTTGGTGAAACTTGATTTAAAAGCATCCTCCACTGTCACAAACATGGAGCTCCGAAGCTGCTGAGGATCCAGGAAGACAATAAGCATAAGAGGTGTAGGTCACGGTCTGTACCGCTGCCCCAAGAACACCGGTTACCCACCAGGTAGTTATTTACCCACACGTTCCTCACACATCACTTTTCTGCTCCCCACACACCATGGTTGAGCACCTGGCCCTTGCACGGGCTTGTGAGCAGGATGCTTTGACTTCTGGTCACCTCAGCTTGGTATGGTTTTCCTGTTTGGGGTTTTGCTGGGCTTATTTATTTATTTGAAAAATATATATATTTTGGTGCGTGTATATATATAATAGTGTTAGGTGCTGTGAATTTTACTTGATTTCTTTGGGTTTTTTTTTACTTTTCTTTATAGAGGCGCCATTATACAAACCCCAGTAATGCCTGGGTTTTGCCTGAACCAAGCACTGGAAAGTCAGGCCCACAGTGAGACCCACCTGCTCCTGTTCAGGATTGAGACATTTTCTGCCCGAAGCAACCGAATCAGAGAGCTGAACCCCTGTGCTGCAAAGGGTCAGAGCTCAAGAGGCCGGCACAGCCTGGAAGGAGAAGGATGCTGCTGTGGGTTTGTGGGATCCCAGCACAGGATTCAGTCACAGTGGGCATTAATAAAAAGCAAGGCTGCCAGTAAACAGACAACACAGCAGTGGAACAGATGAGAGGACACCAGGTAGGATGCGTGACTGCCAGTTCCTCTCTCTGCCCCAAGTTACGTTTCCTGTCCTGCCCTGGCTGTGTGACACTTTTCTAGGCCAGCGAGGCAGCAAGGTGCAGCCAGGCACGCCAGGCCGGTGCTCACCCACAACACAGTGAGGGGAGCGGGGCAGCTGGGGAAGGGCGGTGGGTGACAGCCCCCTCCCCATGCACACCGCAGACCGCCAGAACACCCAGCACCATGGTGGCAGCCCCTGGGATCACGAAGGCCTAAGGCAGCATCCGCCCAAGCTGTTATTTTGCACACAGGAGCTGCCCCCTCCCCCGACTTCCAACACCCTGCAAAGCCTGCAGCAAGCACAAAGGCTTTCCATGGGAAAAAATACGAAGTAATGCAATACTCATCCCTTCTCTGCTGTTCCAGCCTCTCCACCTCAGCCAGGTCCTGTCCGCTACGCAGATCCAACCTCAGCACTTCGCTCCATGTAGCAGTGGGCAGTCCGGGGAATCTGTCCTATCTCCTCGCTGTCCACAGTGGGAACGGCTCAGGCCCAGCAGCTCAGCCCAGGGCTGGTGACCCCCATGGCTTTTGGAGGAACTCACTCCTCAAAGGACTTTTCTGGAAGTTTTGAGCAGAGAAGAGATCAGAGGGACAGAACTAACATACACATCAAGACAAACATAACACCCTTTTTTTTCTTTTTTCCTTTTTTTTTTCTCACAATGCAACTTTTAAGTTAAAATTTAACATTTTAGGTAAGCCGGTCTTTACCTCAGCTCATGGAATATGCTACTTTCACAAAGCAACAGCCTGGGCAAAGCCTGTGTGAGACGGGCAAAGCAAGCAGCAGCAGCAGCAAGAGCCAGGTCCTTCGGGCAGGATGAGAGGCTAACGAGCATAAAGAGGCTAGTGAGCAGACCGGCTAACGAGCTGAGGTAGCACGCTGAGGAAGCACATAGATGGGGCTTGCTTCTGCCCCCGGCACCGCTGGTGCTACATTAGCTTTGGTAAACTTGTTCCTAAATTCCATCAGCACAGGGAAGAGAGAAATCTGTAAACTCTGCACGCTTAACAGCACAGCAAGTTCCTCCTCCACACTCAGAAGGGGTTGGCTCAGAGATAGCCTGATTCCCTGTCCTGAAGGTCTCCTCCCCCAGACCCCTCTGGCAGAAACAGCCCCATGTCACAGCCAGTACTCTGCTGTGGGGACGGGATGTCCTACCTGCACTTCAAGATTTGTGAGAAGATCCACCATGTGCCCACCACAGCATCACTAAGGACCCTGCCACGCTCCAGCCTGGGGCTGCCCTGTCACTGAGCTGCCCAATACAGCTTTGGGCACAGCAAGGGCTTGGCACCCTGGCCTGGAGAGTAAAACTGTGTGGAGTAAATGAGTGAAAATGAGTCCCATTTTCACTGTTGTCGAAGGCAGGCCCTAGCTGCACCTCCCTAATTCCCCCAAGCATCCCTATGCTGCAGGATATGGTACAACCACCTGCCCAAACCTCATCCTGCTTTCCCAGCAGGTTCCTGGCACTTTTCTAGACCACAGCTCATGCCTTAATAAACTCCTCCTCCCTTCTCACCTCCCCTTAATTTCCAACCAGTTGTCTAAGAGCTAAAGGAGGCAGAGGTCTAAATGCAGGATGGCATTCCTACAGATGGGCATGGAAAGGCAGACAGTGCCCTGCAGCTTGGCACCTGTAGAGGTAGAGCTGCAATCAGCCCTCACAGACCGGCTTGGAATCTGCATCCATCTGGATCCAAGAGACCCCAAACCTCAGGAGTTGTTCAGAGGAGGAGACATCACCAGATGCTACCTGCAAAGCTCCAGGGCAGAAGGTTTTAAGGGCTTCCTGCTAGCACAACTGTGCCTTTCTTCCTGCTCCTGGAGTATTTTCACAGCATCATACCACTTGGTATCAAGCTGCCAGTGGACAGCAGGATTCTGATCTGCGGCTCTTCTGAAGCCAGGCTGCTTGTTTCACAGTCCCCATGGTTGGCTGATGCTGGAGAGGAACTTCTCAGCTGCGACCCACCTCCTCCTTAACCCCAAATCCCCTCCCTCACACCAACTGCTCCCGGAGCTGCTGCAGCTTACTACTTTCATTTTGCCCACCTCACAGCTGGCTGGGGTAGAGTCTACAGCCTGGAAGAGTTGCCTTCCTGCCTCTTTTTCATCCTCCATTCTGGAGGACCAGCCGCATGCATGGGAAGCACACTGGGGCAGATGGATGGTGAAGGGTAAAGGTGCACTGGTTCTGCCCCATTTGCCTCCACTGCCACCTCCCAAGGGCAAAATACTATTGCTAACTTGAGAATCAGCAGCTCCACACTCTTCCTCTGTGTCAGGACTTGGTTTTCCTTTGGTCTTCAGTGGAAGCTGCTTTTCTACACAGCCAGCATTCTTCTGACACTGAGACTTCAGTAACTTCATACTTCCCTTCCAGGCAAGCACAGTACAGGAGTTACCACACCAGTTACTGTCACTCCAGCTTAGTGAGCTAATGAACAGCCCTGGCAAGTCCAAATCCCCCTATCCAACCCTAACTGGTCTCAAGAAACCGATCTGGAGACTCCCCCACCGCCTCCCGAGTTTCTGTGGAATAACAGTAGCCTCCTGGAGCAGAACCCTCACTCACACAAGCGAGATGGGGTGCTGGGTAGGGACCTTCTCACAGGGGGCAAATGCTTCGCCAGAAAAAGCTAAGCACCAGCTGTGAAAAAGCCATCCCAAAATTTATTCTCAAAATGTCAACAGAAACGCATCAGTAGATACTCAAAACTACAGAGTTCTTAAAAGTCATACATTCACAATGCAGAAACGCGACAGTTGGGATGCCTTTTGCATGGGCTATGTAACAATATCCATCTTACAGTGTAAACAGGTACTGGTATGTTCTTACAAGTCCAGCAGGAAAGGCACAACTCGGCATACAGCGATCATAGAAGCAAGAATCAGGTGCAACAACATTACACAAACTTTTGGTAATCTGCATTTTTGGGGCCTTCCACAACGGAAACTGGACTTGAAGACTTCCTGCAGTCAACAACTAGGCTTCTTCCCGTCGTTCCATCCTTCCACACCAAACGCTTGCTTCCCAGTCTGGTTCAGATCCCAATTCCACATACAGTTCCAGCAGATACGGGAGGAATAGTGAAAGGTCAAGTCCAGTAAGTCTTCAGGTGCTTCCACTAATACATCAGGTTTTGGTTTCAGATAGTGCATGGAAGCATCTGCTTGAATCTCAGTTCATTACAGTGGTCATTAATAGAAAAATAGACACTACAACTACAAAAGGAAAAAAAATGAGGTAGATAACTTAGAATCCAGATGACTATCCCAGCAACCTTCATACAACGCACACAGATCATTAATTGCCATTCTGGTAGAATGCAAGGTCACAGACCACCAAGAAACTTAACGACTGCAGTAGGAATGCCATCCAAAAACCCACAAGACATTTAACCTAAGCATGAATACTTCATATTTAAATACAGGTTTACACAGACTGATCTTCTAAATTACCCAAACAAAAAATAAAAATTAAAAAAAGAAAATAGCCTCCTGCGAAGGAAACCAGTTCCCATGCGGAATTGCAACAGTCACCTGAGGTTCCTTGCAGAGCTTTTAGACCTGACTTCCCAAGGCAAGTCTTCCCTTTCAAGAGAGGAGGAAAAAAAAAAGTATATACATACCCACCCATGCTTGTTTGGGGCTCTCGGTATTGAAATAAAACATCTAGGAAAAACTGCACGTCTTTGGAAGTAGGAGTTTTGGCACTATACTTGAAGGACTGTCCTAGTAGTAGTATTAAATAAGCAGCAGTCAATAACACAGAGAATCAATTCCTTTAGGAGCAGTGATTAAAGAAAAACAGCAACTTTCTTCTCATAGAACTTCTGAGGCAAAAAAAAAGGAATTTAAAAAAAAAAATTGTAGTTTTTATAGCCATTGTAGCAAAAAAGTACATTCAGAAACCACACAGAGCCAAAAATCCAAACAAAACAACTCTCTCTAGGAGGGTGCCAGACATTCTAGGCTATTTACCCGCATTAATAGTTTTCATTTCTCATCAGTAAATAGAAGCTTTTCCAGCCACAGTAGGTTGGTTCCACTCTGATCCAAACCCCCAAGTACTTCACTCTAAACAAAGAGGTAAATATTCTAACCTTTGGAATTTCAAGTTGCAGGAACTTCTGTAAGGCTGTACACATTCAAGTCACACGCAAGAACTACTTTGCAAGACCCGCATCTTTCCAAATAGAAGGAAATCCTATTCTTTATTATTTACTATTTGCAAAGCAAGATCATGATTGTACTCTGGGCAACTCTTACAAAGACAACCATAAAACCATTTGCACATCAATAGGAAAATAGGAGGCTGAAGTGGAATCTCTTAAAAATATAGGTTTGTGTATATATATATTTGTTCTTTCTGCACGTCGACTTCACCAGAGTCTTTAGCTAACGGCGATTTTGTTCTCCTCCAGGAAGTGAGGGAACTGGTGTTTTGGCACACTGTCTGCAGCGGCACCGCTCGCCTTCTCCCCATCAGAGCCCGTCCCAGACTGGGTCCCATCTATTTTGGAGACCGTAGCAGTATTTATCGCCGAACCTCCCGCAATGGTGACTGGAAGGGTTGGTAAGCCACCACTCTGGATCACCGAGATCTCATTAGTCTTCATCGCAATGCCGTTGCTGAGTACCGCTGCGTACTGATTCCAGACTGTGGGGTCAATGCTCACTGAAGGAGGCATTATATCCTTTGGGAACATTTCAGATACCTTCTTGGGATCGTTCCCCAGCAGAGCCATGGGGTTATCAATCGAAAGCCTTCTTCCGCGCCTGGCAGAGTTATTCCACATGTGAGTTCCTACATGGACCTTTCAGAGGGGAAGAGAGTAAGGAGTTGTTAATGGTACAGTCCTGCTATGGGAAACCCCAGAACTGCCATGCTGACAGCCAGGTTGCTCAAGGCAAGTCCTGAATGCTCAATTTGCATTCCAGCACGTAGTTCAGGTCTCATCTCTGTCTCTTCATGGCACACATAAGATACACTGCTACAGCCCCAGATCCCCACAGCTCTGCTGCTGAACTGGGCACTTACTGCAAGCCATGCTAGCAAAGGTACCCCTCACCCCCCAAAGAATAAAAGCCACTTTATCTGCTGTGGACATCAAAAAAAAGGACTAGTTAATGCCCAAAGCTCATCCAGGGATTTGGAATAGAGGTTACACTTAAGGTAAAAACCTTCCACACCACAAATACGCGGCTCATGCTTCCAGCAAATGACGGTCGCTGAGTATTCTCCCTCCCCATCCCCAGGTCTGCAAGAGGATTGAAGAGCTTGAGGAGGTTCCCATGGGAAATGGGATGTCCCCATGTGATCCAAAGCTGCGAGTCCTTTACAGGGCTAAAGAATTCACCTGAGGATGGGGACACTCACAACACTTCCCCAGCAAGTGCTCAGGCACAATCCCAGAGCACTCCATGCACCTCAGGATCATCAAGCAGTGCACTGCACTGCACGTATCCCGTAGGCATTTGGTAGCACTCAGTCTAAGAAATGCTGTCGTTTCAACACATCAAAATACAAATGCTCTTGCTAAGCAGATTGCTTTGGTTTTGACGCCTTCCCTACTGCCCAACAAAGTCAGGGACAGAATCATAGTATCCCTAGGTTGGAAGAGACCTTTGAGATCAAGTCCAACCACACCTGTCCTATGCTAAACCACTTCCCTGAGCACCTTGTCTACCCAGCTTTTAAATCCATCCAGGATCGGTGACTCAGCCCCCTCCCTGGGCAGCCTGTTCCAGTGCCCCATAACCCTTTCAGGTTGGGGAAGAACTTTTCCCTAAAATCTGATCTGACCCTGCCCTGGCACAGCTTGTGCCATTTCCCCTTGTCCCATCACCTGTCACCTGGCTGAAGAGACCATCGCCCACCTCTCTGCACCGTCCTGTCAGGTCAGTGTAGG
Source organism: Hypotaenidia okinawae (assembly GCA_027925045.1). Taxonomy (NCBI): domain Eukaryota; kingdom Metazoa; phylum Chordata; class Aves; order Gruiformes; family Rallidae; genus Hypotaenidia; species Hypotaenidia okinawae. The sequence continues at coordinate 8,931,275 of BSDF01000016.1, forward strand.
TGGGGAGAAGGTCTCCCCTCAGCCTCCTCTTCTCCAGGCTAAACACCCCCATCTCCCCTTCACCTGCTCCTCATTGGATTTGGCCTCCAGCCCCTTCCCCAGCCTGGTTGTCCTTCTCTGGACTCGCTCCAGGACCTCTATGTCCTTCTTATGGCGAGGAGCCCAGAACTGGACCCAGCACTCAAGGTGCGGCCTCACCAATGCCAGGTACAGGGGCACAATCACCTCCCCAGACCTACTGGCCACACTGTGTCTGACACAAGCCAAGGTGTCACTGGCCACCCGGGCACACTGCTGGCTCACATTCAAGTCTGAGGTCACCCAACACCCCCAGGTGTTGTGTCCCCAGGGGACAATCCTTCCCTCTCTGCTATGACACCCCCATACACACACCCCCAACAGAGGGGATCACGACACAGCAGATGACTTACCTTCAGGTTTCCCTTTGTCGTAAAGGCTCTCCCACAGATGGTGCAGGCAAACGGCTTCTCACCAGTGTGGGTGCGCTCGTGGATCTGCAGGGCGCTGGCAGAGGAGAAGTTCTTCCCACACGTAGTGCAGATGTGCTGTTTGGCAGGACGGCAGAATTTCGGTCGTGGCACAAGGAGAGGGGCGACGCCAGGGGACAGCGCTGGCGGGCCAATGAAATGGCTAGTGCTGATGGGACGCTCACCCGGCATCTCCATCTTAACGAGGGCTGGCGGGGCTCTAACAAAAGCAGCTGGGATACTACTCCGACCTGCAAAGAAAGAGATTACATTTATCCCAACTTCTTCCTGCTCCCAAGCCACAGGTAGGTAAGGCACCAGAGCTGCTGCCACGGGGGCAGCACATGCCCGGGGAGCGTGCCGACTCAGCCTCCAAGGCTTAGACGCTCTGAAATCCGTCGTCTCACCCCAGGCATGCTGGAGAGCTCAGGAGCTAGGAAGTCTTGCTTTCTGATCAAGTTTAGATCAACATCAGCCTCATGTGTTAAAGAGCTCAAACCCACCCCCCAAAATGTTCCTGCCATACTCTTGGGCAGTTTTCCACAGAACGCAAATGTAGATCTTTCAGAGAGCCAGGAGGAAGGACCAGGTGAGGCCAGGAAAGACAGCGAGCACCCGGACTGTTTATTTGAAGGACCCCTTGCATGAGGTGCCAGCAGGAACCCAATGGCCAGGAACCCATTCCAGGGCATGTGCCCCTCTTTCTACTGGAAGGGAAGGAAGAGGGGAAAGCTGAGGAGGTTTGACTCCTGTTGTTCCTTTCCAAGAAGGGTTTCCCCTCCCATCCTACCACCCCACCCCAAGCTATCACCAGCATTTCATGATACTCACCGTATTCTCCATTTGCAAAGTGTAACCCAGGTTCTTCTTTAATGACTTTTCGACCGATATTACCATAAGTTAAATCTAAAGCACCGATGACCCCTTCCATTTCTGCAGGAGCACTCTCAGGACCCTCTGATTTGCTTCCTGTGCCGGCATCTTCTTGATTGTTTAAGCTAGGCGATTTTGACCTGACACTCTCAGCTTGGCTGTTAGCTGGGGACAGAGCCTGAAGCGATGCAGACTCGGAGGCAGTGGGGCTTCTCCCGTTCTGGTAATCCGGATCTCCTGCCACCGAAGACGAATCGTTCGTCATGCCATCGCTTTCCGCTGAGCCATTGTCACTAGACTTCAAGCTGCTCTGGCGCTGCAGGTTCAAAGCAGAATTGATGATCTTCATTTGGTTCTCCAGGGCTGCAATGCCAGAGAAGCCGGTGGCTGCGGCTGGCGACTCTGACTGCACATCGTATGGAGTAGGGGGTTTTGAAGAGCTCCTAGGGCCATCCTGAGACTCCAGGTCCTCTTCTATCTCTATGCTTTCCACGATCTCATCTGGGCGACTGAGGTCTCCATTCTTCTCCGCCACAGCAGGATCCACATCAGCACTGTCGCAGGCGCTTTCTGGCAGTGGGGTATTGGGGATCTGTCCCCCCATGTGCATGCGGATATGCTGCTGCAACACCACTGCGTTTGTAAACTTCTTCTGGCAAATAGGACATGAATGCTGCATCTTCAAAGGAGTATTGGCCCGGTGGACACCATAGTGAGTTTTAAGGTTCCCTTTGGTGGAAAAGGCACGGCCACAGATTTTACACTTGAACGGCCTCTCCCCGGTGTGAGTACGGTAATGCATTTTGAGCGAGCTCTGGCAGCTCAGCACCCTGTGGCAGATCAGGCACTCGTTGGGGTCAGCAGCCGACTTGTCAATATTTTCAACCAGCTGCTGAAGCTTTGACGTTTCCGAGCCCTGCTCGCCTGACCCGCTGACGTGGAAGATGCTCACACTGCAGGTGGCTTGCGGCGAGCTCAGGCTCTGCTCCGTTCCCGATTCGTGACCGACCGCCCCTGAGGAGGAAGAGCTACCCTCGCTTTCTGGAGAAGGCCTTGACTGCAGGTCACTGGAGAACATCCCCGGCAGTGACTCCTTGACGCCCGCTAGGCTGGAGGCTGCCTGAGGCGTGCTGGTGGCTGCAGAGGTGGGCAGGGATGTTAAGGGGGGTTTGCTATCCACGATTAGGTTAGACTCATCCAGTGGCACAGACATCCCATATGGGATCCCAGTGCTGGTGGGAACATTGTCCAGGTGCTCAGGAACTGGGTATGGATTCATCTTTATGTGGGGATATTTTTCTTTGTGGCGCTGAAAATGCACTTTAAGGTTTCCTTTGGTTGTGAAGCGGTTGCCACAGATGTTACACTTGTAGGGCCGTTCCCCAGTGTGCGAGCGGAGGTGGATCTGCAGGGCACTGTCATTGCCAAAGACCTTCCCGCAGAATTTGCACTTGTGTTTGAAGAAGGGCTCTTCCGCAGTGGGTTTGCTCTCAGACACACTGATGTTGGGGGGTTTCCCCTTCCCCTTCTTCGAGGAATCGATCACAGAAGACACGGCAGAAAGCGGGTTTTGGAAGATGACTGAAGTGGAGGACTGAGGTAGCAAAGGGTTTGGGAAACGAGAAATGGAGCCGGGGAGACTTCTGCTTGCCTCTGGCTTCAGGGGGAAGGAGGGGGAAAGCCCGGTAGCCAGCGAGCCAGCAGCCGTGACGCCAGTGTTAGAATGAGGTAGTTTTCCTTGCTTCAAGGATTCCAGTGATAGGCTCTGGCTTCCAGCTTTCTGTCCGATTAAAGCAACAGCAGCCGAGAGCTGCTGAGACATGTGAGCACCCAGAGCCTTCAGCGGGTCGGCAGCAGCTGCTATAGAGGGGTGCAGGGCGTGCGGGGCCATCATGGCGATCTGGATGCGAATTTGCTCTGTCAGCTGAATCTGCTGGAGCTGCTGCTGCTGCAAGCACACGAGCTGCTCCAGGATCATGGGGATAGCGTTGAAGCTGGCCGCTGACGCAGAGATGGCATCGGAGGTCCGCTGGTTCACAGCCACCTTAGTCCCGCGTATTGTCTGCAAAGTCACATTAGTGTTTGGTACTTTGGATTTTGGTAGATAGCTTAGCCCAGGAGCTGCAGGTGTGACAATGGGGGGCTCTATTTTAAGGTACATTCCTCCTACCGACTCGGCATCCACTTTTCCTTCTCTCTTTTCCACGGAGCCAGTGCAGCCCTCTGCCTGAATGTCCTTGCGTGGCCTACTATCCATTCGCTCACCCGGAAAGCTCCCTAGAGAGGCTTCAGAGAAGCTGTCGGGGGGTACTGCTCCCTCGCTGTCATTCATGATTAGAACGGGTGGATTTTTAGTGCAATTTTTCTTATGCTCAAGGAATTCAGAGAGATCGAAGAATTCTGCACAGCATTTCTCACAGATTTTGGTTTCCTCCGTGCGGCACCTTTTGGAACTCATTTCACCATCGCCGTCACCTGGGACGTCTCGTGGACTCCCTGAAAGCAAACAAGTCACATTGTTAATTAACAGCTGGGCTTTGAGCACTTCCTATCGTTAGGAAGTGAAACAGGGAAAGGCACTGAAACCATGCCTGCAGATTGAGCCCTACTCCTGCTCCCAGCCAGCCACAGGCCCAAAGAAAATCTGCATCTCTGGTCCGCTGCTTTCAATGACAACAGTGACACAAGAGGAGCATGGCAAGGCTCAGTGGCAGGCCTGTCACAAACCCCTTTGCGCGGGGGCCCAGGAGGGCACAGCAAGGCAGCCACAGCACCCACAAAACCACCTACCAGGTGCAGGGCAGCACAGTGCTGAGCAGAATGTGGCACGAGCTTTCTTTGCGTGGGCCCTCCGGCCCACAGCCCTTTGCTACCCATCCCATGGGAGTTCAGGCAGCACCAGAAAGGACTTCAGAGCAGTTCTAAATTGCACACAGATCTCTCAAACGATGTTATGGAGCTAATTACTACAAAGAGGGCTAGCAGAAGCAAGCCGAGCCCAGTAGCAGCTTCTCAGAACTTCAAGAGCATGCTCTCACAGAATGCCGCCTCTGACGCGCAACCATGGCAGAGAAAAGACGATTGCCTGAAACCTCACATGTAGGCATGAGCCTATGTCGGTACCGGCGATCATTAGAGCCACGCAACAACTCCTGCTTGCAAAAATACTTGAGAAGCCATTTCAGACCTGCTCAGGACACCCTGTTTGCTGCATCTGCAGCTCACCCACTTTTCAGGAGGAGGAGGGAGAGCAAAGCCGGTCTGCATGTCCACTCCTGCCCTTCCTCCACCAGCGCCCTGCTGATTGCACCAAGCACAATCTGCATATGGATAAAACAACTCAAAACATCATTCAGGGAAATATCAGAACGGGAAGAGAAGTTAAGAGAACCTCTACACCAAAACAGGATGTTTTTGCTCAGTCTACCCATCCTTCAAACAACAAACTTGCACCCAGCCTGAGGCGGCGAGTGCCTGGGTGACAGGAGGCAGGCGGCTGGGAGGTGAACCTTGAGGGTCCCACAGTCAAGGGGAGCAGGAAGGACTGCAGATGCACTGCAGCCTCACAGGTCAAGCATCCCATAGCTCCCAGTACCAGGTCCTATTCTGATGGGTGCCAATGGCGCAGGAGCCAAGCACATCACTCTCACACCCTGGCACAGCACACAGCCGAGCTCCACTGCAACCGAGCATCTGTACTGGGAGATCTCAGCTGCTCAGGTCTCACACCTTCACTAATCACCCCCAGGGCTCAGCTCTGGTTCTGTGCTGCCAGCCCACCCCATGCTACAAGAGGAATCGAGGGCTCTGCAGTGCTGGAGCCATCTGTGGCTTATTTTAAAGGTGTAACTGAACCGCACATCTGATATGTGGTATATCCTGTACATGGCAGGGTGGAGAGGAAGCATGTCCAGGCAGCAACTCAAGCACCTTGACTTAGTTTTGGGGAGTTGCAAAAGCTCTGAGAAGGAGGAAACTGCAAACCTTGGCATTTGTTGGGTTAACAAGGGTATTGTTTGTACATTCAACAAATCAACATTTAACTGTTTAATGCAAGGGATGGGCAGCACACAATTTTAAAAAAAACCAAACCAAAACACTCACGACCCAACACACAAGTTGCTCAATGAAACAAGTGCACATGTGGGAGGCCTGTGCCCCTATGGTCTGCAAAGCACTAAATCCAGGCCTGTGTATGTATGCAACTCCATTAGTCATGTACATCACTTCAGGGGTACAAGCCCCTGCACTGGGAGGAAAGGTGTTCTAAGCAGTGATAATCAAAACTGCCTGGATCCCTCCTACCTAACCTAGGAGAATGAAGTACTGGTTTCATCCCACTTCAACCCAAATAACTTCCACAACTGAAGGAAATGAGACAAAAGTGTAGTTCTAGCGTACATTTCTCACCCCAAATATTATTAAATCTGAAGTTGATTTAACTGTGGCAGAGAAGCCTAGCCTGCAGACAGCTACAAGTTGTACATGATTCAGAACTTGGATGATAAATAGCATCATAGGGGTTGGAAGGGACCTTGAGAGATCATCGGGTCCAACCCCCTGCCAAAGCAGCTCCCTAGCTCATATTGCACAGGTCGGTGTCCAGACGGGTCTTGAATATCTCCAGAGAAGGAGACTCCACCACCTCCATGGGCAGCCTATTCCAGTGCTCTGTCACCCTCACCGTGTAAAAGTTCTTCCCCATGTTGGTGCGGAACTTCCTATGCTCTAATTTGCAGCCATTGCCCCTTGTTCTGTCTCCACAGACACTGAAAAGGGGCTGGCCATTTCCCCCTGCATCCCCTGCTTAAGATATTTATAAACACTAATAAGGTCCTCCCTTAGTCTTCTTTTCTCAAGACTGAACAGTCCCAGCTCACTCAGCCTTTCTTCACAGGGGAGATGCTCCAGGACCTTAATCATCTTCGTAACCCTTCTCTGGACTCTTTCCAAGGTCAACCAAGGTAAGGAATATACATTTTTTAACTCATCTCTGTAAGACTCTTGGCAGATATAATGGGAAGGCAAGCACTGGTGTTGGGAGAAAGGACAAACACCCCAACAGAAAAGCAGCTTCCATAACTGCCCTGTACAATGACACAAGGTCTTTACCTGGCTACTTTCCTGACTGCTTCCATGTATCCAACAGGTATTTTATCGCAGAATAGGATGAAACATTAAAACCTCTTGTCCAAAGCCTCTAACAGCCCCATCTCCCAGGCCCAGCTGTACAGTTCCCCCGTGTTGCAAAACAGCCTCAGGTGCTGGTTGAGGCAGCACAAAGCTCTTCCTTCCATTCCAGCCCCTCCTGGGCGAGAGGCACATGGCATTTGAGAGGCACATGGCATTTCACGCCGCAGTTTGCACCTCCGCGGTGGCCATGAGGAATGTCGCACGCGGATTAGAAATGTCTGCCCAGGTGACGGCTGCCACCCCAAGGAGGTATTTATTCCAGGGCGAGGCAGTCTAGACAAGCCTTTAAACTTCAACTGCTTCCAAGCATCGCATCGTTTGTCCCCCCTCCACAGATGTTAGCACTTACATTCCCACTTCCCCCTCGTAAGACCACGCTAAATCCAACGCGCCCTTTTCCAGCTCAGACCATGCTCCTTCCTCATCCTCACAACCCTCCGGAGCACCCACGGGGAAGCTTCTCTGGCCCTCGGCGCCAGCTGCCAGCCCGAAGAAACCCGAAGGCAGGGTGGCAGCCCGTCCCCCGGCCTGACATCCAGGAGACAGCTCGGGGCGCCGGATGAATTAACTCCGAGTTTACACCGACTCTCTGCGCGACAGCGGGAAGAGCTGCGCCTCGCTGCCCCTTCCACCTTCCCCGGCCAAGAGTAGTGCGTTCCAGAGCCGGCAAAGGCCAGGACACGCCAGCACCGCGTTGAGCTCACGGACGGGCAGAGCTTACTGCCTCTTAACAACCCCACCAGCTCCTCCAAAACTCTCCTCTCCGCCCGGGTCTGTCCGTAGTTCCGTCCCCCGAGGGAGCCCCGAAAGCCGCAATCAGCGCACCTCACTCACCCGCACCCCCGCCCCCCAGCAGCGACCACCGGCGGGAACCTAACACCCAAAACCGCCGGGTTTCTCCCTAAAGAAACCTCCCGGCTCGGTCCTCATACTGTACGAGGATTTATTCCCCCAGGAGCAGAGAGCCCCACCGCAACAATTGCTTGTGCACTTCACTTAACCCTCTCCAAAGGCTTCCCAGGGACAGGACTTATACGGGTTTTTTTATCTCCTCACCCCCGAATTTCAGGAATGTTATCTCTCAGCATCTAGTTATCCAATAAGTTAGAAGAATGCAGTAAACCCAGCAGGGGGTTTAGATTGAATCACTGGCAAATGGATGGAAAAAATCCACTATTGTGTAGGACAAGGCGGTCATCGACAAGGAAGGCTGATAAAATCCACACAGCTCGAATTAATTGGGGGGGTTGGGGGGAGGCAGGGAAAGAGGAGTGAAGTAAGTGGTTTGGTTCTATGTGATTTCAAAAAGGGTGCTGCTGCTGGTACACCAACTCCTCTGAACAATTAGTGACTTTTTTCCCAACTGTGATGAAATTGTATTTCGCCTGAAATTGGAAGGAAATGGTCAGAGCTCACCCTTTCTCTCCCCTCTCCTCTTTGCCCCCCCCCAAGAGTTTAATACCTGCGGTGAGCTTACTTTTCCACGACTACATTTAAGCAACTTTTTTTTAATATTAAACAGACCCACGCACTTCCACGGTTATAATTAACTCACGGAGGATCAGGAAGTGTCCCCTCCGGCCCTCGCTGCGCAAACCTCTGCCATCAAGTCCTCGTGCTCCCAGGCATCGTGCTGCTCTGTGCGCTTTGGTTTTTTCCCCTGTTCCCAGCTGAAAAGGGAGGGCTTCCAGTAACTTTTAAACTGTTGGAAATTTCCCTTCTTCTCCCACTACAAAACAGCATTTAAAAGCCAGTTTCTTTAGGTGCAACTCTTGACAAAAATCACTTCCTTCATTAAGCAAAGCGCTGATTACTTACAGAAGCATCCCACGGGCCTGGCTGTTTCCCGCAGTGAGTTTATCAGCAGCATTTTCTACCCAAGGACAAGCCGGCAACGTGCGGCACTCAACATTAGAGCTCACGGGCTCCTCTCAAGGCTTCACTGCTCCTGCCCTCTCCCCACCGATCCACGCTCTGAGTGCCCACCTACTACCGGGAAACGCTCGGCCCGGGGCAGAAGCCGGCGCTGTGTGCGGCCCCGCTTTCGAGGAGCGCGGAAACAGCGTTAAAACACGAGGGGCAACTGCTGGGCACGGCGACATCACGGGGCGGGCGCAACCCCGCCGCCCCCCCGGGGCTCTTCCGCGGGTCCGCCGAACCCAACCCACCGCCAAAGGAGACGGGGGGGGGGGGGGGATGGCGGCACCCCCTCCCGCGGTCCCTGCTGCGGCGCAGACCCGCGTCCTGCGGCCGTCGGTGGAGGGCACTCACGGCCCGCGCTGCCCGGCCCCGCCGCGGCGGGGAACCGACAGCCCCGGGGAGAGGGGAGCACGGCCGGGGCTGCCCCGCTCAGCCTCCCCCTACCCGCGCCCAGCAGCCACCTGGACGTTACCCATTTACAATAGCTGTTTTTTTAATGTTTTTTGGGGTTTTTTTAAATCCCGGGGCTGGCTGAGGAAATAGGCACAAAAGCGGCGCGCTCGGCGCCCCCCAGCACCGGCAGCAGCCGCCCCCCGCCCGCGGCCCTCCCTACCTGCTCGGCGGCGGGGTCTCCGCGGCGGCCGGTCCTCCCACCGGCGGCGGCCCGGACCACACTTAACACTAGTACAGTGTTTAAGACCGAGCTAAACGGCACAAACCCCGCTGCCAAGGTCAATTGCATGAGAGTCCTAATTGTGAGCCTGACATCAACTTACCACCCACAGCAAGCAGGAGGAGGCAAAGGTTACAGCAGCAGCTCTGTCAAAACGTCACATGCCGCCGAGCCCAGCAAAAGGGCTTCATCACTACAACCAATATAATGTTTCACTTACGTAAAAGGAAAAACAAGCCGGGCATCGCTTCCCCCCACCCAGCCTCCCGTCCCGGCACCCTCTCACCCTTCGCTCCGCCGCTGCAGCCCCTGGCACGCCCGGGGGGCTCCCCCCAGCAGCCCGCGGGTCCCGGTCGGCCTGCCCCTCCGACGGGAGCTTTGGGCAACCTGACACGGAAATCAAACAAAAAAAGCACCAAAAACCTCGGGTTTTCCTCGTTAAACACCATATTCCCCCCCAAACACACATATACTTCAGCAGAGCTCAAAGCACGAGACAGGCTTTGGAATAAAGGAAACCTCCTAATTTTACCCCGATAAAAAGTTGCGCTCGATACTGTATTTTTAGGAATGATTCAGACTTTTAATGGCAGCAAACCCAGCACAATGGGCATTTCCAACCCCTTTGTGGAAATGCTAATTTTCAGTGCGTAGCATTATTCTCCCGTGACCACCTGCTGATTTTTTGACCTGTTAATTGATCCCCAGGTTGGCAGAGCCGCTCAACACACCGCAGCCGTTGCTGGGGGAGCCGGGTCCGAGCGGCTTTGCAGAGAGAAAAAAAACCAAACCCAACCCAAAAAGCACTCGCAAAAGAGGAGATAAAGGTTCGGATTTATTAGTGCGGTCGTGTACATGCTATATAACGGCCCTGGCAAATCCCTGCACCGATTTGGCTTTGCCGTGCGGCTCCAGCCGGTATCACACCCGAACCGGGTAGGAATCTGCCCCCGCGCCCGGCATTCGGAGTGCCGGGTAGGAGGCCACGCAGGCCGACGAGGGGTGGGGTACAGCACCGGCCGGACTCCACCGCCACTCCGGGCCGCAGCGGAGGGTCCCGGCGGAGCGCTGCCGCGGGGCGGCGCACGGCAGCCCCGGCCCCCTCCCCCCGCCCGCCCACCCCGCCGGAGCCCAACGACCCACAAAAGACGGCTCCGTCCGAGGCCGCAAAGACCCCCGACCCACGGCGGGCCGAGCGCTTCATCGGGTCCCCCAGCCTGAGCCACCGCTGCCCCGGCTCCCGGCGAGATTTTCATCCAGGGTTTTGTTGTTAAGACATCGAGGGGGGAAGGGGGAGAGAAGAAAAAAAAAAAAAGGCCCAACAACAACAAAAAAGCAGCTGGCCAGTGCCCCGGAGAGCAGCGCGGTGTGTACGATCCTCCCTCCCCCGCCCCACGCGGGCCGCATCAGGAGTTATTAACCCTTTTGTTTCAACGCAGCCCCGGAGGTGGATTTCCAGCAGTGGGCAGAGATTTACATGTGGAAACATCACCTCCACCCCCCAGCCTAACCATATGCACAAAGGAAAACAGTCATGCATTAAACATGGGATTTATTGCCTTCTGGCCAGCTTGCTGTTTCTCAAGTCACCATTAACCGGACCCAACAATTGCACATTTCGACTCAAAGGAGAGGGGGGAGGAGGGAAAAAAAAAAAATTAAGAGCCCGAAGCTCCTGCGGGCTGGGAATAAGCAGCGCGGTTCTGGGGGTGGGAAACCAGTCCCTTCGGGGAAATGGGAGGAGGCTCCAGGAGCGCCCCAAGAAAGTTTCTGGGGGACACGTAAGTGGTTCGGGCTCAAGGACCGCAACTACTCTTCCTCCCGAACGCAGCCCCGGCAGCCTCCCCTCGCCGCCCGGGACGTACCCTCCCGGCTCCGCTCGCGGTTCGGGGCAGGACGGAACCTCCCCGGCTCCGAGGGCGTCAATAACGGAGGGAGAGCCCGTTCTGGGAAGCCACCAGCCCCCCCGACCCGTTTGCAAGAGACGCTGATCCGGGGAAGCGAAGGCGAGCACAGCCCGGCAGCCTCTACCCTTCTCCACTCCCGTGCGGGCATCGGAGGGGAGGGCGCCCCCCAGCCGTTCCCCCGCCCGCCCTACGGGGGGATTTGGGCTAATTTCGGCACAAATTTATGCTTTTATTCTTCACACAGCGAGGCGCGGGGCTGACGCTCCCCAAAACGGAGGGAGACAGGGATTCGCGGTCCCAAAATCCCCCCTCCGCCCAAATACAAAGCGCTCACGCACACCCCACATTAGCTCACCGGAGTTATTTTAGGAAGTCGGAAATCAAAGATGGCTGGAGGTCAAGCTACAAAAGGTCCAGGGCGATTGTGATCGCAAACAAAAATAGTCCCAGCGCCTTTTTTTTTTTTCCCCAAAAGCGCCACAAAAATCCTGGTAACTACCGAGAAAGTGTTATACACACCGGGGAACCCAACTCGAGCCATTTCCTACCCGGCAAAGACTTCGCAATTCCTTCCTCCCCCTCCCCGGTTTCCCCGTCCGTTCCCCCCTCCCCCCCCCAACTCCTTAGCCGCAGGGAGAGCCTTTGGGGTTCACCTCCCATAGGCTGCACCCCGAGCGCAGCCGGGCCGGCGCGGGCTCCGCGGGACCGGGGCGGGGGGCGAGCACGACATCTGGGGGGGCCGCCAGCCAGGCAGGGCGAGGGGACCCCTCGGACAGCACCGCACCCCGGCTCAGCCGGGAGCAGAGCACACGCGCGCGCGCGCATACACACACAGACACACACACTCCCAAGAAACACCGAGGGGCCGGTGCCCCACTCGACCCCGCGGAACAACATCGCGCCCGGGCTCCGAGGTGGATTTAAATGCCCCCCAAAGCCTGCGGGGAGCTAGGGCCGGGCTCCTCGCAGAGCCCGCGGAGAAAAAGGAGCGAGGGGTGAAGCACGACGGCGAAACAACCCCTCGCTCCCCCCCCACCCCCCGGCAAGCGCCCCTCGCCGCCCCGGCCGCTTCCTCCGCGCATCAGGAAAGTTGGGACCCGCCGCGGCTCCGCGCCTTACCACTTGCAGCATCTGGGGGCTGCTCCTCGGAGTTGATGTGCTGGGGCTTCGCCTGCTTCCGTCGCGACATGGTGCACCAGCATCGGGAGCAAAATAGTAGCAATTATTTTCCTCTTCACAACAAATTCCTAGAGTTGGGAAATTACCCCCATTGGGCGGAATGCGCATGTCAGAGTAATTATGATTATCAATAATGCATTGCGATTTATCATGGGTCCCTGACAGCTGATTGGCCTGAGTCCAAGGGCTCACAGATTATTCAAATAAGGGCCATTGATCAGGGCGCAGCGGGGCACGCTGGGCGATGTAGTCCCGGCCCGGCGACAAAGGCGTGTGCCCACCGGGGGCCGGGGCTGCCCCCGGGCAGCGGGAGCGGGGTGGGCAGGACCCAGCTCCAAGAGTAAACAAACAAGCCCGCAGCCCGAGTTTGCAGGCTGCCCAGGCACAATACCTTTGTTATCTCACCTGCGCTTTTATATTGTGCTTTAAAGACTTTTTTTCCTCTCCTCTCCCGCCCGATCCCCTTCCCATCCCAGCCGAAGCGCGGGACAATGCTAATTCCTCCCTTTGTCGTTAGATAAGGTGGGAAAGGGAAGAGCGGTGATCGTCCGAGCGGGCGAGACGGGGGTCTCCCGGCACGGCGGGCGAGTTAAGGGGCTTCGGAAGCGGCTGCCGGCGGCGCGGAGTTACCTTGGCGCTGCCTCACTCGTGTCAGGGCTGAACTTTTCAGTCTCACTCGCTGGGAACCCGGCAAAACTCAGCCGATAGTATTTTTAACAGCAAATGAAAGCGTTAGGCGTGTAAAAGGTTCAAGAGAAAAGCTTGAAGCGAGTGAAAAAAAACCCCAACGCTTTGCCAGCTTGCCCGTAGGAAGCTGGCGGCACGCAGCAGCGAGTCATTTTCGCCGTAGTGGGGTTCCGTGTGGACGTGCCCCTTACTCTCCCCACCTTAGGCCCCCCTCTTAAACTCGGTGGCACATTGCTGCAGGACGCGGCTCAGCTTTGCCGTAAAGCCCCGCAGTGCTGCAGTCACCTTTGCCCCCGCCCCCGCTGCAGCCAGCACCGACGTGAGGGTCCGTGGATGTGCGGGAGGCGGGTTGCTAAACCTTCGCGGGAGAGGCGATTTCTTTTTGTTCGCACGTGCAGCACCTCCCTCCCGCCCCGGCTTGCCCGCGGGACCTGAAACGGGTCGCTGGGGACATCGCAGAGATGGATCTGAGGAAGGGGCGGTTGTGTGGCTGTGGCGAAGCGCGGTGCTGGGTAAGGGCGCAGAAAAGCTGGCGTCACTCAAAGTCGGACCGACACGCACTTGCCTTTGGATTCATCCGCAAACGGTTTACCGAGGTCCGTGCCTCAGTTTCCCACTCGCGAGTTTAGGATGACATCTCCCCAACGGCAAAGCTGTCGTGAGGATAAACATCCATCGAAATTGTGTGGGGTTCAGAATGGAAACCCCAAACCTTACAAGTCAGGGGGAGGGAGGAAGCGCTAGCGGTACCTAATGAGGCCACACAACGTTGCACAACACCACGGGCTCATTTTACCCGCATTTTTACCTTGCAAAACCCCGGGGGTTGGTATAACTTTTGGTACACTCTGAAGTTTGTGTCTGGGCACAGGGTTGTGCCAAGTGTCCGCGGTGCTGCTCAGTGTATTTTGGGTTGATGCTCGGCAAGGGGGAAGCTGTACTTTGCATGGGACGGCCATGAAAACGTCTTAACGCTGTAGACCAAGGTAAACAGCACATCGTGATCTAATTAGTTAGGTATCCTCGTGGGGTTTGGTTTTGTTTTTATAGCGTCTCATAAGGGGATTTATTTAGCTAAGGATAATACAAGCCTTAGGAAAAAAAAAAACCGGGTAGAGCAGAAGGCATCGCCCTCCTCCTTGGACAATTATTGAACATGGGGGTCAGGGGACAGATTTTTGTTTTTCAGGCCACTTTTCTTGCTGTTTCCTCTGACAGCAAATAATGGCTTTACAAACCTCCCTCTTGATGCACTTAAATGGACGTGGTGCATCAGGAGAAAGGCTGTGTTTACAAATATAAAATAGGAGAGATTAACAGGTATTTAAAACCACTCTGACCATTTTTATCTGGCGATTACTCCACCCCCACGCTGCCCCAAGAACAGCTCTATATATGTTTGTTTAACCAGCAGTTTGAAATGCTCTTTGTTTCCAAAGTGTGTCCTGAGGAAATAGACTGTTAAACAAGATTGATACCAATTGATCCGCAGATAGATATTTACATTGACGAATTTTCTCCTCTTACACTTGATATGCTCAGTATAACCAACAGATTTTCATTTATTACACACAATGCTACCAACCCACACCAGCGAATTTATTAAACACGCTGGTTTATGTGTCAAGCTGAGACACAGACAACCCGGTACAGTAGATCCATATTTAAAATAGACGACTCATGTGGAGCATTTGTACTGAATTTAAAAGAATATATTATACGAAATCAATGGAAGTTTTGGTATTGATTTTGGAGGACTGGGATTTTGCTCAGTACGGCTGTAACACACTGGGAGAACAGAAGATCTGGAAAGTGTTAGTTTAAAAAGAAAAATAGGGATGTTGTTGTGTTTTAGGCTGGGAAGACAGCAAAAGTGAAAAAAGAGCACAACAGACTGAATAATATAGGGAGGAAGAGGAGGAATACAGCCAAGGAAAAACTCTCCTGATGCTCTCTTTTTCTGGGAAGGTGTTCCCAGCCAGTGCTGATTATCAATAGGCTGCACTGGGTGATTTCATCACATGGAAAAGACATGTTGCTTGGCTTTAGCACCATCATATGGATTAGCATGATTACAGCTTCTCGATTTGAAAAATAGCAGGCTTCCTTTTCTGGCTTGACGTTTATTTATTTTTTTAAGAAAAGTCCAGAGGAACAATCTCCTACCACCAACAGAGCAGAGGCATCATTCTCCATAGGCAAAGCCCAGCTCCACCCTCAGGGCTGATAAAAGGGTTTTTAGGGGGAGCTGGAGCAGCATGTGGATCCACTGCATGGAACACTGCCACAAGAAACCACTGCCAGCAGCAGGAACCACAGCTCTGCCCAGCCTGGAAAATCCCTGTCTTTGGGAATGTCACTGCAAAATGATTCCGAGTATGGAACATCTGATAGCTGTGTTTGTGGGTAGATACATGTATATATTTTTTATATATAAATATATATATATAAAAATATATATATAAAAAATATGTATACGTGTACATATATCTCCATAAGCACGCTTGGTAACTCCCAGGAAGGTAAGGAGCGTTGCTGTGAATCCTGTGCTGTCCTGCTCCCATCAGCTGGATTTGTGGCTCTGAAGAACACACTTTGTCCACCTGGTCTTCAAAATTCAGAACTTAAGTGTAAGTGAAACCGCTTTTCCCTCCATTGCACCTCTCCATTACTTACATCCTTACAGCGTGGGGGGAAGTCTGGTTGTGCTTTGAGTTTTCTTCCCTCACGTATTCTTCCCCTGTTCCTTACTGCAGCTCATCACAAGGTAAATCCCACCCTTGGGACTTCCCTCTACTACAGGAAGGCAACTTGAAGGTTGCACTGTCAGACTGGGTGTAGAAAGGCTTCAGTTCACCAATGTGAAGACGACCATAGCTCTGTAGGCAGTGTAAATCAGTCTCGTTAACATTCATTTTTGGCACAATTAATCAAGATCAAGTGCCGAGACAGAGACATTCAAATTCAGAAGTGGTCAATAAGTGTTGTAAAGTGTGTGTTGGTAAGGACTTATGACTCCTCCAGACCTGGTTAACTGAATCCAAAACCAGGATACACCCTGTTTAAACAGGTTTAATGTAACTATGGTAATTAAGGGATTTATTTTTTCCCACTGTATAAGAAAATAAGGATTATGTTTTTCTCTTTGTCTATCCATCTTCCCTTTTCGAACCTGCTGATTGCTTCACTCAGACCTGGCAGTAGGAGAACAACTTCAAAGACATGAGTTTGGGCAAATTGTGTGACAATCAGCATCTGGATAGGGGAGAAAGATCCAAAGGAACATCCAGCCATCTGGACACAAACACAACTACCCTCACAAGACCAATGGCCCTTCTTTAAATGTTTGCCGGCCAGCGTAACTAGGGGTATTCATTAATAAGCTTCAGGTTAAGTTTAGAAACTCTCCTGAATTTGCTTCCAATTCTTTATCACTGTGCTAACCTCTTCTCATGTCAGTTCTTCTGAACATCCTGAAGGGATCTGGGCATTCAGTCCTAAATATTTAATAGCCAAAGGATTAAGTGAAACGTTAATGAAGAGCTGCAACAGAGACATTGACAGAGCATCATATTTTCCTCCCATCACTGAGCAAACAGTGTCCTTGTAACAGCATCACAGAACTGTTACTAATTAACAACTAGGTACCTGTGAGCAGTATACCTGTGAGCTCATTGGTTTGAAAGTTTCCGACAGTGACAGAACCACTTGCTTCAGTGGCTGTGAGACTCTGCGGTCATCCCATGGCCTGCTGGTCACTCAGCTCAGCCGGGGTCACTGCAGAGAGGTGACATCATTTTGGGTTATGATGGTTTAGGGATAATACTTGGACTGATGGGGCTGAAGCGGGGAGGAGCGTTCTGGGTGGTGGGGTTTTCGCAGCTCCCCTTCGGTATAAGAGAGGGGAAGGAGAAGGAGCCAACGTGGGGTGTAACAAGTAAATAATGGAGTTCCCTTTCCTCTTGTACCCACAGCGCTGCCAATCCTGAGGTTTTATAAACATGAGGGAAACACCATCTTCCCTGCGGTATTCCTGATGCAGCCACTGGACCCCTGATTCCCACAGGCTCTGGGCTGCTACACCTAAAACATGGTTTACCAAAGCTGCATCTCACCAAAGCTGCGTCCCACTGGAGCTGCAGGAAGCAACTCCATTTCCCACCTCAGCTCGTTTTTGGACTGAACAAGGGCAGGGAGACCATCAGAATGGCAACTTTCTGGAAGAGACACCGCTGGCTTCTGGGGCAGGAGGAATGAGAGGCATGTGGGCTAGGCAGGTAAACAAACAGATCTCTGGCTGTTTGTTAAAATGCCCAAACGTTTCATCTAGGCAAGAGTAAACACCATCAGCTCCATTTTGTACAGCATGGACACCGTCCTCCTGTAATACTTCGTGCAGTGGATGCAGCCTGGAGAATGAGAGCTCCAGCTTTGCCCAAGAATACACACCCGGTATGTTAAGGAACAGATTAATGGTGCGTGGGGTGAACAGCATCCTCTACTTTTTTTGCTCCACATGTTTGCTCATTTTCCAACACTTCCTTGCTTCTGAATAAATGTGAGATCAGAGGTAAGTGTAACTTTCCGATGCGGCGCTGCCTTGGCTGAATTTCATGTCCCAGCGATACCTCACAGACAGTAACAGGAATCTTGTGAGGTCGTTTCCTTCCAGACAAGGTACACAAACCTTGGTTTTAGCACTGAGCTGTAACAGAGCCTTTGGAGATGTCTAATTGTTACCCCTTTTTACAGAGTGATGTAGGGCCAGCAGTAGTGTGAGGGTCTCAGATAACCACTGCAGACGGTTTGCCTGTGCCAAAGCCCCTTCATCCTTAGGAACCAGGCTAGCAGGTTCCAACCATGAGGTACAAACCAAACTGTCTCTTGAGTGTGATGCTAAATACAATGTAGTATGTACCAAATTAGGACAGCTTCCCCCTGTATCACCTCAGATGGCTGTGATTGAATCCCATGTAGTATTGCTCCAGCATGGCTTCCCAAAATGCAGCTCACAGAAGGCACATGGATCGCAGCCACATTGTCTGCCCTGTAGTCATGTTGCCTGTTCTGGCACTTGGCTGCAGAAGGTCTCTTCCCAGGTCCATGTTCCTGGTGGTTGCGTGGAAGGTCTGTACTTAGGAAAATGAGCTCTCATTCTTGCTTTTAGGGCTTTGACTAGCAAGGGTTTTTTTCTGTTGTAGACCTAATTCCATTTCTTCTGCTACAGCAGATTTTGCAACTACTTCCATCATCAGTGAGTTCCCAGTCCTAAATCTGGCTAGTTTCCATGTGGGTGCATTGGGTTCATGACATACCTAATGAAGGACCCTCAGCCTATTGTTAGTGGCTTCAGAACATTACCAGGTTATGGAGGTGCCATCTCGTCTTTGATGGCTCAGCTTTTAGTTCAAAAATAACAAAAACTAAATAACAACCAGAAATACCTCCCTGTCTCCAACTGTTACGGTTGGATGCAATAGGAAAAAAACCAAACCAAAATATTAACAGTTGAAACCACAAGAAGGATGAAGCCAACACAAAATTATCCCAATGACAGCCTGAAAGAAAAAAGGACCAAAGATCGATGAATTGCCTGTTTTTTTCCCCCTCTTTGCAAGGCATTAGCTTAGTTACAGAATGATGACTTAAATACCTAAAGCAGTGATCAAGCTCAACACTTTGCACTTTATGCCCATAGGAGGGAAGGAATGGAGGGGATATAACAGTACCAGGGCTCTTGAACATCTGAACAATTTCCAGTGAGCAGCATCCTATTTTTGCGATGTATGGATCATTTACTGAGAGTAAAGGTTGGAAGAAAGTTACCCCTTCCTTCTCCTTGCTCCAGCTTCCCTACATATCAATTGACCAAGACTCAAAGATGATGGTATTTTCTACTGCCATAAGTAATATTATCTCAAGAAACTGCATAGATCCAGTTTTGAGGAATTTTCCAGTATCGTTCTGTTAAATATATATATTTTTATATATATTTTGTATGTTATTACTGTATTTTCTAAACAAGTCAGGTCAGAAAGCCCAGGCCAGACTGGAGTAAATTAATATTTTCTGCAAGGAGTTCCTGCTGTCAGACACAACTTCCAGCAAGAGCCATCATCACTACTCACTTTTCTCTGCAAACAAAGGAAATAAATTATTTGCAGTTGATACATTGTCTCACAAAATGGTAGAAATGGACTTTAATCCATTTAGTCTTACGGAGGCAGCTTAGGTACAGCCCTTAAAACTGGCAAGGGAGCCTAGGGGTGGAAAGGGCGTACGCTGAAGCTGAGCAACCCACAGCTGGGACAGAACTAGTTAAGTGTAACAGCTACCCCCCAGTATCATTAAACACAACAGGGCATCCTTGCTGTTCTGTTGGCCATGCTCTGCCAGGCAGCTCTGATATAAACTAGAACAAACGCTAAGGACCAAACCAAACCTCCTAACCCCAAAGTCTGCTCCACTGTGAAGCTCAGCTGTTTCCCCAACCACAGTGGCCAACTGCGCTGGTTTAGGACTTGCTGGTTTTGACATTGGGTAGTTAACTAGTGATGGGTGTTCTCAAGTCACACACCGCAGTGGGGCTGGCTGGCAGGGCTGGCTAGCAGGGCTATCGGTCCCTGTCTGTAAAGTTCCCTGACATCTCTTTTACAATCTGTCCACTCTCATATCTACAGACCCTTAATTATTTTGTACCTGCAGACCCTGATTGTTACCCGTGGTAGCGTAAATGATGTTCCATGACCATGGTGCATCACGAATGTGTGCCAGATTGCCTGCCTGTTCCTCAGCTCAGGGGGCTCTGGGTGAGGTGTGTGGTGGGGGGATCTGTGTGAGGCCTTGGCATCTGCCTGGTTGCTCCAGATGTGCCACAGCCACACGATAAGCAGGTGAGAAGCTGAGCAGCTGTTGGGCTGCATGCACCAGGAAGCTGTGAGGTGATGCGGTTGTGCAAGGGACATTGCATCAGTGCTCCCGAGCCTGCTGCTGAGACAGCCTTCCAGAGGAAAGCGACTGGATAAAGCTGAAATTGCTGATGCTCTGCCCAAAAGCACTGGTTATGGCCCTTTATAATTAGAAGCTTGGCAGGGAGTTAGCTGGGAGCTGCACTGATGATCGTCCCCTTACCCTTGTGAACCAGCTAGTTCGGGCTGTAACCTGGTTATCTCCGATTACAAGTGTCCTACAGCTTGGACGTTGATTTAGTTATGCTAGCTAAGGTGCAGTCCACTCTACAGACTTTAACTAGATTAAGAGACAGATCAGCTATAATTGGAGCCCCTGATTGAATTAGATTGGGATTACAAATATAATTGGATACTCCCCGATTCCAGACACTTCAAAGGGAACGTATCTCCAGAGCACGGGAGCTGGGAAATCAACAGGCCTTTGGAAATCCTCCGTCCCATTTCTGGTGTGGATGCAGCTTGTCCTGTGCTGCTTCGGACCCTTCTGCTCACAGATATTTTTAAAAAAGACTGGTGGAAACTATAACCCAGGGTTTTGATGTGCATCCACGAGTCAAAGGCAACATAACCTCCGGGTGTCATAACCTTGCCCATGCCAGCGGTACAGCCAGATTAGGGTAAAACTGCGCCTGAAAGGAGCTTTAAAACCTGGTAACAAGTCCTAAGTATGGACTAACAGGCCTCAGGTTTTGTTGTAGGATATAAACTAGGAGCCACAGTTTAAGCAAAGAATTCCTTCTGCTGACATGGCTTTTCAGGCATTTCCATTTGAAAAGAGCAGTTGGCTGAACAATGGGCTCGGCCCTGGTTCAGTGCTTGACACCTTGGGCTGCTGCAGAGGACAAAAGCCAGAAAAGTTGGGGGTTTTTTAACTTTTTTTTTGTATATATGATATCTTTTCCTGTTTGTGGCCTTTAGTCTTTGCTCTCCTGTGAGCCTCCAGCCTGGGTAAGTAGGTCACACCATAAACAGCCTTATCAGAGTAACAGCAGGCTCCTAACTCGGTAGGGAAAACCTAGAGAAACAAAGCAGCTCTAGCAGCCTCCAAACTGACCGGCTGGGTGCCAAAATTAAATTAAAATTCAACTCTAAAATACCCGGTGTTGTCCAGTCCAAGTCCACACAAAGACACTGGCGTCACTCAGCACGTGGCTAGGATGCTCCGGGGATGCTCCAGGCATACTCCAGGCTTTAGGTCGCTCTAGCCTCCCACATCTTAGCCCAGTTAGTCCCCTTACACATCCACCTCAAAGTCCCCAAACCTTCAAGCTGCTATCGAAATTCATTATGTTAGAGGTATTTTGAGGGGAAACACCCAAGTTTTGGGGTGCCTTTCGTTCTTTTTGGGATGTGGGCTTTACTTACCTGCTTTCTCAAAAGCTCGTCCGTCACACGAAGAGCGCTGGCCCAGTTGCATGCCACTCGCCCCTGGAGTCACAGCATGCCTTCCACACAGGAAATACTGTTCAGAAAATAAAAACTGCCTCAGCAAAATTATAATTCCTTGACCCATCCCTTACAACACTTCTGGCTCCCCCTACAAAAGCTCAAGAGCAGCAAAGCATCTCTGCAGGACGCTCAGCCAAGCCGGAATTACAGTTAATAAATTGTACCTCACATACTTGTGTTTCCCCACACTCTTTTTGCTGATTAATTGTTAACAGCATCTCTGTTTAAAGGTACTCCGGGACAAATTGGATCCTGATTTATTTTTTTTGACGTCCCACAGTTAGGTATTTTCAGGGAAGAAGACAAATGCATTAAAGCACTTCTGTCCCAAGTGAGACCTACAGCCATGGGGGAAAAAAATTAGGAGGTATGGGACTCTTGGCTCCTTTGTGTAACAGATCACAGATATCTAGGAGAGGTTTTATTTATATGTCATTTGTATACACAAGATTTACGCCTCCAATTAAGTTTCGGTGTAAATTAGCCTAGCCTGCATGTCTGTTTAATTGCAGGTGCAAATCAAGTCAGTAAAACATCTTTTCCTGCCTTGGAGCTTCAGAACTCCAGTGTGTATTTTGCAGATGACAGTTGTGCCTTGGAAAAAGCACCACAGATCCTACCTAGGGCTCTTTAAGAGCTTCAGCCAGTAAATGGTCTTTTATACATTTTAATTAAGGCGGTTATTTAACAAGAAGCCCTTCTCCTAAGGTTTGGGTGCATAAATTCACTCGATTTTGCACATCAAGCAAGTAAATCGTGTTCAAATATTGATAGATGGTGAAACTATTGATACAGCCAAACAGGTATCTGTCTTCTCAAGATGTTCCCATTTCTAAGCCCGGTGTTATGTGACAACTTCAGCATGAGCAATCTTTATCTCTGTGCCAGTTAATTGAGAGGGGTCAGATTACTCTAAGGAGCCAATCACTTCGGGGTGGGGGTTGCTGTAATTTAGGACATCAGGAATTTTGACTCCAAGAACAATTCCCTTCAAACGTCTCTTTTCATCTCCCAGATTAACTTTTACATTTTCGGGGAGGAAGGGAGGATGGGGATGGGGGGTGGTCAAACCAGAAGCGCTGCAGAGATTGGCAGTCACCTTGAGTGTACTAAAGGGTGACCAAAGAGAGGAAAAAACCTGACGTTTCCTTTATTTACTGAGCTTTCTCCATTCCCTGATGCGTATGACTTGGCAACAATATATTGATTTTTCAGGAGTTTCTTTTTACAATTACAAAAGAAAACAAAATTACTGATTGGGAAGGAAAACTTCTTTGTTCTGCTTTGTAGGAGCAGCAGGCTTTATGTGCGCTCGGAAGAGACAGGACTGCATTAAAGGAGGAAAAAGAGAAGGAAGAGGATGATGCTGCTGCAGAAATCAATACAGAGAATTAGGTGAAATAGAACATCTTGTATGTTTTTTAGAAAATAATTTTTCATACAGTAAATACATCTGCAGATTTGTTTTCTACAAACCTTTTCAAGCTGCAGCCTGAGCCTGAAGCTCTGAAACTCCTGAGAGGGTTTGAGGTGGCTGAATCTTTTTTCACGATTTGGGGAAAGGCAGAAGATGAGGAAGCCCTGGGGCCTTCAGAGACCATCTGAAGTCATCCTGCAGAATGCACATGTAGTTATCATGCCTACAACCACATCACAGAAGGCATAAAGTTATTGCCGGGGGTGTGTGTGTGTGTTGAATGCCCCAATGTCACCGAGGTGCAGGGTGTTACCTCCGCATGACACAGCGAGAGAAGAACAGGGTGCCTGGTGGCACATCCTCACCCACCACACACAAACTGCCAGCCACGCTTCTGGGGGGAGCATTGGCTGACCTCAAAGCTCACCAGCTTGAATTTTGAATGGGTGTGCTGCTCTCAGAGATGGTGTTCCCACCCCCCCACAAGAGTCAGGGAGCAGCCCCTCACCCTCATTACCCACTGACCCACCCCCATTTATTTGGGACAGTCAGTGTGCTCAGCACTCTTGAGATGCAGGAGGGGATGAAGCCAAGTGGCTTATGGTCAGGACACCCGGGGGTTTTGCTCAGGGTGAGGTTACAGTTTGGGGTGAGATAAACACCTCCTTACTGTTGTGCCTGCTTCCAGCCAGGGCTAGGGAGAGCAGGGGCCAGGGATTGTGGCACTGACTCTCCAGCAGCGTTCTCACCTTCATGGAGCCGAGGCCTCCCAGTTTAGCGTGGTAACACTTGACCAGCAGCACTAAACAGCATCCTGGCTAAAGCAGCCCCTGCTCCCACCTCTATTTTGCTCTTTTTCGACTGCACCATCCAGAAAACAACCTGAGAAAGAAGAAACAAAAAGTGCCACCTCGTCTAGATCATTTCCTCAGGCCACAGCCACAGAGGACACCTGTAGGCCCTTCCAGCGAGGTGCGTGGGGCAGCAACCCCTCGCCATCCCTGCTACCTGTGCCACCCAGGTCCCTGCCTTGTCGTGGGTCCCCATAGGCAGGGTCAGGACTTGCCTGTGTGGCAGTGTTTCTCTGTTGAGAAGGCTGCGCAGTCACAGTTGGTTTTTCCTTTGCCAACAATATAACTTCACCTCTAGGAAAGGGGAAATTAGTCTGCAATTATGTAATTATCAGCCAGCCTGAAGCTCAATTAATGTATTCTGACTCTCGCAGAGCAGGGGGAGGTCTGTTGCATGCACCATGCAAATAGAAACAACTGGAATTTCTCCCTCCAGCTTTGTTTCTGTTTTTAATGGCATTAATAAGGTGGCATGTAAGGAGAACTGAATTCAGATCAGGGAGGGTTTACACTGCAGCTCCTGGCTGGTAGTGATGAGCTGCTCATTGCCTTCCATGCATTATTTCAGCTGTATGAACAAGATGCTTCTACACCAGGGATCTTGCTTGGGGCAGACGCACACCAGCACCTCTGGGAAGGAAGAGATGCTCCAAGGAGTAACCCTGGGTGCAGCTTCCCGGGCGAGAGGGCACTTACCTCAAGTCATGGAGCTGCATAGCAGGGGCATAACTCTCCTTGTTAAAACAGCCTGCCCCAGCTTTGTGGTGAGTCCCCAGGGGTTCCCCCAGGTTATGTAGCTTTTCAAGTACTTACAGTGAGTTAATCAGGAGCAGCAACTCCAAAATAAGGTTTCACATAGATAAAGACTTAAGAATTACTTGAAATCTCACAAAGCAAGTAAAGGTTTGATCATGTCACAGCACAGGCACCAGGTTTGCTTCTCCAGGTGGAGGGGGCAGGGAGGATAAGGATATGCAGCTCCCCTCCCAGCTCTGCAGTGAATTTGACCAGTGAAGAACCCCAAAGACAATGCCATACTAGCACCCAGTCTTGCCAAAGCGCACTCAGTAGCACAAGAGGGGAAGGATAAAGCCATCCATAAAGTCACCTGTCCAGGCTCCACAAACCCTAAGGCATGGGATGTCCAGCTCCTCCTTCGCACCCTTGCTGCACAGCCTGAGCCCAGGCTCTCCCCTGTGTGCATCCCTCAGCCAACTCCTCAGGTGCATCCGGGGATAGGATGGGGCAGGGGTAGGTGGGCATCGGTGGCAGCAGTGATGAGGAACATCTAAGGCTCTGCCCCAGAGCACCGGCAGCTCACCAGCTGCCCTACTTCCCTCCCCACTGCTTGCAGCTTTCTCACAGAAAAGCTGATTGCCTTTAATCAGGCCGTCTGTGTAATTACCTGCTACCTGGGAGATACAGTGGAGGTTGCATCCAGGATGTGCAAACAGGTTTTAATGCAGCAGTGCCCATTTGAGGGGCTCTCTATGCACACTACTTGGGTTTGGGAGCCCACTGGGGTGCTGATGGCACCCTGGCAATGAATGGCTGCTATTCAGAGCCCTCAGTGGCCACAGCCAGCACTTTCTGGATACAAACTCCCGGGTTTCGGGTTACTAACTCCCACGATATTTGATGTTTCATTTAGAACCCAGGTTCCTAGAGAAACAAACGGCCGTAAGAGAAGCTTTTCTTCTGTGGATCTGTAAAGTAATCTTGAAATATGTGATAATAAAGAAAAGCTTGAAAACGTGGGGGTCCCTGTGGGGTTCACCCCAAGGTCACAAACCCCCAGAAAGTAAACAGAACATTTCCAGTATATATATATATCTACCTCCAGTATAATGTCAGATAACTTTAAGATAATTTCTGAGCTTTTGGGGTAACTGAAGCTAGTATCTGTTCTGTTGTTGGTTTATTGTTTTGTCAGAGGTTTTTTTGTTTGGTTTTGGTTTGGGTTTTTTTTTTCCCATCCCTGAATACCTGTGAGGCATAATGCTGTGTTTCTCTCGCCCTTATGTGAAATTTATTCATCCAAACCTGGTGTGTATTCAGTTTTTCAGATCCTATCAATGATATGTGACTAAAACAGGCAGAGGAAATCAGATTTCAGCCTGCTGGGAATATGAGCTTCGTTCTCTTTCTGGTTTTAGTCCAATGATCACAGTGGGTAAATAGATTGTGGAGATACAACTTGGAAAAGGTATTAAAAATAAGGAAAAAAAAATCTTGAGGGAGGCAAACAGCAGGAAGTGAAGAAACTGGCAAGCGAAAGGAAGCTCATGTTGTAGGGCTGGGAAGGACGGGTGTCACCGTGATGGATTGGCTCCCAGTGATGGATTCTTTGGAGGTAGAAAGATGCCTCAGCAAGATCGAGTTTAATTAAGTGGGCAGAGCCACGGTGGGCCTCTAGTCATGGAATGGGTCTGCCAAATTGCCTTTGATTCATTATATTTATGACTTTAAAAAGCATGCAAAAGATTTATTTATGTGTGTGTGTGTGTATGTATAGATATACTTAACTTTTTTCCCCAGGAAAGAATAAATGTCAATGAGGCAGGAGAAGGAGGCTGAGTTCAGTGGGGTGGAAGTGGCGCCCACCTGAATCCCGATGAATCCACGATTAGGGCATGTGGGATGGGGCCCATGTAGAGTAAGGCTCAGGGACAGACCACAGCATCCAGGGAAGAAAACTCTGATCTAAGCAGCTGGTTATTGCTGTGCTCGTAGAGCTCATCATCTCTGTCTAGAGAGACAGGATCTCTCCGTAGGGCACTCGCACAGTACTCCTCCTGCAGCATCTGTGCTCCAGAACTTGATTTTAGGGCAGGAGAAGCTACAATATGGGACCAAATGAGGCAGGAGGGTGGGGGGAAGTTGCCTATCTCAATCAGTAACCACTTTGGATACTAGACATCGTTTGATGCTCAGGGAAGATGGTGTGAAAGATAATCGGCCTCCATATTAGGTTTCATCTTGACCTGAAATTCAGAGTATATATTAGGCCACGAAGCCTGAGGTTAAACAGCCCTGGCAGAAATGCCATTAACAGTACTGGTTACACAGAGATAGCTCTGTCATCCTGCCTGTGCACAGAACTTTTAAAGTCCTTGTCTCGGTGGCCACACATCCCACACTGTGATAAATCTCTTGGCTGAGAAAGCATTTCCTGTGAATTTGCTGTCTAATGTAATAAAATATCTCCCAAATGTCACGTCCCCTTTTTATGCATCTCTCTTCCAGTTTTAAATGATTTTACTTCATGCTGGAGTTGGGCTATTGTTCGATCTTTAAAAGCTTCTTGCCTGGTTTTCAGAAGTGCTGAGCACCCACAAACCGAGCCAGCAGGCTCTGTGGGTGTTCAGAACCTTTTCCAGACAGGGCACAGTCTTGATGTTTAGCCAGTTCAGTGATGCCATCAATTTGAACCCATTTGATGTAAAATTTCCTGCTCAGCAAACAATGGAGGATCCTACCTGGGGAATATGTGCTTCAGCAGGGGATGCAGTACCTGCTCTAAAGAGGCATTTAAAGAATTAAACCCAAAAATGAGCCCAAACCCCAGCTACTGGGTCTCCAGCAAATAACTTACCTTCTGCAGCTCTAAGTAGTATTTAATCTTCTGAAGAATAATTACTGCCTCCAAACATGCAAGCAGGAGCAGCATGAGATTGGCGGCGGATCCGTATGTTCCAGTTATTGGGTCTTGCCGTGGTGATGTGGGTGGGCTGAAGGCTGATTTTTTTAAATAAAGGATGCCCAGGGAGAGAGCAAGAGTGCAGTTGAACGGGCCCATAGCGCCGAGGCTGTTCTGTATCTGAACTTACTCAATGGAAGTAAAATATTTTGCTTATAAAGAATTTTCATAAACATGTCTTAGGATGTGTATTAGAGGTATGTCTTAGGATGTGCATTAGGAGTAAGCTAAACAAGATGGTATAAACACAGGAATGGCCTGTAATAGGAGAATAAATGGCCTGCCTCAGCTTCCTGAACAGCCCGTGGAGGCTGCGTGCCCAGCCGAGCCCTCGGCTGGAGTGAGGAACCGCAGGAGATCAATGCCCCGACCAGGCACTTGCTGTTTAAATCTGGGAGAGAGATGCCTAAATATAGAAGCGCGCAGCTAATTCCAGGATCCCATTTTTAAAACGTCTTTAACTTGCGACCACATTTAACTCCCCATCAGCTAAAATGGAAGAGGGCAGATCTGCCTCGAGGGATCTTATCAAAACCAGCTAGGGCTCTCTCAGGCAGTGGAGAGAACAAACCAAAGGGAACCAGGAGGCTCTACTGGGTTTTCTGGCAAACATCTATGCAAAGTGTCCAGATGGATTTTGAAAGATATTTAGGCATGGAAAGGTACAGACAGGAATGCTGAGGGGCTTTCCAAAGAGTCCGAGCACTTCGGGTGCCTGATTGAGACGTGGAAACACCTCAAAACTATATTCCCTCCACTTTTATCTGCTGCTCTTGATTCCCTCTGAACCCTCAGTTAGGGAAACCTCAGCCAGAAAAATCTGACGCTCAGCATTTCAAATCTGGTAGATGCCTAAATATAGATACAAATTCCTAATTTGAGACTTCCACTAAACTTCTGGTTTGAAAGTCCTACCACATCCAACCTAGCAAAAGGCACAAATCTGCACTGAGTAATAATAATAATGGAACTCAGATGCTTTCATCCCGATAAAGACCAGCAATTGAATTAAAATCTGCAAGGATTTTCGGAGCCAGGGTGGACAGTGTAAGTTATAATCTAGTTTATGGTATAAAGTACTAATTATATGTCCGTGGTAGTCATCAGGCAAAAACGTTTCCTGTGTGATGTAAAACAAGTATGGTAAAGATTAATTTAATTATGCGTTTTATAGATGAAACTGTGTTTCTAATATTTTGTAACTAACAATAACTTTAAAGGCAGCTGTAAATATATGGTATTTTTGAGTCTTAAGAGATGAAAATAAAGAACATATGGGCCAAAATCATGTGTGAGGCCTGGATTGCCATGGTGCTAACACCACCCATAGAAGCACTGTACTTCACTGACAAATAAGGCCAGTGAAAGCTGGCTCAATAAAGCCCCAGTGATATTGGCCAAAACCAGACCTTTTACTAGCAAAACCGGTAACTGATTTAAGCTGAACTGACAAAGTGCCAATGTGTTTTGTGCTGGTTGGGTGCAGCAGTACTGACACAGCCCAGTGCCTGGCAAGGGATAAATAACCGCATTTTGCAGCTGTCAGCGCTATCTGTTGGAAGGTTATGAAGTAAATTAGAATTCCCACCTCTTTTATCTAACTCCCACCTTCCTGCTGGCAGCTCTTGTCACAATATTTCAGATCAAGGCCCATGAGTGAGTTCTCGTGCCTTGGTGGCATTGGGGGCCGTAGCATCCTGTCCCCACGGCAGGGTCTGCCCTGCGCTGCTGGACCGGTGCTGTGCAGAAAGGCAACCCTCCGTGAAAGCGATAGCAGAGGGAAGCATCGTGCTCCTTCTTTCTCTGCCTCATCTTCAGATGGGAATTAATGTCAGCGCCTCATCACCAGCGGCTCCTAGCCGATGTGTGACAGATACATCGGAGGAGGGACCATGCTAACAAAAACAACAAGTTTACTTCCCTGGTGGAGTAATGAATTTTGATGATACTTTCTTGAAAGGGTGGCTCTGCCCTGCTCTTGGTGTTGGGTTATTGCTGTGAGAAGGGCAGGAGCTGCAGCTGTGGAAACCACTTGTGCTCCAGCAGCATCCCGGGTGGAAGCCCTGACATGTAATGAGCTGAGACAATTTCCACATGAGAGCCAACAAAGAGTATCTACGTGAAGAGAGTCTACGCAAAGTTGCTCTTGTCCAGCCTGTTCTCTTTTCTCACCCATTCCCCTGTTTGTTTTGTGGCTGTAGCCTGATCCGAGGCCCCTCATTGTGTGTCTGCCTGGCCTTGCAGGCGGCACCGCTGACAACTTGGTGCTACTTAGTTTTATTTGCTCTTACAATGAACAAGGCATTCTTAGGATGTGTTACGTGATACTACTGTTTTGTTACTTCCCCCGGATAATAAACAGTCTGGAAATTAATGATTTATGAAGGGTTAGCGTTTGCGTGACGGAAAGGAGGACAAGGGGCTGCTCTGGGATCCCACCTGCACCTCTGACTCCAAATATTCGATATGATTCACCTCGGATTTGCCCTTATCCAGAATCCCGCCTGGCACGCTGCTTTGAGCACTAACATGCTGGCTGGAGCCCACAGAAGTCAGAGCGGTGTTTGCTTTGCAGTGGAACACACACACAGCTGAGCCACGATCCTGCGTGGTCAACTCCAACAGAGCTGTGTTTGTTGCACAAATAAGCTTCAGCCCTCCAGGCTTTAGGGCCCTTGCACAGCGTGGAGGGGAGGCTGTTGCCCCATGGGCAATGACTAACCTTGTCTGTGGATTCACATATGGTGAGTTTGAAGGCAACTGTGGTTTGCAGGAATCCAGGACCCTTTCCATGCTGCTTCCTCCGTGCACTACAGTCCTTCCCATGCTGGCACGCCAAGTCATGAAAGCCATCACGGATGCCCCAGTTCAATCCACAGGTTTTGGACATTTTGACTGGTTACAGGTTGTGTCAGACTGGCTGAGGAAAGCACTGCCTGGCACAGGAGGCTGGATCCTGCGGTAAAACTTAATTGTGTAGGCTCAAGACACCATTTACACTGAAAAGATGAACGTGTGAGTATTTGCACACATCCTCAGTCGCGGCTGCCTCAGCCTTGCTGTAGCCCTCACTGAACTGTACAAGCCATCTGCCCCCACACTCCCTACAATACCCAAACGCACCCTAATAAATGAAACTGAGAGGTACAAGGTGTTGGGACAAGAATTTTAAGAGATCGCTGCTAAAACATAGGTGGTGCTGGGCACGGTGTGGCTCCAGCTCAAGTCTGGGTCAAGCAAAGAGCCTGTGAGCTGTGCACCTGCACAGACATCATCAAAAACCTAGACAGAAAGACTGGGAAGTAGCTGTCATGCGAACCCATCAATGCTTCCAGGGGACGAGTGTAACTCCCACACCGAGCACATGGGAAAAGCGATGCCCTCAAACAATGGCCATTTGTTACGGAGCTCAGGAGAGGCTCCAGTCTAACTCCCCATACGATGGTGCTGCGTAAGGGACGTGCAAACC
Source organism: Hypotaenidia okinawae (assembly GCA_027925045.1). Classification (NCBI taxonomy): domain Eukaryota; kingdom Metazoa; phylum Chordata; class Aves; order Gruiformes; family Rallidae; genus Hypotaenidia; species Hypotaenidia okinawae. The sequence goes on from BSDF01000016.1 coordinate 8,962,052, forward strand.
CATAAACATGCCCCTCACCCTGCAGTGTTTTGGGGTTTCAAAACAGCGTGGTAAGGTCACATCACCTGAACTGCAGGTGTTGGGACAGAATGGAGGTACTGGCCACCCCCAACACCGTTACTGGGTCTTTAAAAGACACCCCCAGTGTTACAGACCAGTGGCTGTGGGAAAAGGAGGAGCATGAGGGTGTTACACATGGGCCTCTGCTGACATGAGGTTTGACACCTTTCACGAACTTTCTGGGAATCACAGGTGGAGTCCCACTATCACCTCACTTGCCTCGGGCAGGGGCACCCCACCAAACTCAGAGGTTTGGGGAGCAGGGCCAGGAGCAGCATGTGAATGGAAAGGTTGAAAAGTGCTATGAAACTTGTGAATCGCTGCTCTATTTTTCTAAAGGATTAATGTCAGCTCCCCAAGAGAAGGGCATGGCTATGGGCTGCTAATTTATTACCAGTAAAGCTTGGTTTAATAAACTTGTGGTAAATATTTTCTGCTTTTAAGACGCTTTAAAGGCTTCAAAGGCTCCCATTTGCTCTGGGGTCCCTGGGGATGCTGGTGCCAACGAGACATGTTTCATTAATTATGTTGCACAAATAAGCCAAATATTACACAAACGTGCGTAGCAGCATCATGAGGAACACAGCACGGACCCTTCCTGCCTCACAGGGTGCAGAAGCCACCCAACTGGGTGCTCTGCTGAGAGACAGTTTGGGCCCAAAGTGCATACTTGGGTCCTGTCCACACTCCAGAATTGTATCGTGGCTGCTCTGGTCAGCACAAAAGCGCCAACTTTTCCCTCTGAAATTCACAAACATCAGGCTGTCCTTCCTGGCACACAGAGACGTTCAAATAGGCAGAAAAGGGAAAGAGCATGTTACAGAGGTCTCAGAGGTCCCTCACACCTCCTCTGCTTGGAAATCATGCATCTATCGTGACATACCAGAGTAGCAAAGTCTGCTCTTGAACTCCCACAGCCTTCATCCCTGTGCGAGGCTGGAAGCAGGGTGGCTTGTGCGAGGGAGTGGGATCTTCTGGGTCGGGCTCAGAGACAGGGTCCTTTGGTGCTGAGACATGGCAACATCAGTGCTGTGAGCAGGTACACCACTGGAAAGCTGGTTTTGCCGTGGGGAGGGACCACTAGAGATATTTCACAGCTGTTAGCAAAGGGTCACTGAAGCCACACAATGATTGTTCAGAAAGACTGTTGGAAAAGGTGATTTTCCCTGAGGGGCACACAGGGATAGGAGCCCTCCTGTTGATTCTCACATCACCTTGTCACTTGCAGCAGTCCTACATGGACCAGCAAAAAGCTACATCTTGTATGAGCAGGTGGAAGCCCCAAAGCTCCCATTAAACAGGCAGAAGATAAATCCAGAGGCTGGAGATAAACTCTTGACCAGCCTCTCTCCAAACTGACTACTCCCACAGTCTGTGTTTTCCCAGTAGCCAAGAGGGAAAGTCAGCAGAAGCTCGGCAATCACTGGAAAGTGGAAAGATGCTGTTGGGCTGGCTGGAGCAGGTACAGAAACACAGGGAAGTACTTGCATCTGAGACCTTAGGAGCATACTCTGACAGCGTGCCATATGTTGGGGCACGTGCTGCTTTATATTGCTAGCTGCAGCTTTGTGAAGGAACTGTACTTGGCTTGTATATGAATTTTAAATGAATTGTTAACACATTTTTATGAATCTGGTAAAGGGGTGCTGATGTGGGAGAGCACGCACGCCTGTTCTGTGGGATGGAGTAAATAAATCATTACTTTCACTAGATAAAACTTTATTGAGTAGCAATAAACAACAGTAATACTTCTAACAGCATTTAAAGCTGTGTAAAAGAAAGCACGAAGGGCTGATTGCCCCAGAGTATGTGTGCTTGTAGCAGCTCATGTTGCGCTGCTGGGAGAGAAGGCGCTTTGCCAGAGGAGCCCTGGCTGTGGCTGCCATGCCATAACTTGGTGAGGCCTCGCAGCACCCACATCTGTTGCTCATGGTATTTACAACACTTAGGTGCCTTTCCCTAGACATAACCCTCCTCTCACTCTGCCTTCTCTCACCATAAATCCCTCTGCTTTTCCGTCTGGAGGACAGACATGGACCAGGGAACGCATCTGCTGCACTGCACTCCTGCCTGGGCTCACACTGCGAGCAGGTGGGGAGAGTCATTCTCCAGAATAACATGCTCAAGGCCATGTGGGATCAGCAAGCCAGAATCAGGCTGATGAGAGCAAAGCAAATCCCCAGGCCTTTCTCCTGAAGTACTTCATAAGAATACCTCAACTCTTGCCCGCGTGCTCTGGCCATCCATAGCAGGGTGGTGGGTGGCTGGTAGGTCTCTGTGGGAGGGGCTGGACTCTAGGGCATCGTGGTACCACATGCAGGAAGGGTACTGCAAGCATCACATAATGTGCTGGCCACTGACACAGGGTGATGCACTGGAGATCTGGAGAGGAAAGCTGCCTGGATGGGTATCACACAGCTTTGGTAACCTGAGCAGTGTGAACCAGTGTCCTAACACAGAAACCCAAAGCACCTTTCCTAGAAATATTCCTGCAGCTTTAAGAAGTACCTGCACAGAAGTTGGGCTCTGAAAAGAGCTTTTGCTCTGTTCCCACAAGTTAATTTAATGCCTGATCCTCTCGAGCAGTGGCAGATTCCCTCTTTTGATAGAAATTAACCAAATAAAGTCTCTGGAGAGATTTACTTTACATTGCTAATCCTGAGACTCAGTCTAAAGAAGTAGTTCCTGGACCACTTGCAGGAGGGCAGAGTTCTGTTTACATCTTGGGTATGCTCTTCAGCACCACTCTGGGCACAAGGCACTGATTTATGCTTCTAGAAGCCTGTTTGCCTTTCTTGCCCTGCCATGGTGGCTCTCAGTACTTGCCTTTGCCTAAGGCTATTGCTTCTGATTTCATAAATAGACCTGATGTTTAAAAAGGCAGCTTCTCATTCTCTATGAGTTCTGCCCTTTGTGGAGCTGGAGGTCCATATCAGCCCCTCTGGTCTTCCTGCAGAGCTGCAAGAGGCATGACAAGGTAGTATGGCAACGCAGTGCTTGGAGAGCTTGGAGAACCAGGACTGCTTTCCACACACTGCAAAGGTGGACAGCAGGGTGACAACATGTGCCTGAGCATTTGCTGCCATTGCAGCTTATACCAGGAGATAACACAGAGTCCAAGTTGCAGCTTCATGGCTGGAACAGCCTTGATACCACCCCAGTGGTGTTTTGAGAAGTAATTTCATTTGGCCGTCAGGAATACAGACTTTTACTGGTGAAGCCACACAAAGATACCTCCACCTCAGCCATATTTTACTAGTCAGGCCTGGTAGGTCTGTGCTTTCAGGGAGCTCACTGGAAACATGATGGCAGTGGTGGCATTCACATGACGATACTACACAGTCGGCACAGTTGTCTTAACCAGGGGGTTACTTTGCAGAAGGAGTTTTTCCTCAAAATACTGAGTCAAAGTCAATTCTTTAAACTTAACCCAAACAACTTTTACTTCAAAATCTGTGTAAACAGGCTGTTATGAAGTGAGAAGCATCATCCTGCTTTCCCTGTCAGGTTTATCAAGAAGCCATTCTAGCTTTGTCGGTGCGGTGGTGACCCCGTGAAGCCAGTGGCCACATTCCCACTGTCCTCAGCAGGACCAGGGTTGCAGTCTGCCCTGTGTGAAGTTCAGATTCCCAAGCTTTAGATTTCTGGTTTGATTTTGCTCCAGAACTACAATCTGATTTATAATTACTTTGCTCTCCATGGATACTGAGTTGGTCATAATTGGTCAAAACTGGGAAATGGCAAAAAAAAAACCAACACCAAAGCCAAAGTTGTCTTACAGAAACACACAGCAGCATCACTTTACGCTCCCAGGGAAAGCTGGCGCTTTGCACAGACTCAGATTTCACACAACTGTTCCCTTAGCTCAGTGCTCTGTAAAGACAAGGAATTTCCATCATCCCAGAAGTTTCTTGGTTACTGGAAAACCTCCCCTTAACCCTCAGAGAAGCCCACAGGAGAGGGAAGATGAATCTTTCTTCTGGGTAAAAAAATGTTTTGTGGAGTAATAAAGTTTTTTAAAAAAAAGTAACTTGCCTGATTGATGCCTTTTGGCTGAGTGTAGAGTGGAAGGAAACCTCTTGCGATGGGACAGGCTCACTTCTCCTCCAGTGCCCTCACAGCAGCCCAATAAATCTGCTCTTCGCTGTACCCATGTACACCAGCTGATGAAGGCTCAGCTGAATGCCGTCTCAATGCCTTGCCATGAGCTGGTGGAGACACAAGACAAGTAACTTTATATATCCATGGCAGCAATTCTCTCTCTGTCCTGAACATTTTTAAAACATCTTGATACAGAATTAAACCAGAGAGATGCAAAAAGAGGTGAAATTATTCAGGATATACAATGGAGGACTTTTATTACCAAGCTGTCTGTGTTATAAATCAAGTGCTCTGTAAATGCAATAAAACAATTGTTTAGTCTGCATGATTCATACCACAAACCTCAGTATTCTGTGTTTTGATCTTATTGCAGCAATAAACTGTCTAGACAGCAATTAACAAACTGTTTTTTCTTCAGATGTTTGGAGTGCCTTTGCTGCCTGATCAGCACTCAGAAATACAGGTCTTTTTCTCCATTCCTATTAATTATCAGGTTGATCGAGAAGCACGGTTAGCCGCTCTCTGTAACTGTATGACATTTCCCTTTAAGTGAATTGCTGTAGGAAAAGTACCAATAATATTGTTTTTCATTAGTACTAAGTAGCTAAGATAAAGATTTATTTTACCGTGGTGCTCTAGAATGAAGTCCGAACCTTAATTTATACTGAGCAATAGCATGCCATTTTAGGCCCTGGTTCAACAAAGCGCTTACGCCTGCGCCCAACTTGAGGCATCCAAGTAATCCCAGGAGAGCACATGTACATTTAAATTTCAGTGCATGACTCAGTACTTTGCTGAATTACAGCCAAATAATTGATCCCCCTGTACACAGTTATCCCTGATCTTCCTATGCAATACGTGGCACAGCCACGCTGTGCTTTGGACTGGAGCTCAGAGGCTCCGCAGAGGGAGACAAGATGAAAAGGGGTCCTAAGGCAGCTTCTGGGGGGAAGAATGGTGCTCAACAAAAGCCTGCAGAAGAGAGATGAAGGGTGACTTATCCAGATACTTGCTTGCCATTGGTGATACAGTGAAGAAGCCTTTAAAAACTGGTGCCACAATTACCTGGTGTCCCATGAGGCAAACAGGACCTCATTTCCCATGATGGCCAGTGCAGGTGAACCCAGTTTAGGGTGTGGGGTGCCCATGCCATGGCAGAAGTGTGGGTGTCATGGGATACCGCGTGTTTGCCCAGCACAAATGCTGATGCTGTGGCTGTTTGTGCCTGGATGTCTGCCTACACTCCTAAAGTGGAGTGCGGCTCCTCACGCATCATTTCCAGCTCTAGAAAGTTCACAGGGGATGGAAACAAACAGCCCACGAGTTTCACCAGGGATAAAGCACCGAAGCGGCCTTCTCTTGCCTTTGGGGGCATCCCTGGCTCTTCCCGAAGGCCCCGCGCAGCCCCTGGACAGCTCCCGGGCGGTGCGGGAGGGGCGCGGGGCTGGCCCGGGCACACGGCTCGCCGGCACACCCACGCGAGGGAGAAGCACGCTAAATCCCTCTGGAAGAGTGAGCTCAGGTCTTCCCGCAGAGATATCCCAGACAAACATCCCACGGCAGCTGGAGAAATGCATGGAAATCACACCCAGGGCGCTCTGCTTGCCACGGTGTGTGGGAATAATCCCATGGGATTTGGCTGGGATTCCAAGCTGATGGCTTGGTGTGCAAGAGCTCAAAAGAAGAACGGAGAAATTCGAGTTGAAGCAGCTTTTCTGAAGTTCTTGTAATAACAATAATCCCTCCTTAAAGGGAGAAAAAAGTTGAAAATTGTTTTCTTTTTTAAAGTTTTCTCTCGTTCCCCAGTGTGGCAGAGGAAGGAGGACGGGAAAAAGAAAAACACACACACACACCACATGAAGTATAGAAAAGAGAGGGGAAAGCTGCAATCAAATCTGATTTGATTATCCTCAAAAATGGAGAAATGACAAATTAATTGAAATGGAACTTTTCAAATAAATTCAGCATTTTCCAATTTTCACTCGCAGTGTAACCAAACAGTGCTCCAGAACCATCAGAGTCTGTGGGTGGAAAACATTTTATCTCAGTATATGAGGTAACACCACAGGCCTGGTCCTGACAGCAGGGCACCAGCCACACTCACCATCCTGACCAGCAGCACACGCAGTACTGACAGGAGTCACGGGGTCTATACAGAACTGAAAAATACGCCACAACCTGGGAAGCTATTTTTTGAGCACTGTGTGGAGTACAGAAATCGCTGCAAGGCATTTAATTTGTGCTAGCCACACTCCACAGCATCCTGAAATCCCCCCAGTCCCCCACCAGCAAAGGCACCAGGCTCTAACACACTTGCAGGGGTATAGGTAGGTTGGACATTTGGGTGCTAAGGACTCCCTGCACCTCAGTTATTCATTCATCCATTGGTGGTGACTTTAGTGCTGCAGGGATTTGTTTGAGCACCTGTGTTACAACTTCCTTCACTTTCCTGGAAATACTTGCAAAACCAAGCACAGCCCTGCTGCAGTTAGGGGCAAGATTCAGTGTTTGTATTTACATCATTTGTCTCTACAATTTAAGAGCATAGACAAGTAAGAGGCTTAACTGCCCTTGGAATGCTGGCAGGTATCCTCACTTCATCCCTGAAACATGGGAGCAGAGAACCCAAAAGCTTTACAACATCTGTGTCATTGAGCAACGTCACAGGAACTGGGGAAGAGCCTGTAAATAGATACGGGCAGATACACATCAATTATTCAATCGATACCCTGAGCAGTAAGTCCTGCACACAGTAACTGCAGCAGAGAAGCCCAAGTGTCAGGATTTGTCAGTTCTATCTGGAGGGGCTGGAGTAGATGTGAGGGGACACTGGGTGAGACCCTGGGAGTGTTGGAGCTACAGCAGGAGTCAGTCAGTGCCCCATGATCCACTGATGGACACTTGCCATGCCTGCTTGGTTTTCAAACTCCGAGGAGCTTTGCTTAGAACAGGACAGAGATGCAGAGATGTACACCATTAGAAAACCTCCTCTTCAGCTTTTTTTTTTTTGAAGACAAACTCCATCCCTTGGAAAGCCTGACAGGAAAGCTCCCTGTCTGCTTCCACTCTAACTTGCCTTCCCTCCGAGGTGAGCAAAACAAGGCAGGTTTAGTGGGGCTGCCCATGTTGTCAGACCTGCAGCTTCCATACATACTCCCCGGAGAAGTATCTTTGTCTTGGGGGAAAATAAATGAAAAGCCTGCAGAGGCCTGATATTTAGAGAGTTATTAGGAAACACGCACAGCCAGTCAAACCCAATTCCCAGCTTGCTAACCCTGACTTGTCCCTTTAAATCAACTTTGCAGCCTGGAAACACATACACAGAACCTTTTAAAGGCTTGGGCTGGCCGGGAAGAGAAGCCGGGATGGTTGCGGGGTTCGGGCGGGGAAACCGGGAGAGCTCGGCGCATTCGGGGGGGGCTCCCCCCCACCGGTGCTCCCCGGCCAGCAGTCGGGCCTGCGGAGCACGGGGAAGAACGAGGAGCTGCAAGGATGGGCTGCCCCAGGGACGGGGGAAACGCCCCCGCCGCCCACCCGCCAGCACCGTGTCCAGGAGAGGCAGGGAAAGGCTCGGAGGTGCGGCCAAATCGCCCCTAGGCCCCCCTCCTGAGGGTATGGCTCTGCTCGGGGGTCCGATCCACACCGACGTGCTGCTCAAAGGAGCATCGCACCGCGCGCTTTGCCTGTCCTGGGGATTTTAGCTCATCCATCCCCCACCCCCGCGCTGGGCACCCCGCAAAAGTCACGGCGGTGCGTTACCACGTTCAGAATATTTTTTACAAACGGCTCAATACAACTTAAACCCATTTTGCAGGTTTTCACACAGAGGAAAAAATGAATTAAATATATGTATCTATAATCTCACCACAAATCTTCATTAGGTCGGTGGGACTTGAATTGCAACCCTAGGAAAGACAACAGGTTTCCCCTGTTCACTTGTAAATTTTTCTTTGGCTTAAAAAAACCCTCCTAAAACAGAAATAGAGAGTAAGGACTGTGCTGGTGAGAGGGTGTGGGTGGAAAGGAAAAAAAAACCCCAGAAAAAAAAAGAGCTGCTGTGTCTTTTGTGCTGCTGCAGAGAAACTGCTGCCTGCAACACCACAGCCAGGCACACTCATTGTACAACCAGCAAAACAGTAGCATTGTTAAGCTGTGTTGCTGAATTTAATTTGGTTTTCGGGTTTTTTTCCCCACCCCCTTTCCTTTTACACAGAGGTAAAGCCTCATTTTCTCAGCAAATGGAAACAGGCTTGTTGAACTCTTTTAAAATACTTTCTGTGGAAGCACAGAACAGCTCCAGGAGGGAGATGCTTCTGTGCCCCTGCCAAACTGGATGCAGCTGTTGAAAGTTTATTTTTCTTTCACATTATTTTTGGTAATTGACACTGGATCTTTCAAATAACAAACAGCCCGCCTGGCACCCGGCATGCGGCCCAAAAAATATTTAGGAAAAAAACCCAAACAACCCACCAATAAACCGTCAGAGCCAGAAAAATCAATCAGACCAGAAGTACAGCATCCCAAAGTAACTCACTTGCTCTACAGCTTTACTCTAAGTTCAACGTGGAGCTGAACCTCTTCCACACACCCCTTTCCAAACCAAGCCTGAATTCCACCCCTAAAAAACAAAGGCCAATCCAGCTCAGATTTATAACCAAGGCAATGAAAAAATGTTTTCACCTGGTTCTGACTCAAAAACCTCCCCAATCGGGTGGTGCCCATCTATTTGAGACAACTGTGACTCTGAGAACTCCTAACAGGTTTGGGGGGTCTGTGTGGGTGTCCCCCAGACCCGGGGTTAGGCTCTGATCGATGCTGCCATTTACCTCTCGGGTGGAGGTTTGCAGAGCTCCCCGGGCACCCCCAGAGCAGGACAAACGCAGTTTAAAATTTCAATGCGCCAAATACATTTCGTTGCATTTTCAGCCGGTTAATGCTGCCAAACAGTGAATCTAATTAACTGGACACAGGAGGGCCTTTATGAATGGAATGTAACGTAACCATACAAAGTAATCTCGTTACATTGTAACAAGAGGTTAAATACCACTTCCTGCTATGTAGTAGCTGTTAAGTATAGTATTGATGAAAAATATGCTAATAACGCCTTCTGAAAAGAATAGCTTAGTTCTTGTTAGCTAATCTCCGCAAGCTGTTTGGTAAGCTGCTTTGTGGGATGGTTATATCACATGCATATCAAGCAAAACTCTTCTGTCCTGTCTGTCACCCGCTTTCAAACTATGGGGTTTTTTTTTCCCTTTTTTTCTTTTTTTTTTTTTTCCCTTTTTTTCCTCCCCCCACGGGGAAGCTTTACATATCTATACATATGTGCGCAGACAGATCAGCAGTGTTTTGATCTGCTCCTCAGCGCCCCGAGCAGAGCCTTCCTGGACTTTTCGGGTGGGCACAGGATGGCTGGAAACTGGAGCCTGGGGTTTTGACCAGTTTGTGCTGGAAACCCCCAAGTTTCAGGCAAGGCTTTGGAATACATGTTTATACCGAGAGGAGAATCGGGCTTATTCTGCCAGCTGTAAATCAACAGAAGTCTGCTCATAAATCATTACTATTTGCATCCGGGGGATAATTATTAGTCACAGCTCACAGCTAAACCTGAAATTTTAACTTCAGAATAACGCCAGAAATGCTAACAGTACTAAATCGCACCAGCTGGGATGGATTTTCACAGTCACCGAAGTGATTTGCAGTTGTATTAGTCGATCAGCATCTCTCATTAGGTGTCTATAATGCAGGCAGGGACATCATGCTAAGCCCCTGTGTTTCTCCTGTGCCAGGGCCCATCTTTATCTGGAGAGTAAGGTTCTGTTTTCTTTTCTCCCTCTTCATTTCCACAAACAATATGCACAATTCCCCGAGCTATTCAGCCCGCAAATAAAGGCGGAGGGCTAAGTAAATTTGCTTCACACCAATTATTTTTGTGAGGTCACTGAGTTAAGCATTAAAGAATACTGCTGTGGATGAGCACTCGGAACGGTATGATTTGTGCCATGGGCTGGACAAAAGCGCTCGGCGCGTAGCAGAATACGACATTTATTGGGAAGCTTTGTTCCCCGACCTCACAAAAGAATAACCCCTTTCTTTCAACAAGTACGAATTACTCGTTTTGCCGCATAACCCAGCTGCAACGTAAGTCACTTTTGTAAGTCACAGCACAGGAAAGAAAGTGAAAGATGTGTGATTTCGGGGATGGGGGGGGTGGGGTGGGGGGAGATAAATAATTGATTGCTGGGTTTAACATTAAGCTGTTTTGCTTCTACGCACAGTAGAGTGTAGTCGTCAAATTATTTTGTGTTTTTGTGCAAATAAAATTACGGAAGGAAAGAACATTTTTAAATAACGAGAAGCCAAGTGAGGAGCCACGATCCAGCTGTTGTGGATTCGCATCACTTTATTGTCACACTTCTCTGCGCCGCTTACACCAGCCGGAGCCTGGCCCCGCATTTTACTGTTTACTATGTATGGCTGGCTTGTGAGCAGTAAGTAAGTGTGACAAAATGCTCTGCACATGGGTAATTGCTGATGATTACATTTCAGACAAAGGACTCAGGCTTGAAAAAACCAGCGAGGCAATATTTCCCTGATGGAAGACAGAATTATACAGCAGTTATATTGCTATTAGCGGAAGAAGGAGTAAGTCTTAAAGTCACTCCGCTCTTCCCCGGAAGCGAGGTCAAAATCAGACCCTGACATTTGGGGGATTAAAAAATATCCAACTCAAACAGAAAAATATGATTGAATCTGGAAAAAAAAAAAAATAGAGATCAGGCACAGGCTTACAATCGATGGAAATTTGATCTGGAAAAATCACTGCCAGATCTGATACGTTATCAGGCTTCCTAGGAGACCAGGCTGAGCAGCAATACTTGCACTGGCACTTTTAGTAAGCCCAGCTTGCTTTATTTTTGGGCACTTTGTTCTATTACTGTAGAACATGTGACTGTTGCAGGTATCCATAGAAGGCAGGCAGTTGAGTCGGGACTGCTTGAGTATTCGATACACAATAGCTTTGAAGGATACAGCTGAGTCCACATGACGCTCTCCATGTGCACTCCGAAACCAGGTGAAACACCCAAGTCCTCACTGCCTGACTCTGTGTGCACCTTCATTTGGGAGTGCAAAGATCAGAGGGTTCTTTCCAGCACCCCAAAGGCGGTAGGAAGGGAGGGTCCCCCAGGAGGACCCTGTCCTCCCCTGCCGGGTTGGGGTGAAGCAGTGCACCCCCACAAGGGTCTGCTCACCGGGGCTGTTCCCATCATGCTCCCAATGGCATTGGTCCCTCAAGCACAGGGCCACACACCAAAATCAGGCAAGGAGCCACCTCCTGTCCAGAATGGGGGCTTGGGGCCGGCCACAAGTGTTCTTTTGTAGCAGCTTTGGTGCTCTCCTGTTCTCTTTTGAACTGTCGCCTACTCAGCATCTTTGGGGTGACATCCCGCTTTTCTGGGATGATGGATCGTAGCAGAGTTTCTTATCAGAGGCACAGCAGCATTTGGAGCCATTTGTTGGTGGGTTCTTGGCCAGTGGCTACATCAAGCTCCCCCAGGTGTTTTCATTAACCCTTTGAAGGATGTTTCCCTCCTCTTAAATGTGCCTCAGTGCCGGGTGCTGGGTGCCCGTGCAGGGTGCTCGCTGTACACCCACCCGGGTGTGCTGAGGCCAGGCATGCTGTGGGAATATCACCATGGAGCATACTGCTTGGTTTTATTAAATCAGAACATCACCTGCCTGAAACGTGGCTTCTTAGAGAGAGCTTTTAGTGTTCCACCGTTTCCCTGTGCTCCTTGTTCCCTGACAGTGGCAGCGACGGCAGCACCACAGGACGGGAACAGGCGTAAGACCTCATCGGGTCATCTCTTTGTTCAGACAGTGAGAGTATCACTTAATTACTGTCACACAGACAGACCTATCCCTCAGCCATTTACAGTGGTTAAGTTAGTAGGGGCTGAAGCCGATCAATACACACGAGCCTGGCAAAAGATGTCATTTTGTCATTTACAGTAGGAGACAATACAATGAGCGCGATATTTGCTCTCTTCTCGAGACGTCTGGGTGTCAACGATAACATCCAAGGTCTTTGCCTTTGTCACAAATATTTGATTGTCTCCTCGGCACCCCCAGTCACTCACAAACACCTCCGACACTTACTGGCTGCTGCTTTCAAGGGGAAAACAATGCTCAGCGCCACATCCCTCGGCTGCAGAAACTTGTGAAACTCTTTGTTTCTTTTTTGTCTTTCCCCCACTGTGCTGAGTAACCCTCTCGTCCCATATGTCGGTACATCCGAGTTCCTTCCCGCTTCCCAGGTCTGCCAGCGCCGCTCCCGCGGGCCAAGGGACCGCTGCCCCCGGGTACCAGCCTGAGCACCGCTGGGGCGGGGGATAAAAGAAACGAGTTTTATAAATTGATTAGTGTCTGCTTGGAATCTGTTGCTATTTATTCAATCCCGGGAATGAACGGGGGATTTTCCTTGAGTCATCTTCCCATCCCCGGTGCTGGAGGAGCAGGCCTGGCAGTGCTGCTGGGGGGTGTGCACACTTCTGAAATGAAAATAGCAAATTCCACAGTTATGACTCCAGTAAAAGTTACTCAAGCATTTAAATAATGGGACTTCCTACTCCCCAGATATCTTCCTTTCTGAAGAATTGTCTCAGGAAGGGATAGCATCAGGGATCATAAATTGTCTTCTGGCTTTTCAACACTTTACAGGCTCCCATGCATCGCCAACAATAGGAGCGGGGAATGACTCTTAACAGCTCATTAAGGCTGTTTTTGCCAAATGCAAATAATAAAAAGGCCTCTTAAGAGGCTGTCTCATTTTTATTCAGAAAAGCCTACTACAGAATATAAAAAGATGCCATAAAATGGAAATGCAATAGAAGAGCCAGTGCAGTTATCTTTGGTGTCCTTTGAAAGATTTCCAGGCTAACTTCAAATCTCCTGGGCATTTCTGGGCGGATTGGCGGCTGGCTCAGCTCTGCAAACAAGGCGGTGAATTCAGAAGGGCACTGAGAAAAAATAAATCAGATACAGACACTGTGCTGGCAACATACGCATTTCTGAGGAGCAAGGGAGCGGAAATAAATGGGAAAGAGCCTTTAGTGGGCTTACATCACAATCGCCACAACTTTTTATATTAGTTCTCAGTTCCCTTCCCTGCCTGACTGTAGGTCCGTCTCTTTAGTGCTTTTGACCTTCCCACAGACAAAGAAAATACACTCCGGCTGGGCATGAAGCAGTTTGGTGTCCCCAGACAGGAAACCCTCTCCCCATTTATATGCTAAGTGTTGGGCTAGGAGCTCTTAGATGAGCATCCGTCTGATCAGTTGCTGCGGTTTCAGGGCCATTGCCCCCTCCTGCCTCCCAGCTCCCCTTCACTCATTCCCACACAACCTCCTTGGCGTACCCCTCCGTGGCCTTCAGCATCGCTGGGTCAGACGTGACCCCAGCACTCGTGTCTGGGGGGCAGGTGCTGGTACCCAAGTTGCTCCCCAGAGAAATATCCCAGAGTTTTGCACTGATGCACTTTTCTTCCCCTCCTCAGGAAGATGCAGGACTGTGATGCCATCACCTGCTTTTCAGAGGTGTTATTCACCTAAAGCTTTCCTTCATCTTATCAGGAGACTTGGGTGCTCATTACTTCCTAAAGTTAGGTCTGCAGGTAACAGTCACTAAGATATCTGAAGATTGCATTGGAGACCATGATAGTCTACTCTGTATGGCGAGGGACTTTGGCTTCATCCCTGCTGTTAAATCTCAGTCCTCACATGTGCCACAGTCATTGGACAAAGATGTCCTCTGAGTTCAACTGATTCAGACAATTACTGCAGCACAGCTTTAGAATAACTCCATGAAAACTAATAAACCAACAATTTATATTGGCTGATGCACTAGTCCAATCGATCCACACAAGTGACCAATGCTAATGTGTTTATAAGAGATTCAGATTTCCTTCCTTTCTCTCCCAGAAATATTTTCTTACAGTAGCAGTTGGAAAAAGATGTATTTTCTGAAAGCTGAACACTTGCTTAAATCTGAATTATTTGAATGCTGGTAGGTTGTCCTTATCTTTATGTAATTGTTGCTAGTTATTATGTAAGAGCACTAGACATCCCGCAGTGAGAATCGAGCTGTTGTGGTGGGAAGTGAGGCCACTATCAGAACTCCCCAGAAGCTCACTGAATGTTGCCATGGGGAGCCTGCAGCCTGCAGAATTTGGGCTCGTCATAAATTTGTTCAAATCTCTTAAATCAAGCTTAAGAATTAAGACCAAGTTTGTACCTGGTAACCTGCCTTGAGTAGGGTTTGAAAGAGAAATGGAACAAAAGAGAAGTCTGCTGGGTAAGGCTGCAGAACTTGGCCCAGAGAGGATCCACCTCTGGGAATAGCTCTTGGGCCAGTGCTGGCCAGTGTCAATCCCTACAGCACTTTCCCCAGTGCACCTTTGTCACATCTCTGTGTCTAGGGTTAGTTCTCCTGAAAGAGAAATGGGCATGAAAAAACCCCAACAAACCAACCCTGGGAAGAGAAAAGAGATGGTATCTCTGGGTTTGGGTTTGTCTCTGGTGTAGAACTTCATGAGGGGTCTCTGGCTGCATCCCATGCTGGTGCTGTTACACCACACACAACCCTGCAGGGTGATTTATTGGGGTTTTCACTACCTTGGCCTTTCACAGTGGAAGGGCCAGGCTGACTTGACTTTTGAAAATGCAAATGAACCAGAACCTTGAGGGGCCACGGAATATTTTCCTAACTTCCTGAGAGCCCATAAAAATGTGTCTGTAACATTGTGCTATGACGGGAGACCCCCAAGAAGCATCTGAGTTTTAAGCTCAGGAATCCAACCCATCTCCACACACACGAAGCTGGCTGCTGGGTAAGCTGAGTTCTCCCCAGTCCAGCCTCCACGTTCCCACTCTCCCACACTTCAGATGGCATTGATCAGGTAGTGGTTCCTTGGCTCGGTGCCCTCTGAGGAAAAAGACAGTAGGGTTAAATTGTGAGTAGCCCTCAGTTTTGAAAAACTGCTGAGCTCCACCATATGGACTGCTATATGGCCAGGAATATGCTTTATTGGCATTGCTTGGAGGTTTACAAGCAATCTTCTTGAAGTTTTAATGGTTGCTCGGGTGATTTATCCCATCTTGAGAGTCAGTGCTGTTAGGAGGCACCCAATTCTTGAGCTCTTGCTTTCCTTTATTATGAAAACCTTTAATCTTTCCTACATGTACCATAAATAACCTCATTATGGCCACACAGAGAAAATCTAACAGTTCCCATGTAAGTTCTGACTTTTTACTTAACGCTTTTATGAGCTACTTTAACTTCACAAGGGGGATGTGTAATATACAGCAGCAGAAATTTGGGGGGTGAGGAGTAAGACCAAGAATTAAAGTGTCATGCCCAATTTTGTACCTTTCCAGCCACTAAGTCCAGCCTCATTTTTCAGCTAGAACTGCTGGCATGAGGACAGGCCCTCTTCACTCCCTTGAAATTCCCAAGGGCATCTCGTACTGCTTCTCCCAGTGACTTCTTCAGAACACTCCAATATCTGGTAGCTCAGGCTAATATTTCTCCCCCGACACACTACTTAAATCTGTTCTTCCCCAAAGTGTTTTTATGGAAAGAAATAAGGGATGCCTTTGGAGGCTGTGGTGGGAAGCACTGATAGAGTTAAACTGAAGGCAGAGTGCTGAGGTTCACAGTTACTTCCAGTTATCACCGGCTTGTATTTAAGACAAAATCCACAAAACATGAGGGAGAAAGAAACCCACCCCCACCTCCGGTAACCTCAGTAGCTCAGTTATATCACTCTTTTGTGTCATATGAAAGAAAAATGGGGCATAATGTCCTCAAGCCCATCAGATACTCCAGATCTGTCTTTGTCCAGGTCTATCAGATGCAACCTTCTGCTTGGCCTCAGTTTATGTATTGTAAAATGCAAATTAAAACGTTTACTCCTCGTTGAGAAGCTTTTCGGAGATCTATGGAGAGAAAAAGACTGTATTAATGGTCAGCATAATACTGCTTTTTTTTTTCCTTTGGCTTTAGTGATTCTGCCTCGGGGGATTTTCATTATACAAAACCCCTGCCCAGGCAAAGGAGTCAGCCTTTGGGACCGTGTGGGATGTAGATCACCACACCCAGGGGTGGAAAGCATGAGAGACAAATCTCAGATAAGGAGAGAACAATTAGAGAATTCGGATTGATGTTTCATGCAAAAGGACATTCAAATTAGCATAAAAGAGCAGACCATATGACTGAGGTGGAGGGATCTGTAGCTGAAGCAAAGCTCTAAGTGCATCTCTTGCCCTAATTGCCATCTCAAAGACTGTAAAAAAGAGAGAGGGAGAAAAAAAGGACTGGAGGGCAAATTACAACTTTGGAGCAGGGATGGACTAAAGTTAGAGGATGCATGTGAGAGTTATGCAGGGAATTTGCAAAGGGTTGGGCGGTGTTTTATGGAACGTTTGCCCTTAAGTTTTAAATATGTCCTTGGTTGTGTGGGGGGGAGTGGGGAGTGCAAGGTGGGAAATGCCTCTCCTTTTGCATAAGGGACATTTGATTTGAAATTAAATAGGAGAAATATGTAATGAGTAATAATAATAATAATAATAGATTAAAATAGACCATCACTCACTCACCTTCCTAGCAATCCCTGTGCTAGGTAACACCAGAGCCATGGCCCTGTTCCCATGCACAGCATTATGCCCCTACCCAGGGGATTTTCGCATGTCCCAGAACGCAGCCATTGCTCCCAGTCAGGACCAGGAGCCCAAACTGGCAAAACCCACATTCCCAGGTGACACATCAGCTAATTGCCACTGGCGTAATTAGCAGCAGCTCATATCTTTTGGAAGTGGATTAGTACAGAATATAGAGGGGGTACATTATCGATCTGCCCAGTAAAGTGTCCAGTTAAAACCTAAGGATAAACTTGTATTGCTGAAACTGCTAGAGGTTCAGACTGTTACCCCATCCCTTTGCTTTCTGTCCCACCTCATTATCTTTTCTCACATAGAAACTGTAGCAATTTGGAAAAGGTAGCACCTTTTTTTTTTCTGGAATTATTTCCAGCACCTAATACAGTTGAAATCTGGGATGTTAAGAGAGTCCCTACATGCTCCTGGAACAAACCCCTTATACGAAGTTAGGAGTTTAGTTGTACTTTACAGTTGCTATCAAGAAAATGTAGATAACTTTCCCCCTTTGTGAAGCTCATTAAGGTCTGTGGATGTAAAAGGGACATCTGATGTCAGGAGCAACATTATGTCTACATCTTGTTCAGTGCTTCTGGTGAAGGAACTTCCATTACTGAAACACATGCACTGACAAGACAGCAAGCCTGGGTGCGTTTAGCAAAGCTGGGAGGAGTTTGCCCTGAGAGAAGCGTGGGTGAGTGAATGGGGCTGTGGGAGCCAGCACATCATCCATCCCTTGGGAGCCAGCATAACGTCCCTGCAGGGAAGTTCAGAAACCTGTCGTGAAAGAAGGGTGGCTGGGATCACTTCCTCACCTCAAGTCTGGCTTCTCTGTGTATCCATGGGGAAGGGAGCCATCACCCACCCTGCAGCATGGTACAGAAAAATGAGCTTCCCTCTCACTGATGGAGGAATGGGGAAAACAAAACTGAACCCAAACCTGTCCCCATTTTGCCAGGCTTCATTCAGTGAGTTGCTTTAAATGCATCTTCTTACCCCGTCTATGTGCTGTACTGATGAGTGCATTGCATTGATGGAGAGATCTAATTCTCCTGGCATGTGCTAACCCTCCTACTGTAAATGGCATGCTTCTCTCTGAGGATTCTGTCTCCAGAGGTCCTTTGCTGGGACCAAGACAGATTATACAAGTTCTAATCCATTATCAGATATTTTCTATCAACACCATCAGTTATCAACTCCAACAGGCTGATCCCACAGACAAATGTGCTGTAATCTCCCCAGAAGGTCGTTTTCCCTGTTCGGGTCTCAGCATCGGGCTGAGACCACACAGTCTCAGAGAACTGTTTAACTCAGCAACATATTCCCATCAGTCTGGGGCTGTTTCCCAATTTTGAAGATGGTGTGGGGAGGGGATTGGGAGCTGATGATAACGGGATGGAGGAGATTAGGCAGCTAAGCCATCCATTTTAGTTCCAGTGATCAAATTTCACCGTCTTTATCTGAGGCACTGACTCGCTAACTTCTCAAGTGAGGGTAAGATGAGGGAGCGCAGCTATAACCAACAGCTTAATGCATGTTGATCGCCGCCACAAAATTGCCATCTCTCCAGAGGTGCTCACGTCTGTGTGCTGGCATCTGTGAGTTTGATCTTATAAATGCTTATTGTTGTTATCTGTCGAATTACTTATAGCAAAAAAGCTCTGCTCCGGGTTGTGATTGTGATCACGGTACTCAGGGTAAGTATCACCGTGAGAGATGGGGGTTTGTAAAGATCAGCAGAGATACCAGGGACCAGATTCTGCTCTTAGGCAAACAAAATGCTTGAGGACTGAATAGCAAATGCTGTGCTGGACCATTAGGTAGAAATTTCTTATCAAGAGAGGAGGAAAAAAAAAAACCAAACCCACAAAAAAACCTCCAGCTCAGGAGAATTAAAAGTCAGTGTTGCCCAGACATTTTACAAGGAACTGTAAATGCTTAATATCATGGGTGCCAAATGCTATGAAATACAATTAAATGTTATTAAGCTTTTTTTATGGTAAGAGGGGACTTTTTCTTACAAATAGTTTTTAACTAGCAGCTTTAGTTCTTTATCCTCAAAAAGAAAAATCCTTACATGTTATATTTAAAACTAAAAATGCTGTGTTATACATATTAACATTCTTTGAAAGCTCCCAAGAGTTTTCCAGACCTCCCAAAGATACCCTGAGGGGAAAATCAGAACCACATATGGGGAAGTGTGGGGGTGAGAAGAGAAAGAAAAGTTAGTTCCAGGTGGATTTTAATGCATCTGATCTCGGGAGGCACGGAAAAAAAACAACCAAAAAAAAAAAAAAGAAAAAAAAAAAAGAAGGTGCCTTTTACAAGGTGAGCACTGTATTGATTTGAGATCTTTGTATTGGAAGGAGCTCAATTAATCTGATTTCAGGCGGCTGATAACACGTCATATTTCGAAACCAGAAGCAACTACCATAGCAACAAAATACAAATAAATGCACGCAGCAAACCCCTCCGTAAGGGAAGAGGATGGTGTATATTGTGTATTGTATATTGTATATTGTATATTGTATATTGTATATTTTATATTATGGAAGGAGCTGTGGTTTAAGTCCCAAAATCTTCCCAAGTATTCAGCCTGGAACAGAGGTTCCAGGAAAGATGTGAAGCCAGTTTAAATACCTCTAGCGATGGAGCTGGTTTGATCCTTGTTGTTTTATTGTAATGATTACATGCTCTATAAACAGAACCAGGCAAGCCGTGGGTCCAGCGAACTGCTGAGGTAATAAAGGCGAGATTTAAATGGACCCAGTAGGACTGACCACAGGGAGATGACACAAAGAGGTAGAGAGGAGAGGTGAGAATTTGCCCCTGTACTCAGCATTGGTGAGACCACACCTTGAGTGCTGTGTCTAGTTCTGGGCTCCTCACCATAAGAAGGACATTGAGGTCCTTGAGCGAGTCCAGAGAAGGGCAACCAGGCTGGGGAAGGGGCTGGTGGGGAGCGGCTGAGGGAGCTGGGGATGTTCAGCCTGGAGAAGAGGAGGCTGAGAGGAGACCTTATCACCACCTACAACTACCTGAAGGGAGGTTGTGGAGAGGTGGGCGATGGTCTCTTCAGCCAGGTGACAGGTGATAAGACAAGGGGAAATGGCAAGAAGCTGTGCCAGGGCAGGGTCAGATCAGATATTAGAAAAAATTTTTTTACTGAAAGAGTTGTTAGGGCCTGGAACAGGCTGCCCAGGGAGGGGGTTGAGTCACCTTCCCTGGATGTGTTTAAAGAAAGGGTAGATGAGGTACTTAGGGATATGGTTTAGCACAGGGCAGGAACAGTTGGACTTGATGATCTTAAAGGTCTTTTCCAAACTTGTGATTCTGTGTTTCTGTAATTTGGCACAGAAAAATGACCAAGTCCCTCTGCCTTTCCTGCCACAGGGCAGATGCTCATGGCTACTCACAGCATTAGATCTGCTGAGTCGTGGAGCTCACATAGTAGCACTAATGGCATTTCTCCACGGATTTGCATGGACACGTAGGGATGTCTGCTGAGCTGAGACGCTTTCAGTGTTGCTATTGGTATCTGTAACCTGGAAACCTCTTTTTGTTTGCACATGGAGTAATATATGTGTGTGTTCTGGAGTTCTTTTGGCCAGTTTGACACCAGAGGATAAATAACACAGCACCGAATGAGAGTTAAGAGTCAGCTGCCACCCCATAATGAACAGGGACATTCAGGGGTACTGCACCGGGCCAAAACTTGGTACAAAACTGCTACAGATAGATGAAAATTAATCAAACTGGCTTCATTCCTAAGTGGGTAAAATTAAGAATTGCTATTTAAATACATAGAAAGTTTAATTTTCAAATGGGTTGTTAATAGTTAATTTCCATTATTTTTCTCTTTAAAAACCCCACAGCAAACCAAACCCAGGGTATACCAGGTACTTAGGGATATATTTTAGCATAGGATGGGAATGGTTGGACTTGATAATCTTAAAGGTCTTTTCCAACCTTGTGGTTCTGTGATTAAAATGCCTGTGTAGTGTGTTGGCAAGGGTTGACACAAGGGTCTGGGCATGGGGGCCACCTCAGCATTGCAGAAGGGTGGCAGGAGGTCCCTGCTGAACAACTGCCCCTTTCTCTGGGGTCCAGGACACAGAGTCACAGAGTCTCGCCCAGGGAAGTGCTGGCACTGAGACAGGACATTGTCTGAGACGTGGAACTGCTACAGCACAGGCACCTGCTCACCAGCACATGACTGAGACCTTCCTCACGCCTTTCTCAAAAAGGAATTTCACGAGCAGGAGCATTTCCTTATCAAGAGCAGCAACTTTCAGACAGGCAGACTCACAGCTGCCGGATCAGATAAAGCAGCTATGGAATTTATATGGTCCCATTAAGGAGCATCTGAATATGATGTGTCACAACATCTCGCTGGCGTTGGGAAATTTCAATCTGCGCATTTCCCTGTATAAAGGGTGAAGCTGAGGCAGAGCAGCCAAGCTGCTCGAGGCTGCCCAGGAAGTTTGAAGTTGAGGTAGGACCAGAACACGGGCTATTAGGGTCCTCAGCCAACACACTGCCCTCAGCACAGCTCCTTCTGTCTAAGCCAGCGTTTGTGAGGCTTTCAGTCACGACGGTGTCCAGTGAGCTGTGTAAACTACACAGGGATGTCCTATCCAATGGACAAATTGCTGCCAGCAGTCTGTCAGATGCCCACACGGTGCCACGCACACCCCTCACGCCCCGCTGGCTGCCTCAATGCCACCATGAGCAAGTCACAGGCTGCAGACAAATACAGGGGTTTAATGGCAGCTCACAGAGCCCTGTAGCAATCTAACTACTACTAGATGATGGAAACGGAGTACTTAAACCTTACATGTCTCCTTTGTAAAGAAGTAAATTCTAAATTTTGGGGACTGATGCAGCACACTGACGCAATCTGACATGCTGATGATGGAGACACAACCTGACCTAACTGAACTTCCTTGGGTTTGCTCACAAGAATTAGCAGGTTCCCTCTGCTTTCCTTTGTACATCAGCCCAGTCCGTGCTGCTGTACCTGTGATTTGTTGTAGATAGGTTTCTACCAGTTCCTTTTTCAGGGTGAACCAAACATTTTCTCTTTTTGGTTCCTGCACGACCACAATAACGGCCTACGTTACTCTGAGGAGCAGTTGGGCCTGAGAAGAGTGAGGAACACTTTGAATTAACCCCGGCGCTGCTTTGTGCTTAGAGAGATGTTATCTGTTGCTCAGCAAAAGTCATTTTTGTGCAAGAGGAAGAGATAAGATAATACGAAAGGCATTAGACATTTATTTCCATTTCTTCTATTTGGATGTCAGGGGGTTAAAGAGCGTTGTAGAGGGCTGCCTTAAGATTTATTGCAAAACACATTTTTATATATTACTGGTCTAATCAAATCTAAGGAACAGGCCTGCTCTGGCAGCAAGTTGGAAGTTGATGGACAGTTCCAACTAAGTCAAAATTATTTACGTTCTAGCAAAACCATGCTGATAAGAGATTGTTTGTTTGTGGGCATTCTGAGAGTGGGTTGTATGATCATGTGTCTTTTGTAAATCTAGAGATAGATCTAGACCCTACATCTAAACCCTCCTGAATCAGGTTTGGAAGCTGACTGTAAGCAGCCACACACAGGTCTCCTAAGCTTTCAGAAAAAATGAAAAGATGAAACAATCCAAATTTGATCTCTGCAAGGAAACAAACAAAAAAGGCTTTTAACTCAACAGGGTTGCTTCTGACATGTAGACATACTCAATGGGGTGAGGGTATCCAAGCCCACCATGTAGCTCATCAGGGTTGGCAGCTTTGGGTAAAGACTACTCAGAAACAATCAACCCAACCCCAAATCTACCTGCTGATACACAATCCATTCCATCGCTTTAATGCCCTTTTATCTCCATTACCAATGACTCTGGAGAAACTCCATGGGTTACCAGCCATGTACCAGTCCTGAAGGTCACGCACAGGATGCTGAGTTACAAGTTAAGATCCAAATGATGAGCAACACAGAACAAAACCCCAACAAACCAACCTAAAAAGCTCTTGTGGCATTCTTCTCTCAATGTCCCATGAGAAAACAGAGAAATAGAGTTCAACAATGCACGTTAAATTGATGTAACTCCTAACTTCAGGGCTGCAAACACATGTTTTGTAAGGGAAGCTTCATTTCCAGGGCAACAGAAACAGTTTCTGGTGATCTGGAGTCAGTGTGATGTTCTTGGGTTGTCACCAGGTCAGCAAGGCACTTAAGCAAGGAAGTTATTTACATGCTTCAAAGAAAGAACTTTCATCTGAAGCCTGAATCTTACAGCAGAATAAGTTGTCCCCTGGAGTCAGAAGATGTCTTGGCACTAGGTGTGCTCCAAGAGTACAAGGACAAAATACAGGCTCAAAGTAATTGTGAAGAATCCCACAGGCATCAGACTGGAAGAGATTTCACAGAGGCTCTTACCTGCACTAATACCAGAAATTCCTGGAGCTCTAGAAATGTGATTATTCAACATTTCTGCAGATAAAAATTGTCTGTCTTTAACATGGGGACCAGACTCCGGGGCATGTGGAGATAGAGACTTGGAAACGCTGTGTGAGTTGTGACAGTTTCTGAGTTTTGAAGATTGAGATTTCATTGCAACTTTAAATTTGAAGCTGATTTATCTTTGCAACAATTTGTCTAACTTGACCACAATGTTTTGGTTTTATTTTTCTTCAGAAGGGATCAGAAACAAGAAGCCCTATCTATTTATTTATTTTTCCTTTTTAGAAGACAAACATTATGCATATGTGATTTAAAAAAAACAAAATACGCCCCTCAAAACTTATGAATTCTCTCTTTGTTCCAGATGACTGTAATACGGCTGAATTAGGCAAACCATTTGGTGTGTGCGTGCCAGACCATAGAATGAATTTTATTACAGCTACAAAACAGATTTGCAGAAGTCGCTTAGTAACTGAGAGCAGATGAAAGGGGAACCAGCTGAGATCTGGGCACTGCAAATTGTTTCCCCATGATTAAACTATTTCATCCTCCGGGCTAACATCTCTGTACTTGTTTGGCAACAAGTGATAATGTTAGTGATAAAAGTCCCTCCTGGATGATCAGGGAAGGATGATAACAGTTATTATTACCTTTTTTTTTTTTTGTGGTTAGCAAACACTTCTTTTGCAGGTATTTTGCCCAATACAATGGAACATGAGGGATTAAAAGAAATAATAGTAAGACACAGACTAACATTGTCACATGGCAGCACTGGGGCAGCGCCTGAGGTGTAGCAACACCTGAGAGCTTTGCTTTGGGAAGAAAGGCGAGAGCACCCTCTAAGTACTTAGAGAGTACAGTATGGCTCTCTGCCAGTCTGGCCAAATCATTTTCCCTTTACTAATCACTGGTTTTGGCTCAATTATAAATAATTAATAAGACTACTGCTATGCATCACTAGCTATCATAAGCTGAAATTTACTACTTAAAGCAAAACACAGCTAGCTACTAACTGTAGAACTGATGTCTGAGAGAGAGAGAAGCACTATTTATTTATCCCCAGGATAAAAGTAAATAAATTTAAAAAATATTGTGTTGAAGAAAAAATGATGTTCATTCCTTTGCTTATCTGCTGTCATTTTTTAAACTCATTTCCTAGCCTAGCATTTTTGGTGAATCACTGCAGACTTAGGGGCTGCATTTCCAACAGCAAGACCAACCCAAAGCTGGCATTATTATCATGTTGTTTCATTATCACTGGTGTTTTTGTCAGGTCAATGGGAAATCTGAGCATTCAGTATCTTTGCAAATCAAGCCACAATTTTAGGTGCTGTGAACCAGAATTTTGACCAGTGCTTCAAAACCTACTTTGGGCTGATGCTTCATTCCCAAATGAAGGCTCGATTATAAAGACAAACGCTGGGTTTCAGACATACAAATTTACAGTTCTCAACCTTTGGGTGTGTGAAAACTTCTGGAAACATTT
Source organism: Hypotaenidia okinawae (assembly GCA_027925045.1). NCBI lineage: Eukaryota > Metazoa > Chordata > Aves > Gruiformes > Rallidae > Hypotaenidia > Hypotaenidia okinawae. Next base: position 8,986,869 of record BSDF01000016.1, read on the forward strand.
GAAATGAAAAGTTCAAAGAAGTATAGATAAGCTGAAAGATTTTTGAGCCATTTAAAGTCAGATAATGATCTAAAAAGAAAAAAAGTCAGAGCAAACCGATAGCAGGGTACAGCCATTGCTAGAGGGATCTGAGTGCTGCCTGGGCCCTCGATTGCAGCAGTGCTGCCTGAGCATAAAGACACCCCTTATTCCAGCACGCACATGTGAATATGTGCCAGGGTGTGTGGAGGCACCTGGGAAGCTGCTTCCCAGCTCGGGAACGTTTATGCGCAGCCTATTCAGCACCAGAACTTTTGCTGCTAAATGGTTTTCAAATACAGTTCATTTTCATGCCATGATCTTTAATGAAAAGTGCCTGCTGAGTGCAGTACAAACCATTTGGTGCCCCAGTGTCAGGGGAGGAAAAGAACAACATTCAGTAAAGCTGAAGGTTTTTATTATCACGTCGTAAATGAACAAATGGCATCTGTCAATACAAAGGAACTCATAGGGGGTATAGAAAGGAAGCTTAGTTATTACACTCAGGGTGTGCTGCTGAAGTGACAAACTGGAGTTTTATTAACATGCCAGTTATAGATCTCTTCCTCCCCCACCACCCCGACCCCTTTCTTTTACCTCCTTCAATTTGGTACATACCAGAGCTGCCGTAAAATGGGCTTTGGTCAGACAGCGCTGCTCACTTAGTGTGGGGAGTTGCAATCATCTCTAGGAGTAATTAAGAAAGTGGGGGCTGCTGTACCCAAAGCTGAAAACCTGGCCCCAAGTTTGGCCTTGCTTTGGGGAGCATCGCTGCACGGGAGCAGGGCAGCCAGCATCCCCCAGCACTGATCCCATCGTAGAGCCTGTATTTAGGCAATAAACATCTTTCACTGCACTGATAAATGACAGAGGTGTTTATGAGCATCAGGAAATGTTTATACCAAATGTATAAAAGCCAGAGATGGGATTGTTATGCTGGCAGGGAGCTGGGTTGGAAGAGGAGATGCAGTGGGGAACGGAAAGGGAGGCGCTGGGGGTGGGAACCTCAGCAACGAGTTTTACTGGAAGGTATTAAGGCGTTTTTCTCATAAAAGAGCTGAGTGGCCTTGAGCAGGTGTGGCTCAAGCTGGCAAAGGCCGGGAGGGGACCCCCAAGCAGCGCGGGGAAGCCCCGGGGACCCTGCTACCCGCCTGGCGAAGGAAGTGGGGCTGGAAGTGCCCCCCTGTGCCCTGCTGGGATGCTCAGCCTGGCTACAGGTTCACAGCAGGAGCTTTTCTGTGCCACAGAAAGGGGGAAAGCTGGTGTTCCTCCTTGGAAAAAACCCGTACAATTAGACCTACAGTATCCTGAAAGGGGCTTAGTGGCCCAGACCTAAATCATGTTAGCAACCGTGCAAATACAGGACATTGAGCGTTTGCAATGGAACCGGGCAGATCCCAGCACCCCTTGTGTGCTTTTCCAGCCGTGGGGGCCAGTTCGTGCTTCACAATTAATGGGCGTCGGGCGGTTTAAAGCCAAGCATGAGAGGAAGCGCCCTTTGGTTAGAACTACAAACAACCATTTCAGTGAGACTTCCTTTATAAACTGCCCAGAACACAGCATCAGGTGGCCTCTGGCTGACGCTCTGGCTGCAAGCGGGAGGTTCATGCTGCCCTGAAAGGAGAAGATTCCCTGCACTGCAGCCTGAGCACTAAAACCCCCAAGTCAGGAGGTTTGAAGGGTGCATAAGCAGGCCTATCTAGATCAGTTTGCAACTTGGCCTGACTTTGTGCATCAGGGCTCACTGGTGCATGGCTCCACGTGGGAATGCCGGGGTGGCTGTGCACAGCCCACACGGGCCCACCAGATTCCCTCCCCCCACAATGGAGCATACCTCAGCTCCATTTTCAAAGCCTAGTAGGGTGGCTGCTGTCCCCCAGGTTTTCAGGGAACATCCTGGTTCCCAAAGGATGCGCTGCGTCCTGCGACACACAGCTGGCCTGTGTCATGCCACTGGCAATGAATTACAGCCCTACCCATCAGCACAAACTCATCACACCTGGAAACTGTGCAGACGCTGACACAGGCTTCTTGGGATAACACCTAGGCATTACTTTACACCTTCCCCTCCTGGTTCCACCTTGCTCCAATGTTATGAAAGCATCATGAATGCATCTCAGATACTCAGGACACCCCTGGTTTGTCAAAGCAATTTGGAGGCTAAGCTCAGCTTTGCTCACCTCTCTGGGGGGATCGTACCCTCACTGTCACCGCTTGGGGTGGCTCAGTCGGCCTCAGACCCTTTCCAGGCCCACGGAGAACCTGTCCCTGTCACACATTCGGTGTCACTTGAGACAACAAGATTTATCAGAACCTTTGCACACAAAGTCACGTTTCCTTTCACCCATCAACAAATTAAAAAGCCTCTTAAAACCAGAATAACCTCGAGGATGCCACTGGTTGTAGGGCTGCTTTATGTGCCCATTTCATTCCATGCAGAACCCTGTTTTAAAAGCTTAACAACAGCCATTGCTTAGCACCAGCATCTCTGCCACGGATGGGAGAGCAAATTGGGGTACCCAGCTGAGAACATCCTTATCTTTTCTTCTGTAAGAGCAGCCATGCTCAGACCTCCCTCCCTGCCTGAGACGTGAGCACACACCAATGCAAGAGCTTGGCTGAAACCTGGTGAGTCTAACGCATGCGAGCCAACCAAGTACAGGATGCTTCAGAGGGTTCCTGTAATATTAAAGCAGGAATCTCGCACTGGTAGTCATGTCCTACAGCCATTGCACAGTGTTTCTAAAAGAGAAGCTACCTGTACAGTGCCAGAGGAGTGGCTGCGTCCTCCTGGAGTGGGTCGTGCCTTCAGCAGGTTTTAATGCCAAGTGAATGTTCAATGCGGATAGATGAGTAGAGGTTGCCAGGCTGTTTCTGTGGCTCATTGATTCTTTGTGGTGGGAGATGAAAGGGCTCATGTGCCTTTGGCAGGTGGAGGGCTGGGAACAAACTTTGGGGTTTGTTTTGAGTTAGGAGAAAGCCCCAAATCATAGTCATTTTACCTGGTTGCCTCCACATTGTTGTGGTTTCACCGTGGTAAGAGATTGGCTTGTTGGGGAAGTCTCACCGAAAGAGCAGCTGTTGATGTCAACGAGACTGTTTGCAGACAGCAGCTTTTACACTAATAATTTACACTGGAAAAGTGATTATGGTCTAATTTGTGAAGAACACCTAATCTGTGACATCACGGGACCTGCACAGGTTTCAACATTTCTCTGAAACAGGACTTGAAGGCTTTGTCTTCCCCCACACAAAGGAGGCTTTTTACAGCCAGCCAGTGAGGTAGGGATTTTACAGTGAGATAGCGAAGTGGAGACGAAGCACTTTGGTGTTTATGGTGAGGAGGTGAAGTCAGCAGCACCGATGACCTCATCGCCTCATCATGTGCTGGGATAGCGCTGTCTCCTCTGGGGTTTTACAGCAGCAAAGCTGCTCCTGCCACCTGCTATTTCCCCATGGAAAATAAAATGTTGAGGGTGACACAGGTGGAGGATCTGTGCTGAGATTAGAGGAGGTGAGCTAACACCTATCTGGAGGTTCTCTAAGGGCTGGGTCCCATCAACCCATCATCTCATTCTGCATGGTCAAGGCTTCCTCTGCTTCAGGAGACCAGCCATGCCATACCAGCACTCACAGCTTGGTGAGCGCAGGACGAGGCAGGTTTTGGGGAGCTCTTACAGCTCTCACCAACCACCTCAGGGGCACAGGGTGGCTTAGCCAGGAGCTCCATCAGAGGATCTCCAAGAGAAGCTGCCATGAGCTGCAGCCTCATTAGTAAGCCCAAACCTGGAAGGGGATATGCCCCCACAGCATCTCAGTCAACTTCTTCTCTTTCTAGCCTTTTCTGTTGTGTGAGCAATGAGATAAAGGGTTTCCTGCGAGGACGCAGTTGGATACTCTGCAGCCCAACAAAGACCGAACACACCACAGCCCTTCCTGCAGTCTGGAAGTGCAGATGTCCTTCTCTGACACACAGCTCTTTGCATGAAATGCACTGTGATCCTGGAGAATTCTGTCTCCCCATTGAGCCCAGGTCAGACTGGGCAACAAATTCTAGAGTAGCTTGAGGAGAAATATCCAGAGAGTGTTATCCTTGGGTCTCCTTCCCTGCCTAAATCAGGCTTTGCATTTATAAAGACTTTATACTTTGAGAGCTAGAGACAGTGTCCTACTGCCAACTGTTCCTGTAGGTACCACAACGTGACCACATGTTTCTTTGCCTGGCTGTTTTGACCTTGATCGTACAGTACTCTGAGACGTCTAATGAGTTAATTATTGTGAATGAGATACCAGTCACGTAAAACTTCGCTATTTTCTCTGTTAATGGAGATTTATACATAACATGCCAAAGCCCCTTTTGTAGCTGATACGCATGTGACTCAGTCACATGAGTAGTTTAAGCACAAAATTCTCCCCCCCAAATTGTCACAGACAAACAAAGGAAAAATCCATTCAGTGGAGAAGGGGGACAAGCTTCAGCTCAGGGAGAGGGGGTTTGGGATGTGTGTGTGTGTTTCTTTGTATTTAGTTTTTAAATTTTAATAAGAAAGTAATTCTTTGGATCTTGTGAGGAAAGGGGTTGTTAGGAAAGAAAGCCCAGGCAGCAGTCATCCTTATCTAGGTACCCTAAAATAAATAGGGTGAGATCATCCACAGAAGTTATTAACACATCAGCTACACTGAGCACCAGCACTGTGACCCACGGGCATCTCTAGTGCCTACAAAAGGGATATAAAATGTATGGAACTTTTCCCCCATTAGCTCATGCAGCAGTAGATTGTCTCATCCTGCTGATACATTGCTGTTTGTCCTGAGTGATCTAGAAATGAAAGGAACAGCCACAAAACAAATCACTGAAACATTTCACACCTCATCATCAAACCCATGCACAGAGACTCTTTTGTTGTGCTCTACCAATAATCAGGAGGGGAGGAATCAGCCCATATAGTTTTTATTAGAGGCAGTAAAAATTCTGCTCTCACTGGATGGATCGATAGCATAGATTTATAAAGTCAGTATTCTTTTTAAGAACCAGAACCAATACCGACAGGTCGGTACTGATGCTTGGCATCTGCTCCAGCAGCTTTCATCTAACGAGGCATTTAAGAAGTGTGGGAGGGCAGCGATTAAACCAAGGGACCTGAGAAAACTGAGGCACTGACGCAGTTTCTGCACATTATTCAACCCCAGCTAGCAGCAGGCTGTGAATTCTTCCTCTCCTCCCTGCATCTGATAGTTCATTTGAGTATCTACCTAACACACTCTTCTGTTGCTGGTCAGTGGCAGCACCCTGGGCTTTCTGGGACAGGCTCATTGTGTTTAGGCCAGGATCAGATAAGCCCTAGGCTTCCTTACTGCAGCCTAGGAGCCAGACGGATGGCATTTAGGGTAAGAATTTCTCATATTCATATTACTATTCATATTCAGAAGCAGAGCCCTGGATCTGTCTAATCTACACAGAAGTCTGTTGGCATTGCACTCACAGCTTGAGAGTTTCCCACCAGGGACCAGACTGGGCTTTTCCCTCCCAGTAGTGTTATGGGCAGCACTGGGTAGTGCCTGAGGTCCAGTTTGGTGGTGGAGGGGAGATAGCAGCCCCCAGCACCCCACTGTAGCCAGGCTGAGGACACCAGGGCAGCAGGCACATGTTGACACTGCTCCCGGGGCCACCCCAGGTCTGCCATGACCATCTGGGGATGTCCAGGGCTGTCCAGAGGTCCCTTTGCACAGCTTGGGCATGCACAACCACCATGCACGGACCGAAGACAGACAGAAAAGAAACCAACCTTGACAGGCTCATCTCATTGAAGGTGTTTTGTGGACTCTCCCTAGCGCTTTTCTACCGTGTCCCCACAGCATCCCTCTGTGTCTCAGTGCCAGCACAGCCAAGCCCAACATCATCACACGCATGTAAGTGAGGATACACAACCCATGAATGCGGGCACATGGACCAAGGTATCCTGGCCTATTCCACACCTAGGCCAGGCAGAGGCCTTGGGAGTGATGAAACTCCTTCTCCTTCTGAGGTGGGGAAGCAGACTAATCTTTCCCAGGTACAAAGGGGAAAAATAACGTCAGCCTGAACGTGAAGAAATGCCTTTGGTGCAAAAATCTTTTACCTTCTCTTCCCACCCACCTCCCCTGCTTCTCCTGGCACAAATTTGTGCATTCCTGTAAGATTTATGAAAGATTATTTGAGTGAGAAGTGAATGTTTCGGCAAATGAATAACTGACCTTCCACCTATGATCGTGACCCCAAACCAGATGAATCTTTTGAAGACATATCTTGGATTCAGAGAGGAAATGGCATCCTTGAGGCTTCACCCCGCCCGGCAGCTGAGCCCCACACAGCCGCTCGCTTGCTCCCTGCAGTGGTATGGGCAGAGGATGGGAAGGGTCAGAGTGGAACACTCGAGGGCCGGCTGCAGACAGACGGACAGGTAAAGCAAACACTGTGCACAGCAAAGTGAGCCAAGGGATTCCTCCCTGCTTCCCAGGGCAGGCGGGCGTTCGGCTGCCCCGGGACAGCCGGGCTCCGTTCCCTGTAGCAGGGTCACAGCAGGACAACACCATCGCTCCCACCGCCCCCTCTTCCTCCTAGCCCAGTACTGGTTCCTATGAAGAGAATTAACTTCATCCCAGCCCAAACCAGCACAGACAGTGTAACTGAAACAACCTCAGTGGGGTGGAAGGATAATGCTGTGGTCAGGAATATACTTTGTCTCCTGCTTCGACTTCTGGAGTGAAGTTAATGGTTGATTTTTTGACATATAAGACAAGACACAAGACATTTTTCAGACTATAGTGACTAAAAAAAGAGAAGAGAAATTGTTTAGAAAAGTTATTTCATGTACAGAAAATAACTTTCACCTGGTCTGTAGATCAGCTGCAAATTAAGGTACTTGGAAGCTGGTTTGGCTGTTGTGCTGGTTGTGTTATAGTTTTTTTTAACTGGCTTACAGCGGGTATCTGTCCATATTTCTGAACAGCAGGCAACCAGGAGTTAATCTTTCAGTCTTACAGAGATACCCAGGCATTCAGGTAACTAGTAATGCCTGTATTCCTGACCTTCATGTAATAAGAGAGGAGGAGGAGGTAGGAACACCAGTGTCCTGAGATGATGCAGTAAGACAGAAACTCTGCTTGGGGACTGTGTTGGTGACTTCAACATGTGCACGTGTCTGAGCAGAGGTCTCACATACAGGTGAAGTTTGCTCTCACCTCTGGGAACCAACGTGGGTTCTGCTTGACTTTCAGCCCTTGGTCACTCCTCCCAGTGCTGCTGCCGGCGTGCTCGGAAGTTACCCACACAGCCTGATGGTACAGGCAGCGCTGCGTGTGGCTGCTGTGTGTTGGGAAACCTCTCCAGGGGAAAAGGCTTCCACGCTGAACAGCATCTAAGTTATTTCTTTGCTTTTTACATGGAAAACAATTATGCTAACAAGGGAGAATGCCAGAGGAATCTCACAGGCTGATTTCATAAAAGAATTGACTTGGGCAAGAAAAATTGGAGTGAAGAAAACTCTCAGTTTAAGACACAATGAGTTTACAGACTATCACTAATTAACCCAATTTACGAACTGGAATTCAGCCCACTGCCCTGGGCAGAGGGAGCAGTTTGCATCACCCAAGTTATGAAGGAAGTTTGAAAAATGCAGTAGGGAGGGATGGGCACAGACCTCATTAAGACCACCACTCCTGAGACCCTTCAGCTTTTTGCTTACTTTCCTTCTTTTTGTTTTCTTTCTTTTTTTTTTTTTTAAATTCTCTAAGTGTTTCACCTCCATTTCACCTTCAATGTTACTGCCTAAAATGGGCTAGTTTTAAAATTCCAGGCTTAGCCTCTTATTGCATGTTTTAAACTAGGGACAAAAACCCCCACCAATTTATCACACCGGCAATAAGATCCAGCTATAGTGCAAGGTCCGGTTAGACGTTTTAGTCATACGACCTTCATCTTTGCAAGGTTCTATTGTTACATTCCGTTTATTTTTGTCAATATTGACATCTGACCATGGACACAAAATGATCTTTTTTCCCTGCCTATACTCTCCTGTCCAACTTTGCATTAAGAAAGCAATTGAAAAGCCTAATGCATGGAAAGTGAATCCTTTGTGTTCACTATAATGCCCAATTTTTTCTTTGGAGTTACCAAAGCTGTCCAAACAAGAGCTAGATTTTCCCTTTCAGGAGAGAATAATGGAAACTTTAAATGAAATCAGAAGGTTACTTGACCTGTTAGAAACTCTGAGGTAAAACCAATGTGAAATTATAACGTGAAGCCATGTGAGGCTGTTGGAAGAACCGTCGCGCTTTTCGACAGAGCTGCAAATGAAAGTTTGGAAACTTGGCACGACTGTGCCAGTCCCTAAACCATCGTATTTTGTGTTGTTGCCAGGATGTGAACCCGAATATGATTTTATTTCCGTTCACTCACAGCCAAAGATTAAGAGTCTATCAGAAGGCCTTTCAAAGAACTATGGGAAAAGCCGCTGCTTGCAGCCAAATTTCGGGCAAGCCTTTGCGGGAGGAGCCCGGCACACACCCTGCTCACCCCAACCCATGTCCCACAGAAGCAATCTTGGCCTCCTGAACCGCAGCAACATTTTCACATGCATGAAGTCCTCAGCATGACACAGAACTTCAGACCGAGCCCTGAAGGACAGTCAGAAAGCCACGATCCCACCCAGGAGCACACGATACAATCCCTCCTCGCAGGCGTCTCCTCAGCCAGTGGAACAGCCAAGGGAGTAATGCTGATTGCCACCTGCTTCGTCGGACCCAACCCCATGGTGGATCCAACCCCACAACTTTACCACCAAACACATGACAGAGATGAACTCGGTACTTTTGCTCCAGCTCAGAATGCGATGAATAAAGCACCATGGTAGCGTTCAGGACCTTGGACTGAATCAGGAGTGGCGCTCACTGCGTTGTGCCTGATTACAGTCTGTCCCTAATGTTCTGTGATGGACATCCGCAAGGGAAGGCAGTTGTGCTGGCTCTGTGTGAGAGGACAAACAAGGGGAAAACTCTGCTTGTAGCCATTTAATCAGTAAAAACATTTAACAACTGCTTTTCTCTGCTGTGCTTGTTCAGCAAGACGGAGCTGGGGATGTCCGAGGCATTGCTCGTACCCACCGTAACTGGAGGAGGAGTAATCACTCCCAGTCCAGCTCTGAACTCTGAATTGTGCTGTGATTCCAGAGCAGCAGGGCTGCACAGCCAGCCACACACAGTTTTCCTTTAGTTGTGAAGAGAGAGCAGAAGCTGTTGTGAGGATGATGAGCGATACATGAATATTGTTCTGTACATCCACTGCAAGCTCATACACTTCCACACATGATACAAATGGGGACACAGGAGTTTGTCTTAATCTGCCTCCCATCCAAATGAACGTGCATCCTGAAATGGTGATGTGGGTGCAACACAAATCTTTTGATACAGCCATGAAAAAACTTTTTGTTACAAAGAGGTTATGAAAAAGAGAAAAAAAGAAAAAAAAAAAAAAAAAAGAAAAATATAAAAATTAAAAAGGCATATTTCAGCAGCGCTTTTTTTTAAATAAACTTTTTTTTTATTGCACAAGAATTAAAGGAAAGGCTGATATCATCATTGCTCAGAAAGGTGTTTGCTCCTCAGCTGTGTGCCTTTTCACCTCTTCATTTTTCCACGTGCATTTCACCACCATTCCTGTCTGATGTCTTTCCCCCCCACCCCGCCCAGTTCCGTGCATTAGTTTGACAATGCACAGAATTGCCAGACAGTTTTGTCGCTTATGCCATAGACTTTACTGTTCCTTTGAACCCTCACTCCTGCTAAAAGAAGTTTTTCTTAATAAGTAGTTGTTCATCCTTTGATATGCACATCTGGATGCGCCTCTTATCTGCAACATGGTAATGCTGCTTCCTGAAGATAATGATAAAAGAACAACTGCAAAGAAGAAAAAAATCCGCCACCCCATCCCCCCCAAAGCCCCAAATGCTTTCAGATTTCTTGAAAAAAAATATCTATGGGGGTGGAGAAAAGGGGAAAACTCTCTCTACTCACTTCTTTGGCCTTTTATAGTAGCTAAACAAACAAACCAACCACCCCAAAGAGCGGAACAAAGAAAACAGCTGAAGGATTTACATATAGGAATCAATGGCATTAGCAGTTTGATGCTATGTAAGGTCTTTGAAAAGTCTCATATAGTTCAACATCTTATCTGTCTTTCCATTTGCTACCTATAATAAAGCATAACATAAATATGAATAATCTCCAGTTAAAAAGCATATTTCCCAGTGCAGCTGATGAGCTAGTGAGGAGGAAAAACCCCCACACATTTGGGACCAAGTTCTTCCAGCGTGTGAAGCTGTACTGTATTTTCTGTTGGGGGATGTGCAGTATTTTCCTTAACTTGAGAGAAAAAATGGTTTAGGATCACTTTGATCACACCTTCACCAGTTCTCCAGCCAGTTTCCAGTTGTTTTTTTAAAATCTATTTTCCCTGCTTGGAGCTGAGGAAGGTGGGTGTCAGGAGCAGGATCAATCCCTCTGCACACAATACCCTGCCCAAACGCTGAGCAAAGCCCCAGCATTTTCCTGTTAAGGTGTGATTTGCTCCTTCACTAACTGCCCAAAACACAGTCCTTCCAAATAGAGTTTCCATCCCAAAATTAAGCCAAATTACCAGAAATCTCTGCTGTCCCACCTCCAGCCGACAGCTGAAGCAGTTCCCTTATCTCTGAATGACTCCCAGCTGCTTTTCCCTGGGACACATCAGGAAATAGCAAATCAAACTTTTTCTGGGTGCTCAGTTCAGCCCTTTGCTCCAGTCTTCTGTGTATCCTCATGCAGTGCTCAAACCGAGGGGCACAGCGCCAAAACCAAGGGGTGCAGCCCAAACTCTGCTCCTTGCAGAGCTCTGCCCTGCACACCGAGGTGCCTGGATGCACCGGAGACAGGGGTGCTGGGCCCTTCTCAGCCTTACAGATAACAGTCATGAATTGATCCCTCATTAGTATGCAGCAGGCATGGGAAAATGATAAACTCCTATTAACACTGTCATGGCAACTGAAAAAATGGCTGCTTTGGAAGAACAAGGTCCACAGCAGAAGAAAAGCAAAGGCCTCTCTCCTTTCTTCTGTTTGACATCTGTTGTTTAACACACGAAATTGTATTATAGTGACACACACTAGCACAGGCGTAGTTAGAGGTTTGTCAGCGATTGTTATCATTACCAGCTCCTGTTTGCAGGGCTTACGTGGCTCATCTTGCTCCGGGCTGCAACCTGTCATACAGGATTTCAGCCCAGCAGCCAGTGGCATTGGAAAGATTTTCTCTGGATTATGGCTGAGCAGGGAAGGAAAAGAAAAGTGACCATTAGCTAAAGTGACCAAAACCTCAGAAGATACGCTGTACGTGGATTTAAACCCTGTTAATTCGGGTGCACCTCTCAAGAAATGTAGAAGCCTAAGATTTATTTTGTAAAATCCCATAATTTTTTAGGGTGACACATGTTCCTACATCAGCTAGATATGTTATATCTGTTAGTTGTTAAATCATTATTAATGTGCAATGTATGTATTTGACATGTTTTGCCCCAAGCTACCAAGTTCCCTTCCAGAATAAACTAGTTGTGCTGGGGTACAGAGTGGGGATTTTGCTGCCTGTGGGTGATACCTCAAGCTGTACCTGACTCTGTAGTTCTGCTGACCTTGGGGCTCAACTCTCTGGGCTTTAAACTGAGGACAATCACCTACAGCTATAAAATATTTCATCTGCCACCCCGTGAAGCATGGTAAGTGCTAAGTATTGTCACAGAGTCTGAATTGATTGGCCAGAGATTCAAAAGGCTAATAATTAGTCTCCCTTCCTTGTTAACCAAATCAAAGTAAGGGAAATCCATAGGCTGTGATGCTGTACTCATGAGGGGCTGCGGGAGGGGAGGGTCTTGCCCCCTGCCCGGTCCCCCTCTCCTCCCTGGGGAAAATTTAACTCCTGCAAGTTGGCACAAAGTGTCCAGCTCCAGTAAAACCAGGGGGACAACATGGAGATCTCATCAGCTGCTCTGGGCAGCCAGATCCCAGCTCTCAGCACCCGCAATCACAGTTTGAGAGCAAAACCATATGAAAACTGCTATTAAGACCAGCTGAGATTTACTCCAACCAGCTCCTGGACTGGTTTGCAGTCTGGGCACCCTGCAGCCCCTTCCTCCCCAGGCAGGACAGCGTGATGCACTGATGGTTATCCCCATGTCCACTGCAGTGGTCCCTCAGGGACCTTCCTTCTGCTTCAGCTGCTCCCCATGGCCGCTGGTGTCCAGCCAGGCAAATTGTCCCTCAAACAGGACTCTCATCAGTACTTAGTAACAAAAAAGTGTGTAATCAAAGAAATCACCACCCTAATCTTTACAATCTTAATCTCTATGCCAGGGATTGTTGTTACCCAGGCTGCCTGCCAGACCCAACTGTGGAACTCAGTTACTGTCCCACGTTCTGCCCAGCAGTGACCAGGACATCTGCCCCTGGTCTCCATTCACAGGGTCAGAAACCAGGATATCCATCTTTTGCTTTTAGCCCATTAACTGGTACATTTACAGGATTAATTCTTCTTCCAGGGCTTTGTGCTTATGTATTATGGGCAAAGATGCTGCTTAAGATGTGACAGAAAGGAAAAAAAGCGCAAACCAAACAAATCTATCAGTGCTGAGGATCTGGTTTGGATTTTATCCATGTCTCATCATCTTCATTTCCATGGGTCTGGGGTAGAAAGTTCCTGTTGACACAAAGGCCCTTCTTCCCATGGCCTCCTGTCCTTCTTTCAGAAGATCCATTTTCTTTTAAATACAGCCTTCTCTCCTCCCGCTAATCACACACATTCATCTTCCCGAGGATGCCTCTCATCACTCTTAGCTGCAGCAAGGCCCGGGGATTTTCTGGCATTGGGACACCTCCTTTTTATGTGAGTAACTGCTATGGAGTGAACTCAAACTGTGTCTGAGGAGACCACGATACCTTTACCCGGTTTCCACATCATTTCCAAATGATTTACATCTTTACTACCTTACACATCAGCATCTCTGTTATCTTTTGAAAGGAGCTCTGGAAAAAAAAAAACCCAATAAATGTTGCTACTTATGAAACTCGTGCAAAATAAATCACCTTGTGTTTGTGAAATTTGGCAATTAGCATGCCAAAGAGCGCCGTATGCCTGAACACCATCTGCATCTTTCAGGGGCCTGTAAGAAATGCATCTTCTTGTCTGTGCACCTGCAGCTATGAATCACTTTCCCACAAGAACTCCCTTTCCTTACGGCTGAAGCTGTGCTGCGTGCGGATAAATGCGCACAGAGGTGATCTAATTTAATTTCCTCTCATTAATAGCCTTCCTCCATGGCAACATATCAACTGTGACAATAAGGACACCTGAGTATACACATATTCTGTGCGGCCTCCTGACAGGCGAAAGCGCGTCAGGCTTATTAAATGAAACAAAAAGAGAATTTTTAATTGCGTTTCAAGCAGTTTGTTGAGAGTTACTCGATCAGGGCAGTATTTCAAGGAGAAGACACGGGCCTGTGTGCAGTTGCAGGCAGAACCTAAAAGACAGGCATAGGATTTTTTCTTCTTGTAGCTGCTGGATCTTCCTTATCCCTGCAAAGATCTTAAACAAAGTGGTGAGAAGGGCTGCCCCCTCTTAATAGAGCTGGGGGTAGGAGGCAGCGGGCCCAGCCAAGGCCAGAGGTGTGAACCCAGCACTGCCATCCTCTCATTACTCTCACCCAGTTGTTAACTACAATGCCGGGCTATTTAAATGCTAATATTATTTAGCATGAAACAATCATTCAGGTTGGAGTCCCGGATTTTCTGAGAAGGGAAAGAAAAAAAGGAACTTTGAAAACATTGCCTTGCTGTTCTCCAGGACAGCTCACTCATATGTATTTTGGGGAGGACACACTGACTGTGCCTCAGACACAGGCTTGGTGGGGTTTAGTTCTCTATGTTTCCAGCTGTTAAATATAGACAAGTTTTGCTTTTAACTATTTTTCTGTCCTTTATCTTATCTGAGAGCAATTTGGGAGCTTTTTTTTGTATTGGATCCCATAACACTCCTACAATCTCTTTGTTATTTTTCAGAGGACATTTGGGAACAGAAACCCATCACGAGTGGATAAAGTGTAAAGCCCAAGTTGAATTTCACTGCGTTAACCAATTTGTGAGGAGCAGAGGGAGAAGGAAGGTCATGAACCATGCTTTTTTTGTCTGACCATTTCTTTGGCAGCCGTCGTGTCAAGCATCACGCCATGAACCCTGATGTCCTTCCGCTCCCAGCTGCCACTCTGGCCAGGCAACAATAAACACGAGAAGATGTTATTGCTTGGAAATGCTTTCTGGAGCCAAGGTGATGTTCATAAGAACACCCAAGTCTGCTGCTGAACAGAGGAGGGCACACAACCAGAAGTCTTTGAGGCACCCCGACAGAAAAAACAAATCAGGTGAAGAGGTGAACAAAACTCACCACTCCCTCACTGCAATTCTGGCAGTCTGGGCTTAGAAATCCCGGTCTCAAAGCAATTTAATTCCCTTCAGCTTCAAAAAAACAATCAATCCTAGAAGCATAACTGCTCCCTGAGTTTCCAGTAGCTGTGAATGATACAGGCTACTTCACTGGGTGGAAACGATAGGCCTGGTTTCTGGGGAAGAGGTTGGGAGACAACTGCCTTGCTCTGCGCATCTTTGATCATCCCAGCTGCCAGCCGGATGGGAAGGAGCTGGGAGTACTGGTCATCCCTGGTCATCCTGGTCCAGACCACCTTGGAGCTCTCCCTGGAGCTACCATGACTCATGGAGTGATTGTCCAAGAATAGTACAGACCTCAACAGGGAAAGGGAAACGGAGACAGAGATTTCTCTCCCTGTGCCCCTTTTGCCTTTCTCTAGCTTAAACTGGAGCACCATTTTGTGCTCCCTTTTACTGGCCTGGTAAATGCCTGTGTGGTTGGGCAGTGAAGCTGCCAGCCTGCCCAGAGGTCTGAAAACTAACTCAGTACATCATCCCACAGCCTCTGGAGACAACCCATCTGTGTTGCCATGATTTCAGGGAGCTCTGGGTTTAGCCCCTGTGTAAGCTGCTTTTGTGTTTACACATGCTCTGGATCCTCACAGGAGGAAGCTACTTGGTCTGGAAATAAAGCAACAAAACCCAAACACCAAAAGGTTTTGTTTTCAGATGCGTCCTTCTGCCCCAGTCCTGCAAACTCAGGAGGCTGAGAGGTTTGAGGAGAACACATTTCTCCACAGTGAAGGCAAGCCCTGGGCTGGTGATGACATACATACTGCTTGTTCCCATGCCTGGTTGGTTTTCCTTTAAAGATGCCGTGAGGGAGCCGGTTGCCCAACGACTGTTTTGCAGCCAAGAGAAGCAACATGAGTTGGGCAGCAAAATGGATTTTCATTGCTGTGATGATCTCCTGAGAGACACTAATGCATAAAGCAAACCTAACTTTGTTCCTTCAGAAGATGGTTTGTTGCATTTAGCCCCAGTGGGACCAGAGCTGTGCCCAGCTGAGCCTTTTCCTACAGAGAAATAAACAAAGGGCAGTTCAAATGAAATTCGAGCCCTGGGAACTCACACAGTACCTGAGGGTGCTTCCTAGCACTGCATGGATTGACAGAAGGATTTGCTTTACAGGGTTCCCACCCTGGACCAAGCAGAAGGCATTTCTGTGCCAAGCCACTCTGCTCCTGG
The DNA here is from genome assembly GCA_027925045.1 of Hypotaenidia okinawae. Lineage (NCBI taxonomy): Eukaryota > Metazoa > Chordata > Aves > Gruiformes > Rallidae > Hypotaenidia > Hypotaenidia okinawae. The sequence goes on from BSDF01000016.1 coordinate 9,002,618, forward strand.
GCCTGATTCACTTCAGCAGGTTCCCATGGCCGGCAGCACAATGCACCCTGTGGAAGGGTGCTCCAGGACAAGACACATCCTTTGAAACACCTTTTCGCTACCACTGCAGTGGCCAAGGTGCAGTTTTACCCCATTCAGGCTTGCAGCACAGCACAACCTTCCTCAGCACTAGGCCAGTTTCTGCAGTGATGGCAACTGGGCCACCACCTCTGCTTTGGAGGCTAGACAGACAAGAAAGGTGATCCCCATGCTCAGCCTACGGGAGGAGGGAAGAAAATTTATTTCACCTTTCTCTGTAGCTTGTGGGGCTTCATGGTTTATGCCAAGGGCATAAACTGTTGTTTGCCAGGGCCAAACACAGAGGTTATCATCGCTGCAGCCAGTCTGGGAGCTCAACAAACGCTCTGCAGCAAGTGGGCCCTGAGCACAATTTTCAGGACAGTGTTATCACACTGGTATGTTCAAGCCATCAAACTCCAGCCACCAAAAAACACCACCTTGTCATGCCAGTTTTACAGGTAGTACCTAAAAAATCTCAGATTGCATTCTCAGTGTTGTCCTTATTATTCCAGTGAGCATCAGCAGACCTGTTTCACAGCATGTAACTACCTTTGAATTACGTATTGCTGCAGAGGTGCTTGGGGTCAGATAGCAGCTGCATTCTGCATCACAGACATCTCAACCCCCCAAAAAAAACAAGGAAAAAAAGAAAAGAAAAGGCTGGTAACTGATGGTGCCAGAAGATGCTAAGCTGGTAGCTTAAAGGTGGAGTGTGCACTATGTACCGAACAAAACATGGGTCCCTGATTTTGGTCTGACTTGTCCTGTCCCAGGGAAGTCCCCACTGGGAAGGCAGCTGCTTAATACTCCAGAAACTTCTGGATAACATCACTGAGAACAACTATAGTAATAAAAATAGGGTACATGGTAGTTAGAGTGAGACTCTCAGTGTGTTAGAATAGACTGTTAAACAGCAAGGAAAGGAGACTGGCTGCCTGGGATCACTGTGTGCCCAGAGCAAACTCACACCCAACAATCCCAGGAAGTTCTGGAGTTATTCCTCTATAAACATCATGTTTTAGGAAAGAGTTTACAACCCTTCTGGGCTTGGTCACTCCTGGTCCCACTGGTGGCCCAGGAGGGGCTTGGTCGGTCCCAATGACCTGGAGGACTTGGCTTGAAGTAGCTGGGAAGACGTTTTGAAGAAAACAAAATATTTCCTAGCCTTCAAGCATAACCCCATCACCAGGGAGGTCACAGGGCAGTCCTGTTTCTCACATCCCCATAAACCTCCTTACCCAGGTCACTGGCTGCGGGGATGGGAGGAAAGGGAAATTCTTAATCTAAGTATGCCTTCTCCCTCTCTAGTTTTCCACATCTCATGGAAGCTGACACTACACTTGACAAATGCATTTCAAGCCATCAAGTCATGATTCAATGTTCTGGATTTAAACTTTGGAACAAGAAAAGAGACAGACCCAAAATAACACTATGCATTCCACTTCCCAGTCACTCAAGCTCATTAAAACCTGCGAGGAACATGCAAGAACTTCGTATAGCTCCTGATTATGCTGCGGAGTTTATCATAGAGGTTTCCTCTGTATATCTCTGGTCATCTAGTAGCTGAGCATCTTTCAAAAATCAAAGCCCACCACTGTGGGAACACGCTGTGAGGTCTTCCTGACAGCAGAGAAAACGTACCAGGTCCAGCCTGGCAGGGATCAGAGTGCTCTCACTGCAAGTCCAGGGAAACGTGTCTGCATGTGAGTCATCTTAAACCATGGGAGGAATTTTGGGAGCCTCAGGTCAGCTGGATAATCTGAGAGGATACAACAGCTTCACGAAATCCCCAAAGCAGAGTAATTCGCATCACGTGATAAAAACTGGTAGGGACGAACCCACCCTGCTAATTAACGGGTTTCATCACTCAAGTTTTCCCCTGCCTTCATATTAATAGCGTCCTTGAGGCCTGTAGCAGCTGTGATAAGATATTTGGTTACATTGATGTAACATACTTTTTCTTATCAATATGCAAACAGGACCCTAATCTATTTATCTCCTTCACATTTTATTCTGGGGGTGGAGGGGAAGGACGATTCCCTTTGAAGGTTGCTTTCAAACTTTGCTATCTAATGAAGCCAAGTGAACTTCTAAGGCAGTAATGAATGTTGTGTGTAAAGGGGATTGGTTTCTTTTTCAATAGTATTTTCCAGGTTTTAGCAAACAATTTTTGGAACAGGCTGGGGTTCCACACAGGATTCACCTCCCACAGAGCATGTGTGGGTCAGCCTTCACAAGCACTCTTGTCAAAATAAGGCACAGCCATGCACAATGTCCCTTGGGAGACTGAATGGCTGAAGGTAAGCACATCCCAGGCTTTAGTTTTTCAGGTGAAGTCACTTTGGAAGATGCTGTGAGGGTTAATGCCAGGGAGCCAGGGACACCTGGACAACTGTGATCGATTAATTTCAAGAGCAGTACAGAGGTTTGGATTGCAGGAAACTGACCCAAGCAGTAACAGCTCCCCAGTGCCACCCACCCCTCCCTTGTCCTGTCCTGTGCTCCTTACTTGTGTCCTGTATGTGGCTAAATCCTTGGCTTGGGGACAGTGTCACCAACACACCCTCCAGGGAAGTTTGGAAAGGGAGCTACATAGAGTGGAAAAAGATAAACTGGCTTTTCTTTCCCCATCCATTTTCTCTCAGATTATTTTGTTATTCCCTATCCCCACCTAGCAGTCCAGACTTTTGTTTTCCTCCAACAGATCACTGCCAAATCCCACACCTCAAGCAAGCGAAGGCACAGCACATCACCTTGCACTTGCAGAAGGGAGGCTGGCCTGTCCTGTTTCCATGAGTTATCTAAAGGCATGTCCTATTCTATCTTTATTTGAACCATCATATCTTCCCCTTGCTCTAGAGCAGAAACCCAGGGCACAAAAGGTAAAGGTACTGAGGTATCATTTTAAGTCACTCACAGCCAGAGCATCTCAGCAGGGAAGCCCTGTAGTCTGGTAGGGTTATAAGGACCATCTGCAATGCCACTGATCCTCAGCTACACCCAGTCACTTAGAGTTATCCCTTTTCTCTTTAGGCTCTTCCTTGCAAAATAATAGCAAATTGATGGCATGTATATTCCCCCTGCTTATCAGGGGATCATTTGAAGCTGAGCCAGCTAATCCTGAAGATTTTTTAGCTAAACAAAACTCGTGGACTTTATTGACTCAGACTGTGGCACATAACAAGTCAGGGCTCAGGACTCGTGCATGGCCATGGTGCCCATGGGGAACGCAGCATCTGTTGGGGGGGATAGGGTGGGTGCAGAGTGTGTGTTCTGCATTTTCACTGCAGTGTTTTCCCTGCCACTCTCTGGTGCATCCTGGGAGATTCTCTGTGCACCTCCCAGCACAACACCACAGCATGTGTCCTGCTTCTGTTCCCTCATTCGAACAGTTTAAATCTTTCTTTTTAAAATACCTGTAAGGAACAAGACAGTATTTGGCCCTGGTGGATTATCTGGGTGATGAACGGCCATCAGCCAGAGGTCTGCACCATACTCCTGGCCAGCCTGGTTGGCTTCCAGCCCTTTCATTTCCTACCTTCCTTTATAAGCCCTCTATCTCCTTTAGCCTAACAGGTGGTGAAACGCCCCTCACTTGATGCCTTCCACCTCATGCAACCAAGAGTCCAATCACCAGCTCTGGCCTGGCCAGAAAAGGCAGAAGTTTAGTCTGTTCTCATAAGAAACAAAAAAAATAGTTGTGATATAATGATTTGGGGAAGCTGTGTTGTGTTCTTTAAAACTGTTTCATCTCAGAAGAAGATCAATGTCCTAAAAGGGTTTGGAAGCTCTTGGCTGTGTGAGATGTCAGCAGACATCTCCCTGCTGCCTCTCCTTCCTTTGGTTCTGGTATTCTTTCCCCCCGTGTTTCACTCACGCATTGCAGGTGCAGGCAGTAATAGAGCTTGTAAACCGGGAGAAAAATAAAGAGTGAGGAGGTTGCACATCCTGTAGCTGCTCTTAGTGGAATTAAGTATGGATATCGGGGAAAGAGAAGATTTCCAGTAAACCCACTGGCTCCAGTCCTAGGAATTACTGACAAAAAATTAATTTAGGGAAGTATAATTAAATCTACAGACATTCTGCAAACAGAACACAGGCTGAAGAGGTGAGAACTTCTCTGCTGAAGAGCTGGCTGTGTACACATGGAATCACACCTGCTCTGCGGCCAGTCCTATGCACAGATTGATACCTCCCTGCTTCTGTGGGTTTCGGTGGGAGCAGACCTTCAGGCCTGGGAGAAGATGTGCACTGAAGTTTGTAAGGCACATAATTCCTCTTCATTGGAGCAACGGGCAGAGTTTGGTTTGTGCCCAGAGAAGGACAGAGAAAACATTTCAGCCCCTGCAAACATGCTCTTCACACACCTTCCCTCTGCCCAGAACCAGTGTCTTCCCACCCTGCCCTGTTTTCCCAGGACATGAGTGCAGATTTATAATGACCAGCTACCTGCAGCATTGGGGAGATAACAAGCGGTGGAGGGCACAAGGGGAAGGTTAGAGATATGTGTTAGCCTAGGACAGGAATGGTTGGACTCGATCTTAAAGGCCTTTTCCAACCTAGTGATTCTGTGAGTCTGTTCACACGGGTCTGTACAGCCCCCACAGTGATGATGGCTCATTCTGTGTGTTCACATGGGGCTGGGGGGATGCCTGGGGAGCCCACCTCTGTGGGACTCTGCGCCCTGCCCCATGGATCCCTGGGATGGCAGGATGCTCTGTAGAGGGCAGGGTGCTTTCTTTGTCAAGATGAGTTTCTCTCCTTGGTGATTCCTTGGTTAAATCTTTGAGAATCTTATTGAGAATCTTTTATTCTCCATTTTATTCTCAGTTGAGAATAAAATTCTATTTTATTTTTTAAAATATTTCTCAAATATTCTTGATTTATTCTCAAATGAGAATCTTTTATTCTCAATAAGAGAATATTAAGTACATAATCTCCACATCAGCTGCCGTTCATGCGTTCACATGGGATGTTTGGCTTACACCATGCAGCCCTAGGTTGCTGGGACCCCAAATCTCCCCAGTTAGACCAACCTCTGTCTCTGCAGAAGTGTAGATGAGGACGTTACTGCCTTGCCACCACAAAATTATTTTTGAGCATAATGCTTAAGAGTGTTTACAGTTCAAACACTAACAAAGCATGTTGAGGTACACATTTCAATACAGTGTATGGGAAACACCTGGCCCCAGAAACGTACGGGTAGAAATTGCTGTCAACCTTCTGTTTGTCAAAGGGGTATATTTATCCTCTGACTTTTTGTCATGACCTCTGCATTCTGAAATGAATTAAAGGTTTATGTGCAGGAATGCAGAGAGCAGGAAATCAGGAAATAGCATGGGAAATGGCTTTCCTGTCCCGTTTCACTGCTTTACGTACTGTAACGTCATCGAGTGCAGGGATTCTGTCAGTTTATGTTGGCGGCCTTGATTTGGGCTGCGCATGTCACATCGCTTTGTCCTGTGCTGCTGGAGTGCCAGGAGGCTCTGTTAAAGGATGATTTAATTTCAATGCAGGACAGCAAGAGCACATTGGGATTTCAGTGGGGATTGGCTGATGTGGTTAGCTGGCATCCTGGACATGTTGGAGCTAGTTAAGACACAATTAACACTCACTCCAAGCCACTGCCCTTGCACACATTTTAAAAATGAAAAGCAGAGGAACCACCTCTACCCAGGAAACTGAGGATTCACCTACACTGCCATTTCCACCAGCTTATTTCTCTGCAGGAGAATTCGGAGTGGAAGTTGATTTCTAAGAGTGAGAGACAATAATTTGTATTTCATAAACAATTTCCCTCGAGACTTTGATGCTTTTAAGCCCTGCAACAAAGAACCAGGTGGGCAAAGTGCATGACCTATTTGGTGCTTAACAGCCTTATTGAAATGCATTGAAATACCGAGGTGGGCAGAATGACTCGATCTGGCTCTCAATAAATTGCCTGAATTATTTTCAAGGTGCAGCATCAGAGCAGGGGAAACACAACCGGAAAAAAACCCCAAACCCAAACAAAACACTGAAAAGTTAAATCTGTTTTACAGTGACTGGATACTTTCCATGAAAACGTCGAATCCATATTTTCCTGAAAGTATTTGGTAACTGCTGGTTAGTTCAGATTGGAATCTCCAAGTATCTTAAATATCAAACCTTGCTCACTCAAGTACTTAAATCCAAACATCAGGATCCAACTTCTAATTAGCTACTCCCAGCTTCTGGCCTTTTGAATTAAGTAACATCTGTAGGTCTGGGTGGGAATGAGGAGAGCTCTGACAACAGCAGAACTCACTCAGCACGTCATAACTTCAGGTCCTTAAAGACAGCCCCAAGTCCCTTAATTCTCATTGCCTTAGAACTGCTGGACACAGGACGGCAAGAGAGGCCTGATGATCAGTTTGCTCAGCAATACCCTCCCAGGGAGAAAAGGGCCGAATGCTGCTCTTAAAGATGAGCACAGATCTATTAGTACTGCTCAGCCGAGCTTTTCCCCTCTCAGCACTGCTGAAAACAAAATCTCAAGCTACCACAGACACCGAGCCCTCCTCCCCAAACAGCGTGTGTTAGTCACTCCCTGTATTCCTCTTGTCTGGATGGAAAGAGAATCGGCAGGGATTTTTTAATGCTTTGCTTTCCATGCCTTTGTTTTACACAAGCCGACCAAGGCGGCTGAAGCACGCGGGTTTTCCTTCAGCTGTTCAAATAGACCCGTGGAAGGAGACGGGTGTTTACAGGAAGCTCCCAAACAGGAATGTATATTTTTATGCGGTAATTAGCGATTGTTTAATATACCAAGGGGGGAAGGCAAAGAGCAGCATAAACACATAATTGTTACCAGGCAGGGAGAAGTAGAGCATTAGGAGATAGCATAAATAGTCAAACGTGACCCCAAAAGGTCAAAAGAGAACTAAACAATTTTGTCACAGCACTTGCTTATTTAAGTCAATGCAAGTCCAATTTCCTCTGGGCTGCTTTGCCAGGCATTTTATACTGTCCTGCATTATTCCTGTTTGACAGAGAAATCCACAGGAGCCGTTGTCCCTGGTACATTTACCAGGGGTGTGCAACTATTAAACAAGAATAACCTGGAGCATTTTTTGAGTCAAAGATGACAATTTTAAAGCATTTTAAGAGCATGTAAAGCTCTGAGCAAAACTCGTCCACGTTATATTAATTTCTAGCAATGATTTACTGAGGTCAGTGACAATAAAAACACCAGGCAGCTTTGGGGGCAGTTTGTAACCTTGCTGGGTTTTTTTTATTTTAACCCCCTTCATGCTGTCACGTACAAGATTCCCCTTGAATAGCAACAAAATTTAAGATTTAATCCCTGAGACAAACAATTTTTCACTAAATTCATTCATGTTTTGTCACAACCCCCCACTCCCCCTGAAAAAGAATCCCCTTTCTGTTCCAACGCAAGGCTAGGATTTCACTGGGGGGAGTAGCCCCTATGTGTGAGCCACATGGAAGACAGGATTATTTGGTTACACTTTAAATCATGTTCATTTTTAGAGCCTTCATAACAAATAGGGCATTTTATCCTCATATTCTTTATCTTTTCTTTGTCTTTTTTTTTCTTCCCTCCCCCTTTTTTTTTTTTAAAGTTTCCTCAGAGTGATTATAAAAATCACTTAAATCCCGGAGGGGAACTATGCCTCAGTGACAAAACAAATTTGCCACAAATCATTTTACAAAAGAACAGCAGGACTTTAGACCAAACTCGGGAACTGTTCCTATTCATCATTCATTTGTTTTGGAAACTCCACCCTCCTCCTGCCATGTTCAATATCTAATTGGCATTCTGACACTTCAGATAACTAAACATCTGCTGCATGGATGCTTCTTAGAAGTCTTTTGTTCTGTAAGTTGGAGTTCAAGGGATACAACTCACCGATACACTAGATTCATGCCATTGTTAGGACAACTACTCTTCCTGAATGGAGAGAAAACAGCCAAATAAAAGCATTTTGCACAAATACTTCCCCCTACCCTCCTGATAAGCTTCCTAAGGGGTTAGTGTATTAAAATTCAGATATCAGGGCACTGCTGCTCCTTAGCTATTTCCGCAGCTGAGGAAGTCAGGGTTTTTGCGACCCTCCTGCTAACAGCTGCTGACAAAAGGTTAATTTCTGTCGCAGTGACAAGCAGGTTTCAGCCCTGAGTAAAACTGAACCCAGATTTCGCTTGCTTTTATTTTTTTTATAAGTAGTAGTTCAATGAACATAAGCGAACAAGGCTGGTGGCTGCCGTTCAGTGCTGCTGGGAGACCTGGGGAGCGGGTGTCTGGAAAGCAGCTTGGAACACGTGGATGATGTGAAGCAATATTGTTATTGTTGGATGAAGAAATAAATCATATGTAAAATTCTGTGGGCAGTTTTTTATCTTTCCGCTGCTAGGTGTCCTTTAGCCTAAAGGCTTTATTATCCAATGCAGTCAGCCAATATTATGGATGTATAATATATATTTATAGAAGCTTCTAGAGCTTTCAGAGCAGCCTCTGCGTGTGGGCCCTGCTCAGCCTAGATAAATGAGAACAAGCCACTGACCCCATGTCCACATGGAAGGATAAGACCGGCAAAGGCGGGGAGAGAAGGAAGGCACCTAAGCTGTGATGTGTTCTGGTAAATGGCCAAGGATAAACCCCACATCATAGGGGGTGTTGCTGATACTTCATCATCAAGCTTTTCACAATGTGGCTCCTACTGAACTGTAGCTGAACCTGATTCCTATCCAGCAGATACTCCCTGCTCATAACCACAGACTCTTTCTTTCCAAGCGTGGTCTTTGTTTCTACAATCATGTTTCCAAATGCATCAAGGACCCAGGAAAAAGTTGTCCCTGATCCAGAAGAGGTGCAGACATCAGGCAGGGGATGGGGCTGCACTTCTCCAAGACTTTGCCATGCTGAGCGCTGTCCAGGCACCCCAGCCATCCCCTGCCTGGCCAGATTCCCAAGCCTTGCTTGGTGCATTTTAATTTTTTTTTCCTCTGGAAACCCATCACTCTCTGAAATCCAGTTGCTGTAAACTCTGTGAGGCAGGTTACAGAGGAGGGCACTGATGAATGCCCCTAAAAACCCTTTGTGCCCACGCTGCTGCATGAAAAAGACTGCTGAATACACTGCATAGGAAACAACTCACGTCATTGTCCTTCTGCACACACAATCACTCAAATGATGCATGTAAATAAGAGATTTTATAGGCACATTCACTTTGCAAATCCTTCCCATCTATTCCAAAAGAGCCGCATTGTAAACATTAACAGGCTGGTCATAAGCCTGAGTTTAGCAGCAAGGCTTCCAGTAACACACAGCAGCGGGGCTGAACCAGACAGACTGACTTCTCTGTCCCAGATACCTCACTGGTTACCAACCTCAGTCTTTGGCCCTTGCGAGCATTCAATGTGTATGAAATCTCTTATGAAACCTCTAAATAAACTATCCAACCAGCAGAGAAAGGAGACGACATTGCATTAAGCATCTGTCTAGGCAGAGAAAAGGACAGAAGAAAATAAAATTATCATAGCTACTTATTTTAATGAAGGTCTCTGCTGGCACTGACACAGCAGTGCAGCTGCTCACAAAGCATCACTTTTGATGTTTCCCCATGCTGGTTTTCTGAGGGACTGGGAGTTACAAAGGGCCACGCAAGATGGGGAAGTGGAACAGTCATTTGTGCCTCTTGATAACTATGTCCAAAAGTGACCCTGTCCCTTGTGAAATGTGGATTTATATGTGGTGTGGGTGAGTCCAGACTGGCAGGATGGAGTCAGCACACGGCTTTGGGAAATCTGGATTTAATTCCTTGCTTTCCTAAGCAAAAATCTCTCTTGGTCTTGGCCAAATGACTTCGGAGTTGGACCTTCAATACACATAGTCCAGTGCATGAGCATGAGTTGGCAAGCACGCGGCATTTTTCTGTTTTCTCGGGGATATCCTAGTACACAGCTAGGATAACTAAATTCCCCAAGTAATTTCACTGAAGCCAGCTGACTGGAAGAGCTCTAGCCCTGGTTCTGCCTGGCCAGCCAGGCAGCGAGTGCCACCTCCATGGCCAGGATTAGCAGCAGCTCATTGCCAAGAGTAGGAAATGAACTACACGGGAAATTATTTTAGATCAGTCTCACTACATTGGAGAATTTGGTACCATCTGGATGCAGACTGGAGCCCATTAGTAGCTTCAGTAACATCATAAAGTACATTGTAGGAGATGAGCTTCCCCTCTGCTGCCTGGAAAACACACTGGAAGTAACAAGTCCTTTTAAGGCCGTTTCTATGCCTCATGTTGATATTTCAAACCCTACAGCACCTTCAGATACGTCTCTTTATCTGAGTCAAAGTACTCAAAGTGGGAGCATTTTGGGGTTTCCCAGTTCAGGCCCAGATCTGTATCCAAGAGGCAGCACTGTTTCATTGAGAAACCTCCAACAATGTTTCTGCTTCTCCACAGAAGCTTCTGCCTGCAAGTTTTCTGGCTGATAAGTCTTTCTTGTGAAGCAACTGAAAGTCAGCCAAGGGCAGAAGGGGAGGGAGCTGGAGCTCTTTGCGCACCACATCTCCAGTTCTCTGCCCTCAGGCTGGTAAGACCAGGTCTGTACCAGGAAGACCAAGGTGATCTACTTCCAGTTTAGTGTGATAACTGCCACGTGTATGAGACAGGCCCAAAACGTCCCTTGAAGTCCCTCTCCTTCCCTCTGTGCCCCCTCCTGCCTGCTCTCACATCCCCTCACCAGACACAGTTGTTGGGGCCTCCTGTCAGTCTGTCCAGCCCACTTTCTCTTTTCTCCCCCGTCTTTTTCTTTTTCCTCCTTGCAAAGAGAAGTGAACATCTATGTCAACGAATCCCTGACCTACATGGGCTGACCCCAAGGAGTCAGAGATAATGCACAAGAGTGAAGTAAAACCAGAGAGAAGCCCCACACTGTGATGTCTCTGGTGAGGTTTAGCTGCTCCCTGACTTCCCAAGAACCACTTGGCACATGGTTCAGTTTCAACCTCTCTGTGCCCCTTCAAAGGCCTTCCAGCTTCTTTCCACATGCTTTCAGGAAGGTTTATTTCCAAGAAGGGTAATCCTGTAAAGAGGCTGATGAGGGAAGGTTTCCTCACATCCTCCTTCCGCGGTGTCAGTGCACTTGAGCAGATGTGACAAACTCTGTTCTGCCAAGGGCAGGGAGACCCACTGACCCCAGTGGCTCCTGGCCATGGCTCCCCCCATCCACTGGGATGATGAGAGGACATCCCATCTCTACTGTCCTGCCCAGGAACTCTGCTACACCCCTTGGGACCACCATAACAGCTTGGAGATGTCAATGCCCAGCAAGGGAGAGCTTAGTTTTCTCCAGTGTAGTGGGACTGATTTAAAAAAAGAGAATAAATGTGCATCTATAGCTAAATATAAGATGTCATTTAAGCTGCTCATACCTGGCACCAAGGGTCATATGCAAAACAAACCAAAGCATTTCATTTGAGGGGCAGGCACAGTTTTCTCATGTGCAAAAAGAAAAGAAGGGGGAAAAAAATCCTTTCACAAAAGAGCTCTGAGGAGTCTTACCTGTGGCTGAGAAAGCAACACTGTCAGAGCCATATATATTCATCCCCAGCATGAAACAGGCTTCTTTACTGATGGTAACATAACATCCAGGTGTTAGGCCTCAACCCCACTTCAGCTATTGTTTATTGCCATTGCATGGATTAATCCCTGCTGTCAGTCCAGTCTGCGAGATGCTCTCAGAAAGAAAGGTCTGCATAGCATCACAAGTGTCAGATCCTGCTTTGATACACTTTATCTTCCCTTATCCCTTCAAACTCACCATGACTACTCTGCCTGACATGCTAAAAATGCTTTAGAATTGGCGCATATAGGCTAAACTATGGTTTCAGGGGAAAAAAACCTGTCCACCCCCACCACTTTTTTCTTTTTTCCCCCCTTTTTTTGACAGAAATCATTGTTGATCTGATAAGGAGTTTGTGGAGTATCCAGTTACAAACTGAGAATCCCCAGAGTCCGTGATTCATTAGTAGTTATCCTAGTGTTACAGGAAGTAAACAGCTTTTAGATGTGCATTTTGCATCTAATTATGTCACAGTCCACTGGCCTTCTCAAAGGTGTGTTGTTTTTCAGGGTAATACATTAAAGATAACAGATTTTACAACAACAGCTGGGAAAAACAAAAATAGATAAGTTGTGGAAGCTCTGTGAACCAGGCTACCCAGGGGAGACGGGTGCTGGGAAGGACGTGAAACGCGATCCAGCAAAAAGCTGCCTGTCAGAGCATCTCTATTTCTGTGGCTCATGTTCTCCTTCCAGAAAGTTCCTGAATCTGTTTGGGTTTGTACTTCCCCCACTAGATGATTAATTCAACTTTGTGCTCAAGAGCTTCGTTCTGTCCTCAAATTCATTAAAGTGAACTATTCAGATTGCAGTGCGGCAGGACAGAGCTGAGCCCAGTGGGATTTCCCTGCTTGGAGGGTTCAGCTCAGTACCAGGGGTCGAGCAGGATGGCTGCATATCCAATGCTAACAGCATTTAACATACCCAACGCTAGCAGGGTTTAACATACCCAGTGTTTTAGCAGAGATTAGTTTGTGGAGACTCAAGAAGCATTTTCTCTTGCAAGCCAGATACCGACCCATTGCTGCCTAGGGAGGCTTTGCCTGATGCCATCTCGTGACCCAGGGGGTCACGGCCATCCCTTGCCAAAGCCAACATGCGTGTTGTGGCAGTGTGGCAGAGGGGCTGACACAGCCCCACTCATGACAAGGACCAGCACAGTGTGGGGCTGACACCTCACACCATCCCCAACCATGGGCGGGAGGAGTTTGGATGCACTGAACGCAGGTTGCTATACCGCAAGCCTAGATGGAGCTGGGGGAAAGTGAGGAAGAGCAGATCCTCCTGGGATGTGGGTCAGCATGGCGGGAGGGATGCTCCCACAGGCATGGCCTGCTGACACCTGGCACTGTCCACAATCACCAGGATTCTCACTTATTTTCAGAGATGCTAGAAAGAGGGTGACAGCACATTTTGGACACCAACAAGGACATTCCTGTAAATGCTCTCCAGGATGTATTTAAGTAGGGGATGATTGATCCTATTAGTCTGCTAAATCCCAGACTCAGGGGTGCAGACAGTAGCATTCTTAAAAACCAGGCGGGTTTATTTAGTATTGCTTAAAAAAAAAAAGAAATTAATAGTCTAAATTACATTTAGGTGAATCACAATTTGAGAGTGAATAAAAGTCAGAGGTTCCATTAAAGCCCTTTTCCCCTGCTATAGCTCCCAAAATTCTGTCACCTGTATGTCAGGGAAAATTATTTAGCTATGCTACAGCACTTGTGCATCACTTTTCAGTTCCAGAGGCTGCTGTTCTGCTGCTTGGCTCTGTGATGATTTGCTGGCTTTGCCCAGCCCAGGGCAGCAGCATCAGACTGCCTGTCCTCTCCTCTGCTCCTTCACCACTTCCAGCTATCCTTTAGAGAGCACCAGCACAAAATACCCCCTCCTGTGCCCATGTGTACTGATGGGGAGCAAGGAGAAACCCTGGCCTTTACTATCCCAGCATCACTGTTACTGCTAACGGCTCCACAAGCTGAGAATGTGATACTGCAGTGCCCCTGACTTCCCAGCAGCGCCTGGGTAACCACAGGAGCTCTTTCCTCTATGTCCTACCACACTTCTGCACAATCACCCGCCTCCATCTCACACCAATCTCCTACTTGATAACAGCAAGGAGAGATGACTGGACATATTCTCTGTTCCCAAACCCTCCTGGACCGGGAATGGAACCACAGCGTGGAGGTGCAGGACGGGTTTGGTCAATAGTCACTCAGGCTTTTGCCTTTCATCCCCTCCTTCAGCACTGTAAGATGCTGTAACACCGCAAACCAAAGACAACACAAGCCCACGTAAACAGGGAGGGGGATGAGAGAGACAGGGACATAGAGAGGCACAGGGAGTACAACTACCTACCCATCATTTCAGTGAGATATCAGGCTAAGCTGATGAGCTCTGGGCACCATGGAGGGGGGATAATCGGCTGTGGGGATGCCTAAGCACCCTGCCAGGGACCAGGGTGGCATTTCAACCAGGGACAGTGTGTCATTCTCCAGGGAATGACGTCTTCCTGCCTATCATGAACCCATATGAGCCCTTCCCACACCAGCAGCAGCCGCACACCACCACCTGCGGCGTGTGCCCCAGTTCCTCCCATCCGTGGAAGGGAAATTAACACTTCCTTCCTCATCCTGGCAGGGCACTGCTAAGATCTTCCTACCACATGCAAAACATTTATGATCTGCTGATGAGAGAAAGGCTAGAGAAGGCCAGGTCCTTCCACCGTTGCAGGTAGACCCGACACCAAGATTACAGGCAATACCTGAAGTTAAAGAACAGATATATTTTTCCCCCATTTGTTAAATCAGCATTTCAGTAATACAAACTGAATGTATTTGTCTGAGCTCGCAGCTAGAATAGCTGTTATGTTTCTAGGAAACTACAAAATCAAGGAGTCTCAGAGTGTGTTCAAAAAGAACTGCAAAAGCCCCGCTGGCAATGACAAAACAGAGTTTGAGCTTAGAATGGAAAATGGACGGGTTGTAAATAACAGCGATGTTAAAACCTCAATTGATTCAGTTCCACGGTTAATCTATTATATTCTTCCAGTGGAATTTGTTTTGCTTGAAAAGGATTACATGAAATCATAGCCTTCATTAACTTTGAGTGACTCACTTTTTTCCTGTAACCAGATGTTTAGTTACAGCTGATAAAGCATGAAAACCTGCATTCCTCACAGCCTGCTCTGCAGGGGTGTGTTAGGTAACGATGACAAATATTAAGGTACAATGTCGCCACTCTTTGCTGACATAGCAGCCACCAATCTGCTTATCGGATTCAGCTGGGAACTGGAATGCCAAAGGAAGGGAAGATCCGAACAGGTCTGATACAAACCTAATGCATCCTGAGAGCATTTCTAGCTCAGAACAGGCCAGAGAAAAATGAAACACAAACAAAGCTGAAGAGAACCCAACCTGCCATTCTGTGTATGGCTTTGAGGGACTGTGATTGTTACCCCAATTGTGCATGAAGGCAAAAGTGCAGCTACAACCACTTGCAAATGCCACAAGAGCTCCACTCCTTACGAGAGTCTGTATGCCTCAGGTGAGAGTCGAGCATCTCTCTAGAGGATCCGGCTCAGGAGATCTGTCTGTGCCTGCGAACCTTCTGGCACAAACAGCTTTATGCAGATGAAGCGTGTATGTAGGGTTTGTGCAAGGATGGGAATGTGCCTTGTCAGTGTTGCACTACCCAATTTTCAAGCACCTTTAAGAAGCCCAAAGCTCCTGTTGGCTACAGAGAGGCGTGCCATGGTGCTGAGGCAAGCCGGCTGCTCAGGGAACGTAACCCCTAAGAGCCATCCATCCATCGCATGTGCCGGAGCACCGGGCCCTGCGTTTCTCTGAATGTCTTCTAACAAATGGGAAACGTAATTCAATCTTGAAGAAATCAATGAAAATGCAGAAGGGAACTTGAAGGCTTTTCTTAACTGAACTTTTTATAAACGGATTAATCATTCCCAGAAATATAAAATGTCAGTTGGATCCTCGTGTTTGACACAAGGTCAGCTTAGGGCAAGCCAGGCCGGTGGCATGTCAGATGCGAAGATAAAGCCACAGCTTTGTGCTGTGCCAGCCCAAGGTGCGGTTACCTGTGTGGGGCTGACCAGTAGCACCAAACTCTGAGCGGAATGGGAAGCAGCCCCCACAGACTGAGCACCCATTGGGATACAGGACAACACCGTAAACGGATCTACCTGGAGCAGCTTCAGAAGTTACCCCCTTGTTTGTTTGCTCCCACCTCTCAGCCAGCTATCACCAAGTGTGGCAGTAAAGAGCAGCGGGAAGGAACTTCTTGAACTGCGCT
This sequence comes from Hypotaenidia okinawae, assembly GCA_027925045.1. NCBI lineage: Eukaryota > Metazoa > Chordata > Aves > Gruiformes > Rallidae > Hypotaenidia > Hypotaenidia okinawae. Next base: position 9,018,592 of record BSDF01000016.1, read on the forward strand.
AACCAGACCTGCAAGAGTCTGTCAGTCAACACCCTTTGTCCTGACATCCTCAGCTCCGGCATCCCCATTCTGGCCAGCCTTTGGTCAGGTACTTTTGCTCATACTGTAGTGCTGCATTAGAATTTATATTTTTCACACAGGCCTGATGGGAAGAAAAACTGATTGATATCAGAGGGCTCGAAAAGGATTTAAAAAAATTAAAAACGGTATTGAGCAACTTTGAAAATCTCATTATTTAAAGTGATATCTGACTTTAGATATGAGTGTGGATGAGCTGTATGTATTTTCTGCCCAGCATTTCTAGCAGGACCACTCTGTGCCCACTTCAGAAACCCAGGGGTACCATAACCCTTGCTTTTAGGCAACCAGTGCTACAAGACAATGACACAGAAGAGAGAACAGAAGTAAGACTGTATAATAAAGGTTATTGTTTCCCCCAGTATCCTTCACTAGAAATTAACACTGTACTTTTGAGACAAAACCCCCTAACCTCCATATACTTAATGACAAAACTGAAGTGACTTGCAGTATTTCTGCCAGGGAAGACTGATGCCTTAACAGTAACTTTGCTGTGTGCACATGCAGGAATTTAAGGCTCTATTTCCCAAAACATTGGCCATGAAGAACACAGACCCACTAGCATCTGGCCCAAAGTATCCTCCCAGCTGCTTGCCGCCCTGCTGGCACTCTGTGGTTGTTTAGCCAGGAGCTGAGGGAGCCATCCTGTGCAAACAGAGTATGCAATCACTCGTGCAGTCACATACTCCTTGGAGTACAGCTCTCCCAATTGTACCTCCATCTTGTCGTTTACCTGTCACAGGACTTGAATGGCAGCAGCATCATAGATGCAGGCAGCACCTTGCTTTTTCATTTCTTGTAGGAACTGTCCAGATGCCTGAATGCCTTATGTTAAATTTTATGTTAAAACACTGCCCTAAATTAGTGCTGCATGAATGTCCATCCTCTCCTTCCACCTCCCAAAAACCACAGCCTCCCCCTCTTGAAAGCAAGCAGTTCTTCCTTGCAGAAGGAGGACGGGCACGTGCTGCCTCAGTCACAGAATCATAGGGGTCAGAAGGGACCTCAAGAGATCACTGAGTCCAACCCCCATCGAATCAGGCACATCCTCTGCTTCTTTCCAGGAAGACATGAGGGGAGCAAGGCAGGAACTCGTAAGGAGTAGGTGCACATTGACATTGGGTCAAATCTGGACCACAAATAAGTGAGTGTGTGATAACAGCAATAAAACACTGCAGAGGCCCAAAGGTACATACAAGGAAGAGCTAATGCCGTGTCGTGTCACAATACAGCCTGGCTACAGTGCCAATCTCACATGAAAACGGTCACCGGAGTCACGAGCAGCATGTCTGGCTGCAAATCACAGTTTCAGCACTTAGTGACAGGCTGGCAGGTATAAGGATTAGCAGTCACACGTACAGTTTTATGTGCAGCCAGCCAGCCCTGTATCCCACAATTAACGGTGCTGCCTTGATGGAGATACCAGATGTATTTCGTAGGACTCAGGTACAGTACTGCCCTGCTCCAGAGCCTTTGAAGTCAGCAGAGATCAGGAGCTATTTTGGCGTTTGCCAAAAGTGACAGTGTAATCAGCCCTGCCTGAAAAATAATGGGAATTGTCAACAGTTAATAAAACTGCTTCACGAGCTGGGATTGATCTCTTTTCAAAGGCAATCTTGCACCTGCGACAGCCTGTCCGTAGCAGCACGTATCCCACAACTGTGCAACAGTCAGTGCAGAGTAGTCATCTGTTTGTACCTACAGAGCTGCAAGCGGGCCGATGTGAGGGCCAGTAAGCCCAGACCACCTGCTTCCCATGGGCTTTATGATTCTGAAGGGAACATTCAAAGAAAAAGGAAGCTCCTGTGGTAACTTTTCTGTGACTGCTTCATAAAAGTACCAGAACTGTTTGTCGGAGCAGAGCCCCTGCTCATTTACCTCTCCCAAGATAGTGCCCTATCCCCCAGGCTGGGAAGCGATAGCATCCTTGTGCTCTCCTCCTTACAGGTCCATTTTAAACTCTAATTATTCCATGAAAAGTGAAACAGTTTAAAGAGGAAAGACCAAAAAACTCACTACGGATTAAGATGTACTGTTCCCCCAGGCTGAAAAGGGAAGAGATGAGAGGTCTCCTACACGTGGGTGACTGCTCGAACTGCAGATCACATAGCTGGGCAGGCAGGGAGCATTGCCTCTGGAAGGATGGAGACCTCATCTCCAAAATGAGTGCTGGCAGTAGAATGGGATGTGGCCTGTTGTGTGACGTGACTTCAGGACTACTAAGCCAAGGGAGAGGCAGAGATGAGGCCCTCAGTCTCCATCCCGTCCATCTTTGTGGGACAGAGACCAGATGGCTTTTGCGCAAGAAGTGATACTTGGAAACAACAATTGCTTGAAGCTGCTTTCAATGGCCCTGGCCTCTCCCGTCCCTTCAAAATCCAAACAGAAGTAACATGATACACTCAAACCCTCTCATTGCAGGAGACATTTAATGAACCCAAGGACTAAGAGACTTAATTTCTTTTTTCCTGCTTTCTTTTCTCCTCCTCCTGACCAAGCTGGGATGCATTTCTTATGCAACGCTTATATGAATGACAGCATGCAGAAGGCAGAGCAGAGGATTTCCACAACACCCGGGCTTGTATTGTGCTTCACCTTATTATCATTCTCTAACCCTGCACATATGGTCATCTTCCATTCTTCTAACTGGTTCCAGGGCCCTGGAATTCAGCATGACCCCTGAGGGCTATTCTAATGCAATCAGTAGGAATACTATATCCAGGGCCAGTCCAAAATCAAAGGCCTGGCCAAAGCCCAGGATAAATTACAGCTGTTATAAAGAAATCACCTTTTCACCTTGGCCCTCATATTCTTTCAGTTTACAGTCATAACTCAGCAAGGCCAGCAACATTTGTCATTAATAAACCTGGTTGGATAAACAAGACTGATGGATTAACAAGTCACATGTAAAGAAATCTGAGAAAGTGAAAAGCTTTAGACAGAAGGTAAGGCTAAGATGAATTTTTTTTCTGAGGGAAGAGAAAAATTGATCTATTTTTGCATATATTTTTCTGTGTATTATCTTCATTTGTGGTGCGAGGCTTCATGACTGACAGCTGTATGGACAGTAGGTCTGAACAGCCCCAGGAAGGAAGATACTGGCCTGGGTGATCTCAGATGACCATATGATCTGTGAGCCCAGTGTTAGTGGGCACCCTGGTTTCACTAAAGGACAGACCACTTCCCAGTATTTATCTCTCAGCCTACATGGACACCATTGTTTTCCTCCAAACAAAATCCTTTTGTGATTTTAAGTGAGAGGAAAGGATATTTGACTTAAAGAGATACATAATCAATTAAGACCCTCATTTCAAACAGAATTAAAGAAACACCTTGTACAAGAGTCATTTGATTAAGAACATTAAAGTTGTTCCCAAATGTGGGGCTCCACAACTTTGACACTATATGGCTTTCTGTTAGTGAAATAAATACAGCACAGCAAGAGTGGCACACTAGCATGCAAGGGGTTAAAAACAGCTCTTTCAAACCTGTGAGAAAGAGGAAGAGCAGATTATATTCCCTGGCTCCCTTGGGAAAGCCCACAAGGGCGTGATTTTCCTTTATTAATCTCCCTGTGATTTATAGTATCTTGGTTTGAAAACTGTCAAGTATCTGTTAAAGAGAGCAGCAAACGCATGTAGTATATTGACAGCTTTATATAAGGGATTGATATAGGAGTGTGCTACATAAAGAAACCCAAACTACTGAATTTTCCTGTAGGAAAAAAGAGCAATAAATGAACTGTACAGTAACAAGAACCATCCCCTAAACCCTCTTAGATCAAAAATCCTCTGCAGCGCTTAAAGTGCAGGGACAGCAAAGAGACAGGACAGTTCAGTTGGCTCTAAGAAAGTGAGGTCCAGGTGTTCAAAGATGTTTGCATTGAAATTCAAACTGATTGAGAAGTCTCTAATCTCTCTATTTTTGTTTCTGACACAATTTGGTCTAATTAGTCCTAATTTGCCACTCTGGGTAGCAGTGTCTGTGTAGCAGAGAGAGGGTGGGCTGGGGGTGAATATGCAAACGCTGTGCCAGAGGCTGTACACAATATTCAGGGGAAAAAATAATTTATTAGGGTTTCAGTGGGTGGCTTTTTTAAAAACTATTTGGCCTTAAACTGTCTTCATCTGGACATCAGCTGTTTACTCTGCAAACATACCCACCCAGCCGGCACAATGCGAGGTGCCGCTGCAGAGCCGGCAGCTGGGCAACACCTTTTGTGTTTTCAATTTAAAGCCTTTGGGTTGATAGTTCACATTAACATGGGGAGAAATATACAACTTGCGAGTTTGAAAAGCAGTTTTTACTCATAAAAACCTTTGATAGTTTAGCCATCTGGTCAGAGTGAAAGAAGCTCATAAAAGAGGCCCAAATAGGGTCAAAGGTCCCTTGCTACATGGGTCAAGGGGGCCGAGGAGGGTTTGCTGTAGTGGACTTTACTAAAAACTTGTCAGTGAGGATCTTTGACAAATTATGGCACATTCCATGGCTTTTTGGGAAAGTATTTGATTACAGTGTGCAGGAATGTTGTTGATATTTGCAAGCTTTAGGGAAAAAGGCATTTAAATCAGAAGCTGTAAAGGTCCTTTAGGAATCGCCTCGTGCGGGAATACGCACCAGGAAGGTTTCTATTTAGGCTGCTTTATTTTTTTTTTCTTACTTTTTTTCTTTCCAGTATAAAAAGATCCAGGGGAAAACAAAACAAAAACCTCTCTACTGCAGAAAGCACAAAGGCTTTGACCTTTGATTCAGGTCATTTATTCTTTTAAATGGTCACAAATTATAAAACATCCAATTACTTTTTTTTTTTACTTCTTCCAACTTTTGCTAAATGACAAAACAATTAAACATCTCCCTTGTTTTTCCAGTTTGTTCCTATCAGCCTAGTTAACTGCACTGGTTTTACTTGTAAGAACTTGTGAGAAAAAAGTAACAGAATTTAAGCAGACCGAAAGCAATTTTCTTGATAAGGCTCAGAAGAAAGCAGAGGAAATAACGTTGTTTTTACAAGGTGTTTCATGGCACAGCATTACAATAAGTCATAGTACAGTAGCTGTGTCTTGAGTGACAAGGCCGCATGGCTGAACACACTAAAATAATTGTGCCAAAAGTTCTGGTTGGTTCTTTCATCCCTGGGAGAGTGGAAAGAGGCAAAGAAATGAGTCAGACAAGATGATGTACTTAAAAAGTCCAACACTAACGCTCCTGAGTAGAAATCCATCTATTTCAGCTTAATCCAGCTTCCAGTTGTGCCACTGCAGCCCCAGAACATGGGATGCACGTTCCTTTCGCTCAGAGCAAAAACTCCATGTTGCTTCCTGAAGACCAGCCTCAGCAAGGGGGAAAAATAAATAAAAAGAGAAAAAAATAAAAGGACTATCGGAACTCATCACAAACTCGACTGGCTGGCCTGGCAGTTTCAAAAGCACTTTGCAACTTCTTCATTTAAAGGTATTTTGTTGTTTTAAGGTAGAGGGGGCAGTTTATAGCTACAGGGACTGGGTAGGAGCTCAACATTGCAAAATACCTGGTTTTTTTTTCCTCTTTGCATGCCCACAAAGCCGCAGCGCTGCTTCGCCCGCTGCCTTTCTTGTGACACCCGAAATTAGACTCTGACCTCAAAACAGTGAAACGTCGTATCTACGACTGCAAAACAAAAATGCAGGATTACACCAAAGCAAACACAGATATGCATCGGTTAGTTGTCACCTGACTGTTTTTTAACAAACATAAATCAGGTTTAATAAGTCGGATTAGTCGTTAAGTTTTCCTTTAAAGGGACCCTGATTTCTGTACATACCGATGACCCCGAAATGTCTGCATGTCACACAAACACACCAGTTTATCTGGCTTCTGAATATACATCTAACTCCTACCGCCTGGCCAGCATTTTTTGTACGTGGAGGTCCTGAGGGGATGTAAGTCAGGAAAAGCTCCATTGATTTCAGTGGATCCTGGCTGTGGGGCACAGCGCTGCATCCACAGAGGCTCTGGCCTACAGTGCTTAGAGTGACCCTAAAGAAATTAATAAGCAGCATTAAGGGGTGATTATGTTTAGAGTGCAGATCTGCTCTCAAGCAGGTTATGGAGTGACAGTTAAATAGAAATCCAGGCTTGTTAACTACCCTTTAACAGACTTTATAATAAATAGGCTTGTCCATTAGCTCCAGTGATGATGGGGGAAAAGCATTGGCCACGCTGCCAGGCCTTCTGGGACTGAGAAAGGAATAAAAAAGGTGTGAGGGCAAAACACCTGAATGCTGAGGGTGTGAAACAGTCCTGACCTGACCCACAGGGACAGAATAACCCCTCAAGAAGAAAGCAGCTGTATGCTCAGTACAGTGTTCTGCCCCGAAAGCTGCACATGTTCGTACCTCACCCTTCCCCAGGAAGGAATAACCTTCTCTTGGAGACATGCTGGAAGCCGTGGACTGGAGGAGACATTGCCTGTCCTTACGCTAGCGATCATTTGCCAACCTGACATAATCAAATTGCACCAGGAAGAAACTACCTTTCTTAACTCTAGAGAAGGTAACTAGCAAATGCTCCTCTTATTCATGTGTCTAATCCCTAAATCCTACTAAACTATTTGCTTCAGTAATATCCTACTGCAGTAAATTCCACAGGTTAATCATATACCAAACACAAGATTATTTTCTTTTATCCAATTTTGTTGATGGATAAAAGGACATTTTAAATTTTGACTGCCATTTATCTTTAATCATCAGATGGGTAAATAAGTGCAATTAACCACACAATGTTATTGCATGACATGTGCTGAAGCATCTCTGGTACTCATCACGAACCCTAGCAAGGTGGACAGAGGTCCCAATGTGCTGCAGAGACCTCAGTCACCGTACCCATGGGTATGGACGCAATCATCAGGACAAGTGCAGCGCCCAGCTAAGGCAAGACAGACCTGCTGTAATTTTTCCCAAGGAGAAAAGTTGGTTTCCATCACAAAAACCCCTGAGAGTGCATTCAGTTAATGTGGGGCATCAGTTGCCCTTTGATGAGTGAGTCCATGGAGCCTATATATGCCAGCAGCTGCTCTTTAATTATAACATTACCCCAGGACCTATCGGGACAAGCCATTGCAGACTGGCTGAGGAGCATATGTGGGTCAGTAGCTGATGAAGCTGAAATTTATCATCGGAATGATCCCCAAGTGCTTTGCGAAGCAGGAGAATGATTAAGTATGAAGGTAGCACTAAGCAAGGTTTAAAGATTAAGGAAGAACAAGCTCAGATGAGAGGTATTTAAACTCAGATAATGATGTGAAAGCAATGGACAGTAGTCTTGGTAAGATGTTAAAGGTTAGAAATACAAGGTTTTACAATACAGAGGCACCTCTTGGATCAGGGAAGCCTTTATGTGGTCAGCAATAGACCAAATCAACTCTCAGTCACACTGGGTTAAATCACAAAGTTACTCTCAGTCATTCCTGCGTAAGGCAAGTTGAACTCAGCGTGTCACTCGTTCTCATCTTCCATTTGTTTTGTTTCATTGGCACATACAGATTTTACTATCCTGTAAGACTGGAACAGAAATAAAACAAAGAACAGGCAGATAATGTAGATACATTGTCCCTGCATCTCTGCTCAGAAAATCAAAGTACATTGTAATTCTTCCACAGGAGTGGGGGAAGACCTATTGATACCACTCAGCATGGCATTTTCTATCACATTACTAATTCACAGGCCTGAAAGCTGCCCTGGGTGGGAGAGCTCAGACTCTGGAGTCTGAAGTCTCCAGGTCTGTCCTGGCTGGATACCTTTTTTCAGGCAGGCCAAGAGATGCATTCAAATCAGGCACAGACCTGCAATGCTTTCACTAGCAAAGAGCCAGCCCTGAGTACACACTGAGTTTCTCTTCTTGAAACTGTCCTTTACTACAAGGAAACAAACCCAAAATGGACATCGATTGATGGGTACAACCAGGGTGAAAGGGGGCTTGTTGGGCTGTGCTCAGTCATGGGCAGCTTTGATTTTATATAAAACAGCACAGGTTAGGAGACTTCTGATAAATACAATGGGAAACACACTACAGGAAGACAGTAAGGTTTGAGTCACCCATGTGAAATATTTCTTCCCAGGAGCAATTTGGCACAGATGATATTCCTGAATACCTGTGCTGCAGACTAGCTGATTTTTAGGTGACTGACACAACCGGTCCTATGACCACAGGTTTTTTTTTTTAAACAGCCTCTAACTCGCCTTTTGCTCAGTTACCAACTGCTCTGTGCTTTGTGGTGAAGCGGACACCTGCTTCACAACACTTGATATTTGTCATATTGCACAGACTCTAACATGACAGACAGGGCTGTTTAGCTCCTGTTATCACCTGATTTACATTTCTTGCTTTGTCCTGTTGTCTTTTTAATCAGGATTTTAGCTGATCATCTTTCCAGCACAACAATCAAAACACGGGTGCTGAGATGAACTTATCAATCTCCATTAATTACATCAGCAATGTGGTGAAATCATCTGTCCTGTCATCTCTGGAATATTGCTCGGCCTCAGGTTTAGCGCTCTCAATCCGATTTGTAGATACTTATTCTTGCACTCGTGACCCCCTGATTGGATTATTGGAATTCTTTGCTGACAGCTCTTCCTGATAAGGCCTTGCACAGGATTCAATTAATCCAAATGCAGTAGTGAAGAAATTCTGTTAAACAATTGTTCCCCCCTTGCGATGCAGAGGGCCCTTTCCCAGCCCCATGGGGTGCACAGAGGCAGCACCCACAGTATCAGAGGCCATCAGACATATCATACTGTGGCATGCCTATCACTTTCATCTGCCCTCTTCCTGGCTCTGCAGTAAGATGTGCTGACCTTTTGGGTGCTCCTAATCTCTTTATCTACTGACCTCCCACTTACTATTTGTCCTAAGTATTGAAATAATTTCATCCTCAATATCGCTCACTGCTGAAGATACGAAGTCACATCCTTTGTATCCTGCAGCATGGAACTCCCTACTGGAGTCCATAATGTGATGTTTCTGGTGCCTTCAACAACAGCAGGACACTCTGAGGAGCATCGCACAATTCACCACCCCTCTCAGTGACGATATCACAGCTGAGATCATTCCACGAGCAGTGCCCTTGGCTAGGGAGGGGAGATGCACCCCAGTGAAAAGTCTAGAGGCTCTTCTGGTAGTTCTGTGTTGAAATTGCAGTGCTAATCCCAGATCCTGGGGAGCTTCCTTGGATGCTCTATTTATTACAACAGAGATGGAATCCTGAAGGGATCCTGAGCCTTTTAAGATTCTTGGTAGAAGCACAATAAACCGCTACAGAATTTAACCCTGGAAATGGCAGTGCCCAGCCAATACAGTTTATCACTGAAGGGGCAGGCAATGAGCACATGTTTCATCGACGTGGATCTCAGCAGTCACTTGACATGATACCCCTATTGAGAATCTGGGGGAGAGAAACAGGAGCCCCCTAATTCTGAGAGGAAAAGGTGAATACACTCAGAGTTCAGAAACGTAAAGAAAATAAAGAGAAAAAAGCACCAAAGTTTAAAAATTAAGTTTACCAAGTAAGACTCTGCCCAAGGTTTACCGAGTAATACAGGAAAACCTCATGCTGATATCTCAAGACAGTTTGAACCTGGTACTAGTGCAAAGCAGCCCAGAGCGCAGCAACTTCAGTCAGGAATGCTGGGCAGAATCCTGTAAGATCCGAACTATGTTTTAAGGTTGCCAATAGTGCCCAAAGAAAAAAATGTGAAAAAGAAAAATCACTGACAGATTTGAGGGCAGCATTTATTTGTGCCTTCACCTTTAAATGAGCAAACAGGATGGCACCTGCCTGCACACACAGTTTGGCTGGTTCCCTGGATGGTATCTGACACTTAGTTCTTGCATGGAGCCCCCCTGAACAGAGATTAAAGTTCTCTTTTGCTTTCCTTATTACCTGAAAATATCTTCTGTCATTGTTTTTAATGGAGCCTGTCGTAACAGCATTTCTATCATGACATTTTTACATCACGATTTCCCCCTACTGAAATAGCTGCCTACACTGACACACACCAGAAAGCTGGCGAAGCATCTCTGCTCTTTAGCACAGAACCCTGGCTGTATTTATTAGTCAAAACCTTAACTGGGGTGCAGAGACGTGGTTCTTAGCTGACACAAACCAGATCTAGACCTCCTCGGTCAGGCTGTCAGTACCTAGAGGGCTGGAGAACCCGGCCAGCCAAAAACTCCTGCCTCCGTTCGTGGAAGACAAAGCAGAGAAGCTGGAGGTTACCCGTGCTGTGGGCAGCCATGTGTCCACACGCCTGGCTCATACACAACCTGTGCAAATATTTTCAAAATTCCAGAGCCCACAGCATGTGTGGGAGGGATGAGGGGACCCTCATGAATCTTCCTAGTAAATCCTGGGGCTTATTGAATATTTATCAAAACTTAGCAGATGTTTTGCCAAGGGTTTGTGATAGATAGAATTTAGATAACTTCTGAAAATTAGGAGTGGATAATGAAGTTCACATGAGGAATTAATTGTTGCTGCTCAAGAGCATTGTCTGGCACAGAGTTCAAGGGTCCTGGCCTACCAATATTTAAAGAAACTAACGTTTCACTCCACGTTTCAGCTGAGTGTATTTTACACCACAGAAAAGCGAGCTTGTGTCAACCATAACATAACCCAGAGCATGCTACCGTTTGGTGCAAGGCTGCTGTGAGGCAGCTTGGGGACTTGGGAAGCATCGATGTCCATGTCAGAGGACTTGGCTCACATGCAAAGCACACGCCCCTCAGTGCTCACAGCTCGCCAAGCTGGGCCAATGAGGTGCCACGTTCTCTCATTGCACCTTTCCTTACTCCTCACATCAGCCCAGCTTCAGCAAGCCACCACATGCTGGAGGGGCCATGGGCACCAGCGTCCCAGTGGGTCTCACCAGCTTTGCCCTCCAAGGGTAACCAGGTGTGTCAACAAAAACGTGTGGCTGATTTCCTGAGAATGAAGACAGAGATGGATGTGCTGACATCCATAAAAGCAGTGTATGTGGTGGCCAGTAAGATGTTCCCAGCCAGCAGATTATGAATGCCATGCTTCGTTACATTTTAAACAATAAAAATGAATGACCCATCTCCAGAGAGTGTTGTATTTCTGGAAGGGAGGATAACCTGCGTGCTTAGGAACATGTCCTAAATCTATATGCTCCATTAACCTGTGGAAGTCTGGCTAGTTCTAAGGTTTGAGGAGCAATTAATATCTTGCAGGCAACAACATTCTTGGGTGGATGACCTGGGATTTCAGTTACACCTGAGCAGAAAGTAATGCCTCACCAAGCCCTCACGAATGAATAAAAAACCCAAACTCATTTGAAAGTGCAGTGAGAGGTCATAAAGATTGCGGATTACTTTAGTTAGTCATTCGTAACAGGTAAATGCACGAGTATAACTTCCTGGCGTGGGGGGAAAGGTCTTTATGATTTTTCCAGGGTTATGAATACATAAATAACAGTGGTCACTTAAGGAGGACAGAAGCTTTGGGATTAACCTTTCCACACATTTCTAAGTAACCTGTTGACCCAGTAAAGGATTTTTTTTCTTGTTTGGTCTCTGCATCAATCATATCTACATGAGATGTAAACATTTCGCCATCTAGCTCAAAATGAAAACCAGAAAATTATCACTCGACCTTTACAATTAGTTGTTTACTCTCAAGCCACCTTTGGATAAACACGTTACTACAGGAATTCTTGGGTAAGAAATGAATAGTTTTAGCTATGTCACATATTCCTCCCGTTGCAGACACAAGTCCGTTCTCCCCAGGTCCTCCCCCACCACCACCTGAGGCATAAGAAATCCCCTCCCCACCACAGCATCTGTGTCAGGATGGGCTGAAACTGTTGGGTGTCTCTGAGGTGGGATGTGGTCTTCAAAAGGTGCCCACCCCTGAGAGCAGCTCCCCATGAAGAGCACCTCCTCATCCCTGGCCTGTACAGCAGGGTCATTAATAACAGGCCTGAACATTAACCAGTATGAAACTGGGGATTTAAGAGTAAACATGTTTTCCAACAGCTTTCACCAGCAAGATCATCAATCCACAATGCAGAAAATACTATTTTTCATTTTAAACTCAACAGGGCCTGAGTGTTCCTGGGGAGGGGAGAGGCCCACGTGATTCAGGCTACACTACTGCGTGACAATGCCTGGAGCTTACAGATAGCTCCTAAAGCTTTCCCACACAAGTTTTCCAACATAAAAAAAATTCCTTGTCCAAAGTGGTCAAATGGGATAGCTAATCCAGCATCCCTTAAAGACAGTCACCGGTTTCTGCTGACACTAGGACGGGCCTTTGTTGCCTACCAAATATTGAGTCAGAACTAATTAAACTGCCTCTGCTCAGACATTGCCTCAACCCAGGAGAGCTTCACTCATGGTCAGTTTGTAAACACAGCTATTATTTACAAACCGTGAGTCAGATTGAGGGTCACAAGAAGCTCTCCTCATGAGGAGTCTTCATCATCTAGTAAATAACCAGTGAACAAGGTTTGTTGATATGAAAACAATATCCACTCCAGACCAACGGCTCCATCATAATGAGACAGTATATTAATCTCTTCATTACAAGGCAAAATTCTGTTAAACTGGAGGGGTTCTGTCTCTTTCCACAAGCAAGATAGAAAGATGGAAACAGATGATGGAGAGAAGGGAGGCAGGTGCTGATGAAGCTGTCATGGCAGTATCCATGAGCAGGTTGGGCTGCCCCGAGATCCTCGGCACCCATCAGTGGGGTCAGTGAAAGAGGCACTATGGGCTTCAGTGGGTTCTGGATAAATAATTTGGAGTCCAAAGTAATCACTGCAGTGATCTGGCTCTTCACTTGTCACATCACTGAGCTCATGCTGCCCACAGCCAGTGGCATCCATAGTATCCCATAATTTGTAGGATCTATTTTTCAATGTCAGGTTTATGAAAAATAAAGAGTGTAGGCACAGTATTTGAGGTACAACAAGCACCAGACTGAACCTTTACTTTGTAATGACATTTTCTGTGAATACATATGGAAATAAGTAAATCAAAACCTAATTACCTAATCAGCAGTGCCACCACTGTTGCTGGCAAGTAAACACACATCCAAATTCAAAGTAATCAGAACAGAGACTTCAGAAACACAACAAAGCTCACAAGTCCACAATTTCATGGTGCAGGCAGACATTCACAACGTTTAGCCTAATTGTATCTGATTAAAATACAAGAATACCACATGTAACTACGCCACAGCAATTCAGCCCAAGTGCTCCAAACAAACATAACTCTCAGGTAGAGGAGAAACAAAGACTTAGAAGTAGGGTTAGTTATCTTTCTGTAAAGGTAGCCTAAGCACTTGCATCAGCTTAGGCACTCAGTAAGGGCTGTGATGCAGAGAGTTAATTTTACTGCATTTTAGACTCTTGAAGATGGGTGATAAACACTTCACTGCTTCCTTCCCCCACATGCAGCATCATTAGTCTGTCCTAATAAAGACCCTTCTCTCCCCATTCTAACAGCACCAAGGAATTCTCATCCTCCCAACTAAGTGATTTTTCTAGCGCACCAGGTGCTGAGCTGCACACCAGGGAGGAGCAAGCACACTTCCTGAACAGCTACCCCCATACTGGGGTGATACCTGTGATTTTAGGATTTTCGTTACCCCATACAGCAATGGTGAGCTCACCAGCAGTGCCCAGCACCGCCACACAGCACTGCAGCCCCTTCCCTCACCTCAACCCTCAGTCTCACTGAATCACAGGGGGGAGAGACCTTTAAGGACATCAAGTCCAACCGTTCCTGTCCTATGGTAAACCATATCTCTAAGTACCTCATCTACCCCTTTTTAAACACATCCAGGGATGGTGACTCAACTCCCTCCCTTGGCAGCCTGTTCCACATCCCAACTCTGAAGCGGACACTACAGGTTGTGTTTCAGCTTCTCTTTCCAACAGTTGTGACTGATACCCCATCAAGGAACAAGTCTCCCCCTGCATATCTTTTCCTCTTGGCTGAGGGATGGGAAAAGGCTCAAGAATTGGCCATGCTGGCAATAAAGCAGTGCCTTTAGGTTAATGCCACACAGGAACTCCTGGGTGGTTCGGTTCACCTCTGTCAAGGCAGAGAATGATTTCAGTGCAGTCCATCAAGCTGCAGGGCAACCCTTCCTCTAGATGTATCTCAAGAGGGAAAAAAAAAGAAAAAAAGGAAAAAGACGACGAAGAAAAAAAAGGAATAGGCTAACGAGGCAGCAGTTCAACACAGGAGGGAAAACCCAAGCTCCTTGCTTTGGGAATGCAAAACTGGATTCCTAAAGCAGATGCTTTTATTAATGTCCAGAGAACAGCTCAAGTGGGGCAATAATTGGCAGGGACTGACCTTGGGCTAATTTGAACAAACCAAATCCAAAGGAAACTCGTGCTTTCATGAAGCACCTCTACCTCTATTCACATTCCTCTATCCCAAGCATTTATTTTTTTTTAAATGAAAACCCACACTACACTATGAAAGGATTTGAGGTTTTGACGTTGTTGAATTGTTTATCTTTAAAAACAAACTTTTGGGGGTTGCTCCCCTCCCCCCAGCATACCCACTGCCGAAAGTTCCCGCAAGTTAAATGACAGATTTGTCTTCAGATGGCAACAGTACCAAAGCTCACTGCTAATGAGTTGCAGATCTGCATCATAATTGAGCATCCAGATTTCCACTTACAAAAGGAGGATGCGGTCAGCAAGAACAAATAACACCGCGGAGCCAAAAAAATTATAATTACGGAGAAATTTGCCGAGCGGCGAGTACAGTAACCGGCATAAACACTGGCTTAATTACCGAAGACGCGATGCATGAGAGGACTCATCAATACGACCCCGTCTCATCCTTCGCCCGGCTCCGGGAAGGATGCGTGGGGATGCGGGCTGTGACCGCGCTGGGGTGCTGCCCCCTGGGACGGTATTGGAGTATCCCCCTTCTCCCCGGCGATACCGCGCACGCACAAAGGTGGAGGGTGAGGTGGGGGTGGGGGGTAATGACACAAACAGAAGAACCGCGGCTTGCGGCGCTGTCTGTGTTTCACGGTAACGGGCTCACGTCCCGCTGCGCTGCCCATAATGCCCCATCACAAGCACGGCCAGGGGCCCATGCTGGGTGGCTAATTAAAACAATTACAAAGACAAAGGAGGTATCAATAGCATTCCGAGCAGCAAACAAAGAGATAAAGTAGCGAAGATTTAAATCATCAATGGCTGATCCCTCCAGGAGAGTTTTGATGTGGGGAGCGCGCCCCCAGCCCCCTCCCCTCACCCCCTCCCCGCGCCCCGCCGGTGCCCGCCCGTCGGTACAAAAGCCGGGGGTCGCTCAGGGCTTCGCAAGCATCTCGAAGTGTGTGTGTGGTGGTATCGCCGTGCAGCTGACGCTCCCCGAGGTGCCCTGGAGCCCCGCGCCCATCGCCCGGCATCACCCCGAACCTATCGCCCCTGGCACAAAACGCAGCCCCGCACTTGGAACTCCAGGTTTCACAGGACGGGGTGTGTGTGTGTAACCGTGTGTCATGGGGAGTCAATGGGGTGGGAATAGGTGGCCGCATAAATTAGGCAAGTTTCTCTGTTAAAGATTCTCCCCCCAGTTTCGGCAGGGGCAACCCCACCGAGCAGCCGAAATACAGGACGGGGGCGGGGGGGAGGCAGGCAGTCCTGGAGTGCCTGCAAGCCGAGCTGCAGTAATACTTTAGGCAAACATGCTTACCTTGATTGAAGGGCACAAACAGGGACAGTTGGTTTCCTCATACACTAAAATAAAGGCGGCTGCTAGAAAAGGGCCCTGGCATCACACACCATCCACCGGCCCTGCACAAAGTGCTACTTCACAGGAAAACACTTTTCAAAAAACTGTTTAAAAGCTTTTGTTGCCCTGATTTCGCTATCGACAGGGCAACTCGCACCAGGCTGGCTTGGAAACTATATAGCCCTTGTATAGGCAAAAAGTTATGGGAATTTACAGGAGCTTCATTTGCTAAATTAATCAGAACAGGGCTGGGTGTGTCGGCCCTATAAATGCATCCTGACTTCCACTCAGCTGGTCTTTTAATCATCAGGATAAAGAGCCAAAAACGCCAATTAACCAGTGAGAAACCTTGAGGGGCAATGACAGCTTTTTCTGATTGCTTCCTCTGATGGAAGAAAGGGGTTTGGGAATGTGATGCTTAGAGAGGGCAGCAGCTGAAATACATAAGTAAATAAACTGGTAATAAGGAAAACTTTCTATGTGGAATATTTTTCCTAAGCCTTCAAAAGTGTCTTTAATAAACTCGGAATAAAAGTTCTTATTAAAGTGTCTACATAGATGTGCCATGTCCCTCTGGACAGCCACTGTGGCTGTTATGCCAATGGCACAGCCATTCTTCCCACCATAGAAAAATTAAAGACTAAAGCTGGTAAAAGGGGATTTCTGGTTTTTATGCCTTCTGACAACTCTGTAGCCAAGCTGAAACAACATGATTCTTTGTGAAAGAAGATCGTAAATCTGATTTTCACCACAGCCTCTGCTTGTGTACACCCATGTATGTGCTATTCTCTGTAAGAGGGAGGGGGAGCAGCCTGTGGTGTTTGTAGCTTATCAGACACATTTTTACATGGATAGATTATTGGGTTTATTGCCTGAGCTTGCCAAGACGTAATGGAGGTAAAGAAGCACAAGCTCTGAACAGGTTACCAGGGAGCTCTCCCAATTTATTTTGGGATCACTGAGTAGCAGTGAAGCCTGTTTGGTTTTTTAACACATCCCAAAGGTAGCACAGCATTCTGAGCAGGTTTCAGAAATGCTAGTGGTTATTATTTGTTCACAGCCAAAGCTCCATGAAATCTCTGATTTCTGTTGGAGGATTTCATGCTGATGTCGTGGTGACTTCAACACGAGCAGGGTAGGAATAACCAGAGGAGGATTTTGTGAAGGAGCGGCTCTTGAACACCAGGAGGATTAAGCTGACACTGAACAGTGTGATGAGAAGCTGCTTTGCAAAAAAAAAAACGGTGTTAGAGCATCCCAGGCGGGCATGGGTGGGCAGGGCCTCCAGCCCCCCCAATGCCCCCCTGACACAGGCAGGGACACACTCCCCCCAGCCCACGGTGCCCCAAGCCCCATCCAACTTGGCCTTGAGCACTGCCAGGGATCTCAGGACAGCCCCAGCTTCTCTGGTCACCCTGTGCCAGGGCCTCCCCCATCCCCAGGAAGGATTTCTGCCTCCCAGTCCCTCTCTATCACCCTCCTGCACCTGAAGGCCGTTCCCCTGGGCCTGGCCCTCCCTGACCTGGGCACCAGCCCCTCTCCAGCTCTCCTGGAGCTCCTGGTGTTCAGGAAGGGGCTTGGAGCTCTCCCCAGAAGCAGCCTTCTCTTCTCCAGGCTGAGCCAGCCCAGCTCTCCCAGCTTGACTCCAGAGCAGAGGGATCCAGCCCTTGGATCAAATTGCTCTTCGTTATGTTACCCCGGGTGCATTGGTGCCTCGTGGTCCGGGTGTTCCCAGCCCATTCCCAGCCCAGTCCTCACTGGCCTGTTGCAGCTCTGCCTCCCATGACCACTTATAAATCTCACCACTTTAAGCACTACTCCCATGTCATCACACTGAATCCTGACACTGATCTATTTATTCTGGAGTTGATATCATGAGCAGGAGAAGCAGATTAGGTTTAGGAGCAAATGTCAGGTCACCGAAACAAAGTTGAGTGGGGAAGAAAAGGAAGATTTGCTGGCCACGTGTGTATTGTATCTTGAAGCTGTTGCTCCCACAGCAAAAGTCTCCCTTTATGCACTACCCTGGGCTTTTCTCCTTCTGCCAGTGGGATAAAGTTGGCCATTGTGGCTGCAACATGGGAATTGTCAATTAGTTTTCTTAGCTGTAAGTTGCAGGTATTAGCAAAATACCATCGTAGAGTTTTCTGAAGAGGCTCCATCCACTCCATTTTGGGAGAAAAACAGAACTCTTCCCTGAATTTTATTAACCAGAACAATTGTTTTTAACAGATCAGGAAGAAAGAAGGACTTTAAGCCCTGTTTGTATAATAATGGAGACACCATGGTGGCTTCTATTTGGGTCTAACACTTAAAACTGGGCATCTTTTGTCTCTGGCCCCAGCAGTGGCAATCCCTGACCCACAGCAGAGCTCTATAACACTCCTTGGTGCCCACCCAGGTCCTTGTCAAGCTCTTCATCCATGGAAAACAGATGATGTGCATATAACTGCTAGCATCAGCTCATACAACTGCTCGAGAGAGCTCCTCAGTCAAGCACAGAGGTTCCACTTCGTGGTAACCACCGAGCGCAGAGGAGATGTTCGACCCCCTCTGCGTGCTCCAGCACTGCTCCGCACTTGCCCAGACTGCAGCCAAGGAGAGCTGGCTGTAAGGCTTCCCCACAGACACCCGCTCGGGTCTGCTGCCACCCAGGCCAGGGGAACAGCACTCCGTGCACCTGCAAAAACAGCTCCTGTGGACACACTTGGATGCCTTGGGTTGTTTCCCCTCATAGCCAAAGGGGAGCGATTCCCCTTGTGCCCTGAATGCCTGGCTTCATGGAGTTTGTCTGGAAGTTTTGGGAGTGTTCACAGCTGCCTTCTTTCATGACACAAACCCAGCCAGGATACTGTAGTCATGTTGTCATTGCCATGATGAAGCTGGGTTTAGTTTCTGGATGTACAGTGAAGGGGTATAAAGCCATAAAGTGTGATTTGGTGGCAGTTTCCAGCAGCAGCATCAGAGCCGGATGGTCAGCCCCTGTCAGGCTCCTTGGGGATGCACGTGCCCTTACAGGGACACAAGTCATTTTGGAGTCACTGCTGAGTTGAGTAGAGAAGGGTGATGTGGCCATACACCATTGCTGTGGTGTGAGACCCTCATTCTTTGGAGCCCCTACTCACCTGGAGTTGGAAACCACTCTGAGACTGGTGTACATTGGAATAATTCATGCTATGCCTGATTCATATTTCTCTGTGAGCCTCACACTATTTAATCTCCTGAGGATTAAGCCACTCTTAACTTCACTTATTGCTTGATAATTCTCTTCAGCAGGACCTGAAAGCTCTTGGTCGCAGAAGCTCTCTGAACTATGTACATGACAGCAAGAGGTGGGGAAAGAAAACAGTGATTCCAGATAAAACCTGGCATGATTAATACTTCTAATGCCTGGGAATTCATCAGTCAGTTTCAGAGATACTCTGCAGATGGGAATGAGGGCTGGGAAAGCTGGGAAAGCGAGCTTCGCCTCCAGCAGAAATGTTCCAGGACTGATCAATGAATCAGGTGTTTGGTTGTGCCAAAAGTTCGGCTACAGGAAACCAAACTGAAGCCACTAAATAACAGAACTAAAACTGCTGTGTGATAGACAATTGTGATGGATGTAAAATTAAAGATTCCCTGAGAAATTATTCCTTTGGCTTTTAATAATAGCCTCAGCATTAGAGACTCTTTATATTTAATCAACCTACTTGAAATTTCTTGCCTCCAGCAGGAAGAAGCTCAATCAGAGAGAGACACAAACATTCATTAAGCCTCATACAACAAACCTGCTCTGCAGCTGAAGTGCTATTAATATCATTTTACAGAGAGAGGAAATGGAAGAACAGTGAGATGGGAGTAACTTACTTGGGGTCACACAGAGGTTCATGACAGCATGGCAGAGTGGTAAACCTTGAATCAGAGACCTCCCCTACGTGGCAGGGCTGGCCTGCCCCCTCTTACAGGGCTTTCCTGCATTACCCGGGCTTCACCATTCATTACCATTCATTACTCTTCGTTAAGCAGTGAAGCTTGTAAGATGGGAACACCTTGTTTTCCTAAAGATCTAAACATTTAACACTAGTGCTTTAAAGTTTTACTCCACAGCACAAAAGCAATTCTCTCTATACTCACTTATTTTCCTAATTAATGAGCCTTATTAAAGAGTTGTCCAAATTCCCTTGGCCACAATTTTTCTCTTCCCCATTAAAGAAAACTCTGAAGAACCTATAGAATCCCAGTATCCCAGACTGGTTTGACCTCAGAGCCCCCCCAGTGCCACGCTACCACGGGCAGGGAAATCCCCCCAGCCCACTGTGCCCCAAGCCCCATCCAACCTGTCCTTGAGCACTGCCAGGGATCACGGGGAAGCCCCAACTTCTCTGGGCACCCTGTGCCAGGGCTCCCTCCTCCCCAGGAAGGATTTCTGCCTCCCAGCCCCTCTAACCTTTCCCACCCTGGCAAGGCAAGTGCCAAGATAAGAGTGCTGTGACTCCTCACCAAGTGAAAGAAGACAAAACTTGAGCTGTAGGACGATGGCTTTGGTGATGTATGACTTTGGTCACCTCAGCTGCCAGCATGTGACATGTGTTTGTCCTGTTTGCTTGCTGCTGGGAATAGCCTGCACAGGAATAACAGATGTCTCCTGCAAAAGCCACTAGTTGACTCCTATAACCATTAAAATAATTCTACTGGTAAGGAAGCAACATGCAGACCAGATGCCAGTTAATTAATCATCTGTGGAATTACCCAAAGGGGTGTAAGGCTGGGGTTTCGATGAGAGAGGACAAAGCAGCTGTGGAATAGAAAAAAAACACAACCCCAAACCAACAGATTTAAGAGATTTTATCACAGATTTGCACTTCAGAAAAGTATGCTTTAATCTTGGGAAGTCATACATATATTTTAGTGATAGGAGTAAGATACAAGTATGGAGCTGCTCATTCTATGCCATCCTGGCTGGACAGGGGGCAGTATGGCAGTGCAAAGGCAGCTTGACCTGCAGCATCTGGCAAAACATTAATAAAAGCATAACGACTGGTTTTATAGAAGTACAAGAGCTATTTAACAACTGTATCTATGGACAAAGGAGCTGAAAGGCAGAGTAGCCTTCCCAGTTCTGCCTTTATTTATTGCCAGATGCTCAGGGGATGTGCAGCAGGTCTTGATACACTCGAGCAGAATTTCCCTGTCCTTCTCCTGCCTTTACAGCGTCCAAACACTTGCTTCACAGAGAAGACAATTCTAGCACCAATCCCAGCTGTAGGGATGTCAGTTTGATGGATGCTCCTGATCTAATTTGAAGATGGCTGGAAGGTGTCCATTATCTCTTACTTTGGCAAAGTTCAGGATGGCACCAGCAAGATCTGAAACAAGCTGAGAGCTCAGGAATTGGCCACCCAAGGTCTGGCACAGTATATCACACCTCAGCAGCTCTGGGCAGTCTTACCCCACTGAAATGGTAACTGAAACTTCATGTGATGCACCCAGACACCTCCCTGCAGCATCCCACAGCACCAGGAGCTGCAAGGACCCACTCTGGAGTAGGCATAATCTATAGCACTTGCTATTGGTTTGCAATTGCATCCATCCACGGCCATTCAGTGTGACTATCTCGGTACAGACATTAAACACCATCACAGCCTGTTGCCAAAAGAAATATATCACAACCAGGACTTGGATCAGGTGTGGGGGGAGAGAGCAAGCAGAGCCTGACACAAGCAAAGGGGTGGCGGACACTACAGAGGCAGCTTCAGCAACTCTGTGTGAGGTGTGTGGAGGTGGTGGGGTGGTGAAACCTTAAAAAAAAGAAGGGGAGGGTGGGTGAAGAAAGAGGAGTGACAACTCCGGAGATGCTTGACATGACCCCGATGCTAATGCAAGCGTTCAGACAGGCCCTCGCTCTAGCACTGGGTGATGACTTCACTCCCCACCACGGCGAGACGTGGCCGCTCCACCGCTTCCTTCTCTTATTCTCTTCCCACTTATGTAGGTTAGCTGTCCCTGTAGAAGGAAATGGAAACTAAAAGGACTTTTAGTTGACTTAATTAATGCCTGTAACACTAGCCAATTGACATCAGCACCTTGTCTGTCACTCACTGTAGGAGGGGGAGATGTGTTAAAAATAACAGCCTGTTTCCACTGCTCCAGCTCCACTGCGAACCAGCAGAAAACACCCAGGCCAAGTCAGGTAGTGACATCTTAAGGCTACTGACAGAACTGGCGGGTAGCTCAGTGGATGCACAAGATTTGCTGTATTGCTGCTCCTCATCAGAGTTCCCAAGCTCTGCCATCACTGGCATCTGGCCTCACAGCTACGAGGTAGGCCCCAAATCACCGGGCACAGGAGAGCATCAGGCTTCCTACATGAATAAGAGTCAATTTCTTTCTTAAACTTTATGGGAAGTTTTATCCAGCACTTGATTGAGGAACGCCCAGGAGAACCCTCTGCCTGCGCCAGGCCAGCCGGTGCCTAGGCCTTCCCATGGGCATTGCCCCCGGGTCCCGCAGAGGTGTGTGTGTGCAGGCTGCCTTTGCTGTTTTGGCGTTCCTGGATTAAGTTTTGTGTTTAAACAACTGAGACAGTTGCTTGTACCAATTTACAGAACAACCAGCACAGCCCTGCGTGGGATCCCCTCAAGCCATGGCTGGATTTTGAAGCTGAGCCCGTGGGGACCTCTGGCACACAAATGACACATCATGGTGTTAGCAGAACTATTGACACACATTTTAATACATAACTACTGTTGTTATATACAATCAGAGCTGATAGAATTCAGCATAAAAGGGTATTTTAAAGTGCCAATAAAACCACTTAGCTTTTACAACACACTGCGTTTACTCCATCGTCCCCCCTTCCTCCAAAAAAGCTTTTCTTTTGAACTAAGCAATTTATATATTGGGTCAGTGTTATAAAGTAGGTATTTATAGCAGATTTCAATGGAGTGGAAGCTGGAATAAAGGCAGCTTGCTTTTAAATGCAGCACGGAGGCAACTTTGCATTGATAAGATTATCAGCTGTTTGTACATAGGAGCTGATGTGGTCACTGAGGGGCCTCACCTTCTTCTGTAACTGTAACCCAAATTATTTGCTTTTCTGAGAAACCGTTCATGCTTCAACATTTCTCAGATTCATTCAATGTCAACTGAGCAACTCGTTCAATTAGGAGTTGAACTGAAGAACTGTGCTGATAACTCCATGCTGTCATCTTAATTGAACCCTTTTCTTTCCAAACCCCACAAACACACGACCAGCCTGGCAATAAAGGCAACTCAAAGCTGTAGTATGGCTACAGGATGATCACATACACAGAGAGTTGGCCATAGCTTCTGTTTTGTAATGCCTCGGGCTTGTTATTTATCTTGGAAATCAGTTTGGTATTGACAGCATAACTCATCAGCCATGCGCCCCAGCCCCTGACTGCTGAGCTGCTGCGATTACTGCAGCAATACCTCCTTCCTCCGGATCAGCCAGCTCCAAGGAACAGCACAAGTGACACACAAAATGAGCTAACAACCAGATTGTACCCAGTGCGAATGCAGAAACTTGTACGTGATATTTAAGCAGAGCACTTTTAAATTTATCAGGAAGGAGGAACAAGTTTTTGGGAAGCCCCCTCCCAAGAAAGTGTTTTGTAATTGTTTTCCCCTAATAACAGAATGAAAAAGGGAATATTCACAATAAAAAGGGGAATATTCGCAAGTTTATGGTGCAGGGTCTGTGTCTCAAGCTGAACTAGATACTGATCATCTTTGTGGTTTAAAGAGATTAACAACTTTAGAACCAGAAATGAACCTTTGGATGAACTTGATTTTCTAGATGAATTAATAATGCCTTTGTGGTGAGCCTGTCTGTCATTTGGGTTTTAACACTTGCTTTTAGTTATCAGTAGACAGAAGAGTTGTGTGTGGGGGGTCTAGTTTTCCCCCAAACACAAAGTATTTCTATTTAGCAGATACAAACGCTGGATGCATGCAGGGAGGAATGTGCATTGCAGACAAGGGACAGGCATTTGCACATGCAAACCGCCATTATGCATGCTTGTGTCCAGGGTTGCGAAAGGGATTTGAAAACTTACCCCAGAGCAGGAAACTGGCCCGCCAGAAAGGTGAAAGAAGGAGTAAGCATGCTTCTTTTTCTGGTTTCTTTTGTATTATTGCTAGTTTCTGCACCTCATAGACCAAGCACACTTTAACCAAGGCTCTAACCCAAAGCCTGGCCAAGCCAACGCAAAAATTCCTGTGAAGTTCAGGACCCACATGGGTAATTGAGTCAGAGATCACTGCAGACAGAGCTCTCTATTTCTGCACATGGACCCTTTGCACACAGACCGCAGTGAGAGCTAGATTTGTTATTTAAGACTTACCTACATGGGGTTGGAAAGAGGATTAATTAAAATTTAAATACACTGTTGCAACTGCTGGGTACTAGTGGGTGTAACTCTGCAGAGAGGCAGCTGGCTTCCGGCTTTCTTCCTCCACATGGGGATGGGGGTTCCCTCAAAAAAACCACACCGGCCCCATGCCAGGCAGCCCATGCAACACTGGGGCCAGGCTCCTGTGGCACCAGGTACAGCCCTGGGGCTGGGGGTCAGGCTCAGTACACCCCAGCATGGCAGGAGCCCCTTCTGTTTGGGCAAGGTCTCAGGGGTAGCTGGTTCTTGGGAAGGAAGGGATGAGAAGTGACTGGAGCAGGGGACAGAGGTGTGGGACATACCCCTTCTCCTTAAACACGCTTCATGGACTTCTCATAATTTTATACTGGAAGAAGGACACCACGGCACTGGGAGCATCATGGTTAAGTCATGGCCCTGTGCTGCAGCACTGAAGGACGGATAAAAGGCAGATGGGCTTTTCCCCAGGTTTGATACCGTTGTTCTACAGTCAGCATTCCCAAGTGAGCTACAGTGGGGAGGGGAGGGATGGAGAAGTTAAAAAGAAAAGAAAGAAGAACAAAGATATGCTTAGGGCTTAGATGACCTTTACTCCACAGAAATATCATGCCACTGGAGTGGAATTTAAACCCCATTTAAACAGCAGCATTCTCCTCCTATGAAGGACGTGCTGTTAGGCGAGAGGTATAGGGGTCTGCCCCCATCACTGTCCCACAGGCTGCTTTGCCTTCAACTGGATGCCCAGAGCCACTGGCACTGCTCCCCTCTCCCTGCAGGTGCCAAGCACAGTTCCCCAGCTCTATGATAATGCTGGACATGCCGGGAAGGTTTGGGGCCTGCCAGGCTGTTGGCTTCACTGCTATATGTGACGAGTGGCGCTGGGTGTTACCGTGCCTGCAGCAGCTTGAACCTGACCACAGACCTTACCAAGATTATTTCAGAAACAGGTATGAAACAGCATGCAGAGGGCAAGGAAAGGTTCTGAGAGCATCCTGGTGCCTTGTGGCAGCCCTTTCTCAGGATAAACACCTTCACTACTCACCACCAAGTATCCCAAATTCTTTGCCTTCCTATTTTCCTTCAAGACAGACAGACGCTTCTTCCTTAGTCTCCTGTTTCTCAACAGCTTTTATTCTGAGCATTTCCCTTTTTGTCCCTCATTTTTCCTTCCTTTGAAAGCCTGGAAGGTGCTGGCCAGTGGCCAGACTGATTTTCCAAAGAGGATGTACACTTGAGGACCATGCAGGAGAAATGAGCCAAAAATGAGGGGCTCGGTTTCCTTGGCAGCAAGGATGAAAAATGAGAAAAGGGCACCTACTACTGGTTGCTGAGATGTTTTTGGAGATGGGGAAGTCCTTGCCCACCTTTTCTCCCCTGGGCTGTGGAAGAACTGCATGGGGACTAGCAGCACTCATGTTGCTGCTGAGCGTGGTCAGGGCTTGATCTGAGATCATAGCTCCAGAAAGCAGCTCCTCTCCAATGCATTTGAACAGGAGATGGAGAGGTAGCACTGTCCGCTGACCATGGTGCAGAGCGCTTCATGCCAGCGTAGGGAGCAGATGGCAAGGCTGGCAGGCGGGGCCTGGGGAGCAGCTGCACCTCTAACCCTGGGAGCAGTTCTGGTGGTCACTCAAACAGCTCAGCCCCCCACGCCACACTGCTATGTGAGGAGTCCTGGAGCATGCTGGAAGTTAACCAAGATGTTAACGAATTAAGAAACTTCTGGGCAACATTGTATTTGCTGTGAAGAGCCTCTCCTGGTGTTCCTGGTGTTCAGATATTTTTAACCACTTGCTCTGTCCTCAGTGACCACTTCTCTCTGCCAGCACAGTGCGGTTTGCATGCAAATGCATCATGGTGACTGGGAGCCAGTCAGTTCAGGCAGGGAAGGCAATGGCAGGAACACACAAGGGGAGGCCAAGGCTCAAGGAAAGGGCAAAGAGGCAAAGGGGCACTGGGATACCTCCGCAGGGTCCTCCAGGCTGTGGCAGCCCTGTACAGTTGAGATGACCAGCACCCCATTGCTGAAGGAGCCCTCAACTACACAATCCTGAATGTTCTTCTGTTGGCTCCTCCATTTCCAAGACAACCACCGGGTTGAAGCCTGGCCCTGCCAAATCCCAGCCAGCTCACACAAGGGACAGGGGCTGAGAGTGTGCTGATGGATGGCAGGGGACCAGGGCTCTGCCATCTCCACTACCTTTATCCTCCTGCTGCTTGGGTGACCCTTACGAGGTCTGTCCCCACCTTCCCCTGGCTGAGCAGAGGCACAGGGACAGGGCAGCTCCTGTGTCCTTAAGGTCCGTGTGTCTCTCCCACATCCCAGGAAATTGATGCCCAGCCAGCACATCTTCTCCCACCGGCAGCACCCAGCCTGTGACCAGGTTTCAGTCACAAACATGAACTTGTTTTCCAGAGCGCTTCTCTGCTGCAGCTTCACACAAAGCCTGGCTTTGCCCTGGTGCCTTCCATGCTTTGACCTCTGCTTCTGGATCCAGATGAAGCACAAGTGGGAGCCCAACACTGAACCCAGCCAAAAGGATGATGCTATTTAGCAGCTATTAGTGCTGGATCTTTTAAGGAAAGTTTTCACTCACCTCCACTCTCCAGAGCTCTGTCAGTCCATAACCATTTTAATTTTACCACAATTGCCCCTGGAGAGGCCGGTGAAAGTTATACCAGCTGTACATTTACTTTACTGGTTTTACCTCCTTTTTTCTGATGATCAGTCTGTCAGGGCTATCAGGATTTACATTTAAATGTAAAACTGGACTGTCCACCAAATAGCCTTTGAAGCTATTAGCTGTGAAAGATAATCAATTGGGAATGGGCCCCTGCAGAGCACTTCTCCAGCGAAGTCATCACCAAAAAGCAATTTTGCTGGAAGGCTTTTTTTCTTTAAAAAAAAAAAATCACAACCACCCAATTAAAGTTCTATCGATGGCCTAGCTACGTGATTGTACAGCAGAAGCAAAATTTAATGTTTGGGCAAACTGATTCATGTGATAAGTTCTGAACTGCTTAGGAGGGACTAGGAGGCAAGGACTGGCAAGTGTTTTATAGCCCCCAGCCACTGCATGTACTTACAGAAAGGGCTTCCATCTGGAGCTGAGGAAAAGCAGGATAATACAGCGTTACATCAGTCTTGTAAAGGATTTGAACCTGAGGTTTCTGTTGCCTCTTCAGTTTACAACTTGAACATGGTGTCTTAGAGAGTGCTAGAAAAACAGCAGCAGCTCCATTCTGCAAGTAAATAAAAAGGCATGTTGCACAAAGAACTTTATTCTATTACTTATGGCTGCTTTGCATTATGCAGTTTAGCTTTATGCATTCCTGTTCTTTCCAATCTTCCTCTAGGCCATCCTGAGATGTGACTATCTCCAGCATCTATCTGGGCATTTGCATCTTGCTCATCGCTGAGGTATCTGAGTTATTCTCATCCTCACAGTGTACTTCCGAGGGGCAGCCGCCTCCCTCAGCTGGGCACTACGGTAGAAATGGGCACGAGCCAGCAGCACGAGGGCATGTTCCAAGCCAAGGGAAGGTAGCGGGTAGCTGGCTTCTTTCTGAGATCACCATGTGAAGGTGCAGAGAGAAGCCAGGCAGAGCGGGGCAGTGGCTTTGGGCTGGGGTCCCATGGGCAACACAGCTGACCCATGTCCCTGGCCCTGCTTTGCCTCAGCTCGCCCAGGGCTGCCCTGTCCCGAGAGCTCAGCTCAGTCGGAAAACAATGGCAAGTTTTCTGGGCAGCTCTGGACAACTGTGATACGCATCAGACCCACTGGGATACACAGCCCACACCTGCTGTGCAGGGCCAGCCTCTAATTCCAAGCACTGCTTATATGGAAGCTCAAAGATGTTAGCAGCTCTCCTTCCTTTGAGCCATGCCCATGGGAGGCCAGCTCCAAACGCTGGAGGTCTTTCCAAGCTTTGTTCCGTGTCTCTCACGCCAGGTTTGATAAATGGAGAGGTTCAAGGTGTTAATGCCATTTTATGCAGGAGCACAAGGCACAAATGCACCTGTCTGTAAAATATAAAACCAGACCAAACCAACATACCCACCCCTCAGACCCATACGGGTCCCCAGTAATTACCTCCTCGATCTAATCAGCCCTCACCTAGAGTCATCCACCGGTCACTAACCAAGGCAGTTCTCACTTTCAGACTTCACAAGTGACTCTACCTGAGGTTGGAAGGGAGGGACTAGGAGCAGCCTGGCAGCCCCCTGCCAACGCTGAGTCTGTCAAGTGACTCAATTCCGTTGCTCAGAGACGGACACAGCTCCCGAAGCTCATGGAATAAAATGCCTGATACTGTGGGGTTTGGTGGGGTCGCAGCAGCAGGCCCTGAACACGCCAGCTTTGCTTTGCTGCAGACTCTTTTTCCTTCCCTACGACACTGTGAAGTCTCTCGAAGATGAAAGACAGCATGTAACCAAACACTGGATGCTTTATGAGTCCTTCTCCAGGTCTAGTGACTGGAATAAAGACAGAGGCAGAACTGGATACCAAAGAGATAGAGAAGCAAGCTTTTCCTATGACAGGCTTTTAATTCACAGTGATACCTGAGCCATCGTTTCCCCAGGTCACTATAGAAACCTTTATCGCCTTCAGAAAGCTCATGGGGTAAGTGACAGGAGACATCAGTTTCTCTTCACAATATTGGTTTCTCTTCCTAAAATTTAAATAACAAGGCTAAAGATTTTCTAACTAGAGATGTAAAAGGCCATTAGAGTATTCAGTCAATATTCCTGAAATTATAGGATAGAAGCCTGTCCACTAAGGGCACAGCAAATATTTTTACAGACACCAGAGCAGCATGCTGCAGAAAGGCCGGCTGGCTATTTATTTGCCTTTGCAGCCAAAATTCAAAGGGAGACGTGGAAATGTAAACTAAAATAAACGTATCAATAAAAAGGAAGCCTTTCCCCAGTTGTTTGTGGTCTGGAGAAAGCCACCCTGGCACAACTCTAACATTTGTAAAGAACAATTTGAAGCCCCACAACGGAAGGTACTTTCCAGTGCAGTCAGATCATAACACAATAAACAGCTCTGCCAAAATGATTGGGAAATATTCTGACTGTAATTTTTTAATTGCAAACCCCGTGTGCATTCAATAAATGTCTGGTTTTCCCCACATCCCAGAGAAGCCAGCCCTGGGCCAAGCTCTGCTGCGCTGGGGTCTCATCTCACACGAGGACTTGTTCCCGTTCCCTCACCTGGAAGTGTTTGGGGCGCAGCCACACGTCCAGTGACCGCATCCATTCCTGGGCACAGGACAAGCTGACCCGGGTTTTGAGCAGGAATCTACCACTTTGATATGTATGACAGGCAAGGTGTTTATTGAAACCGCATAAGAGATGCCAGCGATGCTGATGGATGGTGAGCTTAGTGCAGAGTGCTGGGGGTCCCTGCTAGCACCCTGCTCTGTATCCTTCTGGGGCTGCGGGGCAGGAGCTCACCCCAAAGAACAATTAAAGGTCCTGTAGATGAATTTGTCTGGACTTTGGATTTCTTTACTGCGGCAGGTTTCTACCCCACAGGAGCACATTCCAGTAGGTCTTGCTGAGGATAAGCCTCTGCTCGTGTGGTACTTGGGTCTGGGTTTAAATAGCAGTGTCAAGGAGTAACAGCAACCAAATCAAAGATGGTTGGGCAGGGCCCAGGAGAGGGGGCTTGGGATGCGCACAGGCTACTCACTGCTGTTTGCTTTGCATTCTGCTGGTGGTTTTGCTCTGCTTAACTCTAAAAAATCATGAGTCTGCAGAGAGCAAATCCTGCAATGGAGGTGTTGAGGGAAGCTAACGGTGGAGAGGCTAGTTTTACACTTTCCTTGGGGATGGTTCCTGTGAACATCACTCGGCTGTAGCCATGAGCAGAAGTGGGAAGCACTCCACAGCAGCGGTCCTGGATTTGCTCGCTCTGCTCTGCGCCAGGCACGCTGCGGGCTCGTTGCTTTCCTCATAGGCTTGGCCATCCCCAGGCATGAACATAATCCAGCTAAAGCCTTTCTCCTGGAAAGAAACAACCTGCTGCAGAGCTCTGAGGCTGTGCAGCACTCTAGGAAAGCATGTGATGTATTTACCATGTGCTTGAAAGTCAGCGAGCTCTACAAGAGACGCTTGTTATGAATTACCACACTCTCCCAAGGGATGGTTCTGCTGATAACATGAAGAATGTATTAAACGAATATCAGAGATTAAAACAATCTGCTTCTGCCAGCTCCAAAACACAGACCATTACTGTCCTACACAGAAATAAAGACAGAATATTGGGGGAAAGAAGAAAAAAAAATTAAATCCCCTCATTAGCCTTAGTTATCAGGGGGTTCTCCCCTTAGGGTGGAGGAAAGATGTCTCTAGCTTGGTCACTGCAGCATCACGCCATCAGCCAGCCGTGCTCAGCAGCAGCCCCAAGCTTTGCCTCCTCATTCACCCTGATGCATATCCTTCCTGTCGCTCTCAAGGCAGGCACAGCACCCAGAGAAGATTGTTCTCTACAAACCTACAGAGTGAAGGTTACTCTCTACAAACCCACTGGTTTCCCATTTTGGCAGGCAGACGGACACTCTCGTGCAGCTGGGCTGCAGGTAACGGAGCTGTGTAAAGTTGAGTGTGACGCAGATTGCATGTGAGATCCCCAGACACGGCCGTGCATCCCCAGCACAGGTCTGTGGGACAAGTGCAAACACAGACAAGTTGCAGCTCAAACCATTGGCTTCACCAAAGCCCCTCACTGAGTATACTTCTTGTAGCTTACTGCAAGTCTGTGGCTGCAAGCTACATACAGATTACAATTAATTAACAGGGAGTGAAAACTGATGGGTGTAATGGAGGTGGTTGGAGCGTGGTCAGGCACAAGCCCACTCCGAGGGGTCTCAGCCACAGAAAACTTGGTGTGTGTGTGTGTGTGTGTGTTAATTATTATTATTTGTTGCCCCGTTTCAGAGGACGCCGGGGACGGGGGGCTGCCTGCCTGGGGATGTGTGCGTGTGGAGGGGCAGGGAGGTGTGTCTGACCCGCCCGTTTTCTCGGCCTCGGGCACCACCTACAGATGACACGAAGCACTTCAGGCTGCGCCGAGCTCCCTTACGCCGGAGTGACGGTAAGGTTACCGGCTGGCTGCCGAGCCCGGTGAAGGCTGCAGGCTGGGTACAAGCTCCTGCACCCTAAAACTTGTCCGTCGGCCGGTCGGCCCCCGCCTCCCCACCCCCGAGCAATGCCGAGCCCTTCCCGATCGCGGGAGCCCCCAGCAGCTCATCTCACCAGCTGCTGTCCCGCTGTTTGGAGTCCAACTGGAGCTCCGGGAAGGGCGCGACCCACAGGCTCCTCTGTTGGGACACAGAGTCTGTACTCACTCAGCTCCTAGAAATTAAAACGGGACCATCCTCGAGAGCAGCAGCCTTTGTAGGGCCAACGGGCAGGAGGGTCTGGGCGGTGATACAGGGACAACTTCGTGGTGCAGGACCAGGTCCGTGAGGCCAGACCAATTTCCATTTTGTCTCACAGTAAAGGGGAAAGTATGCAATAACTGGTACTAAAACCCTGAGCAGCAATGGAGTAGTCCCTCCAGTCAAAGGCCTCACAGGGGTTTTGGAAGCTGAGAGCATCTGAGGAGGGGTTTGTCATCACTTGTGCTGCTCACTATCACGCTTGCTAGAGAAGGAGTGGGAAGGGATCTCCCACCTGCTTCATCTTAGGTTTGATTGTGGTTGTACTTTACCATCTACCTCACTGTGCTGATGCAGCAGTTTGTGGTGCAGAGGAGCAAACTGCCCCCCTGCCGTGCCCTGAAGGAGCACCCTTCCCTCCCTTCCCAGGCAAAGGGGATCCACAGTGCACCACACCTTCCCCATCTGCCTCTGTGTCAGCTCCACAGCCCCTTGGCACCGGCTGGAGCTCAGCCCTGCTCAGCACCCGCACCCTGTGCCATGGCAAGGCTGGTGCTGCCCCTGCTCCAGAGCCACCCTGAGCGGGGTGAGAGATGTGCGTGTCCTACAAGTGATGTCAGGCCCTGTCTCTCCTCAGTGTCCATGAGAACCACTGGCCTGGGCTGTAGAAACACTGTGTGCAGCCCGATGGTACTGATCCTGTGCGTACATACACACAGCTGGGGATGGGTTAATAGTGAAGAATCACTACTACACCATGTGCTTTAATTCAACAGTGCCTGACCTACAGTGCTCCAGTGATCCTTTACAACCTGGGTACCAGGGACCACATGTAATAAGATCAAGCACTTACCTGTGATGATGTTTATCTTCCAAGTGCTTTACTAGTAATTTCACTCACCACAGTTGAAGCATAGTAGTGATCAGATCTGTGCCACAGGCACAATAATGACACATGACAGGAGAGCCACAAGACTGCAAAGCCAGCATTAAAATTCAAAGTACTTAGGCTTTTAATTCACTGTTCCCAACCTCTTTTCTGACTTAACATAGTAAAAACTTCCTGGCTACCTCTAATTTATATTAAAATAGCTGTGCTCTGAGACTTGGACCAGGGTCTTGTGAGCTCCTTATATCACCCACCTGTAGGGAAGGGACAATTAGCAGGTGACAAATCTCTATCACCAGAAAACATGGAGTGTAAGTAGCAATATACCCTGAAATACAACTGTCAGTGAACTTAGAACTTTTGCTTCCCATTTCAATGCAGCGTGGGGAGAGGAAACAGTCCTGACTAACGCCTCTTTACTTCAGCAGTTATGAAGTTGCTCCCTAACTGCAGTGTGGTCTTTCCCAGTACCCACGAGTGCCATGCAGAGTCTCAGACAGCTCAAATCAAACCCGAGAATTTCAAACCAAGATTATTTAGGATTGGATAATGTTTAAAAGAACATTAACTTAGAATTAAGGAAGGGGAGGGCAGAAGAGATATGGATCGTCAACAATACTGTTTCTCTTAATGAAGACAGCAATACTGGAGCATTGGAGTTTAAACCACCCTTATTTCAACAAAAAGCAAAGGTCACGTTTTCAAGAACCACCTGTACAACTGTACGTGTGAGAGGTGATTGCAATTCCTACCCGTCCTCGCATCGCAGGATGCCTTACACTGCACACAGAGTACGTACCATGCAGAGGGAAGGTGAAGGGAGCATCCCAGGTACACAAAATAAAAGCTGTACAGGTTAAAAACTTCCAACACGGGGCCTGTTCGGAAAGTGACCCTGATATATAAACTCGAAGTTTTCTGAGCTTTTTTTCTAGCACACAAAGCATCATTCAATGCCTCCCACTAGCAAGCACTGTGAAATTTAACTCGACTGTGATTCCCCAAGAGGGAATCTTGGAGCTGGTTTTGATAACAGTCTCTTTTAGGCTTCATGCACATTAACAGTTGTCCTAGGGATGTTGCCTGACTGGGAAATGATCTTTGATTTTTGCAGATCCAGGCACTTCCAGCACTGTCTGCTTTCCCAAGCTGAGAGTTTGGTACTGAAGATACTTGCTATGGCCACAGGAATGCTCAACAGACACAGGGCTGTCACACTGTGCAGTTCAAAATATAGCCCAGGATTTGTTTATTACAGAAACAGGCATCATACAATGGTAAATTACCACCTCACTGTGACCCAGTCTGGATTTATGCTAGGATTTCAGACCTTCAGTTAGAAGCCACTATCTTCCTAAATGCCACGAACTCAACCTTTCCCTTCTCTTTGCACAGAGCCATAGGGTAATGCACTTTTACCACCCACGTGACCACAAACAGGCAGTGTCAGAATGAAACCAAAATTTTCGTGTTTGTAAAAAATATATTTGCAGTTGTTTTGCTCTGAAAGACACAAGCGCCTCTGACAGAGATAGCTCCATGATGCACGTAATCTGCAACAGGGATCTTGCTAACAACGTTAATCACTACTGACAGACAGACAAAATTCCTTTTTTCCTAAAAAAACCACCTGGTGTGTGTAAGCACTTCCATAAGTACCAGGTGCTCACAGCTTCTACAGGTATTATGGAACAGCCCCCCACTGCTTTACTAGTGCTGGATTAGACCCAGTAGTAGACATTTCTCACCCACGGACAATCAGCCTGGTGCAGTTAATGCACATGAACCACCTCAGAGTTCACTTACAAACATCCCACAGAGCGACCGGACCGTTACCTCCCTATGTGCGTGTGGAAGGAGTCTGCTGCCAAGGGAATTCATTGCAGCACAATACACGACTCCCTCTGGGAAGCTTACTGCTCGGTGCAACTGCCAGCAGTTCCTTCCATGCTCAGATTTTACAGGGAGCATGTGATTACACCCCTCCTCTTTTCACATACAAGGTGTACAGTTCCATGTACAGACAAGTACAGGGTGTAAGTGGAAGGTATGTGGCTTTGTAGGACAGATCCTGCACTATATAGGTCCTATGTGTTTCTGCTGAACTCAGCATGGCCTCTGAGATCAAAGGTTCAGACTAATCTGGTATGGAGTCTGCTGGACACAGCAGAGCTGTGTGGGATCCGCTTTGGATGATGGAATAGGTCTGCTTCGGGGCCTCCGTGTGCGAGGATGAAGAAAAGATGGGAGCAGGGGGAGCTGAAGTGGATACCGTTATACTCTGACCTCCATCGCTTACCACAGTCACTTCTGTTGCTCCTTCCTGTATCAAAGCATTAAGACCTTCCAAGTCAGAGCAGCTGATCCCTGAGCTGGTGATGAAAGCCTGGTTTGCTGAAGCCTCGTGAGCGCTAACGGGAGCAGCTGGAATCAGTGTCTGATGCAAAGTGCTCCCGTCGCTTTGGTCATGGGTTGTGAGCAGCACTGCTGGCTGTGCTACAGGCCCCACTTCGCTCTGAGATATGGGTGCTGGAGGTGGTGCCAACAGACTGACCTGGCCCAGCAGCTGCAGGCGGCTGTTGGCAGAGAGGTCTTCCTGATTCTGTCCGACTAAGGCAGGAGGCACGACGTTCACTGATGCGGCCTGAACAATACTGTTAGCCTGAGGGACCTGGTGACCCACAATGATCTTCACCCTTCCCTCATTGTATGGGGACACCTGAGCAGCCTGCAGTGGGACCTGGAGGTGACTCACTGTAATGGGGGCACTGGTCTGCCGGCTGGGATCCATCTGGAGCTGTAGGACAGCCAGTTCATTGTTTTTAGATCCATTATACATACTGTGTTGCTTCTTATGGCTCCTCAGAGAATCTTCTCGGACAAAGGAAGCATCACACAGGTCACACTTAAAGGCCTTCTTGGCATCCAGCTTGGCAACTTGCCTGGAGCCACCCTGCTTTGGCCTATCTCCATCCTTCTTCTCCATCGCTTGCTTCTTGGTCTTGACTTTGTCAGCGTGAGCTTTCCTCATGTGAGTTGTCAGGTTGCTCCGCTGCTTGGTATCAAAGCTGCAGAATTCACATTTGAAAGGACGATCTTTGCAGTGAATTCGCTCGTGCACTTTCAGAGCTGCCTTGTTGGAGCAGGAGTAGTTGCACTCCGAGCACTTCACTGGCTGTTCGGGCTGATGAGTTCGGATGTGGTGCCGAAGGCTGGTTTTGTTTCCACACTGAAATTCACACTCTGGGCACTTCAGAGTGTTTTCCATGCTGTGCTTGATCCGAATGTGGGATTTCAGGTTTCCTTTCATGGCACACCGGACCTCACAGAACTCACACTTGTAGGGTTTCTCACCAGAATGCACGTGCATGTGCCTCTTCAAGTCCGAGTTGATTTTAAATTTAGCAGGACACAGCTGACATTGGAACGGAGCATCTCCTGCCAACAGAAAACACGGTTCACAGTACAGATGAGACACCAACATCCACTGGAGAAACCAATGCTACAACGAATTACCTACAGCCGACCTAAATACCTGAAAACTCCCATCTGGCTTTCCGGATGCAGAGAGTTTAATAGCACAATGTTTATCACCCAGCCTGACCTCTCTGTGTGGAAACTGCCCGCCAGCAGGCCCCCCTCCACCTGTTGCTTTTGTGGTTCTGCACCTTACATCCCGTTTTCAGTTCACACTGTGCCTAAAGCTGCTCAGTGTGCTCCAGAGAAATGACTACAGCTTCTCATTCATCTCTCTCTAGCAACAGTATATCTCAACTAGTGTTTAAAATGAATATACACCATTAAACTTTAACAACTGCTGTGTTTTTGAAGCCTAAGGAAAGAACATACCCATGTCCTGCCTGGGGTTTACACTAGGAGATTCCCAAGGAGGCTCACAGCTTAACTGCAAGCCTGGGTTATTGGTGGGCTGCTGCAGAAACAGATGCCTGAGCAGGCACCAGCCCTACTGCTCAGCCACGTGCCCCTCACTGCCTTTCCCAGACCTTTGTTGATGTGGTGAGTTGGATTAGCTGGCAAGAAAAACAGATTACTCCTTTTGGCCTGGTTCCTGTGGTGCAGCACAAATACTGCTGCTGGCATGTCCAGCGATGGGATGCACAGGGACACAAGCGTGCATCCGGGTCAGCCTCAGGCCCCTGCACCACAACACAGAACTGCAGTTACGAGGCACAGAGCAGATCACGGCTACACAAACACAGCTGGGGAAGACAAGAGCCTGTGAGGATCAGTGGAACATGTGTGCGACCCTAGGAAACGTAACATTCAGCTTTTGTTGTTCTGGCATTACAGCAAGCAAGGAAGAGAGATCTGCACCATGTATCATACCTAACAATGTTCCACAGATCACAGAACTGTAGGGGTGGGAAGGGACCTCCAGAGATCATTGGGTCCAACCCCCTGCCAAAGCAGGGTCCCTAGGACAGGTCGCACAGGTTGGCGTCCAGGCAGGGCTGGAATATCTCCAGAGAAGGAGACTCCACAACCACTTCAAGAGAATCTAATACCAGTTTGTACTCACACAGAATCAGTTTGTGTTCATACAAACAGGGACAAAAAATAGCCCGAAGTACTTTTTTTTGGCTTCTTTTGCGTGACAGCAACGCTGATCCAGAAACCTGACCACAGCAGGTGAAAGTTAGGTCAAATTCTTAAATTATAAAGCATGAAAAACACAAACACTCATCAGCAAGATCTCTGTAAGCCTATCTATGTCAGGCTACCTAAACAACAAACAAACTGAATTGCCTGGATTTAAACCACAACTCTGCAGGCTTGTGTGACAACACATAT
This sequence comes from Hypotaenidia okinawae, assembly GCA_027925045.1. Taxonomy (NCBI): domain Eukaryota; kingdom Metazoa; phylum Chordata; class Aves; order Gruiformes; family Rallidae; genus Hypotaenidia; species Hypotaenidia okinawae. The sequence continues at coordinate 9,055,900 of BSDF01000016.1, forward strand.
GACCAGATCAGGCTGTAGCTTTGTTGAGTCCACAGCCAATTCCAGGGTAAAACCAGGGACTGTGTTCTGAAGCTGGTAAAAAAAATCCAAAGCAAACCTACCAACCCAACTAAGTAACTGTTCACTTTTTCCTTTAAGCTGAATGTGCAGTTCTCTAAACTACCTGAGCCAGGAAGACTTCAGGTGAGTATTATTTTCAAAAGCTGGAAGAATTGTGTAATTAGGTTGGTGTGAGATTGAAAAAACAAAGCATACCTCGTTCAGCAAGCATTTATCTTCTTTAATAATCAAAGTGCAAATAGCTGATTTATTTCATAAGTTAATATTTTATAGAATTTGTGACAGCTGTATAATTTTGCATAATTTGCTTATCCAGCTACATGTGCCATAGTTCTAGCTGCATATTTTTCAAATCAAGTTGGGGCCTACTGTGCTAATCCATGTATCTGTTTAATAATTGAGATACATGGTATATAATCTGTATTAAACAGATTTTATTAATGAAGATGCACTGTTTCTTCATCTAGTTTATTTTTCAGTCTCAGCTGCACACTCAGCTACTGAATTTTTACCTCCTTTGCTGATGAAGGCACAGTATGCATTTCAATGACTTAATTTTCACATACAAGGTAGCACAAAATATGAAGAAATTAGGTTTTATTGAACGTAGCAAAGCATGTTGGTTCTGTTTATTTACAGCGTGGTCTGTTACACGTATGTTTTGACCATTTCTGTCCATACACAATTACCACTGACAGAATATAGCTTTAAAAAGAGTGTCTAATCCTGGAATTCTTAATTGCAAGAGTAGTTTTACTCAAATTAACAGGAAACTGATCTTTAGATGACTAATCTGACAAGCAATGCTATGTAGATGACCTCACTGAACAATGTGGCTTACACTCACCTTCTAGAGGATGACTAATTTAATTCCTGTAAGCAGTATATTCTATGTACCAGCCTTACTCATGCAGCCAACTTTAGGGGAAGAGTAACAGCTCTGTAACATAACAAGGACGAAATGAATGCTTTCAAAATTCTCAAAACGGCTTTCATTGTCCTTTAAGTCCTTTTAGAAGAAGTGGATTTATTTTGGAGAAATAGGAGACAGGCAAATATTCAAGTCTTCAGTTTTGTTAATTCAATTGCTTAAGATACAAGAGGCTGATCTGCCAAAAAAAAAAAAAAGAGAAAGGAGGCCTAAACTCCCTTCCCAAGTATTGCAATACTTAATGCCACAAAAAAATCTAACTCTACTGGAAATACAAATGTGCCATGATCTTTGGTTCTCCTGCAGCCAAATTCAGCGTACACCTGCCCGAGCACGTAACTGCAAGTACCATGCTCCCTGCCTTGTGTGTTCATTGACAGGTAACCTCTCATAACCACCCCTAGGATTTTGATAGACCATCACATATTCTTTTATAGCTACAGAAAGAAGGAAACTTGTAAAACAACTTGCCTGACAGTCTTGCCTGTTCCATCACAGCAGATTTGTGAAGTATAAAAGATTCTTTTCTGCCAGAGCCAGATTGGTTTAACCCTCCCCTCCTTCACAATGCACAAGGGATTTATTTCCTTTATCTACCCAGAATAAATCCCATCCTGCACACATCTGAGCTAATGTTGTTTAGTACTTGAATTCAGAGTCAGATGCAGGGTAGGTTCGAAGCTAATCTCGTGATCACTGAACCATGGCCACCTTGCAGCTAAAATCCACAGAACTAATCAAATGTATAAAAGACAACACAGAAACTAATCCAGTACCCTGGTTCAGGTGAAACACAACATACAAAGACAACTGTACAAAGACAGCTGTACAGCAGCATTTTTACAGCAAATCTCTTCTAGAACCATCTACAGAAATCTGATTAAAACAAAACTCAGGCAAATAACACAAGTGCAAAACAATAAAATGTTTGTAACCCTGGAAGCTAAAGCTTTCTATCCATAAACCAAAATCACATGGGCAGAATATAGCTCTGGCTGCTCAAGCAACACTGTTGATGTCCCTCAGTCTGCTCATGGAAAGCGTAACAAAGAAAGGTCACTAAAAGATGTAACTTAAATTGCTAATTAGTTGCTGATTTACTGATGCAAGAAAACCAAAATTATGCAGCTGAGGTTTGCACTGATGTAACTACTGTAATTATAAAGCCATTTCAGCATTTCTAATATAGTGGACCAGATTTGAGAGACCCAAATAGGATCCTACGTGCTCTGAATCAATCGTTCAATCAATCAATTGGATCCCTCTGTTCTACTGGCTGAAGAACGTCTAATAGGCAGTTTCAAAATCAATTTAGAAGAAAATCTACCAAGAGGCAGATTTGCCTCCCAGTTGCTTCCAGGTGTTTTTAGTAGGGCTGCACTGCCTTACTGGATTCCACTCCCCAGAAATTCAGAGAAGCTGGATGCCTAGGAGCCTCTGAGAATTCAAACGGGCCCTTTCTGGCTTCTGGACACCCATATACCTTTTAAAATCTTCCCAGTGACCTTCAAACCTTTACGGGTCTGAATTTCAGTACAAACTTACCCGTGTGGGACCTGAGATGCACAGTCAGCTGGCTGGAGTTGCGGCTGGCGTAAGGGCAGATCTGGCACTTGAAAGGGCGCTCGTCAGTGTGAATGCGCTGGTGCTTGTGGAGGCTGCTGCTGTCAGCAGCTGCATAGTCGCAGTGTTTACACTTGTACGGCTTTACCCCAGTGTGAGAACGCATATGCATCTTCAGCTTATCCTTACGACTGAAACATTTGCTACAAACTTCACATTTATGGGGCTTATCTCCTGAAACGAACAGAAGAGCATCAAAGATGAAGAATTTCTGCACTGTAAGGATGCTAGGGTAATTAAAAAACCAACCCGCTGCCCACCTAACAGATATGGGACTAGCTGTCAAAAGCTGGATGTCATTGGCCATCCCATCAGCTCAGAACTCCTGCATGCTCCAGAAGGCTGCATGCACAAGTACAGCAACTGCAGAAGATCCTTTGGAACTTTCTCCCTTTACAGATCTGAAATTGGGGTCCAGGGGGAAGGGATGTGAAATGCTGGAATCACCGTTTCAAGGACGAACTAGGTTTATGCACCACCACACTGCACGCTGACAAACACGTGGCCTGCACCTCAGAAATGTAACTGGGCCTTAAATCAACGTACAGTGTTCATGTTTCATAGCTGTAAGTAACCCACAGTGGGACACTGCTTAACCAAAAAGGGCAATTCCCCGGGTACAGAGAACTACAGTACTAATGTGTCCAGATATACATATACGTTCTATCAAATTTATCTATAGATATGTTATTTTGTATGGGAAACAGATCAAAAGTAATACAGCAACTATATAAACCTGTGTGTGTCCGTAGATGACGTTCCATATCCTTCATACCATAGGAAGTCTTGAACTGGCAACCTGAAAATGGTAAGATTCATATCATTAAACTCAAGAAAAATCTAACAAAATAAAAAAATGCATTACCATATTCTGGGCATTGTATTTCTTTTCAAGAACATTTTATTTAAAATTCAGTATTAACAGAAAACCGATTTCCCATCTTACTTACTCACATCTACTTAAATTAGTGACCATCTTACCTATGAACTGTAGTTGCCTAACACTTCCCCCAGGAGGCAATTCTCCCTCTGCATCACCATTTTCTGTAAGCTTTGGAACAAGTTCTCTGGGCTCTGTGTCTAGGATCAGAGTTGCTCTTCACAGCACACAGGGGATGCCAGGGGAATTAATTCATTAATTCCATGTATGACTTCAAATTAGCGCAGCTAGGAACTTGATCAACAGCTCACCATTCAGGACTTCTGGCCAAGTGGAGAGTGCTACAGTTCTAGAGCGCAGAAACGAGTGCTGAGCATTTGAAACGTGCCTTTCAAATGAAAGCAAGCCTGTGAACAGGGTCTGTAACTTCTGCTACCATTAATGTGACTGCTCATCCACTCAGCTGTCTCTGCACATGCTCTCTGCATGTTGCTTGGCTTTTACTTGTTAAGGTCTCCAAATGCTTTGGTTCACTCTGGCCTTAGCAAAATGCCAACTGTCCAGAGACAGGACATGTAACATAAAAGGCACCTATAGTATTTCTCATGTACAACAACAGCAGTTGGCAAGAATTTAACGAGACAACGGCAAAACTACTGCTGGGATCAGTAGCAGTGCATCACACCTTTAGGAAGTAGGTTCCCTTCCAGGTTCTGCGTCTCTTAACTGCTTAAGACTGACATGGTTACTGTGCATATCGCTATGCGAAACCTATGAATTTTAAAAAGAAGGGGTACAGTTCATGTCTTACCTGGATAGCAGCAGTTGAGTTTCTTCTGTGTGAGGGAGGAATTGGATTTTCTTGAACGTGCTTTTGGAGGTGTAGTGACGATAGCAGCAGTTGGAGGCTCGCTGCTCTCACTGGGCAGGTATGTTTGATAGCCATGCTCAAAAACAAACTCTGGTGCTGAAACTAAACACATAAGAGAGCTCCAGCTGAGAACAGTAACTTCCCTAATCAGAAAAATCTAATTATTTTCCTGTTTCATCAATTTCTTTTCCATTCTGCTCTTCTCCAGCAGTACTCCTGTTCCTGCATTCCTGTTCACACAGGGGAAAGGAAAAAGGCTTTTCTCTCCCTTGCTATCCTTGCTATCCTGCCATCGGTGGGAAGTCTGCCAAGACCAGCTGATCCACGCAGAATGCGGCACAACCCTACACAGGGCCGCTGGTCTCCCTCTGAACCCCACCTGACCACACCAGTCAGCTTCTCCTGATGCCTGTCCAGGTCTTACATTGACATGGGGACGTTTGTTTGTCAAACCTGCCTGTGCTACGAAAGGAGAAAAAGCCTCCCATTATTTATATGGCAAGCACTGTGAAAAAGGCAGCAAGTAAACAATCTGTTTAATCAAACTGTTAAAAAAGTTCAGCCTCTTTCAACTTTCCTGTTTTCAGATGTTACAGGGACAACAGGTGAAACTACTTCTTCAGTTAACCAGTGCTGCACCCCAAAAGGACAGAAGGACAAAACTGCCCTCATTTTAAAGACGAGTAAATATGAAGCAGAAAAATGCCTCATCCAAGACCCGCAGCAAGTGGAGGGGTTGTAACACAAAAATCCCTGGAAACAAGCCCTGAGTTCAGTTTGCTTCACCGTTGTTCTAGATTCTCTGCCCTAGTCTACCCAAACTAAAGTAATTCGGGTATCAGTGAAGTCTCAGACCAAAAATACAAGACTCTATACAGAATGGCAAACCTTCACACACGGAACAAGGTTCTAGCTTTATCCAAACACTGGCAGGATCAGGACCTCTCTCAAGCCTTTGCACAGGCAGAAATTTTGAGTAATATTTTTCCTGCCAATTAGTTGTGGGACTGAGGTTAGGGAATGGAGCATTCTCACAGAAAAAGGAGTGGATCAGTGCCTGACACCCATTCTGCTTCTGGTTTTTGTCGATTGCATTCTTAAAAGAGAAAATGCATAGCGATTTGATTATTTTTCCTAATTATTGCCAGTTGTAATTAGTGTGCACAAGCTGGCTGTACAACACATTGGACCTAAGCAACTCTCTATGTGAGCTTTTATCTCAATCGGCAGATTAAGGAACCGCCGTTGTACCAAACCCAAGGTGGCAGCGCACCCCTTTTCTTAACTCCTTTACTCGCAGGTAGGTGACAGCTGGTGTGAAGGCTGCTGGTTTAGCTCAGCGTGACGGGGACCCGTAAGTAGTGGAGACGAAGCTCTGTCGCCTTGCAGGAACCCAGCACCTGCTTTCACGCTCCTGACATCTGACACCACGGTACCTGTGATAGTTTGGGTCTCCGAGGCGATGGTCCTGGCCGTGGTCTGTGCCTGTGTCGACGGCACCGTTTCTTCCGACACAAACTGGACCGTGCTGGTGGCCCCGGCTGCCGCGCTGGTGAGCTGGCACCCGCTCTGCTTATGCCCAACGAAGGCATCGAGGTTGTTGAACTGCTGCTTGCAGATGCCGCAGATGTGGATGTCGGGGGTGAGCTCCACCAGCACGGTGGTGCCGCCGGGAACTGTGGAGATAGGAGCATAGGCAGGAGCCCGTCCTGAGGCGGCGGCGGCAACGGCCCAGCGCAGCACGCAGCCATCCCGCCGCCTGCACGGCACCACCGCGGGGCGGCCCCTCCAGGCCCGTGGCGGCTTGGCCCTGCCTACGGCTGCGGGTCGGGGCTCTGCGGGACCCGCGGGCTGCCGCCCGGGGAATGCGCCGCCCGCGGCCGCCTCCCCGAAGGTCTCGGGGTCCCGCGGAGGGCATCCGCCTAGCGGCCGCGGCCTCTTCCCCGAAGAGGCCGCCCGAGCCTCACGGTGCCCCGACCCGGCACTCCCAACGCCCCGCGGCCCCGGCGCGCACCCAGATTCCCGGGTCCTCCCCGCTCCCCCCCACCCCAGACAGGTTCCCGGGCTCCGCGCCCGCCCGTCTCTTGCGCTACTCAGGTTTCGGGGCCTGCCCGCGCCCCGGCTCAACTCGGCTTCCGCGGCGCGGGCCCCGGAGCGCGCATACCCTGCTGCCGCGCGGCGGCACTTACACTGCACGGGGCCGGGGAAGGCCGGCGCCGCCCCCCGCCGCCGCCGGGGTTCATGGCGGCCGCGAGGCCCACACGCCGCCTCCGCCACCCGCGAGGGGCTTATTGCCGGCGGGAAACCTCCCCCCGCTCCTCCCGGCCGGCGAACGGGGACGGATGTGGAGGAGCCGAGCATGCTCAGTGGCGGCGGTGAGGCGGTGGCTGCCCTCACCTCGCCTCCCCTCGCAGCGCTGAGCGCTCCAGCCGCTGCCGCCACCCGCCTCGCTGCTACCAGCCTCCCGGGCAGGCAGGGCCTGATAAAGCCGTGAGTGGCCACAGCCGTCGAGCGGGTGGCAGCTCTGCCTGGCCCTGGGGCTCCCGAGGAGGCCCAACCCGCGGCCGGAGCTGTACCGTGACGCGCAGCGCTGCCCGGCGTGGGCTGGGGATGGCGGTGGGGTTAATCTCGGCATAGTGCCGGGGTCGGTTCCTTTGTGCGGAGGCACGGTCGCTGCCGGTGCCGAGAACGGCACTTGTTGCACAGATAAAGCAGTAGAGAAACCACTGATAATCCAGCTCCTGCCTATCCTCCTCTGCAAGTCCTACCACCTGGCTGGCCGGCCTCCACCAGCCTCTGCCGTCCCTCAGTGCTTGTCCCAAATCTTACAAACCATTGAGTTTCCAGTGCCAAATAAGGACCTGATGCCACTGGAGTCAGGAGAAATCCTCTTTGCTGCTTGAGCAGGTGTCTGGAGGCAGAGCTCACTGTGCATTACATGTTTCTGACATATTGGGGGATAGAAAGTGCTTTCCTGTGAAACATCCCCCTGTTTTAAGGGGGGTAACATGTTCTGTCTCCTGTGTGTTCAGTGCTTTGCTGCCGTGAGCTGGCCCTGCCAATTCTGAGTGGCAGCTCGCTGAAAGTCATGTTGCTTTACCCTGTATTAAAAATGCAGCTGTTGATGAAAGGCCCACGGGATTATCTGTCACTGAGCAGGGAATGGAAGTGTGGAAGTCAGGTGGCCTTTGCTTAGGGTGGGTGCCTTTTGCTACCTGAATTTCACCAAGCTGTAAGGCAGAAGTAGGTCGGTTTGCACACGGTCGGTAAGGACTCGGAGCTTGGCATCCGGAGTCTCCCATGGGCATGTGCCATCTACTCACATGCCACATCCAGTTCAGGCTTCTGCTGCCTCCAGACCTGTGTTAGGCACCGAAGCTGAGGTGCTCTGGAGAGTGCCTGGCCCTGGGGAGGAAGACAAGTACGTGGTGCCATGGGTAGAGTGGCTGCCGAGGCAGGAAAATGGATTCTGATGGGCAGCTGGAGGTCTTAGAATGTGGATGGGCACGAATAGGAAACCACATTATTAGTTCTGCTTTCTCCTTGTGAATGTGATCCTGTTGCTAAATGGTTTTACAGCTGTGAGGATACAACTGGGTATTTGGTGAGTGCAGAACAGTTTGTGCATGCACTGAACGCACCCTGAATTTCAGATGCCTGTTCGTACTACAGCTGAAGTTTAATTGTCCTGGGAAAGTGTTGTCCGATTGACATTTCCCTTGACCCATTTTGCCAAAACAATATAGCACAGACACAGGATTGTTGGGGCCAAGATAAGACACAAAAGGTGATAATCCTAGTTCCAACCTTTCAAACCTGCTAACTGTGTTGGATAGCACTCTGCAGGGATCAAAGTTATCTCAGAACAAGACCTCAGGTGTATTTAATCCAATTTTAGATATGATGAACATGTTAACATATTAATGAAGAAGGAAACCAAATAAACTCCACACAATGTGTAGGAGTGGAACATTACTAGGAGTCCAAAAATTTATTCAGAATCCCCTGGCTTCTCCAGAATAATAAAAATCAAGGAATTTACATTGATCCTGGAAATACTGATGGGCTTACGTTAGCATAGGTACATAGTGCTACCTATAAAGCTCAGCACAGAAATCAGGATACATTTGGTGGTGATGAGGCCGTTTGGGGATTATATAAAAAAGAAATTAAATCTTAATTAACCCAAATCTGGTTTTCCATGATAGAGCTGCAGGACTGAAAACTGACTTAACTCATGTTGCTGTTTTTCCAGAAGACTCTGACCCATTTCCAAAACTGACAGAGTGTCTGCCTGTCTGTCTGTCTACCAGTTAGAGCTGCAGTCACAGGTGTACTACAGAGTATAACTTATTTTAATCCCTCTATCCCTTGGTTTAATGCTGGTTCATTAGAAAAGAAGTCTGGTTGTCTGGATTAGAGAAGACTAGGCATTGTGTGTGTTGATAACATTTATGCTGGGAAGAGTTTTTTCAAGTCCAGGCAGTGTTGATGGTTAAAGCCCAAGAGAGAGGGGCACCAGCACTACCAGTGGCTTGCAGTACAGGTGCCTGGGGTTCAAGTCTTTGGCCTTTCTTACCTTAAGGGAATATAACTGTCCGGTCATTCTCTGGGTTTTGTTTTGGTGTACATATGCGTTAGAAAAGGAAGAAAAAAGTGGACTTCAATGTAGGGCAGAGCTTGGAACAGTGAAAAGAGGCCTCATGTTGTTGGGAGGACAGGCAACTGCTGTTGTTGAGAACGTACTACGCTACCAAATAGAAACTGCTCTAAAAGCCTGACTTTAGAAGCGCTGGGCTTGCAGGTATGTTTCCTCTTTGCATAAGACCTTCACTGTGAAAGGTTCCCAGGAGGATGCATATACTGGGGCTTGCAGAGATACCAGTCACCAAGTGTACGCTTAGAGCCGAAGCTCCTTGAACTGGCACTGCTTGCTGCTTTGTGTTCCAACAGGACTTAGCCCAATAAAGGCTCCATTCTGCCTTTGGCATGAACATTGACAACATCATTATTATCTTCTTAATAACTAATAACACTTACAGATCAAGACTTTATTGAACGATGCTCAGGACAGAGAGTTTTCATTTTTCTGGATGAGGATTGATGTCTGAAAGTATAGCACCATGCCGAGCACTTGAGTCATCGAGCAGAGCTCTGCTGAGATCACACTTGACACTATTTCCAGCCTTTAAGGCATAAATCAGTATGCATGTGTAATCTCCATCACCCTTAACCTGAGTGAAATGAAAACACTGCAGTGCTTCAGGCTCCCTACAAGTGCAGCACAGGCAGACAAGGCCCAGAAAAGACAAATGTCAATCAGGAGAGAGAAAGGAGGAAAACAGACAGAGGCATAAAAAGTCAGGCCTCATCAGAGCCTCAGAGACAGGCATTCCCGGGCACTGTGTTGGACAGCTGTGGCCTCAGTGCTTTCCTGGAGAGAGGCATCTATGTACGACAAGAAATGGTTAGGCTTTTACCTTCACGCAGAACTCCCACTGCTCTCCTTCCCCCATCGTCCAAGCTCACACAGAGGCAACATGCCCTGCCTTGCAAGCTGCAGGGAAAACCAACTACCCAAACCTATTGAACCAATGAGCCAGACAGGAGAACAAACTCTGACACAGAGACGAGCCCGTTAAAATACCACACCACGTGTTGTTTCCTTTGCCTGTCAAAATAGGTGGAGTAGGAGAGGTTTAAAAGAGGAAAAAAGAAGATAGAAGCTAGAAGTGTAAATGTATAAATGAACAAAACACACCAATGAGATGGGAAAAATCCCCAACGATATCGCAAGGAGAGAATTTTAACTTGGTTACAAGCTTGAGGTCACCAAAGAGGGACAGCTTGTCTCTCTTGAAGGACCTGGTGCGAAGATGTCACATGTGAGGTTGGAACGTGGCCTAGGAGACAGACAGAAAAAAAGAAACCGAAGTTGTAATTAAAAATGCGAGATGTTGACGGTGGAGACAAATGAGCAGTGGATTTAGAAAAAAAACCCCAGCCAATTAAAGTAACTTGAAGATTCAAAACCCAATTTTTAGCATTTCGTAATTATATTGATGGATAATGACACACACAGCAACATAAATGCACTGAGCTCAAATTAATTATGTTAAAATAATAGGTAATCTGTCTCTGTGTTGATAACATATAATTATGATGATGTTTTTCAAATGTTTTAAAATAATGTCATTACAATTCATAATGCAAGGTAGGGATTTATTTTGCTGTTTAATGTATTTGCTATTTATACAATATTTTCAATGTCATTGCCTTCCTCTGCAATAAATAAGGTCTAAGTAATCAGTTAGTACCTTAAGATATTTCTTACTGCCATATGAACTGTAAAATAACTCAATGTGAAAATATTATTCACTGAAATAGCACATTGACAATTGTGATTAAGCCTCAAATGAATACTGTAACAAAATAGAAACGGATTTGTGTGTTGCCATGTCTAATTATTCACTGCCAGAAAGCAAACCTACATCCACACAGGGGGAATTCCTAAGGCTTTTATGGGGTTAACCACATGACCGCCTCACTGTCTTTCACACAGCAGAAAATATGGAGTTCTGATGAGAAAACTTAGCTGTGATGTTTCAAGGTGGAATTCAGGTTCTCAGGGAGTCACTGATGATCTGTGATGGCTTCTCAGCATAGCTCATCCTTTACTCCATGCCTGGCAGCCTCCCTTGCACAGCCACCGGGCTTGGTTACTGTGTCCTGTGTAAGGGCGCAGAGGTGGGCAAGAGTGAGTGACCCGTCTCCTGGGTGCACATGTACCTGAGCTCTGTCCCGTGGGTGCACACATACCAGCTGGGTGTGCAGGCAGCTTTCACTGGTGCAGGCTTTGGGTGTGAAGGTGCTGTCTCCAGATCAGGTGCTGATGAGCTTTAAGAAAACATTTTCTGTCCCTTTTGTCTCTGAGAGTTGTGTGGGCTTCAGATCTTTGCTGAATCAGGGCATCCCATAACTTGTCCAAAATCATGAGGTCAACTTTGTCAACCTTTCTCTTGCTGGTTGTTGGTCTGTTCCCTGCAATTCCTTTCACCCCCTTCCAGTACCTCTTATCTTTGCATGCGTTTCATTCTGTTTTCCTAAATGCAAGCATGAAGGAACTTCCAAAGCAAACCTCCATCACAATGAGGATGAGTACGTCACACCTGAAAATAAACTCGTTAATGTGTGGAATATGTTTCAGCACATTTTGCATAAATATAAGAGTGTGGTAAAACTCCACTGGGACAAATGTGATAACAAATAAATGCTGGATCTAAGGCTGCACAGCTCCAGTCTAATGTTTAGTCATTTTTATTATTATATTTGGGTTAAAACCGGAAAGCAACACCAGCGGAGGGGCTCCCCTGATACACGCTGGAGTTTTGCCTGCTCCCTGGCAGGGCATAGAGGTAATTTTATTCTAGAAGCTTTTGAATGCTTTACAAGTAATAGAAACCAAGTGGGAAAAGCATATTCCATATTTTAGTTCTGACATCCTCATAGAAAAGAATATATAAAAAAAATTAAAGATTCAAAATACTTGCCTGTGATTCAGTACCTAAAGACTTTCTGGTGTTTTTCAGAATTCCCTGGGGACCTATAAATGCTTCTGAGCTAGAAGTACCCACTGTAGCTATAGTCACTTATGCCACTTCATCAAACTAACGAGCCATTGAGTGATGCTATTCCCTTGTTCAACTCTGCCGGGGAGAGAAAGTAGAAAACAAAACTGAAATTCAGACAGAATGGAATTCCTGTGAGCCAGGACAACCAGAATTTATTAATTTGTACACTCCAAAGCTTACCAAAACCCAGCTGGTCCTTTCAGTTTTTCTCTACAAATCATAGCACCTCTTGGGAAGCATGGAAGAGACTCTGGGAGGTCAGAACAAGCAATGCCTGTCCGCTTGCCACAAGCCACCCAGGTGTCCTCTTCACCTAGCCACAGCTTGTGCTGAGAGGAATGTTTTTGTCAGATGGCAGCAAGGACGACTTTAGAGACCGGACATCTCCAACTCTTAAATTCAAGGATTTCTTCCACTAGATTAGATGATGATGGTCAAAATTCCTTCTCACTGTGCAGTTACACACAGTTTGTTAAAAGCTGAGTCCTGGGCACTGGAGATGTAGCTCTTGACAACTGTGAGTTTTTCCTTACAAGAAAAAGTTCTACTCTGGGTTCAGTGGGATTTCTCAAGCGAGCAAGCGCAGAGTTTCTTTTTAGGCTATTGTGGATTACATCCAGTGTCACTAGGCTGATAAGCAAAGTATACGAGACACTTTTTAATTAGCCCAGACACAACACAGAAGCAGCATGGCTCCGCATCTTTTCTGTCAGAAATAGTGTGCAAAGAGCTCAGTGCTTGAACTGTACAACCACACTGCTGGTCTGCAAAGCATTGGAGAAAATTCTGTCTACCCATCTCTAATTACCAAGGTATTTAGCTTTGTCAGTCCAATTGTAAAATAGTAGTAACATGAGTAAGTATTTTGGTGCTGCACCGCAGCTTAATGCCACTATTCTTGAGCTCTGTACCATCTGCTGCACAAAAAAGTAATACAAATATAATAATCCTTCTGAAAGGAGGCTCGAGCTTTGTGTTCATGTCACAAGATGTTGGTACTTTTTCAGGCACTGAAAAGATCGTGAAAAGGGTAAAATTTCCTTTAGCATAGTATCTGCATGCAAGAATATCACAGCTAGGGAAATACTATCTGAACTTCAGCTGCTACTCATTTTAATTTTACAATTAAATCTTTATCATGGTAATATTCCCCACAGTCATATGTGTTTTTGCTTTCCAGGAATCCTGTAGCACATTCATCTATTATCAGGCTCCACGAGTTTCGATGAGAGTGGTAGCGTACTCATTGAGAGCAGATTTTACATTTGCATTGGAAACCCGGAGTTAAGAATTAAAAATATTCAGGCAAGAGTCAGAAACACAAGAGCATCTTCCTGAGGAAGGCAGAATGTCAAATACATAAAATGTATTTGCTCAAAGAGCTATGGAATAAAGTGTAGCTCCACAAATTATGTTTTAAAGTATGTAGGGGGAAAGAAAATTATAAGTTCAGAAATAGACAAAAAAGAAGAATCTACGGGATTTGGAAATTATTAGCCCAGCACTGCTGAGCAACCCACCCAAAAGGTCTCGCAGAAACACGGAGCTGTGATGAAAACCTCTCGCATCCTTTCATCGCCAGGACCGGCTGCTGAAGGAAATTGGCTGGTTCCCCCCTCAGTTAAATGTTAAACATACCTAAAAATAAAAGGAGACTCATACTTTCTCTCTGTTCCTGGAAAACGGGATGCGGAGCGTTATCTGCAGCCCGCCCCCCGGCCCCGTCTCCCCGGTCCCTCGGGCAGCACCGCTCCCGAGCGGCCGCGCCCCGCTCAGCGTTCCCGCGGGCAGCGCCGGGAGAGGGAGCTGTTCGGCCGGAGTTGGAGGCTTTGCTCTCGGTAAGAAGGGCTGACAGGCTCCAGCCTTACTTTGAAGCCTTCTTTCCCGTCTTATTTTATTTTGGGCTCATTAGCATGAAGTCCCATTTTCAGTAGCCCAGCTCTGGCAGCTCTGATGCTGCCCAAGGGTCTGGCTCAGCCTTAAGCACAACTTCCAAACGAGTTTAAATTCCAGAGGCCCCTCGTGCCCCTTGCCTGGTCACTCCGTGGGTATTGTGATATGCAGGTGACACAGCTGCTGCTCCCTGGGGTTGTCTCAAAGTTCTGGAAGTGAGAGGTGCCTCAGGAGGATGTTCCTGGGGATGCTCACTCTGAAAAACAACCAAAGGAACACAAACACATCACACACCAGGGTTACCAGGTTTACAGTTTAAAATAACATGTCTATCATTACCTAACAAACAGTTACCCCCCTCCCCTTGGGGGTGAATATGTTTACCTGCACTTTGCACATGAGGGGAAACTGAGGCAGAGGAGACCCTGGCACACCACCAGCAGGAGCAGGACTGCAGGCAGACATCCTTCTTTCCATCCAGCTGACCCCTGAAAACACTGCAACTTCCAGGTCCTTGCCATCATTCCCTACTCTTTCTCAGATAACGCACTTGCGTAGATCCCCTCTGTGCACTTGGCTGATTTTGGGAGAGAAGGGGGAGCCCCCAGCCAGCTTTGCAGGGACTCAGGATTTCTGCTCACCCACCTACCTGCCTTGGAGAACACTCCTCCACCCTCACACCTGCAGCCCAGGTTTATAGGGCAAGGACTATCAGCCACAACAGTTTATGATGCCTGCAGTAATTACCTAATGAGGGGTCCTCGGGGAAGTTAGGGCCCATCCTAGGGCTGTGGGACCCCTGTTTCAGCTGCTGGGGAAGGAGAGAATGCCTGTCCTTCGTGATCATACCCACCCCTTGGGATTACACCCATCCCTTGGGCTCATGCTTGCCCACCCAGCTCATTCTCTACAAGTTCAGACATTTCAGGGAGAGCCTGGGATTTATGGGATGAAGAAGCTTTGTGTGGAGTTCACCTTACAAACGTCTCCTGCCTACCTTCAGCAAAGCCTGAACTTGTACGCGCTGGGCAGCCTTTGCTCTTCAGTTAATGCTGCAGCTGCTGTGGGCAGCAGTAGGAAAGGTTTTAATTAAACCTGGCATCAGTGCACCTTGTGCTGCTCACGACCATCCTGATGAAGGAGGAGCATGGCAGCCCACGGCAAGAGCCTGCCCTCCTCTTTGCATCCCAGCATTAGCCTGCTTCTCCTCCTGGGAATTGAAAACAGCCCTTGAAATTTGTTTCTGATGGAAAATTACTTTCCTGAGAAAAATCACTGCACAAAGCATGTGAACACGTGGCACAAAACTGATGGGGAAAAAGATCATTCCATGCTTCTGAAGCTATCAGCAAGCAAGGATGCTCTGCACCGGTTCCCAGTGAAATGTTTCCAGCTCTTCAAGGAAAAGGAAATCAAGTTCACAGATTTAACTTTTCCAATTAAGAATCGGGTTTTTTGTGGAGCCCTTCTGACGGGTTTTCATGAGTGGTGAGCGCTGTGAGTGGCACTCTGTGTCTACAAATACCACACTGGGTTCAGAGCTGCCCCACTTCTCTGTTTAACACCAGAAGGACCAAGGAGTGCCACCCTGCCATTTCAAGGACTTGCAGGAGCTGCTTTTCTGGGAGCAGAGCCCACTGACCCTGCCAGGCCAGGCATGGGGATTCCTGATATATGTCAGAGTTGAAGCTTAAATGATCCTGAATTGTGGGAAGAAGGCCTGGCTTAAAAATACATTTTCCCCCCACCTCGCTTTGTGCGCTCAGCCAATGAAAGAAATGCCATTCCTGATCGCATTATTTCTAAGTGTAAATATAATTATGAATGCATAAACTAAACCACTGAGGCATGCATTTAATTCTGACACCTGAAGTTGTGTTTCTGCCCACATATTACAGGGAAAAGTCAAATAGGAAAGGGTGTCCTGCTGCTGAGAAAGTGCAGAACTTGGGTATTTTCTGTTCATTTTTGCTTACTGCTGCTCACATGTGGACTCAGAAAGCAACTGGCTTCAGTGACATAGCGTCAAAGATTTAATAAACATCAGTTATTTGAAAAGATTCTGGGAAATTTCACAGGACTGGCTTCCTTTAGTTCCCAGATTAGCCGACTGGAGGGGGAGTGAGAGGACAAGTCTGATGGGAGGTTGGACACCAGCCTGCAGCTCCAGCTGATGTTCATGTCTGTGTGTCCTTACACTCGCATTGCACAGCAGGAACAGCAAGGCAGGCCCAACCCGGAGGAGTTCACAGCCCTTGTGAACATCCAGTGGGCTGGCAGAGACGAGGATGAAGGAGAAGACCAGAGAGATATTTCCCATTTACTTCCACAATTCTGTGCTTCATTTTGTTTTTAAAATTGAACATTCAAATGCCCAAAGTTCCCTGAACTCACCGGTCTGTCCCTGCCCTGAAATCCCACTGCTTTGGAAGTGGCACTGTCACCTGGAAGGCACGTTGGGGAGCACAGAAACTTCACAGGCACCTGATCAGTCCTTGGCCTACAGACACAGCTCGGTCCGCAGCTGCCTGGCCGTGCTCCCGTGGGGGGGCCATCCATGATTCCTGCGGGTTGTTCAGACATCCCACTGGATCTCTGGAATGAATAACACAGGATAAACCTCAGGGCTGGTGTTCATGTTAAATGGGAAGCCAAACAGAGCAGCTGCTCTTTATAGATCAAGTGCAAAATGGATGCAGGGAGAACACGCACAAGCTGAGCATCACCTCTCAGTGCATGTTAGTTGGGGCATGTGAGCATTTGGTGGTGGCAAGTGGGATCCATGGCCTCACTCTACAAGGTGCTGAACAGCTACAGGAGACAGTCTGTCTGCTAAAAACCTTGCAAAACAACTGTAAGATGGCAAACAACGAAGACCATATGGACACATAGAGCAATAGGAGGAAGCAGGAATCAGCACAGCAGTTCAGCATGACATGAGTTTTGATCTGCTTATGAGTTGAATGGATTCAGGCTACAGTTGATAAGCTTATCTTGAAGTAAGACAGAAGTTCTGCTGCTGAAATTCCTGCCGTTTCACTGTCATTATACAGCTGAAAGTCAAGAACTGTCAAATTACATGAATAATATCTATCCATATTTAATACAGCGAACTGTTGACAATTGCCTCTCATCCTTCCCTTCAGTGCCTGAGCCCCGCAAAACAGTTGGGAATGATCAGAGTGAATCTAGGCAAATCTGTGGCCACATAACCATGCTCCAGATAAGAAACTCACTGTGTCTAAAATGGAGAAAGGGAACAGATAGCAGCAAACACAAAAAGCTAGAGAGATAATTCTTCCTGGACCACAGCACGGAGAAATGTTGGAGATTGTGCTGACACTGATGGTACGACTGCTACAGGGCTAAGAATGGTGCAGACTAGCCTGTTTTTCCCATCCCCACTTAGAAACAATCACATTATATCTTCTTATAAGATATGAGAAAGATTGTTATCTCGCATAATGAAAACCAAATGACAGGCAGATAAACTTGGGAGCTGTTTATAAAGCCTTGTACAGTATTCTCACTGGTATACAGATAAGGAAATCACGTAATTGAAATGGCTACGAACAGCATTAAGAAGGCATATGAGAAGAAAATAAGGAGATCAAATGTAGAAGGCAGACAAATTTTAGATTACTGACAGTGGTGTTCGTGTAAAGCAGTTTGGTTTCTCATGGGCGTCAAGCACTTCCTTCTCTCCAGGCTGCAGCAGTCTGAACTTGCAGCCCTGTTGTCCTTCTCCAGTGACCCCCCATCATCCTCAACCATCTCAGGGAACTTGAGACTTGATGATGGGGTCCCTGGAACAACCCCCAGCTTTGCCTCTTACCTTAAAATCTATGCCTTCAAGAATATCGTTTCTTGAGCATCTTCAGAACGAGTAAATGGGAGGTGGTAGCTGCTGCTTACTGTTCTCATCAGACACTCTGAAACTTCACCTCCTTTCCTCTCTAAATACATATTTCCTTAACTTCCTCAAGCACAGAAATACCAGGGAAACATTTTCAACTGTCGGTAGAATGACAGTGGCAGAGTTTCTGCTTTCAGGCAGATATAAATGGAAAATGCACCCTCAATGTGAGATTTGAAAGAGTTTCCAGCCCTCGCGGCTGAACACAAACCCAAGTCAGAGGAGCTATGTTGTGTGTGCCGGTGCAGCATCTCGGAGGAGCTGGAATTCAGGTCAAAGTGGAAGTCCCTACACTGCAGTAATCTTCTCTCGTTAGAGAAGAAAAAAGAATTCAGCTGGACAAATGAGCTAAAATCTAAAGAATCTTGAACAAACATCTCGAGCATTAATCATTTATGTAGGAAGAAGAAGGAAATCATCAAAATAATTGAGCAATTGCAGACAAATGCCACAATGCCTTGTATTGCCAAAACCTCATCATTGGAAATGTATACGTCTGATTTCCAGGTTTATTAATGAAACAAAAAGGCATCTACAACAGATAAATAATACATCATATGGAATTCACACAGTCTATTTATAATAGAGATCAGTGACACCTATCAACTCATATTAAATCACATCATGCATATTTTGCCTAGCCTGCACTTTGTCAATCTCTGCTCCCTATTTCACTGCCATCGTTGCTACAGTTAACAAGCAAGCAGGGCCTGGCCGGTGGAAAGGAGTGATTTAAACCCCCTTGAAAGAACGTGTAAAATACCAGCAAAGATCAGCCATATTCATACATTTTAATGGTCATAGTGCTGTATCAAGGAATGATAGGAGTCCCAGATTGGCGTGGGTGGGCAGGGCCCCCAAAGCCCCCCCAGTGCCCCCCCAGGGACAACCCCCCCAGCCCAGGGTGCCCCAAGCCCCATCAAACTCGGCTCTGAACCCTGTCAGGGATCCCGGGGCAGCCCCAGCTTCTCTGGGCACCCCGTGCCAGGGCCTCCCCCTCTCCAGGAAGGGTTTCTCTCTACTTTTTCCAGATGTGTACAGAAGGAGTCCTGGTGTCGCAGCAGCAGTGCTGGTATGTAGCGCACCGGCTACCAAATCCCAGTTACGGTCATTGACTGAATCAAGGTCACAGAGTGAGTCAGTGGCAGGTTTGTGACCAGAGTTGGGGTACCCAACCTTCCGAGTTGTAAACCTGCATGGTCTGCCAGCCCTGACCTGTGTCCTGATGGAAGAAACCAGGGGACGAAGCGAGTTCTTGGAGAAAGAAGTTGATTTTTGAGTTCTTGCAAACATCACCATTAAAACATAACTTGGGTTTAGAAACATCCTTCAAAAACAGCATAAATAAGTTATTTTGCAGAAGAATTATTTACCATAAGAAGAGAAAGAAATCTCTAAATCAGTTCAGAGATCTGTTAGGGGAAAAGTTATTAGTTACATCATCAAAAATGAGACCTAAGGAAGCTGAAAAACCTGGGTTTTGCATGCAGCTTTTAAAATATAATTAGTGATCTAGCATAAGTAGACGTCACTGGCTGCAGTAATGTCTGTGGCAAATAAATAACAGTCGAACACAATAAAACTCCCTGTAATGTACTCCGTTGTAATATTGATGGCAGCATATGGCAAACATCTGACAGCTGTTAAACAGATGTGGCAATTAGCAAACCTTATGGTCATGCTGTTAAGATTATTATGCAACACGTTCTCCAGTAAAATTAGATGACTTCCTACTTTCTGTAGCTTTACACATGTGGAGTGTGAGCCTAATGTCCCATTTAGGCAATATTGTTAGCTAATGTCTCCTAACCCGCATTTTTTTAGTTGATGCCTCATAGAAGATTTAGAGAAATCCAGAATTTAAACAAGAACAATATCAATTCAGCTGTGTAGCAGATACTTCAATTATAATAGCTAATGGACAAATTGAGAGATAAAAGGACTTTTCTCTCATGTTGAAATTCAATGAACAGTTTTCAATTAGGCTCTGAGTATAAAAGGGAAAAAAGAAAGATACTTTTCCTTGATGTTAACATTGCGGGAAGAGATGAGAGTAACTTCGCTTTTTCATTATACAGAAGAGGTGCATATAATGATGCATATTTAAATTATAAATCAGGTCACTATCTGCCAAATGAAAGCAATATCAATTAGAGCTAAGGTGGATCAGGCTTTAAAACTCCTTATATTTAATGACAAAAGTATGACTGTTACTCTCACCCAGCCAACAAAGGGATAATTTAAGGCAGTAAGAAATCAAAGAGTGATGTCACAAAAATAAGCCCTTGCTGCTTTTTGGATAGTATTATTATAATTAATAGACTTCCAATGACTTTTTTTTTTTGCAGGTTATGGGCTTTCACAAACGCATTTATTGCAGGCATAAAATATAAAACTCTGAAGAGTGGGTTTGACTAAGGTTGACTTGAGGGTCCTTAGCCTTTCTACTACAGTAATTCCTGTAAAATAATAGTTTCATTTATAGCTCAATTTATAACGTTGAATTTATGCCAGTTCATCTGATATCAATCATGATAATAGCATGATCTATTGTATGTCACTTGTGCTAATGCAAATTAAATATCATTACATTACAAAAAGCCCTATGTTAAAATAACATTAAGTGTGTAACTTAAAAAAAAATTAAGGATGAATTAGCAATTTGGGGTGAGCATATATACAGATAATAAATGTAAAACCATGCCTATCTTTTATATAAAATTATAGATATGCTGAAAAAGGAAAAGCTAAGCAAAATATGAAATTGATTAAGGCTTGAGTAGTAAGATTAGCACTGATTTCCCCCCGTCATTGTAGTTAAGGTCGAGTCGCAAGCAGTTTATTATCGTTCTCTTTAACCACGGTGGTTTTCAGTCTCTTTGACACATGAGTATTAGGAATTCAGGTTTTAAAAAACCCTTCCGATCTGCAAATACAGCCCTTTGAATACCCCCGTGTCTTTACAAATTGCACACTCGCACACTTAGCGTTGTACGTAGGCAATTGGGCACAGAGCTATCCAATTCACGTGTCAGTTGGAGTTATTTCTAAGGACAGCTAGATAATACTGCTCTGAGGTTAAAGTGCACCCAAGGATTTTTTGAAAATTGTAAAAAAAATGTTTTATTTCTTTTTCTTTTTTTTTTTTTTTTGTTATTTTTCCAGACTGAGCATCACAGAAGCCTGTGCTCCTTCTTGTCGCAGAGGACACCCTCTCTAGATTAAGATACATTAATTGCAGAGAATTTTCCACGTGAAATTTGAGAACACCTGAAATACTTATGAAAAACCTTAATGCTAACATTTTTCTGCAGTTTTAGCCAGAGTCAGTGTTTATCAGCCATGCCTCCAAGTGTTAGACATTGCTTACACAGTTTAAAACACCTAGCATGGATTGTTTGCACTTCCCTCTTGAAATGAGGAGTGAGATCGCTTTTGTCTGAAAATGTTTGTGAACTCTCCTGGCCTTGGCAGTTGTGCAGGTCCCATTTCATTCCTGGTTATTAGATTTTTAGAAGGTACTTTCAGTGATAAAATATTGCCCATGCTCTTACAGCAGGACCTGTGGCACTCCAGATGCATTCCAGCAAAGCTCCTGCAGATGCTACTTTTATTACTCTGCAATGGTTGCACATAGCTCCCTTTGGTGGTGGTGACTGAGCATTTGGCCATCACTGTTGTACCCAACTGTTTGTTGATGGTTATCAGAGCACCGAGAAATGCTGTGTCTTCCCATTACTAGCAGGGAAGTGAAGTGCAGAGGGGGAAGCATCTGTGGAAAAGAGAAGTGGCCATCAGCCTCCCGGATCCCCAGTGAACTCAGCATTCCTCTCTCCTTTCTGTCAACCTTCATGGGATACAGCAAGTGGTTGTTCAAGGCAGCTGCTCCAGTTCAGCTGAGATTGGCTCGTGTTTTGGTGCGATACCAACCTCTCCTTCCTGAGACCCAGGAACATGAAATAGGTCCTGTGGCACTTGGTGTTCGGGTGCAGCATCTCTGGGCACCTACTTTTCCCACTGCCTGAGTTTTGTGTCACTGACTGCTCCCCTTACAGGTGTGTAGAAGAGTCTCAGAAGATCACACCTAACAAGAGGCTTGGTGCATCCTGTGTTGCCAGCAGACTGTGAAGGCATAGCCGTGATTTCATGTGTCTCCTCCCTGGAATGGCGGCACTGCTTGTTTTGGGGGTGAAGTGACTCTTCACCCTGCATGGCTACAGGTGTTAGAGGGATTCTTTAATGCTGGAAGGAAACACAGACCTCCTAATGGAGATCTTGGCAGCCAAGCGAAAGGAAAATAGATTAGTTTAAGATACGTTTATAGGTCTCTTAACATATATATGCTTTGACAGTGATTTGGGAGTTTAAAAAGTCTAATATTAAATCTGTTTTGAAATCCTTGTTTATGAACTCTGATATGCTTCTTCCATCACCCACTTTACATTGTAAAATGCCAGGGTTTCAGTCACATTCGAACGTACCTCAGCCTGCTTTCATGTACAGCTTGAAAAACTGATCCCAAGTGAAAATGAACGTAATGCTGAGTTTAACTTTTTGCCGCAAGCAGAGGCCAAGTCTTTAACAGCTTTTGGAAAGGTCTTAGATGTTCATTTACATTTGTAGATGATGAATTTTAAGTCTGTCTGTCCGTGACATAACAATTCTTTAGGTGACAAGGAGCCCAGTAAACGATACACACGTGTAGTACTGCATTTGGTCTGTACATCTGCTTAATTGTAAAGAAGTGGGCAAATCTCTGCTCAAGTGATGGAAGTCTAAATGTGTGGAAGTACCTGCAGCTTGGGAATACAGTTATGAAGAATCTTTTATTCCAGTTTTTTGACCTGAAACAGAAGCAGAAGGCATCCTTTGCAATAACCTCCTTGAAACAATGCGTTGCTGCAAAAGAAAATCAGGATGTGTGGTGCTGCAAATGCCAAAGAAGATGGCAATAGCCATCTGGTAGTGCTCATTTTCCTGTTTGACAAGAGGATCAGGAACATATCTCTAAGTAGCCAGTAGAAAACTCAAGAGGTAGCAGCAAATGAGTAACTGCCCACAACTCCTCAGGAGGTCATAGTTACGTATTTCCTCAGGTTTCAGATTTGGTTGGTAGAAGCAGGAATGCACCCAACAGCTAATTCCATTCATTGGGAAATAAGAACAGAGAGAAGATGGAATGGAAAAGAGCAGCATCAAAAGTGCCAGCACCAGGAAGAGATAAAACCAAATCAGTATTCAAATTACATGCATGTCTCAATTTTGCTTTGTTATTGTGTCACTATTTTGAAAAGCCCAAATTATGCTCATAAAAACTTAAGCTCTCCATACATATGTATGAAAGTATTCAGCTTCAGCAGGGTTGAGACAGACAAATCTGGTAGTAGGTTTCTTTTCAGGTTGTGAGAAGCAAATAATAATCAAGTGTAGTTGAGTTGTGTGAGATATTGGAGTCCTGGAACCTCCTCCTTTGTCTTGTTCTTCTCCAGGAGACAAGGAAGAGTATGAATGTATTTCACTGTCCCACCTGGAGGCTTGTCCCAGTTTTCTGTGAAGACAGTAGCAAATTGTTGTTGAATTCAAGACATGGGACTGGAATCTTTTTTAACAAACATCCTGCTACAATGAGTCATGCTTGCCCATGGTACATAACATGGGTACCTCAAGAATCTGAAGACTGAGTAGTTCATGTAGGATGGCTTTTACAGATGAGAAGTGGCACACATGCTGTGTAGTTACATGTGGCTCTGGCACAGGGCGCCCAGAGAAGCTGGGGCTGCCCCTGGATCCCTAGCAGTGTTAAAGGCCAGGTTGGATGGGGCTTTGGGCACCCTGAGCTAGTGGGAGTGTCCCTGCCCATGGCAGGGGGTGGAACTGGGAGGGCTTTGGGGGCCTTGCCCACCCAAACCAGTTTGTAAGGTACGGTATAAACCCCACCTCACATTATCTTGTATGTCTGGGGCCTACTGGGTGCCTTAGGTGCACTCAGTTGTCATCTCATTTAGGATGGCTCACACTGTCCCCCTACCTGCAGACCAGAACCTGAGTTGTGTCAACAGGTATTTAACTGATCTGAGTAGATCTGGCATGTTTAATCAGTGTAATTCTCTTTAACAGTACAAAAATTACTAACCAGAGATTCAACATTATCATATTTGCTCAGGGTAAAGGTATTTTAGGGAAATCACCTCTTTAAAACAGTCTTCATCTTACCTGGTCCATAGTTATCTTCCAAAAAGAGATGCCTCTCACAGACCAGTTGGAGAGCTGCCTTCAATGCCAGAGCACCACACTGGTCCATCCCCTTTTCCTCAGAAGCCTTCCAAACCTTTCAGCGTCCTCTTCTTTAGATCTCTGACATTCAAAATAGATCTATATCATCATCATCTTTGAAGTATGCTGTTTGCTTCTATTTACACCAGGCATTTGCCAAAGGAGTGGCAGATCTGAAGTGTTCTGGAGAGCACTGTTTTTCGGGATGCTCGCTTCCCAACGGTTCCCATTTATCCATGATCATGGTGATTGTACAGCAGAGCCTTAAAATCCAGCTGTATGATGACTTTCCCTTAGTGTGCAAATAAAAATTGCTCCTAAATTAGTTACAATTCAGTTCTTGTAGCATAATTCCATATCAGCACTACATCCTGCACAAAGATTAGGCAGAATTTCTCAGTATTTACTTTATCACACCTAGGACTTGAGTCGTGGTTCAAGATCTCACTGTGCTATGCAAACACGGATCATACAGCCAGTGCCAACCCCAGAGAGCAGTGTTTTAGAAGGGGTTTTTGTAGGAATAGTTCACTATCAGGCCTGAGCAGACAGCCCGCTGACAGACCTGCAGCAGCCCCTTGTTGGCGGTGTGCTCCTGAAGCCGTATGTATGCACATCGGAAGAACTTCCTTGCTGTGATGGAGAATGTGGCTAATGAGGGGCACGTCTGCACTGTCTCCTCCAAACAGCTCACCTCTGAATGGAAAGCACGAGGATATAATAAGCCAATAACAATATTTAACAATTCTGTAGGTGTTACAGCTCTTACAGCTTCCAAGGGCTATAAAACATTCACTGATTAATCCTCACAGGTGAGGAAGGCCACTTGCTTCTACCATGTACGTCTTCCTGGCAAGGCAAGGCTGTGCCCTGCGGTGCATCACCCCATCATCCAGCACTTCCTCCACGGTGAAGAGGAAAGGGGCTTTTATTTTATTTTATTTCACTTTGCCATTAGGATATTCACCTTAAAGTTAAATGGGGAAAGGTTATTCACATGGAAACATATTCTATGAGCCTGAAACGTACCTATTTAAAGTATTTATGTCGATGAGAAAAAAATAATGGGGGCATATGCTACAGAAAGTAAACAGCAAGGAACCAGATGCAGATTAAGATGACTAGAAATAATCTGTCAGTGATACCCATGTCACCAAAAACTAGAAGACTGATGATCTATATGACTGAGAGGAAGCAAGTGGGTGGTGAGAGCAGAAAAGGGCTGTCAACCATGAAGATACGTTACAGGGACCCACGCTTTAGATTTTCAAAGCTGAGTGGAGCAGTAGGCTGCACAGTTCCAAATGAAAGTAGTAGAATTTGCATCTATCTCAAGTCAAAATTGCATATGGGGAGAGATTTCAGAGACCATAGCATGACACGGAGCATTCACAATGAGCAGCATGAATTGGAGGTGACAGATGCTGAAGGTGGCTGGGGAGCAAATACCCAAATGAAGATGTCTCTGCTGTTTGCTTTTCATGTTCAAACTGGCCAGAGGAATTCACAGAATCAGCTCCTAACTGAGGGTTTGAGTCTTTCCCCCTTACTCTGATTTAACAGAAGGAAAGAAAAATAAAGAGAAGACACTGGCTATGAGTGAGTGTCCCTGTGCACCCCCATGTCCCCTCTGTTTGCACAGCAGTGCCATTTGTACAATACTTATGGTGTGGCTGATAGTGAACATGGGCACATGAAGTTCACCTGCTTCTAACTTGAGCACTGTAGTGTCATGTACTGTAAATGCTGAAGAGATGGTTGTACCTACGGTTTCATCTGCTGTTGCATCAGGACTCTGGCCTCTCCTCTTCCCACAAGCACCTCAAGGGGCTTCCCCACGCCATCCCTCCTGTATGGAAGGCAGAGGTCTCACAGCTTTGCACTCTTCTTGCTCCTTCCTTCATAAGATCCATTTCTCTTGAAACTACTAAGAGCAGTTGCTCCATGTTGGAAAGCCAGGGTGATGGGCAGCTTGGGAGCGTTGAGTCTGGTTTACACGATTCAAAAAAACCAGGGGGAAGTGAAAAGCCAGTTGCAGGTCTATGAAATGAAGACATTTGACCCTTTCCCTTAACTTTTAAAACTGACTCCTCTCTGACTGCAGCCCCCAGTTTTGATTAGAGACTCGGAGTATAAATATTCAACAATAACAACTGCAATAAAAATGTGTAGTGTGGCTCCACCCCTTCCTTCAGGAAAATTTTATTCCACCAAGTGACTGCAAAGTAGCCCCAATTTTAAGCGCCTCTGCTTCAATCGCCAGTATATTTCTTAGGAAGATGAGAATATTCTCCCCTGTTCTGTGATGAATTAACTGCGTTTGGTTGTATTTTCTGAGGGGGCAGGGGGAATTACCATATCACTATATGCACAAGAGATCAAATGTATGATTAAAAATATTTATAATACTGATGTGGAGAAGAATGATATGTTAAACAGATAAGCATATAATAATGCATGTCTCACCCATAAAATTTAATTTATCCCTTGGGCAGGGCATAAACTTTGCTCAAGAACAACATGTTTTCCATCTATAGATTGCAGAGCTAAACTGCTTAATTTTACAGCAAATTGATCACTGCTGTAATATTTCAGGAGCAAAATGATCCTCAACAGTCAGTTCAGTTTCAAAAGCCAAAATTTATAGTTCCGCTTCTGATTTAGTGATAAGGTTTTTTAACATATTGGGCATTTCATCACTTTCTATCGGGAGTCAGCGTTGAACCAACAAAGAAATATTTTTTGAAATCAACAACACAACAACAACAATAAAAAAAGGAACATAAATAATACACATCCAACTGACAGAAGAGTTTAATATTCCCTTCAGACCAGTAGGAAATTACTTTGGTTCCCGTCCTTGTAAACACATGTCCTGGTCTGGGCGGGCGCGGGGCTGCAATGGGTGGAATCACACCCAACCACCTTCCTGATGCTGAGGGAGCGCTTCTGCTCCCGTGCCCAGGTGGCCAGACTGTGCCTTACCCAATGCAAATAAAATTTATTAGATCTAAAGTTATTTGACACTTTTGATACGTTTAAAATAAATGTAGAGGGATTTAATGATGTGAAAGTTCATGACTCAGTAAAGATTGCTCCTTGTCTGGGGTCTGAGGATAGACACCTATAAAATCAAATTATTATAATCACAGGAGTCATGAGGAAAAAGTGGACCCTGCTGAGCGCTATTCACTGAGATTCTGCATTCATTATACTCCTCCTAGTCATGAAACAAAGGGACAAGATAGGCTGAAATCTCAGAAGGTTTTATCAAGCAATCCTTTGCAGCAGCACGTTGTGATTACTACAGTGAATTTCTGGAAAGCCGATTTGCATGCCAAGAGAGGAGGGAAAAGACCCGGCTTCCTCGTTATCTCGGCACAGTCGTAAACTCACCTTTTTGAACAAAAGCCCCCAGAATGATGGACACTGGGAAAACAGAAGGAAATGCAGGGATTATGTTTGTGACGTTGATCAGAGAGGGATGTTCAGCTACCTCTGGAGCAAGTTACCGAGGAAAATACCTAGCTTACAGCGTGATGCTAAGGTCTGATTCTCAGAGGCTAACTCCCACGGACTTATGCTGGGTGATTTAGGAGAGGAATGGCTTTAAAAATCCTCCTTAAACACCCATCCACCTCCCATCCATTTTGATACCTGCTCAGCAATACCAGATGGTGGTATCTAAGGAGTGGCACGTATTCATGGACAGGAGAAAATGGACACAGAAATAGCCAGGAAGATGATTTTCCAAAATTGCTCTTGCTTTGTGCATGTATCTGCACCCTGCACCAGGACACACTCATTTGCTTGGGCCCGATGCTTCTTTGGAGGCTTTAAGTGTGTAGTGTCTCTGTGCACAGATTTATAATGAAAAAAAGAGAAAGGAAAGGATGAAATGCCAACAATTTTGTGAGGAAAACAATAATTATGGGTGTGAATTTCACCTGCAGTTATTTGCAACCATTTAAATCAGGGAGATGTTTAAATCCCTCATGGCAGCTCAGTGTGGATGCTTTGCCTGCCCACAGTCTGTTTGGCTTGATGGGACTATGCCCAGGAAGAAGATGATAAGTGCTCTGGCTCCCTTTAAAAACCCAGGCAAAGGATTCCAGCTGCGGACTTAGGTGATGTGCATGCCCACATTCCACTGTAATGGGTGGCATCTGTTAGTCGGCTGAGCATGTGAGCCCTCCCCATGTTTCTGCTGTGAAGCGCTTACACAGATAATTTAGAAAGGGGCACCCATATCCTCCCCTGGTGCCGTTTTACTGAGGATGGTGGCTGAGAGGTGGCTTGTGTTAGCCCAGGTTTCAAAGACGTTGTCTTGGGCTCCAAATTCAGCTTTGGAGATGTGTGCAGGAGTTCCAGTGGAAGAGCACAGGAGAGGTTGTCAATCTTCTTTTAATTACAGAGTTAAGTATAGGAAATCCTTTACCAATCAGTTGCAATTAAAGAAGAACTGTCTGTGGACAAGTTAGTGGATTTGTTTTACTTTGCATCATCCTTCTCAGGTGGTTTCCACGTAAAATCCCTTCTGTGGGTTTGAAGATGTACAGGTCTGCTGGAGGACCCAGTCAGCTCCCTACAAGTACATAGACTGATGGGAACAGCTCAAGCGTGGAAAAGGGTGAAATCTGCACCATGTCCAAATTCACTCCATGTCCATGCACTCAGAACTGTCCATTTACGAGTAGCCTCACAAACACCAGGACCACTTCTGTGACCATAAATCACGTGATGTGATTGCGCTCACCAGCAAATGCCCAGCAAAATATTTTAATGAATGTTTGCACTTGTGATGACCACGTCTGCACCCATAGCTCCAGGTGGAACTCAGGGGAAATCGCTGTGCACTGAGCCCATGATTTGAAATACAAAATACATACCGAGTCCAGACTCCGATGAAGATGAGTTCACATTTGCTTAAAAAGTTCCTGAACCTTCAGCAAACATTTGGTGAAGCTGGGCATGGCTGTGACAGTGCCATCCCAAATTGCTTCCTACCAGACATTCCTGCCTGTCCTACCAGTGGCCAGCACAGCCTGAGCTCCCTGGCCCCATCTCCGCTTTTGTGCATCCCTTGAGTTCTCCACGTCCCTCCTGCTGTACGTCAGGCTGCGTGCTCTCAGTGCCTGAAACGCTGCCTCCAGCCCTGTTATCATTCCCCTCTCAACTTTCTTTGTTACCTGTTCTGTCTCCCATTATTTCTCCTGTGTCATCAAATCCCGACTCTGTGCAGTCTGCCAATTAGCCTTTGTCTGCCAGCACATTCATCAGCATCCTGAGGAGCGACGGTGAGTGGCAGCACAGGGGAGCGCTGCTGGATGCGTGTCCTCGTACCGGGCTAGTACCCTCACCGGTGTGTTGTGGGATGGGGCTTGGATTCCCTGGACACAAAACTCTTGGTAAGATGCTGATACTGTTGATTACAAACAGGAAGGAGTGAATTACCAGAGGAGCCACATCCAAATTAGCAGCGGAGCGCATGGAGCTTCCCAGCAGTTAAAGCAGGCTGCTATGAATATGGACCTCCTCTGTATGCAAAGTGGAAAAGCCTGACATAGATGCTTCCAGGAAACAAAGAGAATTAACGGAGTAATCTGATATTACACACCTGCAAGTGCGTGCTGCAAATAAATCTGCCTCTGTACTCGTTACGGGGGAAATACTGTGACTTTGGTATAAAACACGCGGTGCATTCTTTTGTGGAAATATATAAGTATGCATTATTCAAAATTCAAATATTAATGATCACATAAATATTCTATGATCCTGGCTATTACTTTCAGAACAAACATTTTAATTTTAAGATGTCATATTTGTAAAAGCTGTATTTTGAGTAAGAAAGAGAGAGAGAAAGAGAGAGGCAGACCCTTTTAAAGGTGTCTCGGTGTCTTGCCATGGTATCTTTGCTTAGCAAATACATGGCACGTTTAAATTTCTCTTAGCTCTACAACGTTCACCTGCTTAAACATTTACAATGCCACTAGTGAAGAAAAAAAAAGAAGAGACGTGTAAGAGGAAATAAAAAGTGTGTGTTTGGATGAACTGGGGATGTCGGAACGTGCATGCTGGTAGGCAGAATTAGAGTTATGGGGCTGGGTTTACATGTGCAAGCTTCAGAGCATACTTCAAGGGTCTGGGTGGCCAGAGCAGTGGAATTATATGCGGAGCCTATAAAACTATATCCTCCTATCACTTCATCTCTGCTAAGGGAGGTTTCCAAATTAATCAGAAAGGAAAGCAAAATAATAAATTATACAATATTAAGCAGAAATGAGAGTTTTGACTTGTCTAGACAGTCTGGATTGGATTTTCAAAGGAAAGGCATAAGAAAATTATATTCATGCCAAAAGTCAGCTTTTGTATATGCAAATGGATAGTTATTACAAATGTTGCAAGTGGATTTCCAGATATTATTTCAAAATCAGCCTGCCAGATCTGAACGAGCTGGATTTTCCAAGTGCTCAGCACAGGCCCTTGCAGCCAGATTCCCAGAAGAGCTCAGCAGTGGTACTGCAGCGGGGTGGGATCTGCAAAGCACTTTGAAAAAGCTGGCTCTGACTTACTTAATTAACTAGAAACAACATGCTTATGGAAATCTTGAGTTCCTCATAAGCAATAACACAGAGAAACTGGCCCTAAGGTGTTCGGCAGGTTTGCACCCAAGTCTTACATCTATTGATATTTGTCGATCCTGATCAGTTCCTGGGGCTACCCCAGGAATGAGAGCTCCTTGAGGGTCTTTAGGGGGTACCTGGAACCCTCCGAGCATCTGGAGCACCCGCTGAGGATCACAGCGTTGCTTTCCTGTGAAGTGCACCAAGTACCAGCGGCACAAACCAGCATGGCAGAGACAAACACCAGCCTGGTGTCTGTTCTGATGGGTCTCATCCTTTTTGGCTTCTGTGGCTGGAGCATGGTGGGGAACATGGTTGAATCCTCCCCACCACACCAGGGACCGGGGACATGCTCCTTGCCAGTGATGTTTCATCCTTGAGATCCTGGTCCTGGTCCTGTGGAGCTGGTCAGTGTCCTGGGCATCGGGCTGCATGGGTGGTCCCCAGCTTTGTTAGCTTTTGACGGTGTGTAACACAGCCTGGAGAAATAACTTCAGAAGCTTTGTGAAGCCATGGGCAAGACGGGGGAAGCTCGGCTCTCCTTGCAGGTTGCCTCCTTATCACAGCTCTTTGGTAGGCATGGTATTCAATGCCAGGTCTACTCAGCAGAGAAGTTGGTGAGAGAAGCACAGTGTTGCTGTAACAGATTTACATGCCTGGGGTTCATGTGTGGGTTGCTGCAACCCACCTTGGGAACACAAACCAGCAGCTTGGCCCGCTCAGCACCAGTTATGGAGGTGGGAAGTTGGAGATGGCTTCTCAGGCACTTTAGACCAAATGCCAGTGCTTGTGGTGAGTGGCTGCTGCTGGGGCTCTCACTCTCTTCCAAAGCGAGCAAGAAACAAAGTTTGCAAATCTCTCAAATCCTCTGGGGTGGGTCTCGGTCTGGCCACTGGAACCTGGCTCACACATGGATCCCAAACTCCTCAAGACAGAAGTAAGCACCAGGTTTTGACCCTTTCCTGGTGCCTGTGGCTCTGGCACTCTTGGCTTCTTCCCGAATGGATGTGTGTGGCACGCCGGCTTTCTCCACAGCAGGCAGCATCCGATATTGTCTCTTGTTTTACCTTTGCAGTTTCATCTCCCGTAATTCCTTCTGATACATTTCACCACGCGATCTCTAGACAGGATTTGTATTTGCTCTTGGGCTCTTTCTGCTGTCCTACATATGTCAGGAACTTTCTGCAGCGTCAGGCTCTCTTCCCTGAAGAATTTTCCATTGTCATCACTTCTGAGCCCCACCGCAGTGGCTGCCCCTGTTAATTCCCTCAGAAAGATATGCCGCTGTGTGTCACCAGCGGGTCGGTGTCGTGCTGCCTTGGCTCCATGAGCTGCTGGAGTTGCCTTCGGCACTCAGCACAAACCCTGTTTTCTGGATGTAAAAATCATATGACTCCTTGGGCAACAGATCACAGACATCAATACAGATATTTAACTCTTCTCTTGTTAGTGTTACCTGCTTATTTCTGTACTGCTGTGGAGATACTCCGGGTTAAATGGTGTAAATATTACACATTTAGTGTGGTAGCTCTGATTTTCTCTACTCCTTGAAATAAGTGTGCATGGCGTTCTGTGTACATCCCTGTGCACCTGCTTTTCAGCCTAGAATCGTAACTCAGCACACTACAGGAGAGAGATTTTCATAGACACAAATGGGAATTAAGTGTCCAATTCAATTGACTTTTAATTGGAGTTGAACAACTACAAAGCCTTTGAAGAACTCTGCTACACTGAACCTCTTAATTTAGCCTCAACCTGTTTGTTGATGAAAATCTCAATTCCTCGGCAGCAGTAGGGAAAGGTTTCCCTGTGCTCCAGTAGCCACGTTATAATTCACAACTTGTCTAAGTAGTTTGTTCTGAGTAAAGTTCCTATCTGGCTGAGAAAGAAACTTATTCTACATTTTTTTTGCCTTCTGGTCAAATAATACAGAAATGTTGTTCCAGGTAGCAGGAAAAATACACCACTTCCCTCTGTTTTAGGAAATAAATCAATTAGAAAATAAGTTATTTATGTGTTTATCTGTTTCATTCAAATGCGATTCCCTGTTACTAAAAACCTACTTGTTTTGTAGTGGAAACGGACCATTTCTTACTGCAAGTGGGGTTGTTTTTCCAGTTATACTGAAAATATTTTTCAAAAATTTTTCAAAAATACTGAAAGTATTTTTATTCAAATGACAGCTGTACACATCATACATACCTTCATAAAATCAAATTGCTGATTAAAATAATTATAGGGGGGTTTGTAACTTTTCTCAGGTCTATTTGACCTGTACTCTTCGCAGAACATACATGAATCTTTCATGTGTTATGAAATCAACCACTGAACCCAACCTGTTACTAGCCAGGAGTCAAAGCAGCAATACAGAGGGAAGCACCTTTTGCACACCCTGATGGTGCAGGTGCCCCGTGTTTCAGAGATGCTGGCTGAAGTCCACAAGGTTTCCTGAAATGAGGAGGTGACAGAAACACAATTTGTCAACATTATAGCCCAGCACTACCCCAGTCCCTTTGCTTGTCACCGTGTCACTTTAGGACAGCTCCGTTTGCTTTTGTTTCTGCTAATTTGGCACCAGAGGCAGTAGTGTGGTGTGGGCTATTGGGGGCTGTGGTCTGTTCCAGGAGAAAAGGCAGCCCTCCTTGCCCTGGAGATCTGCCTGGCACCCGCACATGTACATCCAATGCATATTTTACTTTCTTCCTTTGTATTCCACGCATACCGCAGCAGATAAGGCTAGACAAATGCACTTTCATTGACAAAGACTCACAGAATGCTTTGGGGTGGAAAGGATATTTGGCGATGCTATCTGGTGTAGTTTGTCCCCTCTGCACCATGGCAGGATTGATTGCTTTATCGCTAAATGATCCCTGATGGATGAGTATTGGGTCTAGGCATCAGTTAAAAGGGAAGATGATAATTCAGTTTTACTGATGCCACTGAAAGGGGAAGTTAATCTATTAAATTGTTTAGAAGTTTTACAATTTCCCATAAAGTGTTTAAAGTGGAGGTTCTCAACCTTTGCCATTGCATGATCTCCTCTTCCTTCTTACCCAGTCACGTAGCATGGACTGAACCTGGTGGCCTTCAGGAGAGCGTTGAGGGAGGTGAGGTGAATTCCCCCTGTTTAAGGACATAAAGGACCTCATGTAGAGATCAAAAGGGATAGGGACATGTGTTAGAAGAGTTACAAATTATAGAGGCTAGTAATTTGAGGTGTGATGTGTCACAATAGATGCCTGGGCTTGGACAGCACCTCTGGGGCATTGTGGTCTCGGATCCTTGTCTGGATCAGGGCGTTGCTCTCATCTGCACGAGGTGCTTGCAAGGCACCCCCTGCACACTTGGGCGGATGTTATCTCCCCATGACAGGGCATGCAGGGGCACGGGGGTCTGACTGTACCCAGAAATATCTGCCCAGGTACCTGACAGCGCTGACTGGTGTGGGGTGATGGCCACATCATCCCCATCCAGTGGTCCTGTGACTGGGAGAACTGGGCCTTCTGCAGGCAGGGCTTCCTCCCCAGGGTGGTGTTGCTCAATGTTGGTGCTTGTGCAAAGCCACCCCTGCTCCAGAGTGACACGGCACGGGGACAGATGCAAACGAGAGGAAATCAGAATAAAAGAAATTAATATTTGACACGTACAAGCATATGCACATAAATATAAATACATTTCTATCTAAAGTCAAATAGTTTTCCCCAGAGTGAGCAAGCTGTATGTGCTGCCTGGGTTGTGCCGTCACTCGTGAAGATGATTGCAGAGCCCCTCCAATGACAGCACAGCCTTTGACCCACGCCAGTGCCACCCATTCTCCCACTGTGTCTAATCTTGATTAGGAAGGTCTCTGAAAGCTCAGCAGAGGAAAGAGCCGGAGGACAGAATTATAATAATGGAGAAAGACAAAGATACAGACGAAAGGGAACGGATATTATCAGCATGTTACATTTTTGTGCAAGAAGTCGGACGCTATTAAGCTGTTTTGAATAATGCAACTGACAACTGTCAGGAAAAAGCGAGATGACAGTGCTGGAGAGTCCAGCACGAAGTATCTGATTTAGTTCATATCTGACATAGATGTGAACATTTGTTTGAAATGGGCCAGGGATGAGATTGGTCAGAAATTCAGTGCTAAAAAGCAAGGGGAGAGTGACTCTGCTCCCTGGTGATCCATGAGGATTGCCACAGAAAATGATCTGCTTTGCCAACAGGTTACCAGATTGCTCTTTCCCCTGTTACCAGGGTTAGGGAGGTTTTTCAGGGAAGATGATAACTGAATAATGAAGAAGTGAGGATGTATTTAGAAATAAACATTCCAGTTAGACAGCTGGCTGCTGGCAGGCTGGTACATCAGTGGATGGATCATGCAGACAGATGATGGTCACCAACCAAAGCTCCTCTGTGGGTAGTTTGTCCTCTTAAAGAGCTGAGCTGGCCTTCTCTAGCATGTGCTCAGCTCTCACTAGCGAGCAGGATGAGGGCAATTCATAGAGCTATCTGGGTTTCTTTTTGCTTCAACAGGTTTTCATGCGAAATTGCTGATTGTTTAAGCCAATTAATTGCGTGGAAATGTGTCGGCTCTGAGGAGATGATTGTCAGGAAGATTTACTGAGTTTCCAGGAGATTTTCTGGTCAAAAGCAAAACAAGCCTCAGAAGCAATGGTAGGTAAGACACTCACCAGCACTGGAGATGTGAGCCATGCAGATGCCTCCGTGATGTTGGCTGCTTGTTAAAATTATCAATTGTAGGTTCTCCTTCCCCGCAGAGAGAGAGAGAGAAACGAATTCTGCCATTTCCAGTGACGGAGACGCAGAAGGATTGTGTCCTCCTCCTCCCCCAGCAATGGCCTTCCTTCCTGAGTGGAACTGGTTTGCGCCTGGCCAATCCTATGGGCATGGCTAAATCTCATGCATGTGCAGGTGAGTGTTGCCCTGGAGAATATCTTCTTAAATCCAAGCTCACTGAATTGATAGAAGGGGTTTGGAATGGTAATTTTGCTTTCTGATCTCACATTGCTTTCTGATCTCACATTTCTGATCTCTGTGTTGGTGCTTACCCACAGATCACCCATGCATGGGGAAATCATGTGTGGGGTCTTCAGAAGCCATTCTTAAGCAGCAATAACAAAATCAGAGCAATGCTATTCAGGGAGCAAACAAACCTTCACTTCAGAGTAAACATATCAGGGAAATAAACACAAATGTCCACATACCTGAAAGTGTCTGGTCACTCAACGCCTTGGTTCATCCTTTGTGGACCTCCAGATTAGTCACTGGAGAAGAGGAGAAAGAATCAAGAGAAATGTCAATAAATTAATTGTTGGAGTAAGATGTGGTTCAGATAAAGTCAAACTCTGTCTGCAACTTTGCCTCAAACAGAGCAGGACCTTTTCCAAGGTTCTGCTTTAAGAAAAGTTTGAATAATTCTTTCTAGAAAAGAATTAAATTTCTGCTCCTTCTTTACTTTCGGGTTCAAGTGGAGATTTTAAATGGTATGGTGAGAGAAATGTTAGAACTGACAGAACATGCAAGGACATCAGAGGTCCAGGGAATGAGGGAAGAGCCTGAGATTCAAAAGGTCTGGGCTCAGTTTGAAGCACTGTTCCTGAGCTCTTGGAGACTGGGGAGGGTAATTCATTACTGAAACCTTCATTTCCTTTTCAGCCCTCATTTGTTTAGATTCTAAAATAATCTGGCTGTAGAGAGGGGTGCACTGAGTCCCTTACCACTGCTGTAACAAAACAACAGTCATGATAGCCGCTATTTTTTGTCTCTGTGCGATCATCTGACTCTGCACTTGCAGGCACAGAGGGTTGTTTTCTTGTGTACATACCGGCTCACAGCCATTCCTTAGTCTTGGAGCTTAAGTGCCCAGCTCATTGCTGCATGCTCGGGTGTTTGTGCACATGGGAATCAGATAATGAGTGATAAAATCCTGACTCAGCACCCCCTCAGAGTTGGGAGTTTTTACTCAGTATGAGCCCGTCAGCCTTCTGCATCTTGCCCCTAGAACCCAAGGCGATGGAATGCTGACGCTGTTCAGTGTTTGGGGCTCTCGGCCGAGGCGCAGTGCTCGGTGCTTGCACTCCCAATGTGTCACTGCTCCGAGTCAGCCAGCCCTTTGGCTCCGTGCGTCGACTGTACATCTTCCCTTCTCTGTGCTGATGGTGCTTTTGAGTTGCTCTTCTGCCTCCATCCTGCCACCGCGGCCTGAAAAGGTGCCAGAGTGGCACCTTCACTCAGGGTACCATTGCTCCTCTGGCAGGGAGCGCAGGGCAGGAGCATCCCCGGGGAGCTCAGGTGTTGCTCAAGGCACACATGCCATTAGAGGGCAGCCAACACTGCTTCCAGAAGCCTCTCCCATCATCTGCCGCTCTGCCATGTTTAATAGGCTTTGTCTGGTTCAGGGCAAACCCCATTAGGCATGAAAAGGCAGAGCTATGTAAAGGAACTCGCGCTGACAGCCTGTTAAATGAGTAAGATTCTGCAGGATAGTGGGATTCAGCTGTTTTGGAGAAAAATATACACACACAGACACACATTTTACATTTTTTCCCCTCTTTTTTTGTCAGTATAAAAATAGGATCTCAGCTTGCTGGATGCATCCCTAGCTGTGCTGTGTTATCTTTCACTGCTAACACTGCAATTGCTGTTTTCTCTGTGTTGGCCCAACCACACGCAATAACATTCCCGTGGCTTGGTAAAGCTCACACTTTCCTGCCACATCTTCTAATACTTTGATTTATACAAATACGTCTTGTCAAAGAATACTGCAGGAGTTTCTGCGGTTCATCACACAAGTGGTCAGGGCTGCTGGACAGGCTCGCTTTTCCAGAGGACTAGCTCAGGTCCTGTGCAGCCTGGGGCTCACCCAGCCCCTGCGCTCAGTCCCATCTCAGTTCCAGCCACAGTCATCAGATTTGCATGTTTAATAGAAGATAGAAGTGTGAGAATGACAAAGTAAAAGCATATAGTTACAGATGAGTAGTTTGAATAATTTAAGCATTACGTGCTGGTGAAGGGAATACAAGGCAGGTTCTGCACTTGTCATTTCGTTAAAAAAAAACTTTCAGTTCTTTTTTCGCTTAAACCCACTGATAATGGAAATTTGGTTCTTTTTTCTGCTGAGCTTTCCTATGCACAGAGTGGGGTGAGTGTGTTTGAGCCCAGCCACGACTCAAGTGATAGTGAGAGCCTTGAGAAAAAAGGTCCTTTAAGTGCATTTCTGTTCCTACAGTTCTTGTCGCCGACCCTGCATGGAGTCGGTGTAGTTAAGATTAGGACTGCAATTATTTTTTGCTGACTCTGTCAGTTTGAGCTTTTCTAGCAGAATTTCTCTAGAGGGCAGTAAGGACTCAAAGCTGTCTCCCTACAAATATATATACATATTTTGTAGAAGTGACAGATCATCTTTGCACAGCAGTAAAGGTTACAAGAGTGGGTGCACATGTTGCAGTGTAGGGTAGCACAGCTAAAAGCACATAAAGCATACTGTACACTCTTCTTTCTCATAACATCACCCAGGCTGATATTTCATTACACATTTGTATTCTAAATTGCTTCAAGTATTCTGCTTTTAATCTTGGCGAGAAAGGGCCTTTTTGCTGCAGTAAGATTCAGTTCAGGTTAGTGGAGGGGATGGTAACAGGGAGACAAAGTGGAAAAGTAAGTCGAAGCTCCAAATGGAAACCTTTTGTTAGCACCCTGCAGGGCTGAGACAAATTGCTGCTGTGGCTCCTACCTACTCCCTCCAGAAAACTGTGGATGCGGAGCTACACCTAGGTCCAAACATCATTCTCTGGGTCCGACGTCGAGTTTAACCATGGCAAACATCAGGATAGGTGTGCAATGCCTGCTGCGAAGGCCAGAATGCCTGATGGATTTCCAGAGCTTTGGTGGGTAGGCTTACTGGGATAATTCGAGGGTATGAACATTTAGGAGGTCTCTTGCACCATCCCCATCACCTCTGCACACCCTGCCTGCAAGTGATGGAGCAAGGGCACCAAAGGAGATTAAGTTCCCTTGAAAAACTCACACATCTCTTGTATCACTAGGGAGAGCAATGCATAGTGAGTTCCTCACTGCGGATGTCCCTAAGAGCTCACAGCCCTTTCTCCCTGTCTTGCCCATAGACATAGTTTTGAAGCCCCCAGAAACGGAGCAGAAGATACTAAGTTCCATGGGGTCTGGCTGTAGCGTCACCCAGCCAGACGAGTGACAGGTAGGAGTAGCAGGGTCTGTGCATGTGTATTCTCCCACCATGGTGCCTTGTGCTCTGTGTCAGAATACTTGCACTGCCTTAGCTGCATGCATGGTCATTTATGTGTTCAGCACTGTCCTAATGAGTCACAAGCTTCTGTGTCTCATGTCTGGATGAGCTGAAATGCAGGAACAGTGTCCTTACACCCTGTTCTTCAGACTGGCCCATTCCTGGCTGTCTCTATCACGATGATTTCATGGTATTGCATTTGAAACATAGGAAGGCTCTTGAAGTATTTTACAAACTTCTTCCATGACAACACTCAGGTGGCACACTAAAGCTTTCTTCTGCATCTGCTTGTGGCCAGCTGGCCATGATATAAAGAAAGAAGTGTGTACGACATATAAAGGAAGTTCAGTTCTTGCCTGCGGGGTACTTAATCCCACTGGGCTAGCAGAGCAGGAGAGCCAGAGTAAGAATCTTGGGTATGTCTGAGCAAGCCAAGGTTCGTTGGGTCACACCAAAGACCGGGCAGGAAGACAGGTGATCAGTGATTGTATCATAGCCAACACTTGACAATTAGGTGCCCTGACTTAAACCTGAAATTGAAGCTTGGTGCTACCATGAATAACAAATGATCTTTGTGTCATTCTGTGGTATCTTTACACAACACAATAGGGGCCATCTCCATTTCAACGTAATAACCCCTTACCACTGGTTTTAAATAGGGCAGGTGTGGTTAAATTTGAGCTGTGCTGTTTTCAGCCAGATGCAGGCGGCCTCACATTTCTGCAGGTGCCTGTTTTGTCCGTATAATGAGATGTAAAGCTCAGAGGTACAAGAGGTGTAATCAGACATAAAGCTCTGAGATCCAGTTGTTTACGGTGCCTAAACAAAACAGGTGAACCCTAAAATCCAAGTTCACTGTGGTGTGCAGATTTGGAGAACCTACCTGAAAATACGATTTACAATCCAGTAATTCAGGGAAGCCAATGGATTTCTTACTTCTGTTACAGTGATGATGTTCCCCAAATTCAGTTTACTCAGGAGTTTGCACAGCGACTGCTACTGCTTCATCATTGTTTATTAATTTCCAAGGCAGATGTGGAGATGAAGGCACGTGTCCATCCCTTCCTTTCTCACATTTATGGTGTTTTAATACAAACTCCACCTTCCAGCAGCATCTCCGGACCTCTCAATTACTTACATCTTAAGTGCCTACCCAACTACTTGACTCTTTGAAGTCAGACCTCTCAGGGGACGAGGCTGCCCTTCGTCCCTGAATGCTCAGTGTGCAGACTGGTCCTGAGGAGAGCTGCTGAACCATAGAGTAGGTTTGGTTGGAAAAGACCTTTAAGATCATCAAGTGCAACCATTAATCCAGCACTGCCAAGCCTTCCACTAAACCACACCCTCAGGCACCATATCTACGCATCCTTAAAATCTTAACCCACAGCTTGGGCAAGGGCTCTATATAGGAAACCGGGAGCTGCCTCTGCCCATCACATCTGAGTGCTTCACACACCAGCCGTAGCATGCT
Source organism: Hypotaenidia okinawae (assembly GCA_027925045.1). Classification (NCBI taxonomy): domain Eukaryota; kingdom Metazoa; phylum Chordata; class Aves; order Gruiformes; family Rallidae; genus Hypotaenidia; species Hypotaenidia okinawae. The sequence goes on from BSDF01000016.1 coordinate 9,096,341, forward strand.
ATCATGTTTTGAGAACTTCAGACGTATATCATCATCAACATATGTGCAAGTGTTATGCCAAAAAATTAAAGTCTGGGGCAAAAATATCAGTGGGGCACTTTAAATAAGCAACCAAGACACAACTTTTCAAAACAACTAGTTCAAACAGAAAATTGGAATGTTATGAACAATGTGAGAGTGGGCTAGATTTTATTGTAAGATTATGTTTTTAAGGAATACTAAATTTAGGATCTAAAGATGTTCATACTTGAATATATTTAAATAATTACTCCGTAAAATATTCATCCTACAATCTGTATTCTTGCTTTTCAGGTGTCTTAGCATCTAACAAATGTGTATTCCTGACCTTAAAAAGTATGTTTCTTGCCTGAAATAAATTTAAACAGTAATGTAAGATGCCATAAAACTTGAAACCTCCTATGTCAAGTCTAGAGGAGATTCCTTCAAAAGAATTCCTTCCATATTTGCAAAAGAGTTTGGAGTTTTTTAGCTCAGCTTCATCCAGCATTTTCACCTGAGACCTCTCTACTTCCTTCCCACTGGCCAAGTGTCCTCTCTCAGGCTGTAGTGTGGTCAGGATGTTCTAGGTGGGGGTCAGCAACCATATTTTAAGCAGCCCCCAACTCATTTCAGAATCAGTACTCTGACAGTTAGGCTGCTGCACATGCTTGCACATCACTTTTGGAACCATACTGAAGATTTGATCACACGTGAATCCAATCCAGGTTAACTCATAAATCTGAGCCTGGGAGCAAAGTCCCTAATGGAAAAGGCACTCGATACTAGAGGTGACGTTGGGAACGGTTTCCTGACCCACGGACAGGTTTTGAAATCAGAACTTTCTCCTGGTAGATGTTGAGATAGAACAGACACTCTTTGGGGGTTGTCATGGCAAATGGGTCACAGCCTTGTGGTTTGTTCTCATGGGGACACCCAAGGTGACAGCTACACATCGAAAAGTGCCTGTCCCCTTTTCACCCAATGTGTGGCACGTGATAAAGATCATTGCTGTGTGTTTACATCAAAAGTAGTCAGTGAGCTTTCACCGCCCCGTTGGGTAATTCGGTACGAGCAGTGAGGCTCATAAATAGGGTTAGAAGTACCCTTTGGAAAGAGGAATACCCAACTAAAATAGATCTATTCCAAAGGCAGTGGCCCAAGAGCAATTGCTGTTTGGGGTCCTCAGTATAATTCAAACCACACTGTCTCCCAGAAAAAGCTTTTAGTTAAGGGGCTATGATTTTAAGAAGGCTTTATACTCCATATGTGCACTATGGATCATGGCACTAGGAAGCAGTAAAAGTTGAGTACAGCTAGTATACCAGGGACTGACAGCATTATGACTTTTATCAGTTGTGTGAGAAATAAGTCCAGTCTTAGTGAGACAGTTAAGCCAATATGACCATACTCCTATGCTAGGGATTTATGGTGCGCAGGCCACCCTATAAAGCAATTGTTTAGAAACCAAGGGCCTGAAAACCCTTGTTCGGACAAGTAGTCCTTGTTCTCAAGTTCCAGTGAACTTCCTTTGCTTCAGACAGAGCAGTCCCAGAAACCAGTAAGCAGACTGTGAGAGACCTGGGCCAACAAAGAGAGAGCCCTTTGTGTCCTGGGGTAGTCCCGCTTGCCTCGCAGCAGCAAGTAAAACAACAGCCAAACATTATGAATTCATCATCTGGAAGATACATGGATCAGCAGAGTAGGCCTAGACTAGCTTATTCTTGGCTCTAGCGATGACATCTTCTATCGCTCATGCCTCAATTCCTCCACCTATATAGCCATGTAGCTAAAGCTATTTTGCAAAGCCCTTTAATATCTGCAAATGCAAACCATATAAATGCCAAACGTGGTTGTAATGAAAAGTATTTTCCTGGGCTGTTCAGAATCAGTGGGAAATCCATATTGGACACAGCTCCTGGAATGTTATTGCAGTGGCACTTTTACAGCAAGAGTGCTTTTCTCCAAAAATATAAAGGCTTGAAAGGATAAAGTAGATCAAGTTTAGTGGTTCAGGATCAGCCAGTTACTCAATGTTACTGCAGTTAGAAGGAGGTGAAGGGAAGATGGTGATTTCAGTTAGGTACCTACAGAGAGACGTGTGCCAGGATTCAAGCCTGGTGATTCATAAGCTGTTCGTCAGGAGCTGTTAAATATCTGCTTTTTGCCAACGCTCACTGTTTCAGTCTGCCAAAGATACTGGATAAACAGTTGCTGTAAAAAATTTATAGTTTCTCTGGGGAACACAAAAGCTTTTTGTGGCATAATACAACATCATAAATTAAAACTTTTTTTTTAAATTAAGAAGTTACATCATGTTTTGATGTAATGTGATGTGGCAGGTCATGCTTTTAATTTTAATAAGCTTAAAAAAGAGAGAGAGAGATTGAGATTTGGGAATATAAATATTGTTTCTGAACCTATAACATCTCTTGTTGAAGGCTAGCGAGGCAGGTTCACCTCTGCCATCTGGGTTCAAGTCTTATTTCAGGAAAACAATTTGAAATGACTTCTGGAGGTATCAGCATCAGTTAATGAACTGAATTTCCACTCCACAGACCTTCCAGGAAATTGCCAAACAGCATTAGCACTTCTATAGTATTTGTCATACTTAGGTATTGCTGTGCTTTAAAAAGCCCTGTCACCCCCAGCGTACCTTTTTCTGAAGTGTCCCATAACTTTCAGGTATCTTCAATACAGAAATTCCAGGACGAGAGAGCCAGGACTGTATTCCAGCCCTGCTCGCCGTAGGTGCCCACTGATTTCAGGAGCAAGGGCAGGGCATCTCTGACTGCTCCGTCCTTAAACAGATGCATCTTGCTTTGGAGGTCAGAACTGAAGCCCATTGTGTGCGCAGTCACTTGATGACACAGGTTTTTCTGGCATCAGAGAGCACAACTCATGTATCTCTGCACTGATGTGAGCTTTCAGCATGTCTAAGACCAGGCCTGTGGTTAGGAAAAGCCTCTGAACAGTGGACCTGGGTCCTCCTTTCTTTCCTAGGGAAAAAAAAAGTCAATTGTTTTTATGCATGAGCTGGCACAAAAAGGATATTAGCCTTGATTCTAACCTTTGACTACAGCTATAAGTAATGTAAAGGGTCAGGCGTATTGCAGGGTGACACAAAGGGAAATAACCACCTATTCAGCATTCCGCCTCCTGAGTTTTATTCATGCTTCTTTCAGCTCAGTCACTGAAAGATGTGGTCTGAACCCTGTGTTTAGTCCTGTCTGACAGGACTTTAGGAGATGTCCAGTGCCGTTCTCACTTCCTCAGTCTGATGTCAGCAGAAGTCACTCCTGGAGGGGGATTGCCCTTGTCCCACGTCGGCTTTGGCTGCCGAGGGATCCTGGAGCTCTCACTGCTTGCCTTGGCAGAAACTTGGCACTTTCTGGAGGAGTCTTGCATAAGCTTGGGAGAATGAAATAGGAAATGACTACTGCACAGAGCTGAGTAATGCGGTTCATTTCCAGCCGCTCTGACAACCACCTCACCCTCTGCTAAGCCTGAGGTAATTGGTTTGGGGCTGTTTGGGCCACTTGCCTTTCATTCTCCTTTCAGATTTCTCTTTTCAGTCCTCTTTATTTGTTGCCCTAATAGTTAATTTTTTTTCCATTCTAACTCTCATATTTATATTTTTAATCATATTCAGAATAGAGGAAAAAAGGGTGACCCATTGTCCTCATAAGTGACATCTAGTCTATGACTTGACTGACAGGAGGTACCATTAGAATAAGCATCCCTTCTCTGACTGAGGCTATCCATGTTAACATTTCTGTACTCTGGGCTATATATTTGATCTTACATAGCTGTAAATTATGAGTGACTCCATCAAAGTCAGAGGCATTGCTCCAGTGCTAACACGGTGTAGGTCAGCTCAGATTCACGCTTTCCAGATTTCAGATGTCTCGCTGGGGCTCCTGTTGTATTGCTGGCCACTTCTGTCATTCAGTCGTTGCCTTGAGTTTCCTGAAGATCATGCTCAAGCTGGCATTTGAACTTGGCTGTGGAGGCAGAAGAGTACTCTATTATAAGTCCTATCAGGAGAATCTTAAAACACAGCAGAAGTTAAACAAAACATCTGAAATAATTTTCTCTGTGTGCACAGAGAATGTCTCCTTGGGGTACAACTGATCGTTCAATTCAGGGTTCACATGGAAGGTAAACTACTGGAGGCAGAGGAAGTTCAGCATCATCAGCCAGAAGCAGCAGGCCTGCACTAACCATCCCCACAGTTATGCTGTGAGTAGGGAAAAGATTTTTCCTTCAGTTCCACAATTCTACACTCACCTTCTATGACTGGTTTCTGCACTGGTGATTTCTTTACCCCAGAGAAAAGCTAGGGATGCTTTGGAGAAGGCTCAACTGTTGGAGTGCTCTATGGGAAGGGAAGGGGAATGTGTAGCTTTGCTTCATGTGAGAAGGAATGTGCTGGCAAGGAATTAAGTTCACAAAACTCATTTCAGGAGTTACTAAACCACAGTGAGATCAAAACTTGCAGGATCAACCTAACTCTTGGAAAACAGGGTAAAGCAGCTGCAGAAACTGGTATATAGGGAAAGTGGGGAGGTCAAAGGTGGGGAAGCACTTAAGTCTCTTTGTAACTGATAGAAAACAGAAAAAAGGTTTTTAAGAACTACATACTTTGTATTCTCTTAGATAATGAGAACATAAAACGTCTGGTTCTCATCTTTTTTACACTTATGTAAAATTAGGATCAACTCAACAAGTTAATGGAGTTACATAGGTTTAAATCTGGCATAAGCGAGATAAGAAACAGGCCCATCAGTTCATTAAGGACTTCATTAACTGTGACTGGAATATCTTGCAGAGCCTGTGTTCCTGCAAATAAAAACACGCGTTTGAGGCCACAGAAAGGTATCCCGAATACCCTGATGTATGTGCATGCAACCAGCTGCCTGTTTTTAAGTCAAAAGCTAGAGGGCTCTGTATAGTTGCATCTGGGAGCGGGTCAGGATGCAGGATGTGCACACGCAACAGAAAAGATGCACAGGCAGGTGGGTCTGAGCCATCATCAGCAACAGAAGAATTTGCACACAAAAGATCTTCCATTGAATTAAACTTTGTCGTGCCATGCAAAACGACCCTGTTTGTGTTTATCTCGCTTCTGTGTAAGATAAAAATATACAACTGCATTCCAGCATTCTGTGTTTTCTGCCCAGGGATATGCTTATGGTCTTATGATGCTACCCAACCCACTCCATACCAATTTTACTCAAACATCAAAATAAAAAATGTGTATTAAAGAATCCATCCACGGGAAGGATCCAAATAGCAAAGGAACAAGCAGCTCCCTCAAAAACTTATTCCCCTTCTTGACCGATGGTCTGCATGACTACAGCTCTGCCGCCTGATCAGATGGGAAATCACGTCGATACACCATGTATGAGTGTCAAAGCAGTTTTGAAGAACTGAAAATTTTTAAGTTACAGGTCAAGCAGCAATTTCCCAGAACAACCCCTAATGAAAGCAAAGATTTTCTTCCTTTTAAGCACACATCAGACCAATCTAATTTACTAGGGAGAAAATTCACTTTAGTGTAGAAGGACAATCCAGACGTATACACCACTTACGCCCTTGTTAAGTGAAAATTGGGATAAGTGGTTCTAAGTGGGTGCATAGATCTTAAGCTTGTCCTCTTCAATAGGGTGAATTTTACCCTTAATAAGAAGCATAAGTAGAGCATCAGTGTTGTCTGGATTCTTCTGAGGACCATTAACACACAGCTGAGTTTCCCCGTAAAGATGTAGCAGAAAATGTAAATTAATTGAGAGCTGTTTTACTGGTTATATACTTCTCACTTATTGCTTCTCGCTTGTAAACCGTGGACTCTATTATTTCTTGTCCAAATTACACTAGAAAAAAGGTTTTGCATTCACTTCTATCAGTCCTTCATGGAATTTCCTTAGGTATTTCTACTCAATTCCTGCTATTTGTTCTGTTGAAAATTTATCATATCGCAAGGAAATCCTGCAGACACTTAATTTAGTCTTTGTGTGACTTGCTGGATTTGTCCTTGAAGAGGCCTACTCCAGCAGGCTTCAGTGCCCAGGAGGATGAATGAAGCTCAGGTACACATACGTGATACAAGTTGGATACTCACAGCTTTGATACTCGCCACAAACTAGATCCTCACAGCCACCATTCCAGTAGTCAGGGAAGGACTGATGATAACAACATTCAACCAGAGGACAGCTTGGCTGGGTTTGTCCTTCCTTTAGACAGCTCCTCCAGACCTGCAGAAGGCCCAGACTCTGATTCCCAAGGTATCGATCCATTCCCTGAAACGAGTTGGGTCTCAGAGATGCAGCTCTGCAGTGAGGAATGATGCCAGAAATTCAGCTATAAGTTGCTACACCTCCACCCTGAAAAAGAAATAAAAGGCCTTCCTTCAGAGGTGATCGCAGAGCAGTCCTAACAAACCATGTCAGAACTGTGGGCCAACTCTGCTCCTCTCACCTTTGTGGCATTTCTGGTTACTGGGGACAGTCACTCCCATCATTTCATTGCCAATCTCTAAACCTCTCAGGGATAAGAAAGGAAAATATTCTAACTATCCTCCGCAGTGTCTTGAGAGACATCTATCATTAGATGTTCACAATTAGGTGGCTTGAATTGCTGATAAAGCTTGGAAGATTCCCTTTGCCTGAGTTAGTCTCTCTCTTTTTTTCCAGCTTGACCCCAAATCAATCTTATCTCTGGTTCAAAAAGCCTCCTTGTCCCAAGGAAATGTAAATGACACCTCTGTGTGAGAGGTAGTGATTTTGGCTCACAGCCCTAATGTCATTTCATTGCTTTGTACATCAAAAGGACGTCCCCTGACACAGACGATGGTTTACCTTAGCTGGAGTGACTCATCATTTTCCCACAATTAAATTTTTGAGCTCTAATGCAAAGCAGACTTATCTGCTTTGACAGGACAGTACCGAATAAACAGAAAAGACTAAATTTGTATTGGCAGCTACCACTGCGCTGCAGTTATGAGTAATACAGCATAACTAGAAAGGACACTAAGAAATCAAAATAGATTCGAGTTGTTGGAGAACCGACAAAGAAGAAATAGCTGTTGATCCCCAGTAACCAACTGTTCAGTGTTGTATCGAGGGCCTGGATGGGAACAGCAGCAGTAGATGTTTCTGGTCTTTCTCCCCTGTCTATATGTTTTTCCCCCTTCTATTTTCTTTCTTTCATTTTCTTTTTTTATTCCTTAAAGAAAGATGTCCCTGTGGTGATTTCTACATGCGCTAGATAGACTAAGGGTAAGAGTTATCCTCCCAGTTTGGACTAACCATTCAAGCACACCAATTTCCTCGAGCCTGTGCCCTGCCTTGCTCAGACCAGCACTTCCCCAGTCTCCCATCTGTGCTGCTCCCCATTTCCCACTAGCCAAGTGGGATGCTTGGATGCCGGTGTGTGACCCCTACACAGCCACACTGGCAGAAGAGCTGCACGTGCCAGCAGGCCCAGGAGTCCTTCCTGGAAGCCACCTATCCCTACTCTGGTTTAAATTCAAATTCAATTTGTTCTGACTACATCCTTAAGACAATTACATGGTGTCACAGATGCTTTCTTGCTAAGTGATGGGGGACATCTGTCATACCTGGACACGCTAGTGGAGGTGTTATAAGTGGGAAGTAAATTTGTACCCCAAAAATTGCTTGAATCTCACTTTGGCGATACTTGATTGCAGCAGGGAAATGATTCATGAACTCAGCATCTTCCAAAAAGTACCGTCAGTCATCTTTTTCTAACTGAGACAAGACATGCACTGAACTCAGATGGATTTAATTCCACCCAGCCCGTGGGCCCTGCGGTTCTGACTGGCTGGATCCATCAGGAACACGGGATGTGAGGACATTCCTGGGAACTCAGGCTGTGCTCATATGATGTTGCTCCAAAACTACACAGATGAACAAATGGATGCACAAATGGACACAGCTCTTTGGGACGTGCTTAAGCAAATGAGAATGTGACTACAAAAATGTGGATTCTAAACCTTTGTGCACTTCTGTGGTGATATTTTGTAATTGCTAATTGCAACAATACCTACGTGGCATACACAATTCAAGATGATGAGTGTTTTTAGCACCAGGTAAGGTCAGTTATTGGAACAGCAATGTTATTGCTGACATTGAGAGAATGAGATAAAATTGTGAGAGCCAAAGAACCTCATTCTTATCAGATATGAGTAAACACAGAAAATTGTTAACTTTACACATCAATAAGTAATTTAAATAGTTTATAAGAGAACAGAATGGCTTGGCATGGGTTTGACTCCTCAGCATCATAAACAGTGGTAATACCATACAGCCCTGCTCATATACTTAGATTTTGGATTACTCACCTACTGTATTCTAAGTTTAAATCAGACAGCTTTGGACATTAATACAACAGACAGAAAGTTCTCACTTTCAAGGCTCACCACCCAACACTGTGCTGCTACAAAAAAGAACATGTGAAATCTGATTTCACTGCAGGTTGCATCCAGCATAACTTGTGGTCCTTAAGCAACTCTTAGCATCCTTCCTTCAAAACTAACACAAGCTCTCATCAAACACGCACTGTCATGTAAGAAGAACAGTGTCTGAAGGAAGCCCTAAGCCACTTCAGTTGCGGGGTGGGAATACAAACTTCACCCCTTATGCCTGCACTGAGCTCATTACATGAAATATAATAGCCTGATAGTCATTATATGAACCCTACAGGATATGCCAATCATGTCCAGTACGACCAGTACACGGGAAGAGTTGGCTAGAGAAAGATGAATGGACATGCCTGAGTGCCAGCGGGTTCTCGGACTGCCACGAAGAGGTATTCTCTTTTCATTCATGTTTAAATACAAAGCATCACAGACATGATCTCTGTAATGAGATGTACAGGACAATCTTCCACTCTCTTGTCTTACAAAATGAAACAACAGTTGCTGGGTGCAATGCAGGAGCACCTCTGTGTGGAAGCACTTGCATGTAACACAGTGCAGAAGGATACAGAAGCGACCGGGTGGACACCCATCCTGCAGGAATGTTGCTTTGAGGTTTGCTCCACAGGTCACTGTAAAGTGATCAGACAATTTTGGGTTTCCCAGGCCACATGTGCTCTGGATCTGTGTCTGTGACCAAGCCAAGGAGCAGCCCAGACACTCATGCAGGCTGGAGGCTCTGCTGCTCCACATAGCAGCCCTGCTACTGAAAGCAAGGACAGAACAGAGCATAAGCAGGGGATTAAGGGAAGGGGTGTCTCCTCTCTCTTACCTAATTTTCACAGAATGCTGGGTACCTCAGACCTGTTATCCTTTAGCCCTGGAGGCAGCGACTGTGTCAGTTTGCTCCTCATAAATAAATCCCTGATAAACTGACCATTGCTCAGCCCAGGAGGGGTGCTTAACAGATTGTAGCCCTTTTGATCTGTGTGCCCCTGTCACATTGGAACACCTGTATAACTTGGGCTGCAGTCTGGAAGGAGTATTTCACAGCTCATAGCTCACGCCTTGCTTCTTAACCCCCTGCCCTGTTTACCAAAAGTAGTTTTATCTGAATTTTGTGGTGTTGGCTCCCTGCTTATTTCTGAGCAATCAGTCGATAAATAAAACTCCCCCGTATGTATATATTTACACACAGAGTAAGTACAGTCAGACAGGAAACACTCATGCCCAGAGCCAGTCACAGAAATTAGTGCCACAGTCCCGTGTCCTTCACACTTTTCTTTTCACTTTAAGATTCTTTCTTAATAAGGAATAATGAACATCAACACCCGGGTTTTCAGTAAACCAAAGCATATAAGCAATTAAATTAAATTAAATTAAATTAGCACAGCCAAGCAAACAAAGCAGTAATCATTCAAGTCCTCTATTTAGGCTCCAGCCATAATGACAGACTGAAGAATAACAATGCATTCCAGTAAAGACAATTAGTACTAAATTTTTACTTTTTGAAAATCTTAAACACTAAGTAAATACTAATTTTTTTTTTTTTGTGACAAAAGATTCCTTTAAAATAGTCTTTCCCTCTCACTTCAAAATGTGACAAATCCCAGACAGGACTGGTCTTTTATAAGCTTCATGTTACTGGAGTATATTCAGCATTATCGTCTCCGTACAGTTTGAGCTCATAACCTCCTGGGAGTCTCCACCACTTGCCTGGAATGTACTAAAACAAGGATTGGCCGGTCCAGAACAGTAAAGGATGAAGGCATTAGAGAATAGTCTTGGGTCAAGAATTATTATTGCTAGAGGCCTCCAAAATCTAGTTATGGGTTTCAGCAAACCCTGTGGGCTCTTATGATAATGCTTTTCTACAGTATTATTGTTATATGACATTAAATCAGTCAGATTCATGAGCAACAAGAGGTCAATGTCTGATTGAAATTCATAAGGTCAAAAAGGAAACTAAAAATCAATTTATAAGATATGAAGATTTAGGTTCAAACTATATCCATGAGCAATAAAATTTCACATCCATAAATGTAAGAAATCAGTTATTAAACTTGAGGGGGGAAGAAGACTTATTAAGTTTTACACACACATAAGGCAGCTAACACATAATTTTATCAGACATTACTGAAATCCTATGTGTAATATAAGAGATGATGGGCTAAAATGCTAAATGGTTTAGCACTAAATTATTAAGTGATGTATCCCTAAGGTATTAAAAAAGATAAGAAATGCAGAGCAGGTGTCTCTCCCACCAACTCTTGATCACTAGTTTAAGTGCATATTGATAACAAATGCACTTTAGAGGCAAAATAGTATTAGTAATATTTTTGCTGTATGAAAGCCTCATGTCAGAATGACTAAAAGCTTCTACCTGACAAAGAAGTGTTCACATATATATATAAAATATATATATATATAAAAAAATCACATTAAGTGTTAGCTCCCTGTAGAACAGAAACGAAACTCCAGTGTATTTTAGTTAGCTTGATACTTATACACAAGCAAATAATGTAGGTGGAATAACAACTATACCACACTGAGAATGAGAATGATAGCAAGCGCTCTTACCTGTTCTGAAATGAAAACACATTTTTATTAAAATTACAGATTAATGGAGATTCATGTAAACCAAAAAAGTATAAAACTCTACTTCTGCAGACAGCTGTGGTTATTGTAAGTCTAGCCAGTTGATGAGAACCCTTTTTTCCTTTGCTATTGATAGTCCAGCAGTCCCACCTTCGGATTGGCTCTCTCACCTGGAGCAGGGTGGCAGCGATTTCCTCTGCAATGGCAGCACCCTTTGGGATGAGATGCCTGTGTGCTTGCACAGAGAGCGGTGCTCAAATCGGGCATTCTGGCCTCGTGCTGCCTCCTGGCCCCAAAGCAAACTAAAAAAGCCAAGCACCAAACTGCCTCTGCTTTGAAACTGTTCTCCTCTGCCCAGTTTCAGACACGCTGCTCCTCTCACCGCCCCCAGCTGGCTCCGCACCAGTTGTCCCCACACTTGCTGGCTCTGCCAAGGCAGGATAAGGGCAGGTGTGAGCTGGGATGGCTGGGTCTGGGCTCCGAGCTGCCCTGCCCCGTGCTCCCAGGCATGCTCAGGACCACACTAGCACATGGAGAGAGACCTCAGCTCTCTGCTCCGGCTGAGCAATCCCCCTCTGTCCTTAGAGGAGGTGGCAGAATGAAACAAGGCTGCTGACGAGGGAAATGCAGTGGGTGCTGCCAAGCTCAGGAGTACTGTGCACCTTCCCAAAATCCTGTGGGAATGTTTTTTTCAGTTATCCTCTTTTCTGCTTCATCTTTAGCCAGAAGGACATGGATACCATTCATCCAAGCACTGTGGCAGAGATGCTGGTGTCTGAACTCTGACTCAGGACTCCTTGGCAGTCAAGGAGCCTTCAGCTGAACGTTTATTTTACACCAGTGTTCACATTTTCTCTTCATGTCCATTTGTCACCATACCAGAAGTGGGTAGGTTTGCCTCCTCTTATTCTTACTTGGCTTAGCTCCTTCCTCCTTTGCCTTCCTTTTGCTGCCTGTTCTCCACCTGCTCAAGTTTAGTCTTTTGGCTGGTTGTGACTTTTGTCTTTCAGGTTTTACCACAAAAAACCACCATTCTTATGCTTGTTTACAATGATTCCTTAGTAAAATTGCTAACCAATGTTATGATTGTTATATTAGCAATATTTTAATATAGTAAAGTTTAAATTATATTACCCAAAATTATAAATCATTATATAAATTGATACGTTCTATGGCTAGGAGGATATCTAAACATTACTGTAAAAATGAAATAAGGCTCTAATAATGCAATATCCTACTTAATAAAAGTTGCTTTCATATTCAAAACCAAAATATTAAAGCATGCTCCATATCTGAAAGTCAAAAGTGAAAGAATAAATTAACTAAGGTTAAGAACCTTGTAGCAGCCTACTAACAAAGCTCTAGGGCATTATAAAATTTCATGCTCTTGTAATAAAAAGGATAAAGAATTGGCTAGAAGACCACTAAAAGTTAAAATAAATGAACATAAAGTAGATGAAAAAGCTTGACACGACTGAGACCACAAATGTGTAAAGACCAAAGACACAGTTTTAAGCCATTAGAGGACTGAATTAAACACAAAATGAATCCTAGTGGTAAATTAATAGAAAATTACAAAGGTAAATGAGCTCTGTTTCACAGTTACAGAAAACTTTTAATATCATTTTTATATATTTTTTTCCTGGTACTTGAAAACCAGTTAAATTCTGGCACATACCCAAACCAGAAACAATTCTTAGTAATATGTCTGCATATAGAAAAGTGACATGCTATAGAATAGACAGAAGCACGATCACACAAGACATTTTCTGCTTAAGATAAGGTGGGAGCAATCTACCATTTAAATCTTTATAAAAAATTATATAGTGTATTAAAGTTTTACCTCTAAGCTCAGTCCCACCTATTTTTATGTAAATGTCCAAACATGATGATGAAAAGAGAGAAAATATTTTAGACTTGTTTTGTTATTAGTTCCTAAACAGTGGATATGACTGAGAAGGAGAGAAGTAAAAAAAAAAGGTAGCAGAATCACTAGGTGCTGAAGAGCATATTATAATCTAAAGCAAATAAACCACATTTTCCTCATAAACTACAAGGCAGCCCATATTTGTAACATCTGCACCATCAAATATAGTCAAACTGTGGAAGCAAACAAACCTCTGGTATTGATAGGTTCCTCGTTCACCAGCCTGAGGAGTGTTTGCCTCTCTGACCACTTCTGTATTAGGGAAGCTTGCCAGCGATGATGTGGAAACTGGCAAACATTTGCCTGGTATCTGTATGGGAGGTGGTTATGAATCCAGCCTGACTTCCAGGTTAAAAACCGTGACCTCATTTGGAGATCATCAGTGCTTTCAACCCCAAAAACGCTCAGCACGGTTTCACAGGGGAAGTTGGATCCCTTTGATCCGGTTACAGTGCCTAGAAACCCTCATGCTCTTTATTCCTGGGGGTATTGCCTTTTGAAGGCAAGGTCCTATGCTCAGCTAGGTTATGGTTTGATCTTTGCATTCCAGTGGTTAAGAGCACCATTCATCACGGCAGGTGTAATCCATCCATCTGCAAACGTCTGCTGGAGGGCTTGCTGTGTAAACCAAGTCTCATACTATGGTTTGGAAATCTCCAAGTGACACAGGACCAGGTTACCTCTGTCACACTAGGTGACAGCCAGATGTAAGACACTGTTTATTGTCTTTAAAATATATTCTCCACCATGGCCTTTGAAATAAACAGACCACAAGTGTTTTTCTGAAATCCTGAACATGATATTTTACAATGTGAGTGATTGGGAAGAAAAGATTTATGTGCGGTGTGTGTCTGTCAGTTATGTGACCATAAGTTAAGAGGGCTTTTAGGGCTCTCACTAAAACTTCTCAACTTTGGTTTCAGGTGCTTATTTTGAGAAACTATCTTACTCTGGTTCTTATTTCCCAGATTTTTATTTTGGGCTTCAGTGGCAGGCAATCCCTTCTGTGGATGTTTTACACCCTGGATGCTCCAAGTAAGGATGTCGGCATTCCAGTCTTAGTGCAACTCCACGTCCCACCTCATTGTCATCTCCACATTAAATGATTTTCTTTTGGTTTTGGAGGAAAACAGTAAAACTTTTAAAGAGCAGAGTTGAAGCTTTCACAGTATGAATGTTTGGTTTGCTGGAGACAAGAGCAGCAGTAGATTAGGAGGCCTGGTCCTGTGGCACATTGCTCACTGTGCTGTAGCTGAAAGCAACCATTATTTAATCACTGATTTACCTGTGGGGTTGACAGCATGACAGTAAGACCCTCCTCAGTTTGCTTCATTACTTTTCTCCACTATAGAGCTGTAAAATAGCTTTTGTGAGTGTATGAGCATGCACATCATAATGGGAAGGCTGGGTTCAGCCATGTCTGAGGGTGGTTTGCTGGACACCATGAGGAATGCTAACGGAGTGGCAATGAGCTCTAAAACATAGCGATTCACTCCTGCACAGAGGATGTCCTCTGGCCTATAGAAGTAGGGGGTGAAAGGACAAATTCTTGTAGCCACCAGATGTAAAACGATCCAACCTGAGAGGGTTCTGTGGCAGCCACACGTGGATCAAGTTCTTTTGACAGTTTTAGCCAGATTCATTCAGGTAGAAAAAAACTACAGTAACTTTTTGGGTGTAAATCACTGGAGTTTGATAAGTTTACCAGGTGAAAATGAAACAGTTTTGAAATTAAGCTAATGGAAGAAGTTGAAGTTCAACAACGTTAGTGATTATGGACTCCTACGCAGGCTTTGAATTCCTTGCAAGAGTACCATCACTTCTCTTCATTAACTAACTGTCCTGCTCCTTTTTCTAGACCAGAGCTAGCACATCAATCTGACCATTTCTAATGAGATATAGGATAATACTGCATGGACCAGACTTGCTTGTCAGCCACTGCCTGATGGGTTTAAAGTAAGAAACGATCCTTCATTAATTAACCTTCACTTTCTATGTAGATTCACTCATTGAGATGCAGGTAATTAAACCAAGGTCATTTCAAGGACTGACAGAGGGAAAACAGCAATGCAAAGGTGGCGTGGTTGTTTTGATAGAGGGCTTTCACCACAACTGTTTCAGTGTAGTAGCCACACATGCAAGATGGCCTTTTAGGATAAAAATAAAACCACTCTCTTTTTTAATGTGTCACCCCACAGCTAAATGGGTTTTGGACCTAACTTTATAGACTTCACATGGCTTTCAGGGGAGATTAGGAAATGCAAATATCAGTAAACTCAAGAAAATTCAAGATTAAAAAATAACAATACGTGGAACAAAGGTGAGCATGAGGGTATCATGAAGGCTTGGCAATGGCTGAAAGATCCTAGCAAAAGAGGCGCTTAGTCTTGTGTCTTGCTTGGAAGCAATATTCACCAATTAAAGAGGAACTGAAGTTAGAAAAGTGTATGTAGAAAATAGAAGTGCAATTTGCCTCAGCGTTCGGATTAATTTAACCACCTTTTAACCCTAACGAACGCAATGATGTAAACCTATTGAGAGCTGAGCAACTCACGCGGCCGCTCACTCGTTCACAGGTATGAGACTCCAATTATGAAACCGCCGTAGCTTGGGGATATAACAGTATTTTTTGCAGCTACTCCAAATTAGCTCTTACACCAGTCCAAGACATGTGAAGTTCCAAACTTTGATCGCTGTTGAGAGCAAAGTGAATATATTGAACCTGCAAATAGCCTTTAGCTCTTTCCAAGTGGTTCGCTTATAATTTGAGTGTTAGATTAAAGTTGTATGCTATAGATTTTAATAACTATCTTCCATTTGGTTTGCTGAGTACCACTTGCTGTGGATTATATGACCTGCTCACCAGCATGTCCCATTATGAGCACTTAACCTTGAAAGTTGTAAAGACGGAACATTTAATCTGTTAAACACAGTCAGAATCAGAAGGTTATATAATTACAGGTAATTTGGCTTAGCACTTCTAATACTTTCCAATTATTAAAATAAATTTTGCTGAGAATTTTCTTCTCAAGAAATGGAAGAGAAATAGTAAATATGGAAAAACTGCTGGAGAACACAAATATTTGTTGAAATGTACACATAAATTTGTTTCAATTAGGGCATGCAGCAATCGCCAGCATAGTAAACTTTTACAAGCATGGATACACAAAGAACAAAACTTAGTGTTAATACTTAGCAGAATACTGGGAGTATATAAGAATGCATCTGAAACAGTTTCCCCACAGGTATTTCTGGTAGAGAAATGTTACGGTAGAGGCACTTATATGGACATTTACCCACACACCAACACAGGCTGTATTTTTCTATTTGAGTGCAGAACAGATATTAAAAAAAAAAAGAATAATATTAAAAATAATTACTATGTTCTTATGGAAATTCTACAGCTTGGGAAATGGCAAATTATTTTCACTATGGAATTTAAAAAAATCAATAAAATTAATAGTTTCTCAAAAATAGGAAATTATTCACAACAGAAGAAAAGACCAGATAAGACAGAAAGGATAATAATGATGATGTTTAAAGCTCTGCTAGAAAGCATTCAGTTTTTATGGTGGCGAGGGAAATACAGAATTCTATATAGACTACAGAAGATTTATTCATTCTACTTTTAAGACAATTGATGCTTTGATAAAGAGATTATTTTTTTTCTGTGCCATTTTCCCATCCACAAGTGTTTCTGTGCCTTCAAAACAACTGACTTAAGGGAGTAAAGGTGCAAAATTGTTGTAAACTGGCCTAGAATCAGATTTAAGGAGATGATCAACCCTGCTAACTCGGTGCTTTATAATCTATAAATGCTTGAGAAAAGTTTTATGTAGCACTTTTTAAATACAGAAATGGAGTGAGGTCATAAATTATCCCAAAACCTGAGTGTTCAGTAATCCCAGCCTAAATACTAATTTTCCATAAGGATCCAACCACGTGTACTGAAAACGATGAACACCCCATGGCTGGAGTGATGGGTACCACTCCTGAACACGCTCCACACACCACGAAGTCAAAGACAGTGGCATCAGATGATGCCATGGGGATTTCCATTTCAGACCTGAAAACCAAACCCTTCATTTGTAAATGAGTTTGGGAAGAAAACATACACCCAGTTCCATTTCAGATTTGCACAGGGGGGTTACTGGTGTTGCAGCACACGAAGGGCACTGGCTCAGTTACACTTACTTGTAGGCACAGAGTATCACACAGCGCAGAGTGGTCCTGTGCCAATTAGACCTGCATTGGGCACTGGCGCTTCATGTGAGGTAGGAGATCTGTAAAAATGAGCAATTAGAACTGCATTTCATTTGGAAATCTGAATTTTCAGCAGCACCACCACCACTTTTCCCAGGAAGGCAACACTGTCAAAATGTTTTGTTTATGCAAAGCTCTGAAAGGGAAAAAATGCCAAACAAACTAAAAATATGAAGTCAGCTGAACCTGAATGGAGCTCCAATTACACCCATTTTTAAAAAAGCTTTTGCAAAAGTGCTTGAGCTTAATTAGGTTAAGCTATTTCAAAGCATGCCCAGTTGTTGTAATTTGTTTATGATACAGAGTTGCTCTTTGATCATGAATGTTCATTTTTATAGAAACCCTGTTATCAGTCTCAGGATAAGAAATGAAATGAACAGTGTTTGTGTTAAGAAAATTTAGAAAAGGTTAAGAAGCTCAGAAAAATAGCTGTCATTAATAAAAGAAAGATATTACTTAATTTAGCATGCGATGGCAGCAGGGTAAGCAAATTATTTTTTTTTTAGGAAGAAAAGGGAAACTAAAGTGTGTTCACTGCCATATTCAGCCCAAGATGTGGTAGCCTTTGGAGACTCTTTAATGACCCCATACTCAGCCTGAGTTTGAACTTTATCAGTTCTTGGGTAACTCACCTAGAGCATCTACTCATAATTTCTATCCTTTGACATCCTCCCATTCATTCTCGTAGGAAAAGAAACCAAAGCACTCTTCTCACTTGAAATTGCTGCTTGATTCGGATGTTTTTAAGGGATTTTACCAGAAAGGTGAAAAAGGTACAATATAGTGCAAGTGTCCCTGGGAAAATCCTCTGGCTCTTAATTTTTAAGAATGAACCTTAGCAGTTGCTGGAATTGGGTAATAAGAACACACTCAAACCATCTTTATTTAAGAGCATGAATCTAGGTTAGAGGCTGTAGGCTGGCCTCTTCAGCTTCTCTCTTTGTTGTTGTTACTAGTTTGGCTTGGGGTTTTTTTGGGGTTTTGTTTAAATCTTTTACGTGGTGAGAAGGGTGCATTAGCTGCACAGTTCTCTAGCTGAAGATCATCCAAAATACATGAATACATCTTGGCCTTTGGGAAGGGCTGTATTCACAGAGCATTTAAATGAGCTTTTTCAGACATTGCATGAAGATATTTTTGCACTCTTAGGGGAATAATGCAGATCTGTCTGAGGTTCCCTGTACCAGCAAAACTATTTCTCTCTGGAACATGATACAGAATGGCTAAGAACTTAATATGCAAAAATTGAGAGTTTTAAGACCATATTTTAAAACTCTGTTCATTTTTTTTCCCAAATGTAATTGATAACATAAGTTGTCTATACCCATCCTTGGCTGCCGTGAGTGGTCATCTCTGTGCAACCTCACCTGATTTATTTACGTATGAGACACTGATGCAAATTAGGCATGGAGTATTTGTACACTTTTTAAAAAGTAGATCTTAATGACTCACCTTCCCA
The DNA here is from genome assembly GCA_027925045.1 of Hypotaenidia okinawae. Lineage (NCBI taxonomy): Eukaryota > Metazoa > Chordata > Aves > Gruiformes > Rallidae > Hypotaenidia > Hypotaenidia okinawae. The sequence goes on from BSDF01000016.1 coordinate 9,115,025, forward strand.
AACAAAATTAATGATGTTGGAGAGCAGCATGCAAATATTTGCTCTTTGACAACGAAGCCTTCAAGAAGCAGCCACGAATCCTGTATCATTAGTAAGGCCAATCAACTTATTTGTAGTAAACAACCGAGTCAATGAGCTCAATCTCTTCTCTTGTTCGCAATTAACTTTGAATAACTTTCACATTTTCCAAATGTATTTAATACTCAACATTTATTTTGAATTAGGGCCAAATTTACGGAGGTATTTTGTCAACAGGAGCTGGACACATATGCTACTCGGGCACTTTTTTCAAAACTCATTAAGTACCTCTGTCTGTATCTGGTCCTAATTGGTCTCTGTGGTGGACAGAAACTTCTTTTGTTAGTGCTGTTTGCAACTTTGGACACTGAGATGTGCTGCTTACACTGAGCAGACTCAAGTCACCTGGTATTATTTTTGCTCCAGTTAGACTTCAGTTAGTTACTATATCCATATTTAAAATCTGACTTCCATAAAAGTTATGCAAGACTCTCTTAAAAATTGCTATTTCAGTTAACATTTCTGCCCATAAATCAGTCACTGGAATATTCAGAGAAAGCAAATATGAAAGGGGTGTGAACACAGCTGAAGGCTATTCAATGTTTTATTCAAGGGATTTTTCATGGAAAATATTTTGAGGTATTTGCTTAGTTCTAATCATTACCATGGGACGCCCTGGAAATCCAATAGTAACAGAAGTGCCAAAACTTGAAAGCAATTAAGGATGTTTGAAGAAAGAAATTTTCATTTCATGTTTGTGTTGAAGTTTTGGTGCAGGAAGGAGGCAGCCCCTCTGAGCCAAATTCCACAATTCTCTCAGCCTTCATCAGTCTGGAAGGCTATGGATCTAACCTCACCTCTGAGACCCTCTGTAGCCACAGGGACCTTTGGTTTCCTGTCAATATTTTTGGCCAGGAACTTGGCTGTTGCTGAACCCCCAAGTGTGGGCAGGCTGTTTATGTTTCCTCTGAAATACTGCAGGCAACAGAAGTGTGTTGGGATAGAGGTGGGGAAGCACCACGCTTTAGTTCTGTCTACATCCAGGAGAGCTGAGCACTGGAGCAGCATCTGCACTGAAGTACAAGTACCCAGGACAAAATAGCCAGTACCTTTATTGTGGATAGATTATCCCAAGCAGGACGTCCCCCCCATCCCTGTTACAGGCTGGGCACCTTTTGGAAACATAGATTTCCTCCTTGTTTGTGACCTAAAATGTACTGAACCAGTGCAACCCTTATTTTCCATTTTAATGGGAGCGGAGTAGCAGATCAGCTCACAGATGCATTCAATAATGTGATGAATGGCACCTTCACCAGACTACTAAAAACTTTGCATGGTGCTAGGGCCTCGCCATGCCTTCTTTTATTGCATATTAGCAGCCAGAGATGCTGCATGCACTGAAATGTGAGAAGGATTTTCATGCTTGTGAGAGTTCAGCACCAAGCTGTAGCTGAGCATTAGCACTTCTCTTACTTTGCATTCAAAGGGTTCTTTGTCTGGGCTGCATATTCTGAGATAACAACAATGAGAATTCATAGAAATCCAGTGCCCTCTTCCTCTCCTCTGATAAAGCACAAGATAATAAAGACATTGCATCTCAAACTTATTTGGTGGAATTTCAGAACACCAAAATATGAAGGCATTTCTTAAATTAGGATGGATGGATGGATGGACAAACGAACTCTGGTAGCATGAAAGAATGCCAAAGAACCATATAGGGTTTTTTTTCCCCCATCAGGATTCAGCACTTTGCAGCTATTCAATTACTATTTCAAGATAAAGCACAAATGCAACAGCTACTTTACACTATACTTCATATTTTACTTTCTCATGAATATAGAATTGTATTGCTGATCACACAAGCATCACACATCTAAGTCCTAATATCCACAGCCTCAAAAAAGAAAAAAAAAAGAAAAAAAGGAAAAAACCTGCAGAAAAGGATTCTTTTTTATCACGTTTCAATTGTCTGGATACTCAGGGAACTGTAGAATCTCCTGGCTGCTAGGCTTTCATTTAAAAAAAAACCCAGGAGGCAATTATATGCTATACATTTTGGGAGCTCGTTTATGGGGTACAAGAAGATCTTGGCAGATTTTGTTAAATATGATCAGCTAAATCATGCAAGCCTAACTGAAAACCACAGATCCATGTAATCTTAGAGCCAATCAACACAGTAGACAAGCAACATTTGTTAACTGTTCTGACATCTTCCTTTGGCTTTGTAAGGCATGATTTGTGCTCACAATGTTCTTTGCAAATATGAGCCACAGTATTTGTTCCATATTTTATACATGTTCCAGCATGCTTTGTCTGTTGGGGATTGGTTGGCTCTGGCCCTAGGTATTGAATTGGAAAAATCTCCTAATTCCGGGGAGTGTTTGGAGTCCTGTGATATAACCTGTAACAAAAATATCAGGGGTTGTCAAGTGCCTGTGAGCTTTCATCATAGGTAGTCCCCTAACACCGCTGAACCTTCCATGAGTGTTCTCCACAGTACCTGGTATGGGCTGTGTTTTGGATCAGTGCTGGAAACAGCATTGATAACATAAAGATGGTTTAGCTCCTGCTGAGCAGCGCTTACACACAGCCAAGGGCTTTTCTGCTCTGCACACCCTTCCACCAGCAAGTAGCTGGGTGCCCACAAGGAGCTGAGTGGGACAGGGCCAGGACAGCTGAGCCCAGTGACCCAGGGGATCATCCAGACCAGACGGCATCACACTTGCAGCTGGTGAAGCTGACTGGGAGTTGCAGTTACTGGTATGGAACAGACTGGACGCTGCTTTTTTATCTGCAGGTGCTGAGAAATTGCATTTGCATGTCACTTGGGGTTTTTAGTATATGTAAATACTAACTACTACTACTACTACTACTAGTTCTCTACTTCTGTTATCCTATTAAACTGTTTTTATCTCAACCCACAAGTTTTTTCCCCACTCTCCTCCCTGTCCCACTGTGGGGGAGGGATGAGAGTGTGGCTGCTGGGTGCTCAGTTACCAGCTGGGGTTAAACCACAACCAGTCAATAAAGCATTGCGAAGGGAACGTTCCTGAGACAGGCACTCCAGGCTCTACCCAGGTTACTATTTAATACAATAAGAACTGGATAACAAAGGATAACCCATCACATAAATAACAGACAGAAACATAGAACACAATACAGGAGCAGAAAATATGAAATCAACATAAAAGCTACATCATATTTCTCAATATACATTGTTTGGTCCCAATTCTGCCATCAGTTGCAGTATACAATGACTTTACACATTATAATTGAGGGCATAATTGTACCAATTTTCTATAATCTTCTATACATTCGAAAACAAATCCTGAGCTACCCCAGAAACGCATTCACATTAAATGTCTCTAGGCTCCACTTTTGTCGTAGATCTTTTCATTCCAACGGTTAGTTTATAGTGGTGTCGTTAGGAAACATTAGAAGTGTTAACATTTTAATATTATGAGATACAGGAAACTTTTTTCTTGCAATATCAACTTTCTTGAAGTTGTGAAAACCTGAGATTTTATAATAAGCAAGCAAAAAAAAAAAAAGAACCAAAAGAAAAATAGAACCAAATGAAAGAGAAAAAGTAGATCCAGATACTTGGAGTACTAGGTGCTGAACTGCTGAACTCCTAGATAAACTCTGATACTTCTTGAGGTATGAGATAAGGAACTAATCTCCTACACATTGGTCCAAGGAAGAAGGAACGCATGTCTCTCTCATTCCAAATACTCATTTTAGATATTTAGATGCTGAAGTCAACAAGGTGCCTGATTCACATGCCTGAATCATGGCCCAGTCAGCTCACTTGGTGACATAAAATAATGTTTGATAATTTGTACAATGCTTGAAAGATAGCTAGTGATTTGTTATCCGTAAATCCAATGAACTTTTGACATATCCTGTTGCCTGGGTGAGGCAAGACATCCATTCAGTTACTAATGGGGGAAAGTTGAGGCACAGTATGATTTGTTTTACTGATGTAAATGTCGCACAGAGCTATATTTTGTGAATGGATGATAGATCTAATGAAAGCATTATCCCTTAGCCACAGTGCTGAACTATAATGGAATGAAACATTTTGAAGTGTTTAGGTACTCAAGAACACAGGTATGGACTACTAAAAATCCTTTTAAGCAAATACTGGCACAATTCCGCACTAATATTTTAAAAATCTGATCAGTCAGCTAATTCTCTATGAAGATGGTATAAATGGATCTTTTTTCCCCCAACACTAAATAAAATAATATAGTCTGAGAATGCTGAATCACTCAAGATGCAAGTATGTGAGATGCTGGGTTTGGGTTTTTTTAAGGTTTAGGGTTTTTTTTTTCCCCATGAGGAAAATTGAAATTGTAAAATTCTATCTTAATGCAGGAACTTGGCAATTTCAGTCAGGCATTAGGTGGGAGAGTTTTTTTAGGTCAGCCTGGGATTTTGGATAAGGGAGGAATGAGTAACACTGCTGCTGAGTAGCTAATGCCCTTGTGACTAGGGGATGTTAAGAGGGCAAACTCAGCCTTATATATCTTATTTAATCAAAAAATATATAACTTCTCAGAGCTGGCTTTAACTTTCCAGTAGAAATAAACCACTTCTATTACTGGAAATTATTAGATACTCATATTACAGGAAAACATACACCCTTCTGGATTCATGGTTGAAAAAAGAGAACAAAGGGAAGAAAAAACTGTGGCAGAAAGAAGCAGCACAAAAAGCAAACCACTCCACTATATTTGTAAACCTTTTTCTTTTACTCTTAATAAAATGCAAGCCTAATCTCAATTTGGGAAGTCTTTTCCCTGGGGCAGGCTGTGACAAGGGAATCTCTGGAATCACAAGCTCTGAAGCCATGCAGGGCCCTGAAGAGCTGAGGATGCTTTGTTGCTGTGGCCCACAGCGTTGGCTGGAGGGCTGGGCAGGCACTAGATAACATTATTCCCAGGCTAAGCAAGCTGCTGTATGGCATGGGCTCATGAAAGGGAGCAGGCACAGTTGTGCTTCTGGCTGTAAGGCAACTTGAGGAGAAACAGCGACAGCCCAGGACAAGCCTGACTGGAGATATCATGCTAATAGAAAACCGAAACTGCACAGGGAAAAGTGGAACGGTTGCCTTTGTCAGCAGCTCCTGCATCTGCCAGAAGGGCACTAACATTGACTGCCATGGTGGCCATCCAGAGGACCCATAACCTATGTCACCTGGAAGAGCACCATGACCTAATGAGGGGGTGGGAGCTACTCCCCTCTGACCCAGTTTCCTCCCCATGCATTTGAGGGCTGTCTCTGCAGTCCAGCTCTCACATGCCCGCCTCAGAGAGCTGCTTCTGATGTTCCTTACAAAGGGAGGTTTGCAAGACACCTGAATTGAAGGGCATCATGTTCTGCCTCCAGAGTATGTGATGCCACAGTCCCACAGACAAGGACATCATCAATGTCTGGGACCTCCTCCCCTGCATGTGTGCACCCAGCTATTTGATAAGAGACACGGCAAATTTCAGAGATTCAAGAGAGGCTAGAGGCCATCTAGACTCCAGACGTGGCACTGCTGAAATAATCCTTGAGATGTCCCCAGCTGTCAAAATTCAAATAGGATTTGTAAAGTGCTTTAGGATCGTTCTAGAGGAAAGGTGCTGTAGAAATATAAGGTATTATCATTATTACTATAATAAGACAAGCTCTCCATGTCCCTCAGTGATAATGCAGCTCACTGGTAAGGATAAGCTATGGAGCCAACGTGAACCAGATTATTGCCTCATAAAATGGGACACCTGCCCTATTATCCCTTAAATAATAAGTACATAAAACAAATTTGACTGTAATAATAAAACATAATGGTGAAATATTTATGGGTTATTTTTCAATGCAGTACGCAAGGATTAAGCCATGCAGTTTCTGTTGGCTTTTACAAGAGTTGCACTGTTAAATCCTCCCCATGAGGTCTGACAGACACCAACCCATAATGTGCCTGTAACTCTGCATAGCATATGGTGAAATTAGATGGAGATTTGAAAATATGATGCACAATCACACACCCCACCCTTGCACTTACCCTCCAGGCAGCAGAAAGGTAAGCTGTGCTTCCAGAATCCAGCCAGGACCATGCTTTCTAACATGAGAACGACTCTAGGCAGAGTCACAGAATCACAGAATAGCAGGGGTTGGAAGGGACCTCCAGAGCTCATTGGGCCCACCTGCCAAAGCAGGGGCCCTAGGACAGGTCGCACAGGTCAGTGTCCAGATGGGTCTGGAATATCTCCAGAGAAGGAGACTCCACACCCCCTGGGCAGCCTGTCCCAGGGCTCCCTCACCCTCACCAGGAAGAGGTTCTTCTGCATATTGGTGCGGAACTCCCTGGGCTCCAACTTGTGGCCATCACCCCTTGTCCTGTCCTCACAGACCACTGAGAGCAGGCTGACCATTTCCCCCTGTGTCCCACCCTTCAGATATTGATAACCATTGATCAGATCCCCTCTCCATTGTCTTTTCTCAAGGCCAAGCAGCCGCAGCTCACTCAACCTTTCCTCGTAGGGGAGATGCTCCAGGCCTTTAATCATCAGGTCCATACTCTCATAAAGGTGTATGCAGGTGATGCAGTTTTCCAAGGATTAACACATGCAAATGGTTAATTAATTGCTGGGGCTACATTCAGTCACAGCAGTGACTAACAATTGAAACATACAACTGCAAAGTGGTCCTAGATCCCAGTTTGCAGATAAACGGTACTGATCCCTTAATATAAACAATACCGAGTCCTTAACATGACAAACTAACAAATAATATGAAGAATTACTTAAAGGATATCATCAGCTTACATTTTTAACGTCTCAGAGTTTCTCACTTACCTCTCACCTTTTTGAAATTCTTGTAACTGAAAAAGCCAGAGGGAGGAAAAAAAAAATCACATTTTCTGATTGTTATTTGGCAGAACTCTGCAGATAAACAGGTTTCGTAATTTCTTTCAGACAGTTATTTCCATATTCATTTCCCTGCTCTTCTGTGGGTTGGCTTCTGATAGAGCAACAAAGAGAAAAATAATTTTTTAAATAAGGAAGCATATTTCAAAGTAAGAAAATTTGTTAAAGGCATCTGAGGCAGCAGAACCTCTAACCTGTGAGTACTTTCAATATACTTTAGATTTTAAGTTGTCAGGGTCACATTCCCAGTTTTTGAAAAGCACTCACGTCTGGCTCCTGAGACAGAGCCTGATTTAGTCTTTTATAGGCACATAGTACATGCTCTAATTAACCCAGCTTAATTTTTGAGAGCAGTCCCGATGTCTAATAGCCACGATGCAATATTTAGCAGATTATATTGCTTATTATTTTATAAGATACCAGATAAAAATAAAGAGAATATCTGAGCCACACTTTTCTCTAGCACCATCTTCCAAATAACTGGATTATTTTGATTGCCCCCCCCCTTTTTTTTAAAGCAAGATGGGATGACTTAAAGTCTGGCTCATTTGCTGGACTGGTATCACTGGCACTCCCCCAGGTGAGAGGAAACACCTGATGTTTCCACACACGCTGCTAGTGTGAGCTGCACAGGCACCCACACCCACCCGGGGGCTGGCTCCTGGTTTGCACGTGTGCAGGCTCGCACGGTTACCCTCGTTGCCCTCCCGCCACCACTGCCACTGCCTGTGCCGACCATGCACGTGTTGGTTCATGGGTTTCCAAATACCAACTCTAGCACTAAGCCGGGTTTATGCTGGAGGGGCCCGTGCAGCAATGCCTGTGGTGCGCACATGTGCGTGTAAATCCATTCACACCCCCTTTCTCTGAGCGCTCCCGCGCTGCTTGAGGAGTTTCTGTGTTTTCTCTTTGTATCAGTCTGGCTCTGAGTACTAAAAGCCACATCCTGTTATGTTTGGTTGCTAGGTGGAGAAATGTTATCATGGTCTTCAGCAATAATTTATCCATAGAGCTAGAGGAGCTGTCATGTACTTCTGACAGTGAGCTGCAGCACTTTATCAGCTTGCCTGTAAATCAACCGTGTGTGGGTGAAGATGCCAGCAATGTTTGATCTCTCTCAGACACTCTAATAATCTGCTTTTGTCTGATTGATTCCTTCACATCACCAAGCACATTGCCACCGAGAGTGGAGTGCCCTCTGTTTATCTCCGTTGGTCATCTGCTTGAGGGCAACAGGGCAGAAAATGCTGTTCTCGCTGAGATGTAAGAGTTTTTTGGAATTAGGGGCTTTACATCATATCCTGGAGCAGGTTTAGTCCAGTAAATCAATGATAGCAGAATTGAATGCACCATAAATACCTCAAACCGTATCTCTTACAAGAATGTAAGAGTAATTCATAGAAACAGGAAAGGTAACTTTGCTGGGAAGAATTACGACCCCTACAAGCTCAAGACATGCAGGTCTTTTACGGCCCGTGTTTACATCTACCCTCTTGAACTTTGGGGAGAAATGTGCTGCACACATTTGGTTCCAGGCAGTTCAGAGATAATATTGAGCCGAGCAGGACGCTGTCAGAATTGATCACCTCCTCTCAATCAAAAACAACCCAACTTTTTCTAAATTTCTGTCAGACTCTGTTTCACAGAGGAGATGCCGACGCACCGCGTCGTGCTCCGCACCGCAGTGAAGGGGAGGGCAGCGCCTGGTGGAGTGCAATGCCTGCCAAAAATATACATAAAAGGATGCGATTTAATGAGCAGCCGAAGCCCCTCCAGGAGGAGGGAGAAGCGTGTGCCCATTCCGATGGATAAATAGATCTGACTTTGTTTTGTTTTGAACATCATACTGTTCCCCCAGTTGAAAATCAAGAGCTTATTATCACTCGGAGCCTGGCAGCAGCTCATTGTGCGGTGACCCAGGATCAGCGGCAGACTTGGATTCCTGACCTCTGTGAAAGCTGAGGTCGGAAGATATTGTGGATGTGATTGACTAAATCCCATCAGGGGAAGCATTTGGTTGTAACATCCCCTCTTCAGGTCACAGTGGGGTGGCACAGGCAGCAGGATATTTGGGGAATGCACTAATTTCAACCCAGTACACTAAGGGGAAAGGATGGTGTTTCATAGCACTGCTGAATGCTAAAAAAGGGTGAAAATTCACACTGCATAATGTATTTGTAATTGTGCTTAAGGCAATGAGAAGAGAGAAATTCATGAAACAAATCTGGCATACAGCGTAGGCCTTTGTGGATGCTGGAGGAGCAGTTACATATCCTCCAGATTTATTGCATCGAGTAGTAGTGCTTCAAGACAGAGTGGATCCACTGTGTCTTCCTTGGCCCATCACAGGGATTTCCCCAAACTATTATATAAACTGTTATGGAGACTGGTTTGATGGTGAGAAGGCAGTCCCTTACTGCTCCCCAGCTGGTTGACCACATAGGCAACACCTTTTATGTGCAGCAGAGGGGTCCGTACTGCTTCTCCACGTTTAATAACCCCTGCAGTCAGAGCTAAGCTTTCATTCACCAGAGAGTTCTTTGTTCACTGCACACATCATAAAAGCAAGGAAGGTGATAAAAGCAAGGAGCCCCAACGTTACGGCACGTAGCAGGGTGTGATCTCCATTCTTCCACCAACAGGCATTGTCAAATGGCATTCAGCTTTACTGAGTGTTACTAAACACACACTGAGGCCTTCAGCTGCTGTCCTTTCAGCATCATATTTGGGATATGATGTCCATATACGGACAGAGATGTGTACAAACAGATGCAGCTCTAGGGACCTCACAGCTCCTACACATGCAGTACATTAGAAAAACAGAGACAAGTTGATTTTAAACTCTGAACTGTATCCTAGTTTGGATAGAGCTGCTTGACCTCTAATTTAAACCACTTACCTGGTAGCAATAGGTCTGTAGCTCCCAAAGTTCGTGAGGAGGTGGAGCCAGACCCTTACCAACTCCTGAAATGGGCAGGTAGCCCCACTGAACTGCCCCAGCTCTGCCTGGACTTGTGTTGATTTAGCGATGGTGGACACCCCTGAGTCTACATCCAGACTGGCTCTAGCACAAATAAGCAAAGTCTAAATCTTTAGTCATCTTAAACATACTCGTGCTAAACTGTCCTTAGCTTTATATTCCAAGTTATTGACTGTAAAGCCTACTGTTATGTCTCAAATGCTGTTTTCTGTTGTTGCAATGCTGCTCTCCTCAAGTGCTGGCACTTTCCAAAAGAGAAAGAAGAATTTAAAAAAGAAAGAGAAAATGACAAAAAGAAAGAAGAGAACTTGAAAAGAGGAAAATGGAGCACATCTAAGACAACTACACTTCGAGCTATCCTCAAGAGAGATGTATAAGTAGAAGATATTACATGGCTGAACAGTAAATATCACATTTCTTTTTACAAGCATGTTTCTGCATTTTATTATATCTTGACTGGCAGATCCATAAACTTTGAATATCCAGCCTAAGAAAGGACAGGCTTAAGATCTACCAGCTGTATTCTCCATGGTTCTAAATGGTCAGTGGCATTTTGTTATTCCATAACAGATTGATTAATTAGTGAATGATGTTGGAATCCAGAAAATTTCATGTGTATGTTTGTGAGCAATTAATAATTACTGCTCCATATTTAGCAATTTACTTCTAGAAAAATAGTTAGTAGTAGCTAATTTAGGTTAATAATTACCATGCAAGTTATTTGATTCCCAGACTTAAGAGATCCACATAAACTCTTCTCTATTATCAGGGGTTGTGTGCAGTCGTGGCCCTAAATAGCTCCAAGTACTCTTCCTGCCACCCAGTTTCCGAGCACTTTGTGGCATATACTTAGGGGTGTGTGAATAGGTGCTGCTCCAGAAGGAAACTACTCGGGTAACTCTGGGCTATCTGACCTCCTTATAAAGTGTTTTGCCGCTGCTGTCAGCCAGCAGTATGTTATTTCCTGAAGTATAATCCCAGTAAGTAGTATTTCTAGAGCATCCAGCAAAGTGTTGGCCAGTGTTGAGTGATGAACTGAGGTTATGACATGACTTCCACAGGCAGCACTGTCAGGACCGATACAAGCACACGGGACTTGCTCGTTACTTCGTGGTAAAGAAAAACACTTGGAGATGGGAAGGAGAATTTCCAGCAGCTGGGAGATTTCAATCATTTGACATGAGACTATATTTGTTTGATGGGAGAAGACAGGTCTGATGAAACCTGACATACTGTTTACAATTATAATTAATATCATCAGTGTGTTAAATGGAAAAACCTCACTGCCTCATCGGTGTAATTTCTTTGGAAGATAGGTTTACTGTCCTTTTGGTTTGCCCCAACTAAGTACTCTTATGCTTACAGGGATACTTCTCTCTGCTACAAACTGATGAGGAAAAAGATCCTGCCTGAGTGCTGGCTGCCTCTGAGAATATCCTGCTTTCGACCTGGCCAAACTGGATGGGCTTTGCCATCACATATTAAAATTGCAGTTGAAGGTTGTGTGTGGCCAAGAACATCATCAGGATGACAAGTCTGAAGCAGGAAAGGAAACGTCTTACTTTCCAAATGCTGTTTTCAATAGAGTTGTTTCATTCCTCAGGGGTAAATCAGAGACCTGCATGTAAACAGCATGTCTCGGCAGTAAATCCCAGTGTGAATAATCTCCCTGCATCGAGCCTAGTACTTCACATTGCTGATCTTAAAGTCCCTGTAAAGAAAGGATTCAATTTTGAAGCTTAAATTGAGACTATTCTAGTAAAATCATATATTGGTTAGGCACTTAAACATACTAAAAGTATATGCGGTGAACAAGACCCCTGACAATAGGGCCAAAATCATGATGGAAGAGCAGAAGCCTAGCTCTAGCTACTGAAATAATGAGATGGGTGAATCTGAAATCCTGCCCTCAAGAGTAATATTCCTGTCTTGTCATGCTCTCTGCCTTCTCAGGTTCCACTCATGAAAACCATCTCCTGACCTTTTGGTATTAGAGAGAAGGACTTGAGTTGTTCTTTTAAAGCTTGGGAACATCATTGATGTGCACGCAGAGTACGGATTGTGAATGCTTGGGGGAGTTGGGGATCTGGGATTAATGGCCTCCTGCTGGAAAGGGCCATAATGGGCAGATACAGGAGCTACCTGGAAAGGAAGGGCAATTTGCAACCTGACTTCCACTCCAGAGAAGGGGAAGATGGTCATGGAATGTTGTTGGGTGGACAAAGAAAGCATGGACATTCCTTTTTATCCTGATGGTCATTCCCAAAGTGAGTCAAAGGAGAGACCACCTAGGTATAACTCACTTCTGGGAGGAGTGAGCCCCAACGCTCGGAAGGTACTTTTCCAAGGAGTGTACCCTGCCTGTGAACCTCCTGGTAGGTCTTCTCCTGGCATCACCAACCTTAAGGGTATTTTCCTGCACAGTAGCACAAATTCACCAGAAAAAATGGAAATTGTCCTCATTCTATGCAAAATAACCTGAAGTGGGAGGGGAAGGGCATGCCTTCTGCCAGGCAGACCTGGTGCATTCAATTCTCTGTGTTGGCTCAGGTCTTGCTGCTGGCTTATCCCTATCAAAATGGGTCTTCTTCTGGATCGACCCGGAATGAGACCCAACTCATGGGGTTTGGGACCGTAAGATAATGTGTGCTCGGCAGAGTAGGAGTTACCAGGATTTTGATGGCTGAATTCCCCGTTTATCTGGACAGGGGCTATGCAGGGCTGATTTTTCAGGAGTGCAAACATCTGACATATCTTGGTAGATCAAAGGAAGCTGTTGTTGCTTAGCATTTCTGGCCTGTAATCTGCATTAATGTCTGTGCTCTTTCCAGATTTATCTTAAATGTTAATGAAAACACTGAATTTGCCCCAAAGCACCAGAAATTTGGAGAAGAAAGCGGGATGAAATGTTCCAGCAGTATCACTGGATCTCTTAATGCACATGTGAGACAGGCAGGCGGTGGGTTACAAACCATAATGAACTGACACCTTTTCTGCACAGGAGGTGTCACAAAGGTACACCAAAGTGCTTCAGCTGAACCTATTTTAGATTGTAAAAGTGCAAATGAACTGGCAAGTCCTTACAGCTGTGTGGATGCTACAGATAGTGTTTATTTTTATATTATGCAAGCATAAGTGTATTGCCACCCTTGCTTCCACAATTAGCAGGTCACCTATTTGAACACATAAACTGAGGCTAAGCCACCCCAAGAGCGGAGCCTGCAGCCCCAACCATGGTGGCCCACCTTCGCCTCCATCCCCACAAACACTTGCTGTGGTACACAATGCCTTGGTGCTGGTACATAAAGAACCAGCATGGCACTTGACCTGGTGAAAACATGGAAAACTTGAGTACCCTTTTCTGAGCACAGATAAAAAAAACCAGGGAAAAATAAATTCTAATTAATATAGAAATTCTAATTTGTATTCCACAAACAGAAATTAGCATCTAATGGCTCATTCCCTATTATCTGGCTACCTCTTAACGTGCTCCCCTAACAGAGAGGATGTACCAGGATTCATCATAAGGGTCTGAAGGCTCGCTGTAATGTAATGCAAGGCAGAAGCGTGGCAGCTTTTACCGATTCTTGAGATCTAGGTGTGCAAAATACGTCAGTGACAGACAAGGCATCAAGGACTGAGAAAAGAGAATTTCATTTCAGCGGGAGGTATTCTCAGTGAAAATGAAAGCTGTTCCTCTAGATGTGGTATTAGAGATACAGAGAAACTGTAAATTGAGTATTTCGATACCTATCCACCCCTAATTTTACGCAGTTTTAAAAAATGAAATAGGGAAAAATGAAGGAAAGCTCTTTTGTTATATTCAGAACAATCAAACACCAGGGGACTGGGCGGCTTAGGGAACTGTTAATGGGATACAGAGTATTTCAAGGTCACTGGTTCAACTCTAACTCAGGTTAGTAGTAATTGGAAGTCATTATTACTTGATGGCTGTTCAGTAGTTTAAGTGACATGGGTTGGTGGTCTTAATGTAGCACGGAGCGAACACCTGTCTGTACCACACACACAAAAGGAGTCTCCATTCATGTCAGCTCAGTACTTCTCATTAACAGTAAACTTAAAGACAGAACATAAAATAAATAAACAAACCCAAATAACATATAAACAGTCCAAGCCATATACCTTTACAAATATACCATCAGTGCCTCAAAGCTGGCATTAGGCTGTGAGGCCCTAAGGTAGGTTGGGCACTGCCCAAGAGGCTTCTCTTCTCCTCTGGACCGAAGGCAGCTGCACTTGAAGCGCCTTGCTATAAAACGATGTTGGAACACAAAATGGTAACTCCAAATTAGACCTTACACTGGTCAGTCCAGTCGCAGACCTGCTAACTGCTAACAGGGAACCGCTGCCTTTGCAGGTATAGAAGAGGGTGAATGATCACCCTAATTACCCTGGGGGTAATTTAGAGAAAAAGTATTGTGCGATGCGTTTGGGATTTATGATAATTGGGGAATAACAGCAGACTTCGGGCTAAACTGCATGCTTGCAATGTTGTTTGCTGCATCATGACAAAAATCTTGAAGAGACACACGCAGAATTTCATTGATTTTGAAATTCTTTCATCTCTCCCTGAAAATCTTCCTGTGTCTCTCTGGATTTTATGATTCTATTTTCACAAATCAAACTCACTCAGACTTTGAACTTATTAGGAATTTGAACGTGCTCAGCTGTATGTACAGCCAAAAGAGTTTCTCCCAAGTAATCCCAATTACTCTCAATACTTACTGATACTAATTATATTTAACCTGAGTTATTCCTGAAGAAAATGATTAAAGTGATTTCTTCGGGACAGGCTCCCAAATGGACAAAGTATTTCACATTATCTGCTGAAAATCCCTTCTAGAGGGTAATGTTTACTATTCCCTTCACATACAATTATTCCTCTCAGTATTAATTAGACAATTTTTCAAAGGTGTAGTCATGGAATTGGACTGTCTCCATGCCTAATCCAATATATGTTGCTCAGTAAACATATATCTGAAGATATATGTGTACTAGGCAACTGAATTTTAGCAGAGTGACATAGTTGTATACCAGAGTCCAGCTATACAAACAGTATTTTCTTGATGGAGAACTCACTGCTATGCAAGTTATTTTTAGTTTTGTACTTAACATGTTTTGGGTGCAAAACCAGACTGGGGGTGGACTATTTTCCTCAGTAATTCCGTCCCGTAAGTGCCATGCTTGGGATATGTCAATGACTCAGGGCTTTAAATAAAGACATAAGGCACCATTTCGCTGTTTCATGCTGCATTACTTCAGGAAAAAGAAAACACCGCTGTGAAGTCATACCAAGTAACAGCAGCCTACCCTGGCTGTGAGAAAACTTCCCTAAGGGCAGAGGAGTAAAGGGTTCACTCATCAGGAACAGGGAAATTAGGAATGTGAAGTGTCCGAGGGAGGAGATGTAACAACCCTGCTGACACAATAACATTTAAATCAAAAGTGGAATAAATTTGGGATTCACATTAACAGCATTTCTGTGTTCTCAATACCTGATGCTTCTTGGTCTTACTCAGCTCATGTAGACTGAAAATTTGTGAACTTCCTTCAGTAGGATTTTCAAGTTAAATGTGTAGACTAAAGAGCCTATCCTGATCCACAGGGTGGTACCACTGGAACGAGTTTCTACCAGGAATACATGGAAAACAAAAGTTTGTATGTACAAGCTTCTCAGGAGCATCTGGTGTTCTGTCTGTGCCCGAACAGAACCCAGCTCTGCACCCCTCGAGCCTATGGATAAAACCTCAAGTCTGATCCCAACAACAAGCCCTTGTGTGTCCTGCAATGTCCCACGGTAAGCATAAGCAAAGAGGCTCTGAAGGATTATTTGTCAGCTGGAAAATAGAATAAAATCAAGTCCATTCTGCTTGCTGATGCACAGTCCTTTCCCAGGAGGACAGCCCTGGGGACCTGTGGGATCATTCCCTTGACCAGGACTTTGCAGGATGGGGTCCAAACCCACTCCCCTTTCCAGATACAGCCCTAAACCATGTAGACATTTTTATCAAACATATTTCTGCTATTTATGTGTTTATAAATATGGTACATGCTTCTGTAACTTACACTGAAGAATTGAGCAGCTGATGCAACTGTTTGCCCCCCTCACTGCTGCATTTTGAAATATTATTTTGCTCTTAATTCCCAGCCTCCTCCGCCTCCTTCTTTTTCTCTCTCTCTTTTCCATTTTTGTCGGTGACCACAACTGTAGTTTCAGTAAATAAAGCTAGTGCTTGATAATGTGGAACGGCCAGGAGCTTAACTCTGCCCTTGGAGATCGCTTACATCAAACCAGCGATCAAAAAGTGGTGCAGATAAAATTTGTCATCAGGGATTTCCTACAAAAGAATTACAGTGGAGAAATAGCCTGATCGATACTATGGATTTTCACTGCAGGGGCTGATAGTCCAATTGCTGTGAAACACTCACACAGATAAAAGGGCATGGCTGCCACTTTGTTACAGACTGCTGACTCAGCGCAAAGCCTGTCAGGTATTTATAGGCCAAAGTGATACAGAATTATCACCTTGCAGTGCCCAGCTCTTGTTAGTTCTAAGATTGCCTCCCTTTATGGGATTGCTAAATGCAGGTGAATGGAAAAATGATGGCTAACAGCTGTCAAAATGCAACAGAATGAAGTACTTAAATCTTTTTTTATCCATTAAAAGGGTAACAACTAAACATATATCATAGTGCAGACATTGTAATGATGTTTGGGGCCAGTAAACTAGGGGTTATAAACAATGTACATCTGATCAAAATGGTAAGGAAAATACAAAAGGGAAAAAAAGCAATAATAAAAATTCTTCTTGTTACTTTACAATATGTGGCTTGGCATTTCCTTTGCCGCCTTTCACAGAGATCTCCTGGCCCCTGATCAAGGCTGCGAAGACCAGCTCCATCAATATCGCGATAATTTTATACCCCACACACTACAGGGAAAACTGCTCTGAGAGCTCACTGGGATGACTCCAGGAACTCTTCTTCGTTGTTCTAGGCCAGTGTTTTACACCCTTGCTAAGATAAAATGCTGACAGATTCCTAATATGAACCAACAGCGCTAAGGGCCTGTTGACTTCAAGGGTAGTTTCACATGGAGACGCTTAAAGGACCAGACCATGATGAAGGCAGAAGAAATACACTCACCTCTTGGTCCAACACGTAGCATGAAGCATCTCTGCAGGTCTGCACTCCGTGAGGGGCTGTCTCAGCCTCCAGCTATTTCGTTGCCGACACGGCCTGACCATGTTTCTTATGGGGGTAACAATGGGGGCAGACACCACCTTTCCTTTTCTCGCCCTGTGTAGTGCAACAGCATCAGGGGGGTCACACAAAGAGCCTGTCAATACAGAGGTGGGATGTTTGATCATGGGGATGTGTGCACCCTTTGCGATACACACAGCCGCCATAGTGTTTGTCACACAGGAATTGGTCATGGACCAGCTTGCAGCTTAAAACCAGTTTGAAGAACTTAAAACCAGTTTGAAAACTAGTTCAGGTATGCTTTTACAGATACTTTCATAGCAGGGACAGAGCCAATCTGAGCTTTAGTGCCCATGATTTTTTCATACTGTAACAGAACACAGAAGCATACATTAGGAGTCTGTTTTGCTAGATAATGAACCACCTCACAGTCCATCTCCCAGGAAACTTAACGTGCAGTTAAATAATTTTTTCCTAACATTGCTTTGCAAGATCCTCAGTATATCATCGACTCCTGTATCACCACATTCATCATTTTGCAAATATTTCTTTTACTTGTAAATATATGACATTTTGCCTTGTGAGAGCATACTGAAGTTTACCCTGCTTGCACTTGGATGGCTTTAAATGCACGCAGGAAGTGAACACCAATTTCTAAAGGGCCAGGGAGGGGGAAGGAGAGGTCTTCGATTTACCCCACTGAAGCCCGTCTTCAGTTTCACAAACCCTCACACATGGCCAGACTTTAAGAGCCAAACTATAGCTCCTATTTAGGTAAGATGAAAACAGAGTCTGACTGTTCCTAAAAGATGGCTGGAGGGGCACCTGATCTAACACAAGCCCAGGGGAGTGACATGGTGTAAAATAAACCGAGCTGGGCACCTGCATCCACCTGGAAAATGTCCAGACCAAGTTACGTCTTCTAGTCCCTTCTTGCTGGCTGATGGAACTGCAGGAAGGGGAAGCTCTGGACTGTCCTCAGGGCAGGTAAAATGAAGCATAGATAGATCTGTATCTCTGCTCATCCTATGCCTAAAGGCTCTGTGAGGTAAGATGAGTCATCCCGTTGCCTAGAAGAGGTTAATGGATCCATCGTGAATAATGCCTTGAAGATCTTTTTTTCTTCCCCCTCCATTAAGACTGGTTTTAAAATCATCTTAGGTGTTTTGGAGAAATGCAAATAGGAGGATTAAAAAGCTGAAATTTTTTAAATGTCTTGAGAAGGTCATGGCCAGGAGTAGCTGAAATTCAGAGGAGTTTATGTACCTAATGCTTTAGACTTCATTTAATAACAGAGCTTTAAACCAAAGGAAGAAATACTGCACAAAGACTGAGAACTATATTACTCAAAATATCACAAAGAACCTGGACTTTGGTGTCACTGGAAGAAGTTTTCTGCAAGTTTAACTGTAATGGTCAACTGCAGAAGCTTTAGAGTGAAAATGCACAAAGTTTAAATGAAAATACTAAAATATAACACAATGTATGAATTTAAACAATAACTTGATTGCCTGTAAGATATGTTTCAGGTTTCTAACCCAACATCTTTCCTAACCAGGACAGAAGCCACACCTTTCTCTGTGCTCCATGGGGAAATTACTGTAGCACTTGTCTGAACTGCCTGGTGCTGGTAGAATCATAGCTGCTCTCATCACAGTGTTGTTGGATGGAAGTTTACTGTCACTAGCAATAAGCAGTAGATAAAAGGAGGGAGGGGGAGGAAAAGAAAACAAAAGGGAAAAATAGAAGCTAAAAAATTCACCAGAGGTGAAAAAAAGGAGGGGGAAAAAAGAAGATATACATAAACTAGTTGTTTTTGTCTTTCTAGTTGCTATGATGTGCACAAAGGAAATAGACTGAATAAAATCACATCTCAGGAACACCAACATAAATTCCCCCTTGCTTTGACAAGTACGTAATTTTGTGCAGTGATGCTCTTCACGTCTGGAGAGTTATGAGGCAATTTCATTCCCATCTGACAAATTTACAAAGAAACATTAGAGAGAAGGGATTAGAAAAGCGAGAAATCTTTATAGACTTTTTCCTCAGGCTGTATTTTCCTTCCATCTTTTGGCTCTTCCTTGAGGAATATGTATGAGTGACTCATTCTGTATGAACGCCATAACCGAAACACTTAGCAGATAAGCATAACATGAAATGTGCTTTAAATCAACTAATTGTATTTACATTATCTGGGAGGGCTGATCCTGATTGGCTAAAGTTTGTAAAAATTTGCTATTGTGCATTTTCAAGATAACAATTTAAAACTGGGGGAAAAAAAGAAAGCTAAAATATTAGCTACACAACTTCACCAAAAAGTAATTTGCACTTGCAAAGCACTTCTCAGCTGAGAGCTCTTATTGACCTCTCTGTCCTTGTTAAGGTCTTGCGAAGACCAGTAACAGTGTTTCATTTCACACATAGGGAAACTGAGGTAGATTATACCACCTCCTAAATTCATGGAGAAAATAAATGAAAAACAGGACAGGGAGGGACCAACTGGGCTGAGCTTGCATCGCAAACAACCTTTCCATTGGCATTGGGTTCAGTAACTAGAGAACATCCTCTCCATGTATCCCACCAGGTACCTGCCAGCATGTGTTGGTAGACTTTATACTGCTAAAGAAACAACTGGAAGGTTGGGATGAGGAGAGGTGTTGTTAATGCCTTGCCAACACCTGGGAAAGGTCAGGGAGTTCTGTGGTTTCATGGCTGCACCATCACAGCTTCTTTCTGCCAAAAAAAGTAAAAACAGAAAAAAAAAAAAGGCTTCTCTGCTGATAGTGGACAGGTCTGGCACAGATTATTCTAGAAATAAATGATAATAAAAAGCACCATGGCTTGTTTTAGTTACGCTGCTGAATGTACTTAAACTAAGCTGATATACGGCTACTACAGGGTATCTGTATTTTACTTTCCTTGAGTAATCAGAACCAGTTTTCTTTCTTCCCTTCCCCCCGCCCCTCCATCCTCCCTTCATTTTTTAACATGGAGACACTGGCACCAACTGCTCATTCGTGGTGTAACATCAAGGAACCTCCACTGCGGGTGCACTGGGTCCTGCTAGGCCTGGTCTTTTGTTCCTGCACAGTTTTGCCCGGGTCCCCTCTTAAGGTCATTTCAAGTGCTGAATGATGGCACTTCCCTCCTCCTTTTATTAATGAAAATTATATGACGGTGCTCGGAAGTTCCAAAACATATTCTTTTCTTGGCACAAAGATGAAATATAATAAAATGCAGATGCTTTCTGATACAGAGCACAGATGAAAATGTTTTATAACCACGACTTATGGCGAGAGGAAAGCACAGGGGACACGGTTCCTATGGCCCTGGTTGAAAGCCCCAAAGCAATCACTGCAATATCTGTAATATGACAGAAGAAAGTCAGGGGAGGGGTATTTATTATCTTTTTCATGGGACCCAGGTGGAGCTCCTGGCAGCCATGTTTATGACTCAGGATCCATTTTAAAATAGCGAACCATAATAAATGGAAACTCAGATGTGTAACTGTGCTGGATTTTAACATGTTTCAATTTTATTGTCTCTGCATTTGCAATCATTTTTGCACGGAGCAGACCATTCCATAACAACTTTTGACTGTGCTGCTTCACCCCATGCAGCTGCTTCAGCTGATGAGTCCCCTCATCTTTTGACAACTACACAGACTGGGTGGAAAGTTCTGGTATGAGACTTTCGTGTCACTTAAGGAGTCAAAGGGAGTTTAAAGCCATACCTCCTTTTCTACTTAATAGGCAGATGATAAAGGAAGCATTTCCTATGCGTTCTATAAAAAGAAAGTTGAATAATTTACTTGTCCAGACAAGATTTTCTCTTTGTGTTTTAGACAGTTGTGGAAGCAGAAATGTTTGTTATCCCCCGCTTCAATGCACAGCTCAGCTGTTCCTTCTCCCAAAGCCAAACAAACGTTGGGCATATGTCCTTTAAACCTAGGGAGAATTATCAGAAGTGGTTACACAGCAGGATGGTCTCTCTGGTGCTGACTAAACACACTGAAGACAGCCCCTAAAACTAATACAAAGAAAGAGAGGTGGGTCGAAACTGAGAAGCCTGTAATCTCAGCTGCCTGTAACCCTCCAGAAGTTCAAAGACATTTGGGCAAGGGATTTTGGTTCCAGCCTGTTGTTGCTACTTGAGATGAAAACTGTAAGCTCAGCTCAAGATCTAAACTTTACATAGGCAACAGTTTAGCTCACGGCTTACGTCTGGTTGCTCAGCCTGTTCAGTTGTGGTCCCAAGAGCAGGGCTGCTTCTCTGAGTATCTTCTTTGTGCAAGAGACAAAAATCTTGTGAGGAAAGACGTTATTGCTAACATTTCTAACATGCTCTGGCATGAAGCTGACCACAAGTACAGAAAACTTGAAGTATTTTGGCATTTTTAGCTTTAGCCCAACCCAGAAATCAAGAGTATAGAAAAAGAAAAAAAAAAAGTAGTTAAGACATATTACAAACTGGTTTGTGAGTTTAAGGCCATTATTTGTTCTGAGCAAGTTGTTTCTGTTATCAGCTAGAAACAAGTGAACTGAGTGTCTGCCCTGAGCTCCTCCAGGACTTTCTCCCAAAGCCTGACGGATGACTTGGTCTGCAGTGGGACTGGGAGCACAAAGACCCCAGCCAAAGGTGTTCGGCATTTGGTGGGGGTTCAGCAGTTGTCCCAAAGCTTGGCTTAAGGAAGCGTAAAGCCACGCTCCCACCCTTCCCTTAGACACAGCATATGGTGCAGCCCTACACATTCACTACTCCGAGCAGCGTATGGTCCCGTTATTCTGCAGATCATAATTTAACACTTCACGCTGGAGAGCTCTCCGCTCGGTCCTACGGAACAACGTGCTAAATCAGGAAAGTTCACACCATAGTTTGCATAACAAATAATCCCCACAATTTAAAGGAATTCCTCTGAAAACATTGAAATCTCCTTCAAAATATTTTAGGAAGAGTTATCAGAAAGCACGTCCCTGTTGAGAGCACCTCTGTCAGTGCCGCTGTGTGTAACGTGTTAGTAGGACTCCTGGGAGTGCATAGGTGTAGTTGACTGATAGCCAGGTGCTAGTGAGATATCTCAAATAGATAATTAAACACGTAACGACTTTTTTCATGAGCAGAAATGTATGGCTAACCTCTCTGAAAACTTAACGTATACCTAACGCTCTCTGAAAATGAGCAGGCTGAAATGCAGAGGGAAAGTCTAATTAAAAATTACTTTGGAAAAAAATTCTGTATGTGTGAGACAACCAAGCATAACCAACTGCATAGCAAAGGTAGTGGAAATCAGAAAATAATATTTGCATTATTTCAATAATGAAAATCACCATTTTTGGAAAGTAAATTATATTTGAAAGTCTCTCCAGAATGTACTTACAAATTCATAGGAATGCCATTAAAATACAGCATTAATTAACATCCACTTTTATAAAGGGCTCCTAATATTGTATAAACAAGCAAGAGTTGAAAAGCTTATTTTTAACTTGTATCTGCATATGCAGCGTGATCATAGTGAGCTACAAAAATACCCAAATAGCACTGGGAAATGAATTTTCACAGTTTGTTTCTGGTTGAAGACACACCAAAGTACCTGTCTTTAATTTGAGTAGCTGTGAACAAAAGGTACTTGCCAGCTTGCTTAGCATCGTATTTATATGCTCATGTCAGTTCAGCCATGGCTGGAATACTGATGTGTCAATATTTGTTAGCCAAAATGATAATAAGTAACTGACTTGAAATAACTTAAAACAATCAGCAGCAATTGTGCAGCATTGCATCACGTTAGATCAGACCATGCCACGTTTTATCTCTCCAAAACTAAAGCCAACTGGATGGGTGTTGAATAGTCCACATTCAACAGAGCAGAATTGCTGCAGGACTCCAATCTGAGGTGAGATGTGTTTAACGAGTGGCCAGACTTCTACAGCCTCCTCTGACTCCACAGGCTGAGCGAGGGAGAACTCCAGTGGGACAGACAACTCAGAGATGTTCTCATCCAGACTAGGTTTAAGTTTAGGGTGGAGGACTACATTAAAACCCCTCAAATCCCACGTTCACTAGCAGAGATCCTAACAGCTGTGACTCTTCTAGGTGATGGTTGAGTTCATCTTGATTTTACTTGTAACATCTTGCTGTCATTACCGGAAATCTAACCCAAAGTTTTACAAAATAAATATTATTTGCTCTAGTATCAAATTAATCTGGCATTGGAGGAAAAGTCTATTGAAGGATTAAAGGATAAAGGGTAAAACAAAGAAACTTAACTTAGAGAATGAAGCTCATCTTGTTTTATATATATCTCTATATATGTATGTATTTTGTCAATTAAACATCTCTTGTACTCCAGATTACTTCTGTAGTTTTACACTCTGTGTGTGTGCAGAGCTTGGCCTTGCATCATGTTAGACATGTAATAATTTTCTATACAGCACCAGGTTAAAATTATTGAAAGAAAACCAAAATTTACCCCATGACTGTTATAAATCACTCACGAGAGACTCTGCATTTCATTGCTCTGCTGGAGCTATTTTCCCTGCTGGAATGCATCCAGGGAATGGCACAGAAACCTATTTGCCAAGATCCCTACAACACTCAGTGCTGGTTTTGGGCACAGCTGACTTTACACAGGGGCTCTGAATATGTCAGTCTGAACACAAAGAGCGTTTTCCCAAATTTCTCTCCCACTATCACTATCCTGAGCTGGACTGATACAGAAAGGAAGGAACTTCAAAAGGACCAAAGCCCACAGGCATCCACAGCAGATCCTTAATGCAGAAGAGCCACAGAAAACCTGCTCCATGCCTGCTATAACTGCTGGGCTGTAAAGTGCTTGGGAACAACAAGCATCAGTAAATGACAAAGAGCTGTAGACAGTTAGGAA
Organism: Hypotaenidia okinawae; assembly: GCA_027925045.1. Taxonomy (NCBI): domain Eukaryota; kingdom Metazoa; phylum Chordata; class Aves; order Gruiformes; family Rallidae; genus Hypotaenidia; species Hypotaenidia okinawae. The sequence continues at coordinate 9,139,044 of BSDF01000016.1, forward strand.
CTGGAAGGACAAAGCAGGAGAGTTCAGGGCAGTTCACAATTCCTGAATCTTGCAGAAACAGCAGGGGACTTATTACAGGAAATCTTTATCCTTAAGACATATATGCTTTTAGAATTAAAAGCCTTCCCCCCATTTAAAGAGAGAAATCCTTCAACTGGTCTTTTTTTATCGCTTTCTGGAAATAGGTCTCCATGCCCATATGCACACTTATGGTGGCAAAGGTACTAACATGGTGGTTGTGATGCTCCAGTGATATGAGAAATACGCAGGTTGTAGGTGGAGGCAACACCTTTTATTAGATCAACTGATTAGACTGGAAAAAGGCAAACTCTCAGAAAGACAAACCCTTCTTCAGACTTTAAATGTAACAGACATCTTGAAGACACTATTATAAAATCTTGATATGATGCTTTAAAGCACCGCTCATTCGTAAGATCACTCAAGGACTCCTTCAGAAGCTGCAAGTCTTCAAAAGTGATCCAGGAAACACTGCAGTACTCTGTACTTTTCAAAGGCTAAAAAAAAAAAATCTTCCTGTTGTGAAAGAACAATGGGAAATGACTTTGCTGCTTTTTTTGGCTGAACACCTTCCAAGTTACATGTTTGGATGATTACCCTTCTCCATTCTAAAGGGTAATGTTTACTGAGCGTTTACAAAGAAATAGCAGTCTGCTGAGAGCTAGGTTTGCTTTCATGAAACGTTCAAATAACTAGTATTGAGAATTGTTCAAATAATTAATGTCAGGAAGGCTGGCTCGCAAGTCTGTTGGAAGTTCAGCATTCACAAATGGTCCTAAGCAAAGTCTGAGATGCAGCCCAGGAAGGGGAAGGTGGAAGGAAGAATGCCTGATGCTCCCCTGGCTTTGACCGAGCCTGATCCCTGTGGTAACACTCTGTCCACGGGTGCTCCTGGCTGCTTTGCCCCAGCAGAGCCCTGATGCTGCAGAAGCCCTTTGGCAGCACCATGGCACTGAAGAATACCTGTGTGCAGACAGAGCCTCCCACTTGCCAGTTTAAATCAACTTTTGGTAGCCTTTGCATCACCAGAGTAGCACAAAATATATTTACCCCCAGCTCATGTCCTAAAAATCTGTATGCCCACTAGGAATGGTACATGAACCCAAATCTGACAGTCTGACCTTGAGTTTCACATTCCTCTCCATCCCTGTAATTTTCCTTCACCCTATTTCCTTATTTCTAAACCAAGTTGGAGTCTGTGGCTGCCAGTTCAGCCTCACAGGTTTTCACCAGTGATGCTGACGTGTAACCTCTGGACAAGTCACTTACTCAGCCCCCAATTTATCTCCCCGAGTAGTAAGCACACTAACACTTGCTTACTCCACAGAGCAGTCACAAAGTTAGTTCGCGTATAAAGAGATTAAAAAATGGAAAATGTATGGCAAATACAAGTGATACCACATTTCTCATTTAAAATGAGTGGGTGACAAATTGCTCATCAGATTGTACAATTTGGGTTGCTCTTACTTGCTTGCTAATTAACCAGTCTGACATTATGTTTCCTCCCTCTTGCATCCACCCTGCCTCTGAACTAATCAGGGTTCAATGACAGCATCACTTATCCCAGGACACATTCCAATAATTAAGGTTTGGAGGACATCTTGCAAACTCCATCATATACCAATACGATTTTCTCTCCCTCTACTGCTGCGTATCTGACATGTGACAAGACAAAGCCCTGCTCTCATATACATAACAGCAGGATGCTTTCCCACCTTTTAATGGCTGACTGAATTTCTTCCCCAGCAACTCTGACAGTATGAAAGTGCACTGTAAAAATGACTGTGTCTTGAGAAGTGAAACCTCACAGTCTCTGGACTTGGGAACAAACAACAACCCCCCCATATTCTTTGTAAGCAGCGTCTATCGCTAAACACTCTTAACAGGGAAATTTTTAGTGCAGGAATGCCCGCTCCTGTAAGCTGTGTCTGACTGCCTACACGCACCCTTCCCACTGTACTGGTTGCTTGGATTCCCATGAATAGATGGGCATTCAGGCTTCACGTAGGAAAGGAAGCACAGGTAGGGGTGCCTCGTACTCATTTAGGGCGGCGGGACAAGCCAGTAAGAATCCCTGCCACTCAATTGCTTTTTAACCTTCGTATGTAGCCACAACAGCACACTGAATGCTGGGCTGTGCACTGCTGTGTGCTCGGGGTGTCTTCATTAGCTCTGACAGAACTCGTCTGAGTTTCCCTGCTCGTAGCTGGCCACCTCTCCTCTGGTTCTGTTAGCCAGGAATTCATTCAGACTCAAAGTCCCAGGTCTGCAGAGACCAAACTTGAGCATAGGCTGGTCCCTCCTTCCCCAGATGCTTTGTCCGCTTCAGTTTACCTCTGAGAAAAGCCAACTCATGAGCCAGCGAGCCGCAGGAGCAGCAGCCTCTGTCTAAGCTCAAAGTCGAGACTTTGCAAGAGCAAAGTTTCATCAGAGTCATAGAACGGCCCATCAGTTTGGTATGAAATTATAAGGAAAAACCCCACCTGGATTCTATCTGCACTGAAAACCTTAGAAAAGGAAATGATTTTACAAAATAGTTACACTTGCAATTTTACTTGTAGTTAGCTTTTCTGAGAGAACTGATTTGAGTTGGACTACAAATGCCTCTGTCTATGAAGCTTACACATTCAGTTCTGAAAAACAGGTGGACAGACCTTTTATTTTCCCTTGGTGCTTGATTCGGAAGCACTATTGTCATCAGTATCGGAAACAACATCACAATTCCGGCTTTGATCCATCAAAAGCACCTTTTACCATTGATTTCAGTGCAGTCACAATTTTTCCCACAGTACAATTAACTGGCTCATAAAACATAGGGATTTTCTTCCCCTATTTCTGAACAGAAATCATCTCCACTGCAACTTTGAGGAGTGTTTTCTGCACGTGGGGATGTTACACCAGAGTAAAACACATCAGAGTTGCCTCATGCTGTATGTGTCTGTTTGCCACAGGCAGGATGAATCTGTCAGCTCCTGGCAATGCGGTGTGGGTGCATCACTAGGATACAGTCAGTATGTGCCTTGTGATTTTACAAACGGAACTTGTCCAAGCTGCTGAGGCACCAAGTGAGGAGAACTAAGTTAGCAGGTCACTCATTTTGTAATCTACCAGGTATTCATGCTGTACCCAGGGTGCCAGAAAACTGCATTTGCAGTTGTACTCAGAAACACACCATCACAACCTGCCTTAAACTCATTCACTGCTTTGCACAGGATTGGGTATTACCATATGTGGCATAATAAAATGAAATACCAATTTATTTTCTGCTGGGTAGGTATGAATTACATTACAATCACATCTCTGATGGCTGCACTCCTCAGAACTGTGCAGCTGGCCACGTGAGTGCAAACATCCTTCCAGCGAAACACTGGAAACACCCATGGAAGTGGCAGAACTCCGTGGCTGTTCCGTCACTATGAGCCCTGTTTTGCTCAGAAGGCTGCCAGGGCTTCTGACATCACATAGCAGAAATCTGGGCAGATTTCTATTTCCTATCAAGAGAAATTCCTGGTGCTGGGCAGTTCTTCTTCAGCTAGTAGTAAACAATGTACTTTAATTGGCTTATGCAATATTATGCTGCTTCGCACATTATTACACCTATGTAGCCTCCACCAGACACTTCAATTAAATTTTACAAAGCAAGATATAGAAGATAATAAAAGATGGTTTTGTGCCCCTAATATCTTGCCACGGAAGGCAGAAAATGGGAGCAGGAAGCAGAGTTATAGGAGCCTGAACAGACTTGCCCAAGGATGCAGAGACAAGAGGCTTTTAACCGAGGTCCAGCAGCATCGACAGTATTGCTGCTGCCCAGCATGACTATCTCGAATCTGAAGCTAGAATTATTTCTACTCTGCTATCTTTTGCATCATCAGGTATTTGCATTTTTTGGTAAAAAAAAAAAAATTGCAACAAAACCTCTGCTTCATATATAACTTCCAAGGTCACTTACATAAAATGTACAAAAAGCACATTTTTGTTGATGGAATGGCCTTTTGCTAATGAGGTAATTAGTGATATTACAGCAGGAAAAAAAGGGGGGATTTCTTTCTCCTTTTCTCCCTTTTTGCAAACCCAGTGAAGTGGCAAATTTTGTCGCATTTGCTGTATGTGCACAATATTTCAAACAGCTCTACAAGTAATGTGTTTTTTGAGTAGCTACTGTATTTGCTGAAACTAAGTTATAATAATTTGATGACTAGGAACAAGATTAATCCAATGAACTACTATTCTCATGACAATTGCAAAAATATGGTAGGGGACAGAGTTAGTAGGAATGAAAATGTTCAGGGCTTCATCAGTGAGAAGCCTGAGATGGAAAAATACCCAGCCAGGATTTTCAGGGGTCGTATCTCTAGAGGTGCAGCAAGGCAATCAGTTAATTTCTCTGTAAGAAAACCAGGAGCAGCAATGAAAACTATCATCAGAGGAAGCATGAATATATGTACAATAGAAGAATAAAAACCAGTGAAAGATATAATTACATTAAATGATAGCAACTGCCATGTAAAAGTACCAATGAAAGTAACAAAAAGAATTGTCATTTCCTTTAGAAATGATGTTTGATAATATCGCAGAGTCTTCACATCTCCTCACACACATGGAGACGTGCCAGTTATCCAACATCTAAGGGGAAAACAAAGAGCCCCGTTCCAGCCTCAGTTACAGTACAATCGGGAACGGCACTTGGCTTGTCAGTTAGGATGTGACAATCAAAACTGCAGCTCCCGACTGAGCGATCTTTGGGGAAGGGGATGGGCTTTGTAAAAAAAGAAAAGAAAGAGCTTGAACATCTAGTACAGAGCGACACGGACCTACCTCTTGTTCTCTCACCATATAAATAAATAAAACCACCAATAGTAATAGAAAGAATTTTTATGAAATGGGTCACAGATTAACATTTGCACAGTGAAGGTATATGAGACAAATTTAGTGTAAGTAAGCAATACACACAAGTTATGTACAGGTCTAATATTCACCGAGGACAATGAAGTGTTTTTCAAGTGTTTGTATCAGAAAACTGGGATTCAGATCTAGAAATAGTTTGCTGAAGTTATGAAAGAAGAGAATTATAGGACAACAACAACAATAAATAAATTAAAAATTATCAGAAGTAGAGACGGTAAGAAAATTTTCTGTCCTCAATCAGAATAAAACCCAAGGGTTTTTTTTTCTTCTGCAACCTATTAAAACAACATTTTCCCCAAGTCAGATGTTAGCAGAGTGTTTTGTCACCTGCTGGGATGTGGGATACCACAGTCCAAGATTCTCTACATTGTGGTTTATGAGCTCACCCTGAAATTTCTTTGGGAATGATTTTGTGCAAACAGAAGAACTTGACTTGTTTATCCCACATTCCGGCTGGATGCGTGACCACAGGGCCACAGAGCAGAGACCCCCACCCACCCCAGCACATCTGGTGAGTGGGTGATCACAGGTTTCATCTTGGATGTGAGGAGGGGTATTGTAACTGCTGTTCATAAGCTTTCTGATGTTCTGAAGTTAGCCTCTAACTTTGGCCAGATGAAACCAGACATAAAAAAGACCCCCCAACCTTTCTCAATAACCCTTGCAAACATTGTATGCATAGTAAAATGATGGTCTGGAGAAACTGGCACCACCAGTCAGAAAGTGTTGCAGTGTAAAATCCCCAACCAAGTAGAAAACTGACTCCTTTTATGTTCTCTGACATCTTGCTCACTGTTGCATACTGTTTTACCTCTCTATACTTGACATGTGGTGTCTCTGCAGAAGTTTTAACCACTGAAGTCCTAGTACAAGTGAATTTTCTGAATAGAAACTATACATTGGAAAATGATGCACAGGTTTCCTTAGCTTAATGTCAACACATGTAAAATAAGTAGTAAGTGGGTAATAAAACTACTGGCTTGTAATGTTAAACGCTTGTGGCATGGGTGTTATTTGCAACGAAAAGGGCAAAGCACTGAAAGAACAGGACGAGGGAAGTTCTCTCAATCAAGTGACTTCAACGTAAGAAATCGAAGCTTGCAGAAGTCTGAATTGTAAAACTGACAGAACTGCTAAATTAGCTTTCCTTAAAGTTATGAACTGGTCGGCTCATCTCTTTTAATGGCAAACAGTGAATCTGGGTTGTCCATCAGCAGGTGTGTTGTAAACCGGATACCATGAGAGCAGGAGAATCCTTACTGCAAAAGCCAAAATGCTCCTGTGACGGACCATGGGCCTTATTGCTACGCCTCACATCAAGCTGCACAGGAACAATGCGCCTTCATTTGTATCAAACACAGCAAAACACACAGATCCACATGTTAAAACAGAGTGTACACCTGATCAGGACATACCTTGCTGTCCTTGCTAAAATGGGAACAGTCGCCCAGCCTGTGACGCAGTTGGTTATATTTACAGACAAACCAGAAGTATTGCGTATTAAGCATTTTACAACTGGAGGTCAGACTAAAGCTAGGATAAATAAATGTAGCTCAGCTGAAGCCAGAGGAATTGTGCCCATTAATTCGCAGCGTGCTGCAGGGACAATACGCTAACAACAGGATGGAGAGACGCTCATTCTTGTTCTGCTAAGGAAATAATGGACCCTCTAATTTACTGATTCAAAACCAGCTTATTGCATTTTAGAGAAGAATGCGTTGGGTTGCACCTATCCAACAAATTTGAGAATATCTATTATTAATTTACTTTTTATGTATTTTTATTGTAATGGCTAATAGCAAAACTTGGGAAGAGTATATGGTCCCACACAAGCAGCTGTGAAAAGATCTCCTAGAATTCAGACAAACTGCATTGTTAATAGACTACTCTTAGTGAAGAGAGAAAACATAGTGTCAATCATGCATGCTGACAGGGTGCAATTAACCCAGCATCAAATTGTAGAGAGATGGATGGGACCAGATGGTCCTGTTATCCTAACAAAGGATTATACAGCAAGTGTCCTTCGGAAGAAAGAGCGTTTTTTAACATAGACCTTTGGAACAAAAAAAGATGATGTGAACTAAAGAGATGTTACAGACATGGGAAACTAGCAAACGATGTTTTAAATATGAATTCCAATAGTTAATTATGAGCTTTAAATACAAATATATGCTATTTTTTGATCATAATGATGTCTACTGAAATTTATCCAAAAAGGTGTCCCAAGAGATCGATGTCAAACAGAATCACTGAAAACAGTCAGCAAGGAATGATCGAAAAACATCAGTCTTGCTGCTCCTGAAGAAGTGATTTTATTTATTAACCTAAAACCATCCAAACGCCACTCCCCAAGTCTGTGGCACTTATGGGAAACACTCTGAAACCTAATTAGAGAGGAGCAACTGCTCAGCACCGGGCAAAGCATGCTGAAACCCTTCCCAGGGCACCGCTGTGACGAACATTTGGGATCGTATGGGAAGAACTGATCCTCTCTCCCTAATGAGATAGACAAGTATGGGGAGGATGTAACAATTTATGCAAAGAAATTGGGTAAAATAGGTTAATAGGAGGAGTTTCTAACAAAGTAAAATATCAGCTAAATAGCAGAAACACACTCCTTGGAAAAAACCCACTCATATGAAAAGCCCGTGGTACTTGAGCCATTCCTGGTGTGGGAACATGAGTCTTAATCCTCAGAGCCCCCTGACACCTTAGGGGTCATGTAATTTCCTTCTAAACATGTGGATCTAACCACATCACAAGAACATATTACATTGCAGATTTCCCAGATAAGGAAAAGGCTGGAAACAAACCCAGGATGTTCCAGAATCTGGCACAGTACTGATTAGGTATTAAAATAATAAGTAATAGTAACAATGCTCAGACATGAAATTATATATTTGACTATACTGACATAACTGTAGTAATAGGTACATCTGCAATATTTTGAGGGAATATCTACATTCTTCCTAAGGAAGTTTTAAAGCTTTTTAGCCTAAAAAAAGTCCAAAAGATATGAGATACAATCCATAACCACCTACTGAATTACTCTCAGGAAAAGACTCTCCTGGGAGTCTCTCACTAATTGCAGGCTGAGTAACCTATGCCTTCAGTCAGCAGAATCACAGAATCACGGAATTGTAGGGGTTGGAAGGGACCTCAAGACACCATCGAATCCAACCCCTAGTGCTGTTGTATCTTCGAATCAGAAGAAAGCAGGAGGGAGCCGTGCAGTCATACCTCACGGATCTAGGTCCATGGTGTAGATTTGCTCACCTTCCTGCCTTAGCCAAGTACGCTGCCGGTGCCTGGCTGAGAAACTCGGGGTGTGTCGGGGTTCAGCAGCCAGTTCCTTCGTGCTGATTATGTGGAGTCAGGAAAAAACCAAAGCCCCCAGTCACTGGGCAAGACTCGAAGCTTATGTGACCTAAACCATACGGTAAATATTCATTCTTTAATATAGATATCTGGCTTCCTCAATTCCTGTCCAAGCACCATTCTCTTCCCAGTGCACACATGTTCTCACTGAATTACACCACCCAAACCTCCCTTGGGCCGGGGCTGACTACATTATCTCCATCAAACTGGTTTTCATAAAAAAACCCCACAACCCAGGTTTAGGACTGAATAAATTCTTATTGGAAAAATACCTGCTGCTAACAGAAACATAATTTCTAATTGCAAAGATGACAAAGTAAAAGGGAAACTTATCCCTGAAAAAGATTTGTACATCTGTATCTTGTGATGGTGCCTCAGCGGTCGGGGAGCAGTGCTGTGGGTACAGCAGCTTTCTAGGCAGGCATTTCTCACCCTGCACTGAAGCTGTATATTCAGAGTTCGGTTAGATGCTAAATGTACAGACACGCATAGACACAACCCTCTAGGAGGCCCAGCCCCATGAGGAGAACGAAGCCTTAGTGCTGCTACTGTGAACAGGAGTAAGACATTTTCTTTGGGGTTGGACCAGAAAATCCAAATGAATGTTATCTGTTCACTGGAGTATAAGGCAAATTGGGCCTGGGAAAGCTCCGGCTTCCTTCACAGAAGGCAATGCCTCTGATGTGCCTTGCAGACACTCAGCCACTGCACAGTGACTCAGTTTCCCTTTCACCTGACACTCTGTGCCATGTGTCGCACTGTGTTTGAATTTTTCTGGCAGAGGTGTGAAGAAGCTTATGTGATATTTCCCCGGGTTTCCTTGTGTTATGATTCCCCTCCTTTTCTAAATTCCACAGAGTCAGCCTTGTGCCAGTGGGTTCAGAATTGGCTTCCCTTCCCTTTCCTCTCATCAAACCATCTTGCCAAAGCCAAAGGAAATGTTTTGTGACACAGATCAGTGAAACCACAACTGAAAAAAAAAAAAGTGACCTGCCTTTTCAAATTACCCAGTCTGAAGAACATCAGCTCTCTTCCAACTAAGGAAATGATAAGAGATCTAATCAGCAGATAGAGCACAGACAGAGAAAACGCACATCAGCATACCTTAATGAAAGTAAAATAAATCTTGGAAGTTTAATGCCCACCTTTCTTGGACTTAAATAGGCCCCTTTGGAAAACTATTTTATTGTTTCTCATTAAATTAGAATTGTGCTGAGATGCCACTACCTACCATTTCCTATTATTATTTATGTAAAAAACCTAAAATAAAATCACTGCATATTCAGCATTCTCCCAGTTAAAACAAGACAGAGAGAAAATCTGAATCCTGCTTTTCCTTAATTCATGCTAATTTAAAAACAGAAAGTTCTTTACTTTTTTCCCCCCAGTTTGCATCTGCATTTAAAGATAGCAATATTTTCTAATGATAATTAAGAACCTTTAATTTATTGGTTTATTACTTCTATCCTATATTAACAGCTCTTACAGAACCAGCTCAGAGATACCACATATGTGAACGCACTTAATTCCTCTCTCATTAACCTCAGAAATACGGAGTAATTTCCATCCAACTCACACCACAAGTCACTGGATTTTCTTTGCTTCCCAAGTTGTTAGTAACAGCACAGCCACGTGTCCCAGGTCTGCTGCTCACCGAAATTTCAGCTCCCGTGACCCTCCTGCGTTAGGCAATTACTGCTATAAAGAGGAGTTTGTCATGTATCATCATTTACATATTAGGGTATGTTCTATTAATGAAATGTTAATATTTTTGCACAGTTTGCTCAAGGCAGGATGCTGGAATCAGGTTGGCATTTTTATCAAGAAACAGAAAGCGAGAGAGATTTACATATGGATAAGATTAAATTCTCCTGGTGTACACTAAATACTCTTCTTAATAATGCAATGGGAGGAATCAATGCTTCTAATTTGCCCAGACTCTTCTTATTTGCTACCAAAACAGTTACTTACATTTTTCAGATGTTTTGGTGTTTTGCTTATTTCACATTCACTGAAGTGAGTGTGTCAAGTGAGGGCGCAAACAAGAAGAGTTGGAGAGCGAGGAGAAAGGACTGACTCACTGCCATTGGGTCAAACTGGGAGCAGGGCAGGGACTGCGGTTCATTTGGGTCCTTGGATTACTTCCGCTTTCTGTTAAACAAGGGATCTCTTAATTACTGGGCTCAAGAGTTAGGTTTGGGAGCATTGCTTTCACTCTAGTCCCAGGACTCCGGGGAGGAGCAGTGAGGGGTGCGCTGCAAGTGGGGTGCACTGAAGAATGGGGATCAAAACCTCAAGGTCAGAGAGTGAAAGAGCTCCAGTCTCATCTCCTGTAGGATGCAATGGAGACAACCACGTGAGTCAGTGATTCCTACCAAAGATTCAGCATGATCCAACACAGTGGGAAAGCAGTATGGCAGAAAGCAGCAGCAGCTTTTCTTACAGTGAGCAGCAAGGACATCAGGGTTCTGCCCCAGATCAGCAAGCCTGGGTCTCCATTTCCCCCCGCATCCCCCTGCCCAGCATCATTACTCTGGTCACCAAGAAGCAACAGTTCTGCTGCTGAACTCTGTAGCCAGGTGGCCGCAGCAACAATGTCATCATTATTACTTAAAATAACTGGCAAAGTTCACTCAGGCTGATGAAGAACTATGCAGCCGCTCCTACCCTTATAAATTCCCTGCTCTGTGCCATGGGGATAGGGCTGCTCTGGCTTTGCCTATGCTGTCCCTGGCAGACCTGAGCTTTTATAGCTGCAATTTTCTGCCCTGGCAGAGTCTGTCTTTGGGGATCCCACAGTCTCCTCACAAAACCTGATGTTTCCTCCTTTTTCCCACTACTGGGAAAAAACCTTTAGAAAAGATAGATGCTCTTTCCCCCCACACGCTTCTTTTTGGACTGGTAGAGAACTTTGGAGCACCTGCAACTTGGACGGTAACAGGGCTGATCACACAAGTTCATTAGTGCCTAATCCACAGTTTTCAGGGCCAGCGTGCCGCAAAGTTTCTGCCTGAGTGACCTCGACAGGCAGCGGCGTAGTCATATGGAGTTTTTAATAAGTGTCAGAAAACCTGAAGTACTAACGCATCCCTAATGTTACTTTTTGGCATCGTTATCCACTAGAGATGAAAGAAGGAAATTGAAATGTCTGTTTCCAGAAAAAAGAGAAATCTCACCTGGGCTGAGTGTGAGGGAACGAATGGCTCCAGAAACCTGCTGGAGGGTTGGGACAAATCCCTTCCAGCTCCCTCCCTCCAATCCAGCTGGGGTCAGTTGGAAATTATCACTATTTGACATCCAGGCAGGCATATGTTTTGAAACAGGCTTTTTAGTTGCCTTTGGGGATGAGTTACCAATGAAAGCAGTTGGCTTGACTGCGTTAGTATTTATTATGTCAAGTGCTGACACTGTGTCCTCTGTGGTAGGACGTGGAGAACTGGAGAGACTCTGCTTCTCTCTGCAAAGCAAAGGACACAAGGGTGGTTGGATCACAGAGGGTCGGGAGTGACTTGATCTGTCACATGTACAACAGGAAAGAAAATGTGTTGAGCCAGCTGACTGCATGAAGCTCCCCAGACAATCTTCAGAAATCCCCATGCTGCTGCCCCGCCAGAACGCGCTCCGGGCATCAGATGCAGCCAATAGGCCACAATCTGAGTCTGTAGAACTGAGTTTGTAGCCTCAGAAGAACTGGACTGAGGACTAAATTGTGCTTTAATCATCTTTTCTTGCTCCAGTATAGCTAGTTTGCCTGCAGTTACTAAAAGTCAAACTATGGATGTGTAAGGAAAGCCCAAAATTTGATGCTATATGTCATATGTCTATTTACAAATGCATTCTTAAACTATCAGTGTGATTTTGGTGGTAAGAAGTTTGGTTTATATATATTTTTAAAGACTATCCTAGCTGAAATTTTGATTTTTTTTAAAAAAGAAACTAATCTGTCTTTGAGCAAAAGAATGTGATAATTTTAAGGAAGGAAGTTTCTTTTCCTTTTTTTTTTTCTTTTTTTACTATTACGCTTCACTGAATAATTTGTATTAAGCTTTGCTTTAAATCAGCATTTTCTCAAATGGAAGAACAACTGATGCTAAAGTGTATGGTAGATTATAATACTTGTAATTTGCATAAAAATAAAAAACTCAGTTTATCACTAGTGTTCTCTCTAGCAAGGATTTCTAAAACCAGTGGCTAGGAAATATTGTTGGTTTTCAGACCACACTTCATCTAATTACACAGAAGCATATCCACGGAATTGCAAGGGTTCATGGAAGAGATAATCAAATCACAGCCATTCAGAATGAGAGAGATGCTCAATGTGGAACTGCTGATACTGCAATTTAATTACAGCAGTTTAACAGCAAAAGACTAAAGTTCTTTAACAGATGCCACAGGTTTAATGGTTTTGAGTACAGAAAGGGATACAGAAATTTAGAAAACCCCAAACCCACCACAAAAGCAGGTGAATACTCAAGTCAGGTCCTCAGGATGTACCATTTCTTTTCAGACAGTTATATTAATATTTTCTTGGAAAAAAGTAATCCCCAAGTGTCCAGCAGAAAGCAAGCATGTAACTTCAGTTAATTCAGAACAGTGGGACTAAAGGCAAAATCATAATTTCATTTAGAAAATTATTTATAATCTTGGATGTATTTCAAGAGGTACTTGTGTAGTGACTTGTACATTTATTTATGTACAAGTGAAAAAGGGTTTTATTCTCAAAACTGGACCTTTGTGACCAAAGCCATCATAAAGATGTTTATTGAGTCAGGAGAGGTTTTGACAATTCTGGAGTTTGAAACAAAACAGATCTTTTTTCACCTCTGCAATGTGCTTTTGTTGTAGAGTGGTAAAACTTTGCAACCAATTATGGTGAAAGTTAATCTAATACCTGTTCTTTGAAGGCAATGTTTGTGCTGCTGCACAGTTCCTAAGGGGCTTTTACTGAAAATCTGACCCCAAAACTCAAAATCCGGCAAGGAGGAACCACCGAGTTCTACCTGGAAGCTATGTGGAATCTAAACCAACATCAATATTGAGCAGTTTTTGGTCTGGAAAGCATGCCAAAGAGCATAGTCTGTATTCTTTTTCTTTTAAAAATAAATAAGTAGACATCGTACCTTTTAAACAACAATGCTACTATTTCTCTTCCTAACAGTTGGTTCTGTACGGACCAGGTAGTCTACATGGGAATGAAGTACCAGGATTTACAGCTGCAGAGATCTTAGTGCCAAGGTTTGTGGGGTTTCTAACACACACCATTTGGGTGCTTCACTGGGAACGGGTTGAAGAGAACTGATTTGAGATGAACAGTATTTAGCATGTTCCAGAAATCCTATCCTTGCAATGGGTCTCTGGGTGATGGTTCCAAACTGGGAATATTCACAGTCGCTAATCCCTTGGCAAAATCGAGTCAATGGGGACCTGCACAGAAAACACCCAGCAGAACAGGGAATTGCATTCAAATATCCCCTGGGCTTAGGCTTTACTACTGGGCCATCCAATGAAGCACTGCCACCTACACTGGAATAGCAGAGAATGTGTAAGAGATGCGCTACAACAACGGGTGTAAATATCACCAACAAGGAATGGTAAGATTACATGCTCGGGGGATTTTTTTTCCAATTTGTACTGGACTTTAAAAAAAATCCCCAAATTCCATTGAAACAGGTCACGCCTTGTGCTCTCCCAGCCAAGTCACACACTGTTATTGCTGCTTTACATGACAGACGCGTTACATGGAGAAATTGCATTCCCACATGAGATTTTGGAATGCGTATTTTGCTTCTCCCACTATTTTTATCAGCCCTAAACTTAATGTTGCATTTACAAAGGCTTCTCACATCAATGACACATAAATATCCTGTGACCAAAAATGTGTCAGAAGCACATGGTCCTTTTTTGCCTTATTTCCTTTACTTTTTTTCCCCATTATTCCTTCTATTCTATTAAAGCCTGGATGCATTGGTTGCTCTCAGCTTAGAGCCAGTTAAACTTGTTAGGCACAGACCTGCATGGTGCACACTTTAAACATTAATGTGCAGGGTTAAACCCGAAAGTTTTGATTGCACAAGTGGTTGTTCACCACCTCTTACTGCCTGCACCAGGGATGGCCCTGGCTGTGTTTATAGAGGAGCAAGATGTGGTCTTCTAACATCCGAGGCGCACAGCTGCAGAGCCCAGCCAGCAAAGGGAGGAACAGAGACATCCAGCCTGGGGTTGGAGCTGAGCATCGTCAATAGGTTCCTCGTTGCTAGGGAAACGATTTCCTTGGTAGCTGCATGTTTGCCACATCTTACTAAATTGGTGTCAATCTCAAGCGAAGAACAATGTGTTGTGGCATCATGAGAAATAAAAACCCAAATAGGCTTAAAGTTTATTAAAGACTAATTTTAAAAAGAAGGAAAAAAAAAAAGCAGCAAACTCCAAACCAACCCCCAGACACAACCCCAGTGACCTGAGCTGTGAATGCTGCAGGACACCCCTCTGAAAGGCACTGACTGAGGTATTAGCTGCTCATACAGGTAAAAGTATTTTTGCAGTAAATAATAAAAATCTTTTGTCTTCTAAGGATCCAAAAGGTACCCTTTGACAGGGTGTGCCCTTTCAGCTGAAGAAATCCTGGGGTGATGCATGCCTGTGGCCCAGCAGTGCTAGGATCCACATACTCACTTTTTTCTTCCTGTTGATGTAAACATTAAAAGATGGGTTTGCCCCTCTAATATTACACACTGTGGTACCTTGTGAACTCTGCATGGGCAAAGCAGATTCCAAGTGTGCTTAAGGAAACCCCAAAGCGTAAGGGCACACTGCACAGCTATCAGGGAAGGTCAGTAAGGAAACAGACTAGCACATAAACTTCAGCCCCCCATAGCACCTCCCCTCCCCTCTGCTTTTCAGGCACATCAGCATTGCCAAGCATCTTCTTGGGTAGATTTTTGTTGAAGTGGGAGGTTCCAAACATGCCAGTTTAAA
Organism: Hypotaenidia okinawae; assembly: GCA_027925045.1. Classification (NCBI taxonomy): domain Eukaryota; kingdom Metazoa; phylum Chordata; class Aves; order Gruiformes; family Rallidae; genus Hypotaenidia; species Hypotaenidia okinawae. The sequence goes on from BSDF01000016.1 coordinate 9,154,323, forward strand.
GGCCATGGAACTGAGCACATACCGGTAACTGTGGCATCTGTCTCCATCTTACACTATGAGCCAACCAAATCACGTCCATATGATTATCAAATAAATACAACGAGTGCAGCTGAAGAACAAGTTCAATTTGATCAGGTGAACCGCATGGAGGAACACCAGCATCGTTTCTATAGCTACTCACAGCCTTACTCTATAAAATCAGAAAACAAACCCCCTCGCACTGTTACGATATTTGTGCCTTTCCCCAAACGACCCAATGCATCACTGTTTTGCCCTGCTCAGGCTGGTTTGTCCAGACTCAACATACACAGGCTGTGGCAAATTACATTTTTTGCAAGGTTTTTACAGCCTTGTAATTCATGGGGAAAGGAGGGACAGCAAACGCTTTTCTACATGGAATAACTGAAATGGAATAAGAAAACAACAAGCGAAAAGCATCATAAACCAGAGACTTCTCAGAAAGTGAGATGCTGGAAGGGAACCAGTGCAAGGAGAACCCTCTGAAACATGCCACAGCCAAAGCCTCCTGTTCTTCTGTTCCTCAGATAAGCCTTAACGCTGACATTAATCGTTTGTATATCTGAAAGTTCAGAATTCTGAAGACACCCAAACTCTATGGCAATAGACACTAGAGGAAAAAGCTCGAGAGAAAATTAATGCACTGAAAACAAACAGAAACCATCCAGACACTTCCAGTATATGGATTGTTTAACTACCAACACAATTTGGATTTTTAAAGCTTTTTTTTTCATAGTATTGAAGCCTTTTCTACATCACATCTATCAACTCCAGGAACAAAAGTTTTCCTCTTCAGAAATTGCCATAAGCCTGAGATGTTATAAGCAACATTCAAGACAGGAGGTGACCACAAGTCATTCCGTGGTGACAACAGTCCTAGCTCACGGTGTGCTGCTGGATCAGGTGCAGCAGCAGAATTTATGTGCTCTTTACTAGTTCTCTTGGAAAAAGTAACCCATATTTTGCAAGCATAGCCCAAGCTGTGTGAAGTCAGCTCTGCTCAGCCTGGCTGGGCTTTGCCAGCTCCCGAGAGTTTCAGCGGGTATCCTGTGGGTTTCATTAAGAACGTCAGAGAAAACCCTCCTTTGGCTCCACAGGTGGAGACTTCCTCATGTTGAGAACACTCACTGGATTCATCAGACTAATGTGAAACACCTCACAAAGTTCCCTCCTGGGCCTCTGCAGGGGAACCAAGAAGACACTGTCCAAGATGCCGCACATCACCCAGATCTAGGAGATTTGTCTTAGGTACAAAAACCACAGTAAAGCCTACGATAACAGATGTAAATATGGTCTGACCTGCATTTGATCCCATTCCTGCTTTCACTAAGGTTGAAATCTGGTAGGGTGGGAAATTTAAGGAAAGACTATGCAGGAGGAAAACCCCACATGAGCTGATTGAACAGAGGGAGCAGCAAGCAGAAACTGGCTGTAATGCTCTGTGCAGATGAGGCGAAGAGCATGCGGTTGTTCCCGCTTATGCTCTCCCAGACCCCCTCTGTTTCACAGGAGCAACATGTAAGCATCGAGAGTGGTTTGGTGGTGGGATGTAGAGTCAAAAGTAGCGATGAGCTTTGCCGCACCTGGGCAGTGGGGCAACAGAATTAAGGGGGAGCATTCCTGAGCTAGTAGGGCCGATGTTCCCTGAAATGGCTCTTTGTAGAGGAGGAGCGCTTCTGACTCCAGAACCGCTCTGGGAGCGGTCAGAAGACACAAGTTTTGAGTGAACTTCTGCTCGACAGCAGACTCACTTCAACTGAAACAGAGACAAAGGTAACAATCCATTTCTTGCTAGTGCAATATTTCTTTCTTTTTTCCTCAGCATGCTCTAACATTTGAAGTCCCTGAAGCTACCACCTTTTCCAGCACCCTCAGGAAGAGGTCAAGTGCACGTCACTTAGTTAAATGTAACCCAGATTGAATAATAGGTGGGTTTAACGCCAGGCACTTTGCATATTTGGATGCTGTTTGTGGCTGCATTAAGAGCAGTGAAAATGAACTGTGCTTAGAGGTGGTGTGTTTTTCAGGTGCTTCTGTTAATTTGTATTCTTGGTGCTTATGTGGATCGTACCTTCAAAACTGATGTGCTCCACAGGAGCAAATACATTCTGGCCTCTCTTCTGCTAATTTAAATCTGCTACTTAACACTGAGATCAGAAATACTATGAGATATGGGAAATAAAAAGTGTATCAGAGGACTTTAATGGGGACATCAAGGTTAATATCTGTCTACGCTCTTTCTTGAGAAACTGCAAGCAAGACAATTTATTGGATTGGACCTGAGTTTTATGTTTAATTATCTAAAGCATGGTTTCCTTAGCAGCACAGCTCTCCATTGCCTGCCATCAAGAGAGGCAGCAGACAGAGTCGCAATGAAATCCATCAGCTGGGACCTGAACCAAAGGTTACACTACGAACAGCAAAGTCAGGAATGCCGTGCAGAGGGCTGATATGATAGACCCTAACAAAAAGACTTCACACCAGGCTAACGCTAATGGGAAACTGCTAAATATTCATTAAGTTGCTCTGAAACAGCAATATTTTAGCTATCGCAAAAATCAAACTACACAGAAGATCAAATAAATGGGAAAAAAATATTTCTTGGCACAGGTTCCTCTGCCGCTTTATTTCCTTCCAGCCTGGAACTGTGGGGACACACAAAGTTTCCTGCAACTTCAAAATAAAAGCATTGCAGATAGCTGGCTGAACAAGTGGAATATCACACTGGCATTTCGGTATCATTGGCAGCCTTCCTTGATTATTGACACCACTGCTCCCCGTAACAGCCTGCAGAGCTGCAGCCAGCATCTCTAGTATTTGTCACTGTCACTTCACAAGTGCTCGGCATTGTTCAGGAAATTGTATGTGTAAAGCAAAACTGCCTGCGACCAACTTCGACAAGGGAGCGGGGATGTGAGGGTGCTTGAAACTGAAACAGAGGTTTTATGTGTCCTATTATGTGCCCCAGCAAGAGCCATAAATAATTGTGACAAGGGTTTTTTTTTGTGTTACATGTGAAAGTCCTTGACTGTGCCTCCTGCTTCAGTTCCCCCTCTCTCTCATGCACTACAGCTGCCAAGCTGCATGATGATAGATGGCACTATGCAGCAAATGACAGCCGGATAGATTTTTTAGTTTGTGCTTTAGAGAGAATCAGATATGCTGTATAAAGCAATAAAAAAAGCATACTCACAAGGTGGGTTAAAAATAGCTGGCACAGCAGTAGATGAGTTTGCTGCTTATCAAAAAGTTAAATCTTTACACACAAAGTCCAGGCGATGCGTTAATTCTTTTAAATCTTAGCAAGTAGCAACCTTAAGCAGACAAACCTATCGAGTTGGTTTTTTTTCCCCTCCATCTTTGAATACAGAATACTCTGAAAGCCTGGATGTAAACTCTTCTGGATTAGGACAGCATACAAAATGCAAATGGAAATAGAATTGTTCCTTTTAGTGGGACAAAGGAAGCCCTGAGTCCATACAAGGTGTGTTGGCTCTCAAATCAGATCATGAAATATAAGTCCTGTAAAGTTTGAGTCATCAGGCCACTGAAGTTAGCAGGACTCCTTACTAAGAAATTCAACTAAGATTATTCGAGAATCCACATGGCAAATTATTTTTATCCTTGATATATCTGGTGAAAACCATGTATTTAGGTTTTTAGCACATATTATGTTCTCTTATATCCGAAGATATAGTAACTTGGTGGTGACAAATAAGGTAGCATTCAGAAAAGTGGGAATTTGGGTGTGTCAGAGCATGCACAACATGTTTGTGGAGTATGCCCTACACAGGCACAGGCAGCCGTTGGGACTGCACAGAATGCCCAGAAGGAAAGGGGTGTGCAAGTGCTTCTGTTCCACACACCAGTGCAACCTGACAATCCCCTGTACAGAAGGCAGTAGCTTTTTCTCATGCTTACTATTTTTCAGTAATCGAATAGGATGTCCTGAAGAACAGGATGTTCCCCTGAAACGCACGCCCTGCACATCCGAGATGTGCAAACTTGGAAGTTGCTCTGTCCTTTCCACTGGATGTTAACTTTCCTTGTTCTCCTCCGTGCTGTCTATTGATCTAGATCCTGTGTAACAAATGGCCTGGCTTCCCAGCCACCTTGGAAATGTCATGCAGGAGTCAACAAAAATACTTAGTGTATGTTTTATAAAGAATTACAGCTGGCTCTGAATTACTCTGGCTTTCATCTCCGAAAGCCCAGTCTGGATGCTCTCTGTATCGATGGATGAGCAGAAGTACCAGGAAATGATTCAATGAGCCAGTGAGTTTCCCAGTTCACGGACATGACAGCCGGAGACATACTTATTCACTCTGCTTCTGTCTCCTCATACACTACACTTGAAGCTGCTATGTAATTTAAGAGTACTCAGTATATCAGATCTCAACTGTTTTTCCCCCTGATTTCTGATGAATCATGCTAGGAAAGCTGTGGTTTTAACGCTGGAGGATGTGACATAATGCAAAACAGCACAAGAAGTATATTAAAAAAATATGTCTGTCAGACTTTATATTGCTGGAAGGGGATAATTTGAATTATATGCCCATAATTCAAATTTGGGGATAATTCAACACCCAAACAGATACATTTCTGGCTGTACCCAGTCATCTGATATAATACTGGCTGTTGTTTATTACTTACTACTCGGTTGTTATAGCATCACCTCCCCACGCTATGCTTAGGGGACAGTTTACATTTCCATAACAAAATCCATTTTCTATAGGTTACAACTCAGTTTACATTTCACAGAGTTGCTGCCTGGCACATGAATTTCAGTTCATGTCTGATTGGCTTGACTAAAAATAACTTTCAAAGCAGCTTACTACTTTAAAAATAATTAATCGATGCCATGGAAAAGTTTCAGAGTGCGTAGTATCGTTTCCCAGCCCAAGGAGTTTTAGCAACTCCCAGCTATTCACTCGAAAAGGACCTATTAATGTCCTTTTTACAAGAACCTGATGGATTTAGGACCAAATGGAACTACTTAAATAACCAGATGTTCCGGCATTGCTATATTTAGAGGTAAGACAGAACAGTAATACAGCACACTGCTCTAAACCCGAAAGGGAGCATCCCTCTGCTGTGGGAGCAGTGAGGCTGCGGTTCAGGGTACCCAGCGTGCCCACCACCATGCCCACACCACTCACACAGGGTGCAGGAGGGTCTTGTGGTGGGTTCTGGGTGCTGAATACCATCAGGGATTGAATCACTGCAGGGAAAAAGGTTCCCACTGACTCTGGTGACTCCTTAGGTCAGGCGTGGCAAACTGGACAGTCTGGAGCAGAGGTATGTGTGACAGCTTAAAGAATAGAGCCATAAACGCCTCAGCCTCACCACGAGAAGCAACGCTGGACGTTGTCCCTCTTCCAGGCCACGTCTGATCTCAGACATTCTTCCACACCCGCCTCTTGTACTCTCCACAAAGTTCTGGTTTCCACTGGGATGCTCTCTGCTCTCACATTCCAGCACAATTAGAAGGGCACATATTGACCTTTTATTTCCCTATCATTTCTCATTTTCTCAGGAGCTCGGTCCGCAGCAGGGACGAGGAGTGCTAACAAAAGCCAGAGGAACAGCCAGGGAATCCCACCTCAGCACCTGATCTAATGCTTGCCCACCAGGAGCAATGAACTACAGATTGGATGTATGTTCCTGCTCAGCAGAAGAACGTCTCTCCATCTCCCAAAGGTGTCTCTCTCGTTTGCTGAAATACTCTGAGATAACAAAATATTCTCAGCCACATAAGCAGAAAATAACATAATGGTCTCTTCATGCCGACACCCTTTCTTCCTGTGCCTAGGAAGCTATTACAACATGAACCAAAGTAGTTACGACTGTTCAAACGGGGAGTCAGAAAGTCTAAGCTTGTCTACCGGAGAGATGCATGGTCTAGTGCACATGTGAGAAAATGTGAGAGTTGTACCTGATACTGGCTCACCAGACCATATAGTCATGCTTGCTGTTTTTTCTGATTAGTTCTAGAAAAATAATTATTTATTTTAAATCTGTTTGGAGAATTTAATAGAAAACAGTTGGTATTGACAAATATATGTAGTTGTGTCATAAACGCAGAGGTTTGTATCTCTGCGTGCAATGACAGCTCTAACCTTTCCACATCTCAGAATCACAGACTGGTGGGGTTGGAGGGTCCTCTGGAGATCCCTCAGTCCCACCCCTGCCACAGCAGGATCCCCTCAAGCAGGCTGCACAGAGCAGTGCTCAGGACCATGGAATTTGGATGTCTCCAGAGATGGAGACTCCCCAACCTCTCCAGGCAGCCTGGCCCAGGGCTCTGCCATCCTCCCAGGAAAGAAGTTCCTCCTCAGGATTAGGAGAAACTTCCTCTGCTCCAGTTTGTGCCCACAGCCCCTTGTCCTGTCCCTGGGCACCCCTCAACACAGACTGACCCATCCTTCTGAGCCCACCCCTCACGGGTTTCTCAGCACTGAGAAGATCCCCCTCAGCCTTCTCTTCTCCAGGCTGACCAGACCCGAGTCCCTCAGCCTCTCTGTGTCAGAGAGATGTTCTGGTGCCCTCAGCATCTCCATAGCCCTTTGTTGTCCCCTCTCCAGGAGCTCCCTCTGCCCCGGGGAGTCCAGCCCCACACACAATATTCCAGATGGGCTGGGCGGCTCCAGGGATTACGTGACCAGCCAACAGCTGCTGCAAGACAAAGGTAATGCAACCGCACTCCTGAATTAGGGCTGCACCTCCCCCAGCTATCCCCAGAGTAGGCAGAAGGAGGGAATGGGGTACAGCATAGGTCCTGCCTGGGCAGGACATGGAGCTTCACTGTTGTGTAGTGCTCAGCGGCGCGAGGCTTACGGAGCAGGTTGTGAGTTTGGACACAACCTTGGACTATTACGTTAAGCTAGTGCCAATGTTTTGGTTATTGTGGGGTTTGTGATCTCAGCCTTCTTGAGCAGGGTTCATTTTAAACAACCATCACAAATTTTGCACAGTTCGATACATGTGTCTCTAATCATTAGAGCCAAACTAGGGTTGCACCTCATAAACATTGTCTTTCTTAGAGGAAAATGTTTTCTTTCAGGTCAAACTGAATCACTGGGCGAGCAAGGAGGAGGAAAGGGGGAGTTTGTTATGCGTGTCTAGTCTGTCCAAGAAAAGAAGGGATTAACAGCTAATTTCCTGCCATTATATTTCAGCCCCAAAGAAAGCTTTTTCAAAGAAATGACTTGCATCTCAAAATGACTTAACATCTGCAACGAGCAACGATGAGAAACTTACCAGGACACAGGCTGAATTCTAACTCCTCCTTTGTAACTCTTTCTACCACAGTGGTATGAAGTTGTAAATCGCTGCCTGCACCAGCAAAGAGCAAAGAGTGCCTACCCTGAGCCAGAGCCCAGCCCTGGTCCTGGAGGGATGTGCTCTGCTCTCCGGGGCGGTGAGGTTTGGAGCTGCTCTGGTTTCACAGATCCACGTGAGTCACATCTCTTGTGATCACATTTTCAATGGCCGTGGAAACTGCCAGCAGTTTGAAAGGCATGTTTAGTGCTGAGCATCAGCTGAAGGCATCAGAGTCCTGAACCGTCTCACTGGAAACCTACCTTGTCTGGATCTGGTGCTCTCAGATCCCCCTCCAGACTGTGCCCGCTATCTGCCTCCACGTAATCCAAACTGTGCACAACTGCAGCTCCTGAAAAGGAGGATGCAGGCATTTGAAAACCCATCCTCAGTCCCTTGTTTTCTTCCTAGAGCAGAGTATTCTGAGTTCTTGAAGAGAGGAAAGCAAGAGCACCAGACCTGTAAAATGTCCCCTCAAAACTTAGCAAGTTCCAGGACAAAGAAAACAAACCCTACTCAAGATGTAAGATTACCTGAAACTTTCTTTGCACAGCTGCTGCAGGGCTGCGCTTGCTTGGAGTGTCCATGGTTGGTCCAGCTCCTGGCAGGAGCGGGCAGCGGAGTGCTGGTGATCACCTGCTCCCCTTCCACATCCTGCACTGAACACCCAAACGTGGGCAGGCAACAGCTGCAAAATTATTTGGAGCCAGGGTACAAGGCATTCCCCCCAGCCCCATGCTGCAGAGAACCACAGGGGACCTGTGTGGGAGCCCTAAAGTGTCCAATTACCTTAATAGGCACAGTCTCACCCTAAAGTTATAAACCATTTTGAGATCTACAGATGAGCAGAAAACTGTATGTAATGGTGAACAAAGAGTTATTGCTACCTGCACAGAGAGACCAAGCAATTTAAACCACCGTGCCCGTCTTTGTAGGTTCTATCAGTTAAGCGAGCAGACGTGTATAGTGATAAATTACTAAGAGTCAGGAACGCTGTAAAACTCCCTGGAACAAATTCTCTGCTGATGTAACTCTGCTGAAGTCAAAGGAACAATGTCAGGAAATTTGGTCTGTTAAATTAAAACAATATGGATTAACAGAGCGTTCTGGATGCATTTCTGTCTGCATCAATATTACCATTAAGTGTTGTGGAAGTGTTGTGACTCCTTTGGCAAATGAAGTGAAAGAGAATATTAGCTACTGAAAAGGAAACAACCTATGACTTGGCAGATCAAATAATTACACTTAAAAACTACACTATGTTTAGCTGCTCTTTAGCCAGGTTAATGCAACAGAAGCAGAACAGAAGCAGAATCTCATTACTCTCCACAGCGTGTTTATCGGACCGCACATGTCTTTAGGTCACTGCATGGGTGGTTAGTCGTGGTCACCCTTCATATCCGTCTCCACCTCGCACAGGTGATGCTTTTTCACAGGGAGAGGTTCCTCAAGCAACACTTTCTTCCCAGTGCGCCCCATTTGACCCGTAAAGCCCACAGCCCAGAGCCTGCGCTCCCCACAGGAAGGATATTGACCTGCCCTTCCTGCTCAGCGACGGGGCTGTGTGTGCCCACCTTACAGACACAAATCCATCCTTTGTAGAAACCTCTCGGCACCTCATACACACCCGGGGCCACCTCCCTCTGTGCTCTGGGGAGCTGCACCGGTCCCCATCAGCAGCACGCGTGAGCCCCAACGGGTTGTCTCAGGCTTCAATAAGATAAATGAGTTTAATTCATCCTTTGTGTAAGCAGGGACGACTCCTAGAAATTAGGCTGGAGTTGTGTATCTCGGCTTAATCCCGAAATTCATTCCTCTAAACAAAAGTCCTTCTTAAAACCTTCGCTCTTCTGTCTGTCAGTAGGAGCAATTTGTGACATATATACTTTCCCCTTCTAATAGTCTTCACTATATAGGCATATATATTTCCCCTTCTAATAGTCTTCACTATAAAAGATGTCTCAAAGCACTCAGTGATACTGGGTCAGAGTCTGATTGCAACTCTCCACTATCTGAAAAACAGTCTGTAATGCATTTGTATCGCAAATTGCATTTATTCAGAGCCACATAACAAAAGAAGTCAGAATCTAGATTAATTATCGTGATTATACTCCAACTCAGAAGTCAGTCAGTCCTCACTAACAGATTTCTTTTCAAAGGTTTGCACAATTGTTTATGGGAGTTTCCAGCTTTATGCACACAACCCCCGGAGTACACACAAAGGCCAAAAAATAAAATACAATTTAAAAAAAAATCATATTGCCAAAATTAGTGGAAAAGCGACGCAGCGAGAAATATGTATTTAACTCTTCCCCACAAACACAAAGTTGCTAGGGAACGAGCAAGCGCCTTGCAAACTGCCAGTACAATTAGATTTACAAAGAACTGACAAGGATTGACCTTTGCCTACTCCTTCCTGTCTGCCTTTTACCAGGCATGGAAAAGCCTGGTGGCTTGACAAACAGATTTGATGGGCACATCTCCAGACAGCGTGCTGTCTGGACCGGCGAGGTAGCCCTCTTCTGCGAGTCTGCTAAGAACTAAAGAAGCTTTTAAGAGCACGGTGACTGTCAGCGCTTAGCTCTTCTGGTAAAAGGTAGTCTTCCCTTCCCTAAGCTTTTGTAAGCTTTGGGAGTATGAAATTTGTTTAGCACTCTAAAGCACGGAGCTTCCAGCCAATGCCCAGCCAAACAGTCCTGTCAACAGCTATTCATGAAATTGCAGTATAATTCTTGGGAAAATAAATAAATAAATGGCAGGCTCGTGTTTCCAAAGGTGCTCAAGCAAACTTTGCCAATGCTTTTGCAAGTGGAAGCAGTGCGCATGTATGATGTTACAGGGCCTGTGTGCAACCATCGCTGCACGGAGGCGATACCCTGATTTCCACAGAAAACCCTCAGAATGCATGGATCCCCCCGCCCCCATGCTTTATTTAGTATAACTGACTATGGAATTCTGTGCCATCGTGTATACTTTAATAATTGCAACTTTCAGTGGTAGTGACATAAAAACAATTACTTTTTTGCAATTCCTCTGTGTATATGCATTTGAAACTACATAGCCATTAAAAACAGTCTGTCGAATTAAAGGTTGTGCAATTAATTAAGTGCAAATCCTGTAAAACTGGACCAAGGAGAAAATTCATCAAATGTGTGAAATATGACCTATCTTGTCCACAAGACAAATATGTTTAAACAAAATATGAAAATTGATGACAAAATTACTGGTAGCAAAATGCACACAGAGCAAATACGAGACAGCTGTACTTTGATTCAGCACGGGAGGTTCACCCTTACAGAATTTGTGATTCATTATCTCCACTGTCTTGTAAAACTTTTCCTAGTTAATCTCTGAAGTACGGCCTTTATATCTATGATAGTAAAAATTCTCAATAAAAATCACATATAACTGTTTAGCAGTGATTTACCGTCGCTTTTCAGAATCAGATTAAATCCATTATAAATTGGATGTGGGTATCCAGCAGGAAGCTTTCGCTCTGATACTTGAAATCTGTGCTTTTTGTGGCCGCTCCTTCCAATTAACATCCCATATCACCAGCGTGACCCACGTGGAGACAACCAGCCAGGCAGGCATGGGCCAGAGGCAGTGGCACACGTGGGTCTGCCCCTGCTCTGTCCTGGAGTGTAGTCTGGGCTGAGGGAGGTTAGGTGTCTTTAGCACCTATTTGCTGCCAAGCAGGAACCAAGACTTCTCCACGTTGACAACCATGAAGCCAGATGCCTGGATCTAATTGAAGCCCCATGGGGTTCACACGTCATAGACCAAGCATTAGTATGGCTGGTCACCATCTTCTAGTTCACCTCTGCTCATGTGTTTTGAAGGGTTTTCCCATCCAAAAAAAGTAAATAAATCCCCAAACAAGATCATCTCTGTTTAACTCACAGCAACCCATTGACTAGGAGGTGTATGGAGAGCCGTCGATTCTCTGCCTGGCACAACCTGAAGATGCATTTTCAGTAGTATCTCCAGGAATGACTCTTGGGTAAGGCCACAGTCGTCTCCTGTTGCCAGCTCTGGGCGCAAGTCTCCCCATACCAGTATAAACAACTTTTTTCTGACGAGCTGCAGCTGGAAACCACTTCAGTGGTGTACTGGGGAGTAGGATTTCCTCAGTCATGTTCAATTTAGTGTGTAAAATTAATTAGATCAGACAAAAATAAGATGCAGAGAGTAAAGGAGGAGTTGATTGTCTAAAAATATTGAGATGTGAACTTCAAGGAATCAGTAGAATATTTATATTACACGAAGTAGAAAAGATCACAAGAAATGTTTGGGGGAGCCTGCAGCCAGGATGGGCTTGACCACGGGGACAGGAGTACCAAAAGGGTTTGTGATTCTGCCTTTTAAGCTGAGAAAGGTGACTTCCTTCTCCAAACCGAGGAGCACAGAGTGAACTGCCTTTCCCTTCATCTTCTACTTGCAGCTTAATAGGACCCAGCTATGCCAGTGCATTGCTCCAGAGAGAGTTGGGGCATGAGACCAGGCATTCTGCTAGAGAAAATCACTCAAACATGCTTAAAATCAGCTTGCTTATATTTACACACACACACCATTGTCTTCCTGAAGGACATATGCAAGCTCAATGATTCCTGAGGACAGCACATTGTCTGGAGCTGTGTCTTCCAGCAGCTGTGGTTGTAAGGTGGGTATGTATAATGTTCACTAGGCATATTGTATTACATGCACTTGACATTAGAAGCAGGTTTAAGACTTCACAAATCAAAATCAAATTGTAAAGTGGATGGTGGAGAGGAGGCGGACTGCAGGGAATGCTAGGAATACAGCCTGTTATTTTCATATTAAAATGTAATGGTGCCATTAAAGTTAAAACCACTGTTAAACTTGATTGAGTAAATTAGTTAATTAACCATAGCATCTAATGCATTCCTCCAAGGCATACCTCAGTTCCTCAAGACAGAGGCTTGATAGAGTTCCAGTTGTACATTATCCTAGCTGTGAATTTTAGTATGATTATACTCTTGGAGAGGCTGTCAATGCAAGCTGTCTTCCAAATTTGAAGTCGATTAAAAGTTAGCAAGAAAAAATTGATAGGTTTCTTTTTTTACTTGCAAGAAACTCATCGCATTTAATAAACCCTTCTTACTCTTTCTCTGTCCTTTCTCAGAAAAAAAAATAATTATTAAAACAAGTTAAAAGTGGGACATTTTGGTTATCACTAGTTAAGATTAAGGAAGGAGGATTTAGTTCCATCCTGCCACAGTAGAACACACACTACAGTCATGCCATACCAAACCCACTGCCCAGTAAAGCTCTGAGCTGGTTCCATTCCACACTGAGGCATCAGGAAACCTTACATCTACACGATGGCAGTGCTCAGCCCAGCTCCCCTTATCGCCTTGCATGTGGTTATAGTAGAGAAACTCTGTTCAGGAGGAACAAAAGTGCACACAAACAATTCCCTTACATCAGAGGTAAAACAAACGTGTAAAATTGTTATGAACAAGGCTCATCATTTATAACCCAGCTCAAACATTACAGTATCAAAGTCACATCTGAAGGTGTAGCTCCCCAATGCTGCATGAGGTAACCTCTTCAGGAAGGCTGAGGTCCTCTGTGGTCTGGCCACCAACACCTCTAACTTAAAAATTGGTAAAACCAAACCAGCCTTTTTCCCTAACAAATCTCTACAGCTTCAGATCACTGGTGCCATTTATATGGTTAAAGGTCTAAGCATCACTTGTTTGTATTCAAAACACTTTGGCTGGTAGAAAAATTGCAAGGAGGAAAACCTGCAGTTCTATGTTACAGTACAACAGAAAAAGTCTGAGTACGTCCCAGTGAGGCTGAGAGAGTTCCCTTGGGATGCCACAACCAATCACTGCTTTTCTTCTTTGGCTTTTCTTCTTCAGGGGAAGAAAGATGAAGGATGCCAACCATCAAGAAGGCTCTAAACCAAGCAACAGTCGGGTTTGTCACCAAAGCTGAAGGTACTGCTCCGTGCCAAACATGCCTTTCCATCGACAGTTCTTTTTGGCTGTACCAGAGATGTTGCTCACTACATCTGCAGATGACATGCTTAAGATTCACTGCTACAACCAAAAGCTTAAATGCAAAAATTACTTTCAAATAAAAAGGAAAAAAAGAATACAAATAGTGTCTGAAGCAGAAGGACTGGAATAAAAGAATTGAAACAACATGCAAAAAGTATCATTCAGGTTTTTTAAAGAGCTAAAAAAGCAAAGGTTACCAAGACAGATTCTTCAAATATGACATTTGAATTTAGTAGTTTGAATTTTACTCAAGCACAGTTTTTTTTGAAAATATGGCCCCAAAGCTTGGATCAGGGATCTTGTGTCTACCTACCTAATTTACAAATGAGGTAGAGTGAAATACAGATTTGCTGAAACGGAAATGCCACGTGAGCAGGAAACTAGCTTATTTGGAAATCTGTGTTGTATTAAGAAATAAAATGTATCTCTATCAAGATAGCAGACTGTAAACCGAGCATGTTTTCCTTTAACTACTTTATGTTCAAACCAGTTGGCTGAGTTACTGGTTTGTCATAGGCACCCTTGCAATCCATTCTTACTACATTCACGGATGAAACTTAATTTCTTTTTCAACAGAAAATATTTAAGACTTACTGTTTTTTCATTTACACAATTGCTCAAAACTTTCCCACCAAACTACAGTTTTCACAAAAGCAAAACCCTCCATGCATGCTAACATCTCTGCTCATGATTGGTCATGTTTTCCCACCAGCCCAAGGTGATGCCTCCAGCATGGTGCCAGGTAACAGGCCTGCTCAAGGTGTGGTGCATGTGCTCAGACTACCCTTTCTGGGGCAGGTATGTGTCCTTTGACCCACTCAGCAACACAAAAATGACCAGGCAACTTATTTCAACTCTTCTGAGTGCATGACTGGCCATTTTCTAATTTATTAAGCATAGCACAGCCACAGAAATCTTTTCCCCCATTTTCATCGCCTTGGGGACGCTTGATTTTGAAAGCATTAGGACACAATCATGACAATTTCCTTATGAAAATAGGGTGAATTTTCTGCTTTAAACCAACCTACAATGGATCTCTTGAGCTGCACTATTCCGTTTCACACAACCTCTTTGTACGTATCCCACCTTTCTCTCTTCTGGCACAACAGATAATGAAGCTTCCCTGAAGGACAGAGGCTTTCTTTCTCTTTTCATCCTTGCTAAAAGATACATCCTGGAAAATCCCTCTCCCCATATGGATAACCTTAGTACAAAGTGCAAACGTGACAGATTTGATCCTCTATCTCACAAATGTCCGAGAAGTCATAAGCAATCTGAATGACAATTGCTCAGATTGCTGTGTTTTCTACCCCATAAAGTGTCTCCACTTGCTAAGCAGTGCCCAAACGTGGTGTACCTCTCTTCTGCATCTTATGTATGACAAATATGTTATTTTTTCATTTAACATTTTTTTCATTGCCCACTTGATACAAACAAAGGATCTTCCTGAAGGTCAAGCTATTGATCTAATTCAACCCAAGAGGCTCATTCCCTTCCAGTGACAGATGCAAGGTACCTGTGGGATAACAGACCCGCGGGAATAACCTATGAAAAGGACAGCGGGGTGGGTCTTCAAAGAATGATGCTAAAATTGCAGCATTATTGAGTTGTTTCTCCTTGATCTCTTCTTGACCACAGAAATGAAACTGTAAAGACAACACCAAGGAACTTAGGTGTAAGGGGTCTTACGTACGGTCCTTGTGGCAGACCCCTGAATTAATAGCAATGCAAAAATACTTGACCATTATCTGTGACATGGACTCTGCAGTTTTACTGTTAAAAATTCTGACCTTATCCAAATTCTACCTAAAATTAGAAGCCATATGACAGCGTTTGGCTGAGCTGGGAAAGGAATCTGCTGAAGAGGAAATTCCCTCTTGAATAATTAACTCACTCACTTTTCTCTCTGTTTTTCTCCCTTCCTCATCAGATTTCTAGTATATGAAGGAAGTAACATTCTCTTTCCACTGTTGATGAGATAATACTGATGATCTAAGTAATTTCTTGCTACTTTTATGTATTTAATAAGGCATCTAAAATTAGTGGTTAAAGTCAGCTAATTTTACCAAATTATAGCACGTAACTTATTTAGTGATAGGTAGGCATGACTCCACTTTATTCAGATCTTTAACGTACTCAGAGAGTTATGAATTTACTCTGTCATACCGAACAACAATAGTGCTACTTTTTAACTACTTGGTAATAAAAATTAATCCATAGTAGTGCTGTTACTTAGATATTTATGCTTGTGTTCCTTTTCAGAAACATATTCCTGGATTTCTAGTCCACAAGGTTTCACTGAATAAGGGTAAGGAATACACTGGCCACCAGGAGGGATAATGGCACAGGTGGAGCTGTGATCAGACAGGATGCATAGGCATGTAAAAAAAAAAAATTAAAAATTCCACTGATCTCAATAATGGTACAACATGGGTAAAATCAGTGTATGTACGAGAACACGGATCATAGACTAGCACTCTGCTTTATCCTTCACAGTCTTTCATCTCCATGACAATTGATGGTCTTCTCAACTTAGAAATTTTTAGTGCTCTGGTTGTGAGAGACATTCCACCACCTTGCTTCTCTCAGTCGCATTTTATTATTATTGTTCCCTCAGAACATCCTCTCTGTTGGACAATTTGGTTTCCCCAAGGGATCCTCTTTCTTGCCCCCCACCCCCTTCCCTCCCTGCATCTCCACTCTAGGCCATCATGTCCAGCCAGATACCTCAAGCTCACAGGTCCAATGTTCTCATTCTATGACTCTGAGCTTTGCATCTGTTTTTTTATTATTATTTTTATTTTTTAACACAAATTCTGACAGCTTGTAAACAACTACCTGAACTGTCAGATCTGCATATTCTTTCCAAAGTGATTAACCCCTCTTGTATCACTGTCAACCCTCTTTCTCAGCCTCAGAGACCTGACAACGTTCTTGACTCCTTTCCCACCATCTCCCCCATTGCAGCACTACAGCTGCACTGCATCCCACCTGGGAAACACTGCAGCTCTGTCATTCTCCTCATTGTTGTAGTGCTGGTGGTTGTTGAGTCCGCTCCACGCAAGGGTGGTGGTTGCAAAGTCAGTGACCAGGAAACCTCTGTTAATCCATTAAAGCCTTCAGATTTTACTATCTGAGAAATTCCATGCTCCTTGGCACCTCAGATTGCTCGCTGTGCATCGCGCCAGCTAATAGCATCCTGAGTAGGAAATATATGTATGTGTCTCCATCTCTGAAATACAGACCTAGGAAACCACATACGCCTTCTTGTCTGCTGCTTCTCTTGGGTTTTCCCTCTCATTTAAAACATGGAACTCGGCATCTCCAGGCCAGCTTTGTGCCAGCACTCCGGCTGGGTGTAGGCACTTAGTCCTGCCTGCATCAGAAGTGAGCTTTGTTATGGCGATACGCCAAAGCCAATACTGCAGGGATACGAACCCCATAATAAAGAGTTAATCCTAAATAAGTTTCATAGTTTTAATGGATATTTAACAATAAAGAATTATTGTTTTCTTATTTAAATATCCACCGTAGCTCTAAGTATCAGTTGACTCTGGCTCTGTGAAATGTAAATTTTGTAAAATCCAATCCATCAAGCAGAAATTTTACTACAAAAGAGTTTCACAGAAATAATAGCTGTCAGCTAACAATTAATGCACCCAACATGCTTAAGTACTGCACTGAACTTTAATGAAAGGTTACTGAGTCTGTTAAATTGCTTCGTACCTTGTAAGACTAAAGTTAAGCAAAAATTAACATCAGTATTCTGGGAAAAGAGCGTGCAAACAAAATTCACCTTAATAATGGAGGACTGTAATGTTTTCACTGAATATTTTGAACTATGATTCCATTAGAACGTTGTCAAAAAACTAATAATGTCACTTCTCTAATGTTCAGAACAAACACGTTTTGGGATTTCATCAGAAATGATCCTGCAGCAGATGTGGACACACGTGAACATTTGGAAACACACTCTGCTCTCCTCAAATACAAGCACAAAGACACCCTGGAATCTGTGGTCCTCAGTATTTACACTGCTGTTGACCCAACCCACGTTCTGGTAAAGGCTCATTTCACCAGCTGGAAAAGGTCATTCCAAAGCAAGGTACTGCAGCAGGCACCACCACACACCGTTTGGCTGGGTGTTTGATAATGTTTCTTGTACTGTTAGCACTCTGAATACGAGGCACTCTCCTTTGCTGAGTTCTTATAAACATTCCCACACTTTAAGTAATACTTGGCAGCTTTACTACTGTTGTCAGGAACTAAAAGGTGCAATAACCCCATACACAATATAAAAGATCAAACCATCAGATCATAACTCATTCCCAAAGGGCAGTCCAGTAAAAGTGATAAAGGAAACCACACTCCAAGGACTTCCTCAGGCCACTGCCCTGGATCATTAGGGCTACTGATACTGCTCATCTATTGCCAGAAGCACACAGCTAGCTCCTTCCCTGATTATCTATCTGTCCAGGCCTCTCCAAGCCATCCTACTGTTGTCTGAAGGGGTAAAACCTCCTCCTCAAAGGGATAGGTATTTAAGCCCTTTGGATATCATTGTGCTCCCTGATTATCAGTCTTTTAAATAGGAATATTTCACAAAACAGTGCTGAACATGACTGTGCGAGCTGCTTGCTATGGCTGCGAGGATGACAGTGTGGGAGGAACAGAACCAGCCCTTTTCCCTTCTGCTCACTGAGGGTCGCAGACATGTAGTGATGAATTCACACGTATATTTATGTTGGAGATATCTTGAGGATCAGAGCTAGGCAAGTACATTCACAACGTTAACCTTTATGCCTGATGAACACATAGTGCTCACTTTGCTATGTCACCAACTTTGCAGAATTGCAGATAATTTTTGCTTAAGGACATACGAAAGAAGAAATCACATACAGAATTAACTGTAAGAACAGAATCTGGATCTCAGAACTGCAGGTCAGCTGAAGGGTTCAGCTCTGAACCCGAGAATAGAGGCATTTTGAATGGACACGTGGAGGGCTGAGCACATTGAATACTGCGGGACGCAGTTCTGCATGTGCACAGAGAGGAGAGAGCAGCTGTTGTACAAATGGGAGACCTGTTCCTGTCTGAAGCTGAGGAGCTACCTGTGCCCAGTGTGATGTGGTTCCCCATCACCACTGACCTGCTCTGTGCTGCGGCCGCGCAGGTGCCAGCTGACTGGATCACTGCTTGTCCCACGCTCAGGCCCCATGAGCTCACATCTGCATCATGCATGTTGCCTTCTTACTTGTAACCATAAACTAAGCAACCCACTGAGTTTTTCTCTATTTATGAGGATATTCATCAAAGCACACGTTCAACAGGAGCACAGAACTTCCCCCTTCTGTTCTCCACACTGAGGATGGCACTGTTGGCCCTGGACAGGATGCTGTAAGGAAGGCAGCAGAACTCAGGGCATGCAGGATGCTGATGCTCGGGAAAGGTGCAATAGAAATGTTCATCTCTTTCCCTATTTACCTTCCAGTAGAACTATGAGTTGCCCCGAAGAACAAAACAAAACAAAAATTAAAAAAAGAAAAAGATAAGAATCAAGGACAGAGCACACCAAGAAGACAGACAAATCCCTGATGTACCTCAGCAGTAAAGTTTTGTACAACCCATTGCTGTGTCCCCTGCAGATAAATGGGCAGCTTCATCTTCCAGACCGGTAAATTTGGCATCTTTCACACTCACTAAATTCAATAAATTAATAGTCTCTTTTTCACTGTTACCGTCAGAGTGCAGCCTGTGTGTGTGTGCCCTTGCCCAGTTCCACCCACCCTGTGAGCCTGTGGAAGGTTCTCTTCCATGCAGATGTGCCACATATAAAATGCAACTGATACCACAACCCTCCCCCACAAACACATTTTCTTGAGATTCTCTAGACTATATTCATGAAAAATGATTTACAAAATACAAATAGATTTTGGCATGAAGTAAGCTTAAATTGACTGCTTTCTATCAGGAATTAATATTAACCAGAGCTTGTCAGTTACTAAATATTTATTTTAGGAATACATACAGCCTCTGCTTTCATGTAGGTTAAGCTGTAATCTTTGGCTTGTCAGTTCCAGGATATAGCAGTGGATAAATCATGCACTCTTGAACTGATAGATGTCAGAGCCGTTGTATACAAATGGAGGGATATGTCAATGAACACCCTAGTTTAGGTTACATTTACTATAAACATTGACATTCCTTTGCAATGAGACCATTTGCTGGCTAAGCAGTCACAGCTTCACAGGATTTGATGCTTTTGTGCTCAATCAGGTTCTAATGATTTCAGATGTTTGCAATTAATGAACCATTAGATTAATTGGTTGAGTAGGGAAAGACTGGTTTAAGAATTGGGTCAGAACCACAGACAAGCTATTACCTGAAGTGACAGCAATCACCAGAGGCAAAACAGTGAGAAATTGAATTAATGATTTTTCACTCTCTCTTTCACTTTTGGCAAAAATTAGCACTGGACCAGTGTTTAAACTGAGAGAATATTATAAGTGTTAGGGGCAAGGGGTGAAAAAGAAACATTCTCATCGTTCCTCGCCTTTCTAAGTGGAGAGCTCAATCTTCACCACACAGGCTCTCTGTTGAATATAAAGAAGTTACCATATTTCTTTTGGATCATCCAAATCCCCCCTAGCTTTCTTCCAAAGTCAATGTATAATATTAATTATGTACCACATAGGGCACCTTAGTAAGATGATTAAGTGTACTTCAGAACCGCTGAAATAAATAAGCTCAGCATCAATATATGATCATGTAGGCTTGGTAGAAACCCCAGGGTAGCCATCCTTTAGATAGTGTACGTAAGGACGTCTACTCCCAGTAGATTGCTGGTGCTTAAATTCCAGGAGTGTGACAAGTTATCACAACGAGGTGATGGCGGTTTAGCTGAATCTGTAATTTCAAAGAGTAAAATTAACCCTGGATGTACACTATAGGGTTTGGACCATTTTCTTTCCAGGAAAGGGTTTTCTCTCACTTCCTGATGCAGTCCTTCAAAATCAAGTGTATCTGTGGTGGCTGTCACTGTTGTGTGTGCGCTTCCTATGAGAGGCTGACTGTGCTTTTAGAGAAGAATAAAAAGAATGCACCCCCTGCTGCGAACTGGTTCCAGTGAACCCTGGCTCAAAGGAAGGAGAACATGTAGGACATTAGAAATAACAGCGTGTGTGGTGTTTTCTTAATCCTGGGTTATGTAAAGGCAGCGTTAGAGTTCATGGCAGGAATGCAAGCTCCATAGCATGAGTGAGCATTTTCCTTCTCCCACCGACTCTCCACAGACTCAATACTTTCAAGTCGCAAAGAGGATTTCTGCTAAAATCACTGTGTGAAGGATATGGCTTTAAACTACCTCGAGTAAGTTACGTATCCCTTCATGGTGGAGTTTTATTCTTGGTATAATGGAACAGCCAATAGACACTTTGTGAGACAAAGTAAACAAAGACTTTTAGCTTTGTTATTATTACATAAGGAAATGTAGTTATTCTGGATCTTCTTGTCCTTTTATTCCCCATAATATTAATTTTTTGCAAGTCAACTGATATGTGCTCTGTGGTTTTTTGATTTTTCAGGAAGTGACTTGGTTACTGCTGGAGAAAAAAAAATGGTTTGCATTTAAGACATTTTAAAAGTTAACTATGGATTTATATAAATTCAAAATGTTCAACGCAGATCTGCTTTTGAACATGAAAAGAAGCTCAGAACTTGCAATTTTTACAAATGAAATGTCCCACTGATTTCTGAATAATAGCTAGGATTAGTGCTGTAACTTTAATGCCACATATTAACACCCATTTCCGTCTTTTTGCCTGTGCCCTATTTAGGTGGTTAAAGTCGGATGTATAAAATTTTCACGTCTTTCTACCTGAATTTACAATCTAACCTATTGTAAATAAATCTGCTAAAACAAGCAGACAAAAAGAGCTTTTTAAGGTTTCACTGTCGTACAATAAACCAGAGCCCACTGGGAGACCTTTCACCAATGTCAAAGACTTGGAGACAACAGAAGAAACAGAAATACTGTATTTTCACGTGTATAACCCATGGGATCTCTACACAAAGGATGCCTGTGATTCAGAATAAGTAGGCGTAGAACCAGAGCGGCTTTACCCCATAGTTCTCTATTCCCCAAGAGCTTTCCTGTACCTGATCCCGATAGCTGCCCCACCACCCTTAGATTTTTTCCCCCTCCATCTCAGGAGCCCTTCACCAAAAGCTGCAGAAATTGCTGTAATAAAAGTGACAATACAATAATCGACCTTAACAGCCCCCAAACAGTTATGAGATATTTAAGACCTTTCGACTCCATTCTATTAATATATCACATTTATGAGACAGATGAGCCCAAAAAGAGTTGATGAGACTCTCTCCATTGGCTTGAGCATAGACTGGAAGAGTCATTTAGGACAAATGCACAAATAATCCTATTTACCTGAGTATTCCCAATTAACATCAGTCAGACTACTCAAGTATGTAAGAGCTTATGGAACGAGGATCACTTGACTTAATAAGAGCTTCTTACTTATATCTAAAGTGTAACACACACTCATTTCAGTGGGGGTGGGGGGTGTTGGGAGGAGAGGAATGCAAAACATCCAGAGATAGGATCTTATCCCTTACTCGAAGAACAAAGGATATAAATGCGAATCATTAAAAGGCAAAACCAAAAACAAAACCTCTAAAGGCACTGTAAATAAACCCCTGTAATTATGCATCACAAAAAAGTCAACTGCAAATGGTTCAGTAATCTCATTACCAAGCTTACTAATAATCATTGCAATATTCTCCATCTCCCCTAAGATAATGAGCAGCACGGTGGATGTTGTAAAAATAAATAAATAAGCGAACAATCAACAATTTCTCATCTAAATATTTAACAAAATGAATCGGCTTGCCTAAAGGTTTGAGATTGAACCCTAGTGTAGCAAATTTTTAATTTGCACTGTTTTCCTAGTTTTAAAGGGGGAGCGAGCTCAGCTCATCTGAGAACAGAGTTCAAACTAAACAATGCTTTCATGGCAACCTAAAAATAAAAAAAAACCCACATTTTTAAATATTTCAATACTACAAAATTAGCCTAAGTTAAAGGCAACAATTAGTAAACAACTTTGTCATATTCAGAACAGTATCTTTCCCATTAACATTTCTATAGTTCCCCAATTACATTATAAATCAAAAGTAATACAAACAGACAATGTAATAATGAGAACACATAGACTGCATCAAAAATTAAGATACCAGCTTTTCCTGTACTCTTGGATCATTCTGTTAACTTGGCCTAGTTTAATTTCTTGGCAGCAAGAGCAGAGTCAGAGAAAGTGAATTTATACCTTGGGGAAAAACTCCTAAAATTTGATCCGAAAATATTCAGAAAGGGTAACAACTCTTCTTCTGAAGAAGAGCATGGCATGGCATTGTAATTCCCCAAATCCTACCTTCTGCCATAGGTTGGGAAGTAAGAGGGAAACCAAGTCACGAAGGGATTACACAGCACAGGGAGGCACTGCACTACCGCCTCTTGGGTTAACTGCCAAACCACTTCTCTGTTTCCATTTCACCTCTGTGTTTCTGGCCCGCTGGTATCTCCTCCTTCACTCTCAGTGTGTGACTACTTCTGGCTATGAAAAGGATCTTTCAAAAGCCAGTTGGAGCGATCCCAAATAGTCCAGATTTTCTCCTGCAGAGGGACAAGAAGGGAAACAAACTGTACCTGGGCACTGGGTCCTGCGGAGACACAGGGCAGGGCCAGAACAACTCATCACTTTGCTGCATCTCTGAATTTGATAGCTTGGCATCCCAACTCAGCTCACTGCAAATGTATCTCTCCGCTCAAGTCCTCTGGTTTTTTGCTTATCTGCTACATTTCTGTCATATCCATTTACTACATTGGTGTCCTTTGACAAAGAAGAATTTTAAAAAAGTGACTAGAAATGGTTATGGCAGCTGCGAATGCAAGTGATACTACAACAGAGGAGAGCAACTGACTTTGGAAACACAGAAGCAGAACTGAGGAAGAATTAGAGGTCTTAGATAAAGGATAGGGATAAAAATATGTCTTCATAGTTTTTAAAGCACACCAGCTCTGTTAGAACCTGGCTTGCACTCAAGATGAAGGCACAGGGGCGTGGATAGGGAAGCACGAGGATGTTAAAATAAATGCAATTAATATCTGTGTTTATCTTAATACACATACTTTTTAAAACATCACTGCTGCTACAACAGAGATGAATCGTACAGGGTAGAGCAGGAGATTAAATTATGTATTGTTCCTTTAACACTTTCTTCGGTTAAATAACATAATATTTTCAAGGTTACTGTTAAAATAACAGGATTGTCCAGTGGAATTTATCCCCACTGGTGTTTGTGTACTGTATATATTTATACCACATGAGCAGCCCATAAATTCTCCTCATAAATGCTGTTATCTCCACTGCTAGCAGTTTCTCATTTTTATGGTAGTATAACTTTAAGGTGTGGTATATGTACCATTATACCTCATTGCATACAGCTTCTGCTGCCCCATTAGGCTCAGATTCTAGGGGGTGCAGAGCTCCTTGTCCTCCCTGACGTCATTTGGTCCTCCTCTCACCCCTACCCACACCACAGTGAAATGGCCCCATGAGCACAGCCACCATGCAATAAACTATGGCTTCCTATTCAGCCCACTGGACCCCCCTCAGCTCTGCAGAGTCTAATTCCCCCATCTGACCACCTTTCATCATCCAATCTAGCCTCCTGATCAGCAACATCTCTTCCACAAGCATCACAGAAAAAGAAAAAAAGGAAAAAAGAAAAAAAGGAAAAAAAGAAAAAAAGGAAAAAAAGAAAAAAAGGAAAAAAAGGAAAAAAAGAAAAAAAGGAAAAAAGAAAAAGGAAAAAAGAAAAAAGAAAAAGAAAAAAGAAAAAGAAAAAGAAAAAAGAAAAAAAGAAAAAAGAAAAAGAAAAAGAAAAAATAAAAAAGAAAAAAGAAAAGAAAAAAGAAAAAAAGAGGAAAAAAAGAGAACAGAAAAAAGGCTTCCAAGAAAATCTCATCACAATCCCACTCGCTTAGAGGTGGCCAACCTGATTAGCAGGAACAACAAAAAAAGAGATGCACACAGAGAGATAACTACAGATTATAGAAAAGTTGCTTAAAATGTCATTTAAGTTGGGAATTGCTTAGGGTGTAGGGCATAACTAAGACAACTTCACAGAGGGGGAAAAAAGCCCATGCCGGCAGTTGCAGTAAGTCCCATGTACATCCTAAGGGGTGTGTGAGTACAGCACGCCCACCCCACCTACGGATCCGTGTGGCAGCGCATCCCCACTCACAACATGATTAGTATCAGCAGAACATGGAATTTTCTTGCTGCTCACATCCATCTGTCCTGAAGTTTGGTGCTGCTAACTCCAGACTTCTGAATCTGAACTCAAATGTTGTTTTCTCCAATTTTCTTTCCTTTTATGACCTTTTTCTGTTGCTACCTTGATTTATGGTCATTTGTGTGATTGCATTGCTTTGCTTTATGGCAGTTTATGTCATTCTGGTCTTGTCATAAATGACTACCATAAAGTGAGGTAAAATATCATAAAACATTAGTGAGTCACTGATATTCAAGGTTCTTGAGTACAAACGCTGACAGGTAGCAACCACAGAAGAACTGTGCCATTCGAGGGATGTATCATTATGAATACATGTGTGTACTGGGATCTGGATGAACAAATGCCACTATGACTTCGGTTGTCAGTGGAAACAATTTAAAAGGGCAACACTGAGTTATTTTTATAAGTTTAAAAGTCTTTTATTCCTACACTGGTTTCTTTTACAGTAAAATGCTTGGGAAAAGAAAGCCTATCTGTTCCCCTGCAGAACTTCTCATTGTATTTCATGCATACCAAAAAAGGGTGTTTAGGAGTTAGCCAGCTAATAACCTGTCTGTAGAAACCAGGTTACTTGTGCAAGATGATTATCCTTGTTTGCACAGCCCCTGTGCTGACCCACCGCCCACCCATGGTTCCTGGTGCTGCAATGGATTTGCTGAGACCAAGGAGCTCGTGGGGTGCAGAGAAATAACAGGGTCTAAATTCTGTGAATTCTGCAGTCTGTAGAGTTGCTGCCACAACAACTCCATTTGCAGATATCCCTAATCTGTGTAAGCAGGAGGGGTACTAATACCTTCTGGAATTACACATCCCAAAAGCACAAAAGTTTTCAAGTGAGGGTGGGGAAAAAGTGGAAAAGAAAATGAAATCTCTTCAGCAGCCATACACCCACTGACTCAGAGGAATGAGGGATCAATCTGCTCTGGTTTTAATAGGTCAGGAAAGGTAAATCTTATCGGAAGTGTCCCACTGCAATCCTAAAAGCTGGTAAATGAGAGCAGAGCTAGAAAATGATATGTAACCCACCAACTGAATGAAACAGGCACTTGTATAGCACTGGGATTACATACTGCTTTTGGAAGCATTTCCCCCACTGCTATGTGACTTCTACATTAAATGCTGGAAATGTTGAAACATGAAAAAAGTTGCCCCCTTGACACCAAACAGCGGCCAAGGGGATGGCTTCAAATGACTTCTGACTCCTAATGCTCCCACAGGAAATTCTGTGGAGAGAGATGCTCTGCCCAACCTCACCTGTGCTGGGTGCAGAGATCTGCGGAGTTACCTCGGTACTCGGGACAATTAATTTCACTGACACTAATGCTTATGAAACAGGGTTTGTGTCCTGTTCCCTCTGAATGCAAGGACAACGTTCCCACTACCTTCAAGGATGATGGGATCAGGCTACCTGTCCTTAACACTTGAGAACTGCTTCTCTCAGCACTGGAGCTCAGTTACCTCCTCAGTGCAGTTGTCATTCTGTGCAGAACAGAAACCTGGAGCAAAACATCCCCACCAGCAAAACTGCAGAGGAAATTTATTTGTGTAGGTATGCTTTTGGCACCAACTCTACATATGAATGCCTGGTCACACCTGAGAAATGATCCATGTGATTTGGGCCTCTATGAGTTCAGGCATCACCATCTCAGCACTGCATATGGTCAACTCGCATCTGAGGATCTCCGAATTACACAGGATGTGAATTTACCATTCACAGCTGCTACCTGGGGATGAGCCAACCCTTTCCCCAGATCAGCCAGAACACAGGGGAGGATTTTCTCTTGCTCTCTTTTCATTATTATTATATTATTGAGAAACACCAAAAACTTGCCTATTTTTTAAGAAACAAATCCATTGATCACCACTGATTCCCAGGGGAACATATGAACTAATGTATCTGAGCTGCTCTAAGAGGAAAAGCAGTGTTCCCTGCACAACAGGGGCACTTTACCCATAGCTCTGTTTCAGTAAGACAAATACCCACGTTGTGCCTAGTCATTCAACAGCTGCAGAAACTGTTTCTCTTTCCATAATAATGAATATTCTCTGTTAAAATGGATAGACTGGTATTTTCTTAGGGAGCAAGAAAACTCCCACTTAAAATTAATTATGTTTGAAAACCAACATGTAGCCCCTCAACCCTCCCCAAAAAGATGACTGGTTATTTGGAGTATATTTTATTACCATCATCTTCCACTAAGCACCACCTGAGCTGCCTGGATGTGTACATGGAAATATCTGAAATTTTCACCAGCAGTAATTGCCAATGAAAGGCAGTGTTTTTTAGTTTCCTCTTTTGGTTGGAAGGCTTTGTGGGGTTTGTTTTTGTTTTAAATACTGAGGCTCTAAGATGAGGGGTCAGTTAGTCAAGATTTCATGCTAGAGTTACTGGAAATATGGGGTCCCTTGGATATACTGTCAGTATTTTTGAAGAAAAATTTCCAGCTCAACTGACCAACAGTCCTTATCTTTGTAAAGTTAAAACTCTCAGTGGGAAGTTTGGGAAAAGATGTTCTTCTGGAATTCATTTTTATGGAAAACACACAATTTCTGTACAAATTTGGAAACATCAGGTAGTAGAATTTCTAGTAGGATAAAAATGTAAGAATCACGAAACCTCTTCTAACTTGAGACTTCTGGTTTAGTCTTTTGACAGACGATCATAATTCCTGCCTAGTAAATCAGTTAAGAAGCAATAAAGTGGCTTAAGCAGAACCCCCTTGATATTAACTAAGCACAGAGTGAGGAAAAGGGCTTTGCACGAAAACCTGAAGAGCAGAATCTTTACCTGTGCAGTGATCTAGATCGAACATGAAAAGAATAAATTAGAAAAAGTCTTCTGTTTCTTTGCCTTGTTGAGATACAAAAGAGAATACATGCTCACCCAAGCACAAAGAAGTCATTGGTTTAGTGTTATGAGGACACTCTGCATGATCTATTCCAAGCTTCGTTACAATTATTGTGACTAAAGGCTGAGAAATTTAGCACAACTGAGACTAAGTGATAAATAATGCTTAAGCATATCTGCTTCCTGCATTAAGGAGACAGACTAAAGAGTTAATAATGCCTCTGATCATCTTTTAATAGCCTCTAGATGCTTTCACACAATAAATAGATCTGTTGTGAAAATACTTTGGAACACACAGTGAAATACCACATGCATTGTGCCCTTTAAAATGCTTTAAATAGCACAATTATAGATTTAAAGATTGTAATTGATTTAAATTGGTGGTGGAATGTAAAATTTTATATGATGCATGAAACCTCTTAAGGCTTTAAGACTGTAATTATCTTTGTCAGTCTCATATTGCACCCCAAAGCTTTTCTTTTAATGATTTAGACATTACAGAAAGTAAATGAAATGTTCACATGTGTTGCCTAACGAAATGCAAAGCAAGCAACGACCCAGCACTGTACCTTTAGGAAGAAGAGCTGGCGTCAGGGTTGGGCTGAACTCTTGAGTTCCCCAGCCCTGAAAGCTGAGTAAATAATGAGTACGTACACCCTGTATTAGTGTTGTTCACACATTTAAGTGCATTACTTCATATATACTAGTCTGAAACCTCAGCAGATGCTCTCTGCATACAACAAATTTTTGCTGGTTGTTTACATTAGAGAAGTGCAGCTGTGGGTATCCAAATCAGAGATACAGCTTTAGATGGGAACTTAGAGAAGGTTCTCAGAGCCAGGGAAACTAATCAATTATTCACTTCTGTATTGGTGAAGAACACGTGGCAGTTTTCAAGCTCCTATTGCACTTACACGTGAAACAGCCATCAGATACTTAAGACACTGTCATGGAGTTGGGAGTATTTGAGGTTGGAGTACTTTGCCCGTCCCCCACACATCTGTGTCTCCTCTTTGAAAGGATTCCACCACATTTCTAACAGTTTGAGTACATCCAAACCTCAAAATAAAACTCTGACTCAGAAGAACACAAGTCCTGGTCAGAGGAGAAGATATCACCAGACCCAGATTTAAAGCACAATGGAGTCAAAACCAAACCCAGGTTGTACCTTTAACCACTGAATCTTGTGATATGAGAATCTGATGCTGTCTGAAGCCTCTAAACATAATTTAATACCAAAACAAAAACTATAAGTAGCTAGAAAGAAGAACATTAACTCAAGAAAGATTATTTCTGTTTATCTGACCCATATTTGGAAAAGTAAATCAATTCAACACAGCACAGCTCCCTTCAGTAAATGAACAAGAAAAAAATCTCCTCAAATCTGTTTATATTCCTGCAGATGTCAATGCTGATACCATTGCACAAATAATGAAGTAAACAATTAAGAATTTCTTTTAACTTCCACTGCTTTAGAAATGCAGTGAAGAAAAAGCCCTCAGTGAATCAATGAACTAAAAATGGATAGAGTCGCTAGGAAAAGAGATTGTATTTTCAAGCTAAGAGGATATTACCAACAATAGGTAGTTAAAAATGGAATTAACAACTAATAAAAGTGGTGAAGCATATCTTTTTAAAGACCAATTTGAAAGGCTTTCCATTAAAACAACAACTTTAGTCACAAACCTCTAGGTAACGCAATGAATAGTAATATTTGTGGGCTTGTGGGGGCCAATTACCTTCGACTCCGTATTTATGAGTTTCCAGTCCCAACGGGACAGGTACCAGAGTTTATTTTGGTGACGTGAGTTTCGCAGAATGTTAGACATCAAAGTAAACCCTTGATATATAATCTGACATTTTTTTCCCAAATTGACAGAGGAAATGTGGTACATTTAACAGTCATTATGACCTCAGCGAAAGGACGGACACATCCAGGCTGTTGGGAAACAGCATCATTATAGCAGCAGAAAGATCACCAATTAATGCGAGGTGAGAATGATTTGCTACAGGAATACTGTTTGTGTCTCCAGGTTTTTAAGGTTGAGAGGAAAACACCGATATTCATAATCACAGAATCACAGAATCACAGAATTTTTAAGGTTGGAAAAGACCTAGAAGATCATCCAGTCCAACCATTCACCTAGCTCCCACTAAACCATATCCCTCAATACAACATCCAGTCTTTCCTTGAACACCCCCAGGGATGGTGACTCTACCACCTCCCTGGGCAGTGCATTCCAGTGCCTGACTACCCTTTCTGAGAAGTAGTATTTCCTAATGTCCAGTCTGAATCTCCCCTGGCGCAGCTTGATACCATTCCCTCTAGTTCTGTCACTGCCTACACGGGAGAAGAGGCTGACCCCCAGCCCACTACAACCTCCCTTCAGGAAGTTATAGAGAGCTATAAGGTCTCCCCTGAGCCTCCTCTTCTCCAGGCTGAACAATCCCAGCTCCCTCAGACGCTCCTCGTAAGGCCTGTGTTCCAGACCCCTCACCATCTTAGTAGCCCTCCTCTGAACGCGCTCCAGGGCCTCAATGTCTTTCCTGTAGTGAGGGGCCCAAAACTGAACACAGTACTCGAGATGCGGCCTCAGAAGTGCTGAGTACAGGGGGACAATTACCTCCCTGCTCCTACTAGTAACACTATTTTTGATGCAAGCCAGGATGCCGTTGGCCTTCTTGGCCACCCGCGCACACTGTCGGCTCATGTTCAGCCGTGCATCTATCAGTACCCCCAGGTCCATTTCCTCCACACAGTCCTCTAGGCACTCCGCCCCAAGCCTATAGCGCTGCCTGGGGTTGTTGTGGCCAAAGTGCAGGACTCGGCATTTGCCTAATACTTAGGTGGTTGGCACAAATAAGGCAATGTGTAATGCGCCGAGGGAATATACGGCTTTTCAGAGACTACATGGAGAGTAACAGAGAGTTGTGTTTTCAATGGCCTCACATACAGCAGTATTGTGTTGGTGTTTTAATGGGAAGCAACCAAGAGCTAAGGAAGGGAAATGAGAGAAAAGGGAAGTTAATGCCGGTGACACTGATTGGATTGCAAAATCATAGAATAGCGTGGGTTGGAAGGGACTCCAAGGATCATAGAGTCCCCCTGCTACAGGCAGGGCCACCAACCTCCAGGCCTGGATCTACACAAGGTTGCCCAGGGCCCCATCCAACCTGGCCTTGAACAGCCTCAGGGATGGGGCACCCATGACTTCTCTGGGCAGCCTGTTCCAGCCCCTCACCACTCTCTAAAAAACTTCCCACTCATATCTATTCTAAACCTTTCCTCCCTTAGTTTTAATCCATGCCTCCTTGTCCTGCCATTATCTTCCCTTTTAAAAAGTACATTTATTGAATATATTATAAAACACATTTATCGATTGTTTTAATTTTCTCTCTCTCAACACACACAGAGACAGCTGCGGGCTGAGGCTCCAAGGGAAGCTAAAGGTGCTTTTTCCCATTTGTCTCATTTTTTGGGGGGTTTGTTTTAAAGAGCACATGTGCAGTGTACAAGGGAAGCAAGTGAAAGGTTACTGCTACAGCATAAAACCTGAGATACTAAAGAAGGCAGGTGTGTGTGGGTCAGCACAAGGCAGTACCAAAGAGCACAAGCATGTAGATGGACATGAGTGCCGAGCAATGCTGTGTTTAGGGGAGAAGGCTGGCAAGGAGCATAGATTAAAATAGAGAAACCTGTGCCATTCTGGTTGATTTATGTGCTAAATATGGGAAAAGCTTGTGTTAATTAAAAAAAAACCACCCCACCATAGAGGGTACCTGAATACAGACACTCTCATCTTTAGTTTATGGACTGGGAAACAGAGATAAAAATTAAATTTCAAAGAGAATCTAATGGGCTTGGATGGGTAGAAAACTCAGTCTCACAGTCTGGAATGCCAGATCAACTTCAGGTACCACCGAGCCCATGTAAACCGGAGTGACCCCACGGGCCGAGGCTGTGGGAAGTCTGGAGCTTCGGGACACCGGCACCAAAGCGGTTCTAAGCAAACCAGATCAGTGATAGCAGGGAGTTCAACCCGAGTCTGACATGCACAGGGCAAGCACAGCCTGTTACTGCTGCGGCCAACAAGGTACTTGCTATGGGAAAAGAAAAAAATATTAATATCATTTTCAGATTTAAACATTTGGCCAAGGTTTTTGGGAAAAAATCTCCTGCAGCAGTTGCCTGCTATTTTCTTCTACCCCCCACCATACTGTCATCCTGCTCTGAGTGCTGCACATGATTTACCAGATCCTACCTGTCTAAATGATGAAAATGAGAAAGCTTTTACCAAGTATGTATATCATAGAAATGTAACTATTACATACATTGTGCTGAATGTTTTTTATCCAGCTAAATACAGTAAGACCATTAATATGAATACTAAGTACAGGGGTCTGCTTAAAAATCCGCAAGATGAATAACAAATCATAATACTGGCAAAGCAAAAAACATCCTTGTAAACCATTCTTTTCCAGAAGCCTTTGAAGATACTAGTGGGCATTCGATAGTTGATTTAAAACCCAGCATGAACAAGATCTATAGGGCTGTGGAATAATGTATTGTGGACAGTAAAGGAAACCCCACTGTTTAAAAGTAGCCTGGAAAATAAAGTCTAGAAAATATATGGTAAGAAACAACCCTGCACTGGCTTGCAGGGTGCGTAGGTAAAGCCTGAAATGTCTTTTCTTTTTCCTAAGCAGTGTATATCTGAAATCTTGGTCCCATTAAAGTGAACGGGAGTTTTACTGTTTCTTTAATCAAGGCCAAGATTTAATTCTGCAATTTAGGGTTGTCCTAGTGCAAGAGCTTGGTAACCCAGCTGCCTTCAAAGAAGAAATGTGTTTTTACAAATTACAACTAATTTTAACTAAATAACTATTTTAGAGGAACAGTCTGAAAGTGTTTGCAATGTCTATCAGCCACCACCAGTGTCTGCAAAGAAGCCGAGCTTCCTGCAATTTGCCTTCCAGGTTTTCTACCTTTTTCATCATTCCGAAAGAAAATGCTATTCAGCTTTTCTAATGACTGAAATTATCCACGTTCTATATGATCTAGACTCTGGAGCTGGAGGAAAAGACAGACTGTATCAAGCATAACAAAATGTCACCAGAAAAGGTGGGAATGGGAACAATGGAGCAAAGGATGATTTTTAAGGATCCTGCAAAGCGTGGCAGAGATGCACCTCAGCAGTCATTATCATAAAATTCCCATTAGCACTAGGAAATAATGTTAATGTCATCCTGCATCATGGCAAAAGTTTATGTGTTCCAGGTAGGGAAAAGTGGCCTTATTACTTGTATATGAAAACAACATTTCAAGCAAAATTACCTCACACTGTCTCCCTTTGTTTCCCAGCCGGATAATGGGCTCCATTCTCTTTCTAGATAAAGGATATACACGCAGGTAAAATTTGGAAGCAGCAAATAGAAATGTATTTGCAAATATCTTACCATAACCATTTGCACACACATACACATAAATGTGTTGTATATGTAAATAAAAGTCTTGCAAACAGCACTGTTTCAGATGCCTTCTAGAAGCATCTTCCCCAGTGCAACAGGAGCTGTTTAAAACCGGCCCTGCGCTGGGGTATTGGTTTGGTACTTTTAAATTAAAATGTAGATGGAAGATTTTATTTCTCAGTGTTTAAACTACAGGGACTCTTTACTGCACTGACGATAGAGCTGGTACAGACAACACCAATCAGAAGTAAGAAGGAAAAGAAAGCTGCGAAGGGGAGAGACAATCACTTGATGGGCTATGGTCAAGCCACCTCCAGCACCGACGGGCTGGTGCAGACTGACACCTGCAAAGGGTGACAGAAGATCCCTTCCCACGGCTGCTCAGGACCAACTGAGAGGTCTGCTCTTTGTTGTTTTTTTTTACCCAGCTATCAGAACATATTTGAGTACCTGCTTTTCGCTACCTGCAATTTAAGCAGGCACAGTATTGCCCAGTCTGTATTTCTTTTTGGCAGCTTATTTGGCGTGAGAGTGCTGTGACCAAACAACTCCCTTACCGACCTTTCTGGTTTATTATATAAACCCAGGTTATTTTATTCACTCTGCTGTTTACACACCTAACAGGCCAGATTTCCTCTTCTAAAGGGATGGTAAAGGACAGTTTCTTCTTGTCCCTTTTAAGAATACAAACGCTGGACAAAGAGAGCATTCTAAAGGTAGCTGTATATTCAGCACATAACACTCATCTCTCTTCTCTTACTTTACCTCTCTAATTTTCAGCCTGCACAGGGAGCAGGACTTCGCTGGCATGCAGACCCATGTGCTTCACAGCAAACACTCCTTGCAAAACAGCATTTTGACTCTACTTATCAGTTCTCATGTTAAACTCCTCCAAGGAACAAACAACTGCCCTAAAAGTTTGTGGCTAGCTCGCTGACCACCACCAGTGACCCCTGTTCATCTATCATGCTGCCATAAGAAGAATCAGTCTCCAAATCCATTTGTCTGCTTTAATACTAGGTCTTTTAGGTTACAAATGGAACAGATTTTTATTTAAACCCCCATCTACAAGTGTCATTATCCACAAATCTGCTCATAAATGTTTTGGCAACTGACAAAAAAAATTAACTTCAGAAGAGGAAGCCATTAGGATGAAAACATTTCAAATCATGTCATTCATCAGATCTCTGCTCATCCAACAAAACTTGCTTTTGTTACAGGCAATTGTGGTGCTTAATCTCTGTACTTTTCAGTAACACATTTTTCTGATTAAAAAAATATAATCATACTGGCAGTAGTTAGAGATAGAAAAGACCTATTAGTTCGCTAAGCCTAGCTCCCTTACATAGCAAGATATAATCCCTGGCAGGAAGTATTTCAGATATTAAGTTGATCCAGAGCTTAGTTTTAGCCAAGGGACAGAGCATGGAAATCCGTATGTGGGTGTCACGCCACTTGGAATTTAAAGAGCCAAAAAGCTGCTCTTTTCTTCTTCTGTGGTACACTTGTCCCCTTCTCCTGCCCTGTGTCACTCCGGACTGTGCGACTGAAGTTCAGCACTTCTATGTTACGCCATGGAAAAAGGTGTGGGAAACTCCATGCTGGGTCTGCTGCCAGGAAAGATGTGTTGATGCAGCCCTACAGCTCTGCACCAGGGACCTGTGCCTCTGAGTCCCCAGCTCAGCTCTGTTGTGCTGCAGGTGGGGCCAGCCTGCGGCTGGGGGCAGCAATGCCTCTGGGGAGCGGGGCTACAGTGGGGTGGTGAAGCGCAGCAGGCAATGGGAGAGGAAAATGGCAGAGGGGAGACTGAGGAAGGGACTGAGTCCTTTCCACAGAGCTGCTGCATGGAAGGCTCCTGTGAGCGCTTTGCCAGAGTCTGAAGGGGATGCTGATACTTGAAGTGGGTTCATTCGCAGTCCTTGCCCCTCTCCCATGGTTCTTCAAAGGCACGGTTCGCCTCGAACTGTGGAGGAGTCCTTTTCTCCCTGTTTCCTTCCTCCCATCATGTCACAGTCTCAGACCAGATCCATCCTCTCCACACACAGCATTGAGCTACAGGAGCAGAGGCAATAAAACACATTACCACTGCCAAAACAGCAGCAGCAGCTCATCTGGACCCAAGAGGGGGTGGCAGATGAAATCTTCTTTTAGTTACATTTAATCTCAAAAAAAAAAAAAAAAAAAAAAAGGGAAAAATAAAGAAAATCCCTTTTTTTTTTCTTGGAATTCTGAAAATAAAAGAAATTTATTAGGAGGCTATTCTTCCAGTTGCCTCCATCTCCGTAAATCCATCAGCAATGAAAGGCTGTTCATGACCTCCACTCACCCTTTTTAATTTAGGCATCTCAATGTCGATATGCTCCTTTAAACATCTACAAGAGCTTCCTCTTCACCTTAACATTCTTGTGTAAAGGTTTCTGTACAATTAAGGAATTATGAAGGCCTGAATGAATGTAGTGTTGTTAAATTTATTGTCCACATATATCAACACCACTCAAAAGATTTAGCCCTAAGTTTCATTCTAAATACGTCTGTTTATGTAGCTTGTAACAGTATTTAAATAATGCTTACAGATAATAATAATCACTTCTTACCCAAAACCCCAATGAAACAGAAAGAACCAAACTTTGAAGCCCACCTACAGCATAAAGAAATAAATTGCTATTTTAAAGTTAAAGTTACATAATAATGTACATTCCAGTTAAGGGGAAGTGAGCTGCGTTCACGTTAATAGATACAGTGCAACCGAAAAACTAGAGCCTGACTCTGCCTCTCTGTCACCCACGTCTTATTTCCAAGGTTGCCTCCTCCAGCAGCTGGATCTTCTGGATGGGAACACAAGACAAAGAATTTAGCCTGACAACTTCTTACATACAGGCAGCCCCCTCACAGGACACTGCTGAATTCAACCAGCTGTCCAAAAAGGAGGTACATGTGCCCCTGCAGGCTAATTTACAGGATTAGAGGAAACAATCTGGTTTGTTAACCCTGGAAACCAATAAAACCTCTCCCATTGACCTGGCTGTATGCTGCTTCAGACCTCAAATATTACCTGAAAAATACAAGGTAGCTGCATGACCTCAACTGAATCATTCAGTCAAAAAAACTCACTTAAATTTGGTGCTCTGAAATTTATTACATTTTAAATTTATCCAGTAAATAGGGAGCATTTTTCTTTCATGTTTTAGAAAACATTTAAAGTACCTTATAGTTTAATAATATAATTATTAGAAGGAAAAGATGATGTGATATTAAGATAGCTCCCTAGCTATATGTTTTTAATTTGGAAAATTGCAATCAGAAATGGAAAGATGGAAATTTTACAGCTATATTAAAGATGATCAGAAGAGTTCTTTCCATAAAGGTTAACAACAGATAATTACTTTCCCAAGAAATCACTAAAATGACATGATTTTTCTGCTTTGTTTTCACTGAAGTTTTATGATGCTCCCTTCTTGCCACTTAGCAATGAAACAAATGAGGTTAGATGGCAAAGATTATGAAAGAAATTAGCAATAATGAGTCCAGTAACTAAAAACATTAGTAGAGAAAATTGAGTTGACCTTACTTTTATAATTATTCATTTTCTTAATTGTTTTTTCTGGAATAATTGGAATGAAATTAAATAATACAAAGTACAACCCTCACGCGTGACCACACATTTGGCATAGATGAATAACCTTCCCAAAACCAAAATGCTTGGCCCATGCCAGGGGCCACTGCTGGGCAGGGGCCTGTTCTGAGCCGTGCCCTAGCCACGACACGACGACAGGGATCCTTTCTCCCCTAACCCCACACTTCAGCATTAACACGACTCTTGCACCAAAGCCTGGCAAAGTTTAAGTGTGTGAGGTTGCCAGTTGGGAGGCAGGGAAGTGGATTTAAGTGATAAGCACTGTAGTACCTGTCCAGCTCCAAAATAACTCGTTTCTTGGTCGTTTCTTTTCAGCTACATCACTGGAGCAAAGTGGAAGCCTACCAACTTATCTCGGCTGCTACCGTGTCCTCCTTAGGCAAACGCGGGGAGGGTTATCCTCTGCCTTGGGCAAATAAAACATCTGTCCCAGGTCAGCCTGGGGAAATACTGAAGGGGAGCAAGTGTTTCTCTACACCCACTGATGTTTGCAGAGTCCATTCCTGTGTTATCGAGTGAAACAGTATGATTAGTCCAGTCAGTTAATAGAAGATAAAACCCGAATACTTCTCAAGTTCAGGGTTACAGCCCTTAATATTTATACAGCAGACAACTTTGACGTCGCAAAGCTCAGTCTAAATGCTATGTAATACGCAATCCCTCCCACCTCGTGTGCCTTTCTTTTCAGAGCTGCATTCCCGGAGATGAATATCAGACCACCCACAATTCCAAGGCACGTAATTTTATACTAAAGGGAACAAGGGCTCTTGTGAAATCGGCTGAAGTCGTGCTGACTGTTTAAAAAGCCGAAAGCAAAATTTAAGGTAACCTTCCCTTCAGAACTGTATGAATCTCTTCCTTCCCCGCTTTGTTCTTTAGCTCCATCCATCTGTGAAATACAGTACTTCACAGATGACGGATATTAAGAAATTAAGGTCTCCCAATGCTCGTGTAAAGTAAAGAAGCACTATTATTGTTGTTATTCTTATTATCCCTGCCTTGTAAATGGGAACCCGGAGTCCAGCAGCTGAGTGGCTTACCCTCGGGTTACACACAAATCTACATCTCAGCAAGAAATCAAAGCTTGAGCTCCCAGACCTGTCCTTTAGCTCCAGGATAGCCCCAAACCAAGTCAAAGAGTTTTAAGGGCTTTTTTTTTTTGAGTGAATGGATCGAACTTGGAGCCAACCTGGTTCAAATCTCAAGTCAGTACCCAGGCTTGTGGAGATTGCCTTGGGCGTGCGGGTTTTTTCCTGAGTTGTATTTGGAACTTCAACATTGCTGCAGATTCAGCATCAGCAAAATGGATCCCAACACCCTCTAGTGAATCACGCGCCAAACAGTTTCACCCCATTCTTGTTCTGTGTTTAAATTCAATTAAAAAAGTAGCACTAACGGGTGGAATGATTGCTGCTGAGCCGAGATACACCGCGTGTTTAGTTTGATACATTGCTTCATACCAAGTCTGAAATGGGGAGATGGGAATTAGTGGGCTCCCTCTCCAATTATTAACTCTGCAGAAACACACAGAGCTCAGCGAAGGGACACAGTCCCAAGCTTGCTATACACAAACAACCTTAGCAGCTGAGTGATGTGAAGCTAGGAGGTGGCCTTCTGCACACTCACTGCCCACTGTGCTCTTGGGTGCTTTACTCCCTTTGCCAACAGACCTGAAAACAGATGCTCCTGATTAAAGCATGACATAGAGCACAGGGCCTGCCATAGCTCGCAGTGTGGTTTGGATAAAATCATGAAGCCAGCATCCCACCACACAAACGTGCTGCTCAGCTGCACCCAACACAGGAGATCCTGGAGTGCGGCCGGGTGCCATCCCTGGGCCATGCTGAGCACGCTGTGTCCAGGGCTCCCATCCTGCTGCAGTGCAGCCCATGCACTCAAGGGTGGGCCTGGCAAGGCAAGCCCAGGAGCCAAGGCATCAGGGTGCCCTTCTCCCTTCCCTTCTAATGTCTCAAAGATGTGTCTGAGTCATCCCAGGCCCGTTGCAGTGACTAAGGAGAAGTGGGTGATTAGAGAGGAAAAGATATTTCCTCAAAGTGTTCATTTCTATCCCGGTGCTTCTGCATCGACTTGCGGGCAGGAACCTGGGGCCTGTGACCTTTCTACGCACACAGCAAAACAAAGACACCACAACCCAATGTGCAAATTCACACATTCACAGAATCACAGACTTGTAAAGGTTGGCAGGAACCTCCAGAGATGATCCAGAGATCATTAAGTCCAAGCCCCTGCCAAAGCAGGTTCCCTAGGACAGGTCGCACAGCTAATCAAATCAAAAAGGGGAAGACTAAAACCAACAATCTCAGTTAAAAAAACCAACAAACCAACCAACATACAAACCAGTTTTCATTTCTTAAATAAGGACTTCATTGTAAAAGTGTGTACATCTATGTCCATGTACATAATTCTAAGGGCAGTCCTTGATCTTTCTGTGGTTATTCCCCATTATGCATTTACAATTACACAGAGATTTAACAAACGTAGATCAGCTTATTTAAAAAGGCATTACACACTGCCTGGTTATAACAGACCAATAAAATCTCATTCAGAAATTTGTCATTAAAGCTGTATTTGTCCATTCCTATTTAATAAAACAAAAAAGAAAAGGGAAAAAAATACATTTGAGTCTTATTTCCTGTGAGTTCATCATAGCCTGGCACATAACATTTGTGAATTTTATTCAATTCATTTAAAATGATTTCTAACACACAGGCAGCAAGTTAAGGACTGCAAGGAATTCAAATGATCACCGGGCATGCAAGATTTCTCAAGAGACAGCTTTCAAACCGCAAGTGAGGTATATTTTCCTTTAGGAATTGTACATAAAAAAAAATTAGATCTAATGACTACATATTTCTCAAAAGAAGACAGGCTTACTCATCTTGTGAAATCAATTGACTCACATACCCTTAAAAGGGCAGGTACTGCTCTCTGCAGAAATTCAACCTGCGATGGGCCAAACTACTGTGCTCGACAAATTCCAACAGCTAGAAGTCTGGCAGGACTTTAGGCAGGAGCACTGTTTCTCATGGGAGCGGCTCAGACCCTCTCTGACACATTTTGCATGCCGTCCCTTTCGTGCCCCTCTGCTCCTTTCCTTGCGGAGGAAGGTGCAGCCCCCCCCCCCCCCCCGAGCTGTTGCCCATCACCTCCGCAGTGTGAGGAAGGAGTAAGAGGAGGGCTGGTGCTGCTGGTGCACAGCACCTCGGGTACTGCTCTGGGGAGTGCTGGCCAGGTTGCAACGGCTCCTAGAACATCCAGTGAATCCTCTAGGTTTTTAAAATAATACTTTTTGTCCATTTACCTTTGCCTAAGACATAACTGCCTAATTATCTCTCCTCCATGCTCTCTCCCTCGTGGTTCCCCTTTCTGAATTTCATGGTTTTCTTCCCTTGCTGGCTAACTCTGCTCTCCTCCTCCTATCAGCAGCTTCACCTACTTTTCTACCCCTCTTTATTCCATTCTTCCCTAAAGCACAAATCCAGGTCTCATAAATCCACTATCTCTGCTTCTTCTTCACGTCTAACGACATTCCTTTCCCTTAACCATTTCCTGTTCCCAGTAGCACCAGGCTTTTACCAGTTCCTCTTATGAACACGCTAGTCGTTCCACTCGCCATTACTCTTTAATGTTCCTTCTAGGCACAATTTCACTGGTTTTCTCCCCCACAGCATTAGGTTTACAACTTTTAACACTTAGCTTTGTGTATAAGAAAACTGCTGTTATCTGGGGGGTGTAACAGAAGTTGAAGATAACCAATATTACCGGGTTTGTTCTCAGTAAATCAGAATTGCTCTGCAAGCATTATTACCTGGGATCTCAATTAACCTTTTATTAATCAGCCTTTATAAAGAACATACCTTCATTTTCTAAATGAAGGAAAAGGCTTCACTCAAGTCCCCAGGTTTGATTTACAACCAGTAGCTCTGTGGACTCAACAAACAGAGATTGCTGACTCCCGAGAACAATGAACTTGTTAGTTAACAGAATTAACAGTGCGTTGTTTAACTATAATGACAGCAATAAAACAGGAGATGTGAAGTTGATACAGTCACAACTGAATCGTAATGGATGAGATATTTACGGCAAAGCTGTTAAAACATTGAATAAAATATGGGAAGAGCAAAAGCAGATGTGATTTTATTCTTCAGAGTTGAGGCTTGTAAAGTATGAGATAGCATGAGTAATAATCACAGGTTCTAGTTCACAATGCATTAATAAATATTGATATGATGCCAGTGCTGAAACTTTCCAGATACCAAAATAAAGTGAGAAAGCATGCTCTTGCATTATGTATTGCTAAGTTTAAATTTTACGGCACACATGGCGATATATTCATTATGATATTACACACCCCCCTACACTCTCTCACACACACACACACACACACTCTCTTTATTTAGGGCCCGAACAAGTGTTCAGTTTGCCAGTCACCAGTGTTGCAGCCCCCACTGCTGCAGGTACATCCCCCATAGCAGAACTGACAGGATGGATCATGTAAGAGCTCTTTGTCTATTTTAGTGCAGAATTATCCACCCAAGCGTCCACGGTTTGGAAGGAGGCTTTGGGTAGATCCAGCTGACTTGGCTCTGCAGCACGCAAGGCATTGCTGATGGGGCTCCCTCGGTGGTGGGATGCCCAGGGAAAGGGCTGGCACCCTACCCTGGGTAGTAACACTCCCAGCTCCTCCAGCCAAACCCTAAAATCATCTCCTCCCCGATCTTACAGAGCTACTGATTGCATGGGGTTTTTTTTTCCCCAGCGATGGTATTTCTAGCTAGAAAAATGATCACAACCTGATCAGACACCATTTGGCTGCAGTTTCATACACAAATTAAATTAGTGTAAAACCAATACAAAGCTAAACAAGAAAAAACCCCAACCCAAATGACTGCAAATCTGAGTCGGTTTCCTTCATACCTGCTCAGACACATTTGTGCTGGCACAGCCACGCTGCCAGCTAATGCCTGTTTGCAGACATAAAGCACCTCACAAGTCTGTACAGAGCTTTTTTTCTTTGTTTTACTTCAAATGCATTCATCAGCCTAAATGACTGCTTCTGCATTACTAAAGGACAAGCACAAAGCAACGTTTTCTTCTTCTCATTGATCTCAGCAAAGCCCCTTGCTCTCCTTCCCCCCACCCTCCTCAGCTCCCCCACCCAGAGAACGAGAAACATGCTACAGCGAGGTTGCATCCCGAACGGGTACCAACTCTGCGTGTACTTGCCTTGAGTTCAACCTACAGCAAGAGAAGGCTAAAGACATTACCTGAGACTGTACATCATGTGCTGCCCAAGCATGGAATACCTGAACTCTCCTCACGCTTTGGTTAGTATTCAAAAGCTTGTGGCAAGCGTTGCTACTCTAAATGCCATTATCTGTATGAAAATGCATAATTACATAGTATTTCATTATTTTTTCTAGAAAATTCCAGTCTAAACCCCTGGGAA
This sequence comes from Hypotaenidia okinawae, assembly GCA_027925045.1. NCBI lineage: Eukaryota > Metazoa > Chordata > Aves > Gruiformes > Rallidae > Hypotaenidia > Hypotaenidia okinawae. Next base: position 9,196,487 of record BSDF01000016.1, read on the forward strand.
ATGTTGGGTTTTAAAAAAAATTATATGTATATCCATCTATTCTTTCCTTCCCAGAATGGATATAACTTCCCTGTGACTGACTACTATATACTGCTCTTCATTAATCATCAATCAAAAGGAAGAAACTACAACACCAAACCTCGCTTCTCTGCATTAAAACCTCTCTCTCAAAGGATACCCTTTTCTGATTTCAAGTCACGAAGCAGATTTATGCTAGAACAACTTTATTTTGGCTGGTCAGATAGAAGGAACCGTGCTCTGCGTGTGGAGAGCTAACAGTTCGCATCTGGTGCGGGGCTCTCCTGTGGTTGTGATCAGCCTGTATCAAAAGCTGGGGGAGGAGGGAGGGAATGAGCCTCCAAGGAAGTTCTGATTTCTGTATGGTTTAATGTAGTTTGTTAGATATTTGTCTGTTGTTGCTACATTGTGGGGGGCATCAGACAGTGATTCTGAAAACAGCTCTGTGACAGAATGCCCCAAGTCTTCATTTTGTGCTTTTCAATTTCTACCTATTTCCTATCTCCAGGATACATTTGTCTCCCCACTACAACATTTTTGTGGGGGTTCTGTTATCTGTGCACTAATTTGGACCAAGACTAAGGGGGTCACATCATCTTGGTCCCACACACCCAGAACTCCCCCAACACCCAGAACACCCCGCACGCACCCAGGTTCTTTCAATGTAGCTGTTCATGTTTCTTCAACCCAGCACCTTGCATTGCAGGGGAATATCCCAAAACACATGAGCAGGTCCTGCTCTCTGACAGAGATGGTGGTTATTTCCTTGAGCGTCCTGCACACCCCAGCCAGAAATTCCCTCCTGGGGTAGGCATCTACTCTTGGTTGCAAAGCTTTCTGTCATGAAGGCCACTCTAACATTCAATGCCGTTGCTATTAATTATACCCTCTACAGGGTGATAATTCCGCAGCTCTGACAGGGGAGCCTGGTCCAATTCTGTCCTAGCTTAATCCCAGCCAGTAACCGAACACCACACAGCCACTTGCTCCCCCTTTCCCCCACCAAAGGGATGGGGAGAAGAGTGGGGAAAAAACCTCGTGGGTTGAGATGAAGACAGTTTAACAGGATAACAAAGGGAAAGAATGATAAATAATAACAACAATAAAGATAAACCAAGTGATGCACAAATGCAATTGCTCACCACGTGTAAAGAACCCATCCCCTGATGTCCAGTCTGTTTCTGAGCAGGAATTCCATCTCTCAGGGGGCTTCTCTGGTCATGTATGAAACATTATGTGCTAGGGGATGGAGCTTCCCTCTGGACAGCTGTCCTGGCTGTGCTCTCCTAGCTCCTTGTGACCCAGCTGGGCACTGAGAAGCTGAGAAGGCTTTGGCCTTGGTAGTTGTAGCGTAGACACTACAACTACCCAGCAACAACTAAAAACATCAGTGTGTTATCAGCATTATCCTCGTACTAAATCCAGACACAGCACTGTACCGGCTACTTAAAAGAAAATTAACTCTATCTCAGACAAAACCAGAAAAAAACCTCAAAAAATCTTGATTTGCCCAGTCACAAGATGAGAAAAGGTGACCTTCAGGGTGGAAATCCCCCCATGTGAGGGTGGGGTCTCACAGCACGTAACCACTCTTGGGTCCCAGATAGAGAGGATTTTCTCTTCCCCAGCTCCTGCTGGGATCCACATTACTTTAAACTCATTCTCAATACCTGTGGGACAAACAACAGTTAAGGGACCCTTTCCTAGCAGCAGCTTCAAACCTTTCCTTTCTACGGAGCGTAGGATGACCGAGCATCTGTACTGATACAAGGTTTCTCAGAGCACAAATAGCAATAAAAATTTCCCAATCAGATAGCATCTTGACTCAGGCTTTGTGAAGTTTCTTACAAACTTTGCTGAATGTGGCCTTAAAAAACATTCCACTGTGGGTACAGTGAGATTCACACCAAACCAAGGCAATAAGCAACAAACTGTACAAATTGGCATTTGATGTAAACTGGCACCAGTCCACTGCAACCAGCTTATCAGCATTGACTTAAATGAGCTGAGGATATAGCCCTGCAAATTTTAGCCTAGCCTGGAGCAGGTCTCACCCTGGAATTTCTGCAGTAAAGGAGAAATTGCAAGAGTGGAATAGGACCTGATGTTCACAAAATGCAAATAACAAAAATGCATTCAAATATCTTTTCATTGTCACCTGAAAGCAGAGAACCCAAATCCACAGAACCCAAATCCCAGGAACTTGAGGGCACCCACTAGGGCACTTCATGTTATGTGGGAGCAGCTTTGGAAAAGAAAATACCAGGATCAACTTTGGAGGCATCCCCAATTGTTTCCCCAAATCTTCCTTGTGGCCCTTCACATCCTTAATGTTATTATCCATTAGTCTGACCCACACCTCTCCGTAATCAATGCTGTTATTGATGTTAAACTGCACCAGCTGATTTAGGTTTCGATGACATATGGACTCCTGTCCTCTAGGTACTCAGCTGCAACCACCAAACTCATTTCACTTAGATCTCAACTCCAATAGAGTATTAGGGATAAACGGTCAGTGCTTTAATGGTCATTTCACACTTCATCATCACGTCATCCATTCTCTGCATGTGCCACTTAAGTCTTCCATTCTGTTCCTTCAAATAGATCACAACAAAAATGAACATGACAAAACAAATGTTGAAAAAAGCAACCTTTGCTTGTTGTTGGTGGTTTTTTCCCTCTAACTAAATGGCGAATTGTCCCATTATACTCATTTCCTGCAAAATATGTATCTCCAGGACCTTCAGTGCAGCAAAGCAAAGCACTGCTACAGTCATCTTCTGTGTGGAGTGCTTCTGTTTTACATACTGACACGCATTTTAACATGAAAAAGGTCAGAGATGGAAACAGCACAGCTTGTTGCTGTGACAGCAGACATTTAACAGAAAGACTTCTGGACACACTACAGTTTAAAATAATTTAGTAAAATAATTGCCATGATTGATTTTTTAGGTCCCCGAGTTCATACCACACACTTTTGTGTGACAACTCCCTTCAGTGGTGTTTTTTCTTTCTTCTTTTTTTTCCCCTTTCTCCAGCAATGACAAGAAATGCATTTCAAGTAAGTTCTGGGCTGTTGTCAAAGTTTGATCAGATTCACAAACTCCACCGTCATTTGCTGGGTAATGCCATTCTCCAGAGCTGCTGCCAGCCCTTTGTCCAAACAGCTGGTAGCATAAGGCTAGCAGAAAATCATCTTGTTAAATGAACTTTCGTTAGCCTGCCCTTATGAGGAGCTAAGCCCCACTCGTATAGAACATAGCACTTGCTTTACTGCAACACAGACGTTGCTACAGCAATGCCCGCACCAGGACTGCACACTACATCTGCCCCTGAAAATAATTAGTATAGTTATTACAAATGAAAGCCAGGAAGGATTATATTTGGGGGAGAAAAGGAACTGTGAGACACCAGAGAAGTAAGCAAAGCTGTTGATCTTGGGAGAAGCACAAAGCCCTGTTACACAGAACGCTGCACAGCCTTGGCACCATTCATTTTAGCTACCCGATTTAGGCACAACAGGCTCTGCCACACCAAACCCTGCAGGGCTTGTGAGTTTGGCTTCCTCCATGATTAGTGGAGGAAGACATGTACATAGGAAGACAACATCAGGGTGCCTGAAAACAACGATCCGCTAATCTTTGTAAAGTGATGTGCTACAGTCCCAGAAGGAAGCCATCTAAATTTACTGATGGTGACACTGGTACAGTGATTATATCACATTATATATATATATAATGTCAGTATGTATATAATCAGTATCAATACCAATTCAAAGCTGTAAAGTAGATTTCACAATGTCAAGTCAGAAAACCAAGTCACTTCCAAAGGGATTAGGAAAAGGATTATCATGTTCAGCCTGTGTAACAGAGCATCCATCCTAAAAGTGGGAGAAATTATTCTAGTCCAGCTGGCCAGAGATTTGCTTTTCAGAGAGGTGAGTCTGATTTTCACAACAGGGTCCCAGCACATCACCTGGCTTACCTCAGAACTCTCCAGCATAGAAACCATGAGCCATTTTTGCAGAAGGGCTGGAACTGGAGACAAGGCACCTTGCAGACCTTGTGGTACAGAACCTTTACCTGGGCCAACACACTGGCTTCCTGGGGCCGTGGCAAAGCCTAACCAGCAGTCATCATGAGCTGCCACACAACTTTGCCTGTGATTTGGCAATTTGTGCACTCTTCTGGTCTGCACAACACAAGAAGGACGACTCAAAACTAGATTCTGCACTTTGTTGGAAAGCATCCCTACTGACAGGGTTATAGAGAGCACAGCAAAGTGTGTAAGGCACAGACCATCAGTGACCTGAGATAAATACGGTCTGACCTTTCCACAAATGGTCTGAGAAATCCCGGTGGATGGGGGATCTCAGGGTCTTTTGGCTTTATTTACATATCTTCTCGCTCCTTGGCTTTGGAAGCAGCATGGTTGGGAGCAAGGTATACAACCATAGTTCTGCACGGTCAGATTATCAATCCCCCACCCTGACACACATTTACACTTATTAAAAAATCACCTGCTTGGCCTGGATCACAGCCCCATTGGGCAGGGAGAAGGAATCACAGAGTAGAAACAAATGGGAAAAGAATAATAAAAAAGAAATTAAAAAAAACCCAACATGAAATACCAGTGGTAAAAACGAAACAACATCCATTGAACAAAGCATACGGAGGGGTTAGAAATCTAAACACGGATTATAACAGAGGCCTCGATTAGAAAGAAATCAAAAGGGATTTTGTTTTCATTTTTAAGTATAAGAATCCACATTTGTTCAAAATACAATCCCTATTCTGATCTCCATCCTGGACATGGAATGATGAAATTGGATGTTTTTCTTAAATATAATTTTGATGAAATAATAATTCAGTAAAAATCCTAGTAAATACGGGAAAACCAAGAAAACATTACAGTTCAAGTTTCACTTCTCCCAAGCAGCACATGTTGGCTTCTAATGGCAGAATGCTGTTCATATGCATTCATATTAAATAAAATGGTACAGAAATGCCAAGGATGGACAAAACCTCTCTCTCGAGCCTCCTATGGTGATTTTAGAGGGGAAAAAAATAAACACAGCTTTAAAATGAGGTTTTTAGAGCATAGCTAAAACTCTTGCTTTTGCTGCAGGAGGGTGATGGAGAGGAGCTGGGAGGCAGAAATCCTTCCCGGGGAGGGGGAGGCCCTGGTACAGGGTGCCCAGAGAAGCTGGGGCTGCCCTTGGATCTCTGAAAGCGCTCAAGGCCAGGTTGGATGAGGCTTGGGGCACCCTGGGCTGGGGCGGTGTTCCTGCCTGTGTCAGGGGAGCACTGTGGGGGTTGAGGACCCTGCCCACCCACACCAGTCTGGGGTTTGGTGACTTCAAAGGATGGGAACACCAGCTCTCGAACTCACAGATAACTCTGTTGTACCCAGCCTGCCAAAGCCAGACCTCAGCGTCACACAGGAGCAGTGGTTTCAATGGAGCCTTCTCCTCTGCCCATGAGAGGGCCCAACAACACAATACACCCTTTGTTTTACAAACACCAGCCTCAGCTGTGAAAAGTTCCTTGAAGAGGGTGCACGTAAGAGTCTCAACTAGTAGGGAGTTTCACCTTCTTACACCTCACTAGTAACCTCAAATGTGGGTTGCAGTGATGTCCTCTCCTCTCCAGCCCCAGTCCCCCTGAAGTGTTGAGGAAGAAGACCAATCAGCCCTTTCCTTGACACAAGGGTAACATATGCTCTTCCTTGCTCTTACCCTGCTTTTCACAGTACATGGGCCACTTGTCCTGAACCTCAAAGTGTTTCAGTATGAAACAGTTGTTTTTCCAAACAACAGACAAGAATGGAAATATTGTTGAGCGTCTGTCTAAGCACATATGCTGCACATGGTTCAGGTATGACACTGGAAAGCTATTCCCCTTGCAGCATCGTCCTGCTGGAAACACAGACCTGAGGTGCCTGATAGTCCCTTCCTAGCTAAAGGCCCCAGGCCCAGCTTTAAAGCTACATTATAACGTGTTCACTTGAAAGACCTAATGCAGCCATTCCGCAAGAGCACTGCAAGTGCAAAGTACTTCTGATAAGAAGTGCAGCCCTTCGATAGATGTTGAAGCACTTTCCTTCTCTCCCATTCGTACTGCACTTAGTTTTTGACAGTTTTACACAAACGTCAAACTTGCTTTCAATTCCCTGCCTCCTCCTCCCCACATTTGGTGCTGGTGCATTACTAACAGAATTAAACTTGAAAATAGCCTTAGGCTCTCTAACCACTTTTGAATGGTATTGGAGGCTTTGCTCTATTTCAGAATATAAACCCAAAGATACTAATTTTGCCATATTTTTAAAATAATTAAACAAATGTTCGTAGCTAAAATAATAAAAATGGGCTGTAAAATACGAAGAACAAAAAAAAGAAAGAAAAATGGATACCGTGTTGCAAAGGAAAAAGAGTTAGATTGTCATGAATCTGAAAGGAAATCAATAGGACAACTTTGGAGACCCATTTCAATCTGTTGTTGACATTGTTTTCTAGTAGTAATTTTCTCAAAATGTTAACAGTATTGAGTTTGCTTATTGATTCTATTATTTTTGACCTTGCATTAGTGTGGGCTAATCTTACATGCCATAAAATTTCCTTTCACAGCTAAAATTATTGTATGGCTCTAGGGGAAAGTTACAATCAGGTCAGAGCCCCCTTAGGAATTTGATGAGCATATAACTAGCAATAATGAGTTATTTTGGCGCTCTCTCTACCTTTCTGTTGTTTACATTTTATTACAGAGTTTAGGCAGGATCGTCATACGAGTGATCAGTGTATTGATGAAAACACCAAAATCATCATAAATGGGAAAGTAAACTTAGATAGGCCTAGCTCTCTGAGAGGCGATGGTGTGAGCATGCAGGCAGGGAGTGAGCTGAAGCCAGCATGCTGCTGTTCTTGCGGGGAGGCGGCTGCAGAGCACGCTGCAGCATTGCAGCACTCTATGGCATTGTGACACACTATGGCACACTAGGGCATGGCAGCACGCTATGGCATTGTGACACGCTATGGCATTGTGACGCGCGATGGCACACTAGGGCATGGCAGCACGCTGTGGTATTGTGACACGCTATGGCACACTAGGGCATGGCAGCACGCTATGGCATTGTGACACGCTATGGCACACTAGGGCATGGCAGCACGCTATGGCATTGTGACACGCTACGGCACATTAGGGCATGGCAGCACGCTATGGCATTGTGACACACTATGGCATTGTGACACGCTATGGCACACTAGGGCATGGCAGCACGCTATGGCATTGTGACACGCTATGGCACACTAGGGCATGGCAGCACACTATGGCATTGTGACACGCTATGGCATTGTGACACGCTATGGCACGTTATGGCACACTAGGGCATGGCAGCACGCTATGGCATTGTGACACGCTATGGCACACTAGGGCATGGCAGCACGCTATGGCATTGTGACACGCTATGGCACACCGGGGCATGGCAGCACGCTATGGCATTGTGACACGCTATGGCACACTAGGGCATGGCAGCACACTATGGCATTGTGACACGCTATTGCACACTAGGGCATGGCAGCACGCTATGGCATTGTGACACACTATGGCACACTAGGGCATGGCAGCACGCTATGGCATTGTGACACGCTATGGCATTGTGACACGCTATGGCACACTAGGGCATGGCAGCACGCTATGGCATTGTGACACGCTATGGCACACCGGGGCATGGCAGCACGCTATGGCATTGTGACACGCTATGGCACACTAGGGCATGGCAGCACGCTATGGCATTGTGACACGCTATGGCACACTAGGGCATGGCAGCACACTATGGCATTGTGACACGCTATGGCACACTAGGGCATGGCAGCACGCTATGGCATTGTGACACGCTATGGCACACTAGGGCATGGCAGCACGCTATGGCATTGTGACACGCTATGGCACACTAGGGCATGGCAGCACGCTATGGCATTGAGACACGCTATGGCACACTAGGGCATGGCAGCACGCTATGGCATTGTGACACGCTATGGCACACTAGGGCATGGCAGCACACTATGGCATTGTGACACACTATGGCACACCGGGGCATGGCAACACGCTATGGCATTGTGACACAATAGGGCACACTAGGGCATGGCAGCACGCTATGGCATTGTGACACGCTATGGCATTGTGACACGCTATGGCACGTTATGGCACACTAGGGCATGGCAGCACACTATGGCATTGTGACACGCTATGGCACACTAGGGCATGGCAGCACACTATGGCATTGTGACACACTATGGCACACTAGGGCATGGCAGCACGCTATGGCATTGTGACACACTATGGCACACTAGGGCATGGCAGCACGCTATGGCATTGTGACACGCTATGGCACACTAGGGCATGGCAGCACGCTATGGCATTGTGACACACTATGGCACACTAGGGCATGGCAGCACGCTATGGCATTGTGACACACTATGGCACACTAGGGCATGGCAGCACGCTATGGCATTGTGACACGCTATTGCACACTAGGGCATGGCAGCATACTATGGCATTGTGACACACTATGGCACACCGGGGCATGGCAGCACGCTATGGCATTGTGACACGCTATGGCACGTTATGGCATTGTGACACGCTATGGCACACTAGGGCATGGCAGCACGCTATGGCATTGAGACACGCTATGGCACACTAGGGCATGGCAGCACGCTATGGCATTGTGACACACTATGGCACACTAGGGCATGGCAGCACGCTATGGCATTGTGACATACTATGGCAGACCGGGGCATGGCAACACGCTATGGCATTGTGACACAATATGGCACACTAGGGCATGGCAGCACGCTATGGCATTGTGACACACTATGGCATTGTGACACGCTATGGCACGTTATGGCACACTAGGGCATGGCAGCACGCTATGGCATTGTGACACGCTATGGCACACTAGGGCATGGCAGCACGCTATGGCATTGAGACACGCTATGGCACACTAGGGCATGGCAGCACGCTATGGCATTGTGACACACTATGGCACACCGGGGCATGGAAGCACGCTATGGCATTGTGACACGCTATGGCACACTAGGGCATGGCAGCACACTATTACATTGTGACACACTATGGCACACTAGGGCATGGCAGCACGCTATGGCATTGTGACACGCTATGGCACACTAGGGCATGGCAGCACGCTATGGCATTGTGACACACTATGGCACACTAGGGCATGGCAGCACGCTATGGCATTGTGACACGCTATGGCACACTAGGGCATGGCAGCACGCTATGGCATTGTGACACGCTATTGCACACTAGGGCATGGCAGCATGCTATGGCATTGTGACACGCTATGGCACACCGGGGCATGGCAGCACGCTATGGCATTGTGACACGCTATGGCACACTAGGGCATGGCAGCACGCTATGGCATTGTGACACGCTATGGCATTGTGACACGCTATGGCACACTAGGGCATGGCAGCACGCTATGGCATTGAGACACGCTATGGCACACTAGGGCATGGCAGCACGCTATGGCATTGTGACACGCTATGGCACACCGGGGCATGGCAGCACGCTATGGCATTGTGACACACTATGGCACACTAGGGCATGGCAGCACGCTATGGCATTGTGACACGCTATGGCACACCGGGGCATGGCAGCACGCTATGGCATTGTGCCATGCTATGGCACACTAGGGCATGGCAGCACGCTATGGCATTGTGACACACTATGGCATTGTGACACGCTATGGCACGTTATGGCACACTAGGGCATGGCAGCACGCTATGGCATTGTGACACGCTATGGCACACTAGGGCATGGCAGCACGCTATGGCATTGAGACACGCTATGGCACACTAGGGCATGGCAGCACGCTATGGCATTGTGACACACTATGGCACACCGGGGCATGGCAGCACGCTATGGCATTGTGACACACTATGGCACACTAGGGCATGGCAGCACGCTATGGCATTGTGACACACTATGGCATTGTGACACGCTATGGCACGTTATGGCACACTAGGGCATGGCAGCACGCTATGGCATTGTGACACACTATGGCACACTAGGGCATGGCAGCACGCTATGGCATTGAGACACGCTATGGCACACTAGGGCATGGCAGCACGCTGTGGCACTGTGACACATGCTATGGCACACCGGGGCATGGCAGCACGCTATGGCATTGGGGACACGCTATGGCACACTAGGGCATGGCAGCACGCTATGGCATTGTGACACGCTATGACAAACTAGGCATGGCAGCACGCTATAGCATTGTGACACACTATTGCACACTAGGGCATGGCAGCACGCTATGGCATTGTGACACGCTATGGCACACTAGGGCATGGCAGCACGCTATGGCATTGTGACACGCTATGGCACACTAGGGCATGGCAGCACGCTATGGCATTGTGACATACTATGGCACACTGGCAGCAACACGCCATGCATGGCACGCTAGGGCATGGCAGCACACTATGGCATTGTGACACATGGCACTATGGCACACTAGGGCATGGCAGCACGCTATGGCATTGTGACACGCTATGGCACACTAGGGCATGGCAGCACGCTATGGCATTGTGACACGCTATGGCACACTAGGGCATGGCAGCACGCTATGGCATTGTGACACGCTATGGCACACTAGGGCATGGCAGCACGCTATGGCATTGTGACACACTATGGCACACTAGGGCATGGCAGCACGCTATGGCATTGTGACACGCTATGGCACACTAGGGCATGGCAGCACGCTATGGCATTGTGACACGCTATGGCACACTAGGGCATGGCAGCACGCTATGGCATTGTGACACGCTATGGCACACTAGGGCATGGCAGCACGCTATGGCATTGTGACACGCTATGGCACACTAGGGCATGGCAGCACGCTATGGCATTGTGACACGCTATGGCATTGTGACACGCTATGGCACACTAGGGCATGGCAGCACGCTATGGCATTGAGACACGCTATGGCACACTAGGGCATGGCAGCACGCTATGGCATTGTGACACGCTATGGCACACCGGGGCATGGCAGCACGCTATGGCATTGTGACACACTATGGCACACTAGGGCATGGCAGCACGCTATGGCATTGTGACATACTATGGCACACCGGGGCATGGCAACACGCTATGGCATTGTGCCATGCTATGGCACACTAGGGCATGGCAGCACGCTATGGCATTGTGACACACTATGGCATTGTGACACGCTATGGCACGTTATGGCACACTAGGGCATGGCAGCACACTATGGCATTGTGACATACTATGGCACAGTAGGGCATGGCAGCACGCTATGGCATTGTGACACGCTATGGCACACTAGGGCATGGCAGCACGCTATGGCATTGTGACACGCTATGGCACACTAGGGCATGGCAGCACGCTATGGCATTGTGACACACTATGGCATTGTGACACGCTATGGCACACTAGGGCATGGCAGCACGCTATGGCATTGTGACACGCTATGGCACACTAGGGCATGGCAGCACGCTATGGCATTGTGACATACTATGGCACACCGGGGCATGGCAGCACGCTATGGCATTGTGACACGCTATGGCACACCGGGGCATGGCAGCACGCTATGGCATTGTGACATGCTATGGCACACTAGGGCATGGCAGCACGCTATGGCATTGTGACACGCTATGGCACACTAGGGCATGGCAGCACGCTATGGCATTGTGACACGCTATGGCACACTAGGGCATGGGAGCATGCTGCAGCATTGTGGCACACTATATCACACTACAGCATCGCCAGCTTTTCAACACGGACGATTCAGCAGCAAAAAGGGTGACTCCACTCATCCGTTACAAACCAGTAAAACATGACAGTACAAAGACGATGGTGAGGCTCTCCTCACAGCACAAGTTTGCACCGTGCAATCTAACACACCTGTGAGACCTCCTTTTCCACCCCTTGTACTTAAGCATTAATTACACAGGTATTATTTCTGCTCAGGATTCCCATATTAAGCATTTGGAATGGACACTGCTAAATTAATCAGCAGCTACTATGAGGTTTGAGAGTTTAGCACCACTACCAGCACTTCAGTTTTTCTCCGAAGACAAACACATCTGTTTAGGGAGGATCTTCTCTGACTCCTTTATGTGTCTGAGCCCCTTCCTGGTACAGAAATGGAAATTTTGAGTTTCAAGCAGCACTGAGCTGACATCTAATGCACTGCGCTGGACACACGTCTGTGCTAAAAGTACAGGTTTGTGAGCAAACTGCATATACATTTGGGGCTAAACAGTTATTTTCTTAACATCACAAATAGCCTGACATTTTGAGTTCCTAATAGCTACAGCGGCTGTTTAGAAAGCATCCAAACAGCCGACAGCCAGGCTGAAATCCAAAGGAGGTATTTTGGATTCTGAAAACTCGTAAAGGTCTAGACATACCCAGATGTTCCTTATAAAAGAACTTTAACACCAGAGAAAAGACACCCAAAGATAGGCTAAGTGCCCTGCTTGAAGGCTGCATAGTATATACGTCCCCAGAGAAGAGAGCTGGAGGGAGATTTATTGTTTGAGGCTTTTAGCCTCAAGCTTAATTTTTAAAGGTATGAATTTCCCTAGAAACAGAATAGTTCCATTTAAAAGTCACAGGTGCCCTGAAGCTCTGCTTAGAAGATTACCTCAAGTTTCATTTAATAATGGGCTTGAAACTTGAGTCAAATTATTTATTACAATGGGCAATATTTTTGTCTGTTTTTCCCTCATGGTCATCTTAGGTGCTAAAAGGGCTCAATAAAAATTAAAAATGATAGCAGCTTATACTGTTCTGCCGATGAAGGGATTTTCTTTGAACCATCTTTAAACCTGATATATAGTTCAAACCAAGCCTTCCATGTAATCCTAAAATAAAACAAGCAGCAGTTCATCCCAGTTTATCCCAGGCTAATGTATCCCAGTCTCATGTTTTGTTTTTACAGTTTGGATGTCCAAATCCTGACAGCATCAATCACTGGGAACACAAACATGAGTTGGCACAAAAATGCAGTAATTAGAGCTAGATCAGCTTCCACACAATGGTTAAAAACACAGATTTTTTGGTACAGATAAGGTTTGGGAAGTTGATCAAGAGAGAGATCAGAAAGAGCTGGGCAATTTGGAAAATTCTGGAAGTTTCACCCTCTCGCTCTGTTAGCAAAAGCCCCCAAATCTTTGCTCTCAGGAGAATATTGACACAGACACACAGATGCACACACAAAATCCAGTACAAAGGCAGGATGACTGTTGCGTGTGTAAAAGTTGTGATTTTAAGACAAAATTTAAAATAATAAAGAATTTGAAAAGGCGACAATTTCAAAGCAAAATGAGAATTATGTTTACAGTTTGTTTTAGAAACAGCTTTTGTTCTTCGCCCTCTGTGAAGAGGACCAAGTGGCCAAACACTTGGCGATTTTACTGAATCAGTATTTTCCCACTAAAAACAGCAGAAAAAATAATTTAATCACAATGGTGTCAAAGCAATGTTCCTTTACTAGGTCATAAGTGGAATTTTTCCTTAAAGAAGCACATGACCTTCTTCTAGAAACACAACAGCTATCAGTGCTTTCTCTTACCTACTTTACACAGTTGAAGAAGACACTTTATTAACTACAAGAAGGGAGCACAAAGCTGCACAGTGAAAAGTTCTGTGTCGCTGCAAGGTCTCTGCTGCTGTTACAACTCCAGCAAACAGCTCTCATCCGACCAGCTGAAAATGCCATCGTCGCTGCAGCACAGCGCTTAAGCCCACTAAGAAAATACTTGAGCACACGCTTAAATATTATCCAGGTTGCCTAATCTGTATTGTCTACTTTTGCTGTTATTACATTTTTGTGGTATTGGATAAAGAACAAAGCAAAAGTCGGAGAAGACTTAAAGAAGCACGAAGCCAAAATAACTTACAATAGTGGAATTTTTTTTTTTTTGACCTCAAGGGGGAAAGCGTTTTCCAAGACCTGATTTGATAAACAATCGGTTTTGTTTCTCTACAGCCCAGTTGAAAGGAATTTAAGAAATCAAAATACACAGAGAGATATTTTCTCTATTAAAATTACATAGGCATGAGTATCTTTTGATTTTTTTGCTTTGAGAGAGTTCTTAAACACAGACTCAAGGGTGAGACAAGCCCAAGCCAGTTATTACAAGACCCATCTACAGATATTTGCAGAAGCTCTTGTGTGCAAGAGTGATCATCATATATGGGTTCCTAACATGGGATTCTGAAAAGGGCTCGAGATGGTCAGCACTTTTACAGGCACCATTAAGTCTAAGTAGAAGTTGACAGAATTTAGGGGACAAGTCTCATTTGAGCTATGACTATCTTATACATCTTTGGCAGCGCAAATGCACCTTAAAGTGAGTATAAATTACGTTTGGTAGGAGGTAAGAAGTTTCAGAAAAACAGCAATGAAACAGGCCATGAAACCTGAGCTTCAAAGTCACTTTGGTGCCTTTTGAAACCGTTACTGAAATCTTTCAAAGCCCTCTCAAAGGCAGGAGGAACCAAGGCACCAGCCTGAGGAATGCTTCCAGTGACTATTTTAAGAGCGGGCTGGGAACAGCACGCTCACACGCATGTGCCCACTGAGTCCCTGACAAAACATCTGTGTGTTGGTGGGCACATTATAATTACTCTTAGGGTTATGTACTGATGCATCTGTTGCTGTCCTCTAAGGATGCTGAATTTCCCAGGACAATGTGATGACATTGAAACAGGCACACGGACACCTGAATATTCCATACATGGAAGAGTAACAATATTCCACAAGCTTCCAACTCTCCCCAGAGATTTTCAAGCCTTTTTTCTCCATTCCTTTGGGTAGTTTGTTTTGTGTCCCAACTCCATCTAGGTTTAAGCAACAGCTCTGTGGGGTACCGAAAGGGACCCCCACTCTGCAGAGAGCCAGCTGTGTGAGCTCCAAGAAAGCTGAGGCAATGCCCTGAGTCTCAGCTATTAATGCCCAGATTGAGGTTCCCCTTCACACTATGGACACTTCTACATAACTTGATCTTAGGTCACTTGAGGTAACTGGAAATGTGTGCACTGATTTTTTTCAGGTTCTATAGGAAATGGAGCTTTTTACTGCTCCTGTCCTGAGCAAACACTCTGATCTGTGTGCCCTTGCACCACCGAGCAAAGGACTTCACCTCGATGGCATGGGCATGCTCAGGAAATCACTGCAGGCTGTGATTTCAAGAGGAGGGGGACCTCTCTCACGTTCCTAAAGAGATGTGAAACAAGGGACATCTCAACTCTGCCTCCCAGTTTGAGCTTCTGATCAAATTTTTGCTAGTTTCCTGATGAATAGGCTATGTTGGACTGTAGCCTAATGCATTTAATCCTCCCAGATGCGAGGGAGCCGCTTATCAGGCAGGGGGATCTGGACGCTGCACCAAAACGTTGAAAATTTTGGTATGATTCAGAAGTTTCTTTCCACCTGTGCAATCTGTGCCACCAGATGCCTACATGAGTATAAAACCCAGCCCTTCATTTCCTTGCTCCCCTCCTTTCCCTGGCTGTAAGAGGGAAACACAGAGACTGCAGCACCCGACTCACCCAAGCTGCAGTTTAGGACACAGAACCGACCGTGGAGCTTTTATTGCTCATTTCAGTGCCACCACCAAATACTTGTTTTCGGCTGCATTTGTCTTTAAATCAGCTCCAAGATGCTCTTTTCTGTCTGTTACCTCAGATTTTGTATGAATTAAGCTCATTTTGTCTGCCTCATTTCAGAAAGACAGAAAATGATGTGTGCGCTGAGGATGAGAACTGGCGCATTGAGCAGTGGCCTTAGGTTACTCTCTGCTGGGATTTATATCACCAAAATCCCTCCTGATCTGTGTGTTCCCCCCTTCGTTCAGGATTATAAATGAATTTCATTTGGAATCAAATTTAATTCCGTGCTACCTGAGCTCTGCCACCAATCACTTATCTGTGATATATATTTATTTAGCTTTATACAATGCATTTAAAAGCCATCTATCCCTGAGCCTTTGCCACATATCACTCAGTAAACCAACATAACATAACATGCATGTAAGTTCTCTAAACTGGCAAAGACATATTAAAACAAGAGATGTCAGGCTCGGCTCCACCAGTCTCTTTTCTCTACTCCCATCTCCTCAAGTGATTTTCAAGTTGCGGTCCCCAAGCCCCATAGGCTCTAATCCACAAGGGGTTTGCAAAGCAAAGAAACATCAGTTTACAAAACCATTATTTGGTGGTTAAATTTTAGTGTCCCAGTAATGAGCAAACTGGAAGTTCTACCTATCAAATGCAAGGGGTGAGCTCCAAAGCCAGGGTGTCCCACTGCCGAACTGCCAAGGGCAGCGGTATCTCTAACCTCTGCTCACTTCAGTTACAATATCACTACACCAAAAGAAGCAGTAACTTAAAGATGCGTGTATCAACGGTGATAAGGTCAGAAAAGCCACCTTATTTGCAAGCCAGGCTCCAGACAGAGCTGTCAACCAGCACCAATGTGATAAAACTTCTGAGAAATGTCACGAAAAACGCCTGCTGTACGAAGCACAGAGGAGAGAAGTGTCTACGAAAGCAGCTGTGGGTTCAGAAATTGTAGTAACAGGTAGCAAATAGGAACCACTGCGTCTCATAGTAAACCTGTCGGAGAGACCTGATGATTGATAATGTTCCCTGTTGCATAAAGCCAAGAGCAAGAATCACAGGAAAAGAAAAAAAAAGAATGAACACCTTCCCACCCTTCCGTAACACCAAATTCATTCACCTAAAACACTTTTTCTTGGAAACACTGGGACAGAAAGAGGCTTGACAGACCAAGGCCAGTATCCCACTACTGTACCCGGGCTTGATGTGTCTGCTGAACATTCTCAAACGTTCATTTGCATAAGAAATTACCCACCCTGACAATTACTCACATGCACAGTCAGAGTAACTACAGGGAGAGATGGAATAGCTGTGCTTATTTTTGTGCTTGTGTTTACGTCACCAAGCTTTCCTCAAATCTGGGGCCGTTACGAGGATCACCACTTCCTAGCACACCTTTCTTTGTCTCCAAACTCAGTCTCCCCAGTTCCTGGAAATAGCTACTAATTCATTATTATCACTGACATTTCTTGCCATTTCACGTGTTTCCCTAGCAGTGCCTGTTTCCTCAGCTTCATTATTATCAAACAGCTCTGCTGTGATAGACTGCTGATCCTCATCTTCATATTGATTAATTTCATTTTCGCATGCATCATCCTGATTTCCAACATCTTCAGCACAGTCGTCTTACGATGAGTCATTTGCAAGACAGATTTTCATTACAGGAGTTATCGTTGGCGTAGGAATGCGCTGGACCAGTTTCAGGTACAAAGCCACATTCTGCTCAGCCAGATTAGTATAAATTAGAAATGCATGTACAAAACTTAGCAGAATTATTCAAAACCTCCAGCAGTGTAAGGAATAAACTGAATCTGGCCCACAGTGTTTGCTTCTCTCTGCCTTTTGGCTGGCTCAGGGAAGGAATATGCCAATCATACTTGGGCTTGATCATTATCAATGTAATTAAAATGCAATTTATTTTTTTGGATTAATTTGTAGATTAAACAGAGTCATTTTATTATGTTTATCTCGGACATCTAAAATATTTAAGCATTTAACATTACCAAGTTAGCCAAATAAATCTTTAATTTAGTATAATTAGATTTGTTTAAATTAAAAAATGTATTGATATTCCAAAATAGTTTCATATTCATTTGGAACACTAAATTAGAACTTAAAATAACTTGTGTCTGTCTGTGCTTTTTCAGTGTACAGGTCATGAAATACTGTTATCTAATATGACGCCTGCTCCTCTCCACATACTAATCCAGACCCTTACAACCTATCACGCCATATCATTGGTCCTTCGACTCATTCTAGTGAGCAGAGAAGGGCAACCGTTGTGTTTAGTGGCTATATCTATAGAACCCTCTGGAAGGGTTCAAAAGCAGCTGGGCAAATTCCTAGCAGGAAAATCCATCAGGACAGGTTTGGCTGAGCAAGTCCGAGCCGTGGTGAGGGCTGTTTCGGGCAGGATGTGGTGCTCCCCCGTGTTCAGCCACTGGCTCTGCAGAGAGGGCACTGCCCAGACCTCTGGTGTGAACCTCGACACGAGAACATAATGGCTTTAACAGGAAGATTATTGCTCTCTAATGCCCTTCTAAAATCTAGAAGCACCAGATGAGGTTGCCTTCAATTTAATGGGTGCAATTATGAATGTTATTGTAGATCATAAAATTATTGCATTAAAACCCAGCTGTAGAGCCAAACTTCGGTTGGAGAGAGGACTTGGGAAGCAGCATAGCCAATGGAAACAAACTATGTGATACCCACTGCCCAGAAGCTGTGGTACCTTTTCAAAAACGCACTCTTGGGGCTGGAGGCAGAAGCATCATCTCCCCTCTTCCTTTCTCATGGGCTTTTTCTTCACCAGGAACAGAGTCTGGTGGCTGCTGCAGCAAGCTGTCAGCTTGAGCTGTGGAAAAGGGGGTGAGAAGGAAGAGAGGGCTGGGGGTAGGGGAGAGGAGCAGCAGCACTCTGAACGAGGACCATTCAGATAAGTATTTCTGGCAAAGCCACCCCAATTCATTTTCCCCATGCTCTGGATTTCTTCAGGCTTTCTCCCTGAAATCCTTTTCTTTTTTCTTTTTCCTTTGACTCTCCAAACTGCTTTCCAAACTGCACACACCTCAGAGCTCCGAGCAGACATAGCTGAGCAGCACGGGACAGGATGGAGGGATTGTTTCCCATGTCTTGGGAAGGTCGGGGTCATCTCCATGTGCTCCAGATGCCTGCCACAGAACAGCATCAGTGACTCACTCACCTTACGCTCCATCGATTGACTTGCAGAACTTCACACTAAGCAGTTGTTTCCCTGTCTTCTTTTGGCTCAGTTGATTATTCTGTGCTGAGGCACAGGACCTTGAATTTGTCTTTCTTGAGCTGCATCCTCTTCTTCAGGTTATTTCCCCTGCTCATATCACTTAGAATTCAAATCCCATCTTCCAACATAATCACAACCCTTCTCAGTTTGTGTCATTTGGAGCAGTAATAAGCACTCTCTCTGGTCCATCACACAGATCTTTAATGAAATATCACTAGACCTACAGAAACCCACTTAATATATCTTTCTAGCTCTACAGTAAGCCACTGATAAGTGAATTTTTCAACTAACAAGTATTTTCAGCTGGGTCATGTTGTTTACTGGGATGTCCTGTGAAGCTCTTCCAAAATCCTGTGCTGAAAAAATGGGCATAGGAATACGGACACCGTCCCTGGAGAGCAGCAATGAATTTATTTTGAAAGGAAATCGCTCAGAGTTTTGAGATGTTGGCAGTGAGCATTAGTATTTTCACTTGCTATTTTTATGTGTTCCAGATGCAACAAAGCAATACAAAAAGCAGGATCTATCTATCAGCTGTCAAGTTTTCTTCAAGCCTCACAGAAATTAAAATCGATTGAAATTATATTCCAGGGTTCCTTTCAACTCAACCTGTCCATGGGTACACACGTGTGCCTCCAGACTGCCATGTTTTCCACTAAACTCTGCTACTACATTAAATTGTGCATACACATGAACAAGTTTACATGCAGTGGTACAATTTACATGAAGGTGACTACAGATCCTGTTATTTGCTAAATAAAAGTCCAATAAGGCATGAGCAGGACTTTGTGCTGGAAAAGCTTAGGCAAATTTTTCCAGAGACTTTCCGTATTCTAGATAGAGGATGAGCTACCTAGAATCTCTTCCAGATAGAGGAGAATTATCTACAGACCGTACAACCACGTTGGGATGGAAAGACCTTTGGTTTTGGTTACTCCTCATGTTTACTATAGTTAATTTGCACTTCTCTAGCAGGGAAGGTTTAACAGAAGTTCAGATGACGTAAGATATTTTAAGATTATTATTTTCCTGTCCTGCCACTCTGGCCAAGTCTCCTCCATGCACAGATCCTGCACTTCCAGGTGTGGCTGCACCCACATTTTTCACATTTCACCCAGAATCCCTCTTGCTGCCTCTTATAATGGTTAGTCCCTATGTATAGGAAAATATTCTCACCTGATGAACCAGCCTTTAAAAACCTTGCTTTACAAACCTGTTCCATAAGCACTTGCATTTTTCATGAACTTTGGGTGCATCAGGTCTCAAGGATGGTATAGTTTTTATTTCAACATTAGGGAAGAAAAAAAAATGTGCCTAACATCAGAAATCCTGTGCTATTAACAGATCATTTTGTTCGACCAGTTTAAAGAGTAGGACTGGAAAGCAGCACATTAACCTTGATCCTACGGCTTCTCTATGCAGCGGTGAGCAGACTAGCAGGTTCTTGTGGGACACTGTACCTGTCTTGCCTTTACTGAGCTAACTCATGGGGAGGACAGTTTTATGAAAACCTGAGATCCCTGGAGAAGGGTGTCAGGCTCTGTGCAGATGAGGAGCGGCAATCCTGTGTGCATATCCTTCTGCACATCATAAAGAGGTGACAGTTACGATAGTGTTTATTAGAGTGGAAATTTTTCATGCTCCTGTGGCATCTGATAACTGCTATATGCACTAACGAATGACTCATGAATGGCTCTCAGAAGTAAGCCAGAGCATAAAGTAAAACATTCAAAATTCAAAGAGAGCCTTGGATCTCCTGGCACATCTCACACACCCATCAAGCTCAGAGTGTCCCAGTAACGGGCCAAATGCAGTCTGCTTCACAGCGAAGCCTGGTACAAACCAATAATGACACAGACTGTCAGATGCTGGCATCCTTCCCTTTCGGACACAGGCATTTTCATGGACCACAAGACAATGGTCATAATGTGTCATTTGAACCAAGTTCCCATCCAGCATTAATTTCACATTTGCAAATTACTGCTTGGATCTCCTAAGATAAAAGTTGGAGTGTCTGAAGGAAGAGGAGGTTGGTTTCAAATCTCCTGTTCAGCCTCAAGAGAGCCTCACGTGGACACCAGCAAACCTGGTGTGGGAAGATGCCCACACCCACCAGGCTCCCCAGCATCGCTCAGGAGACAGGCAGCTCCAAGGGGAACCAGGTTGTCAGTTGAGAAACAGCCTTGAACACTGGGACAAAGATGCCATTTGCATGTTTGCTGCCTAAAAGAAAGTGTTCATGTTGCCTTCGTGGTTCGGGGTCTGTTATGATTAAAGGCCAGGGAAAAAAGTAAGGAGATTTTCAGAACTTCCTTGGAACCCTGGTGTTGTCATCACTGCTGATGAGGATCAGGATGTGTCAGCAGGCAAGTGGTCCTGACCTCTGCACTAAATCATTCTTCCCTTCAGCCATCTAGTCATCACTGCAGCCACACTGACACCCCATCTCCCCAGCCCTTTTGGCTCTACACAGGGTGGGGCTTAGAGCACGGGCAGTTATTGAGGAAGCAGGAATCCACACACTTCATACAGACCACAAAAGGTCTGCCATAAGGACACATGGCTCCTTTGGCCACAGAAATACAGGACAGGACGCTCTCCAGAGTCGTCCACCACCCCCTTCCTCTCTGTATCAATATATCCACTCTGCATATTACTGAAGTAGCAGATAAGCTTCTCTTCCCCCTTGATTTTCTCCAGATAATATAAAATTCAGCATTCAAGGTGCTCTTTTAAAAGTAGGTTACCTCCCGATAAAAATAAGAGTTCATATTTGTGCTGACAATAGTGGATGATGTTAGTACTGTGCTGCCTGCGTAAAAAAAAACCCCACAAAACACCAAGAACAAAAGATACCTTTACTTCTCACTCAAATTCCCTCAGTTCGAGTCAAGGACACCTCTCGCTGCTTCAACTGGCAAGCGAACGCTATCACACTCCAACCAAACTGGGGATTGCAGACTCACAACGAGGGACAAAGACTTTCATGACTGGAAAGACTTTTAGAGGATGCTCTTTCTTTCCCTGAAGAAGAAACAAAAGAGTGGATTTTTACAGGAAAGCTCCATCCTCTGTGTGTCCGTCTCCCCCGCCTCGGAGCTGTAATTCCTTCAGTGCTCCCTGTAAGATCTCTAATCTTTACAGTCGGGCACAAAAGCTGCTAATATAAATATTTGCAATACTATCATATGCTGGAGAGTCATGAGCGATGAACTGCTGCGCAGTCTGCAGCCCGCTAGCTCTGGGTGCTGCTTCCATTATGCAGGAGGAATGCGGTAGCCTGACAGAAAGCATTAAACAACGGGCAGGTTTTACACAGCGCTAACGATGGGGTCCGCCACTTCAGAGCACAACACTACAACGTGTTTGTACTACTTCTAATAAGACAGGGATAAGTAAATCAGGGTCACCAAGTGGACTGTTCCAGTGAGTTATGGAAGGGAGAGTAACAAACCTGAATTTACAATGCATGCCCTTTAGCTAAATCTGAGATTTGTTGCAGTTATTTTGGCCTTATTAAAGTATAATATTAACGTCCATAAGAGAAAATTTGTTATTCCAAAGACACTTCTATACCAAACAATGCTATATTTAGAGACAATAACTATCCTGCATTGCATAATCTGGCATTTGTGCCACCAGGGAGTCATACGGCATTATTCACTAATGACAGAAAGGCTTCTGGCTCCTTTTCCTGGTGCAATAAATATCTCTGGAGCAAGCAAACCAGAGGCGGGGTTCTGTGGAACTGCAAGTTTGGGGGTTTGTTTTGTTGTTTGGTTTTTTTTAAAATTGAAATTGCAAATTAGTCTGAACTGTTTCCAGTCCTTATGAATCACATTGGTGCAGTAGGAGTTAAATTTCATCAAGCTTTTAAAAGAAAAAAAAAATCAAATAGAACTACCAGATCACTGCTGAAAATACAGCTTGAGCTTAATCATGAAGAAGGACACGTTACCATTTGATGCCCTGCACAACTTTGGCAAACTCAGGCCAAGGGGACAGGGTACCTGTGAGCTAGAAATCTTCACCACAGGCTGCAAGCGCAGCATGGATTTGGGCTACTGCTTCTTCAGTGAGGATGAGATTTCACGACTATTCCATGGCTGGACTGGTCTTGGGCTACAACACGCTATGAATCAACTGTTCTTGGCAAACTACCTGAAGTTTCTTCTTTTCAGGAGATTTTGGCAAGCAGAGTGTGGTTCTTAGGCACTGTTCTTAGAAGAATAACATTGGTTAGACAGTAGAGACTAAGCATTTAGGAGGAAAAAAAGATTTGAAACCACTAAGCTGCACGTGCATCCTGAGTAGTTAAATCACCTGGTGAAGGAGGCAAAAAAGTCTCCATACTTCCTTCAGACTGTGCAGAAGTGTCATCCTTGGGGCTCTCCCCCTTTGTGAGAGGCTCAGCCCTTTCCAAACTTGCCAGAGCAGATCTGATTGCCTGTGTTCCTTCTCCTGTCCTAGTTAAAAGTAGTTTTGTCAGTTTGATGATTTCTCCTCATTCTCAGCTAGGCTAATGCTTTGGCATTGGTCCTTAACAGCAAAATGGTTTGCAATGGGATGGCCTATCCCAGAACTCTCCTTGTGAGCTTTTCTACATCCCCAGACAGTCAATTGCTCTTGTGTTAAATCAATTTGATTGTAAAAAAAAAAAAAAGACAAAAAATCCAAGTCCCATGAAAATAACCAAACCATCAAGTAGTTATTGCAGAAGAGTTTCAGATTCCTCAGTGCCCCCGGGGATCTGATCTCTCCAGGGGATCAATTTACAAATCAAAAGCCATGGGTCTCTCCAAGAGCTCCCCAGCCTGGCACAGCACAGTTTGCTGCAGGTGCCATGGCAAGGAGGGTGGAAGCATGACAGCACGAGAGCAAGAATCACCCAAAATCTCAAAAAACCCATTCCTCACTGAATGTTAGACCAGCAGGCTGTGGATATCTGTGGGGTTCACAAAATTTGCTGCTTTGAATCACAACTTTTTGCCCCCTCTAAATTGACAGTGCCCCAAATTCCTCCCTTCCTGGTATTTTACCCCCCACCCCCTTCCACCTCTATGCTCCCCTATCCCCTGGCAAGATGCTCTGGAGGCATACTGCTGGGTGACAGTGGGACACCCAGGTTATCAGCACCAGGGACTCAGGAACTCCTCCTGCTAGAAAGCATCTTGTGTCTATGTGTCTCGTTAGCATTTGTCATTTTTCCTGGAAGATGCCTAAATGAGTCTGACAGACATCGAATTTACGTTGTTACTCATAACGAATAAAAGAAGAGGGCCACACCAGAGAGCAGCTGGCTATTGTCTTCAAAACATTTGCAAAATGGAAAGATCTGATCCCAAAAGTGCAGCTTAGCAAAGTCTGTATTTAGGAACTCAGGAGGCTGGGAAGAGAACTCAGTGGAGCTGCTTCTCATTAAGATACAAGTGCACAATAAAATGGAATGCAGAAAATTAAATCTCAATGGTTTGTGGCATTTTGCCATTTACCTTCAAGTTTAAAAAAAAAGAAAAAAATAAGAGAAATGGATAAAGAAAAGAAATGTAACTGAGGGACTGAGCGGAGAGTGTGGCAGCGAGTAACAAAAGCCAAACGTTTCAGAGAGCTGAGCGATGCTCACAACCCATCTCCCACAATGCCCTGGAAAGGCAAGAGAAGACACCCCCACACCACAGACTAGCAACTGACATGTCACTCATCTCTGGGCTTTGTAGTGTTTAGGTTAGAAAATGCCATCCAGACTTTTCCCTCCCCTAAAAGAGGCCTGTTAGCCACTTCTTTTTAAAGGCAAATATTTCTAGAACACTGTAAAAAGTATATTGCTTCCTTTTTATAGAGCAGAACCTCTCTGCAACAGGTAAATACATATGTTCTTTTATATTTTTCATGCTCTGGATAACACATCAAGGCATTTTATAGACATCAGGTCAGCACTGACACGTAACCATCGAAACCGTCAGACGCACAGAAAGTAACAACCCATCTCAACTCTATCCAGACGTAGGAAGTGAAGACAGACTCTGCATCACATCG
This sequence comes from Hypotaenidia okinawae, assembly GCA_027925045.1. NCBI lineage: Eukaryota > Metazoa > Chordata > Aves > Gruiformes > Rallidae > Hypotaenidia > Hypotaenidia okinawae. Next base: position 9,221,471 of record BSDF01000016.1, read on the forward strand.
AAAGTTCACCAGCCCTTTTAATAGGCAGAACACGATTATTTACCCTGAATTCAGCCAATCCAATTAGGATGAAACAACTAGAAATGATGTAAGTACACGGAGTCAATAGCCATCCAAAATGAGATCTATTATAACATCACATTGGCCGTTCTGTGTGGACGTTGAGGAAAAGACAGGAAACCCACAGATGAGTGTGTCTGTCTTCGATCTCCTTCCATTCCAGCTGTGAGAAGTCAGGGGGACTTCAGTAAACACTGGACCAGAAAATGAAACCTGCCACAACTGGTGTGTGAGATGGCTTCAGGCACAGTTTCCTTCTCTCATCATTAACAATGCATATTCTGATGAGACACTACCATTGCAATGTGCTCCAAAAGCCCAAAACAAGATTCCAAAAATTTTACGCATATTGGCAGACACGTATTTTATACAAACATGATTTTCCAGTCAGGTCACAATGCCATCTTAAACTCAGAGTAAATTTTTGCAGCTAAGTTATAAACCCCTGAAAGCAGCATTTTATAATGGAAATGCTGATACAAGCTTAACCAGAGCAGCAAGAAGAGTGCCATACACTATAAAAATAAAAGTGAATCATAAAGCAGTTAAGGTTTGATTACTATAAAATACCTGGGCTTAAATTTTTGATACAGACTTTTTTTTTAATTACTTTTCTTGACCTAGAGATACTTTTTGGACAGATAATGTCTAGGGAGTTAGATCAAAGATCCTTTTTGTAACTTCAGAATACAGCACTAACGCATTCGATGGTCTCCTTCGAGCATAAAACATGAGACTTTGAAAGTTATTTGGTCTACTTGTAAATAACAGTGTGAAGTGGAGCTTGCAATTAAGGAGAAACTCCTTCTCTAAACTCCAGCCAACCGAAGTGAGATTTGTAGGGGTAAAACCAAAAGAAAAAAAAAAAACCAAAAAAAAAAGGAAAAACCTCCCAAGATTTCAAAGATGCCTGGTAGGAATATTTCTTAATTGAGCCATGCTTTAGAGCTGCATGGAATTGTTCTTATTAAAAATTAAATAAGAACAGAGGAGAAGAACATGGGAGCTTTCGAGAGATTAGAGCTTTGTAAGATTTACTTAAAAGGTTTCTATTAGACTTCAGGGGTTCTCTCACATGTGGAAAACTCACCTAACAGAAACCAGCCCCAAAAGTCAGGGTTCGAGCTACCAAAACCCACCATCAGTTGACTGGAAAAAAGGAAGGAGGTCTCCCTTCCCCTTCCTGATCCCATAGCAATGCTGAGGTTGAATCCATAGATTTTCTTTGTCTGCTAAATAATTGGCTCATTTTTTTTTAAAACTTCACATGTTCCCTTTCACCCTCCCTTTCTTCCCACTATTTCCCAGGTAACTAATTGGGACCCTGCTCTGGGCTGCTCACAGTGGCCTTGTTTCCTGTCTAACACCCAGTCTGCAGTGGGTCGGGTAGATTCCAATCGTACACAACAGACGTTTATTTACACTTGGCTATGTACATCCACAGGGACCAGGGATATTGTATCTCTGGTTAAATAATCTTCTATAGGGTGAACAGGCTATAAAGCATGGCTTAAAGCTCTTGCTGCAAATTCAGGGCCCTTCTGGAATTTTATCACCTTTCTTCAGTAAAACCGCAGGTTTCCTTTGAAATCCTTAAATATGCCACCTGCTATCTTATTTTGGAACCCACCCGCAAAAAATGGAGCTTCAAGATTCATCAGATGGGGACAAAAAACATTCTCAGTTCTTTGGCTCCCATCTGTGCTAACCCTGCCTTAGCAAGCGCACCTTCTGCGCCATGCCAAGCTTTCAAAGCTGGCAGACTTTGGGGATTTCACAAATGAAACACTTAATACTTCTGGGCAACCTGAGGAGCTCTGCTGGTCTTCGTGCATATTATGTTTCTAGCTCACTCAGAGTTGGCTCACGGACCAATTTCCCATTAGGTTTTTATCAAAATCTCCGATGACACATTCCCAACCCATTCCCCTCTTTGCAAAGCTATTACATGTTTTAAAAGGAGCTAATCCTGACTCCCCGTGTAACTATCGATGGGCATAGGAAGTTTCAAAAATGCTGCTGATTGTGGCTTGGGCTGATACTACAGATAGGTGGAAATAAAAAAGGCTGCTAATAGGCTCGATATACGCCAGTGTAACAGCAACGCAGGCTTTATTGCTTGCTTTCCTTTAAACGCATTGCCAGAGGCCTCTCAGCAAACATCACAAACTAGGTGTCTCTCTTGGCTTCCACTACAGCACTCTGGAGTCTCCTCTACCTGGGGGATGGAGGATGGCAAGAGGAAGAAGGGGTCAATGCAGGTTCCTCCAACAAGGGCTGTTTGGTCAGGACAGAGGACATGGAGATGGCAAGTCCTGGCGTTTTCGGCTCAGCAAGGATTTACTACTTGATCTTTATAACTCCCATCCTTAAAATACAGAAATGATTAAAAGCAAGTAAGTGGTAAGAAAATGACGTTACTTCTGTGCCCAGTTCATCTGGGAACTGCGTTACTTCTTCAGTCAGTCCTTCTGGGAACAGCATTTCAGAGCTGCTGGTGGCTCTGGGCTTCCCAGAGACTAGAACTGAGCAAGAAACCAGAATGAATAATTTAATCTGAGAGTTTAGGCTTTTTTTTTATGCAACATTTATCAGCAAATTATGGTTGGGCATCATTGTCTCTCGATTAATTACAATAACTGCTCTGAGTTTTAAATTAGAAAAACAGAGTAAAATAAGATATAAAAGAATTAAAAGATAGAATAAGGTTAACAATAGAGGGAATCTAGAGGTGAGCAATTTAGACAAAGGCTTACAATATGGTTGAGTTAAGAGGACAGAAGACACCAGGATGGGCACAGTAACAGAGAACAGCTCTACCAGCGTGGCTGAGCATCGCAAAGCAGCACAGCCCAAAGGGCCGCAGCACTGGCCCGATGCTGACGTGGCAGAGAGAAACCGCACAGCAGTGATCAGCATGGGGGAGAAGGACATGGTGAATGTACACAGGGAGATTCTTGAGCACACGGCAAGTGTAGCCAAGGGACGGAGAAGGGACGAAGGGCAGGGTCTCTCTTAGAATTATTTCCTTTAGAAATATGTAAAGAAAAGGAAACATTGTGAGTGGCTAAAAAGGTTTATGAAAGGGAATAACGAAAGCTTCAGGATTAATACTGGGAATTAGAATTAGTGCTGCTGTGAACTCTGCCAGTGCAAAAACTAGCACCACAAATTGGGATGATCTTTACCACTTCCTTGTCAAAGGAACAGTGCACCTAGCCTGGAGCCGTTTAGTGCCTGTGACAAAGAGGAAAAGGGAAATAAAGGCAAACTAAAATACACCCCTAAACCCTTTCTTATTCTACTATGCACATTAACTCCGTCAAATGCATGTTCTTCATGTGCAGCACTCATTCTTTCAGTATCCTATCCTGCTTTCAGCATAACTACCATAATTATTGTTTTCAGTGAAATCCAAGGTTTTCTTCATGCACACTATTTTTAAAGGGAAAAGGTATGTACACTTACAGAGCACACACATCTATCATATAATTATATTCCTTCTTCATTTGAATATTCTATCATTTGCCTCATATACCCATACGAATTTCAAGCCTTGAGCAAACTTGAGCAAGATCTAAACTTATATGCAACCAGGTCATCAGGTTTTATTTTTTTCCTTTTTTAAAAAAAAAATCAATACCCTGCTAAAAATGTGACGGTTAATCATTTTACCAATTTAGGCGTTTATAAAGGTCTCCCTACAAGTATTCTTCTCAGAGCCTTAATGTGCCTTCTAAAAATGACACTGCACAACCAGCACCACAGCAAAGGATATTAGATTTTCTTAAAATGCTAAATACTTTCTAAAAAAAAAAATCTGAAAGGGATTTTTAGGTTTCCTGCAGCAGGACAGGCTGCTTTGTGGCTGCAGAATATTAAACTGTGATTTCAACACAAGAGCTCTGCTTTTCGGCATTGACTCGCACATGCTGCTCTGAGGCTCTCGTATGTCTCGGCACAGAACCAGGGTAAGTTTTTCCAGCTACCTACAGCTCAGCTTCCCCATCCTTTAACTGGAGATGACAAAATTATCAACAATTTGCCAGCAGTGGTCTGAAGAGTCACCAAAATAACCCAGATGTAAGTACAAGGTATTATTAGGAAAACACATCACAATTTTTTGAGGAAAATCTCTTACAGCCCATGTCATTACAGAAAGTGTCATTTATGGAGAGGTTTTACCTGATAACCTGTTTTTATAAAAGTTTAATTATAAAAATGTTAATAATCAAAGGCAAAATGGATCAGTACATACTGATATGTCAGGCAGGGACAAACAAATAGGTTTATTTGTCTTATTCTCTGTGTATGATACCAGCATTTTAAAATTCCTATTTCCAGCAGAGCCAGGGACTACACCAGTTTGTCAGGTGATCAAGTAATTAAATGTTAAGTGTTGACTAACAATGAAATCCAGTCAGAGAGAATGAAAGCAATGAAAGCTAGCAACGTGTTGGGGAGTTTTTCAAACAGTAAGCTTCTGCAAACTTAAACATGGCTTAGCACGTATTTATCGTAGGGGCTGTGCTAATGCAAGCCCCCTTCTCCCTCTGTTTAGGGTCATCAATTGCTCAGCCAAGGGTCTTTAATTGTTTACTGACACCGCATTAGCCTCAGATCACTTCTGTTCTAAAAGTATGCCAGAATAGCACACATGAAGTGAATACATCAACATTTTGTATATAATAGATATAAGTCTAATGGGCAAAGGCTCCAAATGCTGCTGCCATTCATTTTGATAAAATACTAGCCATGAATAATTAGTATTCATTTGCTCTAATTAAGGAATATAGATAATGGAAGCTGGATTTAGAATAGCATGAAGCGATTTTCTGGGGTCCATCACACTCAGGTCGTGCCAGACCCAACCAAAGCCCAAAGCGGGCGCTGCCTGTGTAAAGTGGGCACCAGGCTGCCAGCACCCTGAGCAGCAGGATGAGCAGGGTACAAAGCACTGTGCCAGGACCACAGAGAGATTTCCAACAGCAGACACGGACTGCAGTGTTCCTCAGGCCCTGCGCTTCCCAAGCACTGTGAATTATGCCTGAAGCAGAAACGCAGCACTGGAAGTATAAGTCAGCATAGCAGATGCACAGATGCTTCCCTTTATATATAATTATGCAGTAAACGTGGATATGAGCAAGCAAGGAATACGTGTACAAGGCAGAGAGCTTTTACAGCTCTGTAGCTGACTGGGTGCAGATGAGCTGTGCCCAGTGGCAGGAGCTGCACTGGGGAGATGGAGGCCTGCTTTCCTGTCTGTCCCCGCTTCAGCCCGTGGATGGACTTGGTCAGTGTCTCTCTTCAGCTGTGTGCTCAGATGCAAGGCACCAAGGAACCATCATATCGAAACCACTGAAATTAAGTTTCATCATCACTTGGAGAGATTCTCTTTGGGAAAGGCTAAATACAAGCACCAAATTACCGAGAGACATTAGGCACTGGCCTAAAGTGAGCATTTATGTAAAGAAACACTGGACTATGAGTCCCAAAACACTGTGATGGTGTTCCCTTCCTCCTCTGTTTACCTCCCATACTTGACAAGCTCGTGGCCATCTTCCCCAGGCTCAGTCCAGCAATACCCCCAGCTACGGCTATTGCACCCTCACAAGCTGGCAAAGGCAGCCACCATTGACAGCTACTCAAAAGGGCATTCTTGGGCAGGGGACACATCTCTGTGCCCAGACACCTGCTCTGTCCTCTCTGGGGCATCAGAGGCTTCATTTCCTTAACCCGGGACAGGAGGAGCAGAGGCAAGGCAGCCCTTGGAACTGTGAGGCAGTTGCTCTGGCTCCTGTTACCTGCCAGCTCAATCCCTGCCTGTGCCATTGCTTTGCTAAACTTCAGCGTGTTGAAGCTTTTTACTGCAGGCGTTGGTGGAACAGCACTTGTGATTTTTCAGCCGTGAGTAGGTAACTGGCAACACTGCTGTTCAGTTCAGATAGAAACCTAAGAATGTGTTTCTGCTAGGTTTCTAAGCAGCAGGCCCCACTTCTGTCTGGGAAGGGTGCTGTTAACTGATGCTTTTCAAGAACAAAGTAGAAGAAAAGCACTTGCTCTGTCTCCAGGCTCAGCAGAGGAGCGATACTGTCAGTAGCTGCTTCCAAAAATCATTCTGCATGAGTGCCCCTTTGCTGCAGCTCCCTGGGAGGCTGGCAGCAGCACATTGGTTCTGACTGGGAGATGGGGCCGGTAGCACTCAGAATCCCAGTGCGGAGGATGAACAGTCGGGCAGCTGAGCTCTTGCCTTGGTGGGCACACAGCAGCTGGCAGCAGAGGTAGTAAGAAGCCTGAGCAGAGCCCTTCGCAGCACCAACAACCCCTTGCCTGGGGTTGCTGCCATAGCTGCAAGAGCTTCAAGCCCTGAGACAAGGACTTGTGAGGCTTGTGGGTTTAATGGCACATGCTGGGAAACCAGGAATCAAACCTGAGGTCAGAGCTAGAGAATATTAACATATCCTCTGCATGTAATTCTGCAACATGAAGCTCATCGATAACTGGAGTCCTGCTGGGACTAAGCAAAGCATGCTATACCTATTGTGTTACAATTTTGGCTTTTCTATCCTTTGAAAGGTCAAAATCATGAGCACTTCAAGAAGAATTCCCACCCAAATTCCCCTTAAATGCTGCCCCTTCACTAATTCCTCTTTGTTTCCAGTCAATTAAAAAGAAAACTATTGTGCTCGTCAGGTAAGTAGAATTTACAGTGCAACAGAACAGCATTCCACCTCTGAGCTTCAAAATGGTGAAAATCATTTCAATTCTTTTAAAAAGCCACAAAATTAATACAGCTTACCCCAAATCCCACTTTTTTTGTTCCCCTCTTTAAGATACTTTCTGGGAGGAGGCCAAATTACATACTAAGCACTTCCAAAGGGCTTAATAACACAATCAGATTTGATGTGAAAATGGTTATAGATTCTGCTCTACAGTAGTGTTAGTTGGCTCAGCTATAAAATATCTATATCTCTGTATCAATGATAGATGACCCAGTATAATAAAAGATCTTCACTTGCGTGTATGTTAACAATTAATGGGATGTATAATGTATCACATACTGTGTGTGGAAGGTAATAAAGAGGTATAAATGAGAATTACACTGGTTAATTGGTGTCATTAATGGTTCTTTTGTTCTGCTAGAAAAGCAGTATCTTATTCTGAAGATGATATTGTAGGGCTGACTGCAGACTTCAAGTCAAGGCTGGAGATGAGTTAAGAATATCAGCTCAGCTTCTACAGGGATGTTTCCTGACATGGAGGCCACTTAGAAACCCAGATACAGTCCTACCAAGTGGGCTGGTTTCCTCCTTCTCCTGCCTGCCCTCAGGATGGTCCAGGCTTCGCAGAGCATCACTGCTCTTCATGTTTCCCAAACAGTTGCAGTCCTGGCTGGATTTGTGTTTCAAATGGGTGCAGTCATCTTATGATGCTCTACACCTATGCAGACTCCATCCACTGAGCACAAGCACTGGCTCACTGCAGTGATGACTCTGTGATAAACAGGGTTTTCTCTCAATTGGGTATTTTTTAATTAAATGTTTTTCCTGCCACAGAAAACACACTTGATCATCACAATGAAAACCAGAAATGGTTGATTTTGGTATTTAGGATGTACTGGCCTAAAAATGGGTGTCACAGTGCCTTGCAGAGCAGGACACCGTTTACATCCAAGCAGGACCTTTGGAGAAATATTTCAGATCCTAAGAGCTCTGAAAAGCAAGGGAACACATGCAGAGTCAAGAAAAAGAGCTGGATGAAGAGCTATCTTCCTGCCATGAACACAGAAGAGCACAACACAGAAGAATCATCATTTTGAGGAATAAAGATGAAAAAGAAGAGAAAGGGTTCCCAGGGCAGGGTAGAAGGTAGGCACAGAAGCAAGGAGTGGGCATGCCATTACACCAACGTTTCCCTTTTGTTATTGAAGATGAGTTTCACAGTCCCTGAATAAATTAAATCTTACGATCACCAGCTGGCTAGAAGTTGTGTAACACTTTTTATACCACACTCAGAACATTTTATGACAGATAGGTGTGATTCAAGCTATGGGGAAAGGGAAGGCGGGGAGTTAAATAGCTTCTCCCAGTGCAGGGGGGAAACTGCTACCTGGGGGTGAAGGTCAGGTTTCCAAATTCTACTCTATCCTCAAGAATCTGCTGACACTCCACGACTTGAGAACAGAAAGCACGTGATGATGCAAAGCACTGCAAAGCCTCTGCCACTTCAATACAAATCTACCAGCCAGTGGCTCTGACTCGACAGCTCGGGAGGAGAGCCAGCACACATACATCATTTTAAAGACGAAACCTACTAACCACACCAAAAAATATTTAGCAATTATAATAAAAGATACCTTTTTAACGAGTGACTTTTTAATCAGCTCTACAGTGCTGTAAATCAAGCAGTGCAGGATGTTTTCCAAAAGACTAAGTGCTGAGCCACTGAATTTACGTGGCCTGACAAACGATGGGCCATATAGCGCCTGCTGACAGGATCGTGAGATCTGCGCTGGATTTAAAGCAATGCAGAACTCTATAAAATCACTGTATCATATTCAGAGTTTTGATTTTTATATCCTTCTTCAGTATTAGCGTGCTAATGTGGTGTTTGTAGAAGATGCCATTTTCACCCCAAAGCACACGCTCAGTAGCACAAAAGTACCATAAGCCTCCAGACACACTGCTAAATTCGGTGTTCAATCCTGAACGTTCAGATCAAATAGAGAGCTACATCTACACGGGCAAGCTCATGCAACATCCACCTCCCCATGCTCTGGGGTTGGACGACATGGGTGTGCTTTGAGGCAGCGGGCAGCGATGTCCCTCCCAGCCTGTCCCTACCTGTGTCCCCCAGACAGAGCGGGAGCTGCGCTCAGTTTAATTCTCGTGAATCCACTGTGGAGACAGCTGTGAAAGACAAGTGTGAAGGTCAAATACATGAGATCCTGACTGAAAACTTCACACCTAATCTGAAAGTCTCCAAGCCTAACAAGGTTTCTTCCCAGATCCATGTCCCGAACAGCGACAGACCATACAACTGGCTTTTCTTTTGTTGAGTTTAGAGCTGTTCATACAGCCAAACCCAGCATCACAAGGTGATGGTTGCTTGCCAAATAGCCAAGCAGTAAAAGACGTTTACCCACAGAGGAAGGTCTGGGTTTTCCAAAGTTGTTTAATCATTGCTCTGACCACCACTGCTAAACCAAAGACATTTAGGGGGTTAATACACCTTTTCGAACTGACCAAGGTACACCAGAAAGTTCATCTCACCAGTTTTAAGGAATTAACTGAATAACAACAATAATTTAAAAAGCATCACAGAGATGGGAGCAGCCTTCAGTCAGTCTAACTTAACTCGCATCCATAGCAAGCTACTATTGCAATAGAATACGTGAAAAACACAGACAAACCATAAATACCATCACTCTCACCAACCCCTGTTCCTGCCTATTTTAATTACACCTGGAACCAGCCTTTAACCCCAAATCAGGATGTTCCCATAGCTGTCTGGAGAGCATTAACTTTTTCCCCTCCATTTTCACACCACAGACATCTGTAGGTTTTAAAAATTTTAGAGCATTTTGAGTACATCGTTTCTCTTGAGCAAATTTGCATAACTAAAAGCAAACAGGCGATATAAAAATGCATTTGTGTGATCATCATTTTAAGGGGTTGACTAAAACCTTTTTAGGGAGACAATTAGAAATGCAGAGGGAGTGTGGCTGATTTATGTGTATGACAGATTCACTAACTACTCTGTCTTGGTATATTCTGAGCTCTCTGTTCCCATCACCAACTGGTAAACACCCCCATTAAATATTTCTCTTTTGACCTGGACACTTATATTTCATTAGCATACATTACACATGGGCCAATATCAGAGTAATTTATCCAAACTCAACTTCTGTTGGTGCAGGCGGATTTGAGAGTGGAAAGTCGCATGCAAAATTAGAAGCCAGATAGAAATAAGGTCCTTAAACTGCCCCAGGAAGCAGTTGTGGTTTCTAAATAATTCGAAGGTTATTTAACCTTAAACTAGTCTCTCAAATTTTTGCATATGTTTATTTTTGGATGATAAGATGCAGAAGAAAGAACAACAAACTGTTCATTAACTGCGCAGGACCTGTAACAGCAAACAATGCCCAGCACGCTGCCTGCACTTCCCTGCCATGGTCTGTCTCTCCTGCTCTCCTCTTAGCTGCAGCGCTGCCAACAAGCACCATCATTTGACACAGTTGCCTCCCTACTAGAAATACCCACTGTGGGGTACCTAAACCAGACAGACCTTATGTTTATTAGTTATCTGGGTCCTTTTTCCACTTCTCAAGGATGTCTCATGACATCTCTGCCCCATAATTAATTACCACAGTTAAGAGAACCAAGGGGTTTCCTCACAGCACCAACACTGACACAATTTACTAAATTCTACACCTTTCAATTTTGGAATTATTTTTCTTAAATGCTAGAAAAACTTTCATCAGCTGTTCCAAAGCATGTGCTGTCTTGTCGCAGAGGCATCATGAGTGCTGAGGCCCCACAAACTCGCCATTCTTTGAGGCAATGGGGAAAACCAAGGTACTACCTAGAGGAGCCACAACATTTCTGTTGCCTGGTGAAAACTTCAGGTTTCACTTCACTGACGGTGGCTAAGTGTTCTCGAAAGGTCTCATGGAAACGCTAATCTTTGGTAAAGTGAGGATGCATGAGGTAACTCATGTTTTTTAGGACAGGAGGTGCATAAAACCCCTCCCTCCTCAAACAGTCCCTGCAAAGGCACCTGACCCTCATGCAGCCTCACATATCTGGATGGGACTTCACACAGGCCGACACGCAGGACAGCAACTCCAAGCACACTTAACCCCAGTAGCTCATCTTTCTCTTCGCCTGGGCTCAGAGAAGAGTCACTTCTGACATCACCAAAGGTAAACCCCATCGAGGGGACAGCAATAACGACTGCAACATTCAGAATGTCACCAGAGTCCTTTATCCCTTTATTATTCCTAGTTAGCCTGTCAGAAAACATTTGCTACACACAATAGTGAAGAAGCATGGCAGCAAGTGAACAACCAGAGACTAATCCTGACCAACCTCAGTTCATTATTTCACCCTGGTTCTTACAGGATGAGTTTCTAACAGGAGCAAAAAGATATTTTGATATTCTTTCATCCTTCATTGTGCTTGGGTTCTTCCCGCTGCAATCCTATTACCCGCAATCCCAATGCAAGTGAGTTTGTACTGCTCCTGCTTAAGGACATGGCCCAAGACAGCTTGGTCCAGGCTGTCACCTGGCACCCACTGCGATTTCTTCACAGGCTCTTCGATTCAGTGCAGGGGGTTTTATTTTAGGTCCTATACTCTGATCTCAACCCAGGTTTAAAAGCTAACGATCAACAAATCAAGTTTATTTCAAATTATACATCTGGCTGTACTCAGTCTGCAGCAGCTCCTAAGGAAAACAAAGTGTACAGAGACTCTATTTTTGTTTTGTGTTTCTAAACACACCATCTTCAGTCAGACCACTTCAAAATCCCCAGTTTCTTTAGCAGCCATTGACTTCCTCGCAGAGTAATGTGCTGAAAAGGACACATCATATTACCTCAGAAATCAGATTTAGAAGTAAAGCTACAAGGCACACAGGAGGCTCACAGGTGATAGATAGGTGTATTACAGTGTGTTTTGATCTCTCTGTGCAGGAATATTCCCACCGCTATTGATAACAATTGCATATATACATCCAGAGGCAGAAGCACACGTATGCTTGCTTATAGATATTTTTTAAACTCAGGATATAAAGGTGCTGGTATTGTTTCACAGACCTATTAGGCTCAAGTGGCACTATGAAGACCAGAGTGCCCTGCCTGGGAAATAATTTCTGTTCCAGGGAGCTTGTTTCTTTGAATCAAAGGCCCTGAAAGTTTATAATGCTCAATAGAATTGAGTAATAATTTATTGCTTACAGATATGTCCGTGCTGAAGTGTATGGGACATGGGAAGAAATCCCGGACTTAAGTTAATACCAGAACCGACACACCTTAAAGGGGTGTTAGGATCTATAATTTACAGCCCAAGAGCAGATATTGGACCCTAACAACTTTAGTTTGAACTTCAGAGAAGACTCACTGATTTTTAGGAATTACTTGACTCAATTGAAACTGCTGCATTACAGCGTACCTCCAGAGATGTTGGCAAACAGTGTTTATTTAAACAATTATTTTTGAGGGAGGGGGGCAGGGAAGCACCATAGCAAAAACTCTCAGTAGCAACGGTCAAGCTCACATGGACACAGACCTAAAATCAGCACAAATTAAATAGTAAAACAATTCAAAACTTCAGTGCAATAGAAATCAAGTTCTCACATATAGGAGTTCATGGTTAAAACAAGAAGAGAGCATGCTGACAGCACCCTTTTAAGTGTACAAGCTTTCTGCGCTGAAGAATATAGTCTGGTTGAAACTAGTATAAATCTCACAGTGTATTAAAGCATCAGAAGATGAGGGTAGCTATGGTAATTCTAGCACTTTATTAAACACCAGACAAATTGAAGAGTACATTTCCTGCTTTTTGAAAGAAATGAATGATATCTCCTGATTGGAGAATGCTAAGGGCAAAGGAAGCTGGCTGGAATGGCTTAAAACAGTACTGCAGTACATTCATCAGGACATTTACTGTGGCTTTTCATGGGAAAATGGTGGAAGGAGAAAGGGGGAGTGATTTTTATTGCAAAAATTAATTTTATTGCAGTGCTAACTAACCCTCTTCCCCCTGGAATCACACACAAATAAAGAAAAATGACTGGGAACGCTCTCCCCTCTTTGTGGTTTCTCAGCCCTTGCTCGTGCTTTCAGTGGCGCAGCACAAGATCCGGGCTGTGCACTGCACCACTCTCCTGCCCGGGCTACGGCAGGGAAAACAGATACATAAAGAACGAAGAATCTGATTAAGAAAAGTACATTTATATTTTGACTGTGTTTTATTTTTAACATAAACCATCTTGGAAAAAGTTTTATTATTTAGCATTTATGAATGACTAGATTTTAAGAGAATTGTAATATTTTTTTAGGGTATTTCAGCTCTATGAGTTATTTCTTGTAGATTCAGATAATGACATTATAAATCTTTCTGTGGAGGCAATTACTAAGGCAGAAATGGCCTATTCCCCATTGGCTTTTAGGCTCAGCTTACTGACATATTACAAGCAGGCTTACCATGGTCATTAAAAACTGATCTGGGATTTATTGTACCTCTTTAAACTCTCAGTACTTTGAAAAGTATTGAACAGAAAAGAATACAAGGTGAAGTTACAAAGAGATCCAACGAAGCAATCAGTGGAAAAATAGGCTTAATTTATCCCAGCAAGGCCCACCAGAAGCGCCACAAAAATATTTGAAATTGAGCTTTAGGTCCTTAATAGAGATCACTCACAAGAACTATTAATCATATCAAATGGAAACACTTTAAACAGAGGGGCTGAGAAACACAGAGGACATCAACGTGAGATTACAGGGCAGAAAACAAAGCCAAGATTTTGACTGGCAATAATGACAAAGGAGCTGCCTGGCGCAGTGGCCGAGAATGGAAAAGTTCAGCTACAGCAACTTTTCTTGCCCAGATCCTGGCCACCTGCAGTGCAAGCAGGATTTTCATCCCTACCTGACACTAATGCCAGACCTCAGATCAGTGTCTCACAGCGGGGGCTCAGGGCAAGCTGGTGGCCAGCGGCAGGGCAGGCACTCCAACAACGTCCTGGGAGGACAAAGGCACCATCACCTCACGTGAATGGAGGTAGAAGGCGACCAGAAGAGGAGAAGCACTAACTACCTCTGGATTTGGGCATGACTGGTGCACTCATTAGCAAGCAAAGGTCAGTGACAACATTTCTGCTTCATCACCCACCAGTTAACCTTCAGTTCTAGGGTGCCAAGGACAGGAGCAGCATCTTCAGAGCAGCTGCTGTCCCAAACCACTCGTGCCTCTGGGATGCACCCCAGGAAGAGGGTTCTGAGTGTTTGGGAGATTGCCTGATGCAGTGCCCACCTCCCGCTTCTTGGGGTTTTCATCCTTGGCTTACAGCTTCCTTCACAGGAGCGAGCTGCTGCTTGGGGGAGCTACTTCGTGGCTGTGCTTTATAATCTCCTACGGTCATCTCCAAGAATCCCATTCATTTCAGGGAAGAAACCCACCAAGGGTGACTGGTGTTGCTGGATGTTATACAGCTTTACAAAATACAGCCGTTACCTGTAAATCACTGAAAGTAAATAACCGAACCCTCAATTTTACCAGCACTTCTCTCTCTGTTAGCAGACCATTATTACCTGCAAAGAATACAGCTTCCCTGCCTCTATGGGTTTTTTTTTTATAGCAAGGTGTGTGGTTTTAATTCTCAAAAGTTGGTGGCAATTTGGTCATCTTCCTAGAAAACTGAATGGGCGTCAGATTTGCCACAGAAAAGGGTTCAGCACCTCTCTGAAAGCCATGCTACAGATGTTTGAAGGCTGTTGATCTAAGACCTACATGTCACTTCTGCCTTGTACGTCATCTTTTGCTTTCTTGAGATGATTCTAACAGGCACATACATATTCTAATGTTGTACAGTATGTTAGGTTGGTCAACACTCATTTTAAAGAATATATTTTAGCATAATATTAATTTCAAACCTGAATTTAAAAAACACAGTCTTTTCGTCAAGTTTGCATTTTCCAGAGAGATTTGTCACTCTAAAATTCTCTTTACTTTTCACCAGGAATAAACTGAACTGTATTTGAAAATAATGACTTTAATTATAATTGGCATATCTGAGCCTACAGCTAGTGCCAGTCACTTTACTAAGTGACATTACTTATGACACTGGCAAGATCAGAGTCTTTTATCACTTTTTTTTTTTAAATTATTAATAGGAGACCAATTTCCAACCTTCTCTAATATCTGATTATCTCTAGATAACTGGAGACGGGTAAAGATAGAGGATCACATCCAGAACAGGGCCCCTACTAGTAATCCCTAAAAATCTCTGGGAGTCAGAGTACAGAATTTTCTTGAGCAGAAATTAGAAGATTTACATTCCCTTTGACTAAAGTGGCTGTCATAAGATTGTGGTATATAAATCAGGGGTGAGGAAACCTACGCCCTAGACCTAGGCACAGCCCGTGACCTCAACTCATATTTTTGGTGCGTGTTAGCATACAATCCACCAAAAGTATCTGACAGACCAATTCATCACTGCTAAAGCAATGAAGAAAAAATTGCCAGTAGGAATGGCCTAGTGCCGCACCACAGCCCAAGGAGTGGGTGATAGCAAGGGCTAGTGAGGGAGAGGAAGAGGAAGACAGGTGGGGCTGGGTACCTCTGTGTGGCACCAACCTGGGGGCAGCACCCAGGGGATGGGTGAGAGGAGGGAACAGGCTGCCCAGGGAGGAGGTTGAGTCACCGAACCTGGGTGTATATAACAGATGGGTAGATGAGGTGCTCAGGGATATGGGTTAGCATAGGACAGGAACGGTTGGACTCGGTGATCTTAAAGGTCTTTTCCAACATGGTGATTCTGTGAGGGGCACAGAATTACACCCTTTGCCCCTCCTCTTGCTCCTCACATGTTTGCCTTGCTCCTACAGCCCAGCTTAGGCTCACGGTCAGTACTTATCTAGCAAAACTAATGAGGCTAATGCAGCCAGTAAGAAACAAGAGCAACAGAACAGGTTCATTCTGAGCCAAGGAAATTCACCTTTCCCTACAGAAGAGGGGAGGCCAGTAGACCTGACTGCACACTATGGCGCCATGTATGTGGAACCTGCCTCCACACATGCAGAATTTGTCTGAAATACTCTTTCCATTAAGACAAAGCTCATTCAAACCCGCTCTTCCTCTTTGGAACGTACACAGCATTGATTTACACTTTAGTAGTAATAACTTCAGCTATTAGAGTGCTCTTAGTATCCTTTTTAAATTGGCTTCAGGCATTTGGGGAGTCATTGTCAGGCCATCTAGAATGTAGATAAAGGGATCCTATGGCAGAGTAATATTCTGTATAAACTTCAGTCCAGGGACGATGATATATTTCCCATAACTCCTGCATTGCGGGCATTCCAATAACATGTGGACAAAGTGCTCCAGAATACATATTACATCACTACCTCCCTTATTATTCAAAATACCAGCAGAGTGAATCCCCTCCAAAGTCCAGGAGATCCGCAGTGTAATTTTGTTGTTAGCGAAGACCTCATTAACCTGGAGATTATTGGGACTGCTAGTACAGACATTATCCCAGGCTTAGTCTGACATTTGAGCATTTGTATCCGAATCTCTGAGTTCCCTCAGCATCCTTAGCTGGGTGACACTATGCTGCAGAATGATTTTTAAAAAATTATTTTTTAAAACTTTCCATAAAACCTAGAAGCATCAACTACAGTCATTCTGGTTTAAGACAACACACTTTACTGACACTTCCACTTCCTGATATTCCAGAAATGAGTGAATAGTGCTCCAAGAAACTTAATTCTGTAACCAAACCAGGTGAGAATTATCCTTCTGACAGCTGTTGAAATACTCTGCCTGACTGGCAAAGTCAAAATGGCAGGGACTAATATCAATATTAAAATACAGATTACCGCTTCAATTTTTAAATTTACTTAAACTTAATGGTGTAGTACCAGCTGCAAAATATGAAATTGAGACCCAAGTCCACTTTCTACCTTATAAACTCAAGAGTGGTTAAAATTCTGGGTGGTTTCCATTACCTCCTTTCAAGTGAGTATCATAAGAAGCCCTGCTCAAGGGAATCAGTTTGCACTTTTCAAGACGGAAACAACAGATTCAGGCACATGGTTGTGTCAGGGGAACTGCTGAAGTCTTGTCAGACTAGCAGAAAGAAAGGAGCCAGGCCCTCAAAGATGGAAGTTAAAAATCCTGGTTTGCATTTTATATCATAAACATAAGGATGACTACAAAGGATAACCGAGATGCTGAAGTTCTGTGAATGTTGATTGCCCAATGTAAGATAATGTTATCTTTTCTTCTAGACACACCATTATACAGAAACACAGAGATTAGAACAACAGCACTCAGAATCGTAGTGCAGCTGGAAGTCAAGGGTACCAAAAAACACACCACGCAACAAAGTTTGCACCTAGAAATACACTAGAGGAGGAGTGGGTGAAGCACTGCTGCAGCCAGCAACAAGGAAGTGCGTACAAACATGCACATCTGCAATTTATCTTTGCTTATATCTTTTCCATTTTTTCTAATGTGCTTTTATTTATTTCCTAAATATTTCATCAGAAGATGTCCTACCTGAAACCTGGGTTAGGAAATCAGCAGCTGCACACACAGACAGAAGCAGCTCCTGTGGCACCATGGATGCAAACAGTTGTGTTCCTCCTGCCCTGTCTCAAGTTCCTTGAAGCATTGGCTCATCCCTGCTTGGCTTGCTCAGAGAACCTGTGGGAACAAGGGGCTGGGTTGTGCTCAGTACAAAGGAATACCTCTGCCAGTCCTGCTCACACAGAAGAGCCCTATGAAGTGTAGCCTCCGAAAAGTGGGAAAAAAGTTCCCTCCAAGCACAGATGGCACTTCCCTGTGATCAGGTGGGTGGCAGTGCACAGGTTAGATGGGATAACTGGGCAGCTTCAGAAGTAAAATCTCAACAGTAAGAGCTCCAAACACACAGGGCAAATCAGGGACAGAAAGCACACCTAATCCCGGTATTCCTTTATAACCAGCAGTCCTCCACTGGCTTCCTTCACAGCCATTACGATAAGAGAGTCAAGGCTGCTATTAAGACTAAACCGAAACATTTATGTGATAGTTGGGTAGCCTGTGTAAGTGTATTTTCCAGACTGGGAAAAATAAGAACTAATTTTAGGTTTGGTAATTTCAGTTTGGGATGTCTATCTAAACAGACCTTTCTCACCCACAGCACACGTGGAACAGAGTGAACTGAAACATCTATAGGTTTCTTACTGTAAACTACATAACTTATTGATTTCGGTGCCACACCAAAAGAGTCCTGGCATTTAAGCAGACTCTAAAAGATTCCCACTCATGTAATCTCTAGGGCACATTCTCAAGCGTCAACTGATACCTTCCCCAAGTGAACTGGATAACCTCCAGGAGTCCCTCTGAGCCTATCCCACGACTCTGTGAGCATTTAGAATTGTCATTTTCCATGTAGCATCCCCCGTGTTAAGAACACCAGCTAGCACGCTCAGAAATGAACTGTGCAGCAACCAAGATGCAGTTAGAAGAACACAATTTAAAACATTTACTTCATGGATAATATGATATGCGGTATTCCCAGGAGTAACTCTCCTGACCTATTCCAGTCACAACCCTTATTTATAGGTGGTGATGGAATGAATGAAACCAGCGAGAGATTTCTGTGATGCAATAACTGAAGGAGCCATTGCAGAAAATTAGGCCCCTGTATGATTGTGCATGAAAACTTGAGGATTCATAAGTTCATAGAATTCTCTCTGTAGTAAGAGATTTACAGGAGAGAAATATTTCCCTCTGTACACAGAGGGCCCAGGTTGAATCTGTGATGGAACAGCTGTAATGCTAAAGGAATGCGATGTGTCAGCCCAGCACCCGGGAAGACCTAAGGTGGGGGAAAGAGCAGCTCTTCAGAAGTTGCCCTTTTCCTGCAGATTGGCACGAGCACTACTGAATCAAATTCATGTCCATCCAACCCCAGTACCCTTCTCCAGTGCTTATACCAGAAACTCATGGATGGGTTGGTGTTTGTCCGCACTTGGGGAATAAACCTCCCATAATTACAACTGAAAGATCAGATGCACAGAACTTTTAATGAAAAAACAGAAGGCTCACACTCCAAAGCTAATGAGAGGTTCTGATTGTCCAGGCAAGGTCCAAGGTATGTGGTAGGAAAACCCAAGGTACAAACTGAGATACAAATGACATAAGCCATAAAAAGAAATCACTTTATACTAGTTTAGTGAAAGGAAGTCCAAGTGAAGTTGTATTGCACTAACTTTTCAACTCAAAAAGGTGGAGAAAACGATTGGCAGATGTCCTCAGGACAGCCTGTGTATTTATTTTTTGGGGGTGGGTTGATCTACAAAGACAGTGTCGTCACATGGCTGTGAGAGGTGAGAAAATATTGGGACAACTCAGATCTTTTTGAATCATTTGCCTGCTTTGTAGTCCTTTCTACCTCATCCTCCGTTATTTAAAGGACTAAAGCTCAGAGGTATTAATAGTTATTCTTGAGAAATATTGAAGAGTAGGTGAAGTGACAAAACACAGGAGACAAGAGAATGGGAAAAAGAACTAACTAGGAGATTATAAAGGAGTACCTTCTTTTAAATTTCTGGGAAAACTCTGAAACAAATTATCGTATTCTGTAACGATGACAAGCAGAAGAGTTTGACATTTTGTTCGTGAAGACTGGCTGTTGAACCAAGGTAAATTTTCCTCTACAAGGAAGGAGTCTTTGTGGACAGAAAACAACAGATGTCATTGACTTTTAAAGAAATTTCTGATTGCTACAAGATATCTTGTACTTCAGCTAAGGAAACATGGTTCAGATAAAACAGTGCTGGGGTGGATACAAAATTAGTTTCAAAACAGTATTAGTTTCAAAACAGTACTCAGTATTTATCAAAGGTTCATGGCCGGAACGAGAGGCTGTACGAAGTGAGGATCCACGGGGGACTGGGGTTGGTACTATTCAATATTTTCATTAGTGACCTCATTGACGGAATAGATTATGCTTATTACATCTGCAGACAGCATCAAATTGTGAGTATGCTGGAAGACAAGATTAGAATTCAAAACGATCATGACAAATCGGAGAAGTAGTCTGAAAAATGGGATGCTGTTCAAAAGGGACAGGTGCATCAAATTTCTTGTAGGCAGCAACATTCAACAGCACACGATGAGGGAATAACTAGCTAAGCAACATCTCTGTGTACAAGAATTCAGGGACTGTGGTGGGTCATGTGTAGCTTCTATCAAAGTTGGGCCTCAGAAAGAACGGGAAAGAACCAGACCTGTGTACTTCTGTCGCCTGAAGCTTTAGGTGACAGAAGAAAGTCACATGCAAACACTAGCAGATTATTAAAATAACCTTTCATGTTCTGCTTTAAAATCCTTCTAGTTGCAGATATCCGAAGCTTTCTGCAGAGGTGCAAGGGTACTTGAGAGATACACCTACTACTGAAATCTTGGGTTTGAATTGCTGATAGGAAGAGATGCTGATGAGAAGAGTTTCACCTCACTAATTCCAAAACATGGGTCACTTTAGGAAAGAGGTGATGTGATCAGCTGCTTTGATGCACTTGAGAGACAAGAGTTGTGTGAGCATGCATTAAGTGCCTGATACTCCATTCAGCTAGTGAGCGGTACAGAAAGTCAAACAGTCGTGTCTTTTAGAGAGTTATAAAGGAAAGACTTCAAAGGAAAACTGGTTAACAGGCCTTGTGCCAGAAAAAAGTCCATCAGTACTGAATCCACTGGGGAAAACTGTCCAGAAAGAGCTTATTTATATGAAAATATGACCATAGTGCTGTTGTCAGGGTCAGTAAGCCTTTTGGTGATCTGCTGATTAAATTTGTGCAAGACTGATCTACACAAGGATTTACTCAATAATCCCATCCTTCTATCAATTCGTAGACATACTAATAACACAAGCCTGGAAACAGCTTCCACACTCATCTGGGGCAATATCTTGAATGTTTCTGTATTTGCATATCTTGTGCATCTTCAGAGCACTTATTGCATTCTATCTAGATACTGGTACAATGATCTGATACTGATATTGGACAAGAACAGAGCTCAACATCACAGCACACTGGGCAGAGAAACGAACCCTTACGCTCTCTGTGAGTGTTATCTGCCTTTACCTGGTATTTTTACCCAATTTGATGCTGACCACACCATGTTTTAAGCAAGCACCGAGCTCCAATTTACACCAAGATGAATGATAAATAATGGCAGGAAAACTCATTGCACGTAACATCTGTGATTTACTAAAATGGCATTAACAGTTAGGATTATGAAAAAACCACTATCACAACCCAAACCATTGAGGAGTACTATGTAGGGCATAAGTAACAACCAGATAAAGCTGTTGCAAATAGTACTTTCTCTCTGACCCTAGCTCATTAGCGAAAAAGCAATGATTTAAACTACCTAGCTAACCTCTTCCAGAGCTATAGTTTATAATCATAAATCAGGCATGTGACTACCTGGAGGCATCGGGGAGTTTTCTGCTACACTATGTTACAGAGCTAGAAGGGAAAGAAAGTTCCTATTATTGGATCATGCAGTAGACATTGGTGCTTGAAATTTCCACTTACACTACATTAGCTCGAGGCAGTTCATTTACTAAAATAAAAGAAACAAAGTGTAAAATATTCACTGACTTGCTCAACAAAGCAATCAACGAAAGGGAGAAAGAGAAAGAGGGAGAGAGAGGGAGGGAGGGAGTGTGATTTTTTTCCCCCCTGCTATCACACTGTTGATAAATACCATTAGTGTTTTAAAATTATCTCACCCATTCAGTTTAAATTTAAAAGTATTAGTGGTATTATCAGTCTGTCTATCCATCTCCCTTTATTTTGTCTGTCTCCTGCTTCTATTTCGTGTGAAATTTCAAGAGATGAATCCCATTTTCTATTAATTCAATGGCTGTCATCTTGCATTGCATCATGTAGCCCAGATCACAACAATGAAATCTAAGGGTTTAAATTAATAATATTGCAACACATCACTTTGTAAAGCATTGTACTCATCCATATCTAGCCCGCTCGGGTACCTTGCCTCCAGTCTGATGCCTTTCACTGGGAGCTATGAGTGGGATTACACCTGCACAGTCGCGAACAATCTGTAATTGGTAACCGAATCCTCAGCCTTGGTGGTGGATAGCATTACTTTAATAGGGTGTTGAGATTTAACAAGATGTTTTTGCTTAAAAATAAAATAGTTGGGAAAAGCTTCGGGGAATACGAGATCTCTGTTCTCTGAGTGGCATTTTCCACACCTACAAATATATGCTGACAGGTAACCGTATTGCATTACAATTGCCTTACATACAATGTCAGCTAAAGCTACATGGAAAGTCAGCATCTTGGAGCACCTATGCATCACGAAACAGCTGATAGATTTGGTTAACTATTAGAAGTTCAGATATAATTTCATTATGGCCACTAATTCACAAAAAGGAAAGGAAGAGGGGAAAGAAAGAAAGAAAAAAAAAAGAGGCACCAAGATTGTGTGCATGTAAATCATCAGCACCACTACAAATTCAGGAAGGAATAAAACACTGTGCCTAAAGGAAAATAACACGAGATCAAAAATACATCCTATCCAACATTTACCGTTGTTATTCAGGCATGTCTCCTATTATGTTTTGTCATGTAGAAACAAATCCACTAGTGGGAATCTACATTTTTAGTTCATGAATATTTCTAAGAGAAAGGATAAAGAAGAAATACGACCATCAGCTCTTTGGTGGCCAACCCAAACTACAGGAAAGAGCTGTGCAGCTGGGAGCGCCTACCTTTCCCTCCCCTCTCCTCAGAGCATGCCTGAAGCTGTAAGAATATTCATAAGACTTTATATACTGACAAACATAGGAATCACCCGACAAGCAGATAGATGCAGAATTATATGGGATTCATTAGATAGTTGCTAATCGTCAAATAAGTTCCAGCCCAACCTGCTGAGTGTAAATGCAAATTTACCACCTTTGGAGCTGCCTCATTGTACAGCTATTGATTTATGTTTGAATGGGAGTTCAAAAAAAAGTTGTCTTTTGAAGCCTTACTATCTGAGCATGGCTCCTTTGTCCAGGTGTCTGGGGGATCTCTTGCTGCAATTTTGATCTTTGTATTCCAAAAGCCTTAGAGAGTCAATTCAGGTAACTTAAAAGTGAGATATAATCAGAAAGGATTTGGAAATAAAGTCTTTGCCTTGTCACATTAATGCGGCCCTATCAAGTGGCAGTTTATCAAGAGGCAGCTCACAAGGTTTTAATGAGCATGCTGCCTGTTCTTGTACAATACTAATTAATCCCATTTTTTCACACTGGTGTGATTGCTTCATGAAACCCGCATTGTTTTATGCTCAGCAGCAAAGCGGGCTCTCACTGATTAAATCTCCTTCCCAGAGCTGGAGCCTGACAACTGAATTATACCTTGCTCAAAATAATAATGGGTATCAGCTAATAAATACGGTTTAACACACACAAAACTATGCAGCCAAAATCACACCACAAAATAGGAGTTTGACTTATAGGCACAGCAGTGTTTCATTAAACATCTGTATTATAATTCACTGGTTTTCCAACTGATGTAATAACTTAATTGATGAGAACAAAGACAAGCTTATTTATTCACCCAATTGCTTGCTTCTTGACTAACGTTTTTCCTTGGTGTTATTGTGGAAATAAATATGCAATATTCTTTTTATAGAAGTCTAATTTAGGCCCTTTTTTTCCCTTATTGAGAAGTCAACATCGCAATCTGTTTCTGACAAGTTCTTGCTGCAGTGAAGCAGACCGCATTATGATAAGACAGCAGTGTGTTGTTTACCCTAATGTTCAGACATTCCAGCAAAGGTGAGAGAGGTGTGATGCTTCAGGCAGTTAATAATGAATAATTGTCTGCAAATTTACATTACAGGGTTCAAAAAGCTTGTTTTCTCTCTTTTCCCTTCCCTGTTCTCCCACATGATTTAAAGCTTCTTCCACCTCAGCCAAGGAAGGGATAACTGCAAAGTACTAATGAGAAGTACAGCACTTTTCTCTGCAAGACCCAAGTCAAATTAGGGGCACTGTAGAGATAAAATAATTTGGGGGACTTAAAAAAAAAGATTTTTTTTTTCCCCTCCAATCAACAAATATAAAAAGATACAGTTTACTCCCTTTCACAATGCATCGGTCACACGTTGGATGCTCAAAACTTAACGTCCTGTTTTGCTTAAGGACCTCTGCAGAATGCTACTTTACCACTTCAACAGGATTTCCTTTGGAAAGTGCTCCCTGCAGCCAGTAAAACAGAAAAGCAATCATTAACCTTGGATTTAATATAGATTTATATATGTAGCTTTGGATGCCCTGGGAGAAACTGTTTATTATTTATCTCTCATTTGTAACAGTGCCAGAAAAGTATGAGGAATTCTACAGCTGGATCTAAAGAAATAAAGGGGTGGGATTTTCAACGGAGAAAGAGTCCTACCTCCATCCCCTCCAGCACCATTAACTGAATATTGCAGCTGCATTTAATGGGAGTAAAAGGAGTAGGAATTTCACAAATATATAGTGTTTATCCCTCGCATCACCAACCTGAAATATTTACAGCCTAAAGAGTCCCTAGCAAGAGTTGGGGCTGCAGAAAATACACTTTCAGCACAAGAATAATTTTCATTAATTGCTGCCATAGAATTTCTTGCAATGGCATTTTTGCTGTTAAGAACATTGGTGCAACCCACTTCCACAGTTTTAAGAATTCAGAGTAATCCTTACACAAAGATGACTCGAAACATGACTTGGAAGGAGTGCATTCCATTAGAAAGGATAGATGAGAAGGTGCTATCAAGATAAAGCTTGGAATATGATAAAGATAGCAGCTCTTAAGTTGTGTTGCTTTTCAGTAGAATTAGCAAAATGAGGGACAAGACCAGTTAGAAAATACAAGGGAAAGAAAAATAAATCCCTTTTCACTTATTCCCATTTCATTCCTATTGTTGTGAGAACATAATTTAGCTGAGTCTCCCTAGTCCCCACTGAAGTCCTCAGCTGATGCACATGGCAACTCTCCATGTGGATCTGCTTGTGCAGCCCTCAGATAACCCCCTCCAGACATGACCACCACTTCCCAGGGTTCCCATCACACACAGTTGTGCTGACCAGAATCCCTCACCTCTCTGCCAACCTTGGCACCACCACGTTATTCCACCACCAACTGTGCGATCAATCGTACCTCTGGAAGGAAAGTGGGAAGGGCTGTAAAGGCTAACGGTGTGGAACGGTCCTTCCCCCGGCACACAGTCAGATTTCAGAGGCAGAAGTTCCTGGGGAGTCGGGCACTATATCTATCCTCAGAAATGCTGTAATTCTATGACAGGCCAAGCTATAATTAGATCATGACCTATGTCTGATATTAGAACTCAATTTGGAGAATTTATGTGCCATGTGAAATAAAAATAATTAAAGAGAATAATTAATTTCTATTAGAAAAACAATATTAACCATCTGCAACAATGACTTCTCCATGAGCAAGTGACACACATATTGGCATAAAGATGCCCAAACAACTTATTTATCCTTTATATACAAAAATACACAAAAGATAACTTTTGGGGCTCAGATTCAGACTATTTTTAAAAATTTGCTTGTAAGAGCAGAAGGATTTGAGCCTGACCCTAAATAAAATAGCTACTACATTATTTTCTAATAATTTTGTTCAGAAAAGAAACCCTTTCCCTTCTTCTAGAGAATCTAATTATTCAGTGACAGCAGTTGGCTGACTTGGGCACAACACAACATGTCAATTTTCAGTTGCTTACACAGTATCACAGAAACTGTTAGAAATTGTTTTGAAATCTGGCATACTTTTCAGTCATCCTAATTCCTCCAAGTGAGCCAAACCTGATTACATTTGGCTCACCCACAAAAGATCTGCAAGATGGGGAGAAGAATGAGTAGGAAAGAGAATCAAAAAATCAACAAGATTTCCTCTCCCCCGCTCCCAGCTCTGTTTTGCTGCAGCAGCAATCTCCTCCTATGCTACCTGAAACTGCAGGGACTGAAATTTCCCAAACCAGCCTAAAATTCTCAAGCTTGATTTGGTTTTGTTGGGGGTTTTTTAATTTTATTTTTGGAATAGCCAATATTGCATCTACAGGAGAAGGTTATAATCTGGCCATGAAGCAATAAATCCCCTACTTCAGATATCTACTCATTAAGTCTCCCTTGAAATTTGTGTCTGAAACCACCCTTCCCCACGGTAATCTGTGCCGGGTCTCGGCTACAACATAAGAGTAACCACAGTGAAAATGTCCTCACCAAGTTCATCATACACAGGACATTTTTGGAACAGCCAGCCATGGAAAATAAATGCATGATGAAAATAGGTAAAACATTCCAAGTCCAAACAGGAATTCAGGTGCCACAGTGAAATGACACAGTTACATCAGGAGAGTGCCTGGCTCCTCACGTGGGACCTGTGGTACTTTGGCCACACAGTGCCACCCCATCGGGAGCGTTCACCGAAAGGCCTGCTGACTTCAACTCTTCCTTTGACACCAAATTAAGGTGAGGGTTTTCCTGTTGGACCTAACTAGAAAACATTCATGTTTATTAAAAAACATTTCCAGCTGCCAGAAGAATACAGCTCTGAGTGTGGCAGCACAGACCAAAAGTCCTGTTTCCAACAGGAAATAAAAAAGCTTACTTATCTTTAATGCAAGAAAATGTAATTCAGTCTATGCTGTAACTATGGGGTTTTAAGAATTTTGGGGTTTTTTAGGATTCTTTGATAGAAGAATGGAAAAATGTGAAGGCCATTATTCAAATGTTTGTGGACCTTTTTAGCTAATGGATTCAAATATATAATTCTGCTCTTGTCAACAAGATAATTCTTCAATCTTATTAAGACCGTCTGACTCAGTTCAGTCCAAATATTCTAGGACTCCGTTCAGCAAAGCAAATAACATTCCCCCAGAGGGAAATGTTCAGAGGGGAAACATGTACCCATGATATCTAGTTCTCAGGTTATCTCAATGTTTTCTTGATTTATTTTTTGGAACAGAGAGAGATTTCTTGTAGGTATGGCCCCATTTACATAAAACCTCGTCCCCTCCATACACACACAAAGATATTCAGTATAGCTTAATTTTAGGGCAACTGCCCGTGTCCTCCAAGATAATTCCAGGCGTTTTTACACTAGGATTTCAGAGGAAAGTCTGTGCCTTGTCATAAGTAGCTTATAAGGTAAATAGTTTAAAAGTTTAATTATATTTATGCCTGCACAAAAGCTTGCCTCTCCCTTCCCATGTTACATTATTAAATCAAAAGCTGAAAAGTTTTGCACTAATGAAATTCAAATTAAAAAAAAAAAGAGTATTTAAAAAAAGTGTCATCTCTCTGCTCCTGTGTGACCACCAGTGACAGACCACAGCCTGAAGAAGGGAACAGCTGTATTTTTAGAGGCTTGTGGCACAGTAAGTCCCATCCAAGGCCCAGAACCCGAGTCCCTTAAATACACTGGTCTGGACAGATGTTTTGGTTCCCATTGGAATTATATTGCCATTTACAACACATGTATCAAGAAATATGGAACATGTCTTTGAAATAAGATAATAAGCAATAAATGTTTTAGCAGCAATTTGCTTGACTAGCTTCATTTTCACGTCTGAAGGGAATTCTGGAAACAATCAGAGACTGTACCTATCACTAAGGAGGTTTAAATAGCAGCGCTCATCTAGGGCATTTTAAAAAGCATTACACACCATGAGAGTAGTATCTAGCATCTAAAACCCAACATCAAAACCACCTCCAAACTTTCTGCACTGTCTTTTAATACCTCAGTACCAGAATTCTTCAGACAGATATTAAACCGTGCTAATTAAATCAGGGTTTCTACTAGAATTATATAACGGTCCTTCTAGGATCTAACTCATACAAAGCTCTTTGTGCTTTGCTTCCCCCCCCCCTTTTTTTTAATTTGTTCTGGTGTACAGAATGTTCTCATTCTATTGACATAATATACTTAGAGCACTTATTAAAATAAACTCAAAGTAGTCAACAAAACCATAGAATTAAGCAGCAC
Source organism: Hypotaenidia okinawae (assembly GCA_027925045.1). NCBI lineage: Eukaryota > Metazoa > Chordata > Aves > Gruiformes > Rallidae > Hypotaenidia > Hypotaenidia okinawae. The sequence continues at coordinate 9,249,318 of BSDF01000016.1, forward strand.
ATGTGATGTAAAGCTGGATTTAGCATACTCCTTGGGCATCACAATGCAGCCCAGGTGTGAAACGTAAGCAAATGAATGCCATTTTTTAAGAAGTATTTTAAACAATTGCAGGAAGCAGATCATGAACTGCTGCTGGGCTCAGCAGAGCTCACCAATAGCTGTCTGGACGCGGTGCTGGTCCCAGTACCACATGCTGATTTTCTACATAGGTCAGAAATAAAAAGGTATTGAATATTTCCCATGTGAAATAAGGCAAAGTGGCTGTGAGCAGGTGGCTACCATAACCCACTAAGTCACCACTCACCTGCTGAGGCACCGTAACCATCACAAGATCTGTGATGGTGGCTTGAGCCAACTTCACAACAACCTTAAAAAAAAAAATTCACTAGTGTTTTGAGAATCATCCAGACTTGCAGGAAGGTTTCCATGGTGCTTTATTTAAATGGGAAGCATGAAATACTTCCCTGGCTTCTCGAGGTTGAAGGAGAAATGGGACATGCAACTGTGCAAACCTTTTTAGACCAGGCTGACCTTTCTTGGCAGACATTTAATAAGGCTTCCTGGAGTGGTTCTTAGTCCCTCTGTTCTCCACAGAGGGTTGGAGATATCACTAATATTCTGAAACTAAAATACATTAGATTTGATGACCTCTTCTTCATTTGCTGCCATGTACTTCAGAATTAGAGGTGGCGGCAGCCCCAATTTTACCTGAAAAATATTAGCATAAGTAGGAAGAGAGGAAAGACAAAAAACTCTCCTTAATACAGGTTGATATGTGACTTTGCATAGCACTTTGAATGTTATTAAGTGTTTGAATTTCTTCCTGTGTCTTTTTAGCCTAGATGACTGTCTTTCTCTTTCCCTGACAGCCTCTGCAGGACCAAATTGACAGCTCTTTAAAGCAGTCTGACAAAAAGCAGCATTAATTAAGTCATTGCCGGACTGTAATTGTGTTAAGAAGTAAAAATCTAATATGAGAAAAGGTTAGTGAGTCCTCTCTTGTGTCAGATTTTCTACTCTCTATGAATATTAATGTCCTTAATGAAGACAATCTTTGCCTCATCAAGCCGTTGTTCTGCATTCAGGTGCCAAATCCCTGCACCATTGATTTGTTTTTAAAGAACAAATATGTCAGGGGAGAGTGACTGTCCTGTTTCTTATCAACATCATAGCGAATGCTTTTGTATTCCTGGAAAGAGTTTATAGATTTTGTGTGCCACGTACAAGCAGTGCCTGTGATGGCAGAGGAGCGGCGGGGAGGGGAACAATGTCGAGGCGAGGTAAACTAGTTTAAGTAATTTAATAGAAGCGTTACATTTTATCGTGTTAGCTTTTTTGTGTGTGTTAGCAATATCCATATATTAACGAGGTTATGATCAGCAGTTTTAATGATAAAATATGAATTATCTCTCCAGAAAAAATCCTGCCGTTTAAGCACTGAAATGAAGGAGCTCAGTGATAAGACGCTGATCATCTCTTGCTGATTATCCCTCCCCTTCTTCTCCCGATTGAGCAGATAATGATGATGGTGCTGATGAATGATGATCCTTTTTAAATAGGTTGAAGGCCCTTAGGAGTCTAACTCTGGTGAGGAACGCTTTGTGCACTTCTCCGTCTTCCCTGCTCAGCCCCCACGTCTCCCATAACTTACTACAGCCCTCAAAGCCATGCAATACTCTGTGCTATTAGTTACTACAGTATTGCTGGTACTTTTGGCCAGAAATGGTTGTGTCTACACCAACAAACAGGCTGCGGGTCTCTGACACCCAGCTAAAGCTCAGCACACCACACTGAATGGCAAAACTATTCTGGTGATTCTGAAAACCAGATCAAGTGAGAAGCCTACCGAGAGCACTGGAAGGTACATGAATTTCTGTAGAGGGTATTTAAAAGATTCATGCCCCTTCTGAGAGTTGAGAGGTAATTAATATTCATTTTCCAAGCAGAACTCCTTGTAATGGCTCAGTTTTTAAAGAAATTCTGGTATTTGTGTTTTACTGTTGAAAAGTAACAGGAATCTGAGTAGCATGGTTCTTTTTAAAGAAAATCTCAGCATATGTTACCCTGACAGAGCTGCATGAGAATCCTTCTAGACAAAATTAAACATTTGAAGTTTTGAGATTGATTATGTCTGCCAGTTAAGATGGATACAATAAACGTTCAGGGATGGTAGCACCAACAGCTCCAGAGCAAGATGTACAGCAAAAGGAGCGGAGGAAGTTTCTGACCTGACATACTGCAAAGTACAAGCTCAGCACCGAGAAGACTATGAAAAGAAGAGTGGAACATCTACAAGAATCACTGCTGCTGAAAAAGATGCATGAAATTTGGGCATAAGGCAGAGAAGGGTTGCAGTGCAGTGCAGGTGGTGGCTTATCCTCTGCCAGTACATCTCTTTTTCTGACTTTAGACCAGTATCTCCAGTGATTACCTGTACAATGTTTTTTCCCTTCAGTTGGTCAAGCTGGGGCTGTGTTGCTGGGTAGGACAGAACACGGTGCCTAGAAAAAAGGTTCCAGCATTCATCAATAATTCAGCTGCAGGCACTAAGTCTGGCTTGGAGCAAAAGCAGTTGACTTCTGAATGCCAGACTGGTTGTCAAAAAAAGTTCAATCTTTAAAAGCTGGCTACTGCACAAGACCTGAACTGCTGTGGTTCCACAAAGATAGCAATTCTGAAAAGTCTGAAAAATACCTGAAATCAGGTTAAAAATGGATTAAAACAAGGACCTTTTAGAGAAACAACATACAGGGGTCTCAAATGTATATTTTTAAGGAAAGTAGAAAGCTCTGACCCTTCAACTTAAGATTTGAAAAGCTATTTATTAATCCAGCATTGTCCCCTAGCTCCTTAGCATTTTTATTATTTGTATTTCTAAAAAAAGAAGCAATCCTGATTTTTGAAATACATACGTGACGTTAGATATGTCCATAGAAAAAAGTGGTGTTTGATAGGGTAGTGGCACAGCAACCCACTTTGGAAGGATGTGCTGGGAAAATTTTACATAGCCAAATAAAGGCTTCTTGCAAAATTTTTCCTTGATGAAAAAATTCTTAATTACAGTGGTGTTTGGCAGTACATGAAGATGACAAAGTTTTTAAAGAAAAAAAAAACCGACCCCAAGCCCGACACAGCGTCTGTCCTTAGCCCCCTAGACAAGGGAAAAGAAATTAAATGCCATATTCTTTCCTCACTGGGGAAATCAACTTTGCTCTCCTTCCACTGGTTTAATGTGAAATCACCACCTGGCTCCAGCACTACTTTAGGCTAGCACACGGGTCTGAAAGCAAGCCCATGGCACTTCCTTGTTTAAACTAACTTGTGTCAAATTTGCTAGAAGGGTTTGCATCACTGGACATCGACTGAGATGCTGATGTCTATGGTGAGATTTGCAGGTTTCCAAAGGCAAGAGATACCTGCCACGAGCCCCCTGGAGCAGGTGATGCTGCAGCAATGGTGCAGGCACGGAGGACAGTTCAAGAAGGACAAAGCAGCTTCACATAAAAGGGAAAAACTTTTTCCCTGAGTTGGAAGGAGATTGTCTGGAACTTGATTCAGCAGGTTAAGTTCTTGAACAATGCTCTAAAGAGATTTGGGCAGAGGATGAATTAGTTTGGCTTTTATTCAGCTTGTCTCACCTTCTAAGTGGGATTGTCACCACTAAATAGAGCTTCCCCTGCTTGGAGAATTACCTTCTGAGGGCCTTGCTGGAGGCATCCCCACCACTCTGGAATATCTGAAATCGTACAAATAATACGATGCCAACTTCCCTCAGCCCAAATTCACATTGGCTCCTGTGCAGTGAGGGGAATTATGCTAGATTTGTGCTGTCAGTGACAGACGGTAACTCAGAATCCAGGTGAGCGAGTTATAAATACAGTGCTGTAAGTTCAGAGCCTCTGACAAACCATGTAGGAGTTGTGTTTTTCGCACTCATTTCCCCCTCAGATTTCCTTTTCCTTTTCTTTTTCCCCTAACTGGTCCATTGTAGCTTATTAACCTAGAAGAGTTCTCTCCTGGGTCAGCCTTCCCTAATTTAGCTTTCCCGTTGTCCAGCTGACCCACTTGTACAGCAGACAGACCCTACAGCGGGCACCGAGAAGAAACCGTGTAGTGACTTGTGGGACCGACAATTCAGTTTTCAATTACTTATTAAAATAATTCCTCATAATTCTAAGTTACAAGCCTTCTTCTTTCTTCCTCCAAATGTCTTTAGAAAGACAAAGCTTGATGTCTCACTGGGTCTACAGTCTTTGACCCCTGGATCACGCTTGTGCCCCTATATCTGATCGTTGTTCCTCTGACATCTCGCTCCCACCCCTGCCAGCATAGCTGGAAGTCAGTGTTGCTAAAACACTTGAGATTATACATAAACACATTATTTAAAATTGTGTGAACATTAAATATAATTACTTTCTGTCAATCAAAACTTACACACAAGTGAAATAGCTATATTCCAGGCTGTTTCCTATTTGTCTTAAAACTTAACAGAGGTCTCAAAAGAGTCAAAAATAGTCAATTCAGCACTAATAATCTTTTTCAGGGCATTACCCTACATTTTGGCATTTCTTCACCAAAATGCCAAACCTTTCTGACAAGCCTGCCTCTCTACACTTATCCCACCCTCACAGAAAATTGCAGATGACAAGGAAAATACCAGCCAAACTGCAAAGAACACTTTTCTCCCCCCTATGGAGTGAATTTTTTTACCCTAATTTTTCACTGTATTGAGAAACTTCCAAGAACACCTGCCCAACCATGGTTTAAGGGTGTCTGCCCTACTTTCTTTGTTCTCTGAGTGCTAGCTCCCCTCTGCATGCAGTGTGAGCCACGCACATATCTGATACTTGGGGTTGCATTCTACAGAGTCCCAGCTATAGGCAGCCTGGCAGATTAAGTTCAAGCTTTGAGAACAGAGGGGAGATAATTCAGAGGCTTCATGTTACTTCTGATCTCTGAGCTGTGCAGGGATCACAGCTCTGGGATTGCATCTGTTCCCAAAAATTTCAAAACAAAACCAGCTTCTGTGAATAATCTATTTTCTTACTATTATGTAGCAAGACATTCAAGAATCATTTAAAAACCAAAATCTCCTAGAACAACACAATAACCTTCAGGTGATTAAAATAACCACTGACAAGGGGAATTCACCGCATTATTTTCCTACAAGAACACCCACTCAGAAATAGTGGCCTTCAGTTGAGAATTACTAGAGAATCCACACAGATTTGGGACACACTTAAAATATGGACTTCTGGAGGTGCACCACAGTTCTTTCTGCAGCTGAGCTGAAGTAGGAGGTGGATTTGCATGTCCCAATCTAATCGTGACCTTGAAAGATCACCAAGAGACTAGCACTCATGATTTCCTTCCCCACAAGCAAAGCTCAAGCATCCGCTTTTCAATGTATGAGCTTTATAATTTATTTTCTGTGTGCAATCAGCTACAATGCCAGAGGTATTTCCTTGGATGTTTAGTACTTTTTAAGGGGCTTGTCCGAGAGCTTTGTACCACAGGCACAGGGGACTGGGTGCCCTTCGTCCAGCTCCTGTATCTCTGTAGAAAACAATAGAAGCTTATTCCTTCCTAGGCTGTAAGTATGCTTCAGATCTGTCCCATAGAGACTACGTCTACAGGTAAGAGGATATAGTAGCAATTCCAACTATAAATAGGGTTCGAGACATGAGACGAAAGAAATTGAGGTGTATAAATGAACCTTGCTATAACACTGACCTAGCTCCTTCTCTCCAATTAATTTAATTGAGAGTTTTGGTTTACTTAGCACTTTTCATCCATAGATCTAAAAGCACTTTATAAAGCAATGTAAATGTCAATATCCTCATTTTACAGATGAGGATAAAAGGGCACAGGGAACATATATGAATCACCCCAGGTCAGCAAGTAGGTGGCAAAAGCAGGAATAGAAACCAGTCGTCTAACTCTGTCTGCCGTGCCCCCATCCATCAGGATCTGTGAATTCCAGGTCACTTAAAGAGCTATGGAAAATCCTCTACAAAACAGAGCTACCCCTTTTATGTATCGAAGTGCGAGCATCCCATCTGTAGAAATCTTCAATCTTAAACTAAACCTAAGGAACCAGAGCTGTACAGAATGCCAAAGTTTGTACTTCTGAAAGAAACGAAATGACGTTTTATCCAGGTTATTAGGAAAAAAATTCTATTGCATCACACTTCTCCTCCAGGAAAGGTTATGTTTTACCACATGCACTTAGAACTGTTTTTCAGGCGGCTCAACGAGCTATTCAGGCAAAGAAACTGGATTTTATCTCCTGAAAGCATATATTCTCAGTTTTAACTTATTTTCTCCGATGGCAAAAACATTAGGAGGTGACCAAAGGCTAGAAAGTCTTCTGAAACATGGAGTCATAGTCAATGGGGTTTTTTTCATCTCTCAGCATCTGCGTCTGGTTGGTGTTTATGGGAACGGCTGAACCATTCTGTTTCAGGAGTTACCACTTAATTGGTTGTTTTTCACAGAATATATTGGAGTATTCCTGGGCTATTTGAGGTTCAGTTAAAATACTTCACAAAGTTTCTCCATGCTCTGCTTTATAGTGACACGCAATGACAACCAATGATTTTCAAAAATCTCGATAGGCTGTTTTAGCTACAAAGATAAATAAAGGATAATATGATATGAAACGGAGCTTAAGCTATCACACCAAGAGTCTGAGCCGCAGGATAAAGTGAATCTAAATTGATTCATCTGCAAACCCACAGCTGAGAGGGCAGTTTACAGAGAACTCATGTTAGTCCCACAATGGCAAGCGGCATTTGATCATACTCCAGTACAGATTCATGGGCTGAACCATCAACAACAGCTACGTCGTTAAGTCAAAGTCTGCATATCCCATTGCTGCCTTCCACACAGCCATTTCATCTGAAGGACTAGAGACATTAGGGATATTTGAGACGTTCCGTCAGTGGTTTATGTCACCCAAGGCTGGAGAAAAGCAGCAAAAGAAATGAGATCTGGAGAAACAATCACTTCTTCCTATAAATATAGCGCCAAAATTGGAAAGCGAGCTGGACTTTCTGATACTAACAACATTCACATACCATTTCCTTAGGAAGGACTTGCTCTCCAACTGTGAGCAAGATAAAGGTTGTTTTACTAATCAGAGGCTTCTGGCAATTTCCTTATGCATCTTTTCTCAAAAAGAAAGCTCAATGACCAGTCACCCTAAAGCATTTAACTTTTGAATCCAACGAAGGGCAGGTTTTGCCATTCTTTTGCCGAGCTCCCTGTGAATAATACCTCTGTGATATTTCAGGGCCTCAGCATAGTGCGTGACTCATGAATTCTGTAGTAAATAGGCCAGACTTGCAGCTCCAGGTATTTTTAACCTCCTAAGCAGAAAAAGGGAATATTTAGGATAACAAACGAACATGAATTTAACAATAAAAATAGAAAGATCACTTGGTATACAGCACTTGGATAACCCTCTGGGACAGAGCTATACAGATTACCATATGTTCTTTTCCAAGCAATATAAAAAAAAAAACCCCACAACACATCACCAAACCCAGAGACAAAATATGCTTTATGAAATTCTTTACAGTGTGATTGCACTGATGCAAAGCTGTAGCTAAAATAAATACGATACCTTCCTTGTGGTACTCTAAGGCACCGGTGACCTATCAATTTCTCAATCTGAGCAAGAGAGAGCTAAAAGCTGACAGGTCTTTCCCAGCAGAATGGCTGATATACAGCAAATAGCTACAGCTCTGTCCCTGATTATTAGTTGTGACTAATACAAAGTAAGCAGATGCCGAGAATGCCCGGGGCTAGCTTTGAAACAGGGAGGTCTCATCTTACTCTCCTTCCACCGCATACGCTGGATGGGACAATGACTACCTGCAAGAGTCTGATCTGGCAGTCAGAAGTGTCCTCACTATGCTCTTATGTTTTTCCACATTCATCCACTATGCACCAAATAAACCAACCTGTCTCCATGAAATCCTCATTCCTGTGTATCCCTTCTATACTGGGACCACTGGTGTGACCAGGCTCTGAGCAGAAGCCTGCAACACCCCACAAAATGTGTGGAGAGCAAAGCTCCGCCTCATAACCTTGAGCAGAGTGCCACAAATCAGGCCAGAGGTAGAGGGGGATGAGGGTGAACCAAGGTGGCAAAGCTCCTCACAGGCATATAGGACTGGCTTCCACAGCAGAAGCTAGCACTTGTACTTTCAAGCTCACATTTCAGATGTCTATCAGATTCAAGTGCTTAACTCCCATTGAATTTGCCAGGTTTTGGGCAACTAACTCCCCCAGGCTCTTTTAAAAATCCCATCCGTTGTCATTTTCCTGTCCTTGTTCTTACTAATTAGGACGATGCTCCTGCGTGTGACTTTACAACACTGCAGAGGATTCTCCTGAATATATGTGGGGGCTGAGGGGAGCTCTCTTATTGAAATTTGATTCAAAAGAAGGAAGAAGAAAAACATTTCTATCCACATTAAGTTTTGTAAAACCATTTAGCATTATAAAAAGCCTAATGTTTAAGCCTAAACTAAGTAGACAGTGATCCTTTAAGTCCCTGTCCTCCAGTACATTTCACCATTCTATTCTTTCAGGCAAAGTTAGGTTTGTTCTTCTTTCACTTTCCAAAGTCCTTGATGGGTTATTTCTAGAGAATATTTAAATTTGTAAAGTATTTTTGTTGGCATAGATGTCTACAGAAATTTCCTCAAACTCCAGCGCGTATTTACCCACTTCTCAGAATTTCTCCTTCCATTTTCGATTAATATTATTTCACTGGGATCAGTCTCTGTTGAGAAATTTCGTTTAAGCTGCCTAGCAGTCTTAAAAGAGGAAGATCTATTAATTTAATCATTTATATGAATCATGTCTAAATGATCTCAGCAGAGAAAATGTGTTAGCCATTTAAATCCCATCATTACATATTATATAATAATTACCACTAATTCTAGTTTGGATGGGCCACAATATTGCTTTACATACCTAATATATTCAGAATATCTACCTTACCAAGCTCAGTCTTTTTGTGACCTTTGAGTTTATGCCTGTCTCTTTATTATGAACATAGGACAGGCTCTCCAAGAAATTAGATATGCAAAACACATACCCAGTGCCACATCTATTTGGCATGCACAACTACCACTTTTTCTTTTTTTTTTTTTTTTAAATATCTCAAGTTCTTTTTGTCTCTGGAAGATATCAAGCATGCTATTGATACTGCTGTAATCAAAATAATATTTATTTGTTAAGTTTTCTCAGTACACTCAGTGCTGTACATGACACTAATTCACACTCTGCATCAAGCTGAGTTTACAGTGCAAGATGGGGTTATTCACAGGAGAATTCAGGGTGTAGCTTCCCTGAATTTCCAAATCCCTTTGCCTTGAAAGGGCTGTTTAAACATCGTGTGTGCGGGTGAATTGTATGTACGTTTTTGTCTACAGCTCCTATTGTCAGAGTTTGCATGGATCTTTTCCAATGAAAAAAGGAAAATATTAATTAGCCAGCCGAGATCTCTGCACGGGTCTGAGCATGGCTTTTACTATATACTATTACAGAGCACTCATGCGTGCAAGGCCCAGGGAGGGAATAAAAACTATACAGCAATGAATGAACAAGCTACCAAATTGCTTCTCTACCAGGCAACCTCAGTAAAAGGCCATCGACATCCAGTTCCTCACCGGGAGCCAACCTGCTTCCACGTGGACCAGCATTACTCAGTAAAAATGGGTCTGAACACTCTTCATGCACCTCTGGCATGACATGGTGCTGCCAGTATGGTGCTGACCTGCTGCCAGGCTCCAGGAAGAGGGTCCTGCACCCAGGGCCTCAGGCAGAGCTCCTAGCCAGCTGTTTTGGGAAGGAAGGCACAGCTCTGAGCACTTCAGTACTGCTTACAGAGGTGGGGACCTGGCTTTGCCTTTGAGAAAGGTCAAATGGTCTCTCTGCCATGCTAGAACAACATGTCCAGCATGGCCGTTCCATGTAATCCTCTCTTTTTATTGTTATTCTTCTTTTTTTCTCGCTCTGTGTGAACGCATCTGCCAGCCACCTTTCCTCTACTCTATCAAAACTGCGACACAAGATACACCCCTGATTAATTACAGAAGAGTGAGACTTCCAACTCTCATATCCCAAGGGTCAGATTTATCCCTGGTGTAAGCCAGAACTCAGGAGTGAGACAAATTTGGCCCTAGGTGACTTCTTTCCCCCAATAACTCATTACGCTGTCCCTTATACAGCTGATGAATTGAGCCCCTTGTGTTCTGTTTGTAACCATAATTAGTATTCATTTTGCAAGCTTAAAGTTCACCCTTGATACAGGACTGAGCCTAATGTTAATCACTGCGGTGTCTTACCGCCTTTGACTCTGATCTGTCAGGTTTGCATTACTTGTCCCATACCTAATTTTTTGCCCTTACCAGCCAACTAGCACCTCGACATCACACTGTGTCAGAATTAGAAACTTTTGACAGATCTGTAATCATCTACTTCTCATCAGCTCTGTGCATGTTAGTCACTTCATTTCCACATTCTAACAGTTAATATGCCTTAATTTCTCTCACTTTGTGAATATTTAATTCCTCCCTTTTCAACATCATTTTTAGGTTGTGTGAATCATTTTCAAAGCCTTTGCTATTCTCCCTCCACTATCATCTGCATATTTTATGAAATGGCACAGTTGAATCTCTGAGGGCTCTTGATAAAAATGAAACTGGCAGGCTGCTCATTAGTTGTTTACCTGGAGCTGTGTGAATCCCCTAGAACGGTGGATTCCCATTTGGGTTTGAATTAGGATATTCTGACACATAAGAATTGAAAATCTTTCCAAGCTAAGTGTGGATCTTCCCTCCCCCCTCCCTCCCCTTCCATCCCAATTAATAGCTCTTTTTCGAGGAAGTTTGCATTCCTGTGACCAATCTGGTGGTAGTACAGCACCTCACGCACCCACACCTGAAACAACTGGATTGTTCAAAGGTGAGAGACAGAGGCTGTAGCCAATTAGCAACTCTAACGAGGGGGAAAAGTGTCCCATCAAGACAGCACAGAGGGCAGCATGACTGAAATGGTAACTTTTCAGAGGTTTCCAAACTCACACCAACTTGCTGGGACTTGAGCTGTGCTTTATTTAAGCTCATAGTTTAATGGGCTATTAATCAGAAATTACATTCAGTGGAAATAGTGAATAAAGTACTTTACAGTGATAGTACCCGACGAGTCTCACACAGCAGTTACTCAGGAAGAACAACTATCATTATTTCCTTCATCTTATTTATGCAGTAGGGCATCTTTGTGTCCTACCACCGAGACAAACACGAGCCACATTGAGCAATTCATGACTTGGGAGTTGGAAGGAAGGACAACTTTGTGTTTGCCTGAACATTCCAGATTATCAACAGAAGAATTCAGTGGATTATCTGTGCTTTCCCTGGAGCAGAACAGCTTTTCTCCACTGCCTCTATAACCCCTGCCCCATGCTGAATGCAGGCAGGTGCTGTTTGTGTTTCCACGTCATCTCCACAATAAACCACGTCACTGCTGTCCCATAGTTTTAGTTTATACTATCCACATTTTACATTTAGCTTGATTTATTTTTGTGCTGATATCATGCTTTTACTTTTCATAAAGTAGTAGTTACCTAAAAGCAGTAACGCTATCTCTCTGGGCACTAAATTTTTTATGTTTTTTTTTTTTGGCCACTGCTGAGTTCAAAAGTAAATAGGGGATGGGACCGTTATAAATAAGGGTAAGAGAAGGTTTCCAGCTGCAGAAGCTGCATCAGCATTTGTACTTTGGTCATACAGGTGTTTTGGAGAAAGAAAAGGCAAAAATAAGAAACAGAAGTCACTTGGTTTTGATGGGGAGCATTTTTCTATTTTATCCTCATGTCTCACACCTAATACATCTTGGCCTTAGCTCATCTCTCAATTTTGTGCACTGAAAATACAAATAACCAACAGCAGAGCTTGCAATTAGAATTCCATAGAGTTTCTGGCCAGTTTCTGATGTTACATATTTTATTCCCTGAAAATGGACAGCCAAGAACAATCAGGAGCTCACTTCTCTAGTCCCTCTCCTTAGTACCAGTTGAGAGGACAGATGAGAAAAACCTTACTGGTGTATCATGTTGTTTGACGTCAGCTCTCAATCTAATCACACTGCTTATACAAATTGTTGTAGTTGGTAAAATCCCAGTTTTAAGAAGCTCTTGAATCTTTAAAGTTCTAATAATGAAAACTGATATTTTAATATAGCCTTGTCTAGAGTGAGGTTGGATTTAAGAATGCCTTATTGTAAAGATTCAGAAATTGGAGATATATGTGTGTTTATATATAAGTATTTTTCTCCAGTGTGATGAAGGTCAGTGGCCTGCAGGGCTGGGGTTTTAACTCTTGGGTTTGACAGCATTGCATTCTTTGAGTTGTTATATATGCTTCAGTTCTATTACTTTTTAATTGGACACGAGCATGCTTATGAACTGAACTCAGTCTCCGAGGGTTTGCATAAAATTAGCCATGATGCGGGAAAAAATGGAGTTGTCACTGCAACTCAAAACTACCAGACATTCCAAGTAGTTAAAATAACAATATCCATGAAGATGCTTGTGCAACATCACATCACTAAACACAATAAGCAGCTGGTTTGGTATAGTCACACCTTAACTCAGTTTTCAAAGATTCTCTCCCTGCCCCCACTGCATGTGTTTAAAATTTATCCCTTTCTGCATCTTCGTATTTTTCCTATCTTCTTAAATATCAGTTGGATTCAGAAATTTTTTTATCCAGCTGACTAGAAGCTTACATGCCATATTGGTACATTTGCCTCACCTAGTGATGTCAGCCTTTCAACAATCAGAAAGATCTCATCCTTCAATGAAATTAAGCTTCAAGAAGGCATTTGCACTCTTACAACTGCACACAAAAGAACTACAACAATTATTCTATCTGCTAGTGTGAGTTAACTAGTGACTCTCACTTTGCCATTCTAGCCAGGTTCGTTACCTTAACACGAGGAACACAAATGAATTCACTTCTAGTAACGTGATGATACACGTCAGGACAGACTTTTTAAAAAATCATTCTCTATTTGATGAAGACAACTGCCACATCTCCTACTACTACACTACTGCATGTCCTAGGCAAAGCAAAGGACTTCTTCAGGAAATGAGTCTTTAAAGCAGCAGTTCAACTAGACACTGAGCCCTTGGTGTGTTCTTGCATTTGATGGAGGACATCTACACCAACCTGCTGCTGCTGATCTGTGCTGACCAGAACACGGCATGAGGCAAACAGGGTTCTGCCAACCCAGAGCCACATGAGTAAGGTGAGATTCTGTTTTTCTTAGGATGGGGTATGCCTCTGCTCACAGGAAGGACAGGCAACAGCAAGGTTACTCTAACAGAAAAGCAGAACACAACAGGGGCTATGAAATTATCGGTGGTGGTGGTGCAAGAGTACATTGCCCTGGGAATGGAGATGGGTCAAGAGACTGGAGACACAGGAACCCCAAAGCATTTGGTGCAAGCAACTGAGAGACTTGACAAGAAAGGCAAACTTAGTCCCCAGAGACACTGCTCTTTTCTGATGTGGCTGTCAACTTTTTCTACAATTCTTTTTGGAAGAAAAGCCTTCCAGCTTGGCTTGGTACGATATGGAGCCAGGGCTTGCACGCCTCTGCTCTCCCCACCCTTCCCTCCCGCATGTTAAACAGATCACAGACTTGACATTTCATGTTGTTTGTTTGAAATGATAAACTTAATCATGAGTGAAATGTTAGGAAGTGACAGCGCTGGCCACAGTAAGGTCACTTCTCGGTTCAGCCAAGTACAATACAGCTTTCCCCTTAATTGCATTGCCAGTCCTTGCCACAGGAGGACCCAGGCATTTGCAAGTGGGGAACTGAATCTGTCTTTGTGATAATTAAACCATGGACCTCTGTAAAGACTGCCAAATCTGCCATATGGTAGTTTTATGACCTAGACTGCTGTTATCTCTTGAGAGAGCTAACATCCTAATCTCATTTTAGTTATCTGTGATCAGAACCCATATTTCTAGAGGGCAAAATGCAGGAGTGCTGCTTGTCACAGAGCATCCAAAAGCAATGAATTTTTTTTTTCCAGTGGTTCACATTAATAAAGCAAAGCAAGAACTCATTATTGACATACTAGAATTAAAACAGAAATCGAGAAGCTAAAGCAAAATAACGTGTGGGATACCTGCACATAGATTGTAACATCTCACTGTGAAAAATTCCTGGGACTCAACTTTGGATAGATGAACACTCTGATGAGTAATTAAAACACTCATTGCAGGAAGGTTGCGAAAAGGCCACTGAGTTTTTCCAATGCAATCACATTATTTTAAAACACAAACACAAGAAGCCAGTGCCTTTGGAAGTCTAATACCATTTATCACAGCCACACTGCTTTAAGAGCATCCTCGTGGGCTGTCTGAGAGCTGGGCAAATATTTCACAGGAAAAGAAAGCCAGGTTGTAGGATGCCTGGTAAGAAGGACGAACACATCAGAACTCATGCTGGATAATGCTTTATGCCTGGCCCTCCTAATACTTCTATCATTTCAATAAATTAACACTAATTTGTCATCCAATCTGCGATACATCAGAGCACTTGCACTGGGATGCAGAAACATGTTGCCCTTTCGAGCTAAACCACAGAGGCTCCCCAGCTGTGGTCACCTCCTCACACACCTTTTAGGGCTGGATCATTTTGGTATGAAAAGAACACATCTGCTCCTTTCAGCAAGGTTCTCTCTCCAAAAGTGCACTGAAAGCACGAGAAACAGGTGGCATATTTTTCATCTCCCCAGTAGCAGGCAAACACACAGGTTACACTCTTTGGTGGCTAAGAGACTCAAATATGGATACCTTTTGTAGTCAGAACTGCTTCTTGAAGGTGCTTGTTAGATGTTTGGGGATGGGATAGATGGGCTTGTTAGATGTTTGTCTCTCTTGGCAAAGACAGAGCTAATGGCTACTCAGGTCCACACTAAGTTCTCCAGACCGATGACCTTCATTGTATTTATCTGCCAGACAGACACTCTTATCGAGAAATTACACAGGTCTGTTTTTACAGAAATATTCTGGTTATATGATCTAGATAACGTAGCCTGCTATAAATCACCCTGGTTGTCCCTTGATATTTTGAAAACTGATGAGACTGCCGATTCTTGCTTCTTACTTTGTATGCAAATGATGAATTATAGATGGGAAATAGGAAAAAGAAGGTTTTACTCATTTGCTGGATTGAAACAGACTGGATTAGTGAGCAAGCAGTAGTACCCTTGGACTATTTATTGTGACATTGCTTAGAAAAATTCAAACCCCAAAGCCTTCAAATCACTGGGGACATTGTTAGCCTTCTGCAGGAATTATTAAAATGTACAGAAATGTATGAGCATCACTTTATAATAATTAATCAGGGGCTGTTGATTAATAAAGCTCATTTTTTAGTCCCGATGATTCAGGGTATTATCCAAAGGACAGTGTCCTTGTCATATTGATTAAGAAACCAGACTTTGCCGTGGAAAAGAGCGTAAGAACAGTCGCACTTCTTCCTTCCCCCTCCTACCATATAAAATAAATATTGAATGAGAATATTAACTCGTTAACCTTGACAACAATTTGTAATTTTCATAAGGAGGAAAACTCGCATATTCAGCAAATAAATTGCTGCAGGGATTTCAGGGAAACAAATTGGAGAGAATGAAGAATGCTACCATATGTCAGAATTCTGTCGTTTTTATGGGCTGCGATGATAAATTTGTTTGGTTATGTCCCTCAATTAAGGCCACAAATACTGCAAAGCGTCTGAAGCAAGTTAACTGGTAGAGCTGGTACAGCGAAGTCCGGGTGACAAGCTAAGGTCATTCAGGAAGTTAAGTTTTCTTTCTTCTTTTAGATCTAGCTCAGATCTGGAGCAAGCATCTTAACCGAGTTGCAGAGTACATCTTCCACACAGCGTATTAATCCCCTTAAAGCCTTTGTTAAAAGATAACTCCATTTATTAGGTATTGCATGAGAAAATCTTTATGTGGAATTAACAGCACCAGTCACAGGTTTTACAGGGTTATCTAATTATTTTGAACAGAATTTAACCAGGAATGCAGGTAAAATAAATAATCCGTAAGCTGTTTACCTCTGCAGTTAGTGAGGGCTATTTTTTAACCCCTATAAAAATGTTATGCTTTAAGACTCAAGCCGAATTGCCATTTTAACGATTACAGGAAAAATGGACACACTTTGCTCCTTCATGTATTTCCAGCTGTAAAAACCGTATTTGTTCAGATCATTGCCTAAGTCAGCAAGCACACATTTCAGCATGTGCCTAGTTTTAAGCTTGTTGTGCCTCAACTGAAATCAAGTAACACTACGCACGCTTAAAATTAAGCATATGCTTAACTGCTTTGTTGGATTACAGCCTAAATTATCTATTAATCCAATTGCACGGTTTCCTCTGATCACTGCTGTCTTGAAATTCTTACTGTACAATAGATTTAATATAAATGCATTATGTTTGTCAGGCATGCCACTAGATTTGCATGCCGTCCTTGTCTGCCTGGGCATATTATCATCCATAGGAGAATATTAAAGATTTAATATGATTTTTAAAAATTTAATTTTAGCGACTTTTTGAAGGATATGAATGAACTGTATCTTGTTTGGGAAAGTAAAAGGAAAAATTAAATAAAAGTGTTTAATACTTTAAAGGTCCAGATGGGGAAACATGAGGCGAATGAGAAAACGCACAGAGAAGTAGCAGCATTGGAAGAGAACTGCAAGACAATACACACAGTATTTGCTACTTAATGTTTACAGCCACAGTGTCTGGTGTTTGATGATCTTTGGATTCCACTGTACTCATTCTGCAGGGACTCTGGGATAGAGAGGCACTGTCTCCCTGTCCCCTCTGCAGGTAGAAGAGGTATAGAGACACCGGCTGCTGGAGACACACCCATTCATCCAGCCCATGAGTGCAAACAAGGTGCCCAGGTATTTTGGTGAAGGGGGTCGGTGAGATCCCAGCATGTTTGCTGCCACTTGTGCCTTTTCAACCTGCACCCTTCAGTGGTGTTTTTTCTTTGGGGTTCTCATGCACTTTAAGAGTCATTCTAAGTACACTTAAAAAATTAAAAGTGCCTCACAAATGCAGCATTAGGCAATTCATCCCCAAACCCACAGGGCCCTTCAAAGGAACGGGTCTAAGTGCTACATGCCATGCCACCCTCCTCCTTGCACCCGGCCAGCCTAATCCTTCCCAGTGAAATCATGGCTGGCCTGTGAGAGTACTGGCAGTCAGATCAGTCCATCAACTGGAGCGAGGTCACAGTCCAGCAACACTTGCGCCCAAGTGTGGAACCAAACTTTGTGTAACCCCAATACAACGCTGTTAATACAAAGCAATGGGGTACGTGCTCAGAGATGCAGTCATTCGCTCACGATGCATCATAGAGGATAACACCAATAATGACTTTTGCTAAGCCTTTTTCATTCAAAAAGTGCTAAAAGCAAAAAATAAATAAATAAAAATAAGAAAATCCCTGCATTTCTATTACTGGTGGCACTGGAATATAATCAGGCAGTACCTGCAGGATAAATCAAAAGATTAAATTAAGTTGGGATTTGAATCCCCACTAAACAAAGAATCAGACAGAGATTACGTTTTTCTGGACTCAGGGCTCAGAATAGCTTTCAAGGGCCTCCCTTACAAACATAATATCATTATTTGCTTTGACCACTGGTACGTTAAAGAAAACGCTGGAGAGGGGGTGGAAGGGGAAGTAGTCAGGCAAACAACAATATGGAGAGCAGTATGGGGCATGCTAATTTTTATTCATTGCCTGGCCTCCTGCCTGCTTCTTCAGAGCCTATTCAAGCCCTAGCCTTGGGTTCTGACTCTTGACCGATATCTGTCAGCATGTTCTGCATCCTGCCTTCTGCCGCTACTTTTGTTCAGCCTGATTATTTTACCTTGCTTGTTGTGGGAGACCGATACCTGCTGTCCCTCCACCCACGCTGCCATCTCACAAAGCTATTTATTCCTTCTCTGCAAAAGCACAACTGCCAAAACCCCTCTACCTTTGGAGAGAGGCCGTTCAAACACAAGCAAGGTCAATCTGAATCGCAGAAGAGCGCATTATTTAGAGGCGTGAGAATCACTGCACTGGCCCTGACACATGGCTGTGCAGTCCCAAATCCCTTCCCTGCCAGCAACCAAAGGTGAAAACCACCAAAACTCACAAATAATCTTCCTTACCCACAAGATGCCACTCGGAGTGTTAACAAAGGTAGATTTATCCTTAAATATTAACTTCGCTCCCTCCTCCCCATACTCTGTTTGTTAGAATCAACCTCATCAACTCCTGAGGATTCATGATGTCCACACAATCACAGAACTCCTGCTGCTCCCAACGTCAACTGGGTATCAGCAACACGTTCCACCACTGAATTCTAGGCTGTGATAACTTTTTAACGTACAGGATAAATATTTTCAGACCAGTCTGCACAGCCCCAAACCCAGTGTGACCACTGGCCAATTTAGTGATGCTTATCTCACATTGGAGACAAGTATTCTGGAGATTCTTTAATGTAGAGTCCCGAAGTGCGTTATCTGATAGCAGTGCCCTCCGATTTCAAGTATTTCACAGCTTTTGGAAGATTTAAAAAAAAAAACAACCAAACCCAGCATGAAAAAGAGGAATGAGAAGTATCTCCAAACCTTCTTGAAAGTGGAAGTGACAACAGCCTTACAAGAGTGCATTTGCCAAATCTTCAGCCTTGGAAAACGATGTATTTGAGTTTCTGAGGTTTAGTATGAACTGCTATTTTAAAAACTGATTCAGCTTGTTTAGACCCCAGAGCCACAACTCCATCTTGAGAATAAGCTGCTGTACACAGAGCTCCACTGCTCTTTTCATCCAGACAGACAAGTGTTTCTGCCAGGTTCTGCACCTGTTTTTTCACATATCTGATCAGCTCCGTCTCCACACAGAGACCACAGGCCTGGTGGTGGGCAGGGAGCGTGTCAATGACCCATTAGAGGCCTGACATGACATTTATGTGCACGTTTACCAGGGTTGCTCTCACAAGCACAATAATTACACACACAAATGAGGTCTGAAATTGCCCTTTTATGAAAATTCAAACCTTGGTATTTAACTATTTAATAAGACCCTATCTTGCATCTGATTTGCAAATCAGCTGTTTGCGTTGAGCCTGGGGTTTTCAGGGGGAGAAGGTCTGACACGGGTACGTGGTTCCTGTGTCTGCTTCAAGTGCTCCTTCATGGAGCATGTGTAGGAATCAGGCTGCTTTTGGTGAAAATATCTGGCCCACTTCTTTATGTGCAAGTGCTGCACATGACTGCCAGATAACTAATAGCTGGACAGGCAAAACAGGCAGTGGCTCATCTAGAAAGGTGAATCCCAGAACTTCCTAACCACCCTAAAAACAGGTCTCCAAATTTGTCACAGAGGATTACAACACTGCAGAGCACAGAGTCAGAGAGTCACAGCATCCTGCTTCACACACAGGTAATCTTCAACAGAATTTTACCAAAGTTGTTGGGGTTCAGTATACCATGGAGTATATGCAGTATTTTAAAGTATATTATTTTATGGTTAACTCAAAACACTGGGGATGCTTTCAGGGATTTCTTCCTGGGTTTACAGGGACAGAGTTAAACACTGACTACCTTGGAAGTTTTACCTTTAGATTATTTTCCTCCTTGCTGCTTTTCCTCTGATACAAGACAGCTGCTGCTTTGGAGATTCTGACATAAGTGTCAGATTTGAGAAGAGAAGATAAGGAAATTTCTCTTCCTAATCTTTATCCTATATAAACAACGCTCAGCAGTTCCACGTCAGCCTAGAACTGAAGATCTCCCAATACTTCATGAGGCTCTAAGTCTCAAAATACTGTATATCAGGCAGTTAATCACTGTACCAGTGGGAAAACAGAAGTGCAGAGCGTTCAACTGATTTGCCCAGAGCCACATGTCAAGTTTGTGGCAGAGCTTGGAAGTAGTACTGAGATCACCTAGCTCTCAGTCTCCAGCTTTAATAGCAAGACCATCTGTGCTCCTAGACACTACAACAATACAAATACTTTGTTCTGCTGAGGAGTTTTAATGAGTTGTACGTGCATACAAATGTGTGTCCAGACTGATGGAGTATGTCTTCCCTGTCGCATCACCGTGCCCTGGGAGGACGTGCAAGTCTAGTAGACAAGTACTCATCACTGGTGAAAGAAGGCAATACTCTGGCTCTGTGAACCAGGGATTTTAGAAAAGAAAAAATAAAACAAAGCATCCCCTCCCCCAGTCCCAACTATCCTCTCCTTCCTTAGTTTGCTCCGAGCATCAGAAGGGGCAAGCAGGGAAAACTTCCTCCAAAGAGGAAAGCTATTTCTCCAAACAGAAGGCTATTCCTATAGAAGACTAAGCCACCAAAGTAGAAACATTTTTGTTTCAATATTTACTACAAAAACACCTTTGAAATTTCTGTCCTTTCTATAAAGCATTCTAATCTGATATCCAGTAGCAGTTTTCACTCGTGCTGTTGCTATGAAAACTCTCCGGTTACCTTAACATTACTTCAGACTTCAAGTAAAAATAAAGGCTGAGAAACACTGTAAAGAGAACACCACCATCTAAACCAAAACTGGATCTTTATGCAGGAAAAGAAATAGTTGCTGTTACATTTTCTCTGATTTGCAGCAAGAAGATGCAGGGAACACAAAGGGACTGAGTTTACTCACAGAAAGCCATAATTTTTCAAGACGTTTCTGCAGTAAATTTCCCTAAATATCCAGGGGAAGCTTCACTCCAACAAACCCTGCGAACATTTTGATCAGCTTTGTAGGCCAATACACCATAAATACACATACTTTAAATGACTATTTCTAATAATAAACTAGAGCATCTTAAATGGCAGGATCTCAAAGATCCGTTCAGATCAAGTTTCAGAAGCAGGAGCAGATTTGTTTCAGGGACCATTTATCTTCTCTGATAATTAAATTTTTCTTTCAAAAGACTCTCTACCAAAGTAACAATTCGTCAAGACATCAGGAGGTCCAAAATAAACAAAAAAATTAATTTCAAACTGTGACACACTGTCAGCATGAGCTAAATTCTCACCACTCATCTCTAGCAACTCAAATCAGGCCCAATTTTTATAGGGACTTATTTCAAAGGGCAGCTGTATCGCATCCTGGTTCCATCACTGGTGCCCACCTTGAGAAATGACATTTACATTAGAAGAAAGTTGACGTACTCAGACCAATTCTCCTCCCACTGTTCCTTCCCTGAGCTCCACCACACTTGGTTCCCCTGTGGATTTGTTAATAGCTTATAAGCAGTGATTACACACATCACTTGATGGCCCCAAACTCACCAGCCCAAGTTGATACGTTTTCTCTGCAGAGGTTCCCCTGACCTTCCAGGTGACAGAAACGCATGGGGCAGTGTGTAAGAGGATAAAATAGCTAATGCCAGTAGCCAGCCTGAGGATTTTATAGCCTGACTATAATAACAAAGAATAATTGATTACCTTGCCTGCACAGAAGTGCCACAATTGGACATGGCCAAGCCTTCCTTGGAGGTGCTGAGCATCTTCACATAGTGCAGCTCAGCCCCTTGTAGAATGTAAACAAGCTCCTTTTCCCCCCAGACACAGGAAGGAAGCCTATTTCAGAGTTAGCAAGCTCACACTCCCTGTAGTCATAAACAATTGTTTTCCACAGTATGATAAAGAGATATCAGGATTATTCTCCGTGATTAAGCCATTGACAGGATGGCAGCTTGCAACAAACATCATGCCAGGATTTATTAGTAAATTGGGCCTACAAAGTTCTCCAACCTGAAGTTGTACTGGCTCAGCA
The DNA here is from genome assembly GCA_027925045.1 of Hypotaenidia okinawae. Classification (NCBI taxonomy): domain Eukaryota; kingdom Metazoa; phylum Chordata; class Aves; order Gruiformes; family Rallidae; genus Hypotaenidia; species Hypotaenidia okinawae. Next base: position 9,271,220 of record BSDF01000016.1, read on the forward strand.
ATTTCTTCAAGTGATATGATAAAATGTTTTCAGTGTGTCACGCATGCAGGTACACATAGCAATAATTACCAGAATACTATAAAACACAAAGGCAAAAAGTGCAGTAATTTGCACTGATTATTAAGCAAAAATAGGAAACTTTAATAATTAATTTTTGAAATCACTGAAAGGAGAAAATAGCACACCTTCCATGTGCAGACACTGAAATTAGATTAGCTTGACAAGCCCATTTCAGAGGGAACAGGAATCCTTCAGTGCATTTATTTAATAGACCTTGAACATGTTATGAAGCAACTCTTTATTACAGCATCCTAAAAATGTGAGTGAAAGGATTTTAAATCCCACATCTTGGTGCTGCTTTTAGATTAATACAAAACATTGAAAGAATCCGAATAATGACAGCTTGCTATTCAAAGCTGCCTTTAACAGGATCAAGAAGAACAGTGTAAATGGGACTAACACTCCTAATGTGGCAAGTACACTTCTAGGAAAAGCAGGGGGAAAAAACCCCAACCCTACCACCAAGAATTCCTATACATACACCTTATAGCAAGAGTCTTGTCACATCCCATTAGGTCACTCTCCTCAAAAAGCTCACGTGTTAAGGACTTGCAGAAGGGATGGATTTGGCAGCCACACAGGAGTAGCTTTAGTGATAAAGCTTCACAGAGAATACCATATAAACAAATAATTCAAAAGCCAAACTTCTTGAAGGCTGCTGTGTTTTAAAATACGATCCAATGGGAGAAAACCCCACACAAACCACCCACAAAATGAGTAGGGTTGATACATCAACTCTGTACCTAAGTGAATGAGCTCAATGGAGCATTAATGACTAGATGAAGCAATCATTAGGCATGAGTCTGAGCATCTGACCCTGAGGTTCCAGGTGTATCAACCTGAGCCTGACACTCAATCATTTCTCTAAATAGAATTATTACCTGGTTCTTCTAAATGGATTCCAAAACAATCCACTGCCTCTTCTTTTTAAAGATTTCCACGTCCACAGGCAGAAGATGTCACAGATAAAATTATCAGCAAGAGCCACTTGGTAACTGCACCTGCTTTGATTGCATCTTGTCTGAAAGTGAACTCCCTTCCCCAGTCACCGCGCTGCCTGCATCAGTGTCAGATTTCTAAAATGATATTGTCTGATGAGGAGCAACCAAGAACATTTACATTGCTTCATGTGACCGTTTCTGTTGTTGAGCCAGTGACCCCTGCTGTGACAAATATGTACATTGCTCACACTGACACATGGGCCCTTTTTTCTATCACTCTCCTTCATAAATGCACCTGACTTAAGAGTCCCCAAGAACTACATCCTTTCCTGACGAGTCCCATTCTCACCGGACTTCGGGAGGCTAAGAACTGCTCTCATCCTTTCCTCAACCCTGCAGAACCTGCTGCTGTGACCAGGGAAAAAAGCCTTTAGCTATCTGAAGCTGCTTGCATGAGCAGCAATACAGAAGGTCCCATTACAGAAGTGGCACTGCAGTATGATATAAAGTCCATATAGCAGTACCTAGAGCTAGGTTCCCCACTCCTATAGATCAGCCTGTTCCATCAGCTTTATTCACTTGGACCTGACCTTTTGATTTTAAAGTGTTAATAGCAACTCTCTGCTCTTCAGAAATTGCTTTTCCCCAGGAAACTCACTATATATTTTATTTTTTTTTCAGTGGGAAGAGAGTTTTACAGCAATTAATGTAAACACTGGCAGTTTCATTGAAGAGAAGAACAGCCAAAACATGGAATCAAGTCAGTTGTATTCCTACAGATGGACCTGAAGAGAAGGGGGTTGAAACAAAGAAATCTGGGAAGATGCAGTGAACCAGGTCTGAACTGCCTGGGTCACAGATAAGGGTCTTCCTGGCAGGGATGGAAGTGATCAGTGAAACTGGGGTGTTGTTTTTAAAGAACAAACAGGAAAGATGGAAAGGTACTAAAATTTAGCTAATGAAGCAGAAGAATCTGTAAAGGCTGTAAGAGGAGAACAGAAAAGGACAGGACTTCTTTTTCATGTTTTTTCCTTCCTCTTTTCATTAGGCTGCCTTTTTTTTTTTTTTTTTTTTAGACTGAGCAAATATTGTGTTATATATCTCTGTCTCATTGTCTTCTGACACCTGAGTAACACCTCTTACTGCTGCCAAAATGGCTACTCCAGTGCTAGGTCAGACCAATTATTTCTTAAATGGTTTGTATTCACCTGCACTTCAAATGTGTGGCTTTGAGAAACAAAATAACAGCACCTCATTCTCAGGCTGCTCCAAAGATCCATTATGCTAGCAACACATCAGTCTGCTCAATTAAAGAGCCAACGACTACAAAGCGACTGTATATCATTTGTATTACCTTTCTGGAGCTGACACTTTATTCACAAATATCTGACTCCAAGAGGTCCTTTTCTGCTTAGCTATGTGCTTTATCCTAGCTTGCATTTATGTTTAAAGAAAAAAAGAAATCAGCAATGTGATTTAAGCAAAGATTTCTGTGTCCTGCACACGGTTATTTCTTCTCCATGAGAGAATTTTGCCATTCTTTGCAGCCTGATTCACACTGGTTTGTTAGAGGCTTTCCAAGCCCCATGGAGTACCAGTCTGAAGGCATACTTTCAAGGCACTTGGGATCCAGTGTTTAAACCAGCACCACCACTTTGTGAATAAGCTTAATTCCAACTCTGTTTTGAATTGCACATACGTTAAAAAATATCTGAATGAATTCATTATACCATCTAATGCTAATTACATTCAGTTTTTGCTGAGCGCTCTCCCAGGTTCAAGGAGATTGACCAGTCCACCTCTCCAAGGCGCCTGCTCCTCTCCCTGGTCTCCCACATCTACTGCAGCTGCTTGGAGCTGCCAGATGAATCCCTCTCAGCTCTTCTCATGCTAGTATTGATTGACCTCAATGTAACAGCAGCACTCAAAGCAGAGGTTCCAGAAAAGATGGACCCAGGCCCTCTGGTGAGGCGCACAGGCCAAGAACAAGAAACCGACAGAAACAGGATTTTCCACAGTGATACAAGGAAAACTTCTCTGTGATGATAATTAAGCAATGAAATTGGCTGTCTGGATAGGTCGTGGCATCTCCATTCCTGAGGTTTTCAGGGCCCAACCAAGCACAGCCCTGATAACCCTGGTCTGAACCCAGCATTTCCCCCAGCTCTGAGCAGGAGGTTGGACCAAAGACCTCCCGAGGTTCCCTCCAGCCCCTGTGATTCTGAGCTAATAAGAAGCAATCATGAAATAAACCCAGCTATTCCAGCATCAGAGGTCTTTCTCACAGAAGCTTATTATGACTGCCAGAAAACTTCAGGCAGCTCCTTGCCGAGCTAATTTAAAATAACAAGACAGAACCCTGAAATATGAGGTCTTATTCTCCACACTTCCAGACTTCCATAGTAACTCGCTTGTATGACAAGTTTGTATAAAGCACTACAAGAACAGAATTCTCTACCTACTTACACCAGCAGCAGAGACTCACATTCATTTGCCATTCAGAGGCCCAAACAGCTCTGTGACTCATTTTCCTCCTTGACACAGCCACGTAAGCCACACGTGCCCAGGAAAGAGTGGGATCAGCCCCATGGATGACATAAGACAGTAAACCCCTTCTGCTCTGCAGCAGAGTCATGGCAGGGGTGTTCCAAGGCTTCAGAACAGCCCAGGTTGACTTCTGTTCGAGATCTCAGGAGGAGGTAAGCTCGGCTCAAGAAAGTGTAAATTCTGCCTAGTGCAAAGAAAAATTACTTTGAATTAACTGGATAGATGTTATGAATAATCCACATTAAATTCTTAATTTTGGGTTACGATAGAAGACTTAATAGTGGTCAGATACCCACTGCTTATGCAATTAATTCTTAGCGAAGAAAATGAATGTGAGATATAAAATATTTTAGAAATAATCTTTTCATACAAAAACAATGGAAATTTGAAGACGGATTAAGATTTAGTGTCACAACAGATTATAGTGTGAACAGAATACGTCCTTACAGAAATCTATTTAACTAGTGATATCCTAGAGGGAACAAACTATAGGACTTTTTGACATGAAAAATGTGAATTTGCTCTTTGTGTTTACTAGAGCTCACAACTGGCAGGAAATGAGGCATGAAATGTATTGTCAAACATACAGTGTTCAAATATAATGCATTACTTTAGGCTGAGCTTTGCTTTTAGGGATGCTAGCTCTCAGACTCCCATAAACAAGTATATTTTTTTAAAAAATGGATCAACACCCCAGTAACTATATATATATATATACACACACACACTCAGAGAGGTATTGCTACAAAACCACCTCAGTTTTGTGGTTTTCTTAACACAACTTGCTCTGAGAAGAATATACTCCTATTTGTTACCTTTTCCTCTGATGAATTAGTAATAAAAATATGCTGGAAAAAGAGCATTACTATACTTAGACTAACAAAATCAGGCAGAAGAGGCCTGAAGCGCAGTAACAGACACCAAGCCCGCCTGTCCTCCATCACTCATGGCTCGGGTGGGCTTCTCACCCACCTCACACTGAAATCCCAGCAAGCAGAAAGGTGATTTGCTGCTGCTTCTGTGAGATGACCCTGACTCCTGTCCCCCATCACAAGACCAGCGCTGGGACTGAGGGCTCTCACCAGGCACTAACAGAAGAACGTAGCTCCCAGTTACTCTTAAGTGATAATGAAAGTATCTATCTTATAGAAAAATAATTGAATCGTAACTCAAGACCTACAGACTCTGGTGAGGAGAAGCAAGAACATCATCCTTCCATGAAGTATCTTTCCAGGATATTGTTTCTTGACTACATCCAGAGACATCAGTACCAAAAAATCCACTGGAATCTAATTCTTCTGGATTGAGGCAGCACATACAAACCTGCTGTGCAGGGCCACCTATGACACAACCCATCCTATACTTAGGATATTCTTAAAGCAAGGGAGGGATTGCTCAGGACATAAGCTCAAGGTAAAATGAGTTTTACACTTATTTAACAGCCACAACTGAGTATGTAAAAAAGCATCACATAGGTCCAAACCCTAGGTAATGCAGGTAATTAACTCTGCTGTTACCAGATCCTCTCTTGGAAAAAAAAAAAAAAAAAAAAGTCTTTAGTTTGTCACAAAAAAAACCCTGGAATTAAATTTATAAAAAGCAAGAAAACAAGAACCAAGAATATTTCAATACAAAATATCTTTTTGCTTTGATCACAGGAGAAAACTGCTGTATGGCAACGATTTCATTAAGCTGTAGATGAAAGTGGTTGCAAGTGCTTTGCTGGATAAGGGTTATATAGAATAAAATACCATTTTGCAAGGTTTGTTTTCCTTAACTTGGCTTTTTCTCTGCTCCCCAGAACAGGCTACTGGCCTCACGTACAGAAGCTGGTAGGAACAGGCTGATTTCTTGCTCTTTGGAGTTTTACAGTGAAACAGACTGTAAAATGCGTCACGCTGACTTTTCAGCATTGGGAAGGGAAGCGAGGCTAACTATGGGCAAACCATTTGTTACTGCTCAGCCCTTAATGGCAGAGAGACCACTTTGCTTCTGCTGCACAGCCATGAGAACCGGCAGAGTTATGGCAGGGATGGATATGGCCCATTTTCCTTAAGTCGATGTCATTCATTTCTACCTAAAAGAGGCAAGAGAAATTAACGGTTCTCTCTCATCCTTCATACTTTGATTCCTTAAGTTATTGAACACTTTCTATTCCTGTATGATTGAAAGGAACTGATAGAGGCAGGCACTTACCAGAAGCAAATCCCAGAACAGACAAGGGAACGTATTCTCAGCCCTGTGCTAGATCATTTCACTGGAATTAGCAGCAGCTTTTTCCTATCAAAAGATCAAAGCCTTTCCATGTATTGTGGTGATCTGGGCTGAATGGGAGAGTGGTTGCAGAAGGACATGCTGCAGCTCCTGGGCGCCCGGGATGGGGTCAGTGTGCGGGTCTCACCCACAACGCCTGGACTGCTGCATCAGTCATCCCCATGTACCATTTATATAAACTATAAATCTGTGAGTGTCAAGTCACCAAGCTTTAGAGAGCTGGTGGTGTGCAATCACAACAGTAAGGTCAGGATCTAAGAGTCAATATGGGCTTGAGAGGATATTCTCTACACTGTGGACCCATGGGAGGAGAGACTCAGCAATGAAATTTGGATCATCTTGTTGCACTCTGTAAGGTAATGAAGGTGGTTTTGTTTTTTTTTTAAAAAGCAACAACACAACTCCACATAATTAAGGGTTTTTCTTATGTTCTTATGCTTAAGTCTAGAAAAGAGCAGCTAAAAAAATTTGAGTTCATCACACAAGCTGTAATTTGTCTGTTAGGTAAATAAATTAATGGGAAGTCAGTCCATATGTGAAGCAATATATTTAGCATGGCAATGCCTTTCGAACATCTAACCTTTTAGCCGCATGCACGATGAGTGCTTTTGACAGTTTTATTAGTTGAATAGCTGTCCATTTATGAGTCCCACCACATTAGGAATGGGGTTTCTGTCTTTCTGCCAATGTACTAGAACTGGAAACTTGCCTCTTGTGTTTTCTCTTCTTTGAAAAAAAACGTCAGGCAAAGAAGACAGGTCCAAACAGTTACTAGCCATCTTGGCAAACATGCTACTATTGTTTATAAATCCATAAAGTCGTTATTGTTTTGGGATGGTTTCTGTTACATTACTTTTTATAACAGACAAGTGACTTCCCATGTGTCAAGGTAACCTGATAAAATATGCATACAAACCACTTGTCTGCTTTTCCCCTTTGACTCTGAGCACAGATCCCATTCACAGAGCAAAACGAGACTGCAGAACGTAGCTAAACCAATCAAGATTTTAGCACAGAATCAGCCAGAAATACTTTTTATTTAGTAAGTTTTAATTTATAAGTGCCTGCATCACCTTATCTATGAAGCACTGTGCAGAACTTGCTGACTAAGGCCCCAAAGCAGCAGAGTACAAACACGCGTGTAGCTGTAGGCATACAAGCAGTGTCATCATGTCAGCTTCAACCTACACGCCTCACAGTAATCTTCCCCTTGGGCAAAGGTCAGAGCAGAACTGGCCAAAGATGGGCCTCTGCAACCAAGAGGGGTTTGCGTGGCCCAGGGGGAGCAGCACATTTCTCCACTGGTGACCATCTATTCAAAATTTGTCATTCATCCACTGACTCCTCAGCATAAGGACTCTGAGCTTGAGCTGAACCTGGAGGAGCCTCAGCATGTTAGCCAGGAGTTACAGCCAAAGAGTTCCCCAAATTGCTGAGCTAGACACATGAATATTTCAGGGTACCTATGTTTGCATTAAAAAAATGTTAAATAACCTCTTCAGACTTGCCAGAAGTTTCAAAAAAAATAACAGTTGTAGTTCTCACATTATTTGAAGTATTTTGTTACACCCAATGATATCTAATATTTTTCCTCACAGATTTACATAAGTAAGGAAACTGTTCTTCCAGCATTACAAGACAGGGATTCCCCTTTTTGATGCAAACCTATTTTTTCCTTTCCAAAAAGAGACTGCTTCACTTTGAACCTTTGGCTGATCTGTCTGTCCCAGCTCCCCTGCCTACAAGCTCTTTGGGCAAGGAAACAAGGAGTAGGAAGTTTAGTCTATTATTGAATACCAGTCCGGGTTCAGGACCAGGAAGGGATAACACCACATCACGTAAATGCTGTCACACACCTATTCTCCCCCTGAAAAGCCATAAGTTCTGCTCTCCACTAATACCCAGTGACCAGTCTCTCTCCTTGATAGCAGTAGAAATGGATTCAGTTTCAGCCTAAAGTTATTAGTTCTCATGCCATCACTATCTTTAACTTTTTCACTTCTCCATGTCCTTTATGCTCCCCAGCTGGTTGGAGAGAGGCAAATCCCCCTCTCAGCTCAGCCTCACAAAGTTCCTCTAATACAACCAAGCATTTTCTCACCGCCCCACAGCAGCAGGCCTGCTCTCCACATCCTAACATTTGAATTCGTCTTTCAGAAGAGTGTTAACGGGTATTTAGGATGTCTCAGGAGAGATCTTCAATTGGATCATTCCCTAGTCCGCCTTGAGTAAATTCAACCACATTTTCTCCAGTTTTACATTTGGCTCTTCACTCCTTACTAAGGTGTTCCACGCCCTCAGACGCTGACAAGGTCAGACTAATGGGCAGAGGGAGCCAGGAATAGCTTTACCCCTTTTGTAAAGGTGGGGACTATGTTTGCCAACCTCTACACACAGCCTGGCAGCCCCCAAATTGCTGGATAAAAATCCTTGCTGCTAGACTTGGGTGCTTTCCTGGGCTGGTTATTTCACCACACTGGGATGGAGATTCCAATTCCTCCTGGCCTGAGTGCATTAAGCCCTCTGAACTTTGTTTTCACCTTGGATAAAGTAATTTCAAATTCTAGACACCTGCTCCACTTATCCACACTGTCCTTGATCCCATCACCCTTTTCTAAAAAACAGAGGCACACATTTAATTTTGGTGCCATACTTAGATTATCTTTAATCTAGTATTTGAAAATGTTGCTTGCTAAGACACAAAATTTTGAACAAACCATCTTCCACTGCTTAATACAGCATTCCATGAGGCTGAGTGTTTCCCCCTCAGGATATGCCAGCCCGTTCTTTCCTCTCTGCTGTTATTACCTGACAATAGGCTAGGCCTGTATATGGCAATATACCACTGGCACGGGACATATGCTCTGAAGCGAGGTGGACATCACTCCTACTACTCATGTTCAAATTAGAGGATTAAACCCACCTCCCATTTCAGTCTGCTTATGTTATTTCAACTGGCAAAGCCCGTGCAGAAATTAATAATAGCTTTCCCATCTGCAAATAAAAGTATGCTACTTAAGATTTTTGGCAGTGAACTGGCATTTTGTCATTTAATCATTTCACATCATTACACTGCAATATGCACTGTAATGATATGACACTCCTAAATGACAAACACTGGGTACCTCCTGTACTGGAAGAAATAATGTAATAGGAAGGAAATTATATCCTTAAGGTTGCCACAGTTTCACTCCCACAAGTTGGGATTAAAGTATAGAATATTTGCAAGGACAACATGATCTACAGATGACCAAGATAACCCTGGAGCGCACGTTGACTTCAGACCCAGAAATACCAACCCTGTGCTTGGATCTGGGAAGGGTCGAGGGTCCTAAAGCCACACCAAAGAGCTTGTTACTGAGTGAGATAGTACCCAGCACTTCCCACGGTCAGACCACAGATGAAGGAAAGCCAAAGCTTTCTTATCTCTCTGGCCCACTTGATTTTGAGGATATATTAACCTTTAAGCATTTTTGAGAGATGCCTCTGGAGATCACCTGCCAAAGCCCGATTTGATTGTCTGGTATGGTGACAAATAGGGCAAAAGCAGGTAAAAATCCAGCCAAGCCACAAGACAACACTTGCTACCCACCACATGGCAAGCCTCAGGGCCCTTTCAAAGAAAAACCTAAACATCTAAGACCCCTGAGAGCCTCCAAGATCCTCAGAATCACTATTTCCCACCATTTCTTCCTACTATCAAATTCAACTCACATAAGAGGCCAGTAAGGAAGCCATAAATAACAGTCTAAAAATGTCACTAATGTGCTGATAACCCCTCTCCTGCTGCACATCCACTTAACATCAAAGTGCCACTTCCCACCTTTCCCTGAGCCTGTCAGAAATCCACAACTAGGTGAAGTTACAGCTGTGAAACACCCTGAAAACCCCCCAAACTAGTGTGTGTGTGTGCTGAGCACCTGGGAAAACCACAAACACATCTGTGCCAGGGAGACCTTTTCATCCTAACAAGATGCAGTGCATGGGTGTGACCGTTGGAGCTGGAGCACAGCCACCAGCTCTCCAGAGGCTCAACCAGGGTTCTGGCAGCCAGAGAGGATCCGGCCTGGCAAAGAGCTGGCAGCTGGGAAAGCCCGAGTGCACAGCACTCTGCTTGAGAATTAGATACTAAGCTGTCTTTGAGACTACTGCGACAAATTTATCTCCAGGAGATCCTCAAGGACCATTTCAGACCCCGTTGATGCAGATTCAGGTGCAAACACCTTTTTGCCTCTCTCTTTGGTTGCCTGAGCCATTCTGAGCCTCACCACCAAGCCTGTCAGAAGACGTTAGAAGAACTGAGAAAGAGACAATAAAATTCTGAAGAGCTCTTTAAATATTAGCTCAGCTGGTATTATCATACATTTTTCCAAGTTCAAACATGATAAAGTGATTTGAGAGTTTGCCAACTCCATATTCAGGGGAAACATGCAGAGAGAGGAGAAATACTGATATCTTTGATGTAAGTTATTTTCCTTTTCTTTCTTTTTCTTTACTTTAAACAACAATCTTCTTAAAACTCATTTCAGAAGCCATCAGAAAATACTGGAAATTACACAACTTTAGGAGCAGAGAGTTGCAGGTGGCAAGATATTTATTTACCAAAAGAAGCTACCCATGAATGGATGAGTTATCCCAAAGAAATGGTTATTTTCTTTGCCATTTTATTCACAGAAAGAGCCCTATTGAATTTCTGCTATTCAATCATTTATTATTCAGTGGCTGAGCGCGCTGGCTTTTACATTCTTCCCCACATCAGTAAGAAGAAACAATCCTTAAAAACAAATTCCTGAAGTGACAACGAACTTCTGGTTCTCAGTATTTAATGAGCAGCCCTAAACATCCCTCTCTTCAGGGCACACTGCATGGCTATGCACAGCAAAACTGCTTTCAGACTGGGCGGGAGGTGGGGGGGAAATCAGCAAGTAGGGCACTTGAGAGGTGCCATGACTTCGGTGCGCACCCCTCTGGGTTGGGGAGAGGATTAGGGAGGGGTCTAAACAGTCCAGTTACACCAGAAGTGAAATGGGTGCTTGCGGGGGGGGCCCACATCAGAAGCGTGCCACAGTCCCCCATCAGTCCTGCCCTTGCTACGCCACAGCCTCTGCTCATTCCACGGAGCGTATTTTGCCCAGCTCATTCTAGCATGCGTTCAAGGCTGAATAACAGACTTAAAGGCATAGTGTTTCAGAGCATTTGAACCTCCCCACCTCCATCAGCACCCAGTAATGCTCGATGGCCCACTAAAAACACCCCAACAAAACAGACTCCAATACACAACCGTTCACTAAAATGTAATAATACAGATATAAGTTTACTTAATCCTGCTTTGGAGTGCCATACAGAAAAAGCAATATTCATTACACTTGGCACAAGCAAGAATGGTGAGTGGGAGCCAAAGCAGTCCTGGATGCTTGCTTGTTTCCTCGTCTTTTTTAAAAGCCTTTTTTATTTTCTTAAATCATTCTGCACTGGCTTGTTCACTAAATGCAGAAAAGACAGAAGGTAATTACATATCATGACTCATTAGCAGAAAAAAGGAAAAGTGGGAGCGAAAGCAATAGGTGGGTGGGGGTAAATTTACCACATAATGATTTAAAAGTTTTGGACTCCTGCACACGGGGAGCGGGGGGAAGGGAAGGAATTTAGTCATTCAGACTGTGAAATTCTAGGAGACTAAATGTCTACTTAAATTATTTCATCACATATTCATTAGACCATCCCAGGGAAAAAAACTATATTATTTGATGGGGGTTTAGTTCTCTTCTGGCACCCCGAAGAAGACAAAGAAGAATGGACAAATTGAACAAAGAAAGTGGCAGGGAAAGGCAGGCAGAGAAGTCTTTAAAAAAAAACAACAAAAACCCCACAGACTTATTGAGCTATGGCATAAAAATCCAAGGTCTAATTTCAGCCTCTGACACTGACTCCTGCACCACCAGCCTTGTTGCTTATTGCTGCTGGTCCTCATTTAGCCATCCGTAATGCCAACACTGCTGTTTTCTGCTTGTTTGTCTTCACTAGACTACAAATAAATCAGAAGTTATGTTTTAACATGTTTCTTCTATAGCACCAGGCACATAAAGGAATTTATCCTCTGAGTCCACTAGACTGTAAAACAAATAAATATAAATAATGATAAAAGAAAAGAAGGAAAGTGAAACACTTATGTGGAAAGTCAGAAAAATCTTTGTTTCATCCATAGTTATTGCCCACAAACTTCTCCCTTTAACTACTAGGGTTTGCTTCGGTTTGGGGTTTTTTGAGGGGGTGGTGGTGGTGTGGGTATCTTCTTTGTTTTTCTATAATAATTAAAATCGTGAAGCCGGTCCCTTTTAAAAAATATATAATATATCCCCTTTTTGGCTGTTTCACAGTAGAGGATACTCTGCTTACTCTCTTCGAATTTTAAACCCTGGACTTAAAGACCCAGGAGAACAGAATAAATTTTCTGCTATTTTAAAGAATTAGAATGTGTTGGGGAAAGACTTGTACTTGGCTGGGAGCTGGTTTATTAAAAGGATGCTGCAGCTAGAGAGAGGGAAAAATAGGACAAGGCATCCAGTGGGAGCCATTGTTCTCCTTGGGGCAGGCGGCAGAGCTCCACATCCAGTTGGGGAGGGAACGGTGCACTCAGACAAGCTCCAGCCAAGTGCAGGAGATGGAAACTAATCTATCTATCACATAGCCAGATCTACCCTGTACAGCTGCCTCCTCTTATTCAGCTGGAAGAGGGGACAAATCCAGCACAGCTTAGCAGCAAATTGGCCCTCAACAAAAAAGCATCGGTGCCGACGTCTGGGCACCAGCACGTGACAGATGCTGATTTCAGCGTGCCACCTCGGTGTGCAAGGGGCTTCCAAAGCCAACACAACCCAAGGTGTTTCAGGTAAAGAGCCCAAACCTCTGTAGATGGGCCAGAGAAGAGTAAGTCCCATGAACTGAGAGGGGAACCTCATGCATCACCAGCAACTGCTGCACACTGCTCAGGCAGATCGCAAAGGTCTGTCCCAGTGCTTCTGCATGCAGCATGGCTGGTCTGTTCACAGAGAAATCTCCTTGGGAACACTCTTCCTACGAGAATGTTGTTTTCATTAAGACCTCATTAAGGATGGTGGTACCATAGCTATCCCAAACTCCTTCGGAACCATCAGCCTAACTCCATGTTATATTTTAACCCAGACAATTCAGCCTTACCTCAACGAATCCCAAAAATCTAGCAGAAGGGAACGTTACACATCCTGCAGCTATAGGAGGAGTAAAGAGACTGTCAACAGCAGAAGCTCAGAGAGCAGATCTTTACTTCTTGCTGACTGACACTAGGTTTTTGGGCTACAGTTGCACCCTTTAACAAGTGCAATACTAACATCCTCATTTAGGAGCCACAATATAAGAGCACAGCTTAAAGACTGGGCATCAAATAGCCAGAACACGACTACCCCAAGGATACAGCATACAAGTCTCAATGCCTTCTGTGATTTAAGTCTGGGTTTTCTGTTCACACCACGACTTTCAGAGTATCAATTCTTTGTATTACCCAATAGCTGTTGGCATCTGGCACATTGTATCACACAGATTCCATACTAGGATTCCCGTGCTCCCAAGCGTATACCAAAACAACTACAAAAACTTATAAACCCCTGGCTAATGGAAACATTTAGCACTCAGAAACTTGCTTTAAAAAAAAAAAAAAGAAATCAAAGTAAGTGAAACCCCCAACCAGCATTTGTGACCTCTTCGGAATAAGCCTCTTTGCTGGTACAATACCAAATACATTAACTGCTTTGCGGAGGTCCTAGCAATTTTCAGCTTTAATGCAGCCCAAGTCTGCCTCAGAGTCACAGCCACACTTAACCAGCACCGCAATTCTTTCCAATTTAATACCAATAATCCCACATAGGAAAGAAATCATAACTCTTAACTATTATTTGTGATGACATCCGCCTTTTAACTTTAAGCAGCGTTCTTTAAACATCTCTAAACTTTTCCTATTTCTTCCCTGTGCCTTGATATGAATTTGCCTGTCACCGAAGGCTGTACACAAAGAGAGACACAGACACCGAGCACAAAGATATCAGGAAGTGGTTTTCCTAGCAACAGTAATCATCTGAGAGATCCCAGAACATCCTTCCTATTCATGCAGCATTTTGTGTTTTGAATAGTGCTGACAGGTGAAGTGGATTCATAGTATTTAATACAAAAAATATTGCTGTGGATGGGTATGGCACAAAAGCAAAAATATCCACACTATTCATGAACAGATGAATTCACTGTTTTCATAACGTTCCAGATTATTCACTAAGGCACGATTTCAAAAGCAAAGACTTTCACCTTCCCACAGAATGAATAATCCCATGTACTCCACCAGAGCACATTCACCCTGTGGTTTGCCAGCAGACGAGAAGGTGCAGACCTGCAAACCTCTGCAGCAAGACCCTTCCTCTAGACGAGCTTTGAGTTTTATTTTCCCCATTCCAGATCCAGAAACTAAAGTGCTGCTGCCCCAGGAAGCCCTGAGCAAGCTGGAGTCTCACACGCTGAGCCGAGGCATCTCTGCTCAACACAACCCTGGGATGCAGCCCCCAGGACTGGGGGGAACTTAGAGACATCAGTTACCGTGGAGGGGATGCAGCTGCTCTGCAAAGCTAACCCAATAAAGTCCCCAAATCCTTGCTGTCCTACAAGACACATAAGATCCCATAATAAAACAAGTGGGATCACAATTGACTGTGAACAATTCAGCATCCCTCTCTGCTCCAACTGGAAGTTCCCCAACATGAGGCTTTTTATTCCTTCAGCTTTTTGCCCTCCTATTTTTCCAAACTTCCCATTCGTATTTCTGCTGTCTCATGAGAAACCAGGCACATTTATTTTCTTCCCAGGGCACATCTCAATTGTTATCCTGTTTCTTTTCCTTCCTTGCACTCAAAAATGTGCCTTCCAGGATTGTTTCCCAACACTATCGATTCAGCAGCTGTATCCCAACCTCCTCACATGAACCTACTGAGCAGGCACCACTTACCATCCAGAACACTCAAAAACTTTTCCATCCTGAAGGTCTTTTCTGTTTGAGTCTAATGTAATAATTACCACCACTGCCTTAAAAAAAAATCACCCAGTTTCTTCAGGAACCTATCTACCTCTCATCCTGGCCTTAACCTTCCCTGCACTCTGAGTCTTTTGGCTGTCAGTGTATTAAACCACTTCCCCCTACACCCACACCCCAGGATGTGTGATGGAAATGTCAACAAATTCCTGGCTAGAAGCATGCCAGCGGGTGGGAGTTATTGCCTGGACAATTCGTTACTGGTTTGGATTTTTGTGCATTGAAAGTAATAAGAAATTAAATTGAAAGGGATAAAATCAGAACAGGAGTAACTAATGGGAGTGTCAGTGAAAGTTAAGGAGAGACAAAGAGCAGCGTAAGGGACAGGGTTGGTTTAAGTTGAGTTTGAGGGGACATTGGCTTCCATGGATCCGACATTTCAAAAGCTTAACTTAGCTGCAGTTGAAATATAGGGGGTATGGATTATAAATAAGTGTGATAAGAGAAACTGCTATTACAAAGTTGTGAGATAGCAGAAGGTTAATCAGCTTCCTTCTGCTCTCTGGAGCTTTTGCGTTGGATCTTTTTTCTCCATTTGCCCTCTGTCTTCTGCAGTTGTTTACACTGATACAGAATGGGTATAAAGTGCTACTGGTCCAGTAAAGTTGGCACGCTCGCTTCGGACTGCTGCTAATCCTTATGCATAACATGCTTTACATCCTAGTACATAAAAATGGAAAACTAAGCCCTTCTAAGTTCCAGCTTGATAGAGAGGGTTCTCTCCCCTCCTTAAAATGTATCTTAGTATCTTTATGTTTTTAAATAAAAATATTTTGATACTGTATCCTATGAAATGTTATATTAAAATTCTTGAATCACAAGTATTTCATAACCTTCTAGAAATACTCATTGATATTTAAAAAACCCAAATCCTTCATGGCTTCAAAAATGCCAAGGAAAGAAATGCTATATTCCAGCCAAATCTGCTCCCTGCATCTCATAAACAGCTTGAGGATCTATAATGAGCTAAAATAAATCTTTAGATTGAAGCACTAATTAACTTTGGAGTTGCTTGTCTTGTTATGAATCTGAGTTTCACGGCATTAGCCAGTCTCCAGGAACTGTCCCATAGACTTCTTTTCTCTTTATTAAAAAAAAAAAAAGCAACATTAAATAACATTAAATAGCTTTATTTTCAAGGACAAGAAAGACATGCACAGACAGCCAAATTCATTACTGCTCTAAGCATGCTCCTCTCCAATCTGCCTGTGGTGTATTTGGCCTTAAAGCTAAAGGAAAAGGTGACTTATGGCGTTCGGACATTTGGGGAGTCAGAGCTCTGCTGAAGCTCTAGAACAAGCAAACCATCCAGATTTGCTTACTGCAATAATTAATTAGTCACTGTTGTGTTTACAAGTAGGAAATAACATTATACCGTGCTTTCCTGAGATTGAAGCTGATTTCAAACAATCCTCCAGCAGCACCAGTAAAGGCTTCACTGAAATCCCTGCGCCGCACCCTCTGCTCCTGACACAACACTGCTGGTGTACAAACCAGAAGTTTGGCAGCTCTGCTAACAGATGCCCTGGAAACAGTGAGGTTTAAACCAGGAAAAAAGCCACCTTTGCTAAAACCAGAACTAACTTAATCCAAGGTGTGATGCTATGGATAAAGCTGGGTGCAGGAAGGAGGGACAGAGGGATGCGCTTTTAAACTCACAGTAAAAGAAGCCATGAGGCCCTGGCATGAAAACACTCTCAGCAGAAACCCAGCTCTCGCCTTCAGATGTCGACTCTAGGTAAAACAGGTCTCAGCACTTTCAATAAGCAAATATAAAGTCATTGGTATTTTTGCCCTTTTCTCCAGAAGCCCCAGATGAGGAGGGCAGTGGCACAAGCTTGGTGCATCATCTCCTCAAACAGTGGCTATCCCTAGCCTTGGGAGCTAATCTTACCCCAGATAATAACCTCGCCTAGCTCTAAGGTCCCTGCCTTGGAAATTGGCCACAAAACAGAGAAACCCAGGGACAGCAGTATAGGCTCGATCTGCTCTGTTTTTCTTCAGTCTTCTAGGTGAGAACTGCCTGGTCTGCCATCCGTTGCCCATGCCCAGCTCATTGCTACCGGATACGCTGGTTGCCACTGGTGGGATGGCTTTTCCTTCCCAGACTGGGCTGTGCTTTTCTGAGGCAGCATCTCAGCAGAGACCCACAACTCAGAAGTACAAGCATCTAAGGCTTTTTTGTTTTGGGTAGGGGAATACTCCTAGATTTAGGGAAAAGCCAGCTTCAATCCAATCTCTGTTCACGCTGACCCTTCCAAACCAGCTCATCAAATCAGATCATAGAATTTGAGAGATGATTCCTCTGGCTAGGCCAGGATCATTACACCATGGACAATTATGAAAATCATATTCAAGGTTAGAATGAGATTCTTTCTTCCACGACAGAGACCATACCATGAATTAATATGGCCACTTTCACCCACCATCTCAGCTATCACCTCAATTAAATTAGTGGTATTGCAGTTCCAGAAATACCAAAGTTTTTGGCTCTCAAAGGATAGTGGTCTTTAAATTACCTCTTGAACAATATATCCTTGGAAAAAGAAAAAAATATTAATGCAATTCCCACAAATTAGTGTTTGAGAATCTAAGAAATAAAGCAAAAGCATATAATCCAAAAATCACATTTCTGATCAATAAACACCTTTGCAGAAGACAGCTGTGGTCAGCAGATAGATGGGTATATGCTTTAATTATTAAGCAAGTTGGCAAGAGACGAAAGATCATCGCTAAAAAAAACAACCCTTTCCTTTAATAAAATGATTTGGATCTAGTTGAGGTTTCTTTGCTCAATATTTATCATTTCACATGTCTTCAAAAAGGAACAATAAGTATTTTGATAAATGGATTGAAGTGTTTAGCTTTACAATAGCTCCTCCTCAGTGTCCTTCCCACAGCGAAGGCATGCTCCTTACAGAGACATTTCTCTGCAGGTCAAAGAAATAGCTGTGGACTTCTCCAGGTAGCTCACTAGAGGGATTACTTCCCCCCATTAGGAAGAGTTTAGCCCTGGGACTAAAGACAAAACTGATCTAACCAAAGGTAGTCACAGAGCTCCCAGGTCCTTCCTTTCTTCCTTCCTCTCCCCTCTTCTCCAACTTTCAATGTAAAAATGAAATCAACCCACCCAAATCACATCATTTCTGACTCACGTGCAAGACAGAACTTCTGCAAAAACAAACCTCCTACAGAATAAAGTATCTTCCCCTTAACATACCAAGTGTGTCCTTGCAGCTCAAGCCCCTTGCAGGCCGCTCAAAAACCACTGGGACATGAATTGCCCAGATCACACAAAAATGGACAGCAGCCCGCCAGCGTATACTTAAAAATCCTACTCTGTGAGCTCCTCAAGGCCTGGGAGAGTGAAGATGAGCAAGTACAGCAACACGTGTCTACAAACCAACCTGCGGAATGGAGTAGACCAGTTAAATAGAGCGTGGCAGGTTCTACTGCTGCTGTGCCATCCTCTGCTGTCATGGAGTCCATCTCCTCGACAGATACAGTCCTGCCAAAGGTCCATCTATCTCATTTCTCTAGGTTCAGAGATTCAGGGAAATAAATGGCTGATATTCTTAGCATAAAGCAAACAGAGAGAAAAAAAACCCAACCCACTCAGCTGCATGAACTTGGAAGCAAGCTCCACTGGCACCATTGCTTTTAGCAAGATGCTATCTGACATCTTTTGGCTGAACAAGTCCCTTTTGTGGGGAGGATTGTACAGCAAATATTTCTGAGTAGCATAATGTTTGTTGGATATTGCTCTGTTAGGGCAGCTTGTGTTTTCACTCTATTCTGCTTTTGTATGCGAGGGTGTGGAATTTGTTAATCTAAATAAAACTCAAAATAGACAGCATGGCTTAAAGAGCTGCTGACGCCTGGTGGGAAATTTTGAAAGAGTTCTCTGTTGAAAAGCAATCCTCTGCATGAATCCATCTCCATGCTTCGCTTTGCTCTAGGTCTGCAGTGCAAGAGGAAGAGGAATTAGCTGTTTAACAGGGACAGAAAAGACTTTCAGCGCAACATGACCCACTAACTTCACTTTGTGGGTGTTTGCATTCGTCTCCCTACCCATCACCATACAAACTTCTGATTCAGAGCAGGGTACAGAGGTACAAGGATGCAATATCCTCACATTCTTAACCACAAGTAGTTATTCCTCAGGCCGCAGATGGATGCTCCTGGCACTAGTCACTCAGTTCTCAACATTTCTGGGCCAAACCCCGTGCCAAGGATCTGCTCTGGACTCCCAACTTACAGCCACTTCGCTGCCTTCACTTCCTGCACTGCAGATCCTGCACCAGTCTGGGGACCTGGGAGGTGCAGGACCCCCACCCCGCTGATGGCAAGAGAGGTTTGGTTCCCCCCCAGAGTGCTAAATGGATTTTTCCTGTATGAATCCAGTTGCCTATCTGGGTGTCTGTCCAGCTCCAGAAGTTTTACTCCTGCGTTACACTCTCACCCTGCAGCCTTCTGTTTTTTCCAGATTTGTTCCTATACATTGCTTATTATTTGTACGTTTAATGTCACATTAATTCCCTTTTGCATCATCTCTGCCCTCAAGTGAGGATAAATTGAATTCTTACACAAGAGCCCTCCCCAGATTTCAGCCAGCATCAATGGAGACACACACAGAATTTTCTTACTTGTCCTCCAGTGACAGACAGCAAGTACCTGGGCTTCAGTATACTAAAAATAATTCAGTTCTGGATTTGCATTTTCTGATTTAAGCTTAGAAGTTTGGCCTTTGAGCAAACATTGAGGCTACAAGGTATCTTGCATTGATATTTACAAGGCATCAAAAGCTACTGGAAAAGACATTGCATGTACTCTTTGTGACTGAAGTCACAAATCCTTCACCAGCATCCATGAAGAAATTCAGATCATAGCAGCCTGAGGTCTGCACTAGAGATGTTTTACGTTTTAGAATATCTTTAGCTAGGTTACCTGAGCCTAATGGAACTTTGCTAGCTTCCACATCAATATAAGCTACATTTCTTCCTCATCACAACCTCCTTGAACAGGAAACACACACACATACACACACCAATCCTTCAACAAATAATATTGCAGTAGAAGAATTGAACAGTGTCCAAAACAGGCCCTACCTGATGGCTCTCGGGGGTACCTCATTTTGGTAAGGTCAGGCAAAAGCAAACAAGTTCCCAGGATGACTACAGAAGAACCTGTTCTGTCATGTGCAGAAGCACATGTCCTGATTGAAGCTTAAAACCCTATGAACCCCACCATGCAATCTGTGTGTTTGCTTTGACCATTTGATCAGACACCTTGCACAGAAGTTTCCCCTTCCGCATCCCAGCCCAGCAATCCATGCTGCCTTTTCTAGATGGATTTTAGATGCCTCCTCATTACTCACACCCAGAGGAGGCAAGCCTATCAAGAAGGATTTGGCCAGTGCTAAAGATAAATCACGACACAGATCACTGTAGTCATGAACTCATTGGGAATACCATTTTTTTTTAAAGTATGTTTGTTTCCAGTATTCAGAGTTTAAGAGAAAAGAGAGGGTGAATCTAGATAGGAGAGGTATAAGGATGGATACTCACCTGTGTTGGGTCTTCAACTTCATATATGTCATCGAGTAAACAAATATCAGTTTCTATTAGCAATAAGCATCACCTTAGGACATCTGTGAGACTGGGGTACTTTAGGTTTATTTACTTTTTAAAAATCAAGGAGGAAAGGTTGATTAGAAGTAGATAATTAAAAATATAAATGGAACTGATTTAGACTGTCACCCACAATGCAGGACAACCTCCGAAGCACTAAATACTATTTTCACATCAATCTCATTCATTTTCACCCACCTCAGTTTGCTGGTCAACCTCAGTAGAGTCAAGAGCTTTATCTGTAAGAAATCTGGTTCTGAAAGGCCTTGCCTCACCCCATGCAGAAAAGCTGTTTAGATGACCTGAATTAAAAGCGTGCAAGTTCTCAGTGCTGCCTGCGATTCCAAATTAGGGGCAAGTCTCATCTTGCTGGGTCCTTCTTTAAATCCTCGCTACTCAGCTGAGGCTAGTGGACTGTTAAACTGGTGTAAGGGTAGACTCAGGGTCTACTGACAAATCTGAATTTTATGAACAGGTCTGTGTGAGAATCAAACTCTGTCACCAAGAAAGCCTGTCCTGCCACTCACTGCGTCTCAATTCTTTTCAGCTCTTCAGTCATAGACCTCATCCCCATCATAAAAACAGACTGAGGAGACTGATTGCGGGAGCTGCCACTGTGAGAGCTTCCTTCAGTAGAACGGATTAGAGTGTCCTGAAAATGTCAATCAGATATCAAAGATACATGAAGACTGAAAAATAAAATGTACAATTTATAAAAATAAGTCTTTGGGAGACACACTCAAAGTATCTTAAAAAATTTAAGAGAAATATGTCACCAAACAAACACATACTCTACTGTCCAGACTTAATTTTTCACTGCTAAAACTCCCAAGCACTGCAACCAATACAGTAAATAAACCAGCTAAATCCTCACTAGTATCCAATTTCCATTCTCCATGACTAAGTGTCTCCTGCAGCTGATATGAGCTCATATACCTCCCACTAACCAGGTGCCCTACATGTCATTGGGAAGACAGGACTATCAGGACTGTCACCATCAAGAACATGCAGCGGCTCCTGTAACAGGAACGGCGTCAGCCACCCAGCTAAGCCACCCTGGTAGCGCCTGCCTGTTGAGTCTTCTGTTGTTTGGGTTTTAATTCACTTTACTAAGATTGCTTTTCATTCACTTAGTGACAGGTAGTTATTTGTTTGCAGGGTTCCATTTGACATTTATTGTTAGTGTAAAACACTAATAATAATAATTAGTGCCTTTTTAGAGTTGTCTGAGGTTTTAGTGCTGGTGCATTGTTAATATAAAACATCCCAATGCTTTGCTGTATATAGGATAGTATGATAGTATTTAAATATAACAAAGGGGCTCATTATACTGCGACCAGATTGCAGTATCTTTGAGCCTCCTGTTAGCAAGCTAAGATTTAACATCCTCTAAACTTGTCTGCAATGCTAATACTTTCTGGAAAGGGGAAAAAAACCAAAACAAAAGCCAGACAGACATATACCATTTTTATTCACTTAGAGTTTAAGAGCTAAACTAAGTTTAATGAAAAGAGGACGGGAATAAGTGAGAATAAATGAATTCTACAATTACTTTGAGAACCTCAAGATGCAATGAACATGCTTGTGCAGGAACATCTCCACGTACAGGAACGGGTCATTCAATTCCACTTATGCTGTCCTGTCTCAGATCATCTTTTCCACAACACGGACAACACTTTCAGAGCATCTCATTAGAATACATTTGCTATCCCGTGTTGGGCTCATGGTAAGCACACGCAGCACACATTGGCTGGTTGCTGTTCACCAAGCTGTTCGATTGCAGTAGCTTTTGCAGCTTGCTTTGTTACATCAGGGGGTTGTGATGTCTACTTCAGGGGACACGTTTTATTCTAGAGGGAGCAAATTGAGGAAACTTCCGACACAGAGATGCAGATTTTAATAGTGGCCATCAGTTAAAACTTAAGAAAACAAGACACTGTTTTGAACAACCTGACGTTCCCAGAGATGCTATATGGACAGTGAAAACAAGGCTAAAAGTATGAGTCAGACATCTGCCAATCACAAAGACCTTGTTCTCCGTTTTATCTCCTGTCGTTCCCTTCTAATCATAGTTGAAAGTTTGAGTCAGTTCTCATTTCTGCTGGGGAAACTCAGGGATGATCTCCTCTTTGTACAACTCAGGGTTTGGACAGATCTTATTCCAGGGAAGACTCAGAAGTCAGATCTGTGCCAGCTAACATTGCACGAGTGAAGCCCAATTTACAACTGAGGAAGAGCTCACCCTTTATCTTCTAATGGAGTCAGATCACAAGGGGAGAATAGAAATATGGAAAACCTTGAATGGAAAGTGAAAATAATAGGTAGAGAAGGCAGAGCTGAGATTTAAGTAGCTCAACCCATCAAAAAAAGCGTCCCACACAATTATTGCTTTGAAAAACACACGTGAAGAGCTGAGGCAAGCTGCAAGGTGTGCTCCAAGAAAGAACAAATCAGGGGAAGGAAGAGAAAGAAACGCTCAGTTACTCCTTTATTTTTCCTTTCTTCCGAGGACTAAATAATTTCAAACTCAAGGAAGTGACGTTTCTCATGACAAACTGAATCTAGACATGATATGTCAGATTCAGCTGTGCTACAGCTTAAGGTATTCACATTTATACTATGTAATGTAAGGAGCGACATATGAAACAAGACTATGGCTATTGAGCACTGCTAGATCTTCAAGGCTTCCTGCCTGGACAGATGCTTGTGTGAAGTACTTGTTTGTGCTGTCCTGGTTAACCCCTCCCCTTTCCCATCTGTCCTTCTGCCACTGGGCAGCACCAATTTCCCAGATATCAAATTTATTCTTCGTTTAGGGAATTACATATCCAGCTGACATTCCAAGCACTTACTGTATTTCATTTCAGTGCCTCTGATAACTGAAGCTTTTATAAAAGAAATTCCTCTTGGTGCCAGCTACAACACATCCTCTGAACCAACAGCTTTTCCCTGGTTCCTACCCTGCCCAGTCTATCCCAGCAAGCAGCAGCTCAAGAAGGAAACGAGGGGCAGGGCTTTGGGTTGGTGTTTTCCTCTTTGGATTGAGCAGCAGCAACCACTGAAATAATTCTGATATCACATGTTTATTTTTCATCAGAGAATTGCAGACTGGTCTGGGTTGGAAGGGACCCCAAGGATCAGGGAGCTCCAACCCCCTGCCACAGGCAGGGACACCAACCTCCAGGCCTGGATCTACACAAGGTTGCCCAGGGCCCCAGCCAACCTGGCCTTGAACACTTCCAGGGATGGGGCATCCACCACCTCACTGGGCAGCCTGTTCCAGCCCCTCACCATTCACTGGCAAGCAAAACAAGGGGATCCTAGGAAGTACCAAGAAACAGAGTCACCAACAATCTCCAAGGCCTGAAGGACGCATAAGCACAGAAACGCACATTACCTGTCTTGCCAACCACAGCAGCTGGTGGCATTGCTGGGAAGCCTTAGAAAAGATCGCAACTGGTACCTTTAAAATATATTCCAGAGGATAAAGCATGAATTACCACAACTGGTCACTAAAAAGAAAAGGTTACACTAGCTTTGTTTTTTTTAAAGACTACCTTTCAAAGGCCTCACTTAAAACTTCTGTTAAGTTTAAAGAGAAAACAAAGATACAGGATAAAGGATAAAACCTCCATGGAACATGTGACTAGGAAACCAACTTCTTTTCTGACTTTTTTTTTAATTTTCTAAAAAAATGTGGACATGGAACTTTCACCTGAATTCTGCTGTGAAAAGTCTTGGAAAAACTGATAAAAGCTCAGTCAGCTTTAACATTGGACTAAGAAGGTTGGGGTGAGGCTCTGTTTTCCATGGTTCTAACGAGCGATACAAGTCAGACCTCAGCAGAAAGACGTTCAAATCTGCTACGACAAGAACAGAAGCAAACCCTTTGAAACAGAAATAAAGCCAAAATCTTCTGAAATCTGTTTCAATTCCACAACCCAGATGCCAACAGGGAAGTAACAAACACTCGCTGTATGGTACATTTGGTGTTCTACTGCAGAGCCGAGCCTCAAATGACCCTGGAGCATCCATTTTCTGGATTACCAACCTCTTCAGAGAGCAGCAGAAGTCAAGATGTTCCCCCGATGGGCTCATCTTTAAAAAGAGCTTTACTGAGGGTGGCAATTCTTGTTTACAAATGTGCAACTTCCATAGTTGTGTACTTACCAGAAGAAGTTAATATAATTTTAAAAGTCCCAAGGATAAAAGTCATTTCACAAAGATAAAATAAATAAAAGTAAAATATCATTGGTTTTGAAATTATTGTATATAATCAGAAAAAGCTTTGAACAAAGCACAGAGTGCTTTTCAAAATATTCTCTCCCTGTCACTGTGTTTTTTGTTTTTCTGTAGGGTCTACAATTTTGTTTTCTGTGCCCTTAAAATCAACAACTTTAAAAAAAAAAAAGCCAACAAACTGGAGTCTGCTCCCAGAAATTCAACAAAAGTTTCTCCAACTCTCAGTTGAAAGTTTTTCCCTCCTGAAGCTAGAACATTATTATTTTTTTGCATCTTAGGTTCTTACAGCACTATGAAATAACAATCCATCTGATGAGGTTTGTATCCCCAGCCCTATCTGACTTCACCTGATGGTGGGTGGGCTGGCCATCTGTTCAGGGAAAAAAAAAAATCATTCCTGTGCTTTACTTCAGTTCCCTCCCTTTCCCCAACTCTCTTCTCCCCATTCAAGCTACAGAAAAAAATGTTTCTTCAGTCTCCTGCCTGACCCATAAGTGGTTTCCACCATCCTGCACACGTGATGTAATGTGAGAGGACATGATTGATGCAGCCTGACCTGACATGTCACGATGCTGCTTGTCACATGTGGAATTCAGGAAGAAAAATTAAATAAGCAACCTTGACGCATTGGTAGTAACTGATAATTTTCCCTTTCCCCATTATCTCTAAATTACTTGAGCATTTGCTATATAAATGTTGTCACTAATTGGAAAGCAAGTGACCTGCTCCTGAGACAAGAACAGTTAGACTACAATCCCAAAAATCTTTACACAGGCATTTTCTTCCTCTCCCCCAAAATGCGTCCAGAGCCAAGACTGAAGGCTTGCACTGCAGACTCACTGCTACCTAACATGAAGTGGGTTGTGCATCTCATCTCTCTGGTAAATTAGAGAATGAAAACAGCTTGTCATACCTCTCGAGACCAGTAGGTACCTTCAACAACAAAGTGCTAAAAGCTGAGCCTGTGCTAATGACTACCTCTGCATTTCCTTTAAGCAGATGCTGGGCTCTATTCCTTGAGTGTCCATTTTAAAAGGCAAGAAAAACAGAAAGAAAAGTCAAGATTATGCACAGCTTCCCTGCAGTTCTAATGTGCTGCGTGCTACCAGGAAGCAGAGACTGACATTACCAATGTATGCGTTATGGCTGTTCTCCTTCCAAAACACTATTCTTATACATAAAAGGTGATAAAGGTCCTACAGCACCACAGTTTTAATAGTCATTACAGTCTTGTCTTCCCAGAACATGTTTTCCTTGATCCTTCATTTCAAGCATGGGGCTCCAGCAGGAGCCTACCAAAACATCCCAGACCTTTGGAGAACACCAACAGCTCTGCCTCCCACAGCCACCACTGAGATGCTTCCAGCCACTGCAGGAGAAGCACCATCACATCAAAAGCAAGATGGAGCCATCAGACCCAGGATCATTTCCCACTCACTTTAGTGTACATGAGAGAAGGTAGAGCTGATACATCAATAAGAATGACTTGAAATAATCTCAGCTGGTGTTGGCTCCTGCTGGAGCGGCACCCTCAAATAGCAAAGTTGTCACCAACACTTCATGGTGCCCAATCAAAGCACCCCGACATTTTAACCAAATCCAGGAAAATCCCTAACCTGCTTCCTGGCAATTTCTGCACCCTTACGGAGGCAATCTGGCAGCTCTTCTCTTTGGACATCTCCTCTTTCTTCCAGGCTCTTCAGACATTACAGGAGACAAGGTAGGCAGGTTCCCATCAGAACTCTTCTGGCCAGGGCTCTCTTAAGCTTTCCTTAATCTTTTTAATGTTAATATGCCCATTACAACTTGCTGAAGGCAGCGCTCTCTCCCCACAGAGGCAGTCTCATTTTGACAGCCAGAAAGAGCTTCCCTCACTCTGAACTATGTAGTGTGTGAAGGAAGAAAGAAGACAAATTAATGGGGGTTGAATCCTGCAACTATGAAATGACACAGTGGGAGTGTCCTGCAGCAGTGGACTTCAGCTTAGCACTGGTCTGAAGTGACAGCATTTACTTCAAGATATAAACTTGATTAATTATTCCTCAGGATTTGGCCTATTTCTGGGACTTGCTGAACAGTCCAGCAAAAAAGGGGATCAAGCGATAAGAAGTGAAAAGCTCCCTGGAAGGATAAACAAGCGAGGGCAAACCTGGACTGTATTTTAGTAAACACATAACTCTATGAACAGCTAATATTTCAAACATCAATTACCAGTGCAGCAGTTGTTGACTTTGAAGACTGGAGGTGATATCTTTAAATAACACAGCTCCACTGCTATGGACTGAACTGCACCAATGCCAACTCCGGAAGGGCCTGATCCAAGTGTATTTGGCTTTAAGATCAAAACCATCTAAGTAAAACTTTCTGATAGCCAGTTTAATCACTTACCTTTACTAGACAATGTTATCATAGTCAAATATACCCAGCTAGAGCCACGGCAGGTCTCAGCTGCGGTGTGAGCAGCAGCAGGGCTGGCTGTACCACGCCCAGAGCTGCGTCACTCTGCTCACACGGCTGTGTTTGAACATAGTTCTACACCGTACATAGTTCTACATCACACACCAACACACCAGGCACACAAGATTCCCACATTAACCACCTGTGTCATGAAAGCGCTTCCTTCCCATACGCACTGGGACACCATCACATATTCAGGGCAGAGAGATTCTGTTTGCTTCGCTCAGAGCTGAATCCCCTCTAGAGACAAACAGCAGTGTGAAACCCAAACAGTAACAAGCTAAAAACTTTTCAAAGTCTTTCTTCAAGCTGATGTTAAGACCAAATTCGACTCGATACTCATTTGTTTTATTTCCCAGTTTGCTGAAAGAGCTTTGCTGGAAGATTCACCTATGTGAAGCCAATGTATTTCAGTCTCATCTTCACCACCTTGGGTCATACTGTAACAACAGCTGGGAAAGGACACATAAAAGCTTCTCTTTCATCATGAAGCTTAGTAAGATAACATTTTACTGACAAAGTATTTACGTCCTGAAAGGAAATCCTACAATTTTAGCATTGTATACGGTGCCCACTCCCCAGCCAAGTGCAGAACAAGGCTGGAGAGCCTCAAAGACAGGCTACTGTTATGCCACCAATTCCAAGAGCAAAACTTCCCCTGGCTGCTACAGAAACATAAGCTGCACCAGGATCCAAGCAGGACTAAAGCAGAGCTGGATCTCAACATGTGTGCGCTCACCAGGTTGGGCACAGTGCTCTGAACTGCAGATCCAACTACAGAAGCTCAAACCTTGGACCAGTATCTCATGTACACACGTGTGGTGTGTTTATATCTGGTGTGCAGCATTAACTAGGGCAAGACAGGTACATAAATATCTTTCAGTAACCAACCCCTTCCAGCTATGTGTCAGCTTGAACTTCATCTGGAAAACCCGGATGCATAGCTGAGCTGTAGAGACTGGAGTGCTCTTACAGTAACTGCTCACCAGGATATGCAGGTACAGGAGTGGTCACACACCTTCCTAATACCTGCATCTTCTGTAGGTATAAGACATCCCTCTCTTCTTTCAGTCCCATTCAGGTTCATTCCCCACAAAGCCTTCGACACAGCACCAAAACGTGGGATCTGGTCACGCCTGTTGCCTTTTACAGCACTTTTAAGCTTGCTCGAAGGACTATTTCTGCCCCAAGTAATTTCTGCTATGTATACTGCCATAAAGGAGGATAGGGTAAAAATATCCACACCACCTTAGAGCTGGAAAGCAGCTTCCCGCCACCTCTTCAAGTGCCACTGCTTTCCAAAGAGAAGCTTTTATATCTCCAGTGGTAACCGTTAGCAGTTGGTGACATTTCTAGTCTGTCCAGGGTGTAACTAGTACATGACAGGTCAAGTCTGTCACCTTCATAAAAGAACAGAACATCCACACTGGCACACTCCACTGTGGAGTCCCTCTGAGAATTACCAATGTCATACCAAATACCATCAGCAGTATTTATCTTCTCTTCATCTCTGCCACTCGTAGGGGCTTCCCCCCCCCAAAAAAATCAGATTATTTTTACATGAAGATAGCTTTCTCCTTACTCCCCTCAAGTGAATGTCGTGAACCAAAGCTTAAATCCAGGAGATTTAATTTGTCCTTGTGGCAACTATAATTAAAATACAGGTCTCTTTGGGGAATACCTGGAAAATTAAGGTTATTGTTGTCACTATTATTAATTAATTACCATCAGATGCGTGCTCTTAAAAAGTGATCAGTCTTTAGATTTTGATGCTCCCTATTATCCTCATTAAGTAAATGGTAAAATAGAGATGAATGAATTGCAAGCAGATGAATTAATGATTAGCTAAGAATACTTCAGATTGAACCCTGTAACCAGCCGGTCTCACATTGGGAGAAAACACTTGCACACCAGGCTCTGTTTTGGGTAAGTGTTCCCATGAAAATGGTGCTTGGATTAGGAAACTTTCTTCTATTCAGAGCAAGAGACAGATAAATCAGGTGGGAGGAGAGGAATTTAAATCATTCTCGTGTAGCTGGTCAAGGATTTAGCAAGGAAGCAGTACTAATTACGGGCCCATCCCGGGCACATCAGCGGGCATTACCCTAAATAAGAAATGACATAAAAAGCAATGGATCATTTCTGCAAGGGAGAGAGGGGATATTAATAATGGGCCAAATTTAGGGTGAAGGAAAGCATCAGAGTCCTCCAGGGAAGAGGTTATGCTTCTCTGATTTCCAGGCCAGTGCCAGCGCTCACACAACACGCCCAGCATGGGAGATGCTCTTCCTGATGTGTTGGGTATTTTGCCAACTGTATTTACTTCTCTTTCTCCTGTCTCAACCTCAGCACGTTCTTTGTTCTGGCAGATGCAGAAACACGGGTTCTGTAGCCAGATGGACAACCCCAGGAGTTCTCCCCTGTCAGCAATTTGCCAGAGATTTCTCCTGTGCCCCCTGACCCTCCGCACCGCTACCAGCTCCAAAGGAGCCCGGCTCAGACCCTGCCCACCATTTCTGTTGTTCAGCAAACAGCAAAAAAAGGATTGGCTCGGTGGAAATACAGAGGCAGAAGCAAAAGGATATTTAGAGCTACCCCAAAGGATGAAGTTCCTTAAGTCCCCATCTCTGATATACTTTAGAACAGAAGTTGAACGAAACAAAAGCACTAATTAGTTATTAAGCTCATTTGTTGTGTGGTAAAATAGAGTTGCCCTTTGCTGTGCATAACGTCGAGGCCATGCTATTTCAGGGAGCAGCATCACCCTTGCCAACCATGCAGGCGCTGCCAGGCACCTCTCGCACACCCGGGCTTTCACCTGGAGTGGATCTGCTGTAAGTGGAGGAAGCTGATGGCATCTCCCTTCTTTCCATGTTTCTGCAACGGAGGGTCCTGTCTCAAAAGAAGCTCAAGCCTCAGCTGCTCAACACATCTGTTCGTGAAGGCACAGGCCCCCGTGGCTGCGGCCACCGCTTACAGCCCCTGGAGCCCAGGCCACGTCTGTGGCACCCTTCAGAAGTCCTCTCCTCAGACACCACCACTGCTCAGGTGCTTGCGCACAAAACGCTGTTCCCATGTGCCAGACAGCATCCAAAGCCAGCCCGGCTTGTTATTTTATCACCTACTTATCACTTCAAAAAATCCTGAGGTAGGCTCTTGAATAGCAAAGAAATTTAAAAGGCATATGTTATCGAGGGGTGGGGGTTTATGACTCTGTATGACTGTGCAGCACGTTCCCTGTGCGGCACCAGCCAGCACCCTGGATTCATCCTCTCAGCACGAGTTCATACCCTCAAGGAACAGGGCGCCATAAGTGCCAGTGCTGAGCCCCGCTGGCCAGAGCTTCCGAGGGGCCAAAGGCGACTCAGAGATATGTTCAAAATATCAATTACCGAATGCGTTTGTTGTGCAACCACAGCAACCTGCTATTTACAACGTATTATGCGTCAGATCCACTTACACAGCGATTTCCATAGGGAAACGTCACAGACTCGTGCTTGCTGTCCAACCTGTATGAGAGCTGTCGGTCCGGCCACTGGAATCTTCAGGAGCGCTCGGGGAGGTCCTCACTATTCCCAGTAACCGGAATGGAACACGAGGACAATAGATAGTGCTGCCTAAAGTCCGGTGCATTTATCACCGGTTCAGTCTCTGGGTCCAACCTTCCAATCCCTTATTTGCAATCCAAGAACTCTCATCACAGAGCGATGCTTTGCTGCTTTACACCCTTTGTTATTTCTTCAACTAGGTCATTTAAAAATATATTGCTAGCATGCAACAATATTACTTGTATTTAAAAGCAAATACACTTTTTTACCCTAAGCCTAGATTTCCCTTTCCTTCTTGAAGATGTGGCACACAGGCTAGACAGCCAGGCTTCTGTCCCTCATTCTGTTGTTAAAGTACCTGGAGCCAGATTGTTCCTGAAACTGGTTTGAGAGGTTGTAGCTGTACCAGAAATCTTCTGCTGGCAGTTACGCATAAGCACCCCTCCATTAGCAGTTCATTCTCCTCCCTGATGACCTTCCCCTCCACCCAGCCCCTCTGCCAGGCGGCTGCAGGACAAAACAGCTCAGGAAACTGAAAACAACTTTTTTCTGCTTTCTTTTCTTCTTTCCGGCCAGGTTGTTCTCCAGCCACATCATTTCGTCGGTCAGCCTCACTGCGCAGCTACAGACAGAGCGGTGGGGTACCACGGTGGGGACCGTACCCTACGATACAGGGCAAGACAGGAGCATGAGTGCCGGAGTCCTTTAAACCCGTTTCATCCCTTTAGAGCAGCACTGCTGGGAAATGTCACACAGCCTGAACCCAACCACCCCGAGCACCCTGCTGCCTGACTACTCTTGGGGGATGCCCAAGGAGACCAGCCGCCCTCGCAGATCATCCTGGGTTCAGCTCCTTTAAATCAGACCGCTCCCACCGGCACGGATGTCTCTAAAAGAGCAGCGAGGAGTACCGTTAAATCTTTGTTCCCTTTTCCCTCATTGTTAGTTCAATGGGCTGTTAGCTAAAATATAACAAAAGAAAAGCAGGCTGGCTGACTTGAGACCTGCTGAAGAGGCTTTTGCTTACCCTGCCTGCATCGCTTTGTTTATCCGGCTGCATTGTTTTGCTTCAATAGTTATATTTAGAGCATTCATAAAAAGGACGGAATAGTGGTTTTTCTGAGGCTGTGGCTGTAGCGAAGTTCTCCCCAGCTCACAGGAGCTCTGCAAACAAAGCTCTGAGCAAACAAAGCAAAAAGCCGGGCAAGCTAAGCACTCCTGCCCCGGCCCACCGCAGCCCGAAGCCTTGGGTGGACATTGATCACGTTGGGCGATGCGGGTGATGAAGAGAGGTAGGCTGTGCAGGCGCTGATCCCCACAGCCTGGTTTAGGATGCTCATCCGTGGACATTCACTCAGTTTGAGGGCATTTCCACGTGGAAGCGGATGTACAAGCAGGGGGCTATGAGAGGATAATTCTTATTTTGCATTTGCACTTTACCAACATTACCGAATTAATTTTCCCACCACTCTGCTGTAACAGCAACGGCACGTAATTCAATCAGGGGACAGGCACGGAGTTCAGGGATGGGTCCAAAGCAAGAGCCAAGGAATAAAACCTTAACTGTTCGTTTGCATGCATCATCTCTACCAACATTCTCCCCCCGTCAGATCTGCAAGAGTGGAAAGAGATGTTCTGAGCAGCCCTGTTTTCACTGAAGTTGCCTTCTCATAGCTGGTGGGTGCACAAATAGTCTGGAAAAGCTCAGCTGCAAACTTGAACAGATTCGGTCTCCACTCCAGTGATGATGACTTACAAACTGTAATAGTAACTAGCTGTTGCTGCTCGAGTTCCTTCTACCCTACCACCACAGCACATCCCACTGTGGTCCTCTCCCCAGCAGCAGTTCGGCTCAAACCAAGGCATGTGAGCACAAGAGAGGATCTCTGTCCTACTTCCTCCCCAAGAAGCAGCACACAGACACGTACGCTCTCTGTGAGTGTTTAAATTTTTACTGTAGTATTTATTAACCTATCCTAAATGTTGACTTATGCTTCAATAATGTGTCCGTAGAAGTTGAGCAGTATACAATTGTTACAGAGGGAACGGTGCATTATTGCTGATCTCAATTTGCATCAGAGAACAATCAAAGGACTTTTATGGGAGTCATTACTACCGGCACACAGGGAGCACAGAGTCTGAAGTTAAAGCACTGCAGCAGCGGCAGAACTACCACTTTCATTTGTCACCTCAATAGAAGACATTAAAAAATATATATGTAATGAAACTTAAGCATAACAGGTTAATAATTAAGGTAGCACAGATTTCTCAACACAGAGACAAGAACAAAAAGGCAGCACAAAGCATCTGTGCTATGACAACGTAGAGAGCAGGAAGTCTGTAAAGCCACCGGTTGGACAAAGGCATGGATTCAAAGGCAGGGATGGTGGTTCTTTGGGATATTCCAGTATTTCTACAGTAGTCCAAGATGAGGTTTGTGACAGGTTTATCATTTTCAGCTCCCTCATCCCCATCCCATCTCACCCTCCTCCCCTTCCAAAACACGCTTCCTCTCCCCCCACCAGAGCTGACCATCACCCGCCAGAACCTGTCCCTGGACCCTCTGAAGAGGGATGCTGAAAAGGTGAGGCTGGCTTTCAGAAAAGGTCAGCAAGTTCTAAAAGAGGAGACAGCCCCGAGGCAGCTCTGAGCACTCGAACTGATAGAACAACACTTGTGAATTGGCAAAGGGGCAGAGAAACACGCGCAGGAGTCGAGACAATGGAAATGAAAGCAAGGGGAACAGGGAGAGGGGTAATGTCTACAGGGGAAATGGAGATACAAAGCAGAAAGAGGTAGATGCAGCATGAAGATCAGCAGAGAGGATCCAGAAGAAAACAGAGCTATAATTGGAACAGCAGCAATCTCAGCCCTATACTTCCACACCTTTACTTCTAAACCCAAGTCTGTAGCATGTTCCAAAGCCATCGGATACGAACGACTTGGATGCTGTGCCCAAGTGCAGTGGGAGGGGAAGGAGGCAGAGCACATCTCCTCCTCTGTCGCGCTCTGCCCGCCACGCAGCACATGCAGCAGCCTCACTGCCACCACGCTTCCCTCAGCCTTTCACCCCCATCCTCTCCCAAGGGGACCTGTTTACCCTCACGTATCCCCACCAAATGCAGCAACGTGGTGGCAAGTGCATTAAAGGAGGAGACAGCCTGTCATCTCTTTAGAAGGCCTTAAGAAAGACTGAAACAGAACAGCCCATCTCCAGATGTGAGCGTTTCTGCCTTTCATTTTTCTTCCCTCACAACATGCTATCGAGGTTTCTCTCTGACAGATGCCGGAACCAGAGACACGGTAAGAGTCCTGCTAACAGCTCAGCATGTGCTTCTGCACTAGCCGCTCTCTGCCAGGTTATCTGGAACACAAGGTAGCGAGAGTCCCTGCTTCGGAGAGAGGACCAGAATCTGTCTTGACAAGTGTTTTGCATGCAGTTAAATAGACAAATGTATTCTGCTGCCAGCCTCTTGCAGGAATTTGACTTGATGCCTGTCACCAAACAGCTTCTTTTGCACTAGAAGGATTACAAAACACTCATACCCTATAACGATCAAAAAGAAAGCCCCCATGCCCACATTAGAGTTCAGAGATGCAACCCGTGCTCCCTCATGAGTGAGCAACATCTGAGCCTATGCAAAATTAGGATACACATTTCTGAAGGGTAAAACAGATATGAAACAAAAAACCATGTCACAGACAGGCCACCAGCCCGGACTCACTCGCAGCCTTTCTGCAGCAGGGACAGCCACCTCCAGACACTGCCCCTCGCACCCATACAGGATGACCCTCTTCTCTGCTAGTTGGTGATCATCCTCCCACATGGAACAAGAAGGGCCACGTGGCAGCTTCAAAGCCTGTGCTGCTTGGATACCCACAGCCAGCAGCAAGTGCCTAATGTGAGTCCCACCAAATCCATTTGGGGAGGCTCTGTAGCAGCAAGCCCCACAATAGGAGCAGGGGGGTTAGGTCCTGTTGTTCCCTGACTGTTTTTCCATTTCTCCACTTGCTTTGCGTGACGTCACAATACCTGCTACCAGGCATGGTTAGAAATTCTTTCCAGAAGAGCTTGAACACCACGGTGGCAATCTTCCGCTGCCAATACAAACTCTCAAGAGACAAAAATAGGTCTCTTCCTTATATCACCTTCTGTATCACCTTATTGCTAGGTGATACAGGTGATACTAAGGCCTTTTACAGCAATCACAGTGCACCCAAACCCCAGAAGCACAAATAAAGACATTAATGGTAAAACCAGCTTTCAGTCTCAGGCAGGGCCTGTGCCTCTTTAGCTATCAACAATAAATACTGCAATTAAAGACTTTAAAGAAAAGACACTAGCAATTTATGTGACAAGAACTAACAAAGCCTGCTTTCCATGCCTGCCTTTCTCTCAGCCAACTGAAGCCCAAGAGGCTGCAGGGTACACCTGAAGCTGCCCCCAACACTGGAACATCCGTAGGGGATTCCTCAGTTTCCTTACACACAACTTGTCCTTTAATACAGATCTCTTCCCCCTCTATTTGGCCACCCATTTTCACCCGAATTCAGAAGCTCTGTTACCTACATAGCTTCAGCACCAACTTATTTCCACAGGAAAACAAATGAAAGGACACAAATATATCTTGCCTTTCTTTGTCCACTTGCTCACCCGTCACTGCAATGCAAACAGGTTGTCCAAAGAGGCTGCAAAAATCTCCATCCACTGAGATGTTAGAAACTCTGGTGAAGGGGATCCCAAACAAAGTGATTTAACTTCAAAGCTGGATCTAACTTCAAAGCTAGTGCCTCCTTGGAGCAGGTATCTCATACCAGATGAGCTCCAACACCCTCCTAACCAAAGCTGCCATGCTCCTAGTACAATCAACAGTGCTGAGCATTTCTGATAAGATTCCTACAACATTTAGACACCTAAATCAAGCCCTCCCCTAAAACACAGTAATAAACAGAACAGCAGAGTCCAGGAGCATGTCAGGAAGGATGTTGGAAATACTCCCATCCCCATGGTACAGATGCCATTCCACTCTTGATGAACATTGCACACCAAGTTACTCACTACCCAGATCATCCACACTAAACATTCAACAACACCCCAGCCCACAAGCAGAGCCATGAGGGCACCTCCCCAGTACCTCCAGTGGCACCGGCTGCGGTGCTATGTCAGCCACAGTCAGAAGCAGCAAGATAGGGCACAGGTTTCTTCCTTCTTTGACTCCTCAAAGGGGAGGAGGGCAACGAATCGACTGAGCCTCAACAACTCATCTCATAGGCTTCTAAAAATGGCAACAGCTTTGTCACTTCTGGCTATGGCTGAATTTAAGTTGGCAATTCTGCCAGGCCTCTGCGCCATCCAGCCCCCCATGCCTTTCATTTTTTAGGATATGGTTAGATTAGCCCATCCATTATAAATATGACACAGCAGTACCCACAAGCATTACAGAGTTTTCAGCATTTCAGCTAAAACCCCCATTTTGGAAGGATTTACAGCTTGGCTGCAAGAGTGGCGTCTGGCTGAAACGTGGCATACAAAGTCTCGCCATAAGAACCCAGCCGTTTAATAATAAATCAATTTGGCTATTTTTAAATTAGAAGGCTGAAAAATACAAATTAAGTTTACCATTTGCTGACACATCTTTGATCTCAGAAGGAATGTGAATTCCACAGGCCAACTCTTCAGTCGATGTAAATCAGCGTAACTGCACTGGCATCGGTGGAGCTCCAGTGATTTACACACTACAAACCTGCCCCTGGATTTCTTAATGGAATATTTGCAGTCAGCTTTGGGGTCAAATCACTGCTGTTGATGTAACCTACTGGAATCAATGGGGAGTTGCATGTGCAGACAGAGACTTAAGCTTCTTTCTTCCCACTCCTGATTATTTAATTTTTAAGATTGCAGAGAACAAATCTAACAATGCAGAGTACTGCAGGCAGCCCTTACCTTGGTTGGGACCACAATGAGATGTACAAGGCAGCCATAGCATGTGCATCCATTACTACCTTGTACCCTTTATAGATTGATCCATGTGGCAGCCTGTGCTATCACTGATCCATATGTACAGGAAAAGCCTCTCTTTTAGTAGTGCCATAGAGGGTCATGAGGAAACTTAAAAAAAAACAAACCCAAGACCTCTGAGGCTGAGGATTTGGAATTATTCAGCACTTGCTCTTCCTTTCTCCTCTTATCCCAGCCCCCCATCTCTGACCTATTGCCGCTTTCTCTTGTGGGCTAAACGGCTTTGCCTCAGCTTCTCCAAACCCTGGGTGTGCAAAGAGCCAGCTACTGAAGACACCAGCTGCTATGAAGGGAGCAAGGAAAACAAGGCCCCAAAGTCAACAGCTAGAACATCCAAACTCAATTTGTGTCTACCCCAATTTCCTCTGCCCCCTAGGACAGGTTCTGTTCCCTTTTGGCACCGCTTCCATCCTCTTCCCCCAGCCATAAAGCCAAATGGGACTAATGATATTTCCTAAGTTCTGTGTGGTGTTGGGATTTATGTATGGCATATGCTAAGCATACCATTGATTTGCATGTTTATGGTTGCACATGCCATCAGAAACGCAAGGTGGAATTACCTTTGCAATGGCATCATTCTACAGACATTTCTGAAACCCCCAGCATCGCCTGGGTTAGCGACCGGACCCTTTTAACAGTTGTACCTTGTATCTGGGGGTACTACAAGCACAAAGCATTTACCAACACCCTGCACACATAGTGCCTGTCTGTTACAGTGCATTTGGGAAGTATTGTGGCATTAATTGATGTAATTCCCCAGACAGAAATGTTTGCTTGTTTCACCCAGAATGTTTCTTCGTTTGCTACATAACTCAAGCTTCCACACAGACTTAGCTGACCTTTGCTTGATAAAGTCACATTTCTAAGCGTTTGCTTGCATTTGGTATTTTTAATCAGGTTCAAGTCCACTCACTGCACATCAGAGCTGGGAATAATGATGCCGATACGTGTTTTAGCCAAATGATGTTCCTTATAGCACACACACTTCCCCCAAATCACTGAGTTGTTAACTAAAGTGTAAGAGAATTTATGATGCTAAATAAAACCAGGGAAAAAAAAAAAAAGATGTTTTAATAAGATGAAAATCCAAATGTTAAAATAATGAGCCATCTGTATGGGTGGCCCTCTCCTGAGAGATGCCAAGAGCTTTACCATCTGTGAAACATTTACCAGCTGTTTCCTTCCTTTTTCGTGAGAACATAAGAAATCCTTGCAGTTGGTGTTTCTAACTGACACATCCTAGTGAAAGAAACAGGTTTGCTCAACGTCAGGGACCTCTCATGCAAGCTACCCTGGCTGGAATTCACCTAACAATATTTTGCCAAGTATCGCCCTTCCCCATTTCCAGAAGGTCTTTCCAGACAATGGTCCATCAAGCTGCGGAGTGCTCTGGAAAAGAGGCGGCAGAAAGCAACCCACGAACCACAAACTGGTTTCAGGGAAAAGAAAACGTATCGACTGTTTGATCTGAACATTTCTCTGCTGTTTGGCTTTTTTTAAACCCTAATCTGTTGCAGGGATTCGAGATAAATTTGTAACCCATACGAAGCTCAAAGGCACTTGCAGTAAAAGAAGCAAAATCCAAATGTGGAAGAAGCAGACCTTACTTCCTCTCCTCTGGTCACCATCAGCACATCACACGACCTGACACACACTGATCTTGGAGCTGCGTCAGGTCCTGGGATCAGGCAATCACGCTCTGAGAGGTTTTAGTTTGCGGTACGCACAGATCAAAGGCTACAAAATAAAGACAGGTTTAATCCATGAAAGGATATATTGGCTTGTATTTATTTGTATCCTGATGAGCCGTAGCCCTAATTGCACAGCACTTAATTATTTCCTTAGTGTTCTCCTATTTCATTAGCTGCCAATGTGAGTTGAAGAGAATGTAACTTAAGAAGCAGAATTAGCTCTTAAATTCCAAGTTGATGAAATTTGCCCACAGGAGTGATAAAGGGAGTTTCTATGAAGTATTCAGTTATGTTTTCAAAAGTTAATTTTTCAAGAGACTTGTGAAGCGAGCCAGGGAAAAAAAGAAAACTAGTACCTGGCTACACTGAGTCTGTGGTCACGTTAAGAGCAATATTTGGTTATCATCTATACTCCAAACACCACGACAACATGTCCTTCACAGTCATGACACCTGCAGCAGACATGGCAGAAGTTGCCAGACCTACACAATACGCTGGCGGCACTTGCCTCACATCGGGGACTATTTCTCTCCACAAGTTTCCTCTCCCTTCCCTCCCTCCCTTTCTCACGAGGAAACATGAGCACACTGGTACATTCCTTACACAGGGATGCATGGACACCCCAGGGATGGGACGGACTGTGATGGGAGCACTGGGACACACTTCAGATACAGCACCCAGAGAGTGCCCACAGCTTGCAGGTAACATCCCCCACAACCATGGAGCTGCCTCCAGGCCAGGAAACTCACTCCCACCACTGAGCCCACCCAGCCTGGGGCTCATGTGTAGCTGTACGCAGCAGAGTGGCCTCCAGATCTCCTCAACACGTACCTATCACAGCACAACCTCTGTAACCAGCTCCACAACACCCAACAGCCAGTTTCCAAGAGCTAAGCACAGAAAAGTCGTTTCCATGCACAGTCTCCACTGCGAGGGCTGTTACAAGGCTGAACCTTTACAATCCAGTTAGGCAGGCAGCCCCGGAGTAAGGACACCATCAACAAACATGAGTAGACCCCTGGGCAGTTATCCTGCTAGAATCTTTAGCATGAAAGCACTAGAAGTCTGCGTGGCACTGAAATACCTGCAAAACCTCTACAGGATATGCTCTGTGTCTTTCAGGAGTGAGCTGTATACCAACAGATCCCACCATGGGCCTTGGCTCCTTGAAAACCAGCATTGAGTCAGGGTTCGTCAGTGAGACCAACACACGGTTGATGTCCTGCCCTGCAGAAGCCACTCCACATGTAGTTAAATTGAAGCAGGAGACTTGTTTCATAATACATAATGCTTCTTTCTTTGATACTGAAACCATTTTTTTCCCAGACGAACACACACACAGAGAAACAGTTTGAAGAGACAAGGACCATCGAATGGAATAAAAGGGCACTGGGCATTTGGGAACAGGAGCAAAGGGCTCTCCCAAAACACACTAAACAAACACCCCAAAACCAGGACAGAGGCAATGAAACTGTAGAAAGGATGACCTCAGTGTCTCCAGGACTAGCCACCGCAGTGCACTTGATACCTCATTCATTATTCCATGCCAATCTGCAACACGTGGAAAAGCACAGATGGAAACCCACGATTCCAGTTCCTCTCCATAACTGAAGAAATTACACTTTACCAGTAAATTAAATCAGACCTGTTGATAGCTTTTATTAAACCGCTTTGAGTTCTACAAATCACAACTATACAGCTACCAAAAAATATCAAGATGTAAAACACACTACTGATATTAAGCCAATATAAATGAAAACAAAGGAGTTGTTTACGTCCTCTTAGGCAAACGCACTGCCCCAGTACAGCATCCATGCTGTAAGTAAAACACCTAGCTTTTCTCGGTTAAGTAATAGCAAAGAACCACATCAGATTTTTGCTAGGCATCCTCATAAAAGTTTTACAATGGCTCTAACACTGAATGGTACCGAAGAGTGTGTGATCTGTTCTTCAAGGTTTGGTAGCTTGTGCGATGTTTTCAAGCGCAGCAATATCACTCTCCAATGAATCTGCCTTTTACCAGAAAATCTGAAGTCTTCACAAGATGGTGAAAATTAAGTTTCATGCTGTGCTTGAAAAGTAAGTCCTGGGACACATCATATCAATATTTATTCCCGGAGGAACTGAGGCATGAAGGTAATACAGAATTATTTTCAGTTTGACCTATGTATGCTTGCCTCAGAGCCATCAGATCAACTTGGCTTGACAGAAGCCCTAACGGTACCACAGCCCTTTCCTTCCTTAAGTGCTGTCAGGCCTTGGGATACAGGATGCTATGGAAAACATGGGTTGCTCTGGTGGTACATGTTCAAAGCAGCGCTGCCTTCTGAGGGCAAGTGATTTGAGTTCATTACATCCTCCAGTGACCTCAGCCCATAACAGCATCCACACTTACATGGATGTTGTTAGTATGTGCTTAAAGGGATGGGGGAAGCTCCCACTGACTGCATTTCATGCTGTGTTTCCCTGCTAGAATAAGATTAAGGTCACTGGCAGGGCAGGCCACGTATGTGTAAAGTTTACACTGCAGATATCTTCACTGGTTTCCTGAAGTGCTCATAATTTCAGGCACTCAAATACTCTTCAGCTTTGTGAGTACAGAACATATGCAATTAATCAGAAAGCCATTACTGACAAAAACAGAGTTTTGTAGGTGTATGAAACCCTGCATATCTTTTAGGATTTATTAAAGCCTGCAGCAGAGTCTGCTGATGAAGACAAATAAAAGCCAGGTTTTAAGATTAAACAATCTTAACTTTTTTGCTCCTATTTTGAAATCTCTCAGGGTGATTCTCCATGGTTCAGAATTCTTTACATGGCATCAAGCGTAGCATGTGTGCATACACATCTGTACCGGTGCATGAACCCATTCTGTTCTTGGGTTTGGGTCTAAAGAACAAATATCGCTCCAAAAAAGCTCATCTCCCCTCCCACCCGCAGACAAGGAAAGTCTCTCTCCAGCTGAAGGACCCACTGAGCGAGTACAAAGCTGTGCTTCTCTGTTTTGAAAGCCAGTGGTTTTAGTTTGTACTTCGACATGACACCAGTTGCCACGTTCAATGTACGAACTGTAGGTCATGAAAACAGTTTGTAAGTGCAGCTCTTCCCTGTGCTCTGGAATTGCTTGGATGGCTGCACGCCATGCAGCACATTGGGACGCGTGCGACAGAACAGGCTCCAAGTAGCACCAAGGTGCCACAGATTGGGCTATTGCCCATCCTGTAGCCACACAGTGCCCCAGTTAGTGGGGAAACCTGGAGAATCCAAGTGTTCAGCAGTGCTGAAGGTCCCAGGGAGTTGTTGGAAGGGTGGCTGTGCTGACCACCGTACCCTGGACACACACCAGCCTAGTAACAGCTTTACAGTTGGGAAAATTCTCCCTCCATTTTCAATTCGGAAAGGTACTCATCATTTTTGTTACTGTGCTGCTCCTGTGATAGGGGTGACCAAAGGCAACAGTTGACACTGATCAACCTTTTGACATATAGGTGGAAAAACAGGCTTGCTGAGTAGGTAGTGGTGAGCATTCACCTTTAGATGGAGATGCCCACACAGCTCACACGGGGACAAGCGGTGCTCTGCCATGAACTACAGGAGCCATTCTTGGTACAAGGAAAGAGACTCAGCCCAAGTACCAGGGCTGCAGTACTGTGCAATGGAGAACCTGGGTATTGCACTAGGTAGCACTAATGATCAAGGCAAGCTCCTGTTCTTTCTTTCTCCGGTTGCAGGTAATGGTGCCTATCTTACCAAAGTGCTCAGGGAAGAGCTACTGCTAACCAGGAGAAGACTCAGACCCCACCTTTGTAAGCTGGCCTAGGATGAACAGCTCTATAAACCTTTCCAGTCCTCGTGCATCCTGTGCAATCAATGACACTGTGAGGCAAGTCCCTGACCTTCCATGGGTGCATCAAAGACCGAACCACCACATCAATACACAGACTTTGCTCCGGTGTTTCTGCTCAGCTGGGAATTTCAGCTGAGGTGTTTGGAGTTGCTCTTGACCAACAGGTTTCAGCTAACAAGAATGCCACTGTAAAATGTATACACTTGAATGAATTTAAAGTTATCATCTCTTCTGGTCCAGAGAGTCCTTAAGAACTACTAGAGAGGAGTAATAACATGAGCAGGTGGACCGACATTTCTGCACACAGAAGGACATTTCTTAGTATGGTTGTTATGTGAATGACCAAAATCCCCTGCAAATCCCCTGCCTTTCCTGACCCTGCCCTTCTCTTATTGCTATAATATTTATGATCTTGTGTATCTTAATTCTTCCATTGAGAGTCCTATGCCAATTCACAGACCAGGTGCTGTGTAGGTGGGTGCTGTGTGGGTTTCCCCTCTGCTCAGATGCTTGAACTACAAGAGCTGAGCATCATGTTCAGCCAGGCCTGAACACCCTTTGAGCCAAGATTAACAATCTGTGCCAAACTATGGAGGCAGCATGGGATCAAAACACCTTCTCCAAACTTTTGTTAATATCTAGTTATATAAATAGTGCAAATCTGTCTGCATAAAAAAGAATAAATCTCTCTTAATCACTTGTGCAGTCAGGGAAACCTGCATCTCACTCGCAAGAGTGTCATGCAAGAGTGCACAGTAGATGCCCACCCTTGATCTCACAGTAATTCATTAGTACTTAATGGCACTGATTTCAAGGGAAGATATCAGAAGCCCCACCCAGAGGGGAAAAAAAAAAACCAACCCCAAACCAGCTATATTTTTTGGCACTTCCTAAAGAACTCACTGCTGAGTTAGGAGTAACTGCTGCTTCCATCAAATTTCAGAGGCTGAACTGCTTCACAGCTTTTGTATTAAGTTTATTAACTATCCAATCTCATCTGCCTGCTAGTGCCTTCCTCAAAGAGCGAGATGCTTGGCCACATATTTCCCAGTGCCCTCCAGCACCTCCCTCAGCTTCCTAAAATGGAACAGCATCTATGTTTAGCCTCCGGACCAGAGCTCTGAAACCCCCCAGACTCCACCAGCACCTTTGTTTCCACCATCAGTCCTCAGGGGTTGCCAGGCTCTTTCCTCGTGTCTCTGGCTAAAACAAATACAGCCCCCAGTTCAAAATGCAAAGAGAACTGGGAAGCACATTTGGTATCCGATTGCCTTGAAACCTACTGCAGCTTTTTTACAAAAGTACACCCATGTTCTCCCAAGTTCTTGGACACATCTGGAGATTCACAGTTTTGGATCAAACCAGATGACAGCCGTCTGTCAAAAGACAGCCAGAAGCCCATCAACCAGATATGCAAAAGAATTAAATGAAGAAAACTCTTGAGCCCAAAATAGCATCTTCTGTAACACAGAAATAGTTCTTTTTGCAAACTTCCTTTCCTAGGAAGGACAGAAAGTGAATTCTTTCTGTCTGAAAACACCACGCCGCTTCACTGATGACAGCTTTTAGAGATCCAGAGACAGGAGAATTTCTCAGGAGCCAACAGGGCACTCATCGGGAGGGTGGGACTGAAACCAGGGCGGGACCTGTGGCTGGAGAGCCAGCCCTGATCCCAGAGTTTTACACCTCAGGTACAGAAATCTGAGCTGACACCAAACACGGCTTTGCACTGAAAAGCCAGCTCGGCTGGGCAGAGCTTCTGGTGCCATCAGGCCTCAGGGCATCATACCAGGCCTCCAAAATCTAACCGTACCTACGTTAAGACCGAAAGCTGATCAGGCTGGATCAAAGCCCACCGGGATTCTGGAACAGAGATTTCTTGCTCTGTCCCTTGCTAATAATTTCCCAAAGTGCTTTTTGGCAATCCTTTCATTTTTGCACCCAGTTTTCCCTGTAAATGAGCAGTGAAATTCCAAGGGACTCTATCAGGAGTTAAAATCACTCAGTATATATTTGCCAGCGCATGCAGTGTTTATTTTTAAACAGTGCCAAAAGTGTTTATAGATAGAAACAACAGGACAACCCATAATTAAATAACTGTTTCTGCTACATCTGCTATTTAGCAACTTGAAGGAAAAT
The DNA here is from genome assembly GCA_027925045.1 of Hypotaenidia okinawae. Taxonomy (NCBI): domain Eukaryota; kingdom Metazoa; phylum Chordata; class Aves; order Gruiformes; family Rallidae; genus Hypotaenidia; species Hypotaenidia okinawae. The sequence continues at coordinate 9,315,721 of BSDF01000016.1, forward strand.
AATTTTCCAACAACAAATAGGAATGGTCAAGAAAGCTCTCAAGTTTGGGCCCATTATTACCATATAAAACAACATATTAGTTGCTTAGCTACCAATCATAAAAGAAGCCCAATTAAAAATGAAAGAATCTTAACTAGCTGCACGGAATATAAAAGTGAAAAGTTAAAAGCTGTCAGGTGGTTAGTGGAGAGAATACTGAGAAGTGATTGACAAACTGGGCTTGCTTTGCTTCAAATTTGGCTTTGATTCAATAAATGATTGACACACTGATGTCGTCTGAAATAGCAGATTGTGCTTCGGAGAGGCTATTTAGCAGCCCATTGATTGACAGGTTACTAAAATTGTCCCGTGGACAGAGGTAACCAAACAGAGCTATATTTTGACAGGTGGGCTTTTTCTTTTTTTTATTTCACCTGTATTTACTATGCAGTTTGTATTAAAAGCAGAGGTAGAGAAAGGCCCATGGAAGTGTCACTCAATATCTGTGAAAATGGCTTGATGTCTCCTTTTGTAAAGGAGACAAAACCAGAGCCCTGCTCCCCATTAAGTATCCCACTTTTAATGGAAGACCCTCAAAGCCAAACTGAACGGGCTCTGACTTTGCATCGCAAACACAAAAGCATTGGCCCAAGAGCAGGGACAGGTAATGCCCAAACACGTTCCCAGATGGGACCAGCCACCAAGGCTCAGCCCAACCCTTCTTACCAGCTCCCATAAGATAATGATGGGCTGGGTCAGCACCCAACACTACAATCTCAAATAAGGTTTGAGGACTTGCTCCATCCAGAACAGGTGCCTGGCAGCACAGCTGGTGTGGGGAGTTTGCCACCAGCAACACAGGTGCTTCAGAGATACCAGCTGCTTTAGGAACAGGGAGAAAAGCTTTCTGACCAGGCACGGCCACAAAAAGCTCCTAGTGCTTTGTGTTAAATCAAAGAAAGAGCAGCACGTGGCATTTTTCCTGAGTGAGCATGAATGTATCATTCCTCTCCAGGCCCACCAGAAAATCCCTAGTTTTCAAGCTCCATAGACATCACACTTATTTTAGACACTTTGAACACCAAACCAATTACCATTATTGAGTAAAAAATATTTCTTGTTTCTAAATATTCTCCTCTTTGTTCCTAGGCTTCCAGATAGGAAGGACATTGCTGACTTTGTCTCCCAGTTAACATTCCAGACTTCCACACTAGCGCTTCCAGTCTGCTTCTCTTGTAACTAACTCAGCCACTCATACAGAATGCTCTTTGCTTCCCACCTTTATGATTCACCCATAGAAAGAGCTTACACATCAGTAGCAGACAAAACACCATGGATGAGGACTGACTCTAGGTGCGAGCAACACACAAGAGACACCCAAAGCCACAAGCCCAGCTCTGTCCTTATGGAGGAGGGACCATTCCCTTCAGAGAAACTACTTCACAGCACACATTCAAACCAAACTCCATAAAAAAATGCAAGGGAACAACAGTAGCAACAGCCACTTACCTGGCATCATGTGCTGGAAAGGATCCTGAAACAGTGCTGGCACTGGGAAGAGGTTGGAGAAGCAGCCAGGCACAGCTCACCCCCATAGCTTCTGCCTCCCGACCCACAGAGTCCATTTGGAACACCTGGGGAAGTGCTGGGTGGGATCTACCCCCTGGCCAGGTGCACACAGGTTTTCCCTAACGCCAGGAGGTTCCTGAAAGTTCTTCTGCAGACAGAGAAAGTATTTCCAATGTTTTTAATTCCTTTAGTTTTCATATGGAACCATTGCTTTTTCCTGAATGAAACCTCTATCCCTTATATCAATAAGATGAAGTTTTATTAAGGTTACATTTCGATTAAAATAATATTGGTTTGTCCCTTTTAGTGGGTTTAGCAACTCAGCTGAACTTTCTCTGTGCTATTTGTTAAACAAATGTGCTTGGTGTGTGTAAACTGTGTTTGTCTGTTTGTCTTTTCTTGATGTTAAATAAAACCCCAGCAAGGCCCCGTGGGTGACATGGCCCTGTATGAATGGCCACACAGAGCCCTGTGGGTTCTTAAGGTCTTTCACACCTCCCCTTGTCCCAATCGTTACCAGACACAGATCTCTGGAGGCTTCAGTAAGTACTCGCAGCGTTTCAGCTCAACCAAATATCAGGTGTATCAATTATTCCAATTGCCAGTGTAATTTTATTGCCTAATTATAAACGATAATGATAAATAATCATAGCAATAAAAGAAAAGAACAGGCTTACACTGCCCAGACAATCAGTTTGGGGTGGGAAGCAGAAACCCTTCCCAGGGAGGGGGAGCACTGGCACAGGGTGCCCAGAGAAGCTGGGGCTGCCCTGGGATCCCTGGCAGGGTTCAAGGCCGGGTTGGATGTGGCTCAGGGCACCCTGGGCTGGTTGGGGGTGTCCCTGCCCATGGCAGAGGGCTGGGGGAGGCTGAGGGCCTTTCCCACACCAGTCTGGGACTCTGTGATGATGGATAGCATACATCCCAACACCATGGGGACTGGGAGTTTTATAATGAAATCCTCCAGACAGACAGGGTATTTGCACACTCTGTCAAACCAAGACTGCTACAGCCATTTCAAAAGCAATTTTAGTCCCAAATATCTACACCCTCACCCTACCTTCTACTCAGGCCAAGCAGCTTCTAGCCCAAAGTTTTCTCTAGATGCTTATCTGGTTTTGTCCGCTGTGTATTTCCCACAGTTGATCTGCTGTCCTCATCCAGATGGCTACTCAGTCTTTGAAAGAGAGAAACACAGCATCAAAGAGTTAGTTACCTGCCTTTCTAAGTGGCCTGGCCTCTCGCATCCCCACCTTTCAAGAAGAAAACTGCTTCTGCTTCTTTCTGTGCCTCCTTCACCCCCTCCCAGCAGACAAGGTCTTTCTAAGGATGACTTTCACATGGGCACGGGATCCCCTAAACACTGCTCACTAAAAGAAAGGACCAGACGTCGTCCCCCTGGTTGCCACTCCTGATCCCAGTTGGGCACAGCCCTGTTTTTGAATGACTGGGAGAAAAACCCCAATGTCACCTTCCAACTCCTGCTCCCCAGTAAGGTGCTCTGCAGGGAAACTGGTGTTGCAGAAAAATGTCCATTTTTTCATTTCAACATTTTTTACAATCTGTTAGAATATATTTGTCAAGGAAATATTTTAGGAAAAAAGGTTTGGGAAGAACGCTGCCTTCTTGGTGTGTTTTTTTCACCTAAAAATGGCAGTTCTCTGCTTTTCCTTGTTATCAATCCTATCTTTTTCAAAGGGTTCTTCTGAGACTACAGCCCCTTTCCTGCCCAGTTCCAGCTGACTCTTATTATTTAAAAAAAAATTCTAAAGATGTTGTTATTTTTTTAGAAACGAAAATAAACTGGCTAGTCCAGTGTGCCTGCTGATGAGGGACACAACTCAATAAACCAAATAAAACAGGGGGGCTGTGCTTTGCAGAACGAACAACTTTTAGATCACACTAATTCAATTAGCTGCCTTTGCTGTTTTGATTGGGAAGTGATGTTACAGTGTTGCTGGGCGTATTTCAGAAAAAGTGACGTGATTATCGTTGGGTTTTTAAACTGGAGATTTGTTGTGATTTAAAAAAGGAAAATTCAATTCCTAAAATGAGAGCTTCCAGGCTGTTTCAGTCTGCAGTAGGTTTGCAAGACTGAATTATAAATTCTGGAAATAGGATGTCATAGTTAAAAAATGCATGGTGAGCCTTCTGCACAGTTCTGAATGAGATCTCATGTGATATTTCAGCTGATGACACTGTGAGGGAAGATGAACCACAGATGTGGCTGGAGAAGGTAGCTGCAGCCAGGGCTGTGCAAAGCATCGTCCTGTTTTAAATGCTCATTACTTGGCCACAAAAGATGATTTTTTTTGCAGTTAGATGAGAGTTCAAACTCAAATCCCACTATGCAGCCAAAGGGTGAATCCTGCTGGAGAGGAGGGGGCGAGGGGCTCTGGAAATGCTGCCTGCTCTCACTCAAAGCATACGCTATTCCCAGTGCCAGGATTTCATCCCAGGAGGGGGAACGTAACCATCCTTCTCATCCCACTGAGCTGCAGCAACTGACCTGTCTGCAGAGAAATGCCTGAAGGAGGGAACCGGGTTTTGCCCCTTTGGAGGGAAACTCACCCCTGTAGGGCAAGGGGTATTTCTCCAAAAAGGGAATCCCAAAGATTGGCCTAAACATGCAGGAAAGAGTTCTTTACAGTGACCATGAGCACTGGGGGGAAAATTATACAGTCACAAAGTGAGATACAGCTGGAGAGGAACATAATTAATTGAGTTTGGTAAGTGCCTTCTCCATCCAGGAAGAGACCCAGGAAAGGTTCCATCAGCCATCAGCAGAGAGGGAGCTTCTGACAGATCACCCTAGGAAAGCCGCCTTGCCTTCTTCACTTTCCCCTTTGCTATGGGACTAAGGTCAGGTTGCAAAAATAACCACAACCAGTGTGGGAAGAGCAGGAGCTCTGCCTAAGCAGGAAGAAGAGTTTCAGGAGCGCTTAGAAAGCACAAAGACAAGGTCACCAAACCCATCTCCAAAGAATTTCAGAACTGCCAGTGACCATCCCTGAAGACCTGTGGAGGACCAGAGGTTTTCAGAAGGCTCAGACACATGCACACACAGCATCTCTCTGAGATGGAAGGGTGGGAAGGGACCACTGGGTCACCTTTCCTTCTGGCTGTATAAAAATACGGGAACAAAATAATCAGACTGTGCATAGGAACCTAGAATCAGGGTTTTGGAGACAACAGGCAACATGGGTTGACTCAGGATAAATTACGTCTAATGCACTTAGTCTCATTGCACGGCAGCGTGAGGGACCATGTGGATGGGGGAGTCTTGTATCCTGAGTTCTGTTCACCTCTCCTGCTGCCTCACTCCCATCAGTGAGCTACAGGATGTGCTCCAGGTGACATCACTGCAGGGGGCTGGAATGGGCTGGGAAATCATGCTCCAAAATTATGCCTTTATAATAAATAGCCACTGCCAGGCTGGAATAATGCCTGGAGTGGGTCCTGGGCCCAGAAACATCCAATACTTCTATTCGTGTCTTAGAAGGTGGAACAGAAAAGGCTTAGCATGAGATCTGCAGATGGTACCAAGCTAGGGGGAATGGCAACAGCCTTTGAAGACAGCCTTATAATACAGAATGATCTTGACAAATTGCAGAAACAGTCTGAAAAAATAGGATGCAATTCAAGATGAATCAGTGCAAAGTTGTCACTGATGCATAATCAGCTGTTCAAATATAGGATGGGGACAACTGATTACAAAGCAGTTCTGCAGGAAAGCATCTGGGGCTACAGTGAATCAGAAGCTGTACATGAGTCAACAGTGTCATGCTCTTGCAGAAAGGGCATATGTCAAACTGGGACATATAAACAGGAGTGTTGTATGTTGGACATGGGAAGTAATCCCGCTCGGTGCTGGGGAGATTTTGAACGCAACGCGGCATCCAGTTCTTGCCACTGCACTGTGGAACATGTGTTGTCCAGCCACAGAACAATAAAGTTGTGCTGGGTCCAAAAGGCATGACCTGCAAGGGATGGCTGAAGGAATCAGGGTGGTTTGGTGAGGCAATGTAGTAAGTCTTCAACTATATTAAAAATCACTAGGAAGAGGAAGGAAATGAGCTGTTCTCCATTTCATCTGAGAACACCATGACAAGAAACAGGTTTCTAATTTTCAGTAGCAGGAAAATGTTCCACAGGTAAGGCCAGTAGAGTAGGTTTCCCGGGGGATTGTTGAATCTGCATTGCACTGGTGAGATGCACCTCAGGCGTGGAACAAGAAGAGTCTGTCCTGTCCCTGGGCAGCCAGGCTGGCATGGGCTCACTCCCCAGGGCACTCCTTTCTGTAAGGAACTCCCACACTGCCTCTTTGGGTGATTCTTTCAGAATCACTGTAACCCCAATTTTTATTCCAGTCCTTTTTTCTGAATCCTTAATTCTGAATGAGAAGGAAGCCAACGCTGATCCTGACGCTGCCATTAGCTGGCAATGTTACTACACACTGAACACTTTTCATTTACCAAACCCAAATGCTAACTGCTGGAATTTCATTCAAGATGAGTTGTGTATCTTGGTATATGTAACTTCTAGGGGAAGAATTAAGAAGAACCCCCCTGAAACGCTCTGCTTAATTATCAGCGTGGCAGCCCCACCAAGCAGCCAGCAGAAATAAGCAAGGACAACTGAAGCTACACAGATGAGTTTGCTGTGGCTACACCCGGTGGGAACTGTTATCAAAGTCAAGTACACAAAGTGTATTTGGCCCTTTATTGTGCACAAACATCTCTGTACTGTAACACACAACAAATCACATGTTGTTTTGAAAGATCAGCCCCAAAGCAGCCCAGAGCTGTAGCACCAGAGGATTCCCACTATCCCAGACCCCACTGTTGTTCCATGTGATCACCTAACCAAGAAACTGGGAATTCTCTATGAATACACCTAGTTGATTGTATATTGCTGTACTGAAGGGGGGGGGGGGAGAAAATTCCTTCCAGATTCCAGCAGGGAATTCAGCTCATGCCCTGAAGCATGAGATTTGATTACTCTTTTTTGAACATGCATAACTGCCATTGCTATTACTGGTCATAACATTTTGTCAGGAAAGAGAAATATTATTCTGCAATGTAATAAAAATAGATAAAATTCAATATAGCTTCAGAATAATTTGCTACTTTTCCAAAATAAACATTAAGCACCCATCAAGATTATTCCATTGGATAAGCCAAAGAAGCCTTCAGTGCTATCTGTTCCTTTTATTATCTCTAATTTTCAAGTGTGCAAAAATGCTTTCAGTAAATATTATGGGTTCTTCCTGTGCTAAAAGAGATGCTAAATGACCTTCACCAACTTAGTTATAAATAACCAAGGCGGGGAGCACGCAAACACCGTGTAGTTCCTGCTGTATTCAAACCCATCGACGAATTCTGACCAGTGGATAAAAACGGACACCAGATTCCGCTTGCT